>JARFIY010000167.1:0-2520617 GCA_036346155.1 Sinelater perroti | reverse complement strand
TCTACCAAAATGACGATAAGTGCGCTCCAGCGAAAAAAACCTGTCCAATAGATTTAAAAGAATATTTTAAGAAATAAAAATTACATATAGAATATAATGGTTAGGGCGAATGTGTGGATACACATAACTGCAGAATATGAGAAGAACGTCCAAATGCGTTATAAGAATGGTCACCGTAGTCATTAGAGATAAATGTAAAATTATAATATCACATTTAATCAAAACTAAATGATAATAAATAACTAAATTAACTAAATATACTAAAATAATTTAAAAAGTAATAACGTAAACAAAATTATACTGTATAGTGAATAATGTATTACTCCATTTCATCATCATCGTTTGAGATTATTTAAATCAAACTTTTCTATATAATGGGAAATCGAAGCATCGAATCTTTTGTTCACTAAATTTGATTTAGGCTTTTCACTTAAGAGTTTATCAGTAGCAAGATGTTCCAAGTAAATACCATTTAAGAAGTAAAACAGCAAATTATATTTGCAAAGATTACACCAAATAAATCTATTGGAGTAAGTGTTTCAGAATACAAAGCAACTGTTTAGTTGTCTTTAGATATACACAAATCAACCTGCAAACTTCTTTCGAAAAATAAAGTTTTTAACGCGTGATTTCAAAACCAAAACCTGGGCGATCGAAGATCAAAAGGGGCAAACAAAAACAGACATACACGGCATAACAGAAACATGGAAATAATACTGCGAACAATTATACTCTGCAAATCTAATCTAACAAGGAAAACCCGATATATTAAGAAGCGAAATAGCATTTACTATAAACAAACTGAGACCAAGAAAAGTCTCTGGCCTAGATGCAATAACAGCTGAGATAATCAAAGCAGCGGACCAAATAGGAATTGAAGAACTACACACCTTATGCAACAAGATATGGCACACTCAACAATGGCCTAAGGAATAAACTGAAGCTATGTTTATAACGATCCACAAAAAAGGTAGCATCACTATATGCGAAAACTACCGAACAATCGCATTAATATCACACACCAGCAAGATTATCCTTCACATAATTAACAACAGACTCAAAACCTATTTAAATTCCCAAATACCAGCGGAACAAGCAGGTTCCATGCAGGAAGGGGCATTAGAGATCATATAATGAAACTGAGACAACTAATAGAAAAAGCCAAGGAATTCAACATCCCGCTATACATCTGCTTTATTGAATATCGTAAGGCATTCGATTAAGTTAAATGGCACAAGATATAAAAAGTATTAGACGAAATGGAAATACCTCAACATATAATATCTTTCATAAACAGCTTATATAAAAATAGCACACGCAGAGTCAAAGTGAAGGAAATGCTATCCGACGAATTTTATCCACAATATGGGGTGAAGCAAGACTGCATCTTATCGCCGCAGCTTTTTAACATATATGGAGAATTTATAATGAGAAGAGCTACAGAAAACTTTAAAGGTGGCTTCTCAATTAACGGACAAAAAATAATCAACTTAAGATACTCCGATGATACGGCTCTGCTCGCAAACAACGAAGAAGAACTACAAGACATCATAGAACGGGTAGAAAGAGAAAGCTCTAAATTAGGACTGGAACTAAACATATCTATAACAAAGATCTTGACTATAAACAGACCACATAACAACAGACCCGACATAAAACAAATAAACAGTTACCAAGTAGTACAACAATACACATACATGGGGTCACTAATAACAAATGACGGCTTGACAGAAAAAGGAATCAGAAAGAGATGTAAAATGACTACAACGGCTATGAAAAAATTAACAAGAATATGGAAAGACAACAACATACCGAAGAAAATAAAATGCAGACTGATACAATGTTTAATCTTCCCTCTAATAACATACGGCAGCAAATCCTGGACTCTCAGGCAGAAAGAGAGGAAGAAAATTGATGCTGCAGAAATGTTCTATTGGCGAAAAATGCTTAACATCTCATAGACAGAACATGGAACAAATATATCAATACTCCAGGAGCTTAACATTAAGAGACGGCTGTCGAGCAAAATACAACTCAAGACACTAAGATACTTCAGACATATTATGAGGAAAAAACCTGACAACATAGAAAAATTAGTAATACGGGGGAAGGTAGAAGGAAAAAGATCTAGGGGTCGATTACCTACCAGATGGATGGATCAAATTACAAAGCTAACCGGAAAATCTATACATATACTCACAATCGGGGCACAAGACCGAGCAAACTAGAAAGAAACAATTCAAGATGCCACAGTGGCTACTAAAAGATTTGAAAAAGAAGACTGAGAAAATTCTTTATACCGTTGTTGCGAAATGTAAAGCTGTAAATTTGCACGTATAGTGGGATTGTAAAGGCTGCACTAGCAAGCTTTACCTAGAAGGATGTTTTGGTGGAATTGTTCTTGTACCACTTTTCTCTGAAATTTTACATACTAACTGCGATGTGCCAGTCCCAATTCTGAAGCCTGCAGAATAAAAAAAACAATATCCTTCGGGTGGTAATCCCACCTTTAAAAAGGAAAGGCCAAACGAGTACGAAGAGGAAGGGGGGGACAATTTAATTCTTAACCTAAAATAAAACACAAACTAAAATATTAAAAAAGAAATAAACAGAAGGAAGTGGTAATAGAAGCCCAGCACAGCAATGTTGAAAAGACTTGAAAGATAAACAACAAAATCTTTTATTGCTAGAGTGCCCCCCCAAAGAAAGAAAAAGCAAAAGCAGGCATTGGAAATGTGCTATAATTAAAAACAATATAAAATAGAAGCCCAATTTATGTGAGGATTCTGAGAATAAATATGGCTTGACACATTGTAATATTTTTTTATAAATAACAACAATAGAACAAAAAAAATTACATTATATCTACATCAAGATGAATCCATCAAAAAGTTTTAACTGAAATTCTAATTTAAATACTTGAAAAAAAACATATACATATATAAAGAACAGCATAATATGGACGATATTGGGAAAATACGGATAAGGATATTAAGATGTGAATACAAATAAAAAAGCAACTATATAAAAAATAGCTCAATGCATATAAACTTGACGAACTTGACAGCTATAGGCAGAAAGAGGGATAAATTAAGAGACCGGTTGTTAGAGAAAACTCAAGTAAAAGTCGATGTGCCAATATATAAAATAAAGTTTATAAATACGTTTGGGCATAAAAGCTAGCAACAGCCAAATTCTAAGAACAAATACAAAAAATAAGCGCAAATAGATTAACATCTTAGAAATAAATTAGCAACACTACTGCTAAGGGCTGCCTGTGGAAGGCCACCCAATATTTATGAAGATGGATGAGTATAGTAATGTAGAATAACAAAACTCAGAACAGAGAAAAAATAACACATAAAAACCATGAAAATAACAAATCACCGGACCAAAAACTATAGCACCAGAACTTTAAGGATAGATTTGAAAAACTGTACGGCATGATTTAAAAAATTTTTGAGTGGGCTATTTTTGGAGAAAGTCTACGTAACGTCAATATTTAAAAAGATAATAGGAAGATGTACGAAAACTACCAAGAAATTAGCGTTATATCTACAGTGGGGAGATCATGAGAAATTAATAGGAAAAAATTAGATGAGGATATAGCAAATAAAATAAGAAATACACTAGACAAGGTTTAAGGCAAGAAAAACTTGAATATGCCATACATATACAGTGCAGCAGCTGACTAAAAAGAGCATGGCTAAAATATATTAGTACGTCTCACACATATTGATTTAAAAAAGACAAACCACTAAATACTACGGAAAAAGCTTTGTAAACTTTATAAAACAGCTTAACGTTCCAAACAAATTGTTAGTAGCAAATAAAAATTTGTACCGAGAAAACACAGTTTATATTAAAACAAGAACGGCGTAATACCGTAAAGGAAACTTTCTACAGTGGTGCGATGAAATTAGGATAAAAACTTTTAAAAGGAATTAAGATGTTGATTAATGTCTCCATAATGATGAGCGTCAAAAATGCTGTGGAATGATATACTGCGTGACATATATGAGTATAACGAATTTTCGAAATCGTAACGGTCACTTCCGGTTGCCGTTAACCGATTTGGCTGAAAATCAATCTCATGAAAGTTACTGACCTACGATCTGTGTATGCCAAGTTTGAAGTGAATCCGTTGAATAGAACGGAAGTTATAGTGTCTCCAGGCACACAGACAGACAGATAGGATGATAATCTCATTAACTTTCTACTATAAGCTCCGCTGTAGAAAGTTAATAAAAAATAGAGTCAGACATCAAAAGGACCACTACAGACTTTTTCAACATCTCCTACCCTTCTCAAGATTTTCTCATGGTAACGTTAGCACCCATAGGAGTCCCACTTAGAAATGCATACCTTAAGTTTCACCAATGATCAAAAGGTACAAGATGAAGAATGTCTCAGCCTCGTAGACTCTAAAGAATATTAAAAAATAAGTTATAAATTAATTTAAATCAAACAGAATACTCACAGGAATGAAAGAAGCCGCAGACTTGGGAGCTGTAGAGGATAGTAAAAAGGCAAAAGGAATTTTAAATATAGAGATTTCACAATCTAAAATAAAGGGACAATCGTAGAAAATATGAAGAACAAACTAGATCAAACAAGGCATGCATAAAACAGTAAATTGAATACTATGAAATACGCACATCACAAAGAACACAAAAAAATATTTAACACTATAATTAAAAGCATTATGACAGAATTCTGCATGCTGCCTTGATAACTTCTAGAGGCAAATCATGGTAATTATAAGGTCGTCCTGTATTATAAATTAAAGTAAAAAAATATATATTTACTTTCAATTGTAGCATTTGCTGGCCGGAAATCCACGGTCCATTTCACTGCGGACGTACAGGTGAATATTGTGACAGATAGTGACGCATTTCTTATTTCGGACGAATATAAAAATCTGAAACAAACAAAATAATTAACGTTATATAATTGTATTACACAATGTATTTTTAAATATACAGCACAATAGCTACGTTGCGATTATATGCATTACTTTTTATTTAATAGTGTTCTTTATGTAAGTACTCATAAGTATATTCATTGCAATAACTATTTATTTTACATTGTTTTAAAAATGTTTAACGTATTATTATATTTGTTATATTTGTCAATACCTAAAATTTAGTTTAAAGATTATCTAGACGTTGATGATAATTATGTACTACTTGGCTTTTAGCACTCCATACTATCCTTTACGAGATTCCTAACTTTGGTTTTACCGGAGCAGGCTACTTAGGCACGCGCCTGCCTTACAGCACCTTCAATTTTCTATTTGGGCCGTTTTCTTTTTTGTTGCTGTCTTTCTAATTTATTCAGGTCTTTTTATACCATATCCAGCCAACGTGCTCGCGGTTTTGTCCTTGGTCGTCTTCCTTCAAGTTTTCGGATGAATACTCTTAACACTTCTTTCTTTACTCATCCTCTGTGTGTCAACTGCCCCAACCTATTATTTTTAATTTCACTTATTATATTTGTTGCATCGCACCCGTCCCTTAACTTGTAATTATTCTTCCACTGGCCCGAAGATGTCTTTTAGCACTTTACGTTCCCATTCGTTGAATATCTAAGTTTGTATTTACATTTACATTTGTCGCAATAGGTCTTAGGATAGTTTTGTACACCGTTAATTTTGTATTAATGTGTATTTCTTTAGCCTTAGCACGTAATACTCTCTATTTGCTGCTGCTATATCCATTGCCCCTTCGGGGGAGCCTGTAACCCCTAGAGGGCGCGTCCCCAGGTGGCGGATCGGGGAATGCCCATCAGATATGACGGGTAGGGTGGAAATAAAATACGTCCCGTGGACCAACAGGCTGTTATCTAGGTAGTAGTCCACTGATATAGTTGAAAAGAGGGCTAGATACTAAAAAACGTGGTTGAATGGGGGGCTGCGTTTAAAACGTGTGGTAATAAACCAAAAATTATTAGCACACGTAGTCTGAGTAAGATAGACTACCACTAAGTTGCCAACACGCAAGGCAAGCGAGGCAACTCAACTGCCATTACCTCTTAACAAATGAAATGTCGAGCTTTAAAACTAAATTACCCCAGGTGGGTAGGATCACATGTTCCAAATCCCACACCGATAAAGCGGCCTGCCTCGTGGATTCTGGGGGAGGCAAAAACTCGAGATACATGAACCCAAATCCATCAAATAAAACACACATATCTAAGACAAAGTTATACATATCCACCTAAAACATACGGTATATGGCAACAAATGAAAAACTTTTTGAATTACAAGAAGAACTGGAAATTAAATGGGATGTACTAGGTATTTCTGAAATAAAAACGAAAGGCCAGGAATGTTTAAAGCTACACACAGGACATGTTCCTGAAGACAAAACGGTTAACGGAACCGGCTTCCTAGTACATAAAAGACAAATATCCCAAGTACTCCTATATGAAAGTATATCTGATAGTGTCATTAATCATTTTACAAATAAATAAAAACTATAAGTTAAAAATTGTGCAAATATATGCTCCAACAACATCGATGATGAAGACATTGATTTCTTCTACAATGATGTAACAACAGCTATAAACTCACATAAAACAACTACGACTATAGTGATGGGAGACTTTAATGCTAAGCTTGGTAAAAAACTAGAAACCAGAGAGGATAAAATAGGTAACTATGGATACGGCACACGAAATGAGAGAGGAGAAAGATTGGTAAATTATTTAGAGCAAGAGGGGTTATATGCAATGAATGCTTTCTTTAAGAAGAAAACTCAGAGGAAGTGGACATGGATGGCCCCAAACGGAATAACAACGAACGAGATAGATTATATACTAACGACAGATAAATCGGCAGTTAAAGACGTAACCGTGTTAAATAAATTTACCACCGGAAGCGACCATCGTCTTGTCAGAGCCGAAATACACTAAAAAGAAAAATACGAAGATTGAAATGTATAAGAAGATCAGCGTTAGTAAACCCATATTCACTTAAAGAACAAAGTAACACATACAACGGGTTGTTAAAACAAGAAGTCGACGAGCTCAGTACAGACATGAACCTTGCCAATACAAAACTGACAAATGCTATTTTAAAAGCAGCCTTAACAGTAGGAAAGAAAAACGCGAATAAAAAGGAAAAAATAAAAACGACACAAAACTACTGTTACAAGAGAGGCGAAGAATGTTATCAGAAGGAAAATGAACTACTATAGAGCTCACAGAACTTAACAAAACCATTAGTAAAAAAATTAAAGAAGATATCAGAACAAGAAAATAGAAAACGTTATAGAAAATAACCTAGGAATGAAATGTCTTAGGCCAACCTTAGGTAAGATACAAGTTACATCTCTAAAAGATGAAAAAGGCATGGAACGAAAGGGTAAATACAATGTAGCGAAGATCACTGAACGATTTTACGAAGACTTATATGCATCGAAAAAGGAACCAAGCCAAGTAAATGTACAAAATATTAAAAAAAGAGTGACAAATGTAAATTCTGAAGAAATACCAGATATAGAAGAGGATGAAATTGTACATGCACTAAGTAACACAAAAAACAATAAAGCACCAGGCAAAGACGAAATCTTGATTGAGATGATAAAAGAAGGTAAAGAGGCTCTAGTAAAATCGCTTAAACATATATTTAATACGTGCTTACACAATTGAGCTATCCCTAAAAATTGGAACAATGCCCTCACAATTTTAATATACAAAAAGGGAGACAAACAAAACCTAAAAAATTATTGTCCCATTTCGCTATTGTCCCAGCTATATAAATTGTTTGTTAGAATAATAACCAACCGTCTAGGCAATAAATTTGATGCCTATCAACCTATAGAATAGGCGGGCTTTCACAAACGCTTTAGTACGTGCGACCATCTATTAACTGTCAGAACCTTAATTGAGAAATCCTGCTAATACAACTTGCCTGTCTACCTCATATTTGTAGATTATGAAAAGGCCTTTGACACTATCGAACTATGGGCAGTTGAACAGGCCCTAAATAACTATTGAGTAGATTCTCGTTATCGAGACCTGATACACAACATATACAAGAATGCTACCATGACAGTACAGTTAGAAGAAAATACGAACACAATAAAAGTTAAAAGAGGTGTTAGAGAGGGAGATGTTATCTCTCCAAAATTGTTCACTCTGACACTGGAAGATGTTTTTAAAAATCTATCGTGGGAAAACGTAGGTATAAACATAAATGGTAGAAAACTAAGTCACCTGAGATTTGCGGATGACATACTCCTGATAAGCGAAAATTACGACGAAATGAAAATGATGCTCGAAGAACTAGCAAACGAATCTAGAAAAGTTGGACTGAAAATGAATATGGAAAAAACCAAAATGATGACAAATACAAACGACACAAGAAATATAGTGGTACATGGGCAGACGATAGAACAAGTTCCAGAATATGTATATATATATATATATATATATATATATATATATATATATATATATCTGGGACAAGTAGTAAGACCGAACAAAGAAAACCAAACTGCTGAAATAGCTAGAAGAGTGAGACTATCCTGGGCGGGCTTCGGGAAACTATCATACATACTAAAAACTAAGAAAAGACCGCAACACTTAAGAATCAATGTGTTTAATCAGTGTATCTTACCAATTATGACATATGGTTCACAAACTTGGACACTGACTAAAAGCAATATGGACAAACTGATAAAAACACAAAGAGCCATGGAGCGAGGTATGCTAAATATACGATTAAGCGACAGGAAAACAAATGCTTGGATAAGAGGAGTCAAAAAACTTAAAGATGTAGCAACACATATTGCACAATTGAAATGGTCGTTTGCGGGACACAACTCCAGACAAAGAGATGGTAGATGAAATGCTATCATACAACAGTGGAGACCATGGGAAGGAAAAAGACAACGTGGACGGCCACAAATGAGATGGAAGGACGATATTGTGAGATCTGCTGGATTTGGATGGATGCAAAGTGCACAAAACAGACAAAGATGGAGGGAGTTAGGAAACGCCTATATCCAAAAATGAACGATACCAGGCTAAAAGAAGAAGAAGAAGAAGAATATCCATTGCTATCACTCCGAAGTACTTAAAGTCTACTATTTGTTCAAAATTGCTTTGGATTATCTCAAAAGTCTGCCTTTGTACAGATATTCGTACCTTGTTGTGATCATGTCCAACCTCAACTGCGTTCTGTTCAAAATATCCGTATACCTTTTTTAAGTCGTTTATCGTTCTTTATATTATGACCACATCATCTGCATAGGCGAGAATTTGTACCATTCTATTTATAATTGTACCTCCCCTATTAACGTAGACTCTTCTAATTATTTCTTCTAATGCTACATTGCACAGGACGGTTGGGACTGTTAGACACATCTTTACCATCCTAATTATTTTGCTCAATACATTAAATTCTTCTAACAATACATACACCTCTTCTCCTAGAACGGTGTTGTATATTTTATTGAAGTCAATAAAGAGATGATAAAGTTAACGTTTTGCTCATAACTTTTTTCTAGTATCACGCATTTATTTTTGTAACAATTAGGACTTGTACAGCATTGTTGGAGACGTACCAAGGCACGTCAGATATGGACCACAAGGCTTCCAATTGAAATTGTTACCTTTTTGTATTTGAGAGCATGGTACAATCTTACAGTTTAATTTCATATGTCCACGTAAGCTTTGTTATACCCTTGTAGACTAAAAATTTCGAAAGATAACTTAGAATTACCACGATAATTTGCCTTTTTGTTTTAATATTTTGTACTATGTTATCTTCGTGTCGAGGTGTAAGTCGAGGTGTTTCCCCTCAGTATGGACTGTTATTGATTTCCATTCGTGGAAAAATTTTTATTTTGTATTAAAAGTTACTTGCAGTGACTTTGGTTTATTTCCATCCTTCACTTGTCAAACCAATGTTGAAGTAGATCTAAGTGGTACAATAGTTGTGACTGTACAACTAGATTATTTGGTGTTGCTAGTACAGCCGTGTTATCTGAAAAAATTGTAATGGTATTGTTTGTTGTCTGCAACGTAAATTTAGTGTAACAGAAGACCTAATGCACTTCCTTGTAGTGCAACTGGCTCTACTGGATAATAGTTGGTATAAGTGTATTGTAATTTTTAAATACGCCTTTCAGTGAGGTAGAATTTTATCGGTGAATCATATAGAACGGGAAAAACTTAATGTATGCGAAACTTTATCGAAGGCCTATACAATATCAAAAAAACTGTTGTATGTACCTTTGCAAGACAAGTTTTGGTCCTATAATTCTATGTGTTTCTTGAATTGTAAAGTAACGCTTTGTAAAATCAAATTGGTATTACCCAAATGTAGTTTACTGTTAAGCCAAAGAATTACTGTCGTCTACAGCCAAGATGTGTCAGATGCCTAAGTAACCAACATTACACTGCCTGGCGACAAAAACAAGAACACTGCTGCAATCTGTGTCAAGTGCGGCAAGTGCAGCAAACTTTTGAGGCTGCCCATATTTCCAGGAATTCAGGTATAATAAAAATAAATTACCAAGTCCTAATACTAAAACTGACAGCAATAGACAACAACGCCCATTTTCCACTTCTTCCAAATACTATCAGACCAGCGAATCACATCCAACTATGGAGTACTACAAATCATAAAACAGAATCAGTTACTAAAACGGTCTTAACAACAATTCTTAAATTAATTTTTATTAAAAGACTTAATACCTATATTCCTTAATGGACCATAATTACATCAAAGCTATTAATCATTTAAAACTGCTTAACAATATTCTTAGCCTTTTTCGCAGGACATAATGCTGATGTAGCATGTGTCACAGAGACACATTTAACAACCCACAAACGCTTTAAAATTTTGGATTACCACTGTTACTGCACAGATAGAAATGCAATGTACGCCTCAAGAAGTGTAGCCATCCTTGTTAAGTGCAAAATTGTCCATCATGAGTTACCACAAATTAACACTGCAAACCTCGAAACCATTGTAATCAATGCTAATATACAAGAAGAAAACTGCATTAAAATAATAAATGTATATTTTTAACCTAATAAAAACCTTCTAGAAACCAACATTGGAGATCTAAATTCTAAAAACGCAACTTGGGGATGCAGGAAAGATAAATCATGCGAACTAATACTTCATATCTACTCAGCAAAGTATGCCTTCCAAACCCGGAAGAACCGAGCGGATCATAAACCCGACGTATTGGATGTAGATATACAAAAGAACGTTTGAATGCAGATTTTTCAAAAAGTTATTACAGAACTTGTCTCCGGTCATCTGCCGGTCTTAATCTTGCTTATAACTTTTCCTATACTACAATACCTTTAAACATTTTTGCGAAAAATTTGAGGCAAGCTGAAATATCTCAATAATTTAAAAACCCCAGAGGGCACAGATAAAATGGTAGTTTATGTTAAAACATGTGTAATCGAAACTACACAACCAGCCATACTTTTCAAAGAAACCTTAGACATGTTAATCCAAAAACACCTTCATTATTGATCTAATAAAACAGAAAAGCCAACTTCGCAGGCAATGGCAACGTGCGAGAAATCCAGGAACAAAAAGCCTAGTCAATAACTTGGGTCATCATATCAAAAGATATCAAATACACCAGCACTTATAAATCTGGCAATTTAGGCATTTGAAGAACGACAAGGAAGATTCTTCTGTCAACCACAGGAAATGCTATCCATATCCACGCAAAATGGAATGCTAAATACAGATGTAGAAACATTTGAAGCCGATCCCTAAAACAAACCTACACAACGCACCAACACCAATCTTCAGGGTATGCCAATATAATAAACAGATATCTAGAAACACGTCAACTAATAGCAGGTCATAATGTGAAACTAATATCTCCTAGGGAACTGACTGACATAATAAAAACGCTTTCATCAATTAATAAACCTCTAAAGGAATAACCAACGTCATACTCAAAAACCTCACAAGAAAAGTGTAGGCATACTTATTTACACTTTCTAATACATTCCTCAGAGTCGGCTATTTTTCCAATAAATAGAACCACGAAATCATAATGACGTTTTCTAAGCCAAGAAAAAACACAAAAGAGCTTAATGGACAGAGACCAATTAAAAAAGGACGCTCCACCTGTCACCAACTGAAACACATTATCGAAATAATAGAGAAAGGTTATGAGATAAGGTAATAAACAACTGCAGTATTTGTAGACTTGGTTCAGGCTAAAAAAAAATATTTCGATTAAACATTCCGGAATATCCAAAAGCAATATTATTCTCATATTTTAAAAACCGTTCATTGCAGTTAAAATACACACAGTCATCTCCTCAACAAGACCTATTAAAACAGGAGTGCCGCAGGGTAGCTTACTGAGATCTGACTTATTTAATACCTTCCTTCATGACATTCCTAACACCAATTCAGACCTTGCCTTATCTGCTGACGATACTTTACTATTGACTTAAGATATTGACCTATCACAGACTATAGAAAAACTTCAAAACGCCATGAATACTTTAGCAAGATGGTTCAAACTTTGGAACTTGACAGTTTATCTTACCAAGGGCGCTACAAAGATCTTTGCTCTTGAATGAACAGCCCGCCGTTACATTAATAATTATAATATAATACTGCAAAACCAGTTAAATATTTAGGTATTTACTTAGGCACCCCCTCACGTGGAAGTACTATATTAGACTCGTAAATCTTTACCCGTTGGTCAGTAGAAAACCATTCTCGTAACACGAATAGACTTGCCTGTACTGCACTACTTTACTATAATCCTTAGATATGTGCTCTTAGCCTTATATAAATGTACAATTTGCGGAAAACCAGCTTCAAAATTCAAATTTAAACACCTCACGTGGAAGTATTCCAAATTAGACTTCTACAGGTTGGCATAACTATTTATAAACCTTATATTACGAACTTATATACAACTGCAATTATGGGAAAACTTGAAAATGGCAATCATTTAAGATCATAATTCAAGTATTCCAAACATAGAAGTTCTCAGGTCTGGCAATCTTAATAACCCTGTGTACAGGAGTAACAACTGCATTATAAACTTGAAATGGCAACATTTAAGATCATATTAAGAATTTGAACAAGAACTTCCATCTCAATCTTAATAACAGTGCAGGAGTAACATTTTATAAGCTAGGGCGGAGAGAACTAGTAGTGATGAAGACTGACTGTGATTAACTAAATTGTGTTAATTGTTAAGTAAACAATTGAGAATCCAAAATATATGATATTCACCTGTCTGTTATTCTATTACTGTTACTCTAATTATGAACTCTATTATGTATAACAATTAATTGTTGAGCTGGTAAAACTTCTAATAAAAAAAACTTCTACTTTCTCTTTTTATTACAGAATCAATTCTCTACTTATAACACACTGTGTCATTGTTCCAAATGTAAGCTTGGACATTATTCGTTTGTCTATAACATGTCGGCTACTAAGGGCTTCTTTAAGAAAAAGTTCCTGATTATTTGCGTCTAATAAAATTAATTCCCCTATTCTCGAACTTCACTTCATAACCTTTCTTTAAAATTAGGGAGAATGTTTTGCCCCGTTCTGTACAAAATCTTTGACAGTAAAGCTAAAACAAACATTACTTTTATCTAATTTGATTCTTATTGCGACCTAAAATACTCGAACATAATAATCTTATATTCTTCTTCAGGTGCCTATCTGTTCCAGATGTTGCCTATTTTCCTGGCCAATCTGACTTTATTTACAGCTGTTCGGAATAGTTCGATGATTGTCATGGAGAACCAGGTCCTTAAATATTTCAACCATGAGATTCATCTTCTTCCGGGACTTCTACTTCCTTTCACTTTGCCCTGTAGTATGCACTGCAAGATATTATATCTGTTATCGTTTCGCATGATGTAGCCTAAGTATTTTAATTTTCTTGTTTTAATTGTATTCAAGATTTCCTTTCCTTTTGACATTCTTCTAAGGATTACAATGTTCATTACATGATCTGACGATGATACCCTTAGCATCCTTCTATAAAGCCACATCTCAAATGCTTCAATTTTTTTCGTCGTTGCTTCTGTCAGGGTCCATGCTTTCGCTCCATATAATAATATTAAAAACACATAGCAGCACAGCACTCTATGTTTTGTATTCATGGTTACTTTTTGATTTTTAAATACTGACATTTTAATGAATACACTTTTGCTCTTTTCTATTCGACATTTAACTTCTCATCATAATCTCATCAGCAAGTATTTTTGTAGCAATGAACATCTACTTGCTGCACTATCAAAAATCTACACTAGCAGAGGTAACCCAATTTTTTAAATCGGCAAAAAATGCACCTTGCATAGTTCAATTGGACTGTACATTAGTTTTAGTAAAACAATTTAGTCATGACAGTGTAAGTTTTAGGCACTAACGAATTGCAATTGCTTTTCTTCGTTTTGATTTTCAAAATTTTAACGTTCATTTTAGTGTTGTAATAAAATAGTTGAAACTGATAATTCGTATGAGTTACAAAAGATTTAGTAAAACTATATCTTTTAAATTTTTTAAAAATATTACCAACGTTACTATATGAGCAACAGTTTATAGCTGAAAATTTAGTTTTCTGCAGTTTCACTACATCTCTCGCATTCAACAATAACGTGAAATTTTTTGGAAAGATGCCGGAAGTCAAAATGCAACTTCGTACACGTTCTATTGATCATGATCAGCCAACTCGTGAGGATGAGCTCAAAATGCTTCTAAATTGGTGAGGTAAGCGCTGTGGCTACTGCTCGTAGTTGCATATGCACCGTTTGTCTATAAATATTCAATGAGCGCCGACAATTTTTAACCCTCATGTTACTACCTAGATTTTTCCACGTCAGTTGCTACCTGGGATAGGCGGGTATTTCGCAATAAAAGACCTGTTAGGCGGCTTCAGAATAGACTGTCAACCGACATTGAAGAAATCCAAAAAGTTAATCTTAAAAGTAAGGATATTAGTGTTCCCATCATTTGCTTTACAGCAGCGCATTTCTTGCATAGTGCATTTACAGAAAAATGTTCGTTATTAACAAAATTTGACGTTGTGTGTAAAATAAAAGAAACGTAGTTAAGAGCGAAAAGGGATTTATAATTTTTCATATTATAGAGTGCATGTAAGTAATCGGGTGCTTTTGAGTTTATTTGAGTTATTTCCTAGATGACCCAGATTGATAAGAATTTGAGGCTTTCTTGGATATCAATGACAAATATTGGAAGCTAGAACAAGTTGTCTGAACTAAATGTTCAAATTAAGATGGTGGTAATAAAAGTCTTGTGACCAATACAAGTAGCACCAAGCTTAATTGAGAGACAACAAAACAGTTCATATATAAATGTTATACTGATAAGTATATATAAAAAATAGATCACTCTTTTGGAAAGTGAACACCAGAAATATGTCTTCACTATATTTATGTAATAATATAAAAAAATAGCGGTATTGTCAAATAGTATCATTTCTGGCGATTTATCTTAAATCAAGAAGTAATAATTAGGATACATATCATAAACTAGATTTTTTAAAGAGAATTAATATCCATTACATCGACGGGACGGGAATAAATAGATATTCTAGCATTATCGATATCTTCCCGTCAACGTCTTAAAACAAAATTAGTCTTGTTAGACTTTACGGAACAATTAGTAAGTTGCAATGTGAGAACGAATAAACAGCAGATAGCAAATCATCTTTTTATAGTATTGTCAAGTTGCAGCATTCATGTTTTAAATTTTTTCTTAGACTAACCACTAAATGAACAAATCACAAGGATGTTGTCAATTAAATTGTCGCCAAAAAACCCATGCTTATCACACTCTTTACAAATGTTGTTTAAAGTTAGGCTACACAACTTCCTTTAAAATATCTTTATCATAAAAAGAAATATACATCATAAGCTTGTATGTATTTATTTCTTATTTTTTAGATATAGTCCAAAATTGCAAGCTAAAATAAACAAACAGCTGTTTATAAAATATTATGGCAGGTATCTTAGCAAAGGTCCTTTAAAGACCTTTTTAAGGGTTTCAGTCTATACTAAAAAGCAAAGTAAGAAATAGTCGTCTTAGAGACCTTTCCTCCTAACCAGAGACAGATAAAATCTTAGGTCACTATAAAAGAGTTTTCAGTCACATCTTGCTCTTGGAAAAGAGACTATTTGGTAAAATATAAACAACGCATTTCAACTGGTAAAGATAAGCCTATAGTTTCAATAAAGAAATCAGAATGGTTGGCAAAGATAGGGTTTTACGGTTCAAAAAAGATGTCATTAGCTCGCCTGCAAAAATTGAATGGCATAGCAGTGAAAAATGTTTGGCCTCCTAGAACCTACCGATGAACAACACGAAACTTCTGCTAAAGTTGAGAAAACGAATATTCTTACCGTGCCTAAGAAATTTACTGATATGTTAACCTTTAACTGGTAGCTTATGGCCTTTCAAATAAGGAATGCTAATATATGTGCGAATGCAGCAGGGATGTTATGCTACCAATTTTTGTTTTCTCAAAAAGCTGAACAACTCTTCACTAATTAACTATTTTTATAAAAGTGGTTAGATCAATTTTAACTCATTTTTATTTTGGTACACTTTTTGGTTTCAAATGCACGCAGAACTTTTCACTTTCACTAGAAAAGAATGTGATCTTATTGGGGTTTTCACCTTATACTAGATATCTCTTTAACCTCTGGATATAACTCGTATGAGTCTACTGACGATAAATCACAAAACCTAAGTTCTAAAATAGTTCATCCTTGCTTTTTGACTTAATACTTTCTAAAGTTGCTGTTACACAAACGGCTACTAAAGGCTTCAAAATACTAGAATATATCTATTTAATCAGGAGATATATTATGGCCATATTTATCCTCTTAGACTCGACTAATAGACCTAAAATACCCAACAAACAACCAGCGAAGCTTCTTTTGCCACATCTCCCTTCCAGATAGAAGCAAACACTGTTGATAAAGCAAAGTATATTTAACATTAATTCAGCTTTTTTCTGTTTCCCAAGAATTCTGATGTCCTCTCCTCCTGAAGCAAAAGAAACTTGAGGGAAATAAAATAGCAATTTTTCCCAAGCAGGTTATAACTAAAAAACAGAAAACTTGTAAGTACAAAAAAACCAAAAAGAAAAAGTAAAATAAATTAAGAAAGAAAAAAATTCAAAACAATAAAACTGCCGATGTTACAATATTATATTTCAAAGAAGAGAACAACTTTGAGGCTTATATATTTTCCAATGAATTTTAAATGAATTTGATACGTAAGCATATGTTGAAGCCAATTAACACATTATTGTATAATACTTTCTAGGGTTTTTTGGGGTTTATTAGAAAACAGAAGCTGAATTACATGAACTAAAAGTATGGGACGGATTGCAAAAAACACGAACAAAGCCAATTTTTCAAAATACTGAATTTCGCATCGAAAAAAGTGGGAGTGTTATTTTTAATGAACAAAGAATGGCATCCAATTGTGAAAAGAGTGTATCTCACCCTCCTTCAGTAGTCACGTGTTTTTAAAAAGGGAAGGAGTGTATAAATTAGTGCGGTGACCTTTCTTTTTTAATTTGGTAAAACTGTGTGTTGTTACAAAATTGCGGAGTTATTTTTCAGCTCCAGGAAAGAATTTGTGTTCCCTATGATTAAAATTGCATGGAAAACTGAGTGGAGATACAATATATGTCTTACAGTGTATAAATAAAAGCATGCGCCCAGTATACGTATCAAAAACCGTAGGTTTCCATATTTGTTTAGATGCAAATTTAGATCTATAAGGATAGGCTTCAAATTAAACTTATTCTTCTAGCTTATCAATACACAGAGCGTGTAATTTAATATATCCCTTATAAAGGAATTTTCTAGCGATATGGAAAAGCAAGGAAAATTTACGAACGATTTTTAAATAATAATGAGATATGGCTCGACGCATTGTTCGAAGACCTTCTATGACTGTTGCGCAAAGTAACACGCCAACAAAGACAACAACAAGACAATGGTGGTAGATTTTCTGCGACTTTTGCGGAACAATTGAAAAACTGAGCCATAAGCTGACCCTTATTGTTCAGATAAAATTAAAGGAAGAAGGTTGGTTAGATAAGTAAAAATTGGTACCATAGATGGAAGAAAGTCCGACGAGAGCGTTCAAAACTCAAAAGGAGTGGAAGTCGGGTTCACCAATTATCCAGCCTTACAGAGACCACGAAATTTTGGCATATCTAGTCAAACTAGGCTTGACCAAAGATCAATATTTATTAAAAGGTTGAGTGCGAAAGAAAGTGGTGTAAATACGGTATATACTCCTCCTATCAGAGGATATACGAAGTTAAAAATTACTGCTATCCGATTACGGTGACAGCAAATGAAAAAGGTGCGCATGTGGCACTTCAGTCTCTTGCTGATCATACATGCGTGCGCCTTTTTAACTTCCAAAAGTCCGTAGTACAAACATTAAATCACAACCAGCTACGCCTTATCTGGCGGAAGTAGCGGGCAGTCACTATTTAAACAAAATTTTGACGACCACAATCTCAGCGTTTATAATATATTTTAACACCCGCTTAAACGGAATACCGTAGTCGTTTGTCAAAATAAAAATGCATAACCGCCTCGATTTGGTAGGCCGATAAAATTTAATTTTGTTAAAGAAACTAAAGAAGTCGCTAAATAAGAAGTTAAACGAGTGGAAGAGGAAATAAAATTGTTGCCAACAATTATTAATTTAACCGAAGAATAATCATTTTTGTCTCACAATAATTGGTGGCAAAATATGTAATACGCTCGCCGATGAATTGGCTAGGCAGGATCTAGTGAGGCTTATATCGGCCCACAACCTGCTTTACGAATTTCACAAAGTGCTGCCCAAAGCTTTATTAAGGAGATGACACGCACTCATCATCGAATGTACTGGAAGAACCGACCAGGACATTATTTCAGCAAAACCTTTAATAAGAGACCTTTCCAAAAGAGAGCTGTAGAACTCTTTAACCTAAGTAGGCCACACCTAAAGATAACCATAGGGTTTCTTACAGGACATGCGACTGTTACAGAACACCTCTGAAAAATTGGCAAATTTAATGGTGACCTTGCAAGCAGACTTTGTAGCAAGAAACCAGAAACAGCCTTACATATCCTATGCAAGTGCTATGCACTGTGCAGGAAAAGGCAACATACATTCGGAGGCCAATCCTGGAACCGGAAGATTTTCAGGTACACCCTGTAAAGGACCTGTATCTGTTGATTTAGGGGACATCAATTACAGATTGGTTGTGAACTCACTTATTAGGGTAATCACAGTAAGCCATAGGCTGTAGTAAACATGGATCCATTAAGGAAGACATATCCTAAGCGCAAAAAAATGTAATACTCACCGGAGCCTCGAAACTTAGATGTTATATTTGCGGGACCATTTCTAAAGAAATAAATGATTTAATAGAGATTAGGAAAAGAAATCCTGATCCAAGCACGTGTCGGTTCGGTTTAATCATGCTACATACGTGGATACGATTCTTTGAATGCTTTATTTATGTATCTTACCGCCTTCTTCGAAAAAATTGATAAAAAGAAAAGAAAAATCCAAGAAAGATTAAAGCAATGTCTTGGACTTTTGGTTGATGTATCAAAACCGGGTGGAAGCGGGACTACAAATGAAGGCTCGTTGATTTTCTGATAAAGAAGAGGAATGCGCATAAATCGGAAGTTGATCCATAGATTTGACATTATAGTAAGGACACTAGCCAGTCGGTTACCGATACGTGGCCACTTTTGAAAAATACGCGGAAAAGACCGCTACTTTATACGTGCGGTATTACATCTGTCTATGGTAGTACATGCCAACTTCGGTGCATAAAGTATTAATCCATGGAGCTGATATTATTCAGTGTGTATTACTGCCAATTGGTTAAATGTTCGAAAAAGCTCGGAAAGTGCGGAATAAATACCTGAAGTTGTATACAGCGCACCATTCAAGACGATTGTCAAGAAAAAAGAACAAAGATATTTTCTTGCGGCTTCTAGCGACATCAAACCCGGGCATAAACTCTTTGCAAAAACCACCAAAAGGGAATAAAAAGAAACTGCCACAAAATGTGATTCAATTACTCCAACTTTTTGACAAGGCGGTAGAAGAGGCTAAAGAAGAGAATAAAGATGAATCCAAAGTAGAAACGGAAAACATTCTTGGTATATTGTTTATTTTACCTACATACGGCCCAATAGATCTAGAAATGGAGTACCATATCGCTCTTTTCAGTCGAAAATGAAACCCGCCTAACTCCAAAATTACAAAAGTGACTTCAGATTTGAAATCTATGACCTAAGAAACGTATAATAAAAAATTTTAATTTTTTTAATGTAATATTAAAGGCGTTGAAAGTTCTGATCGTGTTTTTCGCAATCTGTCCCATGATGCACTGGTGAGCAAAAAATTGAAGTCACATTGTAATTACGATATTTTTAGAATTTTCAGTTAAAGCCTTATATTTGTAATGGTAGGTGCTTAATTATTTGTCTTCCGAGAAATCTTATCCGGCATATTGTTCTCTGTCTTGTATTGTCACCGTAGTTACGAGTTCTACTAAATAGCGTAAATTTGTTCTACAGCGTTGTTATAAAATGGTCGAGGACAACGTGAAACTGCAAGAATTGTTGGTAAAAGCCTTTGTACTGTAGAAAAGGTGCATCAGTGTTTTGAGGAGAACGATCTGATAACCAGAAGACCAGGATTTGATCGAAAAAAACCACCACCCAAAGAGAAGACCTTTTTTGCTGTCCGCAAGTTTGCGGAATAGAACAGCTTCCGCAGGTTAGCTGCGAAATCAACTCCAAGAGGCAACAGATGTAAATGTTATTGAATGGAGTGTTAGAAAAAAACTTTGTGCTGCGAAATTCTTATAGAAGGATGGGTACGGGTCTACCTTTGCAACGCCGGCATCGAATTGCAAAATTGGCTTTTGTCCGAAATCACTTGACATGGAATCATGAAGATTAGAACAGGGCACTGTTTTCAGATGAGTCCCGTTTTTGCCCCACTGTTTTCAGATGAGTCGCGTTTTTGCCCCACTGAATCACACGAACGTCGACGAATATGGAGAAGACCCGGACAAAGATACGCTGCAGTATGTATTGATGAGCGACTCCCATTTGGAGGTGGGTTGGTATGGTTTGGGCGAGACTCTCTTTACAAGCACGCACAGAGTTGGTTTTCATACAAAATGGCTCCTTGATGCTTACAGGTACATTACAGATGTTCTACAAGATCATGTTACGCCTTACATTATCATTATAGATGAACATGGCATTGTCATGCCAGAGTTGTCAGAAAGTATTTTGATGATGTGGGAAATGGCCAGTCGTTAGTTCAGACATGAATCACATTGAACATGTCTGGAAGCGCGGATGCAACGTCCAGAAGCTGAAAAAGTTGCTTATTGCAGAAGTGGAATAACATGTGATCCTGAACTTAATTGAAAGTATGCCTCGTCGATTTCAAGCAGCCCTTAACGCAAGAAGAAGGAATTCACGTTGTTAGTGATAAACTTTTTCATTGTCAAACCAAAAAATTTGCTTATTAATTCGGTATTGAATATTAAATGTAGCTAACAAAATACGGTACATTGATTTTCAATTTACAAATATAAATGTTTAACTGAAAATTTTAAAAATATATTACAATTTCAATGTGAGCTCAATTTTTTGCTCGCAATAATTAACATGTATTGAAATATAGTGTCCTGTAATATCCTCGCATCAGTTATGGTAGATACAATTTTTTTAAACAAATAATAGTAAAAATCCCTAGTCAAGTACATTAATTTGAAGTACAAACAGGACCTTTAAAAAGTCTGAGCTTCTTTGGGAAAAACCCCGCACCTACAAATGGCATTCGGCTTCAGCAGCCTGGCCACGAAAAACCGCCGCTTAGC
This sequence comes from Sinelater perroti, assembly GCA_036346155.1. Lineage (NCBI taxonomy): Eukaryota > Metazoa > Arthropoda > Insecta > Coleoptera > Elateridae > Sinelater > Sinelater perroti. The sequence goes on along the minus strand of JARFIY010000167.1, from coordinate 2,498,685 downwards.
TCGAAAACATGTGTGTTCCTGTCAATCACGGCTAACTATTTCAAACGAAATATATTAATTCTCAGGGCCCGGCGCCCGCCATGAATAATGCAGGGCGCTGCGTCTCGCGAATTCGTAAGCTGCAGAATTCCGCGGCGGCCGGAGCCGTTCGGCGCTGAAACCGTTCCGCGGCCACAACCGCGTCATTTCTAGTCCTAGTCGCCACTTTCTTTATTGTTATGGGACACGCCGCAATGCCGATGTCAAGGCGTGACCTGATGCTAAATTGAGACGAAATGTATTGCTGACGTGGCGCTGAATAGTGGGGCACTTATAATAGACTGCGCGGATTAAGAAGCGATAGCCGCGACATTCTGTGAGAAATGCCCGCGCGGCTGGAGTGGACGCAGAATGCAACCGAAGTGCCCAGGAATGCACTGAATCTTGGAATCTTGGATATTAATCAGTGACATAATTACCATCCACAAAGAAACATTGTTAATTAATTTTCGTCAAGAACCAAACAATAAAATGAAGTATCCAAATATGCTGTTTACTATCTACCAACTACTTTGGTTTCTTTAAAACATCAGGCAACAAGGTCTTTGCAGGTGGGGAGTATAATGTTAAATATCCAATTTGGAGTTCAAGATTGACAATTCCAAAAGACAGAGAACTTCTCAAAACAATAAAACCAAATAATGTACAAAATGTATCTACTGGAAAACCAATTTATTGGAGTCGGACAAAAATAAAATTCCTGATCATATACATTTCTGCATCACAAAAGGAACTGAGACCAAGAAATGTAAAGCAGAATAATGCTGTCTCCAGACTACTCAATAGTAATGGTAACCGTTGATTCACAGATCTTGCATATTAAAACCGCGGCAGCATGGTTTACTACTTCTATCTATAAACTCTTCCCCTCAGAGTTATCTCCTGATCAAGAAAGGAAAACAACTGACTTTATAGACGTTCCATTCCAACTAGATATGCCTCACCGCAAGTTTACAATTAACGAAATCAAAAAAAATTAGCATAACAAAAATCAACACCTGAATATTTGGAAAAATATTACAAGAGCTACCAGAAAAATGCTATAAACATATAACCTTCACATTCAATGCAATGTTGCGTATAAACCACTTCCCCAGCACTTGAAAAGTGGCCTAAATCATCATGATCTTTAAACCAAAAAGCCAGAAGTTGTCTCTTTCCATAGGCCTATGTTTGTTACGAATGCTTTCCAAAGTTTTCGAGAAGTTGTATGTCAAAAGGCTCAACATGATAATGGCAGAAAGAAAAATAATCCTCGAGCACCAGTTTGGCATCTGCCAAACATGGAACAATAAAGCAAGTTCACAGACCAGTCAGCCAAATTAATAAAAATCTAAACTCCAAAAAATACTGCTATGCAGCTTTCCTCGATATATTCGAGCCTTTTGATAAGGTGTGGCACAACGGCTTAACTAAAGTCAAACTAAAAAAGCTCTTTCTCATTCTACTATTAATTGCTCAAATCATACTTAATAAATAGACACTTCCTGGTTAAGCAGGGTAGTGAATAGTCTGAATATCCTATACACTCACGCAATCCCGGGATTTGGATCGATATTATACTTCTTATTTACTTGAGCCCTGCCAACAACAAGAACCACAATATATGCTAACGACATTGTCGTTTCCGCATCTCTCACTGATCCAGCATCGGCCTCCAGGAACCCGAAAAACAACCTAAACAAAGTTCAGCAATGGCTAAGAACATGCCGCATTAAAGCCAACAAGACAAAATCTCGTATAACATTCAGACTACGTAGGACATGTCCACCTGTAAAGATTCATAACTACCAACTTCCACAATAAGAGGATGCCAAATATCTTGGCATGCATTTGGACCGACGTCTGACATGGAAAAAGCATATATTTGCAAAGCGCAAACAATTGGGGCATAAAGTAAATCAAATGTACTGGCTTATCGGACGTAAATCAAAACTATCTTTAGGCAACAAAGTGTTATTGGACCAAGCTATCCTGAAACTCGTATGGAGCTACGATATCCAATTATCAGGTACTGCCAGTAACTCCAGTGTCGTCATCCTTCAGATGTTCCGGAACAAATGTTGCGTGCCATAATCGACATACTCAACGAGGTCATTTATTATGATATCCCTTTGGAATCTATTATGGAAGCTATACATCGATTTATTTTAGCCAATCGACTGAATGTGCTGAATATCAGAAAAGTGTGTAGGCTAAAATGTTTGTTACCTTCAAACCTGACTATAAGACTTAGATAAGCTAGACTTAAGATTGCATAGACAAATAAATTATAGATTTAAGATTAAGATTAATTTTTAAAGACCATTCATTGGAATTATACTCTGTCTGTCATCTTACAGTCATATAAAATGTTTATTGCCCTCTGGACAGATTCCGGATCTCTCTAGCAGAAACAAATAAAAAAGAATTAGTTTAATACTAAATTCACTAATGTTCTGATAACATTTTTTCGTGATCAGATATGCTCTTGCTATCTTACTTTAGGTCGATTACTCAGCATCGCTTTAATCTTCTGTAGGGGAGTGAATGAGTGAATTATATCTGCGATCAATGGTCTTGGTGCAGCATTTGGTTAGTCAAATACCATGGTAGATTAACCATTGTTTTGAAAATTTTCTATTGTGATCGTTGAGTTATAGGAGTATTAGATTTGCTGGCCCATCCGAAAACTAAGCACCTTAGGTGGCTAATGTCTTAATGGCAGCTTTATATATTAGAATTTTATTCAAAATGATTAATTATTCTTCCAAACAGCCAGTGCAAACATCCAAGATGTAATTCTATGTCTATTTCTTTGTATGTCTATTTTCCAACTAAGTTTTGAGTTAAGATGGATTCCAAGGTATTTGAAATTTGTTGGTACTGGAATCTATGTTGTTGATGGTTACTGTTAGACATTTTTTGCTTCTGTAAAGTAAACGTTACAAAGATTTTGTTTTATTAATTTTAATTCTTCATTTATCCAGATCTTTAATTTTGGTATGAATACTGAGTGTCATTCCAAAATTATAAGCGATACCAGAACGCCCTAGTTTAAAACGACGAATACTCAAACTGGACTAAAAACAACGGGGAGGGCAGTGTTCGACAGGAAATGGTTGGAAGCGATAAGTAAACCAACCAAAATTTTAACCACCACCCGTATGACGCACTGGGGGGGGGGGGGGGGTATAACTTACTCGGGTAACGAAACGACGAGTTAGTGCACGCTGAGTGGTCTTGTAGCGTGGTTTGAGAATAATAAATGACTGTTTGAGTAGAACTAAGTACTGCGGATAATTTCAGGCCATTTAAAGCTATGTACCATTAAATTTCGGAAAATTATGACGCGTTGAAGTTGAAAATGTAATACCTAAAAAGAAAGTGGAAGCAGAATTGGCGTAACGCAGGTCAAGTTAAAGCGGACCCAATAAAAATGTGTCAGCATTACCGATCGAGGAAGAAAGTCAAGCGTGAAGAGGACATGGGGGGGTATGAAGTTGGCACAATAATCGATAAACGGCATCGAAATTTCGGGCGTCGACTTTGGCGGAATTCAATGGTGTGTAGGTGGATTTACAGCAATAAAGCAGCCTTCAATGGACGAAGACTATTTGTTTCATTGGCAAAAGCGACGTTTTCACGAAAATCTTACGTTGGTAGCCCCGACTATTGCTCACCCAAGATTTTTGAAGTAGATTGAGTAGGCGTGTGGATGCTGACAGGGGATCTTTGTCTATTGCCACAGTGACTGTATTATTTCTAAATATTTCTGTTTATGCTAGTGATTGTGGGAAGATAAGATACATATATTAAATATAAAAAGATTTTAAGGATACCACCCCAAGGTGGTATCCTTAAACTGTAATTCTAAATTTCTAATCCCCAAAGTATGATTTTAATAGTATTTAGTAAGGCACTGGCAGTAATCCTATCAAAGGCCTAATTCATATGGAGAAACGCTTTCATACAGTATTCTTTGCCATCAAGAAATTCTTTTGTATTTTATATCTCATAGCACTGTTGTACTGTAAATATTCTGGACAAAACCCTAATTAATGATTTAAGGTGATACAATGCAGTAGTAGTCGTTTTCGTAGTTTTTATACAATTTATAGTAAAATTATGGGTCTAGAAAAAATTACATTCCTTTCCAAGTTTCATTATCAAAATTATTTCTGAAGATGTGAGTTATTGTGGCCAATATTAATGTGTGATTACGGCATTTAATATATACATTAACCCAACTTTTTAGAAGCTGTTTAAGCATCTTGGGAGTAATTCAATCTATCTTTTGAACTTCTTGTTGTTTAAAAGTCTTATTCCTTTCCGAATTGAGGATGAAATATTGTATACTATGCGCAAGTGAATTCAGGATGTTACTATTTAAGAGATCTAAATTTTTGTTTGATACATTGTTATTTGGAGTAAATACAGTTGCCAAGAAACCTGAAAAAGTTTGCTTTTTCTTAGTTGGTTTTAGTCTGTGGTCCCAATATTTGAAGATTCAGTAGTTTTCTTGAAGCTTTAACTATAGTTACCAAATATCGTTATTACAAATAATATTGAGATATAAATACAAAACATACAAGCATATAACTAATTAAATCTAGCTGGTAAGTCTAATAGATCAGGTATTTTCAATCTTTGAATTTCTTCTCTGATAGTCGGTATAAAAATATCTTGTTAAATTACCCGGTTTGGAACGCACCAAGAAGCGTTGACGATTGCTCTTAAGACCGTATTTTGGAATCATTGTAGTTTCCAGATTCTAATTACTAGCTGACCCCCATAACTAGATGCCGTACGTCTAAATAGATTTAATTATGCATTTGCAGAATAACAGTTTATTTTCTATCCGGTCGATTAACCAATATAATTGTCAAAATTTTAATCCTAATTGTAGTATTTTCTTCCAGATGTAGGTTTGTAGGTAAGTCTTCGGTCTAAATGCATGCAGTAGGTATAAAAAGGGTTTTAGGATACTGTCCTGCGAAACTCCTGATTGGGTAGATCGGGGATGGTTATTCTTGATATTTGACTTGAAAGAATCTTTCTTTAAGATTTTAATATTTTATAGTAATCAGTATTTTGTAAAATAAACCTCTATCTAACTTTTGGTTATGTCTAGAAAACTGTGTCTAAGTTTGAAATTTCAGAAGGTTTTACGTTCTCCTTCATGAGAAACTTAAAAATAATTCGTTGCGCAATGGGCATCGTAATACGGACTAAAAAGCTGTAGTGCAAGGTATATTAAGGCAAAAAACCCCTTTGGGCACCCTTAGGTGCAAAGCTTAAAAGCTGACACCCTCTCTATTCACCTTATGGTGCATGGAAAAGCAATTTTTTAAGTTTAATTCACTCAAAAATAATATTTAATCAGAATGAATAACAATATAAAGAAAGACCAGATAAAATCAACTTATCTGATATTTAAGAACCGGAGGTTTTAAAGAAAATGATTAAGAAGCAAATAAGAAAGCGAAGGAATATTAGTGATGAAAAGCTTTTAGCGCAGCTATATATTCATTAACTTTGAAATTAATTCATATACAGAACCATCGAGGTGAGTCCGAAATTTTTTTAGGTGATATTGCGAAGACGTCGAAAAATCGTTTTATTAGGTAACATAATAAAGTCAACGAATCCCTTTGCGGTAAAAATTCGCCGACCGAAATTCTTGCGTGGTTTGGCTACAAAGTGCAGCAAAATTGATTATCAGGAGTAGATAACTGCTGACAGAGCAACCGATTTGATCGCAAAAGAAAAAAAAGATCTATCGTGATCCTAGGCGGAGAATGACTGACTTGCCAAAAGAAATGGGCGGCGAGGTCGATGACCAGTCTAGCATTGCACAAGGACACACACTATGTCTTTCGTCTTGAGGAATCGAGAACTCGACTGAGAAAAACAAGCCGCTCAGGAAGTTAAACACTCAAGCAATGTTGAACAACATCATAGCGCTGGCTTCCGAAAACCCTTTTTGACAAAAGAGTGTTATCCAAGACAAGAAGGTGTCGTTAGATTTGCTAACCGTCATGCATATATACGTTCATGCTTCTATGATGGTGTGAACCTTCTGTTACGCCACTTCACTTCTTTGAGAAAGACCTAATGGTGACTTCCAACAGCTATATCAACGTGCTGAAGACAATTATTAAAATATGGATAAAGTTCAAGCATGGATATACAACAATTTGTATTACCATTGATCCTTAAGACTTGTGGCTATCTTTCAGCTCAGACTGAAATTCTCTCGACCACAACATGTAAAGCGTGGTCGAGATGTCAGCTTCAAGCCCTCCATCATAGACGTAAATGATAGATATAGACAAGGACAAATGAGATAATAAGATTCTGAATACTATTTATATTAAGTTTTATATAAATAAATTTAATTTTTCTTGTATTTTAATGTTATTTTTCTTGTTTATTTATAACACCGATTGACCTCGCCGACCATAAGTTATATAACGTGTATCAAATTAAACAGCTACCATGTTGTACAGTGTTAGAGATAGTCATTGGTCCATTCTTGCTAATTTTGCCAATTGACAATTCTTATTGGTGAAAATTTTAAGCTACAAAATCTAGATATTTTTTTCTAAAACTAGCAATTCAAAACTATTAAACCATCCAAAAAGCTTATTTTAGTTTTTAAAGTTGACCTTGAGCATTTGCCTTACATAATGCAGTTTATTTCGCGAGGCGCAAAAAATCTTTGTTTCGCGAGCGGTCACGTATGCAAAAGAGCGCATTAGATCTTAATAAGGATGGAGGCATTCGCAGAAGCGCTGCTCAATAGGCCTAACGAGATCGACGCACCTCCGAATGATTAATCGATCCCGCTTTGATTGCCGCTCTTCGGCTAGCATAAATGTTTATACGGCCGCGAGCGCGCTTAAAACAAACGTGTCTCGATCGCCGCGGCGCACTGGTTCTATTGCAAATCAAATAAACAGCGCCAATCAGCGGCGGCTTTATTTGTTTAGCGAAGTGGTGAGCGATCGCTCTGTTGCAGTATCGGATTAGGGAAGAGACTCATTTTCCACTACTCATAGGTAAATCGGTCACGCTGACTACTAAGGCTTATATTGATGAGAAATGTTTGGCTGCTGGTTGTCTTCACGTGCCTTAAGTCGAGTTGCAGCTTGATGCCGTTCCATCACTCGGAGTGAGGATTAGGCAAGCGGTTTCGGGGTAGGTGTTGATTATTACATTTATACCTAACAAACTTACAAACTGAAATCTTGATGCACGCAATTTACGAGATGTAGACTATCGATTCAAAGATTACTTCCCTAATTCCTCCGGCCAGTTACTCAAGATGAGTAAAAATAAAAAACTGAATAACGGCAAGGAGGCGAAAAAAGACTGGTTGGACAATGAAAAGGCATAATTAAAAATTTTTTAGAAGTGTAATTTTTTTTTGAATACTTTTATGGGCAGAGAGATTTCACTAACGTTTGGTGACAAGAGACGAAACGTTGATTTATCATAAAGACAAAGAGTAAGCCTATGAGATGAAAACATCATACTTCAACAACATTAAGAAGTTCGAAGCGGAACATTGAGTAGAACCATGTATTGCCATAAATGTAGATTATTATTTTAGAGATTAAGATATGCAAACTCAACCTTCTTTGCACTATACAATCTACATCATCGACTACGTTTTATGCTATTATTAGATGCCCTTGTCTCAACAAAGTTTCCTTGCGAACAACAGAAAAAAACTGAAAGCAACGGTGTCTGTCTTACCAAACGAAAGAATTTTTGAATATTAAAGCCGCTGAAAAGAAAATGAAAAGTATATTAAACTGTGTATAGATTATAATAAAGAAATAAAAAATGTCTTTAGTGATTGATGTTCAAGCTTAGTTAGATATACTGGTGGGTAAAAAGTAACTAGGTATTAAAAATTGGTTATAGAACTTGACTCACTGGAGTCATAATAAAAACAGTATCTGAGTAGACAAAGCTGATGACCACAGCCTCTATGAACGATGCAAGGAGAAGTGGCCATGTAAGTTTCGGTCCGCGAAGAATATAGAGACAGCAAAATTCTGTAAAAACCAATACACCAGCCGGCTTGTGCAAGTGAACTAATAAGATAAGCATTAAGTACGGTGTCACATAAAGAACTAAATTTCTGCCCGAGGGGGAGCTAAAACTTGAAGTCTGTGCCCACAATAGGGGAATTAATGTTGGTTGGCTTAAATTGTTTAAAGACATCTTTTGGATTCTATGTTGCTGGTTTGGTCAACCGTCATAACTGCCATACTAGACGTCAAGTGATAGTGATAATTGAAAGCATGCAATTCGACCAAAAGTGATCTTGTTGTACAGAATGACGACAGAAAGACCTACCGGTGACACCATGAATATAAAGCGCCATATTTAGTTTCTTGAAGATTACATATGGCTTATGATATCTGACTGAAATAAAATTTGCGACTTTGTTTTCGTGCAGAATGGTGCACCATTCCATTTTGTTCTTAATCTGCGCGCATGTTTAGGTAAGCATTTTTCAGGATGCAGACTTCATGAATGGTCTCTACGAAGTCTAAAGCTTACTCCATGCAATAATTATCTGTGGGGCTGTGCAAAGCCTCGTGCGCTGGAGGATTAATGTTTACCTTAAAATTTAAAGAGTTGTTTGTGATTTTTGATTACCTGCACAATTTGTTTCAATAAATTTGTATTTGAAATATAGACTTCTCTATTAATTTTCAATGTCTAGATATTTTTATTCACCCCAAGCAATTAAAATATATATTTCAACAGCTAAATATTAAGTTTACGTCACAACAGTAATAAATCTGTAATTTTCTAAAAATATTATTACTTACAAATAACAAATAAAGAAATACATATTTCCATTTGAGCGCAAACACTAGAGTGAGTGCGTCATTGGTTTAAATCAACATTATAGATGTCTTTCTAGAATGTAGCTGTATGATAAATTAAAATAGACATGGCAAGACTTTTTTGGTTGTATGTTAAAATTAAATTAAAAATCTTGATAACTGCAGGTCGCGAAAGAGACAAACTGACTAATTTAAAAAATAGCAAAAAACCAAAATAAAATTTCTATGAATGAATTTAAACCGATTTTTCTATCTGTTTGATTTCAAAATTTGCTAAATGCCTTAACTTTTTTATTCCACTTTAACCATTATGTTGAGGAATCGTGGACTAGTTGTTTTGACGTTTCTGTACTATTGTCGGTTAAATTAATAACCTATGCTTGAAATGGTTTGATATCTACGAGGTGCGTTTAAGTTCTAGGGTCTCCAATTATTTTACTGAAAAATGAGTTATTCAAGAAAGTTGAAACTTCCGTTACTTATCCTTCTAGACGTACACATTTTTCACAACGCCATCGCCATGATTCCACGGCTGCTGAGAACACTTCTTTAGAGGTGTATTTTGCCCACTGAAAAATCGCTGATGCAACAGCGCTTCGATTAGAAAATCGCATCCACGCCATTGTCACAAGTTACGAAAAGAAGGCACTATTGATGGCGGTATAACGTGTCGACATGTCTTGAGATATTGCTATCTGCATAGCTTAGTGTTTGTCGGTCAGTATTCGTAGAGCCTATTTTTATACAAAACAACACTCACCGCAATAGAGGTAATTCGATCTATGAGCATTCTATGGTGCTGCCATTTATATTACATATTCAACAATAGTATACCAGTAATATCAGTGATAAGGTTTTGTATTTCTTCTAATTACTGCTGTCATTTACTTTTATTTTCCACGTCACTCCATCACCTGTCATTTTTTGCCTTGCTACAGTCTAGTGCTTTCTGAGTTATTTTATAGTTCCAATTTGCTTTGAATTTTCCCTTGTTGTCCTTTCCTTTCTTTCTATTTTTATGTTGTTTTGTTTTCTGTGTTTATACCATGCATTTTACCTTATTGTTTTTTCGATTGATTGTACATCTAATATCTTTCTTATTTCCTTGTATCTGACTGTACCTGATTTTTTGATAGTCTTTTTTGCTTATATCCCCTTTTTAAGGAAGGTTGTACCAGGCACAAAATGTACCTTAATTGGTGCATCGTGTGGTTGGTCCTCGGGTTATAAGGCCGTGGTCAGAGTTCAGAAACTCTTGACGTTTCGTCCACAACTGCGGCAGACATCTTCAGAAGAAAATCTTCTAAAATTAAGTGACTGTCGTGTTGCTTTATACTCGTGAGTATGGTAAGGATGGTGTTGTGGCGTGGTTGACGTACCGGGATGGTAGATGACGAGATTGGGCTATTAAAATTATTTTTAAATTTATAAATTTCCTCTGTATAATTTCGGGTAGTAATTCGTTAGATAAAACTGCTTATTTCGTGGTTAGGATTTCATGTTCTGCAACTGCTGATTTATCGGGTTGATTGAGGCGTAGATGACGTTTATGTTCCTTGATCCTGATAGTAATTGTTCGGCCGTAGTCCCAATAAACTTGCTCTGAGCAAGTGGTATACCCTGTGATCTTCAAGTGATTCAGTAGCATCCAGCTACAGGGAGGAGATCTAACGGTTAGCTTCGATGTAACTTCCCTATTTACCAAAATATCGATTCGAGAAGCCTTGGATCACCTGAAGAAAAATTTTCCCAACGATATTTTACAGCTATTTCAGCATTGATTTACGTCCAGTTACTTTGTTTGGCAGGGCGTATATTACGAACAAAAAGACGGGGTAGCAATGGGCAGCCCACTTAGCCCTGTAATCCCTAATTACTACATGGAGAAATTCAAGGACATCGTCATCAATACAGCACCTCTAAAACCCGCGATATGGCTAAGATACACCCAAGCATACAGTTTACCATGGAACTGGAATCGGAAGATAAGATTGCATTCTTAGACGTACAGGTACCGAGATCGGAGAATGGACATTTACAACACACAGTATACAGGAAACCCACGGATACGGACAGATACCTTCATAAGCAGTCAAAAAAGAACGGTTGTGAAAACATTGCTAGATCGAGCACGACGGATATGCCAACCACAGTTTTTGGATAAAGAACTCAAACATTTGGAACAAGGGATTGGCTACTCGAGGACGGAGATAACCAGAGCAACCAAACCCAACAAATGTGCAGGAAAAACGCAACCAAAATCGGCTATCGTAGGCAAAGCTTTTTTACCTTACACCAACAAGGTTACGGACCGAATAGGAAAAATCCTCAACAAGCATAAGGTGGAAACCATCTATACCACCACCACCAAGATACGGGATTTGCTTAGACCAGCCAAAGATACAAGAAACCCACAGGATACACCAGGGGTATACTGCATACCTTGCTCATGTGGGCAAGTTTATATTGGGACTACGGGCCGAACTATCGGGATCAAGGAACATAAACGTCATCTAAGTCTCAATCAACCCGATAAATCAGCAGTTGCAGAACGTGCTTTGAAAAATCCTAACCACGAAATAAAATTCGGACGAACACAAGTTTTGTCTGTTTTTGTAGGAATTACTACCCCAAATTATACAGAGAGGCGGTGGAAATTTATAAATTTAAAAATAATTTTAATAGAGATGACGGATTCAATCTACCTAGGTCTTGGTTTATCGCTCTCAAGGGGCAAAACAGACCGCAATACGGCGAAAGAGCGAGTGACGTCAGAAATACTACCTACAACGTCACGATTGACGTCAGCAGCTAGCCCGATCTCGTCATCTACCATCCCGGTGACGTCAACCACGCCGCCCCAACACCATCCCTACTACACTCGCACGAGTATAAAAGCAAAAACGCACGGGACAGTCGCTTAATTTTTAGAAGATTTTCTTCTGAAGATGTCCGCGCAGTTGTGGACGAAACGTCAAGAGTTTCTGAACTCCGACCGCGGCCTTATAAACCGAGAACCAACCACACGATGCACCATAACACCGGCCGTGAAAGCTTCGCATCTATTTGTACCTTAATTCTTGCAAAATTTTGATTTTTATGAATTTTTAATGTTTTCGTGTTTACGATTTAGTAACAATTTTTTTTTGGATTAAAGATAAAAATTAATAAAATTAAATGACAAAGAACAATGAGCCACGTGATTGCTTCGAAATGGTGCAAGGTGTCTTAATTCACTTAGCAGCTGCTTTAAAAGCGGAACCTTTTAAAATACTTAGATTTGTCGTCTCACACATGACTGTCTGGAATCATTTGCGTCAACTCGACTTTATGCGTAAGAAGTCAAGACAAGATTCTCGCTCACTCACTGAAGCGCAAGTGCTTAAATTTTGATGGATAACTGGCCATTGTAACACAAACACTGCAAATAATCGGATAAAACCAAGGTATTGCCGCTTCCAGCTTACATCTCCGATCTTGCACCTGTTTCGATATACGCTATTTTGAGTTGTTTGATCGAGTCGAAAAAGCATGTTCTAAATTCCTTGCTTCAAATTTGCCAAATTGGTAAAATGCACAGATTGGATAACCTACAGACAAAAAGTTGTTGATAATGAATGGCTATGTTTTGAAGAACATATTGTTTTTGACATGATTCAGCCCATAAAATTTTAATTTTGTTGAAGTGATAAAGAACTCTTTACACAACCTAGAAATTTTCTCTCTTACAAATATAAGTTTGGATTATTTTTAAACTTGTCCTGTTCTGCTTATATTTGACCAACATCAGTTATAAATACGTTTAGATAAATTGTTTAATTTTTTCTTGTTCTAATTGCATGTATGAGTATGAATCAAATATAAACTGTATTTGAGGTGAACAGAGAGGGCTGCGGCTTCTGATTGTTGTGGGTAGGAACGCTTGAAGGAGATCTACCCCCCCCCATAAGACAACTTGTACTCTCGCTTATTTAGTCAGTATCACGATGTCGTTCGTTACGCAAAAGATTTAAATCAAGTTTTTCACGAGGGAAGACGTTAGGTAATCCGGAATTTTAAGAAGACTTAAGGCATAGTTCGAGAAGGACATCTTTAAGAAGACTCAGTTGTATGCGAGCATAAACAATTTTTTGGAGGATAAAATGTAGGTCGCGGACGTGCCCCAATAACCAGTGTAGTTGTTGAGAATATCCAAATTATTTGTGGCGTATTATTTGTTGCTTAAATTTCTCGTGCCAACTTTTAAACCAAACAAAACTGGCATATTGTCAAAAAAAACGTGAATTTCCAATCCGGACATTACCTTGCGTTACATATTTTTTATCTATTCTGACTACACTGAACACTCTTTTTAATCCAGATTTATAGTCCTGCGATTATCATTTAATTGACCACGAAAGAAAGCACTTAAAGGACAAATGTTTCTAAGAAATATTGCTATGAAGTGTTCATAAAGATTGGCTTGTGTCACAACTACTTTGATTTTACGACAGTGGATTCAAAAGTCTACCTATCTGTTACAAAAATATGTTTCTAAGTCAGGGAATTATGTAAAAACTAACTTTGTGTGTTTGTATTTTTTAATAACAAAATAATTTTGTTTTCTATTTTATTCAATCTTGTATTTGTTCTGTAGTACTTCCACGTACATATTGCAATTATTTTTGTATTGTTATTATTTATTTTAATTCATGTTTGCCAAGTTATTTATTATAAAAAACTAATGTTATGTTGTAGATTTGCTTTATTTGTCATCAAAACTGCATTTCTAAAAAATAGTGCTAGATGACTTGTAGTATCTTTTTAATCTTACTTCTTATGTACTTTTCGTTTCCTTAGTAAGTTGCATATATCCTATTTTAATACTGAATCAAATCTTTTGATATATCTATAAAACAAAGATATATTTCTGTGTTGTTTTTGATTGATCGTTATATTAACTGTTTTAATATATCTATTGTTCCTATCCCTAGCCTTCATGAATTTTGTGTCTTGTCTAATTACTTTTATTTTTACTTTTAAACGTTTCGACAGTATACTTCCATAAATTTTCATAAAAACACTCTGTAAAGCAGTGCTTCTATAACTTTTGTATTTTTTTATTTTTTATTTCTTAACTAATAGTGGTAATATAGTTATTTTTTTCCTATTTTGTGATCATATTTTAAAGTTTTAATCAATTTTTTTTTGTAGTACCCTTACTTTTTGATAATTTGATGGTTATCTCGTCACGTCCTGATGTTTAACCAATTTTTAAATTTTTATCGCTTTCCCTATATCTGCCTTTGTTATTTATTCTCTAATTTTATTTATTATGTCGTTGTTTTATAGTTTTGTTTCATTATTTTATTGTTAGCATTTTATGTAACTTAGTCACTTACTTTTCTGCAGTGTTTAAGTACTACATGGAACAGTTTTTAATTCCCATTCATGCTATTTGAGTTGCTTTGATAACTGTCCTTTTTCATTTACTCATTTTAAATTTATAAGTCTAATATACCACGTGTGTGTTATAAGTTTTTTAATTTTTTTGCAATCCGCCCCTTCAGTATTTTATTTTCTCTTAACTTGCACGTTCTGGTTTTGCATTTTTGCATCTGTTTTCCTTTTGACTTTAATTTACGGATAGTTTTGCTTCTACTTTCTTGTTTTTACTTTCTGTCTAAAAGGTCCATTGTATCTTGCATTTTTTATTGTTTTCCTTATTCGTTTACTAATATTTGTTATCCTTTCTAGTTGCTAGTGTTATAAATAGGTACAATATTTGGAAACTTCTGCAGAGCGGATACCCTACAAAGTTGTTATAATTATACATACTTTTTCACTTTGGTGATGCTGGTATTAAATTAAAGAAAGCAGGATACCTCACTAAAGACCATTAGAAAGTTGTGACAATATCCAGTGTAAACTATAAGATAAAACTAGTCAATCTGTTTCAGGTGACTCACAACCGTATTAGAAGTACAACATATTCGAGAAATTATTCAAGAACAAAACAGCAGTTTGCATATCAAATTAGCGTTATAAACCAAAGAGTCAGAATGATCGTCATACAAGTTTAAATTAATAGATCAATATGTTCTGTTTAAGTTCAGCATTTAATTGATTCGCAATGTATAAGAATGTGGAAAACAAAATTTAGATTATAGAGACGGGATAATACCAAGTAAGGTTTTTAAATATAAATTTTATTGTGAAGGGCTTTAAAATTATAGATTATTTTTGTCACTAAAAACTATATTTGGGTAGCAAATAAACACTCTTCTGCGATTTTGCTAGAAGAATATTTTACTTCAGAAATACAACCCTGCTTACGCGAATCTCATTCTTACTGTACATTACGTTCCCTATATCCTATCCAACTTGCCAATTTACCCTTGACAAAGAAGACAAATCAACGTTAAATTTACCTCTTGTTATATTTATGAGAAGGCCTCGAGTGTTTGATAATCTGGTTTTGCATGACCAAAGCAGCAGCCAGGAAAAAAGACAGACCAGAGACGCTAAAAATCCCTGGACCAAGCTGTCACATAATATGCAGCTAGCAATCGAAGCAGTTAATGTAAGGAAATCTATGCACATCAGTCAGCTTTATGAATAAGATAACATGGGATACAGTTGGTCTAATTAAAATACATGTAAAAAATAAACAAGTGTTTTATTATAGAAGATCGAAAAATCAAAGTCAGACAGAAGTCGGGTCGCTAATAAAAATAACGTTGAGCACAACCATTATTAGGTTTGAAACACAACAGAACACGAACAGAAGCAGCCACGAATGTAACGACAGAATAATCAAAGAAAACAAACAAACTGAATAACAACAATAAAAACAAAATTTTATAAAAATACGGAAAAAGAAGTAAAACATGCAGAATTTATAAAAATGTCAAAACCAAAAAAAAGTAAATCTGGACAACAAAAAAAAACTTGAAAAGATGTAATGGCAAATAACATATGATATTCATAGTTGATAAACAAGGCAAAAACTAAAAACACTCAGAATTTGAAAAATATTCAATCCGTTTTACGAAAATTTCTGTAGAAAAAAAAAGAACCATCCAGACCAAATAAAAACAAATAAAATCATTAAAATCAGTTAGGAAGAAATGGTAGATATTATTGAAAAAAAGACTGTCACACAATAAGAATCATAAAAAAGAAGAAGCAAAGAAACTATTTTAGTAGAAATGCTGAAAGAAGGGAGGTCATTATTATTTACAGACTTATGCAATATCTGAAATTTATGTTCTAAAAAAGTAAAAATTTCAATAACTGGCGCAACGCCATTGTGCTGTTGCTGTTCAAAAAGAGATAAGAAAAGCTGAGAAAACTATAGGTCCATTAGTTTGCTCCCGCAAGTTACAAATTATTTAGAATATAATAATAATAATGGTAAGGCTCTACGCCCCGCGTGGGAGCACGGCCTGCGAACTGAGAGGTTAAGGCTCTCGCACGTTCGCTCTCTCTGCCCGGGCGATGTGGCAAGCACCGCGCCTATTACGACCGCCATTATTACCCCTTGTTCGAATGAACACAGGTACTCAATTATTTTTAGTGACTGAGAAGGCCACCCGCCAGGCATCAGAGAGCACCGGGCCATTCCCCAACGAGAACCATAAATCTTTAGAGAAGACATTTTGTGAGCAAGTTTTACTATTTAGAGGTTTGAAATTAATTTTGTGTTTTCTTTTTTATAACGTACGTCCAGAATATGCCCATAAATTCGGCTTGATACTTGCCTATCTGTTGGGCCTATAAAAGTTTCTTAAATTTATTCCTTTATTAACATGTGACTTATTCTTCGGCAAGTGCCTCTAATCGAAAATAAGAAAACTTTTTGTTGATTGAAGAAGTTTTGGAGTTAAGAGGTATTTAAGTTAACATTTCTAATTATCCGAGAGATGAATTAAAGACTAAGACAACATGCTATGAAGCGAAAAATGCTCAGCATATAATTAAAAGATAAAAAAAGACAATTTTCAAATAACGGTTATTATAAAAGTTACAAGCGTAGCAAAATATTTGTTAGGCGATTTTTTTGACCGACAATAAGGTTTTTGTTTAGGTAGGTCAACGACGTATGCGATCTTATACGTGGTTTCTGAGATCAAAGATACGAGGACGCAAAAGAATATATACTTGAGGAGATTGAAACCGGCCGAGAAGGATTGCCCATGAAATCTATTCTCATTAGTAAAACACTACTTCATAGAAAGGGTATCGTAGCTAGAAATGGGAGAGAGATCTCAACGTGATAAGTAACGAGGGGTGCCCCCAGGGTTAGTGCTCCGGACCGATATACTAAAAGCTGGTATATGAAAGTACATATATTTAAAGTTTAGTTACCGCAAGAATACATAATCGTGGGATTTCCAGACGGTACCCTGCTAATAGTTTGGGTGGCGCAGTTTAGAAAGTTAAAGGCGCGCAGAAACGAAGTGCTTGGGGCACTCAAAACATGGGTGGATAGCGCAAACCTAAATTTAAGGGGAAAACACCGAAATAGTATTTTTAGAAAGGCGACGGCGCGCTTATTGCAAAAATCACATCCAGCATTTTGGAAAAGTCACATACGGACACTTTGTTACAAAGGGAAATAAATTTCCTATCTGATCGGGGCGGTGGCGCGATTATAAAGAAGTTTTTGCGGTAAAGCGGCGGCGCAAGTATTTGAGGAAGCAGTACACCCACCGATGTTGTACGCAACCGAAATATGAACAAAGGGATGTAAATGTAAAGATAGTATAGATTTGCTTAGCGTACAGAGAATACTTGTAGTTAAGACGACAGATACTTACACTACCCAGCCAAAAAAGTGGTAATGTTAAATCAGATACCGCCTTTTGCATTTTATTTTGAAAAAAACGGTAGGCACTGATAACTGAGATCGATTGAGCGAAAGCGTTCCATGGTGGAAACGGGCACCTACCCTACATTCAGTAAGGAATGAGCTTAAAGTATGACAATTGTGCTGCTACGAAAGTAGACGACGGAAGAGCAAAAGCCGCGTTTGCAGTCTAACAAGGAAAAAAAGGATCCACCAAGGACAAGCCAAGCACACAGACTAAAGCACTTTTTCAGTGCAAACTGAGAGTGATTACGCATTTTCAGGTACAGAGCAGTCATCTCAAGATGCGCTGTAATCTCTGACAAATCAACGTTACTTATTCTCAGAAGCATGAGGACGCCAACAGATTTGCAAGTAGAAGTTTGGAGCCTTGCAAAGACGCTGTTCGTCGAGATGCAAACCAAAGAAGCAGAAGCAGGATCACATTGCTAATTTTCAAAATAGTTCCGAATGGAGTTCGTAAAAAAACGACTACGAGCTAGGACGAGAGCAAAATAAGAGCAGAGATGGCAAGCAGTGGAGACGGGGCGATATACGCGAATATTCATCTCCATCTTAATAGGAATACCGTCTATCTTACCACTGAAACTCTAAAAAGGGCAAAACAAACAGAGACTAAAACTATCTTAAGAAAACTGTAGAATTATCGGGGATAAAGATATAGCTACAATTGGAGAAAGATGATGATTTTATGTCCAAAAATTTACTTAAAAGGACTAGAGGCAATGCGAAAGAAAAACAATTAGACTTCTGCACTGTTCTTCTTTAGAAGTGAAACTTGTTACCAGTATTGTTCTTGAATGACCTCAGAATCATTATGTTGTTTTGGTATGAGTCTTATATAATTGCGAACAGTAACCATTCTCAGACTATTTTAATATCATTTCATGCACAAGTTACAGAATTTAAGGTCTTTATGGTCATATTTTTATCTACGACATGTTTTGTTCGATGCAAACTGATTTGTGATTTTTGATTATCAGTATATTTACATCTAGAATTTACTTTCTAATTTGGTAGCTAGACAGGGCAAAGTTTATTCACCCTTTTTAATAGGTTGATTTGTAACCCACGCCATACAAACACAAATACAATTGAACTAACAATTGCGGGCAAAAGATAAACATCGCAATTTACATAAACATTCATTCCCATTTGCTAAACCTGTGCTGCTGCACAAATAGCGCGAGGCGCTCATAGATCTAGATGCAGATGTATTTTTAACAGAGCTGAATATTTTTGCCTGTCTAAGCAGATGCCCCGAATTCGCGCATCGCGCAAATGCATCGCAACAAAACCTCATTAAAAGTGTCACATAAACAAAATATACATCGCGTTTGACCCCTGTGCGCGCCATTAAAGCAATATATCGGCGCTCGCTGCCAAAAATGCTCGCGCGCCGCGCTTAATGAGCGCGGAATTTCGCCCCTTGCGCTTTCAGGAGCCGCCCGGGACTGCAGAAAGGGCCGGTGAGTAATTAGACGAGAAAGGGGAAATCTAATCGCGTGCACAGAGCTGCACTGTAGTCTGGCATTCGCGCGCAGATAAATCTACCCGATTGCGCCAAAAGCGCGCGGCTCTCCACTAATTTTAGGCTTAACTCTTGTCACCACAAAGAGCTGCGATTTATGCACTCGCTTTGTTTGGCTGAAGGGAAACGGGCAACAACCATTTTTTCAGCGGCTCGGCAGTAATCGCTCAAATGCATCAAGCGCTGCAAGATTTGCTTTCATTTGAAGCAGACTATGAGAAAATTTAGAAAAAGGCCAAAGCAGCATTTAAAACTTATTTTTCATTTATTGTTAATTAATCCCAACTCTATAGGCAACTCTTGATTAGTTATTGCAAAAGAGTAGTTCTCAAAATATTATGTCAACATTTTAGACCTGAAGGTCCATGACTAATATTTTTTTCTTTTGCTCCCTCCTATTGAGTGTCAGTATTTTCCAATTTGTTATAATTTCTTTCATCTGCCCCTTCTCTATCGACCTCTCAATTGCAGCTTATACATTTTTTTGTTAATTGGTCATTTGATAACCTTATTATAGACCCAACCACCGTAATCTTTATTAAACTACCTCTTTTATTCCTGTTTCTTTATAAGGTTATGCCAATTTTGCATTTGCTATTCTTCTTCATTCGCCCCCTTCTTGACACCTTTACATATAATTTACAGTAACGTTTTTTTTCAAACCTCTATTTTATTTATCAATTCTTGTGTTAACACCCGAACTTAGTTAAAATAAATCACGCTCACCTTTGCTGCACAAGTTTTCTGTATGTTCACACACTTCTCGATCTCGCTACAAATCTTTTTCACTAATATTATTACCATCGTTACTAATTTTGACACCTAAACACACTATTAATCCACTCAAATTTAAGTTTTATTTTTCCTTTATCATACTCCATTGTAGAATACCTTTTTTTCAGTACTAGATATTTGAATTCTTCCACACTGATTTCCAGTCTTGCTGCATTTACTTGTCTTGTCTTCTTCTTTCTTATATATATGATGATGTTTTTTCATCTTGGTCGGTTCTGGGCCTCGTGGTTAATTTGTTGTATTGGCTTCCCTATTGCCGTTTTGACTTGATCTAGCCATCTAGCGATCTTCCTCGTGGTCTGGTGCTTTATCTTTTCACTAATATGGGGAAAACCAGAGTTCTTACCAATGATTCTATTGTGTTGCTTGTTATTTGTCGATCTTTCCATAGTAACTTAGTCATGGCATTTTTGCTTACTTAGATTCGTCTGATTATTTCCACTGAAGAGTCTCCCATGTTATTGATAAGTATTCCCAAGTATATACAATGGCTGACCACTTCAAAACCGCTAATTTTATTAAATCAGACCCGTTATTGTTTGCTCTATGGACTGTAAGAACTTTTGTTTTTGGTTTATTTAAGTTTAACCATATTTTGCACTGTCAGGGTTGTAATTTCAAAAGGAATTCAATTATCTCATTTTCGGTAAAAGCGAGAATAGCAGTGTCATCGGCAAATCGGAGGTTAGTTATCGTTTCGTCGTTGATTTTATATCCTGCAATGGTTTTTTGTAATACTTCACTCATTACGTATTAGCCGTATATAATAAATAGTTGCGGAGACAAGATGCATTGCTGTCGACACATGTTAAATCCCTTTGACTGTGGTTGTCAATTTTTATTATACCATGTCCATTGTTATATAGTTCTTGGATCAGTGTGATAATATGCTGTGGTACCCCCATTTTCTTGAAAATGTCCCATAGCTTCTCCCAGTTTACACTATCAAAACTTATGATAGTCTACAAAACCAATAAATAGATTTAGATTATATTCGCTTGTTTCTCTATCATTTGTCTAAGATAAAGGATGTATTCTCGGGTGACTTTGCCTTTTATAAAACCAGTCTGTTCTCTTGCGATCTACAGCGGAGCTTATAGTAGAAAGTTAATGAGATTTTCATCCTGTCTGTCTGTCTGTGTGCCTGGAGATACTATAACTTCCGTTCTATTCAACGGATTCACTTCAAACTTGGCATACACACATCTTAGGTCAGTACCATTCATTTGATTGATTTTCAGCGATATCGGTTAACGGCAACCGAAGTGACCTTTCGATTTCGCACCGCTGTAGAAAGGTTCCTTTACGATATTACACCGTTCTTGTATATGTAGTAAGACCTTGTTGATGTGCGGCATCAGCGCAATTGTCCTGTAGTTGTCACATTTGTCTTTTGTTCCTTATTTGTGTATGGTATAAAAACTCAGTTATATCACTCTTTTCGCCAGATCCCCGTGTTCCAGATCGCTTGGCATAGCATATGTATTACATCAACTCCCAACTCGCCCATAGCTTTAATCACTTCTGCACTAATTCTATCATTGGAAGTTGCTTTTCCTGTCTTTAGTTGTTAGTGCATCAATTTCTTCTCGCATAATGTAAGGTTCTTTCTCCTCTATCTTTGACAGCAGTTTTTTTCAGGTTGCACGTGGTCGTTAAATAGCCTATCACAGTATTTCCTCCATTTGTCTAGAATTTCTGTGATGTTAATAATTTTCTCGTGTTGCTTGTTTAAAAGATTCCAGTTTTGCTGCTTGAATTCTCTAGTAATATGTTTAAATGCTTAAATGGTGTTTTTTGGTCAGCATAGCGTTGGAGATTCCTGTAGTAATTATTTTTGTCATTTCTGCATAAGCGTTGAATTTCTCAGTTATCTGCTGATACAGCTCTTGTTCCTGGGTCTTGCACATTCCAGTGTTCTTAAGTTTTCTTCTTTCTTCTATCAATCCTAATGTATTTAATAACATCTATGGTTGTTTAAGATTTGTTGACTTTAGCGTTGTTCTGTTCTGTTTCTACGGCTTTATTATAACTATTCTATTTTTCAAATTTTGTCACATTTTGTTTATATCCTCATTGTTTAGTTTTTCTTTTAATAATGTGTTGGTTAATGCTGTTTTAAATGCTTCTTTGTCATTAATTGTCATTCTTCTAGTTGCTTTTCGTTTTGACTGCACTTGAATTTAATGGATATTTGTGCTACTAAAAGCCTGGTTTTGACATTTCTTGTAGTTGTTTGCCATATTGACTTAATCAAAATAGAGTTAATCTGATTTCTATGTATACTGTCAGGATGTTTCCAGGTATAAAGGTTTTTGGGGTGTTGTATAAAGAAGGTATTAACTATTGTTAAATTGTTTTCTATGCATAACTTTATAAGACGTTCACCTCTTGTGTTCCTTTTACCTAATCCAAATTTACCAAGTATGTTTCTGCAGTGATAGTCTTGTGTTGTTTCTCCTAATTTTGGCGTTGAAGTAGCTGAAGTCACTGTGCTTACTTCTCTGCTAGAAAATTTATCTATTACATCTTGTAGTTAGTGGTAAAAGGAGTTTAGATTTTTTTTCTAGATCTTTAGATCCTTTCTACTATATGTAGTTTGCCCGTTCAATAACATACCTCTCTTGCTCCATGTTGTTATTTTCAAATTTTTTCTTATATACACAGCTTCTCTCATTACCATACCCCCGGAGATCCGAGTAGGTTATTAGTTTTTAACTCCTGAATAATTTCTCTTGCCACGCCATTTAAAATTGTATTTAATTCTTCTCTTGCCTTTAACATTAAAACTAGATCACCTGCATGGGCTAAGCATTGATACAGCATATTGTTTTATAACTTTATTCAATTTTTTTCTTAGGATCATCTTAAGTATAATGTTAAATAGGAATTCTCTGTTTAATGTCTGCTTCAAATCCAGGAAGAACAGTGTACCTGGATTCTTTTTAAGTCACACTTTTCTTTTGTTCACGTTCTCATTGCAATTTCACTTTAATTAAATTTTCCAAAACAATGTAAATAACGTTAAGTAATGATATTTGTCTCTAATTTTCAATTACATGTTTGCTTCCCTTTTTATGTGTTGGATGTACTATTCCCAGTGATCACACAACTGGCTTATACATCTTTTATCATATTGCTGTGATTAGTGAATACAATTTTTTAATCATTTCTACATTAACTACTTTAAAGCATTCTATTGGCAGGTCGTCAGAATGATGACTTTTGTTATTCCACTAGCACTTCTTATATTTCTTGTATCGTGGGTTCTCTCATTTGCTTTGTATCCTTTCCACATAATCCCCGAGCAGTCTGACCGGCATTCTGACTTATAAA
The DNA here is from genome assembly GCA_036346155.1 of Sinelater perroti. Classification (NCBI taxonomy): domain Eukaryota; kingdom Metazoa; phylum Arthropoda; class Insecta; order Coleoptera; family Elateridae; genus Sinelater; species Sinelater perroti. Next base: position 2,475,281 of record JARFIY010000167.1, on the reverse strand, counting down.
GATTTTTTATAATATTCTAATCTTCTAATTTCCGTTATTATTATTCCAAGTCCATTCCTTACCATTTATTTCTATTATTAATATCCTACTATGACCTTTATTCTTGTACTCCTCTTTTTACTGGTATTTGCCTTATGTCGTAATGAATTACTCTTTTTTTCGTTGTTAAATTTTCATTAATATAAATCTTATCTCCTTGTGTATATTTCAGTTAACTTTTATTTTACATTACATCGACATTATCTACCGTTTTTTCTAAGTGTTTTGTCCAAATTTATAAGCAAGTTTAATCTGTATTTTAACTTTCAGATATTTCCTAATAAATAAAATTAGCCAACCAGTGGCACACGACAGCAAGCAACAGTCTTCCACCACCAAATGTTCTAAAGATTGGAACAAGTCTTAGCAAATGAATAGAAATATAGTCTACACTCGCGGAAGACTCTTGTATATTGTCACCACGAACTAAATTACAACAAGTATTGTAACCGAGGAATGTAATAGAACATTAACATTATCTGCTCTATATTGTTCATCTAAGCACTCAATTGGCAGACTTATTTAATATCTTTGGAACCAAATTTATCGTTGGCGACGATTGCAATACCTGTACTAGAATTTCAAATTCAGGGGGTAAAACGTTTTATAAAACCATAGTAGACACCAAGTCAAATTATACAAGGCTACCTTACTTATTGAGGAACAAAATTCACAATTTGTTAGCCTTTTGTATTAAATAATTAACACAAAGTATTTTCTAGAATAATTAGTAGCAATCGTTACTATCCCATTAAAAAGTGAGAGAAACATACATCCAGCAGCAGAGAACTCCAATAAAACTTACAAATTGTAGTTTTAAATGCTACGAAACAATCTACATTAGAAGAAAAAAGAAACGCACATATCATCAACTCACCAACTAATTGCTGGAAAGAGACAACTTAGAAAAATCTGGCAAACCAACAGGATATGCGGATACTTAACAATGTAATAAACAAACTTAAGAAACTACAATATAAATTAAAAACAAACGTATCTCTAAAATCTCTCAACAAAGAGAGAAAAATTATTTTCCCTGGAAGACTACCAAGAAGATTGATTACTTAAAGCCAGCATATCAGAATCGTTGACAAAAATGTTTGACAAAGTATTTGTTGAATATCTGTCTAAAAGTTTACACAAGACCTTTCTGAAGACACATTCGACAACATAAATTGATTTGGTTAATTTTTGGACACTCTTTCAGATATCACTTCCAATTTTTGCGTTCTTCCCTAAAAAATCCATAAAACACTAGGCTCAAAAAAGACCATGTTATTATCCAGCTCAATAAAACTGGCACAAATAATTATTATTCTTAAACTTGGTAGACCTTCCGGATAATTTAAATTGTGTAGACAAATCAGTCGTATCTTAGTGTTATCTAAAGTATTAAAAAAGCTACATTGTACAATACAGTGTAATATCTCCTTATTAGTTTGTATTTTAAGCGAAGTATTTCACTAATGAACAAGTTTATAAAGTTGCAACCCCAAGCAATTAAAGTTTACAGACATGTAGATACGGTTTTGTAGCATTTATGTACGTCTAACAAATATTCGGCGATATGCCACGAAAGCCTCTGCTACAAAATAAATAGCTAAAAGCTCATCCATTTGCCGTGCTATTAAAGTCGGCCCTAAGCAATTGTACTTTTCAAGTCAAATTCCCTAATGCGAAATCTGACTTTACCCTTAAAAATAAATATAAATATAAGGTAGTGTTCTGTAATCAATATTCTATCTATCGTGTCCAACAGACTTGTCAATAAATTTAAAAACAGTTACAAAATTCGCCGATGGTGCAGCTATACATCCTATGATAACCCGAAGCATCGGTTTTCATGAGAAAATCTTAATGAAATGCAAAGCTGGCCAAAACAATAATAAATTCAAGTTAACGAAAAAACTAATAGAAGACTAACATGTTCTCAAGTTACCTTAAACGTCAGAAGCCTCCACCAGCTGACTGTAAAGTACCTTGGTGTGTACATCAACCGACGTCTGAATTGATGTATATACATATGGAGCAAAAGACTATAACTAGCCATAAGTACTGGATAATAGGCGAAAAGTCAAAATTATTTATGGACAACAATATATTTGTATACGAAACAGTTTTAAAACCGATTTGGACTTACAACATTAAAATCTGATAAATATAGAAATTACACAAAATCTTCAATTCAAAATACTCAGATTAATCACAAAAGTCTCATGCTTATCCACCGTGACCTCAACGTTGCATACAAGAGCAAATAACTTGGCTATTATCTGATAGATTTAATAATTAACCATAAATATAATATAACATATTATTCAATTACTCTATTATACACTCTGGAACATTGTTAGGTTACGTTCAGTACATGTTATATTTATCATCACAACAATTATTTAAATTTTCTAATAAAAATAGATTGTAATTTTATAAATGAATTAAAAAGAATTACTGGAAAGCTGTGTAACAATATTATATATAGACGAATTAAAATATTTTGTAACCATGTAAAAGCTGAGTCTTAAATATATGTCACAATTTTCTTATATTAGTAGAATAACAATTATAATAATTTCATAAACTTTTTTATTAATAATTAGCCACTAAAGCATTCCCATATAAAAATACGAGGATGATTAAAATATAAACGGGGGGTGAGGTAAACGGAGAAGAGCGCAGTTTCTAAGTGTTGCAGGTAGGGATGCTTGAAGAGAATTTACGCTTAGGATACTTTGTACTACGACCTCGTTAATTAATATTACAATATCAGAACAAAGAGTACCCTTATCTATTGTGCAATGGATCAAAATCATGTTCCCCATAAAATAGAAAGAGTAAAATCAACTAAAATTTTGAGAAGAGTTTGGACACCCTTAAGAAGATTCAAGTTTACATGTAACATACAGAATATTTGGGGAGGACAAAAACCACGTCTGAAATTGACGTCCGCCAAGAATTAGAGAATGTTCTCATTGTTTCTCGAAGTTGAGCGCCAATTAACGTTTGCTAAAATTGCTTCTAAGGTCGACAGTGCTCAGGCAATCTATAAGGTAACCTCGCGTTTAGAAAAATATAATGCTGCAAAACACCAAGTATTTGTTTTGGCTTGCACTGTAGCACCCTTCCTACAGATCTTACATCAATCTGAGATTATTATTAGCTAAAAGAAGGCAGGTCTGACGATGCTGCTATTAAAGTGTATAACTTTTTATGCTTGAATAATTTAAAAAATAATACTGATTTGTGTTTTATTCACTCACGTAACATTAGCATACATACTTCCATTGCGACTAACCTTTGTACCAATTTAAATTGCACAAGACAATAACTTTTGCAATAAAAACAAATAAGAATGTTATTATCCCAATTAACCTTAAAAATGTGCGATTTCTCAAAAGGTGCAACTTGGTTTAATACGAACCTGTAGGTTTTACTACCAAAAAGTTACACGTGGGAAGGTTAGGACATTTAGATGCTTATTTTTAAATTTTTATGTATACCAACATGTGGGCTTCTTAAATCCTACGTATTTGTTGAAATTATATAATTTCATATAACTATAATTATATAATCTCGATGGTTAGGAATCGATTCGTAAAAACAAAATCACTCAAATAGAAGGATACAAATCTCAGCTTACAGACTACCTAAAAATATGACTAGGACTGATGGCCTAAATTATCGCGTAAAATTATATACATGTGTACCAACAGACAAACAAAGTAGTTACTTTTGGTAAATCAAAAATGTAATAATTAACTAATTAGAAAGCTTATAATTGGCATGATTTGTTAGTGGATCCAGTCAGTGATTGTAAATGTTGTGTTAAATGAACTTTTGTTATTATAACTTAAGTTACAGGCTATTGTTATATAAATAAATAATCTATCTAACCCTTTAATACTGTCAGTCGTCTGTTGCCCACCGAGGCTCAAAATTTACCAAAAAAATCTATATAAACTTATATAAAACCTAAAATAGTTGAAAGTAACTTCAACTCAAAGCCCACGTATTAAGGATTATGGTTTACTACTCTTAGAGGAAAAAAACTTTACAAGATTGTCCATGATAAGAAGTAGACACCTATATCTACCTACATAAAAGCTGTCAGATCTAAACGATATTTCAGACTTACTATATTTTCTTATCGCTACTAGAATCTCTAACAATTACGTCAAAATTAATGATAATTATGACCTATAGCCGCAATTGCAGTAATAGTTAAGAAGATCATGCTAACAACTATAAAAAAATTTTGAGGATACGTAAATGATCACTTGAACTTCAATGTTAGTTTAAAAAGACTTGAAGAACTCGACCAAGATGTTAACCCCTAGATTATGACTATTCAACAAGCAGAATAAAATAAGACAACCTCACTATAATACAAGATCAAGCCAATATCTTATTGCAAATTAAACGGTTGATAAAGAAATTATAATACACAGAACCTGGCAAAATGGCTTGCTTTTAAATTGACTTTTGCGCACAATGTAGTGGTAGATAGAGTCGTACGTCTTTGAGCAGAATAAGGCATGCCGTTTTAGTGTTCATCATGTCGTGGAGTGGTGCACACCGTGCGCTTGTGTTGGAGACTTATTTTAAAAATGGGGATTCTGTAATTGTGACACAGCGACTAAACATTTGGAGCAAATCATCAACGAACAGTTCCGAATAAGAAAACCATAGTATTGTGGGTATAAAATTTTTGACAGACTGGCTCAGCATTCAAACGGAAACCACCCGGTAGACCTCCTAGCGCTTAGACACCCGAAAATGTTACAGCAGTGAGACAGGTTGTTGTCACATAGGCATTAAGCATACTCTCGCCTTGGTAATATTTGACGGGAGTGTGCGGAGAATTCTGTGCTGCAATCTCGTGTTCTATCCATACAAACTAAAAGTGTTTTAGTAGCCCGGAAGGCTGCTTGCAAGGACATGTTCCAGCTGATGCTGTTGTGCTCACTAGTGACAAAGCTCATTTTCATTTATCGGTTTGTCTCAACAAGCAGAATTATTGGTTTTGAGCTTTACAAAATGTTTGACAGCTTCATGAGTGACCTCTCCATAGTCAGAATGTAATTGTTCGATGTGATGATAGAGCCGTATTGTTTGAGAAAGCAGAATGCGCGACGCCTGTTACACTGACCTGCTATGTTGCAATGTTAAGCAATTTCCTGGAACTCAGACTCAACGAATATAGAAATCCACACCGTGGTTCCAACAAGATGGTACTTCTAGATACACAGCGAATATCCCATGGCCGGCAAGGTCACCAGATCTGAGATTTCTTTTTGAAAGCTAAAATCCTTCAATTCAGACCGCGATCTGTTGAGGAATTAAATAAGGCTATTCGTAATGTAATCGCAGCAGTAGGAATAACTCCGGAAGTAATGCGGAACTTTTATGGTGAGACTGCAGGAGTACAGTACATGCGGGCAAACGTTTATATTGCTCTTTTTATTGCTGTTTCAAAAGGCGGAGATTATTCTGCCAAACCTTGTAATAGATAAACGAAAATAAAATTACTTAACTTAGGACACTGAAGCAGCCCATTAAAGGATTCACAGAATAGGCAGTTTAAACAATATTTAACGAATCTCTCAGCAAAAGATTAGTTCATCTGAAAAGCTAGTAAAATCTTAAAAGATCACCAATACGAAATCAAGTCGGTACTTTGGTTGGTTCAGAATTAGAAAATTTTGTAGCATTTGCACCATGTCTTGCCAATAAACCTCACGTAGAAGAACTAGATGTCATCGATGAGTATCTCGATACTCCGTTACATCAATCATCAGCAATTTGGGCTTTTTGCCTACGGAAATAAAATTAAAATCAAACGTCTAAACAATCATAAAATGCCCAGATTTGATTTCATAATATACTGGCTCGTTTAATTCAAGTTTTCCCAAATTATCATGATCTTAAAGCCAGGAAAACCTCATAATGAGGTTAACGCATGCAAAACATTAGTCTTAACATTTTAATTTCAAAATTAGTAGATAATTCAATATACTGAGATTTTAAAAAAACAATGCTATAAAATTATGTCCAAATGTCAATTTAGCTTTTAGCATGCCTATTCGATTATTTGCGTAACCGACGTTATAAATAAAGCTTTTACATGTTCAATAGACTTTCAATAGAATTTTGGATAAGTGTTTTATTCAGAATTAAAAAAAAATCGTATCAACATCATTTACTGTTAAAATCTCACTTAACTGAACGTCACTTCTAAATTAAAACCATATCGTCTGATGAGCACAAGGCACTGTGTTAGGACCAACTATGTACATTCTATATAATACAAATATGTTATAATAATGGTAAGGCCCTACGCCCGCGTAGGAGCACGGCCTGCGAACTGAGAGGTTCTCATATGTCGCTCTCTCTGCCCGGTCGTCGCGCACCATCTCTGATGCGGGGTGAATGTGGCAAGCACCGCACCTTAGACGACTGCCAATATTATCCCTTGTTCGAATGAACGCAGGTAATCAATTATTTTTAGTGACTGATGACTGAGCACCGGGAATTGAACCCGGGTCCGTCAGCATCGCAGACCGCCCCTCAACCACGGGACCACGCTGGCTGTTACAAATCTGTTATAATGAACAATATTCTAATGATTCAGTCAGATGTAAATACTTAGGAATATATCTTTACACAAAATTAATGGGAAAACTCGTTTTACATAAAGAAAGAACTGGGCATTTGGTTAATAAAGAAAAATTTATAATTACGTTTAAATAATAAGATTGTTGTGCACAAAAATATCATATAGCCTATACTAATATACAGAATTGAATTATGGGGACGTTCCAGCTGCTAGAAGATTTGCAAAGATACCAATTCAAGACTCTTTGCTTAGTATCAGATGTACCAGGATTGTTTCCAATTGAACTCTACATGAAAATCTGGAAATACCATCTGTCAAACAAATAATCAGCCGATATGCCAAGAAATATAAAAATCGACTGATATAGCTGACTAACAAGCGTTTAATAAACGTAATTGATATTGTATATTTTGTTTATATTAAAGATATTACTACTGAGTATGATTCCCTTAAATCCTTAGTTATAGATATATAATTAACATATGGAAACTACCTGTCAAAAGTAAGTAATATAAAAAAATATATAATAAATCAATTGACTTCTGGCCGTGTCGTATCAATAAAAAAAAAATAACACCAAATCTTTTTTAATAAAAGAAATATTGAATTACGCCGGAAAATATATATGTAAAAGCTGTACAAAATAATTTGGAAATTGTAAAGTGCCCTCAAGATTAGTGGGTTAAATAAATGTAACGCTATTGAAAGTGACAAAAATGTTGCGCTGGATATAAACCACTGCTATGGGCTATAAATTATTCAAACGTGCGTGCCCACTTCACAACAAAATGCCAAGGGAGTTAAATGCTTTTACTGAGGCGTAAAAATGGCCACAGAAAGTAATAAAACATAAGATAACTCTATTAAAAAGGTCCTAAATGTCGAACCTGGGAAATGTAGCGACAAAGTTGCAGTTGTAAGAGGTCGAATAAAAGTGAGCAGCCGACAAGCATTTATTGTTCAATTTTTGAGATTCATGTGAAGTTTGCTCTAAGTAATTCAAGGGTAAAAGCATTATAACTTTAGGAAATGACAAAATGTACAAGGTAAACGCAAAAAATTCCGGCTCGATATATTCCAGGGTTGGCACAAATAGAAAGCGGGCAGTTTCCATGACTCAGGACTCATTTCCATGATAACGTCGCACAATTTATGCAGTAAACTGGCGTAATATTATATGTTTACCAGTGGATTTCTTTTTTAAAATTAATTAGCAAAATTCCCTTTGATATCCAAAAGATCGTTGCCTTGCTTCTTCTAAAAGCACTTCAAACGATCGATATGTTTTATCGGTTTTTGCAGCGGCAAAGACGAATGTTTACTGTGCTTTTATTCAAACGTTGCTTAGTATCACTGAGACTAAGACTTTCTTTGGTGAGAAATTTAATCACGGCTCTGCATTTGATTTTCAATATTGTGCAGCACTGGCAACTAAAGTGACCGTTGGTACGCGTCTGAGACAAATAGGCTGATGACATTTTGACGAACGTCTAACCAAAGGAGGCGCTAGCTGACAATGACACTATCTTGTTTCTACTATTACTGGAATATTTGGAGGCAAAAATTAAAGAGCACCATTGGACGGATAGGATTACGGACCGAAAACTTTTGGTAGCTACCACGTATCTCTTATAAGCTCGATGTTTTAGTATGCGCAATTTAAGGTAAAATTGATAAAAAAAAGTTACAGTATTTATTCCTTTCTTTAGTTTATTCATAATTTTTTTCCAGATGTGATTATAGGTAAACCAAAGCTGTTTATCGAAAAACACATTGAAATGGATTCACAGCCTGTTTTATGTAACATAACAAGCAATAGCAAATTCTTTAATCACAAAACATAGTTATTGTACATCATTTCTTAATTAAAAGAGCTGTTTATAATATAGAAGCACATAATGTTGCTAATTAAGATAAAAGACGCAAATCGTTTCAAGGCACAAGATTGCGAGTACAGTGTTTTAAATCAAAACAATAATTAAGAGGGATGTATGTTAGAAGGTATTAAAAAATACCTTAAACGATTCAGAAATAATTTTATGTTGTAAGCACATATATATTTTTTATTAGTTGGCTGAGTGTTAAAATCATCATTTGAGTAATAAAAATAATCAAGGTAACCCAGAGGCCGCTCGTAACTTTAAACTGGACCTTTGGTTTCATCAGCGTTTAGTCGCGCGTGGGTGACAACAGCGCGATTCGGCTGAGCAGTAGACCATCTAGGAGTGAGAACCCTTCGATGTTATTTAATTGCTTAAAAATAGTGTTCAAAGGTATCGGTACAACGTTGTTCCGAATAAGAAGGAACTTTGACATGATAGTTCGCGTTTGCGTACGTAGTATACAGTCCGTATTACTAATTCATAAAGTATTACACATAAAGATCCCTTTGCTTCCTTCAAGGTCTCATTATAATACAATTCCTGCCTTAAATTTTATCATGTTTTCCGCAGCTAATTTTCATTTATTTTTTTATAAATAAAAGTATTTATGTTATAACATATAAAGACACTAAATATTTATTATAGTATTTTTTCATTTATTTTAAGTAATTTTTCTATGCAGCACTACGTGTGAAAAGTATTTCAATTGAATTTTGCAGCACCTACTTTAGAACTGAAACTTTGGTTCCCAAAGAACTAAATCGGGTAACTATAATGACAGATCAAAAACTAAAATGCCTTTTCAATCTAAAAATTGATGAGCGATGGTTCTGAGTGCAAAAGAAAAAGGGAAGAGGCATTATACTGGTTCAATTTGTTTTGTAAAACTATGAAAATGAAATCCTTAGAAACTTTCAGTTTCTTTGCTGACATTTTATAGGTAACATTTAATTTCTAGGAATGTGGACGTCTTTGAAACACCATTTTTAAATCAACAGAATCAATTAATTACAAACATGTATACAAAAGAAATAATTATTTTATTTGTATAAAAATAAAAAGATCGTCAATGAAGGACCAAATGTATTATATTTTTAGATAAATCCTCTAGTATTTTTGTATTCAAGTTTGGTTTTGAACGTGTTTAGGAGCTAACGAATGTCACTTTTTTGTGGTAACAACGACCACAACAGTTACTAATAGTTACAATAAACATTTAATGATATAGGGCATTCTAAATTAAACTTTTAAATAAAAACTTTACTAAATAAAACACAAAATATTAAAATAATTCGAATTTTATTGTTATCAGTGGTATTGGTATGAAATTGACCACATGTCTTCTATGACATACGATCATCCTTCTAGCAAAGTTTCTCATAATGATTTTCTTTAAATGGAGCTTTAATTCAGTAGTTATGCCCTTTATGATTTCTTTTAACCTTAGAAATATAACAGCTCAGTCGACATAAACCCTTTTCTTAAAATAGTTCTAGAGCAAAAGGTCTAATAGGGTTAGATCGCAAGACAGCGATGACCAATTAATACCACCCCTCTGCGAGATAACAGGAACAGAAAATTTGATTTGAAGTAAGTGTTCTGTAAGATATGGCTCCATTTGTTGAAACCACATATAATTCAAGTTCAAATTGTTGGTTTTTGTTTGCAGCAACAGAAATGCCAACTTTGTTCACAGAAAAGTATGAATAAGTGGATTTCAGTGGACGCATTGGCTTTTCGTTAATAGTATGTTGATTTTGACCGCCCCATATGTAGAAATTTTGACGATTTACAGCCATATAAAGAAAAATAAATTTTATCGCTCAATATGAGTTTTGCTTAGAAAAAATCAGCGTTACTTGATGTATTCTCTAAAATCTAGTTTACAAATGTCGGTATTTCTAGTAGTTTTTGGTGGATTTTGCGGTAGGATGAAATACCAAATAAAAAATTTAAACGTTCACAGAACGCAAAGGTTGCGAAATTCAAATTTTTAAGGTCAATGTGGATGTGTGCTGCCAAATTTAGAAGAATTTATAATTTTCCTTATTTACTTTTCTTTTTTACATTTTCTTTTTTATCAAATTGTAGTATTAGTTTGTATGTTAATTTCTATTTCATGTGAAATCAAATTATTTTATCATCATTGATGTAGTTATATGATCTTGGCTAACAATATTGGGTTTTTCTTTATTTATTTTTAGTATTAGCATTTTTCTTCGATGTGTATGTCTGTAGAATAGTTTAGTATCATACATTTCTCGTGATTAATAATATGTGTTGGAAAGCATATTACAAAATAATGAGAAAAGGTAGATCAGTGCCATCCATCATACATAACAGTTAGCTAATTGAAGTTTTGTAGCAAACTCATGATCACGTGACCATCTAATTGTAAACATAGAATCCTTAACATTTGAGGAAAGGCTGATTAACGTACAAAAGTTTTACGAGTTTGGAAGAAGTTGTGTTGACAGGCCTTTAATATCAATAGGCAGTTGAGAAAAAAAAATTTCGGATTAAAAATGTACAGTCTGTGAAAGTTTTTCTTACTACTTTTAGGCTGACCATTAGCAGTGTCAAAGACGCTCGACTCGCAAACTCTGGCCATCTACCGCCGAGACGTCATAGAATATCAAAAATGTTGGAGATCTTTTCGAAGATCAGCCAGGTTTGTCAGTTTAGTGAGCAGCTCAAGATCAGATGTATAAAAGCGCCCGAACTATCCTGACAAAACATTTAAAAATGTTCCTATACAAGATATACAATTGGTGATTGAAAAAGTGGAAGACAGTTTGATTGATGTTTCAAAAATGTGGTTTAGTGATGAGGCTCATTTGTATTTGCAAGGTTTTGTTAACAAGCAAAACGTGCGCTACTGGGGTACCGAAAATCCTTACTTTGCAATTTTAAAGTCTCCCCATTCAGAAAAAGTAATCGTCTGGTGTGCAATTTCAGAGAAAAAGTTCCTTGAATAGTATTTTCGGGCGGCAATGTAAACTCTCAAAATTACCGTCAGATGCTCAAAGGGAGTTTCTGCAGGAAGCAAAGAAAGCCAAAATGTTCAACGCTGCGAGGACTCGTACCTTAGAGGTTTGTTCCATGCTTCTAGATAATTTTAGAATACATGCCATAAGACTGGATTTTGATAATTTTGCTAGTGATGGCATTAATTGGCCACCATACTCCCCTAACATAAATCCAAGTAACTTTTTTCTATGGTAATTCCTTAAGGAGCGGGTCTACAAAATATCTCCAAGGACACTAAAAATCTTAGAATGGCCATAAAAAATAAAGTTTCGGCTATTGGAAGAGACAACCTTCAAGTAGTAAATGAGGATTTGGAAAGTAGGCTGCGCTATTATATTGCTAGTCAAGGTATACATTTTGCAAATTTGTTAAACTAAATATCAGATTATGCGAAATAAAAAGTTCTTGAATTTTCAATACTTTCCGACGCGTATTATTGATCACTCTGTAGCTAGCGTCATGGGTGATGCCACAATGTATTATGAAATTTTTGTTCAGCAAACATGCTAAATGGAATAAAATTTTGCGTAGATTGCGTAAGTAGATTGACAATGAAACGTTTTTATAAACTAAAGTGTTTTGGTACACGTATTGCTTAATAGACGAGAATTTTTTCAGGCATTTACAACAAATAGTTAATAAAATTTAAAATGAAGGAAAATTAAGGATCTTAAGATCAAACCCCAAGGAGAACACAAGTATGAATTGCACAAAGTTGAACTCTAAGGTAATTAAGTTTTAGGATGTTATGTGAAGCATAATTTGTTAAAACTTGTAGTAAATAAAACATTTGGTGAAAAACTCTAAACCTTCCCATATTTTTCAATCTTGAGAAGATTATTTATTCATTGCGATTTTTTTTAGAAAATATAAATTTAAAAAGGCTTATAAATACTTATGTAGAGTGATGACTAAAAAACTGAGAAAAACGATAATGCACTTTATTTTGATTTCAGATTTTTTGTAGCCAAAACAATTAGTGCTTCAGCATGCAAACTACTAACACTAGCATTATTATTTAACAATTTCTAGAATTCTAGAACAACTATTGCTATGTAACTTTCCTTTTTGTTTAACATCGTCCTGCATCCTAAAAGGCATTGTATTTACAAGATTTTACAGTTATCAGATTTTGATTTAGCTGGATTTTATCCAACCTCTCTTTCATTTGTCCTTATAAAGAACAGTTAAATGGCTACTCTGTTGTGCGTATTTCGTTCTCCACATAAACCCTTAATTATTTACAGAAAATTACGCCATGGTTGTAAGATGCTGCCGATATCAGCAGAGTTTAATTTAAGAATAGACGGTAAGATATATTTTTCAATCAGGAAATGATTCCCCTTCTTAGCGCGACAGCGCTTTATATTGGTAGACAGCGCTCGAGTTGTATATCCTTGAGCAGCACAATGCATGCCATTTTAGTGCTTATCATAGCGTGGAGTGGTGAATATCGAGCGCTTGTCTTAAAGACTTATTTTAAAAATGGTGATTGAGTATGTTTCAACTGAGAAAATCATAATACTATGGGTACACAATTTCCTACAGCATTAAAACGAAAATCACCCAGTAGACTTCGTAGCATTCGGACACTCGAGAATATCATATCGTCACAACGTTCTGATTGGAGCGGTGCGGACAATTCTATACTGCGATATAATGTTTTATTCATACAAACTGATGCTGGTCTAGGAACTTAAAAAATGTGGTCAGTATGTCTGACAGGCTGTTTGTAGGGCACATTGGCAAATTTTTTAGCTGATGTTGTTGTGATTAGTAGTGACGAAGTTCATTTTCACTTACTGTCAGTAAGCAGAATTTTCGGTATGGGCTATACAAAATCGTCAAAAACTCCATAAGCTATCTCTTCACAGTCAAAATGTAATTCTTTGCTGTGCTATTATGGAATTTAGCATTATAAGATCGTATTTGTTTGAGGAAGTTGGCGCGGTTGTTGCAATGTTACCTAATGTCCTAGAACTCAAACTCAACGAATATGGAAATGCCCCACTATGGCTTTAACAACACGATGCTGCAAGTATTTTTCGAGAAGTTCTAGGACAGGCCGCTTCATTACTACATGATAACATGACTACGTCACCAGACCTGTCCGATTACAATTTCTTCCTGTGGGGACACTTGAAGACTCTAGTCTCTCAATGTAGGCGATTGAGGAATTAAAAAATCCTATTCGCAACGCGATCGCAGTAGTACCAGTGGAAATGACTCAGCGAACATTGCGAAATTTTAAGATGAGGCTGCAGGAGTGTATCGCTCGTGCGAGCAAACATTTAGACGATATCATTTTCAAAACTGACCAATGACTAAATGGCAACCATTGTTCTATGTGACAATAAAAGGTTGAATACAATCAATATTGTCATTTTTATTGCTGTTTCGAAAAGAGAAAATCTTTTTGTCGGATCCTTATATTTTGATATTTTAGAACATCGACTATTACATCTATAAAATGAACATATCCCATCCCTTCAGTAAACATACACTCTTAAATAATTAATAAGCTGCAATATTTTAGTCATTTTTAAGTAATATTTAAGATAAACATGTCTAAATGTCAATTACGTGCAACGATTGCCGAGTATTAAATAATTACGATTTTTTTCATATTGCTTACGATGCAGGTCCTTCACGAGTAATCATAATTATTTATAACCATTAACAACCATAAAGATTATTAGAAATAAAATTAAGCTTGTTGATAATCCACGTTTGATTATTAAGTAATCGATTTTTTTGACAGGTTACTATTAACGGAACCAGATAATATTTGCCCTTTATCAAATGTAAAGATAAAAATCACGCAATGAGTAAATTTAAGACGTATTTCTAATCTCTAAAAAAGAATGGCCTATTTAGCAGTAATTAGATATATGTTACATGTATTTAACCATCTTTCTCAATCGAAAATGCATCAGCGAATACCGTAGACGTAGGGCTTCTATATTTTGCTATAGAAAGAAAAATTATAACACAATTTAATAAAATAGAAAATAGTTACACTTAAATAGTCAGAACATAAACAAAACCAGTCAGTATATTTGAAGCAGTAAAATTTGCACAAACAAAAACTGTAAATTGTAAAGAAAATCTGAAGCAAAAATTTAAGTTGTAAAAGTCAAACGATTTAGGCAGAAAGCTTTTATATAATATCATTGCTAAATTAATATAATTTAATAACTTAAAGCAATCATGGCGTTTTCGGTTAAGAATGTTTGAATCTTGTAAATTTGTTTAGTAATATAAGATAAATAAATATTTACGAAACATTTGTTTACAAACATTTATTGAATAGAGTATGGTCTCATCTCGGGCTCCTATTGCTGCCTCCATTCTCCTTGGTTTCGAGCCAGACAATAAACGAATAGCATTTCAAACATTTTCGATCGGTAAAAATTTAGATGATCGGGAAGAGTTTGCACACTATTTTGTTAATGAGTTTTTTTTTAAATTTAATGAGTTACCTACTATCTGTGGTCAATTTATCTTGTTCATATATTGCCTAAGGCATTCTTTGAAGGAAAGGAGGTACGACGGGCTATAAGACCACATCGATGTAAGTCCTAGTGGTAATATTGTCCATATCCCTACAGAATGCTCTTCTTAAAATAGAATACTACGGTCCTAGACCAAACAATAGCGGTAAAAATGTTAATCAATTGTTTTCCTGTGTGGGGTTGCTAGTCCTCAATCAGGTGCATTTTCAGGTGGCGGGTAAGCAAGTGCTTCCCAGATATCGATGGTATAGGAAAAATTAAATTTTTACGGGGGTCATACCAGTGTCGAATTTCCATGTTAAGAATGACTCAATAGAAACATAATTTTACCTTAAGGCAGATGAATCGCTATAGGTGATTAACTGCGTAGGATCAGACAGTTAAATAGAAAACCATCTGATCATGTTTCCATTAGAAAGTTATGGATATGGCGGCAATTTGTTGTTGGGCCAGATGGCGAGAAGTGAACTACCAGGCGTGCAAATGTAGATAACCAGACTAGAAAAAATCTATAACCATATAGAATGTGATAATAATCAAAAGAAAATGTATGCGAAACATTCAAAATATACTGAAAGGACAAGAACATTTTTGATACAATGGACACCATATACATTTCGGAAAAAATACAGGTATTAATAGAGTAGAATTTATTGTAAATAAACGCTTAATAAAATATGTTAAAGGCTACGAATTGAGCAGCAATTGACTGACTCACCGGAATCACGATTTTCTCCACACCAGTATATATTATATACCTGCTTTAAGTTTCCTGGTGATGAAGTAGATACATTACACACTCAAATTGAAGACGTAATCAGAAGGTTACCGCGCGGAAACATGCTGGTACTAATGGGTGACTTTAACGCCAAAATAAGCAATACTAAAAACGACGATCTACTCTGAAACACCCTTAGAATGTATAGACTTGGTGAAAAAAACAAAAGATAGGAGAGACTCATATAGTTCGTAACTGATAACAGACTTGTCAATCACAAACCCAAGTTTTAAACAACATCCAAAAGACTCTCCACTTGTACTTCGCGGCCCGGAAAATAAAAAAGCAAATCGATTTCATTTTGATAAGGACTACACAGGAAATTTCAATCATCAATGTAAGAAAAAGACCGAAAACAAGTTGTTATTGCGATCATAAATTATTAAAGGTAGAAATAAAACTAAAAGTACACATAACAAAGAAACAAACATTTTGGTGAAGGTGAAACTAAAACTCCAATATATTTCTCCCGTCCCCAAACCTAACAGAAGAACTATCTATGGCGTACTACAAAGGAATAACGAAAAGAGTAAAACAATGCAATAAACATACTCAGATAAAGAAAAACAATCACTGAATGATGAATGACACTCTGGCCTTAATAAATGAACGTAAGAAATACACAGATAATGTCGATAAAAGACACAAAGATTAAAATTATTGAAAAAACTAAAAAAAATTTCTGCAAGAGTATTAATAAAGTACGTAGAAAACACAAACACAATTATATTAGCAGAATATGAAATGAAATCATATAAATAACGGAACTTAAATATCTCATCGGAAATTGAAACAATAAGGTTTTCCATTAAGGGAGCTTAAACTTTAAAAAAAAAATAAAATATTCGATTACATTATCTGTGGAATATGATATCGAACAAGTGGCCACCATGGCTTCGTTGGGCGGAGCGTATCCGAGAGGTCCAATTTTCGATGACTCGACAGCATAAATCGGGCTAGCGATCATTTATTGCATTGATTATGGTAACTTTTAAGGCATGATTTAACGTAGTCCTATAAGAAAAAATTTAATGGCGTTAAAGCACGCGATCTCGGTGGCTAGTTGATGTCGCCGAAACGTTAGGTGATCATGCCGTCGAATTTGTCGGAGATTTATTGTTGCACGCGCTGTGTGGCACGTAGTGCCGTCTTGTTGGAACCACATATCGTTTAATTAGGCCAAAATTTGGCTATTATCGACCTGTACCTCTCGCTGGTGACAGTTATGGCGGCTCAGCTTCATTTTGGAAGAATTACGGGCCAATGACCTAGCCGGGCCAAAATCCACACAAAAAGTGGCTGTTTTTGTATGCAGTTGCAACTGATGGGTCTTATGTGGAGTGTTATCTTTCCAAATGTGAAAATTTGGCTTGTCGACATAGTCATTTGTCCAAAAATGGGCCTCGTCGCTGAAGATGATTTTCCTTCCGAAATCGGAGTCTACTTCAACTGCTCCAGAGCCCATTCAGCAAATACCCGACGCTGCCTATGGTCGTTTATCTTCAGTCCTGTGTTAGTTAAATTGTTTATGAGTGCAGATCCAAGTACTGAGGCACAATTTGCCTAATTGAGGTCTGCGTAAGGCCAAGCTTTTGGGCGCGACGAGGAATTGACTACCTCGGGTTATCCTGCACACTTTCGTTCACAGCAATGTTTTCTGCAGACCTCACGTTTCGACGACGTACGAATGTTGTTTGATTGTTTACTGAACCAGCTAATTCGAATTTGTCCACCAATCGACGAATAGTCGACTCAACAGGACGATTGTGCTCACCGTAAAAATCATGTAGCGCACGGAACGTAGCTTGATTTGCATGAGTTCCTCAACACTGAAATTTTCTATAATGATTTACCCAACATTAATTACTATAATCTCCAAGTTTGACAGCTGTAGCTTTACGAACATGGATGCTATACACTGTCAAAGTTCGAGCGCCCCTATTGGAAAACCCTTTGTAACAATAAACCAGAAACAATAATATATAAATGGAAAGCATAGCTAATATTTAGAGTATTATACAAAACTTTATAAAGTTAATTTTTCAAATAACTTATCAATCAAAAAAGAACCATATGTACTGAATACAAAGATAGAAAAAGTCGTTACATAAAACATTAAAAAGTTGTAAGACACCCGGATCACAATATAACCACTAAAACTTTAAAAGTTACTGGAGAATTGAGTGTTGACGTCATCCATAAAATTTGCTCTTTATATTCCTTATTAAAAAGGCAGACAGTCATGCTACAAATAATCAACAACCAACAAAAATCATTTTGGCTACCAGAAATATCCAAAGAGTAAGTTAGTTTTGTGCCATGGAAAGGCACACGTGAAGAAATATTAAACGTTAGACAAATTATAGAAAAAATCTAAGAGTTTAACATAAAATCCTAGTCGTGTTTCGCCGACTACACCAAAACCTTCGACTGCATAAAGCGGCCTAAACTACAGCTAATATTTGAAGGTATGGGATTTTGTTATCATCTTACACACTTGATAGAAGGTAAATAATTAGGTAAAATTAAGCGCCAGCAAAGCATTGTTAGGCACATTCAAATCCGAGACAGACGTAAAGCTGAGTTGTATTACACCCACATTACTATTGAATGCATATTCGGAGTACATTATGAGAAGAGTTTTGGATAATTGGAATGGACTAGTCTCTGTTGGTCTGAGGAAGACAAACAATTTGGGAAACACTGATGGCATTATTCTCATTACAGCCAGTAATTCTCAATAGAAATAGAACAAAGGTAATGGTAATTAATCGCGCGCCCAATAACATCAAAGAACATCAAAGCTGAATAACAAATAAATGTGGATGTAACAAAAAATCAAACAAAGAATAAATATAGCTCTAAACAGAGTTACGAAATTTATTATAATCTGGGAGGACTCGGCGATATCTCAAAACAACAAATTCAAATTAATAAGAACACATACATTGCCACAACAGGCATTTTTAAAGAACTCTAATCTTTGTATTATCTTCTATAATTTGTTAGATTAAACTTGTGTTTTACTGTTTAATCTTCTTTGAATTTTCTTCTTCGCTTGCTTATTAATTTTTTTGTAATTGTTTGAGCCTTTGTCAATATTACATCTGTTATTTAATAAGCTTTTCGCTTTTAACTAATCTTGCTGTTTTTTTGTATTTAATATATTTTCAGACAATCCTTTTATTGTTATATGTATATCGTTCTTAATTTTGTCTGGTAATTTGTCAATACTATTGATCTTCAGTTTCCAGTGAGTTTAATTTTTTTTATTAGTTTGTGTACATATTCTCTTTTTTGTTAGTATTTTTTAGTTGAAAAATTTGGTTCTTTGTATTATTTTGTTTTTCCAATTTTGCGACGAAATTTGAGTGTTGCGCTAACTAATTTATGAAGACTTCTGGTATTAAATATATTTTTAAAGAGAATATATCCGCGAAAACACTTTTATTGTTACTTATGATGTAATCTAAGCAGCAGTTTCTTAAAGAACATATGGTATTTAAGAGTATAGATTAAGAAGTTTCTGAAAATATTTTTCTCTATTTCGCGTTTCTAAGTCAAATTTTCCTACATACATATATGCTATGTCCATTTGGACGATTGCCGTCTAATCTAGCGTTGAAATCACCACTGATTATATAATGTTATATTTCTTATTACACTATATCGCCGTACAATTCTCATCTTTTCATGCACTGATTGGTGCGTAGGCCTGCATAACCAGCATTTTCATTCGTGTTGTCAATTGTATTACTATGTACGTGGGCAAACTGAAAAGTTTGAAGCCTAACATAAAAATAAGTATTTTTTATTTTTCAAAATAGTCTCCTCTTAACTCGATACACTTTTTTCAGCGATGCTGCAACCTCTTTAATCCGTCAAAATAGTATTTGGCGTCTTGTTCTACAAAATAGGCGTCCACGGCTGCGATGACCTGACTTAATGAAAATTTCTGTCTTTCAAGCCAAACTTTGAGTTTAAGAAACAGGAAATAGTCCCTGGGGGCAGATCTGGTAAATATTGCTGGGTGGTCAATCTTTTCAAACTGCAATTCATGAATTTTGGCCATGGCGACCGCCGAAGTGTGGGCGAGCGCGGGACCCAACTTCGCGGGGAGCTTTCTCATGCCCAATTCTTCTCTCAATATATGGCAAACGCAATCTTCCCATACGACCATAGCCTCTGCTAATTCTCTAACCTTCATTCGATGGTCGTCCAGTACTATATGGTGAACTTTTTCGATGTTGTTAGTGGAGGTTGCACTTTTTAACCGTCTCAAACGCTTATCATTCAGCTACCCATCCTTTTGCTGTGGCGAATGATGGGACAGAGTCCCCGTAAACGGCATCTAACTCGGCTTTAATTTGCATAGACGTATTGTCTTTTAAATGCAAGTACTAAATTTATATTATTAATGTTCGATTTTCCATTTTTATAAAAGCACCAATATCGACTAATACAAATGAGTGTCAAACAACAACTATCTATTCAAAATGGCTGAATTTTTTATAGATGTCTTTCAAAGCATGTACGATTGTAATTGTAGAATGGTTTTGCCGAGTAAGACTATATTTATGTTGATGGTCAAATCTTTTTAGACTGCCCATGACCTTTTAAAGACAGCACAGTATTTCATCACTTGATATTTCACCTTTTTATTGATTATAATTGATATTCTTCCATTTCTTGATTTTGTGTCAAACTTGATTTGATATAGTTGCCTGAATTTTAAAATAATAGCTTTATCTCCATCTAGTCTGGTTTCACATAGACCCACAATATCTCATTTAAGTTGATTTAGTTCTTCAAGTTCTTTTAGGTGTTCTCTCGAACTTAGTGTTTTGTGTTACAAATTGCTCTGTAGATTGTACGTTTCTTGTTTTGTTTGTGTTTATGTTTAAGCGTTATAACCCTCCCCTCCTTAACATTTGAAGTGAGGTAAACTGTTATATTAACTCACCTGGAGTAACTAGTATTTAAAATACTAGTACATAGATATGTTTTACGACGAAACAGGTGTTTATTTTTTATGTGCGTATGTTGCTCACACAATTCAATCTGCCTCACAGCACTCTTCGCAACATTCTGTCGAAAGATCCTCATTTACACGCCTGCAACATTATTTTAATGCAATATTTAAAGCCAAATTATCATGCTTCTGCTCGTAAATTCGTTTCTTGGATATTTGAATGATGATTCCAGTGACGAAGCAGTTTTTCAATTCAATTCAAGTCGAATTAGGTGTTACGAGAATCATCAAATTTTGCTTGGTTTCAACAAGATAGTGCCACGACACACGACTTAGAAACAATCGACACGCCTATCCCTGCAAGGATGGATGGTTACTTAAAATGATTCGTTATTTCAGTTGTAGGTTATAAATTGACCGGACCCTTCCCAGCGCACGAAAGTATAGATAGAAATAAAAAAAAACCTGAGCGATAGATTTTAATTTGCGCCATACACCTATGCTAATTTTAGAATTTGATACCACTCGAAAACATGCAAAAAAAGTCTAGTGTAAACATCACACGACTTTCCTTATCCTATTATTATATATTATACCGGGTCCATCGTCTCGGCCCTGCGCTGCTCTCGTTTAAAAATTTGTTAATTTAAAAAAGGACGAGACGCGGGTCCAACACTTGAAAGCTGATTAAAATAAACAGTACAAGACAATAATTGACTCGTACTTAAAATTTTGCTACGTCACTAAAGGTGACCGTACGAGCTCGACCGCACGGCCTTCCCCATTATCGCCTGCGTGCTCCCTTCTAGCGGCCAAGCGCTTCCCCTGTCCTCCCGCAGTCGACCAGGAAGCTCTCCGAGCGCTCTGATTGGCCCGTTTAATTAATTTTAATGGGCTATAACTTATTTATTTGACCTCGGATCAAAAAGTTTCATTGTAATTTTTTGTTCGTCTCGGTCTGATCTATCCGGTAATATAAATTTCCCGAAACATTTTATGAACACCCGGTATATTAAAAATCCTGAGCTTCAATTTTTTTCCGAGTTCCTATTTTACCAACTTTTATTTTAAATTCATGTTTATCTCATGATAACAAATCATTTTTATTGTCATAAATTTTTTGTATCTTCAACCGTTTAGATTCGCGACCGCTTTGCGACCGATTTTGCGACCTTGCGACCAAACGGCTCTGCCGATTTTTACCAAAAGTTTTGCACTGCGTCCTCTATCTACAAGTAACTTACATACCAAATTTAAAGTCTCTAGCTCTTACGGTTCTCGAGATATCCTGTTTACTGACAGACCGACAAACACAGACACACACAGACACAGACACAGACACAGACACAGACACAGACACAGACACAGACACAGACACAGACACAGACACAGACACAGACACAGACACAGACACAGACACAGACACAGACACAGACACAGACACAGACACACAGACACACACGCGCGCGCGCGCACACACACGCACACGCGCACGCACACGCACACGCATACGCGCACACACACGAACCAATGGCTCATACCAACTTTTTTGGTGTTCTAAGGCTATAATTTGCCCAGAAATGTGAAAAACTGGGTAGGCCAAATTTCCGCCGATTACATTACTTTACTTATAGGATAAGGAAAGTAAAAAAAATGATTATAATGCGCGCTCAAGAAATCCTTGTTATTCCTCGTAGAGGCCTTTTTTGATTTTGCGAAGTGACCAATAATTTGCGTCGTTGCTAATTAATTTGCGCCGTAACAAAAACGCGGATTATACATTGCGATTATTAAAAAATCAATGAAATTCCATTTTTGCAACGAATTTGCGTGTAACGAGTACCGCGCATGCGCGCGAGTGCATTTACTATACCAAAGTTAAGCCACCTACGGTCGAACAGTGCTGTTGTTATAGGTTTTATAAGAATTTGTCAAGATAACAGTAGTAAGAGTATTAATCTGTTTGCTAGCCCAAAAAGGATCGGTCACAACCAGGAGAACAACAACGACAACATCAACCGGTGAGAGGTCGTTAGAATAGCATCGCAAATTCTTCGAGATTTCAAAGACTTTGCAAAAGAAGTACAAAGGCAGAGGTATTTTGTTCATGCTTCTGGCTAACAAAATCGTCAATGTTGATTGAAGCTTACATAGATAATGATATATTGTTTGTTTGTGTATGGAACTACCTGAATGTGAAAGCAGGAGGGAGGGTGTGAAAAGTGCGAAGAAAAGTGATAATATAATAAAAGTGTAAAATTTCGATTTTACTTTGGTATAGTAAATGCACTCGCGCGCACGCGCCGTACTCGTTACACGCAAATTCGTTGCAAAAATGGAATTTCATTGATTTTTTAATAATCGCAACGTATAATCCGCGTTTTTGTTACGGCGCAAATTCAATTTGCAACGGCGCAAATTATTGGTCACTTCGGAAAATCAAAAAAGGCCTCTACGAGGACATAACAAGGATTTCTTGAGCGCGCATTATAATCATTTTTTTCGCATGTTTCCGAGTGGTATCAAATTCTAAAATTAGCATAGGTGTATGGCGAAAATTAAAATCTATCGCTCAGTATTTTTTTTTATTTCCAGCTATACTTTCGTGCGCTGGGAAGGGTCCGGTTATAAATTGTGTATGGGAAGGAGTGAAGTGATACATAGTAACAAAAGGCTTTTCGACAGTAAACTTCTTTCAGCGCAGATTATGGTGCTGAAAAAAGCTTCTCTGTCGTAAAGCGAGTGCGGCCGCCTTTTATTTCTTGTAGGCCCAGAACAAGCGACCACCAATCGAGCCAACAAATAACGCATTGTGGCAAAGTCCCGGAGCGGGTGTAACATTAGCCGGTGTGACGCCGTAAGGTGGAGTTGCGGTAGCGCGACAGACGATTTTACGCCGTCACGCCGTTGACGCAGACTAATATATCAATCTGCGCGAGAGGCATTAAACCGAGCCAACCTACTATGCAGCACATGTGTTTACTACGCGGCCATTGTAGCGGAAATCCACTTACTACGCTCGCGCTTTTACGATTTCCACATTTGTTTGTATTCATGGTTTACTACTCTGTTTACCAGTCGCAGATGACCGCGCTTTGTTCCCGCGCGGCTGTGAAATTAATTCGTTTGCGGCGTTCGAAAATGCCGGCGACGGCGCGGGGCCGCTCGGCGCCCGTTCGATGGGCCGGATTGGGTTTCCGTCAGGATGTATGAAGATTAAGGTCAGTTTGCTCGGGCAATTTCTGTAATTTGAGAGTAAGCTCTTGTACGGAAAGCTCGCGGCGTGGAATGTTCTTTGTTGCCTTGCCACACAAGATTGACTGCCAGCGACGTCGGTTCATCTGCCACGTGATGATTTCGGAAAGGCCATAAAAAACTAAAAAGGAATCGAACTCTTTTTCAATAATGTGATGTTTAGTTATATTGTTAAACAAACCAATTTAATAAATATTACCTGAATAATAAATAAGAAATTAATTTTAATGTTTATCAAATGCTGAAATAGAAATAAGAAAGCTAATATCTAGCATTAGAATCGTACACGAGTCAATAATTTCAAAAGCACGTGGATCAATCAAATGTAAATCAACTTATTTTTTACAAGCTGTAAGGTAAAAGGAGGGAGGAGCAGCTTCTAAATGTTGTAGAGAAAGATGTCTGAAATAAGAGATTTTCTCCATAAGGTACCTTGCACTACGAGGTGCGTTAAAGTTCTAAGGTCTCCAAATTTTTTTCAGAAAAAAATATTTACCCAAAAAAGTTGAAGCTTTTCACCTTAATCTATCTATAACGTCGTCATGATTCCGTGGCTGCTAAGAAACAGCGGCTTGATTGGAAAATGAGCGGCCACGGAGAGCGTCCGTCATGGTTGGAAATTCATGGCGGCATCATGTCCTGAAACTACCTTCGTAGCCTTGTGTTCGTCGTTCAGCATTCGTGAGAACCACTTTTGAAGAAACTTTTCACATTGTGGACTCCACAAATCCTCCGAAAATGTCAAGTTTAGAGGCGATAGCACGCACACCTAATCGACGGTCTTTCATAACAACCTGCCCCACTCGCGCAATCATGGTTTCGGTCCGCCTGGTTTGGGGCCGAAGCAGTTTCGGTTTATTTGTACCATCTAATTCTCGACGCCTTATGTACTCTTGCTATATTTGTACTGTTTAATATTGGGTTATCGGAAAAGTCGTGGCGTGTTTTTGGGTAACTTTCAAGAATTATTTATTAATAACATAACAAAGTTCAATCATTAATGATAAACTTTTGCCATATTTCTGAAAGTTGCATGATCCCGCGCTTCGCAGAAGGACTGCTTTTTACCAGCGAAGAACTGGGTGAGATGCTCTTTGATGGCCGCATCAGAATCGAAAGACCTACCATTCAAGTTATTTTGCAAAAAACGAAACAAATGGTAATCTGATGGCGCAAGGTCCGGTGAGTAAGGAGAACGGGCCAACTTTTGCCGAGTCACCAAACTTGTGTGGTCTCGTATTGCCAAGATGGAACATCCTGCCTTTGCGATTAACAAGTTTCGGTGGTTTCTTCGTGAGAGATGTATTCATCCAGTTGACGACAATACAGAACAGAATCGATCGTTTGATTCCGTAGTAAAAGCTCAAAAAATACCACACCCTTGTAGTCCCACCATATAGAGAGCATAACTTTGTTTGGTAAAGATCGGGTTTGGATGTTGTTTTGGCTCGCTCTTCTACTCCACAATCGTTGACGTTGAATATTGTTGTAAATAATCCATTTTTCATCACCGGTCACGAGAAACTTCAAAAACGGGTCGATTTTGTTGCTATTAAGATGAGTATCGGCGGTTGGTAAGGTGGACTTCTTTAAGTTCAAGCAAAACCCATATATCAAGCTGATGAATTTCAGCTTTCTGAGATAGTCGTGAACGGTTGAATAATGAAGGGTCAGTATCTCCGCGATGTCGCGAGCAATCGAACGTGGATTTGCGTGAATCAGTGTCATTATTTAATCATTATCAACTTCAACGGGTCTTCCGCTGCAGGGACCATCGTTGACGTCAAAATCACCAGCACAAAATTTACCGAACCATCTCTGACACTAGTGCTCTTGTAGGGTATTTTCTTCTTAAACTCTACGCAATTTTTCACAAGCCGGTCTTGCATTTTTTCCTAAAAATAAAAAATCAAATTATGCCGAAAATGCATACTTTGGTCTTCCATTTTCAGCTTAATGTAAGAACTGAAGTACGTGACCAAATCAAATATTTATTTGTTTCAAATAAAGTTTAAACTGTCACCTGTCAAAATATATAACACTTGTGCCGATTGTGATGACGTTTCTGATCTAAAAATACATGTAATGCCATCTATTGCAAAGTCTGTCATGACTTTTCGGATAACTCTATATTTTATCAATCTCATAATTCATTAGTAGTCTTATCTCATATTCTTGTTCTCTTTAGTCCCATGATTGTTCTGATTTTCCTTTCAAAAATTTTTAATTGTTCCTCTTCTTTTCTTATTAAGCTTGCTGTTTCTGCCGCACACAATACCATTGGTCTTATAATTGTCTTATATATTTGTATTCTTGTGCTTCCACTTAACCTCCTGTCTGATAGTATTTTGCATAAAGCATCTTGCTCAATTCCATGTTTTGTGTTCACACCTTCATTTCTTCTATGTATCAAGAATCCTAAATCTTTATATGTGTCTACCTTTTCAAACCTGTACTTATCAAATTTTATTTATCATTTGGAAAACAGAAACAAAATACCACACTTTTCGTAAAAAATGCCTTTCAATACTTTTGGATAAAACTAGCGGATCAGAACAAAGCGTGGGCTTCTCACAAAGTGTGCCATGCATAAGTGGAGAGATTAAGGAATTAAAAAGGTGGACCATAGGAATCAATGTCATTCGGTATATTTATGGTGTGACGTGAGCCAACAAATTGGTAACGACTGTTACTTCTGCACAGTGAAGATTGTGGTCCATACCAATATCAGTAAGCGTAACATTATGTATCCCAATATCCTATCTGCCTTGAGACCAGTGTCCCATAGCAAATCCATATCTGTGCCATTCTTGTCCAATATCAAGCCCTAAACAGATACAGATTGAGACGATGATGTAAGTGATGAGATGTACCAACCGGTCACTATAGAGGATAAAACTCCAGTGCCACTTACATAGCGCAAACTAAATGATTTGGTTTGCGATCTGAATTTACCTAAAGACGCAGTAGAGGTTTTAAGACCACGACTTTATGAAAAGAATTTTCTGTTCTAATACAAGATTTTTTTGTACAGACATCGAGAAGCTGTGTTTGGTTTATTGTCAAGATATTACGTCAGTCATGAAATACTTAAACATTAACTGCAATTCAAGACAGTGGAGTTTTTTTTATGCCAACAAATCAGTTTAACAGGTATTTTATTGCATGATACTAATATCTATCTACCCATCTATCCATTCCGGTAGCACATTTTGTAACTTTGAAAGAGACATACGAAAACTTTAAGTTTTTGCTGGAAAGTGTGCAGTACAAGCTTCATAAATAGTTTGCGCGCGAAGATTTCAAGGTGATTGGAATATTGTTCGGTCAACAAGCCGACAACACCAAATTTTCTTGCTTTTTGTGTAAAAGGGACTCCAAAGCTAAAACGAAACATTGAATTCGGAAGCAGTAGCCAGTCAAAAGTATATTAACATCTGGAAAAGAAACATTGTTTCGCTGTTTTCATTGGTTGAACCGTCAAAAATACTGTTGCCACTTTTATACATCAAACTTGGTTTAATGAAGCAATTCGTGGCAGCTTTAAGCAGGGACAGTAAATCCTTTTAGTATCTTGATGTTAAGTTTCAATCAATCACATCTGAAAATATATTATTAAAGTTGACATTTTTATAGATCCTATAGCGGATAAAATATTCGAAAAAACCACGAGCGAGTGCAAATTACAAAGATGGACTACTTTCAGAACTTTTTGGATAATACAAAGGCTGCAAATTCCACGACTTTAGTCGAAATCCTATAAACTGATTGGTTGCAATCAATATAAGAGTCAAAGTTCACTTTTTCTATGCTCATCTAAATTACTTTCCTGACAATTTTGGTGATTTTAGCGAAGAACATGAGTAGCGCTTCCATCAGGATATTAAAGTGATGGAAAAATGAACTGCACATATAATGGTCGACTATTGTTGGATGTTGGAAAGAGACTGTACGGACGAATATCGAAGAAAATCCAAGTAGAGAAGGTTTCAAGGAAAACCAAGTGGTAAATGTTAGACATGTTTTTTTAAACGTGTATTTATGTTTATCTATTATATACGTTTATTCTGTCCCTCCAGAGAATATTTTCCCACATTACAAACCTTGCCATATATGAATGTCATTAAAAATTACGTTTTTTTAATTTTCACATTTTGTGATTTGTGGAAAAACCTGACGCGACATAAAATTTTGAAAGTCATTTTCGGAATCTGCGGAAAAATCCACTCCGGCACGCCTCTTCATTTTAAAACAACAAAACCTTACATATTAGTGTTATCATCCAGTTATTTATAACACAGAGTGTATAATCGTTCAAAATTTGAGAAAGCTTAAACCACAGTTCGGGGACAACACTTTTTTTGAAAGGGCGTGAAAAGGCTGAAAGTGAAGATTACAAAAGTTACTCGAGGGTTAGAGCGACTGAGTAGAATATTTGCATTGCAACCTTCTATGGTTTCTGAAACTACTTCTGAGGTCGCAATACGTTACAGCAGTACTCAGGTAATCACTACTGACGATTTTGGATTTGGAAAGTGTTGGCGAGATAGGTCGTTTGTTTTTTTACTGAGGATCGGAAATAATAGTGATTCGAGGTGTACAACCGCTTCGTCCACACTTATTTGTTTAGGGCACTAAAATACGTTGTGAAAAATGTGTCTAAGTGAAGAGATCATAGAAAAATACATTTCTATGTTTGCACATATTTTATGGCGCTTTAGGAATACATGAAAATCCGGCTTCTATCTGATTTACCTTCACTCCGCAGTTATTAAGATTACGCTACTTTTGTCAGAGAGATCATACAGTTGATTCGTGCAAGTTTAAGTGTTTTTACGTACCCCATTATAACTTCATTGCTCAATGTTCAAAATTGTAATGTAAAATTTTCCATAATCCTAAGTTTTACTTTCAAATTTACTTCTTGTTAAAGTTACAATTTTTAAGGTGGGATAATCACATTAAAGACAAAAAGTTGCTTTAAAGGGTGTAAAAGTTTTAGATATTAGCAGAAGCTGAGAGAATTTGATCAAAGTAGTGCAAGGAAAAAGAAAAAGATATTTACCAACAATGTTGGGCTTCAAAGTTGTTCTTTCCATATTAAATGGCCACAGTTTTTCAAGCATTTTCAAGGTTATTTTTATTTCCGAACAAATTAGTTATACCAGTGAGTACGATTAAAATGACACAAGATTTCACTAATTTAGCATTACAGATGTGTTTTTCGGTTGTTTATTTGGGGAACAATCACCTAGATAGTAGTCTTTGACATTATATTTTTATAAATCTTTATAAAGATAAAATAATAAATGCTTGATGAGGAAACAGAATTATCAATAATAATTTTCATAGTTGAGAGGTATGTACCAAAAGTTTGTCTCTATTTTTATTGCGTTTAGATGAAAATTAAAAAAATCATATTATAGTAAACTACAAACCATAAACACCGTACAAGCAACATTACAGCCGAACGTATTATGTTGTCAATATAAACGAAATATAAATTAACAGACAGGTCAATTTTATTAGTTTCTCGCTTTAGTTTGTAATATCTATTATTTAAATTTAATTTTTAATATTACCTGGGAAAAGCTGTATAATATTGCACGACAAATTAAATCACATATGATGTGCAATAAAAGGCAATACAAAAATGTTCTGTCATTTTTCGAGAATCTAAAATTATTTTACAAGCAATAGACTGGCACCACTGCTAATTCATTATGCAACTAGTAAAAATGTTTAGACACAGAGGAGGATCATCTCTAGTTTACTTTGATCATGTCAGCATAATAAAATAGTTGTCAAAGGCATAAATAGGAAATAAGATATTAAAAGTTTACTGATATCTGTTATGTTATGAAGTCTACAGCTCTTCCACAAGAGTGCCGTTGCCGCCCCCTCAATTTTTTCCTGTCCACGCACTTATTTTCCTCTAAATTAGGTTTGCTCATAGCTCTTGGAAATATAATTACTCTAATTTGTATTTTTTTAAATTTTCTGGGTTATCCAATTCTAGGCAGCCTTAAGTAGTCTTTACGCATTCTGGTTATGAAGCCATACCAAGATAAATATTTTTTTACATTTCGTCTGCACGTCGCACTGTACTCCGACTTTTATTTGTTCATTTTTGATTTAATCTCGTTTAGAAATCCTACAGGATCTACCCTATGCGTCTATTTTTATATCAGTTTATCGTTGCTCATCATTCTTTATACATCTAGGTTTCCACTCCATATAGTGCGATACTTTTAACTACTGTATTATAGATGTTGATTTTAATTCCTCCATTTCTAATTTATCACTACCATGTCTGTTTATTCCAGCCCTACGGGATTTATAACTTTCACATCCCTCTCTTTTGTTTCCTTCGCTCATATCCAAGTTGCTCGTTTCTTCGCCAATACACAAACATCTCGTTATACCAACTTTCTCCTATTCTTCTCTTATTTTTCTTGTCATATATTCCAGGTCATCTATGTCTTGTACTAAGATTGGTAAATTGTATGTTTTTTTGGGTATCAATATGTATTCTATATTTTAATTTTAAACAGTGAGAAAGACAGTGAGTATCCTTATTTAAGACCTTTAGTTATATAAAATTAATTTGTATTTTTGTTTTTGTATTGTGGTATAATTAATTTTGTAACTATTTATTTCAGGTTATGATATACAAAGGCGGCCAGCCCAAATTGGCATTATTTTCCTGCTTTTTTATCATTTGACTCTCTCTTGACGAAATCTTTTAATACTTTGTCATATAGTCCACCAAAGGTTGCTGAAACTGTGATTTCTCTCCAATTTTCAGGCATTATTTGTGTCTATATATCTATTTTGTTAACTATCTAACTTTCCAGTTGACTGGTGTTCTTTGTTCAGTGACTATTTATTAAATAGGTTTATTATCATTTTCGTTAATGTTTAAAACTGCATTTTATCGATCTAGGGTTATATTCCACAACTCTATTATGTGTTACCTTTCTAAGGGCATATTTACATTAACTGTTGAAATTTCCATGGGTTCTAAAATTTAGAGCTCTGTAACTGTAAACTTAGGCAGGTTGCTATCAACCGGACCAGCTGAACCCCAGTTTTTTTCGAGGTATTATTCCCCGATCCCTCTTCCTTTTTCATCCTAGCTTGGACAGGCAATGGGGAGCTCTCATGGCAGTTTAAAATAATAAAAATTTTACAAACAAAGAGGAAAAGTAAGGTTGCCACAAATGGATTATAGATTATAACGTGGCCTTCATGAGGACAGAAAGAATTTCCGTCAGCAAAAGATAACATGGCAATAATTAAGGATTACCGGAACAAATATTTCATAAACAAGTCTAAAATTGGACAAATTTATTGTTTAAAATAACGGTGGTGGTAATAATACTGTATGCAGTAATGTAAATTAATAGTATTTTAGTGTGTCTGTTAAAGATAAATTAAAATATCTGTGCGACATTGTATCGTAACAAGTTTTAAAAATCTCACTCATCAAAGTGTATGTATAAAAATTTCTGGTTTTTTAATAGTACAAATTAATAATAGTAACAAAAGATTAATTTGTTTAATAAATTAAAAACTCGACCTGAATAATTAAAAATACTAATGCTTCTGCTTCACAATTCTTTGTTCAATAATAGCTAAGAAGGTTAGACGACTATTGGCACTTTTAAGGAAGAAGTAGGGAATACAGCTGGTCAAGTCAAATTTTTACTTCGCAGAATCAAAATCAAAATGTGATCATACAAGTGCTATATGTTTAAATAGGCTGTTTGGTGTAAAATTTCAACCGGTACGTTAAATGCTGTAATGTAGCAATAAAGAACGCAATAAAACTTTAAAAATCTTAGAAAGGGTCACTTCTAAACATTTATATATGTAGTAAATGGTGGTAGGAGAAACTTGTTAATAGTATTGCCTGATAGGAGACTTTAAAGATCTATGTCTTAGAGATTACAACCGAATTATTTACTGAAACAGTCGTTTAGTGTTTTCAGAGAATTCAAACTAACCATCAAAGCCACACGAGTTGAAAATTTTTGCTTTGGAGTAAAAATAATGAGTTTAACTTATGCAAAGTAAAATTGAATTTAGTTACACCGACAGAAAAGTACCTCAAATAGTACTATTACTGAAATTTGACATGTTGAGCACATTGTACACAGCTGAAATAATAAAGGCGAAAAAACCTGGTATTAGTGTTTTACTTAAACTAGACGACTATCACCTTGTATAAATTCAAGCAGCATTTATTTAAACAATGTCAGTATTTCAGATCATTGTCAAAATATGTGAGGTAATGTAAAGAGAAAATAAAGAAAGACAGTTAAGGGTCAAATGTTGGCGTACTTCCAGAATAAGATTTAAAAACTGACAAATGCAGGCACGAAGATTACTTGCCACGGTTGGAGCCTGAGCCAAATTGTTAAGCAATAAATATGTCACCGAGCTTATATCTGGATATCTGCCTGTGTGCAGATTATGGGAGAATTTCCACTTAGGAGTAGTACCACGAAACATAAAGAATAAAAATTATTACTATTTTTACTTTGTATTTTCCACATTCTAGATTTTAGTCAGCATGTTGTAAGCAGAATAGGGATCAGACACTTAAATAAATCAGCATTGACGCAGGAAACACTAGAAGTCGTATTATTCACACTTAATAGACTTCATTTTTGCTTTGACTATTTAGTAGTTTAATGAATTGTAATTTTGTATTTTAGGTTTTCAATTGCAATTTTGTTTGCATTTGACTTTTAAACCATAAAGACGTACATATGAATGCAGTTAGTTTAAGAGCGCGATTACCGGGCCAGCAGCAAGGACTCTGGTAGTCTAAGATAAATTTATTTAAATAAAAGTGGTGTTATATTTTAACCTTTATTTTATGCAGCTAACAATAAATATAGTACTTGAATAGCCCCACAATCAAATAAGTGATTCAACTGCTATTTGGACTTTTTTGTCCACAACAACTTCTATCCTTCTTTCACACAAGCAAGGCTTTGCGATGGGCAACAATTAATTTAATCAATACATCTGTTACGTTAGTACTTCATGAAAAATATTAAATCTGCGATCTCGCATTATGCAACCCATTTAATCCTAATGACTTCCCAACCCTTAAGAAATAATAAAAAAGGAATACAGAATACTGTACATAACTTGCAAGTAGTCAAACAAAACTGCAGGTCTAACTTAGACAGCCACATATAACAAGTAATAGATATGAAATAATTATTGGTAACAATAAGAATAACTAAAATTTTTAAACCTATGCGAGAGTCAAAACTACTACTAATATTTATCTACGGCATAACTAATTTTAAAGGTACGATAAACAATCTCGTTAAAGCCACTGAAGACAAGACAACAATGCAAAAAGTACAACTAAAATTAAGGCTTATAACGCAGAAATATATATAAAAGTTTATTAAGAGAAACATAATCCATCACATGTACCAAACAATACAAGACACATATCCTACAGAATTATAAATATAAATCTATACCACTGGACTGTAACAGTCAATATAAAATAAGAAATAACGTCAGCAAGTTATGAAGTTCAAAACATATTAAATATAAGTCACAAAATAAGCAAAGAATCCTTGCCGCTGTTTTATTTAGACCTAGAAATCAAGGAAACAATTATAATGTGTATAAACCAATATTTATGTACGAAACCAAAGAATGGTAAAATTTTATAGAAAAAAGAAAGTATTAACAGAGTCAACTTTGTTGTGGTGCCTACTTGACTAACTAATAAAAATTGTAATGTCTATCAAGGTTTATCAAATATAAGAAACAAATCTAATAATATACTGCAACGTAGCTCAAATATACTGCGACTACAATTCAAGAGTCATTCTGACCATCATTCAACTCTACATATTACTAACTAATAGCAGTGTGTTGCTAAATACCCAAAATAAAACATATCGAATGCAATAACAGGAGAAGTCAGAATAAAGAACGCAAGGGACTCAAAGTTTAAGACTATGTTTGCATAAATGATGTAAAAAAAACAGCCTGGTATTACATTTACTAACAAGCATTGTCAATAAACATTCGTAATAGCTAAGAATAAGAGTAAGATTTGCGACATGGAACGCTAATAGGCTTATCAACCATAAACTAGAATTAATGAAATTTTTGCACTTTAATAAAAGAGTTATAGTACTTAGCCCCGAAAAACATTTTTCTGATAAAATAGAAACTTGCATTCCTAACTATAAGGGTTTTAATGTTAACAGTATTTCACACTTTGAATTACCAAACTACTAAATATCAGCAATTCAAGCAACTAACCTGCGAATTACAACCCTACCTTAGTTTTTCACTGTTACAAACATTTATTGTCCTTTTGATTTATCCTATTAATTCGTTGTTATTGTATGACTATACAATAACAACAAATCAGTACCATGACTTCTTTTAAACTATGGACCAAACATTTATTACTTGAGGTGCTACGACTGATAGTGACTCCAAACATCTCTCAACGGGTAAATCTATTTACTGGTTTACTTTCTGAAAATATCTACTAAACTTTTTATAATTGCATAAATTCCCGCAAATTACTTTCTTATTAAATAAAATATGATTTGTTCTTAGATTACTCTCCAGTCACAATTACTTTCAGTTATAAAGTAGTAATTAAAAAATACATTTAATGGAACATTGACCTAAGGCTCCTTATTCAAAGAGCTCTATATATAGTACATGGAATAAATGATAATATGCCACTTCAAATCCAATAATTACTTAGCGAATAAATACTGTAAATACTAACGGAATAAAGAAAACACCGATTAAACCTTTCATTTCTACCGATGTGAAAGCTGACATTAAATTACTACAACCCCATAAAGCATCGGGCTATGATTTAATAACTACAAATTCTAAATAAACTGATAAAAGGCAATTGTCTTAGCGACTATCATATATATTTGGATGCTAAGCTTGTCGTACCTTTCCTTACAATGGCCATACGTAAACCGTTTAAAAATCTAACACGAAGAAGACTTAAAGAAAATATCTAAACCATCAATTTGGTTTTCTTGAAGATTACTCTGCAATTTAGCAGGTGCATGGAGTTGATAATCAAATAGTCCAGAGTTCTGAGACTTGTAGCAGGCCTTTAAGAAGGTGTTGCATATCGGCTTGCCAAACCAACTAAAGCATATCCTTCTAAACACCTGCTATTTATTGATAGTCATACTTAGCCGACCATTATGTTATTGTAAAACGCAATAGTGTAATATAAATAAAAGCGGACATACCCCAGGGCAGTGCCCTAGGATACTTTCTATATCTTCTTTAACCTCTAACATTTTTGAAATAGAAAATACCTCCACTACTCTCGCCGACGATGTTGTGATATCTATTCACAATAATAAAAGGTAAACTGGTCCCGGTTAATACAGAAACCAAGTGCCTCAGATTTCATTTTGAAAAACAGTTAAACTTGCACCGATATTTTATTGTTAGAAAGAAAAGTACAAATACAACTTAAAATATAAGCAAATGTACTGATTTATTGAATCAAAATTAAAGCTAAAAATAAAAGTACAGTTTTATTGTACAAGGCAATACTTAAAACTATTAATATATGGTATCAAGTCATGAAGTTGCGCGAGGAAACAAGAATAAGCATCATAAAACAAGCCATGTCTCAAATATTTAAGGCTCTGGTTAATGCACCCTGATTTTTGAACTACCGAACTATATATAAAGACGTAAATGTACCATTTGTGCAAGTTAAAACCTACTTTAGAAGACCAATTGTACATAAAAATAGCTTAATCGATCACCTGTTGGATCCGTTGATAGCTAGAAGATTAAAATGCAATGGCCCATAGATCTAAAGTTATGAGGATTACAATTCAGCCAACGCAATAAATTCTCTCGAGTATGAGGACAGCTACTTGATGAAATTAACATGACATTTATTTAACCCTCTCCTATTTTTGTAGAGCAGATTTTAAATTATCAGCTGAAATAAAAAAATGCCACTTTATGAAAACCTCAAATACAAAGTGAAAGTTATGTTAGGAATTAGCAAGTGCGTTAAACCAAAACGATTGCTAGCAGCGTAGGCAGTACTGAACAAAAATCATCAATGGTTTATTTTCATTGCGTCATCATATCCAAAAATATGTTATCAAAAATAAATAGAAAATATAAAAAGTTTAAAGTTTTTCACACTTTGCCTTTTTTATTAGTCACCATATCTGTAAAATAATAGTTTGGAAGTATAAGCAAAGCTCCAATCTCAGAAATATAAACTATTTTGTCTTAGAAAATGTTTGATTAAATTAAAAAAGTTTTTTATAAATAATTATTTGTAGTATCTTAATTCTTGGATAATTTCCATAATTCATACACATAAATAATAATCTTGATGTCATGTTGAGCTAATAGTTATTTTTGTGATACATGGAATGTTAAATATAAATAATTAGTGGATGGTTATGGCTGTTTCAGCGGTTTCAAAATTCTCTTCACTTCAATAGATCTAAATTCCGGGTTATTTAGTGAGTTCCATTCTTCAGGTACGTAGTCCACGTTAACAGTGTGTACTATTATACCATATGGTACTATTGAATCGTTTTCTTTGGGTAATAGCAAGTCACCGAGTTTGGATATAATAGTAGATTAGTGTTTTGCTTCTTCAGGAATAATAGTAAAAGGTTAGTCGAGCTAGTTTTAAAGACATCTTAATGGTTTGGTGTTGCATAAAAATTCCGACCATTAATGCACATCCTTTTCAAAAACTAAATCGTAAAAATTAATTTATTTAACTTAACAACTAATGGTTATAGGTATGTCGTGTCAAAGCAGACTCCTCGGCTATCTATCCATTGAAGTAAATAGAAAAAGCTTTATCTGAGATGCTTCTCAACACATGTGCTACAGCCGTTTGAATTGCTGCAATATCTTCATTATGTTTCTCTTTCAGCGGTATTTTCACACGAGAAACAAAAATCATACAGCTCATAAGTCAGGTGAATATTGAAAATGTAATAGAGCAAAGACATCAGATATTTCTGATTTTATAGTGGATTGTTAGAGTAGTATGGGCCCTTGTATTGTCCACAAACGAAGACGATGCCATTGCAAACGTTTCATCAACTAAATATAAAAGTTTTTGATTATCGTTTGTTCTTCATGAAGATATTCATGGTGCAGTGAACTTCTAACATTAAAAAATTGGATCAGTATTGTCTTTGTCTTCGAAGATCGTCATTTGGATGCTGTTAAACCATACCACCATACTGGTGGCTTTAACTTTTATCTCCGGGAATGTTTAACACAAACGCAAAATGTATTTTAACTATTTTTAACAATTCAGCAGCAATTCTTCTACTGGTTTCTTCTGTTCTCCTGTTAGTGTTTAGGGGACTATTTTTCCATTAAGACAAATTTCTGTTTTTTAATGATTGCACAAAATTTAATGGCACACTAATCTATCCAATTTCAACTCTTCTGATGTCATGCTACATTAACACGATGGTTTTCTTGCAGTAACTGCCTCACACGTTTCATATTTGCAGTGGTATATGATGTTGAGGGGCGACAGACCGTATTTCATTGAATCCTTGCCCTTCCAAAATCTTTTGTGCCATTCAAAGACACGGTTTCTCTATAATGCCTCGTCATCATATGGCTGCTGTGTCATATTCCATTTTTCACTAAGAGTTCTCCCCAGCTTAACGCAGAATTGAATGTTAACTCTCTGCTTGATATTCGCGTTCATTACGTCATTCGTGCAAATTCCAACGACCGCCGAATAGAGGGTTGCTAAGCGCACACAAACAATGAAGAATCAGTCCTGGGATTATTTTACAAAGATCGTTATTAAATTCGTATTTTCTCATTCATCATTTGAATGAACTCAATTCGCTTTCGTTAACCTTTTTTTATTTTTTTATTGTTATTAAGTGCCGTGGTAGCTTAGTGGATAGATCGCTAGACTACGAAACCAAGAGTTGCGGGTTCGAATCCCGCTCTCGCCAATTCGATCGCTGGCATTTTTACGGCCCAGCTCGACTGAGTACCTGGAGGTCAAACTCTGGGGTAATAATAGGCGGTCGGTACGTAGCGCTGGCCACGTTACTACCCTTGTGTACCGTAGGCTCTAGACTGTAACAGATCTATCCTGTTACGACCCCAAAGGGCCTTCGAGGCCTATTACGGGGAACTATTATTATTATTATTATTTCTGTCTAGTATAGTTTGAATCTAGAAATTGCTTAATCTTGTTTTGGCTCTGACATTATACACAAATGCAATTTTAGAAGAAAAAACCTTTTGATACTTTATATATATTTATTTTAAGAACCTCTTCCATATACCGACCCATTTTACTATTTCTACTACCACTACCACGCTTTTTTTATCAACCTCCAACCAAGTTCCCGGACAACTTCATTTTTCAGCAATTTCACGAAAACTCGAGTCTGTTTTTCAAAAATTTGATCGAAAATTAATTTGCTTAGTTTTACTTCAATCAAAATTATGCTGACAATTTCGGAATAAACTTTATTGATAGTTTCCGCGTTTGTATTTTTGGCTACTTGGACAATAAATAATAGTTATACACTATACAGGTTGTTAAGATACAAATACACTTAAAGGTGTCCGTAATTTGTATGGCGAAGCTTTTACATAACTTTTGCTTGGGATAAATTAATTTGTTTGAATTGCACTCTTTGACTATCTTTATTATAAAAATAAATTGTAAAATGTATTCATAAATATAAACCTATACATAGAAGTCCAATTAAACTATTTTGTTTAGCAAAAAAGGTTTTTCATAATAAAGGTGACAAAGAGGTAATACATTAGTTTATAAATCACATCCTGTCATATACAGAGACTATTATCATTATCATTTTTACTCTATCTCTGGATATACGACTCTAATATTTTTCTACTCCTATCTACTGTTCGATTTTGCCATCTGTTGCACTCCCGCTACTCTCTAGATATCATCCTTCCATCGCGTTTTTGGTCTTTCTGGGTTCCTCTTGGTTGTCCATGGTCGTCACTCTGTCACCTTTCTAGTATATCTTCCGACTCCTATTCTCATGAAATGTCCAGCTCATCCCCACTTCTGTCTTGCCACATATTCTGCCACGTCTATCATCCTTGTTTTTCTTCTAATCCATTCGTTCCTCTTTCTGCCTTGCCATCTTACATACAGCATTGATCTTTCCATTTTTCTCTGTGAATTCTTAATTTCTCTATCAGTTCTTTATTTGAGCTCCACGTTTCTGCTGCATAAGTCATAGTTGGTAAGACGCACTGGGTAAAACTCGAGTTTTGAGGTGTGGTGGAAAGTTGGATTTCAAAACTACCAGGTTTTCTATATATTTGAAAATTGTTGCTAGCCCTTTGCAGAATAAGTTTTTCTTAACAAAAAATACAAAGAAAATGCCCTAAAACATCAAACAAATATAGATCAATGGATAAAGTGCGATCACTGAGATTCCAAAATTATTCTGGGTTGAACAAAAACAGGCACGTTGCACATCCCCTTAATGTTACAAGAAGAGAATTTCAAGAAGCCCCGCTTCAAGTTTTTATGCTGCTTCATTGACTATTGCCGGTTACTCGCTGGATGCCTTCCAATGCAGTTTGCATTACACAAATCAATACCTGACAGCTTAATAACCAGTTGCTCGCTGTATGTTCTACAAATGTCAACAAGTATGTAGGGATAAAATTTATTAGTTGGCCAAAGTGAATCCGCAAGAAATCGTAAAGTTGCTCGGAGCTGCATCTTGGCGATGAATAAATCATAGGACAGCGTGTGCGTCCGCTTGAAAGCAAATGTGACGCTCCTTCATTGATTCAACTGCTGCAGGAATTAAAACACAAATATAGTCAAGATCAGGTCTTCTGCGCTATCACTGAATGTAAATTACTCATTTCTTTTACTTTTTGGCTCTAATTAATCGGGCGAACAGTTCACGAAGCGACTAACGTTTGCTTTGTAAGTGCTATTTACTATTAAACTAATTTTTATTCAGTTTATCGTTCAAAAGATTGCACTTGAATAGCCTTCTGGTGAAACGATGTTCTGATTTACTAATATAAAAGAAAAATTAGAAATTTCTGTTGCAGCAACGGATAGCAGTAAGAAGATTTTTCCTCTGAATATATGTATATTTTTGACTTTTCTCGTGTTGCTTATACGATAAAGTATTGATTCTTCAATGTTATAAACATTCCGATCCATAACTCAAAATTATAAATTTTTATAAAAACTTCATATTCTATGGTGGTCTAATTTATTAGGGTTAAAAATGACCATAAAAAAAGTTCATTATTAATAATTATTAAAAAATAAGTATTTTGTGAGTTTGGCTACCGTAAGGCTTATATTAATAATTTTTGAAACGGCACTACAACCGTCAAGCGTATATAAATAAAAATGTTTGAATTGTACAGCGTTTTGTACATTATATTAAATAATTAATTAAAAGCAGATATCCAGAAGAATGGGGTAGAGCGATAACTTGAGAGTAGATGAAGTCTCATCTATTTGACATAAACGTAAACTTCACTTGCAATGTCCTTGATTTTAACTTATACATCTACCACATTGTAGGATCGGCATTGTTCACTGAATTTATAAAAAGTCAAATACTTAAATAATTTCGAAAATAATTCTCCTCGCTTCAGCTATTAAATTTTACTTAAAAAAGTGACTTTGCTAGATATCTTTGATAAAAGTGAAATGGTAATTTAAAAGGGCAAAATCTGACGTATACACCGGATGTGATAAAATTTCCCAAACCAAAATGGGTACTCATTTTCAAAGCGGTCGTCCTAAAGTAAAATAACTGTTCTTTCTCCCTTGTCGATAAGTCTTTGCGTTCAGCGCATCTAACACGCATCAATTATTGCTAGTAACATGCACCAAGTGGAAGCAACTCATAGTGTATGACTCCCCATTATTCCCATGATATATACAGCAATATCTTCCTGGTGTGGATATTGGACTTATGGTACTTACTGGTTCAGGAGTTACTTGGATAAACCCACATTTTTTTTTTTTTGATTCCTGTAGATTACCTATTTTCATTGCAGGTTATAAACTAATACAAAAAAAATTCTTCTTGAATCTACAGACCTACAACAATAGCAATATTATAAAGCCTTTTTGTTTTTGTGGAGTACTTAATAGTTTTCCTTTGAAAAACTTGCAATGGGATGTTAGACACCATATATGTCAAAATTTCTACTTTTAAATTGTTAGAATCACTTTGTGTAGGTATTGCAGAAAACAATCTTTCCTAAAACTGTACAAATTATTTCTGGTGCTTCATCGACACATATTTTCAGTTTAAATGCAAGAAGGAGGAAGTGTGGCAAATGTTATTTGTCGCGCAACATCGTTTCGGCACCCATTTTTAAGTTATGTTGGTAGAACAGGCACCTCTTGCAATGTGTTGTAAATTTGATAGATGATGCTTCATTGCGACTGTATGGCGAATGCAATGTATAAATTTTAATAGGTACCATCGTATGTTAATGGTCTTCTTCTTAAGTGCCGTCTCCTCTTAGAAGATTGGGTATCATTATGGCTGTTTGTATTCTCGACGTTGCTGCTCTGAACAATTCAATAGAACTGCAATTGTACCATTGTCTCAGGTTACTCAACCAGGAGATGCGTCTTCTTCCTCTATTCCTATTACCCTGTATCTTCCCTTGCATGATATTTTGTAGGATTCCATATCTTTCTCCCCGCATCACATGCCCCAGATACTGTAATTTCCGTATCTTAACTGTATTCAATACTTCTTTTTCCTTCCCCATTCTTCTGAGTACCTCACCATTTGTCACTCTGTCCACCCAGCTGATTTTCAACATTCTTCGATAGGTCCACATCTTGAATGCTTCCAGTCGATCACTGATGTTTTTCTTCATCGTCCAAGCCTCCATTCCATAAAATGCTACTGAAAACACGTAGCATCTCAACATTCTGATTCTTAGCTGTAGACATAAGTCTCTGTTGCATAGTATATTTCTCATTTTATTAAATATGGTCCTGGCCTGGCCAATTCTTGCTCTAATTTACTCTGTATATTCATTGTTCTCGTTGACAATAGTTCCCAGGTATTTGTATTTTTGTACCTTCTCCACTTGTTCTCCTCTAATCCATATATTTTCTTGTCGTTGTTGTGATTTTGTGATTGTCATAAATTTAGTCTTTTTGATATTTAGTGACGGACCCTTTTCTTCACTACTTTCGACTACTAGATCTAAAATCCTTTGTAAATCTTCTAATGACTCTGCCATGAGTATAGTGTCATCTGCATATCTAATATTGTTTATATATTTCCTGTTAACTTTAATCCCAATTGATACTTCTTCCAGTGCGTTCTTGATTATTTCCTCAGAATATACGTTGAAGAGTAAAGGCGAAAGCACACATCCCTGCCTTACTCCTCTTTGTATCTGTACTTCTTCAGTTAACTCATTATCCACTTTTACATTAGCAATCTGGTTGAAATATAACTGAGTTATTATTATAATATCTTTCATATCTATATTTTTATCTTTAAGTAGTCGAATGAGGTAGTTATGGCGGACTTTGTCAAATGCTTTGTTGTAATCGAGGAAGCAGACATATATTGGTTGATTGATATCCATACATCTCTGAGTTAACACATTCACTGCAAACAGGGCTTCTCTTGTGCCCATTGCTTTCCTGAAACCAAATTGGGTTTCACTAAAGTCTAGCTTCCTGAAAATTCTTTTATGCAATATTTTCAGAAATATTTTAAGAGTGTGGCTTATTAAACTAATTGTCCTATGATCATTACATTCTCTTGCGTTGGCTTTTTTGGGTAAAGGGATGAATGTCGATCTGAGACATTCTGTAGGGATTATTCCTGTATTATATAAATCCACCAACACGCCTATTTGTTCTTCCGTGATTAATTTTATTATTTCAGCTGGAATTTCATCAGGACCCGGAGCTTTATTGCATTTTGCCAACTTTATTGCATGTATTACTTCTTCTTCTGTTATATATGGTCCACTGTCTCGTTCTGTATTTTCTTCTATTGTTTCTTGTTGTCTTTCATCTTCGAATAATTCCTGGATATACTCTTTCCATCTTTCTAATTTACCTTTGATGTCGGGTATTATTTTACCATTTCTATCCAAGAGGATATTATTTTTATTTGATTTTCTTATTCCCGCCATTTCCTTTATTTTCTTGTGCAAGTTGAAATCATCATGTCTTGCTTGCAATTCTTCTATTTCTGCACATTTATTTGTGTACCATTTCTCCTTAGCTTCTCTAATCTTCCTTCTTATTTCTTTATGTAAGGTTTTATACATTCCATTGTCTCTATTCTTATGTTGTCTTCTGTTTTGCATCAGTTCCAGTATCTCATCCGTCATCCATATTTTATTTGTATTATTTACCTTTGATTCTCCTAATATTTCTCTACTTGGGGTCATTATTGCTTTTTGAATGCTTCCCATTTGTTATTTGGGTCTCCCTTTAAGTTTCTATCTATTTTTTCTTCTAGTTCTTTATTAATTTTTACCGCTAATTGATCTTTTGTTGCTTGGTCTTTTAATTGTGATATCTGTAGTTGTTTTTTGTTCTGTTGTGATGTAAGTTTTTTTAATCGTGTTTCGATTATTATTATCACCGAATTGTGGTCAGTTGCTGCATCTGCGCCTGGATATGTTTTGGTCGACTTGATGGAATTGCGATATCGTTTATTTATCAATACATAGTCTATTTGGTTTCGGACTATGTTGTTGTTATTATCTGCTGGTGCTCTCCACGTATATAGCCTTCTTTTTGGCAATTTAAAGAACGTATTTGAGATTATCATTTTCTGTTCTTGGCAGAACTGTTCCAGTCTATCTCCCCTCTCATTTCTTAGTCCCAGTCCGTAATTACCTATGATATCCTCCACTTCTCCTTTTCCTATTTTTGAGTTGAAATCCCCCATGACAATCGTGATTTCTCTGTTTTTTGTGATATTTATAGCTTGCTGAACGTCGTCATAAAATTGTTCTACTTCTTCCTCATCCTTATCTGCAGTAGGGGCATATAGCTGTATTATATTCATTATTCCTTGGAGTGTTTGAGTTCTTAACATGATTACCCTATCTGAGACAGGCATGAAGCTAATTACTGTTAATGGTAGGATCCCAAAATTAAGTTGCGCGCCTATTATAATAATAAAAAAACACCAACATAGACAATTTAGTGACTGTTCTGCTAACGGTTGATGAACGAAAGTTTTGAATTGATAACGCAGTTTAAATTTGCAAACGTTAATATTAAG
Source organism: Sinelater perroti (assembly GCA_036346155.1). NCBI lineage: Eukaryota > Metazoa > Arthropoda > Insecta > Coleoptera > Elateridae > Sinelater > Sinelater perroti. The sequence continues at coordinate 2,430,860 of JARFIY010000167.1, read as the reverse complement.
CAACTGTTAAGAAATATCGATTTTAAGAGTGCTCAAAACATTTCTTATTACTATTTTACAACCATATATACGCATATAATTTTAAATTGTTTTTTTCCCTAGATGTTTTAAAGTAAATCTATTACTTAGAATCGGTAGCTTTTCTAATAACTATGCTGATGATAGTCCCTGAAATATTTTTTATAATTTTGGTTAAATTAGAGTAATTTTGTATATCTAAGAACAGAGTGATTAAAATAATATACTCAATTTTATATGGCTATATTTCGTAAATTGTACGTTATATGTGAATGATTTACGTAACATTTCAATGGAAAATCCTGAAGTTTTCAATGCTACTATTAAAATTTAGGATTTTCTAATTCTATGCTCAAAAACATGACACTTTAAGGGCGCATTTCATTTTCAATAACGAGGAAACGTTCCACCTAAATGAGAAAGTGAATCGATACATACGAATATGGGGGCTAAAATCCCCCTGCAACACTGAGACATGAGAGAAACTTCCTGAAAGTTAATGTAGTCTGTAGCGTATCGAGCACAAAGTTTGTGGACCTTTCCTTTTTGAGGGTAATACGGTTACTAGAGTAACATAAAACTGACTTCTTCCTCAAAATAAATGAAAATTCAAGAAACTTCATTTTCCAACTGAATAAAGTTCTACCTCGTCGGTGAGTGGGGTGTACGGCGTTTTGTGAATTGAATCTCTACCTCAAAAATAGATAGGTAGTGCAGGTAAAGACTTGGTACTTATGTTCTGGTCCCCGAGATCTTTTGATCTCATGCTTTGCGACTTTTTTATGTGTGGGTTTACAAAATAATCAGTTTATGTAGCACCTCTATCGACAACTTTATATGACCTAAGAAATCGTATCACTGCAGTGCATCGAATGATGCAAGATATTCTTCATTAATTCTGTTACCGTCTAGACGTTATTCTTGCAGGTGGAGGGTGACATAATGAACATTTATAAACTTGGATTCAATATACTTGTTACTAGTACCAATTTTGAATTTCCGATTCACAATATTGGATCCATAATTTTAAATATTTTTTGTTGTGAAGTAAATATAAAGTGCTGAAGGGTCACGACACTTTCGTTTTTAAAAATAGCCTCTATTTCTTTGTTGTGGTCAAGTCAAAACTGTACTCAGTGATAAATCTATATCCAAAGAAATGTTTGCAATACCTATTACGTTAGTCTCTAGATTTTCTAAACTATAAATTAATTATTTAAACATTCCCCGTTTTTAAAAAATAACTAACACAATATTCAAATTTTAAAGTGTAATTATATTTATAAAGATTTATTAAACATGTTTGTAAACTATTAAATAAACGATCAAATAAGCATTTTTTATTTGTTGCAAAATTTTTCCTACTTGGCAGGAATTATGATTATAATCAACGATGATGTAAATCGCAAAAGCAAGTACACATTTTACATGATAATGAAACACAAACGACCTGACAACCAATTTTTTATATATGTATTTTTCGAGATGGTTTGCGTCCAATTCACTACTAGGCATCAAATAAAATAAGAAAAACGTTAATTTCTTATACTCCATTTTATTAGCAGGGCTACCGCAATGGATAAGTAAACTTAAACCAAAGTCGCTACATACTGTCAGTCTATTACTGAAGCCGAAGCTCAAACCTTTAATAATACCCATGTTTCTATTTAAATTAAAATGTTTTTCCATTAAATATTAATTATGCATTTTCCTTTTTGGATTAATGCCTTCAATTGTTTCCTAAATCGATTTACACTTATTTATTTTCCAAATTTTAAAAATCTAAGTGATAAAAAATCTTTAATAATTGTTTAGTATACTTGCTGCAGCTAATGTATAAAAACTGTTATGATACAAAAATATTTGTTATTATTCAAGTTACACCTTGCAATCTTTGCAGCTTGGCTACAACCTCTGCGCCACTTGCTACAACCCTTAAGACGTCATTAAGTGTTTTTGCATGCTTGCGATTATTCTGGTGTGTGCGTTCCAATTAGCAATACTTATAAAACCCCCTTCGTGATGTATATATTTTTGAATGCGTCATTCAATTAGTGCTATAGCAACAGTTTTTTAAAGACACTCCTTGCACGTTAATGTTTTTACTTTCATTTCTCTTAAACTGAAATAGGAGGCGAAAATGTGCGTGTAGCTAGTGAGTTGATGTTTTGCTTTTAAGTGTGTAAGTAGAGCAGAACAATAGTTTTTTGTCGACATCTTCATTCATTACGTGCACTGGGAATTAATACTGTTAGATAGTATGATGTTTATATTAAATGCCAAACAAGCGTGTAGGAATTCTGTGTTGAAAGGGTAGCTTTTGTAAAAGTTTATAGATATGGGATAGCAAACTGATAAACTTATAACATTAGTGAACTTTTTTTCTAGTTTTGGTATAAGGATTATTTCAAACGTTTCTAATTTTTAGGGTTAGTATTGAACCCTTAAATATATAAGTCATTGCCACTATGTCAGTTTTAAGTAGTTTTTTCAACATTTCGAACTGTAAAATTTTTTTCTGGTGTCATAAGGTAATATCTTAATTAATCCTATTCGTCTTGATCCAGACTATTGTTATTTGATGTAAAATAACTTTAATGTACATAACAATTGCCTTTGTTATTATATTTGGTCCACAGTTCTACATTTGATATCTTTATCGGTGTGAATAATCGAAGATTTCTTTAAAGTAGACTGTGGATAATTGTAACGAAATTGTTTTAGTTTCAGTTTATTAGTCACTTACTTAAATGTCATTTTATTATTTAGAGAGCCATTTGACTCTAACACTCGTTAACAATAATTTTTTATCATCATTGAGATTTTTAGATACCATTGTCGCATATATAAGTTGGGTAGTAGTTTTTTTCTATAACACTATGTATAGTATCAATTAGAAATTATTAAGTCTATAATTAAGCTTGTGTAGTTATTTCTTTCCCCACTATAAGTATTATAGTTTACTCTCGAGATGCACATTGATGTATATAAATTAAAAATGTATTTATACACCGACGTCACTAAAATGTCTAATTCACCCTACTTAAAGAAAAACGTATATGCAATTAAACGTCTTGGGGATAACTATTATTATCAAATAATTATGCATTTCCTCCCATAAACGCATGTTATTGATGGTTTTGAGTTTGTGGTGCAAGCGTGTAATTAGGTCATGGTTTTCAGTAATAAGAGTATACGCCAAACAACATGTGGTCCTGTATAAGTTAAGCGAGTCCTTTTTTAGTTTATCACAAAATAATTCTGCATTATTTAGTCAGAATTGTAATAGATTTTTGTTTTGGAATTGTATCCTCTTGAGAGGTTTTGATTTAGAATTCGCGAGAATCGGATTCTTAAAGGTTTTTTATTTCTGGCTTTTCTACATTTAACGTGGCACTTCAAGTGCTAAGTGGATTATTACAATCCAAGTAGAATACTGTTTAATTCTAAATTAAACTTTGAAGACCACTGTTTAACACTCATTCAAAACTCGTGTGCATATTACAGTACATACATATGGATTTGAAATATTGGTTTTAAAAAAGTCAAAACAGATAATTTATTACAGAAACAATTAATAATATTCAGAAAAAATTGTCTAAAGAGAGTAGTTGTTATCTTAAACGAATATTTAATTATTAAGCAGTCCATTGGACTATTGTTTTATAAGTAGAATTTTGGAAAAAATGTGGCTTAATTTTTAGCCATTTTAGCAGTTTCTTAAATTGATTAATTTTCGTTGTGTAAATTTATGCAGCATTATTTTTTTTAATTTCTTTATTAGTATTTCTAATTTTTATTTTATTGTATTTCTATACTAATGCCTGTATATTTTTATTTTATCCTTTTTTTCTAATCTACGATGTTCGTATAGTTTGACTAGCTAAATATATTAAAACAAACATACTATTTAACAATTTTTTCTATAATTAAACTCTATAGATTGGTGATATCGCTTTAATTGCTGCACAAACAGTATGTTCTTGATTATACCTATTTACTAACCTATCAAGTATTCTATATACTAAGATCTTTTTTATTTTTATATATTTTGTTTATAAAGTTGCAGTTTTCTTTAGGGATATTTTAATCGGCGTGCCTTATAATTTTATGTATTGTTTGATTTGCTTAAAAATGCAATAACAACTGAACTTTAAATAACTGGCACACATATGACACAAGATTAAATAGAGATATATCTATAAACTAAAGTAAAAACTAAAACAATACGCAAAACCAAAAACATGCCTCATACAGTGAGATAATTTAAAAAATTAAAAGAATATTACTGGAAAGAAAATGCAAAACAAAAAATTGAAAAAGTTTTCACATATATAAATAAGGATCTAGCAATAGAAAAAAGAAGAATGCAAAAATATTATAATTTATAAGGAAAAAACTAAAAAAAATATTAAAATGGGCTTCAGTAAGAAAACGGTTAACGAAGAGTCCTCAAAGCAAGTACAAGATTACAAGAAAACTGGATAAAGCAAAAAACCAGAAAACAAACTAAGAATGCGTATAACGATAACAAGCAGGCAAAGATAAATAATATGATATTGTAGAATAGAATCAGTAAAATATGAGAAATAAGAAAAAAATTAGAAAACAGACATGAAATGTTAGAAGAGTAAATGGTCAAAAAAAGACGAGAAAGCAAAAGAGCGCAAAATACAAGACTGGTAACCGAGACTGTAGAAATATTTCAGAGAAGATACCTAAAATAACATTTGGTAAAATAAAAAAAGCCTTGAAACTAATGAAAACGCTAAATGCCCAGAAGAAAACCAAATAGCAAAAGAGATACTTTATTATAAAAGCTATTACACTACTCGCAAATAAATTCCTAGAAGAAGGCAGGATACCAGATGCATGAAAGAATATAGAGGTGGTGTTAATATTTAAGGAGACACATCTAAAATGGAAAATTGTAGTCTCATTAGTTTACCAGCCCAACTCTATAAACACTTTGCGAAGATCCTAACAAATCGACTAACCAATAAATTCGATCTGTACCAACGAGTAAAGAAAGCAGGATTTCGCAAGGGATTTAGTATCATCAATCATCTGTCCACTTTAAGAACCCTAATAAATAGAGCAAATGAATACAAAATCTCTATCCACCTAGCTAGACGAGAGAGTGAACTACAGACTTACGAAAATGATTAAACACATATAGGAATTCCACGCTGTAAGTAAAAAAAACTGATCCCAATGAAGTGGAAAACAATCAAATAATCGAGAGAACAGAGCTTCGAATAAATCTTAGCAATACCAAAATAATGAGTAAAGACAACGTTAGTATAGAGAGAAAATATATAAATAGCACAATATAACCATCAGTAAAGAAAATCAAACTCTGAAAATACCTTGAAAAACCGGATTACCATGAGCCTCTTTTGGAAACGTCAGACATACTACAGAATACAAACATACCCATAAATCTAAAGCAAAAAGTGTTTGACACATATATTATACCAGTAGCTGCATATGGACTAGAAATCATGGCTCTAAGAATAATGCAAAAGAAGGATAACTTTACAAATGTGGGAATAAAACAAAAAATAGGAACAATAGATATTATGGAACGTATCACAAAATGAAAGTGACATATCGCTCGGGATGGACATCAAACATCACCCACTGGAGGCCTAGAGAAACACGAAGAGGTAAAGGACGACCGCCGATGAGAAGGGTCGACAACAACAAAAAAAGAGGTTGAAATAAATGGTATGAACAAACACGGAATAAAAACAGGTAGAATTTGGGAGAGGTGTACATCCAGGAGTAAATAGAGAACTGCTAATGATGAAGAAAAAAGGAAATGGCAATGAAAATAAACTAATTAAAAAAGTGTCATAAAACCGCAGGATGTATTATAAAACATGAAAATGTAGAACATATATGTAGTTGAATAGGTGTTACAGAAAGAACATTAATGACAGCCTTACAAATTGATAAATAAATAGAGATCACGTAAACACTAGCGTACAAGTCAAACAAAAATGATACTACCAAACAATAAAAAAAGTTTTAAAACAAAGTGGCAGAAATAACAGAAAATATATGACGGATATCTGACAATACAATGTGATTTAAATGAGAAGCAATAAAAAACATTAAGACACTAGAAATAATAATAAGATAAGTCTAATTTATTTTTATATAGTGGACTACGTAATAATAACAAATAATTTTTGTAATATAAATAGTGCATAAATACACTACATAAATTAAAAGGAGAGGCAAAAACTTAATAATTAACTTGGTAATGATTAACGACCACCATAGAAAATAAATAAAAGACACAAGAGTACAACGCGGGACAGCAATTTTCTTGGACCACTTCCAATAATACCAAAAATAGAAATAGAAAGTGAACATGTTAAATATAACAATAAGAAAAGAAAAAATACATACATGTATACTACAAGAAAAGCTAAATTAAACAAATAAAAGTAGAGTTAAAGGTGAGCAACATAACAAATAACATAACGCCAAAAATATTTGTACACTAATTAAAAACATACTAATAAATATAAAAATGAGGAATTCAGAAGTAGAAGACTAAATAAATCCAAAATAGGACAAGTGGTGGGATGAAAACTATAACAGATATAAAGAACAAAACCAATAAATAATTAAAAAAGCAAAACAACAGTGATGGAAAGGATTAAGTAAAAAATGGAGCATAACAACGTGGAAAAATTATTTTATAAAGTTTTAAAAACGCCCATCAAAGAAAAACTGTATAGCAAATGGAATGGCAAATGAAATAAAAACGGAAAATGTTAATAATTGAAGACGAAATAATGTCAGGTTAGAAAGTGTGTTTTAAAGTCGCAAAAAACAAATAGAAAATTAAAAATAATATAGAATATGGAGAACAAAGAGATATAAAATAAAACAAATATTTCAAGCAGTGAGTGGGGAAAGCAGTAAGACACAATGGTCAAATGATGAAGAATTAGGGAGCATTTAAACTTTAACCATTTTGTTTAATACAGCATAAAAAGATACCAATACACCCAAATAATTGGAACTGGTACTTACGCACAAACTAAAAAGAAATTACCGTACTTGGTGTAATAATAAAAGTAAACAAAAGAATAATAGAGAAAACATTTTTAAAAATTACGGAAAAGTCAAATAGTTTGCAATAAAACAACTAATTAAAAAATTAAAAAATTAGAATAAAAATATATTGGAGGCATTTGCAGTATATTTGACAGTTTATTAAAGAAAATATTTAAAATTTATAAATAAAGAAGAACTGGGGCAATAAGTAGCAACACTAGTTAATATTTTATGGGATAATATGATAAAAGAAAAAGCAAGTGAGAAAAGCAAGTAAAAGGAAGATCAAGACGAGTTACAGAAACATGGAACGAAAAGCGCATATAGAAGAAAGCCTTACAATACAAAAATTTTAAACTCAGTAGTGAGAAAACAAAATTAATTGTGATAGAAAAAGAAGAACAGAAAATATCAATATGTCTAACTGGAAAAGATTTAAAATAAGTAGAAGTATTCAAACTGTTAGGAGTAAAAATGCATAATAATGAAAAAACGATTCTGAAATAAACGACAAACTAGAAAATGCAGTTAAAATATACCACACTCTGAACAGTACTTTTATGCGAAAAAAAGAGAGCACCCAAGGAAACAAAAATAATAGTTTATAACACAACTTATAAACCAGTTCTGGCAGTTTAGAGGCGTTAAAGGTATTGGAAGAAACCATAAAATTTGTAATGAATGAGCAAGTGGTAAAAATGCAATCAAACTGAAAAATAATTAAACTATAACAATTGAAAAGATTTGGTTAAGCAATAAGAATCATAGAAAGAAGTCAACTAAAAGAAATATGGGAAAAACGAGTAGATCACAAAAGAGAGATAAACCAAGAAAAACATAGAAAGAAACAATAGCAGAAAATTAACCGGGAAAGGAAAAACGAAAAGAACAGTAAAATCTACACAAGAATTAATTTATATGATATGATAAGACGGTACAATGTTGAAAATATGTCATATAAGCATTGTACTTGCACAGCTACTTTCACCCTACAAAACTTGCTGTTTTAAAGACATTCTTTGAGATAAATAAAAAATGTCTTAGGTTTATCAGCTCCTATGTTTCAACATGAATTATACGCAAAAAACGTAAATGGAAAGTTAAACGAATTTATCATTTTTCTATATGGAGATAAACCAGTTTTCGGTATAAATATAAATGCCATTTTAGTTAATGCAGGCATAAATGAAGGAAAGATTGCTGTAAGCAATCCCAGAACGAACTTAAAAACTTTCGATTTCAATTTGAATTGAAAATGTAAATCGAATATCTCGAAAATTATTCGACATAGAATTTTCGACTTCATTTGAATTCACCTAAAATTTCCTATAAGAATCACATTTAAATCGTAAGTAAAATTATCGAGTTAAGTCGAATATCTGAAAACTATTCGAGATAGAAACTTTTGATTTCGATTTTGAAATCAGCGTAAAATTACCTATAAGAATCCATTTTAAAATTTTAAAAATCCATAATTTTGTGCACAGACAGACAGACAGACAGCAGACAGGCATCAGACCGAAGCAGATTCAGTAAAACTTTTAAGTTCGTTGAAAATCTTTTGCAGATATATTTTGCTGTTATTGCAGTTAGCGTGCCCCGCAATTACGTCCAAAAGAAGGAAGAGCCATCTTACACGGCCGGGTGTTGCAGACATGTTAAACAACAATAAAAGCTATCATCAAGCAGAAGAACATTATAGAGTTCCAAAATCTGTCGGAAGGAAAATTCCAGTTAATGTAATTGGACCAGATCGTTTCCAAGTTTAAGCACCCATGTGGAAAAGCAAAGAGTGAAATGTTTGTTAGCAAGATCAAAAATAGGGCTTCCTCGTGATAAGTTAGAACTTCGTCAGCTAGCTGGAGAGAATGTTAAAGATAAAGACTTGAAAGCACATTTTAAAGAAAAGGTACCGGGGAAAAACTGGTATTGTGCATTTATAAAGAGAAATCCTTCTATTTTCTTGAAAAATCTAAGAAAAGATCCAAAGACACCAAAAATTATTTATAATTTTAAAAAAATTGTGAAAAGGTTATTACTAAACATGTTGTAGCCGACGATAAAAGTAGTCTAGTATTATATTAGAATCAAGGTTTAACAGCGATCCAAAACGTAGTAAAGGAAAAGCCTTACGTCGTGTATCTGGGGGCCCGGGTAGAGAAAGCACTACTCTATACTGGCACGCATTTCAGCAGATGGTAAACCTTTACCGCGGCTAATTGTATTCAAGTGTAGGGGTGTTCAAGCATAATAGGCCTCAACGAACGCTTATCCAGATAAAACCACACTTTTACCATTGATTTAAAAACAGATTTACATCTTGTGCCAAAATTTGCAAATATCTAAGAATTTACTAGAACAAACGGTTTTATTACTATTTGATGATCACTGCAGTCACATAAGTGTAAAGATTATTGGAGAGGTCATAAAATACAATATAATTTTAATAAACCTTCCAAGTCACCTGACTGACAAGTTGCAACCCTTGGATAAGTGTATGTTTGGCTCACTAAAAGGTAATTGGGACAGATACTAAAGTACGCCAAGAAATAGTTGTGATGTGAAAGAAAAAAAATTTCTAAACTTCTCGGCATTCATTGGTAGGAATCAATGCCGACTAAAAACGGTATATCGGAATTTGCAAATACCGGTACATATCTAGTGAATTCTTCAAAGTTCACCAAAAAAGACCTGGAAAATATAGAGCGTGTTTAAATAATCTTCAAACAAAAAAAAAGTGAAATCCTTGATATGGTAAATAACTCTTCCACATTTTTGTCTAATGAGTTTAATAATGGCCATAATTTACTAGATTCTGAAACAAGTTTACATTCAGCAGAAGATGACTCACAGCCTTCAACGTCATCATCAACTAATATTACAGTAGACACCAGGAAAATGTAGTCATTTCTAAATTGAAACAGCAAACATATGGGAAAGTACTGACTACAGAGAAAGACCTAAATTAACTTAAGAAAACAGCGGAGAGAAAAAAGCAATGCCAAAAACCTAAGAAGTCAAAAAGAAAAGAAAATGAAGCAAGTGATGCTGAAAGCGACATTAGTTTACACGAGAGTGATAAAGATCCTTCGGATAAAACGGAACCAAAAGATAAAAAGATTGAATTTATCAAACGAAAAATTTATTATAACCGAGTTCAAAGCCACCATAGTTTGCGTGGTTGAAGATATAAAATCAGCGGGAATAATGCCAACTACATTATCGTGAAACATATTATAGGGGCACTTTCAGATCCCGCAAATAAAATGCAGGGAGAGAATATTAACTACAGATTTCCCACAGTTGTTCTATTTTATAAAAAAGTAGGGTAATTATAATTACCTGCTTGTTTTATGTTAGTTATACTGAGAATTAAGATTTTTTACTTGTTTTGTATTAGTCAAGGTAAAAATCTAGTAAATATTTTCTATTTCCAATTTTGAAATTGATTTGGTTTTTGATTTTGTAAAATGTGGGGTAAATGTAAACACAAGTATGAACTATGTTTTAATCCAACACAGTTGCTTTCTAGTTTAGGTCATTGCAATAAATGGGTAAGTAGTCACTTGTTTACATTTACTCCGACCGTTCGGGGGGAAAATGTAAACAATACATAGAGAAATATATTATTTTTTTCTTAAAGTTAGTTATTATTTTATTTAAAAACCCAAGACAATCTCCAAGAGAATGATATGGCTTACTTTTATACAAATTCGGACATTAAAGGAAGATGTTTGGGACTAAAACGCTAATCAGATTTACGGAGGTGAAAAAACTGCTCCCATTTACCCCAATTAAGCCTATGCTCAATTAATAATTAAAAGTTGCAATAAACTGGTGTCTTCTTAATGCTAAATGAAAAAATAAAATTAAAAGGGCTGCAATTTGAAAGCAACAATCAAGTAGAAAAATTGTAGAGCAAATGGTTCCAGGATCAACACAAACCTTTCTACGAAAGAGACACCCAATGTGTATCTTGCTTTAGTAAAGCATTTTTTGTTTAATTTTAATTTATCTACATAAATAGTGAAATTTGCGAGTTTGTATAATATTCTGCCCTTTTTTAAGTGTAGGCAAATCGGAACTTAAGAAGCTTGCAGAAAATGTGACTGGCAGGGTTTTGCGCCCAGAAAAATAATTGGTTAAACGTTTTAGCGGTAATTGCCGGGCGAAAACACAAATTTATGTCACCTGCGGCCACCGAGCGCAAAATTAGACGTGCTAAAAGCTCGCGCGAAAAAATAAGGCGAGACGTGCGAAACGAGAGCACCGGCTCGCACGACACCGCAATTGGCATTCAACGTGCGCAGCGGAAATAAACACATAAATAACAATTTTTACACCAACTAATTTATGGCGCTCTTTCTTGCGGCGCAAGTAAACTGATAGCTTAAGGTGTCACGTGTACTTTATGCGGCGCACTAAACCGAATGATAAATTGTAATGTATTGATATTCAATCGTAAAGTACAATGTAGATGTGAGCCGCGTCAGCATTTGCATGCTATTTACTCCTGCGCGCCTCCAGACCTCTATTACGAACTGAATTTTTGCAGGGTGACATTTAATGGCACGTGTAACATTACAGTTTAATTCATAACTAGTTAGACTAATTTATTTTATGAAATTATATATATTAAATAAATAATGAAAGTCTCTAAAAATTTGGACTAGAACTCGATGCATAATTCCAAACATTACGGTAAAGATCGTTTAAAAAATAATTTAGAAAGATATAAATAAACATGTAATAAAAAAAATACCCCCAAAAATGTACTCGCTCTTACAATGTCAATAAATAGACTTAGAAACAATAGTTTAATAATCAATTTATTATTTGTAAATGACTGAGCGACAAAGTTGCCTTCAAGATAAGTGACTTGATTAACCAAATCAATTGCATCTACATAGGGCACCCTAAGACAATTCTTTTTTACTAAGCTACCACTGGTTATGTTTACATAAACATAGTCCAGGACATCGCCGATAAATGGATCGAAAATGGCGACAAAGAGATTTACTTTCGGCAAGTTGGCACAGCTTCCCACTACCATCGTGATGTCAGGACCTCATCCCGTAACAATTTTTTTCAGGAAATGAACTGTATAAAAAAGTGATGTTGAGTTTCCTGTGCATTTTCCAAACCTTAAGGGGATACCTCAAAGGGAAGATTTGCTGCATATAACCAATAACAATCGAGGAAACTGAAACACAACGTCTCGCAGTTATAAATAAGATTCATAGCACTATGGAATCGGTTGGTTAGCGTCATAGGCCGTGTTTAGAAAGAGATGGTCGTCAGCTTACATTTCTGCAAACATGCATTTAGTGTTTTAAATATTTCTTAATTTAAACCGTTTGGAACACTTTGTGTATGCATTGTTCCAAAAATAAATGGATAAATCCATGTAAGATGTAAAATTTTTTTCAGATTGAAGTGTCTTATATAATAAAATTATTCACTAACAATCCAACTTTAGCGTTTTGTGTTGGACAAAAACAAATTTTTAGAGTAAATATAGATATGTCCTTTCATCACAGTTAAACAGTAATTAGATGAATACAAAGTTAAATACAACAGTAATAATATAAAAGCTCTTCTATCAGAAAAAATCGTCACAAAGAAGATAAGATTAACTATGAAAAATAAAAAACGTGATTGGGATAAATCCGCCTTTTGGGTATAGATTTGAAAGGAAAAAATCTTGGAAGGTTAATCTTTAGTATAGAAGTCGGTTAAATACCCTGCTAGAGTCTGTGTATAGGGTATTCTTAAAGTAATGTGAATTTAGTGTTTTATTTGCCTTCACATACACGCTTAAATTCTGAAGGGTGCTACGACTACACAGGGTTTCCGATCTTCGGTCTGTTAAATTAATATAAATTATTAAACCTGACAAGAGGATAATGACACGCAACACTGAAATAGTCCAATGGTAGATTGACGATATAATGTATGGCATCCCTTATAAAGAATTACCTGTGAGTGTAACAGATGTCAAATGTGAAGCAGATTATTTGCAAAATATAAATGTTATGGCTATAATTACCGAGGGATTGTTGCCAGATCATGTTGTTGCATGTTGTACTAGATATGTTATGTGAACCACAGAATAATTTCTTAGGTGGCGTTATATATGGCTAATAAATGCCACGTTTTAATGTTATTGTATTTTTATTGTTATTGTTATGTTATTGGGCTAATCACCCACTTGAGGTACGATGATTCAGAGAAAAATAGGAAGCCTCGGACTAGGACGGAATAAAAGGCAACAACAGGCGAGAAATAGGTTACGAATAGGAATATGGAATACTACCATACTTAATGGAAAAGAGGAAGAAATAGTAGAGGAGATGATAAAATACAAAACACAAATATTGGGAGTAGCAGAAATAAAAAAGAGACGAAATGGTATAAGGATACTAGATAAAGGGTACACACTTCGGTATGCAGGAACCCCGGTAGGAAATAGAATAACAGAAGGAGTGGGAATCATTCTAAGCAACGACGTAGAATCAAAAGCGATGAACTGGGAGGCCATAAGCCCCAGAATAATAACAGTAGACTTAGCATTGCAAGAGAAAGTGGGGATAGTACAAATATATGCACCTACAGAAAGTTCTAACTTGAATGAAAAGAACAGTTCTATGAAGACCTACAAAGAACAGTAGAAAAATGCAAAACAAGAACCGCCATCTAATAATAATGGGAGACTGGAATGCCCACATCGGAAACAACAAAGAGATGGGACACGGAACAATGGGGGAACACGGAGTAGAGGGAGAAATAAACAACAATGGAGAGCGTATGATCGATTTCTGCATCACTAATAAACTACTCATCGGAAACACTCTGTTTAAACATAAAACGATACACAAAATTACCTACGAAGCCGAACAACTTGGACACAAAACCGTAGTGGACTATATAACCATAACCAAAAGCATGAGATATGCATTACATGATGTCAAGGTGATAAGAGGAGCAGAGTTAAGCACAAACCATAGACTAGTGATAGCAGATACAATATTTAGAAAACCAAAAATAGAAGTACCGAAGAAGTACGAAAAAATCAAATTAGAAAATCTAGAAAACCCACTAACAAGAGAACAATATAGAAGAATAATTACAGATAGATTAAATGACCTCGAAACACAAGAAGGGCAGCTAGAGACCCCCTGGAAGCTAGAAGAGAAATGGCAGAAATTCAAAAAACTACACTTAAAACAGCCAGAGAAATATGTGGAACAAAAATGGTAAATCAAAGCAGTCTAAAGAAAAGAACAATATGGTGGACCGAAGAAATAAAAGCGAAGATTAAGTTGAAGAAAGAAGAATGGTGCAGATATAAAAGAACAAATACAGAAGAAGACAGAAACCTTTATATACAAAAAAGAAATCAAGCAAAAGAGGCGGTAAAACAAGCAAAGCTGGCCTCCTGGGAACAATTCGGCACAAAGATAGAACAGAACTATGTAGAAAACAAAAAACAGTTCTGGAACATAATTAAAAGACTAAAAAGCAATCAAGCAAAACAGATAAGAAATATAAAGAACAAAGAAGGAAAACTAGAAACAACGACCAAAGGAGTTTTAAGAGCATGGAGGGACCACTACCACAATAAATTTAAGAACCAAGAAGATATTCAAGAAGAACCAGAAATGGAAAGAGTAGACCAGGAGAATGAAAACGATGATATTACAGAAGAAGAAATAAAACAAGCACTAAAAACAACACGAAATGGAGAAGCACCCGGGGAAGACGAGATTAAATCAAAAATGCTCAAGATAGGAGGAGAAACAATCATAAAATGGCTCCAGATAATATTTCAACAAGCGTGGAGAACAGAAAAGATACCGGAGGACTGGGAGAAAAATATCATAGTGCCCATATATAAGAAAGGAGAAACAGTTAATTGCAACAACTATAGAACAATATGTTTATCATCAGTGCCCGGTAAAGTGTACTCGAAAGTCATAGAAAAACGATTAAGAATGAGATTGAGGACAAAATGGAGCAGAAACAAGCAGCGTTCAGGCCCGGCAGACAAACCCAGGATCATATATTCACAATACGAAACATAATAGAAAAAACAATAGACAAAAACAGAGACACTTTCTTGGCCTTTATAGACCTTAGGGCTGCTTTTGATCTGGTACCAAGAAGGCACATATGGAATGCACTGGAAGAATTAGAGACAAGCCAAAAGTTAATACGAATAATAAAAAGCATCAACAAAAAAGTAGTAGGCAAAGTAAGACTAAATGGACACAAGTCTGAGGAATTCTACATGAATAGAGGGGTAAAGCAGGGAGACAGTCTCAGTCCACTGCTATTCATCATATACATGAATAATATAATAACAAAATGCACAAATGAAACCAGAAGAACAAGAATAGGATATCATAATCTAACACCAGTAATGACCTAAGATTTAATTTATGCAGATGACATACTCCTAATAGCCGGAAATGCACAAACACTCAAAAATAACATAAACATTTGGAAAAGAAACCTGGAGGAAAAAGGAATGGAGATAAACACTAATAAGAATAAAGTTATGCACATTACAAAAGAAGATAATATAGAACAAACTGCCATTCTGATAGAAGATAAATAACTGGAGTATGCGGATAAAATGGAATACCTTGGAACAATCATCAGTAAAGATGGAAAAATAGAAGAGGAAATTAGACACAGAATAAGTAAAGCAAACAAAATATACTACCAAATAAATAACACTTTAATAGGCAAGAAAGAGCTTAAAGTTAGAACAAAAATGCATTTATATAAAACCATCTATACACCTGCACTAATATACGGAGCGGAATCTTGGACATTAGTGGATAAACTCAGATCAAAAATAACAGCTTCTGAGATGAAATATCTACGGAAAGTAGTGGGCAAGACCAGGAGAGATAGAGTTAGGAACAAAAGCGTAAGGGACGAATTAGAACAGCAGCCAATAATAGAAGAAATAGAGAACAAACAATTAAAATGGTACGGACACCTTATGCGGATGAGAGCTGACTCATACCCGAGGAAAATTTTTGAAACCAGACCAGAAGGACAGAGGAAGAGAGGCAGGCCCCGAATCAAATGGGAGGATAATATCAAAAAGTTAGCAAGGAAAAGAGGGAAGACCATTCAGGAAGCTAGGACGTTAGCGATGCAAAGAACCAACTACAAGAAATGGATAGAGGCCCCAACGCTGTAAGGCATAAATGGGAAAAGAGAAAGAGAGAAGAGAAACTTTTCGAAGAATTATGATAAAGAAATTGCATATTACAAAATTGCAATAAAGTTTTTTGCAGCAGTAGTTGTCATAAAATATAATAAAAAACTCAAATATACTTTTGTTTAAGAGACGTTGCTTCAAGAGTACTAGTTCAGAAGGTTAATATTCATTTTCCATATAATATATAATAAATTCATTGGTTAGCCCAATTTATAGTCGGGTTCCTTTTTTTAACTCCAATTCGCTTATGGAGTTAACTGTAATTAATAGAATAACTAGAAAAAAGAGAATGTACCTGACATAGTCTTAGTCACATATGTTAACTCTCCAAAGTAAGAGTTCTTTTTATTGACATTATTTACAAACACAAGATTGTACATATAGGCAATAAGTGACCACTTATAAGTATTATGGGAAAATAGCTATTAGATTGATCCTACAGAACCAAGATTTAAAGGCTATATCAACAAATGAATAAATAATCTGTACATAATTAGTGAAGTTTAGTAAAAGCTAAAGTTAAACCACTGCAATCAATTGACTGTTATGAAATTAAACATTTCCAGTTTTTTTGTTTTGTCCCCTGTGGGTTGCAGTAAAACTAGGCTTATGATATCGCCTGCTTGTTATAAGAGGCGACTAAAAGAGGTCGAACAAGGAGCTGGCTACTCTTATGGTTCAAAACTCCCACTCTCACTCCCAAGTGATGGGTACCAAAACTCAAACATTTCTATTAAACGGAGAGGAAACGGGTGGCCATTAACTAGATGTAGCCTTCATAGTAAGCAACGCGGTAAAGAACGCTGTCATCGACTTAAAACTCACCAATAAAAGAATTTGGGTCTTTCGGTTAAAATAAAATTCGTCAATGTATCAACAATAAATGCAGAGGCTGACAAAGGAGAAATAAATTAATATGACACAAGTATTCTACTAAATGCTGAAAGGAATCTATGGCAAAATCTATTTAAATGAAATAAAGATCATTGTTAGAGATTTAAACGCAAAGTTACAAAAAGAAGAACCCTACACCATGAGTCCAATGGTACTGGGGAAAGCAGCATATCTATCAGCTCAACATATTTGCTGCATCTGAACATCTAGAGACGCACATTGGTATCGCCGAATTAGACACTAACAAAGGGAAATGGGGAAAAACCGAAACCGAAGATGAGTAACAGAAACAAGAAACAACAATGCGACGATGGAAGATGAGTGCATTAAAAGGGCCAGTCGTAGGAGCAGCAGATACCATAATAAAACATGCACGTAGAGCAGTTGTAGGAACTAGTTTTATAGTATGAAATAAAAAAAAAAACTAAACTTAAGTATATAACAAAACCCATAAGAGCCTTGTAGACTAAATATGAAGAAGCCAGGAAAACAACAAACAAGCTATTTAGAGGAAAGAAAAAAGCCACTATCAAGTAAACTTTGCTAAATTTACAGGAGGATTTCAAGAGTAACGATATCAGCATACAAGCAAATCAGCATCTTCAAAAGTAGATACAAATCAAACACCAGCCTGTGTTAAGACAAAACAAGGTAAACAGTTTGCAAAGAAAAGGAAATCAAAGAAAAATGATGAGGATACTTCGAGGAACTGTTAAACTCTAAAGAAGAACAGAACTCAAAAAGAAATCCCGGGAATAATCGTCGTGAGGTGGGTAACAGGGTTCCAGCGAGGATGCGAAGCAATCAGTGACCAGCAACGGGTAGGACGACCTGTCAGTATGTGGATCGATGTGTGTCGTGCAGTAATTGATCACTTGATGAAGACCCATATCCAGCTGTTCGGTATGGAAGAGCATTCGACGGCTTCTACCAACTCTCCGTGGCATTTTCTGACATTTCTGCCACGAAGAACAGCTGTTCTGATGTACGTTCTTCTCGTGTCTCACCCATTCGGAACGGCGGTTGACTGACAATCGATTTCACATTATTCTCTGCGTAATTACAGAACATAACAAAGCTATCTGGTGTTGTAGACACATACTATAAATGCACGACTTCTTTGAGATATACAACATTTTGTGATACCATCCCTTACATTGGAAAAAATAGACTTAAGTCCAAACCTTTGTAAATTTCAGGCTCACGCAAATAGAACCGCATTTTCTCCACTCACTTATTTATGATCTGTTTTTGTTCTTTAGAAAAAATTTTTCGTAGATTAGAATTTCTGTTACTAATATTTACTTCGTTAATAGTTTGGTATCTCTCTATTTCTTATAACCATATATTTAGTTTTTATTTTATCTACTAGTAATTATCTGCATACAAAAGTATTTCAAATCCTTTATAGGTCTGTAGATCTGATACTGTTTTATCAAAAATAGTTTTTCTGTGACTATTGAGTGAATCTGTTTGTCTTTACCCTTCATTAATACAAATATTTGTACTTTAACATTCTACTAAGTACATCAGCTTTAATAATATTTCTAAATCCTGCAGTTGTATATGAATACTTTTCACTTTATTAGTGAATCATATATTTGTTAGAACATTAAAAAAGTACAAAATAAAAAGACACGATGTGATAAACGGTCATTGGAACTAGGGATATGAAACAATAAGAGAATAAGGAGGAGAAGAAAATGTAAACAATAATGGAGAATGAATTATTCATTTTTGCGTAAGTAACCAAATATTATTAGAAAATACGTGGTTCAGACACAAAACAATTTACAAGATTACCTAGGAGGCAGAATAAAAAGGACAGAAAAGCATAGTAGATTACATAACATGCTCTAGAACCACGAGATATATAATTGAAAATTAAAGTAATTAGAGAAGCGACGACCACCGATTACTGATAACCGACAACAATTTGAAAACACCTTTCAAAGAAACATCAACAGTCTATGAAAGTCTAAAACTAAAAGAACTAGGAAACCCAGAAAAAGAGAAGAATATGAAAGAAAACTTAACAGAAAATTAAACGACCTAGAAGAGTAAGAAGCAAAGACAGAAGAACAATGCAGCCTCAATGATGGAAAAAGTTCAAAGAAGAAGTAACGTAAACAGCAAACAAAATATGCGGTACAAAAAAAGTGAAAACAGATTAAGACCAAAGAAGGATAAAATAGGGAAACGATACGGTTAAAAACGAGATAAAAAAAGAACAAATACAGCCGAGCATCAAGAAACATACCGACAGAGAAGATAAGAGGTAAAGGAAGCCGTAGAAAGAACAAAACTGGATGCCTGGGAAAATTTCAGAAATAAGCTAAACAAAAATTATATGGAAAATCAAAACTCGTTGTGGAATGTAGTCAAGAAATTAAACGCTACAGCGCAAAGCAATTACGTAATATAAGGAACGAAAATAGAGAATTGCAAACAACCAGCAAAAATATACTAAAAACATAGATAAACTATTCTGCAGCCAAGTTCAAAGCAGAAGAAGATGAGGAAGACGTAAAGCAACTGTTAAAAACCCAGAAAATCAAGAAGATAAAGAAGAAAATGCGGATGAAGTAAAAAGTGCCCTGAAAGAAACCCAAACTATCATTACTAAAAAAAGGCACTCACAGTAGATCAACGGCTACATAAACAAACATGGACTGCAGAATCAATACCTCAAGATTGGGGGGAAAATATAATAGTACCAATTCATAAAAAGGGAGAAACAACTAGCTGCGATAACTACATGGAATTAGTTTAGCACTATCGCGCTCAAAGTATATCCAAAACTCCTAGAAAAACGTTTAAAAGCTCAGATAAAAGATAAACTCGAAGAAGAGCAAACAGCATTCCGATTAAACAGGCAAACGCAAGATCACATATATACTCTCAGGTTCATAATAGAGAAAATAAAATATACTTAACTTTTCTAGATTTAAAAGCAGCGTTTGACTAAGTGCCAAGACATTATATATAGAACGCACTAGAAAAACTATGGAAAAACTACAAAGAGTAATCAAAAGCACATACAATAACGCAACGGAAATGGTTAGATGAAATGGAAAGACATCGGAAGAGTGCAGAATAGAAAAAGGAGTCGAGCAAGGCGACAGTTTAAGTCCACTCTTTTTGTTGCCTACATGGGTATAATAATAAAATGAGCCAAAAACTAAACCAGGCCGACAAGACTAGGGTACCACAACCAAATTCTAGTATATGCACAAGACCTCATATACGCAGACGATATAGTATTAATATCTGGCAAAGTAAATGTCCTACAAAGAAACATTCAAATATGGGCAACCTGACTGGAAGAAAAAGGAATGGAGATAAACAAGAACAAGAGTAAGATTCTACACATCATAAAAGAAGGAAGGAAAGGAAACATAGACATAAAAGTAAGAAAAATACAAATAGTTAGGAGAACTATAATCAATAAAGACGGAAGATAGATCAAGAAACACGAAACAGAATAGCCAAAGTAAGCAGGGTACGCAACAGAAGCGTTAGAGACGAACTAGCCTAAAACCCCCAGTAAAATAAATAGAGGAAAAATAACTAAGCTGGTTCGGCCATCTGGTTCAAATGGAGGAGAAAAGAATACCCAAGAAAATGTTCAACATGAGAAAGCAGAGTAGACTGAAAATCCAGTAAGAAGAAACGATAGATAAAATGAGAAGGAAAAGAGGGAAAACCATCACAAAAGCGCAAATAATGGCAAGAGGAAGAAACACTTTTAAGAAATGGATCAAAGACCCAACACCGTGTATATATGTATGAACATGTCTTCTTTTGTGTGCAATATATGATGAGCCAAAAAGAATTATAAAACTTTACCAACATTTTAACAAGATGTAAAAAATACAAGTAAGTTTAATGTCAATTTTAATGTAGTCATCAAATAAGTGATTGGAAAATTCTAGTACTTTTTTATCTTCACAATAGCCTGTTGAGTTTTATCAAAAAATGCCATATTTCTTGATTGGTATCTATTTTGTAATTCTATCATGAGTTATAAGCATTTTCCCATAGTGGTAGCAATACTGAAGAAAACTGAAAAAAGGCATAATAAAAATTACACGTTTTCTATATCCTAAAGTTGCCGAGTTCTTTAAACGTTTGGCCAAAAACTTTAATTTCTTAATTTACGTTAGGGTTAGACAAAAATCTATTTAAAAGTTAATAATCTTATTAAATAGGTAGCGGGTAGGTACTACTTTACGATCACGGTAAAGTATATACCTGCTTCAGGAACCTAGCGATCCTGCCTACGTGAGCTCTTCATTGTTCCCATCTCCTGAAACAGGGAGCAATCATGCCCTAGGCTAATTCCTTACCTAAATTATATATCCCTACCTATCCTCACTCCCCTCACCAACACGCTTAGCCAGCGCGGTGAGTCATGGCTAAACACCCCCCAACAAAGTACGTTAGGGGAGGCTTACATCCGACGATGGATGACACAGTTGATGATGAATCTTATTAAACAGATAAATACCGTCCAACACTGAAAGCCAGAAAATGTGGATAAATATAAATCATTGATGAAATATTAAAGTATTGGATTTAGTTTTGCTATTTTATAAGAATAGAAGTAAGAACAAAATAAAAACATGCAATTTGCAACGTAATAATATTTGAATAACACCCGCGTAGGAAAGTTAAAAATTATCTATACTTTGTCTGTAACATATCTTTACGTTTAAACTCACCTCCCCCTCGACTCATAGATGAGACCCTGAGAAACCACGCGTGGAAGAAACGTAAGCAAAATCCTACAAACATTACTGGCTGCTTGATTGTAAATCAAGGTAGCATTTAAAAAAGTATGGACGTATGGTTTTCAACTATGGGAAGCAGCAGCAGATTTAACCATCCAAGTAATAGAGTAAAATGCTTCGCATCATTTTTAAGAAATTTGGATTTTTTAAACGATCTAAAAGTGAACACAGTGGTAGTGGAAATTAATATACAGCAAATAAACTTGCTCGACAACAGTGAGCAAACCTATAAACTAAAAAATTTAAATCTTTTGATTTTTCGCATAGATTTTTGTGGAATTGTTACCATTAATTCATACTTCATTCGTCTTATCAAGTAACCAGTGAGTTGTATTTATAGGAATGCCATTCTTATACCATTACCACGTCCTTTGGCTTACACTTTACCATTAAATTTGTTTATTGATTACATATTGCAAATACATATTTAATAAATAAAAGAGAAATGTGCTTAGAAACACCTAAAGAATCATTATGTTAGTAACTTATGCGAAAGTAGTATAAAGAAGTAATTGAAATATGACCAAAAAATCCTGTTTCTAGAAAAAAGTCCAAAATAGTTATGATAATAGAAAAAAGGTGACGATAAATAAAGTGCCTGGAATTAAGAAGAGAAATTCCAAAAAGAAAACAGTTTTATCTTCCTTATATAATAATTATAAGTTTCTTAAAGAAAAACAGTGATTAGCATGTAACGTAGATGTGGTAAAACATTATTGTATTTTGTAAAATAAATAAAAACCATAAAGGAATTTACAAAAATATAGAAAACATTTGAGACCACCGCAGTAATGAAGAACGAAGTGGCTTATGGTTAGATAGTACACTAGTGGAAGCATTTATGCTTTAAGTTAGAAGAAAGCAAATGTGTTAAAAGGTTAAGAAAAATACACTGCATAAAGAGAATAAATTTGAATTTAAAGCATTATTTTTTATTAAATTTTCTGCAAAATTAAAGTTTTATTTAAAAACAAGCAAAAAACTTAAGTATCAAAGCATCGATGACCTTTTGCTATTTTTTTGGGTAGGTTGCGAATTCCCTGGTGATAGAAGCTCACCGGCTTCGAGACGATAAAGTTATCGATGCATTTTCGGACTTCTTCTTCTGTTTTGAAGTGCGTATCAGCCAAGTGATGCTGTAACGACCGGAATAAATGACAATCAGAAGGGGCCATGTCTGGGTTATACGCCGCATGTGGGAGAAGTTCCCAGCCTAACGCGTCTGCAGCTCATCCGTGTCAAACGTTTGAGGGCGTCCAGCGCGTGGTTGATCTTCAAGACTAAACTCTCCTCCGCGAAATTTTTGGTACCACTTTTTGCACGTTGCATGACTCACAGCATTCTCACCATATGCAGCACAAATCATTTCATTTTCTTAAGATAAGTGGACAGAAAATCGAATATGCTCTTTTGTGATTGCCATCGTGAACACAGATGATGATTGAATTTATGTGCATCAAACGCCAAATCGCATGATGTTTCGAAAGACCAAATGTCAATGCTTTAAAACCCCAAGAGGGCGGACTGATACGTTACATGTAAACGGTGATTTGCGTCCTGTGAAATCTAAAGCTGAGAACTTATTTATACACCTACTAAAAAGGAGAAAATAAATCCTGCAGTTAACACATAGACCTTTGGCTAATCTACGATAATGGAGATACGAAAAAATGTAGAATGATATGTAAAATAATGTATAAAATCTATTAAAAATGATAAAAAACATTTTATTAATGACACATACCAAAGGAAAAAACCAACATATAAGGCAGCTAAAACAAGTTTTAAGAGATATTAAAAAGAATTTGGTTTGTACTTTCAAACAGGGTCGATGTATTGCGTGTTGCATCATCAGTTCTGTGTTACTAGTGTTGTGAAAAGCATGAACAATTTGACTAGCTTGCAGCTTTTCACCGCAGCTCCTGCCACTACTGCCGCCATAGTCGATGTCTTGAGAAGAATAAGCCTTCGTAGCACAGCTGGGATAGCAACTTTGATATTGCGTTAAGTACTATAAACAGTTTGCATTTGAATTTCGCGAAGCAAGAATATATCTGCGGTCGCGCTTGTTCCATGTGATAAAGTGCTAGCCTAAGAATGCAAATATACATATTTGCTGTTTAAACGTAAGAAACCCCGCATAAACTAAATGAGAATGCATCTTTTAATATTAACTATTTTATCGCCTAAATGGCTGGCACTAATCAACAATATTTAGTGCTCTACGCATACCTTTCAATGCTGTTTACAATACTCGCCGCTTCCAGGGCAATATGACGCAGCCTCAGCTCACACAATTATTATTATTAAATCAGCAACGACACATCAAGAAACCATGGAATAGAACTCAGTCATCACAAGAGAGAAAAAACGTAATTTCCAATAAAGCAATCTCCAAAAGTCAATTTAACCAATCGTTTATTAGCATTTCTGGTACCAAGCGAAAGAGTAAACGTAGATAAGTCCAATATAACAAAAACGAGAACAATAAATTTCCCACTAATTTTTATCACGGACGTACTATACGTAAATCTTCTCACATCACTACTGAATACTACTGCTAATACTGCACTGCAAAAGTCATAGAAAGAGACCAAGCAAGAATTAAGGCGGAAAAGGTGGAGGTGAGGTTGCTAGAACTAATGGTACAGTCCTGTACTTACGATATGAAGGAGAAAAGCAACTTTAGAATAGTAGTCAAAAATATTTACCATTTCATTAATGTACGCTCTACAACCAAGTTTTACCCAGACTTAACTACCATTCAACAACAAAAAAACACTAATCTAAATGGAATGAAATGGACAAAAAAATTCTCTAGCGAAAACACAGCGGAAACATAAAAAATTGAAAAGTTAGAAAAAATGGTGATACAACTAACTGAGAATATCAAAACAATGTTAAACTTTCTCACAGTAATTGTTGCTAAACTAAAATAATGGCACAAACATTCAAAATTATAGAATAGAACGTCAAACCACATCCAAGAACTATAACTTTTATTACCAATTATGAATTAGATATAGTAGTTGTAGAAGGCTGGATAAAACCAATCACAATCACAGCACTTTAAAGCCCACCAAAGCACAATATTGAATCAGAACAGTATATCCATTTTTTAATACACTCGAAGTATGATTCATCACTGCCGGAGACTACAGCAAAGGTAGAAAATTATTAAAGTCACTCACTGCAACTCGATCTCAACTTCTTCACCAGTGCATAGCCTACATACTAACCGCAGACAAGAAAAATCCTAGACTTAAAAAGTTCGTTACTTAATTCTATATGTCTGTCTGTCGTGCGGTCTGTCGGTCCGTCACAAAATTTGAGATTTTTTAAAATTTGAAAATGGATTCTTATAGGAAATTTTACGCTTATTTCGAATTCGTAATTAAAAAATTTCTATCTCGAATAGTTTTCGAGATATTCGACTTCGAATTTCGGGAAACTTTTCGACATTACGATTTTAAATGTGATTCTTATAGGAACTTTTACGCTGAATTCGAAAATGAAGTCGAAAAAATTCTATGTCGAATAATTTTCGAGATATTTGATTTCGAATTATCCCGAAATTCGAAATCGAAATCGAAAGGTCTTTTTAAGTTCGTTCTGGGATTGCTTACAGAGCCATCTCTTCGCCGGCCCCATGTTATTTTACTGAAAGTTATTAAATAACAAATGGATGACATGTAAATATTATAATTACAGTATAAAATTCAGGATATTTCAAATTAGTTGGAAAATTTAATGTTGTTCATCAACTCAAAAATAAAATCTGTGCAAGCGCAGCAATCTATTATTTAATAATAAGTATAATATATTTTGTACTAACAATTACAGATCATAATTTTAGGCGTGTTTGCGCTTACCGGAAATTAAATTCGTGCAGGCTTATATTATAACTATAAAACTTAAATTAGGTCTCCACTGTCCTTGATTTTAAGTTTGCTGTAAGATAAATCAAATTACAGCATTGGGCAACTACATTTACTTGATGGAAAGCTGCGCAATATTTAAGCTACAGCCAGAACAATTCCCTTTTTGTGTTTTGATTTGCAGTAAATTTATCTATATTAATTAGTTTAAAGCAAGAAGAAAAGAAATATTTCAGTTAAAAAATGCGAATGATTTTGGTAATAGCAAAGTTTTTTGATGTTTTCATTATAAAAAGCATAGCACAAAATTATCTAAGTTTAAAGAATTAGTTAGTGAGAACATAAAGCTGAAAATATCTTTTCAGACCACAGATGAATTGATAAAACAGAAGAGCACCTAAATCATAGCATGTAAAGCATGGCATGGGATTAAATCTCCCTGCGGTGCCTGGTAATAAAAGAGCATAAGCAGAAGAAAGAAGCCTTGGCAAAATCTAAAAAAGCAGATTAAACAATGCAACACGCAGTCTAAAAGTACTGCTTTAAGATTACAAAAGCCAAACTACGCAAGTATCCGATTATTATTATAATTGAAGCAACCGCAGAAAGGAATACTTCCAGTTCGGAAACCCAATTGAATTAACTCCAGAAGAAAAAATTGAATTATTGCAATACCCGGACGCGCCAGGCCAACTAAACCTACCAATTAAAAAGATCGAAGCAGGGGAAGTCCTATCCACAATTAGATCCAAACTAAAGTCCAAATAGCGCCAGGCTATGATCTGATTACAGGGAAAATCATAAAAGAACTGCCAAAAGAGGAATAAAACTAATAAGTGCCGTACTTAACACTATTTTAAGATTGAGTTTTTTCGGCCCAGTGGAAAGTGGCCCGAATAATACTTATACCTAAACCAAGAAAACCACCAGGGGAAGTAACTTCCTACCGTCAAATTAACTCATTACCACTACTAGCTAAAGCGTTTCAAAAGTTATTACTTAAAATGATTAAGCTAATTCTTCAGGAAAATATCTTATACCAGAATATTATTTGGATTTAGAGAAGAACACGGCACAAATCCATGCACTAGTAAGCGAAATCAATTGGGCGTTTTTGGATATATCCCAGGCATTCAAAAAGGTCTGGTACGCAGGGCTATTGTTCGAAACAAAGAAAAACCTTTCCCACACCTACTATCAGCTCATAAAATCTTATCTAAGTGACAAACCGTTCCAGATAAAATTACAAAGCGCACACATGGTCCCTTACACCGAATAAAGTCCGCAGGGACGCTTATTAGAACCTTCTTTTCACCTGATGTTCAAAGCAAATATACATATTATAAATTGCACAACTATCGTGATATTCGCAGATGATACTGTAATACTAGCGTCTGAGAAAAAACTCGATATGGTATCAAGAAACCTAAAATTTCTCTCAAGTGTGTGCAAGATTGTATACGAAACTGGCCCATCGAAGTTAATGCAACTAAGATCACTCATGTCACATTTACACTCCGAAGAGTAACTCTAAGCTATACATCACTTCTGCAAGCAGAAAACATCAGATACTTAGCATGCACCTTGATTGACGATTAACTTGGAAAAACATATCTTCAATAATCGTAAATAGCTGGACCTAAAGTTCTTCAAGCTAAACTTGCTAGAAGGGTGCAAATCCAAACTAATCCTGAGCAATAAGGTCATATGTACAAACCCGTACTAAGGCTAATATAGACCTATGGTATCCAATTGCGAAGAACCACAAGTAATTCCAACTTGTAAATAATACAAAAATCTTAAGAGTCATGGTAAACGTGCCTTGGTAACATCACGGCCTTAAAGTGAAAACAGTGAAAGTAGTAGTGAAAAATATCTTGTTCGTCTAGAAAATCACACCAACATTCTCGCTGTAAAATTATTAGATAACACCAACACAACCAATAGATTGCAAAGACACTTCTTTGACCTACCAGGCCACTTTGAGTTAAATATCTATATACCAAGTAAGTAACTCTTAAAAGAGCCCTTCACTGTAAAGTTCTTCATCATGCACGTCAATTATTATAATTATTGTAATCGTAATCTCAAAATTTTCCTATTGTTCAAACAGAGCAGATTGTAACTATAAATAAAGGTTACATAAAAAAATTATGAAATAGTACAAGTACAAAAACACAGCTCTCCCTATCACAAAAAAAAACGAAATTTAAATCAAATTGACAGTTTTAGAAAAGAAGTCATCAAGTATCATCAGTATAGAAAGATAAAAAGAGGCCAACATTATAAAGATGTACTGATAAGAAAAAGAGCAAATCAGGATACTGGAGTAGATGGTGAGAAATAAATAGAGATGGTTGAACGAATAATAAAAGCAGAGGTTACATCGTTTGAAACACCAAGAGCAAGTTAAAGGTGTGAGGAGGAAATTATGAAGACTTAAGTATCTTTAAAAAAAAGATAATGGGGAGAGCAGACGTGAGATGTTTAAAGTCTAGAAAGACTTACATTGTTTCCTGTGGTATTCAACAAATAAAC
The DNA here is from genome assembly GCA_036346155.1 of Sinelater perroti. Classification (NCBI taxonomy): domain Eukaryota; kingdom Metazoa; phylum Arthropoda; class Insecta; order Coleoptera; family Elateridae; genus Sinelater; species Sinelater perroti. The sequence goes on along the minus strand of JARFIY010000167.1, from coordinate 2,402,424 downwards.
TGCAATTTTAGAATAAACTGTTTTTGTAATACATAATGTGAGGCCAGAAGCTTCAAATTCACAGCCAAAGATTTCTCCCGAACGTTTTTCCTAAATTAGTCTAAATGACTGTTTGCAAACGCGGATACCTAAATTACAGGCTAAGACGGCGACCACTTTTTCTTCTTTGTCGGTGAAAGCATTGTGAGCTGGTTTCGGTTTTTGTGTCACGCATGTGGAATTAATAATCCGGCGGGCCCGCGCCGTTTAATTTGCCTGGGATTTTGTTTCCAGATAGTGACCCCAAGCAGCCGCATCAAATCACTGACCCCGGCGAGGCGAAACGCCACGGCGACTCGGGCCGCGGAAAAAATCCGCCTAATGAAGCTCCCCAATCAAGCCCCGGCGCGCAGGGAAGTCCAGCGGGTGCTCCGCCAAAACGCCCCGGCCGTGTGAATGACTCCGCGCCCGGCCTCATAATTGAACATCCTGGCGCAAGGTACGCCTTATCTAGCCCGCATCGGAGCGTGTAATGCCGACAGAAGTCCGCCCGGCTCGGGCCTTTGTGCAGCCCCAATCGCGCCTCTAATGGCACTGTTTGACGGTGTGATGACATAACCGGTCACTATCTATCCGTGGCTCGGCGTGCTCCTAATGATTGAATCGGCGAAATCAAAGTCGGCTAACTGTTTGGATTTGTAAATGACAGGCCGTACTCTTATTAATGCGCGGCCAAAAAACCGACGATGTTATTGGATCGTCGACCAGCAAAATTGAGACGGAGTCTCTTCGCAACCTCACGTTTTTTTCTATACTGCGGGATCAATGATTTCTGCGGCTGTTATTAAATGCTCTGGCGGAAGTTATTGGTTTTCACTTCTGATATTCACAATAAACATTATTTATTGTCAGATTTTTAATTAACCATTGCCAAATTATAAACAGACACTGATACGAACAATGACAGTTGGTATGCAAAATTTAGAATTGCCAAGCTACATATTATAGTATAAATAGAATTGTCTCTAATGATCTCTGTATCATAACACCATATCAATTGTAAAAATACAAATATTATTTGGTAATTATTTATTTAAGGTTTTCGCTTCTTATCTTTCTCGTATCTTTGGTTTGGGGGATAAGGAGCAAAAATGCAAACATATTGCCTAGATCGCTCTAATGTCAACCTCACCCTTTCGGGGTGTCCTCCATTTTCACAAATGAAACCCGGCGACCGAATATTGCCGGTATGACCATAACCTACACACTTCTATTATGAAGAAAAACATATCTTCAAACTAGATTAGTAGTAGGAGGTGTACAAAACGAGTTGAACATTATGCGGAAGAAAAAAGAGATTAGACATAATAGGATTAAACGAATTTAAATGGCGACACATAGAGCTGTCATTAAAAAACAGATAGGACAAAAATAAAAGGATACATACTATATAATAAAGGAATAATAGTGGTAAAGGTGGCTATTTTTCCAAAAGACACAATCAGTACAGGAGTACAAGCCCACATCATAATAAGTCTTTTTTTTAAATTTATCTTCTACTAGTTCAGCATTAGTTACTATTCATGATACAGTTAATTGGAGTAGTCAGTGTGTATTACACTAGTGGTGCTTATTTGCACTTCTCACTGGATTTAAGTGTTGCATGTCACTTGTTTGTGTTCACCGGCACTGCTTTTAATATGTTTTTAAAGAGTTATTTATTTACTGTCACTAATTGCTAGTAGGTCAACTGGTAACTTCCGTTTCAGTCTTGTATGTATTGATTTTGCGCCTAGTCCATAGTGTGTTGCACCACTACACTGGTTGAGGTTGTCGTGGAATTTCCTGGATGTACTAGTTATGAATTCTTGTATATTTGGAATGCCCATCTCCCTATGTAACTGCGTGTTTCTTACGAACCATTCGGCATTTGTGATGATACGGACCATTTTGTTTTGTAAGACTTGTAATTTGTTCAGGTTCGTTTTAGATGTTGTGCTCCAGACGCTGCAGCCATAGGTGAATATTGGCCGGATTATTGCCGTGTAGATAAGCATTCGACAGTTAATCTTAAGTGATCATTTTCTATTTAAAACTGTATATAGCATGCCGAGTCTTGGGTACGATTCCGTTAGTTTTTTTGTTAATATTGAAGCTCCATGTTAATCTGCGGTCTAAATATAGACCAAGATATTTAATGGCTCTATCTTTAGGGTTCCATGGTATTGGGATATTATCAATAGTTATGTTGGGTGGATCTGTAGGTCTTCGGAAGGTAAAAATTTTACATTAGCATTTGGTAGCGTTTATTTTAATACACCAATGTTTAAAACACGAATTTAGTTTATTGCTTTATGTAAGTCAGCATTTTGGACTACTATCGCTGTGTCGATGGCATACATCGCAACGTCGTTATCGAGAATGGTTGGAATGTCTGACATAAAGATGTTAAATAGGATTGGGCCCAGAAGTGAGTACTCCTGATTTTATATATCGTGCGGAGGACAAGTAAGATCCTACTCTTACTTGGAAGCTTCTGTCAGTTAAAAACGATCGTATAACTTGCAGCAGGTATAAGGAAACTCCTATTTTTAACAATTTATCTATTAGCCCGTCTGTCCAAACTCGATCAAAGGCTTGCTCAACATCGACAAATGCAATAAGAGTCTTAGTACCTGGTGGTTGGTGGAGTGGGAATTTCTGTACCCAAATTGCATGGGAGGTATAACGTTGCGATCCAAATTTAGACAGACGTCTGTGGATGACTCGCTCAGAAAGCTTAGATATTGTTGATAGCAGGCTTATTGGTCTGTACGCTGTTGGATCGCTATGCTTCTTGCCGGGTTTGGGAAACATCAGAATGTATGCTTGTTTCCAAGCGTTTGGAAAATATTTTGTTCTCAAGCATACGTTAAAAATTGCTGTTAGGTAGGCTACTGATTTTGGGGGAATGTTTTTTAATACGATATTAGGTATCATGCAATTTCCTGGGGCTTTTTTAATTTTTAGCTTTTTGATGTACTTTTTCATTTCTGCAGGCGAAACTGGGTCTGTTAGTATAATATTATTGTTGTCACTGATATTAACTTCTTGCTTTACTTGTTCAATATGAGCCACGTTGTTTTGCTCAAAGGTGGTAGTAAATACTTGCTCTAAATGAGCAGCGAACACTTCACTTTTTTCTTGATTCTCTATGTATGCTTGACCATCTACTCGAAGTATTGGTATTATCTAAGGTTGCCGAAGAATTCTCTTGGTGGCTCTCCACATATTTGGGTCCCCTGGATCTAAGTTTCCCATATAGTGATTATAAGATTGAAATTTATGTTTGTCTAATTTTTCTTCACTATTCTAATTAATTGGTTTAGTCGAGCTTTAATTGCAGGATCCCGTGTTCTTTGCCACAATCTTCTTATTCTGTATTTTTCTTTGATTAGGTTAAATATCTCAGGTGGGGGAGTTAAGTATTCGGAGTATCTACGTGACTGATTTGTGATAGTGACATTGCGAACTGCTTGGTTAACTTTCTTTGAAGTTTTCAATAGCGTTGTCAATGCCAACATGTGAAGATTAACTGGGCATGTCAGTGATTCTTTATTTGATGCTTGGAATACTTCCAGTCTATTGGGCCATTTATTAATTTTGGAATTTTGGGATATTGTTGAATTGTAAAACTTAGGGTTATAATTAGTGGCATGTGATCTGAATCAAGTTCAGTAATGACCATTTGGTTAATTGGTGTGATTATATTTTTGTAAAGAACTATGTCCAATATGTCAGGGGAATGATCTATTCGGTATGGAAAATACGTGTATTCTGTGGGTGTGGCTATTTGTATTGCTAATTCTGACACAAGGTTCTTAAGTTTGGTACCATTGGGGTTTGTTTTCCTGCAACCCCAGTTGCTGTTCTTGCAGTTAAGGTCACCAACCAGAATAGTAGGCTCTGAGCTTGTAAATATGTAGATTAATCCTTTTGAGTTGCTTATTTGATGGATTATATCCTGATATTACTTTTATCGTGGAGTTGTCTGTCGTTTTCATTTTTATTGCTATTGCTTCTAAATTGCTGACATCCTGTAAGTCATGAGGTGCAATTAAAAGGTTATTCTTAGCAATTATTGCCGCTCCGCCCCAGCCTATTCCGGTTTCTCTGTCTTTTCTGAAGATTCGGTATCCTGGTACCGTGAATTTTTTGTTAGGAATTAGGTGTGTTTCGGTGACACAGATGATGTCAATGTTATGTCTTGCAATGAATGATATAAATGTTGATCTTTGATTTTTTAGCCCATTTGCATTCCAGTTGGCTAGTGTTAACTTTTGTAGTTGTTTCTGATTATTTCCCGCCATTGAAGAGCATTGGAATTATTGACATTATTGCGGTTTTAATTTGATCCATATAAGGTGTTAATAGTTGTAGAATAGTGTGGATGATATTTGTGATAGTATGGTTAAGGTTTTGTTGCTTGTTGAGTGTCATTTGTATTATTGGCCACAGTTTCAGCATATATACGATTGGCAGTAATGTTTCCCGTTATGAATGTATTAGGGTTGGTTGATTTGATTCTAGCGAAGTTCTGTGCCGATTGGCAACATTGGGGGGTGTTTCGATTGAAAGATTTGATATTCCCCTCCGCAGTTGACGCATCCTGGTTTTATTTCTTTGGATTTTTGACAATGGATGTAATGATGGTGTTTCTTACATTTCACACAGCGCGGTGGGAGATGGCAGTGGTTTTTAGTATGCCTCACCCGTTAACAGTTGGTGCATTGTGGTGTTTCGCTACTTTTACGTCGTGGCACTACAGCAACTACGCAATGTAATAATCTGTTTAAGTTGAATACTCCTTTGGCTCCTTCGGTTTTTTGAAGTTCCATTGCAATAAGGGGTATAGGGATTTTCTTTGCGTTTAGTAGTCTGGTTGCCTTAATTACTGGATATTTTAACCGAATTAATTCTGCATAGATTTCATTCTCAGTGATAGAGATAGGGATATTTCTTATTATTGCCGAAATATTTGCATTTTCTGGGGATTGATATGTAAAAAACTTACTTTGTTTTGATCATAGAATTTGGTAAGTGCTCTATAATCATCAGTGTTGTTTAGATTAATCCTTAGTTGAGTACCTTTGTAGGTTGTGGAAAAATCATCTTTTTTTAACACTTCTTTAATATCCTTTAATTATGTTCTGGTGATGTGTGCCGTTAGGTAGAAATATGGGTGAAACTTTTGGTTTTTCTGTTGAGCTTGGGTCTTGGCTTCGGTGCTGGGATTTGTTAGAGTTATCTTGGGAATTTTGTGATGTACTCTGTTATAAAATCGGTTTTCCGTAAGTAGGGTATCGTTATTAAACATATAGCGTTTATTAATATCAGTATATTCTGGTGATGATAAGCCACGGTTTTTTGTATTAGTTTCTCTAGATTCATTTTTATCGATGTCCATTATAAGCGTTGGTAAATTAGCTTGGTGGTTTTATTTGTACTGATTGGTGTGGCATTTTCTTAAAATTTGAAAGTTATTTATGAACTGCACAGGTTTATTATAGAGTATTAAAGTAATGTTAGAACATTGGCGTCTATCGCCTGGATAGCGCTAGCTTGAGCATTAATCAAGTTATGAAATGTAATAAATTAAATAATTTAAAAATCTTGTTAAAAACTCAAATCAAAGTGCAAGAGGTTTGAAGAAAAATTAGGAGTTGTAGAGCTATATAAAACAACAATACAAAGCCCAGAGAATTTGGGCATGGACATACAGGCGCATTCATAAGTAAGGGCCGTTTGCATGATAAATAGTGCGCTTTAAGAAGTTTTCATGCGCATCTACTGACTATTGCGTACAGGTCATTTGTTTTGATTCTGAAATTGATTGTTGTCAGTGAATGAAAGAACAATGGCCGCGAAAATCGTTGATCCCAAGTGTGAAGTGCGTTCTGTGATTCTTCTATGTGCAAAAGGATCGTCGGTGCTGAAATTCATCGGAGTTATCTGGTTTACGGACCTACAGTTATGAGTGAAAAAGTTACAATGGTGCCGTTATTTTACAAATGGCCGAACAAATGTCCATGACGAGAGCGTGCAGCCAGTATCAGACTGATGAAATCGTTTACAGATGGACCAAGCTGCGATCTGATCGTCGATTGACGATTAATGGCTGGTAAAATTAACTTACACTATGTTTACAATATTGTCAACTGGTTCAATCTCAAAGTTTTGCAGATTAAAAGCTGGTGCAGGGTACGATTAAATCTAAGTGACCTATTATGTAGAAGTAAAGTTTGTACCAATAAATATGACAATAAATTTGTTTTTATGGACATTTTTCTGTGACAAAGGCCTTACTTTATGAATCTCTATTTCATGTCAAAAAGAAAGAATAATTAAGGAAATTCTGAACACGCAAGCTATAAACAACAGGGAGAAAGAAAGATCTAGGGTTAACTGCAAGCGCCCAGTTGAGGAAGACTTGGAAGTAGTGGAAGTTAGAGAGTGGAGAAAAATGGCAGGAACAGAAAAAAATGGAAAGAAGTAGTGCAAAAGATTCTTGAATAATATAAACAGAGAAAATGAAACAGAGCGGAGCCCATGCATGAAACTAAACTAAACATTAGAATTTAACGAAATTTTATTGGAACTAATGACAGTGAATCATATTAAATGCAAATGAATAGCGGCAAAAATAGTAAAAATAGAAAAAATTGCGCCCACTTCCGGCCAAACCGGTCTCGAGATTTTCCAATCAGGCTGATGTTTGGTGTCTGGACTTGACTTATGGTCCTTAGTTGAATTCTGAAAATGTTATGTCTCTATCTATACAGATCAAAATTATAAGGCGTGACAGATGTTAGAAATGAGAAATATAGTGTTCCTAGATCATTTTATCGACAAACGTTATAGCAGAAGGTAAAAATAAACATTTAAATTTGTATGTTTAAATTATCATTGTATAAAAGAAAGAATAATTAAGAAATTGACAGATTAAGATCTAAACTTATATGAAAAACTGGAGGGTAGCTGGTAAGAAAGTTGAGGAAGACTTGAAATAGTGAAAGTTAGATCGAATGGCAGGAAACAAAAAATGGAAAGAAGGTGAAAGATCCTTGGTGCGTTGAAATGACTACGGCCTGTTGAAGTTTACATAAAAGCGAAAATCGTTTAATACGTGAACGAGCGGACCCCATGCATAAACTAAATATCAGATTTAACGAAATTTTATTGCTAACCTGAATCGGCAATTATTTAAATGCAAATGACGATAAAATGAAAACTTGCGTTCGATCTGGTACTGGTTGAGATTTTCCGAAATGGAGCTCGTGCGTGAATATTTGCGGTGTTGAATATGCTAATGTATGGAATCAAATGTTTCTGATGTATCGTTAGACTGATCTATGTGCAGATCAAAAATATAAGGCGTGAGACAGATGTAGAATGCGCGATCAGAAGAATGCTTCGGCAGCAAAAGCATGCATGGTGAATAAACGTTAAATTGATATTAAAGTTACGCATATAAATTTTCAAGGAAAAATGAATATGGACAATAAGATCTAATTCTCATTAAATCAAATTTTAATCAATTTCAAAATTTTTAAGTGGAATTTCTATATAATAATATCAACATTCTGTTATAACAATATCAAATCATTTTTAAATCTTTTAAATATATAATATATATATATATATATATATATATATATATATATATATATAAATACTATTGGATTAAAGAGATAATTTTAGAGAGCTCTTTGATATAAATATTTCTGTACATTTTCGAGTAAATGAAACTAATTTGAAAGTTAAAACACTTTCATATCAATTTAACAAATTCATTGCATAAAAGCTAATATTTCTTCTTTATCGGCTTTTCTTAGATTTCTTAAACTTTTGGAAATTACGTGAGATTTATTGAACGTATTTGTGTTAATCTGTCTTTTGTTACAGGTTTATATACAGTAGCAAAGTGTAATAATGACTTTTGGTGTTGGAGCATTGATTGATTTTCGGAAAGGACGTTCTGTTAGAATAATTTACAGCTGATGTGAGTCTGTGGTTTTATTAGACCATCTCTCATAGCAGATCCTTCAGTTGAAAAGCACTTCTTATTAGAATTAATATTGCGTAAGAAAAACAATGGGTACCAGAATTGCTCAAGTCGTTCTTTGCTCAGTTTTTATATAGATGTAAACGCCCAACAAAAAATTCAACCTATTGCAACCAACTAGTCGGACATAGAGCGTATGACGACTAGAATTTATAAAACGTTTAGGAACTCGAAAAAATACTTTGTTATATCGAAAGATTATCATTTTCCATGATTTCAATGGAGCTGCTTAAGAAAGAGTTCAGGCTGTTTATCGAAAATGGGTTATTTTGTCATACTGTCATTTAAATGTTGCAAGCAAATAACGACATTAAAAGCTCTTTATGCCAGTTAGTCACCTTAACTACATTCTGTGGAATAAATCTGGACTATTCTTAATATAATAATATTTGGCACGTGGAATATCACTAGCTTAATAGGGAAGAAATTAGAGATAACAGAGAAGATGAAAAACTACAAACTACAAATTCTAGGAACGGCAGAAATCAAAAAGAGAGAAATGGCATAAAGAATCTTGACAAAGAATATACATTTAGATTTGCCGGAACACCAATAGGGAATAAAATGGAAGGAGTATGAATAATCATAAACAATAAAATAGAAACAAAGGTGGCGAGCTGGGAAGCTATAACTTGTAGGATAATTACTGTAAGAGTCCAAAAAGTGGGAATCATACAAATACATGCATAATATAAAAGACAATAAATATTTTTACGAAGAGCTACAGAGAACAGTGAAAAAAATGCAAATCAAAGCCGACATCTCATTATAATGGAGGACTAAAATGCTTACATTAGAAATAATAAAGAGCTAGGACATGGAAAAATAATAACAAAATAAATAAGAACGGAAAATGGATATCTAAAAGTTTACTATTATTGAAAGTATTAAAAACCCTTTATTGATTTGACAACTTTTGTATCTTCTATTAAGACTATTTGCCATAAATAATTTTTAGCCAATCAAGATCTTTTTTGGTGATTCAACATATTAGCAACTCTAACTCCACGTGACTTTACATTTTCCATAATCAAATCTCTACCAAGACAAATTTTATTATCCTTAGAGAAAGTGGCAGCAACAGCAATGAAGCTCGTTAACCAGCTGTCAGAAAAGGATTTGCATCATTGCTTTCAACAATTTAAGCTTACACTGCTTTTTTACATTGGCAGCAAAATGTACGAAAGTAATTTGTTCATTATTATTATCGTTCAAATATTTTATAAGCATATTTGTAAATCGTGCACTTAATAAATAAAAATTAGTACGATACTATAATTATTTATTATGTAGGTACATAAGATGCAAATAGACAATGCCAATTTAAAACTATAAAAATACCTGTATTGTAGTGTACGTAAAGCGTATTATAGTATCTATAAAAGATCATATGGCAATTTTTGGAAAAGTTATGTAGTTTTAAAAAATGTTATTTGCATGACTTACAAAGTAGGCATCTTTAAACTAAGATGTATGTTACGTCATTGAACCTGTTAGATACCAAAAGGCTATACTCAAGGTTTCGCATCAATATTATACGCATCAATAAATACTCTGTAATGTTTAAAGAAATTTTCGTATTTTATATATTAAAAATGTATTCCTGAATCATATGATACGTAAGGGTTGCAATACGCTAAAGCACATGCAGACAATGCGTACGTTAATAGAGAAGTTTAATAAATACAACCCATTCCATTTGGAGTTTGTAGATAAAGCAAAATTAGATACAAAAATTCCAATCAATATAGAGGGAACTATTTAATATGTTTGTACTTATGGTGTTGAGGTCATGTTGCTAACTATAAAATCGGCAGAAAACTAAGAGTAATTTAACAGAAAATAGAACGTGTTATGTTAGTAAGAAGCCTAAAAGATCTACAAATAAAAAAATTAGAAGACGTACAAGGTGTCATAGAAAGATCTGAGAGGGCAAAGTAGAGATGGGCAAGACGTATATCCAAAGAAGAAGAAGCAAAATGCACAAAACGTATTTTTGAATGAAGTGTGGTAATACCATTTAGAAGATGAATAGACAATATTAAGAACAAAGCTAGAAAAAACTATTTACAGAAAACATGAAGCAGAACAAGTGGGAAAAGAGAAGGGGCGACACACGTTCAGGACTAAACAGTTAAATGTTAAAAAGAATAACCAAAAGTTACGTATATAGTCATACAAATATAAACGATGCAATACGACTGGAATAAAAATATAACAATAAAAAAGTTTGAACTAAAATAAGTTGTGTACGACTAGACTCTTAACTTCTGAACACTTTATGTATCTATTGTCATTTAATAATGCAAAGTAGCAGAACCAACTAAATAAGTATTACACATATAATAAAGCAGTTTAACCTTTTCAAAAAGAGAAACTTAAGCCATGCATAATGTCGGGTAAATTATTGGAGTCATAAACATTGCATTATATCAAATGCGCTAAATCAGATATCGCTTGTGACGGCTATTGCCTTTATATCCATCGCAACAGTAAGCAAAATAATATTAATTAGAAAGTACATTTAACCAAAACATCTTTTTGTTGCTTTTCTATTCTATAGGTTTATAAATTAATCAGGCCGACGTAAGCTCATTGTTAGATAATGTAGAGCTACGTCGCGCTGGGGCAATCTCCTTAAGCGTTTTATGTTTTGGTGGCGTTTGAAGTCTATAAATACATTTTTAATGAAGAATAAAACGGATAGTAAACGCCAACACGACGTCCGTAGGTCACAAATGCCGCTTTCGATTTAAGCGGAGATTACCTCCGCCTAATAGTCGTAAACGTCACATTTGGTTATTTAGAGTGCGCCAAAATCTGGCTTAATGATCCACGAGTGCTGTGTCATAACAGTTATTGCATTAAGGCTTTCGCCTTTGTGGCCACTGGCCGCTTTCATTTATAGCGATCTAGGAATTATTGCCTTGTGAGTAGGTAATCCTGATCATCAACACTTTTCATATTTTTTCAAATGAACAACATATTTTGATTTGTATAATGTTACAAAATTAATTCTACATTTTATAGCATAGACATCTCTATAATTTTGGCATGGTTACAATGACGCATTGCTAAAGTTGAAGACTATATTCTATTTTTGTTGTTTCAGAGTGGGGAACGCAAAATAGAAATATCATTGACTTTAAGATTTTACAATCCCTTGGAATTAACCAAAACTGTCGGACGATAAAAATTTCTATCAAGATTAGATATATCAAGATTTGTCAAAGATCTGATAAACCATGTTTAGGTTGGACTATTTAGTCATGAACTCCAATTAAACTAAATAGATTTTGTAAACAATATACATCTAAAACTTTAACGTCACCCATTTTCACTACGTTAGTAATGGCAACAAAAGTTCTGGTTGCGGATAACAAAATCTTACAATAAAGAAATCATTCAATAAACAGAATTATGGAATGTATATTAGGTCAGTTACCATCAAAGGTCCAGAGAGGCAGCCATTTATTATCTGTAATGGTTTGGTTGGGAATTTGTTATGACGCAGTGAACGATATTCAATTTTGCGCAACCGAGTTTAAAAATGGTCGGAAATGGCGCGGACGCGAATTTTATAGCAGGTGGCGATATATAAACACCGTGTACGGGCTATACCACACCAAATGAAATTCGTAATTTTCAACGAGACGTAAAACGTGCATATAAAACAAAGCGGATTTAGTGGCGAAAAGTTAAGATTTTACGTGTACAATGCAGTGAATAAACCTAGAGCGGACGACAACGAACGGGCGGCGAAAGTGTGATAAGCGAGCGGTGCAAGTGCGGATAGCGATATAGGTCGCGGTCAACGGAGTTCAGAGGAAAGATAAACAAATAAACAAATAAGCGTGCTATAAAACTTGAACAAATTTTAGGGGATCACATTTAAGAGCTAACTGGATGGAAAACAAAAACAAAAGGGAACGCGAGTTAAATAGCAGCACAGAATTGGACCAAGAACTCTGTAGAGAAAGCAAGAGAAAAAACATTATCAAATCCCCCCTGTTAAAAATCACAGGATCAGCAAAATGTCGGAAATAAGTGAGCTGAAAATAATGTTTGAAGAAATGATGAAGGAAATAAAGGAAGAGAAGTGGGAGCTGGAAAAAGGCTACCTAATCAAAAGAATAAAAAAGCTGGAAGGAAAACCAGAGACAACAGAAAAGAATAGAAGCAAATGCAATATTGTAATAAACGGGGTTGAATTCAAAGGACAGAATAAGAAACAAGTCGTGATGGAGTTCCTCGAAGAAAAATTACAAGTGGAGGCTAAAGTAAAAAATGTACATACCATAAAGTCAGCACTAACAGTTGTGGAGATGGATTCTTGGAATGAAAAACAGGAAGTAATGCAAAACAAGAAATCTTTGAAAGGAACAAGAATATACATTGAAAACGATCAAACACAGGACGAGAGAAGAATATAAGCGGAAATCAGGAAAATAGCAAGAGCGAAAAGAGCAGAAGGAAAAGAGGTAAAACTGGATACCAGAAGATAATAATAGACGGAACTTGCTACAAGTGGAGCGAAGGAGAACAAAGAGTCATAGAAGAGACTCCTCCTCAAAAACTAAGCACTCAGAAAATAAAAAACAGACACAAAGATGACGAACAGAGCAAAGGACACGGACACGAGTAGAGAAACGAAACAAAAGAGGAAAGCAGGAGTATATAAAAATAGGAACATGGAACATCAGAGTATAAACGGAAAGGAGGAGGAACTCATAGAAGAAATGGAGAAACAAAAGCTGGATTTTATGGGAATAACAGAGACAAAGAAGAAAGGGCAAGGACATACGAGACTACACAAAGGATATTGGATGCTTTGGTCAGGAATAGAAAAATCTGAAAGGGCACAAGCGGGAGTGGGTTTAGTGGTACACCCTGGCAAAATGGAAACAATAATAAATGAAAAGTATGTAAATGAAAGAATAATGGCAGTAGAAGTCAAACTAGGGGAAAAAGAAGAAACATGGCAAATGATTGTGGCGTACGCACCTGATGAAGACGAGAAAGTGGAAATAAAAAACCAGTTCTTTGAGGAACTACAAAAAGTAATAGATACGAAAGGAAACAATATTATAATTATGGGGGACCTAAATGGAAGCGTAGGAAAGGATAATAGAGGCATAGAGAGAATTTTAGGAAGACAAGGAGAGCACAAAAGAAATAGAAATGGTACGAAAATTGTAGAGTTCTGCGTGGCAAATGATTTAGTAATAACGAACACAAAGTTCGTACATAAAGACATACACAAATACACAAGGGTGCAACACAGCAGAAACGAGAAATCAATTATAGACTATTTTCTAGTGAACGGGAGAATTGGCGAAAAATCAAAGATGTTAAGGTGAAGAGAGGACCGGAAATAGGCAGCGACCACTACCTACTCCAAATGGATATGAGGGTGAGCCAAAACAAGCGACAGAGAAACATAGAAAAATAACTAAGGAGAAAATTAAAAGCCACATGTTACAAGAAGAACACATCAGGAAGAAATACCAAGACATCCTAAAAAGGAGTACGAGACAAAAATATCAGACCAAATATAGAAGATAAATGGAAAACGATAAAACAATGCAAGATAAAAGCAGCGCGCAAATGTTGGAGTGGCAAAGGTAACTAACACGGACTTTAAAAGAACGGCATGGTGGACAACTGACATAAAAACACTGGTAAAAAAAGAATGCTGGCGCAAATATCTACAAACAAAATTGGAAGGGACTACAATCTATACAAAGAGAAAAGAACGCAGGTAAAAAATAAGGTGAAGGAAGCAAAACAGAAAGCGTGGGAAGAATTCGAAACAAATTAAAAAGAATTTGACGACAACCAGAAACTATTTTACGGAACTTTGAAGCAACTGAGAAAAAAAACTACACCCACAAAAACATCAAGGATAAACAGGAAATGTACTGATAAATGAAAACGATATTATGGAAAGATGGAAACAATATTTCGAAGATTTGTTGGCAGCAGGGAAGAACAGAGAGGATTGGAAAAAGAAGAGGGAGGGAAAATACCGACTTTGAAAAAGACACGAACTCAACAGAGAAAGATAGCGCAGAAGGCAAAATAACAAAACAAGAATTGGATATAGCAATAAGGAAACTCAAACTAGCAAAAGCCCCAGGCATAGATGAAATTACCCTAGAGATGATAAAATATATAGGAGAAACAGGCAAGGAAAGGTTACTAGAACTATACAACGACATCTTAGTAGCAGGAAGGAATGGAAAATAGGAATCATAATACCCATATATAAGAAGGGAGACCGAAGAGAATGCTGTATTTACAGAGGAATTTCCTTACTAAGCATCCCAGGGAAGGTATTCGCAAGGATTCTAGAAACTAGACTCAGAGACAAACTAGATAAGACAATAGAAGACACCCAGAGTGGGTTTAGAGAAGGACGGGGGGTACAAGACCACATATTTACAATCAGACAGCTAAGCGAAAAGGTCGTAGAGAAAGAGGAAGAAATACATCTCTGTTTTATAGATCTGGAAAAGGCATTCGACAGAATAGAAAGAGAGACAATATGGCAGTGTCTAGAAAAAGCAAACATAAATTACAGAGAAGTAGCAGCCATCAAAGCACTATACGAAAATAGCGGAAACATAATAAGAACGAGATACGAGCAGTCGGAGGAATTTAAGGCCAATATAGGCCTAAGACAGGGATGTGTACTCAGCCCGCTGCTATTTAATTTAGTATTAGATGAGGCAATAAAAGAATGCAAGAAAAAACAAGAAGATACCATGTAGGAAGCTGGAATATGGAAAAAATCTACATATCAGAATTACTTTTGCTGATGATATGGTTATATTCGGAAAAAGTGAGAAAGACCTACAAGAAAATATCAATTTATACAACTTAGAACTAAAAAAGAAAAACATGAAGATAAACGGAGATAAAACCAAAACAATGGTAATAGCACCAGACAAGAGAAGACATCGATATATATATAGAGGAAGAAAATTGCAACAAGTAGAGAAGTTCAAATACCTAGGTGTATGGATACAGGAAAATGGAAAACTCGATGACGAGATAAATGAAAGAGTAGGAATTACAGGACGACTATTTAACTCCATAAAGTCCTCTTTTCTAGGAAAAAAGGAAGTACCAAATGACGCAAAAGTAGAAGTATTCAAAAAATTTGTAACACCAATACTCATCTATGGCAGTGAATCATGGGCAACAGTGAATAAACATAGGAGCAGGGTCGAAAGTACGGAGATGAGATTCCTGCGTAAAATAGAGGGCAAAACAAAGAGAGACCACATCAGGAGCACAACATTTAGAGAAAATTTAAAAACTAAAGCGGTAGCGGTATCAGTGCAAGAGGGACAGTTAGGGTTGGGACATATAATAAGAATGGACAAAAACAGAACAGTGAAAAAAGTGTTTGAAGCAAGACCAAAAGGGAAAAATAGGATAGGAAGACCGAGAAAAACATGGAAGGAGGAACTAAAAGAGGCAGCAGAATCAAGAAACATAAAGTGGGAAGAAATTCGCACAACAGCAAAGGATAGAAAAAAGTGGAGAGAACTGTGCAAGACAAACCCGAATCCATAAACCACAACTCAGCTCAATAGTCTTACACCGAAAGGTAGAAAGGTTTTGGATTAAGTAAGTATATTAGGTCAGTTACCATCAAAGGTCCAGAGAGGCAGCCATTTATTATCTGTAATGGTTTGCTTGGGAGTTTGTTATGACGCAGTGAACGATATTCAATTTTGCGCAACCGAGTTTAAAAATGTGAGCCAACTACGTGGTTTAAAACGTGTAATAAAAATTTTTTCTAAAGCGAACCTTGGATGTTCCAGCAAGACTCTGCATCGGTGCGCAGTCAGTTCGAACGTAGCTGAGCAATCATCTAGCTAATTTTTTAAATATACGGAAGTGGCCTTCTGTCAGATTTTACTTTTTCAAATCGTACATTGTATGCAATTTTAGAGGGAAAAGGTTCGGCCAAGAAGACATCTCAGTATTGATTCTTTGGAGCAAATCCTTACGGCTAATTACAGATGAAAAGAAAAACTTCGGATAGAATAGTTTAAATGCTGATTGGAAAGCAGGGGTATACAGAAGCCTAAAGTTTATTAACATTATTAGAAGAAATAATAGAAAACCAATACTAATACCAATAACCAGTAAAGATTGGGAAAAATATTATAAAATATTATTACCACAGAATCAAGCAAAATTCATAAATATTAATGTACAATAAGTGTAGAGAATTGAAAACGCCTAAAGAAATATGCAAAATAGAAAAGCAATAGGCGGAGAAAATATTATGACAATAATGTTGAAAATGGCACAGCGCAACTAAAAAGAATTAAATTATTTAATAAACATATAAATTAAAAGGCAGTTTCCAAAGAATAGATAATATGATATATGATATCAATATGTAAGAAAGGAGATGCACAAAATGTGAAGATTCTAGAGAAACTACGGTTATCATTTATACATTTATCCGCTGGTATGGAAGAGTGTTACAAAAACTTATAGAAAAAAAATATACACACCATGTAGCTGAAGAAAAAAGCGGATCTCGAGCACGGTAATCATGTGCAAACAACTTTAAAACTAATTATTGCAAAGAAAATTAATACAGGAAGAAACATACATCCACTATTACAGACTGAAATAAAGCCTATGATAGCAAATATGTTTCAAGGAAAATAAATGTTTATTGAAACTACAGTAATGATTGCATAATCAAATAGGGTATTTTATTTTAAACACATATACAAGGTCCATCCCAAAAGAAATGAGCCTTATTTTTTTTCAGACGCGAGTGTACATTCCGGCGTGCTCTGACGCTTGGGGCAGGTGGTGGGGGGTCTTAGCTTCCATACGCGGTCGGTGCAAGTCGGCTCTGAGCTCTCGGAGCGGCAGGACGGGTGTTTCCGTGAATGTCTATTTTCAATTTTCGACACGGCGCGATGGATTCAAAATCGATCAACGCTACGCAATTAAATTCTGCTTCAAACTCGGCAAGAATGCTACCGAAACGTTTGGAATGCTTCAGGAGGCCTTCAAGGATGATTGTTTATCGTACTCGCAAGTTAAAAGTGGCACAAAGCATTTAAGGAGGGCCGGGAAGAGGTGGCCGACGAACCTCGGTCTGGACGACCGTCAACCTCCCGAACCGACGAGAACGTGCAGCGAGTGCGCGATTTTTTGAACGCCGATCGTCGGTTCAGTGTTTATCAAGTAGCAGATGCCCTAAACATTCCGAAATCGACAGTACATCGAGTCATTTCCGAGGATTTATCGATGCGGAAGGTGTGCGCCAAACTTGTGCCGCGGGTGTTGACTGACGAACAAAAACAGCTCCGGGTGGTTCGGTGTGAAGAACTCTTGCAAATGTGCGAAGATGACCCGGAGTTTTTAAACAAAGTGGTAACAGGAGACGAAACATGGTGGCAAGCACTGGGACTCGGTTGAGGACATCCAAGAGAATGTCACAGCAGCCCTCAAGGACATCCCTAAGGAGGCCTACCAGGAAGCCTTCCGGACTTGGAAGACCCGTCTCCAAAAGTGCATTGATGCAGGAGGATCCTATTTTGAAGAATTTTGAGGTGTTGTAGCGATCTGCTCAATAAAACTATTTTTTTTTAAAAAGGCTCATTTCTTTTGGGATGGACCCTGTATATGCTATTTATGCATAAAAATGATATAACCCAAATGTTTACCGCGACTAGCTTTACAGACGTCGATACGATGGTCGAAATTTTTGATGACCTTTTCACATAATGTCGCTTCAATGGTATTTATCTCCGCAATTATGTAGTCTTGAGCTTTTGAATGGTGGCTAGTTATTAACGTAGACTTTACTTTTTAGATATCCCCCAGAAAAAGTCTAAAAGCGTCAAAATACACGAACGAGCAACCCAATTAACATGTCTACTTCTCGATATTAAACGTTCACCGAAGTTCGACTGCAATAACTTGATATTCGCACGTGTCGTGTGGCATGTTGCGCCGCCTTGTTAAAAATAAATATCATTTATATCAGTTTTATTAAGTTTCGGGAAGAAATAGTCATTAATCATACCTCGGTATCGCTCAGAATTTACAATAATCCCATTTTCAGCCACACTTTTTGACCACACAACACACCAAACAGTTACTTTTTAAGAATGCTTTTGTTGTTCTTGATATTCTCTTGGATTATCGTTGGCCAAAATGCGACAGTTTTGCTTGTTCACCGTCGCATTCAATGTAAATTGCGCCTCATCGCTAAAGAAGGTTTTCGATGAAAAATTCGGATCAATTGCACGATGTTGGGGGAACCAATCAGAGAACACACGCCCGTTGAAACAGTCAATTGGCTTGAGTTCTTGAGCCAACTGGATCTTGTAAGCGTGCCAATTCAAATCTTTGTCCATTATACGGCGTGAAATGGCCTCTAAAATGCCTAATTCTTTCGGTCGATGAATTATTGAGAGTTTTGGGTCTTCTTACACACTCTCCTTCGGTGCAGCGATAATTGCTAGTGTGGAAACAGTTTTGAGTCGTCTACTATTTGGCATATCATCAACAAAACCAGTGGCCTCAAATTTTCGCACCGATGGTGGTCCCATTTGGACGGTTATGACGACCGAAACAATTGCGAAGACTTGATAGATTTTTGCGTCATTTTGTAGTATTCTTTAGTCACTTTAAAGCGGTCTTCTTCATGGTAAGAAATTGCTAACCTTAAACTAAAAAACACGACTTTTGTGTCAAATTGACGTTTACTTACCTGCGTCCCCTTTATATGTAGATAAAATAATAAAAATTAAGACAAGACACCATGTAACAAAATTCTTCTAGCCCAGAACAAAGAAAACTTGATTAGAATACATGACCCCCGAAATCAACAAGGAATATGAAAAAGTGGAACTAATAAGTAGGAGCTAAAGAAGATGAACTAGTCTTAAAAATTTAGAGAAATATTAATACGATCGTAACAAATAGCCAAAAGTAAAAATACCTAAAATGGCGAGACGAACAAGAGATTAGAGAGCAAATTGAACAAGAAATAAATGCAATAAAAGGTTTTACAGTGAAATAAGAAAATAACTAAAAATGGGACATTTACAGCATAATTAACAAGCGTATTGCCTTATATGGAATGAAAACATAGTGAACGAATGAAGCGGATATAAGTAGACTTAGAAATCGGAGAGAGTACCGAACGATACAATAAAACGAATGATAAATGTTAACAATATGTAGAAAATAGGTGTCAAGAGAAATTATTAAATGACTCCTTTTCGAAAGAATAACGAAAAGAAAACTCAGAACAGCACAAAAAAGTATAAAAAAAGGCATGATGGAGCAAGAGTCTAAAAATCGGACAACGCAGAGACAATACAAAATTTATTTGACGAAATTAAGGTTAGTAACATTCTACACATAACATATTTTAGTAGTTTATAACAATGAAAAAACTAAAACTAAAAATATCCCCCACTTCCCCTATTTTCTTGTGACTTTGTAAGCTTTGGAGACCTGTTTTGGGAAAGACGTTCATTTGAGAAATAAAACAAAACATAATTCATAAAATGCTTACAAAACGTTATTACTTCCTGACCCTAATAAGGTGTCTGGCTGCCATTATTGTCCAATATTGCATAAAACAGGAAACAAGCACTATACCTCCAGAACATGTTTGAGTAGGATTCTGATGTAATAGCCGTTTACTTCTTAGTCTGTGCTTAATGCAAGACCAGCTATTTTTGATTGGATTAGCTTCGAACATTATAACGGCCAATCCAATCTATTAATTTCATCTTTTTCCTCTAAGTCGTACAGAGTCCGCTGCAATGTTTGAAGTTTTAATATCGGCTATATCATTTTTGAACAGATCAAGACTAATCTGAAAAGGGCACCTTGCTAGCAAATATGATATTGTTATAGTCCTTCTCTAACTTTTCTTCTGTCCACGAACGACGTTTTTTGTTAGGCAATGGCTTTATGATCGCACTATTCCATGCAATTTTATGGTCTGAACGTTTCTTGAATGCCATAAGCTCTACTTTTATAGCTTCTTTAGCAAGTTTCAGGAAAGCTTAATAAAATGCTAAGTTTGGCTTTTTAAATGATCGTACTTTCACTTGATTTTATTTATTTATATATTTATCTGTAGCTTTTATTTGTTATTATCACTGCATTATTTTGAGTGACTTCTCCCCAAGAATATCCTAATACTTTGTAGACAACCCTTTGAATCGATGACAGTCTGGCATCTCCTGGGCATGAAGACGATTAGAGTGTCAATGGTGTGAACTTCTTAGCTGCATTCTTTGACTCGACGAGTTGCCACACGTCAGATCTCCCCTCAGCGGCTCGATAATATTGAGATCAGGATATTGGCTTGGCCAGTCGAGGAGGTCACGTGACAGAAGCGAACGAGTTCGTTAGGTGAAGATTGCGATGCTTCGGGTGGTTATCTTGTTGGAAAGGCCCAGCCGATGGAGCGAAGAGTGTGGAATTGCGTCATGTTTTTGAGGATGTCGTTGTATATGAATCGGTCTAGAATTCTGTGAATAAGGCGAAGAGGGCCGACTACATTCGCATCGAAGCATCTCCACACCATACACGCTCCTCCACTATGCTTTATCGTGAGCAATTGGCGACAGGACGTCGAATCCATGCTATTCCGCCACTGCCGAAGAAGTTAAACTTGGATTCGTCACTCCACATGACTTGGCTCTACTCTCTCTGCCCCAAAGCAAATGGTCCTTCGCCCGTTAAATTCGCAGCTACCGATTCTTCTCGCTGATTACTGCTTTCTTCACAGATCTCCGTCTATGCAATCCGGCCTAGTCTAGACGATATCTGACCGTTCGTACGGAGGGGTTTGGGTTCGTGGGAGTGTTGATGAGAGCGGAAATCTCAGTTGCAGCGAATCGAGAGTTGTTACTTGCGGCACGGACGATGTTCCGATCAGTTGCGCAAGTGGTCACACGGTCTTACGGGCAAATTCGACTTTCTTACTCCGTCCTACACTCTCCAACGCTTCAGGAAGATACCCACTACTACTTAGGTCACTCCGAATTAGCGTGCTAGTTCAACTTTGTTCATCCTGCCGGTCGATTAAGATTGCGTCCTGGACATCGAATAAAACTCTATAAGAAAAGCAACCATGGAAAAATAACAACAATTTGAAAAAATACGAATTAAAAAGCAAAATCATAGAAAAAAGCAAAAATTAGATAAACCAAGAAAAATAGAGAAATGTTCTGTCTTTTTCCAAATTGCACCCTACTTGACTGGCACTCTCAAGCACACCAGGTGCTTCACGTCGCCAAATTTCAAGTGTCAGAAGTTATACCAAAATATAATATAATATAATTTTGGCCGATACTCTATCTTCCATAGTCGATCCGTGGGTGCATATCTGAGCCACTTAATCGTCTCTGATTCTAAGTTATCCTCTACACATGCTTTTCCAGTTTTAATTTTTGATACTAGCGATTGCCCGCCAAAAGGTATTTTTGGCGTCCTAGACTGAGAATTTTTCACCCGCCTTTCCTCAAATTTTTGCAAGGTTTTAATATATAAATTTTTAACTAAATCAGCTTTTTCCGTGGGTCGAAAACGTGGAACTTAACTGAGCACCCATTCATAATGAACGTAAGTTGAATCAGTACAAAGCTTATGCGCTCGTTCACAGTGCATACACAACTTTTATATATTTCTTGATTTTTGGTTCTGAAATCGGATAACCTAACTTTAATATTGTGGATATTTTGGCTTTGTTTTTACAACGAATAGACAACTATTAATTAATTTAGTAAATATTAATCCATTTCCACAACATAAAAGATAACATAATTATGCAAAATGCCTAGAAGGACATTGCTGCCGCTACTGTGTGTGGGCATACGCAATTTTCTAATGCTTATATATGGCTTACGTGCATGATATGTATTTCTTACGCGCAGCTTACGTAATATTACGTTTTACTTTTATGGACGACTTATAATTACATCTATTATGAATGGGCACTTACAATCGAAGCTTCACTTGGCGGAAGCAAACCAAATGGCCATGTCAGACGTCCTTTTTGCGTCCGGTAATGCAGCGGCCGTTCGGTAAGGGGTGAGAGCGGCTCCGACGTGCGAGCACGAACACACTTACCTCCTCGGTTAAATCAAAGGCCGAGAACACCGCCACATTTCTTTGTTTACTTTCTGTTCAAACATGTAGATAGATTGCTTTTATCACCTCGTGTCTACTTATACTGCATATATCTGTTGCTTTTCCGGATATCTCATCTTCCATCTTTTCTTCTCCTTTACCATCATGTTCTTCTTCCATATCAAATTTTTCGGAAAAATATCTTATAGATAAAAATGCAGATCATTTGATAGCTATTTTGTTAAAGAATTCTAATAAAAAAGTCCTCAAAGTGCGCAAGCTTTATTGTAAGCTCACGTATCATTAACTACAGTTTAAAGATCTTCGACCAAGATAGCGAAGGTTTTGCAGATTATCACCTGCATAGAACCAACGTCGAAATGCTCAGTTTTGCATAACTCGCAGGAGTGCTTCGCCCAAATTCAGAATCTACGCAGCAGCAACCGATGCATTATGCATGAAGACAAATCAGCGGCGGCAGCCAAAACGCGACATTTTCGGCGGCGTGCGCTCGCCGCTAAATATACCCGTAATAAAATACAGCGGCCGGCAATAAATTACGCGGGACATAATTATCCCAAGAGCCCATGTGTCAAAGCGGCCTAACCTAGACCTAGCCCACTGCGACCGTTATTAGGCGAAGCTTTATGGACGTGCCAGATCCACATCCGCGGCCGCAAGGTTAACGAGACGGCGTTCTCACACACTCCGCCAATTTGCATTCATAAATAATTTCGCGAACGGCGCAAAAATTTATGGGGACGCGCGCCGTTCGGCGTTCAAAGCAAGACGTCAGCGCTCGGACGCTCGCTGGCGAGTGCGAATGCTCTTGGCAGGAGCTACCTCCGATGAGCTACAAAGCTTTAATGTTGCGCTCTTTTTGGTCGTGCGCTAGATTAATGGTGACACGCTATGTATATATTTGCTATGGCCGAGTTGTTAAACTTACTGGCTGCGGACATCATGCAACTTTCAATACACCTGGTATAAATTCTCTTATTGCCCAAAGAGTTATCCTTGTAATAACATGGGAGCTCGGAGCTCGTAGTATTCGGCCGTTTTTAGGGGCACAGATTTGCTAAAGGTTGTTAACCTACAAATTGGGTCTGTAAAGTTTCATGTTTCTACTCATTAAATTTTTATTTCCAATAAATTATTTATATAACTTTCTGAGTCTCTTTCTTCAACTTTAATAGAAGTTAATTTGCTAGTTGCATCATTTCACGCCTTCAATCATCTTTTATTGGTATATCCTTAACAAATGTAATTTTTTTGGACAATAAATGGTAGGCTACATCCCAATGGGTACACTAAATGAAATTTTTATATTAAATCGTTATCCTTAATCCCCTGACTGGGAATTTACTGATAAAAAGTTAAAGACAGAACAAGTTTCTAATTAACTATCCTCGCTTAAAAGTTAATTTTGTGTTTACTGATAGTGCAGTTTAGTTAGATTCCAAAAATGTTTTCTCTTCTTTTCCTAGATTTTATGCACAATGGGAAAATATACCGTCGAACACAAAACCTTCATTATTTAAGCGCACCATGTTAACCCGTCCCTGGCTGAAACGATTCGTCAGTTCAAGAAGTTTGATAACCACCATTCCTTAAATAATACGACTGTTAAAAAGTGAAGTAAAACTGGCAAGTATTATTATATTGTTTTACCTCTAACAGGATGTACTAAATGAAAAAAAAAAAGAAATGGACAGTTAGAACCAGCAAAAACATCCAAAGAGTTGAAGAGTTTGCAAAAGAGAAGGAGCGACTCGAACGGCCTCCTAAGAGTTGGGCATTAGCAGTTCATGGTTTCAAAGGATTATGAAGAAAGACTTACGACTGAAGCCGCACTTCTTAACAGCATAGCCCATACATTCGAACTAGGTAATCGTTTCATGTGCGATTTGCGCGGACGTGGTATCAAGACCTCTTTTTATAGACGAAAACATAACTAATGGTCGCTACCTTAAAATGTCTAAGGTAGAAGTTTTTCGTACTTAGTGGGGTTAGGAAAGGTTAACACTGACTGATGGTTAATGCAGGACGGTGTGCGATCACATTTACGGAAAAAATCTTTGATCTTTTAGAGTAGTACTTTGGTGAAAGAGTCATTGCATGGGATTCTGCAAAGTACAACAGACATGGTATTGAATTGGCACTCTACTTACCGGATCTAAATCCTTGTGACTGCTTTTTATGGGGATAACCAAACGACAACGTGTACGGGAAACAAGTTCGGCCAGTAGCAGATCTCAAAGAAGCAATCTCAAAGAAGCAATCACAAAGCAAAGTGAATCGATAACACCAAAATGCTGTCAAGAACAGTAAAAAATATTAAAGCCCGTTTAAGGCATGTCATTGCCTTAGAAGACACGTACGGTTAAATCAAAAATCTTAAATTTCGCTATTTTGACCTTTGATTCGTTGCCAGGGGGCAGCGTACTCATTAGGCTACTCTTAAGGATGCTTTTAAAAGGTACCAAAATGTACCCGGTGTTCATTACCTTTTTTTAGTTAGAAGCTACCCAATTTTACATGGAGTAATAAGGGAGTGTAAGAAATTAGTTGAATTTGAGTAAACAACTCATCAATTGACGATATCCCTACAGATGTGTTAGAGAGTGATGATGATAACGGTCGTTTTTATTCATTTTTTCTGGAAGTTGTAGCTCGAACGGCTATTATCGTTTTAATTTTCTAGTTATAGTTGGCGGGTTGGTTATCTTTGTAACATATCTGTTTTCATATCCTTAATTCATTTATGATGCATTTTTGACAGTCTCTATATTTTTCCCGTGACAAATGGAATTTTCAAATCTTTGTGGATCACTAGGATACATTAGCTACAATAAGTAGAATTGGCGATTAAAACATTTTGATGACTTTTGTGTGTGAAATCTTGGTGCTATCGCATAGTTGAATACCACATGTTTATTTGGGTTTAATTATGCGTTTGTATGGGAGAAGTTTTTTAAGAATAGTTTTGATTTACGGCCCAAGAGCCAACACATTTGTTGTAGTTTCTTCTATTTTTGCCTCGTCATTTTTTGATTGAGATGTATTGTACATATATTACTTCAATTTGAATATTGGGGACAAATATTGGCTCCATCTGGTTCATTTTAATTCTCCATTTGTTGAATCAATTTTTAAGGAGGTCCAAGTGATGTAGTAGTTGTTGCACAAGTACAGCTGAGTTATTATTTGTTGCTACTAGGTTAGTGTCATCCGGGAAAGTTGTGGGTAGATCAACAATATAAATTAAATACAATAAAGGGCCCAATACGCTTCCCTGCGGTACATCTGATTTCACGGATGAGCAACTCTTTAATGTTATACAGCAGGCCAGCGTGCTACACCTTGTCAAAAGTGGCGTTTGAATAAAAAATATAGTACATTTTTAATATGGTATGTTCAGCATGGTTCTAGTAGTAAAATAAATAATTATTAATGCAATATCTATTTTGTGTATTTGCAAAGATTGCTAGTGGTTCTATGATGTTTGATGACTACCAGTTTTGAGTGAGAATTTGTCAATAGACATGATGTTTTTTTTTAGGTGTAATGTGAAGGAAGCAGAAGGTTATGGTTTTTTTGTTTTACGATGTCTGATGTTTAGTATATTTCGAACTATATAATATTGTTTTTCTGTTTCTTGTCGGTTTCATCAGTTGCTACTGAATGGTGAAAGTTTTGCCCATAGGCAAAATAAACTTTCACTAACAGTAGTGTTGTTTTGGCCATAACATGTAACCTGCTTGAGCTAGAATTATGAAATTTTGAACACCGAACAAGAATTTGATATCAAAATGGGTTCTGTAATTAAACTTTCAGTAACTAAAGATACCCAAATAGGCCAAATCTTTGTTAAATGCCAGTTTTGCAAATTTAAATTTAAATATTTTCACATAAAAACATTACTATTATTAATATTTGGTCACGCACAATATGCGAGATTTTTTGATTAGAATGTTCAAATACATTAGGTCGTGCTAATCAATTTTCAAGAACATAAAAAGGAAATGTGTGAATAAAAAATCTTCTGTTACTGAATGAAAGATAAAAATGTAAAAGTTTTGCAAAGAGTGTGTAAAATGTTCTTTGCTGCTTCAAATACACAGGTTAGTTAGTAGCACTTCACTCTTTTCATACCCATGGAGTGTTTATTATTATTTTAAAGCTTTTAATGATTCTTGTTACAAGTTTTAATTTTCAACATTGGCAATTAGTTCAGAATAGACTAAATTTTTGTAAATATTACCATAAATAAAAATTATGCAAATAATTTTTTAAAGACTGACCAAAAGTTCCTGCTCAAGATTAAAAATATTATTTTGCTTTCTATGGCATTTTGTGTTGCAAATTGTAATCAACACATTTTAATTATTTTTTAGAATATCTGCTACTAACTAGAAGATTATATACAGTAAATTTTGGTTGTTTTTTTTAAATAATTGGTAAAAGGTCTTACCACAAAAAAATTCTGCCTATGCAATTTCCAAATTTAAAGACGAGGGAACAGTTGCTCAATGAACAGTGACCAAATGGTTTAAGCTTCAAAGAAAGAGATTTTAATCTTAATATACAATACAAATATAGTTTTATATTTATGATATATTCAAAGATGTACTACAGGAGGACTTTAAAACTAAAAGTTAAAAGTCTATTGAACAACTATGGGTATCACAGAAAATACAAAAAAATATGAGAAAAAACATAAGAATGAATAATGAAACTTGTCGATCACCTGGTGTCTTAAGAAGACCATCTCGATTCCAAGAAGAAGCCAAAATCCTATACCAAAAAGGCTGTTTGCTTTAGATATTGCTAAAATTAACACTAATTTAGAAAGTACTATAATTGTCAAAGAGAAAAATTAATTAGTGAGTTGTCTTGACAATTCAGTAATTTTGATTATAAAAGTTACAAGTTGCTCCACAATATTATTTAAGCACATGTATTGACCTCAAGATTATCAATTTTAACCAACATCTTCGTATTTTAATCCCTTTTTATAGTAAGAAAGTCTCAAAATAAATATATTACACCGATTTTAGCATTAATTATTATAATAGTTCAAAACCGTGGTTCCCTTGGAAGCTTCTTATTAAAACCTGTAATACCAACAGAGAGAGAGCATTTAAAACTTCAGAGAGATATCTAGGGATTAAAATGTGAATAAGTTTTAAAGATACATAGATTAATATTTATTTTGCATTTTTTATAACAAAAAAAGTTAATTGCCATTTATTTAGTCGTAAATATATGATCTTTATGCCACTTTGGGACTGTACAAGAAATTTTGGTTTTCTTCTATCGCTTCTTTTGTATATTTAGCATAATAACACTACCTATACTCTATTTGCGATACATTTTTTATTATTTTTGTTGTAATATTATTAGCAAACAGGGCTTTTCATTTTTAAACTTCTTTATTGCATCACTAGTCCCTTCTTTTAGGTAAAAAGCTGCAGCCAATAAAAATCCAATGCTTCTCGTTTACATATTCTTGCTGTTCGAAATGGTAAAAAAAGTACATCAACCACTTTAGCAGTTAAAGATAATATTGACCTCTGTTTCACTATATTCTAATTTTAAAATTGAAGCAGTATACAAAACGGAATAATTTTCAGGCATTCCTAACTACGTCGCTCCGAAGCCGCGCGCCTCTTCGTGTACTTCGCGCCAGAAAGAAATTTTGGTTTATGCTTGCTCATTTTAAAAATATTATCTTAACCCAACTAAAGAAGAAATGCCTGTCTTTTTTTCATAACGTCCTCAAACTAAATTGAACCTAAAGCTAGGTCACGGAGCTGATGTGAGCAGGATAGTCCTAATATTTTATGTAGCTGGGATTAGTACACATTTATAATAACTGAATGATGATGTAACACAAAAGTCTTTAATTTATTTTTATATTAACAATTAATTATTGACGTTTTTTCTTTTGTTTATAGATATACGCTTTGCTACAGAATCCTTATTCATTCAGTAGCCTTTACTCTACCCAGTAGATTAGGACTAAATGACGCTATAATAGCAGAAGAATAATTTACTTCAAAAGTCTATCTCTTTGTCAAAGAATATTAATTTAGAAATTATTTCTAAACAACGTAAGAGTTTTCTGTTAAATTTATTAAATTAAATCCCAAAATAATGCACTTTATTGTTCTTAAACTTAGAACATTTTTAATTTATTCGTGGCTGTCTGGTTTATAATAGACTATAAAATTAGATTCCATGTACATATGCTTGTCCTCATAAAAAGTTGTCTGTATCATTCAAATTTATTTCGTCGCACCAGCCTATTTTGAGCCTTTCCAGATGCAATAAACTTGAGGTTGCTAGACATCCTGGTTTTCCGGGATTAGAGCTTTAAATACCCGTGTTCCAATGCCGAGGTTTCGGAGCCAAATAAAGTCCCGGTTTGTTAAATTAATAAAACGCGTTTTTCTCTTAAGAGTTGTCTACTAATAATTAATTAGATTGAACCTAAGTGCTACGGCAAATAAAACTTTTTAGGGCAATGGCTAGAAGTTTATAAAATTTTCATTTATTAATCTTTTGGAGGGTGGTTCTTCTAATAATATCCTACCCGACAAGCTAACATATAGTAGCACACAATTATGCTGTTCTTCTAAATAAAGCTAAACCTCTTTAACGATTTTGACTTTTAGATCTGTGTGTACAGTTACATATATACAAATATGTATTATACCTGTGATCTATCTAAGAACTCTAGACTAAAATATTAGTATAATATTTGGACTAAACATACTAGAACGTTCCATATGTCTATATTAGTTAGATTATTGCTTTTTAAATAAGATGCTTAGTGTGGAACTAAATATTTATTATCAATTAACTAATACATTTTTTTAATTTGCAAGTCTATTTCTCTGCCTTCTTTGTCATGTGTTTTTTTCAGGTTAACTTATTGTCTAGGCGGAGTCCTAAATACTGAGCCTAGCTTGCTTGTGGTATTTTTACATTATTTAAGTAAACAGAGGGGACACTGCTGCCTTATTAATATAAAAGTCATTTACTTTTGTTAAACGTAATTCTCCACTGCCTTAACCAAACTTCCAAGATACTTGAATAATCCTGCAACTACTGTGACGCAAGGGCTAGTGTTTGTGTGTTGTTAAGATTACTGTGTCGTCTGCAAACATTTTAATATTGACCTAAAGGGTTATAGGCAGATCAGTTGTGAAAATTAGAATATCTTCTAATAAATTACTCTGGGGATGCTTGAGTTGAAAGAGTATATTTTTGATGATCCTCCCCATGTTTGACTTGGCAGATACGGTATAATAAATACGGTTTTATCAATTCGTAGTAGTATGTGGAATATTATATTGGTGTTTCATTAAGATACCATTGTACCTCTTTTCTTTAAGGCAATGAATGTAACTGAGACTGCGTCTGAACCAAATTGTTGATTTGGTGTACATTTTGCTAGCAAATTGTCTTTATTTATTTTTGTTTGGACAACGTTGATAAAAGACTTACAACTGGGTAAGAGGTAATTTTCGCTGGCAGTTTATCTGGTTTTAGTATTAATATTATATGTGCGTACTTAAATTGGTCAAAGCAGTAGCTTAGTGCCGGCATAGAGTCAAATAGCTTTTTTTGTAAATAATAATCTAGACCTGGACTGTTCGGCTAAGAGTTTTCCAATAACTAAGTCAAAGATCTGATGATTTGTTTTTATTTAGACGTTTTATTATATTTTTTATTTCTTTAAATTTGAAATTTTCAATAGGCAGAGATATTTTTAAAGGTACATCTAGGAAGTTTTGATTTCTGTATTATAATTATCATTGTATGACTGAAAAACTTCTTTAAGATATTGTGCAAATATGTTGTCCAATTACCATTAGATTTATGAATTTAAAAAGCAATGACAGTGGGTCGTTTAATAGATTTCTAGATTTTATGATCTTCATTAAATATATTTGGCGTATATGCAATAATAATAAATTAAATAAATAATAAATGGTAGGTCTATTATAGATGTCTTTATCTACAAATGAGTGAAAGGTGGTGTTAACGGTATTTAATTAAGAATTGCTTCATTAAACTTTTGAAATAAACTTATACATATAAAAAAAGAATTAAGCGAGTCACTAAAGAAAACTAAATTCAGAACTATTTGCTTGGCTTCGCATATAGACCAATCGCCCGCCACCTTTATTAAAAATTATTATTGAACTCTAAAGATTTTATTCTTAGAAATAAACCCTGAACTACAAGTTATATGTTAGGCCGTATTATGCTCATCGATGTTACTATAATGAAAGAATGAATACTGACAAAGTGTAAGTTTCTAAGAGAAGCTCTCCTGAAAACAATGGGAATATTTAACATTTGGTTATCAAGTGCGTTCAAAGATTTTCCCTTAATAGTAAAAGTAAACAATATTATCAATTATATGGAGAAGTTAGCCTAAGAAAAATCTAGTACGTAAATAGAATAGAAAATATTATAAAATTATTGTCACCGTTGTGGTAGAAATTAAAACTGTTATTATACACATTTTACATGTTTTATGGTTTTAAGCTTTCTCTGGTTCATTGCGCATTTCAAAATCTTTACACTATTTTATCCACATAAATATTATGGTAATAAACCTAAGATGTTTGTTAGCATTTGTACCTACATTTTGCTAGTAATTTTCATAGTCCTGTATTTTTTGCTGATATTTTACTTACATCTCTGGCCATCAAACCTTTCGCTTGTTTTTTATACAAAAGTGAAATAATAAATTTGATATTTTATATGTTACAATGCTATACTCTCGGGTTAAAACAATAAAAGAAAAGTAGATATGAAACTTCTTGGAAATGTCCCCAGAATGAAACTAACAAAAACTATTAAAACACAAAACTAAAGAAGGAAGGAAACAATGACCCAGATAAAGAAAACGGATTAAACAAAAACGAAAAAATACTATTAGCTATATGAAACGTAACTAACAGAACAAGAATTAGAATTAACCAAAAAATTGGAAAGAAGAAGAATAGACAATAGAAATCGGAGAAAACAGGCAACAGGCACCCAAATGAACGAAAGATCTATTATATTCTACTCAGGGGTAACATATTGGTAGAGAGCAAAAGAGAGGGTGGGAGTAATATTAAATAAGGAAATGGAAGGAAGGATAATTGAATACAAACTAATATTCCCCCAATTATAACAATGTACTTAGAATAAAGAAGGATGACAGTAATAATACAAACATATGGCCCAACAGAAGGTACAGAACAAGAGAAAATAATAGAATTCTACACATAACTACAAAATATAATAGAAAAATTAAGAGGGCAATATAAGAAAATTATTATTATTAGAGACTAGAATGCACGAGTTGGGAGAGATGTAAATTAAGGACTAAGGAGTACAAGAGCACACGGACAAGAAACTACTATAAAATAAGTATAAATAAATCCAAAAAGAAAAATATTCAAGTAAAATACAAAAAAAGGTTAGAGAAGCAAAAAATAGAATGGTCAGTGGAGAAAGATGGACTAGAGAGGGTAAAAAGTGTGTGAAGTAAAATATAACAACACTAAACAAAAAAGAACATATTAGTAGAATAAGAAAGTAAGATCAGATATTAAAAAAAAGCTTGGAAAAGGTATCTTGAGACTAAGAATACACAGGATAAAGAAAAATACAATAAAATGAGGATAAGTCAAACTAATAATCAAAGAAGCAAAAATAAAAGCTGGGAAGACTTTGAAAATAAACTGCAAAACACTTTGCAACTGGTAACAGAGGATTTTGGGCTAGAGTAAGAGCAACGAAGGAAAAGTAAAGAAAGAAATTATAGGAGTAAACGACAAGGAAGATAACTACAAACACAGAAAATATTTTAGAGGTGTGGAAACAATATTAAAAATATTAATTTAACACTACAATAGAAGAAAAGGTACAAAACAAAGACCAAGGCGAAGAATTATCAGAAATAGAAACCATTACAAGGGACAAAGTAATAGGAGCAAATAAATATAAGAACAAGAAAAGCAAGAGAAGACAAAATATATCCGGAATTGATTAAATATTTAGGAGAAACGGGCATAGATTGGTACTGGAAAATATACAAGAAAGCATGGGAAGCAAGAGAAATACTACCAGGCTAGGAAAAGAATTTAGTGGTACCAACTCACAATAAAGAAGGACAAGTGAGGTGTGACAACTACAGAGCCATATACCTAGCATCTACAAGTTTCAAGATCTATACTTAAATAATGAAGAAGACAGTAAGACAAACAGAAAAAGAGATAGAAGAAGAACCTGCAGCATTTAGTGCGAGGAGGGTAGATGAATGACAATATCTGCATAATAAGAAGTTTAATAGAGGGAAGTCTAGAGAGCATAGAAGAGTTTATCCCGGCGTTTATAGACCTAATAGCATTCGACTCAATGGACAGAAAGAAAAAGGGGTAATATAAAACTGCTTGAAAGAAATCAATATCCCGAATTCGCTATTCCAATTACAGGTAGCACTTTTAAAAGAGTGAAAAGAAAAGAAAGGTACAGATAGTAGCGAGATCAAAAGAAATAGAATGAAATAAAGGAATTAAACAAGGAAACAGCTTCTCCCCTCCTAGTTATAATAGTAATGAGTAATCTAATTCACCAGAAAAAAAAACGAAATACCTTCAAAGTATAATACGATATCAAAGACTATAACCGGTAAAATGCATGCATTGATGTACCCAGATGATATAGTACTTATAGCGGATTCAAAAAGAAAAAGATATAAGGTCAAAAAATATCAAATTACTAAAAATGGAAATAAACACAAATAAAAGCAAAATAATGATTATAAATGAGTAAGAATTGGATAATACACAAATAAAATGCAAAGGCACAACCCTTGCGGCAGCAATGATATACTATCTAGGAAGTATAATAACAAATTATGGGAACCTGGATGTAGAATTATCAAACAAATTGTACTATGTAGTAAAGGGAATTTTGGGAAAAAAGAATTAAATAACTGAGAATCTATAATGTTATAGATATATATATATAGATATATATCTTACCTACACTAATTTACGCAAGTGAAAATTGAACGATACAAAAGAAACACATTGAAAAGATGGATGCAATGAAATTTAAATTCTAAGGAAAATTGCTAGGAAGATGAGTTGGTATAAAATTATTAAAGAGTTAATAAGAAAAACAATCAAACAAGAATCAATAAAGTATAAAATATAAATGAGACAACTAAATCGGTACGGTCACTTGACAACAATGAAGTTAGTGAAAAAACATGGAGAGCAAAAATCACAAAAAAAGAAGAAGAGGAAGACCAAGGAAAAATAGATACAGCAAATAAAAGACACGGGAAAAGAAAAGGGGACTAGAGGAGTTGAAGATAATGGCAACACCCAGGAATGAATAGAAGGAATGGGCGAATGAAGGGATGAAAGTTAAACTAACTACTTCAAGCATGTCAGTGTACTTATATTTATTAGTATCGATAACAAAGCTAAAGCCGCTTTGCATTCAATCGGAAACAAGATATTGCATATTACAAATAAATCGAAAGTGCCTATTTGAACAATTATTAAGGGACTACTTCCTTACTTTCCTTACTAAAAAAAGGAGCTGCACTATAAAAAGGGTATATTTAGAAGAAATAAAAATAGCAAAGCTCATCTGTATAACACTGCATTTATTATGAAGTAGCTGAAGTTATAATGATCGCAAAACCGGGACAACTTCTGTATAAAGTAAACAATTGTTTCTTAAAATGTAAAAACCAATTATTGAAAAACAAAAATTGCACCACCTTAATTTAGTTTTTGTTGGTGGACGGATTTCAATTGCTATCATTTTCCACTAACTATATTTGGTTGGCTATTTTCTGTTGTACTTGTGAGTACTAAAAACCTAATATTACTTGTTCTTGTATTTGAGGTTGGATACTTCACTGCAAACTTTCTTTATTCTAAGAGAACAACCTTAATAATTTGCCGTATGATCCTCGTTGCATAAAGCATACGTAGTTTCTATGCTTCTGCTTTTGTTGCCTGCTCTTATTCACACTTTACATATCTTTTTTTTCATTAACTCCTTTAAGCTTACAATCTGTCCAATGGACAATAAGTAATTAATATGTAGAGAGTGACAGATTACATTAATAACATGTAGGAGATAACCTCCAGCGAAGTTACTCCTTTAAAAATATCTTAAGTAAGACAATATGACAACAGACAGTAGGTGTCTGTAGATATGCTAATCCTAATTAAATCTGTCTATTAGGTCATTTGGTTTGAATCTCTTAAGCCTACGCACTTCACCAATAGCGTTTGTGAATAAATCACGCGCGAGCACATTAGGGTGGACTTTAGTTCTGGCACTGTACGTTTCACTAAACCGTTTGATTTCGTCTTTAATCGATGACACTTGTAAATCGTTTGCAATTGTTGTGTTGGGAACATACCAGGGGGCATCAACTATTGTTCGTAAGATTTTATTCTGAAACCGTTGTAAGATTGCCAGATTAGAGTTACTTGCACAACCCCACAGTTGTATCCCATACGTCCAGATAGGTTTGAGGATTACCTTGTAGAGTAACAATTTATTGTCCATGGTTAACTGCGACCTTCTACCGATCAGCCAATACATTTGTCTAAATTTCAGGCCAAGTTGCTTTCGTTTCGTGAAAATATGTTTTTTCCACGTTAGGCGTCTGTCCAAATGCATACCCAAATATTTTGTGTCGTCTGCCTGGTTCAACTGATGACCGTTTAGCACTACCGAAGGACACGTGTCTCTATTTAGAGTGTATGTCACGTGTACTGGGTTATTAGCTTAAATTTTCCATTAGTGAGCCAAGTTTGAATGAGGTTTAAGTGGTCCTGGAAATGTTGGGATGCGATTGTTGGGTCGGAGTGTGCTGCTAGTATTGCGGTATCGTCCGCATACGTAGCAACTGCAGTACCGTTACTCGTTGGAAGGTCAGCCGTATATATCGTGTATAAGACAAGTCGCAAGACACTACCCTGTGGCACGCCTGACTGGATTGGGAATAGTTCGCTGTGTTCGTCTTGATACTTTACGAAAAAGTGTCTGTGGGTTAGGTATGATTGTAGTACAATCACAAAGCTGGATGGGAGACATGCTTTAAGTTTGTACATAAGACCTTCGTGCCAGACTTTGTCAAAAGCCTGGCTAATATCTAGAAATGCCGAAGAGCAGTACATTTGAGCTTCAAATGTAGTGTTTATTATATTGACAAGCCTATGTATTTGCTCAATAGTACCGCGGTGACTTCTAAACCCGAACTGGTGATCAGGAATAAGGCTGTTTTCGAAAACTTTTGAAATGACTGGCAATAAGCTTATTGGGCGATAGGACGCCGGTTCTTTGGGATTCTTGCCAGGTTTTGGCAACATTATGATTTGTGCCACTTTCCATGTAGTGGGGAAGTAACCAAGTCTCAATACTGCGTTGAATATTTGCTGTATGGCTTTGTACGCTTTAGTTGTGAGTTCTTGTAGTACCTTTCCGGTAATCAAGTCAAAGCCCGGAGCTTTGCTGGGGTTTGTGTGCCTGAATGTATCTTGGATTTCAGAAACTGAAATTTTATCTATTGGGAGATCCAGTTGATAAGGTGCAGTAAGAAATTCTCTAACTGTAGTTTCATTCTCTACTGCATCTATTTCATGCGGTTTAAACACAGTGGCTAAATGGCTAGCAAATGTTGCGGCCTTTTCTTTGGCACTTCTAGCCCATTGATTATTTGGATCTAAGAGCGGTGGGGTGGATGTTTTTGGCCTTTTCAGATTTTTGGTTGTTTTCCAGAGCGAGTAATCTGTAGCTTCTGTAGCTGTTAGATTACTGAGGTATTCGCTAATAGCTTCATTTTTAATTTGTAGTAATACATTTTTCAGGTCCTTTGCTGCGTTATTAAAGTTTTTCTTATCGTCTTCGCTTCTTGTGAGTTGCCATCTTTTCCTAAGTTTTCTTTTTTTACGAATTTTTATTTTACTATAATTGGGATTTTTCTTTAACAGTAGAATGATGTTGATCTGGTGTAGCAGTCCAAGCCGCTTTTGTATTGAGGTGGTGAGATCGATTACTGCTAAGTCCAGGTCTTCTGGTGTTTTCAGTGGTATATTAAAGTAATTAGAGTGTCTAAAGTTGTTTTGAATACTTCCCAGTTCGTTTGCTTGCTGTGTAATGTGGGTTGTTTCTGTTTTCTAGAATGTGTGAGTGAAGCGTTATTATGAATGGTGAGTGATCGTATGAGAGATCAAAGCATGCCTCTGTCTTGAGTTTCTTTAGATCAAGTCCTTTTACTACCCCAAAGTCTATTAAATCTGGAAGTTTATTCTTATCAGTAGGCCAATAGGTTGGCTGTCCGGTGGATATTGCAGTGAAGTTATGACTTCGGAGAGTTTCATACAGTTGTCTGCCTTTCGGTAGTTATTCTTGAACCCCAGTGTTGATGTTTGGTATTCCAGTCACCTGCAGAAATGAATTTGTTTCCCAGAGTTTTGAAATAATCTTCGAAGTCTTGCTGTTTGTTGTTATACTTTGGTGGGCAATATACCGCTGAGATGTTTATCGTTCCTACTATATCTTCTATAGCTACAGTAGTCGCTTGTAGATTTTCTTTGCAGTAGTGTGGTAGTTCGTGATGCTTGATTCCTTCTCGGATGAGGACTGCTGTTCCCCCATGTGCAGTTCCGTCAGGATGCTTAGTATCATATATGTGATACCATGGGATTTTAGTAACTTTGATGAGTAAAATGTGTTTCGGATATTACCATGATATCTAGGTTATGTAATTGTAGGAATAGTTTAACTTCTTGTGCGTGCAGGCATAGGCCGTTGGAGTTCCATACACCTATTTTAAGTAACTGAGCCATTAAGACATTTTATTTACGAGCGTGGAAATAAGATTCATTATGGTGCTCATTTGTTTGATGAGGTCTTTCATCATATTTTTCAGTTCAACTATGTCACTCGTTGGGGTAGTCTGCACGATTGGGTCTGATTGAGTTGGATTAGCTGCCTGTTGGTGGTTTTGATGCATTTGTTGAGCATAGGTTACGTTAGGTTGAACAAAGCGTGTATTGAAAACTCGAGGTTGTCCTGCTTGATTTCTCAACTGCGGGTAGAGTTTTTGCTGTAATTGTTTATGGACAATGCATCCTCTATAGTTTGCCGGATGATTCTCATTACAGTTGACACATTTAACTTCACTACTCTTGATTTTTCTGGGACAATCTGATGTTAAGTGGGTACCTATGCATTTAACACAGCGTGGATTTTTGCTACAAAAATTTTTAGTGTGACCATATTGTTGACATCTCATGCATTGCGGTATATTTCTTTTAACATGTGGTGCTTCAAATGTCACACTAGTATTCATTAATAATTTCACTTTGTAGATATCCTTGTTATTACTTTGTTGTTTGAGATCTACAAAAACATAGGCAGCCTGATATTCGTTCTTTGTTGTTTAACGTTCCAAATATTTGTTACTTGATGTCCCAAAGCCTCTATGCTTTGCTTTATTTCAGCAACGTCAGTTGAGTAGTGTACGTTTTTTAATACTACTCTAAAGCTTTTCTCATTTTTAGGCTTATAGGTGTGATATTGGGTTTTTTTGTCGTTCAACATTTTAATAATGCTTGTGTATGTCTGCGAGTCGGTCGGTTCTATTTTAACCTGCTCTCTACTTAGTGCTTTATAGTGATATTTGTCCTTGGCTACTTTGTCTAGTTCGGTGACCAAAGGTTTTATATTTTCTACTCCTGCAATAAAAATTGGAGGCGGCTTTGGGTCCCTTTTGTGTTGATTACTATCTGTGTTTGTTTCCATTTCTCTGTCCTCGCCAAGCGTGGCGAATCGATTTTCGCTTAACCAGTAGGTATTTGAATCGGTTTGACTTGAGTGAGCATCATTCTCTTCTACACTTCTCGACCTTTTTGATCTTTTGACAGTTTGCCATTCATTAATTGCAGGAAAGTCTTGTGTAGAGTAGTATGTGGATTGGGTTGAATCTTGTACAGGGAGTTGCTGACTGTAGCTAGATGGGGCTGATACTGTGGTTGTTGTGGCGGTAAAGGTTGTGAATAAAACATGTTAGGTGTTGGTATGAATTGCGGTATTGCATTTTGGTGGTATAGTGTTGAATTTGTTTGCCCGTAGGGCATGTTGTTATAATAAGGGTTGTTGGCCATTAGGCCTCACCCTGTATATTAGAATATTAAATATTAGTTAAAGTTGGTAAATAAATAAATACGCCTGACCTTAAGGCTTCAGTTCGGGCGCGGTGATATCGCAGGTAAATTCGGCCCACACACGTTCACTACGTTTCAATGCTCGGACCGAACTGACATATCTAAATCGTCTGTGATCGTACCTTTTCGTGTGACTAAACCTGAGCACATTCTGCAGTGTCCTTTTTATGTGGATTCAATTAATCCGTTGATATTGCAGATTTTATTATTTCCATTTAATTCTAAATCTACATATAATATCGATAATTGCTCTTTACGGACTCTATTCTTCAAATCATAAATACGTCCGTTTGTGTGTCCTTCCTTTTCAATAAGTTTTTTAATAGCTTTTAGTGATACAGAGTAATGAGTACTTTTGAGCATTAAGTATACTCAAAACTTCCATTTTCTTTTATTTGATATGTATGTGAGCATATTTTGTAAGTTCTAAACATTTCACAATATTTTTATAAGCGTCCATTAATTTATCTGATACTTTACCAATACATCATTACTTGTTATTTTGCAGTCGTAATACGTTATCACTGTTTTGTCGATTATATCCATAATTAGTTTTGTAATTTGTACTCCTAAAATATGTAATGATGGCGGTTGTATTTCTTTGACTACTTCATTATGTTTTTCTTAGTAAGCTATTTATTTTATGCACTAATTACTTGTTGGCTATTTTATTTCGCTTAATAGAGACTTTTGTGTATTTATTTTTGTAGTGTATGTTCTTTATTAGTATTGTAAATTACGTAGATTAATAGATAAAAATTAATTTATATATTGTTGGTGGTGCTGTTGTAATTGGGAGCATTAATACTCACTACTGGATTGTGGTGGCGCTTGTTGATATAGCAATATATGTGACGGTTATATTGCATGTTGTATATAAAACATAAAATTGGGAAGTATTTCTTTCTTACTTGAGTTGATTAAAGCTCATGATTTAGCCAAAATGGGATTAGTAACACTAAATAAATAACAACACTGCACCACACAACCTTTCAGCTTTACTCGCCATCGACTTAGTCAAGTTCTTCAATTTATTATTTGTCATTCTGACTTTGATTTTAAAAAGAATCTTCTCAGTTATTAGAATAAGGGATTTTCAATCATTTGAGTAATGAAAATCTGGTATTTTGAGCCGAATTTGTTATAACCTTAATTGAACAGTCACGAGATCTTTAATCATCTAGTTTCTAGTGTGTTCAAACACGTTTGAGAGCAACCTACTTATACCAATAATTGTTTCAAGTAATACAGTTGTTTATAAGAATTACGTTAAGTTGAAAATCGTGTAATAAATATTTAATTATCTGACTTTTATCTTTTTTTTATCACCTAATTACAAGTGAACATATTGAGTGCGGCTTCGAAAATAAACTATACACCACAGCCTTATTTCTTGATACCTCACAGCTCTTCGGTAGAGTTTGGCTTGAAGGTTTCAAAAATAAAATCCTGGATATTATATTACCACTCTATCTAAAAGCCGTCTTATTTTCATTTGGTGAAGATAAAACCTTTGCTGCCCAACTCTTGCTACCTTTGCGAATGACACAGTCATCTTCACCCAGGCAATGTTATCGGATGAAATAGTGCTAGCACTCCAACAAGCTACAAACCAACTTTCTCGGTGGTTCCAATAGTGTCAAACTAAAATATTTACGCTCAGAAGATTCACGAATCTCAACTCAGTATACATTAATAATAAACAATACCAAATGGCTCAACAGTCTAATACCTTGCCATCTACCTCGACCCACGGCTGAGTTGAAGCTTTTATATTAATCAGAGATTAATCCAAGGTCATACCAGACTTAAACAGTTGTATCTACTAAATAACCGCAAATCTTTCTTAAAATTGAATGCACTGTTTTGCTGTATAAAACTTGTTACGACCTTTAATTTTGTGTGGATTACCGATATGGGTAATACATCTCAAACCAACATACAAAAGCTACAGTGTTGCTGATCGCAGTTAACGCGCCTTAGTATATTCAAAATACACAACTGCATTCTGAACTAAAAATGATGTCCAGAAAAGACCTCATTAAAAAAAGTTCAAAAAAGCTTATAACCAACTCAAGTGCGTATGGTGATGCGCTTCATTAGGATCTTTTTCGAACAAAGATCTATACAAGACGTCAACTATCTCAGGACATTATATTAGCTGATTGTGAGAATTACTGAAACTGTTATTAAAAAGTTCACCGAGCCAGCTAAAAGTTTGTTATTTAGTCTTATTAAGTATAATATGTAACATCAATACTATGTATAACAAAACTATTTGTTAATCTGGCAATAAACATAGTTAAAAAAATAACACTGTAGGCAAAAAATAGAGAAATTTGGCTAGTAGACAATGCCCTATTCACTTTTCGCCACAGATCATGCTCCAATAATTTACCATCTGCAAAATTATCTTGACAAAAGCATTGCTTGTCAGAAAGACGTTGAGAAGAAAATTAATCTAAAAGAAAAACTAAGCGATAAGCAAAAAACTACTTTTTCAGATAGTTTGAAACATATCCAATAAGAAGAAATATACTTGGATTAGAAATTTAACTATTTCCTTAAAAGATTAATTAATTTGCTTAGTTTATCAAACACGGTCAGCGTTACAATCTAATCATTTGTGATTAGTGCAATAAAATATAATTTATACTATATCGGCTTTAATGTAAGTCTAATTGCCTCTCAGCAAATAGTCATATCTGATTAACTTTTCCAACTAAATTGGTATATATTCTACTTACGAGATTAAAATCCTGATTATTCTTGATTTTTTAAGCAAAAAAATGCTAGCAATTCAATTTTTGGGTATATTTTGTAATTTTTAGTAATTACCTTAGTTTTAAATAGGTTTATGTATTATTTTGTTATGGCAAAGTGACATGGGTTAATGGCATCATGCTAAACAAAATGTCTATTACTAAAAAATTGTACTTAGTGATTCACGTTTTTGTAAAATTACAGATGAGAGTTGCAAGAAATCAATAAGAAGGTGATCAACACACTGCAACAAAAGAAAAACTAGAAATGGCTTAACTGTTTGCCCGATTTGTATTCTTTGAGAGTTATGGCAGGTTAGTTGGTTCAGATTTATGTTTCGGTGAGCGATAAGAAACATTGAAGTTACTGATTAGAAAAAGTGATAGCCGCAGATATCGACATAACTTACAATGCCAGATTGTATGATTAACCCATTGAAACGGATATGGAACATGTTCGCCAGCATTCCAGCCAGATAAAATTCGGGTTAGAAACTGCCCCGGAGCGAACGTTATTTTGTTATAGAACTTGAATCGAAACATTCAACTGCCCGTTTTTCATTAATTTAAGTGCATATTAGGTGATGTAAAATATCCCAGAAAATAATAGCAGTTTAAACTGATAAGGAAAAAATTAGTACTGAGACTTTGAAAGTTTAATAAATTTCTATAAACTTCTTAGTTTCTAAATTACGATTTCTTTTGTAAATTCCGTTACTAAAATCTGAATAAAAAAATAAATAATATTACGTTATTGCAAACAGACGTTCGCAATAACGTCATATTGTAATTAAGATAAGCAAAGTATTAAGGTAACTCTGCAAATTTGTTTACAAATAATATTTTGATCGTAAATTTAAACGTTATCTGAAATTG
Organism: Sinelater perroti; assembly: GCA_036346155.1. NCBI lineage: Eukaryota > Metazoa > Arthropoda > Insecta > Coleoptera > Elateridae > Sinelater > Sinelater perroti. The sequence goes on along the minus strand of JARFIY010000167.1, from coordinate 2,360,272 downwards.
CATCACTTGAAGTGCTTAAAATTTGTTTCGTGCCGTCATGCGAGTTTCCAACAAAAGTTAGTATGTGCATTATTAAAATGACAATTTTTTTGTTGATCTTTTTAGATAGCAGATGAGTTATTTGTATATTTATAAAGCTCTGGCAGTTTTTGAAACTTGTTTTAAAAAAAGGACATTTATGTTTACCTTATACATAACGAAATAAGATAAATATAATCATTTGTGTGGCCATTACAATCCTTTTGTAGGATAACGAAATTAAGGCATTTTTAAAAATCGGTGAGAGTTTAGAACACACAAAAGTTTGAGTATTACTATTAATTATAAATGGTCTAAAATTATAAATGATCGAGACAAGCAGAAATTGTCATCTACTACAAATTTGCACTGATAAAAGCAGCGGCGGCTTTCTTATGTGTATAAATCCGGTAAATAAAATATGAGTAATAATTTATTCACCGTATGTTTTAAAAATAACCCAGAATTGATTTAAGGAATAACAACCTTCCTTAAAAATCTGTAAAGATTGCATGACTTATCTTTCACAAAAGCTAAGACACGACGTTGCCTTAAGTGACAGTAGTTTGTATATGTCGGCCGAAAAATAAATAAGAACCAAGGAATAAACACCAAGTTATGTGCTAGAAACGGTAAAAGTACTACATAAACGCCACAAGTGCTGAAAATCGTGTATCGAAATCATTGTTTACTAAAAAAGTTTTTGCAAGAAACCAGAGAGCACGTGGATAATCATAAACGGTCATGCCGATCGATTGCAACTATGAAGAAAATGTCGAAAAAGTGCCTGATTTTCTAAAAATTTCGGAAAAAGCTTCACTGAAATCCAAGGCAATAACTCATTGCACTTTAATCGAAAAACTTGGTATGGGAAGTTAAATTCAAGGTTTGTTACACATCAATGGTCAAAAATTGTACCTAATTAAACATTGCAAAGAAACGAAAACTTCTAAAAACAGTTGTAACTGAGGACAAAACGTAGTTTTTCGTTGAAGTCTAAATTGAGATTACGAGATGAAGAAAATCTCCAATGCTATTTAGGATTCCAATCCACAAAGAATTCTAATCAAGTGATACAACGCCTGTATTAAAGCGATGGTTAATCCTGAACATCGAGGTTCAAGCAGTTGACGATAATGCATCCTCTCATACTTCACCAAAAATTTAATTTCTTCCTTCAGCGTTCACCCGATTCGGCTTCCTGCTGTTATTTTTTATTCTTTAAGTCGATACCTAACTATTTCTGGTTTTTAAGCCATCCCTGTTTTTGGGGGGAATATAGACAAAATGACAATACTCATCATAGAAGGAGTTATATATTCAATACTTAGGGGAATACTTAGAAGCCACGAATACTGTTTGCCAACGTCGATACATCGAATTGGTTAGATTGGTGATAATACTCGCTGAAATGCTCTCCCATTCGTTCTTTCTTTAATCTAATTTTTATACAGATTTCTGGATTTTGAATTCCGTACACTGGTAGCCAACCTTCCCACAGACTAAATGAGATAACTAACTTCATTATTCCAAGACTTAAACGATTTTGTTCTTTTGATCTATTGTAAATTGTTATCAAATTGATATATGAGGATTTGTTCCTGCATTTTTAATAAAAGTAAAAGTTATGGAGAATGTCTACCCATTTAATTCAAAAAAGGGGCTCAATGCTTCATATTTGTTAATTGGTCCAAAATAGGACAAACCTTTTTTCCTAATGTCAAGGGAACGTTATGAAGCAAAGGTTGCTCTAAGAGTAGATGCGAGTAGTTAAGAGGTTTTACTTAAAGGCACCATTAATAGCTAACATGCCGTGAATTAACGAACAAAGAGCTTCTGTTGTCGAAGCATATATTCGGAATAACTCTGTTGTGGTCGCACAATTTGCTTTTCGCATGCACCCTTGATAGAAAATAGCTTTGTTGTAGAAAACGTTAGAAGTACTAATTTTGTAAAAAGAGAAGGTTAAAGACCTAAAAGAACGCGAACGTCGGAAAAACATTAGTTTAGTAAAACGTCCCGTTTTCATATTTGCGTGCAAGCGTGCCATTGCTCTTTATAAGTCTAGTTATACTAAATGTTCTACTAAATTTGGTTGTTGCATAGAACTTACCAAATGTAACTGGAAAAATTTTCTGGAAAAGCGTGTTACGCGACGCAGTTGTTTTCTTTACCGAAGAAGCACAGTCCCCCCTTGTATAAATGTGTTGATAAATAAGTCTTGCGTTATTGAAGTGTTAACAACCCATGCGATATCCATACTAGACGCAATGAACGTGTTACTATGTGGTATGCCGTGGTTATTGGTTTTTACTTTTTTGAGGGAGATATACGAAAATAATTCGACAATTTATAACATCAAATATTTGTATACTCCAACTAGCCCACAAAGCACGAGCTTTGCTTCAAGTGTTTAATGTCTCAACCCAGCAACATCACTTTGCCAGTCTACTTACTGGAACTCGCCCTATATGAATTATTCCTAAGTTGAAGTTTAAAAACATCGCTTTAAGAATTTCCAAGCCCCACGAAATTCGTAATACATTCAGAAATCAAGCGCATTATTTAGCACATGTTGGAAAAAGTAATGAAGAATTTCAATGTACAACTTCAACAGTCCATTTAAAGGGGGGATACCATTTAACCAATATGTTTTAAAGTAGTTTAAAATAAAACTTTTAGTTTTTAGCTTTATCGTGTATAATGGAATTTTGTATACCTCTTATTATTTTTCCTTTATTTAACCTGAAGAAAAAGAAAACGTACTTAACTGCAAATCATTTTCCTACAAGACGTCTGACGCGTGTTATTCCATCAATTTCGGAGAGCATAAAATGTGACTCATTTCACTAGAGCACCTTAGTTGAGTCATTTTTATTCTAGTGGGCATAGCTGTATGTCAATCGAGTAAGAATGATTCTCAAATATTTCCGCTTTTTGCACAAGATGTCTGGCAGGTAAAGCAGCAGCAGGTTTATCAGTGTAAATTGAGGAATGGCAAATATGTGACTAGTTCGCCAAAAATGACCATGAAAGTGACGTGAATTAAAACGAGAGAAGCTACGAACGTTTCCGTCAAACAAGCGGGAAGTCGTTCAAGGTCTATCTGACTGTATTTACTAACAACTTTGTCATTAACAGTTACTTGTCAGGGAACTTTTGAAATGGCTGAATGAAAAATCCTGAATTGCCCGCTAAACCCCGCCTACATTCTGGATATCCTTTAATAGTGATGTTGTGGATGTTTCCGTATGACATAAGACATCTACGACTAGTATCACATGATAAATAAGACAATAAAAAAGTATTAAGGCAACAATAATAAAAATAGCATCTATTACTATTTTAGAAAGAGATTTGTGATGGTATTCACAATAACTGCAAAGAAATGATAATCTCATAATAACACATTTTATTTATATTATGTTATTATTTAGTTAAAAGCAATAATTTTTGTTTAAAAAATAACACTATGACAACTTTTTCTTTAGACACCAGTTTGTGAACTATTTTTACTGTTTGCTATACGCTATAATTCTGCAGAGTCGCTGCAGCCCATAACTTTAATTGTTTCATATGTATATCGTATTCTCGGCCTCCTTTCTGCTTTGGCATTTACTTTCATGTGTTTTTAATTTTATATAACTTTTCCATTTTTTACATCCGTAGGTTTCTTTATTTGTTTCATCCTTTTCAAAACATTTTTGTTTGTTATTCTGCCATTCCATTTTTTCTTCGGAATATTCCTTTAGCAATATATTTCTATTTCTACCAATCTTTGCTTTTATCTAGTACCTAGCATTCAGTTGTCACTAGATAAAAAGATTGCTTTTATTAATCGTGCTTTTTTTTGAAAACAATAATCTTTGATATGAGTAACTGTTTAATCTTATATAAAGCTCTCCGTACTAGTTAAATTTTGTACCTTATTGGTTGTTGTGATCTTCGATTCTCCATAATAAGACTTTCTAGATATAGAAATTTGTGTACTTTTAATATATTTGTATTTGCAAGAGGATGCTACTTTTGTTTTTTCTATAAATATTTTTATACTGTAGTTATTTTAGATTCAAACTTTTCCTTGCTTTTCGCGAATGCGGCAACACCATATACGTATTTTAAGGTTTTAATTCTGTTTTCTTCTAAGGGTTCCCTCGTTTTCTAAGTTTTACACGTTACCTAATACTGCCAAGCTAAAAGCATTATATAGAAATAATAAACATCAGAAAAAATCAGTTCCTACTTCACAGAACGACTTTGTAGTAATAGAAATTAAAGATTTAGAAACACCCCTATGTATGTTAAATCGTTAATGCAAGAAATTGTTAAGAAAAATACGGGTAACCACAAGCACGATAGATAAGTAATTTAATTAGCAGTTGAAGTAGTCTCTTATTCTCATTTAGAAGACATATATTTTATAAACTTATTAGAAACTATGAAGATACATTTATATTTCTGTAAAACAAGTATTGAGGTATTATCTGTTTTTTAAGTTAAAAAATTAATAATCATCCCTTAGACATTAAAACAAAAATTGCTGAAGAAGAAGAGTCAAAAACATTTGGCAGCAAACCAAGCATCCCAACGATAAAAATAGATTAAATAGGTTAACCAGAAAACTGAGCAATTCACTAAAAGATTGGAAAAATGAAACTTTTGACGAATATGTAAGTAATCTATCGCCGTCTTCGCACAATGATTATACTTTGGGAAGAGCAACAACAGAACTAAGATGCTCCAAAGAACCTATACCCCAATTTGGGTAGTCGATGGCACAGAACAGAAGAAAAGAACGCAGAGCTCTTTGTTGAACAATGATTCAATATTCAACAGCCACACCTCAAGAACTAGAACTATTAGAATATCTAAATGTTCCATTGCAATTAAGTCCACCCCTACAACATTTTACGCACGAAGAAATAAACTCGGAAATTAAAAATCTCATTGATACAAAGGCGCCGGGTTTTCGATTTCGTTTCAGCCAAACCATTGAAAGAATTGTCTAAAAAGACATTAATAGCAATTACATAAATATTTAATGCAGTAATAATATTACAGTATCTCCCAATACAGTGGAAATTTGGACAAATAATATTAACACATAAACCAGGAAAACCCCAACATTAAGTTACCTCATACAACACTTTCGTCAATATTATCAAAATTGCTTGAGAAGCTCATATTGAAAAGGGTGATGCCCGTACTAGATAAACAAGAACTCATCTCTAAACATAAATTCGGATTTAGACGCAAATACTTTACGTTAGAACAAATTCGCAAAGTTATGGATGTAATGAAAAAGATCTTAAAGAGCTCTGATACTGTGTGGTAATTTTTAAATGTAAGCCAGGCATTTGACCAAGTCTGGCATCCTGGCTTACTGTTCAAAATCAAGCAGTACTTACCACATCAATATTACCTACTTAGAAAATCACATTTAAGTGACAGATATTTCTTCTTCTTCTTCTTTAACCCTCATTGTGCCCAGTATTGGGCATAGGTCTCCCTCAAATTCTTCCAAGTAGCGCGATTCTGTGCGACTCTCATCCATGGCAGTCCTGCTACTCTCTTAATGTCGTCTTGCCATCTCATTATTGGCCTGCCACGCTGTCTCTTGCCTGTCCATGGTCTCCATTGGAGGATTTTAACGTTCCACCTACTGTCTTTGATCCGAGCTGTATGTCCTGCATATTCCCATTTCAATTTCGTCGCTCTTTTCACTACATCCGCGACCCCAGTTCTATCTCTATCCATTTATTTCTTTTTTTGTCTCGTATTGTAATTCCAATCATTGCTCTCTCCATTGCTCGCTGAGTGACTTCCAGTTTTGTTTTTACTTGTTTCGTTAATGTCCATGTTTGAGCGCCGTATGTCATTATGGGAAGTATACATTGGTCACATACCTTAGTTCGCAAGCGTTGGGGTATTTTGTTGTTTTTTATTAAAATATAAGCTAGCTTTCCAAAAGCTGCCCATGCCAGACGTCTTCTTCTATCTATCTCGTGTTCTCTGTTTTCCTTCCTTAATGTTACAGTTTGTCCTAGATATATATATATATATATACTCGTTGACATTTTCTAGGATAGTTCCATTTATGTTTATTTGTGGGTTCTCAAGACACATTGTCTTCGTCTTATTCAAATTTACTTTTAGACCTATTTTCTTAGAGGTCTGACAGATATTATCAGGTGAAATATGGTAACAATCCTATATCCAATTAGCGCTGCAGTTCCACAAGAAAGTGTCATAGAACCCATTCTATACCAAATATTTACAGCAGATCTACCATGTAACGGGAATGTAGTCACGGACACATTTTCAGACGATACTGCGATACTAGCTTCGCATATAGAACCTACACAAGCAGCGGTATAACTACAAAGATCACTTACAGAAATTGTTATGCAAGTGGCACATAAAAATTAATAAGAATAAATCAACAGCAATAACATTTACTACAAAGCGCGATAATTTACCACCGATCATACTAAATGGCTTATAAATTCCATACAAAAATAAGCTAAGTACCTCAGCATGGATTTAGACAGAAATATTGTTGAAACCTACGTAGACTTATAGAATTCAATTCTGGGTTTGAGCGAAAACGTCGAATATTGAAATAATACTATGATGTGCAGTTTATCAAACGCGAAATTGTAATTGTCGGAAATAAAACGCTTCACACTGATCTCAAGGTTCAATGAGCCAGAGACAAAATAAGAAGGTATGCAATCAACTATGTAAACAGACTACAGAGCCATCCTAGTGTGTTAGTGACAAATCTTCTGAAAGATGGAAATATTACTTGACGTTTAAATAGACAAAAAACACTATATCTTACTAATTAGTGATTAGTAATACCTAGTCTACTCTACTAGTTCTACTCAAGAATGTTGTGGTAATCATTAATGGAACAACAAGCATTTTATAAGCTTGTTGCATATGTAGAACATTTATGTGTAAAATAACCATTAAATAAACATAGCTTAGATTTCAATATATAGTTTGCTGTGATGTAAACTGTTCATAAGGTCTGGTGATGATCAGACCTTATTTCTCTAAGAATAAACACGACAAACACGCCAAATGTTATCAAGATAAGCTCTTCAATATTTTTGATTTGTTTAAGAATATGGAATAGGTCATTGCAGTAGGACAGTGCATATTCCTTAATTTCTAAATTTTTATAAACATTCCATCTTTCAACCGTTTGCATAGCCTTCAAGCTCTACAATTTTGATTGCTCCTGACTTCTACGCACAGGCTCAAAAGTCTTAAAATTAATCAAGGAGAGATTGTTGTGCTCCAGAAAAACCAATGAAATTTATAAATTACGTATTCTAGTGCAAGAGGATGTCTTCGTCGTGCAAATATTTTAGAAATTAATGAAACTTAAAGTATGCCAGACGTTCTGCAAAAATTGAGTAATGGAGAAGAAGTTACTGACGACAGAATATTGACGACAATGGTAACAAAGTACCAATAGAAGATGCATCGACAAGGTTGAATTAATACAGAAGAAAAAGGAAAAATTGATCACTAGACAGCAAGCGAGAAATCCGGACGGTAACTTATAGCAAGACATGAGAGCATGATGGCGAAGACATCGAAATGTGGAATTTATAGAGTAAAATAAATTTTCTGATAACCAGATGTGGCACTACATCTGCATGCAAGAATATCTGCATAATACTAGTTGGAAAAGTTTCGTGTGCCTTGTAACGAAAAATCCGGGTAAGACAGCATCACCATAGCATCCTCTGCATCCTGACATCATTCTGGCTGCGGGAGCTTCCATCGGATTCGCCCCCGGGTCCCCCGGGTGTATGCGCCGCTCACAGTGACCACAAGATGGTGCCGAACGCTTCAAGGCTACACCAAATTGCGCGTATTACGGAGGTCGCACATAAACTTATCAGATAACAAATTACTCCGATATTAAAGCCCAAATTGGACCATATCGAGTACTATAATTCAATTAGGGATTATATAAGTGAAAATAACACGCATGCAGAACAGAAGAATGGGTAAATGGAGTTGAGTTGAAAGAATTAACGAACAGTGAGTAAATTTAATATTAATAAAAGTTATTGAGGTTAGAAAGTTTAATAAGGTTGAGAATTGCATGAAGTAGTGGGTGACAAGATAATTATCCAAAAGCACAAAATATAAAATTCATCAAGACAAATTCAGAATAGGCAACACATTATACAAAGTAAAGTTTTCGAGGCTGCATATATACAAATCCGTTGCCAGACTACATACGTACTACAAAAACAAATTACAGCAATGAAAGAAAAACTAGATAGAATTATGGGGAAGTTAGATGTAATAAATGAACGAGAAACGCGCATAGAACAAAAGTTTGATACATTAAAAGCTGAAATAGATAAGCTTAATAAGGAGAAGGCGGCATTAAAGGAAGAAAATTCACAAATAAAAAACGGATAACAGAACAAGAAGAAAGAGGTACGAAAAAATAATATGATAATACACGGAACACATGATGTGAATGAGGAAGTTGAATTACAACTAAAAGAAAAAATTAGAACTCTGCTACGTGATATGGAGGTACAAATTAATATGGAAACTGAAATAAGATATATTTAGACTAGGAAGATATAGAGACAACCAAAAAAGGCCTATACTAATAGAACTGAACTCTAATAACAAAAGGATAGGAATTCTTAAAGCTACTAAAAAATTGAAGGGAACTAAAGTATATATAACGAAATATTTCTCAAAGCAAATACAAGAAGATAGAAAAATTCTAATCCAACACATGAAAAAAGCAAGAGAAAGTGGAAATAGAGCGTTTGCAGTTTACAATAAGCTGGTAGTAAATGGGGAAAGCTACAAAGAAGAACAATTAATAGAAGAACAAAATGATGAAATACTAAAAAAGAAAGGTGCTAGAACAGTGGAAGAGAGATCACCGCAAGAAACGTCAAGCAAAGAAGATACAATTTTCAAGACAACAACCAAAAAACTAATAACTAAACAGGGCACGGGATACAAAGAGGACGACAATAACAATGGCAAAAGGAATATGACCAGGCAAATGGATTTAATACCAAATAAGGAAGTACCAAAACTAAATAAAAGAACAGAATATGGAAATTGGCCACCTGGAACATTAGAAGTTTATCCGTAAAGGAAAACGAGTTACTAAATGAATTTACAAAGGCAAAACTAGATATATTAACTATAAAGGAGACTAAGAAGAAAGGCAAAGGAATAATGAATCTGGTAGACGAGAACGTACTCATTTACAGTGGAATGCTAGAGAATAAAAGAGCAGTAGCGGGAGTTGGTTGTATAATCAATGAGAATGAAGCTGTAATTATCCAAAACTGGAAGGACTGGAACAAAATAATGATAACGATAGATCGTAAAGAAACAAATGGAAAGATAATAACAATAATAGTAGCATATGGATCGAACGAGAACGATTCAAAAGTGAACAAGGGTAAATTCTGGGAGGAGTTAACAGAAGCAACAGAAACCAGTAAAGAAAGGATATTTGTAACATGAGATCTAAACAGCAGAGTGGGAATAAACGAAAATAAAGATATAAAAGTAGTAGATAAATTTGGCGAAATAGCAAAAAACAACAATGGAGAACGGTTAGTAGACTATTGCACATTAAATAATTTAGTAATAGCGAACACATTCTATAACCACAAAAACATACATAAGTTTACAAGAGAAATAATAGATTATATATTAGTCGAGATGAACAACAGGAAAACAGTGAAAGATGTTAAGGTTAGAAGAGGAGCAGAAATATTTAGTGACCACTATCTACTAGTCGCAAAAGTAGAAAGAGAAGAAACTAATACGGAAGAGGTAAGAAAACAGATAACCAAGAAAGTAGAATTTCAAACAATAAAAACTTACAAATTAAATAATGAAGAAGCAAGGAACAGATACAAAGAAAGCCTTAGTAGAAAAGTAAGAGAATTGCAAGGAAGTGTAGAAGAAGCAAATCTAATTATGGGGAATGTTTCAAAATGTAATACTAGAAGCAACAACGGAAGCGTATGGAACAACTAGAATAACAAATACCAAAAAGCAAACAGCATGGTGGAATGGCAACATTAAGATGCAGGTTAGGATCAAAAATGAAACATGGAAGAAATACTTAAATAACAGAAAGGAAGAGACTTACAAAAAAAGGAGCAAAGAATAAGAGTTAAAGATTTAGTACTAAAAGCTAAGCAAGATACATGGAAAGAATTTGGAGAAACACTGGAGAGAAACAGCAAGGAGAATCAGAAATTATTTTATAAAATACTAAAATCAGCACGAAACGGTAAACCAATGTACGAGGGTAAGATAAAAAATAAGCGAGGTGAAATTCTAGTAGGTGAACAGGAAACAATAGAGATATGGAGAGAGTATTTTGAAGAACTGCTGAACCCGACAGGGATAGAGAATAAAAAGGTTAAAGAAGAGGAAAGAAGAAAAGAGGATAAATTAAGGGAAATATACATTAAGAGTTCAGAAAATGAAGACGTTGAAAAAATAGAGTTGCAAGAAATGAGAGAAGCAATACAGGGAATTAAAATTTGAAAAGCAACCGGACATGACCAAATTAAGGCAAAGATGATAAAATATGTGGGCGAAGACGGAGAAATGTTATTACTAACGATTTATAATAAAGTCTGCAGGGAAAAAGCAATACCTAAAGAGTGGGAAATAGGAAAAATTCTCCCAATCCACAAAAAAAGAAGAGAGAACTAACTGTGACAACTACAGAGGAATTACTCTATTAAGCATATCTATGAAGATCTATGAACGTATATTGGAGAGAAGATTAAGAGGAAAAATCGAGAAGACATTATCACAATCACAAAGTGGATTTAGAAAGGGTTTTAGTGTACAAGATCATATATTTATATTAAAACAGATAAGGATAGATCAGTGAAGTACAATATAAAGATGCTGTTTGCGTTCATAGACCTGACAAAGCATTTGACAGGGTAAATAGAAATAGAAATGAGGTATTTGAGGAGAGTGAAAGGAATAACGTTAAAAGATCGGATAAGGAATGATGTAGTGAGGGAGGAACTGGGAATCGAATCGATACATCAGTTTATAGAGAAGAGACAACTCAGCTGGTGGGGCCATCTACAACATTCTATGAGAAACAGCAGGCAGGTTAAGCAAGTATGGAATAAAATGGTCGTTAAAAAAAGGGGCAAAGGAAAGCCACGAGAAACGAGGGATGGTGTAGTGAAAAAAATATTAGCCAGGAAAGGAAACTCGTGGCAAGAAGCGAGTGTAATAGCGCAAAATAAAAAAGAGTGGAGTGGGTTTGTCCACCAAAATTAAAATTATTGTGGGCGAAAGTTATATGAAAAAAAGGTTTCCAATATGATTGCATTCCGAAGACTGGTGTTTTTCCCGTCATGTTGGGCCAGAGCCATAATGCGCCTGCTATGACCAAACAGTCAAAGGATGTCTACGAATCCACGTGTACAGCTGTAACAATTGCTGGCATACCTCCAATTTTGATTCTAATTTTGCTGAACGACTAGAACATAGGGAACCAATTGTATGTAGGTTTTTATCATATTTAAGTCTTTGTGGATGATGGTGTACAAAGAGTCGCGATACAGATCTGTGACATCTACCATCAAATGTGATTTATCTAATTGCTATTATTAAGTCAAGTGCTAGATAATTTGTAGATTACGCACATTTGCCAAACATCAGATTCTACCACTTGGAAACGACGTCTTTTGTATTATAGTGCCCCTATAATAAAATATAGTCTTTTTATATTTTATTATCATAACTGCAAATATATATTCAAGGAAAGAGTTAGTAACCATGATATTCAAATAAGGATTTTAAATGGTTTTTTTTAAACAAATAGTAAAAAATCAAATTAACCTAAGGAAAACTTGTTGTAGTTACTGAAGAGACAACAATCAGTGTAAAACAAATTGATTCCTTAAATATGTTGCTTTGGGATTTCTCAAGCACATTACATTCATAATACTTTTCATAATTCTATATTTTTTAAATTCTGCCAAAATAAAATAAAATGTATTTAAAATAATATACCTTTAATACCAAGACAAAATTTTAATTTTATTGTAATTTTTACTTATTTAAGAAATATGGCAACTTTAATTTCGTTTAATAAAAAAATTGTTCAATTAGTTTGGTTTTATTTTTGTTAACTTATATTGCCATTCATAGTTCCCATTTGGCTTTCGCAGCGTAAATATGTTTGAGTCACCGCTCTGACCGCTAGAAAATTCAAGTGCTAACATTATCGCGCGTGATAAACAAAGGCGGTAAATAAATAAACTAAAGTGATTTTCATTCATTTATTCATAAAGTTAATAAATTTAAATTTAATTCAATACAACAAAAAATGATCTTGAGTGCGCAGAATAAAACATAACAAAACAATATATTAAGCATTTGTAAATAGCCCGGAAGCTCAATTGATAAACGTTATGAAACATAAAAACAGCAGGAGTTCGGGGACAAAACTTAGTGATTAAGATAAAACAATGTTACCGACACCACAACCCACATACGGTATTAACTATAACATGACTCCACCGCAACTGATGCAACAACCGCTACAACAAAAAATGCAACAACCAGCACAACAAACAACGCAACAACCATTCGTAAAATCCAATCCCCATGCAGCAAGCTGCCAGTATCCAAGTTGATGCAAGCCTGTGGTCCTTCAGAATTACTGCGATCTACTGCCATCCAAGACATGCCATATCTCCTGAAGAGTACAAAGAATTCTTTCAATCTGAAGGCAATAGATTTATAATTGGCGGAGACTGGAATGCTGTAGTAAAGATCTGTCGTTACCATTAAAATACGACTGCTCAGATGCTATGTGTTTAGTGTACTTTTGTATGGTATGGAAGCGTGGACGTTAAATCAAGCCGCACTAAACAAACTTGACTCCTTCGAGATGTGGACTTACCGGAGGATTTTAAGAGTATCGTGGACGGATAGAATGACAAATCTGGAGGTACTGAGAAGAATGGGAAAGGAGAAGGAAATTACAAATACAGTCAAAGAAAGAAAACTCCAATATCTGGGACATATCATGCGTGGAGAACGGTACAACATACTACGACTTATACTACAGGGCAAGATCATGGGAAAAAGAAGCGTTGGTAGAAGACGAATGTCATGGCTGCGCAATCTACGAGAATGGTTTGACTGCAGCTCTCAAAAATTAGAATAGCCAATATGATTGCCAACCTCCGAAGCGGAGATGGCACTTGAAGAAGAAGAAGGAATGAAAAAACACAGTATGAGGTGGGAGACTGACGACACCAAAAGGAAGAAACCTCCTAAATGCGTTAACTACACAGAATTGTAATTATCTTAGCACTGGCGAACCGAAATATTGGCCAACCGACTCCAACAAGTTACCAGACTTCTTAGATTTCTTCATTCTGAGGGGTGTATCGCCAAACTATATGCAAATTGAATCAAACTTTGAACTTCCGTCAGACCACACACCAGTCATTGCAACACTAAGCTCGCACATTATCAACATCTCACCTACTCCTAACCTTACAACAAAAAAAAATAAATTGGAAAGAATTCAAAGCTTTCATAGAAGAAAACACAAGTCTGGAAATAAGAATCAAAAATACCGACCAACTAGATGAAGCAGCACAAACTCTCGTTAGCCTAATACATCAAGCTGCCTGGCACTCAACACCAACGCCAATATAAACATCCACAAAAACGGAAAACATACCGCTCCATATTAGAGAATTAGTAATAGAAAAACGAAGAGCAAGGGCTAGATGGCACAGGACAAGAAATAACGAAGACAGATTGATTTACAACAGACTAAGGAGGAAATTACATAATACTCTCAACAAAGTAAGAAACACTACCTTTGAACACTACGTCACCTCACTGTCCAAAGAAGATTATACTATTTGGAAGGCCACAAAAAAATTCAAAAGACCGCAAGTAACAATACCGCCAATAAGGAAACCAGACAGAAGCTGGGCAAAAAGCGATATCGAAAAAGCCACAGCATTCGCTGAACACATCGAAAAAATATTCACTCTACCTCCATACAGAAACTCTGATGAAGAAATCGAAGATTTTCTGAACATACCTTGCCAAATGTCATTACCTATAAAACCATTTTCTCCTACAGAGATAAAACAGGAAATCAAAAACTTAAATCCACGCAAAGCATCAGGTTATGATTTAATAAGAGGAGCAACACTAAAGCACCTCCCACGAAAGCAGTAGTTCTATTGACAACAATCTTCAATAGTATGCTGAGATTATCGTATATCCCAGCGATATGGAAATTTGCTCATATCATCATGATAGCCAAACCTGGAAAACTAGTCAATGAAATCAGCTCACACCGACCGCTTAGCATGTTACCCACGCTATCAAGGCTATTTGAAAAGCTGCTACTCGCCAGAATTAGAGCTGACATAGACTTATTAACTATAATACCTGACTACCAATTTGGATTCAGGGAACGCCACTCCACTATTCAACAAACACATAGAATAATAAATACAATTGCAACTAGCCTAGAGGAGAAAACATATTGTACAGCGGCATTCCTAGATATAACACAAGCCTTTGACAAAGTGTGGCACACCGGACTATTACATAATATTAAAACCACATCCCCCAGTCCATACTACTTGCTACTAAAATCATACATCTCTGAAAGATACTTCCAAGTTCGATTCAACAACTCTTACTCACAATATCATCTAGTGCCAGCCAGGGTGCCACAAGGCAGTGTTGTCGGCCCACTACTATACCTAGTATACACTGCCGATGCACCAACCACAAACGATACCACCATCGCAACATTTGCTGACGACACGGCCTTACTTGCAACGAATGCAGACCCACTTTTAGCTACACGATGCCTACAACGCCACCTAGACCTTTTTAAAGAATGGTGCAGTGCATGAAAGATCAAGGTTGACCAGGAAAAATCAATACAAGTTAGTTTCACCACAAGAAGATCAACCTGTCCACACGTTACAATCAACAACACACAAATACCAGCTAAAACGGAAGCTAAATACTTGGGATTACACCTCGATCAAAAATTAACATGGCAAAAGCACATCAAAAGTAAACGACAACAAATGAATTTTAAACTAAGAGAAATGCACTGGCTAATGGGTCGTAAGTCCAAGTTAACACTAAATAACAAACTATTGCTATATAAAACTATAATAAAACCAATATGGACATATGGTGTTCAACTCTGGGGTTGTGCTAAGCCAACCCATACGAAGATAATACAGCGACTTCAGTCAAAGGTACTGCATACAATAACCAATGCACCGTGGTACGTCTCCAATCAAACTCTGCACAATGACCTGCAAATACCACATGTTAATGATGAAATACAACGACTAGCCACACTCTATAACCAAAGACTCCAACGACACGAAAACAGACTAATTGAAAACATAAGCGCTCCACTCAATGTCAGAAGAAGACTGAAAAGACAATGGCCAACCGACTTAGCACAGTAACCACAACACAAGAGAAGCAGCCATCACTCATCTATAGAACCTAAGAGAATCAACAGTGGTTGAAAACTCTACTCATGCCTAGACACATATCAAATTTACTGATTGCTCTAAATTGTATAAAGAGTAGATTGTACATAAGCTGCAAACCCAATAAAAAAAATTGCCAATCAGAAATACTGCATCGTAAATCAAAGTCTAATTTCAATTATTTATGAAATAACTTTCTCTGAATTTACATGTTTACTTCCAGACGCCAAGTCGCATAAACCCGACTGCCCGTGTAGTGTTTACCAAGGACACGCTTTTTAATTTTGTATTGTTCCGTGACTAAATTTTTAATTAGTTATTTAGTACTTCCGCTAACTTAACATTGCTTGGCTGTTGGGATTTTTAAATGTCTGTACCATTACGTCTTAAACGGATATTATCAAAATTTGCTTGTTTATTTCAAGGTTTGTATAGAATATAAAAAGAAATTTTGTTAACTGGCAGGTTATCTTATTTTTCCAGTAATAATTACTAATTAAATTTTATATCGAATTAAAAATTAAATGTTTGTTATATGAGATTAAGCTGCAAATAAATTGCATTAGCGGCCAAATTACAATTACAAACCTTCTCAGAAAAATGTATTTTATCTGTAATATTCAAACCCAAGAAATAAGTGTTATTCAGTTACCTAATGTGTTCTGAAGAGACATGTAGTGTTTCGAGAAGCAGTGCCTTTAAACGGCACAGAAGGTTCCTGGACCGCTAGTCAACATCGCATACCGCTATGAATGGAACAAGTGAGCCAGTTACTGCAAAAAGGCTGTTGTGGTATTGTATGCATGAAAAATAGTTAAAATTGAATATATGATATGAACCGTGAAAGCAATAGAAACAAACTAAACAAACAAATGCTGCTGAACTGCTGGAAAGAACCAAATTGATTAAAAATTTGCTTTAAACATTATTGCTGTTAAAAGGAATCCACCATCAAGATATTGCACCAACTGAAACAACTGCTATAGATGTATTTAGAAGTATCCCTTAATATACAATTTTCCTTACAGGTGTCCGCTTCTGTTTTAATTTTATATGTATTTTTTCAGTTTGAAATCATTTAAAATTTTATTAGTTGTCCTTGGTTATTTCAATCAAACAAAAAATTTCTCCGGTATGGTTTGCAAGTGCTCATTTTTAGTTGTACGTGTGTGGAATTTCTCGCACTATGATGTATTCTTAACTATTTACACCAAATTTTGTAGTTTAAAATATATACCAAAACAAACAGCTTTTATATTTACTTGATAATGACCATCCGGATTTTGAATCCACGAAGTGGTTCAATAAACATGCAAGGTAAACTATCATCAACTAATATTTGACTTTAGCATCTTACACACTCATGTTTGTAGCATGTGATAGGTATTTTTCCCGTTATTAGTTACAACTGTCATTATATGATAAATGAAATAAGAAACTTTAAACAATACTAGAACATAACACTATAAAAACCAAGCCTCATGTGGAGTTCTTCGTACATTAAAAGCAACATAATATTTTAAAGAAAGTGTCTTACATAATATAGGATCCACTAATATGTAAAGACAGAGATACAAAGAAATTGCAATTTTCTTAGATAATTCTTGATAATTCCAATGAGGAATTAATAATAGATGTAAAACTATGCGATTATCTGCGTGCCATAAGCGCCGCTGCCAATCTGATGACGTCAATTCGGCATCGTGTACAACAAGTGGACATTTTGAGAAGATTCCTTCACCGAATACTCACTAAAAATCTGCGCCTTTATGCATGTAAAATTCAACAAATGCAAAACCTTATACTTGCTGACCATCGTTACCGTCGATATTTCCTGGATTGGTTTTTAAAAATGCGTAAGGTAGAATATTAGTTGGTCTAAAAATTATCTTTAACAATTATGTGCATTTTCAACTCGGCGAGTTTGTACGCAAACAAAATTGTCGCAATTGAGTTTAAAAAATCTTCACGAAAAGCAATAGCACTCCCCACGAGCCGCTGTTTGTTTTGGGTTTTAGGCAGATGACGTGATAGGTCCATACTTCTTCGAAATTGGTGCTGAAAATGCTGCAACTGTGAATGATGAATTGTTTTTTGGCATCAACTAAAACAATTGTGGTATAACAGGACAATGTAACCTCTTTTATGGCTCGAGAAACAATTAATTTATTGTACCAACAATTCCCTAGTCGCAAGGGTGTAAAGCTAGTTCGCCTCCTTGTGGTGCACTCTGGATAACTCTAAAGAACTAGCACATACTAGCAGTCAGATAATCTTAGGATCTCCTGACCATAAGACACATTTAACATTGAACATTCTATCTTCAAGAGTAGATATGCTACCAGACAAAGCTGACGGTCCTTTTTCGGAGTCTCTGTTCAAATTAGTCTCATAAATATAGAAAGCATAAGTTATTTAAAAAGCCAGTATCTATCACAACTTCTAAAAAATGACAACATCGACCTAATCGCTATACAGGAAACTCATTGTGAAACAGAAAAGCAATTATGAAAAATGGAAAAAATTCTGGGCTATGAATTGATTGGAGCTACGTACCATCGATCACATGGCGTAGCAACGTATGTTAAACAAGATATAAAAAACGCCTTTCTTATCTTCACGTCCACTGATGACGAAATCTGTAATGTAGTCATGAAAATCGGAAGCACCACCGTCTCCAACACCTACAAGCCGCCAGCCGTATCCTGGCTAGCTTAAGTCATCCAAACACATCCCCATCCTATTGTGTACTGTAACCCAAATGGCAACACAATAGTAAAATGGGCAGAAGATAAACACCTTACCCTTGTGTTTGATGTGACCGATACACATTTAAATCAGCAGCTTGGAAACGCGATTACAATCCTGATCTATGTTTTGTCTCGCTTGACAACAAAGGCCAGACCAAAAAAGCTTTGCGAAAGGTTCTCTCCGATTTACCGCCTAGTCATAGTAGAGGTAGGAATTTAAATCCCTCTAATCACCTCTATCCCTCGCCCACGGTAAAATTTGAAAAAAGCCAACTGGACAAAGTTCTCTACGAAACTAGACAAATGCTTAGGCTGGATACCCACTACCAGTAGAAACTACAACAAGTTTGTCGATGCCGTAATGAGTAGTATCAAAAAATGTGTACTAAGAGGCTACTGCAAGAAATACATTCCCGGATAGTCCCACAACAGTGACGAGATGTACCAAAATTTCCTTGAAACTGGTGATCAGGAAATAGCAGACTTCATACCTTAGATGCGGCGTGACGAGAAAAGTAGACAGAAACTGTAGAAAGCCTAAACTTCCAGACATCGAGCAGAAAAGCGTGAGTACTGTTAAGGAAACTAGGAAGCGGAGCACCCACACAAGGAAAAAGGCAACTGTCCGCCCAAACGACGTTGTTTCACACATAGTAGCGACATACAGAGCACCAAAGGATAAAGAACATACAATTGAACTGAAACGGGAACTTAAAACCCGAAAAACTCAAACGACAGAAACGGAACATTCTCGCCCCTAAACATGATCCAGGCTTAACAGAATCAGAACCCAATATGGCAGATGTGCATACTCTTTACACAAATGGGGCGAGCAACCATCGCCTCTCTATGATTGCGGAGAAACCCAAACTATTAGACACATCACAGAAGAATGTTCCATACGATCATATAACGGTAGGCCCTAAAACTTCCTGATAGCGATTTATGTATTGTCTTTTATATTATAATAATGTTATACATTTAAAATTTTTAATGTGTTTAATAACCATACGATAAATAAATAAATCCCTATTCCCATAATTTAGCAAGATTGTGATTTAAGGTCGTGTAATTTTTTTGTGAGATTAGTTCAAATACAAGGTCTACCCTAGCAATCAACATACAATTAATGAGTTCATTAACGAAATCCAACGTGTTATCGATAAAATTGATTAGAACAAAAAGAAGAAAATGTTTATGAATAGAACCAACGTTTGCAGTTAAAGATGAGATTTACTTTAATACTCAACAAAAATTTAATTATAAAGTCAATTTAAAAATTATTTAATACATGATTAAATCTCCTTTACTCTAATAAAATACTTTTAACTTTTGGATTATGGAATCGATTACTGGTCTATCGTTTATGGGTACTTTCTGCCATTTCTCTGTTACCGTTACTAGTACTCAGCTTTAATGCTTAGCTTTTATGGTATTTTAGCCACGTTTAGCTATGGATAATGGTCACAGGTCTGGTTCATGCCTAAGGATTGCTCCGGCTATGGCAAAAGTTGGATAACAAGGAAAGTTATACGCCATAAAAATAATATTTCCCTTGACGTATTTTTTTTACGTATTTAGCGATATTGACAGTACCATCCCACAAAATAAATTAAACGTAATTTGTCATCGTACCAAATAAAATCCTACACCATACTTTACAGTTTGGCGAAGGAATTTATCATCTAATTTAAAAGAGGAACACCCCTACAGTTGTAGGGGTGTTAGTTAATTAGGCCATCGTTGCCAAATTTACTGTATTATCATTACCATAAAAATGTCAATTGGTCAAGAACGCATCTCTGTTGCTCAATTCTGTCGACGCTTTTCTGAGAGAGTGTCAGCCCCACAACATGGAAATATCATTTAATGACACTTCTGTGTTGATACCTTGGAAATTCTTATTTGTAGGTCCTTAACAAGTCTCTATTCAGAACACGTAATAAACGAAGTATTAGAAAATGAAACGGCGGGCGTGGGAGTTAATGGAATTGCAATCAATAACATCAGATATGCGGATGATACCATCATAATCACAGAATCCCTCGAAGACCTGGAAAGAGTAATGAGAAGAATCGGGGTGGTTAGTGACGAAATGGGACTAAGCGCCTAAACACAAAGAAAACAAAATTCATGATTATCTCTAAAAGAAACTACTATAACGTTAACTTAAATATTCAAGGAGAGCAGATTGAAAGAGTAAAGAAATACAGATATTTAGGCACTATAGTCAACGATAAAAATGGTAATACCAGCGAAATAACCTCTAGGATAGAACAAGCAAGAAATGTATTCTTAAATATGAGAAATGTCCTATGCACCAAAGACCTCTCCCTAACACTTAAATTACGAATAGTAAATGTTATGTTCACTCCACACTTTTATATGGAATGGAAGCATGGAGATTGAACAAACATCTTATGAAAAAATTAGAAGCATTAGAGATGTGGACATATAGGAGAATTCTGAGAATCTCATGGGTCGAAAAAATAAGGAATACGGATGTCTTAAACAGAGTGAATAAAAAGGAAACGGAAATATTGGATGAAATTAAACGGCGCAAACTTCAATATTTGGGACACGTGATGCGGGGAACATTATTATCTGTTGCAACTTATCATGCAGGGAAAATCAAGGGCAAACGTAGTGTGGAAGAAGAAGGATGTCGTGGCTGCGCAATCTTAGAGAATGGTATAACTGTAGCTCCAATCAACTCTGTAGAGCAGCAGTTTCAAAAGTGCAAATTGCTAGGATGATTTCCAAACTCCGTAGCGGAGATGGAACATAAAGAAGAAGAACAAGTCTCTTTAGCACTGCTCATTTTGTTTATACCTGAAGGACCCGGGAGGCTACATCTTGGTAATGTTGGTTATTTGCCACTTTTTAAAATTTAGTGATAATACATTACACTAGTAAAGGATAGTTTTAGACACTAACTTATCTCTATTGAGAGACACCTCGATCTGCCTGACCTACCTATGATACTTTCTTGGCTGAAATTATATAATTTCTGCATTCAGGTAAGGGCGCCATGATTTATGTAGCTGCAGATAGTTTTTTCTTGTTCTCAGAATTTACTTTACCACTTTAAATTTTCAACATTCACTTAACGTCTATTTTATTTTACAAATATTTACTTTAGATCAACCGGGTCTGTTCAGAAAACTTGTTAGTAGGCAATTACCACATCTTTATTATTTGATTTTTGGCAATCACTGCTTTGAGTAAACTGGCTGACGTATATCGCCAAGAATATTCTACAACAAATATTTTAAGTGCATTTCACAAAATTTATTTAAAATTAATTAAAAATAGATATTCCATATGCATACCTTTTCAAGAAAACAAAGCAGTATAATGGATAAAATTTGAATGTAGCACAGCATTTGCTGTAAGATAAGAATAGAACTACCAATAGTTTTTTTACCAGTATAAGACTTACTGAAGAAAAAACAACATTAATTCTTGAGGAACTATTGTTAGACCACATTAAAAAACCACACTTATGTACAAAATGCTAGAAATATCTACTATCATCTTATTATCATGCGAATAAATATCGAGTTATTGAAAACAAGTCTTACCAACTAAAAACAATTCTGGATTGACAAACAAAAGCGTTGTCCATTTTGCCAATAGACTGTTTAAAGAATATTTATACAGACAAAGATTAGGTTGATATTTTACCAAAGTTCTCACGGATTACAATGCCAAACGTCCGCCGAAAAACTGGCAAGTGGCCAAAATGTATGATGATCTGGATGAGCTGATAGCCAATGTCAAATCATAAGTTTAATGGTGATTACGCTCCAGAATGATTACTGTAACGTGTTTTATTATTGTAGCTAGGCAAAGAATTGACAAAAAAAGTTATTATGTTTAAAAGTAAACTGATGTACGACTAACACTTTTAAGACAATTCTAACATAAAACTTAATTTAACAGAAGATTAGAATAGAATAGCTATATATCTAGGATAAAAGATACCAGGATAGTAAATAAAAATAAGGAACTTTTGCGTAGAGGAAAAAAACTATCGGCTAGACAGGGAAAGAGATAAAAGGATACGCTGGAATAAAACAAGCTTTAAGCTTATAAAGAAGTAGAAGAAGAAGGTTAATCTGAATGTAATCGCTATACAGCTACATACGAACTAAATAGGTAGGTACAACACCATATTCTGGTTCAACATGATATCTGTTAGGAAACTTCTAGAATTTTACTTTTCTTTATCTTCTTATTATAATTCAAGGAAAGCTTTCAATATATTTGTTTGTCATTCAAGTACTTTGAGACTTAAAAAGTTTTTAACTTGCTCCTCCAAGAGCTAAAATTCTTCCAGCATGTAATTAACCTTAATTAATAAATAATACAACTTTTGTATCAAATAATTTTTTATAACATCAATCATAATTATTATTCACTTACTACGATTATTATTGCCATAATTCTTGTAATATTAGTTTTAGTATTCTCTCTGGCCTTCTTATATATTGTGCTCTACATTTGTATTATAACTGTGCTTTATGGTATTTTAACAAAATTACTTTTTTAAAAATTATATTTTGGTTTGGTGTGAATTTTGTGTAGTTATTGATTCAAATATTTAAGTTATATTATTACTTTATTATATTATTTTTGAATAAACTTGTTGCTAAACGAATTACTTCGTTAAATGTTAATTTAAAGTCACCATCTTAGTAGACTAAATGTACATTACTGAGTTTAAATTTTATTTATAGACTGTAAAAATAAAAAAGAGCTGAAAAATAAACCGTCGTAAACTGCTGAAGCAATGAGTCAAAGAACCGATATACCATTAGTATAAAGTGTGTGCTTACTAATAACAGTTAATGTAATTATAAATTAAAATTTTCAGAATCCATTAGTTTGAGTTTTTTCTATTTAGCTTTGTCATTATTAAATCAATTTGAAATGTTCTGTTTTTGCATTTTTTGTTTTTGTTTTATTTCTTGTTATCGTCCAGCTCATTTAGCTCTATTTTTAGACTTATTCTACTCGTAAGACACTATCTTTCGTATTCTTCCATACTTCGTCTATATTGACTTCTATTTCTTATTTATTTAATTCTATGTTAATCGATGGCTTTAGCTTTCCAGGCTCACTTTCCTGCTTTTATTTAACTTTTTAATTAGTTTCAGTTCTACTTTTATTTATAGTAAAAAATCTATTTGGTTTTTGACAGTTCTTTCTTTGCTATCTTGTAGGGACATTCAAATATATAACCGTCTCTTTTCTAGCTTGAAAAACGTTTTAACTATAACCATATTCTGTTCTAGGCAGTGTTGCACCAGTCGATCTTTGTCATTTCTGATTTATCTGTTTATACGCTTCAACAACAACCATAGAATTTTCTTGGTCAACTTTTGCACTACAGTCTTCTATTAATAAATTTACTCCATGTTTCTTCATAGCATTCATTAGCTTATTAAGGTCTATATAAAAAAATTATTTTATGGTTGCTTCTATTTATTATGGAAACATAAGTCTATGTAATATTTACATTCATTGGAGTAATTTTTAATTGTATCATAATTAGACGGTCCTTATAGGGTATAACGTTAGTGACTGGTTTACTTAAATGCTCATTTATAAGTATTTCCCACTCCATTTTTATCTTTACGATTATTATTATATTAAACTCCAGCATTTAACCTCACTAACATTCAGATTTTCACCTCATTACGCTTCATTTCATTGACCATTCTTACACTCGGAAATTTTCAGCACCCCAATCCCATTTTAGAAATACCAGTGACTTGAGGCCGTTATATATGTTTGTTGATTTATAATAGTTTTTTTTGGAAAATAGTGCCTTCCGAGTTGCAGTACTTCAGCCTTTATGTTATTACAAATACGCATAAAGAATTCTGCTACCGAGCCGTACTGAAGTATTATCTCCGCAGTATTAGTTGCCACTGCTAATCTCTACCAAGTTTGTTAATCAATGGGAGGTATTTTATTTGCCCCCACTCGGTATATCTACCGGTTGTTTTCCGATCCGCCACCTAGAGACGCACCCTTTAGAGACTTCTACAGTTGAATACGCAATAAAACAAAGCAAAAATAAAAACGTAGTAGGCTATAATAAACTTCCTATCGAACTGATTCAATTGCTCGATCATAAATAAGAAAAAATAGACAAAATAGTTGGTCTTTTAAATGCAATATACCAAAAAGAGAGAGCACCTCAAAAATGGTTTAAGGTCAATATATGTCCCTCTACCTAAGAAAAATATCTAAGATATCTTATGACTTATAGCTCAACAAGTTTCGTAAGCCACATTATGAAAGTTCTGTTAAGAATAATTCAAAAAAATGTACAGTAAGGGCCAACAAATATTGGACAACCCACAGTTTGGATTCAGAAATGACATAGGTATTTGAAATAAGGTGACGTTAAAGATTTTCAAATGCCATTATATAGTTTTAATGAGTTAATCATAGTGTTTTCATCCCCTGATGAGTAAGCAGTATAATATCAAGTAAAAAAAGAGCCAAAGACAAACATCCTGTTATATTTAATCTGCTTGGTAGGCTTAAAAAGAATATAATAGTAGTTTGGTAATAATCTTTTAGCTTATATAATAATTCAGTGGAGCAAGCTTTACCAAACGCATAGGCGACGTCTCTGAACGTAACTGTATAGTATTTTTCTTTTGAAATACTTACTGAAATTTGGTGCATTACATTATACACCTGTTGCGTAGTAGCTTGGCCTTTTTTGAATCCAAATTGATGTAGAACAAACTGCTTTGAGGAACAGTTTCTGAAATCTCTTGCTCAATAAAGGTAGAAGGCTAGTTGACCAATATGAAGAGACGTTTACCGGTGCTTTTCGAGGCTTAGGCATTATTATAATATATGTATACTTCTATAAGACATGAAATGCTTATTATTCGGTTATATATTGTCAGTAACAATGTTATAGCTCTTCAGTACGTGACCTGTGATCAGATCGCATCCAGATGCGATATAATTTGAATAAGCGTTTCGCAAAAGGGAGAGTAAAAAGTGGTGCCAACATCCAGCCACCCAAATGTCAATCTCACCTGGACGCGGTATCCTCTGCTAGATAACAAACAAAGCTCTGACGACTTAGTGCGTAAATTAAATAGATTCAAAGTAAATATAATAGCTTCGAAAAGGATTGGAATAAAAGACGACAACTAGGCGAATAAAAACGGACACGAGTAGCAAGTTGGAACGTCAAATCATTAAATGGAAAGGAAGTAGAGATCATAAAAGAAACAGATAAATACAAAGTAGACGTAATTGGCCTTAGTGAAGATAGCAACTACCTCTTAAGATGCTAAGGGGTAGCACCAAACGAAAAAGGAAAGAGGGTATGGGAATTATAAAAACACCAGGAATAAACCAAAGAGTCACAAAATGGGAGAGTATCAGCTTCAGATTAATGTATGTAATAACGGAAATAAAAAGAAAGCTCGAAATTATTTAGCTATACGCATCTATAGAAGATACACATGTCGAAGATAAGGAAGCATTCTACAGAGAATTTTCAAACCAGCCTAGACAAGATCCGTCAAATAACTAACCAAATAATAACCACAGGAGATTTGAATGCGAGAATTGGAAACAATACTACACAAGGATTAGGAACATTGGGACAATTTGGTGCGTAAATGATGAAAAACAACGGATATCGTATGATACAATTTTTTAATAACAATCAATTCGTTATAGGAAATACTTTATTCAAGCATAATAAAATCCACCAAATTATATTTGAAGCAGAAACAAGAAATGTAAAGAGTACAATTGACTACGTAGTATACTCTAGAAAAATAAGATCTAATGTAATGAATGTGAAGGACAATAGAGAAGCTAAATTAAACACGGACCATATATTACTAATATCAAACTAGAAATGGAAACCATATAAAAAGACAAAGAATAAGATATATAAACAGATCCACATTTAACAACTGAAAAACCTTGATTTACGACAACAATACAAAGATATGATTACACAAAAATTAATAACACGAAAAGAACAAGAAGAACAATTGGCACAAGAATGGGACCTAAACAGAAGATAAAAAATCCTAAAAGATGTACTTTTCAGCGCAGCAGAAAAAGCATATGAAATGAAGACAGTCAATACAAAAGGAAGTAAGAAACAAACAAGATAGTGGAATGACGAAGTCAAATCGAAAGTGAAAGAAAAGCAAACAGCTTGGTGTAACTACATAAAAACAAAAACAGAGATAAAGAGCAAAAAAATATGCACAAGCAGCCAAACGTACTATATGGCAGGAATTCGGAAACGAGGTAGAAGACAATTTTAAACATAATAATATAAAATTTTGACAAACTATGAAAAAACTGAGAGGAAAATAAGGAAAGACAATCCGAAATATCAAGGATGAAAACAAGAAAATACAAACTGAAAATAATAAAATCCTGAAGACTAGGAAAAGTATTCTATAAAACAAAATTTACGAGAGAACAGCAAGAAGATGAAGATCCCATAAGAGATTTAAATGAGAGAGTAGGAAAAGAAGACGAAACTAATTGATAACAATAACAGAAGTAAAGAACGCAATTAAAAAAGTAAAACTTGGAAAGGCGGCTGGAAAAGATGAAATCACTCCCGAATTAATAAAATATGGAAAAGAAGAATTAGATAATTGGCTACCTAAACTATAGGCATATACCGAGTAAATTATACCAGAAAAATGGCAATTTAATACAATAATTCGGATTTATAGAAACAACTTGACCTGGAGTTTCCACATAAATCAAAAACTAACCCAATCTCACACCAGACTCCGGCAACCATATCCCATTTTAAATCGTAAAACCCCATTTCAACCCGAAAGCACCATTCTACTATATAAATCCCCCCTACGCTGTCTGGCACTCTACGCCTCTCCTGTCTGGAGCAACACGAGTAAAACAAATATACTCAAACTTCAACGATTCCAAAATAAGGTCCTACGAATCGCCGTTAACGCTCCATGGTTTATCCGAAACACACAACTTCACCATGAATTGGGTGTCGCCACAATTCAAGACTATATGCTCTCGACCACTAAGACTTTCTTCTCAAACATTGCCAAATGTGAAGTAGCAACTCACTTCAACATTGGGCAGCGTAATATTCATCACAGACTGAAGAGACAACTCCCTCAAGATCTTATCCCAAATGAAGAAACCTAGCAATTACCACCTTCGAGTTTCCGAGGCCACCACTACCTGCCTCCACGTGTTACACACTGCTACTTGCAAATTCTAAGTTCCGATCGCATATAATGTATATATACCATAGTCTTAGTCATATTTAACTACTTAAACCTGTCATGTATAACACTGTAATGTTGATCTGACAAAACCTTTAATAAAAAAACAACTTCAATTGTTTGGACACGTATTCCGCATGAATAACATAAAACTGACAAAGCAAGTTATGGGGGCAAGACCAGAGGAAAAGAAAGGAAGAGGACGACCACAGATGCAATGGGTGGACCACATACGAAATTGAAAAGAAAAGAGCAAAATCAGAACAAGAACTAACAACCGACCAGAATGCAAGAGATGGCCACAAAACCCACCGCTTTAAGGCAAAATGGGAAAGAATAAAGAAAGAAAGAAAGAAAGTTCCCCAAAGTATTGCGTTGGATCTGTGTGTTGGATGTTACCCAGGTGCCATTTGGTTTTTATATGGATGAATTAGTAACTTGATGTGTTTTAAACGGTTAGGTTGTTCTTTTTATGGCATTGTGAAAGTTAGTAAGATAATCCTGTGGTATCATACAAAGACGTCAATTTGGTGTATTGAGTTTATCGGCAATATTTCGAGATCTTTACTAGCTTTTCATAGCGATCAATTTCTTTGTATATAGAGGTATGCCATTAGCATAGTTTATTTGATGGTAGCTTACCATGCAGCCTCTTGTAATTAGGTTGTAATCTATTAGACCTTCTGCTGTTTCATCCGCGATTTGAAGATCACTTTTTTTCGAGATATTGTTGAAAATTTGGTTAGTTTACTTGTTTAGAAGCCATCCTACGAGTAAGCTTAATATTGCTGGTTATTGGTCAGATAATAAATCATTATTTTATTTAATTATTACAAAGTGAATTGTAAAAGTTTAGTAAGTCGGAGATCTTGTTCGAGGCGGTGGAAAATATATTAGTTTGCCTGTAGAGTGATAATTGTAATTGTATGTTATAATTTTTCTAAATAAATTTGTATCTTTTATTACTGTGCTCAGCGAATTCCAATGAGTGTATTTGAAATTCCAGTCGCTTCTAAGAATAAATCTGTTTTCGAAAGTGTTAAAGAGTTCATTATGGTTATTAGTAGAAATTTGATCCTTAATAGGAGGATAAATTCGGGACCCATAAAAAACAAGAAAAAATTCACTTCATTATTTGTATAACGATGTAAAATTTTTTAATGATTATTGCGGCTCCTAAACTTATAAGTAGCAATCTGGAATATGTAACACAGTTATGTCATTATGGCATTAGCATTATGCTTATTTTATTCAAATTTAAAAAGTTATTAATTCTTGTTTATGGTTTAAAAGGCCATTTGCATTCCAAATCGTTAGAAATAATAATATAAGGCTTTACGGATTCGTTTTAACAGTAAATTAAGGATAACCTTATTCTGATCTATTAATTGTGCGAACATGTTTTTAAGTTCGTTTAGAAAAGCGGTTAAGCTTCTTCTTATGTTGATTTATTGCTTATTGGAATTGTTAAGATTTTTATTCCTTACCTTTATTAGATCTTGATAGACCGAACAACTTTTATAATTAGTAGTATGAATGCTCGTACATGAAACACACTTTTCTGACGAAGATTATGATGTACTTAGTGCATTAAATAATTTCATGCTAAGGTTCAACCTTCATCTTAATGTTTTAAAATAATTTCATTTTAAATATTTAACTGTTATTTATGTATATTAAACTCCAGCGCAGTATATTTACTTATTTTGTGTTTATTATGTTCCATACTTTGTGACCGAGACTTTCTGGTTTTTCCTTGATGTCTTCGGTAAGCATCAAGTGATGTAAATATCCGATAACTACTCTGCATGATCGCACGTCGTGATGTCTGACTTTATTATCTCTCAAGTGTTTTACGATTTTGATGTATGTATCAGATGTGTTATTTTCTAGTGCTTGTATAGCTTTGTTCTCTTTAAGCAACTTTTGATATGTGGTACACCATACTACTGTAATTTATTGCAGCGTGTATGTATGTAACTGTGCTGGTGTAAATCACGGATAGGTCACCTCTGAATTAAGTAGCGGCCAACAAATACTGTGCATGTAAAGCCAAGGGAAAACCCCAACCCTCACATGGCGCGTCTCCGGGTGGCGGGTAGGGGAAAGCCTTGCAGATATGTAAGGTAGATACAGAATATACCCGCGGACCAAATAGGAAAACTGGCAGAGGGCAGCAGTACTCTTATCAGTACTGGGGTAAGGCAAATAAATAATGAATTTGGGCTGGCTTACTCCCAGAATAGTATAGTCACGGCCAGAATGGCTGAAATGTTTACACTACTGCGATAACGGAAAGCAACGGGAAACCACCGCGTTATTAATATCCCTATTTTGTCATTAATGGAAATGAATACTGAAGAATTAATGGCCCCGAGTTCCCGGCGTCCCTTAAATGGGACAGGGGTGCAAAGAATCTCCGGATGATGAACACCCAAATTGGAACATATACTGTCAGCGGTTTAAAACAACCTGGAAAATTAGATAACGTTATCAAGGAGATGAAGCGACTCAAATTAAAAATTCTCGGACTAAGCGAAATAAAATGGGAAGAAAATAGCATGATTAGAACAGAGAGTGGAAAAGTTATGTACTACTCAGGCAACACCAAACGACATGGACACCATGTAGTAGCCATTCTACTTGATAAACAACTATCGGATGCTGGTTACAAGCTTCGCACCGGTGTCGGAAAAAACAATGATGATATAGATAGACGCAAGACCAAGAAAGATAAATATAATACAGTTATATGCCCCAACTGCGGACAAACCAATTGAGGAGATTGAAGAGTTTTATGGAGAATTGGAACAACTGATAAAAACAAACATAATCATGGGAGACTTTAACGCCAAGATTGGAAAAGGTCAAGTACCGGGAATAGTAGGAAACTTTGGATTAGGTAATAGGAACGAAAGAGGATATGTAATGATACAATTTTGCCAGGAACAAGAACTGGTGGTAACTAACACGTTTTACAGCCTGTCCCCAAGAAGACTATACTACGTACTTGGACCTCTCTGGCTAACACAGAAAAAAATATTCACAAAAATCAAATTTGACTATGTGTTGATTAACCAAAGATACTGAAATAACATTAAGAGTGCCAAAACATACCCGAGCGCTGACATAAATTCCGATCACAATCCAGTAGTAGTAAAGTTTAAACGCACGGTGAAACTGGTTAAAAAGAAAAATGAATTCAATAAAAAGATAAAAATAAGGAAATTCAGAAACCAGAGATAAAAACAAAGTAGCTGAAAAGTTGAAAAAACATAGAACAATTCCAACAGTGGAGGATAACTCGAAATAAATAATACATTAGATAGAAAAAAAATATTAGGGGTAGAAAAATAAGACAAAAGAGAAAATGGATGACTGCAAAAAATACTAGAAATGATGGACGAAAAATCAATAATAAAACTGAATATGATAGAATTATAGAGACATAAAGAAGAAAATTAGATATGCAAAGAAAAAGTGGCTTACCGAGAAATGTGAAGAAATCGAAGGGTTGCAGAAAAGCACAATTCCTTTAACCTTCATAAGAAAATAAACGAGATGATAGGAATAAATAGAAGAAAATAACATAACATTTTAATGGACATGGGGAACAATATTGTGACCAAGATAAGCAAAAAGAAGAACGTATGGAGAAAGTATATAGAACAATTTTTATTGGATAACAGAGTGAAGAAACAAGACAATAATTTAGAAAAAGAAGAATTCTCGATATTAAAGAGGAAGTTCAGAAAGCGTTGGAGAAAGCAAAGAAAGAGAAATCTCCGGTGCCTGACCAGGCAAACATAGAAATCCTTGAAATTCTGGAAGAGGAAGATATGAACTTTCTGCTGGAAATGTTTAACCAAATATATGACACACGAATAATACCGAAAAAATGGTTGAAGTCTACCTTCATAACTCTCCCGAAAAAAGCTAATGCTAAAAAGTGTAGGAATGTCGCACAATAAGCCGTACGAGCTAAGTATTCAAAGTGTTCTTGAACATTATTCATGAAAGGACAAGGAAAAAGTGTGACGAAACACTAAGTAACAACAAATTTGGGTTTAGAGCTGGTGTGGGCACAATAAAAGCCCTATTTGCGTTACAAGTCTTAATACAGCAATGTAGAGACATATAGTAGGAAGTTATCATAAGTTTCATTGACTACAAGAAGGCGTTTGACAGAGTAAGACATGAATAACTTATTCAAATACTGGAAAAAATACACCTAGATGGAAAGGATATACAAATAATTAAGAACTTGTACTGGGGCCAAACAGCAACCATTAGAATTGAGAACGACAGTACCGTCGGTTTTTTTCGATATTACGAGTGCATGACGCCTTGTCATGTATTATCCTAGATAAAGTATCCTAAATAATATAATAAATGTTGGAGAAACTTAATTTATGGAAAATGCAATAAGTTCCGGATTGGTTTTAGAGAAGTTTCTTCGAGTAGCGTACCAAAATCAACTACCTAATACCCAACCATTACTAACCAGTCCCACGGTAAATTACCTTCCTGACTACCCTGTAAGCGACTTAGATGTTCAGGTTCTTGGAAAAGGTTTTAATTTTGCTATTATATCAAATGGTATTTCCACTAAACACATTAAGTTCCAAATAGAATCCCCATTTTCACTCTTCCTGAAAACGCGACAAATGAAACCAGCCAAGATATAGCCAAAGTGTTTCACACAGCCGTTCTACCAAAACCAAATATCAAAGCCTCCGAATTGCGTGACTTAAAAGCTTTTAAATAAAATAATATTACAATTTTACAGGCAGGCAAGGGTAACATTACAGCGATCCTAAACACAGCAGACTACATGAATCCTCTGACTATTGCCATATATCTAATAATTTTACCACCTACCCCAAAAAGAAAACCAAACCCTCATTATCAATTCAAACCTACCATCTGATAATAAAAACTTCTCATACCCAGAGTAAAATTTTTCAGAATTCTTAAATTATAGGGTTTCCCAAAAATAGGTAAAATAATATTTCTTAACGACCCATAGTTAGTTATCTTACCAAAACTCTTCAACTTCTTATAGAGCAGGCACATACTACGTCAGAAACTCCTATAATTTTCTGGATATACTCAATACCTTTCCCATACGCAAAAATAATATCATGGTCAGTTTTGATGTCGTCTCTTTGTTTACCAATATCCCAATTCCTGATACCCTAATTATTGAAGTCAACCTATAATATCAATAATACTATCCTCTCTTTAATTAATGATTGTCTATCCAACACATACTATACATTCCAAAATAAATTTTACCGACAAACTAATGATCCTCCAATGAGTTCCCACTTTCACCTGTCGTCGACCGATTTCGAAATAAAGGCCCTCACAATTCTCTTACCTTAAACCTTCCCAAATTTCATTCCCGCCTAAACCAAATTCACACCAATATCAAATTTACCATGGACACCGAACAAAATAATTCCCTTCCCTTCCTAGATACTATTATAACAAAAAATCTTTCAAATGACAGCTTTCATTACACTGTTTATAGAAAAGCTACTCATAAATACCGAATCCCATCACCACCCTGCACAAATCCATTCGGTTGCAAAATCCCTCATCACCAGATCTATTAGACTTTTCGATATGGAAAACCGTCAAACGGAAATCAAAATCGTTGTCACTATCTTACTGCAAAATATAAATAAAAATATCAACTTTCAATTTTAAATCCGCCTGACCATCAAAATTGATCCTTACCTTATATCAGAGGTATAACCAATAAAACAATCCACATACCAATGAGGCAAAACATACGTATGGTCGTTACGACCAATAACCAAATAGCTGGGTTTATTCACTCAGCAAAAGATCCCAAGGAGTTTATAAAATGTCTTGTGGAGACTACCAAACCGACAAATACCCAGCCGAATATAGGAGTACTTTTTGGCCGTACGAAAAGGCGATAATGGTTCAATACTTGCCAAACATAATAAAGAAACAAGACACAAAATTAACTTTCTCCCAGCTAAAACAAATGCTCCCATTTCCAATTGAAATAGAAAAACGCCACAATACTTGAACGCATGTGATGATAGCCAACATTTACATGTCATATGAAAATCTCTTATTACCCTATACCATCAATCGCGCAATACATCTAAACCAACAAACTTTCCTCAACCCAACGCATCTCCCGCCAAACTTTCACTTCCAGTCCTATAAATAGCAAATCAGGACACACAAAAGATCAGTTTTATTCAAAGACCTGTAGCTCTCCTTGGGAAATAAGCAAGTGAGACCCCGAGTGGAGAGCTAAACTTTTGAAAATGGCATCAAAGCCGATTTGAGATTTTCTCAAATACAAATATAATCAACGACCGAACTCTGCATATGTAATGGTGAAAGCTATATGGAAAGCGCAGACCGGGTAAAAAAAAACCAAGAAGAAAGTGGAACTCATAAATAGCTAAAGTATTAAAGAGAAGAAATATGAACTAGAGCAAAGAAAAAAGGACAAGTCCAAAAACATGAAAAAGTTAAGAAGAATTATCATCTCTACAACTAGGATACAGTAGTTCGTGGATAAATAAGTAAGTGATATTTACTTAATATTCGATTTTTGTTAAGAGTAGATTTTAAATCTGCAGTTTCAATAATATCAAAGAAATTGGAATTTTGCTAAATGATTAAAATGAAGGGTTGATGATTTAAAGACCTCCAAAGTAAATTAAACTACACGTTACATGTATAAAATTTAAATCCAAACTAAAGTTAAGCATTTAAATATATCGCCACTGATTTTAAAATGATTAAAGAGCAATCCTAGATAAACTAAAGACGTGGTGATTAGCACGACAAAGAATCCGAATGTCATGCAAAAGGCGGCAAAAAACTTACGTTTTGCTCTGGTCCTTCGTCAAAAACGTAGAGACTTGCTTGTCACTGGGGAGCCTGTCGCTGCGGTGCATCTCGTACTTCGGGAAGGGCACCACGCCATCCTTGGCTTTCCTGGACTTCTTCTCCCCCAGCGAGCCGCCCAGGAAGCTGGCGCAGGCGAAGGCGACCAGGAACAGACGCGCTGCCCGTACCACCAACATCTAAAACGAAATTGGCGTTAAAGCCATCAAGTGCCCCTTACCGTTATTTGCAGAGATCAATATAAATCTAGAGAAGGCCATCCATCTCTGCGTAATTACATTAATGCGCGGTTTCTCGGCCCAAAGGCGGGTCGGCGGCGGGCCGCGCGCAGAAAGGTGAAAACCAGATTTAGACAGTTGTATACTTAAATTGTTTATCGACGATAGGTAATTTAAGAAGGTGGGAAAGGCGCTGATTACAGCGTGTCGTTTCGCGCAAACCCAAAATCCAATACGTGCGAAACCGATGACCTGCTGGGCCCGCGCTCCAATTGGGTCATTTGTTCTGCCTCCGCGGCCGTGCCCCGGGCGCGCCGGCTTCCTCAACCCCGCGATGATCGGCTCTTTTCCCGGCGCTTGTCGCAAACTTACCGCATCATCGCGCTATTTGCATGCTAATTCGGCGGAGCGCTCGCCCATCTAGCCGCGTTTTTGCGCGCCGCTCGTTATGCACGGGAATGAAAACACCTCTCGCCCGTTAATTTTTACGATGAGAATGCCGTCCTTGGTTTTGACTAATTAGACGTTTTATTGCTTTTTTCGGCGAATTTTACAATTTCCTGTGCCGTGCCGCGCGGCCGCCGCTTTGAGGCCGCTCGCGCTGCAGCGCACCCGGCGAGCCTTGCTGCAGGACTCGCTCGAATTTACGCTCGAGGAATTCGTGTCGAAAAAAGTGGACAGCAACATTGTGTTATAGGAGTTCTCTAATTAGTTACAAGTGGAAACTCATTGGGTCATTTAGATTAAAAAATTACATCCTAGAAGCTTATAAATTCCCCTTTTCTACTCCGTAATAAGGAAATGTACGTCTTATATGACAGCAGACATTCGACATAATCCTTGAGTGTTGACGCTTCTAATCACTGGTTCATTTAGCATTTTTCTAGATGTTTGCTGACTTTTGAGAACCTAGAAGAAACATTCGAGTATATTAACCTTTTAAGGCGATAATATACTGCCAATAATCCCCAAAAACATGTGGCATAGTGACGTTTTCATTATGCAATAGATTCTGATGTACTTTATAAACTGGCGGAAATTCCATTTATTTACATATTCAAATAGCTTTATCAGCTTTATTTGCATGTTGTGTGTATTATAACAAAATATATAAATTATTAAGGACGGATTTTTCTGAGCAATTTGGGCAATAAGAAGGTATTTTATAAATACTAAAGCAACTACTATAAAATTATCCAGAAAATGTGTAAAATTTGCTTTGATGTCTATTATAGTGCAATTCACATTCATAATTTCTCTAATTTTGTTGTTTGTTACTCTTTCCATTCTTGATCTGCTTGCCGCCTTTCTCCAAAACTTCATTTTTATAGCTGACATCGTCTTTATAGTTTTTCTTTTATTGGCCAAAATTCCGATCTATATGTTATTATACTTTTTTACGATAGTATTGTATATTCGTTTTTAGCATAGCAATATATTTTTTGCCCTGTATATTACCTTCTTAAATCGCCTCATTCAGCGTATTAATCTGTAATATTTTTATTCCCAAATATTTGTCTTCAAGATATCCATCCAATAAAAGAAGATACAATCAAGAAACGTCAGAGCTAAAAACACTCATCAAAGACCTAAAAACGAAGGTTTCAAGATTATCTCGATAACCTTATGCTACAAGCGACAAATTATTTTCTTTGGGTAGCAACAAAGAGAATAAAGGTACAAAGACAACCCATTCCCCCCTTGAAAAAGCCAGACAATACATGGGCGCGCTCCGACTCGGAAAAAGCAGAACTTCTCGGCCAACACCTCGAGAGCGTCTTTCAACCTATACCTACTCAAAGCCCCCAGCAGATGAAGAGAGAATACAAGAGTCCTTAGAAACACCATATCAACTATGGATTGCTTCACAACAAAGGAAATTAAAAATATGATCAGGTATAACCTAAATCCCAAGAAAGCCCCTTGCTCTGACATAATTACTTGGAAACTAGTCAAAGAATGACCACGCAAAGGCTTAGTAATGCTAACCATGATCTTCAGTGCAGTTCTGAGACTGGGCTATTTCCCAGTGCAGTGGAAAGTAGCGCAAGTAATACAGATCCTTAAACCTGGCAAACCTCCAAATGAAATTACCTCCTATTAGTCTACTCCATATACTAAGTAAAATCTTAAAAAAACTCCTAACAAAAGACTAAGATCAATTCTAGAAGACAATAACATACTTTCAGAACACCGACTTTCGGAGAGAGCACTACACAATCCAACAAGTCCATCGGATTGTTGATAATATAAATGAAGCCTTCGAAGAGAAACAATATTGCACAGATGCCCTTCTTGATGAAACCAAAGCCTTTGATAAAGTGTGGCACACAGGCCTCCTATACAAACTAAAGAAAATTCTACCTCACTCTTTTTACATTATCCTCAGGGCCTATTTGGAAGAACGATACTATCTATTAAAATTTGGACAGCACCAAACTAATCTTCACCCAATAAACTCAGGAGTACCACAGGACAGTGTACTTGGCCCGATTTTATACCTAGTATCAACTGCGGACATCCCAACAAATCAGAACACCTAGCCGCCACTTTGCAGATGGCAAGATCATCATTAACAAGAAACGAAGATCTAGTTATACCTGCTCAACTCTTTCAACAGAGCCTTGATCAAATAATCTAATCGACCAAGCAATGGCGAGTTCAACTCAATGAAGTCAAATCCTTCCATATCACGTTCACCAAGCGCAAAGGAATTACAAACAACGTTCCGCTAACACAAGTCAACGAAGTGAAATATCTTGGCCTACATCTCGATAAGGGACTAACCTGGAAACCACATATATGGAAGAAACGCAAACAATTTGGTATAATGTTTAGCAAGCGCTACTGGCTACTTGGAAGGAAATCCAATTATCCCTAAAAAGTAAACTTCCCGTCTACAACACGATTTTCAAACCTATATGGTCATATGGTATATAGTTATGGGGTACAACAACCAACTCGATCATTCAAATCATTGAAAGGTTTCAATCCAAAGTGCTACGTACTATGTGTAACGAACGCACCATACTTTGCAAGAAATAAAGACATACTGTGTGATTTAAAAGTTGACACCGTAAAGGAAGTGATAGTGAAATACAGTGATAATTACCTTAGTAAATTGGATCATCACTCAAATGCCCTATCTCTTAACCTACTGGACAATGGTAAAAACATGCATAGACTTAAAAGACACAAACCGCTAGACTTCCACACAGATTTGATTAACCATTAACAAAATCACCTGTATAGTATATAGTATAAGGTAGTAACTACAAATTGTTAATCATTGGATTACATGTCACTCTGTAATGTTCTAAACCAACTAACATATGTCTTGCTTATTGTACGCACAGATTGCAAGAAGATACAATAAAAATATATATTTGTCTTGCTAAAAGAAGGTCATACCATCCATTTCTAAGAAAAGAAGACAAAAGTTTGGCAAAAACTCAACAGAAAAGAGAAAAAAATGTTGCCAAACACATCTTATAAGTTTTTAGTCCTCTTTAACCTAACAAAAACATTGCGATGATCTTATTAAAACCTTATAGACATTTCCTGTTCGATAAAGCTACCGAATAAATCTTTTTCTCCAATTGAAATAAGACAAGAGATCTCAAGATGTAATGATTACCCAGACAAGCATTAGCTTCGCTAACCATACTTTATAGCAACGTGTTAAGATGAGCATACTACCCGATCATATAAAATCAATAAACCAAATAAACATCCGAATACAGTTTGCTCGTACCCGCTTGCTATCGACCATGTTTAAAAACTTGGAAAGGCTTTTGATTAAAAGAATCTCTAAAAACGCAACTAGCTACACCATAATGCCACAGGATCGCTAAAAACATACTAACATGTTTTGAAGAGAAAAAAATTATGTATAGCTGCCTTCTTCGACTTTCAACAAGCTGTAGGCCGAGCAGGACACGAAGGATTTCTGTATAAACTCAAATCACCCTTTCTCATACCACATTGTCTAATTTTAAAATCATATCTCAAACTTTCAAGTAAGATTCAACACTGAAACCTCCAACTAGTATCCTACAAAATCTAGGGTTCTTTAAGAAAGTGTCTTATGTTTCCTTCTCTATTTAATATTTCACTGCTGACAAATTTCACCATAATTGCCACATTTGCCGACGACACCGCCAGAATATCCATTAGTGAAGGCCATCAAATAGCATTTGAGAACTTGCAAACAAATCTTAATCATATGCAAGTTAAGCTGGATAAATAGAGAGTCACAGTTAACCATACAAAGACATGATATGAAAATGATATGTTCTATTGTCACATTAAACAAGATACAATTACCATCAAACACTTGATCAAAAACTCATGTGCACAGCACAAATCACAGCAAAGAAAGCTCAAAGGAAAATCCGACAGATGGGTTGGTTAGTAGGACATAAATCAAAACTCTTTACAGAAAATAAAATGCTGATATATAAGTGCGTAATAAAGAATATATGGTATCCAACTCTAGGGTTGTGCCAAACCGCAAAGCACAAAAATAATACAAAAAGTCTAATACAAGATACTCAAAATGATTTATAATCCACTACAGTACGTTAGTACGACGTGCATTCAAATTATAGCACCTCCGATTTTTTTCTCAAGACTGGAAACAGATCACAAATAAATGCGTGACAGGGATGACAGCACTGCACGGCACACAGGATTCTAGCTGCAGCGGCGAGACTGAGGATTGTTTTTGATACTTAAAATGGTGACGTTTTCATTGCAAGAACAGCGTTTAATCATTCGTTTTCTCCATTTGCGTGGGGTGACACTAATTGAAACTCATCGCCAGATTAGTGAGACATATGATGATGGTGTTATGAATGTGGCTGACGTACGTTTGTGGGCGAGAGAGTTCAAAGAAGGCAGAATGTCGTGTGACAATAAATCAAGACAATCTCGGCCTCGCACCAGCCGGTCTGACCACATGATCAAGCGAGTGAAGAAACTTGTTCTGGAGAATCGCTGAATGAGTGTGGAATACATCGTCTCCAAAGTTGACATTTTTGTGGTATTTGTACACTGTACAATCCTGCACGAAGACCTGAAAATGCGAAAAGTGCCCTCCAAGTGCATGCCGGCAATACTGACAACTTTGAAGTGATTTGTCATGCTTTCTAGTCACTTGATCTACCTTCTAATGACTTTTGACTATTTCCTACGATGAAAGACACTGTCCGTGGTCCCAAATTTACTAGTCGTGCCTTTATTGCATCAACGATTTTTCAGTAGGCACAGCACACCTCTAAAGAGGCGTTCTCAGCGGTCATGGGATCACGGCATCGATGTTGTAAAAAACTTGTACAGCTGCGTCGAGAAGGGACATAAGTTTCATAGTTTTCGTGTGATTAGTTTGTGAGAAAAAAAAAATCGGAGGTGTTATAACTTGAATGCGCCTCGTAATAAAACCCTACACGATGACTCTGGTAAAAAACTCAGCAGACTAACATAGAACTACCACGGGAAACTTCTTGGACATCCCAATAAGGAAGCAAGACAAGTCTACATTCAGCCTAAAATGCTAAAAATGCTTTTTTCAAATTGATGAAAAGTAGATGGCATTGTTGTTGAGATGCAATTTTCATTTTTTGGGGTGACCAAAATATGCGATTGATGGTTGATTTATCTTATCGAAAACCAGCTTGTTCTTCAACTTCCATTTGTTGGTAGTATTTTTTTATTATTTGTGTTATTATCTTTCTGTACTGTGTGCTGATTGTGTTTGTTACGACTATTTTCCGATAATTTTTACATATATCTGTAATTTGAATTATATATTCTTTGTTGATACATTGTTAAAAAAGTTTTTAGCCTGCAGTCTTCATATTTTAGTTTTCCACATATATCGCTAAGATGAGCAATTTTTTAAAGAGTTACATTATTTATCTACTTCTTATTACATTAATTTTATAAGCCCTCCTATTATTCTTATGTTAGGTAACTGACTATCTTTAAATTCTCTACATTTTTTGTTAACAATTGTTGAAAGCATTGTTCCTACTCTCAGGTGTTATTAATGGTATCTTTTCTTTTTCCTTTATAATGATCTTCAGTTTTCTGTACTATTTTATCGCCCTCCATATGTATTAAATCTCAAACTATTTATTTTTGTGTTTAATCTTTCTGTGTACTTTTGCTTGGGCTTCCTACGCTTCTACGCTTTTTCTATGGTTTACTTCGTTTCTTTCATATCTAACGCTTTAAGAGCTGCGTTATAGATATATTTCTTTACATAGTTGTAGTGTTCTTCTATATTTTTAAGGTTTATTTTAATTTAATGGGTAATCTAACCTGATTTTTGTAAAGCATTTTCGTACTCTCATTTTTAAACTTCTTAAATTTCAATTTATTTGATGTAGTTGTTTATTCTTTTCTTGTTGCATTCCTGCACTTTTAAGTATAAATATTTTTGTTATGACGAAATAACGGCCACTACCACAAACCGGTCCTCTATAAATTTTTATGTCCTAAAATTTTATATTTGCTTTGACATAACATAGCCGATAATGATCTTCTAGTTTCTTGTCTCCATTTAGGATATTAGTAAAAGAAAAGATCAACTTAACTAGCGCACCAATTGCTAAAAAGCATAAAGATAA
Organism: Sinelater perroti; assembly: GCA_036346155.1. Classification (NCBI taxonomy): domain Eukaryota; kingdom Metazoa; phylum Arthropoda; class Insecta; order Coleoptera; family Elateridae; genus Sinelater; species Sinelater perroti. The sequence goes on along the minus strand of JARFIY010000167.1, from coordinate 2,318,889 downwards.
GACAGAAGCATTGTACATGCAAATTTAAGAAGAAATAAACAAGATACCGGCAGGTACAAAAGCCTTTACAATGGGTGACTTAAACGCACGGATAGGAGAAGAACCAGCGGCAGGCACAAAACAACAATTTAATGAGCTAATTTTGAATAAATACAAAGTAAGCTTAATAGTGTCTTGCACAAAATATAAACTACAAATAAAAACACGTTTTTTTTAATTACAAGCACAAAATAATATGGTTTAACTTTATAGATCAATTTTCGATGATAGAGTATATAATATCAAGCAGATAAATACATCTTTGGAAATCATTGACATGCGCAGCTTACACTCTACAGATATAGGTTCCGGACACAGACTGATAAAATTAGATAACCGATGCAATCAAGAAAAAACCACATAACAATTACACAGAGAAATTCAACATCAAGTCAATGGTAGTTAAAACATTAAAAGATCTCTACGCTAACAGACTATTGCAAAAAAGTATACAGCCTAAAGATGGCGTTGAAGTAAGCTGTCAGAAAATCAGAAATATAACATTCAGAATACCATAGAGAAAGTTCTAAGAAAAAGAATGGTGAACAGAGCCGTAAGAAAAAACACTACTCTATAGTTTATTAGGAAGTGTTTAAAATACACGGATAATATAACACCAAAAGAATATATCAAGTATAAAACAATCAGAAACAAAGTGAACAACAAGATTAGAGAACTAAAAAACAATTATTGGGTCAGTTTCACTGCGGATATGGATCACGATTTATATGGTGCTCAAAGAAAAATATAAGGAATGCTGAGAAAAAGAAAATAAATACATACATTCAGACATCTGCTACAAACAGATACATAAGTACAATAATCTACAAATTGATATGAGAACAACATACCTCTTAAAAGAATACGATGATCGAAAACGCAATTCGAATAGAGAGATCATTAAACATAGAGCTGGTAAGAATACTAAAAGTAGAAAAGCGCCTGCAACAGACTAAATATCAAATGAACTGCTTAAATATAGCGGTGAAGATCTACGTAACCGATTGACAATGTTATTCCAAAAAATAAACCTGCAAAGCTTGCAACGCATAGCGAAGTGGCGAAGCAGTCTCCCACATTTGAGAACCGTCTATTTTTTAGGTTTAAAAGCAATTCCGGGTTAAAGGTCAAGTAGTATTTCGGTTTTATGTTTAAATTAATCAGTGTTCAAAGACGAGTTGAATGTTATGCTACATGTCCTATGTTGGTATTTTGAAAATTTGAAATCGTAAAGGTAACGCTGACCTTTGACCAATCAGTTTCAAAATGACTAGACTTTTTGGTCACCTGTCGATTGGTGAAAACAGAATTTGGAAATGCCCAGCCGTTTTTTTTTCGAGTTTCTGCTCGGACAGACGGACGGACGGCCGGACAGACAGACAGACAGAGGGACAACATGAAGTTAGTGACTCCGCTTCGCTTCTCCACTTATAATAGATACAGAAACTATTCCGAACAAATGGGAAAAAAGCATAACTATCTAGATAACTAGATAATTACAGAGGCATAAAGCTTTTCAATTCCATAATCAGACTGTTTACTTGCACCATCGAAAACGTAATCCTAAAATATATCACAATTAATGAAAAGCAACAGGGATTCAGAAAAAGCAGGTCAGTCGCAGATAAAGCATTATTTACATTACAACAAAGGGTCATAAAATTTAACAAACCAGCATTTATATATTTTATAGATTTGACCAAAGCCTAAGACTAAATTTGACTTGCAGACCTCATTAAAGAAAAATATATTTAAATTAAAAAAGTTAGGGTAATATAAGAATTGGACACAAACACGACGACAAAAGACATACCAGTGACTACAGGAATACGACAGAGTGGCTCTCTAAGACAACTGTTGTTCAGACTTGTGATTGATAAAATCGTTGATAGTATCAAAATAGAAACATCGGTATACAGAATGAAGGCTATGGTAATATCAAAAGACCCCATCCGCTATAAAATGGCCATAGACGGCACTTTAATTGAACAGGGAATAAATCTAACAATGCATTAAGATAAGGTTAGTGATGTAAGACACCAAATAAATAAGACTACAAAAATATCTGCAGCATTGAAAGACAATATAGAACAATATACATACAGGGTTTGTATAAAAAGTATCGGGGACAATTTCTTTTGACGTGACTGTACGTCGGAGCGCGCTTGCACCGCGCATGCTCGGTGGTGGGGAATGTGACCTTCAAGACGCACCAAGTACCAGTCGCCTGCGAGCGTTCGTTTAGGCTAGATTATGCTTTTAGTGAACTGTCGAATGACTCGGTGCAAGCGCAAAATGCAGCGAACGGTTGAACAGAGGTACGCCGTCAAATTTTGTGTTCGACTGGGGAAATCGGGTACGGAAACGTTGGGCCAAGTGTTCAAGGATGAAAGCAGGTCACAAACTGTTTTAAGTGGCACAAGCTCTTCAAAGATGACCGAGAGAGTGTGGAGGACGAGCCACGCGTTGGACGGCCGTCGACCTTAAGAACAAACAACAACGTGTGCGTGAAGTGCTGAATTTAGACCGTCACATAAGTGTGCGCATGGTCACAGATGAAACTGGCATTGATAATATAACAGTGCACAGCATTATCACTGAAAATATGACGATGCCAAAGATCTGCGCTAAACTCGACTCAAAGGTTTTGACGGACGACCAAAAAACAGAGGCGTGTGTCTGCTTGCGAGGACCAGCAGACTATTTCATATTTTCAAAAGTAAAATTCTCCCTCAAAGGACATCACCATAGAACCCTAAATACCGTCAAAGAAGCTTACACGCATACCATTTAAGACATTCCAGAATCCGCCTACCAGAGAGCTTTTGAGTCGTGGAAAAACCGCTGGCAAAAGTGGGTCGACGCTTAAGGGATGTAGTATGGAAGACTTTTGGGGCATTGTAGCAATATCTCAAATAAATCTACTTTTTCGAAACTTTTTCCGATACTTTTTATACAAACCCTGTATGCAAAAGGAAAGTAAGATACGTATACATAAAACCTGTGGAACTAATAGTAACATTCTCTGCCGAAAAAACGAAATACATGCTAAGTACAACCGAAATGAAGGTTCTAAATAGAATAGCTAGACACACATTAAGAGACAAAATCCTAAATGCGATAATAAGACAAACATGTGAAATCCCAGCTATAGTGAGATGGGTCCCAGGAAGAAGAAGAGTCCGAAACGAGCCATTATCACCAATGAGAGAAGACAGACTTGTAAGAATAGCAAGAGATAGGAAACCACCAATGCGTAGACCACCTGGCAGATCACCGAAGCTATGATTAGAATTGTAGACCCCCACTTTCCAAGAAATTAAAGACAAAGACATAATTAAATAAATAAACAAGCCGAAGGCTTTTTATAAGAAGAAGAAGAAGTAGTAATTTTCTTTTAATGCACTGTTAAAACTAGTCAGCTAGTGTTTTATTCATCCCAATGACACCACTCAGATTTTTATCACACAAGAATCGCAATGCGTACACTATGTTCTACTTTGTACCTAACTCAAAATATTTAACCATTTTAAATTGAGGTATTTGTTTAATTTAATCCATCAGCTGGATTATATTGGTGTCAATATGGTAATGAAATCGGTCTTCGTGATTCTTAGCAAATCGGCTAATATCATCCGCCACTATTTTCCATCCTCAGGTCTGTATGTAGGCGATTACTTTTAACGTACTAAGGAACGTCTGCTAGGCTCCTTAGCACCTTATTTCAAAAATGTTGTATGTGCATAACTTGTTGCACAGCGTCATGATTGGCAGCCATGTATTTAAATAAGTTTTAACGTACGATCGTATAATATTAACTTGTGTGTTCACTTAAATCTTCTGCCCATCATACATTAGAAATGTCAATGTAAGATTTATTAAATTGAATGTATCGAAGTTTATCTTATGTTACACAATTAAATAATATCATCAAAAATCAGTAGCACTAAAAATAAAAAAAAATCTTAAAAAGTGAGAAGTAAAGAATTCTAAGGAACCTATTAATACATATTACAAGCACTTCAACTATACAAAATATTAATTTGAAAAACGATGAAGAGAGAATTAAAGCAAACAAGCTTAAAGGCGCAATAGTAAACTATTTTTAGTCCACCACTGTTAATAAAAAACAGAAAAAAGTTGACTTGTTCTAATTATATACATTATAACAAATATTATGCCAGCTCAGCATATATAACAAAGATTGTATATACATTGTTTAGAAAAACTTCACTATGCACTGTAGTTTGCCATTGGTTACTTGTGGTTAGGGTACACGTGAATATTGTATAAGGTGTTAGTCAGTTATTACTGTTTAATAAGTCTATTAAAAGTTTTCTTTTGAGTCTGGTGTGAATTGATTTGCGTCCAATGTTGTAAAACTTAGCTCCATCGCATTGATTAATATTGTCATAAAATTGTTTGGTGCTTGTGGTAATAAACTGTTGGACTGTAGGAATTTGAGTTTCTCTGAGTATGTCAGTTACCAATGTACCACTCAACTTTGGTAATCACCCGTATTTCTTTGTTTTGCAGAACTTGAAGTTTGTTTACGAGGGCTATTTTCTTCAAGGTCCGATTAGTTGCTAAAGGAAAGCTTCGGGGAAAATCCGCTAGGTCTGTGCGCAAACGTCTTGCGCTGTGTCTGTAGTTGGCCCGGGGAACGCGTCGATTCGCGGTTGTCATTTCTGAGTACGTAGGGAGCACATAAACATGCTTCGAAAAATAGAGTTCAGTCATTCAATTTCTGCATGCTGTTCATAGACAAATGAGTAAAGTGTACGGAGAAACGTTCATGAGTGACAGCAAAGTGCGGAAATGGTGCTGGACGCACAGATATTCATGATGCAGGCGGCTAGGGAAGGAAGCCAGTGTCAACCGATGATCTTGTTCAGCGCGTGGATCAGGCGATTCGCGGAAATCGTCGGTTCACAATTTCTGGGTTGAGTGATTTATTTCCGGAAATTTCACGGTCAGCTCTCTATACCATTATGAGTGAAAGACTCGAGTACCGCAAACACTGCGCGAGATGGGTTCCCAAGATGCTGTCTGACCATCACAAAACTCAGCGAATGGGCGCCGCATTAACCTTCTTCCAGCGCTACCATTACGACGGAGATGAGTTTTTGGACAAAATTGTCACAGGAGATGAGATATGGGTCTATTACGAAACTGAAGAAATGAAAGAGCAATCCAAACAGTGGATGCATTTACACTCCCCGAGCCGTAAACCAGTGAAGTCCAAGCGCACGTTCTCCACCAAAAAGTGTATAGCTACAGTGTTTTGGGACCGTAAAGGTGTTCCCTTGGTGGAATTCATGCTACGTGGCACAACCATCACTGCAGCTTCGTACAGCAAGACTCTTCAACGTCTTCGAAGGTCAATCCAGAACAAGAGAAGAGGAATGTTGTCGTCAGGCATTGTCCTTCTTCATGACAATGCGCGGCCGCACACTGCAGTTGCAACTACGATCCTCCTGCAGCGTTTTGGATGGGAACTTTTTGATCACCCACCATACAGTCCTGACTTGGCTCCCTCAGATTTTCATCCCTTTGCCCACATGAAACGCTGGCTAGGAGGACAAACTTTCGCCACAGACAACGAGCTGCAGACCAGCGTACAGAATTGGCTGAAAACACAGGCAGCTACTTTCTATGATGAAGGTATTGGAAAATTGGTACCACGCTACGACAAATGTATGAATCGGAACGGCGATTACGACGAAAAATAGCTTAACGTTGTATCACATTGTTCTATATAAAATTTTCTTGATTCTGACTGTGATTTTCATTTAGCGACCAATCGGACCTTGAAAAAAATAGCCCTCGTATATTTGTTTTGGATGTGGCGCTTCAAATACTACTACCACAGGTGAATATCAGTCTTATTATTTAGGTATAAATTAATGTTCCACATTAGATTTTGTTTAATACTTTGTATAACATATGCAACCTTGCGTACGCCTCTGATAACTTTTTGTTGATATGCAGGCTTCATTTTAATTGTCTGTTCAAGTGTATGTCTAGATATCGTACTGCACTATCCTTTGGATTTCATTTGATTGTGGTATTATAAATAGTTAAATTTGGAGGATCTGGAGATCGACGGAGCGTAAAGATTTTGGATTCACACTTACTAGCGTTAATGGTGATTTGACATTTGTGAAATCATTGGTTAAGTTGGTCCAGACCTGTTTGTAGATTGATGTCGTGATTTTGAGTGATAATCACAGTGTTACCTGTGTACTTTGTTATACTGGAGCTAGGTAGTGGCGAGATATCGTACATGTAAATATTGAACAATTATGGTCCTCTTGGATATGATGGGTTTGGAAGGTGGATTTGTTTACTCTATATTGGAAGGTCCTATCCGTTAGAAATTATTTGATTGTGTGTATTAACTAAGGGGGTATATTTATTATTATCAATTTATGAATAAATCCTGCTGTCCAGATGCGATAAAACGCTTGTGCTACATCCACAAATGCTAGAAGCGTGTGAATTTTGATTTCGGAGACTTTTTTAATTAATTCTGTGATTCACAAGATTTGATGAGTCGTAGATTAAAATTAAAGGATTATATTATGTGTAAGTATAGTTCTCTCAAAAGTTTAGATTCAGCAAAAAGAAGGCTGATTGGGCAATAGTTTACAAGATTGTCTTGTTGTTTGCCAAGTTTTGGGAACATTAATATTGCTGCTTTTTTCCAAGCAGTGGAAAAGTATCATATCCTTAAACAAGCATTGAACATTGGTGTTAGGTAAACTATGGATTTGTATAGGAGGCTTTTGAGAAGTAAGTTGGGGATCGCAACTGGTCCCGGCAATTTTTTAGTTTTAAGTTTTTTGATGTGTTGTTTGATTTCTGTTTTAGAAAAGGTTCAATAATTATAATGTTGTTAAAACATGTTTTATGTGTATCTTATAGCTGGACTTCATTTGTAATGTGGTAAAGATAGTTTCCAGGTGAACTGCAAATATCTCGCATTTTTGGCCCTCAGTACATATCTTGTGTCTAAGTGTGTGACCATAGGTTGGTTTAGGTTCTTTTTACGTTGTCTCCTGCATTAAGAGATTTTATGTATTTTTGGTAAAAAGTTGATTGATGTTGATCTAGTTCTTAGTTTACTAGTCTTATGAGTCTATTTAAATGTTTCTTGAGAGCTGCGTTTCAGGTGCTTTGCCACAATCTTCGCGTCGTGTGTTTTTCTTTTATCAGTTATTGTATGTATAATGGAGGCGTTTGATTTTTATGTAGTTTATAAGTTTAAATTTTTTAGTGGCTTGAGTAATTGTTAACGTAGTTGCTACTTTTATTGTATTTTCCAATCTTATTATTTGTTTCTTCGCAAGTATTTAGTGTTGTTGGGCAGGACAGTTGTTTTATCATGATCATTCTGAAATTTTTCCACTCTCTTGGTCTTTCAATTAGTTTTGGAAGCTTGGGGTAATTCTAAGGTGAGCATTTAAAGGTAAATATAATGGGGAGATGATCCAAATCCAATTCAGTAAGCACAGTTTGAGTTACTGGTAGGTTGACATTTTGGTGCAGTAAGATGTCCGGAAGCCGCTTACGTCTGTAGGGGTAGTAGGACAATAGGACAATATGAATAAATCTTATAAAAAAATTTAAAATTAATTTTTTTTCATGTTTGAGGCTTACATAACACTTGTGTCGCAGATATACAAGATGTTACGAAAAAAATTATTGGATATTCACGATATGTTTTTTTAACACGGGTTGGTCAACAAAAATGAATGTCTTAAAACCGTTTACAAATAATTGAAATTGGAGATAAGTTTAAATTAAACTAAAGAAAATCATTTTACGTGACATTCAAAATTCTTTAAACTTTTTTTAAATATTATTTCTGCCAACTTTATTATTTAAAATGTTCATGTAAATAAATTCCAGAAATAAAAAACGAATCAATAGCAAAAATTGAACTTTTCCTAATTGAATATTCTACAAGTTTACTCACTGAAAAGAGTGAATTTAGAAAAAGATTTCCGTCTGTAAATGTACACGAACATTATTTAGGAATTACTATTCAATATGCGCTGCTCTGTTAACCTCAAGAGGCGAAAAAAAAGAAAATCTGGTATATTTGATTCGCCCTTGTACTTTTATTGCTAAATAATATTCAAATCACTGTTTTCTGTGTTACTTAGTTTTTAATGCATTATGTAAATTAAATAAAAATAGAATAGTAGAAACAATTTATCCTAAAGAAACTACATTTTTTTTATTGAAAAACGAAAAGGACGAGAAGAGTCATATTAAACTAGAGCTCTAAGACGTAAAATTGTTGAATTATCTCATACAAACAGAAATAAAAGAGCTGAAAGGTGCCTGGAACTAAAAAGAACTATTAAGCCAATATTTTCTATTAGAATAGAAGATAATAAATTTTCTTTAGAAAATATATTTTTACGGCATAAAGACATGAAAATGAAAATGAAAACGCTGAAAGAGATTTAAGATGTCATGCCACAAATGTAAATTCAAAAAAACTTCAGGTTTGATTTAATAATCAGGGAAAATTTACAACAGGTAAGACAGACGCAGTAAAAATCACTCATCTTATAGGCTAATATCACTATTGCCAACAATGTCAAAACTTTTTAAGAAAATACCGTTTTCTATCTCTATCAATTATCACTGCAAAAAAAGTTTTAGTTTCTTGTCATCTTCACTTCAGACGCTCTCGACAGTTGCTTAGCGGTTGTAACAAATTCAAAATTATAAGGTACTTTCCAAAAGTTTTTATCGTGATTATTTTCGATAATAACATTTAAGTTGGCAGTTCTGCATCATTTTGCACAATGTTGAAAATTGAATAATAAACCGCGATTAAATTTCTCACTGAAGAAGAAGTCCAAGCGAGAATGAATAATCTCTCGATGATGTGCATGGTTTTTATATTTCACTTTAAGGGAATGAGCACACAAATGGGTATCCCGACTTTTATCTGCGGATCAAGAACAGCCACCTGTGGCTGTGGTAAACAATTTTTAAAACTCTTAGAGAAATAGTATACCAAGTCGAACTATTTATTCTCTGTATGATAACGCTTGGTCCATAAGGCTTCAATTTCCCAGATTGCTCTAAATAATGGCAACTTTGAGCAAGTTGCATCGTGTGGTAGATTATCGGGTTATTAGGCCGTGGTCGGAGTTCGGAAATTCTTGACGTTTCGTCTACAACTGCGGGTGACATCAGAAAAAAGTCTTCTAAAAATTAAATAATTATCCCGTGCGTTTTCGCTTTATACTCGTGCAAGTGTAGCAGGGATGGTACTGGAGAGGCTCTTGTTGACGTCACCAGAATGGCAGATAACGTAATCGGGCTGCTGCAGGTAATATTTTGGCATTTTCTGACATCACCCTCTCTTTCACTGAACAGCGGTAAATTGAATCCGTCGTCTCTGTTACAATTATTTTTATATTTATAAATCTCCACCGCCTCTCTATATAAACTCGGGTAATAATACCTGCAATTGGATAAAACTTGTGTTTGCCCGGCTTCTATCTCGTGGTCAGGATATTCCAAAGCATGTTCAGCAACAGCTTATTTTTCGGGTTGATTAAAGCGTAGATGATGTTTGTGTTCCTCTATTTTAGTGGTAATCGTTCGGTCTGTAGTCCCAATGCAGACTTGCTCACATGAATAAGGTATGCAGTATACCCTTGATGTATACTCTGCGTTTCTTGTATCCTTGGCTAAGCTAAACAAATCCCGTATCTTAGTGGTTGTAGTATAGATGGTTTCCACTTTGTGTTTATTGAGAATTTTTCTTATCCGCTCCGTAACCCTGTTGATGTAAGATAAAAAGGCTTTACCTACCGTGGCCGATTTCGGTTGTGTCTGGCGTGCGCATTTGTTAGGTTTAGTTGCTCTATTTATTTTCGTCCTCGAGTAGCCATTCTCTTGTAAGGCTTGTTCCAAATGTTTGAGTTCTTTATCCAAAAACTGTGGTTGACATATACGTCGTGCTCGATCTAACATTGTTTTTATAACCGTTCTTTTTTGACTTGAGTGATGATTCGACTGCTTATGAAGGTATCTGTCCGTATGCGTGAGTTTTCTGTACACTGTACTGTAAATGTCTATTCTCCTGTAGTCTTAGAAAGCAATCCTATCTTCCGATTCCAGTTTCATGGTAAACTGTATACTTGGGTATATAGAATTCAAGTGTATAAGAAATTGTGATAGAATCTCCTTTCCGTGTCTCCATATCACAAAAGTGATCTTAACCATATCGCGGATTTTATGGTGCTGTATTGATAGCGATCTCTTCAAATTTCTCTATGTAGTAATTGGATATTACGGGGCTAAGTAGGCTACCCAATGCTACTCCGCCTTTTTGTTTTTATTATACGCCTTGCTAAATAAAGTAACTGGATGTAAGGCACTGCTGAAATAGCTGTAAAATATCAATTTTCTTCAACTGGTCCAGGGCATCTTCAATCGGCACTTTGGTAAACAGGGATGTTACATCAAAACTGATCTTAGATTTCCCTCTTGTGATTGGATGTCTTGAAAATGATTGACAAAATGTACGGAGTCCTTGATGTAACTGTTGATATGACCAACGTAATATATAATAACAAACTGGATAAGTTTGGCACTGAAAACGATTAGCATCAGTACATCATCCTTGTGTATTTTGGAGAGCCCGTATGTTCTTGGGGGTAGCGTCTCTGATGTTATTAGTCTCTTTTTGGTGGTGTCATTCAGAGAAGAACTCTTTATCAGTTTGCTCGTGTTACGTAGATCACATTTGAGGACGGTGTAAGTGATGGTTTCCTGGCTAAGCTTGTGTTTGGAAAGGTTTATTCCAGTTTGCTTATATTCCCGCTGTGTGGGAGTACCCTTAAATATTTTAGAACTATTTTTTGATCTCGACAACGCAGTAAGAAAGCTGAGCAGTAACCCCATGAAGGCGTATCATATAGATGCGAAGGCTTTCGCGGCTGGTGCATCGTGTGGTTGATTACGATAAGCCACCACATGATGCACCATAACACCGGCAGTGAAAGCTTTCGCATATTAGCTTTGAGTAACTTTCCCACCCACACTATAGCCCAAACCTAGCCCCAGTGATTACTATCTATTTTCAAAATTGAAAAAATTTCTTTGGGGTAGAAAATACAACAATTAAAATTTGCAGGAAACTGTTTTAGAGCATTGTACAGATAAAACTTGAAATATTTTCCCAAAGCATTGAAATGGTAATTTCAATATGAAACGAATGCAAAATTTGGAAAGGCAACTTGAAAGCGAAGCAAGTCATGCATGTGATCTTGTGACTCCTGTATCTCGAGTTAAATGAGAGATATTAAGGAAGATACCGACCTAAAGTATCTACTGACTAAATATAAAGTAAATCGGTCGAGTAGATCAGGAGATATAGTGTCGACAGATACACTTATAGTGAGACAGACAGACAAGCTCGTAATCGCGTTAACTTTGGCCTACACGTTACAGGCTTTCAAAAGTTAATAAATATGTTCAAATGCACGAAAACTATATTAGACAAACAACTCTATCGTTGTATTCTTATCTATGTGGAATCTAGTCAGGTCGGAAACTTTTGACGCTTACCTCATATGATTAGTCTACAATGTAAAAGGGTAAGCAGCAGTTTTGTCGGTGCGGGCATAGTGTTTTCTGTCTCATTGTTTTTTGTTAAACCTCGTATATTGTTTATTGGTATCTACTCTACAAACTGAAACAATGAAACTGTGTGTGTTTGTAACTAATATCGCAACTCTTCCTTCAGTTATGAGCCGATTTCAACCTCATTCGAACCGGTTTCTTGTCAAACCTTGTATAACTGTTTTAGTTTTCCGATTTAGGTCACGGTTGACCTGTTACAGGTTAAAACATAAATTATCATGAAGTAAATTGACAGTTTGCGCCACTTATCAGTGTTGCATGCACTACGTGGCTAATTCTTGCCGTTAGTAAGCATGTGGCACAATTTTGATTTAGGTATGTGAAACAGAATATGGCCGAACGAATGTCAGCAGGTTTAGATATGGCTGATAAAACGATTATTGGCTAATTTTTTCTTCAATTGTGGACGAAACTCTAAACCAAACATTTAGCTTGGGTTTCCCCAGTTGTATTAAAAGCAGTTTTGATTTTTGATGCTATTAGTGTATTTATTACTAACATATGAAATTAATTTCCAATGGAACTTTCAAGTTATTGGTTTTAATTATCTTTTTTAATTATATCTAAGATAGTAATAAATTTTTAATAATTTAATTGTATTCATTTTAATTTGTATGTATATATTGTCTTTGATATAATTTAATTGTTGATGGTTTGAACGGCGCTAGGGAGTTTCATTGTTATTTTCTTACAACAATGCCACATTAGAATTTTCTTTCTTGATTACTATCTTCTTTACTAGGAGTGTTTTGTGGTAGTTTTGTCATTCCTGTTTTGTTCCTATAGAAATTTTCAGAAAAATAATCTCTATTAATGATTTAACTAGTTGACACTATATTTAAATAAAACTGAACTCAAAGACGTGCATTTAAAAAAAAAGAAAGCAAGTTGCCTGGCTATGTATATTATATTCTTTTACTAATGTTGTTCCAAAATGATCTCCCTGGACCATAAAAAACAAAATTGTAGGTAGTATATGAGATATTGGTTTGTCCGGGATAGTGGTACCGATTCTTAACAAAATTCAAGCAAAATTTTTGTGTCAACGTGCATTTATTCAAGTATACATTTATCAGTTTATTCAACAACCTCTCTCTTGATCTTTTATGCAACTTGAGAATTTCCAGAAATTCTCAGGTTTCCTAGTGAAAAACTTGTCAGCGTGGTTTCTACGGATTTTAGAGAATTGAACTTCTTATCGTTGAGAAAACTTCGTAAATATATGAAAATCTAAAGGTGCAATGTCTCACAAATATGGCGGGAGGAGCAGCATGTTCCAGCCGAGTTTGTCAAAGAGTCATAAGAGATAACATTATTTTGATAGATTACGATACCCTTCTTATCAGCTAATTTTGTATGTTGCTTCTAAATCGCATTCCTTAATTCGTCCAGATGCGAACAGCACTTATTTGATTTTATCGATTAATCGTTTTATAGACTCTTATAATACGAATCAGCTACCTGACATTTTGAAGGTCATTGGAATCTGCAAAGAATCAATTTGCACACTTCATTTAAAATAACAAAAAGTTCATATTCAAGTTTATCTACACGAGTTGTTAATCTTTAAGAGCTCTAAACTTAGTGAACAGCTTTCAAACTGTTCTTTCAGCTAACGAACATTCTCCCTGAACAGCACATTGTATTTTTCTCGTTTGTGCGGAATTTTTGCCTTTTCCGTAATAGAAAAGCATTAAATGTCTGAAATGTACTTTGTTTTTCGCATCTTCAAAAGGGTGCAAAAATAATACAAACTAATTTATTGCAAGGAACTTTCTGCTGAAAAATTCGTTGAAATGAAATATTTAAGAATATGTACTCAAATTGTGCGTTTTATATAACTGTGGCGCATTCTGGTATTTCATATGCCAGCTAGTAAAAATCGGCACAAACTTTTCGGGCAACCCTCTATTTAAAGTAACTTCTGTATTGTGAATCTTAGGATTTTAACCTTCATGTCATTGTTCCATGCCATTTATGTTACGCTAACATTTTTTTCGTTTATCTTGTAAACAGATCGCAAAAACAGTAAGCCAACAACTGATTAATGGATCCCAAAGAAGATGAGTTTTTGCCCGGCTATAAAGAAATAAATTCTCGGTAACGTTACGAGCAAAAAACATAATTAGCATAAGATAAATAAGTAGATAATTCAAACATCTTACTCCTAAAAACGTTTTCTACTTTTTGTTACTACAAAACGAGTTTGACACGTCCGTGTTTTTGTTGCTCGGCCTCATTATTCACGAAAGCATAATAACAATAGATTTAAAGCGAGGACGTGCCTGTAATCCGTATAAATTAAAAAAGCCCGTATTGAAAGCTAGAAGGAAAATTTTCAAAAAGGATTCCAACTTTACTTTAACTCGGACCATGACTTTCCAAAATTTGGCGTTTCTCACTAAAACAAGAAAGCAGAATATTTTTTAAGCGGGTAACACTTCAACTTTGAATTTTCTTTAATAAACTACTTCACAAACAATAAATTTTTTGCAACATGTGAGTTTTTAATATGCATTTTTAACCAAAAATTTAAAAAAACTTTCCTGTCTAAAGTGCTCTAATAGGATAAATAGCGGTGCGCTCCATAGGTAGAAAAATAAAAATAATAGTAATATAATAGCAGGTATTAGCCTGTAACCAATAATGCGCGCCCTCAACTTATTACATCATTAGCAAAATTCAAATTGCAATCCGTTTAATTTGTGTCAATCTACTTAGTTGTATATCTATGAGGGCTAGCCTGCAAAAAAGTGTTTTTGCGTCCTATGCTGACAATTTTTCACTCGCCTTTCCTCGAACATTTGCAAGGTACGAATGTATAAATTTTTAATTAAATCGGCTTTTTCCCTAGATCGGAACGTAGAAAAATGTAACTTTTTTGGCGCACTTACAGGCACTGCGGCCTCAAGGGCTTATTGTGCCCACTAACATGCACTTAAATGTTACGACATTCACACACACTCATGGGTTGTACGAGACTCGAACTCGCGCGCGCCGGCTAGAGGACAGAGCCAACTGGTTGAACCATCTGAGCCACCGCGTCTCCAGCAATTTAACTTACAATCGAAGCTCCGCTCGGGGGAAGCAAACCAAATGGCCGTGGCAGACACGCTTTTTGCGTTCAGTAATGATTGCTTGTGCGTTCCTAATTCACAGGTCGTGCAGTTGTGTTGTTGCAAACCAAAAAACTGTGTACCCAGCTGGGGCCCTCAAATATCTAATGGACAACGATGAAAAACGGCGGTCCAATAACACAGCCGCAGCCGCCCGGCTCCAGATGCACCGCGCATTGACGGCCCATTCGGCAAGGGCGAGAGAGGTCCCGACGTGCGTGCACGAACGCACGGGCCTCATGTAAATCAAGAGCTCAGGCTACGCCACATTTTTTGTTTACTTTTTATTCAAATATATAAATAGACTTTTTAGAAATCTTTATTTTTATTAATATTTTATTTTTTGAATAGTCCACTGCGCACTACCGATATGCCAACTTTTAATATTGAACGAGTAGTTGTTAATAAATATGGCTATAGATGACGTGATGAAAATAATGAGAAACTTGCCAGATATGAATTAAATTTGTTATGTGTTATGGCATTAAATAATGAATTAAATTTATATTCTGCCCAAAAGATGGTTTTGGTTGAAATTGCAGTATTAGTGAGTGGTAAGATAATGTAAACTAGTAAATACTCATTCTTCATGCTCAGATTTGTTATTATTTAATTTTATTCGCCGCCTCATTCGAGGTTTAATGAAGCACATCTGTTGTTTCTATAGTACTCTTTCCTGTTGCTAGTATTGCAAAAGTGGCTATCGCTACTTGATTGGTTGTAGGAATATTACAAGAGGTAAACCACTATCCTGTGATAGTCCTGTCTTAATTCTTGTTTAATCTTAAATAGTCCATATGCAATGTAACACTTTAATAGTTCAGAATATTGTCTAGGTGGTACTTTTCTAAGTTCATGGTTTAATCCATGATTCCAAACTTCTAAGAAGATTTCTGAATGCTCATTTATTTCTGAGACTTTTTTTAAATACTTTTAGCTTATAGATTTTATCTACGTTGCATGTTAATTTTTGAAACCAAACTGGTGTGTTGAAATCAACTCTTTTCTTTTTGGTTTTAAGCTTTTGAGAAACAGTTTTTAGAATAGTTTCGAAATTATCGATAACGGGATGAATTAAAATAATGTTGTTTAGTTTGGTGGTTTTTCAGGTTTCTGTATTATTTGTTACTTCACCCACCTTCCAAACTCTTGGTATATATTTTAATCGAGATGCTGCAGCTATTAAGTTTGTTAGTTTCACCATTTCTTTTCTAAGTAACTATTTTAATATTAGTCTTGTGGTTACATCAAATTTCGAAGATGCCTTTAAGTTTATGTTTTCCTTATCTCTTCTATTACTTCTTGTGAGGTAACCAAGTTTTTTCTTCTATTTCATATTTTGCTTTCAGTACCAGTCCATTTGGTTTTTATTTTTAGTTAGCTTGAAAAATCGTTTTGGAGTGTTTTGTGAATGTTAGTTCTCAGTTTATTATCTTTTACTCGACCTTTTTAGTTCTTATTGGCGGTGTTTGAGCTATAGATTGTTTAATTTTCTTAGTCATCTTCTACATGTCTTTGACATTTTTATTTTTTATATTTCTATCCCTTGTTGTTATGTAAGTTAGTTTAGTCTTGTTTTATCTATTGTGGCTTTTATCTGATGCCATTTTTTGGTTCTTTCCTTTAAATAACCGATATCCTGATTTCTTTGGGATCATTTTCATGTTGTTTTTATTTTAAGTTCTGGTGTGCTACTCCATGCAGTCTGCTTTATATCTGTTATGACTTGTTGGTCAGTGTTGGGATAAATTGTGTTTGGATCACGTTTTAGTTCAATGTTAATATTATCAGAAAATGATGGGAGCCCAGATCAAAATTCTCTTTAATATGAATGTAGTTTGTCGATCTTCTCGAAATACAAAAATTAATCAGATCCTGTGTTTTATTTTCACCATAGATGCAATTTGCTCGCACTTGACTTCGTGCAATTTTTATCCTTTAGTTGTGGCCAATAGTGGCAATGATCCTGATTGGATAAGAACAGATTTTGTCAGTGGTAAGTACGCATATAAAAATCAAACCAAAATGGTAACATAAAATTAGATACAATTACTTTGTCTTTAGTACTAATTAATCTGAATCAATCATTTGGTTTTAAATTTTGTTAAGCTACAATCTACAAATAGGGTTTCTAGTTTTTAGAAGACCTGAGATTATTCTAAATGGCGTAAACCACCAGTATACGGGTATAAGGAATGAACAAAACTTTACAGAAATAATAATGTTTGCTGTAAATACACGGACGTTGAGGATCTAACGGACCATTAGATAGGTTTTTATAAATTTAATATAAAATGGTGGATTTTTTACAGACTCTTAATGATTACTGCTGTACATTTATTTATCATCTGTGACTTAAAGAGTGAAATGAAACAAAACATCATTTTTATAATTCGTGATGTTGTTAGCAGAATAATTGATTGAACATAGCAAATTACAATCATTGTCAGTTGTGAAGAAACGATCAACAACTGGAAAATTCTCGAAAAAGACGGTTCTTTTATCAATATAGGAGATCGTATGCTAATTGTTGAAAATGTGAAATTGCTCTTTGCAATACCAATCATAACTGATATAAATGTAATACTTAATATGTGCTAATATTTATTTAATAAATTCATAAAGTACATATTATATCTTTTTAATTATAGTAGTTTTGAGAAAAAATCCCGATGGAAATACACACCTCAAGTTTAAATTTTATAGTTTTCAACAGAATCGTGCTATCGCCGTGTTCCCTAATCTCCAAACTTGAGAACAACCGACTGCACCAAGTTTCAAATTAAATAAAACCCGGCACATGGGCGAGTCCTTTTAAATATTAGTTATGGATTATATAGTCACCTTTCGAAAAAAATTTTTACTGTTGAAGTCTTGCAAATATTTATATTATATGTCGAAGAGGGAGTGTGTGTTTCTGGCTATGAGCACTATGAGCATTATTTCTTATTCATAAAGACGTCATTATCGTCTTTATTTTTAGTTTGCTTCCTTTTTCCATTATTTCTACTAATTTTTCTATAACATTCATTGCATCTCCTTATGTGGTGTGCTGCGGAGCTTTAGAATTGTCGCTAGTTATGGATAAGGCAGAAGACATCTTATAGATTGACAACGATGCTTCTCATTTCAGAAGTTTGGAAGCTGTGCTTTCGCAAAAAAAGTATACCAGCTAAGAGTGCAGCACCTAAGCTTTACAATCATAGTCACAAACAGAAATTATATTGCCTCCATTTTGTACTATGTTAAGCAAGGATAAATAGCAGAAAGCTACGTGACCGAAAATATCGATTTCTTTTTTAGCTTGGTTGTAGCATATTATAATGTTTGATTTTTTTATGTCATATGTTGTTAGCATAGTTATCTTTTTTTGTATCTACCCATTTGGTTTTTCATAGATATTCTATTTTCATGCTTCTGCTTCTATTTAGTTCTGTAGTTACGTACACATTCCTATTGCTTCGTAAAGTCCAATATAAAAGAATGTTGTTTTTTAGTCATTCATTTAGTATGAATTTTAGGAGCTTTGTAGTAAAAACATGAAAATGAGGATGTTTTTGCTATCAATAATATTTCTCTGGCATATACAGTTTACAGAATTTACTTCCATATTTATGTTTATCACTCGACAGTTCCAGTTGCAAAGAAAATATAGACACAACTAAAAGAGAAAAACAAGAAAAGTATAAAATAATTACAGATAGAACAATTAGAAAAAAATCAGAAAAGTATAAACAGAACTGTAAAATTCTTAAATAACCAATAAAATCGTAACTTTAGCACATTCCGGTTATGAAAAAAATACCTTAAACTTTTCGATTTCTATCTTGTCCATTCTTTTCAATGAGCCTTTATACGTTTTGGGGTTATAATACCCAATTACGATTTATCATATCTATTAGTTTCCTCCACTGTTAGTGCCATTGTGTCGTTCATAATTATGTTAGTTTTTCTATACCAAGCGATGTATAGATGACAGAGAAAACCTTATTTAAGTATTTATTTAGTAAATTAAATGACTAAACTTATTCTTGAACTGACAAATCGTTTCAGCCGAGGACTGGTTAATATGGTACACCAGAACAATGAAGGTTTTGTGTTTTGTGGTATATTTTCACACTGCACATAAAATCTAAGAAAAGAAAAGTAATGTTTTTCAAATCTAACTGAACTGCACTAAACTTAAACACAAAATTAACTTTTAAGAGATCATAGTTAATTACAAACTTCTGTTTTTCATTTGACAAGACTTTTAACGGTGGATTCATCGTCAGGGAGTTAGGAAGAACTATTTAAGATAAAAACCTTCTTTAGCATACTCATTAAACTACTTTGTATTTTATATGAAATAATTTTAACGCCAAGAATAGTTAGCTAAAATAAATTATAAAATCATAGGAGTATAAAAAATCCGTGAAGCATGTCTACCTTTGTTAAATATCTATACAAGAAATGATTTTATATTGGAAACGTGTCAGCACATGACAGTCGAACAGAACCACAACACTGATACTGTTGCGAAGATCCTAAATATTAGTGAGAAGTGACAAAGCAAAGACGATGTTTTCTATAAACCTTCGCAAGAAAAAATCGTAAGAAATTAAATCATAAAATCCTCGTGTTTACCGGAATAACGCGTTATCTTCATTTTTCCGAGTTCTATTCAATTTTGCGGCACACTTCAATTAATTTTGTCGAAAAATATAGCCATCTTTTAAATGAGGCATCAGTCAGTTATCCTTGTTCAAATAAGTCATTCCAGTAACGATTAGCTCTTCAAAGTTTATTTTAAAATAACGCGGAAGACATTTATTTTAGAAGAGTCTTGCACGCGTCCCCCAGATGCATATTGTGCTTACTTACCTTTGTTGAGTGAGTGTAAAACTCTCAATTTAAAAGCTCTCACGCATTTTAAAAAGCACAGTTTTTTAGTTTTCGCCGAGATACCGATGTAGCTGAAGTTTATAAGGCTTACATTTCAGTTTCTTACAAAGAATTCGCCATTCTGTTAATCGTGAAACACCAAGCTCTAAATTTGCACGTGTAGGAATCTGGCAGGGGATGTGTTAATAAGATTCTCTAACACGTTTTCACTTTGTTCTAGATATTTAGACCGTAAACTATGTATAGACAGCCGTCATCTCAGAATTTTGTATAGGTATTGCCTTTTGAAATTTTCCTTCAATTCGTCCTTTCAAAGTCACAACGGGAAGGTTCTTGCGTATTCCAAAACAAAAAATGATTGTCACGCTTAAATTATTATAATTATATTATAATTAAATACCATGTGTCCTAGTAATGGTTCCTAGCAGATTTCATTTAAATATACCTGAATAGTTTGTCCTTCTACTGATGTAAAAAATACGTTATGTAATATTTTTAAATGTTTTACAAACTTATAAATAACCCTGTGTAATTATCAAAACTATCCTAATTAAAAATACAAATAAGAATTTACCAAAACGAATAGATCTTTGCTAAGAGGAAATGCTTAATAAATTTGTTTATATTGTTAAAATTTCTAGACTTTTTTTATGGTGAAATACTAATGATATGATTTACACTATTGGGAGAATTGCCCAAAATAATAAACAGCTATAACCAAATGGAACACAGCAATAAATAAAAAATTATTTACAGAAAGACTTGATGGGCCATTATTATAAAATTTTGGACAATATTTAAAATAAGCGTAGCGAAGTCCTGAAGTGACCCCTACGGTGTAATATCTCTCACGATGCCTTTGAAAGAAACAATTTTGAAACCAAGTGTATGAAACGTTTTACTTTAGAATAGTATTTTTCTTCGCGCTCAGGGTATGTCTTCCTTAATAGATCCATCTTCACTGCATCCTATCTCTTATTGCAATTACCCTACCTAAATAAATTCACAACCAATCTGTAATTGATGTCCCCTGAATTAGCAGATACAGGTCCTTTACAGGGTGTGTCTGGAAATCTTCCGGTTCCAGGATCGGTCTCCCAAATATATGTTGCCTTTTCCTGAACAGCGCACCGCACTTGCATAGGATGTGTAAGGCTGTTTCTGGTTCCTTGCTACAAAGTCTGCATGCAAGGTCACCATTGAATTTACCAATTTTCCAGAGGTGTTCTTTTACAGTCGCATGTCCTGTAAGAAACCCTATGGTTATCTTTAGCTGTGGCCTACTTAGGTTAAGGAATTCTGCAGCTCTCTTTTGGAAAGGTCTCTTATTAAAGGTTTTGCTGAAATAATGTCCTGGTCGGTTCTTCCAGTACATTCGATGATGAGTGCGTGTCGTCTCCTTAATAAAGCTTTGGGCAGCACTTCGTGAAATTTCTAAAGCAGGTTCTGGGCCTATATAAGCCTCACTAGATCCCTCCCTGGCCAGTTCATCGGATTTCTCGTTGCCGTAGATACCGCAATGCCTAGGTGCCCATAACAGTTTTACTGTGTTATGTTTTGCCAGTGCATTGAGTTCGTTGATGCATTCCCATACCAGCCTAGATAATGCTTTTGTGCTTGATAAAGCCTTTAAAGCTGCTTGACTGTCTGATATAATATAGATCCGCTTGCTCCTGTAAGCCCTCTTATAATTTTCACGCACACACTGTGGTACGGCGTATATTTCTGCCTAAAAGACAGAAGCGTACTGACCTAGGGAAAAGCTTAGCTTTACCCTGGGATCCTCAGCATATATTCCACCTCCGGTACCCAGCTCGGTTTTAGAACCATCTGTGTACCAGATTAGGCTACCAGGTACCTGTCTATTTCGATCCTGCATTATCACCTCAAATAGAGAGTCGTCGCATATTTTTGAGGTCATGCGGTCCGTCCTCATTTCAAGCAGAGGGCCCCCCAGACTGTCAATTATTCTTGTATGACCTGTACCCGTGTGTGTCTTGTACAGTGAATGATACAGCCTGTAGTGATCGAATCTTGCCTCTCTCCCTGAATTACTATGTGCAAAGGTGGGAGGACTAGAAGAGACTCCAGTGGGCTGTGGTTCTCATCGCGCCTGTAATTTCCAAACAGGAAAGTATTTGTACTTAGCCTAGTTTTAGTTTGATGGTTTCTTGTGTTACTTTGGGCCACCAGACCAAAGCTAAGTATGTAGAAAAGGGTCTAACCACTCTGGTGTACAACCAGTGCACAATACCTGGTTTTAACCCCCACGACTTGTCGTACATGCGTCTGACAACTGCTAGAGTTATCACCGATTCGTCGATCACTTTCTCAATATGACGGTTCCAAGTAGTTTAGAATCAAAAACGACTCCTAGATACTTTACTTCTCCCGATATGGTGATTTCTTTTTCGCCAAGGAAAAGAAGTGTAAGCCCCTCTATTTTTTCCTTCACGTGAAGGGTATAATTTTGGTTTTTACGGGACTGACCTTGAGACCTTCCTATTTATTCCATTCAGTTACCACGTTCAGGGTCCTCTGCATCCGTTCCCTGATTGTGCCTACAAATTTCCCTTCCACCACGACAACTAGGTCATCGGCGTAGCCTACAGAAGAGAATCCTTCGCCTTTTAAGTTCTTTAAAAGTCCATCCATTACCAGGTTCCACAGCAAGGGGGAGAGAACTCCTCCCTGAGGACACCCCCCCTCTACCTGGACCATAATAGTTTCGTCATTCATTGACGAATAAACCATCCTTCCTGCAGCAGGTCTCCTCCAGGCCATGCCCTCTCAGGGCCAAGGTTATGGAGTTGAAAGATGTATTGTCGAAGACTCCTTCTGCGTCCAAAAAGGCACATAGAAGGACCTCTTTGTTGCCCAATGTTTTCTTTACTCTCCAAGCGAGGTAGTGAAGTGCTGTTTCTGAATAGTCTTATTATTTTACCAAAATAATTAATACTACTTTCTGATACTTATTGGTTACTAATGGTAACAACAGAATAAAAAACACGAAAACTATCGTACTGTTGTCAACAACAAATGTTATTCATAGTGACCTTTAAATTTACGTAATAACACCTGTTCTCGTTATTTTTATCTTAGAATAGTTTTTTTCTAGTTTCTTCTAAATCCATTAATATTAAATCTTGTCTGCATGTTTTTTATTTTGTTATTATTCTCATAAAAGTGCCCCTTTATCTTTTTGAAAATACTGTTCTGTAAATGATGAGTACTTAAACTGAGGTAATGGTGTGTTAAACATTTTTACTTCGTTAGCTACACACAGTAATTTAGTTTTAATTCACGAGGTTGGTTTGTAATGCAAAACGAATTATTTACATAGTTGAAAGTAAATTGCACAAAAACACGGAATTATACTTTTACTATTTTTTTGTAATCTAAATATTTTTGAATGTTGAAAAAATAAGTTTAGTGTCTTAGATAACGATTTTAAAATCTACAAACATCCCTAGAGTTGCTAAATATAAGATAAAAAGCAAAACCAATACGTCAGCTGACAATGTCTATTGAGAAATTAACAAAACAAATGTTTAAGTTGTTTTCCAAAATACTCCTGGCGGTCAACTACATACTATATATATATATATATATATATAGATATATATATATATATATATATATCTATATATATAGTATATATATATATATATATATATATATATATATATATATATATATATATATATATCATATATATATATATATATATATATATCATATACGAATCAGTTTCGAAATATGGGTTTTAACGCATCACTTACTCTTCCAGTGTCTACGCAGTTTGTTCTTCACGTGTGACAACAAAACGAAATGTTTATGGGCAAACTCAGGCCTATATAGCGGATGATTCATCAATTCCACGTTTTGAGTGCTTAAAAAGCCAGTTAGTTGTTTGCGTCGATGTGTGTAAGCATGCAGCGATCCAGCGTCGCACGTTAGTTTTTCTTATTTCTTTGAAGAATCTTGACAAAAAAATGGTTTTGTACTATCTAGAATTGACTGTTTTACAATTTTCTAAAACCGACATTTATTGGGTCTGGGTCATCTTGGAAGTTCGGTACAGTCGACTGCTGTTTACTTTTGGGCTCATACATATAAAGCCAAAATTCGTCACCTGTAACGATATTGTAAGCGGCATTTGAAGCACTGAGATCGAACTTCTTGAGCATTTCTTTCGACCAATCGACACGAGCTTGTATTTGAACGATCGTTAACTTATTCGGATCCAACAGCTTTTTCACGGTTAAATGTTCCTGAAATTTCCAATACGTGCTGGTCGTAGTAATCCCTGAGAATGCCTAATTTTCACTACAAGTCTTGCTTTATCAGTTCGCGCACTGTGTCGATATTTATTAGCACTACAGCTAGCGAACTACGACTACGATTAAGTTTATTGTCACAGCGATATACAGTCAAAAGTCGTAAAAAATCATCGCATACAAATGTTTTCAATTCCATTTTTAGGCCAAAAAGAAATTTTTAACTTAATGAAAACAAAGCAAATAACGTCTGTATGATAAAACGTTCCGACTACGTATGACGTCAAAAATGTCAAACTGAATGATGCAAACGTCAAATCGCAGCGGGGGTACCAATTCGCAATAGCCCACGTAAATAGTTTTTTCACAAATTAATTAGTTACAACAAAACTTAATCAATGCAATTATTAAATTTAAAGTAATCCTATATCTTACTTCAATATAAATTATAACAAGAAGACAAGAATATGAAGTAATCAAATAAATAGTGTTACTTTTTGACTTGAAGACATTGGTTGTATTGTTTATTTAATATGAATTATTTAGTGAAACAAAGGTAGGACCTCATTTTGACATTTTTTATTTAGGTGACATCTTTTGTCCCCCGGTTCTTATACTCATCTCACTAATAATACTGACCACAAAGCTAAATGACTGAAAACATCTATTATCAAAAGCTTAATTTGTAGTAAAATTTGTTTTGTTGTTACTTATGTGCATTATTCGCCGAATCGTGCCATTTTTTTCATCGTGTTTCTAACATTTTTGATATCATGTTCAAGAAAGTACTAGATGGCATTTAATTAAGTTTTTTTAAGTTGATTGTATAATCAGCAAACCGAAATGAGAGATAATATCTAACAGTGAACTATGGTGTTGACTACTTAGCCTAATTCTTTAAAAGGGGACTAAACTTTTTCTACATGGAACCAGCCATGTTTACATTAGTAACAAATACTAGTAAAAAACCTTATATATATATATATATATATATATATATATATATATATATATATATATATATATATATATATATATATATATATATATATATACAGTTGTGTGCTTCATTGTTAAAGAAAAATTTAAAAATAATGCTAACGAAGTAGCAACCGATACTTTTTAACAAATGCCACGATTATGTCTTTACATGAGGAAGGTGACGAAGCTACCACTAACACTGCAAAGTTTATTTCATAAAACGTGTGAGAGAATTATAAAGACAATACATTCCAAAATCAC
Source organism: Sinelater perroti (assembly GCA_036346155.1). Taxonomy (NCBI): domain Eukaryota; kingdom Metazoa; phylum Arthropoda; class Insecta; order Coleoptera; family Elateridae; genus Sinelater; species Sinelater perroti. Next base: position 2,293,646 of record JARFIY010000167.1, on the reverse strand, counting down.
ACTCTGCTTAGATAAACCATCAGTACAAATTGATATGCAAGTGGGAACGCTACCGAAGCTTTAGCTATTCTAGCTACAAAAATTTAGTAGTAAAGGTGGATCAGACGAATGCGTTTTTGCAACATCATTGGTTCCATTATGACTTACAAACCAAAAAAATGTACTTTGTCAATTCAAATTTACCACAAAATAAAACGAATGAAGATTTGTTTTGCCTTACATTATCTGGCGATATTTATTAGATATGGGTATGAGTCATCCTCATATAGTAGTTATGCAGAGTTAGACAAAGTAGTGAAAAATTTCCTGGTTCAGAAAGATGAAGAAACAGAATAATTTTTTACTCTACTTAAATAATATCCTAGTTAAATGCAGACTGTCAGAATTTACCGTTGCGCGAAATATATAGGTGGATTGCGCTCGAGTTGTACATTTTAGTGCTTATCATAGTGTCTACACGGCGCAGTTGTGTTGGAAAATTATTTTTAAAAGGTCGCTATTTGGAAGGAATTTCGAAGAAGGTCATCAATCTTCAGTTCCGACCATAAACACTAGAATGTTGTAGGCACATATTTATTCACAGATTTATTCACCATTAAAACGCTAGATCCCGTGGAATTCGGACACCCGAGAATACCGCAGCAGCGAGGCAGACTGCCATACTGCCTCAACGTTCCGCCGCTAAGTATGTTCTCGCTTTAGAAATGTCCGGCTGGAACGTGCGTAGAATTCTACACTGTGATCTCATGTTTCATCTATAAATTTGATGGTGATCCGGAAACAAAGAATATGACTGATATACCCGACAGCTGCTTGAGAGCGCATGTTTCAAATGTTCCGCCTGATGCTGTTGTGCTCAGTACTGACGAAACTCATTTTCATTGATCAAGTTCCACCAATAAACTAAATTTTTGGTACTGAGCCCCACAATATTGTCGATAACTTTATAAACGAGCTCTCTATAGTCAGTCTAACTATTTGGTGTTCTGTTATAGAATTTAATTTAACATCATAGGGCCGTATTTTTTGAGGATGCGCAGTGACAGTCACACCTACCCACTCTGTTGTGATGTGCAATTTTCTGGATCTTAGACACAACAAACATGAAAATGCAGCACCGATTCCAACAAGTTGGCGCTACCTCACTCACGGCAAGAATTTCTTGAGAAGTTCTGGGACAAATGTTCCATTATGTGGTGACATCCCATTATCGGCTAGACCACCAGGCGTGTCCCCTTGCGATGTCTTTTTGTGGAGACACCTAAAGGCTAAAGTTTTTCGACGCGGACCGCAAACTACGGGGGAATTAAAGCATGCCATTTGCAATGTAATCTCAGCAGTAGCAGTATAACTAAATCGGTAGGCAATACAGAATATATCGCTTGTGCAGGCAAACATTTTGACAGTATTATCTTCAAAACTGATTGATGACTAAATGGTAAGCATTGTTCTTTATGATGGCAGAATAAAACATTAAACAGAATCTGCGCTGTTCTGTTTATTGCTGTTTCGAAAAGAGGAGATCAATCTGCCGGACGCTGTAAATTTAGTTTCTGTAAAACATATTGGTAAATTTAATGTGAAGGTCGAGTATTGCATTAAACACTTTGATCGATTTTACAAAATTCTTTGATGGTTCCCTAGGAGCATGGCCAGTATGAAGAACACTATATAAAATTTAAATTCTATAATCTAAAAAGTGTCCTAGTTAAATATCATATTATAACTTTCAGACAATTTTTAAAAAGGCCCTTTGATGAAGCTCAAAGGGTAGACCTTTCAAAGAAACGATTTTCTTTTCTTCAGCCTTTTTTAGCGCCCAGTATTGAGCATAGGCCTCCCTTTTTTGGGGGGGATTTGGCAATTAAACGCCACGCTTGCCGGGCGGGTTGGAAAGAAACGATTGTTAAATGTTAATTCAACAGTTTGAGAAACATTACAATCGAATACAACATCAGTGCTTATAGTCATTTTTTATAAAGCTTAAGGAAAAAATTCTACATTTAAAATAATGCCAAATTCGAATTGGATGATCTCAAAAACTCAACAGGAGCCTCCTTTATGCCTGTAAATGTTAAAATAAAAACTTTAAGGATTTTGTGCAAGTATCTTTTATATTCGACCACTGTATGATCCTATAATTAAAATACAAATAATAATCCCAAATGTTATATAACTACAAAGGCAATCTCAAAAAATTAGGTCTCCAGCTAAATGTGGTAGTCACTAGTGCGAAATCCAGACTATAGAGTAGGTTGGTGAGTATGACCCATCCAAACTGTTGCAGAACGACGATCCTACGGGCAATGTAGGGACGAGGCATACGCCCTTGTTCAACATTCCCCATCTGAATTTTATGTCTGAGTTTTTTGAATGTCTAACAATATCTATCAGCGTTTATTGTAGTCCCACGAGCCATGAAGTCGACCAAAAATGTCCTCTTTTGATTCTAAAGCACAATTGCCATAGCTTTGGCGGCAGACTGAGTCTGTTTGAATTGTCTGCCACTCACGTGATTCCGGGTTTCATCACCAGTAACAATTAAATCTAAATAGTTGTCATTTTCGTCTGCCTAGCATCAAAGAAATTTGTGTAAAAAGACAACGCGTTGCCGTCTTCTGTAAACATTTGCGGGCTTCATCTTGCTCAAACCTTCCAATATTACAACTTTTAGTCAAAGCCCTATGAATAGTGCTTCGAGAAACGTCAAAAACCAAAATGCAGAGATTATCGAGAGTTATCTTCTGATTTGTAAGCATGATTTGTCCAACCTTTGCGGATGTCTCGTCGGAAATTGACGATCTCCCACTTTTTTCTAAGTCGTGAATTTTTATGTGACCACCTGTAAACTTCCTACACCACTTACGACGTTCTTGACATCTATGCACTATACCCTTCCGTCATTTGGTGATGAATTTCGATTGGTTTATTGCCTTTTGCGTTCAAAACAGAATAACTACGTGGACTTCGCACCTGGCGGTAACGACAAGCAGGAACTCCACTACGAACGGCTGCCGAACTGAAACTAAGCGTCTCCGCAGGATAAACGATGGTTTGCTTAAGGGTGGAGAACGCAACAAACGCGGCAATGAGGCCAACAGCCATAATTAACAATAACAGCCACAAATAAAATTAAGAGATTTGTAAAATAAACATAATTTGTAGTCGAATTAAATTTGAAAAATTTGATTTATTCCAGTCTATAGAAGATTTGTAGGAAATTTGACTAATTATAAAAAAAAATTTAGCACTTTTTTGCAGACATGCAAGTCATTTTGCACAATTCAAAACAACCGTTGTGTGACTATTTGTTCCTAAGAGTTCAAAATGACAATTACAGATGGATACTGAAATTTAGACAACTTCTTTTAACGTGTTAAGATTCTAACTAATATGAAAAGAAAATTTGAAATATCATGTTGAAACTAAACTTTTTCCTCCAGAATCCATATCAATTTTGAACAAAAAAGATATAAGAATACTATAAGCTAAAAACGGAAGCTGCTAAGTGTTTGGTTTTTTATGCAATATTACGTATACGTGAATTAATTTTCTTGTCTATGGTCACTAAAGAAACAGTGAGAAATCGTTTCAAATTAAAAGATAATAGCATTGTGTGTGTATTAAATATAGAACAAATAAAGTTGCAAAGTGATTGGGTTCTTCATTACTAATTTCCTGATATACTCTTTAGTATTCTCTTTTTCGTTGCCCAATAGTCTTAATGTTTTCTTTTGTAATCTGTAAAAGTTGCGTTCTATGTCTTTTGTATATGCTTCTTAATAATTTTGCTTAACCTTTCTCATTGTAAAGTTTATATGGTTTTAAATTCTCGACTAGACAATATGGGTGTATATTGTCTAGTACAGTTCTAAGGACACTTTAACATCTGGAAAGCAAAGTATATGAAGAAGTGTATGAAGAGCACTTAAAAGATGCAGCGACTCCTCAAAAATCCAGTAATGTTAAAGAAAAGAAGAAAATATATATACTAGCCGGCTCGATTCGCCTTCGGCTTCCCTTTCCCATTTAGTCCTGTGGAGTTGCGTTTTCATTTAAGGAAGTGCACCCTTTAATAACATGAACCCGCAATTAATAAATTTCCTAAAACACGGATTCTCTAATTTTAACTATAGATTATTCCTGTCAAATATCTTTAATATATTCAGTATATAGACAGAGAATATCCCTTTGTTTAAAGAAATTAAATAATTACAGGAGTTAAAAGATGAAATGTCACGACCTAGAAGGTTACAAAAACCCAGATACTGCCACCTATTTTTTTTTAGAGGAGGGGAAACGCCTAAAGTACGCCCTGCTACTCTAAAGTAATTTATAGGGCAATGTGGGACTTGCATCCAATCAAACCCCTCCTCTGTTTCTCAGGAATATCACGGATAAACCCCGTCTATTGAGACGTCAAACTACAACGGAAAATCCATCTAACACCACACCGACCGGCTCGGGTCGCCTTCGGCTCCCCTTCCCCGTCTAGCCCTGCGGGCTATGTTTTCATTTCAGAAAATGCGCCCCTTAATAACATTTTGAAACACGTTCAACGACACTCAACTCGATACATTTCCATAGTTTGAGTTTTGAACCCCTTTTATAAGTATAAATTTTGGACGCCTAATTTACCCCCTCGAAGGGGTCGGATCAAAATTTGTTGAAATAAGGGTTCTCCTGTTTTAAATAAGTATTATTTCTGGCAAATATCAAAGGTCTATCTTTACTAGTTTTGGAGTAAAAAAGTGCCCCTCCTCCCCGAAATTTCGGACCACCAATTGAGCTCCGTTGAGTGACCCAATCAAAATTTCCTAAAACAATAATTCCTTAATTTTAAATAAGGATTATTCATGTCAAATATCAAAAGTTTATCTTTACTGGTTTAGGAGTAAATAAGCGTCTGTCTAAAATTTTGACCCAGTTTAGCCCCTGTGGGGAGTCGGATCATAAACTCCCAAAACACAGGTCCTTTTAATTTGATCGAAGACTATTCCTGCCAAGTTTCACATTTCTAACTCTAACCGTTTTCGAAAAAGCCTAAAAGTTTGGACCTCCATTACACCCTCTTGGGGGGCGAATTTCTTAGTACGTCTCTACGCCATACAGAGAAAACCCTACAGTTTAAAGGTTGTAGGTTTGACGGTTTAGGCTGAGCGTTAATGAATCAATCAATCAGTCAGTCATAAAATGGGCATGAGTACTATCTAGAGAATTTTTCACAGCTACAGAATAAAAATAAATATAGAAAAACGAAAGTAATGGTCTGATTTATTATATACACGAATATGGATGCACGCTATTTAAAACAGAACACAACCTAATACAATAAGTAGCAGCTGATAGAAAGAAATGTAAGCCTGCAAAACCAGTCCATAATAACCAGAGAAAATTTTATAAAAATAATGTATGAGAATGTGTTAAAGGGTTTTCCAATAAGAACGATATGAATTTAAAATAAAATAAATTAAAAACTGTGTCAGATACAACCACACTTTTTATATTACTTGGAAGCATAGTCTAGTATATTATGTTTTGATTAACACCTCAATTTCGTGAACATGAGGAAATTCAATGAACTCAATTTTTGATGACTCTTTGCAATAACTCGGGTCTAATGTCACGAATTTGCCGTTTAATGTGCAATCTTAATAGATACAGGGTTAGTGGTTTGTTTGCATGCATTAAGATTTCGAATAACCCCACTTAATGTAAAGAAGTTGGATCACTTATTGGAGGCCAACTAACAGTTGCATTTCTTAAAATTATCCTTTTACTAAACTTTTCTTGCAATATGTCAATAGTAGTATTAGTAGCGTGATATGCGGCACCGTTTTGTTGGAACCACATGTTCTCCAAATCAATTTAATCTAAATTTGGTCACAAAAATCAATCTGTACCGCTCATCGGTCACTGTAACTGCATATCTTACCTTAGTTTAAAAAATAATGGTTAGATAATCATAAACTACACCATACAGTAACTTTTTGCGGATGCAAGGGCTTCTCGTGAATTTCTTGTGGATTGTTTTCACACCAAAAACGACAATTTTATATGTTAACATATCCACTTAAGCAGAAATGAGCTTCATATTAAAAGATATTTTTTTGCCCAAAATTATGATCCGTTGCCTTAAAGCCCAAGCAGCAGTCACGGCACTTACGATGGTTTTGTGGCTTCGGGTCTTGGGTTAACACAATCTTGTACGGGTGTAAACCCATATATTTTCGCAAAATATGCCAAGTTGTCGTTCTTTTGAATTCTAATTTTTGAGCACGATTAGGAATCGATAAATTTAAAGCCTCTGCAACGTTATATCTTACAGCAACAATGTTTTCTACATTTCTTGCGTTTTTCATTGTTGGTACCTTCGTATCGTGAAGAGTAAAATCACTTTCAAATATTTTAACGATTTGAGGTATAGCAAGCACAGAAAGGCGATGATGTGTTCCATAGGTCTTTCAAAATCACGTTGAGTGTTCACAAAAGCATGTCTATTTTCATAAAACTTTTGGACAACCAAATGTCCTTGAAGTGTATATTGAAAGTATACTAAACACGGCAGTTATAACGCTTTAAGCATGGTTAAAATTTTATTTAAAAATTAAATCATTCATATTGGACAACCCTTTAAACAACAAAAGCATGAAAGCTGACTAAACTCCCTCTAAATACAAGTGCCAAAGTGGTAACTAATGACTACGATTATTTTTCGAATCACCCCTTTTTCGCATTAATTTATTTATTTGAGTATAAAATTATTTAATTTACAACAAAATAATGAAGGAAAGATGCATAATTTACTTCCTTATCCCGTCCTCGATGCTACGTGAAATTAGTAGAAAATTATTATAAGCAGATCTCATAAGATAAATATACGTGCTAATGTTTATTTATTCATATAGCCAAAAACGATCAAACAAATTCATACATTTTACGAGCAATATTAATACTGAAAAAGCACTTAAGATGTTTTCGTCTTCGACGTTTGTTTACGTACCGCAGCTTTGCAATTGCGAATAAGGGCAGTTCAATGCTTAAACCAGCAAACAACCCGCGACGTTCATTCCAACTTGGAAATATAGCGCGGATCAATTAAATAACTCACTAGGCGTGCGGCTCGCAAGAAATAGATAGGATAATTCAATTGGGCACGGCATGATAGCTCTAGCGCCGTTAACGAGATAATTGCTGGTGGTTTAGCTCAAACATTTTATGTGCAACGGAGAAAGATGACGCAGAAGTGAGAGTATCGCTTTACCGGGAATTTAATTACGAGTGTTATGTTGTTAAGTTAATGATATAACTAATGTGCGATTCAACAGAATAAACGATGTTACAAATTGGAAAGTAAAAATGTTCGTGGTTATTTTAGGGCGCGTTGAAAGTGGTCAATTTAAAGCACTTAGAATTAGCCATATGTTGTGACTGTCGCTTATTTAGTTTTGCCTCTACAAGAACTACCAATAGTCGGCAAGCACGTCTTCAATTGTTTTCAGTTATTTGAACGTTCAACCATCGAATCTAATGAAAATTTTTTTAAAAACAATTATCGTGTCTGTATTTGTTCTAAAAATATGTGCAAGCTCCGAACACACACTCTTCGCAATTAGAACAATCAATTCTCTATCGTATGTGACCCGAAGTACATTAAAAAAAATTTAACTTTAGGTTCAGAGCGATACCCACAAGCCTGTCAGGTATATAAAAATCTTAAGGTATGTCTTCCTTAATGGATCCTTGTTCATTACAGCCTATGGCTTATAGTGGTGATTACCCCAATAAAGTGAATTCACAACTAATCTGTAATGAATGTCCCCTAAATCCACAGATGCAGGTCCTTTACAGGGTGTATCTGAAAATCTTCCGGTTCCACGATTGGCCTCCCGAATGTATGTTGCATTTTCCTGCACAGCGCATCGCACTTGTATAGGATATGTAAGGCTGTTTCTGGTTCCTTGCTGCAAAGTCTGCATGCAAGGTCACTATTACATTTACCGATTTTCCAGTCGCATGTCCTGTAAGAACCCCTATGGTTATCTTTAGCTGTGGCCTACTTAGGTTAAGGAGTTCTGTAACTCTCTTTTGGCAAGGTCTCTTATTGAAGGTTTTGCTGAAATAATGTCCTGGTCGGTTCTCCCAGTACATTCCATGATGGGTGCCTGTCCTCTCCTTAATAAAGTTTCGGGCAGCACTTCGTGAAATTCCTAAAGCCTCACTAGATCCCTGCCTAGCCAATTTATCGGCTTTCTCATTGCCGTAGATACCGCGATGCCCAGGTGCTCATAACAGTTTCACCGTGTTGCGTTCTGCCAGTGCATTGAGTTCGTATATAATTCTTATTTATATAAAGCAGTCTTTAGATAACGATAGATCGAAGAATGCATGTTCATTATGAAAATACAATTATGTAACTTTATTTTCGAATCAATATGAACAAATAATTCGATCCTCTGCAAAGTACATATACTGCCTAATGATACAAATATCTAACGACTGAATCAGACTTTTTGACCTTTAAGGTAAAAGTATATTTTATAGTTGGATATTATCCTACTCAATTATTTCCTTTGGAAAAACTTTAACATGAGGCCCATATTTGTTTAACAAAGCTTTGACGTGTTCAATTCTTACTATACTACTCTTACTGCTGATAACATAAATTGCATGGCGTATGTTACTCAATAGTTATTCGGAAGAAATTATCATTTGGCTCCTGTAAACATATTAAAAGTTTTAACCAAAACCTCAGTCTGCCAATGCAGTGATTTAAATTGAATACACCTCACGTAGACTCAACAGCTGCTCTGGTAATTTTTCCTCGATATGAGACATAGCAAAGAAACTTGCGAATCGTCTCTGTTAAAAATATTAAAGAATGTGAACAATTTTCGCTAATAATACCATTAATTTTGTCTATAAACTTCTGTTTCTACTCTAATGTAATTGAATACTTAAAGCTTTTTAGTAAATAATATAAGAGAAGGAAAATATGCAATTTACGCTTCAAATTATTACTTTGAAATATGTTCTTTTATAAAATCACTCTTCAAAAAAGGCGATAGAACAGATTGCAATAATTATAGGGGCATCAGTATACTAAATTTATGATATAAGTTATATTCGAAAATCATAACAGTGAGAACGCAAACAATAGCCGAAGTGATCCTAGAAGAAGAGCAGAATGGCTTTCGCAAAGGACAATCCTGTATAGATGCTGTCCTCACCTTGAAGCAGATCATAGAAAATCGTAGAGAACGTAATTTAAAAACACATATAGTATTTGCCGACTTTACTAAAGCATTCGACAAAGTCACAAGAACAAAACTATGGTTAATTTTAGAAAAAAATAGATTTCCATCGCATGTAATAAAAGCAATAAAAAGTCTTTACTACCACACCAAAATTACTATAGAAAACAAAGGCGAAAGCCTGACACACAAATTAAAGTGCAAGACAAGGATGTGGCCTATCGCCTACCCTGTTTAATATTTTTATTAACAACATGATAAAGACGTGGAAACAAGAAGCACCAAAAGAATCCAAATAAATACAAATACATACGTCAACGCAATATTATTTGCAGACGACCAGGCTATGATCGCAAGTTCAGAAGACAATTTGCAACGAGCAATCTACAGATTAAACAACATACTAAAAGATTACAACAATCAAAACAAAAATTGTGGCCTTTCAAAAAAAAACAACCAATAAAATCTAAAATTATTATTAACAACATCAATCTAAAACTAATACAAAATTTAGATATTTAGGTTGCGATGACTCATGCAGCTATGATCAAGGCATCGACAAAAAAAGCCACATTTTAGAGAATGTGCGGTACTATAAGAAGAGCACTAAGAAACAAAACAAGAAAGGAGACACAGATAAAATTTTACAAATGAATGGCGGTCCCCACATCACTATATAGTAGCGAAACATGGATAATAACAACAAGGGACTATAGGAAAATCCAGTCCGAAAAGATGAGGTTCCTAAAAGGAGTCAAAGGATGCAGTCGGTTAGACAGATTTACTAACGAACACATCAGAAACGCACTACAAGTGCAACAACAACGAAACCAAATAATCAGTTGCAAGACACGCTGGAAAGAACGTGTAGACAGAATGACTCCAGAAAGACTCCCAAAATTAGCAATACAGTACAACCCAAGAGGAACCGAGATGCAGAAAGACCTGGAAACGATGGGACATTGAACCGGAACAGGCCGCAAGGCCTAATTCTTGAAGTAGACGATGACAACGACGAACTCTGTTGTATGCGGCTTTACTCTCCTAGTTTGTAATGCTGATTTACAAAGTCGCAAACTTCTTGCATTTTCACTAACTTTTTTTTATCTTCAATGTATTAGTATTGAGACTTTTTGTAGGAGAGGATGGTAACTGCTATTATCACCTTTATCATTATTTTCAATTTGCTACTGATAATAATCTGTGCTTGTGATGCATATTTTATATTACTATCATCACTATAACCTGATAAATACAATATTTAATCTTCTGTAATTTCAAGTTCGTTGTCAAATGTCGTTTGGATAATTCATATCATATGCATGATTTGTTCAACCTTCGCGACTCTCTTGTCGGGAATTAATAATCTCCCGCTTTTGTCTTCGTTCTAAATTTTTATGCGACCACCTGTAAACTCCCTACACCACTTGCAAACGTTTTTACATCATTTCACGGCTCTCCATATACTTCCGTCAATTGGCGATAAATGCCGATTGGTTTAACGCCTTTTGCGTTCAAAAACCGAATAACTACGCGATCTTCGCACCTGGCGGTAGCTGGAAGCGGGAGCTTCGTTACGAACGGCTGCCGAGCCAAAACTGAGCGTTTCCGCATGCTAAACGGTGGTTCTCTTGAGAGTGGGAAAAGCAACAAATACGTCAGTGTGCCTCTTCATAAAGCAGTGTTGGCTCTCAAATCTGTATGGGGTGGCCAGCTATCTTCCATTAGCCGCCTCCCCAAGTAACGGGTAGTGGAATGCTTGCTAGATGTAAAAAGTCGAAGAAATAAAATATCCAAAGCGGACCAGAAAGCTGACTTACGGCAAGCTGTCCAGAGGTCATCAGGAGCTGAACTAAATAGTATTTGAAGTGGGCAGTAGCATTTAAAAAATTGAGGATAGGTAAAGGTAATGTATAGCGAAACAGTTATGCCCCAAAAAATCCTTGTCGCAAAGCAAGAAAATAGATCTCATAATATAGCAATTGAATGTGAATAAAAATATTAGGACATTAATATCTTTCTCCTGTCGTTATATATATAAGATGGCGCGGAGCCAACTTACACATTTTAAATCTAAATAGTGCGCCGCCGCGATAGCTTGTCGTGGTTGGCGAGAGAGGAAATGGTAGAGGGGAGGATGCCATTTTATGACTATGTCAGTCGCAATGAAGCGTTGAAACGTGCAACACCTTGTTACCTGTATTTATAGTTATTACAAAAAAATTCTGCCACGGAAGTACAGCTATCGACGACAGTTGGCCAACATGGTCACGTACCGTCTTGCAATACTATATTTGCTTGGGTGAACAAATTTAAATAAATTGGCAGCGTGTTAGACGTGAAGCATGGAGACCCACAAATAGTGGAGACGCCAGAGAACCTGCAGACAGTGAGGAAAGCTGTTGAACGTAATTCTTGGGCGTAATCGACGGGCCAAAAATCTCGCATTTTAAGCATCAGTAGAAGAAGTTTAATTCGAAAGCTAAAAAAGAGAAAATCTCACCCTTAAAAACTGCAAGTTGCGCAACAAATTAACGAAAGAGACAAGAAAGCAAAACTTGCTTTCTGAACCACTATGAGTGGTTAGTTACGGGAAAACCCAGACATTCTGAATAATTTGCTAATGACCGACGAAGCACATTTTCAAGTTTCTGGTTGGATAAACACACAGAACATGCGATACTGGTCATCAGTGAACCTTAATGAACTGCATAAAAAGCCCTTGCACTCTCCTAAAGTGACGGTTTGCTGTAGAGTCGGTGCTTTCGGAATTGTAGGCCCGTATTTCTTTAAAAATGACAATGAATAAACAGTGACCGTTGATTCAGAACGTTATATGACTATGTTGGACTTGGTTGAACAAAAGTTACTACAGCTTGGCATTGACCCTAAAAACCTATATTTCTAGCAGGATAGAGCCACAACCCACACCGCGCCAAACAGTACGGCTGTAGTTTGTAAAATGTTCGGCGAAATCGCTTGCGAAATCGGTCGCCCGACATCAGTGTACCGGAATTTTTTCTGTGGGGGTTTCTGAAAGACCGTGACGAGGATTTACAGAGGCACGTGTACGACAACTTTAAGAAACGTTTGCAACAATGCGTTGATGATTCTTGGCCTTTTTCTTCATGCATCTTCTTTTAAAACAAATTGCATTTTATCTTCCGGGGAATTGTTAAACTACCTTCAATATTGGGATCAACTTGCATAATAAGCTCTGACAAGTTTTTAATCATTCCAATAATTTGTGATAGTTGTTCAGCTGTTAATTTTTGCGCAAATACTTCAACACAGCGTCGTTATCTAAGTTGTTCTTCCGTTTTTCATAAGCCCCGTTCTTCATCTAAGTGCTTAGTTGTCTAGTTCATTAGTATTGGATTTGAAGCACGCAATTACGTTGACCAAATCCAACTCTTTAAAACCAAGTATATGTTTCCAAACTGCTCTCATATTGCTTGACGTTGATTCATGCCATGCTTTGCCTATATTTTTGATAACGTTTCTTATGTTGTAGCTCTACCAAAATTCTGTTAAAGTAGGTGCATTTTTTCCTGTTGTAGCTTTTATGATTTGCGAAACAGTGAGGCGCAAATAAAAAGCCTCACAATCGCAAGCGCAGCCACAAGTTGAAGTAACGCCGCATTATTTCCCAAACTATTCACCGCAAAACACAAATCAACATTCAGTAATCACTCCAATGCAAACAAATAATGACGATTCCTGGCAAACGCCAAATCCAAAAAAGACGGAACGGTCTTATAATGACATACATTGGCTTTCGAAACAAACGAAAACAGACAATTACTGGTTAAAAGTTACAGAAACCTCAAACCGATATCAGCCTCTCACAGAAGAGCGGATCGAAAATACCAGCACGGAAGAAGTACAACCACCACCAATATTTGTTTACGAAGTTAATAATACCAAACCCCTTATCGACATGTTAAAAGAAAGAGTAAAAGATCAATACACACTCAAACTGATGGGAAACACGCAAATCAAAATACAGCTCTAAAAAGCCGAATATTACAACACCATTTTTAAAATATTAAAAAACGAACATACAGAGTTCCACTCGTTTCAAAATAAAACCGATAGAAAATATAAAGTGGTACTGCAAGACATGCATCCCTCAGCCGACCTTGAAGAACTAGCGACAGAAATTACAAATCACGGACATCAAGTATTAAACATTCATAACATAAAATACAGAATCACAAAACTTCCGCTACCCATCTTCTTTGTAGAACTTCAGCCACAAGATAATAACAAGGACATCTATAAAATTGATTTATTAATGCACCCTAAAATACAATTTGAACCCCCACACGTCAAGAGAGAGATTATTCAATGCCAAAAATGTCAAAGATACGGACATTAAAAAAATTACTGCCACAGAACAGCCCGATGTGTGAAGTGCGCCGGCGAACACCTAACCAAGGACTGTACTCGTAAAACTAAAAGTACAGACGTAAAATGCGTTAATTGTCGGGGCAACCACCCAGCTAATTATAGAGGATGTACAGTAGCCAAGAAGATACAAAAACAAAAATTTCCTCCCTTACGGTCCAGGCAAGCTGAAACTACACCTCCTTCAAACTCATTAGTACAACAGGGACTGACGTACTCACAAAGAACGTAAGGAATCAGCCCAGAACCGCCTACTACCACACCACCACTACCCAGCAAAAATTCACCTACATCAGATATCAATCTAGAAAAAATGATGGTCAAACTAATGGAAAGAATGGACACTATGCTCAATCTTTTAACAGTCCTGGTCAGCAAATTTTAATCATAATGGATTACACCTTAAAAATCGTAATCTGGAACGCCAACGGATTACCACAACATAATTTAGAAGTCAAACAATTCCTCATAAACAACAACATCGATGTTATGATGATATCAGAAACACATTTCACCCATAAAACATACATGAAAATACCAAAATATACAATCTACGCAACCAATCATCCAGGCAACACTGCTCATGCATGAACTGCACTCATAGTTAAAAATACTTTAAGCATTATGAATTTCCCAAATATCACCAGGAACACTTACAAGCTACCACCATCGTTGTACAAGAACAGAACAAGGAAATAGTATTCTCTGCAATTTACTGCCTACCCAAGCACAACATAACTAAACAGCAGTTCACCGACTTTCTTCCAAACGCTCGGACCCCGCTTTATAGCAGGAGGAGACTATAACGCAAAACACCTAACTTGGGGATCTAGGGTTACGGTCACCAGAGGCAGAGAGCTATTGAAATCCATTGAAGATAACAATACATATCAACAGGTCAGCCTACCTACTGGCCTACCGATCGACGAAAACTTTCTGATCTCCTGGATTTTTGCGTAATCAAAGGAATATCGGATAGATACACCAAAGCTCTATCCAATCTAGACCTTTCATCTGACGACTCCCCGATAATTGTAACATACAGTGCAAAAATGCTAACAAGAACTACCCGTCCCACTTTGTATAATAAGCGAACAAACTGGGAGTATTTTCGAGAGATCATTCAAGAAAAGGTAAAATCAAACATTTCTTTGAAAACAGACATTGATTTATTCAATGCAGTGGAACATCTCAACCAAACCTTACAGGATGCTGCCTGGAAAGCAACTCCTGACAACGAAGAACAGGGTACACTTGACCGTTGCCCTCTGTTTATTAAACAGAAAATAGCTGAAAAACGAAGTCTTCGACGAATTTGGCAAAACAGTAGATCCCCACAAGACAAAACTAATTTTAACCATGCTACCCAAAATTTAAAAACTCTCCTGAAACAGCACAAAAATCAGGAAATACAAAATTACCTATCCAGTTTAACACCTTACGAAGCCACAGGTGCCTCACTCTTGTGAGCAATAAAGAAATTAAAAAGACCAACTACATTTATACCCTCAATCAGACTCCCAGATGGTAGTTGGGCTCGAAGCGACGAAGAAAAAGCAGCAGCATTTGCAAAATACATGTCTACAGTGTTCCAGCCAATACTCAGAACCTGCACCGTGGAAGAAGAATAAACAATGTATTACACATTAACGGAACCACTTGACGCACAACCTCCTATAAAGCCTGTAAAAGTCAAACAAGTAATAACTGCTGTCAAAAGTTTTAATCCGCATAAAGCACCAGGATATGATTTACTCACGGCAGGTCTATTAAAACAATTGCCAGAAAACGGCTTCAAATTAATTACATATATATTCAATGCAGCTCTAAGACTTAAAATATTCCCCGAACAGTGGAAAGTTGGGCAAATACTAATGATTCCAAAGCTCGGAAAAAACCCAGAGGGCATTACCTCTTACCGACCAATTAGCCTGCTATCTATAGTCACTAAACTATTTGAAAAACTGCTTCTACAAAAAATACAAACCATGCTTGCAGACAGAAATATACTCCCACAACATCAGTTTGGTTACAGGAAAGGACACGGTACAATAGAACAAGTTCATCGAATAGTGACAAAAATAAACCACGACTTGAATCTTAAAAAATACTGCACTGCTGTATTCCTCGACATTAGACAAGCCTTCGATAAGGTTTGGCACACGGGACTACTATATAAAGTTAGAAGGGATCTTCCACAAATGTATGAACTTATCCGGTCACACCTAGAAGGACGAACTTTTCAAATCAAACTAAGAGAAGTATTGACTGACCTCTATCCAATATACTCAGGAGTGCCACAGAGAAATATATTAGGACCAGTTCTTTACCTTATATATACAGCAGATTTGCCCACAATTGCTCAAACACTCACAGCCACCTATGCCGATGATACAGCAGTGCTGGCATTACACTCAAACCCTCGTGTACCTCCAAATCATTCTCAATAAAATACATATCTGGCTACAACTGTGCCGTATACAGGTTAACGAAACAAAATCCGTACAAACAATCTTCACACTACGAACAGAAAGCTGCTGATCAGTGACACTTAATGGTGAACCTATTCCTCAACAGGATAACGTCAAATACTCTGGAATTCATCTGGACAGACGCCTCACGTGGAAAACACACATAATGAAAAAACGAATGCAATTAGGGCTCAAATTCCGACAAATGTATTGGTTTATTGGAAGAACATCCTCCTTATCCAGGGAAAATAAGTTGCTACTGTATAAAACGATCATGAAACCGATATGGACATATGGACTCCAACTCTGGGGATCGGCCAGCAATTCCAACTTGGAAATCCTCCAACGATTTCAAAATAAAATCGCAAGGACGATAGCTAACGCTCCACGTTATGTCCCCAATTGGGTTCTTCAACAGGATATTCCTCTTCCAACCGTACACGAGGAAATTCGCAGAGCTAGTGCAACATATCTAAGAAAACTTAATGTTTACCCCAACATTCTGGCAGCAAATTTGCTTGAAAAACAGTGTAATGAACGTTTAAAAAGATACAATCCATTAGACTTAGAGACACGATTTCAGTGATCAGTGTAATTTGTTACCTCTTCAGCACCGACGCAGTTCGATCTTACTAAACAAGAACGAAGTGGATGAATGTGGATTTTATTCTTACAGGATATTGCATGTCTATTAGCTAAACTATTTACTGATTGTTGATGTTCAACAAATTGTAAATGTGCAGTATTTAAAATAAAAATTTTCTCATAAACTTAATTCCTTTGAATATCTTAAAGCAGCCTCTTTGTCTGCACTGGGAAATTTACCAACAATAATTCTTCGCAAAGACTTGATGCTTTGGCTTGACCTTCCATTTGACTAATTCGTTTTTCATTTAAGTCTTGAATCTATATCGACAAAATAGCTGTTCCGTGTTTACCGTTTGGGTTCTTCTGGTTTTAGTTACTACTTATGAAAAATAAGAGCCGTAGCTGTACCTTGCATTTCTAATAAGTCTTCGAACTGATGACTCGTCCATTCTTTTTCACGGTTTATTTTAGCAAATAAAAAAAGTTTCATTACATAGAGTTGCTCTTCTAAAGTGAGCCATTTAACGTTCATTGGTTAAGGAAACACTTTTACACTTTCAAAAAACTAAAATATGTATTGTACCGCACAACTTTAAAACTGCATAAAAATAAATCGCACAAAACGAGACTCGACTATAAAGGAGAAAATCCATCACTTATGTATAAAAATAATGTTGTGTACTAAGTTTATAAAAGTTTTTATTTTGCTCAATTAAAATTCAGTGCGTTTTGAAAATTTTCAAATCGGATTATAGTGAATCCGGACTGATCGAAACCGAACTATGTGAGGTACTGCTGTGAAAATATTATTAAATAATTTCGAGCACAATCTGGAGACGTCGTAAAATGTAGTTGTAACACGAGGTGCGTTTAAGTTCTAAGGTCTTCCAGTTCTTTTCTCAGCAGTAAGAGTAAGTAGAAAAATGCGCTTAATTTTAAAAGACGCGGGAAATATCTCTGAATTTTATAGTGTAGATGGCAGCACCATACAATGTACACAGTGAATGTTCTCTTGTATACTTCAAATGGGGACGTTCAGTGTTCAATAACAACATATAATCATCTGTTTTCTCCTCTTGAGTGGTGAAACCCCCTAGAAATTGTTTGCCAATTGAGTGAGACATGCGGCGGAGACGCTATGGATGTTAAAAATGTGCGTTCGTGGGTGCGAAGTTTAAAGAAGATCGAAAGTTCCGTAACAATAAACCGAAGCAACCTCGACCTTAAACCAGCCGGACCGAAACCATGATTGCGCGAGTGGAGCAAGTTGTTATATAAGACCATCGATTAGGTGAGAATCCCGTAGAGTTTATGGAGAACAAGCTCTGTGGCTGCTTATTTTTAGTCGGGCCGCTGTTGCATCAGTGATTTTCCAATGGACAAAGCACACCCCTAAAGAAGCGTTCTCAGCAGCCATGGAATCAGGGCGACGACTTTGTGAAAAATGCGTGCGTCTAGACGGAGATTACGTTGAAAAGTAACAGATGTTTCGACTTTCTTGGGAAGTGCTTTTTCAAAAAAAAAGTTTGTATATCTTAGAACTTGAAAGCACCTCGTATATCACTTAGTTGCATAAAAAACTCTTTTAAAATGATGCCCTTTTTATTTAGCGCCCATGCGACGAAGCAATTTTCACATTCTGACGTGTCAATCCTAATATGACCGTTTCAGTTATGGTTCAAATAATACAGAATGTTTGATAATCATTTATTGAAAATCTTTGCTATGCGCTTTTCGAAATATACAACTTATTAAAAAAAACACTTTCGATGACTTAAAATGTACTCCCTTAGTATACTGAAATATAAACTTAATGCAAGTAACAAAACAAACATATCATATACTCTATAAATCTGCAACAATTTAACTGCGAAACTCTAAACCAAATATTTATCTTGGGTTGCCCGTCCTTGGAACGAAACTGTTTACAAGTATATAAATAACAGAATTTCTGGATACTGTAAATTATGCCCAAGCAATTAACCATAATCAATGGTTCATATGATAAAAAAGTCAATAAAAATGTAAAAAATTAATAAAATTATAGAAAGATAGAACTTATCTAGAAAATAAAATGGCATATGACATAACGACAAATTATCTCCATTTTAATGTATGTTAACATGTCATAGACGTTATATAAATAAAGAAAAATCCACAAATTTTTCGGTGGAGGAAAATTTTAAACAGGAACTCAACACTATAAGTAAAATAAGCGTGTAATGTGTAATGTAAAAATATTACAGTGACCACCATCTGAGATTTAGACAAAAAAAAAATAGAAGAGGAGAAGTTTGTTGTTTACAAAATTTTATTAACTAAATATCGCCTATAAAACATTCTTTATAATTGCAAATATTCAATATTTAATTTTTTATTTTACGTATGTGTTCAGCTCACTGGTATTTACTATCGTTGACTAATTTATAGTAATGTATAACAATAATATTGTGTTATAACATGATTAATGTTTTAAAGTAAAAGTAAAAGTAAAAGTTTTAAATAAAACTAAAATAATCGAAAACTCGTCTAATAGGAACCTGTAAATGTAGAAACGGTATAATAGATGTCAAAATAAAGTCAGGCGTTATTAAGGAACATAAATTGTTACACATCATTTGAAGTAAGGAAGGTAGACCATACTCAATTGGATATCATGTTACGGCAACGTTCCCCATTGAAAATAACTGCAGTTCTCTCATCATCTTCAAAAAATGGCCATATCACTGCCCAAAAACCATATCACATGGTTGTTTTAGTGGATGCATTTCACGCTTCTGGATTACTAGAGAATTTTCATTTCCCCAAATCCAGCAGGTGTTTTTATTGGCGAGCCCACTTAAGTGAGAGTGGATTTTGTCACTAAAAGTTATTTTGTCTGCGAAATTTTCGTCTGCTGTCAGTTTATCCACAACCCATTCAGAAAATCGCTTTAATTTTCCACAATCAGCAGACTTAAGCTGTTGCGTCAAATGGATTTTATACGCGTGCATACGGAGACCTTTATGCAAAATTTCACGTCGGAATGTCAAAGTAATGCAATGTCGGCGTATAGACTTTCCAAAACTCACTCGCTTGCACAGCAGCGATTTGTTACTATGTCTGACGAGACTAATTCCGCCTAGGTGATATATCTATTCCTGCTGAACCAGTAGTCTGAAACTTCGCCATTAGTCTTCAAACTGTAGATTGGTTGAGTGCTTTATTTCTCCTCAGAATCGCACTATCACGTTGTTGCATTGTAAACTTTCTATGACGAAAACGAACTAAAACAAACTGATGTACTGGGAAAACCAACGAAAAATTAATCTATGTGATATCAGCTAACAAATATGATAAGAACAGTCCCACCAACTCCAAAACATAAAAATGACTCGATTCAAATTCGGTTCCCTTTATAGAATACCCTTTATGTTGAGATCAGGCATCATAGTCATGGAAAAGTAACAAAGTAAGAAATATGATAAATTATATATTTAAATTTCAATAAATTAAAAGAAAATGCGGCTGTAAAATTTATATAGGGCGATCCATATTGAACATCAGGATTTCAAATGGACGTCGTTTGCTTTCTGTGAACGGTGAAAGTTTGGATTTGTACAGTTGATAACTAAATACATATTAAAGTCCACCAGAAGAGCCGTATATTTCTAAAATCTATTTTAAAAAACATAATAGTTGTTGCTGATTTTAAAAACGAAACTCATATTGAACAACAGCTCATTTTTCCTTAAATGGTTTTGTGAATCGTCAAAATGTCGTATATGGTGTACGCTATCGGTTAATGCTAAACAATAAAAATCCACGCTTTGAACTTAAATGATATGTGATTTCAACAACATGAAGCTACATATCGTACAGCATATAAACACTCATTTTATGGTACTTCAAACTAAATTCATCGATTGGCCACTGCGGTCTTACGATCTGATTCTTTGGGGCTGTTTGAAGGAAAAAGTTGACAACAAACCTGTCGCGATTCCAGAGCAGTAATTTTCTAAAACAGCTCGTCCTCTAAATCGCGCTCCCAACTTTGTTAGCACCTCGTTCTCTAAGTGTTACGGCCAAAACACGTTCTATGTTAATTAAAGCTATTTAAGAAATGCCCTAAGAAGGAGGCAAACGACAACGTGCGAACAAGCACACGGTCACAAGCAAGCGAATTCGCTCGCCACACCTAGCTAAGCACCGAACATATTTTAGCACGACCGCGTCATTTGCGGCGTTTTGACCGGTCACCTGTTTGAACCCCGGCGCTAAAAGTTTACGGTGAGTAATACAGTTCGTTTGGGCAGAATTGCAGCCAAAATGGTGCTGGTGGGTCTGAAAAAATTATTCACGTAACTTTTTATTAGAGTTGGTACTCTAGAACGAGGGTCTTCTCCCTCCTGCTGAATACTTTAATTTTATTTTAGCTTATCTACCCAAAGAGATTTAATGTAATAGAACAAGTTATGACAGATAGCACATAAGTTTTTGTAAAGTAAAAATTTAGAACGGAGCCCCAGGCAATTTACGATTTCAGCAGGCCCTTTTTTATAATCCTCTAGTTGTATGTAGATACATTTAGTAACGATAATTTTGACCCTAGAAATTATAAATGAATTATTTCTCACAAAATATAAAGCTTAGTGTTGTCAGATTGATATATTCTATTAGAAAAGCAGCGACAAACTCTTTTCTGTATATATATTCTGCATTGTTAGCAGTAAGAGACGTAAACTCTGTGCGACATACCTGTATATTACTTGTATTTATTTATATAGACACCATCAGTCCTAAAAGTTAAAAAAAAACATTAAACTTTTATCGATGGAATCATTCCACTTATTCATAAGCCTTAGTAATTATAAATTATGCTCTTTGATAATGAAAACGACATTTAGAATATTTAATAAATGTCGTAGTACCGTCAAAACTTATTTTCCATGACCATGTCTTGTTATGGCGACACTTTAACAAACACATGGAAATTAAAAACTATGATGTGAAGCGCAAAATTTTTTGTCTAGATTGTAGGATGCGTGATTTAACTTGAGACATTCAAACACCTCATTATATTTATAGCGCAAAATTGAAATTTAGCTGTAAATATGAAACGTATAACAATACATAAACTTTTAAAATGGCAAATGGATGTCCATGCCAATATATATGATCTTAAATATAGCAAATATTTATTCAAAATCAAAATTAACACTCTAACAATATTTATATATCACATTTATACCATTTATTAAATTTTTAAAATGCATTCTATGATTTCGAGCTTCAAAACTTTGACTTGAGACTCAAAATTAGTGGCCCAGAACATTTCAGTTATCTAGGGTTTTCCAAATGTGACTTTAAATGACTACACAGTCTTTATTCTATTTCAAGTGAGATTTATATACACTAATTTGAGTTATAATACAATCTAAACTAAAATCTATTAAACAGTACAGTTAACAAATAAAGCTGTCGCATTTGGAGGGAGGGGGACAATCTTTGAATAACTCACTAACAACCATTTTATGAACAAAAATGTACGGTTTGACGCGGTTTATGGTCCAGGGGAATCATCGCGCTATTTTTCTTTGAAGACAACCACGGTGAATGCAGAGCGTAATATTGCAATGCTAGCAGATTTCTTATGGCCTCAGCTAAATGGAATTGACATTGGAGATGTTTACTTCCAACAAGATGGTGCTACATGTCATACAACACGAAAGAACATCGCGTTATTGCGCACGAGATTTCCTGGACGTGTTATTCATGGAATAGTGATGTAAATTGGCCGACAAGATCTTGCAGTCTAACACTTTTAGACTTTTATCTATAGGGTGATTTGAAAAGTAAAGTTTATACTAATAAGCCACAAAACACTCCAGCCCCAAAAGATAACATCAGAGCCGCTATAAAGAACATTAAAGCTCCCATGCTTGTAAATATCCTACGAAATTTTAATCCTCTTATCGATGCCTGCCAACGTAGCCCTAGTGGACATTTAAATGATATTTTTCATGTTCAATTGTAATCGATGCTGTTTTAATAGTAAAATTTAAAAAAACGTCAATTTGTTTTATAAATATTTTGTGCTTTTTTATGCTTCTCTCTCTTGCTCTCTTTTTAGAAATGAAGTCTACTATTACATAATTTTGTTATATATTTTTGGTAATAATAAAATGGAATGGGAGAGAATGATTAATCGGAAAACTTACGAAGGATAAGTGTACCGACCAACACTTCGACACTCAAAACCTTATAACTATATTTTAATAAGTGTAAGCTTGCTCAAGATGCTGCTACTACTACAGACTCGTTAGTTTTAAAATCAAACGTAAATTTAGGCAGAACAAAGGTTAAATCGAGGATAACACAAAATCAGTATCACTCTTCTTTAGAAATGACAACTGTTACAAAAAGTATCGGACCAAAAGTGTAATACTCAAAGTCTTATAATTAAACATTAATAAATACAGGCTTGTTAAGGTTTCATCGCAACTATCATGAAAAATAACACTTGTTAGTTTGGAAACCAAATCGAAACTTAACAACAAAGAAGGATGAATCGTGGTAGAACACAAACAATTATCGAGTTTCTTTTCTACTTGATAATTGTTGCGTTTTCAATTAAGACAGAAAACGCAGATTTTATTTGTGTAACAATAATAAAACATAGTTTCTATTATCATATTATCTCACTAACTACTGATATAGAGGACCTGATCATGCTGCTAAGTAAGTTCAGATTAAATATAGGAGGACACATAAAGCAAGTCATTCTTGATGGCGCCATGCAGATGGCAGATAGATGAGAGAGTAGATGGATGACAAATAAATTCAAATAAAAACTAAAATTGTTACACAAAAGTCCTATTTAAACTGATATATAATATTAAAGCTCTTAAGCAACGCTGATTAAGATAAAAAACGAACAGATTCTATGAGAAAATTTCGAGAACATTTAACACAAACAGGTAAGTCAAATAAGTGCTCAGGCCACGTTGCATAGTAGCATAGTAGGAGATAAAATAGACTATTTATAATCACTTGAAGTGGCGATAGTCAAAAAAAAAAATATCTGTACGCTATGCGAACTTAAACTGAAGAAAACAGTAGATATGCGACTTACTACAAGGACAACTACTACCAAAAAGTTAATCAAGATAAAGAAAAAATTATTATTTCCTGGTCGTCTTACACAAGCATGGTGTGGATGAGAAAAACGTACTTTTGTTTATAAAAGAAGAAGCTAACAAAAAGGTTACATGAGAAAATCTCCCGGTTGACGATATAATTTCTAATATAACAAAGAAGGTAAGGTCAGCCTGTGGAGCTATTATTGACCACGTTAAGCAATAGCTTTAGGAGATAAAAAAACATTTATAATCACTTGAAGTAACGATAGTCCAAAAAACTTCTGTACGCTATGCCGAACGTAAACTGAAGTAAAGTAGATATGGCTTACTACAAGGTACGACTACTACCAAAAGCTAATCAAGATAAAGAAAAAGTATTGCTTCCTGGTCGTCTTATTCCAAGCATGTGGTGTGCATAGAAAAAAAGATACTTTTGTTTATAAAGAAGAATGGCGTCTAAGCAAAGGTTACATCGAAAGATGGTGCGCGACGACCAGACAGTGAGGGCAAACATATAAGAGTCTTAACTTTCAGTTTGCCGCCGTGCTGCCACTCGAAGTGTTAGAGCCTTACCAATTTAGTTTTCAGAAAGAAAAGGCCACTAATAGGAGCAAAGTTCCAGACCCTAGATAATTCTGGTCATGCTAGATATAAAAAATGCTTTAAATAGCATTTTATGGCCAATTAGAACATTACTTGTGTAGTACCACATGGAATTGTGCTAGGACCCTTCTTGTAGATCTTAGTTTTCGATGACGTATAGAACATAGAAGTCCCAACTAATTGTCGGTTTTGCTAATGATACAACAATCTTAGTGGCGGACAAAATACAACCGAAGTGATTGCCAAGCTTGAAAATGTATCGATTGAAATAGGTGAAAACATATTAAGTCCGAAAAAGATCTAAAGTACTCAGGATTTCCATAATGCAACTCTAATGAAGAAGTGGAAAACAAATGGACTTTGTGACAACTAAAGCAAACAAAGCGATCCAGTCCTAAATCACCCTTATACCCAGCATAAGAGTTGGCTGCTAGCATTAGCCGTCAACTTTATTTTACTTCACGTAACAATTTAAAAAAAATCTCATAGTATTACAGCTACAAAATTTACTGGAAACAGCTAAATAGAAAAATATTGCTCTGGGGTACGCGTACCACACGTCTTCGATATCACAGACATATGGTCTGTTAGAAAAATGTAGAAGAAACTACGACACTGAAGAAGAGTACAAGTTAAGCAAACAAATGGGAGAAAACAGGTAATAAAGAAAAATTAATTAAATAATAAAACCGATTAGGCCGTAAACATAGTGAGTTTTTCAACGGTGAGAGGTATTTCGGTAGTTATTTTTACCGAATCCATAAAAAAGGAAATAATTGATACTACTTTTCTAACCAAGAAGACTCTACAACACGCATAGTATCCAGGTGTTACAAGTGCAATACCCCAAGAAAGAAATTAAAGAGAAATATAGGCGAACTTAGCACTAAATAAATATTTTGACAATAATAGAAAGTTCAAAATTGCGGTGCAGCATTCAGGTCAAATTTACAAAACTTTACCTGTAAACATAAACAGTAATGTATGCTTCCATCTTGAGCTCTTACAACCGCCTTCATTATTCTTGGTGGAGTTCATTTCATTCGTCTTTGATACGCTTCCGTAACTCAGCCATATTTCTAGCATATCGTGGATATAATGAATTTTTGCGCAATGATTTTCAATTAACAGTTAAACAATAAAAAACACCATGAAAAAGTTTACCCACTGTTTTAATGGGGAAAGTTTAATATGTTACACGTGGTCGAAAATTATCTTTTAAAAATATTGATTTGAGCATTCTCTGACGAAAAGAAAGTTCGGCGAGCTGTAAGGCCACCTCGATGTAGGCGTGACTTGTAATGTAGCTTTTAGCTCTAACTAAAGATGATCTGTTATCATAACTGATAGTTCTCCATACTATAATTGTCGTTGTATGCCTTGTACAAGTGCAATCTTCTTGTTCTCTTTCTCTACATCTACGATGTATCTAGATTTATTATAGACGATTCTACGACACTCTTTTCCGTTATCCACTGCAACCTTGGTTGCCGATGCAGAGAAGTCAGTGGTAGTCGCAAAAAAGGAAGTCGTGTTGTAGTCTTATTGCGAGTAACAGACGTTGAACAGAAGAAATACCATGTAATAGTCCAGCATCGTTGCGCTAGGGCACTTGGAGCTTCTAAAAATAAAGATCTTTTCAGTTATTTATCATAGGTACTGTTCCAGACATTGATCTTCGCAGATGAGTACCTTCTTCAAACCACTAGTTTTATAAACAAACACCCCTTTTTAAAGGCCAACAGTACGTCCTCTTTCAAATTCGCTAACTTTAATGGCGACGCGTAAGTCGCACTTGACATATCTGAACAGTTGAAAAAACTTTTTTCCTATTTTACCCGTTATGTTACTACTTCCTCCATCTAAGAAACGATGTAATCAAATCTCGGACAAACATAGGCCTATGATTTTCAAACTTTAATCATCTTCTGATTATGGTCAATTTATTATAAAAGTTTCAATGGAATGTAATTTGATTTTAATGATGCCGCAATTTAAATAAACGGTAACATATAAGAGATCGGCCAAATTATTAAAGGCCCTCTTCCCATCCTCTAGTATACTCCAGTTACTCAAGTTTGTGATCCGCGATGGGGTTCAGTGGGAAGTCCGAGGACAAAAACGATAGCTCTAGTTCAACTATTCTCAAAATCCGACACCTCAGCCTTCAGATATTACATGAGGTAAATTGACATGTGGACACAAGTCATAGATTTACTTATACACGTTTCTAATTTGATTATTACAGATAATGTCACCTTATTCTGTTGGTCCAGCTATAGAAACTGGTTATAACTTGAGGCATACCCCTCCCAGTAATTTGATGGCAATTACTAATTTTTGTTCATCCTTCGATTCGGTACAGCTTCGTGACTGGACTTCTTCAAAAGCAGCTGTTTTCACCACTACCGTTTTAACGTGTCCAGCATCTCCGGGAATGACTTTGATAACGAAGCCTTTGGTCCAATGATTCCTAATGGTGTTGAGACCTGCGACGAAAACAAGCTCACCGACCAGGATATCCGGAGTACCCTTCCCCCACTTTGTTTGTAGTGTCAAGCTTAGCAGGTACTCCTTAAGCCATCTCATCCAAAAAATGATCTGCTAGAACTTGAGCGTGTCTCCATCGTTTCCTCAGGCACAGATTTTCACCACCAGAAACCCCCGGCGGCTACAATAAAGCAGTTTGGCGTAATCGTATCATTTTGCTTCACCAAACACAGTGATCAGTAGTTGATCTGAGGGGGTACGATTCTTCGCAATTACCATCAAAGCTGTCTTGATTGATTATACAAGACGTTCACGCGCCCTTCCCCCGTGTGAAGCTCCCGGGGGATTAAAATTCCATTTTTCTTCCAAAATTTCTTCATACCTCTGGGATAGTATTTTTTTCTCTAATTATTAGGTGACTCAAAAATTTCAGAGGGTCAAATACGCTCATGATAAGCCGCAGCTATTTACATTTCGCTGAAGTCCTGTGCTCTGCCACAATCTTTAGGTCTACTTTCGAAAAACTTGTTTTGTATCTAAACACGTCTGATTTAGGATCCCAGTGCAGACCGAGGATATGTTCTAACTTATCTTCACTTAACATATATTTAAAGTAGCGCTAGCTTCCGGGGTTCGACCTGGATTCATAACTTTCTGTCATTACAGAGCCATTCTTGGATTTTGAATCCACAACGGTAATAAATTTGGCGTACTTTTATTATATATATGTTCTGCAACTGTCCAGATAATTGTCATCGATTGATGATAGCGTCGACTGCCTCCGGTTGCTCTGTCTGAAAGTGCATGAATTTTGATTGTTTACCAATTGGGCCTGAAATACCATGAGACGTAGCGCAAATGTATCTTTCTGTCAAATTCGCAAACATGTCCTAAATGCCTCCGCTGAAAGCAATCTCTCTTTGAAGAAACTTCAAAAGTTTTTTAACGACGAGGTCTGGTCCTACATCATTTAAGCTCATGTCAGATACAATATGTTACCTTTCCAGGTTTGTTGGAGTTTGTCGTTCCAAAAAACGGCATGTACCATACCCGTCTAATTTCAAACTCAGTTTTCTTCGAACTCAGCTTGTAACAGAAACTTTTCATGAGATATTTTTTAATTTTCCGCACATAGTAGCTGCAAAGACTGCGTCTTTGTCCATCGGTTTATCGAAGAGTTTAAGTCTTCCCTGTGCTGCGCCTCTACTGTATGGAAGAGTCAAGTTATTATTCTTCTACAACATTTTGATTTTCCAGTAGTCGTCAACAAGTTTTTATTATAAGCTCCAAAGCGCGTTTGTTTTCTTTTGACTGCGGCAACTTCTTACAATTAACGACGCCCAACTCTTCCATGTAAAACTGATCTTTGACCAGGTCACAAAGTGCTTTTGGTACTAATCACCGTTAACTCACGTTTTCTTAATTCAGAGGGCCTTCTATTTGGTTTGTGTGTCCAGCTAGCTGTTGAGGGCTTCGAAGATTTTTCGCTCCTATAGTAGGAGGTTGTGAGGTAATCTAATAATGATTACTGATTGATTTTTTAACTGCCTTGAAAATCAAATGTCTTACAAATGGCTCCACGTTTTTAGTCATTTACAGGACTTGGTTCGAACAAAATCCATTCCGAACTCTTCCGATTTGTCTAGTCCACGAATTTTCAATGACACAACTCTGGAGTCTTTATCACTGTATTCCTTGCCTCCTTTCCAATTGAAGTGAAGTAGGATCTTATCGTCTTCTAACCCAATTTCATTAGCTACATTTAATGATTGACAGCGACAACCTTAGGTCCAAAAACGCATTTACTTCGGCGGATCCCTAGGGACCTTTTAATGCTACACCATGAAGACACCTCCATGTACCTCTAAACTCAACGACGGCTGGCGTTATTCCCATTACGTCACCTTCTCCATTTCTTTTTGGTTTTCACCGTCTTTGATCTTTTCTTCAATAATTTTCCCATTCTTTTCGTTTTGTCAGATAATAAAGAAGCTGATGATGTTTTCGTTGGCATTCGTCCTACCCGTAGGTCTTCGACTAACATTTCAAGCTCCAGTAACCTTTCACGGGGTAGCAAAAACAAAACTTGTGGTTCTTCACAAAATCCCAGCGCATATCTCTTTTCATCCTCTTGAATCTTGAACAAGATGACAATGGATGGGCTTCAAAACATCCCATCTGGCACGTGTTGTTCCGGTTGATTGCTGACTGTAACACAGAGGTAAATTGTTCCAAAAGAAAGCTCATCGAGAAACTCCGAGATCTGGCAGCTTTCCACATTTTAATGATGCATGCCCAACACCAGTTGGAGGCGTGCAGAGAGGTTTTTCCAAAATTCTTTGATAAGCTGAAGGTTGTTTACCCAGTAGCGATAATAAATGAAAAATCTTAACTCAACACTGAAAATATCCATTTAAAAATGAACATTAATGCTAGATTAGACTGATGCCTTCCTGCTCTTGCACGGTTTGTTCAACATCCTGCCCCTCCGCGGAGATTTTCTAAATTCATTCCAGCGTGCAGAACAAATGGCCGGCCGAGGAGCGCGTGACAATCCGCGCCGCGCGGACAGGTGTGCGCCGCATAGATCCGTTCCTGCACCGCGCATTCCAGCAGCACTGAAATAGAGCCGGCATCTCAGAAATAAATGCGCTCCCTTTCAGATTGTCCGCTTATGGATCTTTCAGGCCGCGGCTAATTAGGGGCATATCTCACGCCGCGCGCCGCCGGGGGCGCCGTTATCAGATCCGCGGCGCAGTGGCGAAATGCGCGATAAGCCTGATTTATGCCGCGAATCGCGAAACCGCACTTTCTCTCGGCGCAGCTTCCTAGAGTTTTATGCACCGTTACGGATTAAGCCGCGGCGAGGCGACGTCCACGTGTTGATGCAATCAGCAGGGCCGGCTTTGTTCGCCGTGTTAGATAAATCCGGCTTAGAGCTTGCGCTCGCACAGAGAACAGGCCGCTACCGCGCGGTTTTGGTTTATTTGCGCCGAGCCGCGGTTTTGGCAGTTCGCGGGAATCTCCGATTGCCGTTTTAATGTTTCCCAGCTCGCGTTCCAGAAAACGCAGACGGCTACTACAAACTTTTGTGTAAACCGCGGTTATGTTGATTAGACAGCTTACAAGCCTGCCGTTTAGCGCAGCTATTACTAAGCTTATGTAAGCTGTCTGACGTGAACAAAGTGCAGTAGATTTTGAAAGATTATAGCTTCATTATGTTAGATTATCTACCCTTTAACCCCGACTCCAGCCAGCGTTATTTTTTTATTTAAATAACTAGGAAATATCCAAGTGAAAGGTGCTCAACTAAAGTAAAGAATTTAAATGTTCACCAAAGGTCATCAAAGGTTGAAACGACTTGAGAAACTAGTAAAGACGGTTCAATTGATCAAATCTTTGATTAGAGACATTCTATTTAAGATAAATCACGACTAACCTACTTTGTGCTTTTTTGTGACTTTGGACACAATCTTCTTCGAGATCAAAACTTGTCTTAAATGACAACATAAATGTTTCTGTTGGCAGTTTTTAAATTATAAAAGTTGTTTCTTGTGCATAATACCCATAAAAACTGTTGCACGACAAAAGAAAACAGTTAACTGCTTTTGCATTATATTTTCAGGGGTAGTAAATGGCTATTGGTAAGTATAATTACAACGGATTTATTTAAAATGGCTACTCTTAGCCTTTACACGAGCTTTAAGATGTCTATGGCAGTAATGCACTACATCCATCGGAAAAGTATTGACTGCAGCTGTAAGCACTCGTTTCAGAGTCAATATTAGAGTGTCATTGGAGCACACTATACCCTCTGAAACTGCCCATAATTTGTAATCTAATAGATTGAGATCTAGGCTACCAAAAGGCCAATCTTCAACTGTTAGAAAATGAGGCACAGTGTTGCACAGTCAAGTTTAAATTAACCGTGCTTGGGGCGGGTACAGATTCTTGCTGAAAGATCCAATGTTCAGCTCGAAAAAGCGTGTAATTCAGAGATTTCGCACAGCGCCCCAAGTTTTGACTCTCTTTTCACAAAATGAATGTCAACGACTTCAAACTATTATAACTGCTGAATGATGGCCTCTTGAACCCTTGACATTAGCTGGGATGATTCTTGGGCGACTGAGCACTCCATAACTTATTTTGTTTGTTGATTTCTCTACTACAAATTTTTTTTCATTTGTAAATCACTTCTTTCTGTGGCCACCATGCGTATGCCAAGTCAACTACAAGGTCTGGCAAGTAGGTATGGTGTTTTCGGAATGTTTGTTATCTACTCATTCGTCACATGACATTTTGGGCCAGTGAAAATTGGACACAGAAATAACTGAGATATATATTACCTAAATTGTATCTATAATAAGTTCGTGTGTTTTTGAACTTGTAGTTACATTAATAAACGTATTAATAACGTGTTGGTAGCTAAAAAGCATAAACAAAAGTGTTATAACAACATATTAATTGAACAGTGTACAGAATAGCAGGGAAGTGTTATAAAAACATATCGCTAAAACAATTCGTTGCAGGAGACAACCCAGCAATAGCATGGTCAAAGTGGCAACAACAAAGATCGCTGTATTGAGTAGCCACTGACTTGTACTCCTATGTCTAAACAAAGAGCAACTTTTTTATACATCTGGGCGAGGAAGGATTAGACGAGTATAATACACTTACATGTCAGGAAATGGGGGAGCGGTTAACAGTTAATGTAATAGTAGCGAAATTGACAAAATATTACGAGCCATACAAAAATAAAACTATACAAGGTTTGAATTCTTCAGTTGTAAGCACTCAGACAATCAAACGCTCGACCAAAGACTCATTAATATAAGATAGAATTCTTGGTGATATCAAAAATAACACGTTTAGAGAAAAACTCCTTAGATAAATATGTTGATCAAACAAAACCTTATCAATGTGACTACTTACAAGCTACAAGCATTGCCATAGTGGATCACATAGGCTCACTGGTTGTATCTGATCTATACATCACTGTCAACAATATCTTAAAACTTTAGAAATAGATTGATTGCCTGAGGTGATTATAACGCTAAAAGCGCACTGTGGGAATCAAAGCTTACTAACATAAAAGGTACAAAACTACTAGCCGCAATAAAAATGTGACTATCCAATGTCTTGCAACTGGCCAACAGACCCACGAAAGATACCTGATGCTATAGATTTTAAACTAACAAAAGAAATCGATATTAAATAATGTGAGACTCAATAATCACTTGATATTTCCTCTGACCATTCAGCTGTTATAATAACCATGTTCACACGAATGCAACAAAAACAAAGCAAGCAACGTTATACTCCAAAACTACTGACTGAGATGTATTCAAAATTAGGCTAGACGAATTGGTCGACTTGAACACACCGTTAAAAATAAAGAAGATATAGATAAAGCAGTCAATGAAATAACAAAAGCCATACAAGACGTTGATTCGAAAGCAACGCCTGGAGTACATGAAATTCTCAAGAATTTCCAGTAATAGTAAAGGCAAAAATTGCAGAAAAACGCAAATTACGCAAACGATGACAATTAACAAGAAGAGCAGTAAATAAAAGAAGGTTTAATAAGGCTGCACAAAATCTCAAACAACTATTACTAGATATTAAAAACCAAAATATCCAAAAATACCTCACTAACTTTACACCTCAGACTACTTATGGAACGCCACCCGAAAAATGAAAAAAATACCTCAAACACACCCGTGAAAGATGAAACTATAAAATGGACACAAAATAACAAGGAAAAAACTATTGCCTTCGGCAAACATCTTGAAAAAGTTTTTACATCCTTTTTACAAGAAAGTCAAGATGAAAAGAAAGAAATCCGTAGTTTTCTAGAAGGGCCCTTCCAAATAGAATTGCCTATTAAAAAATTCACACTTCTGGAAGTTGAAAAACACATACAGTTTGACAAGAAACAACACTAAAATTTCTAAAAGCAATAACATTCATATTGAATGCCATAATGCTTCCCTAACCAGTAGAAACTAGCGGAATTAATACTAATCTCAAAGCCGGAAAAAATGTAAATAGCGTAGAATCGGCACATAAGCTTGTTGCCAGTGCTATCAAAGAATGGGAAAAGTTATTACTAAGAACACCTAAGCTAGTACTGGAAGAAAAAAGCTTATACCCAACTACCAATTCAGGTTTAGAGCCAATACAACTGGACGGAGCAAATATATATAATTGTTCATAAAATAAACAATAATTTGAACATCAAACAAGTGCTTGACAAAGTGTAGCACCAAGAACTACTATATAAACTGAAAAAGACATTACCATATTACTATTATAAAATCCTCACATCGTACATAGAAGGCAAATGGTTCATGATCAAGCAGAAAGAAAAACAATTAGATCTATACCCTGCTGCTTCTGGAGTACCCCAAGGTAGTGTGCTTGGCCCAACACTGTACACGATATATACAGCAGACCCACCCACAACTAACGTAACTACTACACCTATATTCGCTGATAATATAGCCATACTAGCTTCTAATAGCTACTCTACAGTCGCAACTGAAAGACATGAATCGAAGATTGGATGGAGAAAATGGAAAATTCAAGTTAACAACTCTAAATCATCGCATGATACGTTGACGTTGAGAAGAGGTACATGTCCACCTATAATACTTAATAATGCTCCAAGCTCACAAACTGAAGACGTGAAATACCTGGGATACACTTAGACCGACGACTGACATGGCACAAACACATATTCACTAAAAGAAAAAAACTTGATATTAAATTTAGCCAGATGTACTGGATCTTGGGCAGAAAATCACAGTTGAAAGTAGAAAATAAAATTCTACTCTATAAGGCTTTCGTTCGACCTAACTGGATGTACGGAATAAAATTGTGGGGCACGGCTAGTGAATACAATATTGAAATCTTACAACAGTTTCAGAATAGAGTGCTGAAGTGTATTGTCGACGCTTCGTGGTATGTGCCAAACTATGAAATACAAAAAAAACTAAACATGGAGTATTTAAAAATTATAGTGTTAAATATAAAAGTAAACTAAAAGATTAAAAAGATTTAAATCTTTGGATCTGTCCACTTGGTTTTATTAAATATAATGCAATAAAATAAAAAAAAATTATTGATATTTGTAGGGCCGATGAAGAATCGTAAAAATAATTCTCTGCCCCGAGTTCAACAGTTGATCGAGTAAGGAAAGCAATTACTCCAAAGATGAGGCACCAAAGAAACGCAAAGACAGCTGCAAACATAAAAATTGTTATAGATGTGATTTCCAACACGAATTTGGGAAATTTCCAGCTTGGGATAAAACGTGTACTAAATATAACCTAAGATTTCAAAAACAAATAATTTACTACTAACATAATAATAATAAAATTAATGCATTCAGAACGTGTACATTAACATGCAATTTCAAGGAAATAAAAAAAACCTTAAGTTTAACGTTGTAAAACAGAGTTTATAGTCAATTTCAGTTCTGAAAGCCACAGTAGAACTAAACATAATTAAAATAGTTAATACTTTAAGAAACTAGCAGGTCTAAAACAATAAAACAAAAAGTAAGAAATTGTTAAGAGCAAAAAATTTAATAAAAGTATACTCAAATGTGTTTAGGATGTTTCAATAAAGAATGTGCAATACAACTGAAACCCGATACTGTCCCACAAATAGCAAGGTGTAGGGAAAATTCCTCTAGCATTGAACAAAGCAGTCAAAGGAGCGTTGGAAAAAATGGAAAAGATAAAAAAAGGTGTCATTATTAAAGCAGAATATGCAACAGACTGACTGCATGCCATAGTAGTAGTAGAGAAAAAAGATTGCTCGATTAGAATATGTATAGACCCAAGCCCTTTAACTAATACTTTGTAAGGCAGCGTTTGGAATTGTCACCTTTAGAAACAATGTTTGCATTTATAAAAGATACAAAATGGATCATAGTACAAGATGCTTCTAATACGTCTCATCAAATACTGAAAGCTCGATCTTATGTTATGATCTTTTAGAAATACTTTAAATTGATGGAACACTGACCTATTTTGACGATATACTTGTTTTTAAGAAAGGAAAAATTATTATAAAAGCTAGGCAAAGTAACGTCAAATTTAAAATGGATAAACTGCAACTAGCTAGAAAACAAACAAAATAACATTTTTGGGCCATACATTCACAAATAAGGTCGTCGAGATGATCAAAACAAAGTGGAGCATTAGAGAAGATGAAATGATCAACTAATGTAAAGGAGTTGGGAAATGTTTTTCGGAATGGTTAACTTTCTAGGCAGATTTATAGCAAATGTTGCTAAAGAATCCGCTACACTATTGAAAAAAGACACATTGTGGTCGTGAAAAAAACACAGGGAAAACAGCCCCCAAGAGGTGGCCTTTAAGAAACTAAAGGCGATAGTAAGCAGTGTTCGAGTTTTAAGTCATTTTACCAGTAACATCGCCAACGAACGCATCACATTATGACTCAGGTGGACAAATAAGTCAAAAAGACAAGGATCTATATATTCCGGATTTGTTGTCAAGAACCCGATTGAAAACCCCATTTTGGTATCTGATCAAAAACAGAAGCTCTAAAACATAGCACAAACACAGACAAAATTATACGTTATTACTTACGAAACGGCTGGACTAATCGTCTGCTTTTTGGCAAGAGCAGTTGCAAAACCCTATTATTCGTATAAAGATGAGATTTATAAATTAAAAGGTTTTCTATTTAGAGGACACCAACTCATAATCCCAAGGACCACCGAGCAGACATGTTAAACAAGATACATCAAAAGAAAGCCCAAGAAACTATATTCTACAGTATCTTCCTGTATGACATGTGCAGCACACAACCGATCAAACGTAGCACAACCACTTCATCCCCACCTGGTACAGAAGTTGTCATAGGAGAACGGCATTGACTTCGTAAAAGTTAGAAATGTAAATTATTTAGCTATTTGTGACTACCACTCAAATTTTGATGAACCGTTTACCATGTCGCTCAAAGATGCTGCGGCTATCAATGAAGCGTTGATGATGATATTTAAGTCATAATGTCATAATGTCTGATAACGGGCTACCATTTGAGTCCACCAAATTTAAACAATCTCTCAATGAATTGGATGTAGGTCAAGTCACTTCGAGTCCCACATACCACAGTCTAATGGCCTAATTGAAAGACATATTCAAACAATAAAACCATTGCTAATAAAAACTCCGGATAAACACCCATACGTAGTAACAATGGAGTATAACCAGTACGCCTAACAGAATCTATCCTCTCCAGCAGAAATGTTAACGGGGAGCAAATTTAAAACTTAATACCACAGTCACGAATGACTCTAAAAGCTCTTTTCGATACAGAAACGAGCAGTTGACATTCTACAAAATAAGCAAAATATTATAACGCAGTATATGAGACTTAAAACCAGTTTTAGTACAAAAGTGAACAAGAAACTGGACATCAGGCGAAGTTGTTCAAATAGATACAAACTCACAAAGCTACACTGTAAAAATAGACGACGGAAGTGTTTACCGCAGAAACAGAGTTCATCTGAGTCCGCCCCACAACGCAGCTTATAAATCTCGCAGGACAACCTCAGTTACGCAAACACACGCTGAAAACATTTGTGGTTCAGAGCAAATGGAAAATTTAGAGGAAATAGAAAATTTCAGTCCTTTGGTGAAACTTATAGTTCAAGGGTCAACCCAGCCTACCACCCTACCGGCAGATAGCCCTAGCACCACAGGCACTAACAACCAACCTATAGGGAAGACTTTTGCACGTGAACGCGTGTTTAAAGTACCGTTGAAACTTACAGACTATGTCAAATGTTAAGATGTACTTTGAAAAAAGGGGAGCATGTCACATGACATTTTGGTCCAGTGAAAATTGTATCTACAATAAGGTCGTGTATTTTTGAACTTGTGGTTACATTAATAAAAATATTAATATAGTATTAATGCAAATATAACATATGCCATTTCAGCAGCAATGAAGCCTTGGTCTGAAACACATCGTGTGTTTGTTTACAACACCTTCATTGAAACGGGTCATTCTGTGGTGCTCATACAGTGACAATTTCGAAACCATTTTAATGTTGGTCGTCATGGTCACGTTTCAAAACCATTTTGAAGTGGATAAATAATTTTCAAACAACAGGATCTTTGAGACCAAAAAACATAAAAAGGGTGCGTCAAGCAGTGGAAGACAGCCTTTGTCGTTTGGATGTCAGACACGTCAGATCACAGAATCTTACCTTGGATCTCCATTTTTATCCCTACAAGATTGTGGTTGTTCAAAAACTGCGGAAAAACGACTTCGTAAGACGACGTAGATTCGCAGATGCGATGTTAGACTTTATCGGAGACATAGTTAAGAAGATCATGCGTTAACCTCAACACAGTTTGGTCTCAGATGGAGCGACTTGCCGTACATCAAGAGCAACTAAGTTTTAAGACATTTCCCTGGATACCCGATTTTATTGCGCGGGGATATGGGGTGACCTACTCGGCCACCAGACCTATTAGCTTGTGACTACTTTTTATGGAGCTACCTATAAGCTAAAGATTACATAGACAAACCTCGTAATCTTGAAACTCTTTCCAAAACCAGAACACAGAAATTCAAAAGGTTCGCATGACATGCTTCAAAGGAGTATGGACAATTTACCCACCCATTTACAAAAATAGACGGCACTTAACCAATATGATTTTTCGCAGCTGATTACTTTTTCCTGTGTGTGACACTCTTTTCAAAAACATTATACCTCCCTGCCGGACCCTGTACTTCTTTGCTTTTTCTCTCGTTAGTACCTCTCGACACATCCAGTTTTCTTAAACAATTTTATAGTCCCACACACAAACAACGGCTAATGTCGAGAGAATGCAGGGTCTTCAAGATTACACTTTTTTAAATTCTACATTTATGTAATGCTAATATGACAATGCGGATTTCTTTGTCAATGTCATAGATATCTGAATGCTATGTAAAACAAGGGCACATTTCATTTTGTAACAGTATTAATGGAGGTATTAAGTAGATTAGAATTCTGATACATCATTTGAGCTACTATTCGATAATAAATCCTAAAGAAAGTACAAGCTTGTAATTTATAGGTGGTTGTAATAAACTCAAGCATTGTAAAAGGCGTAAATGTTCTTTATCTGATATTTGTGTATTTCAAACAGAATCGAGTTGTCAGAAAACTAGTTATTTTTTTATGCTCTAAGTTAATTCATATATGTATCAATATAACGCATCCACAAATACATTGACGATTGAGGTATTTTCAACCAAAAAAAAGAAATCTCATTTAGAATTCCAAATTGCTACTATCTACAAACTTGTACTTTAAAGTACATTTACATTTCGCGCTTGTATTTCGATATAAGCGGTTTGATATGTTAGTGTCAGAAACATCCCGATTTTTACTTGCTATTTAAAGTCAGTTTTTAGTCAAGTATGCATTAAAAAGGTACTCTGTACTTCGAATGCTTTGGGATTTTAAGTGTTGAGTACTAAATACATCGGTAGAAATTTAGCTTTCTATCTCCAATCTAAGCCAATAAATGCAAAATACAATCTCAAGCTACCTTACCTCCCATTTGCAAATTCACAACACCTCCAGTTTCGAGGGCAAAAGGTGATAAAGAGAAAGCGAACTTATTAACGTCTTTCTGAGTAATTAAGACATTGAACCCAAAAAAGCGGCTATTATAGATATAATAACTGGAAAAATACTACAGAAAAGTCTGATGAAGATTTCGTATCTATCTTAAACTGCACAAATTATTATGATGCTCGAGCCTGGGATACACCTGATAGACGTTACGTCCTATCGTTAAAAAATCTTCTTAATGGAATAAATTAAGATTTAAATCAGTAAACATAGATCTCGGGCCATCACTTTGGTTTTATTACGGCTTCCTCGACCGTTCAGCAGTTTCACAGCTTGATCAATATTATTAATAAATTTATAGAGAAACAAAAGTACTGCACCGCTGCATTTTGGACATAAAACAAGCTTTCGATGAGGTGCGACAGCCAAGTTTTTTATTCAAGTCAAAGGAACGTTTCCAATAGGCAATCCACTGAAATCTTATCTAAAGGACTTCAAAACCAGGGTCATCGGTGAAAAGCCAAACAGATTCCTCATACTATCAGAAATATCATAAGGGAGCATCCTGAGCCCACTACTGTATGTACTTTATAAAACCAACCGGAGAAACAACACGAAGGTCCAATCGTAGCTTCAATAAAATTCCAAGTACATATAAATCACATTAAGGTATGGTTAAACAAATGAAAGATTAAGATAAGCGAAACAAAATCAACACATATAACGTTTACCCTTAATAAGCATGAATTAAGTCGTCATACCTCAAAGTGAAGTCGTTACGTATCTATGATTGCAAACTTAAATGGTAACAACATATACTTAAAAAACGAAAACAATTAAGGCATAAAAACGGAATAAACAGAAAATAAACTAATTCTTTATAAAGCAATAATCCGACTAATTTGGATTTATGGGATAGAAATTTGGAGTTGCCCTAGTAAGTCCAATATAGCTATAATCCAAAATCCTTAGGACACCATGGTATGTCTTAGACTATACCATTTATACGGATTTTAAAATTCCTTGCACAATACTAAGCACCATATCAGACTTGAAAATTACCCCAGTCTATTACTGTCGTCACGGACAACAGAAGATTAAAAAGGCAATGGCCTGTTGACCTACAAATCTGAGGCGGCATCGTTGGATGTTTACCTCCTTATGCCATTACGTATACAAATAAGTTAATTATTGTAGAAGTTATAAAATTAGCTAATAGGTTGCATATATTCTGATTGCTAATAAAGTTGGAAAACAATGTACTAATTGATACAAGTTAAGTGACTAAGTTAAGCAAATCGAGTGATTTATTTAGCGAAATGTCGTTTGTAACAAACGACTGCACCGTTCAAATCCCAGTTTCCGGAACCTCAGTACAACGACCAAAATGGATATATCCTCCATATACCAATCAACCATTTGATAGTGGGGCTTTAAATATCGCAATTACAAGCACACATACACCACAGTATTTACCTGAAATTTAACAATCTCGCCAAAATATACCACCAAATCAGCAATCATCACAAAATGCATAGAAAATCATGAAAAGTGACAAAGATAGCGGAACAGACACGGTAGATTAAATTATAAAGTCACCCAAGCAAATGAAAATGAATGATTATTGGTTACATCAGCCAACAACATGAAACAAGTATCACATTTTATTAGATGACAATGGAAGAGTTATGAATACATATAATGGTAACAATGCGGAGCAAAGTCCATAAACCACTACCAATATTTATTGATATTAAACTTCTTATACCACTTACCCAATTGTTGTAGCAGATAACAGAATTTCATATGTTCCAACACAAACAAAATCGTAATTATAAGGTAGTATTACGAGCACTACATTATTCTACCGGCTTAGGAAATATAAAGAGAGAAGTGAAAAACATAGGCATGGGATAGAGAAGCACGAAAACAATTTCTACTATTTTTTATTGTGAATACCGCAGTGTATAAAAACAGAAATGTAGAAGTAGCTGTGGAAAAATCACTCAACCAACTATAGGAGTTGAATTGTTCAAAAACAAGTGCAAAGTGGTAGATACCTTACGTTAAGGAAAAAACATCAAACTGTCGATCCAATTCACCCTGGAATAACTTTCCAGTCAAACCGATCATAAGATATACGCACTTAAGGTTTCAATAACGTACTATTAGTGCAGGCAAAGAGGTGAAAAATGTTATAGAAGAACTTATGGAATAGATCAGTATTATGCTCTATTTGTAAACTACAGTTGTATCAAAAATTACTTAATGGCCCACCATACTTTAAAACTTGCCGAATAAACTGTTTAGTACAGTATAGTATTTTAATAATATTGCACACACAAGCTCAGCTATTATAATACAAATTTCAACTAAGCATAGCAAACTTTCTGGACACAAACAAGAGTAAACAACAAACATAAGTATAGAAAATTAGATTCGACTTTTCACTCTCACCGCAAAATGTAATCCTCCAAAACGCAGCATCAAACAGAAACACTACGAACGCTTCTTCAATACTCTTGGAAGCAGACTTAATGCAGTAGGTGACTACAACGCTACAGATTATCATTAGGACCCTATGGTGATTAGTAATAAAGGAAGAATACTGTTAAAAATAGTATAAAATAGCAATTTATACGTATTGTCTCCTAACCAACCAACTTATTCGTCCACTAACAAAATAATCTGCTGGATCTTCTTGACCTCTGGGTAGTGAAGAGTCTATCTCAAATCTAAATCAAAGTGGTCATTAGACCGCTTTCCCGTCATAATCTCACTAAAGACATATTCTACTGAATAAAAAAAAATAAGAAACTGGAAAGAATTTACTTGGATAATAGATGAGAGCATCTCACAATGTGTCCCTAAAAACAGCAAAAGTTTAATCCAGTTTAATAACTAATCACAGCCATATAACAAACAGCAAAGCAAACTACGCCAATTATATATTGCAGAAAAATGTAGGAAAATCCCAAAAGAGACTTAATGCGGCTGCTGGAAACCTAGAAAGGCTCTTAAATAATATCCTAAATGATGCAGTATAAGATTACTTAACCAAACTAACCACATTTAATGAAAGTTCTTCTTCCATGTGCATTAAATATCCTATAAGAAAACTAATGATTTATCGACAAATAAATGAAGACACTATTTCAAATAACCTTACCCATCAAGTGGTTCAAAGTGAAAGAAATAAGGCAAACTTCTATCAAGCCAACCTATAAGAAAACCCCAGGTTATGATTCAATAAAAAAATAAGCAGTAGAAGTCACACAAATTATCCCTATACATAAACCCTACAAACCTACAAAGTCTTCGCCTTATAGTATCCAAGGTATTTGAGAAAAATTTCCCAAAAAAGATCTGAACCTGATCTGCCAAATTGGAGTTCAAAATCAGTAGCATAATATAGCAGGAGCAAAGAATAGTTAATAAAATTCCAAAAGAGTAAGAAACCAAGAGATGCTGTTCTTCAGCTTTTATGGGCATTTCTCAAATAATCGATAAAGTTTGCACAAATTACCCTCGTATTCTTATCTGTCAAGTAGACACTTTTTTGACTAATATAAATGTACGCCACTCTTACCCATCAATCCTGAAGTTTCTCGGTAGTGTACTAGTCCCAACGCTATATTTACACTGCAGATCTCTAAAATGCGAAGCTAACAGAAATAGCAACCTTTGCCAAAGATACAGATATAACTGTGTCTTACTACAATTCAAAAGTAACATCGTGATAATTCCAAAATCATCTAAATATATAAATAGAATCTAAAGTTGACTTAAAAATGGCGAATTGGACAAAATCAACGCAATTTTCGCCTATAGCTTTTCTAAACCGTTAATAGAAATCCGAGTAAAAAATGTTAAGCATTTGGAAATCTACCTTGATTGTTGCTTTATATAGAGGAAAATATCTGAACCAAATATTTAGAACTTAGCAATAGAGAACCAAGTACAAAACAATACTAAAACGAGTCTGGTTACACGGACTATAATTGTGCAACTCAGCAAATAAATTGAACTTAATGATTATGAAGCTGAAGGGAAAGTACAAAAATCAATAATAGACTATATAACATATGCAAGATCAATGAGATATGCAGTACAGGATATTAAAGTCATTAGAGGAGCAGAACTTAATACAGATCATAGACTATTGATAACCGATACAACTTTTCAAACACCGAAAAAAACAAACCCCTAGGAAACACAGACGACTTAAGTTAGAAGAACTAGAAAAGATAGAAAAACAAGAAGAGTACCAAAAGAAATTAATGGAAAACCTAAATACATTAGAACAACAAAAGAATGGCCAAGACTGGAACATACACATAAAATGGCTATTACTAAAAGAAACCATAATCAAAACATGGGGCCGGCGAAGAGATTGCTCTGTAAGCAATCCCAGAACGAACTTAAAAAAACCTTTCGATTTCGATTTCGAATTTCGGGAAAATTCGAAAT
This sequence comes from Sinelater perroti, assembly GCA_036346155.1. Classification (NCBI taxonomy): domain Eukaryota; kingdom Metazoa; phylum Arthropoda; class Insecta; order Coleoptera; family Elateridae; genus Sinelater; species Sinelater perroti. The sequence continues at coordinate 2,250,625 of JARFIY010000167.1, read as the reverse complement.
CGAATATCTCGAAAATTATTAGATATAGAATTTTTTCGACTTCATTTTCGAATTCAGCGTAAAATTTCCTATAAGAATCACATTTAAAATCGTAATGTCGAAAATTTTCTCGAAATTCGAAGTCGAATATCTCGAAAACTATCCGAGATAGAAACTTTTTGATTTCGATTTTGAAATCAGCGTAAAATTTCCTATAAGAATCCATTTTAAAATTTTAAAAAATCCATAATTTTGTGACAGCGACAGACAGACAGACAGACCAACAGACAGACCAACAGACCGACAGACCGACAGACATATAGAATTCAGTAACGAACTTTTTAAGTTCGTTGAAAACAGCGGAAGAGATATGTGGCACAAAAACCGTTAACCATAATCAAAAACGAACAAGTTGGTGGAACGACACAGTGAAAGAAAAAGTACAGGAGAAAAAACGAGCATGGATTAGATACAACCAGTCTAGAACAGAAGAAACTAAGGAAGACTATCACCAAAAACGAAATGAGGCAAAGGAAACAATAAAGCAAGCAAAATCAGATTCATGGGAAAAATTTGGCAAAAGAATTGAAGATTTTACAAGCATTCAGAAACAATTCTGGAATACAATAAAAAGATTAAAAAGCAATCAAAGAAAACAGATAAGGAACATTAAAGATCAGAATGGTGAATTAAAAACATCAAATAAAGAAATACTAGAGGCATGGAAAGAACACTACAGGGAAAATTTTAAAGAACAAGAAGAACACAAACTCAGCATGGAAATGAAGAAAAAGAAGAAGAAGCACAAGATGAGGAAGAAGAAGCACAAGATGAGGAAGAAGATGATGAAATAAGAATAGAAGAAGTAGAAGAAGCCCTAAAACAATGATAAATGGAAAAGCAGCAGAAGAGGATAATATTGCACCGGAATTACTAAAGAAAGGAGGAGATAAACTGAAAAAACGGATGTGGTAAATATGAAAGGAGGCATGGCATACGAAACTAATATACCAAATGAATGGGAAAACAATATTATTGTCCCAATATATAAGAAAGGAGAAACTACCAAATGTGAAAACTATCGAGCAATTTGCCTCTCGTCAGTAGCTCTTAAACTATACACAAAAATATTAGAAAAACGTTTAAGAGAAGAAGCAGAAGGAAAATTAGAAGAAGAGCAAGCAGCGTTCAGACCGGGTAAGCAGACACAAGATCACATTTATACAATTAGAACAATAATGGAAAAGACATTAGAAATGGGAAAAGACCTATACCTGGCGTTTGTGAATCTATCAGCAGCCTTCGATATGGTGCTAAAAGAAGAAATATGGAAAGCACTAGGAGCGTTAAATATAAACCAAAAATTAGAACGAAACAATTAAAAGTGTGTATAATAAGGCAAAAGGTTGTGTCAGACTAAATGGAGAAATGTCAGAAAGCTTCAATATGGAAAAATGTATGAAACAGGGGGACAGCTTAAGCCCACTACTATTTATCATCAAAAAGGAGTCGAAGCCAAAGTTGTACTATACGATAACATAAAAAATGCTTTGGGATTGCTTTTTTTGTAACATTTTGCTAAAAGATGGTTATAAGACATTTGAGTCCCTAATTGAAAAACACAATACTTATAGATGTAAAGTCATTAGTATCCGCCCCTAGAAAGATTAATTTAGAAATTTATCCATCAAAATGTAAACTTTTTTTTCCCTCAGGAGTACACTTTATGTGCTTCCTTTGTGCCTCTTAATGTGGTTTAAGAATATGCAATTTTGAAATTTGCTTCTCAGTTTTTCTTCATCTTAAAATCCTGGTAAAAAAATTAACATTTTTTAGGTTTCGGAAACCTAGAGATTGTGGAAACCCCATCATGAATTCATACCCGCTCTTTCTCAACTTGATAAAAAACAAATTTAGTATAAAGAAAATGTAAAATTTAAAATATTAAAAACCGACGAAATAAGTTCCGATATCTCCAATCTCATCTAAAAATATTAAAAATCTTAAAAAATTTTTAACATTAACATTAGCATGTAAGATATTGCAAAGAAACTCTTGACGAATTTGTCCATCATCCATTAAGTTATACAAAAAACATTGGAGAAATACCATGCCATGTCCTTCTAAAAACAACCAAACGTGCATAACATTATATTGGATATTGCCACAAGTCTTATCCAAAGATGACGAAAAGAGTTGTTTTAATTTCTTAGTCAACTTATCTAGATACATTTACATCACACTAGGGCCCTTTTCGGTAGATTCTGAAACATTTCAGGAAAATGCTGAGGCAAATGCTTTCACAAGTTCTCGCAAGCAATTAAAGCTTTTCTATGAAAGTAAATTTTTATTTAAAGAAAATTAACAAGAGTTTTAGGAAGCAATGCAGATTTGTTAAATTCTACTCAACTGTCGTAAAGAAATTTTGTTTAAAACAACTCTAGACAAAATTTAAATGCTGTATGATAATTGCAGGTGGAAGAACCAGTGACTGTCACCTAATTAGACGGTAGTGGTTATCCCAAAAAACTCCATCCGGAACAACAGTTTTTGTGTGTTTGATGGAACGTGCAGGGTATCATCCACCGAGATTTACTATCGCGTGACCAAATTCCGAGTTGTAAGGTACCCAAGACTGGTTTAGGCACCCTCCCTTCACACAATAGCTTTAAAAGGGAATACGAAGGTACAGGAAATTAAAGAGCTTGGCCCATCAAGCACTTCTAAAGCTACTATTATCTTTTGAATCCGCTCAAACATTATTTGAGAAGGCATCGTTTCAAACGGCAGAATTTTTTCTATGGTAAGCCGCCAACCAGGTGGTATAGAAAAGAAATTAAAAATTTTCTGATTCGTTCTTGAAAAAGACAATCTAAATACAATTAAGTTTGCTTAACTTAAAGTGTGTAATTAAAGTAACAAAATAAAAAAAGTTTATTTTTTGGTATTTCAAAAGAGCATTAAAAATAATTAAATGATAATTACACGAATTAGTACAAATAAATTAGTCAGCCATAATAAAAAGGAAACAACCAGAGTTAATCAATTAAAGTATTCACAGGGCAAAATTTTAATGTCAAAAACAGCAACAAATATATAGAAGTAAACCAAAAAAATATATGGCATATAGAAATTAACTTCTACGTTATAAAATTTTCTAGAATTGGTAAAAGTCACGCTTTTATCACTTAAAACAAATTATAAATATCATATTTATAAATTTCATTAAGATTAAATTATTTAATTTGTTCTAATCTTTTAATTTCCCAATTATAATTATTAAATGTTGATTAATTTCGATTTGTCATAGTTTGCAATAAGAAAAGTATCAAAAAAGTATTGAGCCATATAACACTTTTTTGTGTTACACCCCAGTTATTATTTGGTTCATATAGTTATTATGAGCCTGGCCATATGGCATTTGTTGATTTAATGTGCACTGTGCAAACAAAATTGAGCATGATCGGCCATTTTGTAAGTTACTTGTGGTTCGCACTTTACGCACATTAATTATAAAAAACGTCATCTCTTCGCGAGAGGTTATTTGGTTTGACTTTACTATCCGGCAATAATAATTTAGCTGGGTGTATGCAAAAGTGAGATAGAAAGTAACTAGAAAATATAATCGACCGTAATCAAGCTATGGTCACTGCTGTAAATGTAATTGGCCCAACAGGTCAGTCGATTACCCGTTTCAGATTAAGGTGGCTTGCAAACTGCTTTGGATGCCTAAGCTTCAACAAAAAATCTGCGATTTGTCTGTAATCATTGCGTTAATTCAACATTGTGTATAAGAAACCAAAATAAGATATCTACAAACTAACTGAAGCTCAAACCGCTGTAAACACTTTATCACTGATTGTTATATTAATACTGTGAACAGATTCGACAATTTGCAGGGTACTGCAGTTACAAAAATAAAAACCTAATTTTTCTGACATTCAAAATACTCGAAAGTAATGAGTAGCGTATTGTTTTGAAGCACTTTACATTAAAATAATAGTATAAAGAATTTGCACTTTCCTTTAAAACTAAAGGGCGGGTCAGTGAGTTTGAAATCGGACTTGCATTTCTTTGTTACTTTTATACTCATGTTTCGTTTGAATCTTGTTTATTTTTATTAGAAACAAGTTTGATATGATACTTAAACGTATAAGCGGTAAAATATAAGAAAAATATAAGCAAAAATTTTCAGCTCAATATATTTTTAACATTCAAACAAATTATTTGTTGATACTTTAACTAATTAGCTGTTTCAAAAGCTAAATTAATTACTACAGTTAAAAAGCTTTGAACAATTATTTTTAAATACTTTGTTTAAACACGAACAAGAAAAAATCTTTTGTTTTAAGCAGCTTTAATATCTATATACAAATATTTAAAGTTACATTCCAGTTCATATTGTTCTTAAGACTATAATAAGTGTTTTAAGGCAAGGCTGTTGTAAATTTCTTCGCTAAAAAAGACAAGGATTCAAAATAAATCTGTTAAAAAGTCAATGTCTTTATTATCAAATGACTATTAATGCTTTCATAGTGTAAAGAATTGGTTGAAGGAGAGCCTAGAAGCAGAAGACCAGTGGAATCAAGAACTAAAAAAGTTTTGAAAAACAAATGTGATTTCTGTAATTCTAAGCAAATTCAAGGTATTCAAAAGAATTGTTTTTAAAATATTACGTAATGACTTAAGAGTGAGAAAGGATTGTGCATGCTAAATTCAAGACTACCAACTAAAGAAGCTTTGGCAGCGTCAAACAAGAATAAACAGCTTTTTTTTTAATTTTTTGCCGGACACCAGGCTTGGGTATATTCTCTGACTGTCAAAGTGAATAAAAATTTCTTTTTCTAAGCGTTGTAGGTAGACATGAATGAAGGGGGTTTCCTCAGTGCTATTGTTTCTTTAGTCAATATTACGATTTTAAAGCAAAAGGTGCGCAAAGCGTTATTATCAAATTTCTTACAACAGAAAGTGGAAAACTGTGGTTAACTTTAATAATACTTAATGAATTGTTTGCAAACAACAAATGCATGGATAAAAAGAATTTGAAAATGAAGATCATTGGCGTCGTTTAAGGATTAACTCTTACTGCAGTTACTTCTTTTTCAGTTTTTTATGAGAAAAATGGTGTATTATTAGAAAAGACGTGATCGTTATCTTGCTTTAGGACATCATCTGGCCACATACAACTGCCCAAAATTAAGGATTTGTTCTGAACTATAGCTAAACCGTCTTTCTACAGTCTAAGCATATGGCCCTGTTGTTATCATTTGTTTACAGGACTAGAATAAAAATTTGAAGGTCTCATTTGACAAGGATGTTGCTGTTATCCCAAAAGTTTCGTCCATTATTATTTTGTTGCTTGTCATCTCTGGTATCATCATTCTGTGTTTTCTTTCTGTTAGTGCCACAACTTCTTTTATTTTCTTTATAGACCAAACATGTTGTGTTGTTCGTTCAAGCTTTCTATTTCTGTACATCTGTCGCACATCCATTTTTCTTTTGCTTCTTTAATTTTAATTTGTATAATTCTATTTATTTGTTTGTATTCTGTAGCTTTATATAATTTTATTTAAATACATAGCAGTCAAAATTAAAATAAACATCAAAAATACAAACGATGTGTAACTTATTTAATAATTTTTTTATTTTTTATTTTATATTTGTTGCTTTCAAACTGAAGGGTAGCTAAACCCATTTATTACAAATTTAAATGTATAAAATTTTGATAACATGGCTAAAATCGTATAAAAAGGAAAAAACCATAGTTAATCAATTAAAGTATTCACAGGGCAAAATTTTAATGTCAAAAACAGCAACAAACATATACAAGTAAACCAAAAAATATATGGCATATAGAAATTAACTTCTACGTTCTAAAATTTTCTAGAATTGGTAAGTCATGCTTTTATCACTTAAAACAAATTATAAATACAATATTTGTAAATTTCATTAAGTTTAAATTATTTAATTTGTTCTAATTTTTTGACTTCCCATTATAATTATTAAATGTTGATTAAGTTCGATTTGTCATAGTTTGCAATAAGAAAAGCATCAAAAAAGTATTGAGCCATATAACACTTTTTCGTGTTACACCCCAGTTATTATTTGGTTCATATAGTTATTATGAGCCTGGCCAATGCAAATGCCATATTTGTTGATTTAATGTGCACTGTGCAAACAAAATTGAGCATGATCGGCCATTTTGTAAGTTACTTGTGGTTCGCACTTTACGCACATTAATTATAAAAAACGTAATCTCTTCGCGAGAGGTTATTTGGTTTGACTTTACTATCCGGCAATAATAATTTAGCTGGGTGTATGCAAAAGTTAGATAGAAAGTAACTAGAAAATATAATCGACCGTAATCAAGCTATGGTCACTGCTGTAAATGTAATTGGCCCAACAGGTCAGTCGATTACCCGTTTCAGATTAAGGTGGCGCTTTGGATGCCGAAGCTACAACAAAAAATCTGCAATTTGTCTGTAATCATTGCGTCAATTCAACATTGTGTATAAGAAACCAAAATAAGATATCTACAAACTAACTGAAGCTCAAACCGCTGTAAACACTTTATCACTGATTATTATATTAATACTGTGAACAGATTCGACAATTTGCAGGATACTGCAGTTACAAAAATAAAAACCTAATTTTTCTGACATTCAAAATACTCGAAAGTAATAAGTAGCGTATTGTTTTGAAGCACTTTACATTAAAATAATATTATAAAGAATTTGCACTTTCCTTTAAAACTAAAGGGCGGGTCAGTGAGTTTGAAATCGGACTTACATTTCTTTGTTACTTTTATATTCATGTTTCGTTTGAATCTTGTTTATTTTTATTAGAAACAAGTTTGATATGATACTTAAACGTATAAGCGATAAAATATAAGAAAAATATAAGCAAAAATTTTCAGCTCAATATATTTTTAACATTCAAACAAATTATTTATTGATATTTTAACTAATTAGCTGTTTCAAAAGCTAAATTAATTACTACAGTTAAAAAGCTTTGAACAATTATTTTTAAATACTTTGTTTAAACACGAACAAGAAAAAATCTTTTGTTTTAAGCAGCTTTAATATCTATATACAAATATTTAAAGTTACATTCCAGTTCATATTGTTCTTAAGACTATAATAAGTGTTTTAAGGCAAGGCTGTTGTAAATTTCTTCGCTAAAAAAGACAAGGATTCAAAATAAATCTGTTAAAAAATCAATGTCTTTATTACTATTAATGCTTTCATAGTGTAAAGAATTGGTTGAAGGAAAGCCTAAAAGCAGAAGACCAGTGGAATCAAGAACTAAAAAATTTTTGAAAAACAAATGTGACTTCTGTAATTCTAAGCAAATTCAAGGTATTCAAAAGAATTGTTTTTAAAATATTACATAATGACTTAAGAGTGAGAAAGGATTGTGCATGCTAAATTCAAGAACTACCCACTTTGGCAGCGTCAAACAAGAATAAACTGCTTTTCTTTTAAATTTTTTACCGAACACCAGGCTCTGACTGTCAAAGTGAATACAAATTTCTTTTTCTAAGCGTTGTAGGTAGACATGAATGAAGGGGGTTTTCTCCGTACTATTGTTTCTTTAGTCAATATTACGATTTTAGAGCAAAAGGTGCCTTGAACGCTGCGCAAAGCATTATTATCAAATTTCTTACAACAGAAAGTGGAAAACTGTGGTTAACTTTAATAATACTTAATGAATTGTTTGCAAACAACAAATGCATGGATAAAAAGAATTTGAAAATGAAGATCATTGGCGTCATTTAAGGATTACCGCTTACTGCAGTTACTTCTTTTTCAGCTTTTTATGAGAAAACTGGTGTATTATTAGAAAAGACGTGATCGTTATCTTGCTTTAGGACATCATCTGGCCACATACAACTGCCCAAAATTAAGGATTTGTTCTGAACTATAGCTAAACCGTCTTTCTACAGTCTAAGCATATGGCCCTGTTGTCATCATTTGTTTACAGGACTAGAATAAAAATTTGAAGGTCTCATTTGACAAGGATGTTGCTGTTGATACCACAATCACCTTCATTTTACAATATAATATATAATAAGCTATACATTTCCAGAGAAACTGTAGCTACTTCTTAGCTCTGTTGATCCATTTGCCGTGGTGGGTAAGATCACATTTTTGTTTGTGTTCTTTCTTTTCTTAGAAGTCCTGGTGTGTTTCAGCTTGGTTTACTATCTTCTTCATTAGTCAGACTTTTTATTAATCTTATATCCCTTTCAGTTCGCTCTTTCCGTCTTGCCTTTGGTCTTCCTTCTGCTGGGCTCCATTCTGTTAATATCTTTACCGGTTCTTTATTGTACTTCCTATATACATGACCATACCATCGTATTTGTGATTTGAAAATCCTAACTATATTTTCTTTTTTTAGCAGTGTATATATTTCATAATGCATCTTCTTCTGTCTTTTTCGGGTCCATTATTATTCTTAAACTTTCCATTCGAATATTTTAACTTGTTCTTCTTCTTTCTGCGTTAGGTTTGCCGTTTCCGCTGCCTATGTCATTTTACGATAGCGGTATCAAAAAACCACATATACGCCAGGACAAATGTGTGTCTAAGGCGCGAGATTATGTAAAAAAAATAACTTCATATGATTTTATTTGCCTACCCACTATTAAGCAAGTTTAAGTGTTTACAAAACGACCTCCCCCTCCAACAAAAAAGTGCAATCTTCAGAAAAAAATTAAGAATGTTAATTTTCTGAGAGTAAAGAGTTTGATTGGCTGGATACACGGTAGAAGAAGAAAGTATAAATTTTAACAATTATTACAAGATACCAGAAAATTTCAAAAAAGCATCGATCGTAAAACGGCAATAATTTTACATGCACACAAAATAGCCTGTTTTGACATATAATACGTAGCATTTACAAGGCCCGTGTAGTTCAAACTATTCAGGACTATAACTCCACCGAGCATCACAAAAATCGTAAAATCGTGTTTATTTTGTAAATCTGCTCTAAGAACATTTTCTGTAAGAATGCGGCAGCTCGAGACTGGATGGGTTAAAAAAAGGGTGGCTCAAATTAAAAACCCAATTTGAATTTTTAATTAATTGATTTTTAAATTGTTTTTACGATTGCATATTTATTGAGTATTAAGTTACATAGTTTACTACTAAATACGGAACACGATGTTTAATAAATGATCACCTCGGCTTCGGTTGCAGATTTTAGGCTTTTTATAACATTTTCGGTTCCAATGTCGCACATGTTCTGATCAAATTCATTGATAACGCGTCGGATTTCGTTCTTGAGGTTACCAACTGTTTGTGGAGTGCTGGTGTAGATCTTAGATTTTAGATAGATACACAAAAGGAAGTCTCGTGGTATTAAACCACAAAATCTTGCAGATTAGTTAATAATTTTGTGAAATTTTACGACCAGTAAATTATAGGCACAGTAAATCGACTGTTGCTCGAGCTGTAAGGTTGAAATATTTGCTCCAAATCTATATGCTCCAATTTGTGCTAAAAAACTAGGTCATCATGTAACGATCGCCATTCACAAGTATTTCAACATCATCTTCTTAAAAGTACGGGCCTATTTTGTCACATGCTCAAAATTTATATCAAATAGTAACTCATTGGGGCTGCATTTGCTGTTTAGTTACGCGAAGATTTTCTGAACGCCAAATCCAACAATTTTGTTTACTTACGAACCCGTCAAGTTAAAAATGTGGTTCATCGCCAAAGACGATTTATGAATTAAATTGAAAATCCACTCCATGATGCTTTTAAAAACTAAATTAGAATTGTAGACCGTGAGAATAGTTAGCAAGCTTAACTCATTAACGCCCAGCAGTCTATCTGTAGATCACTTAAATCTGGTCGCTGTGTGATGGACCTGAACATTTAGAGCGGTTTTATGTGTTTATTTATATAAATACTCAAAGAGAAACCGCCGACTAAACTAGTTATGATATTTCGTATTCTTTAATAAATTTTCATAGGGTGAAGTGTTTGAGATTTTGTTTCACGCACATCTTCAACGTTGTATTAGGACAACATCAAAAACAATAGGGCAAGTGATAATATTGGTTATGTATATTTTTTTCAGATGTTTGATTTATTATATAATATCAAAATTATAAGAGTATTTTAGATAAAATTTTAATTATAATCGCTAAAACACGGCGATCTATAAATGCAACGCTGGGCATTTGTATTACCGTTTTTAAATTCTTTTGTAACAAGTTTCTATTACTGTTAGTACTTCAACATTAACTGAAAGCTCTACAAAATTTGAAAAGATTTAGATTACTGTTGCTCGAGTCAAGTGAAAGCTGCCATCGCTCTGATTCCACCGGAAGTGGACGAAATGACAGACCAAGATAAAGTTTTTCCATGTCCAGAACAAGCCGACATAAGTGACGAAAACTACTAGTGGTAAAAAAACAAAACGAAAATCGGCCAAACTACTAAAAAATCTAGAACGTGTACATTGCAAATTTAAACAATGTTGTTACGTGGGCTGCTCAATACTCATTGCGAAAAAATAATAAAAACAAATGTTTAATACTTGAAACTTTTTTATTGTTTTTCAAAATACTCTCCCTGACGGTCAATATATTGTTGCGTATGCTGGAACCAATTTTTGTAGCATTTTCCATAGCGAATCAGGTATCTCTGAAAATGAGTTTTGTACGCATCAAACTCCTCTTCGCCGTTGAAACTTGTTGCCCACGCAATTTGTTCTTTACGTGTGGGAACAAAAAGAAGTTATTAGGGGCCAAATCACAATTGTGCGGTAGATGATTCATAAATTCTACGTTTTGAGTGTTCAAAAGCCAATTGTTTGCGTCGATGTGTGTTAAATCGTATTGCTATGATGGAGAATGATTCGGGTCACGCGTTGGTTTCTTTTATTTATCCGAAGACTTCTGGCCAATAAATGGTTATGTATCATTCAGCATTGAGTGTTTCACTTCAAAATGCTTCAAGCGCGAACGACTTTTTTGGTCTGGCTCATCTTCGAAGACCAATACAGTCGGCTGCTGTTTACATGTTACATGTGACGATGTTGTAAATGGTTTTTGAAGCACCGCGATCTTATTTCTTGGGCAGTTCTTTTGACCAATCGACACAAACCTGTTTTTGAGCGATCGTTAACTTAGTCGGGGTCCAACGAGCACAGAGCTTTTTCGCGGTTAAATGTGTATGCAATATTAAATATATGCTAGTCATACTAATGCATAAAGATGCCTGAATTCCACGATAGGTTGCATGACAATCTTGCTTTATCGGTTCGCACATGTCATTGATGTATGCTGGCACCACAGTCTCCTTTAAATTTATTTACCAGAGAACTATGACCGCAAATAAATTTATTAACCCAATGATAGCGAGAACTATACATCTACGTGCCTATACTCCAGCACATTTAAATTATATACCAAAATAATAGAAAGAAGATTAAGAAAGTATATCGACAATAAATTAGAACAGGCAACTTTTAGGGCAGGTACACACAATAATATACGTATTTTAAGAAACATAATAAAAAAAAGAAAAAGAAGAAATTTTTGTTAAATTCATTTACCTAAAAGCTGCGTTTGACTCAATACAGAGAAATATAATATGGGCCTGTCTAAAACTACTGAAAGTACTAATGAGACTATTAAAGCTAATAAAAAGTATATATAAAATATTGAATGGAATGGTCAAACTTAATAAAGAAGAATTAGAAAAATTCCAGGTGAACGTGGGAATAAAGCAAGAAGATCACCTAAAGCCGTTACTGTTTATAATAACTATAGACAGATTGTTAAAAAATACTAGAAACCAAACATAACCAGACAGTGTAGTAGGATATAATAATCTAATGCTAATAAAAATAAACTGCCTACTATATGTACACAATATAGTTCTAATAATGGATAATCATAAAAAGATAAAGCAGCTTCTATAAATATAGAGCGAAGAAATATATAAAATATATAAGTAAATGTAAAGTAATAATTATCAATAAAAAGATAAAAGAAGGAAACAGAAAAATTTACATTAGAGAAAAGGAAATGGAAATGATGAAAACATACAAATATTTAGGAAGTGTAATAACAAAATATGGGAAGATAAATGGCGATATAAATAACAAAATAAATAAATGTATTAAAATTTAATACGCGTTAAATAAGACAATTTTAGACAAAAGTTAAGAAAAGTAAAGTAAGAGTGTACAACACAGTGGTACTATTATACTTACATAGCGAGTGAAACGTGGACATTACAAGATAATCAAAAAATAAAAATTGATGCAGCGGAAATTAAGTTTTTAAAAAAATAGCGAGAAAACTCAGATGGAGAAAAATAAAAAAACAACTATAACAAAAATATAAAGAAAGTAGCTGAATTGGTGCTGCCATATAATACGAATGAACCAGAAAAGATTGACGAAGATGATGGTGAAAATCGGCAAAATAGAAAAAAGAAGAATAGAAAAACCTAGAAAGTGCTGGATGCAAAGAATAAAAGAAATAGGAATCGGGAGACGAAAGACGAAAGCATAAGTGAGAATATTTGCACTGGAGCAGATGAAATGGAAAAATGGAACAAATAGAAGAAATTTTCAACTTAATGAAAACGAAACAAAAAGCGCCCGTATGACAAAACGTTCCGAGTATATATGACTTCAAGAATGTCAAAATGTAACCGACGATAACAAATCTTTAATTTTCTTGCAACGCACGTAGTCAACAAAATGTTGCCAGCTCTAACAAGTCTGAATTCTAAGCAAATATTCTATAACAATTTTTTTACAAATTTTGAAATTATTAGTGGATTTGACAAAAATGGTCAAAAAGGACTAAAAATCTATTCCTAGGTCAGCAGTGGTCAGCAGATACAATAGATTTATGAATGGTATAGATCAGCACGATCGGCTCCTGTCATAAGAGTGAAAAATTTACAGAAAAGTCGAGCAAACACCACTTTTTATAAAGAAATTTGGGCGAGCTATTGTCGTACCTTGCCTAAAGCTAGGACACAGATCTGGGTTTACCACAGAAACACCCATTTCTCCGCCGTCAATATCAAGAACTCATATTCCTAGGGATGTTAAATTTGATGGAAATAATCATCTAATTACAAAAAGTAAAGGCAGCAATTTATTTATAAAAAAGGTTATTAAACAACTTTTTTCAACAATATTAAAGAATTTTATTTAAAATTTAAAAAATAATTTGGTGTTAATGGTTACACTCTTACGTCAGTGCGCATGAAGGTGCAGGTCCTTGGTGAGTATCTGCTTCTCGGAGCTTTCCGAAATGTCCAATTGCTGTGTACGATACCGGTTTCATGTTTTCGGATTTAACTACCTGGCAATTTTCTTAATGAACATTACACACAGGGTCTTGCGCCCATTACCGGCCGATATCAAATTTTGTGATAAATATTTGGACAGCTCATTCACCAAATTTGCAACGCGTTTTAAAAATAATAACTTATCGTTCTTTTCTTGTAACGTTCCAAATTTACTAATCGGTAGAATCGCAGATGACATTTGTTAAACTATCAGGGTTGCTAATTTCAAATTAAAAAAAGACACGAAGTTTAAATTCGGCGTTTAATTTGGATTACCCCTAATACGACAGTTAAATAAAAATAAATATAAAACTTTAAATGGTTTTTTATGAGGGAGATTACTGAAAAAATCGTCCTCTTATGTAAAGAGTTTTCCAAGAAGAATAATTTAAAATGTGATAACTGCCGCTATTCATTTGTGTTTAGTATACTTTGACAATTCATTGTAGCTAAAAGCACGCTCCAAGAACGTGTGGTTAGTGTCCAAAAATTTTCTGAAACTAACGGACTTTTTACGAAATGCTCCACCTAACTGCCCTTCTGTATTTGCTATACGTCGAAGCGTCGAAAAATTTAAAGGGAATTTTACTATTTAATAATAATAATAGTAATGGTAAGGCCCTACGCCCCGCGTGGGAGCACGGCCTGCTAACTGAGAGGTTAAGGCTCTCGTACGTTCGCTGTCTCTGCCCGGTCGTCGCGCACCATCTCCGATGCGGGGCGATGTGGCAAGCACCGCACCTTAGACGACCGCCATTATTACCCCTTGTTCGAATGAACGCAGGCACTCAATTATTTTTAGTGACTGAGTAGGTCACCCGCCAGGCATCAGAGAGCACCGGGAATTGAACCCGGGTCCGTCAGCACCGCAGCCCGTCCCTCAACCACGGGACCACGCTGGCTGGGTGTTTTTTTATAGAGGTATAAAACTTTAAGTTGGCAACACTTTTTTAACTGGCGGCCATTTTGTCAGCTGTTAAGTGATTTATGTTTAGTTTGGTTTGGCATTTCAACATGAATAGACTGACGCCTGAACAACGCTTCCAAATTGTGCAAATTTATTTTGAAAATCATGGTTCTGTTCGAAATACGTATCGCGCACTTCATCCATTTTACGGTCAACATAATCGTCCATCAGAGCAATTAATTCGATTAATTATGGAACGTTTTCGCACCACGTTTACTCTAAATGATAATACGCATCCACAGAGACGTCGTACAGTGCGTACAGAAGAAGTCATTGCTCCTGTAGAGCGTAGCGTAGAGGAAAACCCGAATCAGTCTATCCGCCATCGTGCACAGGATTTGGATATGTGTCCATCCACTTTATGGAAGATTTTGCGGAAAGATCTTGGTTTGCGTGCTTACAAAATCCAACTCCTGCAAGAATTGAAGCCGCACGATCACCTAGCAAGGCGTAGATTCGGTGAATGGGCCCAAAACAAGATTGCCGTTGATCCCGATTTTCATAAGCGAATTTTGTTTAGCGATGAAGCTCACTTTTGTTTGAATGGATACGTCCATAAACAAAACTGCCGTATTTGGAGTGATGGTAATCCTCAAGTGTATGTTGAGACACCGTTACATCCAGAAAAACTGACTGTTTGGTGTGCTTTATGGGCTGTTGGAATCATTGGTCCGTACTTTTTTAAAAACGATGCTGGTCAGAACGTTACAGTCAATGGTGACCGCTATAGAGCCATGATTACTGACTTTTTCGTTCATTAATTGAACAACCATGATGTGCAGGAGCTGTGGTTTCAACAAGACGGCGCAACATGTCACACAGCTCGTGCCACAGTTGATTTATTGAAGGAAACGTTTGGTAACCGCATAGTTTCACGTTTCGGACCCGTGAATTGGCCTCCAAGATCGTGCGATTTAACGCCGCTAGACTATTTTCTGTGGTGATATGTGAAGTCGCTAGTCTACGCCGATAAGCCCGAAACGATTGACCACTTGGAGGACAACATTCGCCGCGTTATTGCCGATATACGATCACAAATGTTGGAAAAAGTCATCGAAAATTGGACCTCCAGATTATACTACGTCCAAGCCAGCCGTGGCGGTCATATGCCAGAAGATTATCTTTCGAATAAAGTAAATTTCATGTCAATTTAAAAAATTCATCTTTGTTTTATTCCATTTCAAAGTTCTATACCTCTATAAAAATAACACTTTATTTACGATGCGAAAATACCAAAACTTGTGGAGAAATTGCTGCTGTAGGCGATAGCGTAACAGAGGCTCCAGATTTATCAATTTCCTGTCGTGCTCAAGAATTAGGGCATAGCAGAACATCTTGGCATATTTTTTGCTTAAAAGATTTGGGTTTACACCCGTATAAGATTGTGCTGACCCAAAAACTGAAGCCAATGAACCATTGCCAGCGACGTGACTTTGCTGCTTGGGTTTTAGAGGAACTTGAAACGGATTATAATTTTCGGCCAAAAAATTATCTTCATTCTGGTTAAGTGAATATGTTAACAAACAAAATTGTCGTTTTTGGTGTGAAAGCAATCCACGAGAGATTTACGGAAAGCCCTTGTACCCACTGTATGGTGTGGTTTAAGCATGGCGGTGTCATCGGACTATTCTTTTTCCAAAAGGAAGTAAGAGATGCAGTTACAGCGACTGAAGAGTGGTGCCGATTGATGTTAATAGATTTTTGTGTGCAAATTTAGATGAAATTAATTTGGAGGACATGTGGTTTCAACAAGATGGTGCTACATATCAATGCTACCGGAAAAGTTTGATAAAGGAATAATTTCAAGAAATGCAACTGTTAGTTTAGCTTCAAGAAGTTGTAATTCAACTTCTTTCGATTACTTTTTGCATGGTTATTTGAAATCTACAATCTACACAAACAAACCACAAACCCTTGTTCCATTGAAATTGCACACCAAACGCTGCATTCGTGACATTAGACCCGAGTTATTGCACAAAGTCATCAAAAATCGTGTTCATCGAATTTGCTCGTGTGCACGAAATCGAGGTGGACACTTAAGTGATGTGTTTTTCAAAACATAATGTAATAATATAAAAAGTTTGATTGTATCTGAAATAATTTTTAATTTTATTATTCTTATTGAAAAACCCTTTATAGCACAAACTTTATTTTTTATATAAAAATAGCTTGGTGCACTTTTACACTAATTATGTTGCTGTTTAATCTTCCAAATAACGAAGTTCTAGTAATTAAAATTTAGTAATCCATTTTAATTACCTTAAAGTATATTAATTAATATTAATTAGCATATTTTTAACTGTTGCAATTATATCTTCTTTTAATGCCTATTGGTAGGAGAAACTATCAGCAAGACTACTTGAAGTAGACTATATAATGGAATATTGTGCATCTTTTTAAAATATTCTTTCGGGATAATTTTAATTTTTTAATTACACAATATACTTATAATTTATTACATTAGATAAGGATTGTTTGCCGAAACTTTTTGTAATTAAGTCAACGAACTGAAATTTAAAACGTAAATATTAGAACTGCTACTTTACAGCTAACGGTTGTTTAACGTAAAATTTGAATAAGTAGGTTATACAAGGTTTCGTTTTCATAATTGTAATTTAAAATAAACAAATTATGGTGATGTAAAATTTACTAGTATCGTAAATTACACTCTTTCGTGCTCGTGAAGACAACTCTAAACTAAGTTGGCGTAATTAATCGCGGCCTGTAAAGCAAACGACAGCGCGTTTTTAAACACAGCGCAGACAGGCCACACGCCATAAATCACTTTGGAAGAAAATCTACGCTATTTACATAAATTTTGTGTTTAACAACTAATGTTTATGCATGGAAACCGAGTTTAGTCGTACGAATGCGAGTAATTAAATTAAATGCGGCTCGAGCTTCGCACATAATCGGCAGCAGCGTCGGTCGGAGATGAAAATGGCGCGAAAATGCCCGCAATGCAAATCGGCCGATTAATTGGGCGGCCAGCAAATTTCGGCGAAAAGGGATTAAGAGAGCTTTGGCCGATATTCCTCAAGTTGCGACGTTTTCGGCCGTTTACTACCCAATTCTCCACCGACAAAGCACCGAATCACTTCTGGGAGGTATTTTTAGTTTTATTCGTTGTTTGTGCTTGCTCTCGGCTTTATATCCCTTCGTAGCGTTTGAGATATTTATGAGCCTGTTGCGTAATGCGAGTTTGTGAAATGGGTCGATTGAATTGGAAATTAGGTATTGGTCTACGCTGGGGCGCCCTTATGGGTTTTGTTTTGCACAGCTACGTTTTAATAATAATCTCATAATAAACTCAAACATGTCCAGGATGTAAATCTAATTTTTCTTAAGTAGAGATTTTAAATTATAACAATTATTTTAGATCAGACTGAAATATCAAAACTACCAATTTCTGAAAATGGTAAAGTTTTTTTGTAGTGATAGATATGAACATCAGTTGAACTGTACTTACCCTTCTGGCAAATGCGAGGGAACTGGGCACCGAGTGCGGCCGCAAGCTTTCGCGATCTTTGCTCTTATAATCCGCGAAACCCGGCGCGACAATGTTGCCCGGCAAATTAGCGGGATTATTGTAGTCTCATTTGCAGGATCGCTTGCACCTCACTTGTCAGCTAAGTGTTTACACGAGTTTTTGCGCCGCGACGAGCGCACTGCGGGGCTTCAGCGGCGGGTGCGTGCCCCGGTGCAGCGGCCCTGGCCTTAGACAAAACAGTCCCTGCGGGCCGCGCCGGCACGCATTCTCGGGCGCGCGGCGCTCGTCAAAACAAGCGCTTTCGCGCTAAAATTAGAGCCCTTCGGAAGTCGCGCTGCGCTGAAAGCTCCGGGCTTTCAGTGCCTTCGCGGCGGTCGCGTCGAGTCTGCGGCGGGCGCCTGCCAGCGCGGGCCCCCTCCATGCAGCTTTCGCCCCACCGCCGCCATTCAAATTCGGGCCGAGCGGCGCGCTCGCTCCACAGGTCGCGGCGCGCCGCTTCAGAGCCGCCGTCCTCTGGCTATTTTCACGTGCCTCTCTAGACTTAACAAAAATTTTGTAAATATTTGCCTCAGGTCGATTAGATTTTAGCTTTAATCCATCCAGACTAAACCGTTTTTGTTATTTTTCCTAGTCTCCGACAACTCCCAGTTTTATTCGCCGAAAAAATCAAGCGGGTAATGATATCACAAAGTCGTTGAGGTAAATCCAGAGATTGTATTGCGGAATATTTTATTAAATAACCCTAGTTTATCCACAAATTGAAAGGAAAGATCTATCAGGATCCTGGGCGGAGCATGACTGACCTAGATAAAGAAATGGGCGTGGCTTAAAACTGCACTACAAGTCTCGTTCAGTGGAATCGCCAACTGTTAATTGCGACAAACCAAATAGACAGAAAGTTAAAGATCAAAGCACTGCTGAGCGACATCATACACGACAACGCTAACGTCCTGAGATTTTCTTCGGGCGAAAAAGTCTCAAGAAAATCTCCCAAATGTCTATTGGATCTGCCAATTCTTCTGAAGTGCCCACCATTATGCATACAAAGTTCCTGCCTCTGTGATGGAACTGGAGCTTGTGAGCAGCGTAGTGGATGACATGGCACCCCACTTTTTTGAGAAAGATCTGACAGTTAGATCAATGTACTGAAGACAGTTGTCAAGCCTTAGACTAATGAGGTGGCCGCTAGGCAAGAGTACCTTTTTCAGCAAGACTTTACTCCGTTCCAGGCAAAAGAACAGGCATGTCTATAGAACAGTTTGTAGTACTAATGGTCCCGCAATGTGTGGCCCCGAATACAATCCCCTTGATTACTACGTATGGGGCATGGTCAAGGTGCAGCTCAAGAGAGGCATCATAACACCAAGAACAATTTAAAGTCTTCCATCATGGAAGTAACGACACATATAAACAAGGAGGAAGTTGCGTTAACCTGCGGCAGGTTTAGGTCGTGGTCGATAATGGGGTCTACATTGAATAATAGTCCCTTCTTAAGTTAGTACAGTGTCCTGTTATTTTTTGACATTATTCCTATGATGTAGATGTCCAGCTTTTTCTTTGCCTTTTTGCTGGCTTTCTTCATTGTCGTTTGTTGTCCCGTTTTTTTTATTTTTGTCTACTATTTTTATTATACACATGAACTCTCTATTCAAGACATCTTAATCTTGTCCATCTTACCACGCTTTCAATTCTGGAGTCTTTATTTCTGTAGCTTTAAATATTTTTTTTGTTTTTGTGAGTCTGTTTGTGTTTCCACTGCATAAGTCAGTATTGGTCTTATCCAAGTTTTATAGATTCTAGTTTTGCTTTCTATACTCATGTATTTGTTTCCCCATATGATGTCTTTCAGGTAATCTGATAAACGGCTGGCTCTTTTTGCCTGCCCTCAGATATCCTTTGCTATCTTTATATCACAAATTCTTTGCACCCCAAGCTTGATTTGCTTGATGATTGTATTATCTACCATAAATCTGCATTTAATAGATTCTTTTGCTATGACCATAGACTGTCTTTTCAGTGCATATCTGTATGTTGAAATTTTTTGATATTGTTGTGAATTTATATACCAGCTGCTCTAGGTCATCTTCGCGTTCTTTACTTCTTTTATCCTCTCTGTTATTTCGTTCATTGCTGTATTAAATAACACTGGGTTTAAAATGATTCCTTGTTTGATTCCTGCTGGAACTGTGTTTATTAGACCGCCGAAAACATCCTCAAGACGTGCTCCATTGAATGCTTGTTGCATCCCCCCTTAATCAGTTTTTCCTAAATCCTTGTTGCTCTTCGCATATTATACTCTAACTGTTAATTTTTTCTAATCAGATTTTGATTAGTATTTTTAACAAGGAGCTTCGTGATGTTATTTCCCTATAGTTTGTAGGGTCCGTTTTGCACCATAAAAAATAGATATAGCAGTGCTGATTGCACCTCCATATTTAACGACCTTATTGCTGATGTTTGTTTATAGCTGACGTTTTTCTGTTTTGTTACTTTCCAAAATTTGGAATTATGTCTTTATCTGCTGGTTTGTAGCGCTCTGGTAAGTTTTTAAAATGAGTGATCTATTTTTCAACTGTTATGTTGTTGATTTGTATTTTTTTGCTTGTTAGCTTGTTTATTTTTCAGAGAATGTTCCAGACTTTCTTCTGTCCTCCATAAAGATCGTACTCTATTTCCTTAGAGAATCGTTCCCAGTACTTCTTAATTAGGTGTCGTATACCGTCTGTTCTCCTGTTGGCTATTTTTTTATATCTTTCTTAGGCCCAAGGCTTCTTTAGCACTATCTTTTATGTTGGTCTTTATGTGTGATGCTGCTTGATGGTATCTACCTCAGTAATGCAATTGAAACGATTTTTTTCTTCTAACCTTTGTTAGTATAGATATTTTGTGGCCATCAATTAGTGCTTTTATATGAAATTTGGTCATGCATACCGGTGGTTTCTTCTTTTGCAGTGTTACGTGAAGGAGGTATTTACATAATACTAATCCATATTGAATTTTTATATTTAATGAAAGCATTCTGACATCCATTATCTGACTGGGTCTAATTTCTCTATTCGTAATAATATAATCAACGATAGAGCTTTAGTTTTTTTTTTGTTGGAGAATGTGTGTTTGTTTTGATTTTGTGCAGAAAATTATAACAGCAAAAATACTTCGCAGGATTCTCTACCACTAAAGGTAGAGAACTATCAAGCTGCAAGAGAAAAATTATTTCCTCTTATCAACAATCACTCCCATATACTGATCATAATAATAATAATAATAGGCTTTCCATTCTATAAGAATATAGCCACTTCTTTCCGAAGTTTACTAATCCATTTCGTGGGGTGGATTAGTCCCCTTTTTACTTCGTACGCTTAACTTCTTATAGTTTCTGGTGTGTTTTCGCTTTTTCTACTATTCTTCTCCATTCTACTCTATTACTTGTTTTCTTCTTCCAGTCCTTGTCATCCATCTTTTTTAAGTCTTCAGTAACTTCATCGCACCACCTCATCTTTGGCCTCCCCCTTGGTCTATTTGTCTCAGGTTTCCATGTTGTTATTTCTTTAACTATGCTTTGATCTCTTTTTCTCATTATGTGTCCCATCCATCTAATCCTCTGTGCTGCCATCACTTTCACTATATCCTCTCCTTTCAATATTTCCCTAAGTTCGTGATTCATATATTGTCGTTTTATCCCGTCTCCTATGTTTTTGAGTCCTGTTATCGACCTTAACACTTTCCTCTCGAAGATTCTTAACTTTTGTTTTTCTGTCTGTGTAGGACACATTACTTCTGCAGCATACAACACTATTGGCCTAATGAGTGTTTTATAGATTGTTATTTTCGTTTGCAACTTTAGCTTTTTAGATTTTAGCATTTCCCGATTAGCATAGAAAGCTCTGTATCCTTTTTGTATTCTTTCCTGTATTTCTTCTTTTCTCTCGTTGTTTTGTGTTATTTGAGTTCCCAGATAGTTGAATGCCTTTACTTTTCAATTTGATAGTTTTCAAACTTGACTGTTGCCCTTGTATCATTTTTCCTCTCTTGCATTGCATGTATTTCGTTTTGCTTTCATTTATTTCAAGCCCTATCTCCTTTGATTCTTTGCATAGCTTCTTCACTATTTCCGTTAGCTTCTTTGGTATTCTTGAGATAATAACTACGTCATCAGCATATGCTAAAATTTGTGCTTCTTTGTTTTTTATGCACCCTTGTACGTTTACTTTTCTTATTGCCTCTTCAATCATCTTGTTAAACAAAGTTGCCGACAGTGCATCTCCTTGTCTCACTCCTTTATTGATTTTGAATGTTTCCGTATGTCCATCTTCTGTTTTCACTTTAGCTTTGGAATTTCTCATTGTCATTTTTATGCAGCTTCTCAGTTTTCTCGGGTTCCCCATATTCCTTAATACTTGTATTAATTTCCCTCTCTTGATATTATCAAAGGCCTGCCTGTAATCGATAAATACCATATGGATTTCTATATCGTATTCGTAACATTTCTCCAGTATTTGGAACATTACGTGTAGTGCATCGATGGTAGATCTCCCTGGCCTAAATCCCATTTGATAGTCCCTAGTTCTTTTCTGCATAACTCTTCAGCTTACCCTGTATTATTGAGGTGAATACTTTGTAAGTCGTGTTTAATAGAGTTATTCCTCTGTGGTTGTTGCACTGTTGGAGGTCTCCTTTTTGGTATAGTTATAATTATCCCCATTTCCCATTCCGTCGGCATCTTTTCCTTTCTCCATATCTCCTTATCAGACTGTGTATTTTTCCTTGTAGTTTTCACCACCATATTTCAGCAGCTCTCCATTTATTTCATCGCTTCCTGGCGTCTTTCCGTTTTGATTTTTTTATCGCTTCCATAGTTTCCTCTAGGGTTGGTTCTTCTACTGTTTCTTCTTCTTCTTCTTCAACTGTCTGTCCTCCTTCTTTTCCTGTTCGTCCTGGTAACTTTCTTCTTTTACTTCATATAGCAATTTTTGGAAATGCTCCTCCATATATCTTTTATCTTGTTTATATCATATTCAATTTTACCTGCTTCATTCCTGAGTCCTCTGTTTTACATGTGTTCCTCTTGTTTTGCCTCTTCATTTGTTTATAAAACTCTTTTGTATTGTTATTTTTGTAATTACCCTCTATTTCTTCCATCTTTTTCTGCACCCATTCATTTCTTTTTTGTCTACATGTCATCTGTGCTTCCCTTTTACATTCTTTATAATGATCCATGTCTTCTTCTTTTTAGTTCTTATCCACTTATTCCTGGCTTTATTTTTTCATTTATCTTTTCTTGACACTCATCGTCATACCACTGTTTTTATCTTGTTTTCCTTGTACCCGATAGTTTTGTTACACGTTTTAAAATTATATCCTTAATATGTTTCCATTCATTTACTATATCCGTATTCCCTTTGAGGTTTTCTACCTCTTTGTTTGTTTCCTTTATATATTCCTTTCTTCCGTTTTCGGTATATAACTTCTCTATGTTCCATCTCTTACATACTTTGCTCCTTTGGTTATTTCGATATTCCTGTTTTACTTTTGCAATAACTAGGTAATGATCGGTGTCTGCATTCGCACCCCTATATGTTCTAACATCTGATATTATGCTACTTTGTTTCTTCTTTATTAGGACATGGTCTATCTGCGTTCCTTTTGTTGCTCCTGGTGGCATCCATGTTTCTTTATGTATTCTTTTATGTTTGTACTTAGTACTACTAATAACCATATTTGTTTTGCCGCGAAATTACAGATTTTGCTTCCGTTGTCGTTTGTTCTTTCATGGATGGTGTATTTTCCTGCTACTTCTTTTATGTAGTTTTCTTTCCCGATTTGTGCATTCATATCCCTAGTATTATCAGTATGTCCTGTTTCGGTGTTTTTCGTATTCTGCTTCTAAGTCGCTGTAGAATTTGTCTTTTCCTCCTGATCATCTGCTTCTGTGGGTGCGTAGGCGCATATTACAGATGCATTTACGACTTTTCCTTCCACTCTTACACTGCATATTCTTTCATTAATCGGTTTGAATGCTATGATTTTTAGTTTTCTATCTATTATAAATGCTGTTCCTTTGTGCCCTCGTTTTTCCCCGGAATATAACAATTTAAAATCTTTCTTATTTATTTCCCTTGTCCTTCCCATCTTATCTCCTGCAGTGCGGCTGTGCTCACTCTATATTTTATTAGTTCCTAGCTATCTCCATCATTTTACCCGGTGTTAGCATCGTTTTTATATTCCATGTTGCTATTCTAAACACTTTACTTTTAATTTCCTTTTATTAATATTTTTATTGTTATTGATTGTGTTTTGTTTTACTTCTTTTCGATTTTCACTCGTGTCCGTTTCCATTGCCTTGTTCGTTTTATTTTCCAATTTTCCTGGTTTTTCATCAGTTTTTGGATTAGCATTACTTCTTTCACGCCCTTTGTCTTCTTTTACATATTTTATGCTTCTCTCATTTTATCCCATTGGTATACCTGGTTGTTTATTATTATTTTCTGATAGCCAATTTTACTTTATTTTCGATCCTTTTTCTTCTTTAGCTGCTTCTATTATTTCGCCTTGAATCATTCTTTCAGTTTTCGTTAAATCATTTTCTATATAGATTTTTTCCTGCTAGTTTATTTTACTTCTCATTATCATCCTTTTTGTTCGAACGATTCGATTCGTGCTACTACGCATTTTCTTTCAGGAATTTTTCCTACTTTATAGGCTTCGATTACCTTCGCTTGCACTTTTATTTCATTATACAAAACTGTTCTATCTTTTCTTCAATTTTCACCTCATCTACTTTCAGCCCTTTTATTATAATGTTGTTTTTCTCTTGTTTTGGTCTTGTTTTTCGCTTATTTCTTCCACTTTTTCAATTCTATTCATTAACTGTTGTTTTTCCTGTTCCCATTTGACCTCTTTTTCTTTTAATTGCTTTACTTCATCTTTTAATTTCTTTAACTCGTCTTTATTTTTTGGAATTCTCTTTCATCTCTTTTCTCATTTCTTTAATCTCTTGTAATATTAGTTCCTCATTACTTTTAGTCTTCGTCTTCGGTGAACGCATGGTTTTTACTTTTGTAAATATCTCCTGCTCATCTTCGTCACTTCCGTACTGCCTTCTTCTTTTATTGCTTTCATCCGTTGTTTCTGATTCGCTCATTTTCCTGTGCTCGTTCTTCCTTTCTTCCTTTTTCTGTGCTTTTAATGTTCCACCCGTTCGCGTCGAGTCAGCGTTCCAGTCTACCCGTCGAAAACCTGACTCGTATCGGCGTTTCGCTTCTATATTTACTGCTGTTTATTTAATACCGCACACCACGCTTTCACTTAAGCTAATGAGTTCATTAATTTTTTGACACTATTTTATCACATATATCAGT
This sequence comes from Sinelater perroti, assembly GCA_036346155.1. Taxonomy (NCBI): domain Eukaryota; kingdom Metazoa; phylum Arthropoda; class Insecta; order Coleoptera; family Elateridae; genus Sinelater; species Sinelater perroti. Next base: position 2,225,500 of record JARFIY010000167.1, on the reverse strand, counting down.
TCGCACTACTTTTTTTTATTTGATATCGGTTCTGACTGAATTCTGTTAATACGCTCCTGTTCGTTGTTTATTACCGCGCTTGACCGTGAGCAACCAGCTGTGCTCTTATCTGTCACTTTGCACTTTCTTTATCGCCGCGCCGTTTCCGAAATTTCGGTTTATTAATTCTTATTTTCTAGTCCTACCTTCAATTTACTGCTTTTTCGCTTCCTGCCCACTTGTTATATTTCATTTACACATCACATTAAATTATTATTCACTGATTTCTCGTAAATTTGATTTTATTTTGTACCACTTATCTGCAGCTTGTTTGTTGTTGCCTGCCAGGACCGGACCATACTAATCATCAGATACAAATAAAACGCTAGATCTCTTAAACTTCTTTGTTTTAAATAAAATTTCTTCTGCACGTAAACGTAAAATTAAGTTGACACCTGTCGTGTAAAAATAGTCAACACGTGTAATATCCCTATACCGTCAACTCCTAAGTTTCCTAATTCAAAAATTGAATAGAATTAGTATTGCAAGAAGCTAAATAAAATTATTAATCTACAACTAATGGTAATGGTAAGGCTCTAACGCCCCGCGTAGGAACACGACTAAGTTGAAAAGATTCAAACGAAGTTGAGGTAACGAGAAACAATATAATACAATTGTTATAAGATGTATTGCAACAAGCCGCTCCAAAAAGAGCTCACCAAAAAACATCAAATATTTCATTATAAATTAAGAAACTAATAGCGGAAAGAGAAGAGTGAGAGCAAAGCGGCAAGGGAGTTATACTCAGTCCGACAAAATTACATTTAATCGCTTAAAGAACAACTGAAGAACAAGAGATATATTACAAATTTGAGTCGCTACAGTGACTTTATTTCAAAATTTGTTAATCTTTCCATAAACCAATAATGGCGGCAAGTCCGATATATCAAGAAACAACAACTAAGGGACAATGGACCAAGAAAAGGTTGAAGTCTTTGCGAATTATCTTGATGAGGTTTCTCGCCCCCACAGTAATGTTCCAGACAAATAAATTGTTGATTATCTAAAAACACCAATGCCAAAAACTGTACCAGTAGCACCTGTTACAAATAAACTAGAGAAAAAGATACAATACATATACTGCTAACGATTCCACTTAACAGCGTCATCTTATTACATATTTTATTAATAGATCCTTCGAAAGTAAAGAATATTTCCCAGCATTATTATTGGACGCAAACCAAGTCTTGACAAGGTCAAATTACATTCTTTAAATTACTGTAATTGTATCTGACCAATTGCAAGTTCCGTACAAGGGTAAATCACGATGTCTCACCTATACGTCCCATTAGTTTAGAAATTCCTAAAGATAGCGCAGTAGGACCTCTATTATAATTGTTGTTTACTTCCGACCTGCCAACGACCGACAGTGTCGTACTGCGAACGTTCGCAAATGATACAGTGATCTTTACTTCACACATAAATATCAACCAGGCGTCATCACCTATTTAACAATATTTAAACACTCTCCAAGTGCGGCTTCGGAAGTTGGGAATAAAAATAAATTAAGAAAAATTGCCCTATGTGATTTTCACCCTATGTAACCCTGGGTTAAATATTTGGGTCTGCACCTAGATAACACACTAAATTGCAAACCACGCATTACCAAAAAAATTATTCAATTGGATATGAAACAAAAAGAAAGATATTGGTTATTAGGATGGAAGTCCAAACTATCGTTGGAAAATAAGCTTCTGATTTATAAAACCATGATTATTCTAATATAGACTTATAGAATTAAACTATGGGGTATGCCAATAAGTTTATTATTACAATCAACCAAGTATGCCACTAAAAATTTTATGAGCCATTACTAAATGCTCCCTGGTATGTCAGTAATGAGTGGATCCAAGACTTAAAAATCTTGTAAGAGCCGTTATCCATGAAAGAAGCATTAACCACCACGAGAAGATCGAAACCCATACAAATCCTCTGGTACACCTCTGTTAGAAAACTTCAGAAATACTACAAGCGATCAATATAACCAAAACTGTTATGATCAATAAAAAAGATGTCAACTTAATACGTCAAAAACAGTAAGAAAGGCTAAGATAAATATACATTAAAAAGGAACATGTTAATGAATCCTAGAATAAAGCACAGCAAAAATATATCCGCTTTTAAAATCTAAATTCATTTATGTTTAGTCATTTTTCCAGTACATGCAAATGGTAATTTAAATGCTAGAGCAGGAATCAACAACTGCCTGCATAATAGAAACTTTTGACAAAAATTAGCTTGCATTCTTTTAAACAGCAGTAAATCCAGAAATTAGAGGATAAATTTTAGAAGTTGAGTTAAAGAAAATTAAACAAATAAAAAAGCGGTAACAAAAATTATACGAAATGATGAACCTTCTTGATGTCATATCCTCATATGGAATGATAGCTATTATTATTGCTATGGTTGTTTTGTTAACTGCTGTTCGAAATAGTTAAATTGAAGTTATCTCAAATTATTCTTTTAGATTTTTTAGCTTTGATATATATCTTCGGTCAGATTTTTTTCTTCGATTTTTCCTTGTAAAACTAGTTGAGTAATAACTACAAGATTATCCAACTTAAACTTTTTGAACTTTATGATTTGAAATGCGCGCCACTTGCGTTCTGTGAAAGTTGTAAGTTTACATTTGCACGGTTGGTATCTAAACACATGAAAAAATCCATTAAAGGACACTAGAAACGCCGTACACTTATGAGAAGTAGTTAGTTCTAATTCTTATAAAAAAAAACTCACAATTAGTAATAAAGTTTATTTTCCTTAAATGGCTTTGTGAATCGTCAAATTGCAAGTACTATTCATCAAAGGCTAATGAATTTACACAAAATACACTGTTTAGTGTGCATTATAGGCTATATTTTTTAAGGTCTAAGCTAGCAACACTATTACTGTCAATGGTGAATGCTAAATTTTTTCCATAACACCAACGAATTGCACTTTAATGACATGTGTTTTCAACAAAAAGGAGCCACACGTTACAGAACACATAAAACACTCACTTTATTTTAAACCAAATTTGCTGCTTGTGTTATCTCGCAGAAAATTTGAAGGAAATGCGACAAAATCCATGACTAAAAGCGAACATCAAAAGTGTATTGTTGAAATAAAGCTACATTTATTGAAAAATAATATGGAAAACTTAGTTAAAAGAATGGTTGTATAGGTGTATGAATAAGTTCTCAGCTTTTTTCTGCAAAATTAAAGTTTTATTTAAAAACAAACAAAAAAAAGCTTAAGTATCAAAGTATTCTCCGTTGGCATCAATGACCTTTTGCCATCTTTCGGGTAGCTTGCGAATTTTCTGGTAATAGAAGCTCACCGGCTTCGAGGCGATAAAGTTATCGATGCATTTTCGGACTTCTTCTGTTTTGAAGTGCATATCAGCCAAGTGATGCTGTAACGACCGGAATAAGTGATAATCGGAATGGGCCATGTCTGGGCTATACGCCGGATGTGGGAGAAGTTGCCAGCCTAACGCGAAGATGTATTCTTGCGTCGCCTTCGCAACATGTGGTCGGGAATTATCATGGAGCAGGATGACTTTGCGACTTCCTTGTCCAATAAATGGCCTCTTTTCTTCGATTTCGTCGCTTAAATTGACGAGTTGCTGTTGGTAGCGATCCGCCGTAACTGTTTCACCTGGTTTCAGAGTTCATAGTACAACACAGATACAAAGCAAATTCTTTTGGCGTGGATATTGGGCTTTGGAGTCGATGTCGAAGGTTTGCCAGGGTCTACCCATGATTTTTGCGCTTGGATTTCGTACAAGATCCATTTTCATCGCCCGTAATAATTTTATGCAGAAAATCCTTTTTCGGTTCCTTGAAAGCAAATGGAGTGCGGTGTCACGCCGTCGATTTTGTTGTCTTCGGACAGTTTATGCGGAACCCATTTGCCTTCCTTTTGTATCTTACCCATTGCATGCAAACGTATGGAAATGGCTGGCTGAGTGACGCCAAGCTGTTCTGCAAGCTCTTCTTCAGTTTGCGCATTGTTTTGATCTAGCAATGTCTGCAGCTCATCCGTGTCAAATGTTTGAGGGCATCCAGCGCGTGGTTGATCTTCAAGACTAAACTCTCCTCCGCGAAATCTTTGGTACCACTTTTTACACGTTGCATGACTTACAGCATTCTCACCATATGCAGCACAAATCATTTCGGTGGCTTCAGCAGCGTTTTTCTTAAGATGAAACGCGAAGCGGATAGAAAATCGAATATCCTCTTTTGTGAATGCCATCGTGAACACAGCTGATTATTGAGGTTATGTGCATCAAACGCCAAATCGCATGATGTTTCGAAAGACCAAATGTCTAAAGCTGAGAACTTATTTATACACCCATATATTAGAGGAATCGCGGAGGGCAGTTGGTCGGCATAGTATTACACGTAACTGTCAAGTCTATATTCTACACTGATAGCAATAAAATTCAGATTGTTTCAACATTTTGTGTTTTATTTGGGAAAAACATCCTGAAAATCCAATTTGGATCAACCTGTATTTATTTCTGATGCCATAGTCCCGAATATGTGAATTTTCTAATTTCACCGTTTTTAATACTTTTTTTATTTTGATCATTGGTAGAATCTCTCACTCGTTATGTGATCTGCGCATTTTATTTTGAGTATTTGTTTGAAATATTCACATTTCAAAAGCTTTGTTTGCATCTGGCTCTTGTCAATGTCCACCATTAAATAAGACGGCATAGAGGGTAGCATTAACCCGATTTTAACCTAACTGCCTCTAACTACTCTGTACTAACCCAATTCTGGCCTTATCCTAACGCTGGGATAAAGCTAGCTACTGAGTGGAGTTGGGGGAGTTAGTGGCAGATTTGGAGTAGGCGGTGGCGGAGCTGATAACGGGTGACGGACCCGATGAATCTTGCGGCTAATCTTCAACTTTCCATCTGAATAAATCGATGGAATTTAACTCAGTACGCTATCTCACTGCTTTTATCTTACATTCCATCTCCTCCATCATCAACTCTGTCCACACTGACGACGGCACAACCTTCTTCTTCCATAATTGAAACAGAGGATTTGAGAAAAGTATCAGGCCCGCCAGTGTGCCCAACGATTTCTACTTTCCGATGACCAATGGTAATATCAGAGATTAACTTTAGTAGTCAAGAACGCTGTAGCACTGGAATATCGAATGTGAAAGCAAGCTGGAGATCCTAAAAGTGGCTGACCACAGCTTCTAGAAGATAGTTCAGGTCTTGTGCAACAGGTCTTCTCATATCCTGCCCATCCACAGCAAGAGCAGTGTCGTCGTCAAAATTAAAATGTTTGTCGATAGTCTAAAACATCAGGGCATCACCGACGTCAACCTTGACTATATAGATGCCATCGACCGCGTCTGGAGACCGCATTATACAAAAGTCCTCTGGCTGATTCGGATATTGAAACTACGTAAGCCTCTTTGTAGATACCAAGGAGCTGCAGGCTCACCTGAAGAGGAAGTTATCAGTATAAATATCATCACGACGTCTTCCTGCCCTTCACTAGAAAAAAGGTTTTAACGGACCAACACTTGGTCATTGACTCGAGCGGAATCATGTAAGTAATTATGGGTAACTAGGCGCTTAATAATATCATAACAGACAGTGGTCGAAGACTTCTAGTTGAATCTGGACGATTCAGTGACACGCTGACTACTCTTACTGCATTCTGCGTGGTTTCAAAATTTGAAAGTCTTTTAAATTGTTTCTTACTCTATTATACATTTTTCATTCGACATCATTTCTTGTCACCGATTTATGAACCTGTAATATTTCTAGAATGAGTTTCATAACCCTTTCCAATTGAATGGTCTGTATGCATCTCGATTCTAAGTCAAACATCGAGTGCAGACTATCTAAGAGTACAACTTAAGGACCACAAAGTCCCCAATAGTTCAATGTACTCAAATTCAGTTACATAGTGCCACGTTGTTTTTTCAGTTCGCGCAATGCTTAGTGAAAGGCTATACCTCACTTTCTTGATTTTTCTTTTTGTCTGCAAACTCATTTTGATTTAAGGCCATTTTGAAACTGTCTAATTCTTTAACATTAAAACACAAGAAATATTAATTTATTCCTAAAACCTTTGACAAACGCATTCCCATGAAAACGAATCTTTTTCATCCCCCTACGGATGAAGCTAACCTATAGTCAAGAAAACCCTACATGAGAATTAAATAGGGTTCCAAAAGTAGCGAACGAAATCTCCATCTATCCAGCTAAAGCGTCATCGGTGCCTAACGCACAGATTTATAAATAAGCCTCTTTGTACTGTCATACAAGGAGTGGCCGAGTGTGTCACACAAGAGGAGCTCAGTAGAAAAATCCTAGTACATGACGTATCTGTCCTTACCATGAAGAGGACGAGAAAGGGTTTTTAACGTCGCCCTATACAGCTCATGTTCATTGAGCTCGAGCGGAACGACAAGGAAAACTTTATTTTTTGTCTGTGAGACATCCTTGGCTGGAATAAATAACCAAAAAAAGAAAAGCCGCGGTTTAGTGCCATCGCTGCCAGCGTTCAGACACAGACATCGCTGCTATTGTTATTGCTGCTGCTGTTTTCTTCATATTGACCGACACGGTATTCTTTTATATTGCTACTTCTTACTCTATTATTATAATTTTTCATAATCATTATTTTGTTGTACACCGTATTTTTCTGTTCTTGTAATATTTCTCAGAATGCGTCTTGATACACCTTTCCTCATATTCGAATGGTCTGTATGCCACTAATAATATTAGCACTTCCTTTATGCATTCTCTTTTTACGACGATTCTTATTAATCTTTCTATGTAATGTTTATTAGTTATTACTCCAACTTCTGCCATAGCTCGCTTAAACGTTGGCACGCCGCTGTATAGTAGCAATGGCTATACCTCCACTTTCTTGACTTTTCTTTTTGTCTGTGCTGTACCGAAAAATTTTAATTTGCTTTTCTTGCATTCCTGTACCAATTACATATATAACATTAAAACACAAGAAATATTAAATTTATTTCCATAAAACTTTTGAAAATCCTATTATTTAACTTCTTTCTTGTCCACATGTGTCATTTCCTCTAAGATGGAAACTCTTAGACTGTTCTCGATGTTTTCATACTTCTCATTGATCTTAGGTTTGACCACGTTTACAGGAGTAGTTAAATCAGGAGGCCAATAGTAATACAAATTGTCGTACAGTGATACCTGAGACTTCCTCAAGTTTTACTGAAACATATACTCCTCCCTAGTGCTCATCTTCTCTATACAGGTCTTGACATATGTCCTGGTATGTAGGTATCACTATCAGCGATCACATTTAGGCCTTCTTTAAAGAACTAAAGCTTCTTGATGTCTCCTGCGCTGATTGACAAGCCATAAAATCATCACAGAGATGAAAACTTTGTATAAATAACGATAGGTACTTCAGGGGCCTCTTGGCAAATCCAGCTGTTATTTTGGCGATTTACCTTTTTAACCAGAATGAAATTTTTTGTTCAAAAAGAATTTCCTAAAGCCAGCTCTGTCATGATTGATGGCATTCAAAAGTGCTTGGGCGTTTAACTTCCTATCCATCGTATTTTTCTCAGCTAATATTTGGCAGTTGTTCAAGACGAAAGACTTGTAGTGCAAGTCGTGGTACATTGTAAAACTGACTGTCGACCTAGCCATGCCCATTTCTTTTGGCCTGTCAGTCATGTCCCGCCCAGGATCCTGCTCGATCTTCTTTCAATTTGCAAACGAATTTATCATTTCTCTTGCGATCTGATTGCTTGCTGTGAGTTGCTTTGTCAACAGTTACTTCCTTCCTTCTTACACTTCTTGAGCACGCCGTAAACTTGGGCCTTTTGTAGCTAAACTACGCAATAATTTTGTCAGCAATTTTTCGGCGAGTACAGTAACTCTGTGGTCGTATTTTCGGCTCATTTGTCTTTACCCGGGGTCTTAAACTGTTCATTCTCCAAGGAGAACTAAGAGCCAAAGAGGAAAACTGTCTTCCAATTATTATAGATACATTAAACCGTTACAACTGCATTAGTAGTGAAATGTAATGTTGCAATTGACAATATTTTATAACTTATAATTCTACTAATTGCATTATACCGCACACATTCCATAAATTGTTTGACATATGCAGTATAAATCTGTAACGTATGACATTTTATGATTTATGTACAGCAAAAACCAATAATGTATTTAAGTGCCACATTGAAATATCTTGCAGCATTCTAATTTACCATATATAGGATTACCATTAAATAAGTTAATAATTAAAATGAGTGTTTTACAATATTATTTTATTTTTACAAAATCTTTCTATTAAGCCACAAAGGCATGGAAAAATGCAAAAGAAGCTTTAAGTTATTTTAAATTAAATTGTTATAAAAGTTTGCAAACCAAAATATAATTTTAAATCTAATTTCTAGAAATAATAAAAAGGTTGAATTATACAAAATTAACAATTGTGTTACCGTAATTTATAAAAATTAGGTACTTGCTTATTTAATACCCTATGTTGTAATTGTGTATACAATAGCGATGGTGATGATTTTTAGTACGAGTAAAAATGGTCGTAAGATATTGTAGCTGAAATAAAATTTTTATGACGATATAAAAGAGTTAGTTAGATCCTATAAGAAAAAAAATTAGCTCTATCAAGAATTAATAAATTTACAATCTGCTTCTACAATCATTAGGTACTTTTTTGACAAACTACTTATAATATAAATAAATTATCCTTTTGCTTATAAGAATAATAGTCTGATAATACAGGGGTACAAAATATAACTTTTTTTCTGACGCTCGAGGAAAAATACCTGATTTTAATAGAATTTTTTACACTGAATTCAAGTATCTAGGTAGTCCAGCTCCATCACTGACAGTTCTTTTATACTACTTAGGTTAAATGGGAAAGAAATGTAACATCAAGCAGCTAGAATTCTCACTCTTTGTAGCTGGTACTTTATTTCATTTGGGGAATATATAGAAATGACTTTCAATGTTAGAAATGTCTTGGTAAAAAAGCTCTCCTTGTTCGTCGCTGACAAAACCAAGATTTTCAGGGGAGAAATCTAAGTTATAATCCAAGAAATGTATTTTTAGGGACATATTACAACCGATATCTTTCTATGACAGTAGCATTTGACCCACGAACTCATGGTAGTTTAACGCTTTACGATTTCCTAAAAAATTTTAAATAACACTTCTCACTTAGATGTTTTCACGGTCGATGTTATGGTACATTGTGTGGCTGGTTCTCGGGTTATAAGGCCGTTGTAGGAGATCAGAAACTCTTTAAGTTTCGTCCATAACTGCGATAAACATCTTCAGAAGAAAATCTTCTAAAAATTAAGTGACTTCCTGGTGCGTTTTCGCTTTTGTTGACGTCACCGGGAGAGTAGATAGCGTAATCGGGCTAGCTGTTGACGTCAACCGGGTCGTTGCAGGTAACAGTTTAGCATTTTCTGACGTCACTCAGTCGTTCACCGTATCGCGGTCTGTTTTTTGCTCTATGAGAGCGATAAACCAAGATTTAGGTAGATTGAATCCGTCGTCCCTGTTAAAATTATTTTTTATAAATCTCAACCGCCTCTCTATTTAATATCGGGTAATTCCTACAATTGGATAAAACTTGTGTTTACCCGAATTCTATCTCGTGGTCAGGATTTTTTAAAGCATGTTCAGCAACAGCTGATTTTTCGAGTTGATTAAGGCGATGATGTTTGTGTTCCTCTATTCTAGTGGTAATCGTTCGGTCCGTAGTCCCAATGTAGACTTACTCACATGAACAACGTATGCAGTATACTTCTGGTGTATCCTGTGGGTTTCTTTTATCTTGGCTAGTCTAAGCAAATCCTGTTTCTTGGTGGTTGTAGTATGGATGGTTTCTACATTGTGTTTATTGAGAATTTTTCCTATCCGTAACCCTGTTGATGTAAGGTAAAAAACTTTTCTTACCATGACCGATTTCGGTTGTTTTTGTACGCATTTGTTGCTCTATTTATCTCTGTCTTCCAGTATTCATTTCCTCGTAAGGTTTGTTCCAAATGTTTTAATTCCTTATCTAAAAACTGTAGTTGACATATACGATCTACCAATATTTTCACAACCGTTCTTTTTTCATTTTAGTGGTGATTCGACTGATTATGAAGGTATCTGTTCGTATGCGTGTGTTTTCTGCACACCGTGTGTTATAAATGTCTATTATCCGATCTCAATACTTGTACGTCTAAGAAAACAATCTTATCTTTCGATTCCAGTTCCATGGTAAACTGTATGCTTGGGTGTACAAAATTAAAGTGTATAAGAAATTGTGATAGGGTCTTCTTTCCGTGTCTCCATATTACAAAAATGTTATCGACGTATCTTAACCATGTTACGAGTTTTAATAGTACTGCATTGATAGCGATCTCTTCAAATTTCTCCAGGTACTAATTGGCGATTACAGGGCTAAGTAGGCTACCCATTGCTACTTCGACTTTTTATTTGTAATATGCGCCCTGCTAAACAAAATAATTGGACGTCAGGCACTGCTAAAATATCGGTAAGATATTGTTAGGAACTTTTGGTGATCAAGGGCATCTTAAATCAGCACTTTGGTAAACAGGAAAGCAACATCGAAACTGACCATTAGATCTCCCTCCTGTAGTTGGATGTCTCGAAGATGGTTGAGTGCGAAGTCCTGGATGTAACTGCTGGTATGTCCAATGTACGGTTGTAACAGACTGAATAAGTATTTGGACTGCTTGGGGGTAGGACTATCGATGGCACTGACAATGGGTCGCAGCGGTACATTATCCTTGTGTATTTTGGGGAGCCCGTATAATTTTGTGGGCAGCGTTTCTGATGTTATTTTTTTTATATCATCCAAAGAGGAACTTTTTATCAGTAGTATCCGTGATGTGGGATCGCGTTTGAGTACGGTGCAAGTATTTGTATTGGGCAGTTTGGTCACGTTCTTCGCGTTGTTCTTCTTCGCTAGTACAACTGTAGCATTACCTTTATCTGCTGGTAAGATAATTATGGTGTCATCATTTTTGAGTTCACGCATTTAATTCTGGCCTGGATAAGTCTCGACTCGTACTTCCTGTGCATCGTCTGTTGGAAGGTTCCGTATGAGTGCTGATAAGTTAGCTATAATTGTTACAGTAATTTAAATTTTTTTTTTCAGAAAAGGAATCTTTGTAATTCTTCTTAGCGGTTACGAAAGTAACATACTTTCTGAAGAAGATTCCAGATTTTTATCCTACAGCACTTACAAATATAAAACAAGGTCGTTTAAATTATCTTGTGTTAATAGATGAGATTCTCCGAAAAAGATACTTGTTTTAAAGTTAGGATCATCCTGCTATTTACTTTGAACTCCAATAACAACTTCTGATTCATCTTCTACAACTAGATATACAGGAGAATGTGGTTCACTGTGAGGTCTAAATTTCACACCAAGTAGCAAATTTGCAGCCAAAATATAATAAAATAAATAAAATAAGTTTTAACTGGAGAGTCATAATTCGCCATTGGTCTTTAAATGTGACGTTTCTACTTGTACAATAAAAGTTATCTGGATGATTTTCACGCTTTCTTTACATTTTAATCATTTTATAACGCAAATAACTTGCGTTTTTGACATAATATATTAGATAGAACAGAATATAACTTTACTGAGAGAAGTACTGGTTTGGTTATAATGAATCGCACTATGTAGACGCTACAGACAGATGTCCGGCGTCATGTCGCTACATGATGGTGCTTAAATCGTTCGGCTATTTTACTATTTATTCTTAGAAACACATAAATTAATGCTTTAGTAATTATAAACTGCGTATTCCCAATTTAAAATATTCTTTTTCAAACGTAGTCTGTTGTTAAAAACAAGATCTGATTTCGAAAACATAATACTAAAAAAGGTCATTGCACAAAAACTGTGGGTGATAGAAAAAATTTAATTACAAATTTGAATTTAAAGTAAGAAGTTACATTATTATTTTGCAGGTCAAGTTAAAATTAGTGAACTTTTAAAGCTTAGAAAAGAGAAATCTACTTTTTTCTGTTACTTAACGTTGTTCTAGAAAACGTATGTGTGCGTAAACTATTTTACGAATTGTATGACTCATCTCTCTAACTTTCGCAAATGATGTCAATGTTAAAACCAGTACACCGACTCAGTTATACTTGCAGACAAAGGTTTCTCTTCTTTCCTAATTTGAAAACCATCGACAAAGAAGTAGGAGTAGTGCATTCTGTATTACATACAAATTTTCCTTCCCAGCAACATTTTTTCATGTAAGATACGTAATTTAATTTTAGATACAAATTTTTTAATATTAACTTCTATTAAAATAGTAAATTTATTTATTTACTCATTACTTCAAATTAATTGAAGAGCGTATTAATTAATCAACATAAATTTGTAATAACTAATTAAGATTGACTGATCGTGTTAGTAGTTTTATTTTAAGAATTAACATTTTAGATGGTATCATACATTTATACGAGGTTTTACGAAAAAGTAAATAAACTGATTTTTTTAACTGTGAATTTTATTATTTTTATAAATAAAGGTCAACCCTTCTAAAGTCACCACTTTGAACAGCTACACATTAATGAAAGCTGTTTTTCCCTATTGTTATCGTTATTTTTTTCTAAATATTATTTAAAGTATATTAACTTCAACCTTCTTGGTGCGCAGGCTATGCTCACAAATGGGGTTTTAGAGTCTTACTATTATTATTATTTGAAGTATCCCAAGTGGGGTACTATTAAACGGAAAACAAACGGCACTCCCATATGTTCCAGAGATTTTTTATATGGCAAAGTAAAGAAGAAACAAATCTTCAACAAGAATGTGTAACTTATCATCTGTAAACAAACATTGTCAATTAATACAATATCTGAAAACGATGATCTTAGTTAGCTCTAAATTGAAGCCCACTACAACAAAACTTTGAATCAATTTGAACAGCAAAATGATCATGAAAAAACTTAGAAATTAAGAGAACCTCAAAGATATCATAAGAAATTGAAGCTGTTTAACTTAATATGTTTAGTAAGTTATGGTACATTTCTCCAGTAGCTTAAAAAAGTATTATGGTAAAGGCAGGTAGACTACTATTATTACTTAGTTTTTAAAATATCATTTATGTTATTTCTAGGAGGGTAATCCCAAAAATAAGGTCTCCTAGTTTTTAAAAATACAAGAAAAAGTTTATTTGACAATAATTCATACGTCATTTTAAAGCTTAAATATTACTCTATTTTTTTACATAATTGTCATTCGGTCGATGCCTATGTCAAACCAGCTCGCTGCCATGTTATTGAGGAAGCGTTAGGCCGCTTCTTTCAGCTCGTTATTGTCGCTAAAACGTATTCCAGCCAAATATTTCCTCAAATTAGGGAACAAGTGGTAGTCAAGTGCTAAGCCCAAGCTATAGAGTGGATGGGTGATTATATCCCATCAAAACTGTTGCAGAAGAGCTATGATCGTACGAGCGATGCGAGGATGAGCGTCGTTGTGGAGAAGGCATACGCTCTTGGTTAACATTTTTCTTCTTCGCTTCTGAATCCCCGTCTGAGTTTTTTGAGTGACTTACATATCTTTCAGCGTTTGTTGTAGTACCATGAGCCACAAAGTCGACTAACAATCCCTTATTTTAAAAAGCGATATTAAGATCTGTAAGTAGGGTTAAGTTAGAGATGTACCATAGAGCTGGAGAATCTTAAACTGAAACGTTTAGAGAATCTTGGCGTTAGAGGATTTGCTGCAAGTCCGCGGCTCAATCTCTCAAGTCCAAATCGGCTTTAGTATGATTTCGTACAGAAGTAATTTGTTTTCGGGTGATAACTGCAATCTTATGTTAAGAAGTTAGTTTATATTCTTGAGTTTTAAATAAAGTTGTCGTTCTTTGGCTTTAATATGAGCTTTTCACGAGAGTTTCGTATCAGGGTAAAGTCCAAAGTATTTCATTTTGTATTTATATGGTATCGTTATTAATAGTAAGTTAAGGACTGATTGTTTTTTTGTTGTGACTGTTATTTGCGCCGATTTATTAGCGACAAGATTGATTTTCCATTGTTTGTGCCAGGTTTAGAGGAGGATAAAATGATCCTGAAGTTTTTCTGATGCGCCAACAGACTTCCAGTCCGCGCACGTAATGGAAATATCGTCAGAAAAGTAATCTAAGGACATTTCTTTGAGGGACTCTTGCTCGAATCATTTGGATTGACCTAGAAAAATCGGTCTTCGACGTAGGACTTGAGAAGTAAATCAAATTAATCAGGCAGTTGCTTCTTAGTCTTGTGTAAGACCTTATCAAAAGCTTGTTGCACGTCAAGGAGGTTTATTGATCTATAGAAACTGACTTCTGTTACAAGTTTGCCAGGTTTGGAAACAACGACTATTTGAGCAAACTTTTACTGTAGTGGGGAGTGGCATAGTCGCAGCATGCTATTAAATACTATATTATAGTTGTCAGAACCACAGATTTTTGAGAAAGGGTTTTTAATACATCACCAAGTATTTATGTAAGTCTAATAACCCTATTTCTCTGAGAATTTAATCAGGCCCAAAGGCTCTTGTTGGAGGAGATAATTGAGAGGGAGCATTAAGATAAAAATTTATTGTTGTTATTAGTCGAGTGTGTAGTAAATGTATCGCCAAGATGTTCTGCAAAGATGTTTGCTTTTTCAGCATCTGATCGCGCCTATCTTCGATCAGGCTTTCTGATTGAGGATACAGCAACCGATTTTTTTAATTTTCTAGTGGATTTCCACAGCGAATGATTATCCGCCTTGATACAAATAAAATAGAAAAACACATTTGATACATAATAGAAGAGACGGCAGCCGACGCTTATTTGAGATATAAAAACCCCTCATTACCCTGTACCATGGGTTACTCAATACTTCCAAACCAGCAAACTTTTCCCATCCTGTGCATCTCCCGCCAAGTTTTCAATTCTAATTAACAAATAATATATTAGGACACACAAAATATCAACCTTTCTGAGACTCGTAGCTTTCCTTTACCTAGATTAAATTACCTTTGTCATTTAAAATCTGATAATGCAGAATGATATTTCATGAGTATAACCCATGCGCACGATAACTAAGAGTGAAATAAGTACAGTAGAACTTTGCTTAACGCGCATAGTTGGTTCCAAAATGTTACTAGTAACGCAAAACATTCGTTACTCAAAAAATTTGATATATAACATTTATTCGATATATACTATTAAGGAGTGTGAATCATCTTCAGCTTTTCTTCTATCACAAAATGAACCAACTTAGAATGCGAATTCGATTGTCAAAAAAAATTGAAATTAATAGTTTATTATTTATGACACACACCTAATTATTTTTATTAGAAAGCTGTCTAGAGACATTTGTATTTGCCGACGCTTCAACATTTGGTGAAAATGCGACACAGCATTATCATTAAATAAATTAGTAGTACGCCTAGCCACTGCCTTGTTAGGGTAATGCTTCTTAATGTACGATGCAACAGTTTCCAATGCTTTCAGTATTTTTCTTATTGCGCCAGAAGATTGTTGCTTTGCTGTTATCTCTTCCTCCTCTGACAAACTATCCTCTAAAACTTCTTGCTGTGAAATACAATGCAACACCATAAGCTGTTCGGTGGTGAGCTCTGGTCTGTGCTCTTCCATAAGCTTATCGGTATCATTGTTATCCGTCTCAATCTCACAATCTTCGCTGAAAACACAATCTAGTTGATTACAAGCTCCACAGCTACAGTTTCAAATTCTTCAAAGTCCCATTCGACAACGTCCTCCGGCCAAAATTTCTTCCAAGCAGAAGTGAAGGTTCTCACGCATTTTCGATCACCTTGAGCCAGGCGACGATATAGAAGTGATATTTTTAAAACTCTCTGAAAGTGAGATTGGTTCCTTCAGTCACCTCAAAATAACGCTCTAAGAATATTTCAGTGTACCTGGTACATATTTTAAACTAACAGAGTAGTGTTGAAAGGCATAAACTGGATTTTGATGAATTTAAATTCCCCAAGGAGGCCATTTTGTAGGCCTGAAGGATGGGCAAGAGCGTTGTCCGTAACAAGCAAGACATAAAGTGGCAAATTCATCTCAAGCAAATATTTCTACAGAAGGAGCAAGCACTTCAGTAATCCATTCAGTAAAAATGTCACGTGTCACCCAAGCCTCCACGTGACATTCTGAAGTTCTTCTAAAGTTTACACTTCTTGAAAGCTCCATGAAGTTTCTGAATGGTAAACAAGCAGCGGTGAAATTTTCCAGTCGCCGCTTGCATTGGCACAAAATAGTAGCGTGAGACGATTTTTCCTTAGCTTGTAGACGGGCAATGCATTCTCCTTTTCTGTTACATAGGTTTGCTTCCGCATCTTTTTCCAGAAGAGACCCGTTTCGTCACAATTAAAAACCTGTTGCAACAGGGAATCCTCAGAATCTACACGCTTCTTGAAGTCGTCGATGAAGTTCTCTGCTGCCATTGTGTCGAAGCTTGCTGTTTCACCATGCCTTACAACGCTGTAGATGCCGGTTTTTCTCTTAAATTTTTCAAGCCACCTACGGCTTTTCTTAAATATTTCTTCGGTCGTCTTAATGAGTTCGGCGAACATCATCTTTGCCTTCTCACAAATAATGTTTTGGTTAATAGTGTCGCTCTTCGTTTATCCATGTGAGAAGCAACCTTTCGACGTCATCGAGAATACGCAACCGTTGCGTAGATAGTCTTGTCACTCACTTTGAAGCATCTATCTCCTTAATTATGTTCTTGATCTTAAGGATAGTGCAAATCGTTGATGTAGACCGATTGTATGTGAATGCTAGATCACCTTACACCTTACGCCTTACACCTTACACCTCGTTCTCGCTTTTCATTGATTTTGTTTGATTTTACGGTTATTTTTCTTTTATTATATCTTCTTGCGGCTTTTACTTCAAGAGCATTTTTGCAAGTGTTGTTAAACTTTGCCCGATGCAAATCCGTTTGAGAATCTGTGGGCATACATCAAGCACAAGCTTAGTGGAAGAAAGATGTTTACTTTGAAGCAGTTAACATGAGAAATTCGTTTCATTTGGAGGTCCTTGCCGAATGGATAGGCCATCAAATTGATGCCAAGAAATATCGATGCCAGTGGCGACTGAACACATTATTAATGCAATAGCATCTTTGTTATAATGGAGTACACCGTATCTATTTATTTGGAGGAGTTTTTAGATAATTTTCTCCACATTGACCGGAACACGTTCTTACTTAACTGACTGTAGTAGGCGCACAATCCGGGACTTCCCTTCTCGTCGTCACCCGTTATGCGAAATATCGCGAAATATCATTTTACAATTATTTTGCTCGTTATACGAATTACTCGTTAAGCGAGTTTCCTCTCTATATTTTTATGATTTTTACTGTATATTTTAACGCACCATAGGAACGCATGACTTTTGAAACTGTCATTATTGGAATTTTGGGTATTGGATTATCTTACAACATTTTTGTTTGTTGTAATACATATTTTATTAATTGCGACACATTGGTGTATTACTTAGGCTTTTTTTTGTAAATAATTTGGATAATTGGCGTAGTTTAATATAAAATATTTATAAAGTAAGTAGGAAATATTATACACGTAGGCTTACATATTTGCTACTATATTATAATTAAAATTAAATAAATAATAAAAAAATTAAATCAGCATTAAGACGAGCTACTTTAAATTATACAAAAAATACATAGAGTATTATACTGCATAAAACAATAATTATAAAAGATATCAAATAAAAATATAATAACAAATTGTTGTTGGACTAATATTTCTGTGAAAAGTACAGGTCGGAGCAAAACTGCCTTTTTAATTTCAAAGAAAATTTATGAAGCAAAAGATAGTTCGAGGAAATGGTTCCATTAGTCGCAAAACTTTGCCTTCGTAGTCGAAATGCCGCGTATGAGCAAACAGAGCTTTTGCTGTAGAAACATATTTTCGGAGCAATGGTTTTGTTGCAGCCGCAAAAATTGGTTTTTAGACGCTCTTTCATATTGCATCTTGAGTCTCCGTTCTCAATCAAAAATTGATTTTCTTGTAGGCAAGAAATTTCAAAGTGCTAACTCTATAGTGAGAAGGAGAGGGAAAGATCTCGAGTGCAGTAATACAGAAAAACGTCGACGCAGTAAGACGTTTCTTTTTGTAACATCGGAGATCTGCGTACAAATATGCCGTTTTCTTCGCTTGTTAAGCTGAATTATGCGGAAAATTTTGAACCAAGACCTTCGTTTTCATCCATAAAAGATATTTATTGTACAGGAACTTTTCGAGCATAATTTTGGAGCTTCTTGGAAACCCTGCTACATGACGTAGTTGTGTTTTTTCAATTGGTGACATGTGTTAGTAAACAAAACTCTTGTTATTGAGTGATAACAATCCAGAAGATTCTATCTACAGCAAAGTGTTACTATTTGATTTGCCGTTATTTGTAGTTATCTGCCCTTACATTTTTAATAACATAAATCAATGTGTTACTGTTACGTTCAATTGATGTATGAAAATAATTCGTCAATTTTTTGTATTTCAACCAAAAATCAACAGGATAGAATTACAGTTAATACAGCTTTGCCCCAAGTGCTGAAATGGTTTCTGGGCACCTAATCACTTAACGCACACTGGATCTCGTCCCGTGTGACTTTCTCCTAAGACTAAGGATTACAAACATTTCTCTAGAATTTTTGAAACTCTAGGAAATGCAATATATCAAAAAGCTAGATGTATTTCGCAACAACTGGAAAGAATAATAAAAAAATTAAGTTTGATGCATCAATAGTGTATCAAAAATGAGAGACACCACTTGGGCGACATCCTCTATAAAGACAGAAATAAAACTACCATTTCTGTATATTTACCTTGTAAAAATAAATTGTTTGTGCCTCCTATCATTTATTCTCTATTCAACCTAAAAAAGAGTTGAACGTTTTGCCCGACTCTCCAACATTGTAAACTTAACACAAAGATACTTTAATATGTGAAAATTAAAACTCACAAAAATTTGCACAGAATTTATTTTCAAAAAATAATAATAAAAGAATATGTATACCCATTCTTCAAGGTAGTTTAAAAATCTTCTAGTAACTTCAGCTGAAAGATTCTTACGACCAATTAACTTTTTTTAGAAATAATTATTAATATATAATAATTATTATTATTATTTTGAGAAGCATATTGTAAAAAAATTGCTATTTTCTGTAGTGATACTTCATTCCAAATTATTAATATCAGTTTGTTCAAAAATTGTGCAATAGCGTACACCTCTTACAGTTAAAGTTAGCCTGTCACTTAAAGAACACGTAAAAATAAATCAACTATTTTTTGTTGGTTAAATAAATAAAATGTACGCAAGGTAATCGAATTTCACATTTATTAAAAATATAGGAACGCTGTTTACAGATGTTATAAATAAAAGAGATTTTAACAAGTACAAAAATAAAATAAATTGGATTATATACAACTTTTGATAATAAAATTCTGCAGAAGAATTTAAATTGGTAAGGTGTCGCCAAGATAGCAAAATATGTTTCACCTTTCTTCGACATAATCACCGATGAAGTCCTCTTTTGGTATGTTGTTTATTTTCCTTGTTAGATCGTGCTGAATGTCAAAAACATATGTTGTTTCTGTTTTTATGGCTAATTTCAAGTTCCAGCTCTCACTTTCAGAAGTTTAAATTTTACTATCCTATAATACCGGGCTTCTGCAAGCCTCCAACTGTGCCTAAATTATCTTCAGCATTAATCGTGTAGTCATAACATAGCAGACAGTTTCACGATTGGTTTTCAATTTTAATAAATCATAGGTAAGAACACCCTAGTTTTTAATGCTTATTTTTGTTGCCTGTAGTTGCAGGTTGCCATGGGAGGCGAGTAGAGAGGGTATTTTAGGTACTGATCCAGTTATGTGACGAGCAAGCTGAATAACTCGAAAGAGAACTTTCTCTAAAATTTTCAAGATTTATATAGTGATTCTTAAAACCGTGCGTCAAGTAACTTAAAATATGTTTTGCAAACACTTGCTACCCAGTTATAAGGACAAATCCGATGATTGTATTAGAAAAAATGTAATATGAAATATACGAGAAGCCAAATGTTATGTAGTAAAGTGGGATTGATAAAGTGACTATAAATAGTTAAAACTATTACTAGAAATATTATTAATAAAAGTGTGTATCCTAAGAAGTAATATAAGATTGACTTAATGGGCATAAAAGCTACTTTTTTATAGCAAAACAAGATCGTGTTATATAGAATGTGTAATATGCTACACGCTATCCCTCGGGGGAGCCTGTAACACCTAGAGCGTGCGTTTCCAGGTGGCGGATCGGAAAATTCCCACTAGATATACCAGGTAGGAAGGAAATCAAATACCTCTCGCGGACCAACAGCAGCGTCTGACCCAGATTGAACGGCTGCAAACAACAACTGTTCACCATGTGAAGGGTGGCTAATTATACACTTGCCAACCCGTCTGGCAAGCATGGCGTTTTATTGCCAATTACCCCCTACATACCAAATGAAATGTCAGGTCTTAAAACAAAAATACCCCCTAGGCGAGTAAGATGTGCAATGTAGAATCTTACTCTGAAAATTCAGTCTGTCCCAAGGATTCTGGGTGGAGAGGGGGAATCATGAACAGCAAATGTAACACTCGAAACTATTATTTGAAACGTACGATTAGATAAAAAGCTTTTCACAAAAGATGCAATACGTTCTCCTAAACCCCACTCGTATAAATGCTTTAAAATTGCATATATCCAAATGGTACCATGCTTTTTTGATATCAAACAGCACGACCAGAAGGTGTTGTTTCCTTAGATAGACATCACATACAGCTATTTGTAGTTGACATAGATTATCGATGGTTGAGCGAAGCCCACATTATTAGATATATAGTAAATTGTTGATTTCTTGAAACCAAACAAGCCGTCGGTTTGCATAAACAGCTTGCAAGCGAAATAAGTCGGTAACTAAATGGGTATAAGCGCTGTTTGTCTTGTTTAAGAAGGGGTACGATTATAGAGAGACGCTAGAAATAAAAAATCTTACTTTTGCGCCAAATGAGGTTGTAGGAACTCTGATAGTAGATATAATTCAGCCCAGGTGATGTATCGTGGCAGTAGTTCAATGCAGAAGTTAATTATTTCATCGTAAACTCGGCGTTATATGATTTTGAGTTATCTGAATGAAAATTTAATGGTTGTCGCTCTGTTTGTTCTTTGTGTTCCAAGAACAATTCAGAGTAATGTTCAGAGCTTCATAATTTTGAAAAATGGTTTGCAAGACATTCAACAACCTGTTCGGGCGTACTTATGAGTTTATCGTCCACTATCAAAGCAAATATTGGGGCATACCCTGCCAATTTTTCGTATTTTCTGCCAAACATCCTTAAATGTTGTATTGTTGTCCACATAGTCAATCCAAGATTTTTGTTTGCTTTCTCTTATAAGGCGATTGGCCTCTATGCGCGTTATACAGGGTCGGATGACGATTGAGAGGGTAAAACGCTCTCTTTCGTTCTCGAATAGCAGTTGCTATTTGTTCGTTCCACCAAGGAACAGGTGTGTGACTTGCATTGCCAGAAGTTTTAGGGACGAAAGCGTTTGCTGTGTCCATGGTTGTACATGTTAGGAGTTCACTATCATCCAACACCATTGTTCCAAATTTAACATTGCCAGAAAAACCTGACCAGCCGACCTCATGGAGGTTTAAGAGACATTCTACCGTTAGATGACTGATGACAAAAACTAAAAATCACTAATGGAAAGTAATTAGAATCACACAAATCGTCATGAAGAGCGGGTAAAAACAAAGGGGAACATAGAGTAAAATCTATGCAAAACAACGTTTCATATGCAGCTGAATAATGCGAGAGTAAGCCTGTATTCAATAAAGATATCTTACTGCTTTCACTGCAATGTTAGTAAAACCGCAAAGGATATTATGGCCCTTAATCTCCGCCAATAATAAAAAGGCGAGGAACGGTAGATACTAAATTCTCCAATTTATTGAAGTTTAGATATTCTCTCGGTGAAACGTAAATAGAACATACGTTACTGTTTGGCTAATGTAAATTCTAATCGTTACACATTGCAGTTTTGATTGAGCACAGTGTTCTTAACAATAATGGCCACACCACCTTTTGCACGCTCACCTGCGATATCTTTTTGGAGTATAGAGTAATTCCGTAAAGATAGTGTGAGTATTTTAAAATGAGTTTCTTATAGAGAAATAATATAGTATTTAGTTAATCATTTTAATCAGAAGGCGCATTTGAGATATATGGGCAAAGTAACCGTTGCAGTTCCACTAGAGAAGATTATTCATAATCATTGATTAGGGCGAGTTCTTCGAGTTATGCGTCAACCATTTTGTCCAGAACTATATCAGTCAGTATGACTTCTTGACTTATTGGTTTTGAAGTCTTAAAACTCTTAGTTTTGACGACTCGATAGAGCTCGTCGATCTCTCTCTTGTCGTCAATTTGGATTCTACAGGGGAGAAACATCAGGTCTCTTTTATAGGGCCTTTTTGGTTTCTTTTGGTGGTCGGGCCTCCGTGTGGTTAATTGAGATTTTTGTTTAAGGTGGTGATTTCTTCACCACCTTATTATTTGCGTCTTTATTTAGTACTGACGCTGGTATGCTACTTTCTTGAACAAAGTCTGTTTGGTGACTGGCATTAATCATCTTGCATTAAATAGCAACAGAGAAAGGTACAATTTTTGCGGCATAGATACACTAAACGCCTATCGAGCAAGTATTTGATATTTCTTACGAGCTTCACTATTCAAAAATTGTTCCAAGACTGCGAGCTTTTGAATTTCGGTTTTTATCTTAAAAGTAGGGCAATCTCTAGATCACAGTCCTATGTTCTCCTTAACAATTGACATATTTCACTAGAAACTGACAGACGATGCCCTCGTAAATTTGTAGATTATCACAGTTCTGAAACGTATGGCCGAAACATTGACAGTCGAAGCACCGTAATGAATTCGGAATGTAAAGTCTTACCTTAAGGGGTTCATTGCTGCCTGTATGCTAGAGGCCACAACGAGAGTATAAGAGAAGCAATATTTGTAATATTCCCGTTAATTTTTCTAGTACATCAATTTTTCTACGTACATCAATTATACCCTGATCCCAGCTATTTTGCAGTTAATCAAATCGAAGCAGGACACGGCACCTTTAAACGAGTTAAGTGTCTTATAAAGCTCTACTTCGATTGTTACATCCAACAGTTGTGTAGCTTTAAGAAATTTGTTTAATTGATGTTTGCTGGAGGTTTTAATCAATAATGTACCATCTCGTAGTTTCTTCACACTCTTTACGTTACCGCCGATCATCTCTATACTTTTACTGATAAAGAACGCTGATACTTGTCTGAAAGTCGTGCTGTTTTTTTGTTTGCCTATTATAAACTTTTCAGAGCGTTTTATTGTATTTTGCGTAAAACAAATATTGAAAAAAGAAAATTATTTAAATTCACATAAATTTTAGTATAAACACTTAACAGCTACGGAGCTCCATAAGGAAATTTCAACACCGCAAACCGGTGCGATCGTTAGTGATACTGTGCAGCAGGCCTTTAATCATGATTCATACCTAGTCACGAAGCCGATGCTATACCAGGAGCATAAGTATAGCACGAGCATCCATGACCGAAGCAATAGCCAAACCCAGTGCCCACCTCTGCCACAGTTAGAAGTTTTCCTCAATTGGTAGGATAAACTTTTCCTTCCAAGTGCACACTGATGGAGACATGTAAGAAAATAACGAGCAACTGTCTGGTCTAGTCCCAATCTAGTAGAATTAAAAATACAACATAAGAAATAAATAAACAAAATTGTCTTCTGTGCCCTAACAGTTTTGGCCCTATCTTGGCAAACTTTCAGACTGTAAAGTGGTTCTATAACGGCAAAAGTGACATTTTTGGACCCCAGCAGCGCCAATTCCCGTAAACATTGTTACGAAAATTGACAATATCCCCCTGGAGGTAGAAATTTTCTAAATTAAAAACTTATTTATTATTGTTGAAGTTTTGCATATTTTGAAACTGAGAACTCAATGAACAAAAACAAAGTTTTAAGGTTACTATCTATTTCTGAATAGTGAGAAGGATAGGTAGTCATTTGGGGGAACACGAATGCTAGTCCACTGGACATAATTCCAATAATTTTAGGGGTTTTTAATTAACCCAATTTAAATGTAGGTAATTTAATTAGTTTTTTCATACGTCAAACATGCGGAAACTAAAATCTTCAATTGGAAAATCTTTAGAAAAAACAGTGATTTATTAATAATAAATGCAAAATTATTTTCTTAAGTTCATTAAAAATGCGAAACAGGAGAATTCATATTGTATTTTCAAGATTACACTACTGACTATTTCATTGATTATAGTTTGTTTAAGGTTTCTAAACATAGTCTTATTTCTTGATATCTTACAGACCTTCGACAGAGTTTGGGTTGAAGGTTCGAAAAAAAATCCTGGATATTAACTTACCACTCTATCTAAAAGCCATCTTATTTTTACTTGTATAAGTTGCAACCTTTGCTGTCTAAATGAACTCAAAACTATCAAAAAACAAGAATTATCAGGCTAGCACCAGCAATGCAGCATTCTGGGTCCAACCTTATTCTGCATTTACAAATCCTGCTTGGCCGAAACCAAAACAACTCTTGCTACCTATGCGAATGACACAGCCATCTTCACCTAGGTAACGTTATTGAATTAAGCAGCACTCCAGCAAGCTACAAACCAACTTTCTCGGTAGTTCTAACAGTGGACTACTCAAATAAATCCAGAAAAATGCCAAGCCAAAATCTTCACGCTCAGATGATTCATGAATCGCTACTCCGTACACATTAATAATAAACCAATCCCATGGAAACCAAATAACTTAA
Source organism: Sinelater perroti (assembly GCA_036346155.1). NCBI lineage: Eukaryota > Metazoa > Arthropoda > Insecta > Coleoptera > Elateridae > Sinelater > Sinelater perroti. Next base: position 2,200,543 of record JARFIY010000167.1, on the reverse strand, counting down.
CATTCAAATACCTTTGCATCTACCTCAACACACAGCTAAATTGGGGCTTTCATATTAATCAGAAATTAATCCAAGGTCATACCATACTCAAACAGTTGTACCCAACTAATTAATCGCAAATATTCCTTAAGAATTGAATGCACTGTTTTGCTGTATAAAAGCCTGTTTCGACCTTTAATTTTATATAGATCACCGATATGTTGTAATACATCTCAGACCAACATACAAAAGCTAGAGATGCTCCAAAATAAAGTGGTGCTAATCGCAGTCAACGCGCCCTGGTATTTTCGAAATACTCAATTGCATCATGAACTAGGAATTATTTCCATTGAAGACCACATTGAAAAAAAAATGCAGAAAAGCTTATAACCAACTCAAGTGCGTGTAGTGGTGTGGTTCATTATGATCTTTTTCGAACAAAGATCTACACAAGACTCAAACGTCAACTGCCTCAAGACATTATATTAGCTGATTGAGAGAATCACTAAAACTGTTATTGAAAGTTTACCGAGACAGCTCAAAGTCTCCTTATGTGGTTTAGCCCTAGTTAAGCACATTATGTAACATCAATGCTATGTATAACAAAAATGTTTGTTGATCTGGCAATAAATGTGATATCAAAAAAACGTTTTGCAATTGGTTAGGCATACTGAAACAAGCAATTGAATTTGTAACATTTTTAGTATTCTTTCAGATTTACCATTTTCAGGCCTTTTAAAAAATAGCATTATTTACATTGCATATTATTGCATTGCAAAGTTTAACTTATTAAAAATATGTTTGTAAATAACAATGTTTATTGCTATAAACTGGTATGTGATGTTTTAAGGTAATTTAAGTGTGTTTCGTACACAATGAAGAATTTTACTGATTTGTCTTGGCTGAAACAAAATTTAATTACATCAGTGACGTTTAGAGTTTTTAAATATTTTTTGATTTAATGTACATATCCCCACTACAACCGATTATGTTTACATACAGTCAGTTTATTGTATTTATAAATACAGAATACTTTATTTAAAATTAAAACTTTTATTACAAATTGAAATTTCTATAGTTTTAAAAATAATGACCTGAAATAATCAAAATGAAAAAATTCCTATTTAACACAATTAAAAAAAACATTGTTGTTTAGCAACTTTGTGAAGCGAAAAGTAAGATTGCTAGAAAACCTTGTTATTCAGAAACCCACCGGTTTGTAGTCCTTGCAAATCTAAAGCGTTTTGCTGGGCCGTTTCAGGCGATCACAGACGTCCGGTCTGGCTGCTGGGGCCGCGCGCGCTGCAAATATGTCCAGATGATAAATTTTAAAAAGCGTACCGCGGGGACAAGTTTTTCCGATACTTTGCCTATAAATAATTCCACATTGCAAACTGCATTTGTAGAAACCGTATGATTTTACAGTTGAGCTGGGTCTTGGCCGCGACAGATTGACTTGATCTATGGCCGCCACAGCTCGGTGCTGGCATTGTAGAACGGAACGTCAGAAAAGGAGCCCGATGCGTATTCTGCCCGTAGTTGCTCCGATGTAATGCATAATATATGTGCTACGCGATGCAAAGGACTACTGAGAGGCATTCCTTAATTGTAGTATGCTTTATCTTTCTTTAATTAGGTTGTTCATTTTTGTACTTGCAACTGAAAATGCTGCAGTTTTGCCAAATCCACAATAATTAACGTACCATACATTTGAATAGTATCTGGTGTTAGAAGTCTCGTATACATTCTGGGCACTTACACAACCACTATTGTAACCAAAAAAAAACATTTCAGTACATTTTCGATTTCACTTGGTAATATATTGTTTCCAAATTTGAAGCATTTTGACTTAAAAAAATTAAATAGAAAGCATATAAATTATTTTAAAACAAATATGAAAAATTCAGCATAATCAATATTCCTTAACATTAAAATTTAAAAGCAATTGATGAGGTTTGCATTATTCACAAGAAATTAATAAAATACTAAATTTTTCAGCAAATAGAAGAACCGTGGATCACATTTACATTGTTAAGATCTTACAAAAAAAAAACTGAAAAGGGAATAATACTTCGTCTTTACTGACTTCAAAAAGACTCACAAAAGATCCCTAGAGAACGTTCTAAACAAACGAAAATGCAAAAGATTTATATAAATTTTATCAAAGACATGAACTTGATGACTTAAGTGCAAATTGTCCATCATTAGAGGCAATCTTACGGAATATATATAAATAGAAATGAAGGAACTGAAAAACGAATCAATTACTTCTTATTTGACAAACTAAATTAACGATAGTAGTACAGATTATTTCCTACAAAAATCAACAAAAGGAATACCGACATTTATTACGCAGATACCACCAATTAAAAAAGAATGTAGTAATTGAGCTGAAAGTAGAATGTTTTGCTGCTCATTTGGAGAATACTCTTCAAACCCACATTCTACAAGAAGAATAACTACTAAAATGAACTATCCAGTAGACTAAAGAAGAACATCATATCGGTGTCGTTAAATAAAATTTAAAAACCTCTTGGATTTGACTTAATAGCAGTTATTATAAAGCAGCTTCCAAAAAAAGAGTTTGTTAAGCTGACTAATCTCATTAACACCCTGTTTAGGCTTAAATATATATCTAAGTTGTATCTAAACTCTGAGAAATTGCACTCCAAGAGAATCCAGCCAACAATAGAGAGAACAAACCTTATTCTAGATCACCAGTTTGTATTCGACAACAGGCCAGGTACACAAAATCACTCATATTATAGAAAACTCACTAGAAGAAAAAATATGTTCTGCACCCTTTCTGGGCGTCCACAGGCTTTCGACAAAATTTAACACAAAGGTTTATATTGAAAGAAATATATGGATATTTCAAAATTTTATCAGTCAGTTTTTTTAAGACCAAGCAAAATGCTAGGCGCGTTCCAGTTGTAACACCTCCGAATTTTTTTCTCAGGACTGGAAAAAGATGTAAATGCGTTACAGAGATGGCAGTATTGCACGGTGCACAAGACTCTAGGGGCAGCGGCGAGACTGAAGACTGTTTTTGATACTTAAAATGGCGACGCTTTCATTACAACAATAGAGCGTAATCATTAGTTTTCTCCATTTGAGTGGTGCGACACCGATTGAAATTAATCGCCAGTTGAGTGAGACATGCGGTAATGGCGTTATGGGTGTGTCTAATGTGCGTTTGTAGGTACGACAGTTTAAAGAAAGCAGAACGTCGTGTGACAACAAACCAAGACAATCTCGGCCTCGTACCAGCTGGTCTGACGACATGATCAAGCGTGTGGAAAAACTGGTTTTAGAGAATCGCCGAATGAGTGTGGAACACATCGCCTCCAAAGTTGGCATTCTTGTGAGATGTGTGTACACAATCCTGCACGAAGACCTGAAAATGCGAAAAGCGTCCTCCAGGTGGGTGCCAGGAATGCTGACAACTTTGAAGTGATTTGTCATGTTCCCTACTCAGCTGACCTGGCTTCTAGCGACTTTTGGCCGTTTCCAACAATGAAAGACACTGTCCTTGGTCGCAAATTTACTAATCGTGCCGCTGTTGCCTCAGCGATTATCCAGTGGTCAAAGAAAACTGCTAAAGAAGCGTTTGCAGCAGCCATGCAATCATGGTGTTGACATTGTGACAAATGTGTACGGCTGCAGGACGATTATGTCGAAAAGTGACACAGTTTTCGTGTGATTAGTTTGTGAGAAAAAAATCGAAGGTGTTACAACTTGAATGCACCTCGTAATACCTACTTTGAACGTAAAGAAGGTACAGATTGAGTACCACAAGGTAGTGTTTTGCAACTTGTGCTCTACCTACTTTATGCATGTGATATTTTAGAAAATAATACTATAACTTTCTCAGGCAACAAAAAATAATAGAGAAACATCTAACAAACTTCAAAACCCATTAATAAATTCTAAATCTGGACCAGAAAATGGAAAATTAAATTAAACAAAGAAAAATCAATTCAAATTAACTTCACCAATAAACTAATCTGACATGTGATAGTAAATATGAATAGACTAATGGTTTCACATGCCAAAATGGCCAAATATTTTGGTCTTATTCTAGATATGAGACTGTGGTGAAAAACCTATGTAAATAAAAGATAAATATAAAAAATGTACTGACGCCCGGAAAAAACTTAACCTTGTCAATCAATAATAGATTTATTCTGTAAAGCAAATATTGAAACCCGTGTGGACGTATGGTATACCACTTTGGGCTTCTTCCAGAAAACGGAATATCAATGTTATATAAACATTCCAAAATAAAGTGCTAAGAAGTACAGCGAGTGAACTTTGGTATATTAAAGACAAAGTTATTCATAAGAATTTTAGAATAGAATATAAGAAACAAATTTGTAAAAAAATGTGTCAGAGACATCTAACTCTACGATAACTGTAATCAAATAAAAAGACAACAGGATTGGATCTCACAAATCAGTGAGTGACTTATCTAGTGTAAAAGCAGAGTAATATTGTGTAACACGCAAGAAAAAAGTGCCTCCGGTATTATAATAAGCTAATAAGATGTCAATGTATGACTCTTAATTACCAACATGTTTAGTATAATAGGATTAAAGATAAATTACTTATTAATCTTAGACTAGATTATACCATCGATTAAAATTAAAAAATTACTGACATATGCACACTAAGACAAAGCTGGAGCTCACAAAATGAATAGAAGCCGCTAAAGTACATAAAATTCCCATCAAAATTGGGAAGACTAAGTCTAAATAACCTGCTTTGTCTAGGCAACTGCATTCGATATTAAGGCGAAACAGAGGCTGAAAAGATATCTAAAACTGAATAATCTTCGAATGAGCACAGTGGTGCGATCTGTCAATAATCTCCAAAAACAAGAAAAAAAAAGCTAAAAGAATTTATCCTTCTAATCAAGATCTATGTGGAAAGAATGCTGGATCTTTTGCATTAAAGGGTAACGTGCTTTCCACAAGCGATATGAGAATGTGGTGGACAATAAGGCAGTACTATCGACAAAGAGGTTGTTTTAGTAAAACGCGAAATTTTCCATCTTGAGCACATAATTATCGTCAAAGCCAAATTTAGCAAGAAGGTACATAGAAAAATCAAATCTAATTGGATGAAGTTGTGCGCTTTTAAATTTAATATATATATTTTTTTGTTTAGCAGGAATGCATATTTACAATCTACTCTAATATAACAAAAGTGAGTAATAAGCAAATCTTATAACATAAGGGAACTTATCCATCGATGTTACTCCCAAATAAAAAGCGTAAGCCTACTTGTGCCGAAGTATAAGGTCATTTGGCCATTGTCGATTTAATCTATTTGGTTCCTGGACTAGCTGATGCCCGAGATCGTTTTCGTGTCCTATAAGAGTGTGCTGGTGGACAATTGCTAATCTTTGGATTTTCCTAGATACACATGGAATGCGTTTGGAGAGAGTTTGACAACATGCGAAGCGTCTTCGACTAGAAACTCTGCAGGATTTTAGTGTTGGGCGGTTTTGTGCAACCTCACAGTTGAATTCCAAAAGTCCAAATTGGCTTTAAAATAGCCGTGCATAGGAAGTTTGCTTTCTAGAAATAACTGCGATCGCTTTCCAATTAGGCAGCTCATTTCTGTAACGCTGAGGTCAAGATGTTTTTTTTTTGTCTTTATGTGTCTCTGACCAAGGTGCACTTTTAAATATTTGACTTCTGACTTTACTGGTATAACCGTGTTGTTAATTATGACTTCTGAACATGCATTCGCTTGTTGGTAAAGGTCACTTGAGTGGAGTTGTCGTTATTTACAGAAATTTTCCACTTGCTATACCAATTCTGGAGGACGTCCAGGTGCTTCTGAAGATTGAGATGCCTTTAAAGATGCATTACTAATAGATAGTATAGCTGTATCGTTAGCAAATATGTCAGTCTTCGTGTTGGTAGCAGTTAAAGTGAACATTAAATACAATAGGGGACCCAGCACGCTTTCATGCGGTACTCTAGTAGAGATAAGTTGGTAATTCGAGAATGAGTTGTTTATTTTGACTTGGAAATGTCTGTCACACAGATAAAGTTTAAGCAATAGATAAATTCGGTTTGGGAAGACTGACTTGATTTTGTATAGTAAACCTAAGTGCCATACTCTATCAAAAGCTTGTTTGATATCCAGGAAGGTTGGGATCCAGAATACCTTGATTTCCAGTGATTCCATATTTGTAACAATCCTGTGGGTTTGTTGCACTATCGAGTGTCGCTTTTAAAAACCAAATTAATGTGCTGAAATAATTTGGTGTAGCTCAACAGTTTCTTCTATTCATTTTAGGAGCAGTTTTTTAAATATTTTTGAGATGAGAGGAAGAAAGCTTATAGGTCAGTATGACGTTGGTTTTGTTGGTGGTTTGCTATCGGGCTTGGCTATTATTATGATTTCAGCATACTTCCATTGAAGGGGAAAGTAACAAAGCCGTAACATGCTGTAGTAGATGGTAGTAAGCAATACTAATGTTTTCCTGGCGTTATTAAAATATAAATATATAAATAAGGGGTATAATAAAGTTTTGTTTTAAGTAAACTGTAAAAAGAAAATTTGTTTTTGTAGAAGAAAATACACATAGTGATAAAATGCAAGTGTTGAACCATATCACACAAAAAATTCAATTGCAATAACAAAAGATCCATTTGCTTAGTAATAAAGATAAAAAAACAAAAAATTCTTATACATAACTTTAATCTTCTTCAAAATAAGCACCTTAGAATCCCAAAACCTTTGCCATTTTTACTATTTAATCTTGCCGACCGCCTAAGCATCTTCCACTGCAAAAGCAATTTAAGCTTCATGTTTAAGATTATCTCCAACATAATTGTACACACTATTATATTTAGAATTCACAGCCCATTTTTTAGTTCTCGGATTAACAGTCTTCCGTCTTCGTTGGTTATAACTCGTACACCTTCAACATTTTCCCATATTTTGCTTCTTGCTGATTTTGTAGAATATGCCATCTCGTTTTTAAAATTCTTATTGGTGCTGCACTTATTACATCGTTTACCAAAGTTTTCTGAATCATCCGAATAGTTTCTGAAGAGAAATGATTCATATTTGCAAAAAATCTGGTACAGCTTTGCTACTTTATTTGTCCTGTGACTATAATAAAAAAAAAAATACTCATCGAATTTAATTTTCAACGGACTTGATCAGTAAAGTTATTCTCATTCGCGCATGCGCATTGCAGTTTACTCTTGCCTATTTAATGGGAGATTTATCTCCCGAAACACAAGTGATCTAGCTACTACAATTGTGAGATCTCACGCAGTGCTAGTTCCTTTTATTTAGATTCGTAAAGACCAAAGTTTATGCTACGAAATAATAACGATTGCTGAATTTCATGAAAGCAGAAATTTAAAAATTCACCCACGAACTTGAGCCACAGTTTGCGAAAAAGTGATCGAAATCTTTGCCAAAAGAATTCAAAAGTGTCAAATGAGCCGTGGAGGACATTTTTTCTAAATTAATTTTGGAACACACTATTACAATAATCTAAAATAATTTTTATTATGTATAAAACTAGTATAGTTACTTGTATTTACTAAAGAAAGACAAATTTTAAATTTAACATATAGTAGACACTAGAAATTTTTTTTAAAATCACCGCAACAAATATTGCAAAAGCTTAACGGAATGAGTGCTTGGTATCCTGTAGCAAAAATTGTACATAAAAGACCGCATCCAAGATGTTTAGCAGTAGTTCAAAAGATTTTTATAGCGACTAGGATAACAACCCTAGGCAAAACAGACCAACGGCTACATACCAATGGCAAAGCAGCAGCAAAAACAGTGGACAATGAGAAGAGAAAGCATGCTTGAAAGTAACGGCTACAGTTCCCTATTATTTTCAAAAACACTAATTAAACAGCTAATAACATAACAAAACTATTTTAAAAGAATTCAATCTAATAACGATAAAGATTGGTACCCAAGGAGTATTTTTTTATCGGGGCAAACAAGTTGAGTCCAAATTTAACTCCGAGTAACTTTTTTGTTTCAAAATCTGAAAACTTAGTTCAATAAGAAAACGTCTCCATGAACATTTTCCATTGAGAAAAAGGATTTACAACAAAAATTGAGTTTAGTTTTCCCTGATTTTTTTTTTTTTGATTTTTTCACTTTTGGGAAAACATGTAGTATTTGCGAAATAAATTTTTCAGAGCTTGCTTACTGATTAAAGTTGGGCATATTTTTCCCTTTTGAGTAAAACTCAAAATAACTTCCTCTTTATCTGCTTCTATTTGCCCTATATAGAACGTCGGAGTAGACAACCCTTGGTTTAATTGCTTGTTGATTTACTCTATAATTTCTGATTCTGTGCCATTTACTTTTATCTCGTTTAACGTTTTCTTCTTGGTTATTCCTAATTGTTGTAACCATGCCTTTCTTAATCTGCCATTTTTTATTTCTCCTATTTTTCTAGCATTAACTTTTTTAGTAAATCTTTCTTTACCTATTCTCATAACGTGCCCGTACCAGTGTAACTGTTTTCTTTCCTTTATAACGACTAGTGCCTCTATTTGTAGTCTCTTACGAGGTGTGTAAGTGAAGTAAAGAGACTGATTTTTTATTATTATTTTATTACCCAATGACAATTGCACTTGGACATTGTGCCCTTCAAAGTAATTGCCTGTACAGCACTGCAGATGGTTTTTCCACTCATCATAGCAGTGCTGAAACTCAGATACTCGAATCGGTTTCAGCTGGTCGGTTACGGCCATTTCAATGTTTGCTACTGTACCAAAACAACGTCCTTTGAAGTGTATTTTCACACATGAGAAGAGTAAAAAGTGTCACATGAGCTCAATTCGGATGAATAGGAGGACTGAGGAGCTTCGTTTCGGAGTCGTACTGAAACACCCAAGTCTCGTCACCACTTACAAGGCACGTGCTCCTCCGATTATCCTTTCGTTTCAAGGAAAGGTTTTCGGAACCATTTTCGAGCAAACTCGTTAGTCAAAATAGAATGAACGGTGATCTGCATCAAATTCAACTCTTCGGTGATCATTCAGACTGTCAGCTGACAATCAGAATGCACAAGCTGCCGGATTCTGTCTACAATGGTGTCATTCCGTGCAATTGTAAGCCGTCGACTGTGCGGTTTATCTTCCTCCTGAAAATGCTTTAAACCACTAAAACACCTGGACCCTTGTCAAAACAGTGTCTCCATAGGCCTGCTAAAGTTTTGAAAACATTTCTGTCGCACTGTATCTAAGTCTTAAGCAAAACCGGTTCGCACACCGTTGCTCAAGCTTACTGTTAGTCATCGTCAAAACGCACTGGCCAAAAACCTTTTATGAAACAAATCGCTACAGACAAAGTACTGCCTCGCAAGCGTCCTCACTCGCACTGAACGCGCAATGGATGTTGACCCGTCTTTCCTCCAATCAGGCAGCCCCCAGTGTTACCAGACCGCACACTACTCTACCAGTCTCATTATTTTATTTACACACCTCGTATATCTGCTTTCTAATCCTGCCCATTTTAGTTTTCCCGCAATTTTCCTCAATGTTTCATTTTCATTGTTGCCAATGTGTTGTTATAGTTATTTGTCTTTTCCATGTTTCACTAGCATATGTTATGGTTTTGATATTAATATTGCTTTGTAAATATGTATTTTAATTTTTTTCCTAGTAAATTTCGTTAGTAACTAGTATATTCTATTGTATCTTGTGGTTCTGTTAGTTACCAATCTTTTCTTACTCTAATCCCCAAATAGTCATAAATTATTACTTCTTTTAGTTTTTCTGATTATCTTTTCTATGATTTTTGTTTTTATTTATTACCATAATCTTTGTTTTTCTGTATTAACGTTTATACTATTATCTTTTATTTCTATAGCCTCTATGTCTGTTAGTTTATTTATTTTCGATGTTTCAATTATTAATATGATATCGTCCGCATATAACAGATTATCCAATTGTATCAGTGTTTAATTTTTATAACTAATTACTGTTTTTAACTTTCTTGTCTTGTTTCTTGTATTTTTAATTATTTTATCTATAATCACATTGAAATGTATAGGGCTAAGTCTCTCTCTAAGGCTGCTTCCTTGTCTGATCCTAAGTTGCGTTCCAAATTGCTCCGATGTGGCTGCGTTTATGAGTATATATGCTGTAACTTTATCGTAAAACTTTTAATTATCTTAATTATCTGTTCTGTTACCTCTAATTGTTTTAAGTTTTTCCATATAAAATAGAGTCAAAAGCTGCTCTTAGATCTATAAAGCAAATCCATAATTTTCGTCTTGTTTCTATCATGCCATCCATAACGTTTTTAGAGCGAAGATATTATCTATGGCTTGTCTTTTTTTCTAAAAGTAGCTTGCTCGTCTTAATTTTTTGGCTCTATTCATATCCTTAATCTAACTTGTAATGTTGTCGTTGCCAGGCAAATTGGTCTGTAATTACTGCATATTGTGCAGCCCCTTTTTTATATATGAGTATTACTAGGTCCTTTTTCCAATTCTGTGGAGTGGTTTTTGCCCTCTACGCTTTCTGTAATACCTACAGTAACCACTTTTGTCATTCTATCCCTAACCCCTTTATTATTTCTGGAATAATATTATTATGTCTTGTCCTTTGCTTATTTTTATTTTATCTAGTAAATCTTCTAGTTCCTTTATTTCTATATTATGTTCTTCTCTTTATTTGTCTATGTTATCATCTAGCTTCTTCTTATAGTTACTCTATAATTTGAATTACTTCCTCATTTTTCGTTTTTATCCGTTATTTTTATCTCTTATTCCTTTTATTATTTCTACGCTTTGTAAAAAATATATCTCTGATACTTAAGGCACTGGATTAGTTTATGTTTATTACAAGAGAGTTTAAGCTTTCTTTTCCAATTTATGGTGAAGTCTATATTATAAACTTTTTGTTATTTTTACTTAGCTGAACGTAATACATGTGAACACTAATCAGAGTGTGTGAAACTTTAAAGAATTTAACAAATTAAATATTTATTAACATTAACAGTTCAGGCTTCATCTTAAGTGGCAGATAAAATTCTGTGAGGATTGGATATTGACATCTCGTACAAAAAATAATTATAGTTCAGCTACATTTTTTGCATTAAAGCATGTGTTAACTTATAGATTTTTAAATTAATTTTGTTGTGTGGTTATATTCAGCATCTACAATTAAGAAGTCTTTGAGAAAAGTTCAAGAGTAGACCTCATGTTATACCAACATTTTTTCTCTAATTATTTAATTAAATTAATGGTTAAAAGTATAAGCGGCTGATATCCTTTTAAAAAGTTGCAAATAAAAAATTGTGAAGGCCTAATTCACTTCCAATTTAGTTGTCCCTAGGCGAGCCGCCAGACCCCTGTTTTTGCGAAATTCCCAGTTTCGGCGCCCGCCGCAATAATTAGCGTAGGTAAGAATTAAGCTGTCACAGGTCATTACAGCCGAAGCAGATGGTAACTAGGAGCCGCAAAAAATGGAGGCGTACCGAAACTCGCAGGTTCATCGAATTCATTCATCAAACACCTAATCTGCGTGTTCATTAATAACAAGGGTGTACTACTCGGCTTCTTTTTGCACGCGGTATAATGGACCGGAGCGCTACAGACGCTTCTAGACAAGCCGATGATTCATTAGAATATATTGTTTATTGTTATTGTTTCCTTTTGCGCAGCCAGGTCCTGCCCCTGCGGTATCGGCGGCTCGTTATAATCATCCCATATAAATTTCACAAATTATCTACATTGGGGCGTAAGTAATGGCGAAGCGCAAGTCATAGCCTCTCCCACTCAAATGTCAACCTCACTTTCGCGAACAAGGCTCTGACGACCAAGTAATGGCAGTATAACCACAATACTAGTGATGATGATAGAGAAATTTTTATCATAGACAATTAGTCTACACAATATAACTGGATATCATGCGGAAGGCCACTGCATTGGTAACACATCCCAAAATAATAATATAATGACAGATAATATATATAATGTAGTTAAATATTCAGAGTAAAACCCAAACTAGAAAAGATCTGAATGGTAAAATAAAAAAACGAGAATACTATAAATTTCGGAGCGTTTAATGTAAGAAATTTTCTTAAAAGCCGAAAATTAGAAAACGTAAAATTAGAACTGAAGAGACTAAAGATGTAATCTTAGGCATAAGCGAACATTGCTGACCACAGCAAGAAGACTTCTGGAGTAAAAACCACATAATCATAAACACAACTGCGGTTCGTGGAGATGTAAGTGTAGCAATAACTCTAAGTAAGACATTTAGAAGAAGAGTTAATGAGTTATCGTGTGCAAAATGAAAGAATCATCATGTTATATTAGAAAAAAACCGACAGACACGGTAATTATACAGATGTACATGCCTACCTCTCAACATGAGGATGATGAAGTACAAAAGGTATACGCACCGCTAAATGAAATTATAGAACAAGTGAGGGGTAAGGAAGACCTGATCATATTGGGCGACTGGAACGCAGTGGTTAGAAAAATAAGTGAGAACAAAATTACAAGGAAATATGGACTAGAACGAAGGAATGAAAGACGAAAGCGAATAATGGAATTTTGCACAAGACACAAGCTAGTCATACACGCTGTTCCAACATCATAAAAAAAAGGAGATATACTTGGACTCCAGCGGATGGAAAAAAATATCAAATTGACTACACCTTAACAAACCAAAGATTCGAAAATCAAATCAAAGTCAGCAGAAGCTATCAAGGTGCGGACGTAGACAGCGACCATAACTTGGTTATAAAGACGGCAAATTAAAATTTAAAAAAATTGCAAACACAAAAGTAACTGATTAGAATACAGATAGATTAAAAGACGAGAATATAAGGAAAAGTTTTGAAAATAAAGTAGGTGAAGAAAAGATAAAAAATGAAAAAAGTATAGACATAGAGAATAACGATAGCATATGCAGCAAGGTAAAGAAACATATAGTCTCAGCTGCGGATATAGTCATAGAAAGAAAAGCACGTCAGAATAAAAAACCCTGGATCACAAAAGAAATAGTGAAAATGATAGAAGAAAGACGGAAATATAAAAATTCTCGTAAAAAAGATAGAGAGAAGTACCAAACGCCAAGGAATTAAAAAGCATACGACAATATAAAAAAACTGTTCCAAAAGATGAAAAAGATACATCGAAGTATTTTATCAAGTATATAATGGTGAGAATTTCGTAATTAAAAAAATAGAAGATTTTGAAAGAGAGGAATAAGGGATAGAATACTAAGATCAGAATTTTACAAAGCAGTACAAAATTTGAAAGACAAAAAACCCAGGAAAAGATAAAATGCTTGGGCGGGCATACTATACAGAAACGTTTTGAGCTAATCTGGAATATATACGAAACAGGAAAATTACCATCAGAATTCACAAAAAATATAATAATTCCAATACTTAGAAAACGCAGCCCATATCAATGTGAAAATTACCGTACAATCAGTCTGACTACACATGCATAAAAATACTTACCAAAATAATATACAAAAGAATTGAACAAACAATTGAGGAAAATCTGAAAAAAAACTAATTCAAATTCAAAAATGTACGAGAACTAGAAAAGCTATATTAGCGTTCAGACTAATTGTAAAAAAATCTGGTGTGAACATCACACGACATTCCTTATCCTATTATTATATATTATACCAGGTCCATCGTCTCGGTCCTGCGCTGCTCTCGTACCAGAACTTGTTATTTTAAAAAAGGACGAGGCGCGAGTCCAACACTCGAAAGCTGCTGATTAAAATAAACAGTACAAGACAATAATTGACTCGTACTTAAATTTTTGCTATGTCACTGAAGGTAACCGTGCGAGCTCGGCCGCGCAGCCTTCGCCATTATCGCCTGCGTGCTCCCTCCTAGCGGCCAAGCGCTCCCCCACCCCCCGTCCTCCCGCAGTCGGTCAGGAAGCTCCCCGAGAGCGCTGTGATTGGTCCGTTTAATTAATTTTTAATTGGCTATAACTTATTTATTTGACCTCGGATCAAAAATTTCATTGTAATTTTTTGTTCGTCTCGGTCTGATCTATCCGGTAATATAAATTTCCCGAAACATTTTATGAACACCAGGTATATTAGAAATCCTGAGCTTCAATTGTTTTTCGAGTTCCTATTTTACCAACTTTTATTTTAAATTTATGTTTATCTCATGATAACAAATCATTTTTATTCACATAAATTTATTGTATCTTTAACCGTTTAGATTTGCGACCGACTTTGGGACCTTGCGACCAAATGGCTCGGCCGATTTTTACCAAAAGCACTGCGTCCCCTACTTAGAAGTAACTTGCATACCAAATTTCAAGTCTCTAGCTCTTACGGTTCTCGAGATATCCTGTTTACTGACAGACCAACAGATACACACACACACACACACACACACACACACACACACGAAGCAATGGCCCAAACCAACTTTTTTGGTGTCCTGAGGCTATAATTCGTCCAGAAATGTGAAAAACTGGGTAGGTCAAATTTCTGCCAATTACATTACTTTCCTTATTATAGGATAAGGAAAGTGAAAAAAGAATCGGGAAAAATAAACAAACCTATATAGCTTTTATAGTTTTGGAAAAAGCCACAAGATCTTTTAGATGCTGAGGACTATCGAAATAAAGTACAAAAACAAAAAAATAATACACAACCTCTATAAAAATCAAACGGCAACAATTAAATGCAAACAAAGCTAATATCAGAGAGTATGACAAAGTTGTGTACTATCTCTACCCCTTTTCAAATTTTATAGAAGAAGCACCAAATGGCGATAACAATACAAGGTGAAAAGATTGAGATGCTGCGTTTACCGATGACATTGCGGTGGTGGCAGAAAATGAAATAGAGTTAGATGATGCTCTAAGCTAAATGAAACGAGTTTTTAAACAAAAATATAAAATGAACATAAATAAATCAAAAACAAAGATAATGTTATGTGGAAAACGTGGGCATAGACAGACCGGAACACGAATAGATGGTGAAAGCATAGAAGTTAATGAATTCTGCCTTCCGAAGAGCATTATAATGGCGGACGAAAGATGTAAACGAGATATAAATAGCAGAATGATACAAGCAAAAATTGCTTTCGATAAAGTGAAGAGTCTACTAACATCAAATAGCATTAAAGTAGCATGGATAATCTAACTAATGAAAACATACATAGCCCAACTTTGGACCGTTGGGGAAAATATAATGATAAAACTAGGAGCACTAGAAATGTGGTGCTACAGAAGAGTGTTGAAAATAAAATGGACAGATTTCATATCCAACGAAGAAGTGCACCAAAGGGTTAAAGAACAAAGAAGTTTTTAAACACAGATACAAAAAGAAAGAGGTATATGTTGATAGCTAAAGGAATATTAAAAACCAAACTGGAAGGAAGAATGGAAGGAAAAGTGCGAGAAGGAGACCAAGAATGAACCATAAAACAGGTAATGAACGATGCTGGTTGCCAAAATTGCAATGAGCTAAATCCGGCAAAAATGAAATTTAGCATTGATATAAAAAAAACTAATACAAAATGTGAAGCATAATAACTAACGCACTTATATTCCAAAACAAAAAGAGAGGAAATGATCAACAAGCTGTATTGACAAAAAGTATATACATTTTTTTAACTGACAAATTTAAAAATAAAACAAACTCCGCTATTAAATAATAAAAAGGGGGTACTTTTAAAAATTATTATTATTATTATTATTTTAGATGTATTATAAATTATCTTTGAGAACAAAAAAATATAAAATAAAAAAAATTTAAGCACATTTTAAATACCCTTGAAGTATATGAGGCCTTCAGAACGATTATCATTTTTCCTTAAAACTCCGGTTGTATCGCACATTGAAATCCGCCCCAATGCGTAGGTGAAGATAGACTATAGTGTCGCATGTTGTCACCAAATGGCGTTTATAGAACGCACAAAAGGAAATTTAGTGAGCCATTTGTGCAGTTCTGCGAGTATAGTTGTGGACAAAATGAAGAAATGTGAAAGCAGGCTTACCCGAGCAGAGATAGACGGCGTGATTTTTTTGAGTGGATATATTGATTACTTTAGACATTCAAACAAGGATAGTGAGCATGTAAGAATGTAGCATCTAGCCGTAGAATTGTGTTTTACTTAATATCGGAGTTCAATCAGGCAAATACGCGTAAGACACACATGCAATTATCCATAAAGATAAAGAAATAAGACAGGGTTGTGCATAATAAGTTCCTATACTTTCATCTCTCAACAAAATCAGAAACTTAGAGAGGTTTGCGAGCAATTTTTGCAAACGTACGATATGAATCTGGCTATGTTCCTTTGGATACGAGAGGCCAGAAAAAATGCTAGTATATAGAATGGCAATCTGTTTGGTGCACTGAAAGAAAGAGTGCGCTGTCAGAAATTCTCTTTCAACGACGAGCTTCAGTCGGTTATCTATAAGTGGCGTCGTACTACAACCAAATAAAGTTGCCGGAGTGATGTAAGAAATAAATATTTCTAATAAAATGTTTATTTACATTTCCTTTATAGAAGATTGTTCCAAAGTTCGTGCGTATAGGCTATAAAGTTATTTTTTATGCATCGATTGACCTCTAACTTCTTCTTCTTCTTCTTCTAATCCTTTATGCCCTTTCGAGCGTCGCATGATGGTCTCTAATCCCGTATCCATTGTCTCCACCTCTTACTGTGTCTCGCTATTGTTTTGATTTCCTCCAGTGTCACACCTTTTTATGCTGCTATTTCTTTGATTTGGCCCATCCATTTTTTCTAGGTCTGCCACTTCGTTTTTTAGGTAGTTTTCCCGCTTCCATTGGTCTTCTTGCAATTCTGTTTGGTTCCATTCTTGTCAGGTGCGCAAACCAGTTCAGTTGCCTGTTTTTAATTTTTCCTTGTGTAGGTTCTTGTTTAACGATTTCTCTTATGTCTTCGTGTCTCACTCTGTTCCACTTAGTCTTTCCTGCCATCCTCCTGAGATGTTTCATCTCCATAGAATTTATTTTGACCTCGTCTTTCTTCTTAAGTGTCCATGATTCGCTGGCATAAGTTATTATTGGAAGTGTTATCGTATTATATATTTTCTTTTTCAACTCTAAATCAATGTCTTTATGGCCTAGTACAGTTTTATTTACGGCGTAATAGATTCTTGACGATTTGTTCGCTCTGTTTGCTAACTCTGCATCTAATTTCCCATCTTCTGTTATTGTACTTGCAAGAAATTCAACGTCGTTACCCTCTCCAATTTTTTGTCTTTACATTTTATGTCCTTTTTGTTTTGATCTTTGTTTTTGTTTCTTATTTACAATCATGGTCTTGGTTTTATTTATGTTCACTTCCATACTCATATTTTCTATTTCAGTCGTCTATGCATTCACCAACCTCTGCATTTTACTTCTTAGTTTTACTGGTTCTACATTTTTATATCCAATTATTGCGTTCAGTTGACTATATTTTCCTTTTATTCTCTTGATTATCTTGTCTATAATAATTATGAATAATAAAGGGCTTAAGCTGTCGCCTTGCTTGATACCTTTATTCATTTCGAACACCTCCGATCTCTGCCCGTCCAATTGTACCTTCGCTTTGACTGTTCTATATGAACTTCTTATTGCTCCTATGAGATCCTTATCCACATTCAGTTCATTCAAAGTCCTCCAAATTTCCCTTCTATCTACTGTATCAAATGCAGCTCTCAGGCCTACAAATGTTAGATACGATTCTTCTCCTTCTTCAATTCTTCTTTCGATTATATTTCTGATTATATAAATATTATCACCAGTTTGTCTATTCGGTCTGAAAGCTGCTTGTTCTTTTTCTAATAAAGGTTTTATATAATCTCTTAGCCTTTTTTCTAAGATTTTAGTGTATATTTTAAAACTAGTTTGAGCTAGACATATTGGCCTATGGTTTCGCATTGAGACCTCCAACAAAAGATAAAATTAGTAATTTAAGTAATCTCTATTGATCTAGATAATTTTCTGACACTTTTTCTGTGAAAGATTCATATCATGATGGCTGACTGCCTTTGAAGAAGACAGTCAGAATTTACTGCAACAGTTTCAGCAAACGTCGCTGATTCCAGAACACGACCAGTATTTGCTTTTTTTAGAAGGTTCTTAATCGGTGTTAACAACGACTTCTGACAGAGCGGCAACCATTCTCTGTGCTCGTGTAGCAGACAAATTTGTTCAGCTTTAAGCTTTATCTGGATCAAATTATGTAGGTATTATACATTACAATATCCCAAGCTAGCGAATGATACCCAGTAAGAGACTAATGAGAATCAATTTTGAACGCCACAAATAAAATGTGTAACCATCAATAAGAGTCATATTAAATCGAAACTATTATTTGCCACATAACTTTTTTATATAAAATGACAATAGAATTAAATCTTAAGAATTACCTTCTACATATTTTCACTGTATAATATAGTTTATGAATGCTTTAGGTAATGCTGTTTCATACTCCTAAATCAATTTACCAGCAACACAAAAATGAGAAGATTACTTTTTATCGATATTAAAAAAGAAGACAGAAAAATTCAAAACGTTATAGGAACTATAAATTATAGAAATTAATATTAACAAACAGCAAATTGAATTTAATTTAAATGAGCATCTGCTAACAATTTATTTATTATACAATCAAAATATCAATGGAAGAATTACATTTAGCTTTTTTGATCTTGAAAAGGAATACCATACATCACAAAAAAACTTCAGGAACCTCTAAGAATATTAAACATCGATAAATAACTTTTAACAATGATTCAAAAGTTATACAAAATTAATCTGGCCTATGCTAGTGAAAACGTTATAAAATCCAATTAATAGTTCCCAAAGGTTAACACGAGCATGTTGCTTATTTCTGCTACTTTTTAACGTGTATGTTGAGTTGATACTATTAAAAAGAAAAGTTAGTTGAGAAGGAATATTTATGCTAAATATTGATGATAACCGAATAATTCTTATACAGAATTTATTTGTCAAAAGCGATATATTGATTATGAAAAAGAGCTACATTTAAGCTTAAGGAACGCCCAACTGGTAGCTTATAGTAAAGCATAATTTAAAGTTGTAATTAATGAAGACAAAGCAGTTAAATAAACAGAATACTTTTAGATTCCACAAGAATAGACTGTAGAAAGATAAAACTAGACAACGGATACAAAAAGGGAAAAAAGTAATTCACTTTCTTAACTCCATAGAGATGGATAGAAATATTTCAAAAGGAGAATTACATTAGACGAATGATTCTTTCTTTTTCTTTCATCACTGAAGGTCATGTCCTTAAAAAGCCTTCGTGGTTCTATGTATAATGTTTTTCCATTTCGTTCGGTTTCGGCTTCTCTCCGGACGCTGATTATGGAGAGTTTAGTGAGGGCTCTTACTTGACCCGACCAGCGGCTAGGTGACCGGCCGCGAGGTCTTTTCCCTTTTACCTTAGCCATCATCATCAACTTGTTAAGGTTTTCTGTTTTTTGACAAGCAATGTGACCAAAGTAACAGAGAATCCGTTGGTATCAGATTGTGAATAGTCTAGTTGTTATGCGTAGTTGGTAGAGGATAGCAGTATTTTTCGTCAACATCACATCTTGAAGGTTTCTGTCTTTTTTTGTTCTATTTTGCCCGAATCGTCCTATGATTCTGAATCATAAAGAAATATCAAGAAAACCACTGTTCTTACTAGTCTCAGTTTGGTGACATTGAAAACCTTTTGTCTTACTAAATACGTGCCAGCTTGCTCAATGCAGCTTTGGTCATTTGAGTCCTCTTAATTTTCCTGTTACTTTCTTCCTGGTCAGATCCGAGGTATATAAAACTCGCCAACAAATTCTAAATCCGAGAGTTTTCCCGTCCTAGGAAGTTGACGGTTTCTGTCGATAAGCATGACTTATGTCTTCGACTTATTCATAATTAGTTCAACCCGTCCACTCTACGAAACATGCCGGCTAGTTCCTTCTCCGAAGATGCAGAGAATGTAGCATCGTCCGTACATCTCCACCTACTACCATTTTTTAAGCTTTCCTCATTATGTATTTACCATATATATTAAAGAACATGGGAGAAAGAATACACCCCTATCTTACCTATTTTCTGGTTTGAAAAGACCTGAGATGATGTTATTAACCCTAACTATGGACATCCCGTCTTGGTACAGATTAGTTATCAGTAAAACAAGCTGCTGAGGTACACCCATCTCTTTTAGTATGGTCAACAACCATCTAATACAATAAAATGCCTTCGAGTAATCGATAAAGCATATTAACATCGGCTTTTTTCAGTTATTTGCCTCATATTCACAATCTGTTCTCTTGTGTTTCGACCTTTCAAGAAACCCGCCTGTACACTGAGTATCTGCCACTGAAGGTATGATTGTAGTCGGCCATTGATTACGTAAAGCATTATCGTGCTAGCATGAGCGTTAAGAATAGCTGTCCGGTAGCTTAGGCATGTTCTTATTAAACCTTTCTGTGCAGTGGAATTAGTAGGGATTATTTCCAGTCAGAGCACCATCTGTTTGTTTTCTAGACTGTCAAGCACTATCTTCACTCCTTGATCTCCTAGGTGTTTAACCTCTTCACCAAAAATTGTGTCTCTACCAGCCGTTTTATTTATTTTGAGTTGGCGTACTGCACCTTTGATCTTAAATTTCAGGATATCGGGTTCCATACAATGCTTGTCTATATTCACGGTACTTGCAGCTCGTGTTGTCGGGGTATGGGCTTTCACAGTATGATCTCTATCTTTCTGTAACTTGATCTATCTCGCTCAACGGTCTTTCCTCGTAATTTTCTGGGTTATGTTCTCAGTTTGAATTCTCGAGTGAGGCTTCTAATTTTCAAGATGTCCCTTGTTTGAAATTTTTGCGCATGATATATGTCCTGACAGACTATTATAGCCCCTACCGCACAGACGTTGAACCTTTGCTAAAGCTTTTCGGTAGTCTGCAAGAGCAGAGTCAACATATCTTTGAGTTTCTACCGTTATCCTATACTTTTCTGGGAGCATCATCGGCCTTTCTCTGGCTGTTCTCACGTGATGAGAGTATAAGATTTTTCACTCTGTTCCAGTTGTCGTCGACGTCATCGTGACAATTTACGGTAAAATTGGCTGATTTTGTCTTAAAGCACTCACTGAAAACTGTTAATTCTCTACGTTTAGATTTCCCTTGTGTCAATTAAAATAATTGCTGGCATCTTTTTAGTTTAAGACATATCTCTGCTACTAGGAGTTTGTAGTCACTCCCATTCAGTTCCAGGATATGTTTTAGTGCTAGTTCTACATGATCTCCATTTTTGTCAACAGCAATGTAGTTTATTTAATTACGTACTCGGTCATCTGGCATTATTCACGTGTGCTTTTTAAAGTAGATATTTATAATCGTAAAAGAGTTTTCCGCGCAAAACTTTAGCCATATCTCGCCCCTGTCATTTCTAATACCAAGTCCATATTTGCAACTACTTCCTGTAGGTAATCATCTTTTGACGTGTTTCTAACCTTGACATTAAGGTCGCTTACTAACTAACAGAACTGTGATATCTTTTTCGTCAGACTTTTTAAAGTATCATCGACTTGGTTGCAGAATGCCTCAATATCAGATTTTGGTGCACATATCACTACCACATTAACACGACATGGTTTTGTGTTGACCCTCAGAGTTAATATCTGATCACTCACTGGATTATATCCTAGAACTTGTTAATTTGGGACAATACATATCGAGCTACACCATTATTACTTTTGTTTCTGAGCCTGAAAAGTATGCAAGTGTGGCCCTTCGCGGTTGTATACTATCCTGATCGTCTCATGTGAGCTTCGGTGATACCCAATATTTTCAGATCGTAGTGTGCCTGCTCTTTGTCTATGATCTTTTCTCTGGTCGAATTATTCCCCGAACATTTCAGGTTTCCAGCCTTATCTTTTTGCGAAGCTGTGCATCATGACCAGTTGTTTTGTCACCAGTGACATACTGTCCGCATTGTGCATGGCACCGGGTAGTAGCTGGATTTTATCCTGTCACTCTGTCTTCTTGGTCCAATTTCGTAGGATTTCTTGGGAATATAGTGCAGTGTGTCTTCCTTTACCTTCTGCACCGTGTGATATAAGCAGTCAGTACGTCCTGCTGCTAACGCCTAACGTCCGGTTGAAGTAAAGAATATGACCGGACCCTTTTCTACTTTACGTTATGCCCTACATTTTAACACACGTTATTGTGACGTGCTCGTCAAATATATGTCGCAGGAGTTGATATGATAGTTGAATATAATTCTTATTATAAAAGCAGAATTTAGATAATTACTGCAGATAAGGAACAGCAGTTGAATGCGGTAGAAATGGAGTACCTGAGACGTGTAGCAGGGATATTAAGAGTTTAGCGTATAACTAACAGAAATATTGGACATCAAATGAAAGCAGTAGACAAAATAAAACTGGTAGATTTACGATATTTTAAAAACCTAACTGGAGTGTCCAAAAATAAATGACGTAGACGCATATGTACGGCAGCAAAAAAAAACGGTAATATATATATATATATATATATATAAATAAATTTCTAAAAAAATGTTTACTTACTTTATCCTGTATTTTTGTAATATATAGAAATTTTTGTTTCAAAAAAAGGACTTTATTGTAAGAACTAATATTGTGACAATAAAAATATAATATTATTTTAATAATATAGACGTTATTTTTATATATAGGAAGGACTCAAATGGTTTTCAATAAATATGAACACAAAAAAGATAAAAAGTTTCAAACTAGAGAAAATGAATGAACAAAAACCGTTCATGTAAATGTTGTACTTTAGAAAGATAAAGAAGGATAATTGGAAGACGGAAACATTTTTTGCAAAATTTTAATGTCTTTAAAATGTGAGTATTTCTAAATTTATACAGGAGTAAGGTGTTCGTCTTGATTTTAGTGAAATAAAAATTGCCACCTTCCTTCTTCAAAATAATTACGCAAAGATTCTTGTTTTGTTAATTCTCACTAAACAAATTAAACATAGAACATGCTCGTTGGAGCTTTTCTTGCACCAGGAAGCGTTAATCTTAAACATTCTTAATTTTAAGCAAATAAATTTCTGAATCTTGTTTCATGTAGTTTTATAGTTTCTTGCTTACTATTGGGCCACCGCACGAAGTAGTGACAGGTATGACTACTACTAACGTTAATCACTACATCATTTAAGCTCCTATTGTCGAGTCTAGCTAACGCTATTAAACTTAAAACTTTAAGTAAAAGGTACAGAAAAGTTTTCCAAAGTTTACAACATAACAAAAACTGGCGCGAGTGTTTTAAGTACTTGTCAAAAGGTAACTAAGTTAACATACTGTTGTAATATTATTTTTATACCGTAATTTATGTGTATTTAATTTTTATTATTTATTATTGATATTATTCTATTGTCAGCCATTTTGAAACTTGTCAAAAATATCTCAGTATGAAAAAGAGTATGGTTCATTAGACATCCTGTGGCATTTTTAAATAAACTCTGAAACTACTTAGTTTGTTTGGATTATATTCTCAGAAATACAATAAGAAAGATAAGACCGACAATAAAATGTAATTTAAAGTACTGCCCTTGTTAGCAGAAGATAAAAGTCTGCTTATATGTGCGAGAAGAATGTATCGGCATAGATTTATTTTTTTTATAATTCATAAAATTGTAATTTGAATTTGTTTTAGGCGGGAAATATTTTTTTATCCCATTTATTTGTTTTACTTACTTCATTTACAGACACTTAACTAAAGAGCAATTCTTATTACAGAATTTTTTATTTTCAAAATCCGATATTTATTAATAGACAAATCCAAACGAATTTTTACTGCGTTTATATTGACAATGTAAGTACAGCCCATGCCATTAATGATAAAAAATAATAATTTTTTTTGGCTGACCTTCACAGCCTTGTTATGTGGTACATATTCAAGAAGTTAATGTTGATGATATTTTACACATATAAAATGACAAGTATGCACTTTAAGTTGTCTTTTGGCTGCTAAATAATTCTTGACTTATTGTCGCAGATGAGTAACTTGACATAATACAACAGAAAAATTGTGTCATTTCACACGATTTGAAGGCCAAATTAACATCGAAGTTTCGAGAGATTCACGTTCTCAAAATAAAGTAAATAAGATTCGATGAGGTCTTCAACCTACAATTCGCACTGCAATAAATCTTTCAAAATATTTTTTGTTTGTTTGCTGAGTTGTTCAGTCAAAAATTAGCCTTATTGCTATATATAGCATTCTTACCAAAATTCTGGTAATTTCGAGCTTCTTTAAAGCTTTGACGGCAAATCTAGGTCTCAATAAAAGATTATTAGCTTGGAATCCGTCTTAACTAGATGTTATACTAAGAAATGCACAAGTTCTCTGTACGACAAAGAATGGGGAGGTTTAGACTACTACTTAGACTATTGGAGACGATGGTAATGTTTTTGTTTGATTTACGATCACGTTCAGCCATCAAATAATCTACTACATAGCCAGCCGACTCATTTTTTTAATGAGGTAATATAGCTCTTATTTTAACAAGTAGAGAGATCATAATATTTGCGTAACGAACATTTTTATTTAACGCTAATAAGGAAGAAAGTACTCAAAATCCAATGGAGAAGTCATATTATTAACTTTGTTTTTTGCCAATGTTTACATAATTACGCGTAAGAAGTCAGACGTGGAGATTGCCGGTTGTCTAAGCATCAGCAAAACGCAAAACAAACAATGTGCACAAATTTTCTTCCACTTCGCTGTAAGACTGTCTGATGGCGACGAAGTACCATGACGTATAAGCAGTACAGATAGACCTTAATTTCTAGGCGTTGTTGAACTATGTGTTTTCTATGGTATAACAGCAAATCTTACTGATTATTTATGTTACTTCAATTGTCAAAAACGCTAAATGTTACCAAATGAGAGAATTTAAAAAATTCCTTTATATGTAGCACATAAAGCAATTAAATCATTGAACTTTAAAACCAACACCACATATTCAATCACTAAAAATGACAATTACACAATATTTTTATACGGAAAATATTAGCACTTTTTATGAATTCATGGTTTCAACATTAACACTAAAGAATTAATGAAATGGCATGAAGCAATAAGTGTAATAAAATAATATAACGTGACTAACAAATAAATACAATTAACAAAAACAATACTTTACTATATTCAGTTTCAATAGAGTGAAGGTTAACGATGATTAGTGCGTAATCACGTCGTGTTCTCTCGCTTAATACATCGTGATTGATTGGTTGGGAAGGCGCTGCAGAAAAGGTTTTGGGTTTCTTTACTTCATCCATGATTTTGTCATTATGTTTACGTTAAAGTATAGTAAATACGAGTTAGCCAGTGATATTATAAAATATGTGGCAACTAAAATGGCAATATCAAAAGAGCAACTCGTAAGTTTGTTAAACTACATAAAAGAAATGATAATTTAGGTCATGTTTTTACATTATCACAAGTATTTTTTCGTGAAAATAAATACGTCACAAAAGAACTAAACTCAAAGAAAAACTATTAGAATTGATATCAAGATATGACTTATATACATAAAAAATTTTCTGATAACCATAATACTCAACTACAGGTTTAATAAAATTACGAGAGAAACTGTAAATAAAGAAACCTTACTTATGTCATTTAGTTATAATAACACAAAATAGAAAATGTCGCCAAAATTAACAGGTATTATAATAATGAATTGAAGTAAAGTTAAATATTAGTAAACTGTTGCTTATTAAAATTGGGTAATTAGTAGAAACGTACTATATTGCACTGAAACATATGTTTATGCTCGTCGGAGAGTTGCTTATGTTGTTTCTTAAATATGAGGTCTGGGGGAAATGGTGATGATAAGTGTGAAATAGACTTAGAAGAAGTGTTCCCAGCCATACGAACTTGACACGTGTAACTTACACGGCGTAAAAATATCTCGCCATAGACAAGGGTACATTATCAGCAAATTAGAGGATTTGAAAGAGGGCATATTATTGAGCTACATAAAAAGGGGGTTTCTTTAGAAAAAATAGGTCGCCATAACAATACTGCGGTGCAAATGGAACCAGTAAGTTGAAGAAGACACATATTTGCAAAGATCAAAGTCTTGTGTAATACAAAACACAATCAACTGGGAGGATCGTCATCTTCAGAAACTATGGGGTACCATTACACGGATGCAATTATCTACCTCCTCCGTTTGAGGTCGATTACTCGCAATGGAACTAACACAACGTGCTTTCTTGCGACTGCCACTCTGCACCGGAAAACATGCGCAATGTGCAACGGAAATGCATTTATAGACTCACGAATGGTATATACTAATTTTTTCTAATAAATACAGGTTTTGTTTAAACCAAAACAATGGTCGGATATTAATGCGCCGTAGACCCGGAAAAAAGTGGAAAAAAACTACATTCGTAAAATTCACACAACGCGAATTTTGGATATTGTGGTAAAGAGTTTTTTTGGAGTTAAATACTCCCTAAACTATCCAAAAATATAATCCAAAAGTTTTTTAAGGGGAGAGGACTTTTAAAGAGTCTAAAAAGTGAATTTTTCGGAAGAAACCAAAGCGCTATTTTGCGGGTACTTCAAACGTGCTCGATTGCGACAACGTTTTGGTCCCTGCCTCGAGCTTAACTAGTGTCGGCAATTTTATGATTTGAAATGTGACTAATAGATGTCTCTACTACTCAAATTTAAGATCTGTATAACCATATGATTCCAGAAAATCCGTTGGGAGAAGTAAACATGGCGTAGTGCTTGTACCTGTTTGCCTTGTATTTTTTGTATTATTATGAGCCAACCAGCTTATTCTTTCCATAAAGGAAACAAAAGAAGATAGATTGTGTAGAAAAAAAGAAGCTCGATCAACTGGAAAGTGAAAATGAGTATTTATGAGAGGAGGAAGCCGAACGCGTTGACATATCAGCGAAGAAAATTAAATTATCTGAAAACAATTAGGAAATAGATTATGACAGTACATTTGGATATCGCATTTTACAATTTGCCTCAGTTTTTGCTATATCTTATCAAAAGTTTTGGTGTACTCTTTCTGTCATAAAAAAGTTAAATTTACGGAATCCAGTAAGCAAGGGTTAGGTTTCAAAATTGTAGTAACTTGTAATGATGACAGTTGCTCCAAAATACAAAACAAAGCTTACGAAATAAATCGGCGAATTATATATAAATGTAATTAAAAAGTTTTGTGCTTTTATGGATTTTCCGCTGCCAGTTTTCCAAAAAAGTTATACCACTATTATATAATACTATCCATGAGGCAGTTCAATCCGTTTGCTCTTCTTCCATGAAAAAAGCTGCTCAAAAAGAGGAAAAAAAATAATCGAAAATAGTAAAAAGAATGGTATAACAGTGTCGGGAGATGGATGATGGCGTTGTCGTGGTTTATCGTCTCTGTTCAGAGTCATTTCTCTTATTTGGTGGTTTACTAAAGAGGTCGTCGATGTTGAAGTGAAAAGCAAGTATTACAAAGCTTGCGCCCATTAAAAACAAGAAGGTACTACTGAATATGAGGAATGGAAACAACTGCATAAAAAAGAGTGCCAAATAAATCACAAACGATAGGTGAAAAAAATGGAAGTTGTAGAAATGTTTCGTCGCGTAAACGAAAGAAATAAAATCGAATGCGTAACTTACATTGGAGATGGCGATTCAAAGACTTTCAAAGGGGTTTCGAACAATACCCAGCCGTCAAAAAGAAGGAATGTATCAATCACGTTCAAAAGCGAATGGGCAATCGACTTCAAAATGTAGTAAAGAAAACCAAAGGGCTGAGCGGCAGAGAAAAATTAACTAACAAATTAATTGGCAAGTTAACCATTTATTATGGTTTAGCTATTCGACGACACAACCATTCTCTCGACGATAAGAAAAAGGCCATTGGGGTTATGCTTTACCCTAAAATTTCTACAGACAAGAAGCTCCAACATCACTTGTGTCCGAAAGGCAAAACTTGTGGTGCTCTTGGTAATTGCAGAAAGCAAGTGGAAATTTGAAAGATTATAAACATGATAATGCTATGCCAATCTAAGTTTTATAAGCTGTGAAGCCCGTTTACGAAGAATTAAGCAAAGATGAGTTGTTGGCACAATGCTTAGGCGGATATACTCAAAACTCAAACGAAAGTTTCAATGCACTCGCCTGCTCGATGGCACCAAAAAGTATCTCCAGTGGGAAAACTGTGCTTGACATTGCCACACATCTAGCTGTAATATATTTCAACAATGGCTACTCTGGAAATTATGCAAATTATAAAGCTTTTAGACTTAACGATCGGACAAGCTCGTGCAGATGCAATATCTTTCAGAAATGATAACGACCACAAAAACCTTAAACTAGAAGCTCAATTGCATGGTGCAGGTATCGCAGATCAAAGGTAAACCGAAAATTTCATTTTTTCAAAATCATGTTTTTCGAGCTCCTTCAATTTTGAGCTCATTGACTTAAAAGTTTAACTGAAGCTTCATAATAGCATTATCTAGTGAAAAGTGTAGGATTTTTTTGATTAATTAAAAATTACCGTTTTTATGACCGATTTTCGAACGAATTTTTCGGAAAAAACTTTTGCTTCAAATCGGCGCCATTTTTTTTAATCGATTAATCGAACCACATCTTCTCCTACAGACCCATAAGATTTTTATCTACGATTTCTAAGCTGCCCGAAAAGCTACTCCTACGTCGAATCAACCCACTCTTTAATGTCTTAGACTATCAGTTCGTATCCCAACGACATTCCATAATCCAAAAACAATTAGCAAATCCTTAAAGGACACAAATAGTGTTTCATCCATATTGTTAGACATTAGCCAGGTCTTTACAAAGTTAAATTAGCTCTACCACCATATTTCAAATTTTTCAGGTCTGACCTAGTGAACTGTCAATTCTGAACCAAGATAAATGGTGAATTTTCGAATACCTTCCCAATTAAAGCTGAAGGTTATATATTATATACATCTGATTTACCTATCACAACACATACCACAATCGGAACCTTTGCTGAAGATACAGTAATCTTTGGGAGCCACAAATACCTTATAATTACTTTTTTATATATACAAAACTACCTCAACCTTATACAAGAGTATATTAACAAATGGAAAATTAAAATTTACGAGAATAAATCAATACAAGTAATGTTTACATTGCGCATAGAGCAATGCCTACCAGTTTCGATGAACAATCCAATTATTTCTAACGCATCACCAGCACGTTATCTAGCACTACATCTCAACAAAAATTTGAATTGGAAGCAACATATATTATAGAAAAAAAGCAAGTGACCTACTATTCAACAAGCTAAACTGATTAAAATGTAAAAAATCTTAACTGCCCCTCGAAAATAGAGTTCTGGTTTATGAAGCAATCGCCCGATGTATCTAGAAATATATCTCGATACTTTTTATGATAGTATCTAATCTTGAAATTATCCAGATTTCAATTTAATATTCTTTGAGCCATGGTATATATATCCAACCAGGTGTTACATAATGATTTCAACATCCTTTTGTCTAAGATATCATTTCAGAACTTAAGAAAAATACAATAACCCCCTTATTCAACCACTTCTGCAGCAGCAAGGCAACCTAAGATTACAAAGGTGTTAGCCAATTGACTTAAAACGAGGAGGTAGAATTCTAGAGTTTATTGTGCATCCTTCTAAATTGCCACTTCTCTAAACCTAGGCTTTTGACTAGCCACTAGAATCTAAGAAAAGGCTCTCTTGTATAGCTTTCTAACTTTGATTTTTTTCGCATAGTTTTAGGAATCTGGGCATTCTAAAGACTTTGAAGTAGCACAAAAAGTGGTTTGCAGTTTTCTCTCCTCCTGGTAGTCCCTTCTTTCTGATTTCTCTATATGGTATTATAATTTTAAAGTTTTTCTTAAATGTGTCCTTCACTTCCAACTCTTTCCTCAGTTTTTGATGCTTCCCTAGATGCATGCAAATGATTGGACCACGTCCTTGTATGAGTCTGTGGGTGGTTGCCCGTGGCAAGTTTAGTAACACTTTAGGGCAACAGTTGGCACCGTTTTCATAGTTTCTATAACGCTAAGGAATGTATGTCTTTAAACGCCACAGATCCATAAGTTATTACAGGTTTTACGATACTCGTGTATAACTATAGAGTAATCCTGGGGTTTAATACTCAGCTGTTACCCCATACACTTTTAGACCTTTTCAGTGTTACTTTGGCTCTTTGTGGGATCATATCTAAATGCCAATGGCAAGTGAACTTTTGATCGAAGATTGCTTCTAAATATTTCTAAAAAAAATATTTCTATGCCATTCAACACAACAGGTTGATAAACAAAACTGCCGCAATTTTATAGGGGCTAATTTTAAATTCTTTCTTTGTACACTATTTGCTTGTAACATTAAGGACCCACAAAGCACCCTATCGTGACTACTATGGGGTCATCTACATATCCTAGGCAACGAAAGCCCTCTGTAGATAGTTTTTTAATAAGTGCAACCGTAAAGACTACCCACAACAAGAGAGTACACCTTGTTAGGGACAGCCTTTGGTTGTTTTCACTTCAGTAGTTGCTTTGCCTAGGGTAGATATGATAGTCCATCTCCTTGAGCTTTTTGCAATTTATTGGCGTATTGAGTCGAATATTCCCTTAAGTGATTTGATTAGTGACCTAATGAAGACATTGTTAAACACTTTCTCAATATCCACGAACAGAGCTAAGCCTATTTTCTTGTCTTGCATGGCCTTCGATAAAAATCTGTTTAGGTTATCCAACGCCAGGTCTGTCAATTGCCTGCTAGGTATGCGTATTGGCAATCACTGAGTAGAGAGCTCATCAGTGTTATGCCTCTAACCTACTTATAAACCAATTTCTTGCAAATCATCCTCCAAAAATTTCTTTTAGCCTTGCGAATTTCTTTATTGTACTGTATAAATGCTTCCTTATAAGTATTCCAATCCTGGTTGTTATTGACTTTATAGAACAACCTTCTCCCCTGAGCTCTCAGTATCTCTCAAACTGTCTCTGTATTGTGAAAAATGTGAACACTCTTCTAGACTTTAGGTTGTTATATAATTCTAAATTATTTTCTTACAATTTCCAAAAATTGTTTTCTAATTATATAAATCGATATAGAAAAATAAAAAGCTTTTTAAGCTTTAAATTTAAGTTTACCATATAGTAATAAAAAAATCATAGACGTAAAAAGCTTTGGACTAATTAGTTAGCGATTTAATTTTGAATCTAACAAGAACTTTTGGAACTTTAGTGTCTATTATTTAATGGAAACTCTAGTTTTATTTGATATTAAATGTTACATTGCTATCATTTATAATTGATACATAATCCATATTGAACTTTCGGGTTTCAATTGCGCACCGTTTGCGTTCTGTGAACATTCCAAATTTACATTTGTACAGTTGGTATCTAAATACAAGGCAAAGTTCACCAAAGATCGCCAGAAATACCGTACACTTGTAAATTGGGTTTTAGAAAACATAGCAGTTAATGCCGATTTAAAAAAAACTCAGATTAAACGATGAAGCTCATTTTCTTACATAGCTTCGTGAAGAGCCAAAATTAATGTATTTTGGGATAGCGAAAATTTACATGTTATCAATGCATTTACGAAAATGCACTATTCGGTGTGCATTGTAGGTTGGGGAAATTATTGGCCAGCGCCGTTTAGAAGACGAAGCTGGCAATGCTGTTACTGTCAAAGATATACGCTATCAGGAGAAACTAAACAACTTATGTGTTCATTGAAACCAACGATTTAAACTTGAGTGGCAAGTGGTTTTAACAAGATGGGGCTACACGTCAATTTACTTCAAACCAAATTTCTTGGTTGTCATATCTCACAGAGGGCTAACATCGATTAGCCATCGCAGTCTTGCGATTTAACTTTAGAACTTTCCTCTGGGGCTATTTAAACGAAATGGTTTGTATTAACAAACTTTAGGGCTAAAAGAAAACACCAAACATGTAATTTCCGAAATAGGGTCGTATTTGTGGAAAAGCTTTATGAAAATCTTCATTAAAAGAATGGTCGCATGTGAGCGAAATCATAGAAAGCATTTATACCTGACACTGATAGCAAAAACATTTGGATCATTCCTATATTTTGTTTTAATCAAGAAGAACTACCTAAAGTTTAATTAGAATAACAAGATGCGTTTAAATTCTAAGATTTCCTTTTTTTTTCTCATCAGTAAGAATAAGTAGAAAGATGCGGTTAATTTTAAAAGATGCGAGAAATATTTCTGAATTTTAATATAAATGTCAGAACCATACAATGTACACATGTCGTATTGCCGCCATTGCAGTGAGTGTTGTTTTGTATACTTAAAATGGTATTCAAGAACAAGGTTTTTTTTCTTCTTGCGTTGTGAAACGCCCATCAAAATGTATTCCCAATTGAGTGCGATATTCGGTGAAGTTATTAGGGATTGGGTGCTAAACTTTAAATAAGGTCGAGAGTTGTGTGACGATGAACCGAAGCAGCCTCGGCCACGAAGTGGCCGGACCGAAACCATGATTGCGCGAGTGGAGCAAGTTGTTATAGAAGACCGTCGATTAGGTGTGCGTGATATCGCCCTTAAACTTCGCATTTGGGTGGGATCTGTGGACATTTCGCATGACGACCTGAAAATGAGGAATGTTTCTTCAAGGTGTCTTACGAATGCTGACCCGCGAACACAAGGCTGCGCGGGACACGTGATGCCGCCCTGAATTTTCGACCATGAAGGACACTCTGTGGCCGCTTATTTTCCACTCGAGGCGCTGTTGCATCAGTAATTTTCCAGTGGGCAAAACACACCCCTAAAAAGTGTTTTCAGCAGCCATGGAACCATGGTGATGACGTTATGAAAAATGGTACATTTAGATGAAGATTACGTTCTCGAGTAAGTATTTTAGAGATTTGAGCACTTAAATACGCCTCGTATAAAGAAACGAACCGAAATAAGTATTTTTACACTGCTTACATAAATTACTTATTTGTTGTTGTTTTTTTACAGTTTCGTATTTAAACGCATGCGAGCGTACATCGGGCGTCACATTTGAAGGCGGCAAATTAATTTCAAGTCTACGAGCATTAATGAAACAACGCACACCTGGCCCACGCAGCACGTAATAAATTGCATAACAGGCGCGGAGGGGACATTTCGCCGGTGACCTTTTTCGATGCTCCAGGTTTCATATTACGCCAAGAAACGAATCGCTACACGAAGGCGGAGGGACTCGACATTTGTTATGTAAAATAATACCCCCATAAACAAACCCAAAAATTTATCGAAAATATAGCCGCGCGTTTTGCAGCTCCTTTTGCGGCGCGGCCGCCCAATTAATAAAAATCAAGCGGCGCCATTTGCATATCCGCCGCCATCGACGGGCCGGTGCGGCGGCGCGGGCCGGCGGCCGCGCTTTGGCTATTTTAATTTATGCGCGATCGCCGCGAAAAAAACGACCTGCGCGCTGATCGGTGATAAAATTCGAAACGGGGAAGCGGCTCGCTTGGTATGCCCGCGAAATTTATGCAAAATGGGTTATAATGCACGGTAATGCCAGGACGGCCGCGCGGCGTTCGGCACGCACATAAATCGGCCGATTTGCGCGGGATGTTTTTTTAAGGCCGGCAGGCCCCGCAGGTGATGGATGCGTTTTGGGCAACGCCGGCCGGATTGAGCGTTATTGCTTTTAAATATAGTCGTTACATGGCGTTACACGTCGATTGAACTTGGGTATCTTCATCATTTGTTGACGTTTATATAGGACGGTGCATTTCACTGATTATGTATCAGGACAAACTAACGATGAGCTGGAAAGATAATTTTCCACGTATGCCAAATTTGCTCCATAGCAAAATACATGGTGTCCCAAAACTTTGTTATCAGATTTCGTAGAGCTGTCTCTAGACCGTTCATTCAATTAAGAGCCAAATTCTCAGGTTTTGTTTACATACAATTGCTGATCAAAACATGTGTTTTCGATTTCTCAAAATGTCTTCATAGCGGCACAGATATTCGATTTCTCAAAAGGTTCATTTATTATTAGCAACCAGAATTAAATACATCCTACGAGCTAATGTGTTGACTTAAAATCTGCAGGCTTATATTGTCGTAACGAGAGCTCCTCCATAGGAGTCCTTTCTTAGTCCTCGATCAGGTCAGCTGACCAGAATCTACATAGTCGTTATGGATGATGTCGTTTTAGCAGCGGTAAAAGCAGGACATTTGTGTGGATTTCCATTCGGTCGTGGTATTTTCTACCTCTTAGCTTGATAACCTGTTGAACCATAAGGAATTCGAAAGTCTTCATGTAGTGTTTGGTTCGATATGAACCATGATGCTTGAACTATCATACGGAAAACTTTTAAATGGCTTGTTTGTACTAATGCAATGTTGTAATTGCTTGCGAAGCCCTAAACGTCTATTCCATACGTCTATATTGGAATTATAATTGTTTTGTAGAGCAATATTTTGTTTTCTAACGGCAGTTGCAAATTATTTCCTAGAAGCCAGTGGAGATCTTTGGTACTCAAGTCTATCTGCTTTCTTGTTTTGAGGATGTGTTCTTTCCAAGTTAATTTTGCGTCCAAATGAAACTCGGGATATTTTGTGGTGGCCATTCGGGGTACTTCAACATTATTTTAATTTTCTTTTTATTCTTTTTATTAACTAGATTTGAAGCTACTGCGGGATTCTTGTGGACAGTCAAAACAGCAGTGTCGTCAGCAAAAGTTCCTATAGTCGTGTTTATGGTTGTTAGAATGTCTGATGTGTACAAGTTATAAAAGGTTGGCCCCAGAACGCTTTTCTGGGGAACTACTGCCTCAATTGGATAATAATCTGAGCTAGCCCCATCTGCGGTTTTTAAGTAGAATTTAAAGATTTTATAGTACTGTAGCGAAAGGATGTCATTAATTTTATGCAATAATCGATGGATTTGTTGAACAGTTGAATAACCTGCGCGATATCCTAATTGGTATCCAATTTTCTGGTGGAATGCCGGCATTGATTCTTTATAGTGGTAGTCTTTCTAGTACCTGAAAATTGTAGAGATAGAATGTCACATCATTAGCGTTTTTTCTGGTTTTGGTATTAATATTATTTTAGCTATTAACATTGTAGGACAGTGCTGCAATCTCAAGATAGCATTGAAGGTGTAAGTAATAAAACTTACTCCCTTACTCGACAATTCTCTGAGCATTTTTGGTGTTACTCCATCTAGACCAAAGCTCAACAACTAAAATAGTTGAGTTTGTCTTGAGCTTCATTTTGGTAAACGGTTTAATTTGAGGTATGTTTTGTGAAACATTATTAAAGTTTCTTTCAAGAACATCATTTATTTCTTGGTTATTAGGTTTGTATACGAAATCAGCCTTTTCTTGATTGCATCTGGCTTATTTAGCGTTGGATACGGCAAAAATTTTTATTGGAGCATTGTGTTCCTTTAGTTTCTTCTTGGATTTTATTGGCGCCAGATATAGTTGTCAATTCTGTTTAAACTGCCAATGTAGTCGGCAAAGAATTTTTCACTGAATTTTCTGTTTTGCTTTTGAGAATGGTTTTATTCTCTGATGCCTGGGTGCGGTGCCACCTGGATCTTACTTTTCATTTCTTAACAATTAATTGTTTCACTTCAATTGGTATTGATATTGATATTATATTTTTGTCAAGAATAATAGGCAAAGTGCATTCCATTGCTGATTGTTTAAAAACAGCTGTTAATGAGTCTAAGGCATCATCAAATTTGCTAGAAGTTTTGAAGCTTTTTTTAAAGTAGATCCGTAGCGACGCTCTGCTTCTGAAGTTGCCCCAGTTAGTTTTCCTGTTGTACATTCTTTATGCAATGGTCTGATAAATTACAAACGTACTGTCTGTTGCAATTATCGGGGAGTGATCCGATTACAAATCATAGCTTGAAATTACTTTCGTGTATGTGGAGGAAATTTCACTGGTAATAAAAAAAGTCGAAAAGATCTGGCATTTTATTAGAATCGCTAAGCCAGTAGATAGGAGGGAATAGTGGTTTTCTTGTATAAGATTTGCAAGCTCTCTTCCTTTTTCAGTTGTAAGCCTGGGGTCCCAAAGGGTATGTTTGTCGTTATAGTCGCCTCCGCCAATAAATTTTGAGCCTAGTGTGGTAAAGCAATCCCAAAAATGATTTATATTAAAATTGTGTTTTAAAGGACAATATATGGCAGAAACGGTCATTTCGTAGGAGGAACAACTCGACTTTCAGTGAGGTGGCTTGTGTTTTCTTTCATAGTTAGGCATAACACAATGACTTATAGCATTTTTGATTAGTATGGTAGTCTCCGATGTGCTGTGTTGTTCGGAATTGTAATAAGTTAAATGGCATGATATTTAAATAAAGAACTTTAGTAAAGCGAGTTTCGTTAATGGGAAGAATATCAACTGAGTTATGATGAACGTCTCTAATTCTCTTTTGTGTTCCACTGGGCAATTCATACAAATCTAGCAAATTTTGTTTATGAGCATTGTAAGAATGTTGAGAATTTTCCAGAAAAGTGCCGAGGTAATTGTGTTATCTTCTGAAGAGGTATTAGTTGTTTGATTTTCTTAGTATGTTTGAATAATTGTTGTACCGGTGTGATTGTATTCTGTAATTTATGGCGTTTGGTGAATATATAGTCTATTCTTAGTGTTGTTGGTTTGTTTACGAAAAGTATGGTAAAATTCACAGTCTCTACAGTTGGGAGGATGAGGTCCACCGTACAGTGCGCGTGTGATGGATATGTTGATTACACAAAATTTGGTTACCGTATATTTTTGTATGTCCATACTGCTGACATCGCATGCATGCATTTATCCTTTGGTTTTTATGGGTGGTTCAATCAGAACAATTCTGTTCTGAATTACCGCGTATGTTATATATTTATTATTTTCGGCCGGTTCTAGGTTGACAAAATATAAATTTAGTGGTTCTTTAAACGTTCTACTTCTTCTATTAAAAATGTTTCTGATTTTATGGCCCTGTTTACTTAACTCCTTAATTTGTAGGTTTCTAACAATCCTGAGTCTTTCATTTGACGTATTAAATTCCGGTATGTTTCTGGAGTAGAGCAGTTTTTTTTATACTGTTTTGAGTTAAATGGCTCGTTTTGCACAAATTTGTTGTAGCTTTTATCACATCTTAATAATTTGTGACCTCATACACAAATATCGGATGAAATTTTATGATAACTTTATTTTTGTATAAATGCTAGTACCTGCTTTGCCTTCTACATTTAGCTGGCCAAATTTATTATTTATAGATAATCACGTTATGTTGCTGGTAGCTGAAGGTATGTTTCTTTTTTTGGCACGTTTAACGGTTTTTGTTAATTGAGTCGTCGTTCTTGATCTCGTAGAACCCTTCATCACTAGTAGACGTCATTCTACGTAACCTTCTGCCTTTGATAACACTGTTGCAAGTAAGATACCGGAAAAGTATTGTTTTGGTTAAGAGGTGAGAACTGGTTCCAAGGTAGTTAAAAATTGTTACCTCTTTGCAGCGGCTGGCCTAACAGTTGTAAGTTACGTGTTTGTGGAATTGGCATTGGTACAACTTGTACATAATTGTTGTTTGGGTAATTTGGTTGATTGTAGGTGAATCTCGGACCATTAAATGCAGATTTGTTTATCTGTTAGTGTTATTGAATTTTTATAAATTAAGTTTAGTTATTTTATCACAATTATTTACAATTTACTTAGTTGTAATGCACACACATCCATACGCTACCAAAGTCGAGAGACTGCTGACTTTTGGTAAGATGTGAAAAAAACGAGGTCGAAATAATCAAATTATGGAAAAAAGATAAATAAGAAGTCTACACTGGATCGCCGAGCAGTCATTCGGTAAGGTTTTAATTCAATGTGGAAATATTTTATCTAATTTCCATTAAATTAAATTAGATTATTTTAAAATGTTTTCTTTGTTGGCAAAATACAGTTTCATCGAAAAATGGTTAAGTACAGGAAGTATTCTGAATGATAATGAGAATAGGATCGGAAGACCACACAGTGACCACTGATAATATTATCAAAAGAGTTGAGAAACATTTCGAAGGAACGCCTACAACATTAAAATGCTCTAAAAAGGTTCGAAATTATAAGATCATCACTTCATTAGATCGTTAGCTAAGAGATACAACTATTCGCTTACAAAATACAGGCATTGAATGAGAGAGACGTCGAAAATCGATTTCAGTTTGCTCTCCTATTAACACAACTGATCCTAATCAGTCGATTATAAGAAGATATGGTTCTCTAACAAGTGTCACGACAAGTTAGAAGATTTTGTAAACACTAAGAACTACCGAATATGTGGGTTAGAAAAACCAAAAGTTACTGCAGTGGGTCCTCTACACTCAAAGCGCTTAACTGTGCCATGAGCTATTATGGCATTGGTCAAATATATAAAGAGAAGATTTTGAATCCGTTTTTCAATTACATAAGTCGAACTTTACAAAAGCGTGAATTGTGGTTTATGTAAGATGCCGTCAGGGTTCATCAAATTCGAGATAATATAGATGCTATCTCAAAAATATTAGATTCGAATTTATTGACTGGACAGTATATTCGCCGCATTTAAATTCTTGTGACTATGCGTTATGGGGTTTAAACAACCTTGAGATTCTAAAAAGAAATTATCGAAGCAGTAGAGTCAATTTCAGGAGACTGAAAGCAGAAAATTGTTAACCATTTGTCAATAGGTTGAGAGCGATCAAAAGCCATTTCAAAAACATCTAGTTAGTGCAATGTAATTTGCGTGGTTTTAATTATATTTGTAGTTTTTTTAATAATTTTCTTCTCGACCTAAACTTATGGGACACATTATAGTATGCGATAAAAATGGATCTCTTAACCCAAACAACGCAAACACCTTGTTTTTCAATCACATGGGCAATATCAGCAAACCATGCAAATGCAAAATTTATTCAATCAACAAATTCAATGTGATCTGCCTATGAAACCAGTACGACAAGCCATCAGCATGACTATATTACGCCTTATTTTCAAGCTAAGTTAGGATATGAAACAGTGTAGTTAAATCTTTGAAGTACTTAGAACATGAAGAAAATGTCTCTCTAACCATCTATTCATAGCAAGTAATGAAGATACAAAATAGTATTACACAAAATACTAAAACTGCATTTGTTATATCCACAACCAACCAATTCAACTCGCCAATAAATGGATCAACTAAAAGTACTAATACCAATCCAAATACTTTAATTTTTTCCCATTTATATATATGAAGTAGTTGTCTATAAAAGGTAATTGACAGTCTTTCGACAGTCACAGAATAAGAAACTTATTATAGTAAAGCACGGAAAAACTAAACCACCATATTCCCGAAACCTACAGAAAACTTATTTGACATAATTAAAAAAAAAGTAATCTATCATATATGCCACATAAAGTAAAACGTACACAGTGGTTATTATAAATCTCTATTACTCAATCCTTACCAAAAAAAGAAATAAACGCAAAAGGTCATACTGCTCGTAACTCTATAAGTATAATGCACAGAATTAGCAAATGTTATTCTGTGTAAGTTTCAAGCTAAAGAAAATGATAAGAATATATGTAATTTAGAATTCATTGGTCATATGAGAATAAATCTCAATCTTTCTCACAGAAAAACGACATTACACAAAGCACGACATACTATTTGTATGGCCACTGTAGATCATACTGTAGACGATAATTCAGATGTGTTAAATGTGTACAAAATTCAAAACCACCCGTGTCGAACTGTAAATGCTGAAGTATACAGAGAACTACAAAACTTGAGAGATAAATCAAGAAAAAAGTAGATATCAGAAATAAATCATACTCAAGCTTCATTAGTGCAACAACAAAGAAGAACCGATTTTCCTACAAACTGCAACCCCAAAGCATAAAAAAGTTAATCAAAAAATATATTTTTAATCAATATTTAATTAATCGTTTAACCAGAACAGTATGATATTAAACATGTTATCAACTGTCATTAAACCAACTAATTTATTAATGGATATTTTATTACTCCTTATAGCTCTTTGAAATACCAGTGGTTGGACAAATCTTAACACAGAAATAATCTACTTTCTTCAAATAAATAAAATAAACATAACGCTCATATCTGTAACACATATTACTGACCGAACACTGTATAAAATTCCATCTTATACAACGCCCATATTCATCCAGATGAAACAACACGCGAGAGACGTACTAGAATGCTATTTTTATTTAAGTAGAAAGTCAAGCATCAGTAACTCACGTTAATGCTAAATCAAGATCTACCACAATAATAAAACTTTATAGTCCACCCAAACACGTAACCAATATTGATGAGTACGAAACAATGTTCAACCTATTGAAAAATATATTTCCAACTGAATGAAACTGAAACGCCAAGCATACCAAGTTATACCACTGAAATATAGAAACTCACTGCGAGTAATTATAAACAAAAACTTCTCCCATCTAGCCACTGGCGAGCCAACTTACCAGCCTGTTTGACTTCTTTGTTGTCAACAACATTGAATCTAAATATTTTTACATTAAATCTGCTTGTAATCTTTCATTGGACCACACATATTATTATGAAACTTCCCTCGCCTCAACTTGTTGGGGGAGTTTTCATCTATAAAAAACTGAAACATTAAACATTAAATTAAAACACATTGAAAGTGCAGTAGAATACTTTATCAACACGATGACATAAACTTAGATGAGATACTACCGATACCACAATGCGGTTTTCAAGAAAACAACAGCGTCATATAACTGTAAATGAACTAGTAAGACGTTTTGGAGAAAAGAAAAATATGTTTCAGCCTATTTAAACATTATGCAAACATTTGGCCGTATTTGGCAACTTGGCTTATAAAAGTTAAAATTTATTCTCCACGCCTATTACTACCTTATCTTAAAATCCTATATTGGGGATCATTTCTTTCAAACTAAACATAATGATTATTATGTCTCTATAATTCATCCAATTGAACTAGACACACCACAGGGGCCTTTCCTTATATTTACGGCAGATATTTCAATAACGAGTAACCCTTATAGTACCTCATGCCATCCTATCTATGAACAACAATTCCTATATAGTCGCACCAAATTAACAAAAGTAATTTTTACAGCTAGCAAAACTAATTGTCAAAATGTCTAATTAATAATAGTCCCATGTGCGGTTACGGTTTACAAACTGAGAGGTTAAGATTCCAAAATGTTTGTCCCCATTGCCTGGTTGTCACTTCTTGTTGAAAGTGCACACAGATAATTAATTATTTTTAGTGACTAAGCAAGACACGTCAGGCATTTGGGTCCAGAACCGAACATGCACCTGTTCGCATCATCAAAAGGCACCTTATCCAACATATAATACTGCTACCTTGCCCATCAAAAATGAAGTTAAATATCTAGGACTACCATTGGACTCTAAACTTGCATGGAAGCCCACAGAACATCCAAAAAGTTTTATCAGATAAATTGATTACTTGCCGCAACTCCAAATTAAAAATAGAAAAAAGTACTTCTGTACAAATGTATTCTTAAATCTCTTTGGACGTATGGGTTACAACTATAGGGTTAAACCAAGCCCTCGAATTCAAAAATTATACAACACATTTTCCGTATGATTTTAAACGGACATTGGGGCAACAAGATTATTCACGATAACTTACTCGTTCCTAAAGTTAAAAAATATATCAAAATATTCAGTATTATCTGGTTTTAACATCTCCCAAAACACTCTGAGTAGGTTGGCCGTCTAATGAATGTATTTGAAGAACCTTGAAGACTGAAGAGAAAACGTGCAACAAACCTACGAATCTAATTATATTATTTACTGTATTTTTTATCAAGCAACTCAATTTGGAATGTGGTTAGTGGAGCACTCTTGTCCTCAGGGACATTTATCCAATTTACTGAATATTCTAAGAGGACAAATAGTAATTTTTAAACAAAAAAATAAAAATTCTCCCTACTTTATTTTTGCTCTCCGTGATCACAAAAATAAGATAATAGAAATCTAACAAAGTTCATAATTATGTATTGCAACAGAGTAAAGAGCATTTTAATTAAGTATTTCATAGTTCTCCTACTAGGTGAAATTAGGGGCAGGGGAGTATTTGCACAAATGTAGAAATCTATAAGAAGCAAATACACAATAAGAGCAAAAATAAAAGTAAATTTACTTAAGTTGTTGACGGATTTTTTAGCATTGTACTACACTGTCACTTTGCTGACTACCTCGCATACTTGGTTCATTCGTTATCTATCTTTCTGTTTCAGAATGGATCATCGTATCTATCGTTATTAATCGTCTATAAGTCTCTATCAGATAAATCATTACTTATGGACAATTGTTGAGCTGTCGCATCCAAAT
This sequence comes from Sinelater perroti, assembly GCA_036346155.1. Classification (NCBI taxonomy): domain Eukaryota; kingdom Metazoa; phylum Arthropoda; class Insecta; order Coleoptera; family Elateridae; genus Sinelater; species Sinelater perroti. The sequence goes on along the minus strand of JARFIY010000167.1, from coordinate 2,158,157 downwards.
CTTTCGATTTGTTTTGGATTTTCCGTGCAATTCTCAAAATTTCCACCTGCACGTTGAACCAACCATTTTTCCGTTCTTTTTTTTAAATAGAAAGCACGACTGCGTGAGTACTAATCTAATCTAGTTTGGCAAAATTGTTGATCGCCTATCTTGTGCATAGAAAAAGAAGTCTCAAACAATAAAAATTATGTAAGATCACCTTGAATCCGCCCAATTTGGCAAATTGCAACTGTGTAACCACTCAGCCCTTGTGAAAAAGCCAGAGTTTTACTTCTTGGACTTAGAAAGTTTGTAGTTTGTAGTATTGATGAGGCTTAAGTTTGCAGCACAACGCTAGTGTCCGTCCAGTATAAGAACGAAAAGATCACTAACGGTAGGTTTGACGTGTCTAACAAAATGCTTTATTCATTCTTCGATTTCATTCCGAAGAACTCTCCATCACCTTTGAATTTTAACATTTCTGTAAGCAAAACAATTAAGAGGGGACGCATTATTCGGGGGTATGTAAATACTTCCTTCTTTTCAAACAACAGTTTTGTGTTTTAAATGAAGTATGTGATCCCATTGTCGCCATTGTCACAGATTCTTTTGGGGTTCTATCTACAAAAATGCACTATGGTGTGCATTGTAGGATGAAGAAATCATTAGTACGTACTTTTTGTGACAAAACTGGCAACGCTGTTGCTATTAATGTGTTTGGTGCTCATCTCTAAACCCGTGTCCCATCTCTACGGTAACCTTTATTGTCCGCCAACCGACCCTCGTCGCAACAAAACGAGTTTTACCACCGCCCGGCATTCCGAGTTGAACCATCGTGAGCGACGGAGCAGAGCCAGCCGATCCAGGTGCTCACTTTGTGCTGGTACGCTGTCGTTGCCTACTGTACGTTCCGTCCCGTCCGTGGTGCCTCAAGATTAAAGCCGCCAGCCAGCCGACCCAGCAGCTCTATTGCGCTGTGCTGGTATGCTGTCGTTGCCTACTGTACGTTCCGCCCCGTCCGTGGTGCCTCAAGATTAAAGCCGCCAGCCAGCCGACCCAGCAGCTCTATTGCGCTGTGCTGGTACGCTGTCGTTGCCTACTGCACTTTCCGCCCTGTCCGTGGTGCCCCAGGATTGAAGCCGCCAACGAAGAGCACGCCGAAATCTGCCGTCCATGTTACCAGAGACCATTACTTGCGTCGGGAGAGCGCACAATTGACCTGCCGCCCACCATATTTGCAGTTATTCAAGTATAGTTGTATTGTGCGTTTTTTTTTGTTTTTCTGTTTCGTTGTTTGCTTAATTGTTATATTATATTGTATAAATATATAGTTTACACAGCTCCGCTTTGTTTTATTTCCTGTTTTGCTTATCGAGTCACCCTATTGCGCTTAATTATCAAACACAATGATTTAGGTTACTGAGATGCTAAACAACTTTTTTTAACAAAATCAGCGATTGAACTTAAATAGCATATGGTCGCAACAAGAAAGGTTTTACTTCAAAGAAAATTTCCCAATTGTGTTATCTCGCAGAGGGTGCATTGATTGATTGCCGTGATTTTGCGATCTAACCTCGTTAGACTTTTACTGTAAGATTATTTGAAAGAAAGGGTTCATATCAACAACCTTGCTACGATTTCAGGGTTAAAATAGAACATTAAATGTGTAATTGCTGCAATAGAACTGCAATTATGGGAAAGCAGTGTCGTGTCAGTAATTCCCTGGAGGGCATTTGACCGCCATCACATTTCATATGTAAGCTAGGTCTGTATTTTATACTTATAGCAATAAAATTTTGTTTTATTCAAAAAAACATCCTGAAGCCCAATTTAAATCACCCTATATTTTATTGTTCTGTGTAGTCTGATCTACAGCTTTAATGCATAATATGTTTTACTGCTGCTTTTTTGATATTTTGTTTAACAGGAACAATGCAGTTAGTTAGTGAACTATTTATTATAGCAGCTATACGGTTAGATAAACATTTTCCTTGATATATGGCTTAACTGATTCTTCTAAGCAACGCGCAGGTACGCGTTTTTCCTTTTCACTAACATACAGTCGTCTTGGCCCTCTATGGTCAGATTTAATACTACATTTGCCTTCTCAGCAGTTTGAGTAAACTAAATTATTAAAGAACATTCTAAACATTTAAATAGAAGAAAATCAGGAAATAAAGACGCTATCAACTTAACAAAGATAATGTTTCTAATTCCACTTAGAAGCGATATTAAGGATATAAAAACTAACAAAATTTCTAGTACAAGTTTATTTGTTTTTGATAGTTGATATATGGCACTATGTTTGGGTCTATTCAAAAATAGTACTATCATTTGAGTTCCCATATTACGTTGTTCAAGGTAATATCCCATAATTTAACTAAAAGCGCGTTAATATACCGTTTTAATATTTCCCAGTCATCCGTGTTATTACATCAATAGATAAAACTTAGCTTTTATTAAGAACTTAATAAAAACATTACAGAAAGTAAGAGAATGTTGCCCAAAACAAATTATACTGCTAGTTACGACAAAAACAGCTCTAAGTAAGATTAGAGATTTGTGGCAGTAACCTTACTTTCTTTTCACAAACAAATCCTCCTTCAATTTAAGGAATACTTTAATCAAGATTCGAAATCGAAAAATTGCTCTTGAGGATTTTGAAATAAAATCTGAAAAATGTTTTGTTTTTATTCAAGTACTACAGAGAAGTTGTACCAGTAGAATAAAGCCTTACCAGGAACAGAATGCGATACTATTTACAAACTACTAATAACAAAATTCCAGTCGAACCAAAATAATCATCAGCAATAATTTCAACCTATTTGTAAATTACTACACTAAAAAAGAATTTTCCGTATCCTTTAACATTCAAAATTACATTAATAGGGAGATATACAAGAAGAATCTTCAGCTTACTTTTAAACAAAAGTAAAATACTGATGTCAGTGCTCTTACAGCAATCGAAAAGGCAAAAAAAATTGACGTCATTAAAATGTAGTCCCAAATAATTAGCGTGAAATTACAAAAGGACTAATCTAAAGCTCCCCAATGCCAAAATATTGGATTCACAAGAGCTACTGCTATAATGCGTGTCACAAGTTCCCAATATGTACTAATTGCTGTGAAAATTGCCCCGATGATTAACTGAGTTGTCTAGGAACTTGTTTCCATTGGTTTTTGAGATTCCATTTGAAAACCGTTTAATAAACAAAATTATGTGGTTTGTGCATCAGTTGGGTACAAACAAAATGCGATTCCCATTTTTCAAAAAAATGTCTTCAACAAAAGGAAGGTATTTGAAGGTTATTTTAGAACAGTGCAGATGATTGAATTATGTTACAGTAGTAGAAAAGATTCTAATGAAACCGTCCGATTGTGAAAGAAAGAGGTTGATCGGAAAATAATAAATACTAAGGTGAATAAGGTGACTGAGAAATGGCTGGCAACTTGTAATGTTCTTAACGTTGATCAAGGTAGAACTGGTCACCCCCCGTACAGTGCGCACAAAAGAGGTTATCGAAAATGTTGACAAACATTTCATTTAAAACCCAAGTTCTTCGGTTAGAAATGCATCAAAAGAGTTGTCTATCAGTAGATAATTACTCCGTGTAAAACTGGAAAAATATTTGGAAATATTTCCCTACAAAACCCAAATCCATCAGCTACTGAGTGATAAAGCCATCAAAGATAAATTCGAATTTGCTGTCATTCTCAGTCAAATTATCGAATCGAACCAAATCTATCATCAAAAGATATGGTTTTCAGATGAGTATCATCTCAAGTTATAAGATTCCGTCAACACTCACAACTGCACACAAAACCCGTAAGTCGTAGCTGTGTACCTTCTATATCCAAGAGGACAACTGTTTAGCGTGTCATCAGTTTTTGGATAAATTTTTCCGTCACATCAGCGAATCCCCCGATGAAAAGAGATGACTGCACGTTATAGGGTTTAACTAAGTATATTATATACCATTGAGGAAATCCGGAGAATCTCGAAGTACTAAAAAAAAATTTTTATGGGTGATCAATTTTATTTCAGAAGAAAAAAGGCGCAAAGTTATAAACAATTTTCCGAAATGCTTGACAAGTGTCATAAAGACATTTCGAGAATACTATGGTTTGGTCCATAGTTCAAATAAATAATTGTATTTTATTTCACACTAATCGCTATAAAGCTTTCTGGACACGGGGTAACAGATACAACTATTTTTTAGAAACAAGGAGTATAGGCGGCTCCAGAACTAAATTAATAAAACAGTAAGAAGAAAAAGCAAGCCCACACCTGTTAACAAACATGAGAAACTTCGCTCATCTGTTAAGCAATATCCCCAAAGCTAACTCACCTTGATACTAAAAAACAAATTTATAAACACCTGAAACTTCGCCCCTACTCAACACCTTACTCTGCCATCTCCCTTTATTCTAATCTAACCTTATTTTAAAAATCAAACAATTTTTGTTATAACATTATAAAGACCCTATTTAAATCATTTGTTGTAAGATATTTTATTGTACTAAAGTAATTTAGAAAAACTCACAAGGAGGGCTAGTCATCGCCTTAAATCGAAATATAATTCATCATAAATGTCAACCAATGAACAGCATAAACCTTAAGACAGTTGGAAACAGAATAACGGTTTACAATGTTTTGCTTACAATAACATAATTGTCGCAGGTAAAATTCTGGCCAAAGATCGAAACTTCACTTACTGCAAGTGAGTTTTATCTGCGGTTATTTTTTTAATCGATACATTATTAGAGACAGGATTTAACTTGAACCTCTTGAAAACCTCAATCGATTCAAACTACTGAAATTTATTTTTGCTGGCTTGAAACAAAGCCGAAGCGGCAGCGTTATATATTTAATTCCTCCGTTTGCGCGTTTGTTGATACATCCTCTGGAGGAACAGTTCGACTTTCTCTAGTGTCAGTAAATAATTAAGTCGCCAACACAAACCTTTAGCAGCGAAGGTAATTTTAGAATAAGTAAATCAGCACATTACCGTTTTATTTGAGCGTATCTGCACCATGACAAGGGCAGGCCACTGAATGCGTCACACATAGGATTTGCTTAAAATATGCGGCGAACGAAAAGGGGTTATGAATAACATAATAAATTGGTCCAATCTGCTCTGTTGCTTGTAGTCCGTAAAGTAGACCTGGGGTGCATCTTCGAATCAAGTCAAGTTTCTCTGATGAGTATTGGTGACATTATTTTAATTTATAAACTTTTCAATTAAAAATTTTTAACAAAAAAATTTTCGACTTGCAGACGATCAAAGTTTTGGAATAAAATAGTTTTAATTGAGCAACTATGTTAACTATATAAATGATTTATATTTTAAACGGATCATTTAAGTTGCAACCGGAAGCAACTCACCCCAAAAGAGAAAGTCCAACCAACTCACACTACTCGTAAATGATGTATGCAAGCGTTAGACGTGAAAGCCAGGACTCCTACTAAAAGGTAGTCCGTACTATCCCCTTCAAACCATCAAAGAGACAGCAAGAAACAAAGAGTAAGTCAAACTGCTAACATTACACCAAACAAACATAAAATGTCGCCCACTTTTCTTCACAATGTTAATAACCATCTTATTAAAAAGATAAAGTTGATTACTAAAAAGATCGTGAATCTGCAACGGCTATAAGTGGCAAATATATAACATGCCCCGGTGGCATAAATGTCAGCAATTTGGACATACAAAAATTAGTATTTTGCTAAACCTTGGCATACAAATTGCTTATACAACCATCTACCAAATGAAAAACCAGGCGACGTAAGCTGTAAAAGGAAATCCTCTCGCAAGTTACAAAGCTCGTCTACAACATCAAAAACTTAAAATACGATCACCGATTAAGGCAAACAAGACCATACCGAACCCAACTTCTTAACTGTCAAAAACTATACAGTGGAGTAACTCAATCTTTTTAAAAATCAACTTAATCAACCAGACATTTCTTCTTCTTTTTTCTCTATCTTCGATAACATACTAGAACTCCTACAGCGCTTAATTATTCCCCATGTGTCAAAGTGACGAGGGTGCCGCTGTCCAACCAACACCGACGATCAACTCCTTAAAGGTCCTCAGTGACCGCGAAAAGAAAATGTTACGATGTTCTCTAACCCCTGTCTTCACTGTGAGAAGAATAAAAGAGTCTCCATCACCGCCCCATTTTGCTTATGTCCATTGAGCTTAAAGGTCCTAACAAGGGAAAGCAATATTCAACATTATGCATCCTTGTCTTGGCTGTAATCATCAAGCAGCAAAGATAACTAAAGATAGTAAGCTAGTGCCACCGATACCAGCGCTTTGGACACATACGGCACTACTATACTATTGTGCTGTCCCAAACTGCATAAAGATCCACCGCTACTTGCGTAAACTGTTAGAGAACCCATTCAGGTAGCTTTAGGAAATGTTTTCCGGCAGGCAGCAACTACACCACCTCACAAATATTCAGCGGCGGCTCGTGGAAACTTGCTAACTCCCATTGAGCAACGACTATAGTGAACTCCTTGGCGCCAGCCACAACATATCCCACAGCAACCCGAACACCAAAACTGGGCCACCATCACTGATTATTTGTAGAACGTAGATCCCCTCACGCTTCATCAAAGCTATTCCTACCATGTTCAGAAGCCACTAAACACCTGGGTCACCAATAAGCTTCCACCACTCTGAAATGCCTACACAGTACCCCAACTTCGAATGCCAGCGCTTCCTAGAGAAGAAAGGGTAGAAGCTTAGACTAGAAAACCTTGTATCTCAAATATGTCAACTTCTCCAAAACAATCCTAAACTGGGGTGCAAATGGTATAACTGGTATAACTAGGTGTGTGTTTGTTTGTAACTGACTCCTCCTATAGTTACAAACTGATTTCAAATATTATAGTTACAGATAAAAACATAAATTATCATGAAGTAGTTAGACAGTATGCGCTACCTATAGGTGTTTTGTGTAGAATGTGGCTGTTAGTAGACACATGCGGTACAACTTTCATTTATGTAAAACCTTATATAGCCGAACGAATGTCATCATGCATAGATATGACTTATAATACGATTATTGGTTCATTTTTTTCTTCAATTTTTGACGAAACTTTGAGCTTGGGACGGACCTTTTTATTACTAGCTTAATACTTTCGTAAACCTAAGTCACATTTCCATTAGAACTTAATATGCATGACTAGACACGTTCGTGTGTGTCAAAGTAGAGTCTGGAGTGTTGTGTTCAAGACTCAATTTAGTTTTCGGGAAGCAAATAAACATGGCGTGTGTAATTGAATAGTATTCGAAGTGTGAGGTAGGTTGAGTCATCAGATTTTTGCAAGCTGGGGAGTTAATCAGAACAAAATACAACGCAGATTAGAAGGCGTTTATGCCCGAACGTTTTAAGCCGAAGAGAGGTCAACCGTGTTCTGGGATAGTGAAGGCCTACTGCCGTATGAATTTGTTGAACCGCACACAACCATTAACAGCGACAGATAGTGCGAAACTCTCTAGAAATTGCATACCGCTATTACGAGTAGACGATTACGCGAAGGAGTACGACGGCACAAGGGCCCACATGTGAAATCAAACTAAACTGGCAGCGGAATTAGGAGGTCTTACAACATCCTCCGTATAATTCAGATTTAGTCCCCTAGAATTTTTATTTATTCGGACCTTTAACAAAAAATTTGGCTGAAAAACGCTTTTTGAATCGGGAGGAATTGCAATACACCGTTGTGGATATGAAGCATACTAACATACAATCACTAACGCCGTCTAAAATGTATTTTTCTAGTCGGCCGTTAATAACTACACAAAAGTCGCAGCCAATTTTGCCACAGCTTTCTCCCGAACATCTGATAAGCAATTCTTGCCTTTCACCAAATCAGGAACTATATTTCGGACATGTGCAAATGTAACAACTTTAGCTGTTTTAACAGCAAACAACAATTTAAATTATCCAACTTTTAAAAATCCTCTTAACTAATAATGAGAAAATCGACAATCCCAATGAAGAAAGACTTTGGAAAGTAGTCAAGAGCGTTAAAAAAAATTCAACTCACAAGTCTTAAAGTTTAGTAGTAGATATATGCTCTAACTCCAGATAATGACGAAGCAAGAAGTAATGACAAACCTAGCAAAGCAAATACTACTACAAAACCTCCTTCCATATTTGTATATGGAGTAATTGACATACAAAAAAAAAACAACATTAAGTGATATAGTTGAGGACGAACAATATACTACAAAAAATATGGCCGATAATACTATAAAAATCAATTCTATTGCCCCCGATACAAAGCTCGTAAAATACATGAAAGAAAACTATATAGTGTTTACCACACTTACCTCCATAAGAAAGAAAAAGCATATCAAGTCATAAAATAGCTACACTACTCTACGGACTTTTTTTTATATAATATATATTAGCTGGCTCTACAAACAAGATGCAATACACGGCTATGTTACATGAATAAACTTATGACTAGGAGTACATTAATTTTTGAGAGAGGATTAAGTGAGTGCATTCACACCTCTGACTTACAACATTTGAGTTCTACTATTACTTAAAGCTAGTTAATCCAGAGTAGGTCCTGTGGTAGCTTACGCTTGATCCTAGAGTGTATGTTCTTTTGACCGAGGTTTAATTTAGTTGCACTTGTACACATCACTAATTTTTTAAAGAAGTTACTAGTTAGCTTGTGAATGTAGTCTGAGATTAGTGGAACACTTAACTCTTGATGTATTTGGCTGTTGCGTATGAACCAAGGGCAGTTAATTGCAAGACGTAGCACTTTGTTCTGCATAGTTTGAAGTTTCTTCAATGATGTTTTGGGTGCGTTACTCCAAACTGGGCATGCATAAGTTAATATAGGGCGGAGGATCAGCTTATAGATCAATAATGAGCATTCAGATCTACGATGGGATTTTCGGTTGATCAGCGGGTACAATAGAATGAGTCTTGTGTGGCACTCATTAATTTTTTTATTTATGTGATACCCCCAGTTGAGTTTTGAATGTAAGTGGACTCCTAGGTACTTTACTGCAGCATCCTTTGGGTTCCATGGTATATCATCATTGTTTAGCCTGACTGTTGGGAGATGGGTGTAACGTTTGAGTGCAAACATCTTTGCTTGCGATTTGGTAGGATTGATTTTTATTTTCCACTTTTAAACCAGTCACACGTTATGTTTACTGCATTTTGTAGTCGTTCTATTGTTGTTTCAATTGTAGCGCCCTGCGTTAGTATCGCCGTATCGTCGGCAAACATGGCTAGCGTTGAATTGTTTACCATGGCCAAGTCATGTACATAAAGGTTGAATAAGGTTGGACCCAATAGGCTCCCCTGAGGTACTCCTGCCTTTGTTGTTTTGATGCTAGAAAGCGTTGCGTTGATTCTTACTCTGAAAGTTCTGTTGTTGAGAAAGGAATTTACAATTTTTATTATATAAGCCGGGATGTTTATCTTGATCATTTTATACAGGATTCCTTCAAGCTAAACCTTATCAAAGGCTCTTTCCAAATCTAGAAATATTGCTGCGGTATATTTCTTTTCTTCAAACCCTTTCTCAATGAGTTCTGTTAATCTAATAAGTTGGTGAGCTGTTGAGTGCGACCGTCTGAACCCAAACTGGTGAGGCGGAATGACTTCGTTTTCGAGTATAAAGTCTTGCAGACGAGTGAGTATCACCTTTTCCAGAAGTTTGGCTAGGGTAGATAGTAAGCTAATAGGTCGGTAGCTATCAGCATTGTGCTTGTCTTTACCAGTTTTGTAAATTGGTAGTATGTTCGCAGTTCGCCAAGGTAGTGGAAAGTAACCTAGCCTCATACAGCCATTACAAATTGACGTTAGGTAGGCTACTGCTTTTTTGGATAGGTGTTTTAATATTTCGTTGTTTATCAAGTCTGGTCCAGAGGACTTGCGCCTAGGAAGACGCTGTATGTATAGCCTCAGTTCTTGGGCAGTCACAGGGGTTATTTCAGTAGTCTCCCGTATATGAAAGTCAGCTAAAGTGTTTGCTATTTGGGTCGCAAGTATGGGGTCGTGTTCATCTGCATTTGGAGTAAGGACTTTCTCTAGGTGCGCGGCCAATATTTCTGATTTTTCTTCTTCAGATGAGTGGGTCGTGTTGTTATTTACTAATGGATAAATAATATTTGGTTGTCTTAGCAATCTTTTAGTTGCCTTCCACATAGTGGAGTCACTCTACGGACTAAAGAAATAAAAAAAGAACTTACCTCTCAAGGACAAAAAATAAGGAATATTACCAATGCTAAACAAAGACAAACTAAACAACTTCTCAATATGTTCTTTGCTGACTTAGAACCGGCGAACAATAAAGATATCTATAAAATTACCAAGCTGCAAAGTATAATATATATTAAGCCCCTGAGAAGGCAAAAGAACATAATTCAATTCATGAATTTCCAACCATATGGTCATTAAAAATCATATTTCAGCAAAATTTTCATGTGTGTTAAGTGCGGAGGTTCCCATAGCACTGAGGCTTTTAAAACAAACCCAATACACCAGTCGCATATTGCTTATGTAAAAATTCCATCCAACAAACTATAGAAGATGCAACTTTACCATCGCTTTTATAATTACATCCAAAAAACAGTAATCCTATCCAACAACTAATATGGTACTAGTCCTAGCCCCTAACAATCAATGAATCCTTAAACTCCTCGACAAAGATTTACCTACGCTTACGCAGTGAGAAACAGTGTGAACAATACTATCCTCAATCAGAAAATAAAAATAATGCAAATTTAGGTAGATATATAATATAATGGATAAATTTCTTATATTGGCTCATAAAATGCCAATGACATGACTCAAGGTAAAGAAGAATTAAATTTTTTTCTTCAAAACTGAAAGTTAACAAATTTTATCTAAACATATTTAAATATAATGTATATCACAATAACCACTAAGATAGTACGAGACTCATGCTAGCACCACTACCATTATAAAAATAATTATAGACCACAATAAACTACAAGCATATAAAAAATACCTTAAAGTCACACCAAGTAAGAATCATCTGTAATATCAGCCGTATACTGCCCAATCGTCTCGGCCCAATATCATTAAGAAATATGTGTGCTTTAACCGGCACACCGTCCAGATTATTACTGGGCATGGCAACTTCCGGTCATACCTAGTCCGAATCCGGAAGCTGGCGGAAGATCAAAACAGATGCGCGTGTGGGGAAGTCAACGACGCCATGCACGTCCTGCTGACCTCCAACGCAGAGGAGGAGACCAGGGCCAGGGCGGAGAGGACCCTGACTACCAGCGGCTGGAGATGGCCACGAACGCAGGAGGAGCTTGAGGGACTTTCAAATGTGCGTGAATGGTGGACGGCTCTTGCGGTTTTTGTAGAACGGTGCGCGAGATTACGTGTTGACGCGAACTTGTGATAGGCGCGCGGGAGTTGGGAAAAACAAGTGTTGTGCGAGATGCGAACTCTTTGAACAATCTAACATACACTAAGTGCGGCGTAAGTTTTTTTTTTTTAGTTTATTTATTTAACTACAATCTGTCTGATGTGACATTCAGTAGTTGGTTTGGCATACATAAATAATTAACAATTGAAAGACATGAAGACGAAGCATCCATTAATGTTTCGTCTATATTATTCTAACCTAGTTTTAACATATATACATTTGCTCTATAGTTATACAACACAACTTACTAATAAATTACAAAAATCTGTCTGTTAGATCTAATGGTTTGAACCTTTTTAAACGTGGCTGTTCTACAGCGTCATCTAGTAAGCACTCCACTAGAGGATTAGGGTGAACATTAATGCGATCACGGTAGCGCGCACTAAACTTTTTTATTTCTTCATTAATAGTTGGAATTGCGAGATCACGACATATAGTTTCATTGGTAACATACCATGGGGCGTTTACAATGGATCTGAGCACTTTTGACTGAAAACGTCGCAGTATTTCGATGTTAGATGTTTTGCTGTACCCATAGTTGTATACCATAAGTCCATATGGGTTTAATCATGGCTTTATATAGCAGTAACTTACTTTCCAAGGATAGCTGTGACTTTCGTCCTATCAGCCAGTACATTTTTTGTACTTTTAATCCCAATTGTTTACGCTTTGTCCATATGTGCGTCTTCCATGTCAACTTCTTGTCTAAGTGCATTCCAAGGTATTTGGCACTGTCAGCTTGTGGAATTTCTTGATTGTTCAGGGTCACTGGTGGGCAGATGCCTCTTCTTAGTGTAAACGACACGTTCACTGACTTGCTTTCGTTTATTTTTATACGCCACTTGGTACACCAGCTCTGTATTTTATTCAGGTGAGTTTGTAATTGTTGGGATGCCACATTTGGGTCGGTATGAGATGTAAGAACTGCCGTATCGTCGGCAAAAGTAGCGACCATGTTTCCTGTTGTTATCGGGAGGTCCGCCGTGAATAGTAGGTATAGAACTGGACCCAGCACGCTACCCTGGGGAACACCTGAACCGATGTGGTATAAGGGAGTTATCTCACTGCCATATCTGACTTGGAAGTGCCGGTTGGTTAAGTACGACTTTAGGATTTCATAGAAGTCTGACGATAGGATTTCCTTGATTTTACAGAGCAGCCCCTCATGCCATACCTTATCAAAGGCCTGAGTGACGTCCAAGAATACTGCAGCACAGTATTTCCTTTCTTCGAAATCTTTAGTGATTTTATCAACTACTCTGTGGACTTGTTCAATTGTTGCGTGGTTGTTTCGAAAACCAAACTGGTGGTCAGGTATGAGATGATTGTCCAGAAGTATTGGATATAATTTCTCTAGTATCATTTTTTCGAACACCTTTGACAACACTGGCAGCAGACTAATAGGTCTGTATGATGCAGGTTGCTCTTTGGGTTTGCCTGGCTTAGGAATTAAGATTATCACAGCATTTTTCCACATATTGGGAAACTGTCGGAGCCTTAAAATTGCGTTGAATAAGTGCGTGATGAATTCATAGCCTTTCTGCGGTAGTTCTTTGAGGATATAGCCACTAATTAAATCCAGACCTGGGTTTACTTTTACCCCGACTCTGCTGCGATGGCGAGGAACCCGGTGCAGTACTCCTTCCCCTCAGAGCGGTGGCAGTGGCGGCAAGAAGGGCGGTGAAAGGCTGCAGGCTAGGCGGCCTAAGCCACACTGATGACGAGCCCTGGGCCTCATTCACATCTTGGTGTGTCGCAAGTCCAATCTCGGAAATTGTTTATGTTCTCACAAGGCTTGAACACTAGCAAATTAACACTTGTCACACACAGCGCGAGCTGGCTGCATAACACATCCGCTCGGTTTGAATGCTCGAACCGAACTGCGGCGTAAGTTAAGGTAGATTTTAGTCTGTTTCTTTGCGTAGTGATGTAATAGCTAGGAGGACTTGGAGCCATCAGCGGTTTCGAGTCGCCTGTCCTGACTCGGGTTTTTGTGGTTTTCCCGGGTCCTGCACTAAGGCGAATGCCGGGGCAGGTAAATTTGCGGCCACAATAATTTTAAGGAAATTGAGCATTGTAAAATATAGGATTGCGTAAAATTGTTAAATACGGTTGCGATAGTGCTGGTGTAGTGCCGTAAGGCGGAGCACCAGCCAATTTTAAATTAACATTGCCTGTAATGTTTTTGTATAATAATCTACCAATAAATTGTAAGAGATAGCAAAACGTGGCGGCAGATATCAAAGCCACCAGCACACCGCTACGATACACAAGCGGTTAAAGGGCGAAAAGGCCGCCACACCAATTTATCCTCATGCCAATCACCAATAATATAAATGATATAAAAATAATATAATAAAAATAATATAAATGATCAGTAAAACCATAATAAGTGTAAAGAAAGTACCTAGGATGCACTTTTCCAAAACTGATTGACAAAAATACATACATCTCATTAACAAAAATATAAACTTAAACTTAAGACTCAAGAACCCATTCGAATTAGAAGATACAGTTCTACAATAAGCAGTAGAACATGGTTTAACAAAAGCAACAAACACTACAACAAATATTCTTTTGGAAATTAAAAAATTAATAAAATAAAAAATAAATACACTAAAGAATTGACAACAACGAACAAATTTAAAACAAAACTTAAGAAAACCCACAACCAGACAGACGTCTTATGACTATATAGCTAGTCTGAATCGATTTGATAATTCTGTTTAGAGAACTTATAGGACATAACAGCCAAACCGCTCAATTTGAAAATAATCACCTACACGAGGACTCTAGGCAAAAAGTAAGTAGTGGAGAAAAAGCCAACTTTTTGCTGAACACTGTTTTACTCTAAATAATGACGGATTTTTTAAAACAGTGACTACTAACCGAACCAGTAAAATTTATCACACCAAATAATCAGAGACAAAATATCTCGATTAGATAACAATAAATCCGCCCGAATTCGATAAAATAATTCCTAAAATGATAAAAAAGGCATTATCATGCTAATCTATAGCTTCAATGTTGTTCTACTACTGCGTTATTGGTCAAAACAATTTAAAAAATAGCTTAACTAGTCTTAATTCCATAAACCAGGTAAAAATCTCAACCATATAAACCTTAAGAATTGTTTCACTACCATTTCAGAACTTTTGAAAGCTTCTTATAAAAACACATTTTAATTAACATTCAACCACCTAACAATGATACCAAATAATTTGTGTAATAAAACAATCGCTAGAAGACACGAAATATTGTTCTTTAGTATTCTTCGATATAAACCAAGCCTTTGATAAGGTCTGACATAATGACCTCCTTTTCAAAGCTAAAAATTCCATTGTATCAAATTTTAACCTACTTAAGTCTTATCTAGGCGATTGTTAATATGGTCACAGTTAAAAGTGAAACGTCAATCTTTTTTTCGATAAAATTGGAAATTCCCCCGGGCAGTGTATTAGACCCAATATTTTTATCTCCTGTAAACGTCAGACCTACAAAGAAGTCGTAGTACCGTAACTGGTACTTTTACCAACGATACGGGTATAATTGCAAGCCATGAAAACTCCGATATTACATCACCTGAACCTACTATAGAATTGGATAAAAAAGTAAAAAAATAAATAAATGAATCAAAGTCCACACAATTACCTTTACCTTAATTTTTTTTTTATAAAGTCCCATTTTATTTGCAAACTGTAAGAATACATTTAGCAAATTAATTGACAATTATAGCTATGACATGCAAAAGAGTGCTCAGTAGCATTCTTCCATATATAAAAGGTTTTTAGACCTAGTGTGACTGATCGGAAAATAACTTAGAAGCTAAACTAACATCTAAACTAAAACTAACTTACTTAAATGCAATTAAAATCTATTTGGTAAATCATGGGGCGTAAACCTTCTAAGCCTTCTGTGGTTTAATGGCTGATTTATAAGATTTGTTACCAAATCGTTTGGGTGTCGAAATTTGTATTTCTTTCTTGACCGTTAGGATCTGCAAATCGTGCGTAATTGTTGCGTTTGTCACATACCACGGTGCGTCAACCATCATGCGGAGGACTTTGGATTGGAAACGTTCTAGAATCTCTATGTTTGATGATGAAGCAGTTCCCCAAAGCTGAATGCCGTACGACTAGATTGGTTTAATAATAGCTTTGTAGATGAGGAGCTTATTTTCGATGTTAAGTTTTGAATATCGCCCTATTAGCCAGTACATTTTGGTGAGAATTAAACCTAGTTGTTTTCGCTTTGTAAGAATGTGCTTCCGCCAGGTGAGTCTTCTATCCAAGTACAAACCAAGGTACTTTACGTCGTCTTGTTGCGGTAATTGTTTGTTGTATAGATTAACGGGGGGACACGTTTCTCATCTCGTAGTAAAAGTTACATGTACGGATTTTGTATCATTTGCTTTAATTCTCCATTTCTGTAACCATGATTGTATTGAATTCAGAGAAGTTTGTAGTTTTTGTGAGGCAACAGCTGGATCGCCGTCAATGGCTAGGACTGCCGTATCATCAGCAAACGTCGCTATTAAAACTTATGCTGTGGTCGGAAGATCAGCCGTATATATTACATAGAGCAATGGCCCAAGTATGCTGCCTTGTGGTACCCCAGCATTTATCGGATAGAGTTTCGTGAAAACAGTGCCAACTTTGACGAGGAAATGTCTATTGTGGAGATAGAATTTTAGAAGAAGGAAATAATTTAATGGAAAGATTGATCGCAGTTTGTATAACAGTCCAATAAGCCACACTTTCTCAAAAGCCTGTGTTATATCTAAAAAGGCTGCCGAGCAATATTGTTTATTTTCAAACGCGTCATTGATTTTGTTGACAACACGATGTACTTGCTCTGTTGTAGAACGCATTTGCCTGAAGCCAAACTGATGGTTGGGGATTGTATCGTTATTGTCAAGTATTTGCGAGAGTCTTCTTTGTATTATTTTTTCTAGTACTTTGGCTGCTACCGGTAGTAAACTTTTTGGACGGTATGACTGTATCTCGTTGAGAGGCTTTCCTGGTTTGAGAATTAGGACAATCTATGCTACTTTCCATTGATCTGGGAAGTATCCTATGCGCAACCTTAAAAATGTTGTTGTATCGCAGCTTACATCAGTAACATAATAATACCGGAATCTACAACAATTAGGTGTTTGCTACACTAGATAACAAACTTACGTGGAAGCAATGTATAGTAAAAAAGAGAAAACAAACTGATCTGGGATTCAAAGAATTATACTGGCTTCTTAGAAGGTCCCCTCTTTATTTTTAAAAAATAAATTATTAGTGTACAAAACTGCAATAAATCAAACTGCAGTTTTATTTAAGATATATTCTGTTCTATATCTTTCAAGTTTCAGAAATTTAACACTTTTATAGTTAGCAAAGTACGTATTTTATGTTTTTACTGAATTAAACGCCCTCTTACGGCAAAGAAATTATTTTAATTCAATAAATCACATGCAAAAATATTTGGAAAGCAAGTAGGATAACGTAGAATGTCCAGTCAAGCGTTAAAAATTTGTTTTGAACGGCTACAGGCACGTGAATCCGAGCGCTACCGTGTTAGAAAGCGATACCTCGTATGTTCTAGCAGTTCTGTGGTGATTGCTTTTTTCAGTTCATACGGTTGAGAGTAATACTTCGTTAAGTTGAGGATTTTACTTTGTGGGAGCAGTTCAAAATAAATAACACCCATCCGGTTCACTACATAGACATTAAAATTTCTTTGGGCGACGACCGTCCCTTACTATCGCTTAAAGCTTTTTACTGCTCGACAAAGCCATACGTTAGAGCGATTAGTAGACTCAAATTTTATGAGATTATTGTGTACCGTTGCTTGGAGAATGCTTAAAGCATTCAGCAATTCACAAAACCTTAATTGCAAATTGCAGCCTTGATGAAGTTCCTATATGTGATGGATAAGTGACCGCTGCAACGTTGATTTTCCAGATTAAATTACCAGCCCCAAACTTTGTAAACCAAGTTCGAAATATTTGAACTCTTACAGCATCACTTCCATAAATTTTACAGTAGCTTTCAAATGCCTCTTTTAAAGCAACATATTACAAATAATTCATCTGATTTTCATTCTTAAAGGTATACGAAAAGATGTATTATAATCTTCATTGCAAACAAACCTATACTGCGATGATAAGATGATCGAAAAGTGTGGAAAGATAAGTTACATGTTTATATAAACCATGTAAAGCACCTGTCTATATAGGGTAAAAAAACTTTTCAGACAACCTTATAAAGGCTGCTTAAACAATACGTAGATTAGATAAAAGTGAGGTTTTCTTGGAATATCAGTGACATAGATTAACTATGCATGCAAGTTTTCTGCTTAAATAGTCTACGTAGCGTTTTATTGAGTGCAGTTGTCAATCACGAATAAGCAATCCAACGCGAACTACTTGGAAGCACTTCAAAGCAGAAGGTATGCCAAAAAGTGCGTTTTGCAATATAATGTAAAGATATCAAAATACGACTGAAGGTACAAGATTAAAGTCATTCTTCTAAAAGATATCTAATTTAGCAAGCTACTGATCGACGTAAATTAAAAGCTCCATTCATTGTTACTTCATTTAACATCAGCAAGGTTGTATATCCAATAGAAACTTTTATTTTTATAGAAAACAAGACTTACAATATTTAATAAAAATATTTAATAAAATAGAAGAAGGATACGAAATTGCCCAAGAATAAAGGAATTCTTATATTTGTTTAATGTACAAAAAGAGAAATAAAAATTCTCTAACTACAGAAGCATGAGCGTAACTTCCTCCATATCTAGGCTCTTCTCAAGTATAATAAAAACAAAATAGAGGAAGATGGAATAAACCTTAACGAGGAGAAAGTGGTTTTAGAAAAAATAGAGAATATTTGGACAAAATACAGGAAATAAGGCAAGTTACCGAAAAGAATAAGTAAAAACAGAAAGGTACGCATTTAACGTTTATATATTTAGAGAAAACATACGATAGTATACAAAAAACTCTAATATGGCTGGTTTCGCAAGAATAGGAGTAAGAGAAAAGTGGATAAACATAATAACAAAGTTAGAATAAAAATAAAGTTTAATAGATTTAAAACAAGAATGTGAGCTTGATAGTTTGAACAACCTTTGGAGATATAGTACAAAAAATATTTAAACATAAACATACAAATAGCACCCAACATAGGGTATATGTTGCAAAAACTAATATAGCTATAGGATGGGAAAACTATATAAAAATGACAGAAGCAGAAAAAGCATTACAAAAGGCGGTTGGAAAAATAAAGATTTTTGAAATAAAGAACAGCAAACCCAAAAGAGTTAAAACTCAAAGAAGAAGGAACCTTTATTTTCTCGAACTGTTTTAGTCCAATTACTTCTTAGATGCTTTATTATAAGTAGTTACTAATTTAGTCAGCACATAACCTTTCATCTTTTTTGTTTTTTTGAATGATTGCTTTTAATTTTAATATAATTAATTAATAAGAACCAATAATTACAATTATTTATTATGCCATTGTTCTGGAGGTTAATTTTTTGCATTAAAATCATGAATGATAGCTATGTAAATTAGATCAACGCTTTCCTGATCCGCTTTTATCGCCGATATGTACATGAAAAATTCTAGCGAAAGATTTGGAACAGGTTTGTGGCTGACCAAGGGCCTTGGGGCAAGTGTTGGATTTGCTGCGACATGAATCGCCGATGAAGATTTCACGTTCTTGGGCCGGGTAGCAGATTCCAAAACAATGTGCGCGCCGTCATTTCCTGAGACGCAGCTGACACATGAAAGGTCCGGGAAAAAATCAAGATCGATGTGTCTGGGCCGGCGAAGCGAAGTTTACAGCCTTATTGGAATTTATAATACGATATTTCCTTTAATTGGAGACGAACCCGAACTGATTGCACATATGTATGAGTCCGCCCGGGCGGCCGGCGCCCGAGCAATTCCCATGGGCACAAATCCCCGCTTTTTGCCCGCCGATCGCAATTAGCCGCTCCTTATCTGGAAAATAGCTCAAACTGCCCCAAAAAACCGAGATGACTCCGCACGTACAAATTTGACGTGAGGATAATTTGTAGCAGCCGGACGAAGCGAGAGTCGGGGCTCTGCAGGACTCGAGCTTTGGCTCCTTCGAGGAACGCCGCGCAAAAAGTTACGAGATTTTCCCAATGACGAGTTGGTAAAAATTAAACGGAAAGAATATATCATTCAAAATGTAATATTTTATCAATAATTAATTATTTAAGATTGTAAAGACAAACTTGCGACGTGCAACTATTGTGTTACTTTTTTAGTCAACAAATAAATTGTTGACGCACTGATTCAAAAAGCAAGTCAGATAATTATTAGTAAAAATTTAATCGTGTTCTATATTCGGACCATACTATTAATAATCAGACGAACTGCAGTTGCTACGAATTTATGAGACACCAGTGTGCAATAACGTGCTGTTATACTACCAATTATAATGAGAATAGTATGCGGAAGGGTTCAAAATAGCCTAGAAAAGTGTGTATATTGTGGGTGTTACTTTTAATAACATCCCATTCCTTGACATTACAATATTAGAGCTACAAAAGCTCTGTTTAATAATAATTTATTTAATTTAACTTTTTTTGCTTAAAGAACGTAAATAACAATCGTTAATGCATCTAGACGTACGAATATTGATACCCTACATAAAATGAGGATAGATAAATTATATTTTAATAATAATAGCAACATTTAACTTAAATATTGTTAATAGTTGTTTATTGGCAATAAAATAAAACTTATATATAAATTTTCAAAACTAAGAAGAACATAATTAAAACTAAAGAACGACAAAAATTCCAAACAAAGATTAATATAATAAGATTCTGGATTGAGTTTTCGAAGCGCGCGGACGTTCTTTGCGGTCACGATAATTAAGTGCCCAAGCGTAAATTCGAACTCTAATACGGTTATCTTTAACGTGCAAATGAAGTATACTTGTGGTGCTGATAGTGTAAATTGGAGGTAAAACTACATTTAAAAATTGTATGTACAAATACTTTTAAGACTCCCGTATGTTTTCAATGGGTTTCGTCACCGGTTCTGGGCCCCCAACTGTGCATTAATGGATTAACATATTTAATCTATTTACTATGCAACCAACAAATATGATTCCCCATATATATCAGGTATTTTATCCTTCTACAAATCTACCATTCCCACAAATATATCAAAATCAGCTGCCAGTAGAACAAATTCTCAATTAATAGATATGATCAACACCAAAACCAAATACAACCGATTGCGACACAAAACTCAAACCTAGTTTAATTTCAACTGCTTCTCAAGCAAGTTGCAATATGTATAAGAAAGCAAACAGAAACGAAGAAACCTACAGATCATATAGTGATTAGTAAGGATGAAAAAATATGAAAGAAACATGACTGGCAAATTGTTAAAAAACTGGACTAGTTCACACAAAAAACAACTAATAAATATCAAGTGTTAACAAAAACAAATCTAGACCATAGCCAAAATGAACCAATCATGTCACAAAATAAAAAAAAATTCCCAATATTTATCTACGGTGTCGCGGGTTACAAGGCGATGGCTAACAATTTGGCTCTGGTTACAGAAAACAAAACATATATTAGTAAATCTTCGGCAAATAACATAGTAAAGATAAATCTGATGATTGTAGAAACTTGCAGAAAGCTAATTAAGCAGCTTCGCGAAGAAAACATTGTGCATCAACCTACCAGCTCAAACAGAAGAGAGCTGACAGAATGGTTATAAGAAACTTCTCTTGTTCTATATTTGAAGATATGAAAAAGACACTCAGACAGACGTAGAAGAAGCAAGGAGCCATTATCGTTATTTTTCGTGGATTTAGAGTCAAAAGGAAAGAATAAAACAATGTTCAGTTTTCACGACATATAAAAATTAAGGTATGCCCATCTCAAGTCAAAAAAGTGATACCAGGTATCAAGATTATGGTCACTCAAAAACTTATTGGATGAAACTGTTTAATTGTGTCTAGTGTGGAAAATCTCATAACTTAAAGGATACGCCAGCAACATGTGCTCTATGTAATGGGAGCTACCCAGCAAACTATAAAGGACGCACTGTGTATCGAGACCTAACAAAAACAAAATACAAGAACAATCCATACAAAGAAACTATTGATCAGCCGAAAACCAATATGAATTCAATGCAAAGCCAACCAATCATTTAAAGTCCGCAAATGAACCAATGACAGACATTTGTTAAGATACAAAATTATAACATATATTATCCTGACAGAGAAGGACATGTAATATCCGCTATTAAAATACGTAATGCTTTAAAACACTACCCTCTCCTGTTATACATCACAGATAAAATACAAAGCGCAGGAATACAAATACAAATATTTCCCCAGGCTATTTGCATTGCAGCAACATAACATTTGTTTATAAACATTTAAATTTGTCTTATATTGTAAGAACCCCGCTTGAATTTTGCAATTATCTTCATTCCACTTGACTTCGAGTCAAATATTGAAAGAATGGTGTTCCATTCAGCCAAATTTCTTGGAGGTTGCACCCTTTGCGCAATGATGTTCCAGTTGTTTTTAATTTTAATTTTTTACTATGTCTGTAGAAGAAAGTTTAGTATGTTACGTGCCACGTGTGGTTGGCTGTTTCTTTTTTGAAATATTGTTTGAAGTTTCCTATAGAAAAAGAAAGTTCTTAGGACAGTAAGACCATATCAATGTAGGTCTAACTGGTAATGTTGCGTCTAACTTGAATTAGAGGTGATCTGTTATCACGACTGATAGCATTCCATATCATAATAACTATAGTTAGCGTTATATACCTCGTGAGTCTGCCGATTAAAAAGTTCAACGCCTACCAGGTAGAGACTACTATACTTGAAAAAGTGAACTCCAATAAAGCTCCAGGTCAAGATCTATCACTGGAAAAATACTAAAAGAACTACCAGATAAGGGATATCAGTTCATAACTTATCTATTCAACTCAATCTTAAGACTACGGCATTTTCCTGACAAATGGAAGAATACTACAGTTATTTTAATACAAAAGCCAGGTAAATCTAGTGACCAACCTGCGTCCTACAGACCCATCAGTCTTCTACCGGTGTTATCCAAGGTTTTTGAGAAAATGCTCCTAGAAAAGCTATATCAGATTCTCCTAGACAAACATGTCATACCCGATCACCAATTCGGCTTCAGAAAAAGCATGCTACAATAAAGCAGGTACACAGGGTAGTGAATAAAATCTCCAAGGACTTCGAAGAGCGAAGATACTGCGCTGCAGTGTTCCTCGACATTACGCAGGCCTTTGACAAGGTCTGGCACCAAGGGCTGCTATACAAAGTTAAGAAAACCCTACCCACGGATTACTACGAAATATTCAAATCATACCTAACTAATAGGCATTTATCCGTCAAATATAGCAGCGAAATAACACCCCTCCATCCTATCACATCAGGAGTACCCCAAGGCAGTGTTCTGGGCCCCATTTTGTACTTGATATTTACGCGAGGCCTACCAACATCTACAGGAAACATGGTTGCTACCTTTGCCGATGACACG
Source organism: Sinelater perroti (assembly GCA_036346155.1). Classification (NCBI taxonomy): domain Eukaryota; kingdom Metazoa; phylum Arthropoda; class Insecta; order Coleoptera; family Elateridae; genus Sinelater; species Sinelater perroti. The sequence continues at coordinate 2,135,150 of JARFIY010000167.1, read as the reverse complement.
GTTATCCTTACATCGCACACAGATCCAAATCAAGCATCCCAAAAGCTTCAAGCTCACCTAGATAAAATACAAAATTGGTGTAACAAGTGGCGCATAAAAATAAATGATAGCAAATCGGTCCAGGTAACCACACTCAGAAGAGGCAATTGTCCGCCGGTGCAGCTAAACAACCACCTGATCCCTCAACCAGATAGCGCTAAATACCTGGACATCCACCTAGACAGGAAACTAACCTGGAGACCACATATATGGGCAAAGCGTAAACAACTAGGGCTTAAGCTACAAAAAATGTATTGGCTAATCGGGCGTAAATCGCAACTTTCTTTGGAAAGAAAAATATTTCTCTATAAAGCCATGCTTAAACCCATATGGTGTTGTGGAATTCAGTTATGGGGCACTGCTAAAACTTCAAATATTGAAATACTGCGAAGATTTCAATCCAAATTGTTAAGATCATTAGTTAATGCACCGTGGTACATTTCCAACGAAACCATAAAACGCGATCTTGGAGTTTCAACGGTTAAGCAAGAGATACAAAAGTTTAGTGCGAGCTATTACGATCGTATCAGTGATCACCCAAACATCTTAGTAGAGTGCTTACTAGACAATGACGACGAAGTGCAACCACGTTTAAAAAGATTCAAACCCGCATACCTAATTGTCAGATTCGTGCAGTAATGTGTCGGTTAATCAACAGTTCCAACAGTGTATAGGATAAACTAGTTTAAGAGTAATAGAGGAGTGTCATCAGTGGATGCACTTCCTTCATGTTTATTATGTTCTTTAACCATATATGTCATATCAACTACTGAATGTCTAAAGGCAGATTGTAGTGTAATAATAAATTAAAATAATATATATATCTCGTACTAATGCAATATTTTTGTTTCATTTTTTTCCATTTACGGCGCATCAATTTCCAATTATCATCAATCGACGTCGAAGTATACAATCACAAAATTGTTGATCTAAGGTACTTAGAATTGCGCTACGATTTGTAATTGCAAGTCTCTAAAGATAATTTTTTTTTGGTTGCTCTGTGTACTGTTCCACACATATTCATGCTACAAAGACACATCCTCTTCATAAAGGCCAACAATACGTCTTTTGTCAAATTTTCCAACTTACCATCGTGCCCTTTTACAATGACGAAGCAGCCTTACAATTTGTAAGTTACACGTGCCTAATCTCAATGACTGAAAACACTTTTATGTCTATTTTATACGCGATATCACTATTTCGATGCCAAAAATAAAACCTTTAAAACATATATTACGAAACTCTCTCCGGATGACCACTGGCTGTGGAAGACCACTAAAAAGCTTAAAAGACCTATTTCACTAATTAAAAACCCAGGCAGAACATGGGCACGTTCAAATATTGCTAAGGTTAACACATTTGCCAAGCACCTATCAAATGTATTTTCCTTACCTCAAGCGTAATATAACCTAGAGATTGAAAATTTCCTAAATACATTTATCAGTTATCTTTTCACTAAAAAGAAGTTCTTAGAGAAGTAAAACTTTTAAACCCACGCAAAGCTCCTGGTTATAACCTAATTGTTGCAGAAATATTAAAGAATCTTTCAAAAAAGCAATTGTACTAATAACATTAATTACACCTTTACTATTTTACAGCACAATGAAAACATGATCAGATCTTAAGAATACCCAAATCTGGTAAACCTCCAAGGGAACCTTAGCTCTTACACACCTATAAGAACCTATTAAAAAACCATTCTCAATAAAATACTCGAAGACGATTCCTTGAGCAGTACTATCCCCAATCATCAATTCGATTTTTGTCAGAACTATCCGATCATACAACAGTGCCACAGATTAGTCGGTCAAAAATAGTCTTAAAGACAAAACGGTATGTGCTTCTGTTTTCCTTAATTTTCAATAAGCTTTTGCTAATGTCTGCCACATAGGGCTACTTTTCAAAATAACTTTACTGACCCAACATATCTTATCTTAAAGTCTTACCCTAACGAGCGATATTTTCAAGCAAAAAGCGATGATGAATTATCTGACTACTAGTGTATCAAATCGGGTCTGCCACAGGGTAGTATGATTGGCCAATTACTTTACCTAGTGTACACTAATGATGACCCGTTAATGAACTATACGCTAACGGCCATCTTATCAACCGATATAGATTCAAATAGAAAAGCTACAAAACTACTTAAACACCGTACTGAAAATGGAAGGTCATAATAAATCCAAACTCAAGTAACATTTACTAACCGGAAAATTAACAACAAACAACTTAGTGTAGAAAACGTACCTATTCCTATCGAAGAAGAAGTTAAATATCTTAACATTCATTCGGGTCAAAGTTTAATTGGGAAGCAGATCTAAAAATTAAAAATATAAACTGGCTTCCCTCCTTCAAGGTCGTTAGTCTAACAACTAGTTTGTTGCACCTTTCCATATTTGCAGTTTTAAAGCCTTGTTTTTTATTTCTACATAATTTCCACCACACGTCTGTTATTCATTGCTTAATATATTGAAGGCGTAGTCTTCCTCTTGGGTTTTTCTGAATATTTTTCCTTCTTTATAATTTTTAGCAGTCCGTCTCTTTTCATTATGTGGCGTATCGTTTGCATTCGTCGTTTCTTTATGTGGCTGCAAAGTTCTTAATACTTCTTGGCCTGTTTTTCTTTGCGTCCATGAGATCTTCAATATTCTTTGAAGCACCACGTCTTAAAAGATTTTAGTTACTTTTGGTTTGATTTCCTTATTGTGCATGATTCGCAGCCTTATGGTGCTAGGCTCCATATGTACGTTTTTGTAAATTGTTTTCTTGTATTTATTGTTAGGCCATTAGATGTAAGTAATTGTTAGTATGGCTAATCAACAAAAAAACATCAATTATCCATGAAAAATAAGCTTTTTATCTATAAAACTATCATAAAATCTATCTGAACTGTGGCGGTGCAATAAACCATCTAACACTAAAATATGGCAAATATTCCAGTCAAAAACCCTCCGAATGATAACCGACGCATTATGGTACGTTTTCAATTAAACACTACATAGCTATTTGGAAATTCCATTAATTTCAGAAATAATCAAACCAAAGGTCATCAATGACTAGAACAAATGTATAAGACATAATAACAACTCACGGACGAATTATCAAATTAGCCACCTGTCGAGAGAAGACTGAACATATTATATCCAGAAGATCTTCCCCATTGAATCCTAGCAAACTGCGAATAGATGGTTCCTGACACAAACCAATTCACTTACATATTATTTACTTATTACTTTTTCTTTATTTTGAAGTAGACTGTAAATAAGTAATATGAAATAAAAAATATTTATACCATTACTTCTTCCATAACTCACATCTAAGGAACGATATAACCAAATCTCGGACAAACACACACATGGTTCTGAAACCTTGTTTTCTGGTTGTATTATTTTGGTTTAATATAGAAGTTTCCTATTCAACATATTATTTAATAGTGCTAAAACTTCAATATATGATAGTGTAGTTTTCAGTAAATAATTATAAGATATGACCACAAATATACTGCTGGCAATTAGGTAACAATTTGAAGATGCGACACAAATACTTATGCATTACAATTACAGTTTTATACAGTGCACTATCAATAAATATTAACGAACTTTTTCAGTAAGCAGTGATTGCCTATTTTTATCAAAAGGGACTAAAATTATATATGATTGATTTTTCCATCTTCGTTATCCGATACATAACAGTTAATGCAAAGATCTTCCTTTGCTTAATATTTCAGTAAAAATACTTTATTGTGGATGATGTTTTGGTTTAGTGGCAGAAAATAATTTTGAATTACGATAATTAATCTAAAAAGTTTTGAGTCTCACATGAAGACGGCTCTACACGTCAAAACCATCCTTCTACTACAATCGTACATGTTGTGAAAGAAATTTTAGCCATTGTGGACGCTTAGTTGTTGTTTGACAGTCGTTTGGTTCAGTGCATGTCAGTGCTTTTGTAAAAATGGAAAATCGAATACCGTGCCATAATTTGAAAGGCAATATGTCTACGTAAATTTATCATTTGCCAATGTGAAAATATAGGTAGCTGAATTTAAATAAATCGCACCAACTTGACTGACCTTGAGCTTTTAAAAAAATGATGGCGACTGTTGGAATAGTTAGGAAATTTTGTTCATCGACTACTTAGAAAAAGAGAAAACAATAGTGGGATCGTATTACATATTTTTATTGGCCCAGTTAAAGGCAGCAATTGATAAAAAACGGTCCCATTTGAAACTCTTCCACCAAGACAACGCACCAGCTCACACTTCGGCGTTCGCCATGGCCAAAATTTACGAATTGCAGTTTGTATTGATTGAACACAGCATACGAGAGTTTCCCCAGCGACTATTTTCTGTTTTATAAGCTCAATGTTTGGCTTGGAGGACAGAGATTTTTATCAACCGATGAGGTCATTGCAGGCGTAGACGCCTATTATCCGGATGAAGGCACCAACTACTATTTGGACTGGTTAAAGAGTTTAGAGCATCGCTGGAACAAGTATATCGACTTAAAAGGAGACTACGTTGAAAAATAAAATTAAATTTGACAGTAAAAGTACTTTTTTATGTTAGACTGGAAACTTTTCAGATTGCGCACGTATTTTCTTTTTTAAAAATATAATAACTGCTTAATTACTGATCAAAAACTTGAAAATAATTGGTCTACTTGTTATTTAAGTAACAAAATTAAAATTAAGGGCAATTCTCAACTGAAAAATTAAAAAAAATTTAAAAATACAATTAGTACGAAAATTGATGACGGTAAAGTGAATATCTGCTCCAATAGAACCAATAATAATTCTTACAAAGAATGGTAAAGTAAATCAGCACTAATTAAAAAAAATTCACTTAGTAATAACATTTTCCCGCAAAACGCCTCCATGCAGTAGACAAGAAAAGTGAAGAATTTAAAAGACAATCAAATAAACTATACAAGCACTACAACACGATTATTAAATCCAAAAGTAATTAGTTAAGATATGTCTTTTTTACATGCACAGCACAGATAAATTAAATTATCCATCGACTTCGGTTTAACTAACGCACGAAAGACTATAAATGAAGTACTTATATGCAAAGCCTGCCAACCGAAATACCTTGAACCCTCTAAATGCAATTTACTATCACTACCTTTACTTTAGTCAGAGCAACACAAACCCTCGCCTGTTACATAACCAATATTATTTCAAGTTTATTACCACAAATAAAATCAAATCGTTTAATACTTTAAAAAACTAAAAGTATAATTCCATGCCAAGACTGTTGGGAAAGACTCAAGCATACACATAGCATAAAAATTTTTGAGAAGACGGGAAGAAGTTGCTAAACTTATTGTCAACTCGCACACCGTCGAAAACTCCAAATTTCCTAGCCAAAACGTTATCTTGCCCAAAGCTGACAAAAAGTTGGGGAATTTGTTTTAGACTACACTAGAGTGTCTTCTCTGCAGTCCAGACTTGTTGCAATCAATTGGTTAGACCACTGAAAAAGCTCAATTGGCTGGCATTATAATCAGCTTTATTTTATGATAGCAGAATCAAAAAACTGCCCATCTATTGGAAAATGTTTTACATTTTTCTTTATGGTTCAATACGAGGCGTGTTTATGTTCTAAAGTCTCCAAATGTTTTTCTCAGCAGTGAGTCAATAGAAAGATGCGGTTAATTGTAAAATATGCGGCAAATGTTCCTGAATTTGTAATATAGATGACTGCACCATACAAAATACCCAGGTCGAATTACAACCACTGTAGTGGGTATTGTTTTGTGCACTTCAAATGGACCCATGAATGCTGACCGAGGAACACAAAGCTGCGCGGATCGCAATATCTCAGGAGATGGTAACACATGAAGGGCACTCTCCGTGGCCGCTCATTTTACAATTGAGTCGCTGTTGCATCAGCGATTTTCCAGTGGACAAAACATAAAGAAGTGTTCTACGCAACCATGGAATCATAACGACGACGTTGTAAAAAATGTGAACGTCTAGACGCAGATTACTTTAAGAAGTAACAGAAGCTTCAACTTTCTAGGGTAAGTACCTTTCAGGAAAAAAAATTGGAACCATAAAACGTGAACGTACCTGGTACATGTGAAACAGCCAATTTCGGGGTATATTTGATTTACCTTTGTAGAGATGTAGAGGACGCTTTTGATTTTTAACTTTGATAATATATTGAGTGAAAGCCCACGAGGAATACTTCCGCAAAATCTCCTGAAACGCACAGTTTTTGCTTCATTCTTGTGTCCTTCAATAGTAAAAAAATAATGTGTGTAATCACCAGAACGATGTACCTAATTTATTTACATTAAAATAAATCGTATAGAATACACATTAAAAATAGTTTCGACTATTTTTCGACTGTTTTGCTGCAAACCTCTCAAAAATGGACATTTTACAAAAACGTGTTTTGGCGCCACATTAGTTAGATGGCGCCTTCGGAGTTTGCATTTTTTCGAATTCCATTTACAGCATTTACATTTATAGATTCCCTAAATTCTTGCCACTAGAATTTAATAAATTTGAAAGAACATGGCCGGACTAGCAAATTCTTTAAGCGTGGTATGAAAAATAAAAAACCAACGGCTGTACGATTTACAACTAACATAAAAGCTCATGGCAAATTCCTCTTTAGAAATCAATTGCAAAACCGCTATTATACTTATTGGATTGCTGCCACATCCGAAAAACGGACACCTTTCATGACGCAGGCACCAGATCAAGGAAGAAAGGATGGACTTGTCATGTATGATAATATAATCATTAAAAGTTTTATGTTTTGTGTTTGTCTGTCAGATTGTACGGCACAAAACGTCAACAGATCTACCATGTATCCGATTCTACTTGGGCCCTACTTGTTGACAACGGACTTGAAGGGTCTTTTCTAATTCCGGCACCATAATTTATGGTCGTTGGTCTCAAAATAAAGAATTTTTTATTCAAAACCTTTTTAAAACAAGTAAAACTGTGTACTATAAAATCGGGAAGCATATAGATTTTAACTATTATAATTTATTAATTTTTTAAAGTAAAAATACTCATAACATAGTTGTAATAAATTACGTAATTCAAAGCATAATGCAAATACAATTTTTAAAATAATTACAGCCACCACCAGTAGCATAAAGTGGAGAAATCATTTTAAGGAAATACTATCAGATAGAAAGAAATAAGGTGATAGAATAGAAAAAAGAAGGAAATTCAGAAAACAACACAGGAAATGAGAAATTAGACATACCCACGGAAGAAGAATTTAATGAAGTAATAGCACAGCTTAAGACAAGTAAAGCAGAAGGAACTGAGAAGACACCAAGAAAAAATTTTAACACAAAGAATGTTTAAACTATTAATTCGCATCTGAAAAAATAAAAAGATGCCTAGCGAGCAAGAAAATTGAATAATAGTATCAATATGTAAAAAAGAGAGACATCCAAGTCTGTGCAAACTATAGGAAAATCACCTTACTTAACGTTGCACATAAGATATTGAACACGCTAATATATAAAAAAGTAATGAAGTACATGGGAGATTACCTTTATGTTCAGAAGAGGTAGATATACCATAAATACTGTATATATAATGAGAAAAGTAGCCGAAAAGTTCTATGAACACGGAATTGGACTACAAATTGTGTATATCGCCTTCAAACAATCATTCGATAGTCTGAAATAAAAGCAGGTAATAAAAGCCATGAAGTACATGAAAATATCGGGACGACTAGTGAGACTGATACAAATGACGATGGAAAACTCTCAAACAGCAGTTATGACAGACAAAGAAGGAACTAAAGATGTTGGAATCAATCTAGGTATAAAGCAAGGAAACGGGTTATCAACAACATGTTTATTCTAGCAATAAATGCAGCAATCAAAGAGTGCAATTTAAGGAAACAATTATCAATAAAACCATACAAGTAAGTGCGCACGTAGACGATCTCACTGCGCTAGCTAGATATAGTAAAAGCTTAGAAGAAGCAATTAAAAAAATCTAACGGGAAGCAAAGAAAAGGAACCTGACAATAAACCAAGGAAAAAGTAAATACATGGAAATAAGAAGAGAAAATAGGAAAGCAACAACTAAAAAGTAAAATAGAAAGTTCCAAGTTTAAAATAAGATAATTTTAAAAATACTTAGGAATAATAACAGAAAAGTCACAGAAACATTGAGCTAGATCACAGAGCGCAAGCGAACACAAAACCTATTATAAATACAAAAACATTATGAAAAGCAAAAGTATAAGCATACATACAAAAATGAGGGTATACTGGGCAGCAATCAGGCCAGTAGTGACTTATAGTGCACAGATGATGAACTTAACAAACTGGAAACAGGAAAAGCTGAGAACAATAGAAAGAAGCATTGTAAGAAGAATATACGGACTAAAGAAAGTTGCAGGTGAAAAGTATAGAAAGCTAATAAATTTTAATTAAAAATGAGACGGAAGGGAATGGGCAAGCAAAATTTATTTTTTATAAAAGCCGAAAGAACAGCAAAAATGTTGAAAATGTGTTAGAAGTAACTGTAGCCCATTACGACATTTAAGAAAAAACAACTGTGGTGGAAATAGTTACAACAAAAGCGAATACACTATATAACAGTTTTGCTAAACTTTGGAAAAAATATAGACATTACATCAAGATTTCAGAGCAGCATTGGGACTATTTTAATTTGAAAGTACATTTTACTAGCAAGGAGGTCCGTTCTGAAAAGAAGAAAAATTGTTGATATTAGATCAATTATTGGGGTCATCCAGATCACATTAGCAGTTCAAATCAAACTAAGGTGCCAAGGCAAAGTAGCAGCAACATCTATTATAAAAGAAGCTTCTCAAACAACCCTAACTTTAGCTTTGAAGACGTTATACCTTTGGAAACCAACTAAGAGTTAATCAAAAAACAGAATCCCATATAAATGCCAGGGATTTAGCACTGACGATTACTTTGCGTCTAATAAAGCAACAACACCTAAACATTCCATTGGGTCCGCAACAACCAAATGCCGTAAATGATGCGAGAAAAAATGTGTTTTTCCAATTCTGAAACTATTTTCATCAGACTTTACTCGGTCATATTTACTGTTTAAATAATTTTTTGGAAAATGTTCTGGTATCGAAATGAGGTTTTGATGGAATGACAAAACAAATGCAAACATTACAAATAGGGAGAAAATATCGATGCAGCGGACGACAACATATTTGTAACTTTTGTGGTGCCTATCAAAGCAATAACAAATGACAAAATACTATTTTAGAACCCTATAATTATTTTCCAATTTTTTAAAGAAACTTTTGATGTTTCTAGAAAAGAAGTTAAATATATAAAGCGACAAATTCCGAACCTAACACCATCGAAAGCATTGTACGGAGAAAAATCGGTTAAAGTAATACACGATCTTCACGTAACAATCATTGCAATCCTGTGACTACCATAAGTTCATCACAAAAGTGATGCTTGTGTTGAATGATCAAGAAAGCGATGAACTAATAAATTTGCATTTGGTTTGTCAACGCTAGAATACAGTGTTTAGGATATTTTTTATAATCAGTCGTGGCCACAAATATGAGACACCCTCATATTTGCGTTTTAATAATTTTACTATAATAATAAAAGATCATAAAATGCTCATAATAAGAAACGTAGTGTGCAGGGACGTTTATTAATCCACTTTTTACATGAACAGAGTGAGTTTAAAATTAAAAAAGCAAATGATGCTTAATATTCTCATTGGGCTGTTCAAAGTAGGTACTATAAAATTTATTACAGACTTTGAATTATACGAAAATCGCAAAAGCATAGGCTAAAAGGGCTACTTCTAAATAGAAAAACTAAAAATTGATTTAGGAGTCGCTTAAAAGCCGAAAAAACCTGTGCCAACAGAAATTGGCCTAGCCCACCACCACAAGAAGATTTAAAAAAGTAGACCTGGAAGAATGAAAGGTTAAAAAGAAGACATTGCTCTCGGAGAAGAACGAAAAGCTCGATGGTCAGTTACAGTGGGCTGTACATCAACATTTAATAGATGACTATTGAACAAATGTTTTGTAGTCAAGCTGGACTAACTAGAAAACTAAATGGGGCATTTCAATGACACAAGAAACTTAACTTTCGGTTAGATTCAGATGATGGCTTTAATATTAACAGACTAGAAACTGAACGTGCTCAAACTGGAGCAAAAAGTAGAAAGGCACCGGAGCCAGATAATATACGTGTTGACCTCCTGAAAGTATTGAAGGAGGACAGTGCTATTACACTGTTTCTGAAAATCTTCAACTGCATATATAAAACTGACTAAAAAACCCAGTACAAAATATTGTAGACTACAGGACTATCAGTTTGATGAGTCACGTCCTTAAAGTATTTTTCAAAATTACACATGCGAGAATATATCAGAAACGTGAACAAAATATTAATGACTCTTAATTTGGCTTCAAAAATAGGTTTGAAACACGAGAGGCCTTATTTAACATACAGGTGCTTACTCAACGCTGTCGAGATGTCAATGTGAATGTGTATGTGCTTCGTGGACTATCAAAAAGCATTTGACAGCGTTCAGCACAATAAATTAATCCAAGTTTTCAGAGAAATTGGTATAGACGGCAGATATTGGGGCCAGACAGCGGTTGTTAGAGTGAATTGTCAGTTATCACAAGACATGCGTGTTCTCTCTCCTGTTGTTTAATTTATACTCTGAAAATAATATTTCGTGAGGCTGTCGAAGAAAGAGCAGAAGGGGTCATAATCAACGGAGTTGTAATAAACAATTTGAAATACGCTGGTGACACTATCCTGCTAGCTACAAGCATGCAAGATCTACATATACTCTTATCAGCAGTGACAAACCATAGTGAATAATTAGGGCTGAAACTCAACGTTAACAAACCAAATACCTAATCTAATCAACATAATGACATACAGAAGAATATACTAGTGGGGGAGAGTAACATCATATAGATATTTTGGCCTATAAAAGTTGGGACTTGACACAGGAAATTAGATGTAAGATAAAACAATCAAAATAAGTCTTTCAAAAGATGAAAAAAATTTTGACCTGTAGACTTGTCTATTTTCTTAGGTACTCGATTATTAAGCTGTTATGTCTTCAGTATCCCCTTGAATGGCATTGAGGCATAGACACTTACGGAGGAACTATGCAAAAGATTGGAAGGTTTTGAGATATGGACCTATCGCAGGATTTTGAAAATCTCATGGATGGACAGGGTCACAAAGAAAGAAAACTTACATATCTGGGCCATGTTATGAGGAATGATAAATACAAACTACTTCATATTATTATTCAAGGAAAAATGGAAGGCAAACGCGGTCCAGAAAGAGCCAAAATATGGTGGCTCGAAAATTTACGTCAGTGGTATGGACTCAACACCACGGCACTATTTATTTGATGGAGTGAAAACCATGTTATTGATCTCCAATGTGCTCGAAGAGCACGGCACTCAAAGAAGAAGAATGGAGTAGTTTACTATTATTCTCAATGTTTAAATCAAAACGATAATTCTGTTACACGTACACATATGTGTGATAATATAATGTTTCATTTTGACAATTGTTCAGGTGTATGGCACCCTTAGCGCTACTTACGTAAGACGACGAGTGTACGAAGATTGACTTTTCCAGTGCGTGGTGCCTATAGCTAACATGGAAAAGAAATGGTTGTTTGCGAAGAACACGTGAACACTGAAGAATATACTGCTATGCGCGAGACGATTTTGCACCTATTATATACAACGACTTTTGATGACACCAACGTGGATTACATCAAATTTTAGCAAAATAATGCGCTCTGTCAGAAATCTACAAAATGACCATTCTAATCGCCAGATCTAAACCCTATTGAATATCTTTGGGACACACCAAAACGGAAGGTAAGAAAGTAGATGGCATCAAAAAGTCTTAAAAAATGTTACGAGAAAGCTAGTTGAGGGTTGACCAAGAAGAAACTGCCGTTATTAAATCTAAACGTAAATCAGCAAATGAAATGAATTTTATAGAGTCATGTTTATAGGGTGCTTCATACTTTTAACTACTACTGTATATTATTTTGCTTAGAGATGGGAACATAGCAGATGTGGTATTCGAATAATCAAAAAAAGTCAAAATCAAAACGTATTTATTTTATATATATGTATAATATATATATATATATATATATATATATATATATATATATATATATATAATAGGTGTAATAGTTGCTAAACAAACAAGTGACGGCTTAGGAACATCAAATAATAAAATTTAGTGTTATTTTGTCTCCTCATTACATAAAATTTTAATTCATGGAGTACAAATAATCTCTACTGTGAATATTTCAATAGATAACTATCAAAAAAGACTCTAAAGACTCGTAATGAGGACTTTATATACATATGAAACATCATACCTGTAAAATTTCTAGGAATGCAACAAACGAAGATTTGCTTCATTCACTCCTAATTTCTTCTATTCGTCATATAACCATAACCTTGACCAGATTACCGGGAAAAAAATGGGAGCTTACCTAAAAACAAAAAAAATTATTAGTTCCTGATGCAACTCTGAAACTGATGAAGGTGAGAAAGGTGATATTTAATAAAAAAAGCATTGATTTCAGCCTCGAGCATAGTTATTAAAAAAATTTGTAATTATTAATATTTAAATTTAGAAAAATATAAATTACATTTTTCTCACTTATATTTTTTCAGAGCAAAAATAATATAAGATAATCAACAGATTGCTAAGAACCATTTCAATATTATTGTTACACGAAAATATCTACCATTATTTAAAATAAAAAGTTAAAATTATAAATTTCCAGGAAATTAATTTATTTTTCGAGTACGTAGTAACAAAAAGTATCAGTAACTTAAAAAATAAAAAATGTTTTTATGAAAAGTATTCCTGCTATTAATTTTTTTAAACTATTAATTAGCGAAAATAACTGTAATTTAAAATTAAATGTTCACCGGTTGCTTTGCTGCACCGTGATGTTATTTCTATTACTAAGTTAGACTGCCAGCAGAGGTTTTATCTTGACTTTTACGTATGCTTTACGTTAGATGGCATTTGTAAAAGTATTTTTAGGTAGCCGAACTTTATAAATACACCTTGTGTTTATATATATGCAAAAGTAATCCCAAAAATACGGTCTCCACAGCGCTGGGGGCGTAGGAAACTTTGCGCGCAGCTGTTGGCCACATTGCCGTATTAGCTGCAAACAATCGTTTAGCCTGAGGGTACGCCAAGTTTTGGTTTAGCGGCCGTTCGTAAAAAGACGTTAAACCAATCGAAATCCATCACCAATTGATGGAAGCACCATTCATGGGACTTTGAAAAGTTGTAATGCGCATCAGCGAAATTGCTACAACGCCTACAAAAATGCATCGACCGAAACGGCAATTATGTAGAAAAAATCGAGAAATATTCAAGCTTCACAATAATGTATCACCTGTTGAAAACTACGTTATTATGGAAACCTACATTAACTATATAAAGTATAAGAAATACGAGCAGGTAGATCCTCCCACACAAGTTAGAAAAACAAATGGTAATATATTATATAACTTTTTTAATTCTTGTGGGAAATGGTTTGTAGATGATTTCGCTGGGCTTGTCGAATAATACTTTTAATAAAATTTCTTAACCTGAGGCGCAGCGATAAAAATGCTGATTTTAGATGAGGCATCGTCCAATATTACAGTAAAAATAACTTTTCGTACACACCTTGTATATACGTGAACAAATAATTGTTAAAAATTATTAACTAAAATGCACATCTTTCAAATACATAACAAATGTAAAATGGGGACCGCAAAGAATAAATAGATAATTGATATAACTTTTACCTCTTTAAAGTATAAATTGATATCCAGAACACACAAAGCAAAAATAATACCGTTTTTGGTTAAAGGAAACCGCCACTATTTTTTGAGCTGTCAGTTGCAAATAAAGAAATATATAAAGCCAACATTAATCTTAAAATAAGTGATTGTGAGTACTCACCGTTTCATCCAATGCTTCTGTTTGCAAAACCCGACCTTCACATAATGTTGTAGGTGTAACGTCACTGCTATTTTAAATATTTTGTCCTAGTTATTTAAAACACCAATATATGACATTCTAACGTCTTCATATTGTATTAAAGTTTATTTACATTATTACACACGATAGGTTTTACAACGGCCTTCTGCGCGTTAAAACTATAACTGGCCAGTCAGCTCGTATAACCACGCTTAGATACTGCTTAATCTTGCAATGCCGGGCCAATTTCACAGGTGCAAGCAGAGATAGTTCCAGCTAATCAGAAACCATCTGCGCTGATATAATCGTTAGTCGTTACCCAAACTTATCAAAAAAATAAAATTGGGCCCAGCCAACGTGTTGCACGGAGACGAGCCAAAATAAAATTACAAAACTAACAATAAGACGATTAGGTATCCAACCACTTACTATTTAAATTAATTGCGTAGACAATTATTGTAATACAAAAGTTTTAGTTAACATGTATTTCCAATTGTTTGTAAGTTCAAAGTAGGTTAATCGTTTAAATAAAACTACTAGTGGTGTACTTTAAAAATATTAAATTATGAAATAAATTTGTCAATTAATAAATATCCCAGAAATGGATTCAATAAAGTACTTTTAATGTTGTAACATACCCATTCTATGCATAAGGTAACGCAAAAAATTTACGGGCTGACTGTATTCCAGTAATAATAGAAACAAAATCCGCTTCTCACTTGTGTTGGTTATTTTGCAGTATTGAACCGTAATTAAATTTTGAAACAAAAAGGATTTTAGCCTCAGTGATATAAAATAACCTTAAGATAGTTGGTACGGTGAACTTTTGCCCTCCTATTCAACTGTAAAAGAATTAGCCACAAATTCAGATCATGATCATGTACTATGATCCCCTAACAAATAAATGACCAAGGAAGGCAAAGGTGGCCCAATCGACGAAAAAGGTTATGGTCATCGTCTTTGGGGTTTAAAGAGAATTGTAACAATTTATTTTAAGGAAAAGTACATTGTTAAATGGAAATGGAGTATTGAGAAAAGGATAAGTGGCATTATGAATTGAACTGTCCGTCTTCTGCACAATAGCGACCTTGCCTATAAATGTAATAGCCCAGTTTGCTGCAAAGTATTGCGACTTTAAGAAGCTTTCTTATCGACGCCACAGTCCAAGCCTAGCCTCTAGTAATTAATATCTACTTTTAAAATTGTAGAAAAACCTTCGAGGCACAAAATTTAACAAAGGTGAAGAGTTGTAGAATGTTGTGTTCGAGTATTCTACAAAGAAAACTTCAGTGTATTAAAAGTTTCAAGATTGGAATAAACGAAAAACATGAACAAAACTTAATGAACCCAAATTTCTGGTCTCATTGAATGATTGATTGATGATTATCATAGGGATTAATCGAGCCCACTTTAGCACTACGACTCTGCGGCCTTTTATGCGCCCCTTTTCTTAATTAAGGAAGATGCCTTGTATCCACCCTTTTATCGCCGATCGTATGCTACATTTGGGTATGCCTAGAACAGGTTCTGGTCTTGTAAATAGAGTGTTAGCACCGTTTTTTGCGAGTGTGTCTGCCCTTTCGCTTTCTTCCATTGCAGAGTGGCCTGATACCCAGATGAGCTTAACCTTGTTATCCTCAGATAGGGTTAGCATAGGCTAGGCGGTCTTTAACAAGCTTGGAGTTGATATGAGGTGACTCCAGCGCTTTAAGGGCAACTTGGCTGTCAGTTAGGTTACTAATGAGTCATTGAGGGTATCCGCGTCTACTATTCTCTATTATGAATTGCATTAACGCAAATATTTCAGCTTGAATCACTGGGACGTACCTGTCTATGGGTAAGCTAAGGTTTACCTTTGGTTTTGTGCTATGTGTACGCGCCCCTATTCCTTGAGCATTGCGAGATCTATCTGTATACCAAACCAGCCCACTTCTGAGTTGTAATGAGTTGCCTTTTGTACAGTCATGATCATAACACCGTTCATTGTGTCTATGCCAGGTACCGGTGCATTTCATTCTCTGGGCACCAATCCAGGCTTCTCCTTTTACATAAATATCTAAGGGGATGAGATTTAGGAGTGCTCCATAGATGCTGTAGGAGTACTGCTATGACTCCGCAGATACACAAGCATGATAGTCGTTGTATTCTAGTTAGCTTAATGACTGTCGTTTTTTGTTCAAGTTGTGCCAAACGACATGGGTTTTACGATTGTGGTGATCAGCCACATTATATTTTAGGTTTCAGTCCCCATGTTTTGTCAAACATTCTCCTGTCCGCAACAAGTGTTAGTTTGGCTTTGCTGGTTACTTTTTCCAGCTTAGCATTCCAGTTTAGTTTTGCATCAAGGGCGATGCCCAGATATTTAACTTGCTGGACCACCTGTATGCTTTTACCGAAAATTGTAAGGTTAAAAAATTGCCTTACTTTTTTCCTGGTAAAATGTATTAGTAAGGTCTTTTTTGTGTTATATCTAATGTTCTTTGCATTAGCTCTGCAATGATGTTTATGTTCCTGCCCCTGATCAGTATGACAATGTTATCGCCATAACTTTGGGTATAGAATCCTTCATCATTAAGCAATACAAGTAGCTCATTTATCCACATAAGGGGGGAAAGAACCCCTCTTTGTGGACAGCCTCTTGTGGTATAAATCTTGAAAAATTCCTCTCCCAAGTTTACTTGCACCTGACGGCCCTTCAACATGGAGTTTATCCAACTACTTAAAACGTGGTCAGCTCCATATCTTAGGGTTACATTGGTTATTGTGTTAGAGGAGGTATTATCAAAGGCTCCTTCTGTGTCCAAAAATTCTGCTAAGCCTATTCCTTTGTTAAAAGTTTTCCAGACTGCAGTTTTTCGTTATAGAAACATATTGTGCTGCAATTAATTCTCTAAAGCATATCTTAGTAGGAAAAAGAACAATCTATAGATACATGCATAAGAATTCCTAATCTCCGTAAGAAATTATTTAAATAAAAATGACAAAATGCAGCAAAGAGAAAATTAGCTATCGGAAAGAAATGCTTCTGATTTAGATCTAAGGGTTCCCTGAGGAATGTGTTCAGTTTAGCAGCATTCTAAATAATTAATAAAACTATTGGCAAAGAAGATAAAAATGCCAAACCAAAAACACGGACAGAAATAGAAAGGCTTCTAGCGTTATTCAAGAAATGGGAACATAGAGTTTACCTTTCACAAATACTTCGAGATTTTTTGATAACGTCCCAAACATGCGAAAATTTGTAGAAGGGCGGATGAAGAAACCAGAAGAGGTTAATGTGCTACTTCCAAACAAGCATTAAGTATTATATTCTCCAAGAAAAGTGATCATTGCAAACCTCTTTTTTAGTTGTATTAAATGTGCTTGGTATGTACATTATTATTTAAAATGTATATAAAAATATTATGACTCTTGTAAACAGTAGACCAAATCACTGTTATTATACATCTCCAAATAGGGCTCATAGCAAGGAATCATATAGATTGCAAAAATGCAACCTCAGAATTATTGAAATATGAAATTTTCTCTGTTTATAAAAGCAGTCGAATTGTTTTTAATAAAGTATCTAGTGTGCTGAACAAAAAAAAATAAAAAACAACATAAAAATTGTTGTATTACTTATAATACAGTACATTACAATTATTTTAACTTTTTATTGTTAACTGTTTACTTTTATTGACTATAAACATATGCAAAATTTTATAATTTATGTTCCTTAAACTATATAGTTTGTATAATAAGAATTATATTATTTATTCTCTATGAAATAAACAATTTCTGGTTTTATCAATTTGCCTTATTAATTTAGAGTTGAGGAAGTCGCATAATTTATTAAATTTAATGGAACAATAATTTATATAATCTTTAAGTTATATAATTTTGTTTTATAAATATTAAGTATACTTATATTATTTTATATATAGATAATATTGGAGACATACAAGTGCCTGTATAATGTGTAGCCTATACGCCAGGTAATATTGCTTGCAGAGTTTGATTTTATAATTAAAACAAAAAACTAATAATTCAGGTATAATAGCAACAAAATAATTTATAATGCTGCTTAATGTAACTAAACAACAACAACAAATTTTGCATCTATTAAAATTTACATAGTTAGAAATAATGCAATATTATACAAGTGTCTTGCTGAAAGTATGTGGAGACATCGAAACAAATGAAAGAGGCAGTTTTCACAAAGCTTTATTTTTATTTTAACATCATCAAAAACTAGGCCTACCTAAATATCAAATATCTATTCTTTGTAATGTATGTACCTACATATTTATAATACAATATTTTATTATTCATGTGCTCGAAATACGCACGTATTTTACGAAACACCTCGTACATCCGCAAGGGAGCGCGCGGCTGCGGGCGCGTTGGCGGCAGCGCGCGCTCGCTTGCTTACATTCACAGTGATAACATTTATAATCTGCTTTATCGTTATCTTTATCGGTATACTTTATTACTTCGCATTAAATAAATCTATATGTACGGATATTGTGATTTTACCCTGTAGTTTGTCAAAGTGAAACGGAACGAAGGCCAAAGTAATCGCGCCGGCCAGAAGCGTACGAGGTGCCGCCAAATGCCTCATTACGTAATTTATCCTTACCTAGCTTTTTACAGATTGCACCATGTACAGATTGCAATTTATATTAATTTATACACATTATGCCAGGGGTATGTTCCTCGATAAGAATTTTACAAATTCTCAGTTACATTTACAATTTCTAATTCTCCAAATAAACTTCTCCGTATTGCACTAGCCTGCATGGTGGTACAACCAAGGACGTCGAAAGTAACCGCTGTACACAACTCAGGTGAGATAATAAATAATCCTACGCTATGAGTATTTATTGGTACCATTTCGCGTTGCATGGTAATATGCACGAGTAGAAAGTTGATTACCCTGAATCCGCATGAAACGCACTTAAAGAAATTATCCGTAGATTACAATATTGTCATGTAGTGCCTGTGTATGAGAGTTTGGTGGTGGAGTGCTCGCTCCGTTCAAGTTTAGTTGAACGTCCTATTGTTGATATATTAAACTCAGAACAGCTGGGATATCTTGAAGGTTCAAAAAAAAAATAAACAAACAGAGCAAGCATTCCATCATTCCTAGCTTAAAGTGTGCTAAATATTACTAAAATAATCTTTCCATAACTTACATCTCTTGTAAAACTTATAGCTAATAGAGAGTTTAAAACAAAATGAGGAACTTCAAGAAAATTATAAACTAATAATACTTTTTAGGAATGTCTGTGTTTCTATATATGTACAACTTAACATAGGATACCAGCACCATTTTACTGTTTACTGTATGTGAAATCAGCAGCCTATGATGAACATAAAATACGTACTGCTTCAAGTTACAAGCTACCTTTCAACGCCGGTATACAAAATAAGAGTGCTCTCGGCGCACTGCAACTTAAAGGAACTTGCATAGGACAGAATCTTACAGAAGAAAAATAATACTCTTGTGCACAACCTTCGTCTGCTGCAGCTCTGTCGAAATATATCTAACGCAACTAGACTACACCAGAACATGAGAACTTGTACTAAATTCAACCAAACAGTGCGAACGCCTACGAGTACAATCCATAACGACGTAAAACTATAATAAATACAAGAAGTGTACAAAACTTGAATGGTAACATTTAATCTCACTACCACCTACATCTAACAAAGTCACAGTCGCTCAAAAATATAACGCGCAACTATTATCACAAGTTTAACATCATCAGAATTTGTCATTCGAGCTCTACCTATCCTACCTAGTTGTGAAAATAAAAATTGCATCCGCGAAGATTTGCGCGCCATCTCGTGCGCATCGGCGTCCGTGCGCCCGCTGCAAAACATCTATACATCATTGAACGCAATTCATTCAAATTAACGTAATAGTTCGGCGGCAAGACTTGTCGGCCGACTGGTCCACCGACAAGCCGGCGCTCAGCACTACACTAGTGATGTGTCTGTTCGACTGCTTGCTGTGATTTGAACTGCGTTGTACCCTGCAAATTTGGAGTGATCCGTGACAGGTTGAACGGGTCATGAAAAAATATACTCGGCAATATTGTTGTAACCGTGCTAACTATCATTACTTCTAGTGCAAAGTGTCTGAAGAAAAATATCTCGGTATATCCCTATGCTATTTCACATTCTAAGTTACGAAACAAACTATATAACTGCTACATGCTCAGTTCTGTATATCTTTATAGTCTATGGGATTCTAACTATGCCTTAGAAGAGTCAGACCTGCGCGGGCGATCTACGATGCGGATCGCCCGGCGCAAGCTGGCCCCAAATCAATCTGGCGCAAATCAATCGTACAAAAACGAAACTGCTAGTAAGTAGCGGTACACAATTTTGTAGCCAAAGTATGAGACGATTTACGTGTACTTGTACATTTTCCGTATACCTAGTTTAGACTTAAATTAGACTCTTAATTTTGTACTCGGATTCAACAACAAACCGCGTTTGTCCTTGAATGCGACCTAGAACCTGAACATCAATTTGGGGTAACACTTTATATCTAACACTTAGCCAACACTGATTTTGTACAAACGGCTCGTCAAATGTACACAATTGCGCTGAAGGCTGCCAGTCCAGTGTGTCGCTCGCTCATCCAAGACCGCTCAACTGAGGAGAAAAAGGAATCGGAAAGAAGAACGCATGACGTCAAGATCACATTTCCTAGTCAACAAGTGAGTCTCCGGTTCCAACTACAGGGGTGATCTAAGCTCAGCCGCGCAGCCTTCCGGCTGCCGGTGTAAAACGACATAAATAATGCGGGCTCTTGTGTGAAAAACTACAGACCAACACTGAGCAACCAAATTTGTCTGAGTACCGACCATTTCATTACTCCGTGTCTATCTGTGCACATATGTGACATATTCACTATAGTAGAAAAGAAACCTCTGAAATATATAATCTGATCTGTACAAACTGTTCAATGTAAAAGTTATCGTACTAGTATCGCAGTGTTGTGGTGAGTTATTGAATATTTCAACTCCGGGGCCGAGGGAGCGTCACGGCCTGCGGCCGCGACGCCCCGCCGCACCATAAACAAAGTGTAAAGGCGCTGTGAACAGAAAACCGTTGTATATTAATATTATCTGTGTATATATTTGGTAAAAATCTGTAAATCTGTCAATAAAATAGTCTCAGGAACTGTTGCGGTAGTAAAATAATCAGTAGTTTGCTGTGTAAATGCGTTGGAACGTTGGCAATATGAATATCAGTCTTATGTTTACCAAATTCCAGACGGATTCGGCGCGGCGCCGCGGCGCCCGCGAATCTGTCCACTCAGAATTTGTCAGTAATCATTTAATACCAGAAATAAAACAGGAAGCACATACGACCCTTAAATCTATCATAATAACATTAAACAACAATCTATCACCAGCACGGGTCCGCATCGCAACCTCCAACTTCCATGACATTCTCTTTCGAGGTGTTCGACAGCATGTTTGCATAAGTAGCTAATAGAAGTATGGGATGTTATCGTGAAAGCTGACTTTTGCGACGAGTCCCCAGCAAGGACCACCGGCGATTGTACAAAAGAACCCCAACCTACCACAAATTAACAGAACATAGAACGACGGCCTTTTGACCAGTAGTCACATTTCTTTTTACAATCTACCACTAATATTGCCCCTAGTTAGTCGGCGGACGCGCGCGGCCGCGGCGGCCGGCCCCCTAGTCCTGACCGTTCTGCTGCACGAGCTCCCGCCGGTCGTCGCGCGAGAGCGAGGGGGCCTTGAAGAGGTCCTGCGGCTCGTCCTTGATCTCCTTGATGCGCTCGCTCGCGGAGTCCTCGTCCAGCATGGGCTGCTGCCCGTAGTGGTCCCGGTTCTTCTCGCTCTGCGGCAGCAGGTGGATCATGCCGACGGGGATGGGGAAGCCGGTGCCGAAGTCCGGGTAGAAGCTGGGCGCGAAGGGTTGAAGACGGGCGGCTGCGGCGGCGGCGGCTCCTCCCGGCTGGAGGGCCTCGTGTTGGGCTGCGCCGGCTCCGCGTCGCGCGGCTCCTGCTTGCACGCGTTGTTGTTGTTGTTGCTGCCCAGCCCCAGAAAGTCGGGCCCGGGGCCGCCCGTGCAGTCCTTGCGCAGCTGCTCCAGCTTCAGGCTCTTGCCGTACTTGCCGCGCACGTACATCAGCAGCGAGTTGTAGGGGATGCCGAAGATGCGCGACGCCTGGCTGGTCGTCATCTTCTTGTTCCAGACGTGCTGCAGCGCCTCCGTCAGCTCGGCGTTCGTCCAGGAGCGGGGCGGGCCGCCGCGCGGCGCCGAGTGCTGGCCCTTCGGTCTTCCCACTTGAACATTAGAGAGTCCTGTTAGCAATGCACTTTAATTAGATAAAAGCGATTAAAGGTAAAGCTCTGGAAATTCTTTCTCCTAAAAACGCTTTCAACCATCTTTTTAATTTTAAATTGACCTAAACAACAATTTAGATGCAACAAAACCAACTAAAATAATGCAATGCTTACTAAAAGAAAAAAAACATATGGGACTCTAAAATCCTAAAAGCAAAGACGAATTAATTGTAATGCCGATAAAATTTTGTTTAAATTTGTTGTTTGTTACTTTGCCGAACAAGAAGTTAAAGATGACTTTATTGGAGCTTTTGCTCAAACTCCCAAATAAAAGTCAGTGTCCTTCAATCTGCACAAAGATTTATATACTCTCTCCTCCTCCCAAAATAACTTAAGTGCTAATTACTTTACATTTTCTATCGTGTTCAACTATTCCAATCATTCACTGTGAGATTTTTTCTTTAAATGATTATCGCGTCTTGAGCGTTTTCGTGTACTTCAATCGTATTCGAAGACGATCTTTCACATGTAATTGATAATACATTTATTTATTAAATTTTAGAGACCGTTTAACTATTCAGCAATGCCATTGAATAACTAAGATAATCCTAGATCGTTAAATTGTTAAATAATAAAAAAAGTCTGGTACTTAGGCTGTTTTACAAAGTTAAAAAGTTTCTATCACCCTACTATAATCTACTAAAATTTTATATTAGTGATCAAAAATTTAGAACTAAAGTAAGAAGAGAGTATCAGCAATGCTACCAACTGGAGTTCCACAAGGCAGTATCCTCGTACCATTATTATGCATACTGTATACATCTGATACCAAACATTAATATTGGCATATTTGCTAATGGTACCGCAAGATTAACCAGCAATACTGGTGCTCCAGTTTATTTAGACTTACAAAACCACCCGTATATTCTACAATTATAGACTGAAAAATTGAAAGTCAATATAAACAAATCAAAATCGAAGCATGTAACTTTTACGTTAAAAAAGATCGAAGTCCATCCCTCTATACAAACATTTGGACAGCGACTTCATTGTAGAAAAAGATTTAAAGAAGAAAGAACTCAACTGATTTATTGGTAGATCTCGCTTAACAATAAAAAATAATATTCTAGTTTATAAAGCTGAGACTTTGGGTATGTGCCAGTAACTCGCAATCGTGCAGGTATGACAATCTAAAATGTTAAGAACCATTCTTGAGGCCCAATGGCACGTCACCAATAAAATTCTACATATCGACCTAATAATCCCAAAATTAAATAAAGTTGTTCCCGGTAGAAGTGTAAATCTCCTATAGAAAATTGGAATCACACTCAAACCCATTATTTATACAGCTAATGCAAAACGATCCTGTAAGAAGATTAAAACAACGATGGCCAACAAATTTGTAATAGTTTAAGAGACGATATCTCATCATGCCAGCTAGTCTACCACCAGAGTAGACCTTAAACCAGACTTCTCCACAGAGAACATGTCATTGTTTGATCTGCGGTGAGTAAAATTGGGATCATTGTGTTACTGTCACTTCCATTCAACCTGTAGAAATGATTCTACAAGTTTTTGCTTCGAACCCCATTGCACTCCAACTGAAAAATTTGGTTTCAACAGAACGGAGCCAAGATGCACACAGTAAGACCTTTTTTCCAAGTGCTGCATGTTTTCACCGCGTATGACTTCCTTCTGTGGGGACTTTCCTCAAGAAATCAAACGTATTGGTCAACACACATCGAAAAGTGTAATGAAAACTCCAGAACATGACTTCAACAATGGCATTAAAAACAAAAAACTTAACTTTTCCTTAACTATTCCTGGACCATAACTGGTTGGGTTAAAACTATTTACTTGTAGAACGAGTTAAAAAGAATATATTAGGTGAATGTATTGTCTGCCGTTGTTAGCGCCTATGATCATCTTTAGAGCCACTCTTGAGAACCAAAATCAAGTTTTTTGTTAAGCTGCTCACCTATCAAACTCAATCATCGTCAACAGCTACCTCTATTGCGTTTAGTGCATAAAAAACTTTGGTGCTTCTCTAAATTAATTTCTTAAAAAAGTAACGATTTTGAGTTGTCCAAATTTCTCATTACTTATGTACTTATTTACTTAATTGGAATGTTTTAAAAGTAAAAGCGCAACCTGGTACAAAATGGTGTTCAAAAATAATTTTCTTTACAAGTCGCAGAAACCGTTTGAGACAAGGAAAGAAACTTTAGCTACTGCAAATCATTCGACGGATTTACCTAAAAGGTATTACCGGTTCGACAGATAAAAATACAGGTGTGCAAAAATAGAAGCAGGAGTTTCGTATCAGCATTACTTCTAGTAGAGTATCTGGGGAGTTTTTAATCGTCGATATGATGAAGACTAAAATCAAGCCTCCCTCATTTTATGATAAGTCTTCTTGGACAAATTATCAAAATGAGTAAATGGATGCTCACAAATTGAAAATGCCACTGTTTTTGTTATTGCTCTGAGTGGTGACACTTTACATATTACGGACTATTAGCAAGCCCATTAAAAGCGAGAAAATTATAACAAAATCGTCTAATCATTTCAGATGTGTTATGGTCACACTCATGTGAAAAAGGCTTAGGAGTCGACTACAGAAACAAGAATTTTATACAGGCATAGCTTGTCTTGTTTACATTTTATACCCAACTGGGTCAGATGACCTGGTAGTAGTAGCTGTGCGAATATTCATTAACGACATTAACGATCAGGAAATACAACAAGCAGTGAGATTAGCCAGACCAAAAACATTGATTAAAGTGCTTATACACGCACTCTAATTTAAAGCAAATACTGATACTCTAAATAAAAATGATCAAATACTTCGCAAAAAAATTGCAAAGACATTGGGTAAAAGATCAAAGCAATTATGGCACTGAAATTGCGATTAGATGGACCATATCAGAAGATCCTACAAAGGGCTTCTGACCTCGGCAGAAATGGGTTAATGAAAACTATCAACCTGCAATGGCAAAGCCTCAGCCACAAAAATATAAGCTGTGACTCTCAAACATAATTCTAACAGTGTTTATGTCAATGACCAAATAAATAGCAAATTGTATCCTCTCCTATCAGAGACAGAAACGACGAAAACTATTGCGAGGCCCAAAGTCAAAACTTCGGGCGGCCACTGAGCTTCAGTAAAGGTTTATAAAGAGATAAAAACCCAAACAACCATTGCAGAAGTACCTGTAAGTATCATTTACTGGTAGCTGACACAGAAAATGAACGTTTTGGAAGTTTATAGATGCAAAGATAACTTGTAACAAAAAGTACTAAAAACAAAGGAATAAAAAGTTATTCTCCGTTATCGAGAAGGAGTCGTTACACGAATGAAAGTAGTTTATGACATCTTGCAGTAAAATGATGGGAAATACAGCTTTGAATTGTAATCTTCCAGCAAGAAGAGTCGTTCTGATAAAACCAACAATAAAGAAAAGAGCGGAAAAGAGATATTGGTTGAAAAACACTGATTCAAACAGGAAGCGTGGAATCAGTCCTGAATTCTTGGGCGTTAAAAGAAGGCGTAATCTTAGGTCTTTGTACTTCGGTTTTCCAGTTGTTGATCAAGTCCAGCATCTAGGCAACATCAAAATGCAAATACAATGGTTTAAATCCTGATCAGCGGACAACATTTAAAGATATGTTGCACCGGAATCAAGACGTATTCGAATATGACAAGGGTTGAAAATATTGCGGTCACAAAATAGACACGGGCCATGCCATTCCCATAGGACAGAGTGTCGGAGAACTGCCACTGGCTAAACGAAAAGAAGCTAAAAATAATTTCAGATTTTAACGGCGTGACTGAAGTTTGAAGAAATCAATGGACTTCACTAGTGTGGCTAGTTAAGAAGGGCGGGTCCATCAGACTTTTTATTGACTGTCTTCGAATTAACGTTACGAAGAAAGATAGTTACCCACTGCCACGCTATTAAATATGAATTATGTTAATTCAGGGTAATGGAATTTTAATTTTGCAGTGCTCGTTTGATCGTAAAAAATTGACAGACATTTTTTAATGGGCTGTCCTGAAAAACATGTATGGTGTACCTGGATGACAATACCAATTGAAGAATCATTTGAAGAACATATAAAAAATTTAGAGCAGCTATTCCAAAGACTCAGATGCGTCAATTTGAAACTGAATTCAAAATAATACTTTGTTTAAGAAGAAAGTGAATAATCTTGGACTATCTTAGTGACGAGGGCATAGCAGCTAATCCATAGAAAGTTAAAAGTGTGAAGGAATGGTCAGTACCAAAGAAAATCACAAGTTTATGGGAATTACGCACTTATTGCAGTCGATATTTGGCAACATAGCAAAGCCTTTAACATACTAACGCAAGTTTTGAGTGGAGTAAAGGGTGTCAAGCAGATTTCGAAAATCTAAAACGTGTCTTAGTAAATCCACCAGTATTAAGCTACCCACAGCCAAAAGAAAAATTTATTTTTGACACAGATGTCGGAATTGAAAGCGTGTTGTCACAGTTACAAAATGACAAACGGCTAAATAAATAAAGTATTATCAAAGTCTCAACGTAACCATAAGAGAGCTACTTGGTGTAGTAAAATCTGTGGAACATTTTTATAAATACTTATATGGCAGAATGTTCATTCCTCCTACTGCACTAAAATGACATTTGAATTTTAAAAATCCGAAAGGCCAAATATCAAGATGAATTGAAGGGCTCCAGCAATATGACTTTGAGTACATTGGACTGCAGCCACTGTAGTCATGCAGAAAAGAAAATAGCCCTAGTGAATAATAACCTGTGGCAACTCAGCAAGTCCAAACATGGCCAGAAAGAAGATTCAGCTATGAAATATGTCTGAGAACGGAAGAAACTTGAAGGAAACCTAAATGAATAAGATGACTTCGCTATTGGAATTCTATTACAGTAAAAGTTGATATCTTACAGATCGAAGATGAATCTCAAAAAATTCAGTCACTATTTCCAAAGAAGAGAGTTCCAGAAGTATTGCTGTATGATGATGGAAAATGTTATGATTTGGTTACTGCCTCACAAGTAAAAGGTTTAATCAAATTTACTGAACAGTTGCATGCATTGTTAAATTTTTAATTTGACACATCTGTGCTTATGGTACTTATGTTAAATAATAGTGATAATTTAAGACACAAAACACATCTTTGACAAGTCTCTTTATGTTATCACGTGATGGGCTGTAAATTGAACTTCATTTGAGACTTTTGATTTCTCATTTCTTAGTATGTGAATAAAAGACTTACTTTTCTTCTTGGCGAAGAGGTGCGAGTCGGGAGTGTTCCTGGGGTCGGCCATCTCCAGCAGAGGGTTCCGGCAGCCATCCAGGCCGGGCGGGAAGAGCCCGAGCGGGGAATCCAGGCCGAAAACTGCAACGGCAACAATCATGACAGAAGAAATAAATTCCCCTTGTTACGGCAGAGCTACCAGATGAAGCTTCGTGTCATCGCATATTTTATCTTATAATAGACTATAATTGATAGTGGCAGCTTACTTATACATAGAGACGTTAGTCACGAAATAATGGGGATAATTTGGAATAGGTACACATTTGAATAATGAATGCGCCGCCGTTCACGTGAACGAAATCGAAAACAGCCCGGTTAAACGATTTTATTTAAAAATGAGCCGATCTAATGGACGGACTCCGTGTCATTACGCGATTGGTACTTGTGCGCGCTGAAAAATTCAGTGGTCGCGAGGAGCCCGTGTTTACACGGCGGACACGCGCGTGCCTCGACTCGTGTGCGTACGAAGTTGTCCAGCAGCTAATCCGAGTTTTGGCTGATGACCACGGACATGCTGATTAATAAGTCAGGCGTGACTGCATGATTCAGGCACTTCTTGATTACCGATTCTTGGGGAGGCCGCGAGCTTCCTTCTTGGCCAAGACTCGCGAGACTTATGATGTGCGTTGTGTTAGTGGGAACCTGCAGTGCGTGTTTTATAAATATTTGGGAAACTGAGCTTTTAATAATGTAGCTCCTGGGGATAACAAAAATTCTTCGAACTCAAATTACCGGCAATAGACCAGACACAAACAAGTTTTTATCGAGAAAGTTGCCAAGTTTCAGTTTCCTTTTTACATTCAATCTTGTGGACAGATGTCCTTATAAGAATACTAAAATTTTAATATTTTGTTTTGTTAACCACAACATATATACAAGCTGCAGTGTTTTCATTAGGGGCCATCAAAATTTCAAAGCCTGCACGTGTAAAGCTCAACAACATTTTATGTAATCAACTGAAGTAAGAGAAAATCCTACCAAAATCAATATGGGACTGATTTGATACAATTTTTTTGATAATGACGAGTCCATATAAATAAAATTTAAAAAAAATAAAAATACGTGAAACACATGCTGCAAAAAATTGGTAATTAGAGACTTCAAAGAACTTTTATAATTCTACGTACGTAAAGTTGGCTAACATTTCGTAATCCAATTAAGATAGAACAAATTTAAAAGTTATATTATTTTCAAAGAATTACTCAATTGTGAGATAAGAATTGAGATGAAAACAGAAAGTTAGAACACCTATGTAAAATATAATATACTAGGGCAGTTCGGAAAGCAACCTCCGTTTGCGCATGAGCGGGAAATAGGCAGGAATACTATAGCCAGGTTTATTCTCCGGTGCTGTAAATAGTAGTAAAAATTTACTCGTCTGCTAGATCAATTTAAAGTGAACGCTGCCGTAAAAAACCCCATCAAATGTGAAATGGGTACAGTAATACGATTGTGTGAGAAAAAAAACTTTCAGCAGCTACGTAATGTATACGGATCAAACATAATCAGTGAAGGTATGACACGTCAGTGGTTTGGCATATTTAAAGATAGACACACTAGGCAAGAAGTGACTGCGGTGAACTTGTGCAGACAAAAAAGTTCATTATACACATGAAACGGGGGTTGCGTCGCATCGCTTTGACGGTGACACTGCACTTTAAGATGTTCTTACATGGTGACGGAAGAGTTTTTTGTAGAAGAAAATTAAAACTTTGTACGATGTCATAACAAGCATCTCAATTTGCATATTAAAAAGTTATGTACTATTGTAGGTTTCTAAAGTGTCTGTTTTTGATAACCAAACGGAGGTTCCTTCTGATTTAAGTCTCGCATAAAACAAACAAAAAAAAGTTAGCCGTAAATAGATATTTCAAAAATTTAAAATAAAATAAGAATGAAATGTTCCTTCTATATAAAAAGTGCACTTACATTTACTGTGCGGTGAAGTCATAGAGAGGGCAGAAACAGACGGCATCGGGGGGAAAGGCAATGGCGAGTGGCTGTCCATCTCTTGGTGCAGGTTGAGGACTGGCGGCACGGGCAGCGGGGGCGAAGGCGCGTACTCCTTCTCGTGCACGAGGCTCAAGTCCAGCTCCGGACTTCTGGTGATGTCAGGAGGGCCGAGCTTAACGTCCTTCTGCTTGTCGCTGTCCTTCGCGGGCTTCTTCATGCACAGGTTCTCCGCCGTCTCCTCCGCTGGCGACGACGTCTTCACCGCGCTGGTGGACAGGTCCTGAGCGCCGCACATCTCGCCGGACCGCCTCCGCGGGCGGGCCTGCTTCCTTCGGGGCAGCGGCGACTGGCACTCCTGCCTCGGCAGCAGCGACTCCGAAAAGCTCAGGTGCGACATGTGGGGCAGCTTCACCTGAGACTCGAAGTTCGCCGCGGAGATCGGCGTGAACGGAGATACCCTCTCGCCGGGTGTCGAGCTGGTTATCCCCTGACTTGGATAGCGCGACCCCGTGTAGAAGCTTTTGTCGTATTCTACCGGGGACGCCGACGGCGTCGTCGTCTGGTTGGGGACAGAGCTGGGCTCCTTATCCACGCCGAACTGGTCCTGGTGCGCCAGTCCCCTGACCTGGAGGCTCTCGGCGGCCTTGATGAGGCTCTGCAGCTGCTCCTGGCCGACGCTTATCTCTCCTTTGTACATGAAGTCCACGATGGCCTGCACCTCCCAGCCGTTGAAGTCCTTCAGCACTATGACCGGGTGCTTGCACGGATTCTCGGAGAATATCCGCTGAAAGAAGGGCGAGCAGGCGCTCAGGACCACCTTGTGGGCCCGGACCGACGTTTCGGCGCACACCAGCGTCACGTCCACGAGAGTTTCCGCCTGCAGCAGCGCGTCGAACGCCGACAGGATGTGGTTCTGATGGTTGTTCCATCTCAGGGAGTAGTGTGATTGGGACATTTTCTTGTGATTGTTCGTCGCAATGTCACATGTAGAACTAGGGTTTTCTTTTTCTTCTAAATTTTGAATATCTAAAAAGAAATAACAATAAGAACTCTGACCGACAATTATAAACATTATAATAATAAAACAAAATATTAAATAAACATTAACTAAGCAACAAGCCTAAACGTCATACAAATGATCAAATAGTTCCTTACAAATTAACTAAGTTAATTTTATATTGTTGTAATAACTTTGTCATTTGACCAGAACAATAACAGCAATTCCAAGGCAATTAAATGCAATAAAGCTATTAATTCTCAATTAACAAATGTGTGTACAATAATTAACAATAGCATGTTAACTAAGCAAAAAAATAGGTTTAGCGTGATCAATATAAACCACAAATAAAAATTATAAATTCAAATAACCATTTTATCATTTTTTAAATATAAATATAAAAAATAGTTTTGATTCGTAGTATGGTAAATGCATGCTTTAATGCCCACAGACTAGTTTTAGAGTGAAATAGATGAAAAAAATTTGTATATTTTGAACATTTCTGTCACGACGAGCCTAATGCTTAAAAAAACATGGAGAACATAACATTTATTTAGTCAATAGTGAATAATTTGAACAAGAGATATCCGAAAAATCTCCAGGAAAGATATCGTTGGCTAGAATGGAAGGCGTTTATAGTCATGGGGTTCAAAATTCTTCTATGATACTTTTTGTATTAAATTCCCAATAATAAAATTTAAAGCCAGACTGTAAATTACTGTTTATGATCGTTCTAAATGTTATCCTATGACTGTTAAAAACATATTAACGCTTCATTCAAGAATTTTGCAAATATACTTGGCCCTTATCGATGATACAATATGCTCACAACATTAAATAGTTTTACATCTACAATAGTATTCTATCACCATCTCATAATAATCAAAATCGCTTTGATTACGACAAGTCTCTTGTCGCCTAAATCCTAACACTTCTAGCAGAGCGTGGTTTACGATCGGAATTGGATAGTTGTACATCCAGAAAGCAGCAGATCGTATTACATTAGCCCGATGGTGTTCTTAACACATGCGCAACTTTAGATGCTGCAGTAATTGGGCAACCAAGCTGCTTGTTTGCAGTCTCCCCTCAAAAAGACAAATTTTGAAGGCATACCAAATTAGAAATTGCTCAAGCTTTCCTTAACTGAGCTTTCCGGAACTTCACATACATAAAAAGATTTAGAAACGCAATTAAAACTAATTTACCGACAGGAATGTTTATGAAAGTTTTTTTGCGCTACGCAAACCCGGGCCAAAAAAGCAGCCATGCAAAATCAGATCCAGGAAATCTTCCTAGTTAGCGAAACTGTTGAGAAGATTCTTAACTGGTATAAATTTTCTCTGAATTCTGCTATTATGAACTTCCATGGTATCAATGCAGCAAGGAACTATGAGCTTACAGAGCGTAATCCTTCTACGTGTCAAAAAGGAGTCCATATTCCAGGTCGCTTACTACATCAAGGACCACACCAACATTAACTCTCTGCATGGACTAGATGCGGAAGTGCTTCGGATGAGATTTCCACGCTCCTCCGGATGTGCTCTGTAGTGAGCACGTCATTTAGAAGGCGCAGATCGTGTTTGACTTACTAGCACTGTGACTGAAGTCCACCCGTGCATTTATGAAGTAGAAAAAGATAGTATTTACATACATTTTTATTCAATAAGGTTTGCTAGACTTCTTTAAGCACGTAGAACTATTAAGTGACACTTTTAGACAAATGGTCAGCTATATAAGAGTCGGTCACTTCTAACCTATACGGTTCACTCAATTTAGTTATTAGGACAGGTTTGCGACTTGTTACATGATATCGTTTTATATCATGGTTTAAATAACGGAATATTTTATTTTTAGTTCTTGATACCTTTCTACATTTCGCTATTATATGACTGCATCAGATGTCTCTCTTTTTCTTATTTTATAAAAGCAATAATAAAGCCAATCTAAATCATGCAAATACGACCTGTTCTCATCCGATTAGAAGATGGTGTTCCACTACATGTTCTATAACATATTTTTTGGGGGACAGAACTCAATCTGGTAGAATTAAAGATGGGTTTCTTTGGAAACGGTGCCCATTTTAGAGCTAAGCGTTGAACGATCGTTCCGTCCATATCTATTACGAAATTTACTAGTTGAGCACTACGCCTAACTAATTTTTGAAATTTCTCTGTTCCGGTATCCTTCTTCCTTAAAAGTATTAATGTTCTAGAATTACCCTTAAATTATTTTCTTGTACTTGATATTAAAATCAACTTTACGAATTGGCGACGTTGATCAGTCATCGCGATTATATAAATATGTTTACAAAAACTTGCTAAATTCAGATTTAATGTCGTTTCTTTTATATAGCCAATGTCATTAACAGCATGCCAAAAAAGTTGGAGTGGGGTCAAATAGTGACACAAAACAATCCAAATGTATTCGGAACAAATACACAAACACTAACATTGGAAACCATTTACGAATAAAAATGTATAAGGTAATATTAACCGAGATAGATAGAGATACTTTAGAGAGACGAAAGAAATTAAATGTAAATCTACAAATTAAAAAGGTATACAGGGTAATCAAGATACGTGAGGCACTTAATAAGAATGTTAAAGGTCATATTAGTAAAAACTTTTTTTTTTATTTGAAGGTAGAAACATAAAAAAGTAAAATCAAGACATATATTTCTGTGATAATGAAGAGCAAACAACGTCAGAAGAAAGAAATGAGTACACAAGGAAAAATACAAACAAATTTTATCCTGTAAATAACACGCGCCGTATTTTTGGGACCATAAGATGCACCTTTCTACACAGAAAAACGATTTCAGGTTGAGGTGCGTTTCGTAGTCTGAATGTAACATTTGATGTTAGTATGGGATCAATTCAGAAGCTTCTAAAAAACCGAATACAGAATTAGCTGTCACTCCTGGAGACCTCACAAGTCGATTACAACCCTTAGATGTACCTATTAATAAACCATTAACAAAAATTTTATATGGAAAAATAAAACAAATTGATGGCAAAGCCAAATCCCGGTGTCTGAGCAACAGGACGTACAAAACGGCCAAAAGTACGTACCTAGGTGAAAAATTCTTGGAAGTCTGTGAAAGAAGAGACGGTTATAAAGTCATTTAAAAAATTCCGAATAAATAATGGGATGAATGGTACGCAAGGTGACGCAATTTTTGAAGGGAATGGCAACAATAGTTCAGACGAAAGTGGTACGAACGGTGACATTAATAAGACAAGTGATAGTACCGAGAGAGAAGATAAGCTGAAGATGGCCAATTCAAGTTATTGTAGCAACAAATAAAAATTAACTGAAAATTTGCAAATATTTTTACATAATAAAATATTTATATCTAAAAATTGTCTTATGAATTTCTGGTCTTATCCGCTATTGCAAAATGAAGGTAACTGTGACACCAGCCAACAACATCGTCGTCAAATCTCTACCCGTCAAGTACTTTATTTAGTGGACCAAACAAGTTTCTCAACTTGTTGTCCCAAACTATGCCTTTAGTCTTCACAAAATTTCTGATGTACAGTAGATGAGAAGACTTCTTACTCTATTGTAACGTTAACTAAAGAAGGCATATTACAGGGGGTGGGGCAACATCCATGTCTACAATTGCCCAGGAGCTGCATCCTTTTCCATTCACAACGCATAAAATATGAATTTCGGTTTATATTTGATCCAGCTGCGTAGTTCTGTAACCTATATTTACGAGTCTATGCTAGTGCAATAATATATAGATACACTAAACCGACTACAACTAAAAGGAAATAATTGAATAAATATTAGTAAAGAAAGATGAAACAAGAAACAAGATTTGAAAAAAGAAAGTATGAGGTGGCAAGGGCAAATAATAGAATTTCTATAGTACACAGAAACTGCAAAGTTAAAGATATATGGAGCTTAATAGCTAGTAGGTAAGAGGTAGTTGGGTGTTATTGTGGTTTAAATAGGAGAAGTAAAAAATATTCAGATTTAACTTAATAGAACGGAACTTTATCATCCCAGATCCAATAAGCCAAAATGTTATTTTTAATATCGTCTCAAAATATAAAATTTTTAGAAATTACAACAATGACGGAGTGGTACAGGCAATGCTATAAAATAATGGTGTCTTAAATATTAAAAAGTATTGACGTAAAAAATTAGAGCATATTACCAAAGAACCAAGCATTTATTGAAATTGATACCCAAAACCACACAGAATCATTCTGTTAGTTAGGAATCATTAACCGTTAAAATCACAGGATTAGTTGAAAAAATTTGCAACCTAAAAGCTAATTGGTTTTTATTTTGTTAGGGTATACCGTTTTCTAAAACATTTGTAGTCTCTACTGCAAGTCTTTGTCTTTGAAAAATGTCGTGACATTGTTCGGTTTCAACGAATCTTTATTCTTCCATGGTTGTGTTGAGTATCTCAAAGATGTTTTATCTTCTATAGATACGTGCTCCATAGTCGTTTTGAGTGTGTCGGGATTTGTTTGGCTCATCATTACCCGTTTTTCTTCAATCCAATTGTTTTAGGGTTAACATCAACAGTGACGACCTGTCAAAAACCTAGCTAAGATTCTAAAATTATTTCTGCTACTTCCTGTATATTTCGTAACATTTTCCTCTTCGTGTGTGCTAAGAGAATCTTAACTTTTCTCAGTCAGGTACCCTTTCCAATGTTTCCATTAATTAACATTGCTTTCTGCTTTTCAAATCTCTTGAATTTTGTGTTGTGCAATTCCACAAAAAGTTCTGGTTTTATTGTCTAAAAACCGAGTCTGCTTTTTCTTCTTCTTATCGTCGTATCTTCTTATTAGAAATGTCGTACAATTTCTTCTGGTGACTTCAAAGCGTCCTTCCACAATTAGTTTTTCAAGGCTATTGTTATTACGTCTTGATAAGCGGCCGTAATATCTTAAGATTTGTCTGTACACTATAGCAAAGAGGCGATTCCTATTCTTATTCGACTGGAATTCCAACAGACAGTGACTATTTTCTTTTTCCAACATTTATTTGAAGTTACACGCAACATTATGGCTAATTGTGCATAAACTCAGCGCCATAATCATTACTTGACTGTTTTAATTATGATAAAGCTTTATAACGGCTTTATGGCTAAAACTTCTTTAATAAAAAGAAAGAAACATGTCAACTGTAGCACACGAATGGTCAAGGGTTTCGGCATCAATATAGGTTATCAAAATTAATTATGATTGAAGACAAGTTACGATAGTAGTTCATGCAGTTCATAAATCCTTAGAAGTTCAGAAGATTGAGGCGAAATGCAAAAAGAAATGTTAAAGTTTTTTCAAAAATCAGTAATTTTGTTAAAATAGAAGACAATCTACTCCTTGCAGTACGAGTTTAAATTATCTTTTTTTTAACTTTATCACTTTATCAAAATTTTTGTCAAAGAAATTCGTCTACAATAGTAGTAGACGATGAAATTTATAAACACACTTTAATAGTATATTTTCTTCTTAAACTTTTGCGGTTGTTTCTTTGATTATTTGCACACAACTATAACTTAATAGTAACCATGATAGTTAATTTCTAAATTAACTTATAAAATTTTGATTTGTAAGCTACGTAATTGTTAAATTCGACAATATTCAAAATACGGTTAACGTAGGACCATTTGTTGCTGGGTTTATGTGTACAGAACATTGCTAGAGTGTAGGTCAATCTACAAAATTGCAATAAATAAGGTTAAAACAATTTTAAAATGATGATATCATTACAAACATAAAAAAAATATTTTAAAAGTAAGGAATCAAAGCTTTGGAAAACCAAAGCATTGTAAAAAGACTCCTCTTAGTTGTGTAGACAAAAATGCTTTAATATCCTAATTTACCATACAGTGCCTAACTAATCACAAAAATAAAAAAAAGTATATAACTGTGGAAAAATGAAAGATGTCACTTCTAAACTTTTCCACTAATTTAAAGAAGGCTCTCCTGAATTATTGTTAAAGAGTTTTCAAGTAGTGATTTATTTTATGACGGCTTAATTGTGTAAAATATGTTTTTTGCTCTGTCTATTTTTAAGATTTCCTTACAAGAACTATATTTTTTATAGTATGAAACTAGATTTGCTCTAGGAAGTTTAAAGTAAAGGAGACATAAGTCAAGATTAAAACTGTTGCTATAGACCAGCAGTTCCTAATGTGTGAATTCACGCTAAAGAACTGGAGCGGAAAAGCTCTTTAAGAAGATTTTCAAAATAAAACGTTTTATTGATGTTTTTTTTTCCATCTTTCGCAACATAAATATATCAAACAAAACGATGCCTTAACTTAAGTATTCAACATACATGTCATAAATTTAGAGAGATAAAGATAAAAATGACTACTACTTTACAGAACAGAAATTATAACATTAATTTCTTTTGAAAAAAATGTAAATTTATATGACATAAATATTATATTGCAAACAAAACTAAACACTTGACAGATTCGTTTGTCAGTTCGGGGTATTCTTACAACCCTTTAGTCTAAAAGTGGTTCGGGTTTTGGCAGCAAATTTTTTTTGATTGTTAGAATCTTTACGTATTGAAAAGAATTGTCTAAAAACGTCCATTTGTATTGGTTATAGCTGTTTTAAATTTGTTAAAGGAATAGTCACAAAGCTGTTGTTTTAAGTTGTACAAACTGACTTAGATGCCTGCAAAAACGAGCTCAGAATTTGTTATATTTTACTAAATCTTCCAAGGTTCCTGAATGCATAGAATTAAACTTCTTTCTTCTAATTGTAGTTGATTATAAATCAAGTCTCTTAATTATATCTAAGGATGTTACTATTTTAACATCCAGGTCTTAAACACTAGCACTCAAAATATTAGAAAGGAAAGGCCAAAGAGAATTGGTTCTTAAATTTCGATGTTCTTTCTTGCAAGTATATCAAAAGTCTTGAAAACTCTTCAAAACGGTACTCTACTTAAGCCATCTTACTTCTGTATAATAAAGAAGATTTATACAAGCAGAAATATTTGTGGATTTGTCTATTTCGTACTAAAAAGTATGTAAATATTTTCGAAAATTTGTGTTCGAATACATTCTGCGTGTGTCGTGGAGAGATGCGTTGTTTTTAACTTTGCAACCATTAGTTGCATGATTTTAACAGCCTCTAGTAAAATTGATCCTCACCAATTGTATGTGACTTGATAATTTGGTAATGATTTTTCATTAGTAGTTAATGCTGATGTAAAAGTAATTTGTTGCTTGCAATAGAGCTTTAACTTTCCTTCTAAGAATTTCATAGGTCTGTCTTTTTGTATGGACGTTCCATATGTAAATGTGGAATCAGCTTTAATAACTTTGTTTTTTTACAAGGCTTACAAGCTTACAAATAACAGTAAAATCGTATTTAAGGTGTTCATCGCTTTACAATATATATACGTACATCCAGACGTACATTGTTCTGCTCAAAAATCTGTCCATATTTAAAAAAAGGTCAACAACACAGCGAACAAATTAAAAATCGCCCAATAAAGGCAAACCAAAATTTACGTAAGCCATATAGCATTCTCTCGAATATAGAGGGAAGTTTCGGAGACACGAACAAAGAAATCAAGCTGGCTGGACAACACAAGAAAACAAAGAAACAAATTTTACTACTTCAGATACTGGGTAACAAGTATTCTCAGTCATTTTACCATGCAATTATCATTTTATTATAAATAAAGTTGAGTATGGCATAGAAATTCTTTTCAAGTAAGGGTGCTGTCTTACAAAAATTTTAAATCCGCTACTGTAAGTATTAGTAGAATAATATATGATATATACATACACTATTAGAAATCATCAGTGACTGGTATAGTGCACGTAACATGATATTTTAAATTAAAGTGTTTTGTATTTTATATTTTTGATGCAACTAGATTTGAACTTACAAATCTGCAGATACAAAATACAATAAACTTCATGCACATAAACTCTGAAGACTAAAAGAAGAATTGAATACTGCATCACAGAAGTTTTTGATGAGT
The DNA here is from genome assembly GCA_036346155.1 of Sinelater perroti. Lineage (NCBI taxonomy): Eukaryota > Metazoa > Arthropoda > Insecta > Coleoptera > Elateridae > Sinelater > Sinelater perroti. The sequence goes on along the minus strand of JARFIY010000167.1, from coordinate 2,096,535 downwards.
CAATAGCCCTTCGCTGCTTATATAAGACAAACTGAAATTTTCAGAATGCTCCTCTGCCATCTATCACATTTTTAATAATGGTGGATAGTTCTGTAAATACAAAAAAAACAAATTTTTCTACTTGGTAATACATGGTCAGCAACAAAACTTGAACTTCATGCTAACATATATTTCCAATCATTTATTTCATCATGCAACTACTATGTTATTATAAATAAAGTTGGACACGACAAAAAAAGGCAAGGGGGGGGGGGGGGGCGTTAAAAAATTCTTGCCAAAAGGAGGTCCTGATTTACAAAAAAAAGTACTACTATAGGTATCAGTAAAATGGCTTCTGTTAAACTGTGGCAATTAAAGCTTCTGCTTATACACACCTTATACGCTTGCGCAACGAGGTAATACAAGAAGTTGGTTTCACGTAATAAACAGCCTAAGAATGTTGACAAAACGAGCCAAGATATGACCGCAAAGCTACTATAATCAAATCTCTTTGTGCCGGATAATCGCCTACAGAAATTATTACGTGGTTTGGCCACAAAAAGCCCCACCATTACAACGTAGTACACTAAAACTTGCACTACAACTTTTTCGTTCTAAGGAACTTCCAACTGTTGACTAAGAAAAACAAGATACACGGAAAGTTAAGGGGCCAAGCACTCCTGAACAAAACCAAGAACGACAAACAGCGCAGGCTTTCTGAGATTATTTTTGCACAAACAGAACTTCATTCGGGACAGGAAGATAAATAATCAAAATAATCGTTAGATTTTCAAGATGATTTTGAAGTGTCCACCGTTGTGCATATAAACTGTCCCACCTCTGTAATGGTGGTAGGGCTAGTAAGCTGCGAAAAAGATGAAGGTGACTGACGAAAGCTATATTAACGTACTGGAGAGAGTTGTCAAGCTCTAGATAAAGGAGGTGGCCTCTAGACGGGAGTACGTGTAAGAAAAACCTAGAAATGGCTATGCAATTTGTATTACTACCGGTTCCCCAACTTGTGGCCACTCTCTAGTCCCGACTTTAATCCGCTTGACTACTACGTGTAGAGCTAGGTCGAGACGAAGATCAATAAGAGTCATCATAACACCAAGGACAGCTTAATAATCTCCATCATGAAGATAATAACATATTTGGACAAGGAAAAAGTTGGATTTCAGTAATATGATTTTTAATACTATTTAGGTACTTTAATAAAAAATGTATGTAAATAAATTTTATTTTTTTGTGTCAATGTTGTTTTATATGTTTATCTTTTCCAGATTTAACTTGACCATGTACACTATTAGAAATGTTTATCGCAAATTTAATAAAACACTCTTGTTCGACTGTTTTTCTTGTTTTATAAACGTTTTAGTCAAATTTGTTTACATATTTCTTTAGTGTATAAAGCTCGTTGAACGTTCAGATTTGGAAAACATCAGTGATAGGCATATGAGAAACATTGGTTATTTTGTACCTAATAATGTAATATTCTTTAGGTAGCAGGTAGATACTCTTCTATGATCCTGCTGGAAGATTCAGGGCGGCGACCCTGTTCACGTATTATAAAGACGCTTAAATTTAAATTTGAATAACCCACCATATAGTACCGCCATGGTAGATCGTTGTTGGTGTTCGTTAAAGCCATATGATCTTAAGAAATAGACAAACTATTTCAAACAGGTGAAAAGAGTACAATCTTCAAGCTGGGAGTTCGGCGACTGAAATAATTTGGTCCTTCAGGTACACGAGATCAACTGTGTACGATGTCGTTGCGAAAAATAATGCTTTCGAGAAGTCTGAGAAAGATTCTGCTAACCCGTCGCAAAAGAGTCATTCAAAAGGACGCTTAACACAAACTCCGCTAGTCGTAGAAAGGGCTCAGGGGTTGTTTTCAGAGAAAACTGTCACAAAAGAGGTTTATGTGCGTGTTCTATCGAATGTCGTAAAACTGTGGCCTCGAGGAGGCGGTGTGTATTTCAGCAGGATGGTGCACCAGCACTTACGAGTCAGTTAGCCCAAAACTGGTTGTTGGGTGAAGTGGACATGCTCTGGTCTAAAGAATTCCGGCTTTCCAATAGCCCTGATTTGAACCTCCTCGACTACTATTTTTGGAGCGTAGTCGAAAGAGTTACTAATAAATCCAGACATTTTAACATGACACCTTTACGCACAGCTATCAAAGCAGCATTTGCTCATATGGACAGCGTTGCTTTGCAGAAAGCATGCGAGTACTTCAGGACAAGGGTGGAGGCAGTCATTGCGGCTAAGAAGGATTACATCAAATAATTTTACTCTGGACAGGTTACATAAGTTTATTTTAAGAAAATGTTTAATTTGTCCGGACTTAAGCTCTGGACTCTGTATAAAGCCAAACTAAAATTTTCAGAATACTCTAAAAATAATTCTAAAAATGCAAAGAAGGAAATTGCGCTGCTTGGTTGGAAAATGGAGCGAGTAACAAAGAAATAAGTTTTACTACTCGGTGATGGGTGGCGCCAGAAGCATTTGAACACAAATGAGTTACTGGGTAACAGATATTTTCAGTTGTTTGGTCTTGCAACCACAATTTTTTTATTAATGGCAAGCAGACTTTTCTTTACGTGAAAAATTCAGTCATCCACTTGCCGTACCACTGTTTCAAAATTTTATGTTGATTTACATTCACATGCATCATATTAGGGCCGCTTAGCTTAGGAAATCTACGTTTCACTATTCCTGGAGTGAGCGAAATGTGTTTCCACTGCAGATAAGACAACGTCGAAAAGCTTAATCTGCGCTACGTCGCAATCGAAATTAATGCCAAATGGAGAGATAACCGAGTTGCAGAAAACAAAGTTTAACGTGATTGACATTCCTGAGGAAGCTATTTATGGTTCTAATAGTCTCAGAATGGGAAGTCGTGCCACACAAGGGCAAGAACTGCGATCGCGAGTCACGTAGATCGCTGCTGCTACACGGCCATCAAACGCCCATTATTCTGAATATTTCATTCGCATCATCGCAACATACCTGGCAGCGATTGAGGCGGGCGCCGGGCCCCGGCCCGGCCTGCCCGCGCCGGCCGCCGCCGAATCGTCACTAAGCGATTATGTACGTGAGTGAATATGTCACATACGCACGCGACTGCGAGCTTGCATGTCGGCCGGCGTGTCGTGACCGAATTCATATGAGTTTCGTATTCTTAGAATTTAATATGAATTTTGATCGGTTAATTGTTTAAATGATTTGTGTTACGACTGTTGTTATATTCGGGAACTTGGGAATATCTGCTCTGCCCCTGCATAACTAACAATGGCATTGCATGCGAGGGCACGGCAAGGAGTTGCGGCTCACTTTGGCTGAAACGAAAGCTCGGGGTGGAAAACGCTTTCCTGGAAGAACACGCTTGGCTTTCATTATTCGCCCGTTGTGGTGAAACGCATCGACGCACTGCATGACCACAATTATCATCCGAATATTCCACCGCTAGATTAAATTGGTTATTTTTTTAATTAAATGCAATACAAGATAACAACTATGCCTAAAATGCAACAAACTTATATACTTCTGAAACCCACGCTACTTCCAGAACAATTGTTAAAATACTTCCTATACCACATACTTAACTAATCACCCAGGGGGGACGGCTCATGGCGGGTTAGCCATCATCGTCAAGTTCACTTGCACATTATGAACTACTGCCCTACCAAACGGTTAAAATTCAAGGTGCGGGCATAAAATTAAAAATTTACCCACATTCACTAGTGTTTTCCGCAATCTACTGCCCTCCGAGACATTCCATACAAAGACTTCTTTAGAACTCTAAATAACAAATTTGTTATCCGCGTAGATTTAAAAGTATGGCACACATTCAAGACTATTTAATCTAAAAGAAAGAAACTTATTGCGCACAATACAAATGCATAATTTCAGTTATCCAATAATAGGTAAGCCGGCAAACTAGTCTGCTGATACGAACAGGACACCTGATCTACTGGATTTCCCAGTCACAAATAGAATAGCCCAGACATACATAAAAGTAGAATTAAATCAAAACCAACTTCTGATCACTCGCTAGCGATTAGTAAGGAGAACACTGCAAAATTCTGCACTAAGCACACTGATTATCATTTGTTCTAATCCTATTTGGAAGACAATACCAACCTTAGTATAAGAATAAAAAAAAACTTATGACCCGATCAAATGAATACAAAATCCAGCTTGGCAAACAACACCTACAACCCGAATCGGGACATACGTCAACGTATACGACAACTAGCATCTGAAAAAAGTAGGGGAAAAAGCAAAAGCAGGCAAGATAAAACTAGCTACGACAAACTGACGCACCAGTTACCCAAAGTATTGAGGAAAGCACAAAATTAAACATCAGTTATCTTATTACAAATCTATCTGACAAAGACCACACAATATGGAAAGCCACTAAACAATTCAATTAAGCCAGATATGATAAAAAAGCAGATGTTTTTGCCTAACACCTTAAGCAAGTATTTACAATCTCTTAGCCTTATGCCAACTATGATGATAATGAAGTTGAAGCCTTTATCACTGCACCGTCGCAATTATCATCGCCTGTAAAAGTCTTGTAGGCAGCTAAAGTAAGAAAAGGAACAAGGCTCCCAAACGTTCTGACTGCGTAGGTGAAATACTAAATCATCTTTCCAGAAAAGCTTTAATATTGTTAACCACTATCTGTAATAGTATACTAAGATTGTGCTACTTTCCCGCGCAATGAAAAGAAGCCCAAATCATTACAATGTTAAACCTGGCAAACATTTGTACAGACCAATAAACTTAATATCAAATATTTTCGAAAAATGACTGTTCAAAAAAATAAAAGTTACTCTAAATCTAGACTAAATAATTTCATCATACCAACTAGGATTTAGGTAGCATTATTCAACCATCTGACAGGGACACCAAATCATCATATAGTAATAGAAAACCTGGAAACAAGGAGCGTCTATGTGGCAATGCTTTTAGATATCCAACAGTCTTTTGACAAAGTATGGCACAACGGCTTGTTCTATAAAAAGATAAAATCTTACTTAACTGAACAAGCAGCTCGTTATTAAAATATCTCGACATTAACTGCGGAGTCTCCCAGAAAAGTGTATTGGGACCACTATTATATTTAATATACACCTTTGCTACCTTTGCCAATGACATCGCCATATACTCTGTCCACATGAATTAGCATCACAATATCCTCAAAATCACTTCAACAAGATTGGTTTAGCAAATGGAGAGTGAAACCATGATAAATCTACCCAAGTAACTTCTACGAGAAAACGTGTTATGTGTCCTCCAATCACTATAAATGATTCTCCTACATTAGTTAAGGCCAAAGTTAAATATCTTAGACAAAAACTCACTCGGAGTTGCATAATAAGACCAAAAGAAAACAATTGGACCTTAAGGTTAAACAAAAGTCTTGGCTTCCTCAACGTTGGTAGCGCTTCCCTCCTGCACAAGATTATAATACATAAAACTACACTAAGTCTTATATAGTTTTATAGAGTACAACTTTGGGGCAATGCAAAATCATGAAATATTACCAGAATTCCAGTTAAAAATCTTTCGAATGATGAAAAACATACCGTAGTACGGCAACAATTAGATTCTGTGTAAAGACTTGGAAATATAATATACAAACAATTAAATTTGAATAATCAACCACATACCACAACAATCTTGTAAAACATCGAAGTCACTTTTGTCAAAGTAGATTCTAAATATGCAGCTAAACTGCCAAACAGAATATTCTTCAAAAAGGTTTTCATAATTAATAGAATAAAACAAAATAAATCAAATAGAAAGTAAAACTGGTCAAATATAAAGAAGAACTGTCCAATTCCGGGTATGTGCTTAGTTTAGGATAGAGGTTCCATTCGAGAAACGTTCGCTTGACATAGCTGGTCTATGCGTTTACCACATTACCCCATATCAGAGATGTTGAGCTTCAACTAGATAGTAAAGGTAAATATATAAAAGTTTTGATCTTCAAGTTCGCTAACTATTCTTCAGTTTAAGGTTTCAACATTATTACTACCATCCATATGTTAAAATTACAACAATAATTGAGGAAAATGTTTGAGCCTCAACTAGAATCGATTATATTTACTTTTCACAACAAATTGATATATGAGGGATACACCGTTAGTACATTAAGCTGTTGCTACCGACTTTCTCCTCCAATACTTTAAAAACCCACACGCACCCGTGAAAGTACTTGCTAAATAATTGAGAACAGAATAAGAAACAATATAAAATATATAATAGAAGAAACCCACTGGGGCTTTGGAAGGAGGGGAAGCACCACAGACTTAATATTTACTGATAGACAAACCAACAAAAACTTATTCATACACGTAAAGAAATACACATGTTTCGCAGACTTTAAAAAAGCATTTGAAAAGATACAACGCTTACACATATGGGAAGTGCTAGGAAGAAGAAAGGTGATATACAAGACCTATAAAAATATTAAAATTAATACACAAAAATAATAAAACTACAGTAAGGAACAATGTAGGGATCAAGAGAATTTGACGGGGATGCGTGCTGAGCCCCCTATTGTTTTCAGTAGTGCTAGAGAAAACAGTAAGTACAAAGAGAAAGACAAACATGTTAAAAACAGAACAAATATAGATTAACAAACTTATGTTTGCAGATAGGCATAGCTATAGTGGCTGACTCAAAAATAAATTTTTGATATAACCTGGGGGTGATAAACAAAGAATTATATAAAATAAATACAAATATAAGCATAGAGAAAACAAAAAGTAAGTTAGTGTCGAAAGTGCTGCCCGAAGCTTCATCAAGGATCAATCAGGGCATAATTTCTGCAAAACCTTCAATAAGGATCTTGAGAAACGAGAGCTGCAGAACTTCTTAATATAAGTAGCCCACACTGTTATGGGCACAGTTGAGGTATCTACATATCTAAGGCATCTTCGGCAATGAAAAATCCGATGAATTGGCTAGGCAGGGATCTGAGCCTTATATCGGTCCAGAACCTGCTTTAGAAATTTTAGAAGTGCTACCCGAAGCTCTTTATTAAGGAGAGGACAGGCAAGCATCATCGAATGTACTGGAAGAATCTATCAGGACATAATTTCAGCAAAACCTTCAATAAGGGACCTTGCCAAAAAGAGCTGCAGAACTCCTTAATCTAAGTAGACCACAGCTAAAACAAGCATAGAATTTCTTACAGGACATGCGGCTGTTACAGAACACCTCTGGAAAATTGATAAATTCAATGATGATCTTGCGTGAAGACTCTGAAGAAAGGAACTAGAAACAGCCTTACATATCCTATGCAAGTATGATGCGCCGTGCAGGAAAAGGCAACATACATTCAGGAGACCAATCCTGGAGCCGGAAAACATTCAGACACACCCTATGTAGGATCTATATTTCTATAGATATACCAACAGATTGGTTGTGAGTTTGCTTTATTAGGGTAACCACAATAAACCACAGGCTGCAGTTAACATGGATCCATCATGGAAGACTATACCCTAAGGAGGAAAAAGAAAGTTAATGTCGAGGCTGAACAAAACACATAATATAAAACTGCTACGAAAACAAATAACACAACTAAAAAGTTTTAAATATCTAGGATCTATAATTGAAAATAATGGTAAAATAAACAAAAAAATCAACGACAGGATAGAGAACAGTAGAAATGTATTACATTATAAAAATTACTGTTTTAGGGAAGAAGTTCCCAACAAAATAAAAATATGAGTAGTCAAAAAAGTACAATGAAATGAGGTTTCTCAAACAGATAGAAAATAAACCCAAAAAAACAAGATAGCAAATGATTTATTGATAGTGAAAGAACAACTAGGATGGTTCGGGCATGTATGTTGTATCTCTGAGAACAGAATAACAAACATAGTATATAAAACGCGTCTGCCCGGAAGAAATAAAAGAGAAAGGTCTAGCAATACACGAGAAGGCGATATATAAGAGAATGCATTGAATAATAGAATAAGAACAAATCCAACTCCACCCGCTTTGCACAGGTAGAAATAACTAATTAACGCAATTACAGTATTGTTACATCAATTTAATTGTAATTATAAATTCTTTACAGGATATACCAATATTCATTAAAATCAAACGTCGGCTTAGAAAATAATAATCTTTCAACCAAGTGAGAAACGCATACGCTATTTACATTACTGAAGTTTTAGCACGAATCAAATGCAATAAAGGTGATAAAAACATCAACAACAGTGTGTATCAAGAAACTATTAAAGTTTGCAAAATTTTGTTACAGGTGATTTGACATCTAAAACATGTCATGATCAAGTAGTGTTACTATGACGTTTTAAAACCTTGGAAAAGGAAGTTTTTAACAGAAATAGCGCTTTTTGGATAACACCACAAAAGCAACTGGCAAAATCATCCGCTGTGCAATAACAAGAGCAATAAAACTTCCAAAACCAAATTTACAAGAAGAATGTCTCCGGTATAGTAGATTTTGAATTGTTACAATTTGGACAAAGGGTTGCTGAAAATACTTTCTATCAACAAATGGATCATTCAAATAAAGCTTCATCACTGAACTCCTCATAATTTTGATTGGAAGAAGTATAATCATCTATATTTATCAACTCCATCCAAAATGGCGGGTTAGATACAACAAAATTTTAATATGTCAAATAATTGAAATCAAATTGGTGTTTGAAAGCGGCGCTTAATATTACCAATTCTAAATTTCAAGTCAGAATTTCCAGATTTATGAAAAATCTTACGTGGTGCGTGATTTATTAAAAACCTGTGAATAGTCTTCCATACAAATTTGTCCCAGTTACTATTTTTTATATAACCACCGATCTTAAATACCCTAAAATACAAAATTTAAAAACCTAAATAATACATTAGAAACTATGATGCCCGTTTATCTGGCATTGAAAACCCATGATTGTGATTGGCCAGGAGACTTAGGTTTCAAAACAGAGCAGACACGTCAAACACAAAAATTATTATTTTACTATATCCTAAAAACTTCACTTAATACAGTCTTATCGTTACTAAACATTCATAAAGTTACTAAAAGTTTATATTACCATGAGAAACAACAAAATTCAATGATTTTTGAAACTGCATGCATTCTTCTCGGAACCAAACAGTAAAAATAAAAAAGAGTTATAATTTAAATCAAGCATCCTTTCTACTTACTTGTACTATATAATACCCTACACGTTTCTAATCAATAGTTTCGCTCACTTAAAATTAAGTCCGTTAAAAAATAAGTAATGATCTTACTTTAAAGCTTTGTATTTCTTTATATTTAAAATGATTACCTTGTGCTATGGAAAATGACTCAGAGAAACGTCTTTGACGCCCTACATTCCAAATGGAATAAAAGAACCGAAGAAAAGAAGAAGAAGACCTTCTCAAATAATGCTTTAGATATCCCGTTAAATATTTGAACAGATTAGAAAGATACAAGTTACCAAAATTGCTTTTGGCTGACTTTTTCATGAAATAAACTACTACGTGACGTAATTCACACGATTAAATACACACAAAACAAATTTAAGGCGCATTATACTATTTTTTGCATAAAAAATTAAATCTGCAAAGTAGCAATGTTTATAAAAAGAGGCAGCAGGCAAAGTAAACTTGGAAACCTGTGATTAGACATTTTCTTGCAACGTTTTCATCAGGTTGCTAATTTGAAAATATTCTGAACTAAATAACCTAATTTATAAGAAACTAATAGTAGGCCCAAAACAACTTCTTGAAAATATTAACGAGTTGAAGTTCGCAAGTGATTCACATTTTGAATATTATTGTCTTCCCACATATTTTCGGAGCGATTTATATCAGACTGTTTAGTTCAAACAACTAAATCATTAGTTAGTTTCTAAGTCATTCTTGAACCACTCGACATTTATGCACAGCAATGTTGTTATGCGCAAATGATATGGTATTCGAGGGTAAACTTCCTGCATAACTGAGAGCCCAAGAAATGCGTTTAAATCCTGAATGTATCCTTTCTCAGTCACTCGGGAACTATTTCGGATTTTTCGGATTTTGCCGGAACCGGCAACTGGCACATCCCCACTTGCTTGAAGCAAATTTTTCTTGCCACAACGGCTACTACGCCTCTGTGTCCGTAACATTTTATAATCGCCAAATTTTACTTGCGTCCAATTCTTCTCAAGGTTTCTCTCGGGATTTGATGAATAATCGTGAACGCTAACCAGCATATTCTTCTATTAGATTTATTTTTTTTTTTTATTAAAAACACCCATTGAGTGAATTTATTATATAGCAATCTAGTAGATACATACTAATGAGCTATTTGTTTTTAACTTAATTTACTACGGTTTAAAATTGCAAAGTACTTATCCTACGACAATCACTTTGGTTTTGACATTTATTGGGCACTATTTTTTATTGCGCACTGGATTATAATTATTGGCTCACTGCACTAAGTCAAGTGGTTTCACTCTTTTAATCTTCTAGTTAAGTCAACATTATTATCAAGGAGCTGGAGAACCTCAATATTGATGTGCTGATGTAGACGTTGTTCATGTCTTTCGGCATACCTTCTGATAGCGTTGTCAACGGTTTCCACATCCAGGTCCTTATGGAGATTGTCATTGCGAATGTACCAGGGGGCATTAACGATACCCCGCAGCACCTTATTTTGGAACCTCTGTATGATATTTCGATTACTTTGACTGGTACAACCCCATAGCTGAATACCATAAGTCCACACTGGTTTCAGGACTTGTTGATAAAGCAAAAGCTTATTATATACTGTCAGGGCTGAATGTCTACCCAATAACCAGTACAGTTTTCTGTACTTCAGCTTGAGTTCTTCACATTTTTTCTTAACATGTGGTTTCCATCTAAGTTTTGCGTCAAGGGTCATGCCCAGATATTTAGCTGTATTCTCATACGGTACTACTTGCTGGTTGATATATATTGGATTGTGCTCGATTCTTTTATTAGTGAAATCAATATGCACCGATTTGCTTTCATTTAATTTAATTCGCCATTTTGCTGTCCAGCTTTGTATTTCGGCAATAGCTGTTTGTAATTTTCAGTTGATTCTATATTGTTGTCCCCAGTAGCTAGAATTGCAGTATCATCTGCGAATGTGGCAACAACATTTTCATTGAATGTAGGCAAATCCCAAGTGTATAGAAGATAGAGGATGGCCCCAGTACACTTCCCTGCGGCACACCTGCTTGGATTTTCCTCAACTCTGAATAAGTATCTTCTTGTTTGACTCTGAAATAACGTTCAGATATGTAGGATTCTAAAATTTTGAATATTGCACAGGGAGAAGCATTTTGAGCTTATGAATTAGGCCCTCGTGCCAAACCTTATCGAATGCCTGTGCAACATCCAAAAATATCGCCGAGCATACTTTCTTTTCTTCTAATGCTTTTCAATCACATCTGTGATTCTGTGCACCTGATCAATCGTGCAGTGCTGGTTCCGGAAGCCAAATTGATGATCCGGGATAAGATGTTTTCTTCGATGATTGGTTTTAGTCTCTTCAGTAGAAGTTTTCAAACAATTTAGACATAATTGGTAAAAGCGATATTGGCCTGTATGATGCTGCTTCATGAGGTGGCTTTCCTGGTTTAGCAATCATGATTACTTCGGCTACTTTCCACAGCTGTGGTACATACTGTAGTCGGAATGAAGCATTGATCAAGTTGGTGATTTTAGTTAATGCCTTTTTCGGAAGTTCTTTTAAAATTTGACCAGTAATTAGATCGAAGCCAGGGGCTTTTTCTGATTGATATTAGTTTTATTTCTTGTTTAATTTCAATTACAGTGACAGGTGGAATTTTATTTTTCTTTCTTGCTTGATGTCATAGGGCGGTGGTGTTTTGTCATCGTCAGTTAAATTGGGTTGAAATATCTTTTCGAGATTGTCGGCAAATCTTGCAGCTTTTTGTTCATTACTTCTGGCCCAGCTCCGTCCTCATTTTTGATCGGAGGTATTTGCATAATAGGTCTTTTTAGATTCTTAGTGGTTTTCCATAAAGAATATTCAGTACTAGAATCATTAGTAAGGCCACGCAGATGTTCACTGATGGTATCATTTTTAACTGCTTAATTTCATTTCTTAGCTGAGATGTAAGATTATTCAATCTAGTTTTATCTTGCTGAGCTCTGGTCTGATGCCATCTCTTCCTCGCTTTCCTTTTTTCTGATATTAGTTCCAAAATTTCTTTAGGATAGTTATGACCTTTCAGTCTTCTTTTGATTTCTGGGGTGTTTTGCCACGCAGAGTACTGAATTTCTTTAACCAGCTTTTCCACCTCAAAGTCTAGCTGTTCTTCTGTTTGTAGTGGGACTGCCAGATTAATTCTTTCTTCTAATGTTGCTCTAAAACTTTCCCAGTCAGTCTTTTGTTAGCTAGTCCAGGATTGTTTGACTTTGAGATAATATGTTCGCTTAGCGTCAGTACAATCGATGAGTGATCCGAGCTCAATTCAAAGTTATCTTCTATTTGCATGTAATTGCTTGATATATTTTTGATGATATAGAAATCTAGCAGATCTGGAACCTTTTCTGGATCTGTTGGCCAGTATGTAGGTTTGCCTGTTGAGATAGTTTCACATCCATATGCTTGAACAGATTTTAGCAGTTCTCTTCCTCTAGTTGTAATCAGCCTCGATCCCCAGTGCGTGTGTTTTGCGTTGTAGTCACCGCCTATGATAAATCGATTTCCTATGGTTTTGAATAATTGTTCATATCTTTCAAATTTGATTTTGTGTTTTGGAGGGCTATATAAACTGACTACAGAGATACCGATATTCTTAGTTGTAACACTCACCGCTGTGGCCTGGATGTCCTCTGCTTCAAATTTAATTTCTTCAAAGTGTTGTATATTTTCTTTGATTATTACCGCACTTCCACCTTTGGCTTCGTTTCCTGGATGATTTGTGCAGTACACTTTATAACCTCTAAATTTAATAAATGATTGTTTGGTAAAGTGCGTTTCTGATATCAGACACACATCTATCTTATTTATATCAAGGATTGCTTGTAGCTCTTGTTGATGGTTAAGCAATCCGTTTGCATTCCAACACATAATTTTAAGTGTGTTAGTCATTTTGGTTTCTTTCAGTTTTCGTGGAAGTTTTTTTTTTTATTACTTCCTTCAAGTTTTTTAATTTTCTGTTCCATATTCAGGAATGAATTCTCCATTTGTGTAATTTTTTTAAGTATAAGCTGTAATGTTTGGTCAGCATTATTTTCCTGAGGTTTTAGTTTTATTTGACTGTTTGTCCTGTTTGTAGCCATAGAGGCATAAGTTGGTTTCTCTTGATTAGTTATTTGTACATTTTTCGTTTGTACGTTTTGTATGTTCTTTTTCTGGTTATCGATTTTTGGTGTAGCTTTATAATAGTTTTTATTTTTGAGTTTTTGTAGTTCTTTTGCAACTACACAACCTCGATAGTTAGCAGGGTGTTCCTCCCCACAGTTCACACATTTTGGTTTCTGATTCTCCAATTTTTTACAATTAACTGTATTATGTTTGCCAGCACATTTAACGCATCTTGGTTCTTTTGCACAAAATTTCTGTGTGTGCCCAAATGCTTGGCACTTTTTGCATTGGGGAATTAATTTTGACCCTTTTACCGGAACTATTTCAACCGTACTACCTAAAATTCGCGTAATCTTATATATTTTTCAATATCTTCGTTATTATCAAATGTTAACATAAACATATTTAACGGTGTTTTTTCTTTCCACGACATTTTATTGTTAACTGCCATAATGTTAAAACCCCCTTTTAACAGAAAATTCTTGATGCTTTCTGTGTTGTAAGAACTATGCAAGTTTTTTGCTATAACCCTTATTGGCCTACTTTGCTTATTTTCGTATGTGTGAAAGCTTATTTCCTCTTCACTCATTAGTTTTACCACTGCTCTGTAACAGTCTGAGTTGGTGCAATTAACTTTTGCACTCGTGTTGCCAGTGAGTTTAATTTGGAAATCATTTTCCTTTATTTTTGTTATCATATAATTTTTCATATGATTTTATTTCATGTATTATGATAGGTGGTGGAGATTTTTCTTTTTTAATTGTAGTTGTTTTTTCTTGCGTTTTTGGGGGGGTTTCCTTGTCGGGTGTAGTATTTATCTTACGCTTCTTGTAGTTATGTTTTACCCTGATCCATTCCGTTTCTTTAGCAAGCTCTTCTTCGTCCGTGCCATATTCTTGCCGGGGTAATTGAGAAGTTGCTCTTGATGTCCCTGGTATCATTACTCTCGTATCTATTCCACCAGGTGTTGTAATTTGTCCCTGAATCACATTCTTTTTGAGTTCATCAATTTGTTTTTGCAAGTCTGCAATTAATATTAATGGTAATGGTCAATCAATCGTTTAAACCTTTACGATATAAAAAAAATGATTGGGCTAATTATGTACTTCAAGCGCTTCTCAAGTCGTTTTTCTTACAGTTATGGAATGTTTATTTAGAGCGATGTTTATTATTTTTTTGCTCACATACTTTGGTATATATTTTACCGTTTCATGTATACTTTTTTCAACTTTAAACAAAAAGAAAATACTATTTAATCATAAAAGATTATTATAGAGCTGTTATAGTTAAAAGTTTCATTTTAATAGCAAAAAGACGGGAAACTATTTACTTGATATTGAAAATTTGACATGTTCTCTGAATAAAAACGATATAAAAGTAACAAATAATTAATATTTATGCACATATAACTGCCTTTATTCGTTAATAATATGTAAAAGTGGTTTAAAGCAACCGGCTACACGATTATTGTTGAAAAATATCTTTTTGATGTCTCCTCGTACCATTGTTTAATAAAAAATTACATTTTTCCGTTCCTCATTATTTACGTCTTACTACAAGAAAGAATAAACATTTTTAAATCACGTGAAATTGCAAAAAAACTGATATTTAGGTTCGCTTGTGCAAACTTTCTCGACAAAAACTTTGACAAAAGTCTTACAAGTCTTTTGAAGTGCAACTGCTCAAATCTCACAAACATAAATGTGTAGAATAGTTTATGATGCGTGTTATCGTTATGTGTGATCAGTTCTGTCGACTGTGCATAACGATAACGCGTCTCTTCATCTTGAACGTATGAGCAACCGCAAGGGATTGATTTCCTCAACATGATTTAAAGTAAATATGTCCAAGAAATTTACAAATTGCAACCTGAATATACGCGTCCTTGTAGTAATTTATAGACAGTTTTTTCAGCTATTTTTGAAACATTAAAAATAAGAAGATAAAAAACAAAAAATAGAATAAAGAGTCTTACGTAATAATGAACCAAGCAATATATTAAATAAGTTTTTTTCGTATAATAAACACGGACCTGTATACATTATATAATTATAAAGTAAAATATTTCTAATGGAAAAAAGAACAAAAAGGCCATAGGAGTACGTTCGAAAATTCATATGTTTCTTAAAACATAAAAACAGCTAGCTAAATTATAATAGGTTTATATGTTACTATAATTTGTAGCCCTGCTATGAAGTGAACATTTATTAAAAAATGTTGCCAAAATAGCCCATCACGTATAGACAAGTGAATAAATATAATAAGGCTGACTCATTAACAGTAAACGAATCAAAAATCTTTTTCGACAGTTTCGTCGTTTATGTGAGACGGGGTAGTTTTATAGTAAAAATAAACACGAAAGATGGGCACGTCGTGTTTGTTAAGTTGAAAGAACATATTTTATGAGACACTGAAAATGAGTTTAACCTATAGGCAAGCGACCTGCTAGCGTGGTATATGCCAGGCGACTGCTTTCAAAATTCCACATAAAAACGTCTACTATCTCTGTTACTTGCAACAAAAATCATCGTAAACAAGTATTCTTTTAAAAAAAAGTTTTGTCATTGGACTTTGAAACAAGTTACTACATTTATAAAATTTGCGCCGTCGATGCCCTTCACAAAACCCTTGGCAACAACATTTTCAAATTATATTTGTTAGTAATCAGAACAATACGTATTCTATAGACCAATGTATTGACTTAAAGATTACGACAGCTCATCATGACGTATCCTTTCGTAAGGTTAGTTGGCCATTTGTTTCCTCAATATCCTTTTGTAAGGTTAGTTGGCCATTTTTGTTTTAACCCTTTATGGGCTGGTGGTTCCACTATTGGATGCAATGGGGCGTTGGCTTTCCAGCTTATCGTAATGCTTTATGATGTTTTCTTTAATTACATCTCTAACTAGGGCACTTTAAATCTTTATGGAAGGTTTGGTTTCAGATGCACCAAGGAGTATCCATAATCATATTCAGTATTTTAGATTGGCTTTCTGAATGATACTTATATTTGATATTTCCAAAGTTCTATTTCGTATATCTAGATTGGTTTAGTGTTGGTCTTGTAAACCAAATTTTTGCTAATTATAATTTTAACTTTCTCCCTATAAATTAGTATAATTCTTTTACTCTCAGATCAATCTTTCTTTTTGTAACAATAGTTTCTTTAGTTTGTAATCCATTTATAAGCCTAAATATTTTGAGCTGATGGATGTGGAAATTGCTATATTATTTAAGTATAGGGGAGGATATGCTTATTTACTGGAAATAAAATTAATTTGCATGGGTTTTGTTTCATTTATTCAAATATTCCAAATTTTGACTTGGTTTAAGTGAGCTTGTAAATAGTTCAAAGCTTCGACTGGATTCTTGGTAGATACGAGGATAACGATGGTTGTTGGAAAGTTTGGAGTATAGAGTACATAGATTAAGGGGCCGATGACACTGCTTTGGGGAACTGCAAATATGATAGCAAAGTTTTTGGATATGCTATTATTTATTTTAGTCTTAGTAAAGAGACATCATTAACTTGTAAAACAATCATTTGTGGGCTAGGTAGAATTCCCACGGAACGGTTGAAGTTCATCGACAATAGATGTTTAGGCTGAAATTACTGGTGAGCCAGTCGTTGTTTCACAATTTTTGAAATGACAGATGTATCTGACATTCTGCCTTTGTTGCGCAAATCTGTGCTTTTGATAGTACGACAGGTGATGTGATTGCTGCATGATAGAGTTCCGGCTCTTTTTAGTAT
Organism: Sinelater perroti; assembly: GCA_036346155.1. Lineage (NCBI taxonomy): Eukaryota > Metazoa > Arthropoda > Insecta > Coleoptera > Elateridae > Sinelater > Sinelater perroti. The sequence goes on along the minus strand of JARFIY010000167.1, from coordinate 2,079,475 downwards.
TAACGTTCTACAGTATCTCAAATAGATCAAATAAGACAGTCCTGGTGTAGGACTTAAACCAACCCTCATTTTTACCTGTAGGGTTACTTAAAAAGTGCCGTATATGCTGAATAAGTTCCTGATTTTGCAGACAACGTTAATACAGGCTGTGGATGACCAGAAGAATTCAGTATGTGACGCTTTCGTGTTTTTTAAGTTACGTACTTCGAACCTTCACTTCAAGGTTGCCAGAAATAAATAATGTAGTGTCATGCATTGGAATGTGTAACAATATTTTATACGTGATTTAAAACTAACAATTAATTTGGCATACACAGATTTACCGAAAAATTAGATTATTTACTGACATACGACTTTTACAGCATTCGACTGCGTTTAAATCATACAGCGTTGGGTGTAGAAGATTATACATTTTTACCTGCATGTCTGTACGGGACACGAGTCATTTGTATTTATAATACAAGGTGGAATATAAACTACTAAGCAATTAAAATTATGTTTGTTAGATAATGGGATATGTATATTATGAGGAGAGCAGCACTAACACAAAAATAAATAAACATCAGCCCAGATTGAACGACTATTTTAAACTTTATGCTTTGTTATCGTTCCTTGAATGTATGTATTCACTGAAGACCTGCATCTTCATGCTTACAAAATTTGACTAATGCAAGTGGATTCTCAGTTTAATCGCAAAGTCATCAAAAAGTCGACGAAGTTATTATCAAACAAAAACGTCGCTTAACTCATAAAAACGAATGCACCCCCAACGAGGGGTTTGATGTGGATTTTGGGTAGGTGACGTGATAGGTTCATAGTTTTTCAAAGACGATGCTAAAAATGCTGCAACTATAAAAAGCAATCGTTACCATTACATGATAATCCGTTTTTTGGCATCAACTGGGCAACGCAAACCTGGAATAAATTTTGTTCCAGCAACTCGGTGCCACCTGCCACACAACTCGATCAATAGTCAATTTCTTCGTTGCCTCATTTCACGAAATGTCAACATCCACTCCGTGCGACTTTTTCTATTACCTGAAATTGAAGGTTTACGCCAGCAATCCACAAACGATTACCAACCTCAAGAACAAAATTTTACATGTTATTAACGTGAAGGTTGGCAGCCGAATATTTAATTAAAATTGTGTGCTTTAACATTCAATAGAAATTAAAATATAAAATTAATTCGAAAATAGATTTAAGTACAATTTAAATATGGCCTCATCTTAGCAGAAAAAGAAATAAGCACACCGTAAGCTAGGAAGAACAGATGCACAACTGCAAATATGTGGACTTGGATATCGGTTGCTGCTCCGTTTTAGTTCAGACTAATCCTCATACTAGTGGAATAGAATACGTTTAATGTTAAATTAACAAATGCCCGGAACTTTACCCGAAGCGGAACGCATATTATTTGTGCACAAATTGTAGTATAGAAGCTAATTACTCATGAATTCCATGGATTATCGTTCTAAATCACCCTATTTAAGTCTTATCGACGGTTTATAAGCAGCTGTTAGGCGCGCATAAAATGATGGTGAGGGTGTACCTCTATTTTTAAAAGCTTCCATTGAACTACATTTTTATTGAAGGTAATTACGCTTAGAGCGCGCACTTTTACTTTTCAATCAAAACTATAACCCAGTTATTGAACAAGCGTGAATTTAATTAAGTCAAAAAACACTGTAATAATATTTCAGAAATCAAGAAATACTTAAAACTTTTTGAAAGTTTTTAGATTTATAAACATAAATATGCTTATTACGCAGGGCCCAAGCAACCTTCCCTATCAATAAGTAAATGTTAACTAAGAGTACCAATAATCCCCTTTCATCCTTCCTGCAAAATCAAATTTTATAAACTTTCTTCATGTTCAATCCTTTGCTTTCCTCTATCCATTCCGTTTACTTCTTCTCCTTTTCTCTTTCCTTTTTTCCATCTCCTAATTCTGGTCTCTTTTTTCTATTTCTCCTTTCACCCACTGCTAGGTCACGTGCTATTCATTTTTTGCAAGGCCGATTTCTCCTCTTTTGTCACTTGAGAGTCCGAAATTTTTTTCATTCTATCATAACAAAAAAAAAATTATAAATGGCATTGCGCAGTCCATTTTAAGGCTCGTTAAATTTCCTATTCAATTGTATCAGATGCTTTAAGTATTTGTATTTCAATACCTCATTCCGATTCTTCCTTTTTCAGGAGTGTATTATTCAACAAAAAATATTTAATTTTCAACCCAATGATATATCGTATGCTGGGGATTTTAGGTTTCATAGAATTAAGGAAGTTTTTATACTCCACGATAAGTCTCGGTTAGACGCATAAAGAAAGCACATTTCATTCTCTAAACGACAATATTCTACATGTTTTAAGATTCTGGGTTGCAATGTGTCACCCTTATTTCACTCTTTTAGGAAACGAAGTGAATGGGGAAGTTCGAACAACAAAACCAAACATGTTGTTCTACTTACTAACCAATGATATACAAACTAACTTTTTCCGATTTTATAATTCAAGGAAATTTTTATTCCCCTACACTTGCTGCAACTACCCTAATAATCGCCAAATACATAAATAAAATGGTCGTATTGTTTTGTATTCAGTCATATGCCACATGCTTAATGCTTTTGGGTTCCAATATCGCACCCCAATTTTCCCCTCTTAGGGATCAATTTTTAGAATAAAAAAATTTAATTAACTATTTCAATACCTAAAAAGTGTTTAAATCCCAAAAATGAACGTCGTATGGCCTTTGTAGAAATAAATAAAAATTTTGACTCTTGTGATGTTTTAAATTTCTTGAAGCTGAAAGTCCAAAAACGATAAAACGCAAATTTTATAAACTTTGGTAGCAACGTCCTGAAAGTGACAGTAACACAAAACATTGAAAATTCCTTATCGGTCCACAATATTCTTTTTTTTTGTTCTTTATGCGCAAATGCCGTCTGGTAAATATTTATTTCTGCCTCGATTAAATTCTACCGTGGAATTTTAGTGAAGCAGCTTTATCGAAAATTTAATGATCCTTATGTAGTGTCTTGAAGAATCTTGAGTTACATATTAATGAATATCACGTCGAATTCACTATCAAAGTCGTAATGCAAATCACATATACAAGTCTCGAATTAAACGAATATATTTTAATTTTAAAATATCTAACCCAATAAACAACGCTCAAGTATTTTTGAATGTCTCGGACAACCATCTAGAATCCTACCGTATTTGCGACTATATGAATTGAATGTTGTTATATGTACTTTTTTTGCTTGCATCTTTACAGTTCGATAGCGCACAATACACTTAAATCAGATGATAAAAAAATTGCAAATTTAAATAATATCAGTGCTAAGTAAACAAGTTGATGTAATCATATTTTATGGAGAAAACAGACATTCTTGTATATATGGCCTTTCATATAAGAAGAGTAACTTATTACATCCCGTGTGGGGTTTCCAGCCCCCATCGGGCGCCTCCCCAGGTGGCGGATAGGGGAATGCCCACTAGATATGGTGGGCACCAGGGAAATCAAATGCCTGGGGTGGACCAAAACTGGCTGACAACAGGCAGCGGTGTTGTTAGTACCGAAATAAGGCTACTGCAAGATTATCTTCCTTAAAGGCTTATTATCGGAAACCTACGGACAAAGCATTATGTAAATGCTATCCAGTCATAGCACCGCGGCGCAGAAAGCAAGGAGAAACTACTGCGCTACTTTCTCAAGTTCCAACAATCATGGCAACACAAAACCCGAATTTGGCCCCTAGTCCGTGGCAGGTTTTAAATAACCAAGGGGTGCTAAGAATCCCCACGTTAAAACAAGATAGGCACAACCCAAATGTGGATAAAAAACAGAAAAAAAAACGAACGTAAGGAGCCTTTATATGGCTGGGAAGACACACAACGTAATTCAAGAAATGACTAGATTAAACATAGAAATTCTAGGAATATCAGAAACAAGATGGCCGGGATGTGGAAAAAGTGAAATTGGTGACCATGTCATATACTATTTAGGTAACAATGACACAAATCATCCGAATGGTGTTGCGATTATAGTCAACAAGGACATAAACAAATCTATAATCAACTGCATACCCTTTTCAGATCGTATAATATTACTACAACTAAAAGCGTCACCAAAGAATATTAACATCTTCCAAATATATGCCCCGACAATGGAAAAACCAGATGCAGAAATAGAACAACTGTACGTGCACATAAATGAACTAAGAAAAAACATTAAAACAGACGAAGTAACTATTATTAAGGCAAAGTAGAAGACATTGTGGGAAATTTTGGCTTGGGCGAACAAAACGATAGAGGAAAACGACTAATACTAATTTTGCCAAGAAGAAAACATGGTCATCATGAACACGTGGTTCAAGTTACCACCTAGGCGCCTCTATACATGGACGTCTCCACAACACACCCCGGAACACATTGTACGAAATCAAATAGATTATCTTCTAATTAACAAGAGATATAGAAATGGACTAACAAGCGTTAAAACATATCCCGGAAGTGATGTGGGCTGAGACCATAATCCTGTTGTAGGATACATTAACATACGTCTCAAAAAACTACGAAAGCGATATGACAAGAAAATAGATTTACAGAAACTGAAAGAACCAGTCCACTGCATGCAGTTGGCTCAGACTCTAAACGAAAATATAAAAGAAAGTGGAATACTCGAGTTAATAAATAATGTAATTACTGATGTAGACGATACAGACCGCACAGAGATTATCGAATCTATCTGGAACAAAATAAAACTAGCCATCACAAACACACAAAATACCATAACCGGACAAAATCGTAACAAAAATAAGAAACCATGGATGACATCAGAAATATTAACGTTAATGGACAACAGAAGAACATACAAAAACAAAAATCAACAACAATATAAACAACTAAATAAACTAATACAAAAGAAGATAAGGCAAGCGAAGGAACTATGGCTAAATGAGAAATGCAATGAAATAGAAGAATTAGAAAAGAGACACGATACTTTTAACCTACACAAAAAGATCAAAGAAACTATAGGGAGGACTAAGAAATATAACTACAACAAAATGTTAAATAACGACAACCAACTAATCACAAACCAAGAAGATCTAAAACAAGTATGGGAAAAATATATAAAACAGACCTTTGAAGATGTGAGAACTGAACAACATATAACAACAACGGAACATGCACCAAATATATTACAAAGTGAAACAACAAGCGTAATACGAAATTCTAAAACGGCAAAGCAGCTGGACCAGACCAGATTCATAACGAATTTTGAAACTTCTAAATGAAGAAAACATAACATTACTTACTAATCTTTTAATGCAATCTATCAAACTGGGAAAATGCCTTCTGATTGGATGACATCGGAGTTTATCACTATACCCAAAAAACCCAACGCAAATAAATGCGATGATTTTCGACTCATAAGCCTGATGAGCCACGTTCTCAAGTTATTTCTAAAAATTTTACACCGTAGGATATATCAGAAATGTGAAATAGATCTGAGCGACTCCCAATTTGGATTTAGAAAAGGGTTTGGTACCAGAGAAGCGTTATTTAGCCTGTCAGTTCTGCTACAAAAATGCCGTGACCAACAAAAAGATATCTACGTGTGCTTCATCGACTATGAAAAAGCCTTCGACCGTGTAAAGCACGACGAACTATTGACAGTATTGACTGAGAAAGGACTTGATCAAGAAGACATAATAGCTATTAGAAACCTATACTGGAACCAAAACGCCACAGTGAGAACATATAATGAAAATACGGAAGCTATCTCAATTAAAAGAGGAGTGAGGCAAGGTTGCATCCTCTCACCACTATTATTTAATATTATTCAGAGACAGTTTTTGTCAAAGCCCTAGAAAACTCCGAAGACGGAATAAAAATAAACGGTAAACTTTTTAATAATATAAGGTACGCTGACGACACCGCAATAATCTCGGATAGCCTAGAAGGACTACCACGGCTGATGGATGCAGTAAGCCGTGAAGGAGACGCAATAGGGTTAAGGATAAATACTAAAAAGACAAAATACATGATTTTCAGCAAAACACCAATAGCACAAACACAACTTATAATATATAATCGACAAATAGAAAAGTACAAAATTCAAATACCTGGGAAGCTGGCTGACAGAAAATGGAGACCCAGAAACGGAAATAAAAATAAGAATAGAAACAGCAAGATCAGCATTCCAAAAACTCAAAAAACTACTTACCAACCGCAGTCTTCGTCTTACAACCAGATACAGATTTGTACAGTGCTACATATACTCAATACTATTATATGAAGCTGAAGCGTGGACCCTCAAGGCTAATACAGAAAAGAGAATACAAGCTTTTGAGTACTGGGTGTTTAGAAGAATGCTACGTATATCTTGGACAGAGCATATCACAAACGAAGAGGTCCTGAGACAAATGAATAGAAGAAATGAACTCCTATTAACTATTAAAAAAAGAAAAACAGCTTATCTTGGACATTTATATCGGAATGACAAATACAATACATTGCAGCTCATTATGGAAGGAAAAGTTGAAAGCAAAAGAGGGCGAGGTCGCAGGAGATGCTCCTGGCTTAAGAACATTAGAGATTGGACCCACATGAGTACACATGAGCTGATAAGAGACACTAAAAGTTTTGCCTCGATTGTTGCCAACATTCAATAATGAATAAGGAACTTTAAGAAGAAGAACTTATTACATGATTTTCATAGGCGTAAAGTAAAAAGATGGGGGTTGCAAGACCCGCATGATTAAAATTACTCACAATCACACATCCACCGCTGGCCTGCAAAAAATTAATGAAACATTTTTAACTCCTATCAAGGATTTTAATCTTAAGATTTCTTTATCATCTTTAACCCTGCAAAAGTGAGAACAAAGACCGACTGATAAAAATGGCGTTAAAAAATCATGTATCAATTATTTCTTTACTTTCTCATACAAGGTTTGCAGTTTAAATATTCATTTAAATATTTATTTGAACTATAATAATATTAAATTTGATATTCCAATAAATTGTCAACCTTAAATGGTACATGCAACTGTCATTACAAACGAATTAGTTGTATTCCAATTTTTGATGATCAATTATTTCAAATTACTAAATCTCCCAGCCGCCTAAGGCTTTTAATTTGATATGATTTAAAGACGAGCAAAGAAATATCCTCATGGGAACATTAGCGTACCAAATATTGCACTCGTGTGTCCAGCAAGCGAATATAACAAAAGTAGGATATTTTCATTTAATAGCACAGGTTATGAGTTTAACACTTAGCAACTACACCTTGAAAAGTTAAGAAAAAATTGTACCTACAGAAGAAATTACTTCTGTGCCTATGCTAAGGCGGATAAATCAAATAAAAGATTTTATTTAATTAAAATACAGAGTAAAAATCAAAAAACAAGAACAGACGGAAAAGAAAGATTCTGATAGTAGTAAGGTAGATGTCAAAATTGAAATATCTACTAATTGAAAAAGAGATAACGTACTAAGCTTAAAGTGAGAGCAAACTATACGAAAATAGCAACAAAAAGAAAACCTTTGTGACTGCATACGGTAAATTATATACCAAATACTTTTTGACTTGAAAAAATTACTTTTTATTGTTCTACATACTTCTACATTGTAAGGTAAAAGAGGATCGAATAGGTATGTATATATATATGTATATATGATATATAAATTAGAAAACATAATAAAAAATATCCGAAATTTAACTTATTTCCTTTATTGCTGACAAAGTATCAATGATGGTCTCTAAAACAAGACAACCATAATCAATTATTGCTATATGAATACCAGACAAGTAGCCCAAAATATTGTGATTATAAAAATTGTCCAATTATTACAGAAGCGATCGATTGTATAATTAAATATGTTTCTTCAACAGATACCTATCTAGTAAGTTTTAATTGGGGAATTATAAATATAACGTACACTAGTGTGAAATATTGTTTGATCATGCTAATCAAAAGGAACAACATAATAGAAACGGTAATATTGTAAATAAATACTGCATTTGCTTGTTGTAAGCATTATACTTAATGTTTTTGAATTATTTTAAAGAACAGATGTTGAGAGAAAAACTTAACACATTAATAGTGTGTTTCAACTGATAACGCAAACATTTACAAAACAATAAATATTTTTGAAATGTTTAAAGGGTTCTAAGATTTTAACGTATATAAATAATGCTAAGGCTCTACGTCCTACGTGGTAGCATAGATTGAGAGGTTTTTTGTGATTGAGTAGGCCCAACAGGCATTAGAGAGATCCCGAGTCTGTCCGCGCCGCAGAAAATCGCCTCAACCGCTAGCCGATATTCATAATGAGAAACTCAAATTTTGATAGCGCTATTTAAATGAGATTTAAGTTTAAAAATATTAAATAGACTAACGGAGGCTAAAGGCACAGATCTGTATAGAAATAAACAAAGCTTGCAAGCTCTAGCAATAAAATACCCCATCACGCATTAAATAATATTAAATATCAACAACATAATAATATTTTAGTAAAATAAGAGTTTGTGGCTATGCTAAGCAAATAGGGAAGCAAGGGAAAAATTACTGTGTCAAAATGCAGGATCATCTAATGCAAATCGGTATGACTTACAAGAAAACAAACTGAAAGAAAAAGTAACGTTGAAAAAGTTAAAAACACATTAAAAAACAAACAAAACAGACAATTCATTTTTAATATAAAAAATTATAAGAAAATTATAATCGAACAAAAATAAAAAACGTAAATCGTTAAAGCAAGTAAATTTAAGCTAGCGTCAAGCACACTCATGGGATGTTACGGCTAACTGCGACAAAGATGGAGAGACATGCAAACTGATATCAGATAACCAATATAACATTCTTTCTACAAAAAAACCAAAATATTGCCTATCGAAAATCAATAACCTACTAAATTTACTTAGTATTAATAACATAAGAACGAATTATCTGGATTTTACCAAATTATGACTATTCTTCAATAAAAGCAACCATAAGCTCAACAATCATACATAAAGAGCCTACTGTTCCCATCGACAATAAAAAAACCAAATAAGACCTTTTCCAACGTCACATCAAACAAAATTTAAATACTGATCTAAGCGCAACAACTCAAAATGAAGTCTAACAAGCTCAAGGACTCATCTCATAACTATAATAGAAAAAGCGAGCTAGACGAAATGGCACCGCACACGTAATGCAGAAGGCAAGCGTACATTCAATCAATTAAATAAACAATTATAGACAACTTGCAACAATAGATTCCACAAATATATAAACACGTTGTTTTCTCATGACCAATCGCTTTAAAAACCTACTAACAATTTCAAGTCACCAAGAATATAATTGGATAAGAACAAATAAGGCCAAAGCTGACGTATTTATATACTTTTAAAACTAAATGCTGATTCAATGTTACATATGTATATAAACATATTTTTTAGGTAAGCTATTTTAAGGTCATCCATTAGTCTTAGTCAGCCTTACCATCTGTAATTAAAAATAATGCCTCTTTAAGCAAAGGTATCGCCTAATGACAGACTTCTATTAATATTTCATTACTATGACGTCAGCTTCCCTAATTAACATTGCTTCTCCCACTTTCTCCCCCAACTCTATCTAACCAACAGCTTTTACCACTCTCTCAAATTTTAAAAAGCTGACACACAACATCCACCAGGACGACAAACGATATCCAGACCAACAGTAGTTCCTGAGACCGGGTATTCCGAAGCTCTAAAATTATCATCAATGAAGGACGAAGTTCAATGTTGTGTTTTATTCCTGGGGACGTGCCAACCAACCAAAATTCTTAAATATTAAAATATGAAAGAGCAACTTCAAGCGCTTTGCAGGTATTATCACCAATTCGAAAGTTCATTGTTTAACTGAACAAGAAGTGAAGCTTTAGGATACGAACTAATAACATCCACAGAACTAAAACAACTACCTAGGCAAGGAATTACATTCCTGATGACCCTGTTTAATAAAATTTTCAAATTAACATACCGGCTAATTCTACAATTTCCGAAACCTGGAAAACCTTCTAATGTTGTCCCATTTATTGGTTTCTCCTTGGTTCTTATAAAAATCTTGGAAAAACTAATGTTTGACTCAAAATGAATGGTTACCCAATAATTAGTTTAAGTTTCAACGAAATCATTCAAATAATTCATCAATTCTATCTTATAATAAATTTTATACAAACTTCACTTCAAGATAAGAAACAACATTGTTTTGTTATATACATAAAAGTTTTATCTCTTATTATAATCTACCAGAAGAAGTTTTCAAACTAAAGTTGATGACGTCCCAAATTGGTGTAAGGTAGTTTTTTTGGGTTAAATTTATATTTACTCTTTACACCTGACTTGTTGATTTTCAATTACCCTACGGCAAACACTTTCGCTAACGAGATAGCGGTTTATGCTTCCAACAACCATCAAACACAGCATCAACAATGCTGCAAGCTCACTTAAATCAAATAAAACAGTAGTTACAACGGTGATAAACAAAGATAAGAAATAAGGTACTTTAGACTCTACTTTCATAAGGGTTTAAGATAAAAAATTGTACTAACTAACGGAAGAAAATCATCTTGGAGCTAGAGAATAAAATCCTAATATATAAATGTACAATCTGACCAATCTGGACATATGGATATCAGCTGTGAAGATGTACTTACCAGAAAATCCAATTTAAAACTTTTCAAATGGTGTCCAACGCACCATGGTATGTGTCAAATCATACCTTATACACTACTTTATATATTTCAGACGTAAGTACGTCCGCCATCAGTATGCCATTAAACATCCCGTCTTAAAAGATCATCTAAATAAAATCCTAGAACCACTAAGTACTGATCTTTGGCGATATCATTGCAAATGACCAGAGGATATGACAAGGATTTCACTTTAAAGAGAACCCTCCCTGATAACGTTCTAAATATTCGGATTGTTAATCAAATCCATAATCAATAAACAATTAATCTGAAAATGATGGATGCGCGTAAGAGTGAGTAATCATTACAATTATCTAGTTTTAGTACAAAGCATTAAAATTGAAAATAAAACCATATTTAAATTAGGAACAGATCAATAAACAATAACCCAAGACATTAAAATAGGACAAGAAATAAAGGAGGTAAAAGAACTAATCAAAAATAACATCTATAAATAATAGTGCCTCAAGGCCAACTTCACTTCTCTTAGATCTTCAATTTGTAACGTAATTAGTTCATGTTAAGATTACAAATTCATTAACACCATGCAGTGCAACATTTCCAGAAATGTCAATTTTAGATATCTTTAACTCTCAAAATTTGAGCTCCTAACACCTGCGGTTTAGTCTGGATTTTTTGGTTATTGAACAATTGGAGGAAACCTCGAAAAATACAGTGTGACTAAAATTTAAGAAACTAAGCAGAAATACTGGACATTTGCAAGGTGAACAATTAAAAGCAATAAATTTTGCTTACAAGTCGAATAAACATTTCGCATGTGCAATTTCTCATAGCTGAAATCGCCTTGCATTAGGTAAATATTTAAATTCTATGCAAATGAGGTATGGATTGTGCCACAAAAGTTGCTAGCGTGCGTTTTGCCCTATTCCTCGCAGCTTTATTCATGTAGCAAAAAGATAAGAAACCTAAAGTTTAAATAAAACGCACATAACGTTGCTAGAAATTATTACGTTCCTGCGGCAATAAATTCGCTGCTTCGTTAGCTTGCACATGCTGCTGTAACAAAGTGGACTGCTAGGTATAAAAAATCGCAACTAAAGTTTAAAACAATGCATAACTCCTTGTTCAGCCGAACTGCCTCAAATTACCTGTGGGTTCGAAAGAATCTGGCCGTCCGACTCGTTAATATTTTAAGCCGCCTTTGTCCTTCAACCCTTAGGATCTTCGGCGGGTAGTTCGAGGACTGCAAAAACGCCCTCGGCCCGACCAGCCCGCTGCATTGTTTTCAGCTATGCAGAGTGAAGTCCTAATTGCTTCCGATAAAGCATATCTATTTTCGCTCGGAACAATCGCGAATTGCTTCAGTTTTGCGAATTTTAAAAGCGCGCGGGAACAATGGCCGTAATTAAATCTGCTACGTAATACTCTTGTAGCTGCAACTTCGACGTTTCGGTCTGCTGAAAAGAATCCGCCGGCGACACGCGAGGCTTCTAATCAGCTTTCCTCTAAAAAGCTGCGTTAAAAATAACAATTCGCATCTGCCCCTTTGAGCGGCGCCCTTTGAGGCGGCCTCGAAGTAGCGTCGCGCGCCCAAAAATCGCCCCCAGTTCGACGCGGCGGCGCCGCTGTCCCACGACTCGAACGAAAATTTTGCGGAGATAGAAAAACGTTGCCCTCTGGGATTTTTTCTTCTGTGGTGAATCAGAGCGGTCGCGTGCATCCCAATGACTATGACCGATGGGGGCAAACTATTGAATATTCTCAAAAATTGAATTCCGTATCAGAATCCTGCGTCTTTATTAATATTAAAATAGGATACTTACTCAAGAACATCTCTACATTTTACAGACTAGTTCTTATAAGCAAAGTTTACGAACTTAACATGTACAAAATGTTCATGAGACTTGTATTAAGATGTAGCTTGACTTTTAAAGCTTATAAATAACTCTCTATGATTGAAGTATCAGAAAGTAGCCACAGGAAAGTGTCTACTGAATGATTACTCAAAAAACCGTAAAAAATTCTAATTTAACTTCAATTACAGATAAACGAGGGAGGAAGAGGTATTGATTTATTATCGTTAATGTCGAGCTTTGTTTGTGCAAAAGCAACTACAAAACAGTCTTAGGATTCAAAAGCACTTTCTATCAATGAAATACAATAATAAATGAAAGTGAATGTGCTCTAATTACTAGTGTACTTGTGTCCTCAATATTTAAAATTTGAAATAAAATCTGCAAAAGCACATACCCTAAAACTATATCTTTCAAACAAGATATTTGTAAAGAAAATGGCAGGATTTTTTGTAGATACAATAGCATCCATCAATATTTTCCTTCCCATAAAAGAAAAACTTGAGGTTAATCTACAGTATTATCTAGATCAGTGGTTTCCAAAGTGTGGCTTTCAGTTTACTAGAAAGTTATGCTCAAGAACTGGAAGAAAAATAGTAAACAAGTAACAACAAGATTTCTAATAGAAGAAAAATCACTTTATTAAAATATTTATGTCCCTCTTGTATTTTCCATGAAAGTGACAAAAAAACATTTTTTGATCGTATTAGCCCCTAATCTACTGTACATTCGTATAGAAAGGAAACAAAGACAGTTGATATAAAATATGGCGTGGCTGAGCTTTAAGCGTACGTTTCGTTGCCTATCTTCAGGATCGTTTTGCATGTCTTACTTTCGTAAGGTCATCGCACCGACTTATCCTACTGTTATAATTTGTAAATACATTGCTCCATATTCTCACTTTGAATTTAAGGGAAGGCAAGGCAAAAATATTTTTTTCTGGGCAACCCCTCGTTGTGTACAAAATAAATAACTTCTGTAATACCATTGTTCGGCTGGCATCATGAATGCTAAAATTGGGCCTAGAAATATGGTATTAAAAGCATGGGTTAAAGTTTATCCTACTATTCTAAAAACACACAAACTATGAAACTAGATTTGCCTTTAATAATTTTAAAATAGCAATGACTGTGACTTATCAATTTTATTACTGTATTATGCATGCAAAAGTCATTAAAATACTAATATTTTGATTACGCTTATACCAAGCATTAAGCTTACAAAAGCACGTTTTATACTATAAATATTTTGATTTTAAGTCAAGATTACACCGTCCCTTAAATAAACCAGTGCTTTAAAAGTTCGAGTGAAATGTTCTGTAACGACAAGCGTTATATTTTTGAATCTAAGCAATATAATTACATGGCGACATTGAAAAGTTTCTGGACTATACCTTTCGTAACTGTACATCGCAATATACAGGCGCATAAGATGGCTGACGTACTTTAGCAACGCGAGCTCATCTAATTATTTGTGCAGCTAAAATTTTTGGCGAGATTTTTAGATCCTGAAGTAGCACAGGCGCTTTAAATTTGCACCCAACTTACTAGATAATATCGGTTATTTTATTTTCTGTCTCTTAAAAAACGCGTCTTGAACTTTGTAGGGTAAAAAATATAGGCATCACTTTCCATTCCAGGATTGTCACAGGTTTTATTTCCAAAAACAGCATACGGCAATCCCGTAAATAATATTTAAAAGTAGCTAAAGCTAGTGTTGTGTAACCTAAAAAGAAAAAGCGTGAGACCATTGGTATAAGTCTTTAAAGAAAAATATTTCTAAGGTAATAACGACCACACCTAATAAAATTAGCCTGGACCTTTCTTAAACCAGGACTATTTTAATTATTAATATATACAATTTTTTTGGAATGATTGTAAACACATCAAAATTCGGTTCTACTGAGAACTTATGAAGTCATAACAGTCCATAAGGTACGATTGCATATTTAGCAACGTTCCAAATGTCATTTACAATGGTTATCGTAATGGGTGATAGTTACAAAAATTTTAGTGATAACACACACAACTTCACAATTATCGTAAGTAGTCAGTGATGTTCTGATGGAAAATGTACCATCAAAGTATCGAAACTGTGGTTAACAATTCTGACTAAAACACACCGATAATGATCCTTGATTGATTAAGACGTAGCAAAAGTATAAAGATTTTGCCCTATCAAGCAAATGGTAGCAGATTTCAATGGCAATCTTATTAGACAACGGCAAACGAGTGAATTATTCATATACAAAAGCCAAATTCAACATGCCAAATTCGCGGTTGCTTCGGTCCTTACCATCACATAACATACGTGATATTATGTAAGATATACCCATACAAATTCTTTCAAGTTGCTCAGTTCATTGAGTTGTCGAGGTTCTTGAAAAAGTCATCGAAGATTGATATCATATAAGTTAGGTTCTGAAAATAATAAGGGTAATTCCAGAAAATTCGTTTAGTCGAAGATATGTTCATGTACAATTAAGATCCTTCAAAATAACATACATAGGCAACAGTACATACCAATGGTTCTGCGACCCGTCGTAGCTCGTCCGGAAGTCTTGAACTCAAATATCTTTCAGAGGACAGCAGTCTGAATATTTTTAACAGTGCCAAAGTGGCGTCATTTTAAGCTCTTAGTAGCAGCAGAGCATAACTCAGCTTTTCTGGCGAAAAACCCAAGTGTGCGATTCTTTTACGCTATTGAAGAGCTTTCATGTAAAAATCAGTTTAGACCGCCTGTCTGGGCGGTACAAATCTCTCGTGGCCAACATTTTGAAGGTCAAAAAAAACAACGAGTATAACTTTTATTTTTTTTTTGGCCGACGAGAATCGCTGGTGTACCACTTAGATTTATGTGTTTTCGTCTCAAAAATTTACATTTGATCGCTTTGTCCAAAAAATCAGACTGACTTCCACACGGTCCAAAAGCCTACCAGGGGTGGGTATTTTTCACATCTACAATTCTGTCATAATGGTTTCATACAAAATGGAATTTTACTTTCTCTGCTAAATCTAACATGTCATTTGGAGTCTAAAACCGCTTTAACTTTAGCCACATTGTCGGAAGTGTGAGACGTGAATAGGTGCCCTGCACGTTGCCCATCCTTCACGTACTCTCTTCATTCTGTGAAAGCTTGGTATCACCTAAGCATCTGTGCTTTCGATAAAGCCCACTTTTCGTAGGCTTTCTGCATCGTAACAGGTGTTTTGATTGCAAGCTTATTGAGCAGAATTTAATCATGTAACGCTGATTAAGCCGTAACTAGTCACTCAAAGAGCCATTTTGCAAGCGACCTGCACTCTGTAAAAGCTCAAAGGCAAATGAGCCCCACCAAGCCCAAAGACTCCGCCCCCGTTCCTTTTGCTTGGATCGAAATAATCGGCCTTATTACTTTTAGACCACATCACTAAACAATAAATGATTCTTTCTACTTCAAAGGTTTATAAAAATTGATTGAGGCCGATGATAATAATTAATCGAGTCTATTTCTAACCTAGTGATTGCATTATTAAATTATAAAATACGGTGTGAGAAAAATCCAAAAGAACTGAAGAATACGGATGCTACTGGCGAAGCTTATCTGTTGATAAGGATTTAGGTGAAATGAGATTGGAGAATGCTAAACATCTACCAAAACCATGACTATTGCAGTCTAATTACGAGGCCGGATGGCTGTCAAGATTATATAACAGCACATGAATATGCTTTGAGGCCAAGATTCTCGACAATCACAAATCGCTAACGAGTAGAAAGTAATTATGCAGGATGGACCTTATCTATGTGAAATTTATTTCAACCCTTTATGTTGTGATATATATTACCAAAAAATGCCAAATCAATCTATCAAATACTGTAGTTATGCATAATACTAAAATTGAAAAGATTGTCTTGCGTTTTTGGTAGATCTGCTCTGTACTAAAATCTTCAAATTTTTACAATAAAATAAATAAGATATAAAAAAGAAGCAAATAAAACATGCAAAGCTAGTAGGGTCACAAAAAGTGCAGACAGTTGGTGTTTGTCTCAATTCAAATGAAGTTGTTGCAGGCAACTGAATAGGCCTATTGCCGTTGCGTGGGACTGAAATATGTTAACAAGAAGGCCTACCGTGTTTGTTAATTGCCAGGCGTAAAATTACTAGTAACAAAGTGAGATTTATTAATTTTGTACGCCATCTTACAGTGTTAAAATTGAAAAAGTTATTATAAAATGTTGTTTCTAAAATTATTGCTGCTATAAAGAAAAAATTTAAGATTATTTTTTATTTCAGCTGGAATGAGCTTTGGAATTTTTTAACTGAAATGTACTACCTACACTTTCAAGACTTTGTAAACTTTATCTGCATAGAAGGGCGTACAAAAATAAAATGTAAAATACAACTAGAATGTTGCTTTTACTTAAAAACTGTTAAATAGACAAGGGCCGAGGCGTTGTCATGTTGCAGCTGTTAAGTCGGCCATTTTGTAGATAACTGTCCATAATCTTCTTAGAGGTCAAGAATAAAATGTACCACTAGCATATCAACCAGTCAGTATTGGGTTATTTATTAGGGTTTTATTAACTGAATTGTTTTGGTGTATAGTATCAGCAGTAACAACTCATCCACCTTTCACACGTTTGATTTCTGATCCTCTATGGGCATTTAACATCATCCGTCCCGTTTTTAAATTTTTTTATTTGATTCTTCTAAGACATTCGTGTTAATGAGCCTTAAGATCATTGGCTTGTTGTCTTGCTGCTGTTATTTAAAAAAAGCTTGTCTTATATGCTAGTTGCATACTTAAATTTTTTGCCACTTTCAAATGCAATTTTCTAAAAAAATTAAAAAAAGGATCCTGCTGAATCCCGTTCATTGCTCGGCCGTGCATGCGTTTCAGTTTTTTCTAGGGTTCACCGATTCGGCTTCCGCCCAGGCATTGCCTCCAGGTTCCGTGAACCCCGAAGCACACCCACATGGCGCCGCACCACAAAAATATCCACGATTCGAACGAAAACCGCTGCCTTCTGCGTCGTCACAGATCGAAATTAACCCATGTGAAAATGAGCATGTGACCGAAGTATTCCCAATTACAGCGCTGTTAACTCCCGTGTGAATTATAGATGGAGAAAAACGCTAATATATGAAAATTGATGCTGAAATTATACGCTGTTCTTACGTGCTTTTCTCCTCAAATACAGGCATATTTAATAATATAATGACGCAAAGTACTCGAAGTTTGACTTTCCTGTAGTTCGTTTTGCTCTAGTTCTGCTCCTTCATGCATATTCCATATGCGCGTGTGTTCGGTGAATCGCCGATGCAGTTTCGGTTTCAGGCGCCGTCAAAATGTTGGCACCCGGGGCCGCCGAACGTGCGATTAGCCGCGTCACTTTTCTAATTCGACCTTCCCGCCCCACACAAAGCTCGGATTGTTTGGTTTGCAAAAAATCGCGGCACGGTGAGCGGGCAAGTGTGTCAGTAGTTTTAGGTGACCTGCAATTACTGCACGTTAGCAATTAGTTTTGTAGTTGGCGAAAAAATTGATTCAAAGAGCATTGCTGTAGAGAATTGCAGGCACAATAAGTCAAGCATCAAATTACTGCAATTATTGGGAACGCGCAGATTTTCAAAAGTACGTTGATGCGTTTTATAGAAACTCGAACTATTGAGCATTTAACAAAAACGCTGCAAATTTAAATATATTTTTCATTACTGAAATATTGTTCCTGTACAAATAAATGTTAAATTAAATTTTTGTTGTTAGGATTATTGTTATTTATATGTTAACAGACTAGACTAATTCCATAAAAATTTGCAATAATTCATTAGGATAATAAATTGACAAGATTCCGAAATGATAGTAAAAGTAAAATAAATACTTAATGCCCTCAACTTTCAGCAGCAAAATTAGTATTTTTTCAGAATTGTTAAAGTAACAATTTTCGGTCTCAATCACGTCTTCATTTAACCAAAATCTCTTTCTAGACAAGTGAATTTTAAACATTAAAAGTAGCCGAAAAGTTTAGGGAGACACATCAGGCTAATAAGGTGGATGCGAATCGATTTGGAACTTTAATTCAGTCAACTTTGTTGAATGATGGCATTTTAATAGGCTGCTGCTTGTTGCAACGAAACATCATTTTTTGTTGGTTCAAAAAATCTGTATAATGTTGTCTGGTATCAGTTTTTCGTTTTTCAAGATCACTAACCAGCAAAATTCCTTTGGAGTTCCGAAATATTGACGTAAACATCTTTCTAGCTGATCAAATGACTTTATTCAAATTTATGCCTTTTAGCTTCTGGAGTATAACTATGGGTACAGATTTTATTCATGGTCAAAATTGTCTCTTGAATTTGTCGGGTTCCGCTTCAACGTCCAAGCAACTGACTGAATATCTTTTGTTCCGCGTTGAGTAGATGTGACACCCGTCTGGGAAAAAATTACACCATACCTATTATGTAAAGTAGCCAGTTCATAGCTTAGTGGTTAAAGCGCGGACAGATCCTAATTAGATCCTCGATTGTAGATGTCTGAAAGGTGATTCGCTTAATCACTAAAAATAATTAAATGCCTGTGCTCAATTCAAACAAGAGGTAATAATGTGGTTGTTTAAAGCGCGGTGCTTGCCTCGTATTAAAGGACGAATATATGAGAGCCTCGACCTTTCAGTTAGCAGGCGATACCTTCCCGCAGAGTGCAAATGTAAAAATAAATTACTCATTTATGAAAGATGTTTATGGTTGCTTCATTTTACACACCTTTATTCTCCGATTTACTAAAACCATATTGTTGACCCTGCAATTTTTCAACATCTTGAACACAGCTTATCGTTTATTTATAAACGGCTACGTTTTAATTATAAAACCAAACATTTACAATGATAATTTCCAAAAACAATACCTAATCTGTATACCAATAGTTAGTTCATTCGAAAGTGGCGAACCCAATGATCTAAAAGTGTTTCTAGAAGAATAACCATCTAGTAGTAATTTCTAAAGTTTTTTTCTTTCCTCGTAGTTCAACAAAGTTTTCATCTCTTTTAAAATTACATTATAAATAGTTACAATTAAGTAATATGTTCAGTCCGTTTTAAAATTTTTTATTATATTTTCAAACAAACGAAATATAGAAATAACATTAGTATATAAAAAGGTTTGTTTCATTTTGTTTAAAGTATATTTTTGTAAATTTTATTGACCCTTTCAAATAAATAAAAAAAGTAAAACATAAATGAAAGTAAATGCTATTGTACTGATAATTCTTTTAAGAATTATCAACAAATGGTTTTATGTCTAATCTTGATATAGTCATGGGCGACTTCAATGCGATTATAGGACATATAAAAGAGGAGGAAGAATACATCGGAAAATATGGATTGGGCGAAAGAAACCCAAGAGGAAATATGCTAGCAGCTTTCCTGGCAGATCAAAAATTGTACGACATGAACACAGACAAAAAGCTTGAGCAACGACGTGAAAGCCCAAATGAACAGACCAAGAATGAAATTGACATATACACTCATCCAAAAAGTTAAGCATAAACGATATCACAGTCTTAAATTCATTTAACACGAAGCGACCATCGGCTCGTAAGCAAAGGTTACTGTTCAAAAGTTTAACAGATATAAATATAGATATAAAGAACGATAAATGCCAGACACTCAAACAAAACAGAAACCTATCAAAATTACATAACAATCATTGCTATTAAAGGAATATAATGACAACAATCTAAACCAAATATCGTGATCTGACACTAGCATTAACAAACGAAAAATCACAAAGACGACATGCCAAAAGATAAATAAAATTACTCAACAAACAAAACAAAAATAGAAAAAAAGAAGTACTTACAGAAGGAAAATATGCAACTGATGAATATGGAAGTGAGAAAAGAAGCGAGCGATAAGAAGAAGAAAATTCTTAAGAACAAATGAGAGTAATAGAGGACAACAAAAGCATGAGTGCCTGAAAAGAAGATATGGAAACGAGAATCATTGTAGTGAAAGACTTCGGAACAGAAATAGAAACACAGACGAGATCCTAAAACTACGGAGAAATACTATAAAACACTATATGAGTCGCACTTAAACAACCTGAGGGACCAAAGAATTCTAAAATAGTAAATGTAGGATCTGAGGATATGCCGGAGATCATGAAGACGAAATTTTGCATGCCCTGCAGACGATGAAAAACAATAAGCCTGGGAGATGATAATATCAGAATAGAAATGATCAAAGAAGCCAAAGAATAGTAATCCCCAAGCTAAATCCTATTTAACATGTGCCTACAACAAGGAGAATACCAGATAACTGGGATAACGCCGTGATAGTAATTTTGTTTAAAAAAGGGGATGCATTACTATTACAAAATTACCGCCCTATCAGCCTACTTTCTCAAATGTATAAATTGTTAACAAAGATCTTGACTAACAGATTATCACAAAAATTAGATGATTATCAGACAGTAGAGCAAGCAGATTTCAGAAAGGGATATGGTACCTGTGACCATTTACTTACTGTTAAAATTCTAATCGAGAAATCCATCGAATATAACCTGGCTTTTATTAATTATGAGAAGGCGTTTGACTGCGTTGAACACTGGGCAATAATGAAGGAACTTAATTGTGCTAGAATAGATTCCCGATATACAGCACTGATAAGTAATATATACAAACACGCTACAGCAACAATTAAATTACATGCATATAGTAATAAATTCTCAATTGATAGAGTATTAGACAAGGAGACACAATGTCTCCAAAATTATTTAATTTGGCACTTGAAGGAATATTTAAAAATCTGGACTGGTCAAATAGGGTATTAATGTAAATGGGGAAAAACGAATCATTTAAGATTTGCCGACGACGTAGTTCTATTTGCAGACAACAAAGACGACCTACAAATTATGATAAACGAATTAGAAAAACGTCTAAGAAAATAGGTCTAAAAGTAAATTTGAATAAGACGAAGACAATGTGTCTTGAGAACCACAATAAACATAAATCGAACTATCCTAGAAAATGTCAACGAGTATATATATATATATATATATATATATATATATATATATATATATATATATATATATATATCTAAGACAAACTGTAACATTAAGAAGGAAAACAGAGAACACGAGATAGATAGAAGAAGACGTCTGGCGTGGGCAGCTTTTGGAAAGCTAACTTATATTTTAAAAACAACAAAATACCCCAACGCTTGCGAACTAAGGTATATGACCAATGTATACTTCCCATAATGACATACGGCGCTCAAACATGGACATTAACGAAACAAGTAAAACAAAACTGGAAGTCACTCAGCGAGCAATGGAGAGAGCAATGATTGGAATTACAATACGAGACAAAAAGAAATAAATGGATAAGAGATAGAACTGGGTCGCGGATGAAGTGAAAAGAGTGACGAAATTGAAATGGGAATATGCAGGACATACAGCTCGGATCAAAGACAATAGGTGGAACGTTAAAATCCTCCAATGGAGACCATGGACAGGCAAGAGACAGCGTGGCAGGCCAATAATGAGATGGCAAGACGACATTAAGAGAGTAGCAGGACTGCCATGGATGAGAGTCGCACAGAATCGCGCTACATGGAAGAGTTTGAGAGAGACCTATGCCCAATACTGGGCGCAATGAGGGTTAAAGAGAGAGAGAGAGTTTTAAATTTATCAGTCAAATTGATGGTTTCACACTTAGCCCAATGAGTTTCAAATTCTTTGAAGCCGTCGGAAAAGTATTTTTTCCAAAGACTGCAAAGTACTAACTGACAGCGAGAATATCATCTCTATCAGCCGAATTTTTTTTTGTTGCTACAAGCTTTTATCTATGAGAATATAAGGAAACCACTTAGAGCTAAATCTAGAGAATAGAAGAAATGAGAAATTTGTTTGAATCCTAATTCATTGAATTTTGCCAATGCGAAGGTAGATATATTCAGCAGTATTTTGTCTTGGTGCGAGAGCTTTTTTGTCGTGGTTATGTTAGGCGTCTTTAAGTTCTTGTTTTAAATAGTTCTATTTCTTTGGTGACTATTTGGAAATATTTAAAAATTATAGCCATTACACTTGACAAAATAATATTTGTCTTCTTCGGTATGCTTTCACTTTTTGTTGTTCAATCTTTGACTACTGGTATGAAGTTCTAAATTTATGTTTTGTCTACGGTAACATATTTGCGGTTTAACTTTAACAAAGAGCGCATTTCTGGTTGATAGTCAAAAATCACGAACCACAATTGTTTTATGTACATTTTTTTTGTGCAAATATATTACACTTTTATTAGTTAGCCTTTCATATTGATACCATAAACGATTACATTAATTTTTCAACTGGGTGTTCACGGCAAGTTTTATCTTTTGGTGCACCCTTTAGATTTATTTATCCCAAAATAGTCTTTAATGATTATGTAATCCCCTTTACTTTGTCCAATGACATCTTAATCTGGAAAACTTATTTTTTAAAATAAAAGTGGTATATTAGTACACAAAAGTAACTTTTCTCAACTTTACGTTAACTGTCGCGGTGTCCAGATCGAACTTATGTACAGTAAAATTGATGAATCCCTTTGGGCTCAAGCTTCATTTTATTTTGTTTAAAGAGTGACACTTATCTGCCATTATGTTAGTAAACTAATTTAGCGCCATTTCAAAAATATCTATTAAAATTGTCAAACGACTACTAAAATAGAGAAATTCTAGGCATTTCATTTAGAAATAAAACCAAAATTCAAACTACCCACAATTTTTCTTGAGTTTAATTCTCTTTATGGTTATTTTACATTTGTAACTGTTATTTTTATTTCAAATTTTTCGAATCTAAATGTAAGTTTGGTTACATACATTGAGATAAATCTTGCTAGATAATTGAATGTCGCTTACTTCCCTTAATCATTAAAAAAATTAGTTTATAAGTAGCGATTTTATTTCTTACAACAAAAGTGCGAAAAGTGCACTTTGTGAGGTGGATGCCACATTAAAGTGCAAACAATTGACAGAAGCTAAAGGCTGGCTAGTGAAATATAATGGCGTCAGAATTTAAGAAGATAAAAAAAATTAACTTTCTAATTTATTTGTAGCCAAGAAATATATTTTTAAAACTCCAAACAATTCAATCTGAAGAGATCAACATAAGATATAATAGATATTTCGAAAATATCAGCATATTTTGAAAAAGAAAATAAAGAAACTGGAAATCCGTTTTTTGGGTTTAAAATAAACTTACATAAACATAAACTTATTATTCTGTTGAGTTCTTTTGACCCTTGTCTACTGTTTTTACAATTTATATTACACAGTGTAGAACAAAGATCTTGACTAACAGATTATCACAAAAATTAGATGATTATCAGACAGTAGAGCAAGCAGATTTCAGAAAGGGATATGGTACCTGTGACCATTTACTTACTGTTAAAATTCTAATCGAGAAATCCATCGAATATAACCTGGCTTTTATTAATTATGAGAAGGCGTTTGACTGCGTTGAACACTGGGCAATAATGAAGGAACTTAATTGTGCTAGAATAGATTCCCGATATACAGCACTGATAAGTAATATATACAAACACGCTACAGCAACAATTAAATTACATGCATATAGTAATAAATTCTCAATTGATAGAGGTATTAGACAAGGAGACACAATGTCTCCAAAATTATTTAATTTGGCACTTGAAGGAATATTTAAAAATCTGGACTGGTCAAATAGGGGTATTAATGTAAATGGGGAAAAACGAATCATTTAAGATTTGCCGACGACGTAGTTCTATTTGCAGACAACAAAGACGACCTACAAATTATGATAAACGAATTAGAAAAAACGTCTAAGAAAATAGGTCTAAAAGTAAATTTGAATAAGACGAAGACAATGTGTCTTGAGAATCCACAATAAACATAAATCGAACTATCCTAGAAAATGTCAACGAGTATATATATATATATATATATATATATATATATATATATATATATATATATATATATATATATATCTAAGACAAACTGTAACATTAAGAAGGAAAACAGAGAACACGAGATAGATAGAAGAAGACGTCTGGCGTGGGCAGCTTTTGGAAAGCTAACTTATATTTTAAAAAACAACAAAATACCCCAACGCTTGCGAACTAAGGTATATGACCAATGTATACTTCCCATAATGACATACGGCGCTCAAACATGGACATTAACGAAACAAGTAAAAACAAAACTGGAAGTCACTCAGCGAGCAATGGAGAGAGCAATGATTGGAATTACAATACGAGACAAAAAAAGAAATAAATGGATAAGAGATAGAACTGGGTTCGCGGATGAAGTGAAAAGAGTGACGAATTTGAAATGGGAATATGCAGGACATACAACTCGGATCAAAGACAATAAGTGGAACATTAAAATCCTCCAATGGAGACCATGGACAGGCAAGAGACAGCGTGGCAGGCCAATAATGAGATGGCAAGACGACATTAAGAGAGTAGCAGGACTGCCATGGATGAGAGTCGCACAGAATCGCGCTACATGGAAGAATTTGAGAGAGACCTATGCCCAATACTGGGCGCAATGAGGGTTAAAGAGAGAGAGAGAATTTTAAATTTATCAGTCAAATTGATGGTTTCACACTTAGCCCAATGAGTTTCAAATTCTTTGAAGCCGTCGGAAAAGTATTTTTTCCAAAGACTGCAAAGTACTAACTGACAGCGAGAATATCATCTCTATCAGCCGAATTTTTTTTTGTTGCTACAAGCTTTTATCTATGAGAATATAAGGAAACCACTTAGAGCTAAATCTAGAGAATAAAAGAAATGAGAAATTTGTTTGAATCCTAATTCGTTGAATTTTGCCAATGCGAAGGTAGATATATTCAGCAGTATTTTGTCTTGGTGCGAGAGCTTTTTTGTCGTGGTTATGTTAGGCGTCTTTAAGTTCTTGTTTTAAATAGTTCTATTTCTTTGGTGACTATTTGGAAATCTTTAAAAATTATAGCCATTACACTTGACAAAATAATATTTGTCTTCTTCGGTATGCTTTCACTTTTTGTTGTTCAATCTTTGACTACTGGTATGAAGTTCTAAATTTATGTTTTGTCTACGGTAACATATTTGCGGTTTAACTTTAACAAAGAGCGCATTTCTGGTTGATAGTCAAAAATCACGAACCACAATTGTTTTATGTACATTTTTTTTGTGCAAATATATTACACTTTTATTAGTTAGCCTTTCATATTGATACCATAAACGATTACATTAATATTTCAACTGGGTGTTCACGGCAAGTTTTATCTTTTGGTGCACCCTTTAGATTTATTTATCCCAAAATAGTCTTTAATGATTATGTAATCCCCTTTACTTTGTCCAATGACATCTTAATCTGGAAAACTTATTTTTTAAAATAAAAGTGGTATATTAGTACACAAAAGTAACTTTTCTCAACTTTACGTTAACTGTCGCGGTGTCCAGATCGAACTTATGTACAGTAAAATTGATGAATCCTTTGGGCTCAAGCTTCATTTTATTTTGTTTAAAGAGTGACACTTATCTGCCTTATGTTAGTAAACTAATTTAGCGCCATTTCAAAAATATCTATTAAAATTGTCAAACGACTACTAAAATAGAAAATTCTAGGCATTTCATTTAGAAATAAAACCAAAATTCAAACTACCCACAATTTTTCTTGAGTTTAATTCTCTTTATGGTTATTTTACATTTGTAACTGTTATTTTTATTTCAAATTTTCGAATCTAAATGTAAGTTTGGTTACATACATTGAGATAAATCTTGCTAGATAATTGAATGTCGCTTACTTCTTAATCATTAAAAAATTAGTTTATAAGTAGCGATTTTATTTCTTACAACAAAAGTGCGAAAAGTGCACTTTGTGAGGTGGATGCCACATTAAAGTGCAAACAATTGACAGAAGCTAAAGGCTGGCTAGTGAAATATAATGGCGTCAGAATTTAAGAAGATAAAAAAAATTAACTTTCTAATTTATTTGTAGCCAAGAAATATATTTTTAAAACTCCAAACAATTCAATCTGAAGAGATCAACATAAGATATAATAGATATTTCGAAAATATCAGCATATTTTGAAAAAGAAAATAAAGAAACTGGAAATCCGTTTTTTGGGTTTAAAATAAACTTACATAAACATAAACTTATTATTCTGTTGAGTTCTTTTGACCCTTGTCTACTGTTTTTTACAATTTATATTACACAGTGTAGATTATAAGCAATAAAATATGTATACGGGCTATTCCAAACATTAATCGTTTAAATTATTATTATTTACCGTCATCGACTGGGAATTATTATGTAATTATTCAGGTTCAAACTAATAAACTCTTAGATGAAGCTATAACCCAAAAACATAAGTAAATAAGTAATAAAGGAATTGAGAGTTCAAATCAAAACTAATTTAAGAACCTTTTACGTTAAAAAATATTTTTTCCAAGTTTAAAATATTGCTATAATACATAATAAAACAATTTAACCTTCCTATGATACACTATTTTATAATTTATATCGTAACGATAAATATTTTTTCTATTTTATATAATTGCTGTACTCGTACTACAAGGATTTCTACAAGATTTCCCCCTGAAGTTTAAAAAACCCAAATAAACATCGGATGGTGCAAAAATGGATGGTCAATTTCACAGTATTAAAAACACGCGCAATTATATTTTGAAAAAAGTTTTGTTAATCGATTTAGAGTCACCATTATTTTCTACAATTGTGCCTCAAACCTCAACAAGCCTGTTGATTCCTGCTTCGGAGAAAATAAATTTAAAAACGTGATGTGGTTTTCTTAGAACCAAGCTTCTCGCCGTTCAAACTATTTTGCAGAGACCAAAGCATATAAAGATTTAAAGAAGCAAAGTCTGGATAATATAGTGGGTACTAGAGCATTTTCCATTTTAGTTTCTTTAGGTTTTATAGCATCTCTTGAATAACATGCTCTTTGACTTTGTTGCGATCGGCTGAAATCAGACATTTTCGTAAATTAGCATTGAGTTTAGCAAGTTGGTCACAATATTTGTATGGCGTGGTTGTTTAGCTCAAAACTTTTTTTTTTCTGAAAGCATCTTTTGATTTTCTCGCTATACATTGTTGTATGGGGTCTATTTTTATTTGAACCAATTTTTTATGACCGTAAAGGTTTGAATTAATTAAGTTTTAGAATTAATCAGTTTTTTAAAGTGGCGAAATACAAACGCATTGACAAGAATGTCTTGAATCGTAGTTATTAACAGTGAAAGACGGTCCAAAGCCAGACAAATTGCTAAACAAATCTTTAACATTTCTGAAAGCAATAGCGCCTTCTTGTTCTGCATCTTTCAAGATACATGCATTCAACTCTCTCACCAGATTTCCTAAATAATGCTCGTGGTCAATTTATCATTGCATTTAAGTTTACCTTTAATGGTATTTTGCATTGATTGTTTCAAATAATTATGTCGCTTTCTTTCATTCGTCCTAACATCTCCACGGTTGTTGCATGATCTGAACTTCATGTTCTTATTTCAAATGCTTCCGACTTTTCAAAAATGGATTCAGCTAGTATCCAAACTTTAATTCTGCAAAGAAGAATAAAAAAGTATCGGAGTTTTTCATCTTCTGGAACAAACTTTGAGCCAATTTTTAGAGCGTTGTTATGCGCGATGCAACCTTTTGGGTTATTTCACTGTCTAATTTAAAACACTTTGTGCCTGATACCATTTCATACTAACGACTAGGTCTCTTCATGCTTTAGTGTAGCCGCATCGCCTGGATTTTTTCTGCTAGTGATGCCAACAGTTCTTCCAAGCATTTCAAGTTACTAACAAGTAGAACACTATCATATACATATTTTATATTATTAATAACAACATAATTCCTTAATGTTTATAGTTTAGACTTGAATGCACTGAATGATTTCTGAAACGCATATAATATAACATTACAATAAATCAAAAGTAACTTCTTGTGCTTCATTTGATTGTAACATTTCTCTGGTGAATAAATAGACTCACTGCAACTGACTCATGATACTATCACCTGTACTTTTGGTAAGCAAAGCAAGCTCATAAATCACACTTTAGCACCGAAATCGGATGCAAACTTTTGAAATCATCTGTTACAATACAAACTTAGACATTAACAGAACATTTAGTAAAATAAACGCAATTTATTTAAGACAAAAAAGAAATGTCTATGCAGAACCTAAGATTTAAATATTTTTAATACTTCAGTCTTCCCTTGGTAACACAGAACATATTATTCTACAACTATTCTCCAGTTGTATTGAGCAGTGCATTTACAAAACAATTATATAAGAAAGAGCTTTGATTAGTTCTATATTAGCATCAATTAATAGTTAACATTATCAAATGCTTGATTATTTTCAAATCGCACCTAAAATATTAGAACCTTATAAAAGACGGTGTTTCTAGTATCTTTCTCTGAGATCTTCCTTTTTGTTAGCAAACATAAAGCTTCGATTCTTCACGACAAAATTACTGGCTTTTTTCAATTGTCATAGGACTAATTATAACCAAAACAACCTTACATTTTTACCTCAAATTTCTGCTAGGTGGCGATAGATCTTGAAGTTTCAGATCTAATCATCAAAGGGAGTACTTTTAACATCTCTAGTTATATTCCAGTA
This sequence comes from Sinelater perroti, assembly GCA_036346155.1. Taxonomy (NCBI): domain Eukaryota; kingdom Metazoa; phylum Arthropoda; class Insecta; order Coleoptera; family Elateridae; genus Sinelater; species Sinelater perroti. Next base: position 2,050,291 of record JARFIY010000167.1, on the reverse strand, counting down.
TCGTTTTTATCTACTGTAGAAGTAGAGACGACATGAAATTTTTTTTTTACAACAAGATTAAAAACCTATTAAAGAGACAACGTCTCATTTAGATTTTTCTAAATTTTTTATTAAATTGCTAGAGCTTTATAAACTAATACAGATCTTAATGAATGTACTAGTTCTGGTACAAATTTTGGTCTAATATTATTTATAATAATATGCAAGTTCCTTCTATTTTGTAAAAATTCATTTAAGAGTTGCCGTAACGGTTCTCTTCTTTATCACATAATTAAGTAATGGCTTCTCTAGACTCTACCATTTTTATTTTTAAAAATTCTTGCACCAAAATTCGACTTAATGTGTTAAAAGGCTACAGCATCTTCTATCGCTTTATGTACTTTGCTACTATTAATTTATTTATTGTTATTATCTTTCTTAATATAGAATACGTAGATAGTTTAAGTTACATACAATTAGCGGCTATTGCGTTACCATTGGTACTTAGGTCAGTTATTTACATACAAGTATTTACATACCTGTGTTTAGTACTATTTAACAGCGACATCTGGAAACTTTAGCAACTAAAAGATTGCATCTTCGTTCAAATTACACATAGTGGCCCAAAACAACTTTTTTCTGCAAAGGTGCATGTAAGAATACATTTTTGTTACTTTTCTTCTACTATTTCCAACTGAAAATTATGTTTTTCACTATTTTATTTTAATGTTTCTTTATCCAATTTAAATTTAACTTATTATAAACTGTACTTCGAAATTAATTTAGTAAATATTTATTATTACCTAAAATGATAATACATTCGATTTTGACGGCTAATTTAATTTTTTTTAATGTAAAGAAACTATAAGCTATAATTGATTCTCTTTAATTAGCTTCATATAATAGAACTAATGAAATGGATAAATAAAATGAAACAATTCGAAACAGAAATAATTTATGTATATTATAAAAAAGTATATTCTTTTAATATCGTAAAATGTCCAAAAAGAAAGAAGATTTTTGTATTTAATTTTAAACAGACAGCAATCAAGATATAGTTGCGTTAAAGTTGTATAACAGTAGCTGATTATGAAAATATGCAGTTGTCTGTTTACTTAATCAATGTTTTGATTATTATTATTTAATTATAATTAAAATACCATTAAATAAATACCTAAATTATATGAGTTATACAAATACAATAATTAAAAAAAACCAACAGTGCTCACGTGTATTCCAGTCAAATTCAATTTTTTAATTGGTCCATACTGTAATAATAATTTAGAAAATTGTTGGTTTGGAATAAAAAGGTATAATTTACTCTTTTGGAAACACTACAACTATCACAATTTTATCTTTAATAACCAATAGATAACTCAAATTAAAAAAAATCGCCTATAAAAATATAACTTTTTTATGTATCAAACGCGTAAAAATTCGTAAAAAGAAAACGTTGTGCAATTTGTTTATATCTGTAGTAACAGAAACATTACCATTTAAAAGAAACTTAATCCCAATTACTAATTATATCAAAATCAAAAGAAATATAGTAAAAATAGCTCATACTTTATTTTCAGTAAAAAACAATTATGACAACAGAGCTTTCTTTCGGAACCTATAAATAATAAAGAATGAAAATCAGTTACTCATTTCCAAGAGAATCCAACACACAAAATTTACCCAACAATTCGTGGCGACCAATTTTCAAAATTATAAAAAGGTTTTGCTGACGACATGCAGATAGAAAGTATAATTGCATAAAAGGATGTGGAAAAGTAACTTACAGTTAAACAAAATCTCTGTTACCATTGCCAAGAATGTTTCTCATTTAAAAATGAACAGAAAAGAGTGTTATAGATTTTGTTTATATACCAAACAAGTCTGATACCCATAAAATAATGATGAGAAGAAACAAATACCACACATAAATAAGTTCTATTACCAACTTGAAAAATGGTATCGAATATGTTCAGACTTAGTACGAAAGAAAATAGACAATAATATTATTTTACCAAAAAACCAATAAGAGACTGGCACTAAGCAAATCAAGTCAATGCGCAGTTAGAATAACTTCTGTGGTAAACTCAATACAAGTTTAAACTTGTTATAGCTATTATACCATTGTCAAAGGTGAGGTCCCTTATGAAAATGGATCAACAAATGTAAAGCAATTTATACTATTAAATTTTGATCCTGGATTTAAGTTATAAAAAATCAGTAGTGAATTAAATTCTAGCTAATTTGCCGCCCATTAGACTTTTGGTATGATAAAAGTGTGGATTGACATTTTTTTTGGAAAAAATCTTAGTCCCTGTGGCTTGTTTATTCTTACAGTTAAAAATTGATTTGAAAATGCGCATTTTTTATATTTTGGATAATATCTAAAAAGGTTTAATCAGTTATGAGGGATTTCAGAAGAATATTTCCACTACTACGAAAAAACCGTCTTCATCGGTGTGTAAGTGTCCAAGGGGGATACTTTAAAGAAAGTAATCTTGGTTTGTGAAATAAGTTAATAATTAACTAATGAGCCTCTCAAATTTTTGTCTTTTATAATTTTCTATATATTCTTCATGTGTTACCAAACAAAGCAACACTTTCTCCACCCCAAAAGTAGGCTCACTTGAATCGTGTGTACTATTTAGAAGCAAAATAATAAATTAAAAATAGGGATTTTTAACAAAATCTCAACAAAAGGCAAATAACTAAAAGACCCAAAATTTTCAATTTAATTGCCAGTTATTTTAGATCGCTACTCAATGGAGAAGATATTGTAGGTTGACACAAAATCTTCCAAGCTTGACCTTTGAAGTCCCTTAATTTTACAGTTACCAGTCGAATTTCTTTTAGAGTTCTAGAAGAACTAGATCAAAACGCATTCAATGAGGAATGGGTTTGAAGCATCTAATTTATTTATTGGTTGGATGTATTTGAAAGAACTGCCGACAAGTCAGTAACAATTTAAATATCTTTAGTGGAAACTGAACCACCAACGCGGTATTGCATTAGTTCTGAAGACCAGGAGAATACAAAAAATAATATATTTGACGACTCGTTTTGATAAATCAACTTACACGAGCGCCCTTGCAATTTCACTATATTTCATGCGATTTGGTAGAAATAAAGAAAAAATGAATATCTTTGTGGCTTGACTTAATTCATCAGAAGTATTTGGGGCTTTTGATCAGCATCTTCAACTGGCCAAACACATCGAGCTTGCTAGTTTAGAAATTCTGTCTGTTTAGTATGCATCTAGGTATAAAAACACATATCGGGAGCTTGAGCTTCGAAGTCCTGTGATCTTACAGTTAATCAATCGGATTTACTTAAAAATTTCACAACCAGATCAAAACTCATCCAATGAAGAAGATGACAAGTTCCTGTATGAAGCATCTAATTTGGTTGTGTTAAATGTCTTTAAAAAAATATTGGAAAGCTTTGCGACTTAAATATCTTTGACCGAATTCTGTACTCTTCGAACAATTTCACAGCCTTCGCGGTATTGTATTGACACTGAAGAGCAGGAAAATACAAAAATTGATACATTTGATGATTTCACTGTTTCATGCAATTTAGTAGACTTGAAGAAAAAAAGGATGTTTTTGTTGACTTGACTTGACTTAACTGGATGAGACGTTACATTACAGACATTTAGGGTTTTTGATAAGTATCGTCAACCAGAAGGTTTAAATGCGCCAAACACATCGAGCTTGGTATTTTAGAGATTTTGTCTGTTTAGTACGCATTTAGGTCTAAAAGAACAATACTGGGAGCAACCTGTCTTTGGTAAAGATTCGCTTAAGTGATATATCTCAACAATTTTTTTTCTTTGGAGGTTCTGTACGAGTATGTTGAGAGAAAAGTTTTGACTTTTGTGCGAATGCTACTGATCACTCGAATATCAGTTCAATTTTTTACCATAATCACCCTTCAAATGATAATCCTCTCAAACTTAACTCTCGCAATGGTTTTACAAAATGTCCTTTTGGTGTTATTATCGAGTATCCAAACATAAATATAATGCAAAGTCTGTTTTTGGGATGTAACAAAAAATTTAAGATCGAACCTTTTTAATAAATCAGAGAACTTGAGCGTAAACAATGTTACAGCAGTAGAAAAGTAACTGTAAATTTTGCCATACATTTCTTGATAAAATATTATTGATATTTTTTCATTTTCTCGATCTTTGGCTATTTTAAGTTTAAATAATTGTTGTACTGAGTTTGTGACATAGAATTCAAAAAATGATCTACAGAACATTACTATAGATAATAGATTTTATTGCCCCGTTACTATGTCACTAATTTTTACTGGTCCAAAGGTGTAATAAATCAAACTACATAATTAAAGAATAGATCTAAGTTTTTCTAATAACTATTGTTTCAAATACAAAAATATAACTGTAACAACGTAAAAGAGATGGTGGTTGTTAACGGTAGTAATTGTTTGACAATGCCGTTCATTTTTAAAAACACTGCTCGATAAATATCTGATGTAATGCTTTAGCAAGATGGTGTTCCCTATCATTTTGCCCTGTTGCTCAAAAACATTTTGTTTTTTAATAGCCAAAATAGCTTTGTTTTATTTTGTGACTTGTAGAAGTTTAAATCTATAGTTTGTATGTTTATTACTATTCTTATCGTAAACTATTTTTAATTTTTCTTAAATTTGTTTAATTATTAATTTAATTTTTCCTTAAGTCCATTTGTATATTTGACAACATTAGTTGTAGTCCTTCTATCTATATCGTAGCAGTATTGTAACAGTGACCTACATGTTGGTGTACCAACTATTACGAAAAAGTTAAATCTACATCAGGAATTGTAAAACTTTCTATAAAGAAAAAGCCCATTTTAGGCCTCTAAAGCTGCGTTTTAACTTCACAATCGCAATACAACTGACGTGCAGTTTTCAGCGCGCTGCCACCAAAATGACGTGTGCCACAACAATTTGGCGGTTTCACAGTACACGCGCTTAGCTTGCTCCATACGACTGCGGCTAAATGCATCCGAGTTTACAAGATAATTAAGCAGAAAAGTGAGCAATAAAACTAATTACACATAGTTTGCTGGCAGCAGCCGCGGCTGCAGGTGAGTGCATTTTTATGGGCCGCGATGGCTTTCGCGGGGTGCTGGCGCCGCCACCCGCGCCTTCCACATGCTCATGTTTTGGCGGACGGCGCAAGGAACGCAGCAGAGCTTTTCGGAAACAGAGCCGCGTGCCCCTCGAAAGCTCGCGCTTTGCGCCCGATAACGCAACCGGCGATTAATATTGGCCGGTTTCCACATGCCGCCGGCCTATTTACATATCGCCCATATAATAAACACACGGCATCCGCGAATAACCATAAATAACCGAACTGTGACAACGTCGCGAGCTTAGCTCGGCGGCCGCGCGCGCCAAATTCGCACGAATTCGCCGCTTTTTGGTCCGATTAATCATCATTAGCGGCGCTATCGCCGCCATCTGCGCTCTGGCGACTGTGCCTCCTGCGGCATGACGGGCGGCCAAGAAATGTTCAAAGACTTACCGGAGTTCTGCTCTTGCGGTAAAATCGGGCGAGGAGGGCTGCGGGTGGTGGGCGCACACAACTAAAGCACGTGCAAAGTTCAGCTTAATGCTATGACATTTACGGTAGCAACAACAACAATAACAAACTTCTTCATGCATTTTTTCCGGTGGCGCTTTGGGTGGGACGGTCGGCCGGCTATTTCGTTGCCGGCCGCGGCCCCGAGGCGGCGCGGCCTTTTCGCGGGGACGGCGGCATTTTCGGAAAAGTTTGGAAAGTTGCCGGAAGTTCCGCCGGAGCGGAAGAAGCGGCAGGCGGCGGTGCGAAAGTGTGCGAAGAACATAAGCGGCCAAAGGTAAACAAACAGGAGCGGCACGCGAGGTGTACGAGGCGGAAGTGCGGAGGCAGGCTAAGAAAAAGATCACAACACTGAACGAGCACCAAAACTAATGAAGCGGCAGCAGCAGCAGGAGCAGCGGCACCGGGAGAGCGCAAGAGCACACACAGACACACATGGCACACAGGGGGGCGCGCACGAACCTTGCACCAGGTCCCGCTGGAGCTCGTCTCCGAAGGGGTGCGGGTCCGACTGCTTTCAAAAATATGCCGGCTCGCAATGGACGCATAATTCCCGGATCCCCGTTAATGAATCCGATTAGACAAAGCTTGCAAGAGCCAAGAACGCTTGCGCCTTTCCACCCCACATACAAGACTCCCCTCTCCGTCTCCTTTACTCTTACTGTTTTACCCTTAGATATAAATTAAGGGGCGGCGTATACTTGGCCGTCGTTAGAATCACACACGTACAGCGCCCCCTCTCTTTCTGCCCGCCGACCACTAATTACCGCCGACGGAGAGGGACGAATCCTTAACTCTCTCTACTTTGCATAAGTGCACCAAGAAATGATGTACGCTCCCGGACGTTTTCTTTTTAACTAACGCGCCGCGCAGAGACACCGGCCGCGGCTCCTTCTTCTTCATTAACGCGCACACACAGACGTGTTTTTGCAGTCGATTCTTTCTCTACTTTTTGCCTGCACCGCCGCCGGAGCGGCCGCTCCTCGGCCGGCCCCGGGCCCCCTGGGGCTCGCGCGCCCGCCGCCCCCAGAGCGTGCGTTATATTTGCGGGTTTTGAGAGGCTCCGGGCAGGACTGAGCGCTGCGGACACAGTCCTGTAGGAGTCTACGCGCCAACGCGACCCGGCCCGTTCATCGGATCTGCCCGCGGCCGGCGTCGCCGGCGCCGGCCGCCCCCGGCTCGAGACCACATCCCATGAGCGCCGCAAAATGGGGCAGAAAAATATTAAGTCGCCAAGACGCAAAACTTTGGTTCTGGGCGGCCGCGGCCCGGTGCGCCGCGCCGCCGGCCGGCGGCGGCGTCCGGAGCGGCTCGGATGGGCAAGTGGGCAGCGCGAGACTGACCGGCCGGAATGCCCGCATGCAACAAGTTCTTCGGCGCAGTCCGCGGCTCCGGGCGATCAGATTTAGTCAAAATAAACACCGCGAGTTGCCGCGCTTATCTCCGGACCCGCTGGTGATACATTGCTGTGACATTCCCTCTCTTCAGCACCGTTTAAGCTACGGTCATCGGGGAGCTTCATCTAAAACATCGTTTTTCAAATTGATTCTCCTTGCATACAGTTTCATTGTTATTACTTAAAAGTTTCGATGATAACCTAACAAAGTGTTTCTAATCTATGCATAAGAAAGAATAATAAAAATTCCTATTAACAACGTTAAAATTACATATAAAAATAATCACTCAGCTTTATCTAAAAAAAATTGTGATCTTTGTAGCTTATCGAACCAAAATTGTATTATTAAAAGAAGAATTATTTATACACAACTCTTTGGATGTAAGTACAAGATAACGTTGCACTAAACCCTGAAAAACTGAAAAAATCATGTTACGCACAAGCAACACCGCTAAAATAAATCATTTTTGGGAGAAACAAATCAGAATTTGATCCTGAACAATACGTGGTATTGGCATAACGGTAAAATTTGCCACAATTGTTGTGAATGTTTTGAAAACTGTTGCCTTCTAACTGATATCACTGGTAATATAGCTTGAGACACACAAATTAAGTATCACAAGTTAGAGTATAATATTCTAACATCGAGACACCTAGCAGTAATTTTCGCCAGTACCAGGTGTTCCTACTGTTGTGACCAAAATGATAATTACATGAACATTCGGTTGCAGTGACGCACAGTTATTGGGATCCTAACACCTATTAACATTCACAGACGGTTGTGGTACCCACCACAGCACCTGTGTAGATGTTACTACTGTTGGGGGGCGGGGAAAAGTGTGAAAGGAAAAACTCCAGCCACAACTCTGTATGATCAAGATCGATATGGTTGGCCTTTAAACCACCACGGATGAAGACATCAAGTAAGTGTTCATGTGCAAAGCTGAAAAACATCTCTGAAACTGCTTGAAACATTTGATTTTTTCTCCATCAAAATGAAAAAACTTCTTCGGCGTTGGCTCACTTGTGTGGTTAGACAGGAATGGTAATATCATAGAAAATTAATGACTTCCCCCTAATCTCTTGATGAAGTTATCTCGTAGGAGGTCAGACTTCTCAAACTCTTGCAACTTAATTTAACTATACTTTTGCCTTTAGAACGCCACTTTAAGAAAGTATCCTGGTTTAGAAAATCCGCGAATTAATTCTCTTGCTTAAATCGATAGCTCAGCTACTCAAAATATTCCCAAAGTTCTATAGATCCGATAAGAGGGGTACGTCGAGCACGTGTACGAATGCTCGGCTGAAGCGGGCCACACGCCCCGCCTGATAGGTCTTAGCTTGAATTGTAGTGTTTAGAGAAGGTACAAGAAATTTTAAATTCTTTATATTCATAGTCGCTCCACAGTCAAAACTCCAATGACAGTTTCAAATCAACAGTGGGGCGCATCGCTCCCAAACACTTGAATTTGGATGCTAAATTGTGGCCTATGTAGGCTATCACCAATTTTAATGGCGATGGAGTTGCTGAAATTGAATATCAGCATTCAATTGCTATAAGTTATCAATAATTGACCAAAAACTTCAAAGCGCATTTTACTGAAACATAACTTTTCCTCTAAAAAAACATTTTAGGCCATCTAAATCAGGACACTAGATGAATATACCAGCATCAATCAAGACACCTATCGTAGGAATAAGTATATTATAATATAAAGTTATTAAGCCAACAAATGCTAGAAAAATGTTCTTATTTTACCGCTGTTCTGAACCGCAACTTATTTTGGCATAAAGCCGCTATACACATGTTTAGTTGGTTTATCACACTGAATGCAGTCTTTCACATTTATTTAAAAATATTAATGAAGGCGTGAATGAGAATGTATGTGAAACCAAAGTATTACCTTATGATTAATTATTAAATTTATTTATTATTCATGTTGATAACTAAAGTGGCCGCTTCTCAGTTTTTATGATAATTATTTTCTAAAGAAATCTTAAAGCTGTGTTTGCTCCTCAGAGATGGCGCAAAGGACGCGTCTACGCTTATTGTAAACTACGAAAACTAAAGTTATTTCAGGCCAATTAAATTAAACTGTCCGTGATATTTATTTTAGTCATAGTTAAAAATGTAAATATTTGTTTATTTAATTTATAACAAGGAACACTTGGTTTAATTAAAGTGTGTTTGAGCACATCTTTAGTGTGTTTCTTGAAAATAGAAATTGAAAGATTAAACTCAATAAAAATAGAGTAAGTCACAGTCTCAAAGGCTTTGATTAATTATCAGAAGATTCTTATAACGGAAAAACAGTTCTTTGTGGTGTATTAGAAAATAGTAGTAGGAACTTTTTTCAAACTTTTAATTGATCAACATGTCCAGCCGTTCTTATGCATTTTATAATGCTTTTGGTGTTATAATAATTTTTACCTTTAAGTTCCAAATAGTAAGTGACAAAATTTAATTTTAAGACTTAATTTGCTACTGTTGGAAACTGGTACTGTCGACAACAGATGCTGCAAGGGGATTCCAATTGACAAGAAATTGTGAGTTGATTGATCAAAGTAAAGGAGCGTGTCAAAATTGCTCATTTTCAAGTCGGCATAGTACCTTGGACAAATTCAGTAACTTGCAGTATTAAAAAATGCTTTGAAGAATTGGAAATCAAAAATTTGGCAAGTGTTAGGAAACATTTGTACAATTCAAATAAAAGAGAATTAAGATCAACAAAACTATTAGGCACTACAAAATACTGACCACAAAGTAAAAGAGACAAAAAACTTAAACAGAAAAACAAAAATAAATGCCATGCTTCCAAGTGTTACAGAAATTGATGTTGATGGCAGGTACCAAGAAGTTGGTTGGTGAATCACAAATACAATATTAAATTCTATATTTTGGTTGATTTTGTTTCCTGTTCATTACTTTTTCAGGACAGTCGTTAATTAAAATTAAAGGCAACAAAACTTAATTTTGTTATTTAAATAATCGTAATGTTAACAAGACATTTTTACAATTACATATTTTTGACAACTTGTAATAACGATAAACTAAACTAAAAGTAAGCTATTTCAAAGCTAAACAACTCCATTCGTTAGTTTCCTTACTACAAAAACATAATGTTATAATTAAACCATAAGATTTTAAATTAAATTGCGTAAAATTAGCGTTTATCATGTTTAATACCAAACGCTTTAAGGCAAACAGTAAGGTGTTCTATGTAAACTTTATTCCGAGCTACGCTCAAACGGCAAGATTTAATTTGAATTTTAAAATTTAAAGCAATTATCTTTAAGCAATAGTTCGAATAGAGATATTTATATGTAAAATTTTTGTACATACCAAAATGTTCCTATAAAACAAGCACGTGCCAACTGCTGTATGGGAGGAAAATCACAAACAACTAACGCATGTTACATTCGCCATAAAAACTTAACTGTAGTCAGATGCAATCAAAACACCATTAAGGTAATGATCACAAATTATTGAATTCTATAAAGTTCCTTTGGAACTTTCTAAGTAACAGAATTGATCCTCGTTTAGTGCAAATAACCTGCTATTGTTAACAGCAATGCTTGATTTTTGTTTTGCCTTTAATTAAATGTTTATCTACTATAAAATTTTAACCGTCCTAAATTAAAAACTCAAAATAAATAAACCTTCAAATTTTAAGAAAACTAGAAATACATAAACAAATACTCATAAGAAATAGAAGAAAGTAACTAAAAAGAAAAAACTATAACGCTCTAGAACTCTGGCAAGTTTAGAACTCATTAAGTTACCATTAGCCAATAAAGTAATCTTCTCCTTGAGCCTTTGGAAAATGTAAGCCGAAATGACGACCCGAATCCTTACAATTCATTAGTTGTTCACATCGTTAAAGAAATTAATGGCACTAATCGAATGTATTTAGCATGCAATAAAATGCACGATTATTAGAAAATACACCAGCGACTAAAAGAAACATTAAAAATTTATATCGGAAAAGCCCGATTGCACTTCGACCAAATAAAATCATAAAATCAATAAATTAATAAAAATAGCGGGCATAATTAAAAAATGCTTTTAGCATCTCAAAAAACGTTTATTATTTGAATGGTAATTCGTGAAGAATAATTGATATTTGAAGCCAAGAATAAATGAAAAATATGGCTTGAAAAGTCTATCACATTAAAAGATACCTGGGTAAGAGAAACGAAAAATATTTTGAAAAATAGCTAAAGGTATTAGAAAAGTAGATATAAGTACAGAGTCTGGGAGAATAATCTCCCCTTCTTGGATTGACCGCCGCGTGCCATATATTGCAATCTTTGAGCAACACAAGACATGTCATGTTAATGTCCATTATAGTGTGGGATGGTGAATACCGTGCATTTGTGTTGGCGGCAACGGATATTGCAAAGGAATTTTGGATTAGGTTGTTACGAAAAGTTCCCATTAAGAAAACTATGATGTTGTGGGTACACAACTTTTGCCCGACTGGTTCAGCATTTAAACGGAACTCGCCCCGTAGACCTCGTAGCGTTCGGACATCCAAGAATATCCCACTAGTGGGGCAGTATGTTGGTAAATCGCCACTTGGAAATATTTGACCAGAATGTGGGGAGAATTCTACACTTCCATCTCATGTCATCATAAAAATTGATGGTGGTCCAGGAATTTAAAGAATTTGACTGGTACGATCGGCTGACGACTTGCGAAGACATGTGGGCATATATTCCAGCCGATGATGATGTGCTCAGTGCGACAAAGCTCATTTATATTTATCAGGATGCGTCAATAAACAGGATTTTTAGTACTAATACTCAAAGTCCTCGACAATTCCCTGAGCGATCTCTCCATAGTTAGTGTGCTGTTGAGATTTTGGCATCATAAGGCCATACTATCTGAGAAAGCGGGTCGCGTAGTGACTCAACGAGCATAAAAATGCACCACTCTGGTTCCAACAAGATGGCGCTATCGCACGCAGGTGAGAAGTTCTGGGACAAATAATTCCAGACCACCTCATCTCATTGCAAGGTGACATCTTACGGCCAGGTAGGTTACCAGACCTGTCTGTAATTTCTTTCTGTGGGAATACTAAAGTGATTTAACGCAGACCGCAGATTATTGAGGAATTAAAAATGCTATTGAAGATGCCTCGACAAGCAAAGCAGAACCGTAAGGTGAGTCTATATTACTCCTGCGGGCAAACATTTGGACAATATCACCTTCAAAATTGGTTAATAACCGGCGTTGTTGTGTGTGATGGTACAGTGAAACATTGAACAGATTCCATGAATTAATTCTGCTGGACCCTGTAGTAAAAAAGTCCATTTATTTAAATTAAAGAATGCCATTCTGATATTCAGCAACAAGAATACGTACAGGTAAAAGTCATTAAAATAATCTATATTCAGCAACAGAGTAAAAGATGCCAAAACAGTTCAATTTACAAAAAGCTTTAAAAAAATTCAAAATGTCAACACAACAGAAAATGAGTTTTGAAAACGAACCTATCGATCGACCTCATTATTAACCTTGCAAGGACTTACTATTTATCTGAGTAAGATCAAAACACCTTGATCTTTTAACTTGCAATCCAACACCAGTTGATTACATCAATTAACTGTTTAATGATCAACTAAAGGTTGCTATGATATGACAAAAAATAGTACCATAGTTGAAAAATGAATATCTAGAAGTTTGTTCTAAAAAGGCATAAGATAAAAACAACAAACTATTAAGTTAAACACAAATCTGCAACTTTTATATTTACATTTGCAGCAAAACATTTAAACAGTGCCGGATTGAAGAAGAAAGAAATTTATCAGTGTAGTACATATAATATAACAAAAAAAAACCAGTAAAATATAGGGTACTTTAATTTGAAAAAGACCATCAAAAGCGCCGTACATTTGTAAGCTGAGTTTTAGAGAATCAAAAAAAAAACTCATATTGAGTGATAAAGCCCATTTTTAACGGCTTTGTGAATCATCACAATTTTTGCATTTGAGGTAGTAAAAATCCAAGTGCTATTTATGAAAAACCAATGCATCTACAAAAATGCACTACTTAGAGGGCAGATAAATCATTGGCCCATATTTTTTAAAAACAAAGCTGGAAGCTGTTATTGTCACTAGTGTAGGCTATCGGAAAATGTTAGTTAACATTTTTTAATAAAACCAAATACTTGAATATAAATAACACGTAGTTTCAACAAGATGGAGCCACTGACTTCACTTAAATCGTAATTTCCTGGTCCTCGTAGAGGGGTGACATCGATTGGCTACCGCAATCTTGTGATTTAACCTCATTAGATTTTTTCCTACGAGGCTATTTGAAGGACAGGGTTTATAGTATGTCAACAAAGCTACTACGATTTCAGGGCTAAAAAACAACATCAGACATTATAAAAAAAACTCTAGAAGCATGGTCGCGTGTTAGCGGAGCCCTGGATGACATTTGCCAACTACTAAGTCTGTACTTTACCCGGATGCAATAACATTCGGATTGTTCCAGTATTTTGTGTTTGATTCCGGACAAACTTCCTAAAATCCAACTTGGAGCACCATTTCCATTTTAAGGCAATTTTAATGTGAAGAAGCTGCAAGTCAAAGAGCAAAGCAAGAAGAAATGCATAACTAAAAAAGAGGAAAAGAAAGAGACACTAATTTTGTGTGTATGAAACCCCACAAGCAAGGGTAAATAATGTGTACCGACCTCTTTGTAAATAATGCACTAATGGAATGACATAATGAATAACGGATATCAGCACGTCTTCATTACCTGCAGGTCAACACAGAGAATTAATCGAACACGCCAACCGCTATTCACGGGAATATTAAACTGCATTTCGGCTTTTTCCTCCCATTACGCGACTACGTTTGATTCATAATTGATGGCCACGCGGCCATCATCTAGGCGCTTATTAAATTGTTAATTCGGCGGGCAGATTAGAGGACGTACACACACGTCGCAGGACTCGCGCCCGGAGCGATGCGCACTGCACCGTCACGGCACAAAGGTCCTGCGAGTGCAGCAGTGCATTAGCAGCTCCTTTGTAGCTGCAGCTGCAATAAAAACCGGGCATCCATCAAATTACGGTGACAGCCGGAACGCAGTGCGCGCGGCATTAAAATTTCATTGCGTTTGCGCTTCCGAGTCGCCTTAAAGATTTAACTTTTTGGAATTAAGGGGCGCTGCATGAGTTGCGCCATTTTTGAGGGCTCCGGGACGATTCCGGCCGCTTACACGCGCGTGCCACCAATCGTCGCGCAATCCGCTGGAAGTGGCAAAACTGATCCGAAGACACCACTTCCAGCTAACTTTGCTTGGTGTGTAAACGGCGAGCGGCGGTTAAATTTGAAATTGTATTTAGAGTGGAGTACCAACCCTCATTAAAGTTTCATATGTGTTCGCATTTGAAAGACATTTATTTACCTAAAATGTTGTATAATGTATTCAGAGAGTGTGAAATTGGCTGCAAAATGGGGAATTGTGCTTATGGCGGATCTAACAAACTTTATCTTCACATTCATTTTTTAAAGCAATTTGACTTTTTGTGGAAATTTGGGATATTAAAGATAACACAAATTTTACTTTATTTCTTCTATCTTTATTTTTTTAGTGACTTTCCGCGTTTTTCTACATATCATAGAATATGTTTTAACTAATAGTAAGTTGAGTAGAAGATTTGTTGTGCAATTTTAGTTATTATTTTTATTTATGAGCTTTGATTGTAGATAGACCAAGCTAAACTAGTCTTGATACGTTATTACTGCAAGCCACAACTTTTATCAAAAGAGGCAGAAAAGAAATTTATGATGCTAAAGACTGCAGTAAGATGACACAAAAGTTTGGTGTCATCTTCAGCAGCTTCACTTTGCCCACAAGAAGCCTCGATAAGATCCACACGAGCTAACTGAAGCACAGGCTAATAAGTGAGTCTAAATTGTCCCCCACTTGAAGAAGCGTGTTAGGAGTAGTTTGATTCAAAACTAGATCCGAGTGCTTGCAGATCGTTGGCAAAATATCATAGAGAATAGTCTATATTTTGAAGCATATTTCTTATTGTTTTGAATAAAGTTGTCCACAAAAATACAATTTTGCTGTATGAAAATCCGTTTGCTATTTTTTCCAAAAGTGTAGCTACTACTGATCACAGTCGAGTCGTTCTGGCAAGTTCTGCATATTTTAGTTTAAGTTGGGCGATATTTTTCTTGCGTCTCATTTATGCCAAAAAAAATAAAATATATATGTGGGTACCATAGTCACCCATATTTCGGGATTAATATTTTGGAGCCTAGCTGAAGCTAGACCTAAGGATAATGATTTTTTAATTTTCTACTCCAGGCAAACATTTCAGTGTCTCAACGTTCTGCCAAATTTTCAAAACTCCACCCATATAAAAAGTACATTACTCCTGGAAATCTAAGAGGCGAAGCTTGTTTTTCGTCTACCTAATAGAATGTGAAAATGTGTTATCTACTACAGGAAAACCTGTTTTCTATTGGTGAAGATCGAATAGCTTTGGCAAACTCTGTATATCTTGGTTCAAGTTAGGCGATACTTTTTATGCCTATTTAAAAACAAAAAGAGGTGGATACTGTGTTTTTTTCGCTGGGGCGCGCTTACTGGCTTATTGTGCCTACTACGTCTCATACATCGTTGAGTTTTCAGCCAGACTTGAACTCGCTCACGCTAGCTCGTGGACATGGCTATGGTTTCCCATAGTTTTTGATTTTATTGGAAGCTAAAAGCTAGATTTAAAAATATTCTTTTTAAATCTTCTACTTTATGCAAAATCTCCTTATTCTTGGAAGCAAGACATTCACTGTCTCAAGATTTATAAAATTTTCAAAGCCGCATAAATAGTACTCTGCCTCTCCAAAAAGTACAAAAACGTAAAGAGGATAAATGATTGTTAGTGAATTTTAGGGCTTGCTTTTTTTCTAACAAAGTGTAGCGTTGCTTAAAGTTGAATATTTTTGACAAGTTCTGCATATTTTAGCTCTAATTGGGCTGAATAAAGTATAAGTAGACGTAATATGCTTGGAAAATTAATTTATTTGTCTCCTAAAGGTACATAGAACATTTAGGTACAGATGTGACCTTTGTTCGCGGTTCAACAATTCTGTAACTCCAGTCACAAAAATTTGAGGTGGTTCGCATGTCGACGAGCTTGCGTAACGGCCCATGCGCGTGACCCTTCAGGATGCTGCTAACTTAAAGGGCAGTTTGTTGTGTATTGCCCCAAACAAACATTGTCAATCAAAACAACACATTTATTTGTCTTTCCATTTTCACTTTTTGGACACTTCTATCGTTGGTGGTTCTGTTTCTATTAGTAATGCCAAACTTTGAACACTTGATTTTCATATTTTCTTTTAGAATAATTATAATTACTCTAATAATATGCACACAATAAAGAAACACTTTAAAACGTCAGGCCACGTTCGAAACAAAAGGCTTAATTTCTCTTCCTTACAGTAGAATATTAAAAAATAATAAAAAAATTAAAGAAAATTGGCCTAAAGCTGTAACGAGCTCAACACTGCTGCTGCAAATCTTTCGTCTTGTAAGTAGATTATTAAAGCTATTTTCTTGAATCAGCTGATTATTACAGGGATCTTGAACTCTACAAAACACGCACTTAGTTGCAACTATTTTTGTGCATCTTTTACCACGCATTTTGTCCTAATTGTATCTCGTCCTATATTTTCCGCACAACACGTGTTACAAAGTAAAATTAAGTTTAATATTTAAAGTGCCTGAAACGATTGTGTAACAAATTTAAAACAAAACAAGTAAAAGTTGTCCTAACGGCTGAAAAAAGGTAACATTGATTGTCCTAAAATGTTGCTTAAAAAATATATTGCTACCCGACGGGCAGCACAATAAAGACAAAAACAATAAATTTAAATTTCATAAAAAATACAGGCCAAAAATTTGGAAAAGTTCTGTATATTATTGAGGCAATTTAAAAATTGGCACATCAATAATTATAAGGTTTGTAGTCCGAGAGAAAAAATTAGAGGCTTTTTAAAAGAAAGATAATCATGGTAATACAGCAATTATCTAAACTATCATAGAGGCAAAAAGCAGAAAGAAAAATTGTACGGAAAGCAATAAAAAGAGCAAAATAGATGTAGCTTCTAGAACAGCTTCAAGCCTATAAAATCAAAGTAGGTTACACGAAATGTAGCAAAAGTATAAGAAATCAAAGAAAAAGACAAAACGTTCTAGGAAGAAATTTAAAGTGGTGATTTAACATATCGTGCAACTACAAAGTTTACTTGTCTGACACTTCAGGATTCTTTGCCGATAATCGTTATCTCGAGTAGAATAAAGTGTGTGTCATGGAGTTTCAAGAAAATTTGTTTTCTAATGGATCCTAAACAAACTTGAAGAAGCCAAAGAAATTCTGTTGAAACAATTTGATTCGTTTCCCTCTTAGACTGTAGCGGAAGCACCATATAATTGTAGTCGTTTATATGGTCAGTGTTATAAGATATGAAATGACGAAGTAGAAAATAAATATTGAGAGTGAACATCTTTACACTCATGGAAAAATCTGTAATGGTTTAGTGTCAATATAGTGTAAGATACAAACAGAAAAAGAAAATTAAAAGAAATATGGACCTAGCAACTTACCTCGATTGGTACATTAAAAGTGTTGTAAAGCAAATATGTCGCAGAATGTTTCGTGTTCCCTGGACAGAAAAGTTACGAATAAAGAGGTTTTAAGGATAATGGAAGAACAACAGGGTTTAATTATGACCATGGAAATTATTATAATTAATTATAATGGATAAAGTAATAATAATAAAAAACCATAAATTTTAAATCCATACAAGATTCAAAAAGCCCCATATGATACGGAACAGATTTAAAGAAAGTGAGACCTTTAAAAAAATAAAATTATAGTAATAGAGCAATTATCATAACTATGATAGACACAAAAGCACAAATCAATGTAAGAGTCAAAATAAATGCACTTACCCAATTTTTTTCTGAACGGCTTTACATTAGGGTACTAAAAACTGAAAAACAGAAAAAATGTGTTAAATAGGAAATAAAGCGGTGATTCAACATAATATGCAATTATAAAGTGATAAAACAGTCATTTTGTCTTGTTAAGAATTGTTAAAGAATTATTGTTAGAACAGTTTAATTCGTTTCTGATTTCTAAGAGCCATTTTGATTATAGAGGAGCATTACAGAATTGTAGTGATTTGTAATGTCAATGTAACTTAAGATATAAACAGAAATAGTAATTAAAGAAAGACAAACTTAGCAAATTATAACGAATGAAGAGGTTTTAAAGAAAAGGAGAAAACATTGCAATTGCCACCATTAAAAACTAAAATTGGGTTATGTTGGATACATTATGAGACAATAGAAACACCAGTAATTACAATTAATCATTAAGAGCAAAATAGAAAAAAGGGGTGTACTGGAAAAAGAAGGCTATCATGACTTAGAAACTTAAAAAATTCGTCAGAATTAAGGGTTAAAGAATACTTTTATGTAGATAGAGACTGAATTAGTTACTAACATCATAAAATAACAGCATTATAACGAGTAGAAGAAGAAGATAAATATCTTTGGACCAACAGAATAAACCAATCCATTACGTTCTCCACAAAATTGGTTCAAGAAACAGACTAAAAAGCATTTAAGTTATTTGAGAATATAGCAAAATTTCTCAAAAAAGGAAAATAGAGCAAAGTCGTATACAAATATTTAAAAAAAGTAACCTAAGATGTGACATACCGAAAGATAGTCCATATAAATAAATGCAGTGGAAGAATTTTCATAAATATAATACAGCAAGAATCAATTTTCTAATATTTAGCACACATCTAACAAAAAATTGACGGTTATAACAAATATAGATATACCGTGAACGACAATGGCGACACTTTGGTAATACCAAGTGGGACACACTTACAAGTATGCAATTAAATACAAAATGATCTAAAATGCAAAGAGAAAATAATGATGACCATGACAGTAAGACCAGACCTTTTCCTTTCTTTACTCTTTATCATTTAAATATAAAAATAAGGGGACTAAATTTATGAAGAAAGCAGAAGACATACTAATATTTTTAAAATAATAAATCTAAAATACACAAAATTTAAAAACATACTAAACAAAAAAATAAATAAAGTTAAGTTCTTTAATGAATGGGAAAAGATAAAAGCAAACAAATTACAACGGGTGAAAAGAGGGAAACAAAATCCACTTATGGTGTAACAAAAGAAGAAAATATACCATACATTTAAATAAAAGAGCAAAACCAGAAGTAGTATAAGACACAAAAGAAAACAAAGAAAACTTTTCATGGGTTAAATATCTCAAATAAAATTCTTATAAATGAAATTGTTACTACTACGGAATGGTAAAGAAAAGAGCTTACTAACATTAAATCTGCCTATAAGATGAAATACAGATGGTACTAGCAAACATTTAGTTGAAACAAAAATTGTTAAAGAATATGAAAGAAGACTGCAACCTTGCAAAGGAATAAAAAGTAAGAAACATTAGCGCCTCAAGATTCAAAGCTAATACCCCCAAAGCAGCTTATTTGCTAAGCTAAAAGGGGTGTTCTAAGTTATCGTCTTTCAACCGATGTTAAAGCACAAATTATCTGCGATTGGACTACAACAGAGGGTTTAAACAGTAATTCTAAAAAAAAAGACTCTTACAACTACGAAGATTGCCTCCAGCAAAGTTAGAATGCTTAGGTATCAGTAATTTTATGCTGATTAAGCTGTAAAAACTGCAGGGCGAGAGATTGCGACATGAGCCAGAAAAGCTCAACCTTCTTCGGCAGCACATGTATCGTGGCCATTTTAAATTCCTCGGCCCGAGTCGCGAACATTCTTTGATATGCGCGCTTATCGGAGCACGTCTCATTTAATCGTGATTAATCGAGGCCGAATTCCCGCTCCAGCCCCGTCGGGGGAGCGCCGGGGCCCGTCTGCCTCCTCGGCGAGCCGCAAGGAAGCGGCGGCTCCTCGGGCGAGCTGCCCTCGCGGCGTAAGCACGTGCGGAGCGGCGCTCTTCGCACCTCGGCGGTCCGGGGATTACCCGCTGCAGGGCGCCCCTTCCGGCCGGTGCATAAACAACGCACGTTGCGCTAAGTGCAGAAGTTCGCATGGAAATTGGCGTCGATATTTCATCCGGCTCCGTATTGGAATCGCGGCTCGCACGTATATCTTAAATTAAAAACAGCCTGGACTGTACCGTTATCGGAAAAGGGTGGGGAAAGATGTGTGGTGCGCGCGCCAGTCCTAAATTAAACCCCGTTCTTAATTCCGGCCCTCGTTAATTTGTCCCTCCTTGTCGGCGGCACGGCGGCCCGCCGCCGGGACGTACGCGGAGCCGCGCGTCGCACCAAAAGCGAAAGTCTTCTGGAATAATAATCAAGAGCTTTATTCCCGACCAATAAATACGACTGTAGGATTTTAAACTCATCCGCAGCACAATTATTCAAGTTATAACATATTCTGGCTCTAATCCGGCCGTCCCTCTCCGTTCGCCGAGCGAAGAAAATGAATCTGTTTCTTTTCAGGAGGCAAAAGTTTTAATGACCAGACTGCGGAGTTCTTGTCTTTACTCATTGCATGTAAGGAGAAGGAAGAATTCTCAATCAATAATTGTCACGGGCTGTGCCCCAGCGCACCACACACATACAAGGGGTGGACGAAATGGAGGAAAATATGCAAAGAAGCCCGCACTTTCTCATCAGTTCATAATTTCTCCTCGCTTTCGTCTAATAGACCTTAGAATAAACTATTTTATTGATTAATAGTCTGAAATCGCTTTTCTAGGTCTACTACTGCTTAACTATAAAGTGCTATATACCTTCACATAAACACGCTAACTTATTGTAAGAAAGAAATTTTTGTGTTATACTATTAAAATTAGTTCTAATCTTGAAAACAAAAATAATTGTGAAATTACCTGCGATTGCTCTGGCAATATTAATGAAGCATAAATTTTAGCATTTGTTGACGAACCTAAATTATACCAAGCAAAGAAATTTTAATTAAATCTAAAAATAATCGAGTAGCACTAATAATATTCAAAACATTTCTTTCGTCCTGTTTAAATTCATTCTGTTGTAATATTTCATAGTATAATCTATGTATTTATTGCTGGCAGTGTAAGTTCTAAGACAAATAAAATTTAAAAAACAGAATTGAAGACCACCTATATTAATATTTAAAAAATATATTCAGGTAATGGTTATAAAAATTGCCATATTTCTTAATCATTGATGTAAACAAATTTCTAAAACACACGAGGGTCTGTTAAAATATGTTATTTCTGATTCTTTCAAAAAATTGGTAGCTTCCTACTCAACCTCTTTTTTTTTGTTATAAACTCATTTTATTAGCAATCAGAATAAATACAGTAATTCTATGAGCTAATTTTATGTTATTAAATGTTTAATAAAAGTAGTGGAGAGAAAGCACCCACTGGTGAATCTCCTCCTTTAGTTCACTAAGTCTATGGCCACTTTTTCCTTAATCTTCTGGTTTCGGGTTCCTGGACTAGGACGTTGACTGTTATATTCGGGTGATTTTTAACAGTGTAATGATGTTTTTCAGCTTTTGTTTTTATAAAATCGGCTACTAATGGGATCTTAAAATCGTTGTGGATGGTTCCATTTGACACAAACCAGGGAGCATTGGATATCATCCTCAGGGTCTTGGACTTGAAGCGTTGTATTATTTTTATTGTTGATTTGCTGCCATAGATCCAGATGGGACGAATTATGCTTTTGTAGATTAACAGTTTGTTATCTATGGCAAGTGCTGAGTTTCTCTCAAGGAGCGAAATAATTTTTTTAGACGTAGATCTATTTTTTCCGTTTTTTTTCTTATATGAGATCTCCACGTCAAGCGTTTATCAAGATGCAGATCTAGGTGTATTGTTTAGGTAGACTTGCGGACACGCCGAGTGTTTCGTTGTAAACGTGACTTGGACCGATTTATCCCCGTTTACCCTTACTTTCCACTTGTTTAGCCACTTTTCGAGCTGGTTTAAATGTTCTTGGAGTAGTTCGGTTGCTGTGTTCGGGTCTTCATTGCAAACGACAAGATTGCTGTGTCATCAGCAAACATCCCTGTACTTGTTTGCTCTGTGATAGGAAAGTCACTTGTATATAACAGATACAATAGAGGCCCGATCACACTACCCCGGGGGACATCCGCATTAATTCTATATATCCGGGAGGTGTCGTTACCGAGTTTGGTTTGGAAGAATCGTTTGTCCAGGCAGGAGCGCAAAAGCAGGTAGTAATGGTATGGAAGTAGATTTTTTTATTTTGTACAATAAACCTCTGTGCCAAACCTTGTCAAATGCACAACTCACATCTAAGAACACTGCACAAAAGTAAGTTTTGTGTTCAAGTGCACTGTGTGTTAATCGATGGTATTGTTGAATGTTGGGATCGGAATCCAAACTGGTAATCTGGTAGCCATTTACTTTGAAGTTCACTTTCATTAATGCGTTTTAATATTAATTTTTCTAGCAGCTTAGAGATTATCGGAAGTGAACTAATAGGTCTGTAGGATTTTATTTGGGTGGGAGGTTTACCCGGTTTAAGGATTAGAATAATTTGGGCAAATTTGAGTAATGATGGCCAGTATGCCAGACACAGTATTCTATTAAACAGGATTTGGAGATAACGAAGTCCTTTCTCAGGTAAGTGCTTTAATATAATTCCTGTTATAAGGTCATGTCCTGGAGATTTTTTGTTAGGAAGTAATTTTATTTGGGCTTTAATTTCGTGAATAGTAAAACTCTTTATTTGGGGTGATAATTGCAATGGAGTTTCTAAATAATGTTCGACTTCCTGGTCTGGTTCATTAGAGTTAGGTTCAAAGGTAGTTTGAAGGTGCAGCGCGAAAGCTTCATCTTGTAGTGGTAGTATGTGCTCTTTGGGACGTTTGATTCCTCTAGTTGCCCTCCATATTGACTGATCTTGTACAGAGAGTGTGGTTGTGTAGAGTTGGAAAGTTTCATTGCGAATCTGTTGGAGTCTTCTTCTTAGTTTATTATTCAGTTGGTTAAATATAGTTTTGTCTGCATTGTTGCGACTACGTTGCCAAGCTGCCCTTGCTCTTCTTTTTTCCCTTATCTCCATTATTTCATTTGGGATGTTACGTGTGTTGATTTTGTGGTTGTAGGACTGAGGTGTTTATTTCCAACCAACTTCCTGAATAGTTCTTATTAGATGGTTAGTTGCATATTCTAAGTCTTCATTTGATTTTTAATGCTACGTTGATGTTAATATTTTCATTTATATGTGATTCAAAAGTTTCCCAGTTGGTTTTTTTATTGCTGAGAGTAGGTGTAGGTTCATTGTAAAGTATAGTTGCACTTATTGAGACTACTACAGGGTATGGTCAGATAAAATGTGATAACTGGGAACGATGTCCATGTAGTTTGAGGACATACTGTGGGTGACGAAGAAGTCAAGCAGATCTGGTGTTTTATTGGGGTCAGTTGGCCAATATGTTAGGCTGCCCGTTGATAGGAAACTGTAATTGGTATCTGCCGTGAGTTTGTATAGTTCTCTACCTTTTGTAGTTGTTAAACGCGAGCCCCAGCGTGTATTTTTAGCATTGTAGTCGCCACCTGCTAAGAATCCAGGCCCTAGTTGCTCAAAATAGGGTTGGAACATTTGTTTGGTTATGTTGTGGCGTGGTGGTCAATAGGCAACGGAAATTACTATTGGCATCAAAAGTTTTTCTACTTGTATTATGGTACGTTGCAAGTAGTCTTTGAAAGCTTGGTAATCCATGATGTTTGATAGCATTACGAATTATTATAGCAGAACCATCAGGAGTTGCATCGTCAGGGTGTTCTATATGATATATGGTAAAATAAGGTATTTTTAAATGTGATCTTGTAGTATAATAGTTTTCTGAGATTAAAAAAATATCTATGCTAGTGGTATGTAGAAAAGTTTCAACTTCTAACTTTCGTTGAAGCAGCCCGTTGGCATTCCACAACGCAATTTTTAGAAATTTAGCCATTAGTTGATTAGCTTATTGATCACTGTAGTAAGTATGTTTAGTATCATGTTGTTTTGCTGTAGTAGTTGGTTGAACATGCTTTTAAATTCACCGAAGAATTGTTTAAGACTGACGTCTTCAGCTGGCTAGTTTTATACTATTTGCGAATAGGTGGGACGTGGAGGATTTGGTCGGTTGATAGTGTAGTCAACCGCATTTATAATTAGTTTTTTCGACACCATCACGTTGACGTGAAACGACAGATTCACTTTAAGCCTTCTATACATCATGGAAAATACACAAAAGTCCTTTAGGATGTTATTCAACTTCACGAAAATGTAATGCAGCCAGCTAAAAAATGCATGGCAAATGGTCTACAATTGTGAAACCGAAACGCTGTATCATTTCAGAGCGTTGCCATGCTGTAGAATAAGTTACTTCTCCCCCTCCCCCGAGTTGTAGACTATAGATCCAGAATGAGTTTAAATGCTGCATTAATATATATGAGGGGTTTGTTTCTTCCTTTTCTAAATTTCAAACCGACTTATTTACGTTTTTTCCAAATGTGTTTTTCGTCAGGCCCCTGCCAAGGTGCAAGCCTAGATATTTCACTTTGTTACTTGTGGTAGTGGTGCATTATGGATGAAGACTTGAGGTGCGTTACCTCTACATTTTGTGAAAGTGGTATGGTGTGATTCATTTATTTTATCATCTACCTTTTCGTTCACGTTTCTATCTTGTTTAAATTTTTCTGTAGCATCTTAGCAGCTGTTGTGAGATCTTTAACCTTTGCCATAAACGCTTTGTTGTCAGAAAATATGGCCATAAATGATTGGTGGGCAAATCGGCAGTGAAGAGAAGATATAGAAGCGACTTCAACACGCTACCCTGGAGTACACCTGATGGAGCTTGATAAAGTTTTGTTAGTTCTTGTTCATATTTGCTTTGAAAGTATGTATGTAAGTAAGATTTTAAAGTGGTGTAGTATGAGTGAGGTAGTGAGGATTTTAATTTATAGAGAAGACCGTTATGCCAGACTTTATCAAAAGCCTGGCTACTATCAAGGAATGCTGCTGTGCAATACACCTTTTCTTTAAATGATTTGCTGATAAAGTCTACTACACGGTGGACTTGATGTATGGTCGAATGCTGCTCTTTAAATCCAAACTAATAGTTTAGAATAAGATTAAGAAATTTTACAATAGGCACAAGTCTCTTAAGTAGTAGCTTCTCTAATGGTTTGCCAAGTAAAGAGTAAGTAAGAATTTACTTCGTTTGGTGGTTTGCTAGGCTTCAGGATTAGAATTATTTTGGCAACCTTCCACGGAGCTGAAAAATTGCCTAGTCTTATCGTAGCGTTCTAAATAGTTATTAGCATAACTAGCCCTTGCCTGAAAGTTTCTTTATAAGTTGCCCTATAATTGAAATCAAATGCAAGAGCCTTTTTTTAATCAAGATTGGTTTTGATTATGCTTTTGACTTTCCTGTCTGTAAATAGATCTGATATCGAAGATATCTGGTATGGGGCTTCTAGAGTATCTTCAATTTCCAATTATGCTTTAGTAGTAATTGATGACGGTGAGGGTCGAAATACATTAAATATTGCACAAAGGTGTCAGTCTTGTCCGAGTCAGTACGTGCCCAACTGCCATTTTCTTTGTTTATAGGGGGAACTGGTAGTGTTTGATGTTTTATTCTCTTAATCGCTCTCCATACAGAATAATGTGTGTCATCCGACCGGTAAGGTTTTCAAGATATTCTTGGAAGCATTCATTTTTAAGGTTTCTAATTATACTTTTTAGTTCACTAGAAGCTTCATTATCTGGTGGTTTGCTTGATTTTCCTAAAGCAACTCTTCTCAGTTATTTTCTTTTTGATGAATATTGGACCACTTTCTTGTTTACTTTTGGTTGGAATAACAGGTAGAGCGATCCAAGCTGATTCCCGAATAATTCTGATAAAGTTTAAAACAGCGGATTCTAGGTATTTGGGAGATTTAAATGGAATTGCCATGTTAAGTTAGGTGTCTACTAGACTTCTGAAGTATGTTCTATCGTTAAATAGCTTAACTGGCTTCTTATATGGATAAATTCCTCAAAGTTATATTTGTAGTTTTCTGCTAGTCACAAAGTATCCTTTAAAATTTATAAAGCTACCATGCATAAATTCAAATTAAAGTACATATTAAATATTCCAGAAAATTTTGACTATAAGTTTGTTAAGTAGTGACATTGTTTTAAACTTTTTGGGTACATTTTTTTTGTTGTGATATTACGGATATTTTTTAGACTAATATATTATTTAAAATTTCAGCTTCTTTACGTTCTTAATGCAGAGGAAATTGCTAAAAAATATTCAACTTCTTCCTTTCACAAAGTTTTCAAAATACCCAAAAAATACAAGCTCCATAAGTAAACAAATCCTACAAAGACATATTTTTATTGCTTAATAGTAGCAAAGCATCTTTCAGATTATGTGTAGCTGCCATTAAAAAATTAAAATTTTATCATACTAAATATCTTAGAAGTGATAATACCATCTACAATTTTTTTGAGAAAATGCCTTTTGTAACAAAACTACGGATAATTTTGTTCACAGTTTTTAATTCACAATATTTCTTAAGAATACACCACCCACCGGACGAAAGAAAGTGCTAGATTATGTTCAATATCTTTTATTTTATGCTAGAGATAATCGTTGTAGACAATATTGTGTACACATTTTTAGAAATTATTAAAAGTTAGGTTCTCTGTATATGAATAAATACTAGAAAGTCGTGCTTTTAGTTTTTGACTACGACGAGGTATTTTTCAAAATTTATAAAGGTGCCATTAAGCATAAACTGAAATTATATGATATATTAAATGTCCCAAAAGATTGTGGATATCAATTTGCTTGGTGATGACACCATCTTCAACTTTGCTAGAGAAAACGGTTCTTTGGCTGTTTTCTTGCATAAAGCTTTTAACTTTAATATTATTGGAGAATCAAGGCAACAGAAACTGCTGAATGATGTTGTTTTTTTGTTTTATGCTAGACATAACCATTCTTGGCAACATTGTACACAGCTCTGAGAATGGCAAAGCATCTTTCAGATTTTATAAAGTTATTAAACATTATGACCATGGGTTTGCTACTTTTTCCTAATGATACTTCGATCAAATTCGGATGTTTGCTGATTGGTATCAGAGAGTTATTTATTACAATGGACTTTATTTGAGTATTTTGCATATAAAAGTCGATTGTTTCGCAGTTGTTGCAAAACTTTCCCCCTAACCTAGTAATTAAGAAATTACATTATTTTACTTGAGTGATAAAGTAGTATCAAAATTATCAAGTATCTTCAGGATGAGTAGAAATGTAAGTAATGCTATGTTTAATAAAATACTTAACAGCAAATCAAGATGTATAGGGTTAGTAAAGAATAACTACTTATGAATTTTTAATTTTTAATATGAATTTTATGTTATGTTATTGTATTATTCACATCATTGTACGAGGCGCATTCATAAAGTAAGGGCCGTTTGCATGTATATAAATAGTGGCGCTTCGAAGCACAGTTTTACCACTGCAGCGCCATCTACTGACTCATTGCGAAGCTACAGCGTCATTTGTTTTGATTCTGAAATTGTATTGTTGTCAGTGAATGCAAAGAACAATGGCCGCGAAAATCGTTGATCCCGCCAAGTGTGAAGTGCGTTCTGTGATTCGTTTCTTATGTGCAAAAGGATCGTCGGCTGCTGAAATTCATCGGGAGTTATGCCTGGTTTACGGACCTACAGTTATGAGTGAAGGAAAGGTTAGACAATGGTGCCGTTATTTTACAAATGGCCGAACAAATGTCCATGACGAAGAGCGGAGTGGCAGGCCAAGTATCCAGACTGATGAAATCGTTTCACAAGTGGACCAAGCACTGCGATCTGATCGTCGATTGACGATTAGTGGCCTGGCTGACAAATTTCCTCAACTTGGACGCACTACTGTTTACAATATTGTCACAGAAAACCTCGCATACAGCAAATTGCGTGCAAGGTGGGTACCAAAATGCTCACCGACCACCACAAAGAGCAAAGAATGTCTAGTGGACGAAAGTTTTGGCCCGTTATCAACAAAATGGAGATGATTTGTTTTCTCACATTGTTACTGGGGACGAGACGTGGGTATCCTACGCCAACCCAGAAACAAAACTGCAATCGATGCAGTGGCGACACTCATCCTCACCAAAACCGAAAAGTTTAAACAAACTCAGTACACAAGTCGAAAATTGATGGCTACAGTTTTTGGGACAAAGACGGTGTTCTTTTGGTTGATTTCATGGAACGTGGGACAACAATTACAGCTGACGTGTACTGCGAAACGCTCAAACACTTGAGACGTGCGATCAAAACAAACGCCGCGGAAACTGTCATCTGGCATAATCCTCCTCCACGATAACGCGCGTCCTCACACTGCTGCCAAAACCATTGAGAAAATTCAAGATTTTCGTTGGGAACTTTGACCACCCACCGTACAGTCCCGACCTTGCACCTAGCGACTACTTCCTCTTCTTGCATTTTAAACGGTGGCTGGGTGGACAACGTTTTGAAACCGAAGACGGACTCAAAACGCCGTTGTCAACTGGTTCAACTCTCAGGCGGCAAGCTTCTATGCAGAGGGTTAAAGAAGCTGGTGCAGCGGTACGAAAATGCTTAGAAGTGAACGGCGATTATGTAGAAAGTAAAGTAAGATTGTACCTAACTAAATATGAAAATAAAATTTGTTTCTTATGAGTACATTTTTTTCTGTGACCAAACGGCACTTACTTTATGAATGCGCCTCGTATTTATACTTTTTCAATACTATGTTAGATATTAAATAAAGGGTAATATACCTGTCAAATATGAGACGGTGCAGTCTGTTCCTTAAGTTAACGGTGGTAGAGGAAACAAAACGACAAAACCTTAAAACGAAACCAAATCATCTAAATCTTATAGATATTATACTAAAAAATATTTCAACATTTGTATCGTCTACGATTTCTATTTGGTAAGAAGCTAATAGGTGCTGTTCATGCTAGACTATGCTCCCCCATATATTGCTTTAATGTTTAACTATTGGCTTAATAAAAACTTTTTCGGGTGCTAGATGGAATATTGTGGGCTAACTTGTAGTCAACTAATCATAATTATCTTTTATGAAGAAAAGTTAGGAAAAAGTGTAATAGAATAAACCAAATAATATTAGTGAAAATAAGATCCACCAGGAATATGTACTTGTTCCTTTGAAATGAGGTTTGGAAAATGCTAATGATCGTGGTATTTTGTGATATTTAGGTAACTAACGGTCGTCAATAAACAATATATTAGAAAAAAGACAACAGTAATTTATTTATTTTTGAGGAAAGAAAATCTTAAATCTTAGGAGTGCCTTTTTAACTATTTTGTAAACCAAATGTATTCTAGAATAAAATACTTTGATATAATATATCAACCAACTGCATTAGTTTTTGCAAAAGTCTATACATGTTGAATCTTCTCACCCAAACCTAAATCTTGATACCAACGTTATTTAATATGCTATAACAGCCTTATTATTTTTATTGGAAAACTGTATGAGTTGTAATTTGACATATAATTCGAAGGCGATTTTCAGCTTTAGTGCCTTCGTATCGAACTAAGAATGTGTTTCGTCATAGATCTTTAACAGTCCGATGACCGTGCTCTTTTGTCGAAATTTTCTGATTAGTTGCAACTTCATTGTTAGTCTAAGCTTAATTGTCTTTAATACTAGAATTACCACGCTCTTATAGCATAAAATAAGAGTATGAACACTAATGAGGGGTTTATAGAATGCGATGATCGCTTTAGTTATATTAGCAGCATTATTAATAAGTGCGTAATTATAAATAGTAAAACTGCTTTAAAAAATATCTTAGAATCATGACCTAAAGCAACAGTATTTCGATAACCAAGTAACAAAGCTGTACTACTTTACTGGCGAAATTTAAAATCTACCTATTAGGCATATTACCAAAATATTTTTCTTTGTGGAAAAGACTCATCCAACTGGTTCAAGCCTATTGCAGTTGAAAAGTAAGAAATGTAGGGAACAAAAAGGTAAATCTACCTGAAACATGCAGAAATATAAAAATACTGATCTCTTCTATTTAAAAATGCATTGAAAATACTTGGTGGACTATGTCTGAACAAAACCTGATCTTATAATTTATTTTGTGTAGAACAAATTATATTTTGGTATTAAGTGGATTTCTTTAATTTTTATTTTTTCACTTTATTTTTTATATTTTTGTTACATCTGATACTCATACACGGAATTACAAAGTTCATAGATATAAATAGTGGTTTCTCTAAAGTAACAGTAAAGAACATATTCTATACCACAACCTTTATAACACTGTAAAAATTAATTTTCACAAATTTGGTACGCACAGAAAACCAACACAACATTTGAAAAAATTAAAGATCATTTACCACACGTACCAAATTAAAGAAAAACGAGCATGTATAATTCCCATACGTTATCTATCAATCAACACTAACTGAAGACTTAAAATGCGAGCTGAAAACTACGGTTCATAAAGTCCAAATGGCACTGCACTACACATTGCAGCCACTCAAAAATCACTTCTACCTAAACTAATTTCAAGAAATACTAATCACTATTTCTTCTAAAAAATGTAAACCTCAATTTTCAACTGAAATTCCCAGAAGACTTCAACAAACAGCATAGTATGCTACTCAAGGCTTATCATACTCATCTACAGTGTAAAGGTATGCTAAAGTAATAATAATCGGAAAACCAAGAAATCTCTCACAGGACTTGTCACTTTATTTATCCATTAGTCTGCTTTCCACCACAAGCAAGGTTTTCAAAATGCTCTTACAACTACTTACTACTACTTCCTAATCACCAATTCGAGTTTCGAGAACATCATTCCACAACCCACAAATCTACAGAATGGTTAATGCAGTCTTCAGAAATTCTCAAAATAAGAAATTTTAATACGCAATGGCAATGTTAACATTTATACTCAAAATTTTTTATGGTTGTCTAGATATTATACCATTACAAGATTTTAAGTGATTATTATGTTTCGTATAAGAAAAAGCCTTTAGTTCCAAAACTTCTTAAAACAATTTTCAGTTATCTTTCAAACTTGCAAGGAACACCTATTTATATAGAGGTATTGGACAAAATAGCGAAAATATATGTGGGACATATTTACATTGAGCACTGCATAAATCAACCGTCTCTTGTTTGTTGCAGTGTGGTTGTGGACGTTGTGCAGGTGTGGTGAGTAATTAGTATATCCAACCTGACGGAGTTTCAAAGAGGTTTAATTGTTAATGCCCGTTTAGACGGAGCATCTGTGAGCAAAACAGCGACGTTATGCGCTGTAACGCAAGGTATGATTTCGAAAGTCGCCCGCATAGACAGTGCACAGTAAAACAAGGTCGGCGAAGCATAGTAGTGGTCGAAAGACAAGAACCGGCGGGCTTTGGAGCGTATTGTGACATCGCATAAGAAAACAACGGCCCAAAAGTGACTACAGAACTTAATCAGCACCTAAACATCCTAGTGTCATCCAAGACAGAGGGGCGAGAACTGCATAGACGTGTTGCTATTGCCAAGTCTCTAATCACAGATACGAATGCTCAAAAACGACGTATATGGTGCAATGCTCACAAAAACCGGACGTTGGAGGACTGAAACGTGTCGTTTGTTCATACGAGTCACCTATATCACCTTTCTCACCGATGAACGCGTATTTCTCTGGCAAACACTCTCTGAAGCATTCAATATGGACTATTTTCGCCCGAGCGTCAAACATTATGGAGGTTCTATTATGATCTAGGGCGATATATTATGGTGTTCAGCAGCTCTCTATGTCACATTAGTATAGAGTAATAGTATAGAGAACCAGGTAACTAGGTCCAGCCAATGGTGTAAACTTTATTTCCAGATGGGAATGCTATATTCCAAGGTGATAATGCCCCCATTCACACCGCTGACCTTGTTCAAGGTAGTTTCAAGAGTATTCTGGTGAGGTTCAACATTTTTCTTGGCGCGTCCACTCCCCAGACCTAAACGGGGGGTGTTTTGAAAAACAGGGTTAGCGTCGATTTCAACCTCCTTCGTCTCTACCTGAAGAATGGCTTCAAATTCAACTCACTACCATTTAAGGCTTCTATCGGTCTATTCCGTCCAGAATTCAAGCTGCATTGCGTGTTAAAGGTGGACCAACACCGCATTAATGCAAGATGTTCCGAGTTCCACAAATTCTTCCAGTATTTTGTCCAATACCTGTAAATGACTATCTGCTATTTGCATTCTAGCAACAGAACATATTCTGAAATTATGTAAGTGTTAGTCATAATTAACGTTTAACTTACTATTACTTCCTTAATATTACGAGAATATCATCGTAACCTTCAGTGGTTTCTGGTTATTCAATCATTGAAGACGACGTTTTTCTACTACAACACTCATCAGTGTGCTTACGGAGTATTTTTGTTTATTAATATCAACCACTATAACGTACGTTGCGAGAGTGCCAACTACCTGAAGCGAAAATGCAGCGTGTTCTTCAGGTGCCCGCCGTGACAAGTCTCATGGAACCGAAGATAGATGATCGATGCCGGCGCTCAAAGGGATGTTTCGCTTTTTAAATTCCCAATAATGGTTTTCATTTTTCATGCCCCGTAATAAATCAGCAATTGTTAACGGCTCTCTTCGCGGAGTTGGCGATCCGGCCGATCGGCGAAGGGCCGCATCGATTGCGGCGGATTTGCATGGAACAATCGCGGCGACGGCGGCGGCGGAAGCGCGCGGCTTTTTGGGCGCCCGCGCTAATAGGAAGAAGAGCGCGTTAGCACACGTAACCGCGGATGAAATTGTAATAAATTAATAATTCAAACAAACTCATTAGCGAGGCATATGCGAGCTGAATATATCCAGACTAACTCATTAATAATTCGAAACTTTAAATGAATCCGAACTTGGATATAAGTTCTACATGTGAACGTAATAATACAGACGCATATATCATGCGAGCCCGTCAAGCGCTAATACCCGGACGTCTTCCTGTTCTTGCGTCTTCTGCACCTTCCCGCCGCCGCCGCCGCCGGGCTTCATTTCGGAAAGAATGCACCGGCAGCTCATTATGTCTCTATTTTTCCGGACGGGGCGCGCAGAGAAAAAGAGAGGGGAAACGGCGCGTCGCGGCGCCGACGTTTCCCTCCTCGTTCATACATTAAGATTACCGTAAATACATCTACGTGTATGTGCACGTCTACGTGTGTGTTCGATTGCATGACGAATGTTTAAAAGAATAAAAATCCGAAATGTGTGTGTAGTTCTTACGTATTCTTATAGACTGGGTGATAGGTTAACGAATATAATCCGTTCAAAGACGATCTTCGCTACTCGAATCGGCCATAAATTTATCACGGATTTTTATAAGAATTTTATTAATTCTTTCTGGAGATTAAAAAAAAATCATTTCTTACTTCGTATATTTATACGTAATAATAATACATACATACACAGCCTTGCATTTTCATCAATTTTGCTTTTTTCAGTTCTTGGGGCGCTAATCTGTCCAATGTTGAGTGTTTTATTGCAAATAATTAATAGCATAGTCTTTCTTTTTCAAAAGATATTTAATAGCAGATGTTGACGTTGGTCCTAACATCTCGCTGAGTTTCTTGATGTTTTTCTTCAATAGTTCTTGGAGTTCTTCTAACAAATAATTATTATGTTCCATTATGAGCATCTTCATTTACCTACGATTCTATATTTCTAGCAATTGCTGCAGTTTTATCTATAATATCAGGGACATTATTTTTTCCCCTGAATGCAGAATGAGTAGTTTTCGCCAAGCAGAATTTAACTGTCGTTGAGTGACTTCTGGCAACCCATTTTGCACGAGACCAATAGATTTAAGAGTATAAATTTTTTCCGTTTTTAATGTAAAGGTTAAGGAAAACTGGTATGCTTTAAAACATCGACGAAACCCGCAATAATCTCTTGATTTATTGAGAAAATCAACGACATGGCATTTTGAGGCAGAAACTAAACTAGACAGGGAAAGTCTTCCAGCAAATTATTTTCAAGATATTTTGGGTACTCTGGTGCATTTTCAATAGCAACAAATTGCCGTTAAATGCAATTGATGCTTCTTTGAAAAAAACCCTTTATGATCTAAGCCTTTCGTTCTCCCCATCACTGGCAGTCTTTAATTATGACATTTTTTGAACCCTTTAGGTTATCAGAATAATAGACAAGAAGTGGTTTAAGCTTCATATCAGTACTAGCGTTAGTTCTCAAAAGTAACGTCAATCGGTTTATGCCCAGAAATATTCTATTATCTTCCCAACTTAAAACTTGTTGTGAACAATTTCTTTCTCTCATAACAAATTTTTACATTTTAAGAAAGAACTTCTGGGTTTTTGTCTTTATCTGTACTAGCAAACCCACCGTACATTATCACTTGTTCAATGGCAGATCTTTTAAACTTGTAAACTATCTTCTTGTGTGACAAATGTAAAGTTTGTTTCTGCAATTCAAAAATTTCTCTAGTTTTCTCTTAAATGATAGTCTATTTTCCATAGATGGCACGTTTTTGCTTTTTAGATTACGGATTATCGATTCCTCACTGTACATTTATATATATATATAATCAAAAGCCATTTACCTTATTGGTGTTGGCTTGTATGTACATTATACAATACTTATCTACATTCTTAACTTAATTAAACTGAATTAAACTGGATTGTCTGTGTTATGAACAAATTTATTCCATTCTTTTCTGTTGTTTGTCATTGCTTTCGCCTCCTCCACTGTTTTTCCTTTCCTTGTTAGTATTTTTCCTATAGTGTTATCCCATGTTTCCTGTGGTCTTCCCTTTCTTTTGCCTACTTTCCTCGTTTCCCATATTCGTTTGACTTGTCTATCTTGATCCATCCGCTGTAAATGGCCCCACCACGCTAATTGTCTTTGTTCAATGAAGCTTGTTACTGGGTTAATTTCTAATTCTGCTCTAATCTGACTGCTTCTGATTTTATCCCTCAAGGAGACGCCTTTCACTCTTCTTAAGTATTTCATTTCTGTGGCTTCTAATCTTAGTTTCATTTTTTGTGTCAATACCCATGATTCGCATCCATAAGTCATAATAGGCCTGAAGATTGTTTTATACACCGTAAGTTTGGTTTTTGGTGTCACTTCTCTTTTGTTTATAAAATTTGTGTTCATTGCGTAATATAGTTTATTACATTTAATACTGTACATTTAAGGGACTCTAAATTGTTGGACACGTAGCATATTAACGGGTTGGTGCAAAAATATATTAAGTTTAGGTTTTTCTAGTTACCATTACGATTTGTCATAATCATTGCAAACAGTAAAATTAGCGCTGAGATTTTGATATTACGTCTAATATTTGCATTTTTTATTGTTGTTAGATAATAATAATCATACTTTACGCCCTGTATAAGGATATGACTTGCAAACTGAGTAGTTAAAACTCATATGTTTGTTCCTCATTTACCTGGTTGTGCCATACCGTCTTTGACACAAGGCAATATGGCAAACAC
This sequence comes from Sinelater perroti, assembly GCA_036346155.1. NCBI lineage: Eukaryota > Metazoa > Arthropoda > Insecta > Coleoptera > Elateridae > Sinelater > Sinelater perroti. The sequence continues at coordinate 2,014,713 of JARFIY010000167.1, read as the reverse complement.
CACATTATTACAGCTTATTTGAAGTGAAGGTACTCAATTATTTTTAGTAATTGAGTAGGTCGCCCGCCAGGTATCTGCGCTCTAAATTAAACCCTGATCCAAAGCAGTCAATGGCGCTAATATTGTTAGATACAACATGTTAAACTAAATTCAGCTGATTACGGGAAAGAAACAAATTCGCACGGTTTTATGCAAAGAAACAGGAGCTCCTCCAAATATAAAATTTGTTTTTGACAAAAAGCCAATTAATAAACTAATAGCTCAATAAAGATTCCAACTTAAAAACCATTGTTAAATCGGACTTAAAGTGTGTTCAATAACAGAGTGACCACTTCAATCTTCGAAGAATAAAAATTTAATGCAAATTTTTCTTTGCCCATGTTAGTCGCTTTTCCAAGTGCTTTTGTTTAGAATTGATCGAAGAGAAACGATTTTTTTACGCAGGCGACTTACAATTGTATTTAAGGAGATCATTTTAAGCACACTACGTCATTTAGGCTTAGTGCAGCAAGATCTAACTTGCCTTGGAAGATACGCAAAATCACTTTATCCTTCTATGTTGCTGTGATGCAGGCTGTTTTCCTCTCCAAAACATCATCTATACTCCCAACCTTCAAATATTGCTTTATCCATTTCTTAATTAATGCCTCCCGTTTTGGTCTTCTCACTTGATCACTAAAACAGTGCCTCGCAGCGCTACAGAAATTTTGGTTACAAATATAATGGATTCACTGACATCAACAACACAATGTGCCAACAAACTATATTCCTCAAAAGAGCACGAAATAAAGAACCTAACGAAATAACATGGATCGCGCAGCAGTGTCTCCTTTTTAAATGACGACGGTCACTTTCTTGTCATATAGACTGTATGTAAAACAACTCACTTGAGTTTAATTAGAAAAACCAAAAAGCTGAATAAATGAATGCCGTGAGAGCTGAATAAACGGCAATAAATTCAATGACACGTGACACAAAGTCCGTTTTGTGCGCTTTTTGCACAACAAAAATGATTCTTTCCTGATCGCATTGTCACATGCAATGAAAAAATTGTTCTTTACAGCAATCAAGAACGTCCACTTTAGTGGGTGAATTGAGAAAAAATCCAACACAATTTTCTAAACAAAAACTTTATGAAAGTGGTTATAGTCACTGTTGGACAGTAGGCAAGTTTTTTACTACAACTCCTTAAATTTTGGTAAATTAATAATAGCAGAAAAATATTGTCAAAAAATTTGAAAAATACATGAAAAGCTTGATAAATTGTAACAAGCTCTAATCAATACCAGACCACAATTAAACAAACTAAGTTATGACATCTCAGCTCACTTATCTCATTCTCGAAACCTACCACGACCAACTATTATTTTTTTTAAATCATCTGAGCATTTGAGCAACTCTTATGTAATCACTCTATGTTACTTTTTTGGTATATCAACTACACTTTATTGACTAACTAATGGGTTTACGTGGTGATGTGTATTTTTACATAATAGAAATTATATAACAAGTTCAAACATGCACTATAATTGACAGAATATCCTGTGAGTGTTAGTTGCTTCTGAACTATGGCAGCAAAAATTCTCGTTTGCTATTGAGAGGAAGATCCTTGAATCGGAGAGGCATGTGGTCTATTGTCAGATACTGGAAAGTAAGAAACGTGTTTTTTTAAGAACCCCATGCTTAAACCTGGTTAAATCAGACGGCATGACAGGTTTCGTGATAGCGCGAGATGCGAACGGAATATCTCTCTGCGCGAAGAACTTCGTAACTTTATGTGAAAAATAGGTCTAATAAACAGAGAAAGAGTTCCAGGGACGAGAACCTTATAATGTCGTGGAATGACAAGTGTGCTCAAAATAATAATAAAACCTGGAACTGATATAAAGAATGAAAAAGTGAAATAGAGTTTTTATATACGTGTATAAAGAAAATAACCCCCTTCCTCCTTGGTTCGAAACGCTCGCTCGCTCTTTATAAAGCAGCGCTGCTCTTATTAGCATATGCTGCTTCGATAGCGGTGCGTGAACATTGCTACATTAGGGTGTCTGGACTTGTTAGTAACACTTTCGACTACACTCCAAACATAGAGTCGGTTCAAATTGGGACTATTGGAGTGGGGTGGAGGAGGTGCAGAATTCTTTAGAGAAAAACATGTCCACGTTATCTGGTAACCAGTTTTGGACTAAACGGCTTATATGTGCCGGTGCACCATCCTGCTGAAATATTGTATATTGCCTCCCCGAAGCCATAGTTTTTATCCAAAGTTTTACAACATATGTTAGAATACGTACATATACCTCTTTCATAACAGTCTCCTCCTTCTGAAAGAATGCGGTGGCATGACGTTACCTTCATTAGGCACAACACCTAGCACCTGAATACTGGCCGGAAATGTTGTTCCGATAATAATTAGAACATTTTCGAGGCGAGCCAGCGAGTTTGATCTTGTTGTCAATAGTAAAAAAATATATCAGAAGAAAATCTAATCGTCCCGCCGCTTCGCTTTTCAACAAACACACTGTCAAGATACAGCGGGAAATTTAGTTTGATCTGGCAACTTCAGAAGCATCTGACGTACCTTTATCGTATACGACTTATAACAGAGGTCCTTTTCTGCAATCCGACGCATGGTTCGCTCACTGACACCCAACATCGACGCCAATTGCTTTAATGATTGCTCCGAAACTGACGCCCAAATCCTTTGTACGACTGCCAGAGTTTGTGTCGCCGTTTTTTCGAATAACTCTTTCGTGGTAAGTTAGCGGAATCTTCCCCAAACTTCTCAGAAGAATTACATTTCGCAACAATGTCATACACAGTTGATCTCGGTTACCCGAAGAACTGAATGGCGGCTCTCCGATTGTACTCCGCACTTCTTTGCAAAAACTAGTACATTTTAAAGTTATGACTGTTTCCTGAGAGCATATGGCTTTCACGAACACCAACAACGGCCTATCGCTGCAGCACTATGTAGCGAGATATTTAAATTGAAATTTGTCTGAATTTAAGTGCCGTACCCTTTATGTTTGCTAGCAGCTTTGTCAGAAATTGGCATATATCTGAAGAAAACAGTTGTTCTAACCACAGACACATCTACTTTAAAATAGAGACTATCAGCCCTATACGTGAAACCTATCCTAACCATCAAAAAACAAACTGAAAACCTTATCAGGCAGGCGCAAACCATCTTAAATGGGGAATAGAACTATCAGAAATAATACGCAGTTGAAGATTGCAGCAGAACAATGTCAAGAAGCTGCGATCTTCGTGTATAAAGATAACTATGCTCTGGTGGAATGAAAACCTCGCTCGAACGAGGAAATCAGATTAGAAAGTCTTTTGATGTAGCAAATAATTCGGGGGTATAAGATAATTACACAAAAGCTGTACATAACAAGGCTCTATGAAAAAATCTAAAAAAGATACGTGAAGGAGGCACTGTGAGGAGGTGAAAACCACTCGAGAAAGAGACAGATTCTACAAAATACCCTCAAATAATTCACAGAGTCCTATAGCTACTACAATAATATTGCACAGAAAGTAATGAGAGGCAATGGGGACACTATTAAACTTTTCACTTCTTTATTTTAAAATTATTATTATAAATCTTCTCACAAGACATTGTTTTCTCAGATATTTAGTTCTCTTTTTTAAACTTGATTTGGTAAGACAACAAAAAATTGATTTTTTTGATTTTTTTATAAAAGAAAGGTTGAAAAGCTGGAGCCAAAGTATACATATTAACAGTTTGCTGAAAAGCGCTGTAAGACTTTATAACTCTACTTTGTTAACTGTAAAAGAGAAAGTTTTTCAAGAAGATTTTTGTTCATAAGCTCATAAAAATTTCCCATATATTAACATTCTCTAATGTGTGACAATTTAAGCATGTTGGATTGTTGTAAATGGCAAAGGCTATAAAAGTCGACTCAGGAATTTTAAAATATACATGACTGAATAAGTATAAACCGAAATTTATATCTTATGCGCTTTGGGGACAACGGAAAAGCACGACTTCTAAGTATTGTAGATTGAAATAGATGGAAGTAATTTTTTTATAAAGTACCTCCCACTGTCGCTTCCTTAGTCACGATGTCAAAGCACTAGACACTATTAACAAATTTTTCACTATTGGGGAAGTGAAACAAAATGTTAAGAAGACTTAAAGCACAGTTCAGGAAACCAACTGTAACTAAGGAGAATATTCGCATTGCTCGCCACATTTTCGGGAATTAGCACCAAATAACCGAAATTGAATTTGCTTCTGGCAACAATCAATTTTTACGCAAAACAAAACTCGTGTATCGTCAAAAAAGAAGTGAATGTTCAAACCGGAACGTTATTTTGCTTTATAACAACTAATCGACACAGTTGTCTTAACTAGACAAATAATTGAGAATTTATTCTGGGCTACACTGGAGTATCCTATATGTAATTTGGGTTTATTTACCCGCATTTATCATTTGTTTCGATCACTAAACGAAGCACTTAAAATATAAAAAGTAACTTTGTTGATAAAAAAATTAATTAATAATTTCGGTATCTATTTGGTTTACGCACTCGAAAAATAAAAGTTTTTAGTATGGTAAATTGCTTTTCTGCAATAGAAACTATTTACAATCATCACACAGCCATTGAAGTCCATTGCAGGACGTAGGTATTGAATTTTGCAGTTTTGCAATTCAATAATTAAACGCCACGCTTGTTGCTGGATATGCATGGAGGATAAAGTATAATTATGTAGACTAAGGTTGGGACGACTTTTCCGGTGTTAGGAGATGGAGAAGAGTCGAGTTGGGCAGGGTCGCCTCTGAAGTAGATCTATTCTTGAGGATCTAAAGTTTACCAATATTTACAATTTTATTATAGTAGAATTGCGTAGGTAGAAAATATTTAATTAAAGCGAACGTCTTTTGTTGCTGCCAAATAATCAACACTCATATTAGACATGATTTTGTACATTGCAGGAAGGTATAGTAGCTCAGTATCATTCAGCAGCTTGACAAACAATTTTAAGGATCGTAAAAGTTGAAACCAAATTTTCTTTTTATTGAAGGGTATAAAATATGGTACATATTGTAGCAAGAAAATGGAAAAAAATGTGTTTAGTTAAGACATTTATAACGTCAGTTAAGTAATATGTGCAACTAACACTTTTAAGGTCTTTTATATGCGAAGTCCTTATAAGGTTGTTACAATTTTTTTGGAAAGTATCTATGGGCAAGCTTCGACGGATAGTTACTTATTATGAAAGAAGTCCTTTAACACTTGCGGAAAGGTCCATTTTTGTGCATTGTCTTTGTTTTCCAACATTGTGAGTAGTAACTTTCTTTAATTTTGGATTCTAGATGATAATTGACACAAATGGATTCTAGGTTTTTATTCACTATCGCTGGAGGAACTATGAGCCAGGAGACTTGCAAGCTGATTTATGCCGAATTTTTATCAAGCACTTGAAATTTGTCTGCAGAATTTAGTATCTTGTACATTTGCGTTAACTGAACTTTATATTAAAAAGTCAAGATAAGATTCTCAAACTGACCGAAGCACAAAAAATTTTTTTGGATGACCGATTTTGAAAGCACATTCATACTTGTAAAGAAAAGCAGGTTTAACTTGTTAATTACCGTTCCAAACGCTAAGGATTTAGGAACAAAATCAATTTAATGGAATGTTGAAGGCATTGTGCGCTTTGAACTGGTTTCAAATGGAAAAGCTGTACAGCGAACAACTGAAACATGTTTACGAAGTCTTAAGGCAATCATCACTAACTTTGATCAACCGAAAAAAGGTTTTTTTTACCAAGACAACGCGCCTGGTCATTGTATCACAAAGATCGCAGACAAAATTGCTGAACTGGATAGAATTAGAGTCTTGTCGCATCCAACTTACAGCCTCAATCTTGGACCTTCTCGTGACCGGCTGTTTTGATCTACCATCGCCGGTTTGAATCGTTTGATCAAATTAAAGAGCGTCAAAAATTTCGAATTAGGCAACCTTGGTAGACAGATTCGACAACTTATAGAATGATAGAAAAAACCATCGATAACAAGCTGTACTCTAAAAAATAATTATTTTTTAGAGCCCAGTATAATTCTGTATTAGAAGCCAAAGGTAACTTACAAGCATTTTTTCTAAAAACAAGAAAATCAAAGCGCTGCATAACATGCAAATAATTAATTTTTTTTTAATTAGAGACTCTTCTTTCGATATTATCAGTCATATCAGCTCTCGCATTACTCTAAAATGAAAATACTTGTTTAGCATTAAGAATGTGTATATCTTCTTGTTTTTTAAGAGAATAACTTTATGTATTTGGATATCATTTAAAATATGTTATGGTTCGTTGTAGTAAAAGAAAACTAAGGAAAAAGCTCTTTTCTATCCTGTTCGCGCCAATCCCCAATTACTTTTATTTTAATTTTAAACTAGAACCGGCCGTATTTTGGTTCCCTCCTGCATATTTAGTTTTGATCGGCCGCGAATTTGCACGTGCACCGGAGCGCTGATATATAGGTCGCAATTTGGGCCGCGGGCGCGCTTTTGTTTTTGCCTTTTGCTCTCGGCCCGTCTGGCCTTGCTGGCCATGCTCTTCTTGGCTTTGTTTTTAATTTAATTTGTGGTAGTTTAAAAAGCGGGCGACTAGCTTTAAATTTTCCGTAAGGCGAGAGCATTTTGACCGAGAGTTCACCGGCGTGTTTGATTGCCGGCAGAAGTTTTCATTTCTACGAGGCCTTTTCGTTAAAAGCTAATTTTGTGGCGAAATTCAATATTTTGCCGACCAGATTAACCTCTTCCCGGATGTCCTTTTGTTTCCCGAGTGCATTTCGTAGTTAAAATTTTTGCCAGTAAATCTCGGTCTATTTTTTCTTTGCTCCGACTCGGCAAGGAACGACGAAGGAACCTTTGCACCAAGAAAGACGCTACCGTTCGGCTCCGCTCTGAATATTGGGGTAACTTGTCCTATCTTTTCACCCACACCCTTATTTCCTGTTCCTGAATCTCCCAGAACCAACAGCACTGGCAACCGACTTATGCGGGAAAGCGGCGTTTCCACAGGTGTTTTAGCTTTAGCTTTTGTTTGAAGTTGCTTTTGTCTAAATTTAAAATTACTATACAGTCCACTTTTCGGCCGTAACATATTCTATGGTAATTTTATAACAATTTAAGTGCTCTTTTTGGTAGTAAATTTAAATGCTACAAAAATACATAATAAACAACAAATGCGCCGATTTAGTGATTAGCTTTTGATAGACTAAATTTATGACACACAATAACAAATGTTTTATATTACATAGACTATATTGATTTTCTCTACCATTCTCTTAGGAGAAAATTTTACAACTTCCAACTAGGCCGCTGCAAAATAAAATAGTAATATACCAAATATTCATAACAGACGAATAACATAACTTTTAGATTTTGTTAAAATCTTTATAAGACTGAAATTATAATTGGTAATACAAAACAACGATATTTATGATATGATGAACTTTTTGTTTTGTCTAATTAAGCAATCTATAAGTCTTCTAATTAAGACTATGACAAATAAGTTGTACTTTTTATCTTTAAGAGAGTGTATATTTAGAAAATCTGAGATCCCGTGTTCTACTTTAAAGTATTTTGTATAATTTAAGCAAATTTAACTTTATCTTATATTAGAAAATAAACTGCAGTTACAACTTTGCTACTGGAATGTTTAATAATAACTTGTTTATTAGAAATTATATCATTTATTCTAGAAATTTTATTTAAATTTGCCAAATGTTAAGTTAATTTCTATTAGCCACTTTTTTATTATTAACAATTTTTGTTAACTTACTTTAAATGAATATAACATATAAAACGAGACAATAAATATATTGGTATTTGTTTTATATTAGTTACTTTCAATTTTAATTAAAAAGCAACCTTACATAACGCATCTTCTTGTTTAAAAAGCTAGGAAATTTATAGAAAAATAATAAAGTAATAAAATAAATTTTGTTTTAAGTCATTCAATAACAAAGTGGCTTCAATTTAAATTTGTTTTATCTTCACAAAGCAATATTAAACATTAGACATCCAGTTCAGATCCAGATTGGAGGATAACCGTAAATGGTACAATTCTGACTGGCTTTGCTCCTGTAGGCCATGTTATTAGTAATGCAATAAATTCAAAATATGTTTGACTAATTGATTATAATCTGACTACTGGACTATAGTTTGTTGGATGAAAATTCGTTGTTGATTTATGTTTATTACTAGGCAGACTGCGAATATAAGAGGCGCGATGTGTTAACATTTACAAAATAAATATAAAATAATTTTTATAATCACAAAGGCCTTTTCTTAAAGTGACAATCACAATTTGTAGTCCAGAAAAAATTAAAAACCTCTTATTACTGCTGAACTATTGCAATTGTACGGGGTGCGTTCAAGTTCTAAGGCCTCCAAATTTTTTCTCAGCAGTGAGAGTAAGTAGAAAGATGCGCTTAATTTAAAAAAAAAACCGAGGGAAATAGTTTTGAATTTGTAATATAGATGGCAGCAGCCTATAATTAATTAAAAATTATCGGCATTGAAGTGAGTGTTGTTTTGTATTCTTCAAATGGCGTCGTTTAGTGTTCAAGAACAAAGTATAATCATCCATTTTCTCCTATTGAGTGGTAAAACGCCCAACGAAATTTATAGCAAATGGAGGGAGACAAGCGGTAAAGGTGTTATGGATGTTAAAAATGTGCGTTCCTAGATGCAAAAGTTTAAATAAAGTCGAGAGTTGTGTGACAACCTGGACCGCAACTGTAATTCCGCGAATTGAGCAGGTTGTTATAGAAGACCGTCAATTAGGTGTGCGTGATATAGCCTCTAAACTTGGCATTTCCGTAGGATCCTTGAAAAATGCGAAATATTTTTTTAATGTGGGTCCCACGAATATTGGGCGGGTGGCATTACTTTGGGAAATGTTGATATGTGATGCCGCCGTGAACCAGACCCTCTATGACGGCTCATTTTCCAATCGAGTCCTGTTGCATCAGCAATTTTCCAGTGGGCAAAATAAACCCATAAGAAAGTGCTTTCAGCAGCCCTAGAACCATCTCGACGACATTGTGAGAAATATGTACGTCTGTACAGAGATTACGTTGAGAAGTAACAGAAGTTTCAACTTCTTTGGGTAAGAACTTTTTCAGAAAAAAATTTGGCGACATTAGAACTTGAATGCACCTCGTATAAACTCTTACTGAATCGAAATGAAGCTCCATTTTTGGCCACAAAGAAAAGAATATTACCAAAACTCTGTGTATACGAACAAATTCACGTAGTCTCTATCAACTCCAATGGAAATTAAAACTTTAGGCAACCACATGTATTAACCCTAGGATACTTAACCAATAAAATATCGGCATTTACATAATCCGGGCTTCTGAGGCCCGGTATGTAAATTCGTGTATAGTCATAACAAAAACACAGATATTAAAGTAGAACTTTATTTATTTATACATGTACATTACAAACGTGGGATTAAATATAAAAGTAAACATTGTTTCAAAAAAAATAAAAATAAAAATCTTAGGGTAAATTTCCGGTTTACTTGGATTATATTGAACGAATCTGCACCTACCTCTAAACCCAACAAGTTAGTTGTTCATCTATAGTTACATTAGTATTTGGTATGACGCAGGTTTTGCAGTGTTGAATGAATCAATTCCAAACATAGGATATCATTACTAATTTATCGGTTACCGAACGCGCATTTCAAGTTCTCATATCGTCAAATCTGATGATGCCAGCTTCTGTCAATTCCCGCATGAATAAGTAAAGAAGTTTATCAACGGCCACATCTTTCCACGGTTTTCCTTTTGCCCCGTAACCACTTTTCCCCTCTAAATTAATACAGTTCATAATTTGTGGAGTTACAAATAATTGAACGCTTATTTTGGTGTTGCAGCCATATTATTTCTTGACAGTCCTGGTCCACGCCGAATAACGTTATGTGATTGAATTTTATTTATTGCTGGAGATTCCAAATTCCAATTCAGACCACTTGGAGAAATGTAACCACTCGTTGAAGCAAAGGTCGGATTACCAATATCGCCAGCATAATCCTCTGAATTATAGCACCCAGAAGACAATTCGAAATTTGTATCATCATTTGCTGCTCCTGAAACGTCACTTTCCCCGGAAGGCATCATCTTCAGCTGACCACTGCAACAGTATTTCTTCATAGCCGACACTACCAACTCTCTTTGATGCCATTATCATATGTGTCTTCACTCAATGCAACTTTTATTTCAACTGAATGACAACATCAGCTAACTCTTAGACGGCTATGAACAAGCCTATACTTGTTTTATTGAAACTATAAGTAGGCGGGCTTCGGAGACCCGGTTTATGTAAATACGGGGTGCTAACGGAAAATAATTTTTTTTTCGATTTATAATTACACTTGAATGTTTTTGAATCAAGTGCGTGTTAAATAAAGACCTGCTTAGAGCATATCTAAATGCTCAAGCCAATTGAAATTATTTCAAGCAAATTATAAGTTACCGAAATTTCTCCGGGCCTTTCAGGCATCCTAGGGTTAATAAATCATAGTCCATAAGTCCAGAGCCACTGTCTTAACATTCCGCAATAACATTTCTTGTTGATATATGCGTATATGATGCCCAAAAGTAGCACCTATCTTCTTAATTAAGAAACACATAAGTGGGATCTTTTTCTTTTTATCAGTCTCTTGTCTAGCTAGATAAACATATAGCTCATTGTGGGTCTAATATTTTTTTTTCTTTTGATAATCCACTGGTTTTGCGTCAGACTGTCCTAGTTTTTTCTAATGGCTTATAATCTCTTAGAATATAGGAATAATTATGTGGTATAATATTGTATTAAGTTGCTTTCCGTCCTATAAGAACAAATCCCATGTATGTATTGACTTATCTGGAATGTTATAAACTTACTTATCTTCTATAAGATGGGATCGTGTTCCAATAAAGCTGAAAATATGCCATCTTCTTTGAAAGTTTGTAAGGTTGAAAAATTTAACTATTTATCTTCCCTTATTGAGAGTAAAACTGTGACCTAAAAACTTCTTCCTCTTCGTTACAGGATTGTTGTTTTTAACCTCCAGTACTCTATCTTTCCAATATTCTTCTGCTAATTCTTTTTCTATTGTCATGTTCTGGATGATTGTATTCTATTTAGGCACTAGTTCATTCTTTTCTTTTGTTTCTCCTCTTAAGTGGACGATTTATAATTGCCTTGGATCATTTAAATTTTCCTCCAAATTTATTCTGTCCTTATTCTATCCATACGTGTATACTGTAAGTTCCATTTGTTAAAGTCTAGTTCTACAGCTCTTATTTTCTCCCTAATTTTGTTCTCAAACGCCATAGTTTTCTTGAATTGTTATGCTTTTGACGATTGCGTTGAAAATTATTCTCTTTGTTTCCTTTAATATGCGTAAAAGTAAATTTCTTTGATTGACTCCTTTCCCTTTCTTATTTTATCTTTTACGTATTCCTCAAATTTTGCATGTATTTGATATTATTGGTTCTAAATATTTACAATATTTTCTCCTGTATGTAAATTATGAGCTGATGCTCTAACATGCACTTAATCTACTTAAAAGTGATCATCTCCACTTGTCATAGTCTTTCAATGTTCTTAGCATATAATGTCTTCTTCAACATATGCCACAATTAGTTGGTCGTCAACAAATATCATAAAGTGAAGTACTTTATTGTTTTAGAATTTGCTTCATATGTATACTAAAGGTTATTTATAACAATGTACATCAATTTTCTAATCATTCTATCATTTCTATTGATCTTATTACTTTATTTATTTTAATTTAGCCTTTTATTTCCGGTATAAAACCTATGTTACTTAAATCTAAGTTTCTTTGATTCCCATTTTTCTCATTGTGTTTTAGAATTTACATTGTGGTATATTCTCATAAGCTTTTTAGTCCCACAAAAATTAAATTCCTTGCTCGATTTAAAATCACACTATTCTCATCACTATCACATTTTCTCTAACTAATTTTATATTACTCTTGCAAATAGTCTGATTTATATTTTCTGAAATATTTTAATTTATTTCCTTCGTATTTCACTAACCCTATCCTGATATTGCCTGGTCCTATCGATTTATAATTTTTATACTATTTTACCGACTCTTCTACAACTTATTATGTTACTAGTGGCTTTGTCTGTGGTCTTCATTATTATAAAAGCGTCTTGTAGTGTTCTATCTATTGATTTACTTTTATTAAAATAAGATTTTTCTTATATAACTTGTTATTTTACCTGCCTTTTATTTACATTTCATGTATTGTTGTCTTAAACTTGTTGTCTCATTTAGTATCTATATTAGAGAAACAGATGTAAAAACGAGCACAAGTGTAAATATGGGAACTTTTCCCCAAGGGCGCTGCAAACTGGTTGCCAGGGCTGTAGACGGTGCCACTTGTTGATATAAGATAACAGTGAGCAGTTGGAACCTTTCTTTCAAGTAGTGTGTATGCAGTATCTGTTATTGTGCGAATTAGGGTTTGTTCTGGACTGCAAACGTTTGACAGGTATGTGAAATTGTTTTCTTTTCGTGTCCTTTTGGTTAATTAAAAATAATTTCACAGTGATATCCGGAAAGCGGAGATCTTAAGCTAACTTTTAGAAGCACGTTTTACTCACGCACACCTTTAGTTTACATGTGATGTGGCCATCTTACTTAGGTAGAATTGGTGAAAATACACCTTTTCTTGATGTAAATATGGGCCTCATTTGAAGGGGGGCCACAATTATACCATCTTTTTTCTTAAACAGTATAAATCATTTCAATGATTTTTTTACGGGAAACAGCAATTCGGATTTTGATATGCACAACCGACATAGCAACAAAAGAATTTATATTTTCTTACCCGATTTCCTCCCCTTGAGGCTAAAAAAGGTAAACAAAACTCTACAATGTCCTTACACTGAGGTTCAGTTATTTATTTTGTTTTAGTTTTTTTTTGTCTTTTTGGAAAACTGGAGATGGTGCTGCAATCGGCAAACAATTATGCTTCCTACTTGGGTGCATGTGTCATTAGTTCGTATGACTAGTTTCAACTTGTTCGCTCAAGTAGTTTGTTTACACGAATCTTTTCAGTGGACATGTTGCTTGTTTTTTATTAAAATGGATAAACTTGAATATCGTGCGGTTATAAAATTCTTCGTTTTGGATGGATTAACCCCTAAGGAAATTCATCCAAAGTTGACAAAAGTTTACGGGGACTCTGCTCCTTCCATGTCAACTGTTAAAAGTGGGCAACTGAATTTAAACGTGGTCGCATATCCCTCGAAGATGACTCACGTGAAGGACGGCCAAGAACCGAAACCACACCGGAAACCATCAAAAAAGTGCATGATATCGTGTTGGACGATAGGCGAGTGAAGGTGAGTGAGATAGCTGAAGTTGTGGGGATATCGGAAGAAAGGGTGCGAAACATCTTGCACGAAGAATTAGGGATACGAAGGCTCTGCGCAAGATGGGTGCCGCATTTGCTGAATGCCGATCAAAAGCAAATGCGCAAACGATTTTCGCAGCAATCTTTGGACCGATTCAACAGGGATCCGATCGATTTTGTGCGGTGATTTGTCGCCATGGATGAGACATGGGTCCACCACTACACGCCGAAACGAAACAGCAGTCCAAGCAGTGGGTGGAAGCCGGTGGTTCAGCGCCAAAGAAAGCGAAGTCGATCACTTCTGGCGGGAAGGTCATAGCCAGCGTGTTTTAGGATGCGCAAGGGATCCTTTTAATTGATTATCTTGCAAAAGACAAAACAATTACAGGCGAATATTACTTTAATCTTCTTGACCAGCTGGATACTAAAATTCGCGAGAAGAGGCCTGGCTTGAAGAAGAAAAAATCATCTTTTATCAGGACAACGTACCTGCGTTGACGATGGGAAAACTTGGTTGATTGGTCGGCATTCCCCTATTCTCCTGATTTAGCACCCTCAGACTTCCATCTGTTTCCAAACTTAAAAAAATTTATTTCTGGGAAGCGCTTCGCATCTAATGAAGAAGTTGATGAATATTTTCACAATCTTCCAGAGTCTCACTTCACGAGAAGGAATACTGATGTTGGAGCGCTGGATCAAGGAACTTTAAATCATTTTTAACTGAAAGTAACATCTTTCATTGTCGAACTATTATCTATATAGGACATATTATAAAGTAATACTTTGCGGTAAGAAAACTTAAAGTATTCTGTTGATGTTAATAACATCTTTATCGATACATTACTAAGGACATTTTAAGTTCTGCACTCAAAGTATTGTATATCATCGTAATGTGCATAATTGTATATATTCGGTTATTCACTTAGTAAGAGCTAAACATAAACCTCCGAGTAACAACGTCGTATTGTCTATTTTCTTTTATTTTATTTTCCTCAAATTGTGCTAATAACGATTTTTCTGGTTATTTGTAGAATGCCTAGGACGAAGAAGCGTTATAAATGCAAGAACCAGAGGAATTAGTGGGATAACTCTCAGATGGTACGTGCCATCGCAGCTGTAAAAGCAAAGTAGTCTACCGTGAAAGGTGCTGCAAGAAGGTGTGGGGTACCTCGTAATACTCTGCAAAGATTTCTTAAACTTGATAAAACCCCCGCCCAAGCGGTTCAAGAAGCAAGACTTGAAGCAAACCATTCTTAAATGCAGAACTCGAAAAGCAGTTAGTTTCTTACCTACTCGTGATGGAGCAAAAATTCTTTAGGTGCACTTTGGCAGACCTGAGAAGAATGACATATTTACTTGTCCGGAGAAATGGCTTAATAACCCCTTTCGAAAACGGAGAAGCAGGACGAGCTTGGGTTGACCTTTTTCTTGAGAGACACAAGGATCAGCTGTCAATTCGCAAACTTTGTGGAACATCATATACCAGAGCTTTCGGTTTCAATAAAAAGAACGTGACAGCTTTTTTTAATTTATTGGCAGACGCTTTCAACCAACACTCGTATCCAGCAGACAGAGTGTATAACGTGGACGTATAACGGGTCTGCCCATTATCAAAACAGATTCCGTAAGTGATAGGGATGAAAGGGAAAAACAAATTGCAGCTTTAACGTCCGCAAAAAAAGAGGCTACAATTACAATTATCGCAAGTATGAGCGCTTCTGGTCATTATGTACCCCAATGATAATTCTCCCTAAAACAAACATGACCAAAGCTCTAATGAGAGGCTGCCCTGATGGTGGAAGTGGTAGAGCCCATTCTTTAGGATGGGTTCAAAACAATTTGTTCACCGAATGGTTCGTTCACTTTATTGAAAAAACATGTTCTACTGAATAAAGGCCTGTTCTACTCATCTTAGATGGTCATTATAGCCATGTTCAAAATCCAGATATGATTGGCTTGACCAGAAAAAAACGTGATTATCATCTCACTTCCTCCTCATTCCACCTACAAAATGCAGCCACTAGATAAAACTTTAGTATGGTTGCAACAAAATGGGCGTCCCCTCATATCCTATGATGTTATGGAGGTTTTTGGCCAGCCTATATTCGTACCAAAACGGCTGAGCTAAGAATAAACGGGTTAAAAGTAACTGGAGTTTACCCTATGAACCTCTACATCTTCACCGACGCTAATTTTATATCTGCTGAGTTGGTTGCAGAAAAACTTGCTCCATAGTGACAAATAAAGTTTTAGAATCACGTGCTCTTCCATTTGCTTTCTCTGGAATACTGACATCATCTGCCTCTGCTTTGAGTTATTCTGATATACAAGCAAATCAGGCTCTAGCAATGCCAATTGATTAAGCTGCTGAAACACCGCAATGTTCCCCGGGAACTTTAAAACCAGTTTCTTCGTTCGACATATCTCCCGTCCCCAACATTAAGAAGAAAACCACTACTCGGGAACACAAAACAGCAAGAGCCAGCCTCATCACTGGAACACCATACAAGGATCAGTCGCTTGACGAAAGTGATCTAAAGGAGATGTTAAGATATTAAAGACCTTCAGAAAAAGAAAATTTAATCTACAAAACGATACGAATGTTCATCGGACTTATCAGACTCCTGCGGACTCCCCTTATGGACAGCGATAATGACTTGGATATCAAAGATATCGAGCAATGCAACTTGCATTTTTGTGATGAAAAGTTCTCTCAAGACACTCGCGAAGAAGTGTGGGTTAAACGTTTTATGTGCCAAATATGGGCATACTTAGATTGTGCCGGAGCTGAAAGAGCCATTTAGGTTTGCGATTTCTATAAATAATTTTTGATCTGTTCATTTAAAATTCTCAAATATACAACCTGTTTTTTGTATCGTTTTTTTATTGTTTTATCCTGTTTTAACACATTTTGAACTTTTTTGGAGAGGGTCTGTATTTGCACCCCCTTTTTTCCGGCACATTTTTAAAACCCTTTTTTAATCTTCGTTTTCGAATTGAGATAATTGATATTGATCATTGTTTTGCCTCCTCTTACTTAGTAAACTTGTTGTAGTTATTAATGAAAGTCAAAACCCAGTAGTTTTCCAAATGAAAGTAACTTTAAGTCAAAAACAAAATAGCTTGCATAATTTTACACCCTCTTCTCCATTATTTTTTTCTTTTATAAGATTTATTTTTATACTTTATTTTCTTTTCTATACCTAGGGTTTTCTTTGCTGTTATGTTCAGCATCAGGTATCGTACATTTCACTTTTGAACTACATTCTCATTTATTGTAGTTGTATATATAGCCTATCTCTTTTTACTAACAAAGTTCCACATTATAAATGTGTTTTGTTAGTTGCTTCTAGATTTTTCCAGCTTTATAATTTTCTTTATCGCCTTATAACTATTTTATTGTTACTTTTGGGCCTCTTTTAACAATCATCAGATGTGTCTAAGCGTATTTATTTATGGGTATTTTTAGGTTGATTTTCCCACTATTTACGGTTTTTCTATTAAGTCTATTATTATGTTCACTTTATTTTTTTCTGATTGTCTAGAGTATTCTCCCTTTTCAACTGCTTGCATACCATCATTTTAGTATATAACCCTAAAATTGTCAAATTTTGTCCATGCATTTCTATTTCAACTTTCAGTTGGAAGTCATTAAATTTGACAATCCACTTTTTGTTCCTTTCATTTTAACTTTAGTTCGGCTAATATCACTATATCTAGATTTATCCCTCGAGTTTTTATTATTGGTTGTTCATTTTTTTGCTGCTGGCCCTTGAACATTCTACTTTTCTAGTTTTAGGACTCTTTTCCGTAATTTCTTATTTATTTTAATTTCGGCAACTGCAAAATAGCAAACAAAAAAGTATGATTATAGTAATGCGTATTAAAATATTATTAAATGCGGTTTTTAGCAAGTTGGTGTTAAAATTTAATTTGGTATTAATTTTTTAAGCTTTACTAGAATTTTATTAGAATTTTTCTGTAATGGAGACAAATATTCTTGTGGCGCAGCGTCATAGGAGTCCAATCCGTAATTAAGCCGTTATATTTAACAACGCAATTCGTCTGTATTGTTTAATCATTACGACATTAACCTGTTGCCAGCGCAGTCGTCTCATAACAGATGTTGGCTGCTGCGAATCATTATTAAAGCGGTGATTTAGCAGAAAATAATAAAGTTTACTGCAGCTTACGCTGCTTAAGGCAGTCATACACTGAATTATAGTGAATGATTTTTTTAATTTATTACTGTTTTTTATTTTAAACTTAAAGTTTATATTTTTTGTAATTTGCTCTAGTTTTCACTTTAAATAAAATTGAGATTATTTAGATTATCAGTGTCGCTTGATACTGCCGCCAAAATTATTATTGAAAGTGACCAATGTATATATTCTTATTATTTTTTAGTCTCATTTCGGACAGGGTGCTTCTGCCACCTATGGTGCAACATGTGCTTTTCGATCCGACATCAAAGTGTGGCGTTGAATTTTTTGGTTTTTACAGCACATATAGAGCTTTCTGAATAATCTCATTATAAGCCAAATAACACACAAGTACTGTAATTACTTTTTCTGAAATAGAAAATAAACACTAATTTTATGCTACATGCGTTTGCATTACATCTATACACCTAAATGCCCTTTGCATGCGTCGCCATTGCCCGTGCCTACATTCTGCACTGACTACTCCTGCTTTCTTTCCACTATTTTTATCTTCTCCAGTTTTCTTAACCGTTCACTGATTAAGCGGTAAATAGTGTTTTCTTTGCTAATGTAATCTCCCACACAAAAAGCTATTATAGACAGTCATGCCTCTCTAAAGATTGAATACCGCATTTCTTGTAACATTTCACATAGCCCATTTTATTTATTTCCCCCTTAAACCATATCAAAGTAAGTATACAATTTGTTGGTAATTTTATATCGCACAACGAACATAAAAGTGACTAGATATTTTTAGTTGTAAGTAATTGTTCTGTTCTGTATCAATTAGTATATATGTTAAATATTTTTGTTTATATGCATACATAAATAATTCTGAGCTTTTTTTACTATATATTGTAAAGCTTGAAGTCGGGAGCTTGTTACTTTCTCTGCCGCAATAATTTTCTTACCTTCTGTTCATTTCATCTTTGACCTTTCTACTCTACTTTTTCCTTTGGCTTGCTTTATATTTTACCATTTTGTTGTTCTGCATTATATACATGTTCTAGCTGTACTAGTAACACTTTCTTCACTGACTTCACTTCTAATTACTTTCTGTATATTGTGTTGCTGTTCTTGCCTTGTTTTTCCTTTATTTTTTTACCTTTTATCTTGGTTTGCTATAAATCTATGATTGCCCACAAGTTTACTTCCTTAAGTCATCTTCGGGAATACTATTTTTTACAACTTCCATTTTCGTTTATTCTAATATTTCTGATTTTCTTAAGAAAGTCCTTCATATAGCCCGTGCACAGCCCTATTAATATGTGCTCCAAAATATTTAAATTTATTCACTTCCTAGACTTCTTTGCTTATATTGTCATGTTGCACCTTATTTTATCTCCTATTATAACTATCATCATTGTATTTTCTGTACTAATTTCTATGTATCTTTTTTCATTTCTCTATTGTGTACATTTAGGTTATGTTGTAGTTCTCTCTTTGTTCCTGCTAAGATCACGATGTCATTCGCTTATTATTATTATTATTATTATATATAAGGAATTCAGACACTTAAACCTTCGTGTATTATATATTTTTTCTTTTTATTTTACTACTAAATCTATTCTTCTGATTCTGTTGATTTTTGTAATATTTTGTATATTTAAAAAAATATCTCAAAATAATTTATATCCACAAATTCAATTCCCGTTTTCTTTAATTATCAACTAACTACGTTGGTTAGCTTTTAAATCTTGATCCTGTTGCTAGATATTCATCTTTACGTAAAAATAATAGCTTAAATTCCTTATGAGCAGTTCACTGTATTATAGTTTAAAATGCTTCTCTTTTTTGTGCAGAACCTATTTAATAACTTGTCTTATCTCGTAGTGTAGCTAATTAAAAAAAGTTTCCTCTCCTCCAGCTCCCTTTTTAGTTACTCAATTTGCTGATTTAAGAGATCGTAAAATTTTTCAGTAGTACTGTATTTCGAAGAGTATTCTTCTTGTGTTCTCTTTCTCAGTTTACGGTTGAACACGAACATACACATCAGATGATTTTTTGGATTTAAATTGTTAAAGTATTGCTCGTCGAAAAGGACCTTTCTTTTCTTCTTAAACCCCATTTTATTTTGATTAAATCTTATCATCAAATCTGTCTTATTTTGTCCATTATCTACAATCCAATTTTTAAGTCATCTATCTTGCAGATTTACTTTAACTTATATATTGTTGTATATTTGTTAATTTTATCTTGTACTAGAATAATCAGCTTCCTTCTATTAACCTGAGGCTTGCTTCTAGTAGCACGTCACATTAGAATATCTATAAATGGCATTTTTATACTTTCTGGTTTCTAACTCAGTTTTCCTTTCTTTACTTAGTCCTTTCTAAAATTACTATTTAAAGATGAAACCAAAATTCGCAGTTTATTATCACTTCTATTACAGTGTATTTTTGTTCTTGTCATCCAAATTAGTTCTAGTCAACTTTGTTACAGCCCAGTCAGACAAAGTAAAAGTCTTTGTCCTTTCTCAAAAGTTTTTCAAGAATTATCTGAACGGAAGCATTACTTCCTGCGATTTTTTTATTTAGTTTGAATTCAACCTTCAGTAATGTAATTGTTACAATTTATGAAGTCTGTGATATTAGATTAAGAGTTCTGTACTTATTGTATTATTGAGTCCACACTTCTTGCTCTCATTATTTGTTGAATCTACCTTTTCGCAGAACAATTCTCCAGATATTTTTTGCAACTCTTCTCAATCGTTTGTATTTCTCGTATTTCATTTAATTCTTCCTGGAACGGAAAATGCTTTTTGAGTATTATTACTCTTAAACTACCTTTAAGATATTTTGGTTATTTTGTTTCCAATGCATTGAAAACAAAAGGTAAATAATTCAAAGATCAGAGATTAAAATTGCGTGTAGAATTTGCGGGACCCATTTGAATCGCAATAAAATGTGCCCAGTCAGCCAGCTAAAAAACAGTGCAGTTTCCAGAGCTAACGGAACCGGCGGAAATAAAAACAATCCGCGGCGTTTATCACGACTGGTACCTTACCACCGCCAACAATTAGCTCGAGCTAATGGCTCGGCGAAAAAACGGCCTGCAATTCTCATACAATTTCAAGGTAGTTGTGAGAATGAATTGCACGTTGCAGTTAGATAGCGGTGAGGAACAGCCACGCACAGAAGTTCCGCTCAATGACTCATGTCCGATTGGCCATGCAGCGATTTCACTCCGCCGCAAAAACTATCATTCACAGCAAACCAGAGCGGCACTTGCGCGAGATTTGATCGGAAATCGATTTCGAATAGATGTGTCTTTTGTAGATTTTTCAATTGCATGACTATATTCCAGCATCTTTTTTACTCTTTCATGAAGAATCAAATTGTAATTTACTTGTTCATTGAAGATAAGATGACGATATAGTAATATTAACACATAATTGTCAACAACGACGCCTTTATCGCCATGTAACAAAAATCATGAGGGCAAATCCCAGTCTAGACAGCTCAAAACGAAACAATCGGCGAAGCTGGAGAAACAACGTAGCGCAGACAAATTCGATGAGCAGATCGACCCAAGCGATCGGAAATTGGAATTTTACCACGAACGGATCTGGTTTTTGTGCTCGCATCTCATCTATCTCAGGCCGAGAAATTCATTAATGCGGGGTTTGTTATTGTTCGTTCTCACCTGGCCTGGTGGAGACGCTCCAGTGCAACTAGGAGCTTTTCAGCCGTGCCCTGTCCCCGTCCCCATCTATCGCAGGCATTACCGCTGAAATAATTTGCTTCGGCATACGAAAGTTAGTGTTTTAAACATTGAAATGACCGATCTAGTAATTTTCCTTCGAGTCGCGCTCAACGGCAGAAATCGCCCAACAAATCGGCGGAGTCCTTCCCTGCTCAGTCACATATATCCAAGACCGAGAACTTTTTGTCCTCGAAAGATTTCTGAGTCTATAAGAAAGCAATAATATCTAAACCGCAAATTTCCTGACCCGCTCACACGGCTGCTACTGGTCATGCATTGACGGCCTCGTGGCGACTTTTATTTTCATTGCTCGCCGGACAGCCTCGTCGTCGAACGCCTCTAATGAGCTTTCGGCGTATCGCCGCTTCTTCAGATGCACCTGCTCTGGCTTCCTTCGCAGCAGCCGCTGCATCTCCTTGGCCTACTCTTTATTGGACCCGAAAGGTCGAGTCAAGTGTAAGCGGCCTATTGGACTTTTTGTTATTTACTGCAGACGGAAGTGATTGCTAGGCGTAGCGAACGCTCAAATACCGAGCAACAGGTTCCGAGAGCCTCTCGCCAAAATTTGTCTACTAAAAACCCGCAACCTGCAATTCTGTACGCTACTGTACACAAAAGTGCGTTTTATTCTGCCCGAGAACCCGAACACTTTACAAAAATTAAGCTCATCAATCTTGCCGTGCAAAAAATAAAATTGGATCTAACTGTAGAGAGCGCCGTACTTCTTATATACGCGATTTCCTTAAAAAAATAACGGGGCGGCGGGGAGTGTTTCCAAAAAAATTTAGATAGTAATTAATGAAGCAGCAGCAGCAGCACCAGAAAGAACTTTTAATGACTTAACAATAAGGTAATTGAAATTAAAGCTTTACAATGAGTTAATGAGATTATAAAAACGCCCACCTTTTATTGTGTAATGTAATTAACATTTGCGTGACCAAACAAAATAAAAGAAAGGCAGCCAAATCACCAGACTAAAAGTGTAGGTAGTTGCTCGCCGGTTCCGATAAGAAACTGGAAATTATTTTTTTTTGCTGTACATTTTTATAATCAAAATTAATTAATTTTTCATATGAGTTATCATTAATAGGACCATTTCTTTGTAAGGTTTAAATTGGCAATAGTGACAAAGTGCGTTGCAACTATTGCGGATCACGCAAGCCCCCTGAAAAAATTTGCCGGCGCGCGGCCCGCACGCGGTCGCATTTTTCAGTAGAAACGCAGAAACTGGCGGCGTTACGGGCGAGTTTACGTAAATCGGCTAAAAACGGAGCATTCCCGCAAATAAACCTTAGTGTCACGAACACATTGGCGATTGGCCACGGTTTTTTGGCCCAAGTTGTGCAAAGCGGTTTTTATAGGCGGCGATTATGTGGAATTCGACTCCGAGGATGTGAACGAAGCATTAAATTGAATGTTTTGCCAAAGCTGGGAACTCGGCACCGGCGCAATTGAAAGTGCTAACATAATCAGGCCCCGTGTAAGTAAAAAAGAAAGCTAACCGCGCTACACTGTCATCGGGTTAGAGAAACCTTGAGGTTCGTGAAGCACTCCTCTTGGAGAGGAGAAGTCCGAAAAATGGGAGATTTTATAGTTGTAGTTAAAAAGGTGCCGTTCACTACCAAAATTGGTTAATGAAGAAACTAGCAACAAGGAAACTTTCTTATACACAAAAAAACGAAAAACCAAATCTTATTAAACTAATTAATTTGATTAAAAAATAATTTAGTTTCCAATTTTAGGAAAAAGACACTCCAAACAGGAAAACATTTTCCCAAGATAAACTCGTAGTTAGCTGTTCACAAAGTATTTTCAGCAAATCTGGCTCCTAAAAAATTCAACATTTAAAACCATGTAAGCTCTCTCGAATTCTCAGACTTTTTTTTGCTGCTTTAAGCTGACGTTTTGTATTAAACAACTGTGTAAAGTTCCCTCTTTTTTTCACACAGCCTAAAGAAGAGATCGTTTTCAACCATGACTTAACGCTTTGGAATGATTTAATCCTTGATGATCCTTACAAAATTCACTATGATTGTTAACCATCATTTTGTTGCTGTTTTATTGTCCCGCACTCAATCTTCTAAACTTGTGGTTAAATGAAGCCTAAATTGCTATAAATTTTAGTAAGTTTGTCTATTTTGGAATTCTAGTATTCACACCAAACAAACTCTCTTGTGTTCTGTTAGTTTTACCAGGCTTTTGCAGTACTTTACAAGTACTTTCAATATAAACGTGAATGAGAATAATACTCTTAAACACTATCTCATTGCCAATCGTAACTTGCAATCGCCTAATTCTTTTGTAATGTAGTCCGAGCACAATTAAAATAATTAGTTTTTGCCTGGAACACTGCAGTTATAATTCCCAGGTTCCTACTAAATCTTACAGCCCGGTATGTCCTAAAAGTGCTGCTCCTCTTTTATGTTGGCTGCCATTCTTCTTATTCTGGTATTAAAATCTTACACCGCTTCTGAAAATATGTAAAACTAGGTGTGATTAATCTAATTCAGTCACTAATGTGCAATTTTCTTTCTATAAGTTTCTTAAAATGACCGTAAAAATATCTTTCACGTTTTAGTATTCTGTAAATACTAATCATGACTATGCTTACGCCAATATATGTATATGAGGAAGAGAGGTAATATAAAATTCATCGTAGCCGTCAATGTCGTTAACACAACTCACTTAACATACAGAGTGGGATAAAACTCTCTAACCAATTTCAAAGGAAGGTTGTAAAGCAAAAAGTGGTCTAAAGGATAGGAAAGTGTTATCGTTAGACGCGGGTAGTCGAAAAGTGTTACCTAGAAAGACCCTTAGTAACCAACAAAGCGTATATTCTGAACAATGACTGTTGTGACCGTACAACGTGTTTTTGAGGCACACTTTCAACTTGCAGGTAGAAAACTGCAGAAGTATTGGTTCAGTAGTGAGAAGTAGAGTAGAAGACCTCGGAGTACGAAAACATCGAAAAACGTCAATGCAGTAAGTTTCATTTTACAGTCCCCGAGGTGACCTACGCGTAAACATGCCGTTGCTCTTTACATGTTTAGTCATACTGCAGACAAATTTCGCAACAAAATCTGTGTTTTTATCTGTATAGGGTGATTTTCGTACAGAATATTTCCTAGCGAAATTGACAAAACCGCCTGAAAATGCGTAGAAACATCTTTTACTGTAGCGATAAAGCACATTTTCTTTTATTGGAATGTATTAATAAACAAAACTGTTTAAACAAACTACGATATATCCTTGAAAAGCTAGTGCACAACAAATATGCCACTAGTTAGTGAGTAAACTTAAGGACATTAGTTCTTACTTTTATTTGACACATGGAAATTATTTCACAAATTTTTGCACCGAATGTCAAGCACTCTAACTGGAAAACGTTTGGTCCCAACAGAAATGTGTCCTGGTGCCTAATTTCTCAACGCTGTGGCTTTGCTTGGACAGCTTTTTTACAGGATCTTGCAATTTTTTCTCATGGAAAATCTCAAGGCTGAGATTTACAAACATCGTTCTGAGACTCACCAAGCCCCACGTAATGCAATACCTCAACAATCAGGTTACCACTTTGGTCGATGCCCTTTTTAAAACACATTAAAATAAAACTTTTGTTTCTGCAGTTTCATTCTGCTGAAATAATTTGAAATGCCTCCCATCATTTTCTTTTATTCAACCTAAAAAATGTTTTTCTTTTAATTATTTCAATTGCGAGTCTACAATCTACTTTTGTTATAAACTAATAAGTAAATTAGTTGAAATTGACGTATTTGCAATGAGTATGACACCATCCACTGACGGTTCTCCACGAGTTACTCGATAACATCTTCTGGCCGTTGTCTCTTCAATCTTCTATCCAAGAGCTGGCGAGGGTAGATGTTGGTAATGAACGGGTTGAAATGATTTAAGGTGCGCATCCTGCTCTTGGCTGCATAAATCTTGATAACTAACTTCCGAGTTGAATGGGATTTTGAGATCATGGCGGAAGGCTTGATTGCTGACATAAAAAGGTGGATCAGTTAGAATGCGCAATGTCTTCGATTGGAAGGACTCCAGTACTTTGGTGATGGATGGCTTACTGCATCCCCACAGTTCAATTCTGTAGGACTATATAGGTGTTAGGATGACTTTATATAATAATAGCTTGCTTTCTATTGTAAGTTTAGATGATCGTCCGATTAGCCAGTGCATACTTCTGGTTTTTAATTGAGTTGTTGTCTTTTGGCTTTTAAATAAGTTCTTTAAGTTAGCCTTTGATCTAGATGGAGTCCCAAGTACTTCACCTCAGTTTTTATTGGGATGGGTTGGTTGAAGGCGGTGACTTGAGGGCATGTATGGTGTTTCATAGTGAAGGTAATTTGACTTGATTTAGCGCTGTTTACTTTAATCCGCCACCTATCGAGCCAGCTTTGCAGGAGATTTAGGTGTGACTGGAGGTTTTGGGATGCGTTATTAGCATTGGTATCAGATGGGTATTGTCTGTGGTTGGAATATCTTCAGTATAGGGAAGATAGAGGAAGGGACTCTCGAACTGAACTTGAAAATGTCTTGAAGTTAGATAGGATTTTAGGAGGAGGAAGATTTGGTGATAAATCTTTCTTTTGATTTTATACAAGAGGCCGCAGCGCCATACCTTGCCAAAGGCCTATTATATATCTAGGAAAAAATGGAAAAAAGACTGCACCATCTTGAAGTGGAATCTAATAACAAAATATAAACATATTTTTATAAACTTTAATTGACTTAAAATTTTCCCATTTAAGTGGTGTTACTTATAATATCTAGACAAAAAAGGTAGGAAGTAACTAAAGTTGCCATTTCTGATTAATATGCAGTGCCTGCTATAACAAATATTTGATGTTGACAGAGGAAGCAAGTGATGCATTGCGTTGTTCGTTTTTGGATTGTTAGACCTTGGTCAAAGTTTGGAAATTCTTGACCTTTAGTCTACCACGATGGTAGACGTCTTTAGAAGATGCGAGTAATTGAATGGACTGTAGTTTTTAAATAAAGTCATTTTAATTAGACGTTTTAAAAATGCGTTATATGCTTTGGGTAATTTTTTATGTGTAAATAAATAAAAATCCACCAAATAAATTTAGTAAGTATAATATAATAGTCGAATAAATGTTATTTAAACTACTGGAAAAAAATATTTAAAACATACATCATTTTCATCAATGTGGTGTTACCAAAATATGTAAAATACTTAAATAATTTAATTAAAAATGTGAGTACAAAAGCTAAATTGAGATATGTAGGAATTAGAAAATCAATGTTCTAAACAGAATAAAAAATTTCTCAAAATCTTAAAGTGTTGGTCAGAAATATATAGTTTCTTTAAAGCTGATAAAAAAAATTATGTTGAAGTCAACATTGCAGGCAACAATGTCATTATTGAGAAATTCGAAAGCTGTAGCGGCTTTTGTAATACTTTCGCATTCGAATTAATGAGATTGTTAAGTTTTATCAAAACTAGAAGTTCTGAATATTTGCGCTTATTAGATATTACTGTAAAAAGAAAATCTGCCATTAATATAGATTTTAGAAAATTATCATCTGATCTCACACGATAATTTGGTCATCTTTAAAGACTATTACCGCCAATCTTTTTGACTCAGGAAATGATTCGTCGTTTTAATTGATCAGCGGATATTGTCTCAACAATTGTCGTTAACCAGTCAAAATAATATTGTCCAAAAATTTTAAGTAGGGCGAGTTCTACGCACATTAGAGGAATTTAGCCAATTCTACGGTGGGGGAGGGGGATAACAGCGCGATTCTAGATCCAACCAGAAAGTAAATCTGTAATTTTTTAATGATTATTTATACTACATTTTGAAATATATACTGTTTTTTCTCTGCAAGTTTTAATAAAAACGCAAGAAATACTTTGTACGAATATCGTGCACTATGCCAAAATCTTTGGCTCAAACTTAGATTTACAGACAAACCTTATATTTACAGGTGGAGTAGACTTGCCTTTACTATAAAATTCCTAATTTTCTATTACTATTTAAAACTTATAAATATATTTTGTCATTTATAATGATATCATCATTTAGAAAGTTTTGGTATAATGTTCTACACTTTTTTGATATGAATTTTTACAGGCTGCTTATCACATTACGTGGATGTTATACGAGGACGTTTTTCTTAAAATTACAGCTGATTATACCCTTACAACTCTTAAATTTACGTGTTTAAAGATATTCTCTCAAATTCTATTTTTCGTTACATTCTTTAGTTTTTGAAACCTTTTATCCGATTTATTTTTATTTCTAAGTTTAATACTATTTCCGTATTTTGTTAAAATATTATGTAATCTCCGACCAGCACCTTTAAGAAAATGATATAAAACACATTTCGACTGTATGTTCCAAGCATCACGTAGTCCTGTTGTCATAAAATGTTTTGATTATGCACTTTTATCTTGACATATGTCTATATTTTCGGCCAATTGAATTTTATGCTACTACTACTAATACGTTCCACAGAAGATTAAACTGGACCATCATACCCCTTAAGACACAATATCAAATAAGAGTACTATAAACGCTTCTCCAATAATCTTGAAAGCTGATTCATCGTATCAGACGATTACAATGCTAGCGTCGTTACTGGGGCTTTAGAGCGGTTACAATAATGTCTGCACATTGTTTTTGGTCAACCAACTGCCCTATTGGCGGTACTGACAGAAACAAGATGGCAAATCTTGTTGACTTTTGTGCCCCTTGATAATTCCTCTAAGTACACATATTCTACCACACTAAAAACCTCCGACCTTAATCGGTAATATAACAAGCTGGTAGAAATTCAAAAAAGTATTAGATGAAAACATTGCATCGGAAGTGCCTCTGAGACCAAAAAAGTAAATCAGTAAAACAACCATCCAACCAACTACATCCATTATATACCAAAGAGACAAACAAAGGTGTTTTAACGATAGCAAAGCGGCTAACTGAAAAAAAGTAGGCTAAAAAATGTGACAAAACTCAAAAGCTTCAGGTTACAAAAATAATGCGGCTGCTGAAAACCTAAAAAGTCCTTTATGTAATATTAGGAATAATGCAGTGCAAGACTACTTAATCAAAATATTCCCACCTGAAACTGGAAAATGTCTAAGAAGTTAAAGCAACCATTGCAATTCATTTTTCCACTCCTAACCAAGTGACCGAAAAAAAACCTTTGCATTTGGAAGTTTTTACTTCATATGCATTAAATATCCCGCAGGAAGACAAACCACATATCCATGAATACTTAGAAACATCATTTCAAGCGAACCTACTCATCGAGAAGTTTATAGTAAAAGAAGTAAGGTGTACTAACTGAGTTACATTATAAAAAAAAAACGGTTAATTTAATAACGGCAAATCTATAATATTCAATAATATCCATAATATCCAAGAAGATCTACTTAAAAGATTTAATCATGTCATAAAAGGTCAAATCGCAAACCACTAGTCCAATTTGGATTCTAAGACTTCTTCTTGTTATTCCACTTCTAGCGGAGATTCGCAATCATCATGGTTATTTTGACTTTGTCTGCTGTTCTTCTGAACTGTTTACTTCCGAGACTAACACGCTACAATATGTCAGGTAGATAGAATAGTTAACAAAATCCAAAAATGGCCAAGAAACCAAAAGATACTGCTCTGCTGCTCTTATAAATATCTCTCAAATATTTGACAAGCATCTGACAAATACACTTTCTGATCATATATAACAATAAATATGCGCCAATCTTGCTAATAAATTCTGGGGTCACTTAAAGAAGTGTTCTGGGCCCAACGCTGTATTTTTTGTGCAGTGCAAACATTCAAATATGTCTAAAGTCATTTAAAAGTTGTTTTAAAAGATTACTTTTACCCTACTCAATAAAACATGACGACTAGTCTTCCTAAACTATCAACATATACCGGAAGCAAAATATGTTGAGTATTTGGGGTCCACCTTGGTCATAGCCTCGGGTGGGAAGAAAATATCTAGACCGAAAGAAAACAATTAGACACTAAATTTAGAAAACTGTACCGATTTGTGCGTCGCCGCTTTCAATACTAATAAAAACAAAGCCCTACTGTACAAAGTAATACTGAAAACTGTCTGGCCATATGGACTACAATTGTAGGGTTCCACAAGTAAATCGAACTTAGCGGTCATGTAATTATTAATAGAGATCTGCACATGCCCTCCAAATCTCAGACTACAAAATCACCCAAATACTTTAGCAGCAATCCTCTTAGTTGGTGAAAAAGAAGCTTGCAGGCTCAAGTGACTCAAACCATTGGACCGATCACATTCGATCAGATTCGATTAGATCTAATTTTAGCTCATACTATTTGCCATATCTTTTAGAAACAACGTATTACAAAGAAATCTGTGTTAAATTTACTTCAAACGAAAGTATTTTCGCATGTATCTGGACACCATTATTATAACCGTATCATACTATAGCAACGACTTATTCGTTATAATAATCAACACTTAGTTTTCTGGTTTGGTCTACAATAATTATAATACATTTTTGATTTACAAATTTTTTTAAAGTTTATAAAAACATTGTTTTCACTACTTTTTCAGTATACCAAAATCAAATTTGTAAAATATAAAACAAGACCTAAATATTATGGCGGAAATATGGGTGTTAAATAATTCCTTTATTTAAAGAAAATCTCGAATTCATTTCCTATTTCAGTTCCATGGCACTGCTGTTTAGTTTACGGGAGGCCACTTTTCCTACGTATGTGGAGGAAAATTTCACGGACCTACCGTATCTCAGTTTAACGCGATCTGCCTCACAATGAGCGACTTCTTTGTTTGCGCTGCCCGCTGCGAGCAATTAAAATTAATAGCGGCCCGTACACGCCGATTAAAATTAAACCTGTCGCCGAAGAGGCGCAATTAAAAGCTCAGAGGAGAGCTAATATCGGGCAGTCCATCAGCGCGATGCCATAAAGAATCCGACAAAGACGGGAACCAATAAGCGACCGTCACACATGAAAGCCTAGTTGCGTATGTCGAGCATACTCCTGCGCGGCCATCCGTGACATTAACTCGCCCGTGGAGGCTGTCAAATCAGGATGTGTTTTGTTGCAGGATGGGAAACGTCGAAGCTTTGTGCGGCACGCTCTGTGATCGCACCTGCTGAAATTACAGGCATCAGTGCGCCGACCGCTGCTGCAGCTACGGGGAGCTTCTGAAAGCTTTAACTGCCTTGGGGACTTCTAAATATTTTTATAATGTAAAAGAATAAAAATATTTTCATTTTTAATCAATGATTCATTTTTTGTGAAGAAAGAGGCAACCAAAAAGATTATAAATTTAATGTGATAAAATACCAAAGGATTTTAAACCAGTTGGGATCACTAAAGAAAAAGTAACCATAACTGTACTATTTTGGTTAAAGTTAAATTAAATCATGGTGTCAATATCTGTTCAGATTAGCTTTTAGAATACATACTTTTTAGTTCATTTAACATTATATCCTCTGGTCTTGATATAAGACACATATTTATAATAACTTTTTATTTTTGGTTTAAATAACTGTTAGTTTTATGTTGTTCAGATATTTAAGTTTAAATTCGCGCTACTTTCTTTCTCTGAATCTTCGCATAAAATAAATATGCATCCCAAAGTATTGTGTCTCTGTTTAGATTACTGCAGGAGTATAATTGATCGCTATTGATCTTCATACTGCACGTCTATTAGTTAAAACAATATACAAAATTATTCTTGTTAACTATACAAATGTACATAAAGCTGATCTTGTAAATGTTCCTTTGTGTATGTTCTTCTTTTAGTGTACCAACTGACTTAAATTGAACGTCTTTTGGCTTCTGTAAACATTAAAAGTTTACATTTGTATAGCCGGTATTTAAGCACATGGCAAATTCCACCAAAAATCAGCAGAAGCGCCGACATTTGTAAACTGGATTTTAGAGAACATAGCAACTGATGATTTTTGCAAAAAAATGCATATCGAGCGATAAAACTATTTTTCTATAATACACTTTGTGAATCGTCAAAATCCATTTATAAAAAACCAGTGCATACACAAAAATGCATAGCTCGGTGTATATTGTAGGCTGGAGAAAGTTTTGGCCTGTACTTTTTTGAGAAAGTTGCCAGCGCTATTACTCTCAATGGTATGTATGTTGATAAACAATTTTTTTTAACAAAATCTACAATTTAAACTTGAATGATATGTGGTTTCGACAAGTTGGAGTCACATGTGAAAAGGCACATGAAACGCTTACCTTACTACAAACCACTTTTCCGTTCGCAGAGGGGTGACAGCGATTGTCCACCAAGGACTTGTGATCTAACCCCTTCCTTTAATGTTAATTGAACTAAAGGGTTTACGTCAATAAACCTGCTACGATTTCATGGTTAAAAAAGAGCATCAGCAGTGCTGAAATGGAGCCGCATTTATGGGAAAGCATTATGAGGAGTCGTGGAGGGCATTTAGCGGCATCGTATTTTATACTGCTACATGCTAAGTTTATACTTTACACTTAGAGCAATAAAATTTGAACCGTTGCAGTATATGTTTTATTCCGATCTCCCTGACGTTGGCCATTACCATAGTAGAGGCATTTCTATCTTCCGCTGTATGCATTAGTTCTACAAATCTTAAACCGGTCCATTCACGGATATTACGTAACTAGGATTGATGTCTTCGCCTGATTCCTCGATGACCTATCTTACCTCTAATTATAAGTTGGGGTATTTAGTATTTTCCCTCTAAGGATGTAATATTTTACAGCATTTGATTGTTGTTAGTGGTTGCCTATCGATTCGAGCTCTTCTAAGTACTTTTATGTTGGAAACGTGATCTAGCCAAAATATGCGCTTCTAGATGGTTTGTTGTGTTAACTTACAGAATCCATGACTCAACTCCGTACAATGGGGTCGACCATACATAACATTTTATCATTCTTCGTTGCAGCTTGAAATTTAGGTTATTGTTACACAGAAAGACTCCCAGTTTATTAAAGGCATTTCGTGCCATTTCTATTCTCTATTTTATCTCTACATCGAGGCCTAGTTATTCGGTGATGGTGTTTTCAAGATATCTAAATTTACTTACGTTCTATTGGGACATCGTTAAGTCCTAATTTAAGATTATAATATAACATATAAATTTGGTTCGTATTAATAGCTAGATTGTATCTTTCTCCAGCTCTGTTCATTCCTCTTAGTAGTAATTGGAGCCTAGTCGTTCCTGTTTTTATTCCAAAGTGAAATAATTCGTCCAATGCTTATTCAAATATGATCTGCTAATATGGGTAAACAACCTTTTGGTCTCAAAATTGAGGAGTTTTAAGATTACGATTAATTATGACAGTATCTAAGGTTATGGTATCAGGATTAGGGATGTTCAGAGGAGATAATGTAACTTATCTTTAACTATTACATCACACTTTTAGTTTACTGTTTAAGAAAATTTGCTCAAAATGTTTACCAACAGGCAAGACAAACGGTAACCAAATATTCCAATTGCTCTTTTTATTCCATAAATCTATATGCAAATTTAATAACTTTCAGTATTGAAGCATTGAAGGGATTTGTGCTTGTTTTGGTCACTTTTAATCCAATGTTCAGTAATACAAATGTTATGCACGTTAGTTATCGGCTTTAGATTTTAATTTTTTTCAATAATGCGACTGACAATAAATCACGAGCTTTTAAATGTGACAACTAGAGCAGGTTCTATGTCTATAACACTTTTATTAATTAAACAGACTAGTAGATGCTACTTCATAAATACACCTTACGTCCAAGGTGTATCTGTTTTTTAATTGATATTTCCTAGATTTGTATACCTTGATTGGCTGAAGTGCCAGCGCACAAATCGCGCACGACGCCGGCAATCTGCATTATTAAATGCAAAATCGATGGGATCTAAGAATGCCAGAAGCACACAACATGGCAACAATACACATTAGCACCCCCGATAGCACAATGGAAGGTAACTAAACGCATGAGAAGGCAGGTTGCTAAATAAAACTCCAGCCGCGGAGTGACATGCGGCGTGGTTCACGCTTAGCGATTTCCATTATAATATGAAACAAATCTTATCCGAACCAGCTTATAGGTAGGCAAGATATTTCAAACTAAACTCACTCACGATATGTCTTATGCACACGCTACGGGTGCCGGCGCTAAGGCGCTCGGAACGAGCCCGCCGCTGAAAGGGTGCGGGGCCGCTCCTTTGGAAATTAGATACTAGGAACTAAGACAACGAAGTGCTAAGACTCTCTATAGCTCACGTGGAAGCTTTGCGAATGATATACTAAATTTTTAAGTCACGAAAAGCAAGCCAATTTGCAACCTCAGATTGATTGAATCTTTTTTTCAAATTTGTGTCTTGTCTCATTGATCCATTTTTCCACTAAGTAGTTGTTTTTTCCAGTTACCGTAATACCCACTACATATTATGTACTTGTAGATCGTTTATTGTTTTTTCAGTGGTCCAATGTTCTTTATAATTTCCTTAAAATTCCTTGCCATGTTATCTGAAAACTACAAAAAATGTTGCCAGCCAGCAGTCAACACATATTTCGTTATAAATTAGTTCTAAGACGTAGCATAAGGTAAAATCCAGTAAAAAAGTTATAAAGATCCGTGCTTAAGAAAAGAGAACTAAATTTGTAGGATAAAGGAACAATGATTTCCTTTGACTATGAGACAGCACTTATAGAACAAGTTTCGTCTGTAATGACGTCAAAGATAATGCAAAATTACATAAAAGCCCCGACAAATATAACGTTTAATAATCAGCTGTCGCTAACGAAAATCAGCAAGAAAGAGATTAGCCGACTAGGCAAGAAAAGATCCGAATGTTTTTCTATAGTCCACTGACTAAACCATACCTTCTTAGTGAGTCAAAAGCGGGAAAAACAATTAATTAAGTAGTTTTCGCTGAAGCTAGCAGTAAAACGCATGTAGTAGAATTATAATTGCTTAAGGACAACCGTAAGTCTTTTAACAGGACAGTGCATGCTTTACAAGTATTCAAATGTAGTAATAGTCGCAAAGAGACAACCGAAAAAAATATTTATTAAAAAAAGAAGTCTAGTGCATATTCTTGGTTGAGTTTTAAACATACAAAGCTTTCTAATATTAGGTAAGGAAAACAAAGCCATACACCAAGCCTTGCTCTCAAAGGTTTAGCCTCTAACTGAAACGTAAACTTTAAAGGTGTACTAAAGACAATTCGAGCTAAAGAGAGATACCAATATTTTGAAAGACAATTCTATTCCGAACACTCCTATTTCTTTAACTTATAAGACTGGTGGTTTATTTTCTCAAAGTATAAAAGGCACAACCAATTCAAATCAGGATAATGTGCAGGTGTTTAATAATGTCAATGTTTAGGTTATGAAAGGCGTTATTTCTTATGTTTTT
The DNA here is from genome assembly GCA_036346155.1 of Sinelater perroti. Classification (NCBI taxonomy): domain Eukaryota; kingdom Metazoa; phylum Arthropoda; class Insecta; order Coleoptera; family Elateridae; genus Sinelater; species Sinelater perroti. The sequence goes on along the minus strand of JARFIY010000167.1, from coordinate 1,979,967 downwards.
AAGTCATTTGGAATATTTAGGTCCAAACTGTTGTTGGTACCAAGATGTTATAGCAGTGTATCTTTAGTCTAACCTACCAGATTTTACAATTTGATTTTTAAAAGTAATGGAAGCAAAACAGCAACACTTCGAATGTCTTGATGAATATCGTCCCACAGAACTTTGGTTTGAACCGTCATTTATCCTAGGAAAAGTGGCTTCGTAATAATTTTCATGAAAATCTATATCAAAAAAATTCAAACCTTAAATGTAAAGCATAATTTCATATTTTTAAATGCTTAATTTAGCAATAAATGCGCTATTTAAGCCTCCTTAAATAAAAAACGTTAGAGCATTATTTTGCTATCTTAATGCTTTCTTACTAAAAGCAAAAAATAATGGAAACTACGGCTATTTTCTTGCTGTCCTATTTGGAGAGTCATCTATTGGAGGACGCAAGCTAAGTTCGAAAAGTTGGCCGCTACCTCAGTTAGTAAAAGTTTTAAGGGCTCAATACTTGGATGCCTCTTAAACCACAACCTGCTGAAAGGCAATTTTTGTGGCTAACAAAATGGAAAACATTTGTTCCAACCATATTTAAGCATTTTTGGCTTTGTGACTTGGCGCAGTGTTGTATTGGAAACTCTATCATTGATTGAAGAACATTATCGCTTCAAAATGTTTTGCTTATGAACCTAAGAGTGTTTCTTGGTACACTTTAGCTGAGGTCTTTATCGTTATTTCTCCATAACAAATTCCTTATCAAATCACCTTCTTAACCAACTGTGAAGCTTTTTGGAAACTAATTTTTATTAATAAACATGTCCCCCCACACTAAAAAGAATGTAACTATTTTTTCGTGGGCGTACCACTCGAGTAGTTTTTATTCATCTAATTCCCTTTGGAAACTCTGCCAGCAAATGTTTTATTCTACGATATGTTTATAATTCTAAATTACTTCTAATCAGGTAAAACATAGATCGTAGTGATATTTTTATTTCTCTGATTATATTTTTCTTTCGAAGCGGATTCGGACGAATCAGTTCACGTATTGCAATAAATGTTGCTAAAGTTCAAACAATATGTTGCCAACCAGACTTTTTCTGATCATTTCTACACAATATTGCTTTGAAATGAGCAATAATACAATAAGCAATCATCAGGCTTATTCCAAGCTTTTGTAAGGTCTAAAAAACCTTCTTTCTCCATAACAACTTTGTAAAGCACAATTACTGCAGTGTGGTTTTCTTTATTAGCTTATTTTATGATTAATATTTGTAGTACTAGACCCAACTTAGCGCGTTTTTAACAGAAAATTGTAAATATTAAGGGTACTGTAGTTTTTTAATTGCCGCCATTAAGCAATTGAAAGGGTTGCCGAGTGATTCTCACGATCTCTTGCTTTTCGTTGACTTACGTCGGAGAAAATTAATTTTTTAGGTTACCAATTTGTAAATATAAAACACCTCTTTTGAATTTATTACAGAACTGTTTTTATGTTTTAAAACATTAATAATGACCAACGATGCTTTACATTTTCTGAAACCATCTAAAAACAACCGACTGCATACATTTTTCTCAACTATATCAGAACAACTATCGTACATATTTTACACAAATTTCGTTGTACAATAAGATATTTCGTAGCTTCTGTCAAATTTTTAGTGGCGTTTTGTATGAGCTGTTTCCTTAAAAGCTTAATTTGTCCCCTTAAATATTAAAAATACTAGGGAGCCAGAACAAAGTAATTTCGAAAATAACCCTGTACTTTCGTACAACTTTGGTAGTTCTCAAGTATCAGCCTCTACTTATTTCTTTAATGTTTACGGAACTTTACGTAGATATCATCTATGGAAAAGTGTTTCAGACCACTAAAGCAATTATGCTAGTAAAGTTTTAGTGTACTAAAACTGTCAATTTATTACAAAAGTTAAATTATCCTTATTAATTTATTTTGTCTTAAATAAATCTGGCAACTTCATTTATTTTCTAAAGATTTTTTATTTCAAATAATGCACCACAAAATGTTTGTACTTTCTCAAAGCACTAAAAATTCTAAAAACTGTTATCTATTTGGGCAATCTGAATTAACTTAGAAAATAAAAAAAGTACATCAGCTGATCATGGAGCTGTTAAAATGATTCCAAGCAATTACCAAAAGTCATTAATTTAAAATTTATTTTAGCAGACTTCTTGCGATGAACTTTCAATATAGTCGTTGATGTATCCATATAAGTTATGGAGTAATGAAAATTCTTTACAAAAACTTTATCTGTCAAAAAAATAAAAACGCCCACATTAAATGCTTGCTGAAAAAAATTAGAACCCGAATCAGTCCAAATATAAATCTAACGGAGTAAGAGAAAGCCAAAATGGGTATAACAGTATAAGAAGACTTTTATTATGTAAATATCAACGGCATTTAAGAATTACTGGTGGAAGACTTTTCGACTTACTCTCTGAACCATATCTTTTTTGTAAGTGTTACTTTTCAGCCTTAAAACATGATGTTGTCTATTGCACTGTTCGACCCCTAATGTTTCGTTTACAACTTCAACGACTTCTAAAATCAGGCTGCTATTTTGCGCGTGTTAAGTCGTGTGTGATAGGGTTGGTAATGTAAGACCTGCCTCTTCGGCAATTGCTTGTGTCAGTATTGGATTTTTGTTGTATAACGCTCCACTTTTGACAGAAAACCAAAATATATGGCACTCATCAATTCTGTTAATTTTTTTTATATTTCTGAATATTCAGTGCTTCCTGTGCTATCTTCAGTAATACTTCTTACAGTTAATTTTTCTAAGTTATTGTGATAAATGTCGCCGATGTTCTTTTATATGCGTCATACCCTTAATGAACCTTATTAATTACGCCTTTCACTAGTTAAAACAAATCGTTATTTTGTAATAGTGGTAGATGGTTTAAACTTGCTTAAAAGCATTCCTATCTACCCCGTAACTCAATTGCATTTTGCATAAAGATCATTAGAATGATTGCTCTTATAGTATTAATCCTCACATAACCGTTTGTTTACAAGGGTTGTTTTTATAACTGCTTTCATTTTTGACTTAGGTAATGATTTAGCTTAACGTAAATGTATCGATATGTAAGAGGGTTTATCTGTTGAGAATTCCAAGATACTAATTCTAGAAGCTTTCCCATTTATTTAAAATGCTATTTAAAATAATTATTATATATACATATGAGTAAGATTAAGAATTTCCACACTACAGAAAATTAAAGATATTTTGTGAATTTAAATATTGAAGAAAGGGTATTAAGTTTTTAGATTCCAAAAGTATTTGAATCAATGAATAAGGTGTTACCCATTCAGCGCACAATATACCACATATAGTATGTTCATTATATCTATTATAGCAACTAAATACTAACGTATGTTAAAGAATGTTCAGAAAGAAATTCGTCCTTTTTATGCCTCTTATGCTTTAATTGTTACACAGAATACAAATACCCATAATTTGCTAGACAAATATACCACCTACTAGTTGATAGAATACATCTTAATCGGTCTATAGCGTCTCTGCCCCAATTTTCTGCAGTGGGACTTTAAAGGTCTTGGTACACGTTATCGAGCTATCTCGTGTATTGTAGTAGGTTGATTTTGAAATGCATATTTGTTGGGTTGTTTGGTCCTATCCACTATATTCGCATGCGCTTGATAATATTAATTAAGTCAGGTTTCTTTAGAATAATTTTAGTTCCGTATTAGATTCCCGCCGCCATTCTTTAGTGTTTTTTAAAAATTCTCCTAGTTTTCGTTCTTCCCTTTTTACTAGAGGCCATAGATTAGAATGGGTCTTATATAGCTTCAGTTTGGTTCTTCTTGGTATTCATTTTGTTTTAAAAATGTCATTTGTAGCAAAATTAGCTCTTTCAGTAGTGTTTTGATAGTAATAGTTTTGGTTATATCTCCTATACTCATTAATTGTTTGCATGTGGTTTTTCTTTCTATTTATAGTCTCTCGATTTCTTGTGGTTTTTATTGTTTTTCTTTTTTTAATACTTAAAAATATTATGTTTTGTCGGTTTTCTATGTGCTTCCATAATGTTTTTTTCTGGGAGCAGAAATGTAAAGAAGTTGAAATGCACATAAGTGGAAGCAGAATATCGGAAGCGTAGGGATTTATAAGTAATGTGAGAGCAGAGCACAGAGAAAAGAGCAGACTATTTAGAGTAGAAATTAATGAATGGAAGAGGTATTTCCAAACGTTGCTAAAAAGAATACAGAATTGAATATCACAGCCCACAAGAAAAAGAATTATGTAAGGTCGGACAAACACATCAAAATAAAGAAAGAACAAGTAAGGAAAGGTATTAAAGTTGTAAATCAACAATACCAGGAGCCATACCAGAAGAATTAGTTAAAGCATGAACAACAAAGCTATACAAAATAATTACTAAATTAATAAATAATGCCATAAATGGTAAAGATATACCAAAAAAATGAAAAATGGGTTATATAACACCGATGTATAAGACAGAGAAAAGAAATCAAGGCAAAAACTATTGTCCAATTGCAGTAACTAATGTCGTTGATAAAATATTTGGAATAATAGTGAAGGAACTAATACAGCAGCAATACATCGAACAAGTCGAAGAACAATGTAGATTCTGGGCCGGAAAGTCCTGCGTATATAACCTCTTTAGTTTAAGTTTATTAATATAGAAGAAGCTAGAGACTGGGAGAGAACTACACCAAATGTTTCTAGACGTAGGCAAAATCATACGATGATGTACCCCAATAAAATCTATGGAAAGTGCTAAATAACAGCAGCATAAAATACTAGTTATAGCCGTGCAAAACCTAAATAAAGATCAAAAATCAAAAGTAAAGATAGGAGCGAAGCTGACCACAACATTTCAAATAACAAAAGGGTTGACACAGGGCTGCCAACATTATTTAAAATATATATCAATAAAGTACTAGAGAGATGGAGAACAAAATGTAAAAGAATAGGAGTACCAATAGAAGAAATCTCCACACTTTACACGTTACAATTTTCGGATGACGGGGTTATCGTAGCGCAAGACAAAGAAGACTTAGAATATATGGTAAGAAAAACCGAAGAAGAATATACAAAATGAGGATTGACAATTAACACAAAGAAATCAAAGTATTTATGTATAGGAAAAGAACATGGCATGATAACTCTGGAAACAGGCGAGAATATAAGAGCGTGCTCAGAAGTGAAATATCTAGGAGCTATGATAGGTAAACAAGGACTATAAAAAATAGAGGTTAAAGAAAGAATGAAACAAGAACGACAAGCAATTGGCCATTTTAGTGGAATTCTGTGGGACAAAACTAGACGAAAGAATACAAAAGACGTATATATAAATCAACAGTCCAGAGTATAGTATTGTATGAAGCAGAATTATGGCAGTTAACCGAAAGGCACAAGACACAGTTAAAAGCACTAAAAATGGATTATTGGAGAAGGGTAGCAAAAATATCAAGGTTAGAAAGGAAAAGAAACGATTATGTAAAAGAAGTAATTTTAATTAATAACGACATAGAAGAAGAAATAGAAAAACGTCAATTATTATGGTATGGACACGTAAATAGGATAAAAGATGATCGAATACTAAAGAAAGTAATGAGGTGGCAACCGAAAAAAGTCATAAAAGGGGTAGACGACAAAAAAGCTGGGAGGAAAATATGCATCACTTACTGCTAAAGTGATCCGTAGAAAGATAGACAACAGTGAAAGGAGATATTTGGCGCCGGAAGACTCGGATAGAGGTCATAAAACGGTAAAAAGAGGGAGAAAGTGTTTTTTCGTCGTTGTCATTTTTATTGTCAAATGTTTGATTCTTATTTCTGAATAAGTAGATATGTGGTATAGGATTCCGTTATATGATTTGATCTACTTAAGGGTGATGTTATTTTAATTAGAATCAATTGTTTCATTTCTTGTTTAGGGCTTGCCATAGTGAATTATGATATCGTAGGTTTATTTATAGTCTTCAAAAACACTATGTAGATCAATACCATACTCCCTTGCTACTATTTCCCATAATTTGAAAGTCTGATCTGTGGCGAATTTAAAACCCGCTTGATAGTTTCCTATATTATTCTCTACATGTCTTCCAATACTTGAAACAGAACTTTGTATGTTATGTTAAGAAATCAGATTCCTCAGTATTGGACCATACTGCTTTACCTCCTCATAATTTAGATATCTGATAATTGCAATAATGATTTCGATGTAACAACCCCTCTTTCGGTTTGGGGGCTGCATCAAAATTACAAATTTTGAAAAAAAAACGTTCTGATAGTTGTCTGGTTGATTTTTAAGCCAATAGAAAAATTTCTAATACCAAGCCTTGGGAACTATTTGTACGCAAAGCGAAATTCTTTGATTTTTCGATAAAGAAAGTAAATCAAGGAAAAGCTATTTTCCTACACTTCACTTCAGTAAAACCATGCAAGTTAGTGCAGCACAAAAGAACGATAGGATAAATGGTAACAAAAAATTTAAAAGTCGTAGCATCGACATAGCCCACTTTAAATATTTGCTAGATTTTTTGACCTGCTGCGGCGATTTTTTGCGCAAACGTGCTATCAATACCATAAAGGTAATTTGTTGCAGAAAGTATGAAGGCGGCCAAAATATGCTAAACTGCGATTAACTTTCGCGCACATAGCGAAGCATTTGCATAAGCAACGCGGAAAAAATTAATACAATAGTAAAAGCATGAGCGCCTAATCTTGGCCGCCGTATTAATTTGAGCACGGAATCCGGCAAAAAACAAAACATTTGTTTGCTTATTAGGGGGCGCACGATTGCGCCGCGGAAAATTTCGGCGCTGTTGCTAGTCGGCGTCTAGTTTACGAAACGTGAGCAGTATCAGATCCGCCGCCGAAACGTGTGCATATGAACTTACGGCTTGGGCGCCGCCGGCATTCTCGCAAAAATTAGCATTCGTTATCGTGCGCGCGATAAAGCTGAAAGCAGGCATTAAATTTATTTATTTACTTTTTGTACGAATATGCAAATACGCGTTTGAAAAATCTGAAAGGTCGTTCACGTAATATCGGAGCTTTCATGTCGGCTGGGCGCTTATATAAATTAGGGGCGAAGGATTTGCCCGCGCTAGGACTAGTTTCGCCGTGGTACAACGCGGCCGTTGGTTAGGCAGCGCAAAAGCTTCTGTGCTGCTGCTTTCATAGCATGATTGATTCTTCAAACCATTTAGCACATAAAAATCCATTCGTTTACGAAAAATGCTGTATGTAAGATTATCGAACCCCCACAGAAATGTTTAGGCTAAATCAGTAACTATACTTCGAAGTCTTGTCTTGAAAAGAACGAGTAGATAACTGCAAGTGTCTTTGATAAGATCTACTTTTCGTAAAATTTAAAATATATGGAGAGCTTCCAAAAGTACATTTTTTACTTAAATATTCTTCGATTCCAATATGGAAACATTCTAAAAAGTGCACCATTAAACAAAAAAAAAAAGAAATAATCTGATAGCGTAAGAGATATTGGGTGGGTTGTTCGGAAAGTTCAGGCCGATTATTAAGCAAACTTAAAGACAAAATTTTTATGACGATGTTTATGTATTCACTATTTTATTCAACAACATTTTCCCATCTTTCATGAACTTGAAGGTTCCATCCTTTCAGAACTTTTTAGGTTTCTGGGGAAAAACTTTCCAATATGTTTTTTACGACTTCCAAAAAATTGAAGTTTTTACCATTAGTCGAATTTTGTAAATATCTAAATAAATGAAAATCTAAAAGTGCAATGTCTGGTGAAGATGGCGGAGAGGCAGCACATCCCAACCAAGCTCCAACAATTTTTGTCGGATAGTTAAAAGAATATTTGAGGTCTAGCGTTACCCTAATGAAATACAACGCCATTCCTGTTAGCTGAATCGCTATCTCTAATTCGTCTTTTTCAGAATAGTACTTATTTGGATTTATTGACTGGTCGTTCGGTAAGAGCTCATAATACAGGAATATTTTCTACTTCCACTCTTCCGATGAGGAGCAGCTTTTGGGGTGGCTAATGGTAATTTTTTCCTCAATATTGTTGTAAATGATCTATTTTTTACCTTCCGTCAATGACTGCTTCAAAACAGTGCGTTTTACAGCGCGTCACAGATATAATGCGATCTAATAAATTTTTCTTGGTTAAATTGCGGGGAAGCCAAACATCGTAACGATTTACGTAACCAAGCTTCAGTAAATGTTCTTGGACAATGGTTTTCGATATTTTTAGCTAAATTTCGATGGGTGTCTTGATTTTCTCATCACCAGTAATGAAAGATTTACTCAAAACTTGTTGGCTTTAAGGTCGAAATCACCTCCTCTAAACTTTCGTAAAGTTCTTTCAGCTAAAGAACTGTCTTCGTACACAGCGCATATCTATTTTGATGTTTATCTATAATTTTTGCCGTTTTGGCAATAGAGAAGCAGTAAGTGTCTAAAATGTCCTGTTTTCTCCTATCTTTAAAAAGGTACACAAATGGCACAAATAAATTATTATAAAGAACCTTTTAAAGATGCTTTAAAATAACGGCTATAAGAATATGTACAAAAATCGTGCGTTTTTTATAACTGTATCGTATTCTGACATTTTCTAATATCATCTAGTAGAAATCTGAACAATCTTAAATTTTCAGATATATAGTCAGATGTTGGTTATCTAACAAGGCTTACAATCTTTCAAGTTGTTGATAATGTACTTCAGAATTTATTATACGACTTTCTAAAGTCAACTTTTCGTAAATCAAATTTTCGTATTTCATCATATACACAAAATAATCTCGTTTTACAACGTTCACGTTTGACTAGACGATTTAGAAACTATCTTCAACTTAGGTGCTGCTTTTGGAAGTCGGGATTATTCACAGATCCATTTTTAGTCTCCTGTAACATGTCTCCTAAAAAAGTAGCAGCTAATGGCAAAAAAGTGACATCAGATTCTAAATTGAGGCTAAACATGGTTTTCGCTCAATTCATTCGCAAATCTTATAAACCATATTTTAAAGAAGTATCTTTAAACAAGCCAAGAGGATAGTTATCTTAAGTTTGTTTTTTATGGCCCTCTTTGTCCAATATTCCATACAGTAAGTTGGTTTCTGATCTTCCAAGCTTGTCTCCACTTTGAAACCATCGGAATCAGCGTTGTACTACACGTACGTTTACTAAACCTTCCTCCAATTTCACATGTCTTCTTAACTGCTTCGGTAATACTAAAGTTTTACTTTAAATAATATCGTAGCATCACACGTATTTCCAACACAGCATGGTAGAATCTGTACACCACCTGCTTAGCCATGCCTTAACAGACTGGCGTCTAGATTCGCGTGACTAGTTCGCAAATAATTTTCACAAGGCATAAGTAATAGAGACGCGAGCTATTACAATACAGTGTTGTTACAAATGATTAATCGGTTTTTAATGTCATACAACTTCCCGACCACGAATCGTACTCGTGCTAACGAAGTAAAGAAAGACCGATCTTACATTTTAAAATCAGGTTGCATCACGACCTGCAGTTTTGTAATGCTGATTCTACAGAACAAGGCTTTTTGTGGTAAGCCTCTAGCATTTACTACAGTGCAGCGTGGTTTTCGACGACAGACCACCAGAACACTGACAGTTTAAGGATACAGGCTGCCTGCGTAAAAGTAAAAGCAGTGAACGACAAACTGTTTTTAATAAAGCGGTGAAAAGAGTTTGGGTGTGTTACGAGCGTAACCGTGCCAGCCGCTAGCTTAATGTTCCACAGGCAACTATTTGGAAAGTTTTGCGACAACTGAGGTTAAAACCATACCTGTTGATTACAAAAAAGAAATGGTTAAAACTCTGTTTATGTGCTGCCATTACCAACAACACTGGTTGAGTTTTAAAAGCGCTTTAACTATAAAGCGTTATCGGCGAATTGGCTTATCGCATAGAATTATGGGAAGAGGAGCAAGCATTAGATATTTACATACATAGTTCGGTCCTGTTGTACCCGCAGATGTCATTTTAGATTCTTCTGGATCTTCCTTTTCTATTTTTGGTTGTCGGTTTAACTTGCGATATCCTTGTAACTCTTCTGTTGTTGTTCATGCGTATTAAGTGACCAAACTATTTTTTGTGTTATAATTTTATCCATAAACGCTCTCACATTGACTCTGTAGGAAAAAGCTTTTGGTTTTATAGAATACGGAAAGTGTCTTCCAGTAACTGCAGTGTACTGTGCATTTCAACGACAGTACAACACAAAGCTACCAGGTCACAAAAGTATTCTATGATAGTATAATAGTTTAAGGACACTATTGGACCATTAAATGTTTTTAATAAAACTGGGAAAAGAGTTAGGGTGTGTTTCGAGCATAACCGTGTAATTGCAAGTTAAAAAGTATTACAGACATTTAAGGTTGAAGCTATGCTACAACTCTTGAAGCATTTATAGCACATTGATTACATCAGGTCTGTTTTTTTGGGAAAATGGGAAAATTTTTGGTTTCAGGTCTATCAATAGAAAATACAATAATGCGTCTCGAATAAATTAGATTATCGCATAGACGTGTCGCGTGACAAAAAGGGCACACATTAGTCATTTACATACATACATAATCTGGTCCTCTTGTATCTGTAGGTGTCTAGGTGGTTAAGTTTTTTTGTTGTTATTTGTTCCTAATCTAGATTTTACAGTTCTTTCTATCTTTGGCCATTTATATCACTTCGTTTTAAGTTACTTCCTTTCTTGAAGAATTTATAGGACACTGTCATTCTAGGTTCTTGAGGACTTAATGTGCTGTCTGTTGTTGCCTTAACATCTTAAATTTTGTGTTCTAATTTTATCCTTTAAGGCCCTTAAATTGTACCCTTCTTTGATCTCTTTGTTTTTTATTTGTTTTTTTCTGATCTTCTGGTCCCATTCATCTTTCTTAAAAATCTATTTCTGCAACTGGTAATCTTCCTTTTTCGGTTCTTATCACAACTCAGTTTTTGGTTTCCTGAATAAGAGTTGGTTGGTAGATATAGCAAGTATTGTGTGGGCTGGCGCTTATTTTGATTTATTGTAAGCACTGCATCGATTATCTTGGTATTTAGTCCTTTTTCTGTTTTATCTTTCCTTTATATGGTACTACACTACATAGTTTTAAAGTTATCTTTATAATTTGTGTTAAGTTGTAAGTTATAGTTCGTTAGCAATTCCTTCCAAAATATTTGTACAAGTTATTATCTGTATCAGAACAAAACATTACATCGTCTAAGCCTTCATAGACTTTTGCTGCCACATACAATAAAAAAATCTTTCTATAATTAAAGCATTCTTTTATGTTCCCCTTATTGCACTACTCCATTTGTTCGGTATTCTCTTAAACTATCAAGTTAAGTTTAGCATCTTGTGGAACTCTAGTATACATTAAATAATTGTAGTTAATTTAGACCTTTTAAAATATAATTTTTTAAAACCCGATTAATGATTTGTAATAGTTCTTTACAGTTATTTAACTGTTACAAAGTAAATTAATTGCAATAAAATACAATAGGTAACCCTTGCTGCATAATATCTTTATTATTATCTTTATAATAACAAATCCTTAATCAGCAAAATTTATAACACACTAAAATAGTTTCAAAATAGTAGAAAATAGTACGTGATATAATTATTTAAAAGAATAAATTCATAAAATAGTGCAGGCAACCCCGCTAAATACACTTTTAATATACACTTCTTTGCAACTACTAAATATTTGAGTAACCACTCATTTTAACGTTAAATTTGTATAAGGCAGTTAATTAACAAATTAAAATCTATTTTCATCCAAATTAAAAAGGCTTGATGACTCAAATTCTCTAGTACTGTATTGAAAGAAAGAGTTTATATCTATTTAGCCTCATCAACTGATTCAATTGACGTTTCAAGTCATTGTCTTTTAAAGTTTAAGGTTTCCTTCTAGGCTTCGACCTCATATGAAGTCTACGATGTGCAAATAAAAAGAAAATCCATTTAAAATTCTAGTCGTGATGCTGAACTACAAATTTCCTAACCATAGGGACATATAAGTGTCAATTTCTCATTCCTAATCGACCTTTTTCTCGAGGCACCTCCGGTGCAGCCATCGCGGGAGGAATGCAGCGAAAGAGCAACACGAGCGCCGCTGCACAATGAAGTTAACGAAACGCAGTCTAAAGAGGTATCGAACGTATCTGCATATTACGTGAATTGCATACATAAAACCAATTTTCAAGATGTTCAGCACTGACACCGGCGAATGAGGGCCCGAAGGCAGCAATCGGTGTGAAATGGCTGCACGGCGTGCACTGGCGCGGTGCACGTCCCGCCGTATGAAGGTTAAGCAAGTATTTGTACTTTTAATAGATAATTACAGGTAGCATAACGTAGCAGGCAATTTGCGAAGATCTCGTACGCCGGATACTATGTAATTACAATAGGTGTGTGTGTGCATGAGAATCGCGGATAATTCAAACATGGGCTTATACCAAGTAAACGTTTGTAGGCAATTAGCAAATAGCGATTGGGCTCTCCAACAAGAAATGCAAAGATCCGATCTCGCCTACGTTTGCAGTGCTACTGATGTTGGCTATGTCTTCTGTAAGCAGTAAGCTACTCGAAAAATAATGTAGTGGATGAAAAAACGGCATTTATACCCCAAGAAAAAGTGAGGATTTTAACGAAAGTAAAGGTTAACAAAGAACTCAGATTATCAGTAGATTTTATTTTGAAGTAGCTGTTGTTCTTAAAAAAAATTATAAATAGTTTACGAGCTTGCGACTAAAGTTTTAAGCTCATGATTTTTTCTTCTACAAACTGCTATTATTTCAAGTCAATTAAATCTTGCGCCCTGTTTTTTGTACTCTTTAAAATAATCAAATTGTCTTTTGGTGATGCATTAGAAATCTAAACTACCAGGTATTTAATATCAAGTTTATAAGTTACATAATAAATGTGTTAGAAACCTAATCAATTGTTTTAATTTCTAAGATACGTACAATAAATTTTAAGACATAAATAGTATTTGTAGGTTTTTTATTTATAATCACAATTATTATTAAATAATTTGTGTAGGCATCTTTTCTATATATGATGTATCTGGCGCCATAATGTTTTGATTTAATCAAAATTTTGGGATGGAAAAATCTCTTATCGATACGGCGCAGTGAGAATATTCCATTTCTTATATGGCAAGCACCATTATCATTTGACAAAATTTTTTTTTCCATTAAAAATTCAGCTGCTACATTACATGTTATATATTTAAAACAAATTCAAATGTCCCAAATAGATTGTCAAAATTCAAATTCTGTGTTTTTTGTAGTGAATGACTACTTTTACGAAGCAAATTTGTTTATCATCAAAAAATCTGCTCATTTCTGAAGTAGTTCAATTTCTACGCTTTGGTACTCAACCATACTAACAGTAAGTAAAGATTTTTTCCACATTCTTTTCAATCTTTGCCTTTTCATGTAGTTACCACAAGAAGTTCACAGGTTTTTAGTAAAGACCTTTTACAGACGAAATATGGTCTAAATAAAGTCAATTGTTTTTACAAACTAAAATATTGTCTCAGTATATTTTTGTCTTTTTGATTAAAAATCGTTCATTTTCAACCTTTGGCCTTAAGCATCGTTATAGAATTATTTTTTAAACATTTAAAAAAAAGATGCAATTTACAATAACGTCCTGTAGAGCATGTCTACTAAGTGTCTGTCTTCCTGAAATACTAATTATAGATAATATAACTATGTATTGTGGCATATACTGCTTAAATATCCAAAGAAGTGTCCTTTCTGTTACGAGTATCTAAGATTGGGTTAAAATTACACTTAAAGCTGGACTAATTAGTCTTCAATGGTAACGCAAGACCATATATTGATACTCCATTCCTCACAGTGGTAATATGTATTAATGACAATCTCACAGTTCTTAGTAAGTTTACTATTGATAATTTTTAGAGATATTGGTTACAAATTTACCTAAATATTGGTTCACCACTCTTAAAGGGCAAAAAACAACCGTCACCAACTAGCTCCTCATAAAAATTCCTACCACACTCGCGTGAGTATAAAAGCAAAAGTGCACGAGCCAGTAACTTAAATTTTAGAAGATGTCCACCGCAGTTGTGGATGAAACGTCAACGAATTGTAGCCATGTTTGGAAACTAAACGACATTTTATATTCCAGTACCTTTCGAGTTCTTGAAGTCGTTAAATTAACACATACCTCAATAAATTCGTAGGATGATTGTTAGATTGACAAATACATATAATTTTTAGGAAGTATTAATCTTCAAGTAATACGTGTTAAAATTTAAAGATAATCTGATGTTTAGTTCACAAATTACAGTGGTTTTAGTGACGCTATTTTTGTGATTTTCAGAACAATTGAAAATCTGAATTTCGTGTGTTGATAAAGCATTGCTGTTTAATACCTTTGAAGCAAAGCAATGGTTTGATAAGTATTATTCGGACTCTACTCTATCGAGACAAATGATAGAGAAGTGGTTTGCTGATTTTAAACTCAACTGTACAAACACGCTCTGGTAGCCCAAATTCTGCAGATGTTCCAGAAAACACAAAAAAATTTAGAAAATAGTTTTGGACGATCATAAATTGAAGTTGCGTAAGGTAGCTGACACCTAAAGATATAAAAGGGCAACGTATTAACTATTTTATATAAACATTTGTCCATTAGAAGTGGGTACCGCGTTTGCTCACAGTCAATCAAAAACAACAACGCGTTAACGATTCAGACCGCTGTTTGGAGCTGTTTCAACGCAACAAAAAGGATTTTTTATGCTGTAAATAACAGTGAATGAAACATGGATCCATCACTGCACTCCAGAGTCAAATCGGCAGTCAGCTGAGTAGACAGCAAAGGGCGAAAGCCGCCCAAAGAGAAAAAAACGTAAATGTCAGCTGGTAACGTTTTGGGCTTCCTATTTTAGGATGTGTACGGTATTTTATTTATTGATTACCTTGAGAAAGAAAGAACCATCAATAACAAATATTATATGGCGGCATTGGTGCGTTTGACGGAAGAAATTGTGAAAAAGCTAGCCCAATTGAAGAACAAAAATGTGCTCTTTCACCAAAACAACGCACCGTGCCACAAATCGAACGCAACAATAACAAAATTCTACGAATCTCACTTTAAATTGCTTTCCCACCCACCGTATTCTCCGGATCTGGCCCCAGCGACTACTATCTGTTTGCAAATCTAAAAGTAATGCTCCAGGGAAAGATATTTGTCTCCAATCAAGAAGTAATTGCCGAAACTAAAGCTTATTTTGAGGCCAAAGATAAATCGTTCTACAAAAAAGGCATCGAGCGTTGGAATGAATGTATCACTCTTGAAGGAGACCATCCTATTAAATAAAGTCGAATTTTGCCTAACAGTTGTTGTTTTATTAGTCTTTCTACGCACTTATTGAGTGATAGATGATTATGATAATTAACTAATAGATTTTGATTCTTTGCAGCCGTATAACTTAATATTGCTGCTTCGGTGGTTACAAATTGAGTAAAAATATTACTTTTTTACTTTCAACAGTCGTTCAGTCTTAGATAAAAAAAACCAACTGATGGTCTTCTTAACGGTAACTTTTTTAAAGTCTCTCTTAATGGTGTCCTTCAAAAGTCAAATACTCATTTTTTGAATGTAAACAAAGTTTCATAATTGCTAGTTTTATTATATCATTATTATCGTCATAACTTGATTTACTTCATATCATATACTGTATGTTTAAAGTGAAATACTTTAGAACTTAGACTCGACGTGACTTATATCCTAGTGGTATCATATATATTAAATTAGTATTAAAAACAATGTTGTAACTTTTTATTTTTTATGGATAATGTCATTGGCACATTAAAAAAAACTTACAAAAATTTTTCAAGTCTTGCAAACTTTTAAAGTTGTAGTAATAGAAGAAATATATCAAATTTCTTCTAATGCAACAGTATCAAAATAAAAATATCACAACTAATATTCACAGCCTAACATATCCTCCTATGATCTATTTAATCATTCTCTGTAGAAACATTGCATGTTAGCTTTTGTATAGAAGTGTTCTGTAGTATCGAATCAAGTTTTGTTTCTATTCTTGAACAAGTATACATATTTAATGTAGAAAAATTGCGCGAAAGATAGAATCTACTAATAAAACCAAACTAAAAAACATTTGGCACAAAATCATCCAGCCAATAATTTTATCATATAATACAAGAAACAGTTGTCACTCGGAGAGTTTCAAATACATTTTTGCTCCCTCAGTGAGGACGTGTCAAGGAGCTGTCAACTCAACATTTAAATTCTAACTCTCTGTAAAGCCTTAAATTATTTTAAGGGCCAAAAGTGATATGTTTCCATTGAATGGAACTCAAAATTGCAGTTACCCGAGGTATTCGTAATTAAAAATTAAATGTCTGGAACAGGTAATGTATTGTTTTCAGTACAGCCAAGATTCAACTACAAAAAAAACTCCTATAAAAGTAGTTATTGCCAAAATAATAGAGTTGGATGTAGTTGCAGTCCGACCGCTAACAATATGAAAACTTTCAAGTTATTAAAATAAAGTATCTACAACAACAGAAATTCAGCTAGATCATGAACCACAATAGTGATCTGAATCTCCAGATTAAAGTATCAAATATCAGTAGAAAAGTATCAAACTAATATTCTGAAGACTGGTAAATGCAGTTTTATACGTTAATCAAGTTATTGGTAAAGCCGATGCCAATTGTAGAGAATGATATAACTATACATGATTCATTGCGCTAAAAACTCCGCCAAATGGACATTGGGGAGTCTAAAGAAGAAATGCGCGGATCATATTTTTGACAAAATTACATGATAGTGATAAATTTTGATATCTTAGTTTGAAGCCAAATATCTAAATGTTTTCAACGCCTCAAAAGATAGATTTGCAAAAAAAAGCTGCTGGTAAAAGCATATACTCCAAATCTCATTAAGTTTGCTGCCAAGAAGACTAAGGATAACTACTCATTAATCGACATTAATAATGAGGTGAAAACATAACCGAGAGCATTAGAACATTTTAATGAGAAGTCCGAAAAAAGTGCATTTATGCTTTGTTTTCTTATTCAACAACAAGTCTTCTACATGAAACCATAAACCAGAAGAGACACTAAAATGTACAAAAGACAACTAAGAAAAAAAACTAAAATATTTAAAGAGTATAGTGTGTTCAAATAGCAGGTGGATTATCAACAAGAAGTGTATGTTCTGTGATAAATCTTACGCAAAGTGGGATTGTGTAATGGCTCAAGGGTGCATATTGAAAGAGAGGTATGAAAAATTTAAAACAAGTCTATTTCAGGCATTCGAAGTTGATATTAGTCAAAATGGTATAATTATTATCACAAATTGTACATAAAGATTTAAAACAGCATGTTCTAAAGAAGTCCCTAGACACATCAACACTCCCTTTCAGGGTAGATGTAATCTAAGACATAGTTTCAAATGCAACCTGATGAACGTAATCAAGGTCAAAATGAGGGGCAAGAATAAAATTGTAAAGGCGGTCCTCGGACTGAATAACTTCATTCAAAGTTAAAGTGCATAATTCAAAATTAAAGTGCATCAAAACATGCAAAATATATTATAGAGCAAACTAAGGGAGAAATTCCGGATCTTGTAAAAAAAATAATATCAACACATATTGCAAGTGTTAGAGATACAGCATTAAACTATACAATCAGCTTTGCTAAGCGCCTAGCAGAGAATTATACATAGCAGGCCTAAGCTGTGGATTTAGTTGGGCTTCTATTTTTGGGGGATGATAGCAAAGAGTAGATCATAATACATACATGTGCTGCATCGCTGTGTTGTGTTGGATATTCTTTCTCTTAGTACCGAAGCCTACAAAGCATTATAGAATTCCTGCAATGTTTGTGGGTAACATAACAAGTTCCTTAGTAATTTTGCTTAGAAAATCACCTTATAAGGTCGGTGCATTGGAAAAGACTACAAAAAAAAACTAAACATTGAACGCATAACTTATTTTAATTTAAATCTGCATAGAAAGATTCTACCAAGATAAAAGTAATTAATATAATTTAAAAAAAATCCTCGTCGTAAGTAACTCTATAAAATAAAACTGGATTTAAACAGGTAATCTTCATCTGTAGAGTTTCAAATATAACATGTGAAATTAAGATTCTAATAAATATTAGTACAATTTTTAACAGAGAGAGTCGATTGATCTTGAAAAATGTAAAATTTTAAATTTTGCACAGTCTTATTTAGAATAATGAGGTTTCTTTTGGTTACAACAAAAATCTGTATATTACACTTCTGACATTTAATCTTGCAAATTATTTAACTCGCTGAAGTTGAAACTACTGCTCATCAAAATTAGTTTTTGTAGGGCACAGTGACGTATAGTTGAAATCTTTCGTAGATTTCCATTTTAAAGTTTGTTTTATATTCTTTTAATATCTGAGCACATAATAAAAAATTGTTAGGCTAAGGAATGCAGTTTTAATTTTACAAAATCCCAAAATGTTTATGTATGGCAAACACAAAAAATTTTGGTTGCAGTTTTCAGCTGCAGTTAATTGTATGTTTTACTGTATGAATTTATTCATACAAATTAAAATTAATCAGAAAGTAGGTTATTATTGGCAATGCAATGGCAACGAGGAAACACTCGCTCCAAATTTTGCAATTAGATGAAAAAGTTAAACTATTGCTCACCGGAAGCGGAGTATCTGCGTAATCACCTGGAGGTCATTAAGGTCGCCGTCCCTGAAAGACACAACAATCGTTGCATTATTAAGTCCGGGCAAATTGTTGTATTTGCGCAAAATTCACACACAGCGTAAGCGCCGCGAAGAGCGGATGATGCTCCCGTTTACAACTCCACCAGCGTATTTGGACGATACAATACAGCCGAAAAGCAACTTTGGGGCAACTTCCCATGTAGCGCATCAACTGCGTTTGTATGTTTTGATGCTCATTAATTCACGGCCCTGCCTAGGTACTTCGTGTTCCCTAGCATGTTAAATGTGCCCCAATAAAAACATCTACACGAAAACTGCCTTAAGTAAGTACCTTACTAAGTTCAGCCGTCGGAGATCATCCAAGTTATGCGAAATTGCAGTCTTATCAAATAATGTCTATTTATTTAGACAGATAAACATAAATTAGATCTTTTTAATAAATACTTACAAATGAAAAATCCAATTATACACCTCAGAACACTTGTTAAGTATCACAATAGAATGAATGCGCCGGAATAATTATTAAACAAATTTCTAAGTAACGGTCATCATAACTAAAGTAAGCTAATCGATTCCTGCAATTTCCTTTCCCTCATCTCTCTCCTTTCACAATGTATAGCAGCATACTATTGTTTGCAGTTTTTGTGCTTGTGCATTTAGTAGTATTTGCATTATAAAGCTTTTTTACCTATTTATTATTCTAAAAACGGCCACGATTTGCATGTTGCTATTTTATGCTATATTGCCTCATTCATTATTTAAACAGTCAGGTAGTATACACACTTAAAGATTGCTTATTTATAGAATATAAGAGAAACAACAAACTTAAATGAGTATAAATTAAAAAAAATACAAGAAAAAATTTCATCTTTGTTTAATTGTGCCAAATTCACACCTGTTCAATTTAAATAAAGTTAAATTTGTTATTTTTATAATACACATCTAAACAGGCCCTAATTAAGATTTTTGCCCGCCTTCCTTAGATTTTGGAACGTTATCAAAGAATTACGAAGAAGATAAATGTTTAGACAAATATTTATTTGATTTTTTCAACTTTATTACATACTTTAATGTTTATAAACATTCATCACCACTGAAGAAGAATTTTAAAAATGTCCATTTTATCTAAAGGGGTTGATTCAAAAGCTTTCTTTTCCTAGTTTGTGGCAACAAAAGAAATGCGATAGAAACTCAATTTTAATAAATAAAAATGCAAGATCCTTCTGTTGTTCTTGTTAAGTTGATTTCAAAAGTTTTTCATTGTCTTAAAAGCTTGAAAGAATTAATCTTCATTGCAGTTAGTAACTGCCATATATAAAAACATTCTTAGAAGGATGAAGTATTGGAAAAGTAGAACCTACGTCCCCATAACATCAATAGTGCTAGGAGTATTTGTGATCCTAATTGTGTTGTTAGTTTAGTATTTTACCTCTTCTGTTAGTGCTTTCATTAATTATTAAATATGATGCTAAATGCACACATTCCTATTTTGTCTAAACCAGAAGTATAATTTTACAATAGCTAATTTACCCTATATATTTCTATATAGATTGTTCTTTGTTATTTTGTACTAAACTGAACTTCAGAGAATTAATTGCAATATAATATATGTCTATTAGAAAAGACTCTGGTCCAAAAACTCGTAATTTCTATTTTTGCTTTCACCAAAGAGGGAAAGAGTCTCAAGAGCTGTATAAGTTGCATAAGATGCATGCATAGCACTAAAACCTTAAGAAAGAATTGTCAGTTCTACTAACAAATCTTGCTTCAACGTCCTAGTCGTGTCCCCCGGGCAATTTATGACTTGTAGTGGGTGTACGTCATGTAACAGACAAAAGAGGGTGAAAGGTGAGTCTCCGGCGCCTCAAAGCCGGAACATATCGGCTAAGGAAATAAATCCTTGCAAAAAATACTAGTACCCCAAGCTGAGAGTTAGTAATGAGGTTAACAGCCTACCCACCGCAAAAAAATAATACTCAATGTACCGATGGAAGGACAAATCAAACGTTGACAATCCACCCGACAAAACGGTTAAAGAATTGGAAGAAAAACAAAATACTAAGACTGGCGACATGGAAAATTAAGTCAGTGAACAACAGAGGCCAAGAAATAGAAAAAGAGCCCGGAGAACATCAGATCAATATATGCGCTCTACAGAAAATGAAAAAAGAAAAAGAACAATTACAAATAGGAGATTGTAACAACTGCATAGAGGGTAGCCAGTACGAATCACAAAAACTAGTAATAGTTACAATGAAGACAAACACAACAAAAAATATTTGAACGGAGTATACAAATCAGAAAAAGAGAGAAAAGATTTCTGTGGAGAACTGTAGGATTTAACTGACGGAATACCAAATAACAAGATAATAATTGTCATGGGTGATTTCATTGCCAGTATAGGAGACACAGATATAATAGGATAACACAAAGATTTAATGAAAATATAAAAGTAAAAACGGCTACCCTATAATAAAATGTTGCACTAAAAAACATTTAAGCATAAAGAACAATATAAATACGCATTTGAAAATACACGAGGTCTCAGATCCATAATAGATTATGTACTAACAAAAAGAAAAGTACAAGCACTACAAATATTGGGTGTAAGAATTTTGAGATCACCTAATGTAGGGAGCGATCACTATTACTTTGTACATTACGAATAAAAATAAAATATCCCAATAAACAATCAAAAAAAGAACTGGAAACAAAAATGGAGGTTGAAAGCTTACAAGACGAATGGAAGAATAAATAATAGCTAATGCAATAAACAATAAAAATAATATAAAAAAAGGTGGAACAGGATATAAGAAAATATATTGACATGCCGCTCATATAGTTACTTGGAACTAAAACTATTAATAAACTTAAAAGAAGCAGAAAAGCCGCCAGAAAAAAATACTTATATCAAATATTTGTCAATTAAAAATCAGGAGGACCATATATAATATAAAAGATGAGAGAAACTGGGAGAGATTTACGAAGGGACCACAGTCAGATTTCTACGGGCAACAGAGACAAATACAGAGGTAAATAAGACAACAGAATAAAGTAAAGGAACTGATAGAATACAAATATATTAAAAAAACGGTTACTTACCTAACAGTTCCATACAAAAACAAGTGAAATAATATTTTACAAGAAACACCAAACATCAATAAAAGAAGAAACAAACAGAAAATTACAAAAACTAAATAACAGAAATTCCCAGGTGAAGACCACATAGTAAATGTGATACAAAGGCAGCAGACTGGTTAAACAACTCCCAATATTTATGCAAAAAAATTGTAAGAGCTAGCAAAATTCTATGATAACTACAGAGGAATAAACCTGATAAGCACAACACTGAAATTAACAACGAGAATAATAGCATAGAAAGTAAATGAAAGATTACAATTGCAAGAAGAGTAGCAGGGATTCAGAACAGATCGATCATGTAATGATGCCGTGTTTATAGTAGGACAGCTAAAAACAACGTCACTGGAATATAGCGAATAGACCTCAAAAAGGCATATGACAGCGTTCAAATAAAGGACGTAATACACGTTATATGATGAGAAATATTCCGCTAGATTTAATACAGACTATCGAAAGTATTTACAAAGCTAACAAAGTAATTGTTAGAACAGAAGCCAAACTTTTCGAACTCATAAACTACGAAAGTGGCACTGGACAGGGAGAATTTTCGAGCCATCTGCTGTTAAGTCTGGTAATGGACGAGATTATCAGAAAAGTTAAAACAAAAAAATACAGAATGGGAACTAAGAAGCTGAAATATTCTGTTCTGCAGACGACGCATAATAATAGCAGAAAACGAAGATGACCTTTAAAGGCTACTGTACCAATTTTTAATAACCTCACAAAAAGATAACATAATAACATCTAGTAAAAAACGAAAACAATAGTAATAAATAAAGAACAAATAAGATGTAAGAAAGTAGTCAAAATAAAATAATTGAACAGGTAAAATAAATTGACTATCTAGGCATGAACATGTTCACTGACGGCGAAATAGAAGAAAAAGTAAAGAAACAAATTAATGAATTAAACAAACTAATCGGTTATCTAAATAACACTACATGGAAAAACAAACCAAAATGAGTTCATATAAAAGTCTAATAAGACGAGTCATGACATACGCATGTAAAACAAGACGTAACATTAGTACGATACAAAGATTTTTATAGAGCACAGAGATGCGAGTACTTAGAAGAATTATAAATGAATCATTAAAAATAGAGTAAGAAGTAAACATATAAATCGTATATGAGATATTAATATAATATATAATAATAATTGGATAAAGAAAGAAAAACAAAAATAAATGAACATATAAAAAGAATGACAGATGACAGAGTGGTGAGAGTAGCAAGACACACGTCGCCAATCTATAGAAGAGCTATAGGGCACCCTAGAAAACGATAGTGCGATGATCTAAAAAGGATGAGCGAAGAAGAAACAGGCAGTTCTGCTGTATATTATATAGTAGAAGAAGAAGTTTTCACCAAACCGAACTTTTGTCTTCCTTCTTGTAATATCTGTTCTATAACCCTCATTTTCGCACATCGATTTTGCTTTCTTTATAACCTTGAAAACTAATGTTTGTTTCGAAGAGTGCTTATGAAAGCTTCTAAAGTACTGTATAGAGTATTTTCATTTACTTCTCAAAACTTTACAAGAAAATTCCAAAAACATATCATTAATTCCATTTCAAGTGTCTTAAGTGTTACCAACATCACATTTGATTTGTACCGTGCGTTCTTAGTCCGATCACTATCTTAGTATGATTTATATAACGCCTGAGTAGCATCAATACGGACACTCCATCGGGTTTTCGACCAACTATTTCAAGGTACGCAATTTTTTGATTAAAGAACTAAAAAGTTATAAATTTGCGGTTCCAAACCGCCACCAACTAGTTGTAAAGAGTGGCCAGCGCAAAGAATTAATGTGGTCAGACGATTTTCTTTTTTTGTTTTAGCCTGAAGGCCTTGGTAACATACAGTTCTATCATCTACAGTTATTTAGACGAATACCTGCAAAATCTACAATCAACAATACAACATTCGCTGTCTCTTCATCTTTGTAGTCACAATTAGGAATAATTGTCAAATTCATTCAACAATTACCATTTCTTACAAAGTCTAATATTTTATTATCGCCATAAATTGGCAATTCGCGGGAAGATAAGAATTTCACATCTTTAATAACTCTTAAGAGAACATTTTGCCAATACAAACGCTTTTTTTGTACTGTTTTGCTATTTTACAATCTAATCTTTGTGCAACTCGACTTCTACTAACAAATTTTAAAATGCATTCTCTATGTTCAGAGTTGTTGCTATAATTGTTTATTATATGGTTATTTTTCCAATTATCAAGCTCCTTAATTATTAGCAACGTTGTTCTTCCATAGTTTGCCCGGCGCACAAACTACTCGTCCAGTTGATTTTGAATAAACCATCCAATTTCGCTAGATGCGTTTATTAACTATTAAGAAAACAACTAGTTGGTACAGAAGTTTGCCGTCTGCCAGATTTCTTAAAGTCGGGTCATCGTTCTGTTGAATAAAATGGTGGACCACCAATCCACAAGGTTCCTCATTTACGCATTACAATCCTGGGTCATCAAGTGTATTCTCTTTGAGAATAGTTTTAGAGCTCTGTGAGCTGTACATTTTATGCACTATAATTGAAGCTTGAAGTTACTGAAGTTGATGGAGTCGATAAAAAAGTGCCTAGTTTTGGTCCTTTTCTTGATTACAGTATTTTAAGATTCAAGACTTTCTTTGAGACATTTTCTAATTCTGCTCCGCTTACTTTTTTTAACAGATCTCGACTATCTTTGCCATTTATTCTTAATCCTTTATGACAAATGAAATGTAAATTTAACGACAATTTAATTTCAAATAATTATAAACATTCAATGATTACTATAACAACACCAATTTATTTGGACCGTTGTTGTTTGCTATATGACTTCTTCTATTAGACTGCCGCGAATGCCCATCTGTTCCGCCTTATATTCAAACGCGCGATTTTAAATTTAAACCCAAGGGCGCCGTTAGAAATGACGCGAACGGTAATCGATCGTTATGAAAAGTTCCTGAATAATTTCTTTGTGATATGTTGTTTATGTTACAACATAAACGTTTTCAAAATATAACGATAAATATACGATTTTAAAGTTTAATAATTTCTCTAAGCTCACTTTTTCGTTTACTCAACTGAAAAACTAAAATTCAACTTACTAAAGTTGGGGGTTAATCAGGTCCTTCATCTAATGTATTAAATAAAAAAGCAACGCAAATCTATTTCTATACTTTGGTATTTATTCATGCAAAACCTCGACATTGTTGTGATAGATCGAACACGGCGAACGCACAGATAGGCATCGCCATGATCTATGAAATTCAGCCCTTGTCCCTGCGCGATAAAATCCTTAAAAACGGCGGACACGGCACGAACAAACGCGCCACGAGCCAGGGCAGCTCGCGTCCTGCATGTTACCACCGGATACCGCCACGCAGCGCATAATGCACGTCTTGCTGTAGCAGGATATATCCGAGATGTTACGTTATCGATATTACCTGTCTTAACAACTGGACCTGTCGCATGCAGAGGCTGCACAAATTTGTTCCGCAGGAGGCGGATTGACGTACTTGCCCGATTTACCCCATTGCAGCGTGTCGTCACTTGCAGCAGGACATACACAGATGCATGTAAATTGTGTCGGCGGCGATGGGCACAAGACACATTATTACAAAGCCACCCTCATGCTGCTAGTTAATCAAACGGTCTATCTCGCTTCTCTATTCGTTTAAAAAGTTCCAATCTCTCGTACCCTAATTTTAGTTTGCCAACTTTTAATTAAAAAATGTATTTTAGTCTGTACTCTTATTATTGAAGAAACTAAAATACTGAAATGAAGATAAAATTTTATTGCAAGCAAAATTCCCCTTTTTACTATAGATTGAATTAATGTTGCTTAAATATAAAATATTTTCTAATCACACCAATGTTATTTAACTAAATTTGTTACTTCAAAAAGTTAACACCTGTGTGGACTTATCGAATCCAATTGTGGGGTTGCGAAAACATCGAATATTGAACGCTGCACGCCGATCTCAAAGTTCTATGGGTCAGAGACGGAATCAGAACATATCCAACCAACTATGTGAACAAACTTCAGAGTCATCCTAGTGTGTTAGTGACAAATTTTCTAGAAAGTGCGACTACCACTTGACGTTTAAATAAGCAAAAAACACGAGATCTTACTAAATACAAGGAATCGCTGCTGGGCGACATTCTCGTCTCATGTTATTATAGTATTACAAATCTCATTTGCTTGTTAGTCCCAGGACTAATACCATTATTATCATCCGTCCTGTAAGTCCCGAAGAACTGTAAGGCGCCTGTATAGGCGATTCAAGACAAGAAGATAGATTTAATTAAAGTTTGTGAGTCAATAAAAAAAAGTAAATATTATATATCATCAAGGTCTATGTATGTATGGGAATTTGATGCTTGAAATAGGGAAAATATTTAAAACATATGTATAGCATGGGGTAGTGCGGGAGAAATAATAAGAGAAAGGTATTTAACAAAGAGAAACATTAAACAAGCTACAAAAAAAAAAAATAAGTCTTAAAAATCAACTAAAAATACTAAAAATCACAAACGTGCCTCTTTTTCAGTCAAGTTGTCTGATTCTAAAAAATGGCGATCTTATTGTCGTGTTTCTAACACAATCTTTTTAAAAAAAGAGGAAAAACTCTTGAAATTGATTCGTTCGTCCTTGGATTTGATTGTCTGCAGATTGTCTAAGGCAGCAGCTTTTAAAAAACTTGAGGTGTTTTAGCAATGCACTCTAAAACTAAACGTCTATTAGTCGAACCTCCTGGTTTTATTTTACCATCTTAGCTTATGAGTTTTTGTCTTAAATACATTATAAGTTACACTTAGCGTATCTCGTTTGGTTGGTGTTTATTTTAAAACTAAAGTCATGGTGTCTGACTAAGGCAGATTTACGAGAAGATGAGATACATAAAACACACATAAAAGAATTAGAACTGGTAAACGGAAAAATTTCTAGAAGAAAAACATTCACCATATTCTAATTCATTCAAAGCTGCATTGTTTAAGACGTTCAAAAATGATTTCTACTTTTCTGCAAGATTCCGGTTGAAGTCGAAGAATGAAATACGCGTCTAGTGCGTTTGTGAAGAGAGGCTAGCGTTACTAGATAACATTCCTGAAATTAATGATTGTAGTTGCAGACAAAGCAAACAATTATAGAAGCAGACGATCGTGGGCAGTAATGTACAGCATAGTTTCTTTGGAGGAGAAAGCAACTGCTTAGCACATTTATAAGAAGTTACTAGTCATGAACGAAAACGCAGCACCAAGTTGTAGAAATCCGTTTCAAGCGATATATACTTTAAAGGCGGCAAAGAACGTCCGACGCAAGCCCCACATTATCCAGCGTGTATACAACTTGACAAGAGAATCACATTATATGCACTGGCAGATACAACAGGTTTACCTAGCTAGACTTTGCGTACCATGGAAAATTGAAGACATATTAGTCTTTGCATAATGGGTATCTTATACCGCTCAGCAAAAACTCCGATGAAGATATGCAATCCGTTATTACAGTATACGGTATTACGAAGTCGATTTGGAAACGTATTTGGTCACAACAGACAACTCATGGTTCTAGCAGGAGACCCTGGAAAAAAATGATCGAACCTTATACAGTTCTTCCTCACTTGGATTGTAGTGTATTATTGTTTAGGTTGTTTCAAAAGAATATCGAACTCATCGAATATATGTGCCAAATTTTAAAAGCACCGACTCTATAGCATCCATAATTAAAAAGTTTTTTATGATACTCAAAATACTTATACCAAGAAATATTTTTGATTCCTTGGGAGGTTCCATTTTTGTAGTCTATATAAATGAATCTAAGAAGCAATGCGTTTTACAAGTTTTTAGTTTAGAATACTAAATTAGCTTTTACACCAAATGGAATATTAATAGTTCTTGTGGTTTCCATAAAAGCACGATTAATAATAAATTATTTTGAGTTACAAATTAGTAATATGTTATCGTCACTGCTTTTCGTCACTTTTGTCAATTTAAAAAAGCTATAAGAATAATTTAATTAGATGAACATTATACTACTTACCTAGCTTTTTAATCAATTAATTGCATTAATGAAACAAATTACTAATAATTTTACGCGCGTAACTGACTTGTTATATTATTAGAAACGCATACTTTTATCTGTAGTAACAAGTGCAAAGCTACTCTAGAAATATGCAGAAAAGCATCATTTCGTAAAATAGATCATATAAACACAATATACCACAAAGTTGGCAAAAGGTCCCAAACGACTAAACATCAAAAAGTATGCAAAAAAACATATAAATGAGTATTAATTTGCAAGGGCAGCGCTACCTCCTATTTTTTTTATCTTATTTAACTTGCAATCTAAAAAATGTACATTTAGCAAGTGGTAGAATAAAAATATAGCATGTAGAAGGTTGCCTAGTGGCAAGCTTCTGCAAAAAAATAGATTATAGCCGATATGTGTTTTATCATATCATACTTGAATACTAAAACTTAAAGTAAACTAACATAAAACATGCAAATCAGAATCTGGTAGGCAGATCGTTAGGTAGGTATATTTTGTTGACTGTGGGCTGATTTAGAAGGTTCACTGCTATGTCATTGGGATGGGCATGTAGTCGAGCACCGTACTGCTGGTTGGAATGTTATATTTCTTCTTTAACCGAAGGAATTTGGAGGTCTCTTCTGATGGCTGCACAAACCAAGGTGCATTCACTATAATTCTCAATAATTTCGCTTGAAAACGCTCAAGTATCTCTATATTGGATGTAGATGCTGTGCACCAGATCTGGGTCCCATATGACCAAATTGGCTTTGGTATACCTTTATAAAGCAACAGCTTATTTTCGGTGGTACGTCTAATGAGCCAATACATCTTGGAGAGAGTCAATCTGAGCTGTTCACGCTTGGTAAAAATGTGTTAGCCTCCTATCGAAATATAGCCTCTTCTAGTTGAGGCAACTTGATTATTCAGTTGGACAGGTGGGCACGTTTCCCTTCGTGTGGTAAACGTTACATGGATAGATTTTGTTGTATTTGTTTTTATTCTCCATTTCTTTTGCCATGTCTGTATTTTATTTAGATTGGTTTACAATATTTGAGAAGCAACTACTTGGCCAGTGTCAAAAGCTAGAACTGCTGTGTCGTTTGCAAAGGTTGCTGTAGTGACATTTGCTGTTGTAGGTAGGTCTGCAGTGTATATCAGATAGAGTGGTGGCTCCAAAATACCACCTTGTGGCACTTCAGCATTAATGTATCAATCTTAACCAGAAAATGTCGTATGGAGATATGAATTAAGGACAATAAAGCAGTTTATGGAGAGGAGGATACGTAACTTAAATGAAAGGCCAGTGTGCCACACTTTGTCGAAAGCCTGAGATGTCCAAAAATACTGCAGAGCAGTACTGCTTTTTTTCATGGCTTCAGTAATTTTTTGTACGACACGGTAGATTTGTTCAACAGTGGACCTTTTATAACACAAGGCAAATGCTTCAGAGTGCAATTCCTTAAGCATTAGTTTTAACAGAAAATTGACAGAGGATGATATATTAAACAAACAGGGTTACTCATCTAAGTAGAAAACTGATGTTATTTAAACCGTTACAAAGTTAAACTGAAATTGACACTCTAAAAAAGTTGGATGTAAAGTAATATTACAATGTTTATTATGGCTTCTTTATGTGAGAGCAACCAAAAACCTAAGAGCCGCGAGTTTATCTTCAACCCACTTATACACTCATTCATAGAAAAAATAATGTGCCTGCCACCACTGTTGAAGTTTAACAAAGATATTATTCTCAGCCTGTAAAATTTGAAAGGAAGACCAAGAAATTGTTGAAGGAGAATTTAATTAAAATTATAAGAAAATGGCGCTGCTTTCATTAGATCCCAAAAGTTGATAGAAATATGTAGGTAATCTCTGTTGCTGCACAGTATTGTAGAGATTCCTAGAAAAGCACTTTGGAAATTTTTGATTGGTCTCTTTGATAAGAACTGTAAGAGTACTGAAAATGATTGGATCATCAAGAATACAAATAAATATCTGTTGAAGTAATGACAAAAGGACAAACTGGAGTTTTCCGACTGTTTAAAAATTTAAGAAAACAACAGTTGTAAAGTATATTTATTTTTGTACCAATAAAATTAAACCGAAACGCTACTCTTAAATTTTTACAATGGTCAAAAATACGAGGTGTGTTCAAGTTCTAAGGTCGCCTAACTTTTTTCTAAATAGTATAATCAGGTAAAAAGGTGAGAGATGTTTGAAAATCAGTGGCCATTTTTAAAGCCAAATAGAGACATGTTAAATACTAATAGCGTCATCGAACCGTAGTAGTGTTTAAGGTGGTAAAGTAAAGGTCATATTTACATTCCAAAAGTTCTTCACTTGAGTGGCATGACGATCAATAAAAATAGTCCGCAGTAGCTGCAGTTTTGCTTTTTTGTCAATTAAATATTCTGCTTCACCCGTCTCCATATTAATGATATTTCCGATAACACTTTAGTAGTGGATCTTTATGACCAGTGATCTTGATTGGTTTTAAAACTAAAAGAAGGGTTGACACATTTTTTGGAAATCTTCCAATAATTATAACACATTCTCAGAAGACAGTCTGCAGCAACCATATAACCATTGTATCAGCGTTGTAAAAATTTGTGCATCTACAGAGTAAAAAATTACTTTTTACTACTATTTCAAAATAAAATATGAAATCTTAAAAGTCTGCATGTACCTCGCTACACAGGTTAATATTACATAAGACAATAAATGAAAATCTTCGGCCCAACTTTTTTGTTATTATTGATTAAAGATTTCAGAAGGAAGCCTTCCTTAAGACATTTGTCCACGAAAAATGTCGGGCAAAGACTGCAAATAACCCTAGCTACGATATGAATTGTTTTTTTTTTCGTAGGCACTAGTTATTTATTTGAAAGAGCAGCTATTTCTGTGTCCATAGGAAAATATTTATAAACATTAAATGCCTGTGGATAGCAGGACAGTGTCATCAGCGTATCTCAAATTGTTTATTACAACTCCATTAATTACAATCTCTTTTGCTCTTTCTTCAAGAACCTCACGAAATAGTTTTTCAAAGTATAAATTGAACAAAAGGGCGTAGAAAACACAGCCTTTCTTACTCCTCCCAGTATGAGCATGTCTTGTGATAGCTGACCATTCACACTAACAATCGCTATTTGTCCCCAATATACATCTATCTCTGCTGTCTAGACCAATTTCCCTGAGAACTTGGTGTAATTTATCGAACTAAATAGTATCAAATGCTTTTTCATAGTCTACTAAGCACATTTACATTGACATCTCGACAGCGTTGAGTAAGCACCTGTATGTTAAATAAGGCCTCTCGTGTTCCAAACCCATTTTTGAAGCCAAATTGACTAATATTTTGCTCGCATTTCTGATATATTCTGGCATGCATACTTTTGAGAAATACTTTTAAGACGTGACTCATTAAACTGATACTTTTATAGTTTACAGTAATTTGCAATGGGTTTTTAGGCAAGGCTATAAAGATAGATTTAAGACAGTCTTGCGGAATCATGCCAGTTTTATATATGCAGTTGAAGAGTTTCAGAAGCACTGTCCTCCTTTCAGGACATCAAAACGTATATTATCTGGCCCCGGTGCTTTTCCACTTATGCTCTAGTTAGAGCACGTTCAATTTCTGCTCTGTTAATATTAAGGTCGTCGTCTGAATCATACCGTGAGTTAAGTTTCTCGTGTCATTGGAAAGGTTTTTTATATAATTTGTCTATTCAACTAGTTCTTCTTGAATATTTATTAATAATTGTTTACTTCCATATTAAAAATATTAAAAGAGTCATGCTTTGCTTCAAGTTTTTCTATCTTTTGCACTGTTCTCATAACCACTTTTTGCCTCTTACTTTGCATCTTTTCTAAGTTTCGAAGTATTTCTCTGGTTGTTGGTTTTGGTAAATTCTTCTGAGATCCATCAGTCTTAGTATTTCTTCAGCATCAATTTTTTATGTTTGTTTTGTTGGATTGAAATAAATCATTGCTTATCTCTTGTATTACTTTTCATGGAGTTCCAGGTCGCTTCAATATCATTATCGTCTAGGCTTATGTTGGGAGGTCTGTATTTTCAAAACGTGTATTAATTTGTTTTCAAATTTCTTTTGCTATTTCTGGATTTATGTAGTTTTCTAGTATCTAATTGCGGTTGGTTTTTACTGATACTAACTTTTTTAAGTTTAATCTTTATTATTTTTTTTTGATAAAAGTGTGTGATCAGAGAAGAAGTCAGCACCAGGATAAGTCTTTACGTTTTTTATGATATTTCTGAATCTTTTATTGATGTCTGTATAATCGATTTGGTTTTTCATGTTCCTGTCTGCATTGGACATCTATATTGCATGTTCTTCGACTTGAAACGTTCTTGAATTGGGCCATCGCATCTCACTGATTCCGAGGAGATTGACTTTTAATCATTTCATCTCCCTTATTGTATTATGAGTTTTACCACTTTCAAAAACACTACGTATATTCCAGGTTGCTACTGATTTCATGGTTGACCCGAGAATTCTTAGCAACCTCTGCCCATCTAAGCGCTGCCCGAGACCAGAGGTCATATCTTCATTGTTCTCAACTATGATAAAGACTTTCCTGAGAAAATACAAGATGGTTTTCCGTTGCCTTCTTCGCGCAGTATTACAGCCGGATGTTAAGTCTGTTGAGAAGTCATTCTTCGTCAGCCTGGACTCAGTAATGACGTAGCTCCTGCCCTATGTCATGTTCTCAGTTAATCCGCGGATGCTTATTTGGCAAGCCTCATTCGTACCTGTCCTGTATATCTGCAGGACGTTTCCTATCAGCCCTTGATGACCTCCTATCACTTTTTTGGCAAAAGACCGATTTCCCGCAGTACTAAAACCAATCATGCATCTTCAAACTCTATCTGGAGCAAATTATATGTTTTACATATAAAAATGTTTGAAAGATCGCGAGCTACTGAATGACATCAAAAAATTAAAAACTAGTTATCAGAAAACTTAAGTTTTTGGCCATGACCACGAACTTTTGCAATAACCTATTAAACCATACGAAGAAATTGTTATTTAAGAGAAAAGCTTTGATAAAGAACCTGTGAGAAAAAGATGGAATGTTCCTAAAGAAACAAAAGCTTGAAAACAGCCAAAGATTTAGCACCATTACTTAACTCTATGTTTCTATAAGAAGTCTATCCATCTACGAAGTATTTTAGGATATAACACTTTAGAGCAACACCAATCTGAACAGAACAATAGCAGAAAATAATATTGGTGTAGGTGTCAAAGTCACTATTTGCCTAACTGAAAAAACTTCTACGTAAACGATACTCTTCTGAAAAGAATCTTAAAGCTCTTTTGGATACATAGAATTGTAAATGAGAAAGTTTTATTAAAAATTATAAATCAACTTACTTTGAGCTTACTATATGATACAGAAAATACATAGTGATGCAATTTATTTTCTAGGAAAGATTAAAAATATGAATAAAACTGTACAATAAAAAAAGTATATACTCAACGCCAAATCTGTGATGGCATGCTCAATAAATAAAGCTGAATTTATACAGGGTGGGTAAAGTAACTAATTGGATAAAACTAAAAATTTTTGTAATGCAAATTTATTAAAACAAACATTTAATTACCTAGAAAACTGAAAACAAATTTTTAAATTCCAATGTAGGTACTTGTGGCGTTGACCGACTGTCCTCAGACAACTAAGAATGGAATGAACAGTCTTTTGGGAGATGTTACTTACGATACTATTAAGAACCTCGTCAATTCGTGCCTTCAAGTCTTTCATTGTGTCAGTGTGTGTCCGATAGACTTTCTTTTTTGCGTAGCCCGGCAGGAAATGTTAGTCTTATCTCAGTAACATTAATTTTTTTTTTATTTAACTCCTTTATTCTTACAATTTGTCATACATGGACAATAAGTAATTAGTATAACATTAAAAAAATCTTGTTGTCGTGATTCCGCGCCATGCAGTTAATTTTGGTCGAGTTTGTATCCCTTCAACCGTTAATTTGGGATTGCTATCACGTGACGCCTAGTAACGGCAGTTATAATCGCCGGCATGGAGTATAGCCTCATTACGTCAGAGGATGTTTCCAAACAATTCAAGTCAATCTTCATATCAATGTGAGTATTAACATCCCATATTCCATTCTTTAGGTTTTAGCTCCTGCACGTGATGTGATTTTCACGGACGAAATTGTAAATTTGTACACACTGTGCCTTGTTAGTTCATATTTACGGGTTGCCTGGCGTTTTTAAGCATTTCCTGCATTATTGCCATAAAATATGATATTTAATTTACTATCGTCTATTTAGAGACTGCTTTGATTAAAACTCTAGTGTTGCTATTGGGTGATCCAAATTAGATTTTTTTTTGAATAAAACAGAATATTGGAACAATCCAAATTTTATTACAATCAGTGTAAAGGACAGACTTAGCAGTTACGTATAAAACATGTTGGCTAAATGCCTTCTAACTCTACGCTGACCTGCAACTGTGGTGTTAGCAAAGTTCTCCATAATTCTTTCCCATAGGTGCGGCTCTCTATTTCACCAATTGTACGTTTGGTGTTTTATTTAATCCCTAGAACCACAGCGGTTTTGTTGACATAAAGCCTTTCCTTCAAACAGGCCAGAGAAAAAAATCTAATGAGGTTAGACCCCGGTGGCTAATAGATGTCATATATCTGAGAGATAACACGACCAAAAAATTTGGTTCGAGGTAAAATGTGGCTCTATTTTGTTGAAGCCACAGGTGATTCAAATTCAAACCGTTGATTTTATTGAAAGAAAATTGATCATCTCTCAATAGCGTACAGCACTTGCACTAACAGCGTTGCCAGCTTCGCCCTCAAAAAAGGTCGAGCCAATGATTCCTCTGGCCCACAATGTATTTTTGTAGTTGTATTTGTTTTTCATGAGTACCACGTGACTTTTCACTAGAATAAAACTAAGTGTTAAATATGGATTAATGGATTTCTATTCTAAAGTTTATGTCTAATATTTTATAACCATTCCATTGAAAATTATAATACTATTATTTTGTCACCATAAAATAGTGTTGATATGATTTTAATTTTTAAAGAAAAAATTTATGACAGTAAATTTTCAATAGAAAAATCTAGAGTCTCAGCAGTAACTCAATTTGAAACTCCCCAGAGATGGATTGTTAACAGGCCAAACCATAAATTAAGAATCGGTCAATTTGTTGCAACAAATCGAGGGCCGAGGCGCCGTCGGCCCATGAGTCTTGCGCCCGAATGTACAACTAGACACAGGTATGTGGGTGCGTGCCGAATATGCGAATTCCTCGGTCGGTCCTGCAGGAGTGGCGCCGTCCTCGTCTGGCGGCCGTCGGGGCGGCCGGCCGTCCTTCTCCGTGTTCGCTAACCTCGCAACCACTTCGCTATTACCGCTGTCTCTCTGAATAATGGATTGTTTCCCCAAACGTTCTTTCTTCTGCGTTCACGTTCGAGATGCTATTTGTTCGTGTGCAATATGTAAGCTAATAGCCGAATTTTTTGCGCCGCCACCGGCTGAGGGGATAATGAATTTATGTAAGGAGTATTTGTTAACAGCGCAGTTAGGCGCTCGGCTTTTTCTTGCGGTAGGCCGCTGCCTTCGCCCCCGGCTGACGAATTGGGGAAATCCTGGCAGGGAGCGAGCTTGCGGGCGCTAGGTGCAGGGCAAGCCCAACGGAGCTTAACATCAACCGTCAGTGCTGGTCCTAACTGAAATGTGGGCAAAATCGCATTATCATGTTGAATTTTGCCTTTCTTGCACAATAAGAAAAAAGACTAGTTCAGTTACAATAATGAATAAGTTATGAAGTTATAAAATATATCCACGATGTCACCAAAAAAGGAGCAGTGGGGTACTTAGTGGCTATACGTTGAATTAAATAATGTGAAGTTTAGTTTCTTATTACTCTCTTTGAGTGAGCTTTGTCGCTAGCTCATGAATAATTTACTGTTTTATTTCTCTATCTCTGTACGCTCTAAGTAATTGATCAAAGCCTCGTCTATTTCTAGGTGCCTTGATTCTTTCGTTATTTGGCATTTTATTTTTTCGACAATTTTCTTGTATTCTTTTAGTTTTTTTGTCATACAATTAAGTTGTTAGTCGTCCTATATTATAATAAACGAGTTATCTACAAAACTATTCTTGCTGAGGCTCTAAAATTCTTTTGTATCATTTTTTTTCAATATTTATCTCAAAAATATTTTAGAGAACATCGCAGATACACAAGATTTCTTTAAGAAGCTTTTCAATATTTAAAATTTAGTACTGTAGTTTAATTGCTATCATGTTGTTTTATATGGTACTTATCTACGTCTTCTTCTGCCATCGCTTCTTATAGTTCCTTTCTTGATATTAAATTTTAAAATGTTCTTATATTTGTTTTTCATAAACATTAAATAAGATTCTAAACTATTAGCAAGTTTTTTTTTATATATGGTCCTTCAGCTGTGAATTTCACTTAATCCCCTTCTCTTTCTCACTGTATGTTGACTTCTATTTTACCATATCCTAAAAAATGTAACTCTTTAAATAACAATAAATGCAATTTATGTAGAGATAACTTTGTGAAAGATGCAGCAATTCCATTTAGAATTATCTCGCTAACTTCATCGACAAGATTCGACCTATTGAACTTACTAGGAATTGAAGTGTGATGTAGAATATCAAAATTGGCCATCCTGGGCCCATTATTTTGCCACTCGAAACGTTTACCTTAACAAGCTGCAAGATTCTATGGGTTCATGCGTCAAGAATAGTTTTGTAATTTTTCCGAACATGTAGATTGGACGAAGAGATGGTCTTAAATTTCTTGAGTGTTGTTTGAATCTTATTCTAATGGACTTATTCTTATTTAAGATTTGTAGTACAAAATCAAATTTCAAGAACCTTTCTCGCAATTCCAAATAGAATTATTCGTAAGGTTATCGAATCCATTTTATTCGTTTTTGGTAGAAAATTATTTTCAATGTGAATATTTGTAATTTAATTATTGTCGTTGAAAGAGTAAGTACATTTTTGGGACACCCTGTCGTTGTATTATAATTAATCTTGTGCGCATTTCTTACGTTTTCCGTCTTAAAAAGAGATACCTTTTTGTGCATTTCTTTGGTATTTCTTTCCTTTTACTTATAAAGTAATAGATGACTTAAATCTAAACCAGGATTTGTTTTTTTACGAAGAGGGGAGTAGCTTCTGTGCTATGTATATGGGGATTCTTCCCTTACATTACCGCATTTTGGCCAGTATTACGATATTAGAGCATAACAGATCATTATCAAATTTTTTATGACAGAGGGCTTAAAATCTTCCAAAATTTTAAAAATACTTAAAACACGATTCGGAAGTGTTGAAAGGACGGGAGACAACTGAAAATGATAACCACCGACGTTGTGCAGAAACCCGTGTGACTAAGGAGAATATTAGAATTGTTTAACATCTTCTTGAGGATGACTGCGGTTGTTAAAATGCTTTTAAGATCTGAATAAGTTACAACATTGTTCAGCTAATCCGAGACGTTTTCCTGATTAACGACAACGCCCGTTCACATACGTCTGCCCAAACCTGATAAAAAGATGAGGATTTGTACTGAGCTAGACTGGAACAACTCTCTTCTCTTCTATAACTGAATTTATCGTAACAAAATTATCATTTGTTTGGACCCATGAAGAAAGCACTTAACAGAGATTTGGCGATGATGTTGCACAACTGACTGCTGATACACTAATTTTATTTTACAATAGTGACATTATGAAACTCTCTTTTTGGAAAACGGCGTTTTTAAATCAGGAATTATGTAAAGCACTAATTTTATATTTGTATTATGCTAAATTAAAAGAAGAATTGGTTTATATTTGATTCTATTTACCCAATAAAACCTTTCTAATTAGTATTTATTTAAACATTTAAATTATTATACTTCCTTTACTTACTAACTTATTTTTTAAAGACTATTTGTGTTTTTCATTTATTTTATACTCCCTTATTTCTTTGTTACTATAGTAAATGTTGTTGTGCACATTGTACGCATATCTTTTCTCCTATAGACAAACGTCTCCATTATTTTGCGCTTCTTGTTTTATCCGGATCGTTCAATATTCTCGCATGCTATTTTCCATCCTTTCTTTATTTGCCAACATTCTCTTTGTTTTACCTTATATTTTTACAGATCATCAATGGATTTTTAGTTTTATAATTTTTAGATATAGTTTAGAATATGGGAATTTGTAACACAACAACATATTTCTAGTTGATTAAGTACAGTAACAACTAAAGTTTAGTATTTTAATTTAAAAATTATTTGAAGCACAGCACATAAAAATACCATTCTACAGTATTTATTCAGATAAAACGAAAGAATCAATAAAGCTATTGGGGTTTTCCTTTTAATGGATTAAAGAATAGAGGCTGCCATCAACTTCACTTCGTCGTATGAGAGTCTTATAATAATAGTTTTTAAATCATCTGGTTTCTCGCAATTATATCTAAAGTAGCCATCAAGTTTTTCGGATTCCATCATTTTTGATCTTTTAGAATACCCCAGAGCAATTACCAAACCAAGAATAACAAAAAACTTAAAAAAAAAACAAATAAAAAATCTTAGATTTAAAGGTTTAGCTTTTGCTGGTTTAAACAAAAAATTATTTTTTTGAAAAATGGTTCGATTTTAACTATCCAACTACACACAGACCCCCCAAGAAATTTGTAAGCTACTAAAGCTACTTTTTGTGGGTTACTGACTTGCTAACAATTTGCCAAACTAACAAAATATATTACGTTAACAATGACTTATTTGCCTTAGAAATAATTAGAAAATAATGTAAGTTTAAAGTACGTAGGAAGATAAAAATTATTCTAAATTGTGCTATAACACTTCTATGTATGCATCTTTAGATGTGATGTTATTGTGGTTGCGTTTCGAAGTTTGATCTTAATAGCGTTATTTTTTTGCTTCTATGGTATACACAAAGGTGGAACAAAAATTTAGCGGAGGCTCAATAGAGCTCAATACAACACAATACGGGGCAAAGCTCCACGACGTAGAAGTGTGGAGTAAATTGAAGAGTAGTCAGACAAGTGTACGCACTAAGAGAAATCA
The DNA here is from genome assembly GCA_036346155.1 of Sinelater perroti. Lineage (NCBI taxonomy): Eukaryota > Metazoa > Arthropoda > Insecta > Coleoptera > Elateridae > Sinelater > Sinelater perroti. Next base: position 1,940,949 of record JARFIY010000167.1, on the reverse strand, counting down.
AACGTCTGTTAGCCTCCACCACTGATGAGAAAATTCAGCAAGCTCAAGAAATGGTACTGGCAAACCGACATCATCAAGCATGGTTCAGACTATCAAATCATCCATGACAATTTCAGCTTTCATAAAGTCTGTTCAAGGTGGAGAGAGCTTACTGCAGAACTTAAACGCAAACATATTGATATCTTCCAACGTTTACTAAACCGCTACCACCAAGCAAAGTAGGGAGTGTAAACAGCGATGTATAAATAATTTGACGACTAATCGAAAATAGGAAACTTGTGCCCTGCTGGATCAAGTACGTTGAAAAGGAAAGAGACTATGTTTAACCCTTACATTTGCGTAAATAAATTTAAAAAAAATGATGCGGGTAATTATTGAGTTACTTTGTATTTTGTCGATTGTAAATTTTTATATTTGTATGAGATATTAAAATGTTTTATTACAAACAACTAACATTCCTGAAACAAATAGAAAAGCTACGTAAAGTTGAGGGACAAGCCGAGCTTCTTTGGGTTGTCATCCCAACAAGTGCGCGCCATAAAATCCGAAAGGCAGGTAAACGGCAAGTGCCCGTCCCGACTTAGCTTCGCATAATTGAACATCACATGTTCACCTGTCGGGGTGATGTATTGGCACTGGGCTGGCGCCGCTACCCTATGACGTCACCTACATTATCACCGAGCTGGCCGTGTTTACCTGGCCGCAATCTGCATGCTGCTTGATTTATCCTTGAGAACGACGGAGTCTAGTGTCTTGCGAGCAGCCACGTGAAATATTGACCGTGCAGTTCGGCTAATGCAGAAGTAATTTCGCGAGCTGCAGCAACTTTCAATAAAGCTCAGAAAAATTGTTGTTAACCAAATGGATTCTAAAAACTTCAGGCGTCCCAAAGCTGGATTGGTTAAAAATTAAGCCAATTAGTTTTGCTGCAAAGCTAGTTTTCAACTACAATGTTCAAATCTGAAAGTAAATAAAAACGGTCACGCCTTTATTTTAGATTATTAAAATTATATTCGAGTTCTTTTTATTTTATTTTGACTCTAACAGTGTAATAAAACATTTATTTTTGCTTTTTTTATATTTTGCAAATCTGTTGGCTGTATTTCATTATATCAAATGTTTTGTTGTAGTTTTCTTTAATAGTTTTACAGATATACTATGAGTCGCTTTTTTATTAAGTTATCCTTATCGTCCATAAGTTCTATAACTTGTAGAGTACTATTTAGTGTGAAACAACATGAAGTAAGCCATGCATAAAAGGCAAGTACACTACTACAAATTAAAAACTGACATTTTACAAATTTATTTAATGGTCTAAGGCAAATAAAGGATTAAATTTAAAAAACAGTTGTCTACATTGTTCAATAATGTATGGCTCCATATCCTATAATTTAGCCAGATTTTTCAAAAGTAGTGGATACCGCTGTACTCCACTTGTGCACTGATATTCCAGACATTTTCAATCAGCGAAAGGTTAGGTGATCGAACCGACTATGGGAGAACTTTAAGTCTGTTTTGTTGAAGGAATTAATTAATGTGTTATGTGCCACGTATGGTCGAGCGTTATATTGTTAAAATATTCTTTTAAACGCCCTCTAAATGTACTATAATAATTCATAACTCCCCATACCATAATACCCATAGTTGGCGTTGTATACCTCGTATTAATACAATCTTTTTGCACTTTTCTCTACGCCCTCTTAATATCCTACCATAGTTTCCGTTTAACCAAAATTTGGATTACTTAAAAGACGATTTTATGTCATTCGTGTGCTTACAGACACCTTTTCATTGCCCACTGTAACCATTGTTTCTGGTGCAGAAAAATCAGTGGCAATTGCAAGTCATACTGTTTGTTCGATTGATAGTAATCGACGTTGAACAGAGGAAGCAGTCAATCGGTATCGTCTAATAGTCCGCTATCGTTGTGTTACGATCTGTAATCGCAAGCCTCTGAAGAAGATGATGGTTCCATATTTGTAGTACTCCTATGGCGACCAATGCTTTTGGTCTACTATTTGTAGAGAAACACCGCTATATATAAGCCAACAGTAAGTTCTCTTTCAAATTGCAACTTGTTGATAACGCGCTCCTTGATAAAATATTTTTATACCGAGTAAGTTACACGTGCCAAATCCAAATGACCGAAAACATTTTTATGCCTATGATTTCAATATTTCCACAAAACCCTAACCAAATCTTGGGCAGACATAAACATACGGTTCTCAAACTTTGATTGTTTCTGATTATAATGCGCACATTTTGATATAAAAGTTTCAAGACAACATAATTTATTTGTAATGGTGTTGCAATTTCAATAAGCACTGGTGTATAGTTCTCGTTATTTTTTGAATATTTGGCTCAAGACAATGTCTGTACGTACCTTTTTCTTAATAAACTTTTTACTGGATGATATGAAGCTTTTCCAAATATTTTTTTATTTGAAATAAATCCTGTTCTTGGTAAAAGTGTATTTTTTTCCACCAGGATCTATCACAATTATCAGAACAGTGCTTTTCTCAATTTTACGCCTAACTCAGTTAACATTATTCATATGGTGGCTGCACATATACTAATGCAAATAAAAAATGAAATATTTTTCTACCAAATGCTGGAATCTCTGTTATGGCCTTAGAGGTTTAGGAACTGATCTGACCCAATCACCTCCACCTATTTTCCAGTGAAATAAGTGCAACTGCTTGTGGATTGTCAGTTGACTATTGTGAGTCTTGATAATGTTGGTCGTATCAGGTTTGTGGCATTCACGCATTATCACCTAATCTTCCAAGCATTAATTTCTGGGCGAGCAAAGACTGCAAGTGCAACGTGGAATAACATTATCTACGCTATGATGCATTCCCTGACGTTTGGGTAACTTCAAACTGCTGTGACTAAATCTAACTTTCGAGCCATAGTTGCACAGGGTAAATTTTATAATAATATTTTTTTTAAAAAATAATCGTCTGTATCTTACACAAGTGACAATGCAAAAAATGTTGCATCACACTAAAACATATTTCTCACTTCTAAATTTTACGAAAATCTGCATGCTCATGGGTCGTTCAAGGATAAGTGTGCAAAATTCTGAAGTCGGTAGCGGTTATGAACTTGCAGCAAACGGATAGTGACTAAATGTTACAAATATATATGTATGTTGATGTAAATATCTACCAGATAAATATAACTATGTGGACTTTTACATAAATTACGTTTTTTATATTCGTTCCAAATATCATACAATTTTTAAACATTTAAGTCCTTATAGGAAAATTTTCAGAAAACTTCCTGCTTTTATGATAGACAAATTAAATGATGTCTAAACAATAGCTTTAAAGCCTAATATAAAATGTGCAATAAAAAGTAAAGAAAAAGAATTATGAAAAAAACTTAAGACAAAGGGTCTTATTGTGTAAAGCTCAACCAGTATGTTTTCCAGCACTTTTCAAAACCGAATTACCTTCTTTTTGAGACACAATCTTTGCTTGCTACTCAGCATCAGATTTTATGTACTTACAAACAGCTCAATAAAAAATAAAAATGGCAACTATTTGTCTGTTTGTACCAACTACATAGCTGAGACAAAAATGGAAACTCAAACACATCACTAGATTGCCCTTTTTAATCTGGTCAATAAACTTAGGTAAAATAATTTAACTCACGGAAATTTTACGTTAAAAGAAAAGAAAAATTTTCCAGCAATGTTTTACCTACTATAACAAAATCTGTTGATGCATCTTTGCTTGAATTTTTGTAATAGATGAAACGCTAGTTTTCTTAGAATAAAAAAAGTGAATCATAAGAGTTCTAAAACACCACCACAGGTAAAGTAAACGATGCAGATAAGAAGTGTGCTCTCTATTTTGAACACTAGTCGTTGATAAATTGCTGTTTTTATGCAATTTTGAGCATAATTGTAATTAGCAGATTAGTTTGGTGAGATTTCATAATAAAATTTGTAGTATATATTGCCAACACACGTAGCGTGTCATGGGGTACTCTTCATCTGTGTATTAGCTACATTATAGCGGAAATCTAACTCAAAATACCAATTATGTTTGGTATAAGGAAAATATAAATAAATGTACAGTACAACGTTAGGGCCACAAGTTTAAATATCGATGACAAATAAGGTCGTGGCTGCCCCACTGGCGTTGACAACGACATCAAAGCTGACCAACTAAAAACTACACAGGTAGTTGCAAAAGAACTTGAATTGATTAGTCCATGATTGTTTTCCACTTAAATAAATTAGAAGACTAAAGCCACTGGATTAGAGTGGGTGAATGATAACTAAGGAAGTCGCCGTTACGAGATCAGCTGGATCGTAATGTAATATGTGAAAATAAGTAGATTTCTCATAACAGAACGCGTTCTGCTCAGTGAGTGCATAAAGATGAAGCATCGAAGCACTTTCTCAAACTCAAGAAGAAGACTACTATGACCGTATGGTGGTCTACTGCTGGTACCATTCACTGCAATATTCTGAACCAAGACAAAATTATCACAGCAGAAATGTATTGTCAACAAATTCATCCGGCATTGATCAACAGAAAGGGTCCAATCCTTTTGTATTAGAACACCAGCATCATGTTGCACAAATAACGTTACAGAAGCTTAATGAATTAGGCTACAATCTCTGCCCCCCATACTCACTCGACCTTTTTTGACAACAACTTAGAGAAAATTGCCTTTCAAACTAAGAGGCTGTCGTACACCCCTTTTCAGATTGCATAGAATGCAGAAGCCCGGAGTTTTATGTTATAGGAATAAAAAAGTTTATTAAAATGTTTTTTTTTAATACACAAAATTTTCATTTAATCGAGTTATAGCGTTTTATGAATGGAGTTCCAAAAATTGCATTACTTTATCACTAACTTGATACTAAATGGCATCTAGCTTATTCAGCAAATATTTGTAAAAATTAATCAAAAACTGCATTTCGATATGATTTATACGTAATATTGTATTTAATCAGTTCTTTTTATTTATAAAGCTCAAAGATAAGTACAGAATAGTGTGTTTTACGCTTCTTGAATACTGAAATCAATAACATAAAATCATAAATATAAAAAATCCAAGATACACTTTTTTGTATGCTGAAACAAAAATATAAAAAATCAGAATAATTAATTTATAAGTTAAACTTTTATTTTATTATATTTGGTTTACTAATATAAGAATTGGCAGGAAAGTAATAAGAGTAATTTTTTTAACCCTAAATTTTATGCATTTTAAAAATCAAAGTTGTTTCGTTCAAAGTAGTTTCTTTAGACCGTTGCACTTTTCCAGTTTGTAACCGTCCGGGAAGACTTCTGTAAAAAGTTAAAAATGTTTAATTCATCGGTTACAATTTTCGTGATATTATTCAGTGCCCTTTCAAATAGGATTTTAGTTTAGGAAACAAATAGGAGCAACAGGAACTAACATTTCATGAATAGGGTGCCTTTTTGTACCAAAAATTCATTTTGACATACTTTTATTATGCTAAAATCAGACGTCAAAATCTAATAGATGATAAACTGGTTTAAATTTGAATCACTATTAATTATTCTCAACGTAAAACAATGATGTAATTTCACAAGAGTTGTGACTGTTTCCACAATGTCGTTACTTTTTGAGGTTGCTGGTCGTCTACTTTTTCTCGGCCATCTAAAGAGGTCTTGGGCCCTCCAAACCTTCGCCAATTTTTAGACAAAATTTGATAGCGCAACTTTACTTCAGATGCTCTCCATAACGGCGTATCAAGTGCAACTAGTTTAAACTTGTACTGATTGTGAGTCCACGATAAGAGTTATTCTAGCTGCCGTGACAAGTATTGTTAAATCAGGTACAATGTTTTCAGTTTCATTATTTTTCTACCAAGCTTCATAAAGAGTCAATTAGGCATTACAACTTTGCTACATGTACACTATTTGTATCATTTTTAAACAAATTTTATACATAGCTTTACACTTCCTAAATAAATACATTAATTACTAATATAAACGAAAATGTATTTAAATGTAAAAAACAATTGTTTAAGCTTAGTTAGGATCGTAATTTACTGACCAAATTAAAGCATAATTGTTCAACATTTGTTTCAGTAGTTACTTCTGCAGAATGGCTAGCCATTTATAAAGTAGAACTTTAGAACTAGGGTAGCATATTGTTTTAAATTCGTTGGTTTACAGTCATTTATTAAAGATCCTAGATACTCGAGCAGTAAAAATTTATTTAAAATATAAACGTTTGAATTATATGAACAGATGCTTAATTCACAAACTATAAGGCATCTACCACAATTGGAGCTTGATTAACTTAAAATAAAACAAGTAAAAAGGCATTAAAACGCATATTGCAGCAGCTGCAAGATATATGAAATTTAAAAAAGATCAATACCAGAAAACACGTTTAACTATGAAAGTAAATAAAGTTTATAAAACTTTTAAAAGCTGCCCGTATAGATCGTATACGATAAATTTGTATGTTTCATTAACATTAAACCTGCCATGTTCATTATTTGATAAAATTTACGTTGCTAGAACGTGTGGTGAAGAGCAAAACAAAGATCGATAATAAACACCCACAATATTTGCCAAAACTTGCTTTGCTCTTATTTAGAAAGAAATTCCAGTAATGCATATTTGAAGATTTAACTAACAGAATAACTTCGCTGTTAATTTTTTATTTTTAAAATTCAGTTTATTTCACCTAAAAGTAATTTGATTTTTCTTGTTATTCGCAACATTATAAGACTTTTTACAGAAACTTAACATTATTAATGGGTCGAATTTGATAATGAACACTCCAGTTATTTTTATAATTAACGTGTGACAGAATGTGATGATTGCAAGATTACAATTCTTAAGACATCCCACAAATTTAGTTCAGCGATGCTTCTATTAAAATTGTTAGGAAAAACCACCGTTATGATGACTGTGCTAATAATCAATATAGTTGGGTTATGTGTATGCAAAGATTTAATAATAAACTGTAAACAAATCAAAACAATTATATCTATCTCATGTATTAAATAACGATCTATATATTTAATACTTTGGACGCTAAAAAATGATTGACATTACAACTGTTTCTTTCACTAATCTTTTATTGGAAAGAAGTGAGTAGTTTTTTAGTACAAGTGTTCTCCTTAGAAGTTTATGTTTTTCTTCCACCGCTATGGCAATTTTATTAAAATCGCCGCAAACCATTATTTGGGTGTAGCACGGCACCACTTGTGGATTGCCGACTGTAATTTATCACTGGAGGCGGACATTTTACTGTTTACTGTTTCTTTCATTGCGTCAAACAAAGAGTAATTGCTTAGTGTAAGATCCGAAAAATATAGGGTGTGGAACAGGACGTTGTCATGTGTGTATTGTAGTTTTGCTGTCACTTCAGTGACTTGCGACGTTGCTTATGGGTAATAAGAGCAACCAGTCCATTAGCAAAATCTGTTTCTGATCCAGAAGACAATCGTCATTTGTTTAGAAGTAAATAACTGCGCGTGACTTTTTGAAACGAGGACTTCTAATGTGCTGGCATTTCTTTTGGAGCTTATCTTATCAGGACCATAACATAATCCTTCTATTGGCCATGGCCTATTAGAATGTGTGTTGCTACTTAATAGACTGAAGTTTTTTTCTCCAGCGTCTTAGAACTATGATTTATTGGCTGTGGTCAGACACGTCTCTGCAATAAACCTCTACATGCTTTTACTTTTGGTGAACAATGAGAGTATAGGAAACTCATTATGCGCAAAACATGGTCACTTTAAAACCCTCGTGGATGATGCTTTGCAAAGTTTTGTTAGATAAGCTTGCTGTATCTGTCAATAAATCAAATTGGATCCTCCTGTTTGCTATTATCAAGTTTGCTTTTAGCTTTCTCAGCCAATTCTTGCCGTTCCATGATTGTTTGTTTCTATAGTCACTATAGTCTATCTTTACAGACCTACTTACCCCGCTTTTCGTACCGAATGTCCTAAATAAAAACGAATGTTACGAATAAACTTGTCCATTGACAAAACTATGCTTACGAAAGAAATAATATTCCAGTATCCAAAGTAAAGAAGTTATTCGTAGGCTTTTACATAAACAATCTTGTACAGTACAAATAACTTTATCTTATTTTTGTAAGTTCTTAGCGTTGGTCTGCATCTTACATTAGAAGAATTCTCGCTACCAACAAGTGCTTATAAGTGGAGATATTGTAAGTTTGCAACATATCTGTAAGGTTAAGCAAATTTTTGTTTATTTTATTTTTTAGTTATTCAGTATTGCAATTTAAGCAACAAAAGACTATACAATTCAGAACTTAAAAATGTCCACATATTTTTTGTGGCCTACAAGATTTACAGAGATTAATCGAACCATAATATGAAGAGTAAAATACAAAAACATAAATCGTTACCTTTTGACTATGGTGGGTTAATTCAGCTAGACATGTTTGCAAATGATTAATGCAGGAAAATTTCTTGAAAATTCAACGAACGTTGTTTTAGGTTGTAGACCGAAAAACAATATTTGAAATTTTAATTTTTAAAACCTAATCGATCAGGCAGGATAAGATAAGGCGATAGCGTCCTAGAAATAAAAATTCACAGTTACGACTAAAACGTTCAGCAATTTTATAATTAAAGTTTTTCAAAGTTAATTTTAATTTTTCTCATAATATTTTATAATAAATATTTGATGTTAGTAAAGTTTGTCAAAAACCCCACTAAATAATATTGGATTGTAACTGAGAAAAAGTCTTTAAGTTTGTGCTGTTGGAAATTATCAGAAAATCTATATACAGGGTCGTCGATGTAAATCCGGAATTCTTTTAGATTCTATTGCGTCATTAGGTAATCTATAGTAATCGACAAAATAAACCGAGAATACGACCGCAGAACTGCTATAAAATCGTTGAGAGAAATTATTGCGTTGTTTGGGTACAAAAAGGCCAACACTTACGACGTAGCCAAGAATTACTGAAAATCTGACCACCAGGAAGAGCTAACTGCCGACAAGACATCTCGCAACAAGCGATAAATTCGTCCGCTAATTGAAATAGAAGATCGATCAGAAAAGAAATAGGCATAACGAGGTCGATAGTCAGTTTAGCAGTGCACCAGGATCTGCACTGCTAATCTGCGGAGCCACTAACTGTTGACAGAAACACAAGCTGGACAGGAAGTTGAAGGCCCGAGCACTGCTGAGTGACATCAAGCACGATAAAACTGGCTTTCTAAGATTATTTTTAAATGATAAGAACTTCATCTAAAGCAAGATGCCCAAATGACCTTTGGATCTGCTAAGATGCCTCTGAAGTGGTTACCGTTAGGTATACAAAGTTTCTCGCTTCTATGATCATCAAAAAAATGGCATGGTACTCCACTTCTTTGATCAACGCCTAAAGGTGACTGCGTGCTGATCACAGTTGTCGAAGCCTTGATAGAGGACGTGGCCGCTGGGCAAGAGTACGTGTCCCTCAGGACTTCGCTCTAGCCTATAAGGTAGAGAAGATACAGACATGGCTATACAACAATTTGTATTACTGCTGGTGTTTCAAATTTACTTTGACGATTTTTTACTTGATACTCCGTAATTCTGTTTATTCATATTTTTACATATAAATTTTTAATTATTGCACTGAATCATATATTTTTGTTGCAATTAAAAGCTTAACCAAAATCTGCGGTGGACTTGGCTATTTAGTATAATTCAGATAATTAAATACGCCGGAAAAAGTATTTTGTACAAATGTAAGTTTTAACAAACTTCTCCCAAAAATTAATTTTTTACTTTTTGCATCGTTTCTTTGTAGTTGTAAACGATTTAATAACATTGTTGACATCCTGTAAACAAATTTATTTATATTATTATTTTTTATTACAGTAAAACTTGGGTAAATGCGCACCGTTTGAAGGTAACTTAGTGAAACGGAAGTTCGTAGAGTAAGGCGTTTACAATTATTTGCTATTATATTTATATTAACGTACATTTCTGGCAAGGACAACGCAGTCGTGAAAAATTATAACCTCGAATTTACGCTGTCCGTCTTTTTCTTCATTTCCGGCACTGAATTTCACGCTGTCGAACTGCCATGGAGAACTGGAAAAGCCTTGGTCAAGTAAGTTGGAAAGTTTATATTACCTTAAAGTTACAAATATCCGTAACTAATCAATCTTCCTTGCTAGGCCTTTAGCAAAAGAATGTATAAAAGATAAATAAATTCTATACAATTCTCCCGGTTCTTCAACATTAACTTTTACTGTAAAAAAGTGCAACAATCAGACCGCTATACAGAATGAGCCGAAGTATTCGTAGATTCTTGGATTTTTAGAAACTACTTTAGTAATAGACAAGGTTTTGCGAATTCTTACCACAGAACAGATCAAAGTTATTTTCTAAAGCACACCAACACTCCCATTTTTTCACCTTAGAAGCAACTGGAGCGAAGCAAGTTTATTTTGTCAATTACGTGGCTGTGTAAATTTAACAAACAATCATTGATATTTCAATAAATCAAGATATGATTTTAAAATGTATGGGGCGAGATATTAAAAACACGTAAGAATAAGATCCAAGGATACTGCCCAATGCATTTTGCAGCGTTTCCAGTGAAAAAGTCACCTACTAAGATTAGTACAAGCTTTCAGTAATGATGATCCAGATATGAGAACAGAGTTTTGTGTATGATACCTGGCGAAATGTAAAGACGATTAGTTTCGAGCTATGAAACCACAGTACAAGTAACTGCTACAATTGTACTAAGCACCTGAGAATGGGCACATTATGAAGAGGTGATAATGTGGTGTGGCTTATCAACCTATGCATTATCTGGTCTTTTCTTTTTGCGGATGATACAACTGATACATCTTACTTGAATTTGCCCCGGAAATCAGCCATGTTAAGTATTCGCGAAAGTTATTATGGTGGGGACTTTTATTTACAATGCGACGAAGCAGTTCTACATTATCATAATGAGAAGCTGCTAAGCAGATGGATGAGAAAAAGATCCTATAGATTATCGTACGGGTTCACCAAACCTCAAACCATTAGACGTTTTTTTAAGCATTTCTTAAGAGTAAAATTTGTACTAAATAATCCGAAACCATTGAAAGAGACTGATAGACCAATTTGAAAACAGGTACTAAGTATAAAAAAAAATCATTTATGTAGTTTATTGTGAAAGTTACAAGAAACCTGTGTATTAATAAATGCAGACATTAGAATTGTGGGTATATTTCTTGTGACGGCTTGTATTAATAGTTTAGAGTACCAATCTAAATTATAAACAAATGTTGTAAATTGTTTGGATAAAAAATACATCATTTTTTACAAAATTGCTAAATCTTAACATCCACGGGAGCAAACGAAAAACGAAAAACGAAAAACTTATGCTGGTTCTGTACATATGTGATTGTTAAGGTCAGTACCTTCCACTGGTAGAAGGAATAAAGAGATTATTATATGCATAATAATATACAATTGCTAGTACTTTCTATAGTAAGTTAACAAAAGAGACTACTGGTACTCTTCAAAAGTTTATTATAAATGAAAATTTGTGTGAATTACTGTTTTGCAATTTATTTTTACTGATATTCCAGAAACCGATCTTAGGGGATATAACCAAAATTAATAAAATATGCTACACTAGAAAAAGCAATATCTCAAAAACAATAAATAGTGGCTTGCAAATAGTGCATTTCCAAGATATTTAACTTGTTTTGTAAAGCATCTTTAAAATTCTAACTATACATTTTGTGTAGTACTATGAGCCATCTTGGGCATCCCTCGGGCAGGTAGCTAATCTAAGACATTAGAAGGAGGAGAATATACCTTATTACCACCAAAGATGTTTGTGTGACGGTCGGAGAGCATTTAATATTTGCCGTTGCTTTCGACCTGGAAGTAGAACCCAGGAATCGCCTCGCGCTGGTCGAGGCCTTTACCTCGCGGCTGTCGTACTCCCTTTAAAATAAAGCCCATGCACTTACTTTCTTACAGCAATATTAAAATTTGAAAAGAAAAGACAAAGGCGGTGTAATTTTTGTCTGCTTAAATATGGTCCAACCATGTCGGTGCAAATGAACTGAATTTAAAAAAAAAATGGGCCAGAATGCACCAGAAATTAAACTTAAAAGCAATAATCTTAATATCTTTCAGAATTGGACCTAGAAGTTCGATCAAAATTGACAGCAATTGGCAAGGCTCAAAACGCCCGCAATAGTCAAAAAAATGCGAAGACACTCACGGTCCGTACTTTGGTGCATCATTTGGTTGGTTTTTGGATTGTTAGAACGCGGTCGAAGTTTGGAAGCTCTTGAAATTTTTGCCACAGCTACGGTAGATGTTGTCAGATGGAAATATTCTAAGAAATTCAAAATTTTCTTCTTAAGATGTCCACTGAAGCTATGGATAAAACGTCAATAGTTTTCTGACCACGGCCTAACAACATAAGAACCAACTTTCTCAGAAGTCCTGTAAGGTTTTGACAAACATATTTCGCAAGGAACTTTGGTATTAGATGCCTTGTTGTAAGTTCACACCGTTGAAAAAATGTAAAGAAAAATTGAGATTCAACTTTAAGTTACGGTTTAAAAACCGAAAAAGTGCCACGACATGCTCCAAATTTTCAAAAGCGCTTATGAAGGTAATAGTTTATCACAAAAATAAGATTTTAGGTAGCACTGATAATTTAAAAAATTAGAGAGATGACAAACGTCAGGCTGATCAGCTGAAACAATCATCGAAGAAAAAGTTAAAAACAGTTTCACTGAAATTTATAAAAATGAGGCTTGGAATACCCAAGACAATAATTTGTTGCATTTTGATGGCAAATGTATTCTGCAGAAGCTAAATTCATAATTTGTTCTACATTGACAAACAGATGACCAGAAATTATACCGAATTGGAAATTGCAAATACATTATTGGAGAAACTTGAGCAGACGAAAAAAATACTTTTATACACTATTGTATAGTTGGTGATAAGACGTTGTGTTTTCAATACAATCCAAAGACCAAGCGGTGATATATGGGGGTCACCAGGTGGAGAAAATCCAATAAAATTTTGCTTGGAGAAGGCATAAATCAAAACAATGCTCACTAATGCTAAGTATTGTCTAGGTGTATTAAAGAACCAATCAGTTGGCTATCGTTCCATGATAATCCAATCAACGTTCTCATCGTTCGACAAATCTCGCCGATTTTTTGACCAAAAATCAAAGTTTTTGCTTCAGCAGGTTTGGTACAAGTAGTTGGCAATAAAAAGAACTTCGTTTTTTATCTACTAAATTCAATTCGTTGTATTTCTACTGAGAAAGAATATTACGAATGAATAATATGATGGTAAATGTTTCTTTGCCATTTTTGTTTTTAAGCCATTTTGGCTATTTTCGCAACAGAGGGTGTATAGGTCCTGTATTTAAAGCGGAATTTCAATAAAAAGGTCTTTATAATCCACGCAGTCGTAAAACACCACAAATGTAAGCTCATGAAACGAACAATATAAAAAATGTGGTTACTTAATGCTACTGAAAGACCCACCTGTCAGTTCTGTTTTATGATACATTTATTTTCAAGATGTAGTTCTAGTTTCTAATAGAAAAAGGGTTAACTAATTAATTAATCAATCGATTGATTTAGGGTTTTTTATACAAATCAAGAAAAAGAGTATCACCAACTTCCACGCTATGAAACTCATGAGATGCCTCGAAATAACCACTCGCACTGCTAGAACTCACTGAGCTGCTGATAAAACAGCCATAAACCCCCAAAAAGAGAACCCACCGCTGACATTTCATATTCGCTCCTTCCTGCGGTCTCGATTTTTCATCGGCGGGGCGAACAAAAAGGCGCTATCTGCGAGTCTAGACGGGAAAACTTAAACTTTATCAAATGAGCATTTCCATATAATCTAATAATAAACAAGGCAGCGCATAAGTCACATGTAACTTTTTAAATATGCCCCGTCTGGCGAGCATGCGGGGACGTGCCAGCCCCCAGCTTGCACGGCCCATGATAATTGCATGTTTTAAACAAATTTAGTCGGCAGGTTAATTTGTATGGGACGTAAACGGATCCACTCATCCGACTATTGTTAATCCGCATGCGGCGTCTCTGTCTGGCGCGCGGCGCGAGGCGGCGCGAGCGGGACGGGGCGAGGGCCATAGCAGTGCGCTGACGATCCGAGTAATTTAGTGCACCGATCGGAGCGTTCACTCGCTAAAACGTTAACTGCTAATAACATTAGTTCGATAACAGTGCATAGGAACGCTCCATCGAACTTGCTGTTATTATTTTTGCTGTTGCATGCGGCAGGGTAATTATTGTTATTGTATTCTGCACTTCGAAAGTTGCGGCGAGCCCGGCTCAGCTACTTCAAGCTGCGGTCCGCGCTCTTAATGTAATAACATGTAGTTACGTTTGCTGCGCCGCGCCGATTCATTATTGCCCTGGAAAGGGTCGATCCTCTCTAATAAAGGAAATCATAAGTGGAAGCTAGTCTTCGCGCGGAGAATAGAACAGTACTTGCCATCAAAATGTTCTCCGCATCACTTTCAGTGAAGAAGGCGCGGTTAACTTACCTAATTATATCGTAAGATCAAAAACTTATATTCAAATTGTCATGTTCAACAATCAGCTATTGGTTGTAGAATTTTTTTGGAGCACAATAGTGTCACGCATAAATGACTATGAAAGCTATAGCTACCAGCAAGGCTGATTGACCTATAGGCTGAGTACGATGCAGACTAGAGCGTCACGATTCGTCGTTCATCGACATATAATACACGCATTTAAATATAAGGCGGAGCAGATGGACATTCGCGGCAGTCGAGTAGTAGAAATCATACAACGAACAACAGTATAAATTAGCGTTGTTATATTAACTCTTAACCGGTGCGTTAATGCACGGTCTGGTGGGGAAGTATGGTGTTTTTGAAAAATCTTATGCACACTGCGATAGACCTAATGTTTTCGGAATGGTTGATATCACAAACGCTATTTCAGTAGCAATGAAACCTTGGTTTGTAGGACATCGTGTGCTTGTTTACAACATTGAAGCGGATCGTTCTGTGGTGCTCACTTAGCGGCGATTTCGAAACCATTTTAATGTTGGGCTTATAAAGTAGATGAATAATTTTCAAACCACAGCATCTTTTGAGACTGGACAGACTCCAAAAAACATTAAAAGAGTGCGACAAGCGGTAGACACCAGCCCTCGTCGTTTAGCGGTACGTTAAGCTCGCGCTGTTGGGATGTCAGACAGAATCTTACATTTACTCCTCTATTTCCATCTCTACAAAATTATGGCTGTTTAAGAACGACTTCGTGAGGCGACACATGCTCGCAGAAACAATGTTGGACTTGCTGACAGACGATATCGTTTTGATCATGAGGGACGAGACCCGCTTTTATTTATCGGGGAGGATAAATAAACAGAACTATCGATAATGGGCACCCAAAAAACCACAAGAATTGCATCAATAACCTCTGCACTGCAAGAGAGGTAGGGCGTATCCCAAACCTGCATTTATAAGGGTTATTTTTTTGCTAAAACGGACAAACAAGTGTCTGTTAACACGGATCACTACCTTGCAATGTTGTATAATTATTTCTTCCTAAAATTAAAAGACGACGCATTAACCTCAACACAGTTTGGTTTCAGCAAGATGGGGCGACTTGCCATAAATTGAGAGCAACAATGGTTTTTTTAGACAACATTTCCGTGGATGTCTGATTTAATTACGTGGGGATGTGGAGTGGGCTGCTCGGTCACCAGACCTGTCCGCTTGTGACTGCTTTTTATGGAGCTACCTAAAAGCTAAACTAGACAAACCTAGTAATCTTAAAGCCTTTCCCAAAACTATAGCGCAAGAAATTCAAAAGGTTCCGCGTAACATGCTTCAAAGGAGATTTTCGCCGCCCGTCTACAAGAATGTCTCAATAAAAATGGACGGCACCTGACGGATGTGATTTTTCGCAGCTAACTGCTTTTTCTTATGTTTCGTTATGTATTCTCAAATGGACATGTACCAGTAATGTATAAAAACAATAAATTGTTTTAAAAGCTTCTTCAACGACCGGATGCTGTAATTAAAAATACCAAGGTTAGACACTTTTCTCCCACGTAGAGGCAGTAGACACAATCGTCGCCATTGAGTTCGGTATTTTTAGTCCCAAATTGTAATCATCAAAAATGTACATCTGCCAAAGGCATTGAGACCGCAGTATTTTGTGCTGCGTGCAAACTATTGAGGAACAATGTTACTAGTAACTAAAGAGTTTATTAATTGAAGTCAATCAGTTTTACAGAAAATAAGTTGTTAAAAAACAGAACCATACAAGGAAAAAGCCTTGTATTGGCAAAATTTCCTTTTAAGTGTTGTTGAAGTCACAAAGTTCTTAGTTTTTCGTGGACTGCTAATTCATGGCAATAATAAAATATTAAGCTCTGTATAAATGGCAACTCTTTTGGTTGTGTAAAACTAATTTTAAAATTAGACCCTTTTATGACCTAACATGTAGCAAAATTTGGAAACAAGGAAAAAGGTGTTTTCCATACTTACCAAGTACAACTGTCAATAAATTCATTGATAGTTAGCAGACCAAGCTAAAGCAGAGAGTGTCCAAGATACATTGTAAATGCCAACTATTATTCCATTATTGTGGATTCAACGCCAGCCAACTAACTTTTGTAGTATTTTGCAAACCCTGTTGGACGATTTTGAAAGTTTATTCTTAGCTGTGAACATAAATGTAAAGAGATGGCGAATGCTGTGACATCGGCTATAGATTTTGTGGCTCTTGATCTAAATAACTATAAAGGACAGACCTACGACTATATCAACAACATGCTTGGAAGCTACTAAGATCTTCAAGCTGGAATAAGAGAAGTAAATCATCTTGTACGGGTTACTCTTTATAACTAGTTAGCTCTGCAGCTGCGGAGAGCAGCAGTTTTTTTAATAAACTATAATTTTTTAGTTCTTTAACCAAAATATAGGTCATCTTATAGTCTCACCTTAAAAAGGACTCTTTATCTTTGAAAACTGTTGATAATCCTATAGAGTTTCCGTGCTCATGTCACGCATTACACCAGAGGGTTCTAGGACACACATTACTTGTCTACAAAAAAATGAAGCCAAAAGTTCCTTTGGCGAAGACATAGATCAAAATTACGAGTTCTCTGGGCTATAGATTTTCGTAATAGAAACATATACTGCAATTGCTGCTTTAAAGCTTAACTTAGTACAAAAATAAACAATCTATACAGAAATATAGCACAAACAGATCCTGGATTTAAATGGAAAATTAATCAAATAGAAAATAACATCGTACGCCATCAAATCAGCTATTAGAAAAGTATGATTTTGATTTAAAAAAAATTTGAATTTTTGTGCATTTAGCAGTATTATTAAGAATTAATAAAAGCACCGACAAAAAGTTAAGAAAATACTATTAGAACCACAAAGTTTCCTAGAATTAGTGAAGTAATGTTATGTAGAGTCCACTTTTCCCAGTAGTTCCATCTTCTAAGAATTTTTTAAGTGTGGCAGTTACTAACTGCCATAGAGAACCATTATTTCCAGTTCTGAAGGTAGTGGAAAATGTTTTTCCTAGATCAGTGTTAAAATAAGAAAAATGATAGGCCTTGTACTTTTATTTATTAAGATTGAGTCTTTGTTTTGACGATATAGTCTAGATTTTTGCTAGTTCTAAAGCCAGGAGAAGAAATTTCTTTTAAATTACAAAGTTTCTAGTTAAAATGGATGCTTGTTTTTATTTTTCCTTATTGAAGTGTAAATGCATGTAATAAAATTTAATAAAAATCAAATAAATGTTTTGACTAAACTCTTTGTATTTTTTTGACAACGTCCTGAACGTGCGAAACTTTGTGGGACGGCGGGTGAAAAATTGTCAGCCCAGAGAGTCACAAACCTTAATTAAACGACGGCTACCAGTGATGACAAATTTTTTCTAGTGACTTAAAGACTCAAAAAAAGTTTAAAAGTCTCAAGCTTTGATAGGATTGAAGATGCTAATAGGTTTGTACTTTCTGGCTTAATATAAATTATTGCAAAAAAAATATTGCAAGCAACCAACCGACATTCTATCTAGAGCAGATTAACAGTTACACAAAGACATATTGTTGAAGATCCGGGTATTAAAATGAACGCTTATATAAGGTAATTTTCGGCTAAAAATTCATGAAATATGCCCCAAAGTAGATATTAATCACGGTAATACCCAGTCAATAATCAACGACGTGAAAATTGGATATCTACTAGATGAGTTCCTTGCCTTTTTGAACAAAAGGATACGCAACTTTAGGGTTTTCAAAGGATCCTCGCCCAGTAGGACGAAAAAAATGAACTTTTACGTTAGATAGTAAAGTGTGATGAGACTTAGATCCGCCATTACACTTCTTAGTCCACACGCAACGTTTCAATAAAACGTGTGCTTCGTTTTCAAAGAAATTTCCAATTCCACCAAGAAAGAAAGGAGAATAAATATCATTCCCTCCTCTTCCTTGGATTAGACGATAGTGGAGCACCTTCCTTACATCTCCAATTTGATCTCTTCAGGTCATTAAAGATGCTTTAAAAACATAACTATTTAGAACCAACAATCAAGTCTAGCAATATTGCATTGAAGAGACATATTGTTGGTCATAATTATTATCACATAACCGATTATTTATTATGTTATTGGCCTTTCTTAATATTTTTCATTTGTTGCTGTCGTAGGTATCTTGTATTCAATTTCTTGTAATGCGTTTTCTATCATTACTTTGACGAGTCGGAGTACTTCTCCTGTTTCTATGCGCATCCTCTCTTGTTCTATTGTTCACTTAGTTGTCCATCATTCTCGCATCATGTTCAGTCCAGTTTAATTTTAAAGAAGTGATTCTTTCTAGTCCGTGCGTGATTTTACTTCTTCGGCGTATTTCGCTATTTAGAAGTCTATTTCTCAGTAATATTTTTAACATAGCGCGTTGTCCGACTCTCATTATGTTAACTGACTTTTTAGTCAGAATCTGAGTGTCTTCGAATAGTCAAGACTACCTTTACCAATATTTTAGTAGTAGAAGTTAAGATTACAATTCATCAACCTTAAAAAACAAACATATTTAGAATGTCCCTTCCAATAAACTGAAAAGTTTTGGTAAAAAAGTTTGCTTATCTTCAGCAATTTTATGCCAAACAAAGATTTAACAATTTTATACAACGAAGGATAAAGAAACTTCTTTATTGATCAAAAAAAAAATATTTCCTAGTATTATTCTTCAAAATTCAGGTACATCTGCATTAGTTCTACTTTTTCTTTAATCATTTGGATTCCCTTTTGGAGGGAACTGTTTTAAGATTCCGAAAGAGTACCTGGATTATGTCTTCATTCGACCAATACTTCTTTTCAGCAAAATTTGTTAAATTGCACTTTGTAGTCATTTCCAAATAATTATTTTGTTTGGATTGGTACCTTCGGTGTAGTATCTACTACTAATGTTTTCCTTTTTATCACCGAGTTTTCTTAGATGTTCTAAACACTGGCGTCATCATTTTTCTGGCACAATAAATGACCTTTGAAACATATTTGAAATCTAGTTATTGTGCTATGTCTACTATAATAATAATGGTAAGGCCCTACGCCCCGCGTGGAAGCACGGCCTGCGAACTGAGAGAGGTTAAGGCTCTCATACGTTCGCTCTCTCTGCCGGTCGTCGCGCACCATCCCTGATGCGGGGCGATGTGGCAAGCACCGCACCTTAGACGACCGCCATTATTACCCGTTGTTCGAATGAACGCAGGTACTCAATTATTTTTAGTGACTGAGTAGGCCACCCGCCAGGCATCAGAGAGCACCGGGAATTGAGCCTGGGCCCTTCAGCATCGCAACCCGCCCCTCAACCACGGGACCACGCTGGCTATGGCTACTATAATCCTTGCATTTATAGCTTTGACAGGTAGTGGTAAATTTGGTTTTTCTTATAGAGTTACAAGCTTTTCGCTGTTGAGTTTTCTTATTAAATTTCAAACACATACCAAAGTTAAATAAATGCGAAACCTATAAAAGGTTTTTCTTAATTTGTATTTAAAATGTTATTTGAATATGTAGTAACAAGCATGTCTCCAATCCTACGAAATCTGCTTAGTGGTTTCCAAAACTACATTGTGAGTTTCCACAAGTTGTAATATGATAAGTAAATCCTCCGTCATCGCTTCTGGAACACATAGTACCTGATCTGTATATGACTTCCTTTAGGATATTTCTCTCAAATAAAAGAATCTGGTGACTACTCAAATTTGAATCTTGTAACGTGCTACAAGTATATCATAATATCTAACAGATTATGCGAACAAGTTGGTAAGACAATAACAATAAAAAAATGTTAAAACATATTGTCCTAAGTATATCTGTCAGTTATTCTCATATACTAACATTATCACAAAAATTAAGATAGAAAATGATGATGGCCAGAACTTAAACCGAGATGTACTTTCTTCAAACGTGATCTAAATTTATGTATGTCATCAGCTTCTCTTTGTTCAAATCCACTTTTTTACTTTATATCAACCCGTATTATTACTAATGTTTAAATATGTACGTACACCAAAATCTGTGCTCTATGTTGTCACCTAATTTTCAGTTTCATCCCGCATCCGCTTCCAGTCATTGCACACTGAGATTATTGCTGCTACAAATTTCAATTCATTTATTTACCCTCAATGTGTTTCAATCAATTTAAAATCACAGATATACCTAGAAAAATATCAAAGCAGGCGGCTTATTACCGCGGCATCTGAAGGAATTCTTGGAATTTTAGAATTGATGTTTTAGTCAGACCCTCTAACTTATTTTTTTAGATCCTCAATCGCAAGCCAACAATATAAATTTATTATCTCTTTGCTAGAATTTTAGAAGCCTTCTCTGGAGCTCAAAACAACGAAGAGTGAGTGTTTCAGTTATTCTATATTTTGTGACAGCTTAACGTGTAACGTATATCAAAAGGTCAATATAATTTATTTTTCACTGTTCTCTCAAACTAGCGAAACTTGCGTTATTATAAGTATAAGTTTTTATAAGCATTTATAGCGTAGCACCCACAGAGAAATTATTTACTTTCTTCTCGTATACATTAAAATTCACATTTATGGTAAGGCTATAAAAATTTATAGAGATTAATTAGCCTAATCCAAAACTATTGTTTTAACTCAATTCATTGTGACAGATAGATTAATAGACAATACATTTGATGTATATATAATCAGAATATGATGTGAGGTCAGTGTACAAATAAAAAAAATTGTAGTTATATATCTTCACCTCCTTATCTAATTTTGGACTATACCTAGGTATATACTTAAGCTACTTATATACCAATTTGACTAAATTAGGCGAAGCTGTGGCGCTAGGAAAACAATTCTATTTCTACAAAATCTACCAAAAAGAGTCATAGCCGTAATGTAATTTATACAATATAAAAATAATAAAAAAGATATTATGAGAGGACATATGATAAAGGGAAGGGAAGAAGGTTATAAATATATATTAGATTTTGGTTTTATTTATAACAAAACAAAATATACCACAAAGGAGTTTATAGATTTATCGAAGCATCATAAAAATACACAGTTTTCTAGATAATCTCCTCATTTTGGCTACCCCTGCCTGGTAACCAAGCGGGCGGGCGACTTCGAATCTAACTAAAAACTCCTAGTATTAAGTTAGTTAGTGATGTTAGTAGGTACAATAAACCCTTGAGGCTATAGTGCCGCTAATTGAGCCCTAAAGAAGAAAAATCTTCTTAAAAGCATGTTGTCTAACGGATAGGTAGCCGTTTGATCTTGCTATCGTAAAATTAAGGTTGTCATGACACTAGCCACTCGTGCAGAAAACTTCCACAGCAATATTGTCGTGAAAATCTTTGTTTGTCAAGGGCTTCTTTTGGTGATTATCGTAGGGCGATAAGTCCGAATTACAGAAGTGTTCCACTATAGTCTTATGAATGTTTTATTCAGTCTCTGATTGAAACTTTGCCTCTTTTCCGATTATATGCGAATTTCGCTTCACCCCAAACCAATTTTAGCAACTGTTCATCAGCAGTCAACCTTTAAAAAGTGGCTTTATTTCCCACTGCTTCTCACCTTCCCAAAAGTCGTAAGCCACTCGTACACTTAAGTCTTCTTAAGAATGTTGTTTCTGAGATTTGCCTAAAGTCTTCTAAAAGTTTTAGATGTCTTTATAATAATCTGACTAAAGAAGCGATAGTGCAAGTATATACAACACTAAGAAGCCGCATTTCTTCTTTCACCTCTCAGCGGGTACAAAAGTTCGGTTTTTAAATAAGTCGCTCACGTATTTAAATTTATATAAATGTTGGTAAAAGAACAAAAATTTAGTATTTGGTTAAAGATATCACTGTACTGTCACTAAAACATTATTATTACAATTCAACGTGGTAATGAAACTTGGAACAGCATCTATGATGATTTTTATTCATAATCACTATCATAAATCTAAAATTAGTTTTTCTGGGTTTCTTTATTTTCGTAATAGCTAAACTTTAAAGGAATCTTTTCATATGTTTTATATTGAGTTATCTGACTAAACATGCTCTCTAGTGCAAAATCTTGAACAAAGGCCGGAAATGTTAAGTATGAAATTTGTTTAGATATGGTTATACAACTCTAAAATTTCTTGTTAAAAATTGCTTCGTGTATAATGACAAAACATTTAAAGTGCTTTTTATCCTCATATTTATCATTCAAAATAGAGATCAGTCTACTGTACTAAAAAGATAGTAATAAAAATGCTGTAATACACGATTTATTGTCAATATTATCTTGATAGATTGCACCACAGCGGTACTGCAGGAGAGACGCTTGTTCACTTAACTAACAAAATAAAGCACAACGCTCTAATCCAGCTTTGATACAACCACAAATTTAAGTTCAATATGTTTATGCAGTCATAACTAAAGAACATATTTTACTGTTTGAAGAGCTGGACAAGTTATAACAAAGCATGATTGAAATGCTTAGCATATTATAGAAAGAATAAATTTGTTTATAGCCATAATAACTTCAATTACACATTTATTTTAACAAAGATTTAACTAATTGACGAACAGTTAAATCATAATGAGCTATTCGTCTTTATAAAATTATTTATACAACTGAATTTTTTCTAAATTACCTCACCTTGAAATTATAATAATTAATTTACACTTACAATTACTATCTTCATTTTATACGTATATACATTTATTTTTGCAAATCGATTTGTATTGCCTTCTGAGAATATGTCAACTAGAATTTGAATCTTAGTTTATGTAAATCAATCTTTATAACAATAATTTAATAATATAATTCAAAAGTAGCCGAAAAAGCCGCTTTAATAACTACCACAAGTGACATTTAGTTTTAGAAAAAGAAAAATTAGATGCTAATTCTGAAGAAGTTGATATCCTGCAAATAGAAAAAGCAACAACATATTTACAATCCAATTAGAGTTGGCGATAAAAAATTTATAACATTCCATTTGGAAAGCCATAAAAATGGTGACTAGGATATGATCATAAAAATAGAAAAAGGCAACTGTATTTACATTTAACAGTTTATTGTCCATATACACTTTAGTGTAAGCTAGTGAAATCCTACCTAAATGACTCACACAATAATAGCTTACCATCTTGAAGGACGACTGTCAACTAGTTTTCAACAATCTTCCTAATACAAATACATTTAGGATCCGTTCTTAATAATTTTATTTATTAACTACTAATTCTATCTACCAGAATTCGTACGGTATATAAACTTTCAATTATGTTCATTCATTGCGTTCTTTTCACCACAATGCTTTGGGCCACTGTCCTCTAATAGCAACCAATTCCTAAAATCTTCTCTAAACAATATTTAGTTCTATCGTTCTTTGATTATTTATTATTTTAGTAAAATTGCTTATCTTACCAAAGTCGATACGGATATACACTTTTGTTATGTTTTAGCTTCCGTATTACAAGATCTAGTCTCTTGGTTGTACATGCTTGCCATTGGTGGCCTTTAGATAAAATAAAGGATTCATTAACGTTTTCAACTTGTCTAACACCGCTTCGTCTATTTTGATACGAATGAAGTATTATATTTCATACATTTTGCTGTAATAAAAATAGACATTCGTGGCCCATATTGATGGCAAACTAAAAAACTGCTTAACGTCACTTGTAATATGTCTATCATTGCTATAACGAGTATATTTGCTAATACTCTTTGAAATACTTAGTTACTTTCACCAACCGTAACTGTGCAACACTTAGAAGCCGCGTTTCTCCCCGACAGGAGATTTTACTAATTATTAAATTAAACAAGTTCTCAAATAGAAAGTGACATTTAAGTGATCCTAAACGTAAGACACAAAACTTCTTATTAAACAATTGCTCTGCGCATAATGGCAAAACATTAAAGTGCTAATTTTGCTATATGTCGGTTAATTTCTGTGTATTTTATACAATAAAGCATACTAAGTTAGGCGAAATTAAATTAGATTATGCCAGATTACACCGCCCGACAAAATTTTAAAACAATTTAGGGTATTTGAGTTCTGCTAAAATCAAAATAAAGAATTTTTCTAAACTGGCTCTAGTTTTTGAGATAATGGATACCATCAATTTTTAATAAATTTAGCCATAACGTGTGCTTTTGTAATATATATGCGAAAACTTCACTTTTCTTAACAATTCTAGTCTTGATTATGTGCATATTTAATAAAAGAATTACGCTCGTTGTTCACAGAAATGAGTTCTTCAGGAAGAAGCTGCTCGAACAATCCAAATGTCTTTTGCTACATCTATGGTGAATATACAGTACAGAAACAAAGAAACAGTATCACAGATGTTGTAAGGCAAGTCTATCAAGCTTATTTTGGCGTAGTGCTTGGAGATGAAGATAAGTCCTGGGCTTCCCATATAGTGCGCAAAACTTATGTCGAATGTTTACGACAATGGATAAATCAAGAGAAAAGGAACTTAAAATTTCGTGTGTCAATGGTGTGCTGGGAACCGAAAAACCACCACGACGATTGTTATTACTGTTTAGTTAATGTAAAAGGTTTTAATAGATGCAAAAAAACGCAAATAGGAATCAGCAAGAAGACCTGTGTCACATAGCGAAGTTTCCGTACCAATATATACCACATTGCCTGATGTTCCACTGTTAGAAGTAGAAGAAATTGAGGACCAAGACTTAAATAGTAGCAGTGTAAGTGAATATGAGGGGAATACCTTCAACACTCCAGCAGTTCTCCCAAGAAGAACTGAATGACCTGATACGGGACCTTGGCCTATCAAAACAAACATCTGAACTTCTAGCTTCCAAGTTAAAAGCAAATAACTGTCTAAATCGAGATATAAAAATAGTAATTTTTAGAACATGAGAGGTGGAACTTGTTCCTTACTTCAGCCAAGATGAAAAACTTGTTTATTGTAACAACATTTCCGGACTTCTCCGTCAAAGGGGAATGCAATTTGTCCCAGGTGACTGTCCATACATAGTTCCAGTAGAAGTTTAAAGTGTGTTTTGCTGTACATCAAGTTAAGACTATTAAAGCAATATATTAAAGCTTTGGACAAAGATAGCGAGTGTTTTAAATGCATTTGTAGATTGTTTCCTAGGCTAAGTATGGAAAAGCTAAAAGCGGGTATTTTAACTTATTAAGGACTCTAATTTTACAAATCACATGACGACTCTTGAAGCTGCTGCTTGGTGTAGCTTTGTCTCGGTGGTTATGAACTTCTTGGGTAACCACAAAGCGGACAATTATGACGAACTGGTGCAATAGATGTTAATAAACTTTAAAAATTTGGGTTCTAATATGATCATTAAAGTGCACTTTCTTCATAGCCACTTGAATAAATTTGCCGACAATTTTGAGGCCTTAAATGAAGAACAAGAGAAAAATCCCACCAGGTTGTAAAGGCGATGGAAGAAAGATATCAGGGCAGATAGGACAAGCATATCATGGCAGACTATGGCTGGAGCCTTCAACGCGATGTTCTGAAAACCCACATAGAAAAATATATAAACAGCGCTTTTTTCCTACAAATTAGATGGGTTCTATTAATTTTGCGTTTATATTTTTCGAAAACATTGTCATTTTTAGTGAAACTTGTTTATTAATTTTGAAATTTAAGCTATTAATTATAATTTAGCTAATCATGTTCAAAAGTAAAGCCAATCCAGCAAAATGGACTATTCATAATTAACACCACAAAATTACCTAGAAATCGCTAAAATATTGTTGGCAATAAAGTTAGTGTTGATCAGTGCTATAAATATCTTTAGTAGAAACTAATAGAGTTATGACCTTAAAATTCTGAGCAAATGGTTTAAGCTTTTTTATTATTTTTGTATAAATTTTAATTAAAAAACCCATGCCAACTAGTAACTAGAATTTTTAACAGGATGTACCCTTATAAGTACACTGTAGTATCCATATTATTTGGTAACCATATATATGTCTAATGTAAAATATGTCATTACAAATTTCAATCTTAGTTTTTATTCAAAACATCAATAATTTGAACCATTTGCACTAGAAGAAGCTACCAGACAAGCCACTTTAATAACAACCAATATATATATATATATATATATATATATATATATATATATATATATATATATATATATATATATATATATATATATATATATATATAATACAAATGGCAAATAAGTTGATATTGTGTAGCAGCATCTAAAATCTAAAATTAGAGTTGTCAATACAAAGAATTACGCCTGTTCGTCGCTACTTGCAGTCCAACTATACTACAGAAATTTATATTTCTGTAGTTCTGCAACGAGCTGTGTAAAATACAACATTACCATTATTATTTCATGTATTGTACTGCAGCAGGATTAATCTTTGGGGTTTGTTTTAATGGAGAAGGGAGAAAATTGCTTTACATCTTACATACATTTGCTGAAACTTTTTGAAATCTTTAGCTTCTTTAAGACATCCATAACTGCACACAATTTAATTATACAAGTGACGTGTCATCCTGACAAACACCAAGTGATAATCGACTAATTTTTTCTTCAATTTCAAGCCTATTTTGCTCTCTACTTTTTATTACAGCAACGCATAAACCTTTATAATAATGGTAACGGTAAGACTTTAATGCTCTTCAAACAAAGAGGTTAAGACTTTCATATATACGCCACTGCACCCGGTCGTCGCGCTCCATCTCTGATACGGAGCTATATGGTAAGACCGTGCCTTAGACGACCCCTTGGTCGAGGTGAACGCAAGTACTCAATTATTTTTAGTGACCCGCCAGGCATCAAAGATCTCCAGGAATTGAACTCGGGTTGTCCGCACTGCAGTTCACTCCTTAATCATGGGACCACACTGGAGATTACACAAACTCTTGAAATATAAAAATTATTGAAATGTTGCAAATCAAAATATTACTAAAGATTTTCGGCTTTTCCTAGTGAATAATAGTACTGGAAATGTATTTACAGAACTGCTTTTCCTTTCACTTGTACTCTAACCATTTAATCTGCTAATTGCTTTTAAGAGCAAAAAATATCTAAAAAATGTTAAACAAGGATAGGGGCCATTCCTCTATATAGTATGTGAATAATACAATAAGCAAGAAACTAAAAATCCGCTTTACGAGAAGCTTGTAAATGCCAGGCAATACGCTTAGTGTTCTGTCAATATGAAATTGCCGATTACATAATTTATTATACATACTAATTTAATAGACACACACCCGCGCACTTGGCGGCGTGTAGTTCCTACTTGCAAGAAATGATATATCGGCCTGATTAATTGCTTGCGTTTGTTTTATCGTGACTGAAATGAGCGTATGTTTGTTGCAGTAGAGTAGAACCCATGCTGACCATGTTGCAGGCATAAAATAAGCCATAAAGCGCATAGCCAATACTTAAAATGGAGCTAAATAAGATGCAACGTTAATTGTAAATTTATAAAGTCTAACTTCGGTTACTACTTGTTAAGCAATTCTGATTAGAAGTTTGGCGTTCTTAGGCACATGTCTTTAACGTGCCTTCGTAAAGGCAAATAATTAATTTTTGGACGTTTAGAGCTGATAAAATAATATAAAACGTCAAAGCATTGCATACGTAAAGCTTTGATGGTTCATTAATGCAGTACGACAAAATTACAACTCATACATTATTTTATGACATCTTCGCTTTCTCTGCCTATTTGTAGTCAGATTTAGTGTAGTTGAAAGTAGTAAAGGCTGTTAAATAAAAAACAAATTTTACAAGATGCCTTCAAGCAAAATGAATATTTGTTGTGCTTTTTCTTCTCTAGAAACTTATTCTGATGCAAAATAAACGGTTGCAAACACTATCAGACTGTATTTCTATTAAGCAACAAAATGCAACACCTAAAATGCAGTGAAATATCCACCGATCATCATTACTATTCCCTCCCTTCCTCAATCATAACCCCGTGCAAATTGGTCGTAATCGAATTCAATTACAGTTCTCTAAAAATCCGCTAATCTGCTGACATAACTATATAAAAGTGCATTTCTAATAACCTTTGTCTTTCAAAATAAATTTAATATTTTTTGAGTTCATACGCGACGCTAACCGTCTAATTACGAGGGTGAATCAAATATAAACGATACTTTTGCAATATTAGCCCGCGATATCAGGTGTTGGGTAGGGATGCCAGAAGTGGGGGAAGCAGGCGGGCTATTTCGTTCGTTCCTGTCAGTGCCCGTCGTGACAATGTCTGAGCAGGAGATGCCGTCGTCAATTGCGCAGCGTATTATCATTAAATTTCTCGCCACGGAAGGTGTAAAACCGGTTGAAATCCTGAGCAGATTGACTGCGCAGTTCAAGGAAGAGACACTGTCACGCGCTAGAGTGTTCACATGGTACAAAAAGTTCGTGGAGGGTCGTGAGAATATTGAAAATGAGAGCCATGATCGCCGACCTCGCACCAACATCACCAACGAAAACATCGTCCGCATTCAACAATTTATTGAGAGTGACAGGCGTCTGATCATCGATGAGATTGCATCTGAGATTGGAATAAGTTATGGTAGCACTTTTTCGATCATCACAGAGAAGCTAGAGTTTCGTAAGGTGTGCGCAAGCTGGGTGCATCGCCTTCTGACAACTGAGCAGAAATTGCATCGTTCACAGTTGAACACCCTCCCTACAGCCCTGACCTATCGCCCTGCGACTATCACCTATTCGGTCCTCTCAAGGAAGCCATGGGAGGGCATAGATTCAACAGCAATAAGGAGGTTGAGGTTTATGTGCGGAATTGGCTGGAAACACGACCAACTTCATTCTACGAGAAAAGCATTTCAAAATTAGCTACACGTTGGGAAAAATGTGTTTCTAAATCAGGAGATTATGTAGAAAAATAGTCTGCTATTCTTTTGTTTCAAGTTCAAATAAAATATTTTTTAAAAAATAACTCTCGTTTATATTTGATTCACCCTCGTATATGCACTCAAAGGCATTGGCGAATGTTTTTTAGGATACAGTCCCTGCAACAAATTGCTCTGCCATAATAAGTTAGTATTCTGCATTTTTACAAATTTATTTTACATCTGGCTATTAAAGGCACATGATGCTATTAAAGCAATGCTAACAGTCTTGTACCTTTTTTTTTGTAATTTAATAATAGCCCTAGATATTTTACTTTTGTAGTTGGTGGTATTTCTATGTTGTTAAGATAAATTGGTGGGCACGGGTCTGTGTGTAAGGTAAATGTTAAATGTGCAGATTTTGTTTAGTTTATTTTTACATTCCATCTTTTAAACCAGTGTTCTAGACTATAAAGATATTCTTGTATTAGAGTGCATGCTCATTGTAGCTAGCCATGATGACAGTATCATCAACGAACGTACCGATTGTGACATTTGGTGAAACTGGAAGATCTGAAGTAAATAAGAGATAAAGTAGAGGACTCAGCACGCTACCCTAAGGTACTCCAGATTTAATTGGAAGAAAAGCGGAAACTTCTTGTCTTACTTTTGATCTGAATTGTCGATTACTTAGATAAGATTTAAATAAGTTGAAGAATGCTGGTAGATGAGTTTTGATTTTATATAGTAGACCCTGGTGCCACACCCTGTCGAAAGCCTGGCTAAGAATACTGATATACAGTATTTCTTGTTGTTAAAACTAGAGAGGATGGTTTGTGTTATGCGATGGCCTAAATCCAAATTGGTAATTGGGAATCCATTTCTTTTAAGTGGTAAATTTACCACACCATACACATTTATGGGAGGGAGTTTAGGTATATCTTTGTTTGTAATGTTTTTATTAGTGTTAACTGCCTGGCTATCTTCTAGTGCATCGAATGCATTATTTAATGATAACTCTTTGTCTACATTGTTTTTGCCAATCCTATTCTTCCTTCTTTTAGTTCCTTTTACTACTTGCCATGGATTATCTTGGGTGGTATAAGTACTATCTTCTTCCTCGCTAGTTGAAGTCATTTGCGTGTATTCTTGTTTTTTTTTTTATTATTTGTATGAAATAATGAATTTTGTTGCATCATAAATTGCTCTTGATTGAGCGGAAGAGAGAACTGACTCGTAGATTGTGAAGAATAAATTTGCTGATTAGCAAATAGTCTGAGGATAAATTTGTGGTGTCATATTTGGGTTAATCATTGTTTGCCCGTTTATGTTAATTAATGGTTGTGAAACATAAGATTGACCCCGTATATTATTTTGTGTCACAGACTACTCCTGCCGGTAGCATATTATTTGTTGCACTTGTGTTGTTTATCACCGGTATAAATCGGGTTCCCGATTATATGGACTATTATTGATTATCAGTTTATTTACAATTTTATTTTGTTGAAATTATGAAGAGATTAAGTTTGTCACTGTCCGTCCAGGCAAAAGGTCACAGCGCTAGCACTTGTCTCCGAATTTTAGGACACACGTCTTTCGAAATGCGAACTAGTTTTAATATTTATAATCCGAAAAAAAGTTTTAAGGGAAACGCGTTATAACTACTTTCAATAATAGAGAAAGAAGACAAATAGAAAGTTGGTGCCAAAATACAAAGTATTTGTGAGTTAAAGGTACATAACCTTCCTCATATTAATATTGTTACTTAGCAGTTTTTGCTGCTTTAAGTTCAAATCATAAAAAAGCTAAAGATAACAAAGAAACGTGGTTTTCTAATTCGTATTTAGCAGCAAAAATTATCTTATATCCGTTAAAAAATATACTGGTGACTAATATATTTCGATTGTTAAAATAAAACAGTTACCACTTAGTCGAACCTTATTTAAAGTCAAGTTGTCAATCTTTGGTATATGATATTGACTACATAATTTGTTGCCTTCTGCAGTACTTTCTGCCCTTTTCCCTGTTACCCTGGCCATTAAATCGAATTTTTTGTTAGCCTTGCATGGTCTTCTGTCCATGTTGGAATTCACATCAGGTTTCTAATTGAGTTTATGTCTGGAGACTGACCTAACCACAGCAAAATTCGAATTTTTTGCTCCTTTTCCGGCGCGGTAATTGTACGCGCTCGATAACAAGTGGCCCGCCATGTTCCACGTCAACAATATTTTATTTGGCGAGAATATTCACATGAAACCAAGTTTCACTCAAAATTTTATTGTAATTGGCCGCATTTTCGATGGCATCACACAAAATCAAAGGTTTTTTGCTACCATATCAAATAGCATTCAAATGCCTACATACACCGGTTTGATTACTATTATTAAATTGGTAATATCGGCTTTCAATGTTTTTCTGTTTGCAATTCTGTTGACACTTTTTATAGAAAGCTATCAGAAATGGTTACTTCTTAACAACTCCTTTGTACAGCTTCACATTAATACAACGTTAAATGATAGTCTCGCCATTCCAATTATCCCGAAAGGTGGGGTTTGGTAGTACTGATAATTTATCGTTTTTTTAAATCAAGAAATAATCCGAATTACTCTTGACGAGAATATTTTGAAACACACACCTCGTCACGAGGCATAATACAGCCAGATTGTCCTATGATATGCTTGCGGCTAAAAGCATCTGCATTGTCCAACTAAACGTGCCATATTGTATACATTAGATGCAGAACTTACTTTAACAACTTTGACGACTTTCAATTAGTGTCTTTTTTACTTTGACACTACTATCAGCAAACTTTGATAATATCAATGATAAAATATAACACATTACATATATGTTTGGGATAAATTAACTACAAAAACAGATAAATGTAATCCATTTTTTTACAAAATTCCGTATTTTATTATTATCAATATACCCAATATTAGATCCAAATGCAAAAGTGTAATGATTGACTCCGGAACCACTCCTTCATAGACGTATATATCGATATATCTGTTCATATCTTTTAAAATTTGTAGGTGCCACTTTTAAAATGATACATATTTTGACCTTAAACGCAGACTGTACAACAAAGGTCCTGCTGTTGTTGCAAATTATGTAGTTTTTCACAAATCAATTACCAAAATACAAAATCAGTTTAAAAAATTTTTTATTTCCAAATTTTTAAATATTCTACAGTATTTTATCACTTTACGAATCAGATCTTTTCACCCATAATGACTATGATCTGCAATTATTACAAATTGCAAGTCACAAGTCCATTTTTTATTTACTTAACTCTGCACAGTTTATTGCGCCATTAATAAACTGTGAACTATTTATTTTTGGATAACCAAAACAGTATACACAATCACAAATAAAGACAAATGCAGCTAGAATTTTCAGTTCACCTAATAAATGTTTAAAAAAATACAAAAGTCTTCTGTATTAATGTGAGTACAAACACCTTTTATGAAATAGTCGCCGTTGCATCAGAAAAAATTTAAGTGTGTGTGACTTTGGTCCACTGAATGTTGAAATGAATTTCCCCAGTAACAATTAATAATAAATTGCCCTAAAATATAAAAATTGCTATTATTAAGATGCAGATCACAACAAAAGTGAAGAAAGTTTTGATTTAAAATAAGGTAGCGATAATTTAAGTCTAAAATAAAATCTAGACCCTTATATCTATTTAACAAAAGAAAAAGAAAATTACAATGTGCAAGTCAAAAGAAAACGATTATTATTATATAAAGTACTTATTCAATCACACAAAAAAATTTGTTTAGTTAGTAACAAAATAATGATCACCCACATAGAAACTATTTCACCTACATTCTATTCATTTTCTCCACGATTTAAAATTTACGTGCTATTTCATATTTGTTTTGTTACTTCGTTTAGATCTCATCTATAACGTTCTTATTGCATTCTTTTGGCATTCGGCTCATTTGCAACAGACACTCAAGTTACAAAGGGTAAATTTGTTGAATGAAAAGAGTATGAGGTAACCCCCGCGTTATGTTTAGTTAGGATTTGGATCTTTCTGAAAAAGACAACAAAAAATTCTCCACAACTAATTCCAATAATGTTAAATAGTCGATCGATTATTAAACATTATCTTCTTAGATTACTGAACATTAAACTCTTGTTGCCTAAAAGAAATTTTCAACCATTTTAAATATCCTAAACTATTCCGTTACTAAATATTTCTGTTTTGTTTAAAGAAAACCCTCAGAAAGCTGCCTTTCTATTTTGCAAAATCAAGAGATTGTCTGTTATCTTAATTATTGTAAAATAATAATAAGTAATTGTGCAGCTTCATTAAAAATCGACAACTCTGGGTGGTAGACTGCAACATGAGCTTGGGTAAAGTGACCTTCCGAATTTCATGAGCTTACACGTATAGTTAGAGCAGGTACAATTAGAAAACTTTTCGCTATTGCCTCACATGTAGTTTTTCTACTAACTTATTTTATTTGATATATTTTTATTCTTCAATTATTTTTGTAATTTCCTGGTTGCGCTATTGCGGTATTCTTGGTATTTGATTATCTTATATGTAAACTGAAGTATGTTTAAATTTTATTTGTTCCACTGTTATTTAAAAGTTACGTGTTTATAAATTTTTGAAGTTTAGACTGCATTAATGTTTTCTCAAGTTTAATCTAGAGCTTCCTCGAAAAGAGATATTTCACGACCTTCCTTATTATTTCAAGTATAAGTGTAAGTAATGTATGATTAAAGTAGCTTAAGTACAGTAATTAGTATCGCTATCTTGTAGTCAAAATTCGAATTTCACAACACTTCTATTAAAAAGTAATTTGAAAATCCAATCTTATAAAAAAAGTTCATATATAAAGTTCATAAATAAAACATAATTAATCAAAGTTGATATTTTTTACTTTGGTCAGACCTCTTTCGGTTATTTTAGTATAGATGTTGCAAGTTTAAATTTACAATTAATTACTAAACGGTAGACTAAAAAAGATAGCAAAAAACACCAATTAAGTGTTACTAAATAGAAATTTTTGCAATTAATATGTACATATACAGACGAGCATGTAAGTTGCTATAAAATATTTTATTCAAAATTATAGCAATAAATACGAAACCTTAAATTTTGTTAATAGATGTATCATACTGCGTTGGCTGTATACTAATTTCTACTAAAACAAGTGCCTTGTTCTGCTTGGCTAGAGCGCCTCTCTATTTAAAGAAGAAAACAAAACAAAAACAACTGCAGCAGAGCTTAGATCGAGTGAAATGTTTAGGCAAATTTTAAATGGTTACGGTACATCATGATAAATATTAGAAAGTAAAACAAAAAGTGCAGTAAATTAGAATACCTCGAAATGCGCAATTAAACAACTTCGCACATTAGTTACAGCTGAAATGTTTATCCAATATTTCAGTTCTTGTATTTCAATATTACGGAGTTCGCTCAATAACGCAATAGCAACACTTACCAGAATCACCAAAGCCGTATTTGCAGCCGAATCTGGAAAAACGAAGAAACACAAATTATTTACGCTTGCAGGGCTTTTAAAAGGGAGATTAAAACAATTTAATGGTGCAGCCCTTAGTTTTCTTAATTGGAATTTACTTGCTTTAATTTAGTTTGTAATTTTATGGTTCAATTACTACACTTTAATTGCAACCTTTAAGTTTTTAAAATTCCAAAATTGTTAATACGTGGGAGAATCAATTATAAGGCGGAATTTACTTTTATATTACGCGAGGTGAACTAAAAGAAGCACGAATTTTTTTGCCTTTATAGTACCACGCACTAAAGTTTTTTAGTCAATATTATGCCAGAGCAAGAGGTCTCCATTGCAGGTCGAGTTTCACAGGAGAGAGATCGTAAGACCGTCCACAATATGACAATTCAGAAACGGCACCTTGATGAAGATTTAAATGTACGCGTCACAATTTTTGGAAGGATAAGAGGTAGTTGAAAATAAAAACCAGCGACATCGTCGAGGACCAAAGAAACTCTTTGCATTCTTTCCTGCTTCTTCAAGGATGATCGTAAATTAATAGTTGTTTCTGAGGTCAAAATGAGTTAATTAAATTTAAAAAGATAATTCCAATCTATATTTCATTTATCTACGTACATTTTTATAGAATTTAAATATTTAGTACGGCAATAAGTTAGCCAAAATAATAATAAAATAAATACCAAATTGCTGAGGTAAGTATAGAGTGAAGTAAAACTCCGTTTCTAATTTCGAAAAAACAATTATGAAGAGTAAAAAAGCAATTTCATTAGACGCAGTTAGTCATGAAGTTTTCACTGGAGGGATTTTTAGTAACCACCATATTGTGGACGAATGAACAGGGAGTTTTTGCTGTCGAAGGTGTTATGTGTTTTTCGAAAGCGCTCCCGATCGAAAATTAATTTTGTGGCCAGTACAGAATTTATGAGTAGTGGTTCTTTAGTGAGGGGAAGAGAGAAGGGGAGGAAGAAGGCCTCAGAGTACACAAACACCAAAAAGTATCGATACAGTAAGACGTTCAATTTTGTAGTCTCTGAGACGATCTGCGCCGAGCATGCTGTTGCTCTTCACTTATCTAGTCGTACTGTTAACAAATTTTGCACTAAAGTCTTTGTTCTATCCATATCAGATAGTTGCTGAACACGAACTTTCTAGACGTGATTGGCAAAACCGCTTGTCCGGATTTTCACCGTACGACTACTTTCTATAGAGACATGTCAAGGACGATGTTTACAAACTCTCCAGGCTACACAAGATGAAGCGTATTCCTTAACATATGTTGGATACAATAATGAAGAACTGCAATAGTGCATCGAAAAGAAACACCACTTGACGGACACCACATTAAAATGTAACTTCCAGTTATGTGGTATTATTCTGTACTAATCAGCCAGAAAAGAAAGAAACTATAAATATAACTATAATACAGTACCAATAATTTTAAAGAAAAGAAGAAAGCTTCTAAGCAATGATCAGAAACAATTTTAGAAAAAATATAAAAAGTTAAAATTTAAAAATTAAACTGAAACGTACATAAACAATGTATAGTTAACTTAATACACACATTAAAGTTTAATGACAAAATGAGCTTAGAATGATGAATTTGGAATGGATAATGAGATCAAGAGACTTTATCATAAGATCCAAAAAGAGAAAGGTAGATTCCAACCCAAAACCATCTTTTGTGAGAATAATTCAACAGACTTGACTAATCTGTTTAAAGAAGGGAGTCAATCTACTGTATATTGAAAGCAGCTCTTTATATTTGATAAGAGGATGTAAGCGATTAGATTGCTAAAGCGACAGCAGCTTCACAAATCTTATGAATAAAGTGATTTGAGAGATACAGTAAAAAGAGATTGTAAATTCGTAAAATAATACCCCATCCACAAGAAAATAAACAAGCTGAGCCAAATTATTGTTACTTAGAAGAGGTGCTGGTTCTAAAGCGACAAGGTAGCGACGAACCAGATTTTCATAATCAGGATAACCCTAAAGAAGTGCTACAGATATATCGACTTTCGATAAATCCACTCAATGAAATCGCGCCAAAATTTGTAACTTCTAAAAAATGACAAATTCCACAAAGATGGCTGAAAGGGCAACAACAAACGAAGTCTGAAAATCAAGAAAAGCTCTCACAAAAGCTGGAGGTCAGACGGAGACTGAAACATATACATGTAATCTTAACTTTTCCTTTCAATCTATTCCTATATAAACTTTTGCGGAATATTTGGATTAACTCGAGGGCCATTACTG
The DNA here is from genome assembly GCA_036346155.1 of Sinelater perroti. NCBI lineage: Eukaryota > Metazoa > Arthropoda > Insecta > Coleoptera > Elateridae > Sinelater > Sinelater perroti. Next base: position 1,903,853 of record JARFIY010000167.1, on the reverse strand, counting down.
CAAAAGTTGACCAAGATCTTATCAGAAATAGCGAGTAGTCAAAGATAAGAACGGAGAAAGTCAGCTGATTATCATCCAGAATAAAAAAAAGTACAGGCTAAAAAGCGAAGAATGGCACCAACACAAAAAGCAAAGTATAATTGACCACTATCCATGCTGGAATCTTGTGTTTTCCATATGCTTAAATGTCAATTTACAGTTATATGTGGTATGAAAGAAGCGTCACCAAGAAGGATAAAAAATATCTGAAAAGATGCATTAATGGGAAGTCGAAAAACTTTTACCAGGAACTGAACATTGCAATAAGCAAATAGAGAGAATACTATAGAGCAGAGAAAGTGCGCCAAGTGACTGCATCACGAGATGTTCTAAAGAAGACAGAAAAAGCGATGGACCCACGGTCTTGAAGAAGGTCTTAAAAAATTCAAGGTAGAGCTGGAGAAAAAAGAACGAGGAAGAATCGTAAGAAAGGCTAATCCCTTTTTAGGGCTGTAGTGCTAATGAAGGAGAAGAGAATTAAAAGCAAAGAAAGCCGCACTAAAATTACTGCAATAAAAAATATAATTTTGATAAACATTTTAATGAATAGAATTAAGAAAAACGGAATAAATATAAATTGTGAAAGTTTTTTGGCAACATAAATAAGTGGACAACAGTCAAAAATTGGTAACATAATTTCATAGCGCGTACCGCTTTAGAATTTGGAACGTTTAATTAGTAAAGTTTCAAGTACACTTAAAGAGAAACTAAAATAATAGAAACGATTTCCAATTTAGTTTTACGTTTTAACTGCACGTTATTTTCAGGCGCGCTAACTAAGAATAAGCAAATGCATTGTTAATGCCGAGAGCACCAAGACAAAAAAGCTGAATAATTGGTACCTGTCTTAATTGACACTTTGACTCCTTGCACAACGAGGTGGCACAGTTTTTTGGGTGAAAAATTAAAACGGCGCGTAAAACACGGGACATACGTCAACCTGCTTCAGGCGTTGCTGCGTGCTTGTCTTCATTATTCACGGGCAACTTGATAAACGTATGTTGGCCGTAGCCCTAAGTTGATGCGGTTAAGTGTGCGCCACATTCCGTGTACGCAGGTTGATCAAAAAAACTATGATGAGTTATAAAAAATTAAATTGGTTAGTTAAAATAATACGACTAAAGTTGAGGTTAAACAAGGCTTAATGAGCTTATTATAAAGCTTCTACTATAGAAAACAATAATTAAACAAGCTCTAAACACATTTTATACAAAATATTTTAAAAAATTAATTCACTAAGATGTATTAGTATTAGTAGGTCATCATAACCCTGATTAAGGTGTCAAACACACTTTTAATGTTCTCCTTCAGGTAAGAAAGATACAGAAAGCAACATTTCTGGAATTTTATAACACCACAAGTTTAATATAATAATCAGTAGAAGGTTAATCATTAAGGTCTCTTTTAGAGTGTTCCAAAATAATTGCCACTACAATTTTGCTGATTTTTTATTAGAAGGGAGTAGCTACACATTTCACACTTTTATCATCACTTTAGCAGTCTCCGTAAAGTCGCTCCAAATTACTCTTTTGGTTTTGGCATCACTTACGGACAGCCGACTGAAGCTTGTGTTTGGAAGAGCACTACCTATTTTATCAACGCTTTAGCTGCAGCAACAGTTGGCATACTTCTACAAGCGTCTGCTTCTGTTGACAGGCCTTCGGCATCTTCGAGTCCTCATGAATGATAGTATGCCAACACAGATCTAAAGCATCCGCCAGTGCATCTAATGTGAGTCGCCTGTTTGCTTCAGTACAGGTCTTGCTGCTTTTAAATTTCGATATCCGGCAAAACAGAATTCTGCGACGTAGTGCTGGTTTCTAAACACAGATACTAACCTTCTATGGATGTCCGAAGCAGTAGGCCCTTCTCATCAGAAAATAAGTCCGCTTTGTCTACAACTGCACTTGCAACACTGAACAAATTACTTGCTACCTTTTCTATTTTACGTTCCAGCAACGCCATCTTCATACACGAACTGTGCACGCCTTTTATTCTGCGATATAATTGGAGTTTCGAGAGGAAGAGCTAACATTTTTTATTGTTCTAAATATGAAGATATGCATCATATGCAGTTGTGCATAGTAAAACAGGATTTTAAACGTTCTAAACATGATGCCACTTAAAAATAAATGTCTCGATGTCTCTCCTGTACATTGACACCAAAATGGGCTAGTAAAAATAGTGTGACAAAAACCATAAAATACATGCATTTTGTCTTTTTAAGACTTTGTGAATGTTTGAGTATAGATGTCTTTGCTATTTCATGATTTTCCACAATATTCATCTGTTTAACACCCTAATATATCTAAATTTAATTTTGATATCGTTTAATATTCTTAGTGTAAATTAAAATTATCTAAAAGATTCTCCTAAAATCAACAAATGTTTCGTTGCATTTCTCACTTTAAGTTATTCTCTGAATGTTTACAGTCTGTAAGTAATGTTTTTTAAACTGATAAATATTTAAGTTTGAAGACGTAATTATAATGTTAATAAAAAATGTTATTGCAACCATTAAAATGAAAAGAAAAATATTATATTATTACTTTAGTGTGTTTTTACATTAAAAAGTTTTTAAGTTTTCCTTAAATTGAAGTAAAAATTCTGTTTTTGCACTGACTGTAAACCAATGCTGAAAATATGTCTTAAAAATATTGTAGTAAATATTTTGTATCAACAGGAAACAGTTACACTTTTCTTATGGATAAATAAAATTAATAATACTAAAATGAATTAATTAGAAAGGATTATCGCAGGAATAAATTACATCTTCTATTGCGTAAAAGTATGACAAATGCAATAAATGTATCATCATCAAAATAACGAAGTTGTCCAAAAATACTTAAATAAATTTAGGTAAATGTCATTTTTAAATCAGTTTTTGATTAATTATTCGTTGCTATGTGCTATAGCACTTATCTGATTCTCATGTTGCAAAGTCGCTTGTCAATTGTGTACACTCAATGACCAAATAAAATAAATCTTGTTGTCATTTCTATTGCCAATTAAAAAACTCTAGTATAATCTTTTTACCGATCTAACAGATTTACTGAAAATTCAAAAATAAGTATCTGGGTGTGCACAATAAAGAGAAGAATAGTAAAAATCTTTCGTTTTAATGGTCAACTTGCTCACAAAGTACTATAAAATGGACACTTACTCGAATAAATATCGTCAAATTTTAAAGGTTATACTAATTAATAGAATAAATTAATACGAAGCACCAAATCAGTAGATGAACTTAAGCAAATATCGAGGGATACATTTGGTTAAGATTCACTAAGCATAAAGAAAAGAAAAATTGCTTGACATAGTCATGGTTAAAGTACTCAGCCTATAACCCTATAACCCCTAGAGAGCACGTCCCCAGATGGCCGATCGGGAATCCCCGGTAGATATACCAGGTCGGAGGGAACTTAAATACCTCCCGCGGACCAACAGGCAAAAGCAGCATCTGACCCAGATTGGGCGGCTACAAACAGCGACTGTCCCCCATATGAGGGGCGGCTGATTATACATTCACCAATCCGTCTGAAAACGTGCCGTTTTATTGCCAATTACCCCCTTCATACCAAATGAGATGTTAGGTCTTAAAACAAAAATACCCCAGGTGAGTAAGATGTGCAATCTAGAATCGCACACTAAAAATTCAGTCTATTCCAAGGATTCTGGGGGAGGGGCAATAATCTGACAAAAATCCACAACTAGGATAATGAAATTTACTACATACAACATCTGAACGTTAGCAACACACAGCAATATTCTTGAGCTAGAGGAAGAGTTATCACTTATCAAATGGGATATTCTCAGACTAAGCGAAGTAAGACAAAAGGAGAAGGATTGGCGACACTAAATTCGAAGCACGTACTATATTATTACTGCGGCGAAACAAATACAGCTACTGGAAAAGTCGGATTCTGATTAATAAAAAGCATCTAAACAATACAATTCCTGTAAAAAAACATATCACCGCGACTCGCGCATCTAATTCTTAGACTAAACTCAAGATATAATATGAAAATTATCCAGGTTTACACGCCGACAACAAACCATACTGCCGAAGAAGTAGACGTATTCTACGATGAACCTACGATAGCACTAGAAGAAGCGCGGACTCATTTGGCGATTCTGTGTGACGACTTCAACGCAAAAACTGGTATTAAAACAGATAATGCCGAGATCCCACTTTGATACTTTGGAAGCGGTACAAAAAACTAACGAGGGAAAACCTTAATCAACCTTTTACTAAAAAGCAACTTGTTTCAATGAATAGTTTCTTCTACAAGAAACTCACAAGAAGATGGATGTGAACCAGCCCGAATAGAGTCTTAAAAATTAAATAAACTACATCATAACAGACAAAAAATCCATTGTTCAAGACGTAACAGTACTGAATAAAATCTTCGGAGGAAATGACCCTAGAATGGTAAGGACTACAATTAAAACAAATCTAGGAAATGAAAATATAAAATGGTTACAAGAAAAATTAAAAAGAAGTGGCAAGCCCCAGAATCAAAGAATTTAAAGACACAATCGAACGGATGCCTACAGAAGCACAAAGGCAATACGGAAAGCCAACGGTCCCATTGTTTAAAACGAAAGATAGAAAACAAACTAAGTCAAGATACAAATAGGGTAATGCAACAGAGGAAAATGAAAACAAGAGACAATGTTGATGCTCTAAACATAAAGCAGTTAAATAAAGATATATCAAAAGGCATTAGAAAATATATAAAAATATATAACCATAAAAATATCAAACAAACAATAGAAGAGAATAAGATCATGAAAGTGCTATGAAAAAAGCTTAAAATGAAATTATAACACTTAAAAAGAGCACAGGTAAAGTAACAAGTAGCAGAGACGATCTATTATTGATAATAAAAGAATTTTACAAAGAACTATATAAAAGTAGACCACAAATAAAGGATAAATCAAAAGAAATCAAAAAGGCAAGCGAAGTAATCAATCCGGGATCTGAAGATATGCCTGACGTAAAAATAAAGGAAGTACAATACACAATAAATAAAATGAAATGCAACAAGGCTACTGGAGAAGATGAAATAGCCATTGAAAGAACAAAGATAGGTGCAAACACTCTACTAGTAGAAATTCAACCTTTGTCTAATGCAAAACAACATACCAAAGAAATGGAACACTGTCACGATAATATTAATTCACAGAAAAAGCGATCTGACAAACGTCGAAAACTAGGCCCATAAGCTTGCTCTCATCTACACATTCGTATCGAAAAAGCTTGATTTCTACCAACCCATTGAACAAGCTGGATTCCGGTCGAGATTAGGAACAAATGACCAATTACTTACTATAAAAATATTAGTAGAAAAGGTAATAGAATATAATAGACCCCTGCCAAAAGAATTTCGATAGATAGGAAACAAGAGCTATATTAGCTCCTCTAAATTAAAGTCATAACGACATATCGGTTTAATCCACAATGTATGAGTCATTGGCATACAAAAAATTACATAAAGATACCGACAGTTTTATCATTACAACGAGGTGTCAGGCAAAGAGACACTTTATCGCCAAAATTATTCTCCTCAGTTTTGGAATACACGTTTAAAACATTAAACTGGGACGAAAAAGATGTAAACATTGACAGGTGTAAAACTAAGCAACCATTGTTTCGCACACAAAGTAGTCTGAAATATCAACAAGCATAAAACAAAAGTAATAACAAATCTAATTGTTGGGATAACATAACTACTGAGAACGAAACATCAAAAGTCAGGTAATACAAATATCTGGGACCAGAAATAACCAAACATACGAGCTTCAAAGCCGAATAAGCCTGGGATAGGCAGCGTATTGTAGACTAAGAGACGCATTTAAGAGCGACATACCCATAAGTCTCAAACGAAAAAGACAGTTAACAAACTGAAAGTTGCTCAGAGAGAAATGGAAAAAGCCATGTTCTGTATTAAACTAAGAGACCGTATCCGAAACACTAACATCCGGCAAGGAACCGGGATGTGTGACATAATCCACCAAATCACCAACTTGAAATGGAAATGAAAAAAGCATGTAGCGAGATTCAGTGACGCGAGATGGACAAAGAAAATAATCGAATGTAAACCACGTCAAGACAAACGAAGTAGAGGAAGACCCCCTACCCGATGGACCGATGATATAAGAAGAATAGCAGGAAATTGGATTAGAGTTGCCCAAAATCGAAGTGAATGGAAACGATTATGGAAAGCCTATCTCCAGTGGACGCAAGCACCTGGGTGATGATGATGATATTTATGGCAACAAAAGCCACGTAAAGTCAGAAGTTTATTGTTCACTTACTAAACAACACTATTCTGTACAGTAAGGTTCGAGAAGAATTTTATTTAACAGCAATACTTTTCAGAAAGTTAATTATCTGAATGGCCACCTAGTACTTCAAAGCTAACGAAGTCTTTCTTACAGTCACCTTCGAGAAAAATTTTGAAAATTCTGTATGTTAAAATTATATTACTTTATTTCTTATTTTAAAGATTGTTTAGTATCTTTTGAGCGGAATTTGAAATTTTTAAATTTTTTTGGAGAATTAACAATAATATGTAATAGGTTTAACATCACTACTGTTTATGATTATGTAGTATCGTAGCCACTGATACTTCTAAAGTAGAGAAAAACACAAGCCTAGTTCTTTTGGATAAAAATCACTTCAAATTATCATATTTCTTAGTAAAGCAAAAAATTTCTTTTATAAGTTGGCCACTTTCAGTTTCGCCGATATTTGTAGTAAACTGTGCAATACGACTAAAGGGTTTGCGATACATTGAGATATTTAGAACATTGAAAGACTGTCAGGGTCAATTTGGTGGATTAATTCCATTTCCTTCTTTCCAGATCGAACACAGTTCACTGAATTGAATATGAAACGATGCTTTTTTAAAATACATTGAAGCCTCTTACCAAGTTATTTTTTTACATATTCTTCTAACTTAGAAACATACTTTTTTGAATAGATAGGTAATTTTGTAATCCCGTTGTCACAAAATAAAGGCGACCGCAACATCATCGTCCCATTTCTCTCCTTTAAGTGAGTCAAATGATTGCCTTAGGGAGATAAGTACATACTGTAAAAGGAGTATTTCAGTGCATTTCAAAAATAAATCTTTAATTTTTGTCGAAATTGAGTAGATGGGAGCCAACGAGGGATTCATATTATAGACACTTTTCGAAACTCAAGGGCAGCCGTACCTTATTTTAACTTCAAAGCAATTTCAGCAACCATTAATCGGCAGTTGTCTTCGAGAATACGATGAACAATGCTAATATTCTCTTTAATCACGCTAGCCGTTGGAAAATGTTAATGACCTTTATTTTCAACTGCTTTTCTTGAGGGTATCATTTCCAAACTATTTCTTGTTTTCTCAAAATTATGAGAAACTGAATTCGTTTCGCGACGTACAAGTAGACTTGTTGTCCCGACATTGTAATACTAACTAAAGAAGCGATAGTGCAGGGAGATTTCGCTTTAGGTATCTCCTATTTACCTCACTGTGCGTAAAAAGAAATTTTGATTTATGTTCAATTCACTTTTGTAGTAGCCAAGTTTTGTTATCAGCTCCACACTATTTTCATAAATATTACCTATCGTTTCTATATCTCTACAAACAGATGTAATGTTCAATAACACTATTTACTCAAGCAAGTAGAGCGTTGAAGTAATTTTTTTCCTACATAAATACCATAATCGCTTTCAAGAATACCAAACCAAATATAGAATTACTCCAGTTTCTCTCTAAATATTTATATATTCGCAAACATGACTTTTTTTAGATTGTTAAGCCAGGTAATATTATATCCTATTAAACATGGTATAATTGCCGTAAAACATACATTTATATCTTGGAAACATTTAGGAAGATTTGACGAAATGTTTCGATTTTTCAAATAATTGCACTGTCGCTTAGTAGGGTCGTAGTAGACACTTTTATCGATTAGGCAGTTAAACCACAGCTCTTTTGCGTCCTAATATTACATCATCCATTTTGGCAAAAAATCAGGAGCCTTGCGCAAACACACCGCTTCAAATCTGTTTAAGAAAACGGCACCTAGGGGAAAAATTATGTTATATATACTGTAACCACTCAGCAATACCATATGATGCATTCCAAATTGCATTTTATGTAGTTCATTGAAAATCAACAAAGAAAAATGTTTTGTTAAAAAGAATATTGAAATAAAAATCGTAATAGTGAAAATAAGCGATGGAGTAAAAATAAGAGTTGATCAAATAGATAATAGAAGATACTAAAAGAACAAAAGAAAAAACCCATATTCAGCCATAAAACTTATTCTTACTTAAACAGATTTGTGAATCGTCAAAAGTTTTGCATTTGAGGTAGTAAAAATCTAAGTGCGTCCCACCAAAAATGCATTGTTTGATGTGCACTGCGGCATGTAGGAATCATTGGCCCGTACTTTTTTGATGATAAAACTGGCAGCACTGTTACTGCCGTTGGTGTATGTTATCAGGAGATGCTTAACAAGTTTGAACTCAAATAACATGGTTTTGCAACAACATGGAGGCACACGTCACACAGCACGTAAAATACTTTACTTTGACCAAAGTTCCTGAGAGTGAGGAGGAGTCTCTCGTAGAAAAGTGATACTGACTCGCTACCGTAGTCTTGCGATCTACCCTTTAGATTTTTAGATTAATCTTTTTTCTCTGAGGCTATTGAAGAAAAGGGACATGTAATTGCTGATATGGGGCCACATTTATGAGAAAACATGGATAACTTTCGCATGCAACAGAGCCATGGGACATTATATTTCAGGCGTAACTGCCAAGTCTGCGCTTTTTTCATTAATAACAAATTTTTTTTTATTTACTGCATATTTACAACTAGTCTAACTAGACTAACAAGCAAATGAGTTAATGTACATAGCATGTGGGGAGGAACACCAAGAGTGACCTCCTGTCATTACAAGGTATACAAGTCTTATTACTAATTTGTTAGGTCACTAAATTTTGTCCGTTTCAGGCGTCTAACTGCGTTTGCATTATTTAATAAGTCTGTCACTAGAACACTAGGGTGATCTTAATACGATGTTGTTCGTTGTTCACATACCATTCGGCGTTTGCTATTGCGGGAAGTGTTTTGCTTTGAAATCGCTGTAATATCTCGATGTTCGATGACTTAGCAGATCCCCAAAGGTCTATACGTCCAAATCGGTATAACATGGTTTTATATATAACATTCTTCACGCGGATATCTAATTCGTTCAATGGTCTAATATGTTTTTACCAGTTTAGTTTGCTATCGAGATGGATACCGAGATATTTGATTATCTTTTGTGGTATGTTAGTGCCGTTGAAGATTATAGGAGGTGGAACAACCTTGCGGAGGTGAAGACCACTGAAGCCGATTTGTCTTAAGATTTTATGCGCCAGGTCTTTATCCAGTTTTCTAAAGCTTCCAGCGATTTTGCAGGTATATTGATGCCTGAAGTGGATTCTTGTAAGTTAATACAGCCGTGTCCGCATTTTCAGGTAATTAAAACATTGTCGGTAACAGGAAGGTCTGGTAAACAACTGGTAATGTCCCAAACGTACCTTGTGGTACACCTGCCTCGACTGGGTAGATTGGGAGTGGCTGTCATTGATTTTGACCCGAAAGTATCTTTTTAGATACGACTTGAAGAGCAGATAGTACTGTTGCGGTGGGGTTTGCTTGATCTTATATAGGAGGCCAGGGTGCCAAACTCGATCAAAAGCTTGGCCCACGTCTAAGAATGCTGCTAGGCATAACCGTTTTCCTCGAAGTCTTTTTCTACCTTATCCACTATCCTATGGACTTGTTCCAATGTTGAGTATTTTCTGCGGAAACCGAATTGATGTTCCGGAACTAAATGCAGTTCTTCTATAATGGGTTCAAGTCTTCTTAGTAGAATTCGCTCAAAGAGCTTAGAGAGGAGTGGTAACAGCGAAATCGGTCTATAAGAAGCTGGTAATTGAGCTGGTTTTCCTGGCTTTTGAATGACAATTACTTCGGCAAATTTCCATTGGATTGGGAAGTACTGAGTTCTTAAGATGGCATTATATATACGTGTTATAGCTGCTATCCCTTTTTGGCAGTTGACGGAGTAATTCGGACGTAATTAGGTCATATCCCGGTGCTTTGCCAGTTTTAAACATTTAACTTCTGTTTGGACTTCGTTGGGTGTACAGTGTCGAATGGGTAAATGGAGTTGGAGTGGTGATTTGAGGAATTCGAGAATTTCGTAATCATCTTGTGGAGTTCTGTCTGATTCGTGCGGTTGAAAGGTTGCAGCTAAGTGTTCGCCGAATACCACCGCTTTATCTTTGTCACATCGGGCCCAAGAGCCATCATTTTACGAATAGGAGGGATAGGGATAATAGGCTTTTTCAAATTCCTAGTTGCGCGCCATAAGGAGTAGTCATGGTGTTGACTGGGGATAAGTTTCGCACGTAATCATTGAACGTTTCGTTTTTCTGTTCCTTGATTAATCTTTTAGTTGTGTGTTGAGAGTGTTTAGTTTATTTTTGTCTCTTGGGTGTCTTGTTTGTTGCCAGATCCGTCTTGCTTTTCGTTTGTCGCTGATCTTTTGTCTAATTTCTAAGGAGTAGTTGTTAGTGTTTTTGTTACATTTATGTTGTAGTTTTATGGGCGTAGCTGTCCAAGAAGCATATTGTAAGGTTTGTGTTAGTCGTTCTATTGCCGTTTCAATTTCATTTGAAGTGTTAAGTACTGCTGGAATCGATAGATGTTCATCAATATATTGTCGAAAAATGTCCCAATCCGTAAGACTGTTGTGTAGGCTGGGCCTTGCAGGCTTGTTGATTATGCAGCTACTCAACGTGCATATTGTAGCAGAGTGATCCGAGTTTAGATCGTAGCAGTCAGCAACATCGATGTAGTTGGGCAGAGATTTTTTGTAATAAGGAAATCTAATGCATCCGGCAGTTTATTCAGATTGGTTGGCCAATATGTGGGTTTACCTGTGGCTACTGCATTATAATGATTATTTAAGATGGTTTTATATAGTTGCCTTCCCTTTGGGTTAATAAATCTGGAACCCCATAAGGGGTGTTTAGAGTTAAAATCACCACTTGCTATGAACCGGTCTCCTAGCGTCCTGAAGAAGTCTTCGAACTGGTTCTGCGTTATTGAATGCCGCGGAGGGCAATATACTGTTATGTCTCCAACGTGGTCTTTAATTTTGACATTTGTGGCTTGTATATGATATGTTTCAAATTTCTCCATTTCGTAGTGTGATAATTTGCTGCTGATTGTAATTGCCGTTCCAGCGTGAGCTGTGTTGTCGGGATGACAGGTGTAATAAGTTCTGTAGTTGTGGATATTGAGGTAGTTGTAATTAGTGAAGTGTGCTTCAGATACCAAGAGCAAGTCGATTTTTTGGGTGTTTAGAAACGCTTCTACTTCTAAACGGCGTTGTAGAAGTCCGTTTGCGTTCCATACGGCTATTCTTAGGGTATCCATTATTGGGAGATTTTGGTTATCAGGCTAGTGAGTAGGTTGAGCATCATAGTATTTTGTTGCATTAACTGGCTAAACATGGTTTCAAATTTGGAAAGGAACTGAGACAGGGAGATGTCATTGCTGTTTTGATTTTGATTTTGAGTGTTGTATGAGTCTGACGTTGTTATAAAATTTTGTTGTCCAGCCACGGCTGCGGCATAGCTAGTTGGAAACCTGTTTGCCCTATATGTGTTTGGTTGAATTGTGGCCGCCTTTAGAGCTTGTGGTGCTTGCATCCTAGGGTTGGCGGTGTTGTTTCCTCTTTAACTGAAGTTGTTGGTAGATAGAGCATCCTTTATAGTTTGCTGGTGGGCTCCATTGCACAATGCACATGTAGCAGGAGTGTCTTTTGGCTTTGTACACGTCAGGGTATTGTGGTTACCACCACACTTTACGCACGCGAATGGTTTTCTGCAGTAAGTTTTGCTGTGTCCGTATGCTTGACAACGAGTACACTGGATGATATTGGTTTTTTCCTTGGTGGCTCAACTGTAATTATCATATTTAATAGAGATCTAAGTTCGTATATATCTTTGTTGTTACTGGCAGGCTCGAGGTCAACAAAGAATAAAGGAAGTGGTGTTTGTCTACCCTGTGTCTTATATTCATTAAATTGCGTACAGTATGTCCTTTCTCTTTCAATTCTTCTTTTATCAACGCGGTATCGACTGTTGGGTGAAGGTTTCTGATTACAACTCTAAATGCCCTTTCTTCTTGAATCTGATAAGTATGAAAATAATTTTCTCGTCATCAAGATGTCTCACAAGTTTTCGATATGTTTCAGGGTTATTAGTATTTATCTTGACGACGTTGTTTGCTAGTGTTTTTGAGTTGTATTGTTCAGTTTCTAATACTTTTGTCAGATTTGTAATCATTGCGTTATAATTTTCTACTCCGTGTATATATACTGGAGGGGGTTTCTTAACTGCAGCTTGTAGTTCGTCTCTAGTTGTTTCCATTACGTTATCTTCGTGCATGTCATTTAATAAATTAAATCTGTTGTTATCGATGATTTGGCTTTGTAATTCGAGGTTATTATCAGGGAGCGTGAGCATCTTTTCTCTTTTCATTACTTGCCACTCATGAGAGCTCGTTTGGGGTTGATCATCGTTTGTTGCGGTCATTTCAGGTGCTGAATGCTGGTTATTAGGATTTTGTGGCGGACAGTGCATGGGTTGTGGAATATTAGTAGGATAAGATACATATGGAACATATGTTTAACTTGATAATAATTGTTGCGTAGGAGGATTAGTGTAGGGCGTTAATGGCTGGCTTTGTTATAATAAATGATGTTGAGAAATTGGAATTTGTTGTTGAGCAATAGGCATTTGTGGTTGAAACGGAAACATATTTAAAATAAATAAAATAAACTCACTGATTAATGCGGGTCACTGGCATTCTAGTGCATGCATAGATAACACGCGCGTCACAGACACATCCACTCATCTACGAGGCCAGCGGCCGAATCCTCATTAATAACAATGAAATTCGAATTTTTGCAATTTTTTTGTGTTTCATTCAAGTCCAATTTGGATTACTCTACATATACAAGCTATTGTCAAAATCGTAGCATTTACATATATTTTATAAAAGCTTACTATAGTGTTTTTGGTCTTCATAGTTTTTGATAAAACTAATGTTATCCAGTTGTGATTTTAGGTTAAAATACAATTTTTATTTTATGCTTTTATGTTGATGGTATTAACATGACTAAAAGAACAAACAATTTGTTAGAGAAACTGTGAGTACGGGATAACGCTAATTAAAAGCTTTAAACAATCTATAATAAAAATATTGCTAAAGTGCAACTGTTATATACCATCTGGACTTAAAAATTGTCACAGTGGACTTGTTAGCATGTTGCTTGAAGTGGTCGGAAAGGAATATTTAGAAAGTATCGCAATATTATTGACATCCCGTTAAGATCGGCTTTGATGATCGATGATTATTTTGAAGTAGGCGAAACTGGTTAATATTTTTTTAAAATTAATGTTTATCAATTTTATTTTGTAATCCAGCAAGAAAACCCGGTACCGTCTCTTTTTCTTGCAACGTTCTAATCTCACAACAGCCAATTGTGAGCCACACGTCAAGCCAGGCGCCTTTGAAGGATAGCCGCCTTGCACCTCGAGCCTCCCCTAATTGGTTTGTAAAACCAAAACGTGAAATTGTTCGAGACGCCTTGATATTTAGCGTGTGCACGTCTTTGACAAGCGAGCATACATTACGGTAACGAGCAGCGCTGCGCCTAGAGTGCTATTATGACATTTGCACACAACGCAGCGTATTAAATGCTAAAGCCCCGGCGACCAGCTTATAAATCTCGTTATCTTACTTCACATGCACTTTGTTATCTAAATATCATCGTGGCGGCACGAAGAACTGCCTATATGCATACTGAGCTGTGCATACGCCGCGCCAAGGGCCGCGAGGTGTTGCGGCCGCTGGCGAAAGGTTCGACGGCAACCTTGCCTTGCTTAAATGTCTTCATATTTGAAATGTAAATGCAGATTGATGATAGTAATTCCGAAAGAATAATATTTGTCACCACTGGCTTGCTTTAAAGTCTTATTTATACATTGCAATCAACACGGAACGGGGGCGGTTCGTAATTTACATGGCGCAGCATTTGCTCTAATATGCATCTTAGGTACGGTGGTGGGCGTGCTCCGTCTCTGCAGAACCCAAATTCCTCTGTTAAATCAGTGTATTTAAATGCCGAACTCAAAATTATTCTTCCAAGTCGTAAACGTCAAAATCAAATCATATTTATTATACGACTTCAAACGCACAACTAGACTGAATACATTTTTAACCATTAGTTCACTCAAGAAAAATAACTAATCTTCAAAATGAAGGCTATCAATCTCTATGAACTTTTGTCACCATGTTGGCTCAAAGAATCATCGACACGTTTCAACTTCATTAAAAGACTCCAATCGGCGATCAGATGAAACAGCGCTTGGAAACAGACTGTAGTCCAGATGCATAAGAAGCTTGATACCATGCAGTTCCTCAAACTTCTCTTAAGTTGAGTAATTGAAAGCAGATCACGTCACGTTTTAACTTCATTAAAAATTGGTGATCGGATGAAACAGCCCTTGGACTGTAGCCCGAATGCGTAAGGACCTTGACACCATGTAGTTTATTAAACTTCTCTTAAGTTGAGTAATTGAGGACAGATCTTGTCTCGCTTGTTGGCCTGTCTTTTGGTGAGTCTTTGCGGATCTTGTGAATAAAGTCAAGTTGCCGCAAGTAGTTGACGAGAAAAATCCAAGCATAAATGCCAGATCACGACTGTTTGATAAAGGCTCATCCTCCAAATCTTCGTTGGCCGACCAGAACGAGGCTGGTCTTCAAGATAAAAAACTCTTTCGTTGAAGCGCTCGAGGAGGAACTGTCCTCTCGCCTTCAACTTCGCAAGTTGCCTCGACAGCATCTTCTATGGCTAGACTAGAAAAAGCTTTTTCTGCAAGATCAGTTCGTTTTGTATGAGGTCTAGTTAAATTCTTTCAAACTATGGGAAAATAAGTCACAACTTTTGTTAGAAATACAAAACTGTAAATAATGAGGTTTCCTAAGAAGACTTAAATCAAGCTAATAGTTCGATAGAAAACCAAGAAAAAAGATCTCAGTCATACATCTGATGCTGACCGGTTGCTGATTTAGAAAATTAATTAATTTTCCGTTTGACTAGGCTGTTCGACAGTTTGAGTAAAAGTAGGATTTTGATAAATCAACTTTTTACTCCTCTGCGGTTAAAATAGCCAAAATATCAAGGCTTTGTCCAGAAAAATTAATATTTTGTTAATCTGTATAATTTTAAATGCGTCAAAGAGATAAATAACGCTAAAAACTTATGGCGTGAAAGAAATGATGACGAACCCCTACCAATGTGCTGCTAGTAAATTAAAAAGAAATGTTGCTAAATAAATATTCCTAGGTGGCCATAGAAAGTCCTCTTATTTGTTTACTATTGAGCTAAAGTAGAAGCAAGTAATCTTAGGAATCGAAATAAAACTCAGTAAAAGGAAGAACTTCACAATTACAATAGACTTTATAAACCATCATTAAAAGACCAAAAAATACTCAAAAATAGAATGTCTTATTCTCATGTCGCCTTCTCTCTAGTAAAAAATCCATAAAAATAGTTAGTTATATTGAAAAACTCATGTTTTTTCCATAAAAAGATATTGGATAAACAATTTCAAATGTAACAAAGGAATCATTAATGATGCACCGACTTGCAGATCCAAAAACTGTATCGCCATATATTATCAACCAAGTTCGTGATATAGTTTTGACCAATAAACGAATAAAAGGGCGTGAGTTGGAAGAGGCTGTGAGCTTTCAATCTGAGAGAGTGTACTTTATTTTTCATGATGAATTACATGTTTATATGAAACAATTTACTCAGCTGTTGAGTTTACTACACTATACATTAAAAATGAAATAGCAATTGAAGATGATAAGTTTTTATCGCAGATTAGAACTCTTCTGATTAAATACAATGAAATGGGTAAAGCACGGGTGTCTAATTGTGCACGAAATCTTTGGAGTTATTCTAAGTAACGATCAAGAAAAAATCCTCAAATAGTAGCCAAAAAGTGTTGTTCACTACAACAAGGCACTGACGTTGAGCAAAAATTGACTAAACTCGTGTTTAATATTCCTCCACAAGCTATTTGGTTAATCCTCCCTTTCCTGTAGGGGTAAAACAAAATATTTGGAGTCTAACATAAATAAAATCTTGAATCCCTCAAACAATTTTATTTCCGCAAAAAATAGCACACCTGGAGAAAAGTTAAGACAAATACGTTAAAAGTAAGTTACTTTATAAACTCATATTCTTCTCTTTAACATCGAACAAAATTATCTCCAAATATCATCGCACCCAAAGTTCTAAAATGAATTCTAGTTATATATTTTCCGACTTAAATCAAAAAAATAAAATCGTAACGTTTTCTTCGTATAGTTATCAACATAGTTTACTTGTTAATATGGTAGTAATATTTGACCAAATAATTACAATAAATAGGTGATTTCGATTTGCTACATTGACTGTCAATCTGGGAAGAATGTACTTTATTCTTCTGTCTAAGCTCTTAGACTTTTAGAACTCCATAAATTATTTAATTTGCTGACTTTTTAGAATCATTCGGCTAACTTAAAATTAGAATTGCGACTGGATATCTAGAAATAGTCTTTTGCGTAATAATAGTTTTCACTGCAACTTAAAGACAAAAAACTTTGAGTATTTTGTAAAAGTTGTGAATTACCAACCAATAAGTATAGTGGTTTACTACTATTACTTCTCTTGAGATTTTTATTTATTTTGATTACAATATTTACGCGACTAGACACAAATAACAAAAATGTAGAATAACATAAACTTGATATTGTAACATGATAAATACAAAGTTATGATTATCGAGGTGATACTTTTGGCATGTCATACAAATAGTTCTGGGTTTCCTTTCAATTTTATTTTTTGCATAACTCGAGCATTCAGTATAAGTTTTACTAGTTTTGATGGTGTACCTCCACATCGCTTGAGTTTTACGTGGTTATTTTTTATTTTTCATTTGCAATCACTCTTTCGGCAAGTGGGACAACTCTCAGCAAGTTGATCTCCTTTCTGGTTATTGTGGTATGTAACAGACGCTTTAAAACGACTTCTAAAAGTTTTCTTCCACTATTTCTTTAAGCTAAAGAAATAACAATCTTAGAATTAGGTTCTTTGTTGGGAGCGACTGCAATGCTAACACCCCTGGTGGGGTTCCAGGTTTTATACTCATAGTCCAGAAGGTCGCCAAGTAGAGTTATTGATGCAAATAAATAATCTCGCACCATCGTCAACAGGAGAGCCAACGTGATAGCCGAGAGACTGTCAAAAGAAAAGGAATATAATAGAATTTTGTGAGCTAAAAAGAATAGCCGATACCTACACAAATATCGAATCTGATCTGGATGTCTTTCTACAATTCGCCAATAATCACTACATACAATTCTCAGGTCTTATAAAATCAGAAATACTCTTCCCTACATAATAAGAAGGCAAACTGAGGCATTCTTAAGGAACTACTATTAGAGGAAATCAACGATAGTCTAGTATTAAATACAAGAAAACAAATAAAAACAGCCGCACATGAAAAGGAACACCAGATAATAGACGAAAAATGTGAAAATAAGAATTTTTAAATAGATAAAATTAAGACAACAGCGGGAATTTACCGTTTTCCGCTTGGCAAAGCAAAGTTAAACAAGATTATAAAAAAATTAAAGAAACTATCGAAGTAAAAAATCGTACAATGATCTTTAAAATGTCGAATAAAAAGCAATCATACAAAGTAATCGTTGTGGAAAGCATCAAAGAAAATTAACCAACTACCAATCGAAATAACATATGATAGGTAGTTTAGAACAAACAAAAAAGTAGAAACTTTTGCAAATCATTTACAAGCAGCATTTCAATTTTCTCCTAAAGAAATATCCCTAAAAAAGAACAAAAAATACATCAACAGCAGGAAAAATAACAAACAAAGATCTAAATGCTAAAAAGCTCTAGGATAGGACCTAATAACTGATCGGATACTAAAGGAACCTATAAATGATATCCAACGGGAGTTAATATTGAAATACTTCCCTAAAAATACAAATTGTGAGAACATATGGAATTACATAGCCCTAGACGTCTGCTATCAAATAGTATGTAGAAGTTATTACTAAAGGAGATGAAATCCCCCAGAAATTCCAATAATCAATTCTGGTTTCGGAAACAACTTGCTACTTGTAAATAAACATAAATCTGCATTATAAGACTAAAAACCACTACCACGGATAAGTTATCCTGTGATCTACGAACATTTTTCAGAACTAAACATCACATGCTGACTTCTAAACCAGTGAGGCTGTTAAGTATTCTAGAATCGCTATTGCCACATTGGTCTTTCTTCTTTGTAGATCCCGTATTTCGTTGATGGTTTAAGGGTAAAGAATCCAAAATTAAGAAAAAAATGTATGGACATATTATTCTATTGAAGTTTTGGTGTATGCACTACCATAGATGAAGTTCAATCTGAATGTAATTTTAAATTCTCAAGGTTCAACTTATATTAGTCATTCCTTTATTTTGTCGTGACAAACTACCAAAATGTAAAAAGGTTGATTTAAAAAACATTTGGTGGGAAATGACAGAAATAGTGGCAGCAGTTAGATTTTACAGCACAATTATTTTGTTTTAAAGTATGAGAAATTTTCCAATTATTTATAGAAAGCAGTAGATGACTGACGGCACGTTTTCTTCCTTTTCTAGAGATTTTTAAATATGACTTCAGCTGAGCACCTGTCCCGTTTTTAAGCTCAACTATTTATAGCTATTTATTCCTAGCGCAAGTTTATTGGCTAATAAATGGGTAATTAAGCCAACTAATATAAACGTAAATGCATGGCGTACAGAAGTAAAAGGATGGGTGTCGACGAGAGTTTCCGAGCTTTTGCTCCGGCATTCCTTCACGTAGTATCCCTACGAGGACTTTTATGGGCCGATGAAAGGCATATCATTAGCTATTATTTACCGGACCAAGCCCTGCAATATAGTGCAATAACGTGGCGGTGCCAACAGGTGTAGCCCGCGCGGAAAAATGCGCCAACGAATGGATGCGGGTTTCCACGGATATGAGCTAAGTATACAACGATAACTCATATTCGAGCTGGCTAAAAACTTAAAAATAATAAACAATAGTTCATGTATGCATAAAGCGAGCGGACATAATTTGTAAGCACGGAGCAGGCAGCCAACCGTGGAGACCTGAGATACTTGCACCATGTAAGGTTGGTATTACACCGTGCTCTCGCCAGTCGATCGCTTTCCTGATTTATGGTACGCTACACTTAATGGTGTATTTGTTGAATGCTAATTGTGGGACTCGGCTCTACGTATGGGACTGCGCCGCTCGGCCTCTTATTTCGCCAGATTCCATTAAGTCATCGCGCGTAATTACTCGGATTCCTCCTGCACGGAGACACATTAATAAAAAGTCGGCGAAATATTCAAATTCGTTATTTATACGAAAAGCACGAGGATGATAATGCAGTATCTCATCGACCGATATTACGATCACGACATTTCGAAATATGCTGCGTTTTTATTACAAAATTTTAATTCCACATTACTTTTCGCAAACTTTTTATTTTAATATTGGCGATATCAGTATTTCATTATTAAGAACAAAAAGCAGTATTTTACTTTAAGGATAAGCATTTACAATCAAGTGTACCTCAACAGCGGTGCTTGCCACATCGCCCCGCATCAGAGATGGTGCGCGACGACCGGGCAGAAAAAGCGAACATATGAGAGCCTTAATCTCTGTAATACCAAAAAAGAGTATTCTATAGCGCGGTGAAAAACCTAACATTGTATAGAGAATAGATGCAGCTATTTATGAAGAATGTAAGAAATGAAATTAGAACAGTAAAATTAGATTTTATGAGAAAGTGCCTTCAAGTTATAAAATGGGACAAATTCAGAGACTAAGGAGTCTGGAGAAGAATTAATGCCACTTGCTCAATCATAAAAACGTTAGAAAATAGTTTTTCCATTGTACAGACACGTAAGACGAATGATAGATTGCTAAAAAAATTGACAAAGTGGTCTCCAAGAAGGAATAGAAAAGAGGGTATCAGCCTAGGTAGATAGATAGACTTAAAAATGGATGGGTTAAATCCAGAGACAAAAAAAAAAGAATAAAGAAACTGTGTCCTCTATTGTATTCAAATATAATATACAAATACCTTTGTCCACGAGTAGAAAGTATACATAAATATATTTAGACAACAGACTAACTAAACATATAATCAAAAAAACGTAAATAGGTAGATATAGAGATAAAAATGCAATAATTAGTAGGACAAACACCGTATGCAGCATTGCTGAGTGGAATGAGTAGCTTAACGGTGTTGTTGCCGGTCCTAAAGCCAGACAAAAGCAATTTTTAGAAACAAAGTGTAAACAATCCCCGAGTTGAAATCTACACTTTCCAAGAAAGGGGCCCCAAGATATACGGGAGAGGAAAAGGCCAATTCTGTACCTACAAAGAATGCAAGAAACTTTATCAAACAAACCAGAAGAGCCAAGCTCAAAAATGACAAATAACGGTCGCTACATGGAACATACAAGGCACAGGAACAAAGCAAACGGAGGTAATGACAGACATAGAGAGAATAAAAATATAAGTGATCATATAGACTGAAAAAAAAAGAAATAAAACTCTACGCACTATAGCCAATGCGGAATGGTTCATCTCAAACATTACTCTCCACAACGACCTAATTAAAAACAAATGGAGAAATAAAATACCACAATTGAAAGAAATAGACGAAAGGTTAATAAAAATAACAATTAAGATATTTGGATAAACGATTACAATAATTGGGACACATGAAATAAATGACGATGCAAATTTATAAAAAAAATAGCTTCTATGACAAACACGAAGTAGTATTGGTTGGCGATCTGAACTGAAGAGTTGGAAGTGCGAGAAATAACTCAGTAATAGTACAGACTGATCGAGTTATGTAGAGAGCACAAATATATGGTAGAATACACATTTTTGAGACATAAGGAATATATATAAGAATAGCTGCAAACAATTTATCAGAAATTTAAAATCAATCATAGATTTGATCCTGCTCAAACAAAAGAGAATATTAATAGTAAAAGATGTTAGAGTCTACATGATAACAGAATGTGGATCAGATAGCCACATGTTACAAGAAATAAAACAGTATTACTATAAAACAGTGTTACTATACCAAGATAGTATACGACTGTTATAACAAACACGCATCGAAGAATAATTAAACCTACACATGCAAGGATCGCCCACAAATATGTACGGCCGTACGACAAACGTTACAACATGCGAATATCGAGTTATTGCAATAGAAGTTCCGTGAATGTTTAAATTCGTTCGTGCGATTTGAAGCCTTTAGATATTTTTGTGGAAATATCTGAAAAGTAATGTATACGTCATTAAACTAGCCACGTAAGTAAGACAAACTACATGTATATAGGTGGAGAACAACAAGACATACGGATTGGGAACAAGACCATTCGACACTATCAGTTATAAATACTTAGGCTCAATTATCTCGGCTAATGGATCAATGTAAGAAGACCTAAACAGCAGGATCGGACAAAGAAGAGCATTGCATGAAGTTCTATGGAACAAAAATAAAAGAAAAAGCTAAGAAAAATATATTTCATAGTATAATTCTCTTGTATGGGGGAGAGGCGTAGCCGGCAATAGAAAGCTTAAAAAATAAAATACAAACAATGGACTTGGACTTTTTTAGAAGATGCCTACAAATTACAAGACGAGAAAGATGAAGGACAGAAAAGATATAGAGTAAAAATGGAATAACTGTATCCAATATCAGGAACCTAGAAAATAGAACCCTTCGTTGGTATGACCATGTAGAAAGGATGTAAGATTACGGAGGGCCGAAAAAAACTTTTATTTTGGTCGCTGAGAGAAAAAAGAAGAAAAGGACGACCATGGTACAAATGGAAAACTCATGTAACAAACTTCATCGTAGAAAGAGATCTCAAACAAGGGAACAGGAAAGATCATAAAAGATCTACCTACGAACCCACATACTGGTCTACCGACCATTGTTACACATGGTATTGCTACCGACTATCTTTAAATAACATATTGCTGAGGCTTATCTTCAGATCACACTCCAGCGATTGCAACTGTGAGTTCTACGATAATAAACAAAGAAAATTTTTTAGGAGGTTGAAAAGGCGAGCTTTAATGAATACCTTACAAGTACGAATGCAACAAAAGACACAAACTAGGCACTGTGGAAAGCGACCAAGAATATAAAATCCCAGAATACACCAACTCTTCTTAAAAAAGAAAGTGGTTTATGGGCACGCACAGAGCACAAGAAATGTGACCTCTTTGCACAACATTTAGAAGAAGTATTTCAACCAAATCCAGTGCAAATTTCTATAGATGAAGTACTTAAAATACAACAAGCCCTTAAAGGGCCATGCCATCTCAATCTGCCTATAGACTTGTTCTCCGTGTCAAAAGTCAAAAATGCATTCTGATCCAATTTGAGCTCTAAAAAGGCCTCTGGCTATAATCTAATTATAGGCAAATTAATTAAAGAACTTCCACGCAAAGCTCTTATAATGTTGATTATGTTGCATAATGCCGTTCTGCGCTTGGGATATTTCCCAGCGTAAGCTGGTAGGTAGGTTGCGCAGGCGATCATGATCCCTAAACCTGGAAAATTCCTACAAAATGTCGGTTTCTACAAACCAATTAATTTACTCTAAACTATTACTTAAATGATTAATAGAGCAAAAAGCTACTATTCTGGATTATCAGTTTGGCTTTCAAACAGCCCATTCTACTGTACAACAACTTCATAGAGTTGTAGATGCTGTCAACCAAGCTTTTGAGGAAAAAAATATTGTACAACCGTTTTCTTGACAAAAATTAAGCGTTAGACAAAGGGTGGTATACGGGCCTCTTTTTAGTATATTCATCATCCTTGAGTCATACTTGTCAGAACGCTATTTTTAAATAAAATTAGTCAATGCTCAACAACACTTTATTTGGAGTATCACAAGGCAGCATCCCTAGTCCGCTCTTCTACCTAATCTACACGTCAATCAGCACGCCCTCGCTGCAACTTTTTCTGAAGACAAAGTCCTTATGGTAACAATCTAGTGTTAGTAGCAAATTGCATCCAACAGAGTCTGGACTTAGTCGTCCAATGGATTAAAAAATTAAACAAAACAAAGTCTATCCACATAACTTTTATCATACGCAAGGACAATACGCCGCTAGTATTAATTGATAATATCCCATTGGCACAAGTAAAGGAGGTCAAATACATTGGTATTTACCATGTCTGACGTGGAGGACCCACAATTCGAAAATCTTGGCGAATTGTTTAGAAAACATAATTGACTACTTGACTGAACTTCCAACTATCCTTCTCCAATAAACTTCTCGTCTTCAGTTTGATCGTATGGTGCCCAACTATGAGGCACAGCGGAACACTCCAGTTATTTGAAAGATTTTAGTCTAAAATTTCTACGTGTAATGTGTAATGCCCCGTATTGTGTGAGGAACGCGGACATACTTAGTGACTTAAAAGTAGAATCAGTAAAATATGTGATTACTAAATATGGTGCAAAATATTTAAATAAACTAAAATCTCATTCGAATACGTTGGCCCTAAATCTACTAGACAATAGTGCTCATACACAAAGACTAAATAGACATAAACCATTAGATGCCATATAGATTTTTAATGTTCTTATTTACAGTTTTCATACTTGTCAAACAAACATAATATTTTAAGTTACCTCTACGTTCATCATCGGATGCAACATCATATTGTTTTCACACCATCCCTTATATAGTGTCTATTATAGGTTTTGGTTATTGTAAATTACAGAGCGCAAATAGAAATGTTCTATACAAAAAAACTAGTCTTTAAAAAACGCAAAGATGTCATTATAATATGTATATGTACCCCGAAGAACCCGAGTTCATGACCGACAACCCAAACATCGAATTTGCTCCCAGTTAATAATTACAAAAACGCCTAATAATAAAGACGAGCGAATCGCCGGAGCCGGCTGTTTTTCGTGCTCGCAGGCAGCCGAAGAAATATTTGGTACACGTAATTTCTTCATCCTTTATTAATTCCCCTACACAATTTTCTAATTTAAAAGCTGTGTCGAGCACTAGTAATAAGAAATACGCCGGCAAAGCTCCGGCTCTAGCTCATGTAGGCACATTCAATAATTCACCAGCGAGCACAAAGAACTGCTAATTATTTATTTTCGAGCTAAAAAGGCCGCCTCCCTGCGCCATGCCTGCTCGAAAATAATCGACTCCGATTATAAAGGCAACGGGGCGATCAGGGCGCGGCGCTGGCTGTAGCCGATGTTGCAAAAAGGGCCTGCAGAACGCGCGGCTCCGGCTGGAGCTGCCAAAACGCCGCGGCGGCCGAGACGCCCAAACGTCATTATGCCCGAGTCTATCGGGATGAAGACGGGGCGATCTAAGCAGCCTCCTTGAGCGCCCCATCGTTGATAATTTAAAATGGGTCGACGTCCGCGTGCATACAGAAGGGGCTTCTTCCCCATTTCTCTGATTTTATGTATTTTTAATTATTAACCTATCGATTTTGTATTATTTTCCTTCCCCTAATCGTTATAATTGCTTTTAAGTTCCTTTATAAATTTCTCGAGCGCCGCCGTAAAGCCGAGCGCCTTGCTCAAAAAGTGCGCCGTCCCAAACCGAGCGTATTAGAACGGCGAGAGCAAATCCGCAAAGCCACAAGCCATGGATGAACATACATTTATGCATGTATGTAGATATTAGCGACCGGGTGTTCTCTCCACGCAACATCGAGTATTGCATATGGAAGAGTCGCCTGGAAAACTTCGTGGGCTTCTATAATTTTAATACATTACGTTTCTATTACGTAAATCAGCCCTTGTTTACAAGCCAACGAGATACATACAATGCTATTGAACAAGTACACAGCAGAACCTTTACGTTTCCCACAAATATTTGCCTTGCATTAAGGTATTGACTTTACTTTTCTGCGGTTCGTATAAGACAATGCAAAAATGCAAACTAAATGTTGACTTTTGTTTTAATTTTAACGTAAATTCGGATTTGCTATTAAATTAGCTTTTTGATGTCCAAATCTTAAATAACTTTGTTAATTTAGATTTCACTACAATCCAGTATAATTATAAACCTTCAATATATTAGTACAGTGGCTAAACCCTATTTGTAATTATCTTGTTATGTTGTTAATTAACTATAAGAATATTTTTTTATCTTTCCGAAAACCTTTCTATTGTTTTTCTATATTACATTCTTATATACAATTAAAGGTTTTTAAAACTTCCCTGGGTTTTAGATACCTGTTGTGGACTGGAAGGCGATCGAAAGAAAGACTAAGAACACGTTGGTTTGGTGATATTAAGAAGGTAGTAAAATTAACTCATACCAAAACCGCTCAAAAGCGAACAAAATGGCAAGAACTAAGAGAGATCTATGCAAATGTTCTAGTAAATCACTGATCATTTTCCAATAGTTTCACAGCCTATCGGTAGATTTTTTCTAAAATACCCAGTTTTAAGGATACTTGGTGGATCATCAGAGGTTAAAGAGCTGGTGTGGTCTCAATGAAGAGGGAGACGTCGAATACCTTCCCTTAGAAATATCTAGAAATACCTCTGCGATTTTCTTAAGAGCTAGTATCTCTTCCACGCAGGAACCCCTGACTGTAGTCGTCGTGGACTGTAACTAACGAGGTAGGGCAAAAAGCAAATAGCCATCGTTCAACATCTGGATCTTTTCGACTAAGGGAGAGTACTGTGAATAAAAATGATTAGTCCTCCAGATTGGGGGATGAAGCATAGAGGCCAGAAAACCTTCACGACAACAATTAGAATAGAAATAGCTAATGTGAATAGTTACTTAAAATGTCCAAAGGAGAAATAATAAATAATAGAAATAGCAAAAGAATTAAATCAACAAAACACTGACAGCAGTTCTATCGAAGATGAAAACCAAAGGAAAAGGAAACGGCGAACTAACAGATTATGCACAACTTTAATCTGGTGTAGATAATTCTAGTAGAACAGTATTGGGAGTCTTAATACACAAGAAACACATAAACTGTCTTAAACACTCGCAACGTTATAATTGAAATATATGCGCCAACGGATTACTCAAAGCAATAAATATTTAAAGGCCAATTTCTATCAAGACTTAAGAAGAGTAACGACCAAAATAAAAAATCACCAAGAAATAATATTCGTTGGAGAATTCAATGGAAGAATAAGCTCAAAAAGAAAAAGATAAAGTAACAACATAGAAAAAAATTAATGGAACTCTGCAATAAAACATCATCTAAAAACATTAAATGATTTTACTCACCCAAGAACATACATAAGTATACATAGGAAAGACCTACTTTAAGACAGAAATCAATCGTTGATTACATCATAATAAGACAAAATAAATTTACGGCAGTACAAGACTGCTGAGCAAAAACTCAACTGCGAGCCTGACCACTACCTGCCCAAATCAAAAATAGCTGTTCCTAACAGACTAGGAATAAAATATAAAAACAAAGCATTAGAATGTTATACAAAAATAGATTAGAAAATAAATTCAGAAATAATGAACCAGTAGATAATAAGGAGAAGGAATATTACAATATCCAAAAAGCTTACCAAACACTTGGGAGGATAAAGGGGGAAAAACCTTTTTGAATAACAGAAGAGATAAAAATACTAACGAAAGAAAAAAGAAATAATATAACAGATGGCTAAGTAAGCAAACCCAGAGGAAAAGAGAAAATTAAAAAGAAAAATTAAGGAAATTAAAAACGAACATTGGGAACAAAAACGTAACCACATTGACATTATGATAGGAGAAGCACGATCTGCCGGTCTAGAAAACCATAAAAGGAAAGAAGACAAATAATACACATTAAAACAACCACTCGGAAAGAATATTACGAAGAATTACCGACAGAAAATCATAGTAAATTCAAATAGACAACACATTAGAGTGGAAACAGTTAACAATTACTTACCGATAATGGAAGGAAAAATTGAAAAACATGCTATGAATACGAAAAATCCAAGATCGCCAGGCTAAGCAACATAGCTATTGAATAAATAAAATATGAAGGTAAAGAAATTATAATCCGATTAAAAAAATACTGGAATAGGTGTATTACATCAGAACAAATCTCTGAATAAGAAAATCCTATATAACTTCGGTTTAAAAAAATGGAAAGAAAGAAGATTATAATTGGAAAAGAAATTTATTTGGTCTTTATCGACTCAAAAAAGCCTATACTACGGCACCAACAAGTAAACTTTGGAAGCCCTAGCTCAACTAAATACGAATATTCAATTGTTAGTTGTTATAAACGAACTTTATAATAACAATACATCCTATGTGAAAAAAGGGATGGATGTCAAGACCCATTTTAATAACAAAAAGACTCTGACAGAGATGCAGTCTGTCAGCAATCCTTTTAAACTTGTATTTAGAAATAGAAATATATATATACTTAATTTTGGGTGTAATGAAGTGCTTATGGCACGAGATTTATTTGATTTAAAGATTGTGTTGAGATTCTAGAGTGATTATCAGAAGTGGGGACTGTAGGTAAGCCGAGAAAACGCGAAATAAGTAGTAAATAATGAGGTGCTAACAGTTACAAGAATTTAAATATTTTGAAGTTATTGTACACCAAAAAGGAGTATGAAAAGGAGAAATAAAACCCGAAATAAAAAAAGTAGAAAAGTAATCGGTTGTCTCATCTTACTAAGGTTGAATAAGAAAATATCTCTAAATACATCAAGAAAAACTGGCCAGACAATGGTGGAAGCGGCTGTCTTTTATAGAAGTAACATCTGTGTTATCGGGCACAAATGCAGACTAGAAGCAATAGGGTTAGATTAGCCAAAACGTAGGGCTAGAATATCTACGCTCTAGCGGATACCAAACAAAGAAATTAGAAATCAAATAAAAGCCGGGCAGGCTGCGATTGATAGCATCGAAGAACTCAGTTTATTCTGGTTTGGACACTTACTGAAGATGCCAAAAGATTGATGGTGCATAGACTATTTCAATGGTAACCTGCAGGCAAAAAAAAGCGAGGAAGACCACAACGCTCTTGGAATGAAGGCATAAGAAAAGCCGTGGAAAACACAAACTAGATGAAAACATGGCCCAAGATAGAGAAGGCTGAAGAAACACTCTTATAGTGTGTAGCAACAATTTTGTTACAGAAGGTCATTCTATCTAAACGAATATGTCCGTACAAGGTTCATGAAAGTGATGATTTAATCTTGTTGCAAAGAAATACTGTTTTGGAGAAATAACCACCGCAACGACAATATCGATGTATTTGTAGTTTAAAATAAATTGCAGCAAGCTGCATTTGTTAGCTAATATTTAAGTTTTCAATCAATACTTGAATCTCTAATAAATTAAGATTATTACACTTTGGTTTTCTATATTACAGGATATCTTTGCTCTCCCTATGGCGTGAGTATAGTAACAACACATAGCATATAGCATATTGTAATGTTAAATTTTTATTATCTCCTCGGAGCTCCTCTAGGCGTTGCGCTACAATTTTGGGTTTGTTTCGCCGCTCGCTATCTACAACGCGAGTTAAAATCATGTTCAAAAGTTGCTTCTAAGTGCTTTTGTCTAACGCAAAATGTTTTGTAAAAGAATGCTTGAAATGATTGCTTCTGGTGATGTAATTGTAATAAGGCACATTTTTATTTAAATGATCATGTCAATATGCAAAACTGTCGATCTTCGTCAGCAGAGAGCCTAAGAGAATTATTCCAAAATCTTTTCATAGTCCTAAGGTTACCGTTTGGCGCTGCGTTTCAAAAGTAATGATCACTGGATCTAATTTTTTTAAAGGAAAATTTACAGTAATAGTGACCTTGAAACACTATGTCGACATGCTACGCAATGTTTCGCATCTACACCTTCGACTTTTACGGATTAACATAAAAAAATGTGGTTCCAACAAGATGGAGCTACAGCACACACGGCAAGGGCTTCGACGCTGGTTGTTCGACAAATGTTTTCCCAATGCGTAATCTTTCATTTCAGCGATATTTTCTGGGTTTTATGCTCACCAGATTTGTCCGACTGCCATTTCTTTCTTTATAGTTGTCTCAAATCGAAAGCTTATATTCGAAAAATTCGTAGAGTAAACGAGCTAAAAACTGCAATACGCGAAGGAATTAGTAAGTGCAATGCAGAACATTACGGAGAGATTCTACAATATTATGACAATATTTTAAAAAACGTTGATTGACAAACAATCAATTAACATCGTCCAGAAGTCATTTCGTCGTGCAAAAACACGGTTATGGAGAGGATATGACCTAAAGAAAAGAAGATAATAGTTGTAATATATAGTATCCAAACTCACTTCAAAAACCAACTCCTCTTCTGTTTTTTTGATATGCGTTTTGGTCCTTAAAACATCCTTGTTGAGGTATTGATATGGCGTTTGAGCACAGAAAGAAAATTTTTCATGTCCAATTTTGTAGGAAGGCCTAATTTCAGAGCGCCCCATCTTTTTTACCCGGGATGAAAAAATGCAAAAAAATATATGTTAGAGAAGATCTCTACAAACAACAACGCTGGCAATCAGGGCATACAAAAATGCGCTGTTGCTGAAAAACATTTTTTTTGAAAAATATTTTTTTCTCTGTCTGTTTAATCCCTCTGATATATCTAATATGTGTATAAATGTTGTAGTGAGTGACTGGACATTTCCCAATAATAGTTGATCATTTGCTCATTGGCCCATAGGTCATTTTTTTTAAATACCCCGTTTTCAAGGATCATTTCAAAAGCTAAAGTTCAAAAAACCAGTACAGTTTCATATGTGTTCGCAGAGACAAGGCTGTTTTTGTTGAGCATACATACTGCGGCGCGCGTAGTCCATGTTATGGTACAGCGCTCTTTCATCGAGTCTTTGCATAATATTCAGGGTATAATAAAAACTTCTGACTAAGAAGAAATTTCGGAGGATCTAGCAGGACCATGACCCAAAGCACAGCCCCAATCTCTCCACGCAGTTGTTCTCCCGCTTCACTATTCTCGAATAGCTCTCCCAGAAGCCGGATCCCAATCCGATTGAAAACCTTTGAAAAATCCTTAGTAAGGGGATGGCGGGAAAAACCTGATGACAGTGGAGGAGAAATTTGAGTGCCTCAAACGTACCTAGAAAAGTGCCCTCTCTTCTAATATATATTCGGAAAGGTTTCTGTGCTCAAAGTTCGAAGCCGGCCAAAGTTTACCACCATAGCATCGATATTTTACTGAAAAGTAGCAGGAACTCATTAAGATCAATAGAGAATGCTTTGATTATTAATGTCTAAAATAAACATGAAAAAATTGTTTGCGGCTTTTACATATTTAAAGCAGGCGGGCAAGAAAACTAATAAAATTGCCAACTTTTTAGCATCCATTAAAACAATACAATATTTTATGCTATCAAGCGATTTGAAGATACAGACAAGTAACGGGACGAATAATAATGGCTAAGAGCAACAACCAACAGAGCTGATCATCAGACCGTGACCGATGCAATCAAAGATAATAATTGATATTATTGTCATTGCATTTCTCATAAAGTGATCTGAAAATTTGAGTTCATTCAAAGAGAAAGACAATAATCTAAGGGAGGTAGTAAAAAAGAAAATTGTACCAACAATTTTTCTCAGTGTGTATTTCAGCAATAAAATTGGCTTGAATTATCTAATTTCCAATTTATAGTGGTTTGTAGGCTCTTAATCAATTATAGTTTTTATTATCTATTTACTTTTACTTCTACTCCATATTATCTTTTCCTTTTTAATCTGAGTACTATTTGCGTTACAGCTATTAGTGTTCTAATTTCTTCTAGTGTGTTTTGCTTATATCAATAATGTAAAGCTCCTATCTATTCTAAGTCGTAACCTTAATTTTCTATGCTTTCTTCAAGGAGATCTAAAGAGGGGAGTGTAAAAATTTCATCTTCAACAAAATTTCTTGTCAAACAAGCCGTATTAGATAAAGTGGGTGCATTTTTCCTTCTTCAACTTGGATAGAAGATAATATTGGAGAAGCGTAGGAGAGAGTCATGATTTCTTTTGGTAATAGAAAGTGAATAAAACCAAAATCTCGCGTCGGTAGGGCCGCTAATTCTAGTGTCAGAATCGCAATTATCCATTTTACGCAGAGATAAGATACAGTAAACACAAAGTGAATGTTGAGTCAAACTAACGTTAGAACATAACTTACTATGGGAATAGAAGGTGGAGAAACATTAAGGTTCATGTAAGGCAAGGTCGCTACCCTAAAGTAGCTCTGTCTTCAACCAGGGTCGTAGAGGAGTAGGTACCAGTCACCGAATTCCATAAAATATATCGTTCCTTCTATTTAAAACTATCGAACGTAAAAATGCATTTTTCGTATTCAAAGCCTTGCCCTTGCTTTGGATACGATACACTTGGTGACAAATCGTCGAATCTCTAACCAATTTAAAATAATGAGAAGTGTCTATAATAAAGTATCGAATATGAATATTTTACAATACTTTTTACAGTATTTACAGCTGCTGAAAAATCTAATAATACCAAATATAGTTGCGAACAACTTATTAACAATGATGTTCATCTGTATACAGATTTTTTTTCGTGTGATGATAATATAAATTTCTTGAAGCAAGGTAATTATTGTTTAAGGAATTATCTACTTTTACGTTTGTGTATTGTTATTATCGATAATAACTACTATTATTATTTATTTGTCTGTTAGATTTATATTCAAGCTCTACACATTATTTTGATTTAGATACCACATTTTCACCCATTCGAACATGTGAATCTGATGACTTGTTATTCCAGCAAGGTATTCTTTTAATTTATGATGATTTATACTAGGCATCAAACTTAATAATTATTTGCATGTAATGAAAACTTCTAGGCAAACTTTTGTGTCACGACCTTATTTGAAGTTCCACCAACTTTTCTTTTTGACTGTTCTCTTGATAATGCCTCACAAAATTTAAATAATTATGTTAATTAGTGTCTTTGTTTTTTAATTAATAATTTTTGTATATTTTAAGCACTCAGAATTATGAAAATTATGAAATCACCAAACATAGAAACAACAGGCCAAAAATAGTCAAAGACTTCCAAAAGGCTCTTTTAAAACGGAATTTTCTTTTGATCAGCAGATAGGAAACTAAGGAATAGAATCTAAATATGGCTTTTCTGAGTAAAAACCGATTAGAGTCATATAAAAGCTGAAAGTACTTTCTCTAGTATTCATGATGAACCTAAAAAGCGTTATAAATCCAATCCTAGTTGAAAAAGAAATATAAACAAAGTATTTCGTCTAAAAGGAAAGAATTGCAAAACTAGAAGAGCTAAAAAAGTTCCCGCCAGGCCGCCATACTAATAATAAACACTAGTGTTAAGCGAAATTTCGAAAAATAAAAGAAAAATTATATTCGCCCATTTTTATTGATTGAATTCACTTCATAAGCAGCAAGAGTATTTTGTCAAGCATATCACTCACAAAAGCTCTAAAAATAAGTTTGTCAGTGGGATATAAAGAAAGAGCACAATGAAAAATGTGGTATGAAGGCAATTTTTTCTTGATACCGCTGAAATTAGTGAGGGGTAATCAAGAGTCTTCAACGGGAACGATAGAGCCTGATAAGAGAGGCGGGAAAAGGTCAGAAAATAAAACCGGGGATGACAATTTATTTGTTGATGATGACGAAGATTCTGTTAAAAGCACATTCTTTATTTCTGGATTTGGTCAATTATTGCCGAAAAAACAATTTTAGGTAATTAGGTTCTAATTTAAGCATAAAAACTATGCGCCGTCTTTACAAAAAAGAGTATAAAACTACAAGAAAAAAGAAAACAGTTGTAAATCCCACAATAAAACATTTGAAACATATAAATTAAAATTTAACAGCCCAAAAAGATGTTTGTAAAACCTGCGTCACATTTAATGAGAGTTCTGAGATAGAAAAAATTGTAAACCGCGAAACTATCACAGCCACCAGGACAGAAAAGAGGTTGCAAAAGTAAAAGGACCGATGACAAACGTTCGGCGGCTTTGGCGGTTTAATTTTAATCTACAATCAGTTTTGTCAACCCCCAAACAAACTGCAAGGCCTTTATTTTACGTGAGAGAACTCGCTGTTTTAAATTTGAATATCTACATTTTAAGGGATTTGAATATACAATGTTGTATGTTGGATGAAATGGTATGGCTCTAACGCCCCGCATGGGAGCACAGCCAGCAAACTGAGAAGTTAAGGATCTCAAATGTTCGCCAAATTTGCCCTGTTGTTATGCATCATCTCTGACATGGGCGATGTGGTAAGCGCCTTAAACGACCCCCTTATTACCCCTTGCTTAAAGTGAACGCAGGTCCTCAATTATTTGAGTGACTGAGTAGGCTGCACACCAGGCATTAGAGAATTTCGAGAATGGAACCCAGGTCCGTCCGTATCGTAGTCCGTGCCTCAACCACTTAGACCGCACGGGAGTTTCATGTTAAATGAAACCGAATAAAAAAGGGGGTTACAAAAATATCAACTTTTATATTTAAGTACGGGATTCGGCCGCTGGCCTCGTGGATGAGTGGATGTGTCTGTGACGCGCGTGTTATCTATGCATGCACTCGAATGCTAGTGACCCGCATTAATCAGTGAGTTTATTTTATTTATTTTAAATATGTTTCCGTTTCAACCACAAATGCCTATTGCTCAACAACAAATTCCAATTTCTCAACATCATTTATTATATCAAAACCAGCCATTAACGCCCTACACTAATCCTCCTACGCAACAATTATTATCAAGCCAAACATATGTTCCATATGTATCTTATCCTACTAATATTCCACAACCCATGCACTGTCCGCCACAAATCCTAATAACCAGCATTTAGCACCTGAAATGACCGCAACAAACGATGACCAACCCCAAACGAGCTCTCATGAGTGGCAAGTAATGAAAAAGAGAAAAAGATGCTCACGCTCCCCTGATAATAACCTCGAATTACAAAGCCAAATCATCGATAACAACAGATTTAATTTATTAAATGACATACACGAAGATAATGTAATGGAAACAACTAGAGACGAACCACAAGCTGCAGTTAAGAAACCCCCTCCAGTATATATACACGGAGTAGAAAATTATAACGCAATGATTACAAATCTGACAAAAGTATTAGAAACTGAACAATACAACTCAAAAACACTAGCAAACAACGTCGTCAAGATAAATACCAGTAACCCTGAAACATATCGAAAACTTGTGAGACATCTTGATGACGAGAAAATTATTTTTCATACTTATCAGATTCAAGAAGAAAGGGCATTTAGAGTTGTAATCAGAAACCTTCACCCAACAGTCGATACCGCGTTGATAAAAGAAGAATTGAAAGAGAAAGGACATACTGTACGTAATTTAATGAATATAAGACACAGGGTAGACAAAACACCACTTCCTTTATTATTTGTTGACCTCGAGCCTGCCAGTAACAACAAAGAGATGTACGAACTTAGATCTCTATTAAATATGATAATTACAGTTGAGCCACCAAGGAAAAAACCAATATCATCCAGTGTACTCGTTGTCAAGCATACGGACACAGCAAAACTTACTGCAGAAAACCATTCGCGTGCGTAAAGTGTGGTGGTAACCACAATACCCTGACGTGTACAAAGCCAAAAGACACTCCTGCTACATGTGCATTGTGCAATGGAGCCCACCCAGCAAACTATAAAGGATGCTCTATCCACCAACAACTTCAGTTAAAAAGAGGAAACAACACCGCCAACCCTAGGATGCAAGCACCACAAGCTCTAAAGGCGGCCACAATTCAACCAAACACATATAGGGCAAACAGGTTTCCAACTAGCTATGCCGCAGCCGTGGTTGGACAACAAAATTTCATAACAACGTCAGACTCATACAACACTCAAAATCAAAATCATAACAGCAATGACATCTCCCTGTCTCAGTTCCTTTCCAAATTTGAAACCATGTTTAGCCAGTTAATGCAACAAAATACTATGATGCTCAACCTACTCACTAGCCTGATAACCAAAATCTCTCAATAATGGATACCTTAGAATAGCCGTATGGAACGCAAACGGACTTCTACAACGCCGTTTAGAAGTAGAAGCGTTTCTAAACACCCAAAAATCGACTTGCTCTTGGTATCTGAAGCACACTTTACTAATTACAACTACCTCAATATCCACAACTACAGAACTTATTACACCTGTCATCCTGACAACACAGCTCACGCTGGAACGGCAATTATAATCAGCAGCAAATTATCACACTACGAAATGGAGAAATTTGAAACATATCATATACAAGCCACAAATGTCAAAATTAAAGACCACGTTGGAGACATAACAGTATATTGCCCTCCGCGGCATTCAATAACGCAGAACCAGTTCGAAGACTTCTTCAGGACGCTAGGAGACCGTTTCATAGCAGGTGGTGATTTTAACTCTAAACACCCCTTATGGGGTTCCAGATTAATTAACCCAAAGGGAAGGCAACTATATAAAACCATCTTAAATAATCATTATAATGCAGTAGCCACAGGTAAACCCACATATTGGCCAACCGATCTGAATAAACTGACGGATGCATTACATTTCCTTATTACAAAAAATTTCTCGCCCAACTACATCGATGTTGCTGACTGCTACGATCTAAACTCGGATCACTCTGCTATAATATGCACGTTGAGTAGCTGCATAATCAACAAGCCTGCAAGGCCCAGCCTACAGAACAGTCTTACGGATTGGGACATTTTTCGACAATATATTGATGAACATCTATCGATTCCAGCAGTAGTTAACACTTCAAATGAAATTGAAACGGCAATAGAACGACTAACACAAACCTTACAATATGCTTCTTGGATAGCTACGCCCATAAAACTACAACATAAATGTAACAAAAACACTAACAACTACTCCTTAGAAATTAGACAAAAGAACAGCGACAAACGAAAAGCAAGTCGGATCTGGCAACAAACAAGACACCCAAGAGACAAAAATAAACTAAACACTCTCACCACACAACTAAAAGATTAATCAAGGAACAGAAAACGAAACGTTCAATGATTACGTGCGAAACTTATCCCCAGTCAACACCATGACTACTCCTTATGGCGCGCAACTAGGAATTTGAAAAGCCTATTATCCCTATCCCTCCTATTCGTAAAATGATGGCTCTTGGGCCCGATGTGACAAAGATAAAGCGGTGGTATTCGGCGAACACTTAGCTGCAACCTTTCAACCGCACGAATCAGACAGAACTCCACAAGATGATTACGAAATTCTCGAATTCCTCAAATCACCACTCCAACTCCATTTACCCATTCGACACTGTACACCCAACGAAGTCCAAACAGAAGTTAAATGTTTAAAAACTGGCAAAGCACCGGGATATGACCTAATTACGTCCGAATTACTCCGTCAACTGCCAAAAAGGGATAGCAGCTATAACACGTATATATAATGCCATCTTAAGAACTCAGTACTTCCCAATCCAATGGAAATTTGCCAAGTAATTGTCATTCAAAAGCCAGGAAAACCAGCTCAATTACCAGCTTCTTATAGACCGATTTCGCTGTTACCACTCCTCTCTAAGCTCTTTGAGCGAATTCTACTAAGAAGACTTGAACCCATTATAGAAGAACTGCATTTAGTTCCGGAACATCAATTCGGTTTCCGCAGAAAATACTCAACATTGGAACAAGTCCATAGGATAGTGGATAAGGTAGAAAAGACTTCGAGGAAAACGGTTATGCCTAGCAGCATTCTTAGACGTGGGCCAAGCTTTTGATCGAGTTTGGCACCCTGGCCTCCTATATAAGATCAAGAAAACCCTACCGCAACAGTACTATCTGCTCTTCAAGTCGTATCTAGAAAACAGATACTTTCGGGTCAAAATCAATGACAGCCAGTCGCCAATCTACTCAGTCGAGGCAGGTGTACCACAAGGTAGCGTACTGGGACCGACATTATGCCAGTTGTTTACGGCAGACCTTCCTGTTACCGACAATGTTTTAATTGCTACGTTTGCGGACGACACGGCTGTATTATCTTCACACAGAGATCCACTTCAGGCATCAATATACCGGCAAAATGCGCTGGAAGCTTTAGAAAACTGGATAAAGACCTGGCGCATCAAAATCAATGAAAACAAATCGGCTTCAGTGGTCTTCACCCTCCGCAAGGTTGTTTCACCTCCTATAATCTTCAACGGCACTAACATACCACACATAGAAGATATCAAATATCTCGGTATCCATCTCGATAGCAAACTAAACTGGAAAAAACATATACAGACTAAGCGAAAATAATTAGATATCCGCGTGAAGAAGATGTTCTGGCTCCTCGGACGAAAATCCCAGCTCAGTTTAACAAACAAGGTGTTGTTATATAAGACCATGTTAGTACCGATTTGGACGTATAGGATCCAGTTTTGGGGATCTGCTAAGTCATCGAACATCGAGATATTACAGCGATTTCAAAGCAAAACACTTCGCGCAATAGCAAACGCCGAATGCTATATGAACAACCGCACATTACATAACGATCTAAAGATCCCATGGATTAAAGATGTCATCAAAGCTTGCTGCATCAGATACAACGATCGTATTAGTGATCACCCTAGTGTTCTAGTGACAGACTTATTAAATAATGCAAACGCAGTTAGACGCCTGAAACGGACAAAGTTTAGTGACCTAACAAATTAGTAATAAGACTTGTATATCTTGTAATGACAGGAGGTCACTCTTGGTGTTCCTCCCCACATGCTATGTACATTAACTCATTTGCTTGTTAGTCTAGTTAGACTAGTTGTAAATATGCAGTAAATAAAAAAAAATAAATATTTAAGTACATTATGTCCTATGCCCACATTGAGCATGTAAAAATAATATCAGACAGCTGTGAAAGACAGCACTGCCACATATCAGTATACAGTAACACTTTCTTTTTGGCGCACTTACAGGCACTACAGCCACAAGGACTTATTGTACCCACTGACATGCACTTATTCTAGGACATTCACACACACCCATGGGTTGGGCGAGACTCGAACTCGCTCGCGCCGGCTAGAGGACAGAGCCAACTGATTGAACTATCTGAGCCACCGCGTCCCCACAGTAACACTTACCCAAATTTAGAAATAATCGATTATGTGTATTTCGACCCCGGTCACTCACACATAGAGTGCGATTCCGTGCATTTAACAATCAAAAGAAAATTAAAGAATATTTTTGTATATACACACCCTTAAAGAATTGGTGCAAGTTGTAAGATTGGCACGCGGCAATCCTAGTCTATTTGAGAAAAATAAAACAGTTGCTAAATTTAAAATGAGGAAAAAATCAAAAAAAGAAAAAATAAGGAAAAAATGAAGTCAATGAAGAGCAAGGAAGTAGAACAAGGTGCAATGAGAAGAACTTGACGAAAAGAAGGGAAGGCAAAAACCCAAACCTTATCACGAATATTATAATTCACTACCAACTTCGTGTGATGTAAGAGATTGTCTACCGGAACCAGATTGTAGGGAAGAAGAAGCGGAATCATTTAAAAAAGAAAAAATATCCGATCATTCACAATAATTTAAAAACTCATTACTGTCTTTTATTTCGACTTTTTATTTTTTAAGGATGTTTTATTG
Source organism: Sinelater perroti (assembly GCA_036346155.1). Taxonomy (NCBI): domain Eukaryota; kingdom Metazoa; phylum Arthropoda; class Insecta; order Coleoptera; family Elateridae; genus Sinelater; species Sinelater perroti. The sequence goes on along the minus strand of JARFIY010000167.1, from coordinate 1,864,926 downwards.
TGTTTTTACAGTTCCTTTTACATTGAAATATTTTGAATAAACTTTTTAGTAAACTACTTACCTTTTTTGTTTATCTTTTTAATGATGAGTATGGAAGTACCAAAATTATTACAAAACAAGCACTCGAACATAACACATTCGCATTTTTAACACAATAACCTGGAAAAATCACTAATAAACAATAGGATCCAAAATGACGAATATAATTACTTGGTAAGTAAAAAACATTAAACTGATAAATGTTGCTAATATCCTAAAAATACTAAAAAGTGTGTAGGAAAAGTATAAAACTTTACAGTTTTGGCAATGTATTGGTTCACCTTTAAAGATATTTTTGTGCTCTCCTGAAAACTGACCAATTAAACATTGCTCTACACTTCTTTTTATTTTATCTAAGACAGAAGTCGCCAAAAGACTAATTCAATATTTTATCTTTTACAAATACACACTAGTGAAGCTACTAAAAATACTCGAAGTATGATCTAAAGTGAAATTGCAAGTGAAAAAATATTTCTAGCATTTTATATTAAAGCTTTCAAAAATTTTGCTTTCATACTACAATTAAAACTTATTATCATTCAAAAACATTTTATAAAATTAGAAAATGTGGTGAAATGAAAGAAAGGTAAACCCCATGACTTACAATATTACTGCCTGTAACTATACTCTTGTAATCTCCAAACTTTATTTTTGGAACAAATTGTTCCTGAGGACAATACAAAAACGTTAAGCTTACCCCGAAGATAAAGCAATGCCTCAATCCAAAGCGAAACATCATCTAGGGAAAATATTTTCCAAGGTGTATTTCATTTGTATTGGCTGAATATAAAGCAAATTGAAATTATACAGTTAAAGTCGGCAACAGGACGATTTGAAGATAGCCTTACACCAGAGCTTTACATTCCACCTATATAAAGTTTGTCACACAAAAATAGAAACCTTTTCCACCGACCCTGCTCTATCGGATTAACACTTTTTTAGTAGCTTGCACAATTACCTTGAAAGCTTTACTTCCTAAAAATACATTGCAAAACAAAGAATATTTTGGAGGAAGAATCAAAAAGCTGCCTGAAAGGCAGCTTCAGACTACAATTTTTATTTATATTTTAAAGATGCTAAAGAGAGAATTAGACCTGGAGTTTTTTTTTGGTAAATAATTGCTATCTAGTAAATGGTAATTGTCTGATTTTTAAGCATCCTTTATTTTGGTTTTTATTTATTTATAATACGTCGTTTTAATACAACTTATTAGACAGCATTATAATGTAAATATTGATCAGAATTATCTTATACATAATAAAGACAATATAAATTAAATCAAATAATCTTGCACTTGCGTCATTAGCAAACCACAAATAAATAAAGCAATGCTACTTCGCCAAAAAGGTCTCCTTACAGGCGACATTCACTTCAAATGTGCCAAAGTTTAGTTCAAATTTTTGTGTTAAAACTAGCAATGTACTCGCTCATACTTTACAAACAGCCAAATTATAGGTAAATTAGGTTGAACTTAGGCCGCCCCAAAGTTCATGGATTCAAAAAGATATGAAGCCGTTTACAGCTATCTGCGTTCGTTAGCTGAACAATTCGTATCCAATTTCAGGCTACACTATCATAAAATTCTGCAGGCTCTGCCCGTTTTCAGCACTGCTATAATCTTGAGTCTGAACGGAACAAATACACGTCACACAATTATAAACGTGGTGGTACTAATTAAGAAAAGAATGTTGGGTTTTAATTTAATTGGTGTAACTGCAAGTTTGCCAGGATAAAAATTTAATGCCGGCCCTCCAAAGTGTCTCAAATATGTTTATTCAAAAGTCCTGCCTTATTTGGCTCATTCTTTATTTTGTAGTTTTGCAGTATCAGTGGGCTGTTTAATCGATGCTAAATTGTAAATACAAATTAATTATTAATGTTCATAACAGAATGAGCAATTTTCCACTAAGTGTTATATTTGATTTTACTCTTATGAGTTTTCAAAATGCTGTGGTGCAGTCTAGACTAAAAGCACTTTATGCAACTCATTTGTAACTATTCGACTTGGCTCCTGCTCAACATAATTCATTATAGTTTGTTTCGGCTCCTATCCGACGGAAATCGTTCGTTTCCAACATTTATTTTTGGAATTAATACAAAAGCCATTACATTTACACATGCCCATGCCCGACTATTGTGCATGCAGATATTGCTTTCAAAGGGATTTATTGATTTTAGAAAATTTTCTTCTTGCAATAGGCTATTTTTTAATTCTCAAATAACCTGCTTGCCATGATCAGTCACTCGGGCGCGTTAATTCAAGACGATCATCGAACCAAATTTTCGCAGCAATAAAAAGTGCGTATACAGGGTGGGCGCTGAAAGGCGCAAGGTTCGCCGAGCCTGATGAGTGAGCAGCCGCTTCTTTCTGCCGGAAACAAAGCGGCATTTTTGCAGGTCGTTAATTTATAGTTTTCGCGTAAGCTTCTTTCCGGAGGCAGCTTTCCCGCTTAGCGAGAGGCTGCTTTTTCAGCGCGCCCGGGGCAACCTGCGGCGCGCCATATTTAAAATCCGCCGGTAGTCCCGGCAATTTCCCCGTGTAATGCCGGCGGATTATGAGCGTGCCGAAGACTTTGGAGACGGCGCGCACACATTTTATCTTATAATAATAAATATCGAGCCGCGCAAAGAACATTAGGCGAATCCGCGAATACGCGGGATTCCGCCATCACCTGCGAATTCCGCGCCCGTAATGAGTACACCGATACACGGCGAATATTTAGGGAAAGACATTGAGGAGAAACTGCCTCCTGTATGTGTGTAATGAAAGACTGCACGGGTGTAGAAAATTCGTTTTCGCGAGGGAACTTTAATTTCGTCTCGGCCTGACGTTACATTTCCATATAGGAGCGAGCGAGAGCGGCGCGCGGCCGCACAAAGCGCGCGAGCGAGACGGCGCACTACTAATTAAGAATCCGAAAGAAAGGGGCCGATGTTTAAAATGCGTGAGCCGAGAAAGTATATACGTATATATGAGACAAAGGAATAAGACTCCTTCAAGACGAGAATTGAGTTAGAAAATGGCGGATTGTACATTCTTAGCAAGAATTTGCATGTAATTAATGTATAAGGAAAAATCAGGGCGCGCAGATGTACAATATTGCGTTAGGGTTCAGCGATTTCGTTAATTTAACGGAGGAGCTGCACGTTTCTTTGCCCTCCTTCTCGCAGGATCGTTACTCACATGGTCGGACCCATGTGAAACTTGAGGAAATTAGACGGCGCTTCCTTTTTATTTCCATCTTCTACGCATGAAGAAGGGGGTGCTCGCGGACGTGCCATCGATCCTTTTCTGAATAATTTTCAGTTAATTACCGCCATGTTTGGCCGCCGCGCGCTTCCACGCACGGACGTGCTCGCGGAGAAAAACTATCTCCATCGGGGCTGATGCAGCCACCCCGTTTTCAGCACCTGCACTTTCGGCATCGATTTTAACGGCTTTTAGGCGATCAGCCGGCGCGTTTTTTGTATCGAATGTCGCGCCCAATTAAGAAATGTTGATATTCAGCCACCTATAATTACCTACTAATGAGTGTGCTTTGTATCAGGTAAACGACTAGTACAAACAGCTATAATGTAAAATCACACCTTGAATAAACTTAGAACCATTTGCTTTGCCCGTTTTTCATAGGAAGCCGGGAGGAAAAGCCCCTAAGATAAACTTTTCTAGTTACATTTTAGTCTAATAGAGGAAGCAAGCAGGTAACCATAGAGCACACAGCTAACATCTTTTATTGAGTGACATTTCCAATTTTTGTGGTTGATCACAAATACCTTCAGCTGGATTTCAGAACTATAAAAACAAATCTTTATTCAATTCCATTACTTATTGTTTTCTTCTAATTAGATGAGACTAATTACACGTTATTTCAACTTTCAAAATCAAGCGAATTCTAAATTCAACAAAATTTCAAATCTCCCTAAGTTTTGAGTAAAATCATTTTTATGAAACCCACAGAAAGATCATTATAAGTTTTAACATCAGAATCACCGATATTCTTATTTTTTATTACTGAAATTCAGAATGTAAAACAATCAAATAATTGATTACTATTTTATTAAAAATAAGTTTGTTGAAAAATCCACAAATTTTGATTCGACCTATGATCCGCGGGCGCAATAAATTGCTCTTCCTTTCAGCATTCAGGCCACGGGCCCTGAGTGGCCTCATTTTTGCACCCCAGCGTCGGACAGAGCGGGCTTCATTGCTGCCGGCGGCGGGCTTGTAAATAGCCATAACAACCCCCCGGCATAGTTCTCCGATTCTTATGCAATCATAGGTTTCCTTCTGCAGCATTGTTCCGTGGATGACACTCGCGCTCGCAGGGGCTTCGCGGCGGGGAAGTGCAGTTAGCAGCGGTATATTTGGTTTGCTCTATAGCTTCTCCTTGGCACACCACATTACTCATCTTGGGGGGATTACTAGCTCAACAGCGGTATTTTTATGCCAATATGTTAATCCAAGTGATACGTTACGGCAACTCTCTTATTTAGTGTTTAAAGTGTTTCCAGAAAAGTCAAAATGTAATATGCGTTTTTTGACTTACAGAGAAATTTTATAAATTATAGCTCATTAGATATTTTTGATTTGAGATACTAGGCGCGACATATGTAAACGTCATAAAAGTTGAAGGAACGAGGAAGGGAGTAACCAACAAATACGGATTATCACTAAAAATTAAGAAGTGATTTGGGAGCAACATGTGTGCAGAGTAAAGGTGATTTTTAAACCAAATAATTCTTATACAGTAGCGAATAGTTACAATATTTTGTTATTCATTAGAAACCAAAGCACTTAGCAAATAAACATAACCAGGCGTTAAACGGATATTTAAGAATGCTTTACACCACTATTCGCATAAAATTCAATTGGTGCAATTTCTCATCCTACAAAATGAAGAGAAGATAGTGAAGCAATGAAACTAACACGGTAAACATTTGCATTTTAAAAAAATTTTGTAGCAATCTCGCCAGTTGAAAATAACCACAGCTCTTCAATATTTCTGGGTTCAACCCAAACAGGGCAAAGTTTCAGCAAGATGGTGTCGCGGTACACGCAGCAGTAGCACCGGCAATACGCAAATTGTTTCAAGTTGTTAGTTTATTATTTTGTAATATTATTTTTCCCCAAAAGCTACCAGATTTTAAGCGTTTAGATTTTCCTTTGTGAAAATTCTATACCAATACTACGTCCAACACAGAGAAGTTAAAGGACCGTATTCGGAACGACTAGTTGATATTTTAACATCTCGTTTAAAAACATTTATTTAGCTAACATGTAATGTAAACTATAGAACTTTTTTAGTATCCTAAAAAACTACAACAAAAATTATTATTAATATGATACATGTTTTAAAACTTTAAATCGCAATATTAAAGTCTTTTTTTGTTGTCATAAATTCGATTTTGTCTTCATGTATCATATTTTTAAAATACACAAATAGAGTATTCTATTGTTCCATCCAAAAAATTATGAAATTGTTATTAAAATGTACAAAACATGCATGAGCAAAACTACAGAATAGAAAGAAAACAAATTAAAAATTGATTTTCTCCAAAAATTACCACCAAACAAACAAATGTTGACTTAATGGAGGATTGTGTCTATTAATGTTGGCTATAGAGAATACACAATTTACAAGCATACAAAAATTAAAAGTTCCCAGATGGTTGGAGTTTCTACTGCAGCCGAAAGCAAAAAATTAGGAAAGGTTTTTAACTTTATGCCATACACAAACAATTAGAACTACCTAATGCTCGATAGATGCATATACTATCGGTTATTTATTACAAATATGCGTTATTGTCTAAAATATATTCCTTTTGTGTTAAATTTTGTTAATACTTAAATAAAACAGTTAAGAAAAGCACTAATAATAAAATAGTTAAAAATATTTTAAGATTTTAGTCTACTTAAAATTAAGCTCTTAAGTATAAGGCACGGTAGGATTTACATGTTAAAATATAAATCAACAAAAGGTAGGAAGCGTTTAGTACTTGCAGACTAAAATTTGAAACAGAAGAAGTTATAAGAAATTTTAATAAAAAATGTTTGTGCATATCTCAGTTTATGCGTATGTTGTCCACAATGGTAGAAACCTTTAACTACAATTTCGATCATTAGGCATAAAATTTTTATTGCTAAAACCCTGAACACCTGCATATATATGCATAAAATGAAGGTAAAATTTGCGTTATTCAAAGAATAAACAATATTTGTCACTTTAGATGATTAACAATATATTATTATATTGTACATATGCAAAATATGCAAGTTTTATTTTAAAATGCACCAACAGGCTGATATATGCAAAATATGCAAATTTAAATCAACTTACAAATCTACTCTATCTTTTCTCGTGCACAGCCTTTATTTTTTTGCTTTTTATTGCTTATTATGCAATTCCATAAAATCTTAAAGTTCACCATGTTGGGTACATATGTACAACAGTAATATTGTTAACTAAATATGCAAATTATGTTATAAATGACCAACTATAGATGCCATACACAAAAACGTAGTAGCAAAAATATATAACAGACGGCCCATGGTTATATTTTACCCTCTTTTAGAAACAGCTGACATTAGGCTTAAAACATTTCAGTACCGTTAGGTTTTGAGTAAGGAGCACAAAGAACATTTCTTCTTTAGTAACACATGTGACTAAAGCAAATATTTTGATTCTTAAAAATTACACGATCAATTGCGCCTTGCATAAACGCTATAGATGTTGATGGGGTGCGAGAGGTAGCTAACAAATACAGATTATCAGTAAAAATAAAGGAGCGACCAGAATGGAGGTACCTTTTAAAGCAAACAGTTATTATGCAGAGTCAAAGCGGCATTCTTGCTAAGATCAGCAGTATTTATAATACCGAAGAATATTGAAAAGATGACGCAATGAGCTCTAACCGAAGCGCATAAACATGCCCAAGCCCCAAGGTACGTAAAGAATTTTAAAGAACGCTTTACACCACCATCTACGAAAAACTAAATTGGTGCAATTTCTGATCTTGAAGACTATAAATAAGAAAAAATTATTGAAGCAATGAAAATAACAACAAAAGTAACTGTAAAGAAATGCAGCAATTTAGCGGGATTTATCCTTAGCTGACTATGCCCGCAGCTTAAATCAACTTAAATAAGATCAGGTTTCAGCAGGATGGTGCCACGGCACACGCAACAGCAATATCGAGAGTCATCATACGTAAATTATTTAACGGTAATGTCATTTTTGTAGTTTTTAATACTCATGTTCCCCCAAGACCGCCAAATATTAATAGTAAAAATGTTTTATATACGTTTGTTGCACAATATGCCATAATACAGTTGACGCCACAAATAATTGGCACTTTAACGACATTGATAAAAAGATATTAATGTTTATTTCACTAAAATTCTAGTGAGTGATAACAGTTCTATTTTTAATTTCAATAACAATCTGTTACAAAAAAATAACTATTTTAAAACATTTTAAAACCAATTTTATTTGTAATAAATGATATCAATAGCTTTAATCAAGTTTTAAAACTTCAAACCTCAAGGGCGCATGCATATGAGGGGCAGAGGTATTAAAGTTTTTAAGAGTGATAATTTGAAAGTACACAAACAGGATATTGAATTGTGCAGCGCAAAAAATTGTTGCACTGCTGTCTAACTGTAAAATTTGCAAAATAACCACTAACAAGCCTGAAAAATATAGGAAATCAAATTACCAACTAATTTTCTCTAAAAATTGCCACAAATACAATCACGAGAAGGATACAATGAGATTATATCTGCAGAGAATGTTTTAAAATAACAACCTGCCAGATAATTGCAGTGTTTTTTGCAACTAAAGGTACAAGATTTAGATATGGTTTTATCTCTATGCCATATCCAGATTATTAAAACTGCCTATTGTTCAATAGATGCATATACTATTAGTTTACTAAAATAAAGGTATGTTGCATTCTAAAATATATATAATAAATTCCTTATGTTACATTTTCTTGTATTTAAATAATCAACTATGTAAAACGTTAATAATAAAAAAATATAAATATAATATACATAAGACAGAAAGAGTCATTGTTAAAGCATGCAAAAAATGAAAAACATAAGCATTTCTGCATAAGCTGACGATATAAAAAAGCCAAATCTGGCATTTTGGTGTATGAAATAAATATTTTTATATGTAAGATATGCGGAGTATGCAAATTTTACATATACATACACTGTATTAAATTCGTGATTGTTTCCGTTACAATATTTGAGGTTTAATATTAGAAGAAGTGCATTAGTGTACCGGAAAGCATTAAAGCAATGCCACAAACCCAGGCTTTGAATATTCATCGCTTAGATATGTATCGGATTCTAAAGATTTACATCACCATTCGCAAACAGTTAAACTGATCCTGAAAAGTACGAAATAAAAAGAAAATAAATTAAACAATAATAATAGCAACAAAAAATTATTATTTAAAGAAACTAACAGTTTGGCGACCTATGCAGCCCGTTGAAAACGCCGACAGCTCTTCTACATTTTCTTGGGTTCAAACCCAAACAAGGATAGGTTTTAGCGTCACCATCGACAAATATTATACGTAAATTGCTTCAGGATAATGCTATTTCACTATTCTGTAATTTTCTCTTACGATTATCATATCTCATACGAATAAATTTTCCTTTGAGAATTTTATATCAATTCATACTGCAAAAGTTAAAAGGTTTGATAAATTATAACAGTTTTATTATATTAAAAATAATTACTTTTTATTTCGTTTATAGTATATTTGAACTGGTGATGCAAACTAAGTACTTCATCTAAACAGAAAGTATGGTTTTAAAAATAATTAAGAGAATTTAAGCAACCTTAAGGCCAACTTTATTAGTAGTTTTAGTCATCTTTTGAAACTTTAAAGGTTTAAACAAAAATGACAGCCATAAAGTTTGGCCCGACGTAATGCTTGATTTTTTTGGTACTTTAAATTTGTTTTTGTCTTTGAGTATTGAATTGTTGCAAAACATGCACTGATAAGACCGACTGATATAAAGAAAGCCAATCAACAAATTATTTTCTGTAACAGTTGCCAGGAAACAAATAAATACAATTACGAGAAGGGCATAATGCGACAAGATCTGTTAATATTGGTTGTAGAGAATGTGCAATTTATAAACTTGTAAAAATTGCAATCTGCAGGAAGTTACAGTTTCTACTATAGCTGAAGATAAAAGATTTGGAAAAATTAGACTATTAAAACTACCTAATGCCCCATAGATGCAATACACTATTGGTTTACTATTACAAAAAAGTCTAAAACATATTTCTTTTGTAGAGAATTCTTAACAGTAATTGAAGATTTTAAAATACTTAAATAAATCTCCCAAATGTAGATTACAATAAAATTTAATTTTGAAACCATATCAAGCTAATTATATTTCCAACATTTATAGAGAATAACAAATATTTTCTTTATTTATTTTTAGCTAAAAATTACCTAGGGCAGAAGAATTTCCCAAAGTGACAAATGAAAACTCAATGTGTTTTCAAATTCTCAATTTAAATCATCTCTAGGTAGAATGCGCTTAGAACTTGCAAGCTAAATTTTGAAAAATAAAAACTATAAATTATGTTTCAATAAGAAAAAATATTGTGCATACATATGTTAGATTGTGTTTTTATTACACTTGTTTTCGCATGGTGGTAGAAACTTTTGAATTTAAGCTTTAAATTTTGGGCAATTCCATTTCAATTATGTATTATTATGGTTAAAGCTACAAGCTACTAGAAGAAATGAAGAGGAAAGAAAGGCAAAACAGGCGTAAGTTAAAAATGTTAAAATTGGCATTGGCTAATTAATTTTTTTTATATTTGTAAGATATACGAAATATGCAAATACAAATTGGTCTAGTACAGCTACATATTCTGCATTCTATAATGACTTTAACTATGCACAAGCGAAAAATATCATGCATATTTCGTAGAGAACACAAAAGTTAATATTTCGATAGATTATAATATGCGAAATATGAAAGTTTTACTATAAAAATGTAGCGAAAGACTAATGTATGCAAAATATGCAACTTTAAAAATGCTTAATCAATGCAATGTTTTCGAACATCCAGATTAGTAAACCAAAAATAAAGCACGGAATTTTACAGTTATTGTTAGCAAATCTGTTTATCTTGTACCTGTTCGTATTTGACAGAACTTTTGAGTTTATGTTGCGTAACGACACTAAACCCAACAGAAAGATAGATTACTACTGTACAACAATACACTTTAAATTATCTTTGTTATTATTTTGTTATAGCTACATATACTGCATTCCATAATAGGAATAGCTTTATAAATAAAAATATTTGGAAACATGTATTAAATAAATATGCATACGTTTATCAATAATTTGTATTTTTGGATTGATGACCTAATAAAAAATACGTAATTATCCATAAATAACATTCAATACAATTTTAATTGCAACAACAATTATAGATACTTGACGTAATGTTTTGGATTAACTTTAAACTTAATAGAATATGCTAATATAGAGGAGCGAGATCAATTAGTCTGTAAGTGTAATATTTTCAGGATATTAAATTATGCCTTACAAAAATCGTTACACTGTTATCTAACTGTAAAAATTTGCAAAAAAGCACTAACTAATGCAGTCATGAGAAAGACACAATGCTATTATGTCTCCCACTGTTGGCTATAGAGAACATCCAATTCACAAATTTACAAAATCTGCAACTTTCTAGAAGTTTCAGTTTGTAAATGCGTTTAGTGCTTGTAGGATAAATTTTGGTGGATTACATAAATATTTTTATATATAACATATGAGAAATATAAAAATCTCGCTTAAAAATGGACCAAAAGACTAATATATGCAAATAAAAAAAGGTTAATTAGTGTAATGTATTCTTAGTCGCAATAAAATATTTAGTTTAGCAAAAAATATGCATTTTGCATATTAATTGTGTGCAAATATGTATTTATCTAGCATCTGTTTGTTCTTTTTTTTAATTTCAACTTTTAATAATACTGAAATAGGAAGAGGTTTTTAGTTTATACTACTTGATGTCAATAAAAAATAAATTACTATTTTAGAGCAATGTAATCTAAAATATGTTTGTGGTTTTTCGTTAGAGCTACATATTTTGCATTTAATAAAAAGAATAATTTTATAAATAAAAATATGCCTATGAAATGAGGGTAAATATGCATAATCTGAAATGCAACTCAACTTAAAAGAAACAAAATTTGACATTTTCGTGGTTAAATTTTGAATATATTTAAGATATGCAAAATATGCAAGTTTCATTCAAAAAATGCAGCAACAGGCGCTGATATACGCAGAAAATGCCAATTTAGATTGATTTAAACATTGCAATGAGCCTTTACTTGTATTTAAATTTTCAATTTATTAACTAAAAATAAAACTATGTTTATTTTATATCTATTAGTTTATTTATTTAAAAACAACTCTTAGAAATATTAAAACGGCAATGAGTTTTTGAGTTTATACCAGTTGAAGTCACTAAAAGTCCGCAGGCTCAATAAAAGGACAAATCGCTGCTTTTGAACAATAATTATGAATGTGATTTTTGCACATATTTTGCACTTCATAACGAAAATAATTTTATGATAAATGAAGGTAAACATCCATATGCTCAAAGTATTAAAAAAATCAAATTGTAGCATTTTTCTGTAGTAAATTTTTTAATATATGTAAGATATGCAAAATATGCAAGCTTTAGTAGAAAAAATGCACAACAGGCTGATATATGCAAAACATGCAAATTTAAATTAACTTAATCAATGCAATGTACCTTCTACTAAATTCAAAAGTTCAGTTTAGTGGACTACAAATAGAACACGGGCATTTTCAGTTAATTGTGCGCAAAGCTGTGTCTCTCTTGTATCTGTTCATTTGTTTATTCAAAAATGACCCTTAAAAATAAACTTTGACTTTAGACTAAAAGAAAAATAAGATAAAGCAATACTTTGGAGCCATATAATAAAAAATTACACGGCTACATATTTTATGTTTAATAATAAAAATACATTTTTTAATCCAGTTAAAAAGACAATAAGTAACAAAAATGTCATTATCTAATCCCTGAAATTTTATACATGTTAGAGGTTTAAAATTTAAAATCTTCAAAATAAAGGCAATCTAATGAAAAAACAATTAAATAAAATTTAAACCCAATTTCTAACAAAAATTAATAATACCAATCACTACAGAAATCTAGTTTAAGATCTTTTTTGTACATTTTTCAAATTTCCTTAAAGAATCTGCCATTTTAGGAGCTCCTCTTTATGATTGTTCTGCTACCATGGTGTACCGTGGCGGTATAGACAAGTAAATATGTAAATGGCACTATAAATGACCAACCATAGATGTCAGACATAAAATGCAAAAAATAGATATAGTTTGCATTAAGACTTAAAAATTGAAAAATTAAAATTTCAGTAAAATAAGCGATTTACTGAAGAAAAAAATTTCTTTTTCCGATAGGAAGACATCTAGCAAACGAGAATATTATTCTCTAGTATAACAATTCTTTTACCGACGTATTTACGGAGGAAATCATAATATCTGTGTATAAGGCTAATAATGTAATTTTTAAAAATACCCCGACGAACTCAAAATGACTTAGACATAAAAATATGAAGGGTTTAATACTTTAGTTACTACAAAAGGCGTAAAATTATAAGTAGCAGAAAAATACTCCCATAAAAGTAAAAATAAAGTAGTCTAAAAAATATTCTTTCCACAGTTGTACAGTTTAAAACTTTCTTTTTTTATCTTGAATAAATATTTTGAAATAAAAACACAAATGAGCTTATCAAGCTTCAAAAGTAAAAAAATATATTAGGTCTCTAGAACATCACATTATAGTTTAAGTTTAAATCTAAATAACCAGAGAAATAAAGAAAAGATAATATAGAAAAAATTGTGGTGTAGATTGCAATATGAAAAATTTCGTGATGTTTGTAATAAAGCCGCTGTACAAGTTAATAGCCGTCCACGGCGCCGTTGCCGGAGAGTAAGTGATTGGGCGGCATTGATTTAAACTACAATTCGCCTTATAATTGCAGGGTGCGTTATTTGTAGGTAAATGGCTGCTGTTTGATGGACAATAAATAAATAAACGCGCGGCGGGGGCGGCGCGGGGCGACTCCACAATTTCACAAAGCACTCCGCCTTATATCCGAAGAACAAGACGCCTACTAAAAACACGCGGATCGATTAAAAATTCCTCTCGATTAATAATTGAGAACGTTCTTTCGGGAGTGTACCGAAGGGGTTGAAGCTGATGAGGACCGCGGGGCGGGAGAGCCGAGGGAGGGGTGAAGAAGACTGATTGTAGTCAGTGTGTGTCAGAGTAAAAACAGTAAGAGAGTGCGGGCGAAATGAGATGATGTCCCCCGCACCCGCCGTCTTCGCTCGCACTGCCCCCAGCCCTTATGAGAGCTTGCGTACGGACCGCGCCGCTCCTCGCGGGCCTGCCCGCCGATTTGCATATGCCTAATTTCGCCGTTCGCTAATTAGGGCGAGTGCCGGCGCTGGCGGGCGCGCGTCCAGCTCCGATCGGTGCACGCGCTAATTGCGCTAATTGCAGCCGATCGGCGCCGCGGCCTTCGCGGCCCAGGACGAGGCGGACGCCGACATGCAAATCAATTCGGGCCGCAGCTACCCTCATTACTTTATTACCTTTGTCACGGATAAGGGCTGTTGACCAAATCCTTAGCTTGCCACAAGCAAACTAGGGATTAGGGTGGTTGTGAAAGCTGCGTAGACGGACTTCGGCAGGTAAATAGCACTTTTTAGAACTCGCTTGTGATTTATGCCCTGAAATTTTAAACAAATTGCTTTGCTGCTGAGCATGTCACTGAAAATTAATGTACAGGGGCCTTACGGAAAGTTCAGGTTCTATAATTACCCTAAATAGCGAAAATATCTCACAAATATTTATCCTTGTAAAATGCAACTGAAAAATATTATTTATAGCAGTAACAAAATTTACACAATAAATTTTTTTGAAGAAAGGATTTAACCTATTATAGGAACAATTTCTTTTCTAATGATGTCTAGAAAGAACAGAGAAGGTATAACTAAAAAAGCACAAAACTCAAAGTGTTTGTTAAAGAATTTTAGACTATTCTAGCCCTATTCTAACTTAACATTGATCACCACATAAAGAACAATTATTATTACTGCTTTTGTTGAAAATAGGAAAGACCAAATGGCAGATTTTCAGTCTTTTTCCATAAATGCTAGTTTCTTTCACCCACTTTTACTGTTTGCTCTCTTACTGTCTTTAATCTGATCATCTTTTCCTGCCTCTAGGTTTGCATTAGTACATTTGCTTTTACATTTCAATTAAATTTAAATTGTATATCACTATGAGAGTCAAAAAGTGTATGCCTTAAATTTTTATACCCTTTGGTAATTATATTATTTTTTTCTGCCAATCGACAAAGCACCTGTAAGTAATTTATAAAAAAATTTCCTTTTAATTTTTATTATTAAATTATATTTATTGGAATTTGTTTCCAAGACCCTTAATGCTTATCTTTCTTGCTTTCGATAATTATTTCTAACTTCCCTTAGACATTTTAATGTACTCCATATGACACAATTTTGTTTTTCAAAAAGTGAACTCCTGTTCACGTGGAAGACGTCTAAAAAGCTATTAATTGTTAATAACTCATTTCAGAATTGCTTCTTTGCTCTTACAAGGCCAAATTGCTCTTTTGTGAGGCGTGTGCCCCACGTTGGAATTAATGAGAAATCATTATTTTCATCAAAATGAGTACAAAATTTATTTACTTTCTTTTAAGCTCAGAAATTTCTTCTATTTGTAGCCCTTTTTTGTAGAGACTTGGCCTTTTCATGTCTACAGCCTTTACTTGAATATTCAAGACACTCTCCAGGTTTCCTTCTGTTACAAAACTTTTTTGCGCCACGCTCTGCCCAGGCATTTCTAAAGTCTTATTGTCCCCCCCCCCACGACATTTAGTTCTAGTTTTTAAAAAGTGAACTCCTGTTCACGTGGAGAAAGTCCAAAAAGTTATTAGTTGTTAATAACTCATTCCAGAATGTCCCTTCCCTTTACGTAAATAAATTAGCGCCCTGTGAGGCGTGTACCCCTGTTGGGATTAATGAAAGATTATTATCTTTAACAAAATTTATTTATTTTCTGTTGGATTGCTGATAGGCTAAGAAATTTCTTTGTTAAAAAATAAAATGTTCATCTCTTTATTTTCGAAAGATTTGCCCTTTATTCGTACAGTATTTACTTTTCTGGTATCTACGACGCTTTCCAGGTTTTGTTTTTTTTTTGTACAAAACTTTCTAGACACCGCTTTTGCAGCAGTCAAAAAACTATGGTTGCAACGTACCACAATTGATCTCTGTTTCTTTACTTGTTTTTATATAATAGTTTGTCCTTCTGGTAAAATCAATTAACAGAATAAGGCGCGTTTGTTAACTCCGAAAACTTGCTGTGTTAATTAGAGTTAATTGTAAAGGAAAAGCTTAATAAATCTTATACAAGTTAAATCTAGTTCTGGTTCGATTTATTAATATAACAATAAAAATAATAAGTACGGATGTATGTAACAATTGCAGTTTGCAATTCTTGTGCGGAAAAATAATAAAATTTGATTGTAATGATTCTCCAAGATTTTGTGGGTTTTGATTGTATCAATTTTATGTATTTGTTCTTATTTAGATATTATTTGAGATCTAAATTTGGAAGAGATCGATTAAGAGGCATAATAATTTTATTGAAATTGGGGTTTGCTCTTTAAAGCTTTTGGCTATAGGCAAAATTTATATAAATAATTATCACACATTTTTCTCGCTCGCTATGACTTTAATATTACTATTTCTTAAGTTATATCGCTTCCTTTATTAATATTAATCTGCAGCTAAGAGTACCAACCTGACCTTGTACAAGCTGGAGTTAATTAATATGTTTCTTATGCAAATTGATTAATTAATTAGTTTTGTGTATATCTATAATTGCTATTTTTGGTTAAAATTCTTATATTTATTGTTTATTTATGATTATCAAAAGCTCCTATCTCAGAACTAACAATTTTAGCAGAAATTATACTTTAGCTTAGTGGTATGGATTCTTCTGTATAATATCTTTGTTTTTAAAAATATTTTTATTGTTGTCAGCTTGTTTGTCTTTCAGATACCATAACTTTAAATATTTTGGTTCAATAGTAACAATGATAACTCATGGCCTCAACAATTATTTGTTACAAGTCGGAGATTACTTTTGAAAAAGGGTTTAATTAGTTTAATACCTTTAATAATAATATGGCGATTTCCTCTTTGTTCATTATATATAGCGGCTCATCCTTTTAATTGGGAGAAATGATATTGAGTAAGTTGTCCTTTGAAGAATAATAAGAAGTGAGTTTTTAATATTACAACATTTTCTCTACTAATTATTCATTATATTTATATTTTTGTAGTCAGCAATGGTTAGTTTAAGGAGGTTTATACAATTTTAATTTAGAAAAATCGTAAATTTTTGATATTTTTACATTTAATCCGACTCTTTGGTCTAATTGGCTGTTTTTACAAAGAACTTCCATGACGATTCACTATTAGCAATATTCCGCTTTCGAGAAAGAGCTTTGCTAAGAAAATAAAATATTTAAAATAAATCACATATGGGACAATAATAAAACACTTACGAGCACTCGGTCAAGAGTAAGGGCCCTTGTGATGGACTTAAAGAATATTATGGTTAGTTTTACAGGTGCTGAAGTTTGTTATGCTTTTATGTCACCGGTGACATGAAATAACTTGAACAAAAATTTGTTTTCTCAAGGTTCAAAACTTTTAAAGTTCTCAGGAATATTGTGAACAAACTCTTACCAATTACTGTAATGTTTAGTTTGTTGAAAACTAGTTTCTGATGTTTTTTTTTAAATAAATCTTTTTCTATAAGAGTTCTTTAAAGCTTCTACGTCATTTTTCTTTAAAGTTTCAATGTACGAAATAGACTATATTTCTTCCTTAATGATAAACACCGTTTGTATTATTTGTTGGGTTTTTATGTAAAATTAACTTTATTAGACGAGTTGGATCTTTGAATATGCCCCTATGTTTTCTCTTTGATACTCCATTCATTTTAGAAACTTTTCAAAGGGATCATTTAATACTAAATTGACTCTTTGACACATATACCTAGTTACGTTTTAATTTTGTTCCACAGATTTTTGTCTTTTAAAGAAAGTTTAGGTAAAATTGTATATAAAATATTGGATACATTGGGTGCATCTTATAGTACAAAATAGTTATATTTATTTTTGAACATTTATTTGCATAAATCTTGTTATTCAAGAGTAAATGAAGAGAATTTGAAATAAAATATAAAATAATTTGCTTGTTTTGCAAATTTAAAATCCCTGACTCTGTTGCAAACAGAGAACACTGTTGCTAACTTTATTAATAATTTCCACGGTTAGTTTTCATGATATTTTGTAAAGTAAAATTGCCCTAACTTGTAACCCCAAAGAAACGTATCATAAGCTAATTAACAAAATCAGAAGCACAATTAAAACGATTTGTTTGGTTTCTTCTTTTGAAAACTTAAATTTATTGCATCGGGTATTACAAGAAATTAAAATTAAAATATTCTGCACAGCAAACAAATATCTGTCGTACTTTAATAATCTGGTAATAAATAATATTTTATTCGCGTAATCTAACTGAACAATGATGTTAAGTTGTTTTTTAAGAAATATAAATATAAAAAAAAGGTTTTATGTACCTAGACATTGCTGTATTTTACATAAATTTTGGTATATAAAGAAGACTCCCATTTGAACGCACCTTGTATGGGTAGTTAATATTTCTGTGGACAATTAAAAAAAGTTCTATACTAACTAGGTTTCAAAAAAAATTATTTTTTCTTTATTAAATCTTAGCTTGTTATCTGTAAGGCTTATCAAGTTTATTTAGATGTTCACCTTGTTGGAAATGCGAATAACCCAGTTCTAGTCTCTAACTCTCTTTTTACACGGTTACTTCGCGTGGACGTGAGTTGAGCACTTTATGGTGGACTTTTTTGTTCAGAAAAAAATTCTGTAGCTTTTAATGTTTATATATTTGTAACGTGCCAAGAAGTAAACAAGTAAACGCTAAAGTTATCTGTAGGGACCGATTCTGAACTAAATGGAGCTTAGCTTCTCCGGATCTTAACAATTGTTCATTCCATGTCAAGCATCCAGGTTTCTTGTTGAGGGTCGCTTTGAGGCATCCTACCTCCTCTCTTTAGGGGTTTAAATTCCCACGTTTTATAAATTGTCACGCCAATGAACTCATTGTCAGTTCCTGATGGAAAATAGGAAGACGATGTTCTTCTTGGCGTTGAATCTTATCTTCCAGCAGCTCCCCTGGATACACTTGATGGCCGGAGAAGGTTACAGTGAGCTTAACAGTGCCATAATGTCTTCTGTGTATTGAGCCATCGTCTTAACGGTATTTATAGGCTTTCTGTCTTTACATTTTGCGCAATCTCCCCTGTTGTCTTGTACGTTTTGAGAACACTTGTGTTTGTAAATGTGGGTAAATCACAATTTAATTTAATTACAACTTTAAACAGGAAAACGTTATTTACTGCTAAGATACTAAAGTAATACAATTTTTCCGCTGCTACAATAACAATTTTAACATTACTAAGCTGGTTTTAGTTGAGCATGCCATATGTGTCTCAAACTTATTCAAAATAGTTGCCTGAAGAGTTGAATTGGTACAATTTTAAATTTAAAAGAAGTAAGATAGTGTTTACCATTTTAGTTCGAAATACAACAAACGTCGGTGAACATTTACAAAAAGCTGAAGCCTGACTAAATTTATACAAAAATATTGATGAATCTTCCTTGTTATTATAAACAATTTAGAAAGCAACATCCAGTTTATTTCTTAGTTTTTACAACACATTTAATGCGTTTTCATATATACGTTGCCTTGAGTGGGATATTCAAACAGTACTATTACTTTAATTAACGTTTTAGAAGATTAATTTATCCACTTTTAACAGTATTTTTCTTGTGTTTCAATTGAGACGACGATGGCATGACTTGTTGTTTTTTATATTTATATGTTACTTTTCCTTCAATAGCAAGTTTTCAATCATAAAAGTATTGAATTGAATAGAGTCCCATTTACTTGTCTAAAGTAATTATATCACATGTGGGGGATATGCAAATAACATTTTAAAGTATTGCTTTCCTCAGTTCTAAAATATCAAACTGACTGAATCTGCACTCACCCAGTGGATACAAAGAATTTATCAAGCTGAACATTATTATGTTGTTAAAAAAACTATATGTATACGACTTCACACACTAACTGTAAACATATTTTATTCTAATAAATTGCAGGTAATTGCTTAGTAGACTCAATTTAACAGTTTTTGATTTAAAATTCTGGCTCCTTATTTGTGTGCTACCAATGTTAAGTCAACATTGCGAGGTTTTTGATTCTATTTGGCTCTTTTGGACACTACTCAGGCCCCATTAAGACAAGGCATAAGAGAGTTTTTTTTTTACTTTTATACCTTACGTTGTGATTGTTCCTTAAGTGTTTTCTGAGAAATACTAACACATTATAGATTTTAGTTCTTGTAGTATATTAACTCTAACACTATAGCGAAGCGTTTGTCTTTGCAATGTTGTAATTTACTAAATTTGGATTATAAATCATTAAAAAAATTAAAATGCGCGTTTACATTAGAAATTTTGATATTACTAAGAAAATATCAGTTAAACATACCATATGTGTTTTTAAATTGCTTTTAGTAGCTGTGTAAATCTTTAAAACAAAATATTTTACATTTATTATAAGTGGTAGGTTGCAAAATGTGTACTTAGGCACCTGTTATGTAATTTTTGACTCTTGGTGCTAATTATTACAAGGAAATTAGAACCAAACATTTAAAAAAGTGTAAAATTGTTTAGTCTTCTAACGAAATGCTGAGTACAACAAACCTAATGATGCAAATAATAAAAGTAAGTGTCCACTAATACAAATCTAGTAAACCTAAATTTAAAAGGTTAAAAATTTAAACCCTCGCAACATCTTACCAAAGCTGAAATTTAAATTAACAAAAACAAAATGAAACAAAAACATGTAGCCCTATTAGACAATACGGTGAACAAAAACTGTCTGAAATTAAGAATTTTAAGGGTAAGTACGACAGTTAGGCATTAATACTAAAATAGAGAAGACAATTTGATTGCTTAGGGCAGGCAGGTCTAATTTAGGAAAGAAACCCCTCGAGTAAAGGAAAAGAAACATAGTGAAGGACAATAAAATGCAAAACCAATATGTCTATTACACTTTGGGGTACATACTAAAGCATAAATAGACCTATAGAGTATATCGGCTAAAAACCGGAAAGTCTTTATCACGTAGTTGCAACCCAATCTCAGTACCTTTAAGAAAATAATTGCGGTTGTTTGTTTACACTAAACTTATTAGTATCAAAACACACGTTATTACTTCTTTAGCATTTGTACATGTCAGTAAGCAATTATTAAAAGAGAACACTAGCAGAAGGCTTATTGATGAATTTTGTGGGAAATAAAATGAAAAGATCCTAAAGAGCTTAAATGAAAGAAAAACTTGCTTGTCCAAGAAGTATTCGCTATAAAAAATGGCAGCTCAGAGAGTTTATTGAGAAAGCAATACGAAGGGTGTCTGAAACTGCCAAATCGAACCTCTGTGGTAATAAAAGATAAGTTCGAATTTACATTAGATGGAACTGATACTAGAGGTATGAATCCTTAAGTTTGTAAAGTTTTGGTTTGTCAGCGATTGCCGATATGCCCTCTTTATTACCCCTTCAGAATTCAGTGTTAAAGTACCAGTATTTAGAGGACAAAAAACTTGTCCTTTTATACAAAAATTTTACAATGATGGAACGTATAGGATACTCTAACCATATATGAAAAGTACCATATCAGATTGAAATAAAGTTCCCCAGTTGAGTCCAACTGCAAGCTTTTGGTATTATATAAATTAAAAGTTGATAAAGATAGATGGAAGGTAAAAACAGCAGAGGATTTAATAGAAAAATCAAGAAAAAACTTTGGAACTTTGAGAAGTTGATGACTGGTAAGAATACCAAAATTCGACAGAGCGGATTATAAACCGGAATTTCTGCATGGACAAATCCTTTTTCTCATCAATAACATCGCTGTATTTGGACCAAAAATAGCTAAAGAACATCATTTGGAATAGTGACCTTCTCCAACATTTTTTCTTAGTTAAATAATACTGAATGAACCGATTATGTGCTTTATAAGTTATATGTTAAACTTAATGTATTAACAAGTTTATTTTAAAGATGTTAGTCTAGTTAGTTGAGTGGTATGTAAGAACACCCTATACATTATTTACTCACAAGATGGTATCTTATATTCGGAAGAAACAATTTATTTTGTTGCTTTTATGAAGTTTTGATAAGACATCGTAGGTATGCAGCATTTCGCAATTGAATTCCATTTAAATTGCTATATCGCCATAATAGTGCCCTATATACAGTGTGACCGCATTATGATCAATAATTGGAAGCCTTTTGCGTTTGGCTCCACCAACAATGAGGTGTGGCCAAACGGGCCAATTTGGTTTTTCTTAAAACCGCGAAAAGAAACTTCGGTAGCCACCCCCTATCGGCAAAAACCGAGAGCCGAGATTTTAATTGGAGCTTTAATTAAATACCTGAAGAATGAGCGCCGCCATATCGATGAGCACGCATTGTCCGTCTCCAGCGCCGAAAATGACGCGGATGATTAAAACCCGCGGCCGGGAAAATTATGACATTTTTTATGAGCATCAGCTTGCATGAAAAGTTTCGCGAGGGCGCCGCCCGCCCCGCCGCAGCCTCATACGCGACTTGATAATTAACAAAAAAATCGTTATCGCAGGCGGCCGTGCCGTGATGCATAAACGGAGGATCTCTCCTTACGTCCGCGGCCCCCGCGCCGCCGCGCCCTGCGAGCGCCGTCACACACGCCGCTTCCAGGGGCAGGCTTGATTGTCATTATAAGGGAGTTTTAATAAGAAAAAGTATTGATGTTCGTTTGCTATGCATGCATTCTTATTCTTGCCGTGCTCCGGCCTCCGCGCGCCGCGCCGCGCCCCGCGCCCCCTTTATTACACACGCTTGTTTTTGAAGCATTATTGAATGTCATTAAGTGGGTGGCTTAATAAGAACGGGGCGCTCCGAAAACACACTCATGTCTGAAATTTAATTCGGGCGCGCTTAAGAAAGGGGAAACTTGGGCAATAAAAATTTGCTCCGCCAAAATGCGCCGGTATGTGTGCCTCCACCTGGGGCTGACAGATGTCCTTGTTCTAGCGGAATACGGGCGTTTATGAGGATTCGGGAAGTTCTGGGGAGATAATCGCCGGCAGCGCGGACGAGTTGTTTACGTGCAGGGGACAAAAAATCCCGAACGTGTTGTACGTTCCGAATCTCTTGGGACGCCGTAATGTATACAAAGATAACCTTACAGCAACAAACACGGCAAGTTCTTAACTTCAGTACACTTTCATTGCGTAAACACCATAGATAACAAAACAGAACATCCCTGGAAGTGTAATTCATACTCGATTCGGAACGCTGTGGAGCTTCTTCTGGAGGAGATGCTAAAATAGCAAGCGATATACAAGGCAGACTAACATACAAGCGCGCACTTGAATTTGCTTACCAGAAAGCTCCTTTTACTCATCAAAATAGTTATTACTATATCTCAGCAACTTCTATATTAGCTTGTTGTTATTTGGTATCCAAATAGCCAGTGGTTTCATATAAATTAAAACAAAGAAAATGGTTTTGCACGAGACCTCCAAAATAAAAACTTAAACATTAGTCCAATTTATAAGAAGATTTTATCAAAAATTTCAAGTAACGTGTGACTATAGATAGCAATCCGAAAATTTTTCTCGTAAAGTTGTTGAAAAAGTGAAATAGTTTAATCCAAAGCAGAATTGAGGAGCTTTAAAGCTCAAAATGTACCAGGTGGAGTTGCTAAGTAAAATCCTCCTTTACGAAAAGAAGTTATGGATGATGAAACCTATAGCTTCGAAAACTATGTACCTTACGAGTCAGGATGCTTGTACAAAATTAACAATAATTTATACTCTTGCAAGTAATCTGTACAGGGTAGCCAAATTTCGAAGTTTTCTTGGAATACTTCAATAACTACAAAAGACATGAAAGACAGATTTGTTTTGAAAAACGATGATATTTTTCGTTTTATAATTATGAAGATTTAAAAAATAAATTTTTATTTTTAGACTAATATGGATGCAGTTTTCCAGTTTTGTTTAATTTGAGTTACAGCATAAATGGTATTTTTTAAACAGACCATGTAATTAGCTGTACCATTATAAAAAATAAGATTTTGTTTTTCATTCTAATGATATACGTGGTATGGGGTTGACTTAATTCTCACTCTATTTTACAAAAAATCAAATTTTTAATAATTTTTTTATTTTTTATTGTTTTTTTAGTCTTATATTCGTGTCATATAGGATATAACTGATTATATGAGCAACAAAGAAGAATAAATATATCTTTGAAACACTAAAAATGAATTCAATTTATTATTATAACACTGATTTTATGCTTCGAAGTGTTCCACCATGTTCTTATTCGAAAACCAGTAACATTCTACAAGATTTTCAATCGTCATATTCCAGCTGAATTTGAATAAATTATCATCGAGTGAAACACTAAATGAATTCAAGTTATCATGATAAAAGGTGCTAGAAGTGACCACCATTGTTATTGAAAAACCAGTAACATGCCTACGTTTTCAAGTCGTCATATTTCAGCTGAATTTGGTATTATCATGAGAGTGAGCGTTGTAAGTTTCAGAAAAACGCAAATTTAGATCGTGTAAATTAAAAAGGTCGCCAACTCCTAGAATTTGGAAGGTCTAATTGTATGCTATTAGCAGCTTTTTAATCGATTCAACAAACATTTGAGGTGCGATGTTAACCTCCGCTTTATTTTCGATGCTCAAATCATGGACGTTTCGATTCTAATGTTTATTATGCCTCATTTGGGCGTCGCATTTCAGCTAATTAAATTTTCAAAAAATTTTAAACCAACAAAAATCAACGAACTTTTAAAACAATTGTCGTTGATTGAGGGACGAAGTACGTATTTCTACAATTTCATAAGATTGTAGCCATCTCTAAATTTTTGACAATTAAGTAAATTCTCTTTTATCCTTCAGTTTAAAATCAAAATGTTTTAGTAATAGCACTATAATTATTATCAATTAAGAGGAAAAACATTCATCAATATCAATTTTTATAGACTATTTCTCCCTTATAAAATAAAATATTTTAAACAATAATTAATAAATCAGCATTATACTAACAACTACTTTACAGGTACTTCGTGATGCTACAGACAGAAATTTGAAAAATTCAACTACGCTACAGCATTCCTGTGAAATAGGTGCACAAAGAACAAAAATTATTTTTGACTTCGTACGGCGAGATGTCGCCATAAAAAGACGGTATCGAATTTTGGCAGTCGCTATTTTCTCAAAAAAGAGATTGTGAATGGTGGATTCATTTTTTTATATTTACCACTAAACATTCCGGAACGGACTTATTAGATAATAATGGTTTATTGCAAAGAAAACTTTAAGGTAAACTGACAAAACGGTCATACTAATCGACTAATTCCAAAATAAATAATTCTGAATATTACTAAAGCAGCCGTGTAAAATTTTTGGAGGTGGTTACCTCACAAAAACCTTTCAGGGGGTTATTCCCTAAGATTACAACAATTTAATATCATATAATTTAGTGTTGTTAAATAATTAAAGTTAGAAAATGTTGCATCTTCTGTCTCTCAATAATTTTTAAATATTTATAAATGTTGATATTAAAGTTTTTATCTAACTAAAGGTACATATAATTTGGTTTTAACCATAAATTTGTTATTCATGTGACTCTTCCGTGTCTTGAACAGGAAATATAGTATTCTTTTTGTAAAGTGATCCGATCCAGCCTTCTTTGTTTTACATCTCCATGAGCTTATAATCATTCCGACTTAATTGAGTGATAAATCTAGAAAGGCTAGTTCATATATAATATTCGTATTAGTTGTTTAGTACCTACAAAAATTGTACCTTTTGAAAGTCTTTCATTATAGTGTTTAATTTTATTCTACTCCCCCAAACTACTCTTCCGTAACTGATGATTAGTCTAACCAAAAAAAAATCATTATTGTAAAATTTATAAAATTATTTATCGATGCAGTATTTTTAATTGCTTACTAAAGTCTCTTTTCTAGCACAGTTAGGAGAACGGATAGAGAAGAGCAAAACATCAAGGGCTAAAGCAATTTTCCTAAATCTCCAATATCGTTAAAGATATGCATGTTGTTGCTTATTATTTATTAATTAGAGTTAGGTATATGTTCAATAAAAATCCAAAATCAAAACTATAATACACTAGCTCACTACATTCAGAAGTTTCATGGTTGGTTGAGCAGAAGGAATGGTATTGCAATAATGCATTTTTAAATTGTTTTAATTTATTATAATTATAATGCAATCTTATAGAACGTTGCTGAATCCCAATGTTAAATTGAGTCACATCGAATTTGGTAAAATAATGAATACTCCTCTTTGAAACCCCGTTTGTGTCGCTAAATGGCATTGTTGGAACCCACAGATGGCACGTGTATGGAAGCAGACAGTCATAGACAGCAATGAGCAACGTGATTTATCTGGAGAGAGAGAATGACTATTTCAGACATTTATACGAAATTAGGAACCATATGTGGAAACGCAGTTTCGAGTCACAAAACTATGTCTCTGGATATCGGAGCGTCAAAGGCAAAAGAGCTGAACCTCGCGCAAATGCACACAAACTATAAGTTATCCAGCTTATGTTCGTCTTAATGATATCAAATAGGCAAATCACAATGAATGCACCGAAAATACAACAGATCGACCTTGCAGAATATTGCATACAATCATCTCCGAAAACCTGAGGTTAACAAATATTTGTACGCAGTGGATTTCTATTACTCTCACCTCTTAAAAGCAAAACCTTTTGGAGATATGCCAACAATCACTGCAACTGTAGTAGTGTAAATCCAAATGTCTTCTTCAGTGCCAGATATCAATTTATAGAAGGGTAGCATATTGAAAGCCACAGCTGGAATCGTTTATCTCAAAATAAATAAAAATTGGCTTTTGGGAACAGGAGAGGACTCCTGATGGATTGGCTGTTTCCTAGCGAGAGCATTAGTCTTGAGTGGTACTAGAAGTCAGTGAAGTGAATTTGCTGATGTATTCAATATTGCTGCCACGAGAAATAAAAGTGAGACGTGTTTACAATGTGGGGTCACATGTCAGTTACCACATTTTAAGCTTTAACATAATAAAAAAGGCAAAAAAAATATAATGGGTAGTGAGACTTCATACTCTCACTGACCTGTCGTTACCATATCTCTAAATAAGGGTCGATGTGGCCAGCATCGTGTTTTAGACAATCGCATTATTGGCCCTCAATCTTATTTAGTGACTAAACAGGTTATCTACTGGGCATCTGAAGCCCGGGATCGAACTCAAGTCCATCCGCATCGCAGCCAAATACATTAACCTTTCGAACACTAAATGATTCAACTCGTACGTATTAACTTAAACGAAAACAATGGTAGGAACAAACATTATTTGCATATAATTGCATCTCAATTATGATAACAAGATTCTTAGCTCTAAATATGTAGTTTGTTATTGCTCATTGCATGCTTTAATTTACGTAACTGCAGATGATTACCATTAAATCTCAATTTAACGCTGCGTAACTAATATTAAATAAAATTAATTCACATTAAAAATTTTTGCCAATATAAATATTTGTGTTTTTAAATTTCAATTATTTGTAGCAGGTTTAGAAGAAAACCACAAAACTTGATGAAAATCTGTGGACACAAGTCCACTTTTCCGGTAGGTTTATATAAGCATTGATATAATGAAATGACATTTTTGGTTTAAAATAACTATAAAAATATTGGAATGGTAAACTGTTATATTGTTGAAAAATGATTTTGCATCACAATTTTTTTTGCGGTTTCTTTTGAATGACAATAGATTTCTTTATTTCAGCCTCTAATGACACGGGGGAATTTTGTGGTCTTCATGAGCTAAGAATGTGTATATGTTCTACCCGATTCAAGTTTTTTCGCTAATTCTGAAAATAAAAACAATTTTTCTTAGCTCTCAAACTTTTGTAATGTAACAGAGTATCAGAAAAAATTTGATCATTCCACTGTGATTACGAGGAGCTACATTTACTGTTCATGAATCCGCAACTCAAAAATGAGCTGAAATTTAAGTGGCAAAAGTGCTAATTTTTCGGTGCTGGAAAACTCAGGTTCGAGCCTGGACTTCAGAAGCCTGTACCAACGTTTATATCGAACATCGTTACGTAACCAGATATTGAAGACAAAACCGCTACTTTATTACATCTAACAAATATTATAATAATGTTGGAAATTGTAAATTATTTTTAATTACCAGAATACATCATGCTGTAGCAAATTTGACCCCTCTGTGTGAGCTTTCTTAAATATAAATTTGAAAAAAATATTATTCGATTTTTCTTGTCTATATAATTTAAAAGTAGAATTAATAAATCAATATAAATTACATAAAACTTCCAAATATAATGTATTATTTAATCAAATATTTAAGTGTTATTAATTTATTATTGAAGTTTAACCGTTTTACTTTATTATTTCGACAACAATGAAAGTAACAATTTATATGTGACTGAGTTAAAAAGAAATTTTACTCACATCAAATATATTATTATTATTATTATTGCTATTATTTCAAAGGCTATAAATATGTGTCAAAATATAATATAAACAACCCGTTCTTAACATATAATTGTAATTTTACTTTAAACTGTTGTTAAAGAAAACTTTATGAAAAAGGAAATGTTGGGTAATGCCTAAGATTCCCTAAAAATTAAAATATGCTGCTTCTATCTAGTCTCTATAAACTATCTGGAACACGAATTAAACAGAATATCATTACAATATTTATCTAAGTAAACTTTGATATAAACTGCAAAAAGCAACATTGGATTTGAATTCATGTAAACCATTCTTATGAAACATTTTGCTAAAATATCGTTTTTTGTTCAAAACCTGTCAAAATAATTATATTGTGTATTCCCTGCTAAAATCTAAACATATTTCATATCTTTGTTTTTGGTCATTGAACTTCAATTATCCTTTATTTTACCATATCTGTTTTCATTTGTGATTAGACGTTGTTGCTTTACTTCTACACTCACCAAGGAAAAGTAGAATATATGAATGTCAATGACGTTCATTTTTCACTTCAACAACATTTTGTTTAATTAAAAGTTGTTTTAATAGTATTTTCACAAAATATTCGACCTACTTTGAATATATCTGATTTTAATGCTTCTTTTAATATTATCATCTATATGAGTGTTCCAAAAAAATTAACTAAAGCCCAATAATTTTTTAGCCCCTACTGGGGCACTAAAAGGCGAAGAACTAGTGACTACAACGATAGAATCAATACCAAAATGAGGTCGAGGTCGTAATTTGGTTTAGCTGATATACTTAAATATACCGTAAGATTTTCAGTGTATATATCACACTGCAAAAATGTAATCACTCCCAGGGCTTAAAGAAAAGTCCATTCAGAAAAATAAATACTTCTAAAATCAACATAAAAATCAAATCCAGTGGGACATAAGTGAACTCTTAATTCAATGGGCACTTCTAAATTTCAGTTAGAACACTTACACAGCGCCTCATCGCAACAATGCTTTAGTATTGTAGGTGAACACACTTTTTAACATACAAAAACTTTAATTCGTTAACGTTCTCAAGAAAACCCAAGCAAAATCGTTATACAACGAGCTTCAGATTATAAAATTTAGTTAACTCAAGAACTTAGCCCTTCATACTATGCGAATTATTTGTAGTTGCACAATTTTTTGTTAAATACATTTGAGAAACTGAAAGTGTTCTTGGTAATAAGCAAAATCAAACCTGCCATTCTATATTTGCGGAGCTCCTGAAAACGTTGAAAGAGCTTGAACAAGGTTTGACTACATCTAAAAGAAACTCGAGCCCTACACAGACAAAATCCGCTCGCACTCCATTTTGCACGAAGAAAATTTAATACGAAGATTGGTATTTGCTAATGAGTTTCTGGGAAAAGTTGACGAACAACGCAACGCAGTTAATAAGGTTTAATTTGGCAAAGCTGCTTCGCCCTCACTATTAAAGAATGTGGTCGTTATAAACTCAAAAAGAAACCATTGGTCCAATTGTCTCAACCACCACAGTCAGTAGGGTGATTTGTAAGAAATCACAGAAAGATCACAAATACTACAAATTCTTGGTTCCCACAAGATGGAGCGCAGCCTCATCGAGCCCAAAAAGCGTATGACCCAATCAGAAAAGGGTTTCATAGAAGAGCAAGTAATTTAGATGCTTAAAAAGACCAAGAGTAAATCATTACCTTACGATCCAAATTCGTACTCCTGTGATTTCTTTCTTCTAGATTTATTCAAAAAAAATCAAAAAAATAGGAAAACTGGAAAAGAAATTTCAGATTAAAATGATATTCCAAAAAATATCGTTTTACAATATACTATAGGCACAAATGGCAATTTATGGCAGTTGGTTTGAAAAACTTATTCAATCAAACTTATACATCTTTTTACTTAAAATAAATTTAAAATTCAACCTCTCCTAATTATTATCTAATCAAGTTTTAGAAATAATATGCACTGTATATATCCAGACAGTAGTTATTTTTTAAGAATTTCAATTTTGTATGAAATGCACATCTCAGTGTGCCTATTAGGACACCTTTAGTGTGTGTATCAAGGATATACCGTTAAAAAACTTGTTAACTGTAAATCTTTAGTAAAATAAATAAACTCACTACTATATTTTGCAGCTTTTAAAAGAATAAAATGTCTTATTGTGCACCTAACAATTAAAAGTGCCAACTACAGATTGATTTAGTTAAATATACATAACAAATTATTAGCAAACTCCATGTACGTTACAAATATTTATAAAAAATAATTTTATTAGTATCCGAGTAGTTTAATTTGCTACTTCCACAACTACTTGCCATTGCAATACATTTCATGCTGTTGTTTACTTATAGTAATATAAATAAAATTAATTTTGTTATAAAGTTGAATTAACAAAATACAAATACACTGAGTTTTTAAGTTAGGTGGCTATGATAAATCTTTCATATTCATAATAAACCGTTTTAGAGTTCCAATCTTTAAAATTAACAATTTTGTAGCTATTGGACTTGTATTTTCGTATTAAATTTTTAATTTAAATTGCTACAACATGATTATGTGATATATTACATAGTCCACCAAAAAACCTTTCAGGTCAGTAACAAAATATGAGTTTAAAGAATTTAAATTATACTTCAAAATATTAAATAACATGTAGTACAGTGTTTTATCCGCTTTTGAATGTTTATACCAAATAACTGCCGTTGTTGTCTGAACTTGACTTGCGAATTTCTAATTATGTGATATTTTCGCAATAATTGGCCCCAAAAAAGTTTCAAAACCATCCAATATCGCTACAGCTAGAGATTACCCAGAAATATCATTTCTCAGAGCTGGATGTGTGCTGTAGCACCATCCTGTTAAAACCACATATAAATTACACTAATTTTTTTTATCTACGGGTGCAGAGAATTTACTTCTAAGTATACGTAAGTATTGGGAGCCACAACTATCGCTATACCTGTCTATTCAAAAAAATAAAGCCCTAAGATACCAAAATCGTCCACGCCTTAATGCGGAGTACAATGTTGATGTGCAGCAGCTATTCATAAAACAAATGGAAGCTACTTTCCTCTTAAAGCGACAATTCTACTTATTTGAACAATCTCTCTAATGAAAAGGACTTTCATGAGACATGAGAACTGAATTTTTAGGATCATCTTGAAGAATGTCTTTATATAATTCCTAAAAGAGTTTTTAGTCTGTAGTGCTGAGTACTTGCAGCACTATCAATAGTTAAAATTACAGAAAATTTGCAAATCAGAAAAATGCTTATGCGAAACACATGAGAGATTCCAAAAGAAGTGTTTAAATAATTTAAAAATTGCCAAGTGAATTTCTCTATAGAGTCAAACCTTTTGCCCTAATTTAGCAACCCACGGTAAATTAAATTTCCAATGTGGGATATCGTTATTATATGCAACCAACGGCAAAGTGATTTGAGATTTCATAATTATATTTATCTACCCTAAAATATTGAGTACTAAAAAGTGTACAAGATGTACTGACAAGAGACTCTAATCTCGTCACCTTCTCATAAATTGTTAACTATTTATGTTTCCTGAGTAACTCTATTGGTGGTTTAGAAGACTTCTTTGAATCATACCAAATATTAATACAAGAAAGCTTTACAGTCTACACTATTGACATAATTTAATGTGTTTTACCCATATATTGCTTAGGTCTTATTACATAACCTTAAACAATAGTTCTGCAGATGTGCATAAGTGCGTGCAATAAAGTGTACTGATGCTAAGGAATTACTGTTTAACGAATTGTTGAATTCCTTAAATGTTCATGATATTGTTTACACTATTTTCATATTAAGCATAAAGAAATTTATTATAAAATGTTAAGGCTATTAATCCAGAACATTAATAATAAAAATTTTTAAAAATTTTATTTTACAATTACCTGTCATTTAAATGTTTTTAAATGATGAAACAGTTAGTTCTATTATTTAAGTAATTTATTTAGTTTCACAAGCACTTCTTATTAATATTAAGGCATACAATACACGCTTTATCTTATAACTTCTACCACTTTCTCGTTCTTAATTTGGCAATACTAATAAAACAATTTTTGCGCTCTTAAAGCATACTATAAAAGCGGGTCATAACAAAAGCATAAACTTTTAACTCATGTTTTTAAATTTTAGCGAAGAAAGCCGTTTTTGTGCCACACAATGGAATATTTACGCCATAACTAGTAAAACCTCCATTCAATTAAAATCCTTTGTAGGTTTACTTTAATAAAAATTACGTTGTATTGAATTTAACTTAAATTTTCAAAAATTATTTAGGCGGCGAAAGCTGCGAGGAACTAGTGCTATTCCGTATGGAATTAACGTATTGTCTAAATAATCTGGAGGCAAAAATGTATGCCCCACTCCGGCATATTAGAAGTTGATTGCGGCCCCGCGGCGCGGGTGGAGGCAATAAAAATAATGATTGGCAGCCCCAAATGTTATGCATATTACAGGTACGATTCGACTGTCGCATACGAGCCGGGGAGCCGCGTATTAGCGAGCATGAATATTTAAACGGTTCGAAATTTCAGGTTGCTGAAATAGTTTCGTTTTTCATGCACGCGGCCCCGCGCCCGTGCGCTGCACTGATTATACAGCAATTAATTTTGAATGCGCTACATGGAACCCACATACTGTATTCAAGTGCCCGTTATTGCCGTTTCGGCACTCGAAGACGTCTGCAGGTGCATTCCTCGCTCCCCAAGAGCACTTGCGGGATGTATTCTTAATGGGGCCGCATTTTTCCGGGCGGATTATTTCAGCAATTACAACAAATAAAAAGCGAAGGTTTGCGCATAGCTACGTCTTTAAATTTTGCATTAAGGTTGCTGCGGCTTCGGCTCGATGCAATGAGAGTATATAGGTTTCCAAAAACAATTTTTTGGTATACCTTGAGGAGTTACGTTATAAATAAACTCGAAATAAGAAAAAGGAACTCGAATCCGGAGAATATAAATATGCAATCGCGGTGTAAGCTCTTAAACCACCCGTTTAATCTGTAGATTTAGTTTGTGGAGTTTGCAAAAGAAGGGAAATTGTATTTTTACTTCACTTCACTTAGAAAAACATTTTTCACAACAAACACCATTGTTGTCAAAACTCTGTTCTTCATTTGCTTCTTTTTATGGTCCAAATAATTGGTAATCGTGGGAAAATAAAACCAGATTGCAGAGAGGGTGCCTCAGTGTAGTCTAAACCAAATGCGCAATTGTTCTGTTGTAGCTTAGTCTATCCTCAGTTTATCCTCTATCTATCTATCAACAGTTTCAACAACTATTAATTAGTGGTCATCCTTGGGAATGTAGTGAACAACGCTAATTTTCGAGTAATGTCTGTGACCTTCATTTTAACAGTTTCTCGTCCTTCAAAAATTGTTTGTACTATACGTCTCCCTAAAAGTCTTGTCCCCAAAACTGTGTCCCTCTATTTCGGAAAACTTAATAATAACCATTAGGTAACGAACAATGTTACATCTTACTTCTGACATCATAATGTCGACTGAACAAGTAAGAATGAGAGGTACCTTGCACAGAAAATCATCTTACAAGACTCAGGTACAGTATTCCTCTGCGTTCACCTCACAACGCGTAAGAAAGAAAAACCAGCTTATATTTGATTTACCCACGTATTATCTATAAAATCACCCTATATAAATATCAAATATTTTGGCATTTCCTTCATGTACTACTAACTTATAAGATTTGTCTTTCATGATATTCGTTCACACGATTTTCCATCTTATCATGGATTGCGCCTTATAATGAGGTGCGTCTACTTTCTTACCACAGAACTAAATGGAAAATACTAATAAGATTAATCAAATTTGAACTTAAGAGACCAGAATAATTTCGTTAGATTTATTTTAGTGAAACTAATCATTTGATAACTTGATATCGGATTCCCTGCAATTAAAAATTTTTTGGAATCTATAATAAAGTACCCATTACTACTATGCACAATTAAAAGATTCGTTGGTAGTACCCTAGAGAAGTATTCTATTCGGTAAGCTTAAGATAAAGAACAAATCATTCTAAAACACCAAAAGATGGAAAACAATTGCTGATTGCATTGCTTAGTAGTTTAAAGACTGGAAAACAATATTGGGTGCCAATTTGAGCCTTAAATAATTGGGATTGTTAACAGACGAGCTTTGGGTTATGAGAACAGGTTGGCAAAGCTGCTGTATTCACAGGCAAAAGTAGCTTTAACCAAGCTTTGGTATATACAAGACAAACAATTGCTATTTTTTGAAGATAACACCAAGGAACAATCGTGAAAAGGTCTATAGTAGGTTAAATTGCATTCGTATATTAAATTTAGCCGTATTTGTGACTACCGATATTGTATTTGCTTTGCTTAATGCAGATCAGGACTAGTTAGATCAACTTTGAAAAATTAAACAACAAAACTAGGATTATCTCTTTTATTACCAAGACCAAATGTATCTTAACAAAATAAATGTTACAATTGAGAACGACTGATCTGATATAATCATTGTACGGTTGTCTTCACTATTAGGGTTATTCGAAATTTAGATAGGATTTTTCTAAACTTTGAAGGATATAAAGTTTCTTTTATTGTTTTCCTATAATTCATTTTTGTTTTTTGTTTGTGGTGCTTACTTATTTATGTGTGAGTAATTATGTCAGTAATTACAATTTTTATTTAAAGAAGATGTAACTAGCGGTGTTTTACACACCTTATTAATTAGATATTTATTTTAAAATGGTATAAGCAAAACGGATAGGGATTTATAAAAGAAATAACCCCTCAATCTGTCCAATTAAGTTCCAAAAACCTTAACAACCTTCTTCTTTTAACTCATCTACTTTATTCGCAACACTTCATTCCAATAAATGGTTTAATGGTTATGCTCGAAATAATCCAATTTATGTTTGTGGATGTAACGTAAAAGTTCAAGTAACATCATACAATAAATAAAAGTGTTATTAATCGACTGCAGTTTATCTGTACTGCGATAGCTTTACAGTGAAAGTGTAAAATGCAACATATCAAACATAAATGCAATGTTCAGGTATGATTTAAATTGTCTGATTAATCATCAGCATCAGCTTTCAACTAGGGGACGTTCCACGATATTCCTACCACCTACCTGCATCACAGTCACAAAATACTATCCAGAAAAGTTTTGCACTCCATAATTATAGAACAACATCTTTTCGATCACCATAACTTAACTTAAACTACAAAGATAGCAACATAATGCCAGGAAATGCTTCTATAAATGCCACGGACTTAACTAGTGATCACAAATCGGCAACGTAAAATAACAATACAAGTACTAACCCCCCAGCAGAAATTAAATAATTCTCACTAATTAATACCCGCAACAAATTTGATACTTTGTATCAACTAGAAGATAATGGTTACCGAATCTTACTATGTTAAGTATGGTCTATCAAAAACCTCCAAATACCCTCGCCAAATGCGCCTTGTGCAATGAAAATCACCAATTATAAAGACTGCTCATACTGCAAAGATCCAGAAAGGACTGAGCAAGTTTCGAGTATAAGAATAACAAATAGTCGATAGATGCAAGCACAACTTGACTTAAATTTCCTCCTTTAGCAAATCCACCAATATAATAAACTTTCCCTCCATCAAAATAGTCACAAAACAAAATGATCTTCGCTTAGGTGGCTATCGATATAAGCAACAAAAAATGTTTCGTATGAGTCAGTTTATTATATCAACATTAAATAAATATAACTGTATATTTTTCACTATTTAAACTATAATAATTTTTCATTTAGTTATTATTAAGTGGCGAAGCGAAGCGGAGTCACTTACTAACTTCATGTTGTCTGTCTGTCCGTCCATCCATCCGAGCAAAAACTCGAGAACGGCTGGGAATTTCCAAATTCTGTTTAGGTGACCAAAAAGACTTGTTTGCTAGTGATTTTGAAACTGATTGGTTAAAGGTCAGCTAGACTAGAGGGTTCTCAAATTTGGGAGACTTCTTCACTACTTAGCAAGCAAGCTTTGCATGTTTATTATTCCTAGTCATTAAATCCAACAGACTTGATGTTCCATTATTGAAATAACAGGAATAAAATAAAAATTGACATTAATAATTAAAATCCTACACTATTATAATATTTTTTACTAAATCTCAAAAAAAATTAATAAGAAGTATTCGGGACAAAAAAAAGATTAATTTAACATCATTGGGCAGGTTAGGAGACCTATTGGATGTATGTAAAATAAGAAATTAATCGATGCAGGCGTAACTGTTAAGTCCGTCTATGCTAATTTTGCCAGCGTAGTATAATTCCTTAACTCCCTCATGGCTTGTCCCAAGTCAGGATAAAAAGGAGGAAGAATCGGGGAGTAATACGTCGAAAACAACCAGGATTCAGCTGACCCAGAGTTGATAGCACCCTGTAAGGAGCCTTGCTTAAGGTTACAGGCAGAAAAGAATACCAAAATGGAATCCAACTGCAGATCTTACGCGACAACCGATCTAGGAGGTAACACTAAAGTTTTTGGTCCTCCAAGTTGAGCGTTGGATCGATGGGCTTGTTCCCCATTATCTCGAAAAATATTCTAAACAAAAGAGGTAGTAGACAACGTCGGAAAGCGGATGAATGTAAAGGATTTAGAACTGGGTGACAAAAAATGGTTATAAATTTTGCTATTTGAAATGTTCCAAGAAGTGACACAAAACTAGATGGAAAAGAAATGCGCAAACTAGATATAGATGTACTGGCTCATGTATGGAGGCCAAAATAAATACAAGCATCGTATTATTAACTTCTAAATAACAAGTTAAACCCTCATAAAGGTAAATATAAATTTGAGGAGTAGACGAACAATTATTCTAGTCATTTTATGTACCAAGAAACAATCAAGCAGTTCAAACAATTTTTTTTATAAAAAGAAGAAGATGTAAGATGTAACAAACTGCTAGAAGTTTTTAATGCTCCCGTTGGGGAAAAACAAAAGTCATAAAATTTTCTAACCCCACGGAGAAAACCAATCGATAATTAACTATATTATAATGCAACAAAAATCATCCATAAGAGAAATCAGAGGTGCTGAATAATGATCAGATCATAATTTTCTGAGGGAAAAACTATAATTTCGATACATTAAAACACAGATAAAATGTAAGATCTTAGTGACGAAATATAAAATATTGAGTCTAGAAGAAAAGATATATGGAGACGTAGAAGAATCATATGACCACATTACAAAAGCTATACGTGAGGCAGCAAAGAAAGCATTAGGGTTGATTGAGAATAATAGCAAGTCAATATCAAACCTCCATAGAAAATGTAATAAAATTCAAACGTATCTAAGGGGTGCACGTTACAAACGCGCAATGAAGTTTATCGACAGTATTAAAGGTAATATACAATACCGCAATGAAGTTTATCAGACTATGCTCAATAATAAAAAGGCTGAATATATAAATAATAACAAGAAAAAATGGAAAGAATATTGCAGAGATCTGCTATATACAATACAAAGACAACGAAGAATTCAATAATATAGAAATTTTAGGAAAACCGACAAAAAATGTAAACCATGTAAATGTAGCCATTGGAAAGTTGAAAAGTAATAGAACTAGCGGACCAGAACATGATTAAATACCTAAATACATAATCTTGTCCTCTTCATACCCTAAAGTGTCGAGGATGTCTTCTCTTACATTTCTCCATCGGTTCTGGTAAAACTGCGCTGTGCATTTATGTTTTATGC
Organism: Sinelater perroti; assembly: GCA_036346155.1. NCBI lineage: Eukaryota > Metazoa > Arthropoda > Insecta > Coleoptera > Elateridae > Sinelater > Sinelater perroti. The sequence goes on along the minus strand of JARFIY010000167.1, from coordinate 1,827,245 downwards.
CATTGCTTTACTCTTGCCATTTTTTCCCTTTTTCCTCTAGTATCTCTTGCTTTTACCCATCGTTTTCGCTTTCCACACTATCTTAATTTATCGGCTGTTATTCATACGATTAATGTGTTCAAACCTCTCTAGTTTTTGTTCTTCTATCTTTTCCATCTGTATTTGGCTGCTCTCCTATGTCAATGTTCCGTGTATGGTCTATTCTGTGTAATAATTTCATTTCACATGCTTGTATATAGCTCTATAATTTAGAAAGCTTATATTCAACAAGTAAAATAATTTTTCAGCTTATTTCATCCTGTTATTTTTTTTTTTGTTGGTATCTTCTTAGTTTATTATGCTTCTCAAGTATTTACAATTTTCTACTCATTCTATTTGTCATCATCATCTACCTTAATGTGCAATGTTTATTATTGTGTTGTAATTACCATTGTTGTGGTTTCCTTTATATTTATTTTATTTGCTTTATTATGTTATATTTTCAGGTTGTCTTCTAATTGTTCTTTTTGTTTTCGGCCGCATCTGCAATCACACACATTTCTATCTCGACTTTCCTCATATTGTACCATCCATTTCATATTTCTTAATTTTCTTACTACTTTCTTTGATAATCTGATCGATTGCAAATAAAAATAGAAGTGGGTTCAGAAACCCTCTCTGTCTTACTCCTTCGGATGTCCTAAAAAGTTTTGATGTCTTGTTGTTTGTTCTAACTATATTGGTAGACGCTCTGTATCGCTAGTATTAGTTTTTATTAATTGTTTTTCTTCTTAGGCTTTCCGCATTTCTTCTCTTTTAATCTAATCAAATATTTTTTTATGTCTACAAAACAGAGATATACTTTTTTATTTTTTACTATGGCTTTCTCTGTTGTTTGTTGCAATGTAATTGTAATCCACGTTCTTGTCAGAAGCCATTTTGTTGATCTTTTTTACAATATTAATTGGTATACCTTGGAAACAACACTTAAAAGTGATATTTCCCTGTAGTTATCGCCTATTTTTGGATCCTCTTTTTTGTGGTATATCTTATACTACCTATATATACAAACTGTCCTATTTTCTCTTCTTCCCATCGTTGTTTCACTTAGAAATTTTAACATTTCTGTGTACATTTTATCATCTGCTGGAGGTTTTCCTAATTTTAGTTTTCCCATAGCCGTTTTTCTTTATCTGTTATATATTCCCATCCGTATTCCTCACTTCCTCTTTGTTCTCTGTACTCAGCCTCCTCGGTTGTTTTTATTGTGATGTCTTTAAAGTGCTTCCAATATTTTCCTTTAATTTTGGTCTACTTGGGTTAAGCATAAATTTTTGTTCCAGTTAAGTTTTGTATTTTTGTTGTAATTCAACTTGTTTTAGTTTATATTTTCTTATTTTCTTGGAAAATGATTTGTGGTATTGTATTCTTCCACTTTTCATCATTTAACGTTAGTCTAATAGAAAATGATCACTACCTATTTCGGCTCTATATTTTACTCTTGTGTTTGTTATTTCTTTTTTAATGTACTTGCTGCTATGACATAATCGGCAATTAATTTTTCTCCTTTTATCATGATTAAATACGGTTCTCAAAAACTAAAAGAAAATGGCAAGATACTTATTTAATAATGTATCACTGAACAAAAAACGCTAGATAAATTGAAATTGGGATTTCAACACCTATACGTAAAGCAATATATGGAAATTATATAGAAACTAGTATTATAGCATCCTTTGCTAAAGTATATAGCAAAGAGAATAGAATGACCAATAATCCGAAGACTAAAGCGGATTTTGAGTTGAGTATTCACGTGAAGAATTCACGAAGAAAATGATAAATATGGGTAGAAACCTGCACCTGCTTTTTATAGATCTAAGCAAAAAATATTATAGCGTAGTGGTAATGAAGTTATGATAAGCAGTAGAATGAACAAATATAAGCCACGTTCCAATTATAGCTACAAAATAAATTCTAAATAAATTATTAAAAGGGCTTAATACAACAAAAGGTATTAAACAAGGATGCTCTTGTCGCCCACGCCATTAAAAATCTATGTAGAACACACACTGACATACTAAAAAAAGAGGTATTTAAAAATGGATACACCGTTAATCAAGCAAAATATATACACCCTACAATTAGCCAACTACCGGGTCATCTTAGCGCAAGGCAAGATTGAAAAATAAGAGAAGATGACAAAACTCGTTTAACAATAAACTTTGTGAAAACGAAATATTTGTGTATTGGACAGGAAAAGAGCGACTTGGATTTTTCATTTCATATATTTCATTTTATTTCATGCTTATTTACAATTTATTCTGTAATTGAATAATAAGTAAATGGTAGAATATTACATGTCATGTGGGAGGATATAATAATAAATAATTAATGTTATGGTTGTGGAAGCTAGTGGATGGGGTCCTGTAGCCAATTTCGCTGGAGTCTGCGGACAATTGCAGGTGGGTTAGACAGCTGATCGATGAGGTTGTTTTCGTGCCTTGGCGAGTCTCTGAATTTCATATGCAACAGTTGGGATGTTCAGATCTGTGTGGAGGGTATCGTTCCGAATGTACCAAGGCGCATTAGTAATCAAGCGGAGAATTTTAGATTGGAACCGATGTAATATTTTGGCCTTTGTGCAGCTCTAAGGTCCATATGGGTTTTAATATGGCCTTTTGAGGGAGGCCTAGCAACCAGTACATTTTCTTGAGTTTTAGGTTGAGTTTATTTCTTTTGGCTTTAATATGGGTGCTACAAGTGAGTTTTGCGTCGAGATGCAGTCCTAAATATTTTACTTCAGTTTTCAGAGGAATGGGGGTGTCATTGAATCTGGCTTGTGGACAGATTGCTCGCCTGGTGGTAAAAGTTATTTGAACGAATTTTTCAGTATTAATTGATACCCTCCAATGATTGGACCACTCCTCTAGTTGGTATAGATGGTGCTGAAGGCGATCGGTCGCAGCCTACGGTGTTTCACTATCTGCTAGGATAACCGTGTCGTCCGCAAATGTGCCAATCACTGTGTCGTTTGTGGTTGGCAGGTCGGAAGTGTAAAGTAGGTAGAGGAGTTGCCCCAGCACCCTGCCTTGCGGGACTCCTGATGTAATGTGGTGGTAGTCAGAGACCGTGTTGTTGATTTTGACTTGGAATAGCCGGTCAGCAAGGTATGATTTGAATAGCAAATAGAGCTGGCTTGGAAAGTGAAGGTTAATTTTGTACAACAGCCCCTGGTGCCATACCTTATCGAATGCCTGCTTTATGTCTAGGAGTGCAGCCGTACAGACCTTTTTGGTTTCAAGGCACTCCATTATTTGAGTGACGATTTGGTGACCTTGATATATCATCGAGTGGTGCTCGCGGAAACTGTATTGATAGGAAGGTATGATATGAACGAGGTGTACAAAGAAAGATAAGTTGTATGACGTAAATCCTGCAGAACTTGTATACAAGATAGGATCAGAAATGAACAAATAAAAGAGAAAAGAAGCAGTTAACCTATTAAGCCCACATAATCAGAATCAGGAAGAAAAAAGCCGGGAATAGCAAGGACAAATTGGAGTAATAATATCTGATAAGTTATGAGTGAACTTAATTTAGAGAAAAATGTATGTCGGGACAAGAAAAATGTAGAGGAAATCTGTAAGATGAACAGCCATGGCATGATACCGAAATTCGATAAAAATTGTATTATCATTCACAACCCTTCGTCTTTTTTAATTTTGTTTACAATGTTGATGGAAGTTGTGCAAGCATCAAGCAAATTATTGCGGTGATACAATACGAAGTTCAGACATCCACTCTCAAAACGTGTAGCGCCAACACGGCACGTTGTTCGAGAGCAATTCGCAAAGCGTTCGCGGAGAGACGGCAACTTTGAAGTTCGAACGGGATCGCCCTAAATGCGGCGAACAGTGCAGCTAATTCATTCCAACTCTTTGCCGCACACGTACCCGGAACGATTCAAATGAATTTTTGGAAGTTACCTGGCTGCGGTCCAGCCCGCAGACAAAGTGGGTTCGCCACATCAGGGCGGATAGAATTCCTGCAGCAGCCCCGCCGCGCCGCTGTTTACCTATGGACATGCCCTGGCCGGAGTTCAAAAGTTTGCGGGCGCTTTAAAAAGCGAGTGCACTTTGGCAGCTCGCTGCGGAAACGGCGACCGGGCCCCCGCGCAACTGCCCGAATGCGCGAAAATGCGGGCGCGGGCGCGCAAAAATGATGTACGGCCCGAAACAATTAGGTGTTAAATGGAGCGCGAGTCGTTCGCGGGATGAAATGAAGTAGCAGGAAGTTGCAGCAGGAACACATACGCAGCGAGAGGGGATTAAAGCACACAGTGCGTGTAGGTAAACGCGTATAATTTATGTCTCCTCGCTCCGACACTTCTGCAAGTTGCTCGAGGCAGTCGGCCAGACGAATTGTGAGGTGTAGTCAGTCATACGAGCGACGAACACCTAGCGTAGAATTATGTAACGCCATATTGTTTTCTTATACGCTTTAACTCTTTTATAATTAGAATACAGTGAGTTATGATCAGAATTCCATTATGACAAACTTAATCTATTTTATTAGTCGAAATATTCAGACCCCAACTAACGCAAAGGCTGCAGCCTAGGGCTCCGGGATTTAGAGAAAGAAAAATTCTGAGTTGAGTAAACGAAAAAGTAAGATGAGTCAGAAATACTTTGAATAACTTATAACTAATAAACTTTAAAATTATATATTCATCATTTATCGACGTACAGCGCCTTCATTATGTGACGCAAACGATAAAAAATTATTATAAAAAACTACGCAAGACAACCTCAGTTCTTTTTTTATTAAAATGATGAATAAATGGAGTTCTGTGTATTATGTTTTTAAAATGCACTCCCTTCACTAAAGATGGTCATTTCAATCATTTTCCCAAAACTCCCAATTGCATCTTTTCTGATGTCTACAGAAATGACCAGAACCTATTCTTGAGTTCGTGGATAGACTGGGGTTTGTTTCAATAAACCTTATTTTTGAGGTAACCCATAAGAAGAAATCACATGGGTTAAATCGGGAGAATTTAAGGGCCACTTCATTGCCACCTTCTGTTACGGGGGGCATCCAGACTTATGATCCTCTTTACAAAGACTTCCATGAGGATCCCAAAGTTGTTCCCAGTACAATAAGCAGTGCCTCCATCTTGTTGAAACTGGTATTGGTTGACTTGTCTTTTGTCTCTAACAATTGTAATGAATTTCTCGAGAATTTCAGGGCGAAAAATTTCTTCATATTTGTGCGAAACAGTGGACTGATAATTCTATATTGGGAAATTGCACACCACACACTAACTTTTCTGGGCCCAATCGACGAACTTCGGTCAATTGTGGGTTTTCGGTAGCCCAACGTCGGTAATTTGTTTGTTGGCATAGCCATCTAGATGAAAGAAAACCTCACCCGTGAATCTTTTGCAAGTATTGACCTCGGTCAGAAGCGTTTGTAATTGAATTTTATGCAGAAATAGATTCAATTTCTTGGTCAGGATGGTTATGCATAGAGCCCACATTCACACCGAGTTGAGTTGCGTCTTTAGAAACCAAAGTTGTCGGGTCTCGTTCATAAAGCTCCCGAGTTTCTTCTACAGTCTCGGAAGTGGTCATAATGATCGGTCTGCCGTTCTTGTTTTTTCAAACTTTCCAATCAACCTATTATAATATGGTAAAATAGACAATTTAATTATAAAGCAAATCTTATCATGGTATTTTTTTCTTGCTGTTATAGAGACAGACAAGGTAGTGTGCTTGTCAAATTTGGCCTTGAAAGCCTTGAAGGCAGCTGGTCTTAGCTGACGCCATATTCAGTGTAAACAAAACTCCAAACACTGACCTAGTTATAACTAACATCAAAAATAAAATTGACTTTAAGGTAATAAAAAACTGGCACTGTTTAATAAGAGCAGGTTGTAAAATAACCAAATAGTAAACAAAAAAGCTTTGTGTTGGCAAAATGCTCTCTTAAGAGTTATTGAAGTTGTGAGGTTTTAGTTTTCCGCAGTCTGTCAATTCAAGGCGGTAATGAAATATAAGGCTTTGTATGAAAGGGTAACTTCCTTGGCTGTGTAGAAAAAATTTTAAAATTTAATCATGTTATGGCCGAACATGTAGCAAAATTTGGAAATAAAGGAAGAGGTGTTGTCTCATAATTATTAAGTACAACTGTAAATTAATAGATTATACAGTTAACATACCAAGTTAAGATAAAACTTGTCCAAAAGACAGTAAATTCCAAACACCAGTCGTGTTGCAAACAGATTAAAATAGCTTTTGTGGTACGGTATATGCTATCTACGGGATGTAAATGTCGTATTGGTGTCCCTATATTTTGTAGGTCTTGATCTATATAAAGAACAGAGCAACGACAACACCAGTAACATGTCTGGGTGCTGCAAACGTCTTCGAACTAGAATAAAAGAAGCAGAATAACTTTTTTACTTCGTCAGTCAAAAAAATTGAATATTTTTAGGTTTTACCTTAAACAAAACTCATTAACTTTAAAAACTTTGTGTTCAATCTGATAGGAGTACTTGTGACCATTCCAATTAAGTATTATACAAATCGTACCAGGAGGTTCTTGATGCTCCGACACAAACACATTATCCATGATAAGGATCAGACTAGTATAAAGCAAATGTAATATTGGAAAACTTAAGAGCCTACAATAACAGGCTTCTAGGACAATGCTCTTGTAAAATCTTGTGAAGTGAAAGGCTTGAAGCAAAAAGCACAAACACAAAAAAAGGTTTTGTAGTCTCTGTACAATACTTTATAAGCTTTTATAGGCGCCCTTAAGAAATGAAACAAAGATAAGTCTGCAAAACTACAAAACAAAGTAAAATTGATGTGTGAAATTGACGTCTACAAAACAGAGATTACAGGAAAAACCAAACGTTTTTTTTTTGTGAAAACAAAGATAAAAAATTGTTGATCGGCAGTTTTTTTATGATAGACACATATTATGCTGCAACTGATTTTCTAAAACTCAACTTAGTGCCAAAAAGAATCTATACAGAAATACATAGACAGTTCAGATTTATATGGGGATTAACTAAACTATTGTAAACGTATGCTTAGGATTCAGACAAAACATTCCTCAAATAATGTGTGCATTTAGTAACATTTTTTAGAATTAACAAAGTTATTAACAAAGTTAATAACAATACCAAATCAAAAACCCAATTAGCATTACAAAGACTCTTAGGATTATTAAAGTCATAAGACGCAGATCCTACTTTTCCAATACTGCCATTGTGCTAAGAATTTTTATGGCAGTTACTGTATGCACTTATGAAAGATGCTTTTCATATATTAAGATACTAAAAACTGTTTGAGATTAACGTTAAAACAAGAAAAAATCTTGGGATTTGGACTTTTATTTATTAAGTAACTTTTTACAGAATCTTCCTTTTGATGACATAGTCTAGAGATTTACCAATTTCAAAGACGAGAAAAAATGTTTATTGAATAAAAGTTTTTGGATGAAATATATATTTGTTTTTTTTTATTGATGTGTAAAAATAGGTATATAACAATAATTAAAAAATCAAATAAACGTTTTGTCTGAACAATCGAGTTCTTTGTAATTTTAGTAGCATTCAAAAATTTTAGGGGGTGAAAAGTTGTCAGCCTAGGGCACCAAAATTTTAATTAAGTCTTAGAAACGGTACCTTCAAAAGTTATAAACACATAATACGAGCAAGGATCATGTGTTTCAATTTTTATCTAAATTTGAACAAAATTTGATTTAAAATATCTATTTATGTATACAAATCGGTAAGATGAGTACAACTAGAATCTAGCAACACTTAGTGATTGTCTTAAAAAATGTGCAATATCAAATGATATCGTAACCACTGTTACAATAAAATCCAGGCAGGTACGTTTGTGCGTAATTTATTACATATGATTTCCAATTTTCACCTGTGAATGTGAGGTATTCATCATCTTGTTCATATTTTGACATATAACAAGCTTGACATTTTTTGAAAAACTGCGGTGGCATCGAGTCAAGACGATATACTGGAACTAATTTCATTTAAACATATGAGAAACAAAAACTTAAACTGAAACTGCTGACTAATAAAAGGTCGCCAAATCTGCAATATTAATGTCTGAAGGAGGTTTAGAGAAAAAAGGTAGAAAAGAGATACGAGGTGTAATTTATAAAATGATGCTGAAAAAATAGCTGAAATGGTGACTCACACATTTCAAAATAATTTCGATATTTTCGTTTGATAAGTGAAAGATGCGCCAAGTTTGAGGCATCAAGAGCAATATATCTATAACTGTAGTGAAAAGCAAAATTTATTGGCTTGGAGCCTCTATGGTTTAATTCTGAATGTATGGTAATTGATGATAAAACATGTAGCTACAGACTCTCAGAAACTAGCAGGGTAGGGCTATAAGTAATTGCTGCGTGGACTATCCGTTCCTAGCATTTCCTATTAACTAATAGGTCCAGTATGTTGTTAAAGAATAGGTTTATAAGCGTCGTTTGTCTTTTATAAGACACCAAGTTTCTACAGTTTTTTTCGTATGCATTTATGTTAAATTTACGCTAGAATAGCACAAAGAGCACTAAATCGAAGCAATACCAAAATCAACAGAAGCTTATAGGGCATTAAGCAAAAATCAAAGGATCATGGGTAGTTCAAGATTCTAATTACCCAATAGGACAAGATAAACTGGACCTGAAACAAAAAACTTACCCGCTTGATAATGGCGACTATTACAATCTAAAAATATTTAAAATAAAATTTAAAGGGGTTTAAGTTTAAGTTTCCCCGTCTATACTTTATCGTTCACAATTTTAAGAAAACTCTACTGTGTAATTAAACGGGGATTATATGAAAATAAATGTACTGGTGAAGTATTTGCAATGATCCCAACAAGAAGTAAACCAAAAAGAATTTTTTTTTACTAATGAAGTTGACCTAACAGATCAGTAGACTAATTTACAGTCAAAATATCTACAGTATTAGGTTGATACACCCAATCTTTTAAAAAATATTTACCGCAGAACATTCCTGTGATCAAAATGTAAATTTAAAAAATGAGTAACATGAAGACCAAACCTCAGTTAACGATGGGTAAGTAAGATATAACCTTAATTAATTTTTTTGAAGAAAGGGTTATTGCCAAAGCAATTTATTTAGTGAACTTTATTACCAAACTACAAGAATCCTTAAAAAAATATCTAAGATAGTACTTTAAATAAAATAAAGTACATAAAATTGCATGTAAAAAAAGTTTTAAAACTTGTATAGATATATATTTTACGTGGTCATTAAATAATATAAGATAAATAAATAACTAGAAGGAAATGCATAATTTTTGAAAAAAATTATATTTAAACTTGTAGTATCCTTTATATGTATTGCATTAGTCATAAGAAAACGACAATCGAAGAATAAGTACAGAGCAGGGCAGAACTTTCTCTCTGTTTCTTTATGTTTACAGTGTCAAAACAAAAAAGAAACTAGAACTTTTCTTTCAATGTGCTTTAAAGAGGATATCGGCGAAGCGGTGTCCTCATAGCACTTTTAATGTTGTATCCTTAATTGATTAATGTACTGCGTTTTGTAGGACTTGGGGAGAGGTCCTAGAGCAATGTTTGTAAACCTCCAATTGAGATATCTTCACAGGAAAAAGTCATCATGCGCAAATAAAGATCTCATGTAGTGTAGTCTGTGACTTTATTTGCTGGAACCAAACATTTCTAATTGGAGTACATCAAAATTCGGTGCTAAAATTGTTGAATAATTCCCGCATATCAATCGAAAGCGACAGTAATACATTAGTTTTCTTACTCCAAAACTTACTCATGGTTCACCAGTCAGTGACACGTGCGCTCTTCATGGATATCTCGTGGGTTATTATAACTCTATAACGAAAGTTTTGTTTATTAACGTATCAATGTGCTTTGTCGATAAAGAGAACAAATCGTCTGATGCTTTTCAAAAAGTTTCCAAGAATTTTTTCGTACAATAATCTTCTTGCATGGATAAGAGCGAAGGATTTGGTGTAAAAATTGCTCCAGAGTGACTAGACTTGAAAAGCAGGTGCAAAATATAATTTCTTGCCTTATCGATATTTTCCAATGTTCCAGCACTCTGAGGTCTTCGTTCTCCCCTTCTCACTGCCGGATCAGTACTTCCAAAGTTTTCAGCTTACAACAAAATGTATCTAAAATGAAGATATAACAACGTGCCCCAAAAGTACGTTGTGCGGCCACAACAGTCGTTGTGCTTAATGTACGTTTTGACATCAAAAGCTTTCTGGCGATATTTTCCGACTATCTGCGTCTAATCACACTCGGACCACATTCGCTCCATAACCTTCCTATGAAAATAAAAGAAGGAGCTTTGCTCCACCTTCTACATTCAGTACTATTATAAAATTTTATGAGAGGTAGATAAAATGTTCACTCTCGTGAGAAGACTTGCTGAAAACTTATCACTATTTTTTTATTGGTTTAATAACTTCTGCCCTTACTATTTAAAGATTGTGCTTAATCTTTTAAAAGGCAAATTAAATTAAATATTTCTAATTATTATTGCGCTAGTGTGTGTTTCGTTGTTGCTATGATAAAAAGGCTGCTTTATATGTGTATAAAGTTGTCGATTTCATGTAAGGGAGGAAGGTATATAACGCTTTTTAGATAGTAACAGCACCTAATCTTTAATTATTTTAGAAATTTGAACATGCTTAGTTCTTGAACTGTTTTAACCCTAGCGATCGTTGGATATTTTGTTAGCCAATGCCCAGCCTGTTTTGTTTTTTAAGAGGAATAAATTTTCAATATCTTAATTTTGTCATTATCTTTGTACTCTCGTATTACATATAGCTATAATTTTATTTTTGGCAAGTTTATCAACGCGGCTCCAATGAGCTTTATTGTAATATTTGATCCTGCAGTTTATGTACGCCACACAACTTAAAAGGAGTGCTATAATTTTCCTCATAATTCCAAATTTCTCTTTGTGCAATTAAAAACTCTATCATTACATTTTATCCTGACTAATGTAGATAATTTTAGTGACAATAGTCTAAAATGTACATTATTAAATTAAAAAACTTTAATACATCAACGTATCTTCATAAAAAAAAAAATTAAGACATTGATTCAAAACATGCGCTAGCATCTTTTAAAAAATTACCATTAAGGTAATATTGCCTGTAACTTTATTTATGAAAAAGTGCCTCAAATATCTTTAATTTAAATGAAAAATAAAACAAAAAACCTTTAATAGTCGAATAAATATAAAGATTTATTGTTGTGTTAGAGCAGCAGTAGGTAAAACTTCAAAAAAGATCTACAAAGTTGCCTTGGTGATTTTTAAACAACTAAAACTTTTAACACAACTTTCAAATGTTTAAAGCTCCAACATGTAAAGATGTACTTACCAAAAATAATTTCTTGATTGTAAGACTGAACACGATCGGTCTGAAACAAATAATGCAACTATAAAAATTGTTTCTAAGAATATTGTGGACATATATGCACGATTACGTAAAACAATATTAAAGTTACTAAGCAAACAATCTGCACCGTTGTGTACTTCTCATTATTGCAATTATGTTACTAAATATAAAATACTAACTTAGTTAAAGAAAAAATGAGCTGTACGAAGTATATGTACATAAAATTTTCATTACAATTTTCTCTAATTCTAATCCTTGTACTTTTCTGCTTAATTTTTGTAAAAAGTCTTCTTGTGTTGACTACTAAAAGCATCAAGATGATATTTAGGTTTATTTCTATCAATCTGTCTGTCTGTTAAAATTATACCTTACATATTTGTTAATCGAGTTTATATCAAAGTTTTCTAAATTAAAATAAAAAAGTTGTAAATATTCAGACCAATTGAAACTAAAGTTAAGAAAGTCAAAAGCAGTACCTACAAGATACGTCCGAAAAGTAACAAAAATAATTTTCCTGGTCGAATCAGAAGGGTCGAGAGCCTGACGATCGGTTGGGGATGTCAGGTAAACAGTCCGACCCAGCTCATTTGCCGTTAAGCCTTTACATAGTGCGCAGCGCTTGCGACGTAGACAGCTGTTTGAACAGGGCGTCTCAAATCAAAATGTAGCTCATTGCCGATCAACAATGCGCCAAATTTGTCTTAAACACAAAAAATCTACATGTAAGACGCTTGCCGTGATACAGAAAATCTATAAAAATAATGATTTCTAAAAAGCACAAGTGTTTATGTGACACAAGTGATGACCAACGGCTGGACAATATGATTAAGGTAAAAGCGGTTTGAACTTTGACCGACATAGGAGTATTAGGTTGATAGTAGATAAAGTAGATTTTCCAAAATCTATTGACCGATAAATCGAAGAAATCCCGTTTATCCATTTCTCTTCAATTCAAATGAAGCTTATAGGGGCGCCATTTTGGGACTATTGAAAATGTGTTGACCAGTGTTTTGAAAAAGATTGGTCTGTTGATTCTCAAGAATGTTGCTTTGAAGGATATTAAGTGAATACAAACACATTAATTAAGCGAATTTTCTAAAACCTCATTACTTTCCGAACATACCTAGTTTACTAGTTATTACCAAATTTGACAAAATGTTTTTGAAAAGAAGAACAAATATGCTTTAGGTAAAGGTAGTCAATTTCTTGATTTTACACCTAATCTGTTATCATTTTGCAATCTCTAACATTTACAAACAAATTAATGTTTACTATGAAGAACAGGTGCTTAACTTTCGTAATTCTGATTGCCTCATTTCTTATTTAATTCCTAATTCAGTATTATTGAAAATTTTGATTTCTTACAAACTAGCAAATTGATCGAAAAATAGTTAATTAACTGTGCCTCCAAATACTACTAAACTTCTAAGCAATATTTTTAACAACTTGCCACTAATTATATTTCAGCTTATCTTAAGAAGGTTTTTGAACAAATGTACCAAAATTAGAAAAATAAAATAAGAGTAACCGTTCTATGAAATAAATTGTATTTTGGTAATATGCGTCGATTTTATTCGTATCGGGGTTGTCAATTGATAGATTTTTGGTAAATATATAGTTAAGTAATTTTTTGTACCTCCTAATTTAGTTATGTCTAGAATGATGGTATTTTTGCTTTTGAATCTTTAATATTTGCTTTCTTATATTAAAAGCATTTAGTTACTTTTTAATTTTATATCCTTAAGATAACAACAAAAGAAAGCAGTAAGAGTAATACTGCTTCCAGTTGAAAACAGGCAAGTTTCAGAAAGCAGAAGATAAGCCTTTGTTTTCTATTTTATTATACCTTTTTTATCAAAATTAATTATACCGAATTATATGCGTTTCAAAAAATTATCAAAATATTTGCAATCGTCAAATGAAATCAGGTTTAGAAAGAGTAATACTTAAAGAAACCCCAAAAAATCATGGTGCTTTGTCCATACATTGGCTATATATCTTTATTTGTTCACTTATTGTTCTTTTCCAAATGTGGAACATACCGATATAGTTTTAAGTACATTTGTAACTATCTATCCGACAACTGCACGTACGTTGCCTTCCAGAGATCTTCGAGTATTTTCAAAAAAGTTCAACGGCGTGCAAAGGATATTCAAAGTGTCAGAAATGAGTATAAAGAATCCCTGCGTTTCTAAGCGGAAAATATGTTTTGGCCCTATCAACTGTTAATCATATTAAGTGAAAAATAGGTAATCCTACAAAAAAAATTGCGGGCCAAAAATATTTGGAGAACAGAAATCACCCGTCCAGAAAAATTGCAGAAACCTGATTTTGAGCGTGGACGATAAGACCTATGTGTTCACGCATCCTCGATGTATCCTTTTCCATAAGTCAAGAAAAGTAATCCCAGCTCGTGCAAAATTAAAACTAAAGCCTTTTCTAAGTTAGCAGGCTAGCGATTGGAGCGGTAGAATAGTGGCTTTATGTATAAGAGTGCCTTGTCAAAAGATTCCTTTCAATTATTAGGAAAAACTACGCAAACGTTTTGTTATTGAATAAATATGATATTGTCATTATCCATAAATGGTGACAGACTAGCTGTAGAGTAATGGAAATGTGTGAAAGTTCGATTTAACGCACCAAATGTGCATCAAGCTTACTCTATTGAGGTCTTCTGGGATCTGTGATCTAAAGAGATTTAAAGAACTATGGAAGGACATCTCTTTAACAATTTCGGTAAATTAGGTCCTTCCCTAATCGATAAGGTCACCAGATTTTATATATTTTATATGTTCATACTTATCTTCTTGAAATTTCCAAGTACATTTTTTATTTCCAAAAGTACACTCTTTATTTTGCTGAAAACGTCAAACCTGTAAAGTTACATTGATCAAGTCTAAATCATGAAATAATTTATTATATCAAATAAAATATTTAACTTTAGATAATTACTAATACGATCTTGAAAACAACAAATATAAATATTTCTTATAAATCTCGAGCATTTTTAAAGCATTTAGGCTGTACGTAAACAAACACAACGTTCTGAAACTTAATTTAAAGATACACTTTTACTGGGTATCCCCAAAATACAAGATTCATCCGTAGAAATTATATTGCTCCAATCTCGATATTGTCTTTTGGTCAAGCGAGTTCTTCAGTCACATGATTTTCACCTAACCAAGGTTTCTTCACTAAACTACGGCATTTGATATCATGCGCACTGATGGATAGCTACGTATGGTATATATACACCCCTTCTATTCTTTGCTGCTCCTTGACTCAGGGTTTCGCGAAAACCAGTTCACGATTTGCTTTTCGACTTTAGAGGACACTTTGCACTATCGAGCCACGTTCCGGCAAGTCATCGACCGTTTTCGTCTCCTCATATCGCTGCACCCACTTGCTGACGAATGTTTTCGACTTGTTCATGTACTTGGCAACCGTTGTATGAGACATTTTCGGACCTTTCGGGTGGGTAGAAAGAAACAGCCCCTTAGCGCGACGCGTACGCGGCACTTATGGTGCTTTGCGCATTTCTTTAGAAAGAATTCAATGCCAACTAAATCTTTTGCGACAAAGCATTAAGGACAAAGATTCTTTCTATCGACTCACGAAAGAATTACTCTTTTACCAACTGTTAAATGTGTCGAGCACGCTCTTACTTAACTGATTGTATGTAGATGTACAAACATTCACTCAAGAAAGAGATGGAACCTAAAGTAAATATTTAGCTGAAATGTCATTTCGCCCTTAGAGCATTTAATAATACATAAAAATTCAGCGGTACAGAAAATAAAACACCATGGAAATGATCAGGCTATCTACATCCACCCAAATGAATTTCAAAGATACATAGATCCCGTAACAGACAACATCCTTCAGTTCGTAAAGATATTCTGTGCTTCAATAATAGAATATACTCAGTCATTTTTAGAACTTATAACTTTACTATATGTTTAAGCGAATCAGAAGAGAATAAAAAAGTCAAAATTTGAATCGTAGAATTTGATGGTAATATAGATAAAAACAACAGAACATGCGTCACAGATGCAAATTTAGAGGTAAATATCTAATGTAAATTCCGACTTGTTTTTCTCCAACAATTGGCCCAGTTATGGCTGAAACTGAAGGCCTCTTTAGACATTTCGGCCCCAATAAAACGCAAGGCCCAAGCCGCTGGCCGCGCTGCGGTCCTTGATAATGCCAGACAAAGCTTTTAATTTCCTTTCTTTTCAGGGAAGACGCGGCCGGCCCGCCCGGCGCGAAAGGGGAGTATTCCGCAGGGCCGCTGACTCCTGGAGACACACATGGCCCGTGGGGCGGCGTACGCATGCTAAATGTACGCAGATATATTATTTTTGATGCTCGCCAGATACGCTTTAATTTAATTCTCCGCAGGAGGCACGCGATGCTAAATATGCATAATTTGTGGGCCCATCTCGAATTTTATTGCCATAATCCGCCGTATTTCAGGCTGGTTTATGCGGCTACTAATTTTATTTCTTGTTTGCCATGTAAATCAATACGCAAACGCAAAGTGTGCGATGATACACGTACTGTTTGTTGGCCGAACTTCGAGGAGCACATATTGCCGGGCGGCAAGCTGCCAGAAAAGCTCGCCGGCCGTAAGCTCAGGCGTTCGCATCTCCCTCTACGGGGCACGTTCCGGAAGATTTATGTACCAAGAGATGGAAAAATACACTAAGCAGTAGTGTTTGAATATTTACAAATCAACCTTGTTCTTCCGTAGTTTAAGTTAAACAACGCTCATCATCTCTGATTTCACTAGTAACGGGATTAATTATAATATAAAATTTGTAGAAGTAGAATGCCAAAAATTAAACTTCACGAATAGTAAAACAGCTGGAAAGCAAATTTGCGAGGAAGTATGAAGTGTGCAAGAAAAATAAAACTTTAATAATTTTAAAAATGCTTGGTTCAAGACAACTTCTCTAAGGCCAAAATGTTTTTTTAGCATTGTTGCTCTCGGTATTACTGTAAAATGTGTTATAATTCTCTTAGAAATGACAAAATTAACACTACAAGAACGTGTTTTAACAACAAAACACTTGCTAACATTCAAAAAAAGCTTGTGATGTGTTTGGGGCAAGTAATCAACCTTCAAAAAGGCAATAAAATAGTAAATAATTTAGAAGGACATTTGCAAAGCACCTAAAAAGAAAATTTTACAGCCAATGTATATTACCAGTGGTAATGTACGGGTGTGAAACGTAGATCTGCATCAAAACATCATAAACAAACTTCGTGTCATTGAAAAAGCAATGGAAATGAGGATGCTGAACATAAACCGGAAAGACTACAAAACCAATGAATGGATTCGAGAGAAGATGAAAGTAGCCGATGTAGTCGAACGAGTAGCACGCTTAAAGTGGAACTGAACGGACCGCGCAGTGAAGAAACAAGATCATAAGGTGGAGACTATGGGCAGAGAGTCGAAGCAGGGGTAGACCCATGATGAGGTGGTCAGATGATCTCAAAAAGGCGTCTGGTGCAGAGGGAAAACAAGAAAAATGAAAAAGTATGGGAGACTTCTATATCCAAAATAGGATAGAGAAATGCTGATAGAGATGGAAAGAATAAGAACTTGTGTTGCTATCAAAGCAGACCATTTGAAAGATGTGGGGTCATATTGCCAAGCAAAAAAAGTTTGTCGGAAACTTTTGAACTTCTCAAACCAGGACTCCATGCTCGACACATGCGCAATACCCTTTTCAAGTTTGAGACAATTTATCACTTCTATTTTTATAGCAGTCATATACATGATGTTCAAAATTGAATCACGAGCTTATTAGCTGCGTTTGTCAACTCGGGGTATTCTCCATCCTTTAGAGAGTCTGGAAATAAAGTATGCATTTCTTTTAACATTCCATCGTTTGGTATTTGAGTGAGTTTTTCTTTCATACTTGTTGTTAGAAATTGTCTAAAAACAGATTCAGTATCAATCTGTAGTTGTCGTAACTGTTGTGTTATTTAAGGTAAAAGTCAGAACTTCCTTTTCCCAAACGAAGTCGGCCATAAATCACGTTCTAAATACATTAATTCTACCCATAGCTGCTATTAATAATACGGCCTTGCAAACTACTATCTAAAATATTAGTGTTCGATGATGCCAAAGAAAATTATACAGTAATTTCTCATATTTTCCAAATTTTCACCTTGCAAATGCACCAAAAGTTCTGCTTTTAATTAAAAAAACCTTTTTCATAACGCTGCTGCTCGAAAGCCATTATATTTTTACAAGTAAATAATAATAGTTTCCCGTAATAAGCCTTGAAGGCCCTTTGGGGTCGTAACAGGATAGGTCTGTTACAATCTGGAGCCTACGGTACCCAAGGGTAGTATAGTGGCTAGCGCTACGTACCGACCGCCTATTATTACCCCAGAGTTTGAGCTCCAGGTACTCATTTATTGCAGCCTGAGTCGAGCTGGGCTGTAAAAATGCCAGCAATCGAATTGGCAAGAGCGAGATTCGAACCCGCAACTCTTGGTTTCGTAGTCTAGCAATCTGTCCACTAAGCTACCACTAAGCTTACAAGTAAAACAATTATATATTTTTTAATACGATAGCTTTTTTACTTTAATATTAAAAGGTACATATTGTGACTTCTCAGTGTAATAAACAGTACAGCCATTTAGCTTTTTGGAATTTGACGATAAGATCATGACATCGCTCTTATTAACAATTTTTCTGATTATTGACTTCTAATGGTGTATAAAGTAAATACCAGTTATAAATATTTGTAAATCCGGTCATCTGCAACAATTTGTGTTCGATATACTATTTATCTACGTTTATTTTGTTTGTTTTTCTTTTGAGAGTCATTTGACCTCTGCAGCCTCGTGGACTTATTATGCCTCTCATTTCTTTTACAGTATCCTTGTATCTGGTATAAGTTCCTTATTAGATAGCTGCTGGATGCTTCTCGGTCCATTATTGAATTCAATTATTTTTAGTGACTGAGTGGACCACTTATCGGGCATTCGAAGCCCAGGACTACACTCGGGTCCATGTCTCAACCGCGCGGTCATACTGGCGTTTTCCTCTATGTTACTTTGGATAATATGATTGCAGAAAGGCATCTTCTTTTTTACCAACCGTTGCTTACACCATTTCAAGAGCTGCTCATAAGATCAAATCTTAAACAATTGCATGTGGCTTACCGGTTTTTTCAATGCAAAATGCATTTCAATAAACGGTTAACAGTGTTTTTATTTAGTGTAGAATTGTAGAGAGAATTTCGCTTTCTTTCAAAAAATTCCACAAGTTTGCCCTTTTTGTTTAGATTTACTACTGAAATGTTAAAGTAGCTTTGATAGATTCATATTTTTTGAGCGGTTTATTGAAAATAACGTCATAATTATCTTAAGATATTCATCGCTGTACAATTTATCTTTTGACTCTTGTTACTTCCAAACGTAGATGGCTCTAATAATCTTTTTAAAAATTTGTCCATATTTAACATTATAATAAAGAGAACTTCTGGTTTATCGTTAAATATTCTCTACTATACTTAGTACTCAACAGCACAGATTACAACTACAAGATGATGCATCATCATGCTTTGCTGATTGTATAAAACCAAAAATTAATTGCCCTATTTGGAGAAAGACATAAATTTTATTACTTAGTGATAAATGGCTGCTTGGTAACAGATGTTTCCAGTCGTTTTGCCATCACTGTTTTATTACAAAGCAACTTGAATACCACAAGAAGTAGGGGAACTCTGACTTTAAAGAAATTTGAAGGCCACTGTTATTTGTAATTAGTAACCAAAAAAATAATAATAACAATTTTAAGGAATCATAATTTAATTTAAAAAAAGCAAATAGCACATCTTAGTGTATCGATTAATAAAAACCAAAAAGATAGTACTCCCCATGAGAGCACGGTTTCTGAACTGAAAAGTTAAGGCTCTCATAGGTTCGCCGCCTCTGCCTGGTCCTCGCGCACTATATCTGGTACGGAGCGATGTGACCGCCATTACTACCCCTTGCCCGAGTGAACGCAAGTACTCAATTATTTTTAGCGATTGAGTAGGCCACCCGCCAGGCATCAGAGAGCTACAAGAACACTTACTACGTACACCCACTAGTAATGAAATCAATGAAGAATGGGATAATATAAAGATCGGCATCATTAAAGCAGCGAATGAAGCAGTAGGGAAGAAAAAGAAAAGAAAGAAAACTACAGTATTAAAAATATGGAATGAAGAAGTAGAGAACGCAATAAAAGAGAAAAAAGAAGCATATCTAATATATCTACAAAGAAGAACCCCCGAAAATAAACAACGCTACAATGAAAAACGAAACTTAGTAAAACAGATCGTAAGACAAGCCCACGAAGAATCTTGGGAAAAACTGATAAGCAACATAGAACACGACGTATATGGAAGACAGTAATTCGCTTATAAAATGATGAAATATTTGAACAGCACAGTAAAGGACGTAGCAAAATTAACGACAAAGAGTGGAAGGAACACTACACAAACCTATGGCATAATCGAGAAATCAACGAACAGGACATTTTAATACAGGAAGATATTGATTAAACTGATTTTACAATTGACATGATTACCATAGAAGAACTAAGAAAATGCCTAAAGAAAATGAAAAACCGGAAGGTTGCAGGGCCCGATGGAATTAGTATAGAATTATTGAAATATGGAGGACCACTTCTACAATTCAGAATACTACATCTTTTAAATGAATGTTGGCGAAAGAAGAAGAGCCCAACAGAATGGCAGACAGCAGAAGTCATATCAATATTTAAAAAGGGAGACCGCTCAAAATGCTCAAATTATCCAGGAATCAGCCTCCTAAACACCACCTATAAATTATACTCCAAAATAATTAATGAAAGAACAAAACCCATAGCTGAGGTATTACTAGACGAAGGGGAATCTGGATTTCGCAAAGGCCGCTCATGTAGTGACAACATATTCGTTTTAAAGAGATTAATTGAAAAAAGAAGAGAATTCAACTTGGAAACCCACCTTGCATTTATAGATTTCGAAAAAGCTTTTGACTGCGTAGACAGACATAAACTCCTTGAAATAATGAAAGAAAAGGATTCTAACCACCTTATAGAAATCATAAGATCATTATATATTAGCACAAACATAGTAATAAACAACAACGGCAGTAAGTCTGATAAAATTCAAACAAATCAAGGACTAAGACAAGGTGTGGGCTATCACCCACTTTATTTAATATTTATATCGACGACGTGGTTAAACTTTGGAAACCACAAGTAAACCCAGGGATAAAACTACGAGACGACAAAAACGTAAACTTACTGCTATATGCCGATGATTTAACAATAATTCAAAAGAACGAAGACGATCTGCGAAGATCAATTTACCGTCTCAAATTACTCTGCGACAACTACAATTTGAAAATATCTAAAGACAAAACAAAGATAATGGCCTTCCAAGGAAAACAACCAGTGCGATCGAAAATAATAATAGATGGAAAGACTTTAGAACAGATATCTCATTTCAACTACTTAGGCTGCGACACCACATACGAAAATGTAGAAAACAAGATTCATAAATTCCAAGCAATTTGCGGGACAATAAATAGAACGCTAAAACACAAAACAAGAAAAGAAACAAGAATGAAATTTTACAAGACCATGGCTGTCCCTATACTCACTTATGGAAGCGAATCGTGGATAACAAACACAAAAACAAATTTAGCATACAAGCAGCGGAAATGAGGTTTCTCAGAAATGTTAAAGGTTGCACAAGGAATGATAGGATAAGAAATGAAGAAATAAGGGAAGAACTAGAAATTTTCAACGTTAACGACAAAATAGAAGAATACAGAAACAATTGGAGACAACACGTTAATAGGATGACAGAAGAAAGAATACCGAAACAAATCCTAAACTACCACCCAAGAGGACGCAGAGATGTAGGAAGACCGAAGAAAAGATGGTCCTAATCAAATGAAGTTCGGAACAGGCAGAATGGCCTAAGCCTTGATGACAGAAGAAGAAGAAGAGAATTTTAAAAATTTCCTTGTTAATAACAAACTAAGGATTGTCTCTATGTTCTTTTGAGATTACCATGGTTTTAATTTTTGGTATCTTTAATTAATCCATAATCTGCACTTTCTTAAATCACACCTTTCAGAAATTCTCGCATAGATTCTCCTATTTGTCAATAGCCCGGTGTCATCTGCGCATCGCGATTTGCTGATCAATTTTCCACTTACTTATAACTTCCTTACAATGACAAACTTCCTAAAGTGTCCCTTGAAAAATCTTCTGACGTTTGACCCTTTATCTTCACATTAATACTTTGTTTCCAATTGAGGTTTTTAACAAATCTCATACCTCTGGTATCAATATTTAAGTTCTCTAACATGATTATTAGTTTTTTGTATTTAACTCGTGATCCAAATTGCTAATATATAATTCAAAATAAACGGTACCTGTAAGTGATGTAATGAATTTGTTTGACAATTAAGTCGCCTAGCCGCTGCTTTACCAGTATAAGTCCTTTGAAAGTGGGATACAAATACCTCGCCCTTCACATACTCCTTAGTAAAAAATTCCAATGGGTTAGGTCAAGCATCTAGCGTAAAACAAGAATTATAGGCGCTTACCATGCTGTTACTTATAGCTTGTTAAGTATTTTGCTGGCACAAATATTTTTCCCGTGCCTTTCCCTTGCATAAGTTTTCTAAAGCTATTCCAACCGCTTAGTGATATTGTGACGGTGCACCTTTAGAAAATTTTGCCCGCAAAAGTAGTTTGTGAACTTGAACTGAGTTTCTGAAAAGTTGTAATTACATTTTTTTAATATACTTTGTTGTATGTATTTTGAGTAAATGGCCATCAGAAACCCCTGCTTTTTTTGATTTAGATTCCCAACTTATTTATCATGATCTTATACTTAAAAACTCAATAGCTTATTGTCACTAAAAAAATATTCTGGCCACGTCCACAGTTTGGATTTAGGGTTTCCATCCATTAACACGTTTATGTTCTGTTTTTGTGTTGTTCTGCCATTTATTGGGCTTTGCGTTATCAACCCCTACTTTAATTGTATCCAGATTTTTAAATATCGTTCATATCTGGCGACATCTGTTCTTTTGCAGAAAGTTCTCCTTAGACCCATTGAATTGTATGTTTCTTATGTTCAGTTTGTTTCCAGTTTTCGTTTATATTTGCGACTTCTAATTGTCGCCGAAAATTTCTAAGCTGCAACATAATACAGTGTCTGCGCCGAGATATGTTTTAAGTCCAGGTGTATAAAAGTTGAATAGCAGTAGAACATGATATACAATACAATTAGGTCATTTTGTATTTCGAGGCCAAATTTTGTCGTTAACACAAGACTTTGGAATTGGAGTCACCCATGTTTATTTTTATATGGTGTTTCTCAGTTAGTTGTAATGTTTAGGTTATTTTTGGGTATAAGTTTTCTATTTCCATTCGCATTTAAAGCATAATATTGTTTACTTCACAATAAATAGATTTCGTTGATAGTATTGCTGTTCTGCCAGAAATGTATGATATATAACATTATTACCAGATTCACGTTCACCCGCCACCTCACCTCTTAAACATCTACTTTTAGTACTTTATTTTTTAATTCTGTTAACCAGCTTTCCTGCTAAATAATACTTTTGAGATTCGAAGCGTTATTTTTATTATCCTCTCGGGGTTTCTATCATGCTGTCGTATCTTAAAGCGTCCCGGATACTCAGGGCCGTATTCAAGTTGTTGGAGCATAATATAATACGCTGGGGAAATAGATTTTTTCTACGTTGCACTATTGTTTTTCCAGATTTGATAATTTCCATCGACGTCCAAATTTTCTTTTATTGTTAGTTGTCCTTCAATCTTTAACAGATACCTGCCTATTCCCACGAATGGAATCTGCTACCAAGTTTAACAAAATAAAGGTTAAAAGAGCCCCTTATAAATTGTGTTTTAAATCAAATATATTGCTTTCGATGTTACTATCCTTCCATTCAAAATGTGTATTTAGGTCATCATTATTCATCTAAAAATTTAAATTAAAATTCTTTAAAGGGGTTTTGGTAGATTTTGTAAATAAAGGAGAAAGCAAAGAAAAGTTGAAATGTAATTATTTTCTGGTGAATAGTCTAAGCAGTGTTCAAAATATTTTAAATAATAGAAGACCGCGATTTTTTTACACGATCAATCAAAGATAATTTCCTAAATAAAATAGAGGAATTTGGTGCTTGAGATGGTACAATTAAAGATTAAAGAAATGATGTTATAACATCGATTTTATGTTTATATGGCTTCTCGTTGAGGGTTATACTCTTTTTTATAATTTTAAGAATTTGTAAACCGACTACAAATAATTTATATGTATTCTTCTAAAAATGACATTAAGGTATGGAAAAATCAATAATTTCTTTCTAGAAAAGTGGTGTTAATTATAAAACTATGCTAATACAACTCCCAAATTTTGCTACGTTTATTAGTGATATGCCAGCGTGGTCCTGTGGTTGATGGACTGGCTACGATGCTGACGGACCCGGGTTCAATTCCCGGTGCTCTCTGATGCCTGGCGGGTGGTCTACTCAGTCACTAAGAATAATTGAGTACCTGCGTTCATTCGAACAAGGGGTAATAATGGCGGTCGTCTTAGGCGCGGTGCTTGCCACATCGCCCCGCATCAGAGATGGTGCGCGACGACCGGGCAGAGAGAGCGAACGCATGAGAGCCTTAACCTCTCAGTTCGCAGGCCGTGCTCCCACGCGAGGCGTAGAGCCTTACCATTATTATTATTATTATTAGTGGTGTAGTTATTTAAAAAGTTTTTTAATTCTTAACCTGTAAAAGTAGATTGTAAATTATGTTTATCAAAAAAAAATACTTAATATTTCCTTGACGTTTAAAAATTTAATAATCTTTTATCATAAATAATCGTTTAAAATCGGCTAATCATATTCAAAATTGTTTAACCTGTATTTCAGAGTTTTACTAAGATAAAGCTTTAAATCTATTTAATACAATGGCAAATAAAAACTACCATAAATCTTTAAATAACAGCTAAAAGGTACACAAATGTGGTATAATTATCAATTCGACATATTTATGTATTTTAAATACCGAATTGTGTTAAATCGTTTCAGCAGTTTATTTTAATCCATAATTTATAAAGTATAAATACTTACAAGTCCGCGTGTAAGTGCAGTGATGCAATTTTAACAATTTTTGATATTAAATACTTTGAACTTTATTTATTAATATTAGACTAATCTCTTTTTGGCCTTAAAAACGCATTCGTAGCAATAATGGAAAAATTGGGTAAAATCCTCAGTTAGGTTACAAGTAGGTAAGAAAACAATAAACGCGAACGCCGCGTAAAATTTCAGCTGGCAAAGCCTTTCAAAATGTACGGTGTAAAATTACATTCTTTTTAATCAGGCCTTAACGAAATTAAAGTGGCTGAAACGTATTGTTTTTCCTGAGACTAATTTTAACTAAAAGATCTTCAGATTCTTATTGTTAAGCAATTGT
Source organism: Sinelater perroti (assembly GCA_036346155.1). NCBI lineage: Eukaryota > Metazoa > Arthropoda > Insecta > Coleoptera > Elateridae > Sinelater > Sinelater perroti. Next base: position 1,802,279 of record JARFIY010000167.1, on the reverse strand, counting down.
TAAAGTACTTTTATTTGCAGGTGGGATTGTAAATGACTATATAGATTATTAAATTATCAGCAAATTAAAGTTTTCATATTTACAAATGTAAAACGCAAACATGGTAGTTAAAAAAAATTAAAATAGTGATATAAAATGAAAAATAGTGATGTACCAATAAAATACATATGTAAAAATATGTAAAATATGTGTGTAAATCTTCTAAGCGTTATAAAATACCCAAATTAAATTAATAATAAAATTTCTCAAAAACTAATCTGTTTAAATGGAAGTTCAGAACTTATATAAGATCTAAAACTTGCAATAACTGCGAAAAAGATCGCTATTCTCTTTCAAAATTGCCTGATTTATTCTTGACAAGCACATGGTGGCTGCTAAACGAAGTAGTAATTTTTTAATTAGTTCCTTGGAAGTCTGTAGATCAAAATTTGTTTTTCTTTTTTATAACCCCCACCTCTCTTCAATTTATCTCTATGCTGATCGCATTAGTCGGTTGATTTCGAAGAGCGCAACAGTTCCTTAGAATTTATATTTTTCATTTAAAATAAAGTTGTTACAAAACATACACAATGTTAATACAGTTAATCTGAGAGGTCAATTGAGTTCATTGATTGTTTTAATTTTTAATGTAGAAGAGTTGAAGAATGTATAGAAAATTGTAATGGCAATGCTAATGCGGAGTATGTTAAGAAAAAGACATCGAATAAGGCTACAATTTTTTATCCGGAAAAATAAGGTGACACGGTAGCGTAAGAGAACAGCCACAACGTAACTATGCATCTTTCAGGAGTTTTAGTTTATAACTCTTGGAAATGTAATACGTTAAGTCACATTATATATACTAGCATCCAGTACACAAATTTATCGCTAAAAACATTTCAACATACTCCTAACGGCAAACTCGCAGTCGCAAGTTAAAATCAGAGTTGATACAGGGCAACAAACAGATCTTAAAAGATTTACGATATGGAGTCAAAGATTATTATTGGGAAAAACGTTTTGTCTCACTGCAAATAAGGACGGTTTAACGTTTACATTATGATGATGTTGACACTAAGGAAAATCCTATTCACTGTCAAATTAGCAGCTGTAAGCGATGTGATTGGCATTTTTATAGACACTTGCAAAAATCCTTGCTCTTTAGGAAAATATTTCACTCTATGAAAGAACTGAAAAAATTTGAGAAAAATGCAGTTTTGCAAGTGTGTGGTTTTTAAATCATTTGGAAACTAAGAAAATGTTCTTAGCAACAATTAGGAAAAACAAGCCACAGTTGTCCCGCTCCTCTCGAGTTCGTCTAAACTGAAAATGAGATAAAAATAACAAGTTTTCGGAAATTTTATAAAGATTGTACGAGGGTTACATACATGGTAACGAAGACAATGGCATATAGATTTAGAGTTCACAAAATGATGGCTACATGAAGGCAAATTGCGGCAAATTCATTATAGCGTTTCAATATACATATATAATATCGCAAAATACATTCGCACAGATTATTGACGTCGACAACAACAAAATATAAACCAAATCTACAAACTAAAGCATTTGTCGTATAAGTTACGGATTCGACTGGTTTTGACGATGTAGCCTGAAAACTATCGGAATGCTATCAGTCAAAGGCCCACAAGCCAGATTCTGTCAAATCCGCAAATAAAGTGCATCAAAATAAAAATTAAATGTAAAATTACGTTGTATAGTTCTATTTAGCAATTTCGGTTGTCGGTTATTGTCAAACTACACTACCAATAATTGTTAGTTTATTTGGAAAAAATTATAAAAATGGCCAGGCCTTTGACCTAAAACCAAAATTACCTCATCGCCTACTAAAAAAGTTACTTAAAGCAATGTATCAATTGAAAAACTCTTTTTTATTCAATTGCCAATTTGCAGTTTACTCTGAACATGGACTAATAAGTAAATAATTGTTATATGGCAGTAGAGTACCATTCACTGATGGGTCTCCAGGACTCACTCAATGAGACCGTCGGACCATTGTCTATTCAATCTTCTAACCTCAGGCTGGCAAGAGTGAAGACCAGAAATGAGTTATTTAGTATAATCTAAGATGCGTTTTTACTTTTTGCGGCTTAACTATTGATAACTTTAATGATAAAGGGGATTTTAAATTCGCAGAGTTGTACTGCAACGCCTTCGATTGGAAAGACTGCAAACTTTGGTGTTTGATGGCTTATTGAATTTCTACAGCTCAATTTCATAAAACCATACACATGTTAAAATGATTTTGCATAACAGCTCTGAAGAGACAGCTGTGGCTTGCCGCCAACTATCCAGTACACATTTTTATGTTTAGATTGAGCTGCTGTCTTTTAGCTGTTATAAGGATGTTCTAAGTCAGTCTTCGGTCGAAATAAAGGCCTGTGTATTTCATTGGGTGTTTTTATTGGAATGGATTAATGACAAATTGTGACTAGAAGACACGTTTAGTAGTAAAGTAATTTGAAATTACAACCGAACGAGCCAGCTGTGAAAAAGGTTGAGGTATGAATGGAGATTAATCCACGTTGGTATCAGCTGACATTATTGCGAAGGTAAGCAAAGAAATAAAAATTAAATTTATTAGAATGTAGTTTAAACAAAAGTGCTTACTTACTCAGTCAAAACACTGCAGGTTCAAAGTTTTACAGAACATCAAATCGGACGTTTCAGCAAGAAACAAGCATACCACAATCTATAGGTTAAGAAAATACAGGTACATTTTGAACAAAAATAATTCACTCTTTTTTTGCGAGTCAGAAAACTCCACAGTTACTCCACGACTTATTAACGCATGAACCCTAGATACTTCAAAGACTATATAAACTATAAAAACCAAAGTTTTTACCAAGTCACTTCAGTAAAAAATATAATCTTTTATCCCTAAATTGTATTAAAGACAATTTGTTTTTTTATTGGAAAAGTATACACATACGCTGAGTTGGCTGAACAGAAAAGGAGGGAGCGCAGCTAATCCTTATAGAAAAAGCAACTTGAAGAACAAAATGCATCCAATCTCTCTTTTATGCTCAGAAAAACTCTAGATAGTAATGCAGCAAATTAAGCCGTGAATGTTAGTTTTGAACAAGATGATTACAGTGCAACAAAAGGTTTTTTCATTATAACATTAAACCTACAACGGGAAAAACATTTTTCTTTGAAATCATCAATTTGATCAAATTGACTATTTTTGTTGGTAAAAGTAAGAGCACGGACAGACCGCGTGTGTTAGAGGAGATAGTTTAAAGCGTAGTTTCATGAAGTCAACCCATAGAGTGATCAGAAAAGATAAACTGTCAAAAAAAAAAACAGTCTGGAATGTGTTGAAGTGCTGTTTAATGTTCATACCATACCACCCACAACTGGTACAGTCCCTTTGCGCAAACCATAAGCTAAAGTAAGTTGAATTTTCTAATAGTACGCTCAAAAAGTAGAAAAGCACATTTTTCTGGGGCGTTTAATTTTTAGTGGTAAGACAATGCTTGGATATGGGGGCTACAAAATTCTCCAAAACATAATATGTTTTGTGCTATACCAAAAACAAAGGTTTATTGACCTTTCCTTTCTGATAGTACCACGGTTACTGGGGTAATGTATCTTACGATGTTGCGAAAATTACTTTCTTAAATAAATGAGGATTCAAAAATTTCATTTTTCAACAAGACGGAGTTCCACCCCATTAGCATCAAGGGTGTTTGACTTTCTCTAAATGAATCTCCACCTTGCTAGATCCCGAGGTCGTGTGGGGGAATGAAGACTTGGTATCTATGTTCTAATTCTCGAGATCTCTTGATCTCAGACCTTGCACATTTTTCTTGTGGAGGATCCAAAAAGAAGCAGTTTATGTATCGCCTCATCATATGGTGGACCAGTTTATTATATCAGCTTCTTAAAATTCGTTATAATTAACTCAAACTATATGTAAGCTAATTGACCACTTTGCATAATTCATTAGGGCATGCATTTTTCAAAAGAGAAGTAAAGTGCACCTACTGAAGATGTACAAAGTGCGTCTGACTTTCATTTCCGCACACGCGAACAAAATTGAAAATTAATTAGTTGTTGGGGTAACAAACGGAATGGAACAACTTTGCGCCACCGCCACCTCTCTGTATTTTTGAAGATTAAAGGGTTGCAATTCAAATTTCTGCAGTACCCTTTGTCATGCAAATCGGGCCGAATTTCTCAAGAATCCGGTGATTAGCGAAAGGCAGAAGAAAATATGTTTGCCATGAAGGAATACACAACAAGTTCGCGCAAAGCAATTAGAGACACTCGGCCATAGATATCTGCGGCCAATTACGCAGGAATGCGAAAAAACTTTATGGCGCATGTGGGTGCGCGGATCGCTGGCCGGATTTTAATTGCGGGGACAGCCTAGGCATTAATCGCGATGTTTCTTGCATAATAGCTGCAAAAAGCACGTTGTGGTCCTGCCGCGCGTTTTTCATCGGCTAGTTATAAAACAGTGCATCACGAGTTGTTCTAAGAACCATTAAGCCATTAAAAAGTTGCTGTCTACTTATCCGTGCTTAATTCCGCGGGCATCGGCAAAAAAGTATTTATAACTACAGTTATGGGCCGCCGGTTTCTTAAAGTTAATAAAACTCTCGATTATTAGGGCCTGTTTACGAGGCAATCCGCGATTTTCCGGCAGCGCCGAGCTCTCCGCAAAAACGGGCGGCCCGCTCCGCCGCCGCTTGGCTGGCTGACGCCGGGCCGGGGCCGCGCATTGTCGTGCCGCCTCTGCCGCGCGCTTAATGAAACCGAAATGAAGTCCCGTTCAAAACTGCAGGTGGATGCGGATCGACGCTGGCGCGTAATTATTCGGATTCCACAATCAGCGGCCGCGAGCCAACTCAATTTGGAACAAATTCATATTCTTACGGCTCAGCGCGAAGTTCAACTGGTGCTTAGACTCGGGCGTTTCAAAATAAACTAATATTGGATTGCGGCCGCGCCAGGCCAGGTCGCATCCGCATCAAAGATTAATTTGTGCAGTGTAGCAGGGATTCCTGCTCGCGGAATTATTTTAAATTGGCCGATTTGTTTATTTAATTTCGATGGCTCCGCTCGGGCGGCGCGCGGCGCGCTTCCGGAGTGCCCCAGAAAAATCATCAACGGCGAGGCGGCACTACTAGAAAAACAACTTAATTGCTAAACGAAGTTACAGTTCCACAAATATTCGACGGCCAATGCTGAAACAAACTCTTCTTGGCAAATAGGAGCACTATAAGTTGGCGACGTTGCCTGGAGACCTCCCATCAAACAGCTCGAATGAAAGTTTTCTCTTAAGCATCTTCTAAGATTTCCATTCTTTAACTGATATTGAAAGATATGTTCCATGTAGAAAAAATACTAGACTATTAACTGATAACAATTTGTTTTATTAATTGAAACTGTGACAGGTGCCATTTTCAGGGTTTTTTCTTTCTTAACCTTACGTCATCTTCTCGTACATTTAATTTTTAAAGTTATAACCAAGTTGATTCGCTATATTTTATTTAAGGCTTTCTTCATTTTTGCTCCGATTTTGATAGTTACTGAGCGACTGCGTTACTTATGATATCACTTCCCTTTTCCGTTCGCGGGCGTGTAATCAATCGCCTGAAGTGCGACTTGTATATAACCAGCAGATAATTATCATTAATGAACTGTGCTTATTAATAAACATCTTGATAATTACGCTAGCGTTTGATCCACAATTACGTAGTAGTAGAGCGTGGTTGCTGAAAAATCACAGAATTCCAAACAAGAAGTGCGTTAATGTACTCGAGAAAGTTAAAAGTGTCTCGTTTTAGGCGTCAAACTGGCGCGTTACCTTCCGTAGGTTGGCTTAGCTTTGTGCACGCGATGTGGACCAAGTGGTCGAAGAGTCCGAAGAAAGATAGACCACGAAAAGGACAAAAAGACATTTGCACCGTTACTGTCGAGGTCTGAAAGCGACTGACAGCAATCTTCAATCAGCAGTCGCGCGCAAATCAAACATGCAGATACAAAGTTTTATAGCATCGGATGAAACAATGATTTCAAGATAGAAATAGAAAAAATAAAAGTGGTAACCAAGGTGCTTAGCTGCTTACCACTTGAGTATGCGACACTGTTACCGGTATGAAATAAGAAGCCAGAAGAATAATATACCACCCTGCAACTTAGTGCTAGCTTCAAAGAACATAAGCTTAATATCAATACTGGTGTAAACAACGCGTGCGCTAGCAGCTCTGAAAATGAACAAGAGTCCCGTGAGCGAGAAGAATAATAAATTCAACAATAAATCAAAATGTTTTAATTGCGTCAAACACAAATAATATAAGTGTCGAAAGCCGAAGAAAAAAACGAAGAAATTTGCCAGCGCTATAACTGAACAAGAAGATGAAAAAAAACGCTTGTATATTAACGAAGTCAACATTTGATCAGCGATTAGCCAACAACAATGCCAATGCATAAGTAAATTTTTCAGCGCCAAAAAAATGACTATAATGAAGGTCTCTTAATATACCAGGAATAAAGAGAATCATAATCTTATTGCCACGAAGAAAACAATTGACCTAAAACGCAATGACCAACTAAAACAATCGTTAAGACATTGTAACCAAAAGCTCCATTTATATCTGATGTCACGTTCATTCACACAACCGGATGCAAAGGGATCGCCAGACGTCTAACGGTGAAGTGCTTATATGTGAACGTTAATCATATCAGAATTGAAACAACGTTTCGAAGTGAGAAATGGGCCAACCAACTGCTATACAGAACTTTATGAATAACGCCAGCGAAACAAACTAATAGAATTTCAAAGCCATTATATTAAAAATTTGTTAAAACATTTCAGGATGAATATCTAACACTAACAGACAGGGCTAAACGATGTCCGAAGACTTAGCGGCAACAAAAGAAGAAATGTAAACCATTATATGGACAAGCTGTGTGAACACTTTCTTCTTTACCACAGTATGGAGAGCGAACATATTGTTTAGTGTCAGAGTTCTCAGCTAATTTATAGAAAACTCAGTGCCGGTACATTGCCGTGGAGTAAAGCGAGAATTAAACTATTTGAAAGGGGCCTGTAGCTTCACCCTCAGAGTATATGCCAGCGTTCGAATTGACCGCAGTTCTGCATTTCTTCTTGCAGATGTTGCCATAGTCAGGATCTCAATATGCTAACGATTGATCTCTCTGTTGGCTATAGAACTAAAGTATATGACCAAATGTTAGACATTGAGAAAGATGCAATATGATTCAGAAGACTCATCAAAGCACTTGCCATATGGGCTCGACGCCATTGTATTGTAGCAACCAGAGTACTGAGCGATTGGTTCTGAACCAAGAGTTTCACAAAGGATCAAACATGTTGACGTTCAATGGCATTTAGTCTAAAAAGAGGAGGCAGAGCAAGTAATTTCGATTTAATGCAACGCGATAAAGGAATAGTTGACTGATCTCTTGACTAAAGGGTTTCCAAGGGATACATTGACACGTTCGCAACTTAGTTTTGAGTATTACAGAAGCAATATTTTGGATGGGGATGTTAAGGATAAGGGCAAAGATTGCTCTAAACTGACGATTACCTAGTGATTTAGTTAATTGCGATATCACTTTTCTTTTCCATTCGCCAGCATGTAATTATTGGCTTAAAGTGTGGCATATATAACTACAAGTGATTCCAATGATTTTTTAATTATCATTAATAAACACTTTAATAATTACTATAGTTTAATCCACAATTGCATATAAAATGAAATTATTGATATCTTAAAAAAACCTTCTTTACAAATCTCGCTGCTTTATCTCTACCTTTTGTACCATGTACAGTACATTTAAAGTGTTTTTAGTTATATAAGAGACCATTTAGTTTTATGGTCATTTTTTCGAATAATATTGAATTAATGAATGGCTTAACACCCCTTGGAGGGGTTTCGCCGCTTCTAAGGAAGCTTTCGAGATCCTTTGAGTGGGATCAGCCCGTCCGGTTTTCATCCTATTTGTTGAAGTTGATTGCACTCAAACTAGTTATCCGGTGTTTTTGAAAGCCAGCTTTGGACAGAAACAGTAACAGGAAGTTTAATATAAATGTCGGTTTTTATTTGATCCAATTTTATCGCTTTTATATTATCACTTTGTCCAATTACGTCGTCTTCTGCCATAATAACATCTTACCCTATTACAAAACTGCCTTACCTTTAATTTATCCTACTTTACCCATTTTTAATAAAAATTGTACTTTAAGAACGTCGAATAATTAGACGCCAAGCTAATAATTAGAAGAGATTATGAACATTTATTTTCCATTGTAAATATTTGAAGAAAATTTGATGATTTTTGTAAAACAAAGTTATTTTGATCTCACCACATACTATAAAGGGTAAGTCTGAACTTTAGGAAATGATTCATGGAATGGAACCAAAAAGGTTTTTATAAAATTTGTGTAAAGTACTTGTCTTCCTTTATAATATGAATAACAGGCCTTTTTAACAACACTTCATAATACACATCTACAGAAAAGCTTATCTAGAAGTGAAGAGAAACGAATATAAGTGTTCTTTTGGAAGTCTAACGTAATAAAGGATGTTGTTGCCATTTGTCATGAAACAGATACGAAAATATATCTGAATTTGTATGATATTTTGCAGCCAGCAATCAACCCTGAAATTTTGTCTTTATAGTTATCAAACTATATTACTGATCCTTTCTTGTTATTGGTGGTAAATAATGTTGTCTGAGATTATTAATCCATATTTTACCAGAAATTTACTAAAACGGCGTACAGCATACGCACTTTTAACAATTTGATAACATATGAGCTAAACTTATGGAATAAAAAACTGGGAACATCGATTAACAACCAGATTAATATTTAATGCCATATATGCTAGCATAAAGTGGACAGCAGAGTCGCTTCAGGGAGCAACGTTTTCGGGGGCGGCCCGAAACCCTTATGTATGTTTTTATAATATGTACATTTGCATATTTATTCATTTACACTAAAACAATTATAATATATATAGCCAGTGTAGGCTTGAAAGGAAGACTTTCCATTGACAATTTTTTTTTTTTCTTTAGTGTGTCTTTAGTTGTGTTATTCTGACTTTTTTTCAGCAAGTGGTTCGTAATATTTTAGATCGAGAGATTTGCAGCTTTGATGACCTTGAATATGTTCACACCCTACATCTCTGTTGATATAGGCATTATATTGACTGAAAACATTTTATTTCTCATTAATAATTCATACGGTTTAATTTACTTACATTTTTATAATTAATTCATTTGTTTTTCTTTCTACAATAATACTTTTCTAATGCCTTTAATAACCTTCTTTTATGTTGACACATTTTATTCTGGACAAGGTAACGTAGATTCAATTTTTACAGCGGTTTATGTACTATAAACAATAGGTCCTAAAATCACAATTAAACATAATCTATATTTAGGAGGAAATGAGAAGATTATTTTGAATAATCGAATTTTGGGTAACTGAATATGAATGTAACTTTGTTCATTAAAATGCACCGAAATAAGTTTCTAAATCCGTCTAATAAATCTGAAAAGAAATATTTGTAAGATTATAATAAGATAGCATTTTAGTAGTAACATTTGATTAGATGTATTTATATCATAAATAGAACAGAACTTTTTCTGAGTGACTGTTTAAGCTTTTAACATGTTACAGGATTATACTACTTTGGGAAAGCTTGTAACTCTAGACAGAGGGTTGCAATAAGACGACTCCCAAATATGGATGATGGCGAACCAATAAATTCATAAGTAGGCAGTTACACTTGTAATATTTCTTGTGATTGGAAGACGAAGAGCATGTAACAGTGATATAAAAAAACAAAAAAATACCATTATATTATAATTTTCAGGAATATGGTGACCCCTATTAATAAAAGTTTATTCCCCACTAGATCTTCAATGATTAAAAGGCTAATTGTTCCCTGGAGAAAAAAATATTCCAAAACTGTTTAAAGCAAAGTGGTGTAGCTTTAAGAGTAACAAAAGATTTTGTCAAATCAGAGCTTTTTTGGATAACACCGTGTCAACTACAGAATTTATATAAGTATCATTCATCTAAAAAGGAAAATCAACTAATAAAAACGATGTTGTGAGAAAATTGATACTTTGAAAAGAAAATCTACCCCGCACATCTGCATCATATTAAGGTTGAACACGATTAATAAGGTTCAATTATATATAAATATAAACTAAGAAGTTGATATAAAAGAAATTTCTATAATAAATCAGGGAACTAAAGAAAACAATCCAATCGACTATATTCTGAGCAATGAAAAATATAAAAATAGCAAGCACCTAAAAAATATTAAGGTGTGGGCGTGTATTCGAATAATAATCTTATGGTAGCAACTTTTTTTTATAAAACTGAAAAGATGAGCAGTTAAAAATTATTGGAAATTGACGAGCCAATTTTTAAAATCAAAACTTACTAAAAGCGGGTGATAGATAAAATTCTGAAGCTGATGCGTAAAAGAAGACAACATAACAGGGACAATTAGTATAAAAAGATAGAAATGGGTGGACCAGAAAAACTAGAAATATTACACGATCTCAGGTAGTATCCACAAAACAGCAACGAGAATGTGTATATTCGCAAGAAACAAACATTACGAAATACTCGCATATAAACAAATCAACGCAGTTACATATAAAGGTAAGCTTATTAAATAAAATAAATATGTACAAAAGCTTTATGATGATGGAAGAACGGATTTACCGAATATAATAATTAAAAATAAAGATTTGGAACTAAATGCAATATGCTATTGAAAAAATCAAAACAAATAACTCAACGGGGCGTATAAAATTGCTGTAGTATTAATGAAGCTTAACATCCTTAAACATGTTGGCTGAACGATGCTTAAATGTCAATATAGAAATGTTTCTTCGTCCATTCGATTATATGAAAGACTTCAACAGAACTGGACATGACTAATTTTTAAAAACGTCACTATAATTAAATTTAGACCACCAAACATAAAAGTTATAGTTAATTTATATCGGAATCATAAAGTACAAATATACAAGAATCAAAGACAAGTGTTATAATCATTATTGTGTTACATTGATTTAGAGCTAATATTTAAGATTGCATTGAACAGAACAAATCATTGTAAATGGTGACTTACAAATAGAAACTATGTACTTTTAGTCAGTTCAGAACAAAGTCTTTAAACTCTTTTCAACTATATTTACAAAACTATGTATTAGAAATTAATGAGCAACTAAATGGAATGTGCAAATATGTGGGTATCATTATATATGCTAAACGAAGACAATAATTACAAATTCCAAGCCGTGTAGGTTGACTTTATGCACGCGCAATAAAATAACATTAATATTATTTAACCACAGCTTAAATCTACAATTTAAAAAACATATCTTAAATTGTTATATCCTCTGTTACATAAAGTAAAAACGTTGTACATTAAAAATATCACAGGTAGATAGATTTACAGATAAGAAATACTGAAAAGAATAAATTGTTAATTAGAAATGATGACTAAGAAAATTAAAATACCCAGATAATTTTAGGTAATATGAATTTTATATAGTGCGTTGCCCAAAAGAAAGGGTTTATTAGAACATCAACAAAATTTTAACTTTATTTTTTTATGAGTGGCACATTTTTTGTATCTAACCATGTATTCGTTTTTTTTATAAATTACTAATGAAATGTTTACATTGGAATGTAATGCACGGCTGAGAGTTTAGCGAAATTGGACTGCAGTTTCACCATAATGATCCGTTAAAATATAATATTGTTGTTTATTATTTTGTCTAGCTTACGATTTATCTGTTTAATTTGCTGCACACTGCGTTTTGACAAATTTCATTTAATATTCATAACGCTTTAGAAACAAATACGTTTTCCTTTCTTCAAAACATTGCATTTTTCAATACAGTTTTTTATCAAATTTAATGATTACATCTAGTAATCTTCCAATGCTTTTGTGTAAAGTACTCTCAAGCTTATTGTACTTTGCAACACATAAAATAGGAAATTTATACTTCTTTGGTCTACATGCGCCAAAAGCAGTCTCATTACAATTCCGTTATAACTAATTTTTGTTTAGGATCTACGCTAAATTTTCCCATATTTTTGAGTCATATCCTTATTCTTAGAGCGTGCCAGTTGAAACTCTTTCTCAAACTTCCCAATTCTAGTTGCAATATGTTTAGAGAATTTCTTTTACAAACCAATTAATCGCTTTGCTATTGCCTCTAACACCAACAACAGCACGACGTCCAATTTTTCAAACACACCTTTGTAGTCGTTACCCCCAGAAACAAATCACTTGGTAAAAAAATATTTTTCAAACACACCTTTGTAGTCGTTACCCCCAGAAACTTGGTAAAAAAAATAAAACTTTAAAATTTTTGCAAAATCATTGATGTTTGAATATTTTGGAAAACAAAAAAAATTGGAATGGCACAAACATGTAAAACTGAAAGGTAAAATATATTACACAAATGACCAAAAAGAAAACAGAACCCTTCTTAGCAGTATCTTTAAGCTTGTATATTGTTTTTAATAAAAAAGCGCAAAGCTAGTGTTGATTAGAAGTAGTCTACAAAAAGACTCTTTGTAGTACCTCTAAGTAATACAAACTTTTTTTTAAATAATATACCCCGGAATTATCTTCCCTTTCTTTGGCGGTTTTAAAACCTTTTACATAATTAATAACTCTAAGGTGCATTTCTCAGTAATAGTAACAAATTTGATTTAAAGAGATTCCGCAAAATTCTAATTTATTACTTTGTTAACATCCATTCATAGAATTAGATATTTTTCCTCTTCACTACCATCACTGTGCTACCAACAGCCCTGTTCTTAATCTACGATTTTAATTTATTAAGTCATAAGTACCCATACATTATACCACCCTGAGCACCACGAGGTGGAGGATCAAGTTGTTTAGAACCGACTTGCATAATGTTGATATAATTATGCAGAATGTTTGTAGTGGTAACTTTAAGTCACCAAAATTAAAAGGCATTTCAAAATTAAAGCTAAATAAAGTATAAGAAGGAAGTTGTAGTTTGACACCTACAATTGATTTAATTTGTGGGATAAAATGGCATTATACCATAAACATAAACAATAATAAAATTTGAAAATCTGCTTGAAGGGACTGCTAAAATAGACAAGAATATTCTATCTTTTTAGAATCAGTATAGTCTTTTGGTGGAATGTAATTAGCTCCAGAAATAATTACCTACTGGATTCATTGTAACTCACTACATTTGTAAGATTTAATTTATACCAGGTGTCAGAATCAGATAGCAAATACTTATTATTATAAACATTATTAGATTCATTCCTCCAAGTGCAAAGCGTGTTTAGACGATCATCACAGTTCGTGTACCCCATCAAAGTCACTATTGGTAAGTTTTTAAATGGTAAGACTTTTCCGTTCCTGATTATTTTATTTGATAAAGAATTTTGCTTTATTTCCATGAATAAGATTTTTTACGAAAATAGGGAAGGTATGAGGTAACACAGAAAATATAAAATAATTGCTTTCACTAAATTATAACAACATAAACATAAAACAGCTCTTGAAGCAGCAAATTAAAAAGGGCTGCTCAAAATATGGATAAATAAACATGACATCCCAACATGTAATAAAGTAATTTCAGCTTTCATATTTCTCCTGTCTGAATCTTTAACTGAAGCGCAAAATCAAGAAATGAACCTAAAAGACATGTAGTGCCACACCTAAGTCTGTCATGCCGACGCAAAATTTGATGGTTTGATGCAACCCTTATAGTTTTGTTGAAAGGATCATATTACTGAATTTTAAAATTTGATAGCAGACACGCAAAACAAAATGATGCACGTTCAAAGAAAATTTATTATCGTTTTGGTGAAAAGTTGGAAAAAAATGTAATTATCATTTAAAAATTGTATTTTTAGTGGGGCTGCGTTCTCAAAGAAGGTGTCAACCGCATGTTACTACTAATATGAAACACAAAGCTATATAATGGGGACTTCTTAGAGTGCCATCTCCTTATTAGAGATTAGCGACAATCTTAGTAAACATCTGGCGATCCTGGCCAGCTTGGAATAGTGGGTGGGTGTTCAAACCGGTCCAGCCCTTTATATTCTTCAGCCAAGAGTATTTTCTTCGGCCTACGCCGCGTCGACCTTCAATTTTACCTTCCATTATGAGTTTCAGTAATGTGTTGTTTTTGCGCCTAGCATGTCCTAGGTATGCCGTCTTTCTTTGTTTCACCAGTTGTAGTAGTTCTCTCCTAAAGACATCGTTGTTGCAAACTTGTGCGGTCCAAGGAATCTTCAGCAATCTCCTTAGAATCCACATTTCCAAGGCTTCGATTCGTTGAATAGTATTGGTCTTTAAGGTTCCGAGTATAAGTTAAACATAGAGGAGACGAAACACATCCTTGTCTGACTCCTCTGTCTATGATAACAGGCTTAGTTGTTGTGCCATTGTACTTGACAGTGGCTGTTTGGTTCCAATAAAAATTCTTTATTATATTGATGTCACTTTTATCTATTCCTTTTCTCTCTAGTGTCTTCATTATCTGAACATGATTTACTCGATCAAAGCCTTTTCATAGGCTACAAAACACGGGTATATCGTCTTTTGTTGATCTCTACGTTCTTGAAATAGTATCGTTACGGCGAATAGCGCCTCTCGGGTTCCCACACCATCACGAAATCCAAATTGTGTCTAACTAAGATATTGCTCACATTTTTTGTATATTCTTGTATGATTTTGAAGAACAGTTTAAATAGGTGGCTTATCAGGTTTATAAGCCTATATTCGTCGCACATTTTTGGCGTTGCCTTCTTGAAGATAGGAATAAATTCTGAAATCAGCCACTCAGAAGGGATTGCGCCAGATTCATAGATATTATTGAAGATTTTGGTTAGAATGTCTATATGTTCTTCTAGTAGTTTTATTAGTGCAATGTGAAGTTGGTCTGGCCCAGGATCTGTTCTAGTTTTAGTGTTTTAATTGCTCTCATTACTTCCTCGTATAAAGGTGCAGCATCTGCGAATTAGTACTTCAAAAATTGGAGATCAATACGCAGAACTTCGTTTTACTAAATGAAACAAAACAAAAAACCTGTGTAAAGGAATTACAAATGTACAAACAGAAAAGTCCAATAATCAGAAAATTATTACATATGTCATAATACGTGGTCTGTCCCACAAGTAACGTTTCATATAATCACGTCTTTATTTGTGCTGTGGCTATTTTATCTTTTCCAAATTCCTTTTGAATCATCTAAATAATTTCTGCAAGCCATGTTCAGTCATAGTTATTCTCATTCACATCTGCGCATTGCAGCTCACTCCCATAGGCTATCAGGTTATATCGCCGCCGTGCTTTTATTTCTAGGACAGGTCAAGTAGAATAAAGAATTGTGTAAGTGTACAATAGAACTGATACAGATAGTAGATAAAAAATTTATATCATTAAGTATCCTATAAGACAGTCTAACATAAATTTGCACCTTTCAATCCAGGTGAAGTTTATCATATGTTAGCCATGGTCAATCCCGTTATGCGGTGCGAAATATGAACTCTGTAGAAAACCGTAATGAAGAAAATAGAATCATTTGAATGGTGGGTAATAAGAAAAGTGTTATCAACTGAAAAAGTGAGTAATCCTTAAATATCATAAAAAGAAAAATAACGTACTTTGTAATTAATAAATAATAAAAGACAAACTTGAGAGAAGAGGATATATTAGCAATAAGACTAGGCTATATGTCGAACAACTCTTTAGGACAAATCAGATAGTCGTCAAGCCTTAATTAAAGACGGAATCCAAGAAGAAGAACAAGAAATAGATCTACTTCTTTTATAAGCTACCAGCCAGACAGTCGTACAACTCCACAGACTAGGCTGCGCGAACCCTAGGCAGGTGGCTAGCCTAATCGACTAATTTAGAAAAAGAAGAATGTACTTCACGATCATCAGAAGCGTTTGCATATCGGCTAGCATTTGATGTTCGTTGTTACTTTTGTTAAACCCAGAACCGCTGCGTGCCAAATTGGCAGATCTTTATCTCGTGGATAACGTAATCGCATATACAACTTCTAATAATGATAAAACATAAAAATAAAATAGGAATAATGAAAGAATGAATTTATAATAAATCGTAAAAACTGAAGAATACCACACTGAATGCCTTAAAGAAAAAACAACGATTTTTCTTTGGAGGTCTTTATAAGTCTAAAAATAGAAAAAATCAAATTATTTAACAAACCTGTTAATACTAAAAGTATTTCACGTATTAACAAGAGCACAACCTCTTCATAAATATATAGAAAATATATATGGTTTTGAGACAAGAATATCCTAATACCTTTGTAAATTATAAAAAGTTGACTGCAAATCCCTCAAACATATTAAAGCTAAGGTGAAAAATTTAGGACAAATATTCTCTCATTTTTTATTGCTTAATTTTATTATATAATCTTACAAAATTGTGGGGGGGGGTAGGAGAGTCCTAATATATTGCTTTCGGGCCGGTTCGGATCCTGAGAAAGATCAGATAACGTGCTAAGAGGTTATAAACAAGATAGTAATCAACAAACGTTAGAAGAAAAAAAGAAAAAGCAACTATCTTATATATCACAGTTTGTTATGTTTCTACATAACATAGAATCATAACTTACAATTTGGATCGCAGTAGGGTAATAAGTTATGTATATTAGTTATTGTAAATTTAACTAACACAACACGTCTTCCATTGCAATGAATTGTAGTAGTTAATGGTAAATGCGGAAGCAAGAGCAATCGTGTTAATATTAATTTTATTTCTTTGATAAACATAGTAATTTTTACATCATAGGAAAGTAGTGGTTGCGTTAGTTAGTGATTAAGAACTAAGGGCGAATGCACTATGCTGCCCGAACTTCAGCCAACCAGACAGGTACATCAGGAAAATTCCTTGCACGGCCCCTAAATTTTGAAATTTCATTAACCCTCGCCTCGTTCGAAATTGTTCTTTGACTAATGTGAAAAGTTTTTTAAACACTTTCACCAAGTCGCGCGCGCTGAACAGCTCCCGACTTTTTAGAAAAGGGAAAGAGCGTGTGCTGCGGCCCGTTCTTCTCGCGCTGAAGTACAGGCCAGAAAAAGCTCGGCGTGCCGCGGCGCTCGCGAAAAATCCCTGTCGAGCTGCGCCGGCCGCGTTTTTCGGCCCGTTCTTCGAAAAATTAAGAAAGCGCTCGAGGGGGGACGCGCCCCAGCCGCGGCTTTGGGCCCGCAAAATTGTAAACAAAAGAGACAGCTCCTAATAAAACGGCCCGACTTTCACAATCTAATCTGCTTTAATTCGCTACTTAGTAGAGCGTGAAACTTCTTCGACACATGCCTGATTTAGCGATTTTTCTAGCCGTTTCCGATGCTTATCAGGTAAACGTCGTCTACCTGGCGAGCCGGGTTGTTAAACCGCGAGCAGCCTTTCAGTCCGCAACAAAAGGCGCACTTTGCGGGGAATCGTGCCGATTTTGACGTGTGGCGCGGATCTGGCGACTCCAGTCATTTGGCGCCCAACTGTTCTACAGTGATGAGCAGGAAAGAGAATTGCACTTTACACCTCAACTGCGCTATAGTAATAAAAAATACACGACGTACAATTAGTTATGGCCACTTATTGTTTTTGTGCAAATACAAAACAATAATTGCTCCTATAATTCTTTTAAAAGAACAATATAAGAAAAATTATTAAAATTCCTGATTGTGTTATCTTGCAAAGAGGTAACATCATTGGACATTACGAACTAACCCAATAAGATTTGTTCTTTGGTACTATTTGAAAGAAAAGCTTTATATCAACAAGCCAGCTACGATTTCAGAACTACAGCCGCATTTGTGAAAAAGTACTATGGAAAACTTCGTTAAAAAAATGATTGCATCTCAGCGAAGTTGTGGAAGGCATTTAGTCAGCATCTTATTTCACACATAACATAAATACAGTCTGAAATTTTACAGTGATAACCATAAAATTCGAATTGCTGTAGTATTTCGTGTTTTATCCAGGAAAAACATCCTGAAGGCCAATTTGAATTATCCTATAGCGGTCATGGTCATGTCCATAAGTTGCTAATTCTGAAGAACATATCATTCAGAAAAGTATTTTTCACAAAACGCCAAGACATTGCTGAAGTATCCGAAAATTATAATAACGAATAGCACCGATCCGTTAGCGAAAACTGCAGAACTGCAGCATCGCTCAGTTCACATCCAAATTTTACCAGTCGCACTACATTTTTTCTAATTTTTTCGCTGTTTTTTAAATAAACTGCTGTTCTAAATTTTATTTTGGATTTCTGCAAAAATGGATATTATTTCAAAGGTTCCACGAGGACAAAATCGAGAAATGCTGATTCAGACGAATACCAAATATATTTCTAACATTTTAGTTTACTTATCACGTTAATAGCAAACGTGATCTTATTTCTGCCAGTACGGGATTAGTCATCAGAAAATAAATAATTATTTAAAAACCTGTTCGTGAGGCACAACAGTAGGACAGACAAAAAATTATAAAAAATATAATTACAACTCAATATTAAAAAAGTTCTTTATAATTCACATAGTATGCCCATTAAAAGTATTACAAACTGATCGTAACGATAAAATAAAACAATCATCTGTTCTATAATATTTTGAAGATTTATAAAGTGGTTGTTGGTAAGTATAACAACAAAGAATTTATTTAATACGGTCACCTTTAGCATCTACATCTGCAGAACACTATATCCATTAGAAAAGCATTAACTGCAGCCGTCAGGGCTCAGTTCAAATAATTAGCTTTAGGTTGCCTTTTTAATTAAACCATGCCCATGAAACTGCCTATAATTTCTAATCTAATGGAATCCTGCTAGCACTCGCTAGCAGAAGGTCAACGAAAATAAGGCACATTGTTGCTTAGTCAAATTCAACTTTACCGTGCTTTGGGGATTGGTGCAAAATCTTCCTGAAAATTCTAAGGTTCACATCGAAAAATATGTAATTGAGAGGTTTTAGTATCCCTTCCAAAATATTCTGTTGTTACACAGCGGCCAAAGTTTTGACTCCTTTTCCTTCGCCATATCACAACAGACTCTCGAGAAAACTATTCCAACTGCAGGATGATGGTCCTCCTGAATTCTTGTCACTAGCTGAGATGCTTTTTTTGACGCTCTAGCGTATATCTTCTCTTTTCAGATGTTAAAAATTCCTGCACTATAAAACTGTTCTGTGGGCATCCTACACATACTCAGTCTCTCTTTGTTCTTCTCTTTTATGTTTCTTTAAAGCGTCTGTTAGCAAATGTCCCGTATGTCTTTTGTAAACACTTCTAGGTCTTGCTTAATAATACGAGACATTAAAGTTTTGGAAATTTGCGTCCCACGATACATGTTTTTCTGCTTAATGGGATGAATTGTTCAATTCGGACACTTGTGTCTTGGACTCCCTTAGCAGTGCGAATCATAAGTAATGAATTTAGAACGCGAGAAGCTTTATTTGCTGTAAACGAACTGAAGCAACGATATCGAGATGCAAACATAAGGACGTGTATTGAATTCATGACAAAGCGTTTGACCGAGGTAGATACGACAAGCCGATTAAAATTTTGAGGAATTGGCTCTAGATAAGTGAGATATAACCACCATGAAAAACCTTTACTGGCATCAGAAAACTAATGTAAGAGTAGGTACAAAATTAATAGAGGAAGTGAACATTCAGCGTGCTGCGTGACACGAATACTCTGATTTTTAATGTGTACTCGGAGGAAATCTTTAAAGAGGCGTCACAAAACAGTAACAAAGGTGTTACTATTAATAAAATACTAGTTAACACTTGATATGCTGATGACAGTTTACTTACTTTTCATCTCTGTGCTGAAAACGACTGGAAATGAATTTAAAGAAAACAAAGTACACAATTATAGAAAAAATACAACAAGAATGGGGACGAATAAGATAGAGAAAGTAATAAGCAAATACTTAGGGACTATTGTAAATAAAGAATGGAGGTAAGATGCAGAAATAAGGAGTAGAATAGAACAGGCCTGAAAAATACCTATCAAAATAAAACCTTTACTGTGCAATAGGGATTTCAAACATATCACTAAAAAGAAACTTTAAAATAATACATCTCTCCAATCGTACTCTACGGCAAGGAAGCTTGGACTAACAAATAAACTTCGTAATAGAATAAACAAGTTTGGATTGTGGACATATAAACGTGTATTATGTATATCTTGGGTAGACAAAGTTGAGAACCAGGAGATACTGTGTCAGATGAATATACGAGAATTATTATAGTTAAAAAGCGAAATGTCCGAGTTATGTTTTTATACAATTTACTAATTTTTTATGGGACTGAGATTACACTGGTTAGTTTATTCTATTAATTTTAGTGGTAGTAATTCAAGGTTGGATAGTTTTGCCTTATGACAAATTACCTCATTTTCCCGAAGAAGTCTTTGCTACTAGACACTATGTCATAATGCAATACTTTACAGTCTTTTGTAGAATTAATTATCTCAGATGCGATATGAAGTCGATCAACCCTTTATTATGACAAAAAATTTATTGTAGGGAGTACACGTTAGTAAATATTTTTTTTAGGAAACCTTCCAACATACTATTCGTTACTAATAGTACCTTTTCTTACTGCTCTGTTATTCAGCTTCTATATTTTTTAATTTACAGAAAATAAATTTAGATCTTAATTTACAAGTAAGCAATCTTCCCCTTCAAATGGGTGTAGAAATAGTAACATCGATAGCTTCGTATTCCAATTTGGTTAACCAGTAGAATTAAAATCTATACCAATCAGACGTGTTTTGATAGAGCAACATAATTTTAAATCAAGATTTTTCTCGTAATGGGCATTAAGATTAGTAATAAAAAATACAATGCAAAATATATATATATATAATCAAAAGCCATTTACCTTATTGGTGTTGGCTTGTATGTACATTATACAATACTTATCTACATTCTTAACTTAATTAAACTGAATTAAACTGGATTGTCTGTGTTATGAACAAATTTATTCCATTCTTTTCTGTTGTTTGTCATTGCTTTCGCCTCCTCCACTGTTTTTCCTTTCCTTGTTAGTATTTTTCCTATAGTGTT
This sequence comes from Sinelater perroti, assembly GCA_036346155.1. Taxonomy (NCBI): domain Eukaryota; kingdom Metazoa; phylum Arthropoda; class Insecta; order Coleoptera; family Elateridae; genus Sinelater; species Sinelater perroti. The sequence goes on along the minus strand of JARFIY010000167.1, from coordinate 1,781,150 downwards.
ATCCCATGTTTCCTGTGGTCTTCCCTTTTCTTTTGCCTACTTTCCTCGTTTCCCATATTCGTTTGACTTGTCTATCTTGATCCATCCGCTGTAAATGGCCCCACCACGCTAATTGTCTTTGTTCAATGAAGCTTGTTACTGGGTTAATTTCTAATTCTGCTCTAATCTGACTGCTTCTGATTTTATCCCTCAAGGAGACGCCTTTCACTCTTCTTAAGTATTTCATTTCTGTGGCTTCTAATCTTAGTTTCATTTTTGTGTCAATACCCATGATTCGCATCCATAAGTCATAATAGGCCTGAAGATTGTTTTATACACCGTAAGTTTGGTTTTTGTGTCACTTCTCTTTGTTTATAAAATTTGCGTTCATTGCGTAATATAGTTTATTACATTTCTCTCCTTTCAGATATGTCTATTTCCTGTCTTCCGTTATTATCTATAGTGACCCTAGATACTTGAACTGTTTTATCTGTTTAATTTCCTCTCCATTTATTTGCATCTTTATCTTCTGGTGATCTTTCCCAATAAGCATCACTTGTGTTTTATTGGCGTTTATCTTCATACCGTTATTTGTTAGTTCTTCGTTCCATATCAGTAGGTTTCGTTGTAGTTCTTCTTCGCTTCCTGCCATTACTATAATATCGTCTGCAAATGCACAGTTTCGTATAAATATAGGTTGTAATTTTCTATATCCTACATTTAACCCTCTGATCCTCTGGTGACATGTTCGTATTATTTCATCCATAAAGATGATAAATAATGCCGGACTCAGTACCCTCCTTGCCTTAAACCTTCATTTGTAGTAAACTCCTCTGATGTTCTGTTATTGTTTATCACGTAGTTCCTTGTCTTTTGGTACAGACTTTTAATTACTCTCGTTACTTTTGGGCTTATTCCTCTGTTGCTTAAATTTTGCCATACTCTCTCTCTGGGTGTTCTATCGAAAGCTTTCTCGAGGTCGATAAATGCAAAGGCGGCTTTCTCGTTGTATTGAAGTATTTTGTAATTATTTGTTTCACTGTAAATATATGGTCTTGTACGCTTCTACCCTTACGGAAACCACTCTGTTCTTCTGTTAGTGTTGGTTCTATGACAGTTCGGAGTTTACCTTCAATTATTTGTTCGAACAGCTTTAAAGGTATGCTCAGCAGCGTTATGCCTCTATAGTTGTTACATATTTTCCTATCTCCTTCTTAAATATTGGTACTATCTGTCCTACTTCCCAATCTTTTGGTATACTCTCTTCTTTCCATATTTTGTTAAACATTTTTAAAACGCCTTTGTTCCTTGTTTTCCCATTTTTTCAACATTTCGTCAGTGATTCTGTCATGTCCTGGTGACTTTCCATTTTAATTTTCTTTAGTGCTGTTGTCAATTCTTCTTCTGTTATACCTTCTTCTTCGTTTCTCTATGCTGTTGTTTGTCTTCTGTCTGTGTATTTTCTTCATTATTCGTGCCTTGGGTCTGTAGGAGTTCTTGGAAGTATTGCCTCCATCTGTTCATTATATCTATTGGGTTTGACAGTACCTTTCCATTATTATCCTTTATTACTGTGTTATCTGGTGTTTTCCTTTCCTTAAGTTTTTAAAACTTTATAGAATAGTTTTGGTTCTCTCTGCTGTTTTTTTAACTTTTTCCCAAAGTCTTGCCACGTTTTTCTTTCGCATCTGTCACCATATGTTTTACTATTATACGTTGTTCTTTGTATGTTTTATATGCCTCTTCTGTCTTTTTCATTAAATATTCTGCCCACCTCTTCTTCTTTAGTTTAACTTGGTCTTTTATTTCTTCACTCCACCAGGCGGTTCTCTTCATATGCTTATTTGTCTTAATTACACCACATGCGTATCTGGCTGCGTTTATTAGAGTGTTCTTTATCTTCTTCCACATCTCTTCCACATTCATCTGTTCTAGCTTTTCTTCATCTGCTAGTAGTTCTCTTCTTATTATGTTCTCGTATGTCTTTGCTATTTCTGTTTCTTGTAGTTTATAAATACGTATTGTTTCTTTCTGAACTGCATATTCTTCTCTTATTGCTTGTTTTTGATTTTCAGGTCTCTTTATCTTTCCTGTTAATAGGTAGTGGTCGCTGTATATCTCCGCTCCTCTTTTGACTCTAACATCTTTCACCATCTGCCTGTTATTTTTTCTACTAGTATGTATTCTAATATAGATCTCTCATTTCTGCTTTTAACCTCTCTTGTAATTGTGTGTATCTTTTGTGCTGGAAGAATGAGTTTGTTATGATTAGGTTATTACGGGAGCAGTATTCTATTAATCTGTTTCCGTTGTTATTTCTTTTATCTTCGCCGAATTTTCCTATCACCGTTTCTGTGTTATTTTCTCTCTTCCCACTCTACTGTTGAAGTCACCTGCTACAAATATTTTCCCTTTGCTTCTTTCTGTTATTAATGCTAAATCCTCCCAAAATTTATCTTTTATTTCCTTTTCTCATTTTCGTCAGGTCCGTAGACTGCAATTAACGTTATTTTTCTTTTCTTGCATTTCTAATTCCACCGTGAGGATTCTTTCCGACCACCCTGTCCAGTTTGTGATCTTATCTTCCCAATTCTTGTTTATAATGCATCCCACGCCTTCTGCCGCTCTTGCATTTTCTTTCACTCCGGAGTATATTAGTCTGTGTCCGTCCGTTAATATCTTTTCTCCTTTCCCTTTTTTCTTTGTCTCTGCAAGTACCAGTATTTCTGTTCCTATTCTGTTAAACTCATATATAACTTCTTCTTCTTTATTCATTAAACTTCTTATATTCCATACTCCAAGTTTCCAATCCTTTATGTCGTTTCCTTGTCCATTGCCAGTTTCGTTACCGTCATCCCCTGCTTATCTGCACGTACTAGTTTTTTCGACCTGTTCGGGTTATTTTTCTTAATTGTTCCTCGAAATTTGTTCCCTCCGGTGATCTCTTTGTTACAGTCCTTTTTATTGATGTGTTTTCAGTCCTATCTTCCTTTATCAGTTCTTCTTTATTTGCAAGATCATTTGCTCTGTATATTTCATCATTGATTATCAATTTATTATATTTTAGCTGTGCTCTATATCCTTTATTCCTTGCTTCTTTCATATGTGGGATTAACATTTTTCTTTCCTCTATTACCTCTTTGGTATAATCTTCATCAATCCATATATCTGTTCCTTTGAGCTTTCTCGCGTTTTGTAGGGTTTGTATTTTTTTGTTACCTCTAATTAACTTAACCAATATTGGTCTTTTCTTGTCTGTCATATATTTTCCAATTCTTCTTATTTGTTCTAAATCCTCTTTAAGTTTATGTCAATTCCTATCTTTTGCATTATATTAGCTACTTTTACCTCTGTCCTGTTCGTGTTTTCATTTTCTTCGTCTACCACTCCTTTAATTATGATATTATTTTTCCTGGTTTCTCTTTCTAGGTAAGTAATTCTTCCCTCATGTTGTGCCACCTTCTCTTTTAGTTTCTTATTTTCGTCCTTAACTTGGTTCATTTCCAGCGCAAAAGCATCAAATTTATCATTCATTTGCTTCATGTTCATCTCTATTTGTTGGAACATCTTCTCAATTCTCTTCATTTCGCTCATGTTTGGGTCTGCTGTTGGTTGCGTAAAGTGGCAAACCCCAGTCTGCCCGTCGTAAGTCTGTCACTTATCCACCAACAGCCCCCTTCACGTTCCTTGATTTTACAATTCAATTTTATTTACACTACTCCTTGTGGATTGCAATACTTCGGCATTTAATGTGTTGCCTATCCAAAAAATTTTGATGTGGAGGTCATTCCAGTTTTATTTACTTCTCTTATCTATACTAGTTTCATGCGATTTTTAGTTGTATTCACACAGTCCTTAACCTTACTTATCTACCACTTTCTTTAATTTACTCACTGTTTCGTCGTTATTTTTGTTTTCCTGTTCTCCTACACCTTCCTCTATTTCCCTCTACTAGGTTCACTGCTTTACTCTGCCTCAGTTTTCTCAATATGGCCCTTTTGGACTTTAAATATTGGAGAACACATGCGGCATGTCACACTGACATTTGATTGATTTAAAAAAAAAAAAAAAAAAAAAAAGCAAAATAATTAAATATAATTAAAAAAATTAGCAAAAAATCCATAGATAAGAATATCAACAGACTAAAATGATGTAGGGCTTCTTTATTTTGCTGTTCAATCGACTATTTTTAGTTATTTAAAAGAAAAGTAAAAATAAGAGTAAATAATAGATATTTTTGTTTTGTGTTATAACGTTGAGTAAATAAATAGCATTAAACTTATAAAACAAGCAAATATCTACAGGTAATAGCATTTATTGTATAAATAAAATAAACTGTAATTAAACAAGTTTTGCAAGTGATGTTAAGCATTTGACGAATATTAAAAATTTTGCAGAAAATTATATAGCAATAAACGAAAGATAAGGGCAGAGAAAAAAGATATAATAACATTAAAAATAAGAAAAACAAATAGAAGGGACAGGAAGGAAAAATAGTAAGATTAATAAACAACACTGCATATACGGCATATACATTACCAAGCATATTGGAGAAAGTGTGGGTGATAAAATGAGAAGATTGAAAGAGAAAATAGAAAATACAATAGATAGCCAATATAGTTTCATAAAATGAAAAGAATTGCAAGATTATGTACATTTTTACTAATACAAGTCAATAATAAAGGAACAAGAACTTCACGTATGCTACATAGACCTGAACAATGTCTTTGACAGAGTTAGAAAACCAGAAATATAGAGAGTATTAGAAAACAGAGATAGAAGTGATTAAATCATTACGTAATAATATGACAAATGTAGCAAGAACGAGAAATGAAGAGTCAGGCATTTTCGAAACAGGTAGAGATTCAAAACAAGAATTTGTGTCCAATATTGTTCAAACTAATCATCAACAAATTAATGAAAAAATCAAAAAACAACAAAAATATATAACATTGGGAACTGTAAATTGGGAATAGTGTGTTTGAATGATTAAAGCAAATGACATTGAGATCTTAGCACAAAAAAGAGAAAGAAAGAATTACAGCATAAGCTAAATATGTACAATAAGAAAATAAAAAAGCATATATTGAATTGAACACAAAGAAAATGGATGTATCAGCAGGTAAACTAAAGAGCAACGTCATAATAGAAAGGAAGGAATTAGAGCAAGTGAACAAATTTATTTGAAAACACATATTATTAGCAATGAAAAGATGGCAAAATAAAGAAATGTAGAGCCGTTGTAAGAAAAACTTTTAACGTTAAAAAAACATCTAAACTGATAGTTGTTCACTTACCGAAGTAAATTGTGTACGACCACAGATAAACATCACAGAGCAAGTTGACAAGTACAAAAAAGAGGTCTATAGAAAAATTGGAGAAAAACAGGATAAGAGAAGTTTAGCAACACAACATAGAGAATAATTAGAAGAAAAGATGGTGAAGAAGTGTTACAATAAATGCTGGGACAAGTATGCAGAACGACACAATGGCGAAGCAAACCATAGGAAAAATAGAGTAGAAGACCAAAAAGTCTGGAAAAAGTTATATCAAAAACAGCAAGCCATTATAGGGTGACAAATCTACCGGCTCTATGTATGGTAGAAAGGCTCACAATTATTATATGTATGAATTTTGATATGAGTTGTTATACTTCATTTATTTCGAAAATATTCTTTTGTATTCTCTATCGAGTTACAGTTCTACAAATGTCCTTAATTGCTGAATTAAATTGAGACGATCTACATTGTTGTAACAGCGTTTCATTTACAATTTTTTCTGATTCTAAATAGTCTTATATTAATTGCAAAATAAAAGTACAAATAGATAAGTAAAATATAAACAAACTCATTCTTCGAAAAAATACTTTTTCAAAAATAACGTTTCTTTTAACTTTCTTTGTTCTTATTAAGTTGCAAAACTGAGAAAAGATATTTCCATAGTATTATTAAGTAAATAGTAAATTAATAAAAGGGCAAGTTATTTAAACATTTAGGCGTATTTGAAACTATTAATATCTCTCAACCTTTTTGAATGAAGTTTTTAAACCATTGGCTTATTTATGATAATAAATAATAACGTAGTGAATTAATGAGCACCACTTTCAAGCTAAAAGCCACTTCTGTTCTTAATGTTGGACTACAAACATGCGAAACAGCATAGAGTACACATTACCGGCGCTTTCAACTCCCTTTTCGAACAATCTAAACGCGATCTAGTCGCAAACCTTACCCCACAGCTGCCTAAAACGCTTTTAAGCACGATAAGATTAGAACCTCTTCCAGAAGACGATAAAATCATAGTGTCTCTAGCAGCTCCATTTTTGCCCAATACGTACAAAACTTCAAATGCATTAGACACAAAAACAGAAACTACCATTGCGCAATCGCTCTAATGCAGCACTCCCACTGTAGCGCAAAAACTGATCTAAAATCAGTTATGCATTAAAATTGAGCCAGCGCCATTATCGAGCAGCAGAAGTAAATATTACAGATGGGTGAAAATTTTACCTGCATCTTCAATTATCAGGCTGCATTATACCTTATTTTTTGAGATTTTTTTTAAATGCATGACAACAATTCATTGACAGAGAATATTAAATATTATAAATGATATCCAACCTTACTACACCATAATTGATCCAAGGAGAAATCACTTAATCACGCACCACAGCACATGAAAACTGCCACACTGTTCCGTCCAAATTTTCAAAACCGACTAGCGATCCTGGCCAACTCGGCCCTCAAAACTTCTTGCCCTGGCTAGACACTTCCAGGAATGTATGCAAAGAGACACTGTTGTCAAAGCAAGCGCAAGTACCGTACTCTGAGGCGTTCCCACCCATCAGGGTGCAGGCGGCTGAAGTAATTCCTGGTACCTCCACCCGAAGACAATGCGACGGCCTTAAGCGCTACATGTCCGCGCACCCTTGTAAATCCTGCGCGCAATAAAGTCAGGCGGCGGTGCGAGGCGGATTTGCACGTTATATGGCAGGGACATCTGAGAGGAATTAGGCCCATATAAGCCGGACGTCAAAATAAGTAAAAATTCGGGGTTTTATGACGGGACGCTCTCGGTACCGTCCGTGTGTCGTTGCTGGATTTATGGCCGGGTATGCGCTTACCTGCACGTTCACTTCACTTGTAGTGCACGAACTTAATCATCGTCTGTAAATGTAATATCTTTGAACTACATGAGAACTAAGTGATTAGGAAAACGTTGAAACATTACAGAAACGGCCGAGCTAAATTTTTCTGCCTGAATAGTACATTTTTAAATTATCCCATAATAATAAAAATATTCCTCATCAAGGTCAAACCATACTAATTACAATTGACGCAGACATGTACAAATCCCATTTTTGTCGAACTACGCTCGACTTAAAAGTGCATTACGACGCGCACTGTACTAATCTCGCAGATTTCCATAATGAGCTATCGGGCCGCGCAATTAGCAGATAAAATAGTTATTGACCACATTTTAATGCTTAGCCAGATTAGTGTTGCTCGTTATCTGCGGCTGGCTAAGTACCGAGCAAATTTGGGCTCTATCGTGCGTAATCAGGCCTGATTGACACGTGCGGCAACCTTCCAGGAATGTTTTTCTTTCTTAAGACAACACCTGCCATTAGGAGGGTTTTATCTAGGGCCTTAAAAAGGTGCTTAACGATTTCTGGAATCAGGGAAAGCCTGTTTTCGGATGGCAGTTTTGTGGCTGCTCGTTGCAGCACACTTGTGCAAACTCGATACTGTGTTTGTATTGCTCTAAAAATTAGTGACCAGTCAATAAATACTTCTATATAAATCTGTTATAAACGTTTTCTAAATTTTACAATAAAAAAATTATAATGTTATTTTTTCTTTAACCATTCCTTAGACGAATCATTAACATCTCTTTAGTAGTCCGAATACAAAGCTGTTATCATTGTATAAGGCATTTTGTTTTAAGATAAATATATTTTCTTTTACGAGTCCTTCATTCTCAAAAATTAATGAATTTTAATAAATGTTACCTTAAAAAAGTATTAGAAAAACGTATATAAATAACGAAACACATAAAGGTGCAAAAATAGCCAGGTAAATCAACATGATGACAAAAATGAATCAATTTTCGGTAATAATTATCAGTTAGAATAACTACATTTCGTACATACAGGGTGGAAATGTTGGAAGGGTATAAATTTGGTGCAAATTCACAATTATGCCTTGTAAATTAAGATTCAGATCTTTGTGTTTCTACACTTTCTCTTTGATTCGTCTTCTTTGAATTGTCTAACTTTTTTCGGTATTCAATTTATCTTGGACTGCTAAAAGAATCCCCATTTGTGTTTTATTGCTCGGGCGCTTTAAGTTTGCTTTAAAAGCTTTTTTCTAGTATGTACGAACAAGGAAAAATTCATAGCACTATCAAGGAAATAAAGAAAATAAATATTTCAGTACTCTGTATGAGTGAAATGAGATGGCCACAGGCAGGTAAATGTGTAATAGAAGAGCATGTGGTATATTACGCAGGAGAAGAGTGCGCAGCACAGAAATAAAGTGGTGATCATTACCAAATAAGTTGACGCAACTGTAACAAGCTTTGTACCCTACTTTAACAAAATAATAATTTTACAAATACGTCCTACTCCTGCAAACATTAATTTTATATAGGTGTACGCCCCAACAACAAAACTGTAATTACGAAAGAGTAAAAAAATTCTATACCAATTCAGATAAACTTCTACAAACCAAAAGTAATGTCATTATAGTATTAATGGGAGATTTGAATGCGAAAGCCGGAAGCAACAAAGACGGTGAAGTAACAGGAGAACATGGACTGGGGGTATGAAAAAGGAGAGGAAATAGATTTATACAATTATGTGCAGAAAACCAAGTAACTATAATGAATACGTTCTTTAAGCTCTCAAAAAGACTCCTTTATACCTCAAAACCTCCAGTAAATTTATATCACGTGATTCGCAACCGAATAGATTATATCACAATTAATCGAAAATACAAAATGCAATAAAAAGCGTCGAAACCTACCCAGATACTGATATGCTTACTTAGTAGTAGTGCTTAGATAAATTAAAAGATAAACAGGCAAGAAAATAAATATCTAAGTTGTTACAAAAAAGTTTAAATAAAGAAACATGTGAATTTAAAGGACAAACGATTGAAGAAGATGGAGGAAATTTAAAACAAACAACATTAAATCAGGGCATTCAAATCTAAAAAGGGATAGACCTTAGAAGAAGAAAAGGTAGATTACAAATAGAATTTTAGACCTCATGAAAGAGAGAAAACAGTATAAAAACCAAAATACAGAGAAATACAACAAACTCGATAAGGAAATGAAAAAAGCAAATATAGATCGGTATACTAACGATGCATAGAGAGTGAAGAATATGAAAGAAGATATGATACACTTCGTCTACACCAAAAAGTATATTGAAGAGCTCTTCGCGGATCAAAGAAATGTGGAACATGAACTACAAAATGCCTTAACAGGCTCGCCTATGACAAAGCAAGAATTTGAAAAAGCCACTAAAAATTCAAAGAATAAAAAACCGTCGGGCCAATCGAAATACAAACGGAATTACTAAAACTATTACAAGACTATGGAATAATCACACTTCTAAAATTATTTAATTCTATTTACGAAACAAGACTAATTTCATCTGACTGGTTAAGACCAACATTTATTATCATACCGAAAAACATGAGGCTATGAAATGCAGTGATTAGTCTGATGAGTCATGCACTAAAATTTTTTCTACGAGTAATACATGAAAGAATTTATAGAAGCGAACATTATAAATACACAATTTATATTTTAAAATGGTCTGTGAATGCGAGAGGCTTTGTTTTCTATCGAAGTTTTAGTGCAAAGATCTAGAAACGTAAATAGCAACGGGTTTTTGGGATTTATTGACTTCAAAAAAGCTCTCGATACGGTTCGTCAGAACGCAGAGATACTAGAATCATACCTAACTTACATTAGCATTAAAAGGCATCTGTTAGAGTGGCGAACAAAACAACAGATGAAATTGCTATAAAAAGAGGTGTCAGACGAATTAATAAAAAAATAACTAAACAAATACTAGATGAAATTGAAGCAGTAAATTAACAATTTAAAGTATGCATATGACGCTGCACTTATGGCAAATACTCTAGAAAGATTACAGACATATTTGGACAGTATTACCAAAACTTCTGAACTATATGGCCTTCAACTCAATACCAAGAAAACAAAGTACATGATTATTATCAAATAACAAGCGGATTATCGTGGTATTTACATTAACGGGACACCAATAGAAATAACTGACAAAATCACGTATTTTGAAAGTGTTTTAGGAATTGTTTGGAGTTATACAGATAAAATCAAATGCCAAAGCAGCATTCATATGGCTAAAAAAAGTGTTATGCGGTCACGACCTCAATTTACAACTGAAAATGTGTTTAGTACGCTGCTATGTATTTACAATCCTTTTCTACGCAGTAGAATCTTGGACGTCAACAAAAACATTCTTCAAACAATTGGAAGCTTTTGAATTATGAACATACAGACGTATGTTGCACATAACTTAGATGGATCGCGTACGAAATGGAGAAGTGTTAGCAAGAATGGAAAGGACAAAGATATTATACTATATATTACGGGCATATCATGAAATAGAGAGACACATATATCTTACAACTAATCATACAAGGAAAGATCGAAAGCAAGCGGGGACTTAGAAGAAGAAGAAGAACCTCATAGTTGAACGATTTAGACAGACAACAGAGTCACTTTTCAGAGCAGAAGTCGGCAAAGTGATCATAGCCAACATGATCCTCGTCATTCGTCAACGAATAGGGCACCTTACGAAGATGTGAAGTACACTTGCATCAATTCTAGCAACATTTAACATTGAAATGAAAGCAACCATCTAGTATTTTGGGCGATATTATATGTTTCACGCTAAATCAATACTTTTATTGAGTTATATAATGTAATGATATCGGCTTCTTGCCATCTCCGGTTTCATACATGATAATAGGATTACATTTTTTTTTAATCTTCCTGATCTCAAAAAATACTAAAGTGTGAGTCTCTTAGTTTTGTTTGGCGAAATTCATTGAAATTTCTGGTTTATTTTTCTTTAAAGTGCTCACAATAGAAAGCCTTTTCTCATTAAATCAAAATCCATTAACCAATTTATTGCAGTATTATGAATCTATTATATAAGTCTAAGGACAACATTTTTGGGTTATTGATGATATATTTAGCTTGCTGTTTTTGTGTCGACCATGAAAAATTTTGTAACACCATGTATTGTTGGTTTTGGTGGAACATATCGTTTAAAACTACAGTGTCTTCTAAATCCTACCAACATTTTATCAATCGTCACGTTTTTTTCTTCTTTTTCCTTCTTTTAAGTAGGCCGTTCAACCTGGTTCTAACCGCACACAGTTGTAAGGTACTTTTTTCTCAGGCATCTAGTTTTTCGATTATTAGATAGAATATATTACAAAAAGAAGCGAAACCTCAACAGGCTCATTGCGATTCTACATTTGTCAATCCCATTGCCAGACGCGTCCCAAAAATCTTCCACATTTAATCGTTTACATTTATATCATCTTGTAGAGGAGCCCTATAACGCGTTTGCCTCAGTACTGTCAGTATACCTTTTTCTCGAGAATACCGGAAAGTCTTTACCGGTTTTTTTCAATAGGTGATTTGACACGTGTTCATTTTATTCTACAGACATCAAGCTTCAACGTCGTAGGTTATATTTTGTGAAAGTATCACTCATATCTTTATACCTCTTAATAAATGTCAAGTTATGTGTCTGAAAACGTGCATTTGCGGCATGCAGTACCTTTTTATTTAATCAAAAGAAAAAAGCCGCTGAAAGTCATGGTTTGCTAGTTGAAACATTCGGCGCGCATGCTCCAACCATAAAAATATGTGAGGCGTGGTTTTGACAATTCAAAAGTGATATTTTCGATGTGCAAGGCAACGAACGTTCTGGCAGACCGAAAAAGTTTGAAGATGCGAAACTGCAGGAGTTACTGGATGAAGACCCAACACAAACTCAAAAATAATTGGCAGAAGCGTTAAGTGTATATAATAAAAAGACTTTTCGGTACACCTGGTATTAGTAAACGTTAAAAGTGTGCTTATAATGGAATCTTCAAAAAGTAGTTTCCGTGTTTCCAGCATCTACTTTTCTTTCTTTGCTTTATGAATTATATTAAGCAACCATTTTATAATACATAAAGCGATTTTTACTTTTGTTGGGCAAGGGTATGCCATCCAGCGCCAAAATGTCATAACTTTCTCTTTTTTGGTTTGAAAGATCATACAGCAGGCTTTATCAATTCTTTTGCTTGGCCCCCATTAGAAACCTGAAATAGCATCAAGTATAAAAAATTAAAATTTGTTGCAACGGCAATCGCAATGTATCTGTGAGATACATGCCAAGCTTTAATAAGAAATATTACAACAGAAGGAAAAAGAATAACTTAATTATCTTTAACAAAAAACGGCACGTGTTGAACTAAAGCCGGAAATGTACTGGTTTCTGGTTTTTGGTATAGAATCTTTACAATCAAATATTTCATAAATAGGGTCTGATAAATTTTCCGTTATTTCCAATTTTTTTTGTTCTTGTGTTAATAGAGCAAATGTGTTGTTGCTAAATGAAAATAAACCAACTTTGGAACTTTTACTATATGAATTCCAATTCGGTTGCAAAACAACAGAAACGTATAAAAATGTTTACAAGTTACCAAAGACCACAGTATGGTAAAAGTGTGATTTCAAAAATTTAAATGTGGTAACTTAGTACACTGGATTCGAGAACCTTATTTTATGCTGCTTAAGGTGATTTAACTACAAGTTATAAGGTAAATTTGAGGATAACAAATCAACTAAGCATTGCAGCATCATCTCACTTGGGAAAGAGAAGAAAATAGAGTTGTGTGACTTAAGAGTTGAAGTTTATAGCTACATTCCTAAAAATTCTGATAATCAATTCAGGTAAGAACCAATTTGAAAACGCTATCTGAAGCATGACAAACTTGTTGTTCCAAATTATCTTAACATGACTCTAAGAAGCCAGAAGCAGGAAACTCGGTGCAATTGAACTCTTGTCTCGCCTTACCAATAGCCTTAGTCTTTCAGCATCATATTACTACTGATTTCTAAAAAAAAAATTTCTTCCTGGCAAGTAGTTTGAAAAAATGAGAAAGTAGAAACTAAGCTGCGAAACTGCCTTGCTTCTAAAAAAAGGGGTACGATACAAGTATAGGATAATAGATAGTCATATATTATAAATAAAAAATGATGTTATAATTCTTTGTGGCACACCATATTCTTTGGTAATTCTTTACTGTAAGGTCAAAGCATATCCACCTGAATTGAATATTGATGCATAATATTAATAATGCAATAAAATTAATTTGTTATGTATTATTTGTATTTATTATTGTTTATAGTTTCCACAACAGAAGTACTAGTCACAAAGTATTGCTTTAATTCTGAATAGAAAACCACTCAATAACTTTGTGACAAAGGTACTACTACTGTGATAGAAATATTCTAAGTTTCGTTGAAATCTGTAAATGTTTCTATGCAATGTACTGTTCTTCATACAATTGTTGGTAAGCATATGCACAAATTGAGTTTCTAAAGTGGGAAAAATAATTAAATCGAAAGATTGTTCCCAAAACGTAAAAGAACGTAGCAAAAATTGCTAGTAGTTACTACATTCAAAAATTAAAAAAGTAGCTGAATCTGTATCTTAGATGTGTATTCACGAATCATTAAATTGCATAGCTTTATAGAAGAGCACAATTAATGGTTTTCAAAACAATGTAATATTTTACATTGCAGAAAAGCCAGTCATTGCATTTTTTAAAGAAACTAAATATGCCCAAATCAGTTATCTAGTCATATATCCAGTTACTTTACTAAAACAAATCGTTATAAAGAAAACCACACATTTTTTACTGCCTTACCTGCAGACATCATTAAATTGCTTCAAACCGAACAGAAGCAATCCACCGGTTGTAGTAGGTTAATCAAAAAAAAACTGTAGTTTTCACCAACTATATATAAAAAACGATTGGATGCTGTAAGAAAACTCATAATCGGTACAACAGAATAGACAAGAAAAGAGAACATTCCCTCTCAAAAATAAGAAACTGTTGCAAAGAATTGATGCCAAGACAAACCATTTGGTAAATCATGACCTATTAGCAGCTAATAAAAAAGACAAGAAACATTGCTACGAATTGGGCTTGGAGGACGAAAATAAAGACGCTGTAAGGTTTTTTGTAATAAGCTCTTTCCTAAATGAGTAAGTAAAAAAGGGATTTATTTAATTCTTAGAGAGCACAAATTGGAGATATAAACTGTGCAGTATAGCTGAGGAATGTACTTCTTTTCTGCATAACGTTTAGAACACTTTAACATAAATTATGATATTAATCATATTATATCACACCAGTTGTTTCTCGAAATGAATATTTCCAAAGCAATGTTTTGGAAAATTAACATATAAAGCATATCGTACAATAGAAAACTAAGCAAATATTCCAGAATTTTACTTGCTTTTGTGAATATAAATAAACCAATAACTTCCCCATTTTTGCCATCATTCCTTTATATCAAACTCAGTCTGTAATATAGCAAATAAGTTTTAGATTATTCATTTTCTAAAATATTTAACCATAAAGCTGCAGGTGCTTCAATTTTTCTCATTAATAGAAATTGCATAATTAGAAACAATACCTTACGTGTATTTAAATATGCCCACCAAATTATGAATTATTCTTTTTATTTATTGAAAGATGAAAAATCAGGTTAATACCAAAGCATTTTTTTATATTTATTATTAATATATGATAATATAAGACAAAAGTAAAGAAACAATTGCATGATATTGAATTGTGGGTTAAAAATTAACCTTTTGATGTTACTTTTATAGAACATAACAAGTATCAACAATCGTTTTGTATTAAATTTATTCTGTTAAATTAAATAACTTAAAAGAACATGATACTGTACAAAAAAGTTATGTATAGCTTATTATCGGAAAAATAGTTGATGTGTAATTCACTGTGATGTTTTATTTTTCATTATTTTATTGTTCATCTGTTTCTATCATTTTCGTTTTTACAGAATATAATATTGTAATTTCGATTGACAATAAGACAAAAAAGTAATTTTATTTCTAAATTCTTATTAGTTTGTAAACTAAGTTTAAATAAATCACAAGTTCTCATTATCAAAAGTATATGAGTTTGTTATAGTACGTGTATTAATCTTAAAATTATGTAAAAGATGAAAACGACCCCCATACCAGTTATCGGTGGATATCGTTTGTGCTTTTATTATTTTTCTAGTCAAGTTTTACATTTCCAGTCTTGCAATCAAAACGATTGCAAAAAAGAGTGTATAGGTGTTCACATAACAGTAAACTATTATTTTATCCATGTTGTTAACTTAGTTGTTGAGGAGAAAATTTGAAATTACAAGCGAAATAGATAATTGGTTTGGAAATCGTCTGTTTTTAGAGGAGTTATGAATGACAGTTAAACTGTTATAGCTACCCGAAAAACTGAACAGAGTTACCCAGGTACATTCAAAATGACATAAAAATTATTCTAGAAACCGAAGATGTAAAGGAGCCCATTGGATCTGCTTTGCAATACTTGTAAAATTAACAATGACTAACTTCCTATCGATGTTTCGTGATATTTTTTCAATCTATTAGTGGTTGTAAAAGGCTTTTCTAACGGATTCAATAAGCGAATTAAGAATATTATAAGAAGAATTAGTAAATTTTAGTGATAATTACAGCTTTCTTAAATTCTGGGATTAGTTGAACGAATTCACTTAACTGTGTTCGAGACGGTACGGTAACTTGAACACACTAATAAACGAAAAGCTCTCGGATACGACCTCATAGTAGGAGAACTATTACACCACCTCCCACGCAAGGCAAAAGTACTTATCACCACCATCTATAATAGTATACTACGCTTGACCTACTTTCCGATGCAAGGGAAGCTCCCTCAAATTATAATGATTGCTAAGCTTAGAAAACCATTTCACCAATCCTCTTCCTATCGACCAATAAGTCTCCTTTCTCTCCTATACAAGACATTTGAAAGACTGTTACTTAAACGAATCATAGATACAGTTGACCTCTACCAGATCATACTTTTCTATCAGTTCGGTTTCCGCGAGCACCACTCGACGATACATCAAGGTCACCGAATCGTCACTCACATAATGGAGTGCCTTGAAACCAAAAAGGTCTGTACGACTGCACTCCTAGACATAAAGCAGGCGTTCGATAAGTTATAGCACCAGGGGCTGTTGTACAAAATTAAACTTCACTTTCCAAGCCAGCTCTATTTTGTATTCAAATCATACCTTGCTGACTGGCTAATCCGAGACAAAATCAACAACACGGTCTCTGACTACTACCACATTACATCAGGAGTCTCGCAAGGTAGTGTACTGGGGCAACTCCTCTACCTACTTTACACTTCCGACCTGCCAACCACAAACGACATAGTGATTGACCCATTCGCGGACGACACGGCTATCCTAACAGCTAGTGAAAAACCGCAGGTTACAACCGATCGCCTTCGGCACCATCTGGACCTACTACAGGACTGGAGGACAATAATTGTATGGTATCAATTAACATTGGAAAATCCGCCAAAATAACTTTTACCACCAGACGAGCAATCTGTCCACAAGCCAGATTCAATGACACCCCCCTTCCCCTGAAAACTGAAGTAAAATACTTAGCGTTGCATCTCGACGCAAAACCCACTTGGAGCACCCATATTCAAGCCAAAAGAAAAGAACTCGACCTAAAACTCAAGAAAATGTACTGGTTGCTGAGGCCCCCCTCAAAAGGCCATATTAAAACCCATATGGACCTATGGGGTACAACTTTGGAGCTGCACAAAGGCCTCTCACATCAAAAAATTACAGCGGTTCCAATCTAAAATTCTCCGCTTGATTACTAACGCGCCTTGGTTACATTCGGAACGATACCCTCCACACGGATCTGAACATTCCAACTGAAATCCACAAACTTGGCACCACCTACCACCACTAGCTCGTAGGGCACGAAAACATCGATCAGCTGTCCAACCCACTTGAAATTGTCCACAGACTCTAGGAAGTCCACAACCATAACATTTATTATTCGGGAGAATAGCGCTCGCTATATCTCCCCACATGACATGTAATATTCTACCATTTACTTATTACTCAATTAAAGTATGAAATAAAATGAAAAAAATTCCTTGAGTTGAACTAAAATTCTTCGATTTGTTTAAAACTTTAAAAATAATTGCCGTTATACTAAAGGGTCCTTTAGAAAACCTTCTTCGATGTTAAGTGTTTCAGAAAAAAAAATTTAGTTCAAGATTGCTCGTTGATATGCTCGAAAAGTAACTCAAAACAGGTGCACACCAGACGCTCAGCAATAGCACCAAGGTTGCGAAAGAAAAGGAGCTTAAGATTTATTACACAATATTTTTTTAGATATTTATGAGCATAAATAAGTATAATTTATCCACCATATTTATAACAAATCAGTTCAGTTGTTATACTTCATTCACCAAATAAAGCTTTTGCAAATTTTCAGATGTCAGCTCGTTTTGGCTAACTAAAAGCACAACGACACAGTACTTATTGTGAAAGTAACAGTTCACTAACAGCAACAGTCCGAACGCTGAAGAATATACAGCAAATATGTGCAAATTTGTATCCCTTACTTTTAATCAAAAATTTTTAAATTTGTTAATAAATTTCCAATATGATAATATACTGTCACCCCTAATAACATAACTAAGACAAAAAGGTTATCACATTTGGTTCATATGAGTTAAAAATGAGTAAAAAGTCTAAATTCAAAATTGCTAGGGCTGGAATTTACCAATAACCACGAATGACTAATTTAATTTTAAATAAATAAACTTCGCCAACTTTCAACTGCAATGATGCAAACCAAAAAAGGACTTTCACTCTATATTCAGTATACATCTAGTAAAATGTTGCATCCGTTGTTACTTAAAAATCATCTCAAAGAGTCTTCTCACAACAATAACATTATTGTTTAATTAAACGCGTTAGAAAATTTTATTTGCAAGATTTTGTGGAGCAGCTGAACAATTTTTGTGGTAGGTTGCAGCTTTTGGCTTTTTAAAAGTCTATTTTAGTTACCTCGAGCATTCAATATATAATTTGACGGGTTTTTTTTCATTGCGGATGTATAAATGTTTAGAATAAATTAAAGTATAAAACCCAATATTTTCTTTTGTTAATGATTATCTCTCTTAAGTAAATTTTCTGAAAAAACATATTATTCTAATATTAACGTTTTATTAATAACAAAATTTTAATCAATAGTTTTCAGAAGTTTAAGCTCATCAAAAACAATGGCTGGCATAATCAGGGTAACATCAATTTAAAATAAAGAGAAAAGCATGGAAAAGGATCAACAAGACGTACCAAAACTCACGTGAAAGTTGGCTTATATACAAATATATTAAAGCGTCCAAAAATTATTGGAACTCCCTCTTGTCGTGTGAATGTGGACTACAGTGCCACGTGAAGCTACTAGATGACATTAGAACGCACAGAAGGAATAATAATGAAACATTCGTGCAGTGTTGAGAATGCATTTGTGGACAAAGCGAAAAAATGCGAAGGCAGATCATCAGTGACTACTTCGGACATCAATGCAAGATTAGCAGCCATGTGTAGTAACACACTGTTGAATCACATAACTGTATTTTTCTAAATATCAAAGTTCAAAAAAAGACAAGGACAAACAATGATCTGTGCACAATGGGTTTCTCATCTTCTGTTATCAGAAGAAGAAGCATGAAAAGGTATGCCAACAGTTACTGCAACTATACTGGATTTAGACTTGCCGGAAAATATTAAAACTTTCCTTCCGAAGAAGCAATGATATAATTTTTTAGTTTACAGCAAATAATAATTTTTTTTGTTCAGAATTTTGCTGATAGATGGAGAATTATAAGTGAGTGATATTGCAAGTCATGACAATCGACAGGCACATGTCAGTTACTACATCATTGACACCCTGCAGCTTCTTGGATGCACCATGATGTCTTACGCACCATATTTACCGGATTTTGTGCCAAGCAACTCCGCACAATGAGACAGTGCGTGGTAAAAAATTCTAATCCAATAACAATCTTTATTCGGGTTTTTTCAAAGAATGGTTTTTAGTAGCTTTTCGGGCGTTGTTAAAACCTCATAGACACAAGTTATTAGATCAAATAATGGACACACTTGTGAAAAGTGAAACAAAGTTTCACTGGGCACTACATAAATCAACCTTCTCTTGTTTTTCAGATAGTATACTCTGTGCACTAATAGTAGAGTGAAATAGTGTAGTTGTGGACGTTGTGAAAGTGTGGTGAGTGACCTGTATGTCTGACCTGACGAATTTTTAAACAGATCTAATTGATGGTGCCCGTCTAGGTAGGTTATCTGTTGGTAAAACAGCGATGTTATGCGGTGTAATATAAGAGACGGTCTTGAAAGCCATGACCGCATATACAGTGCACGACAAAACAGAGTTGACAAAGCATAATATTGGTCGAAAGACCATAGAAACCCTTGGGCTTTAAATCGTATTGTTACGCGCAGAAGAAAACAACAACCGGGAAAGTCACAATAGGAGTTATGCAGCATCTAAGTATTATCCAAAACAATAAGGCGGGAACTGTATAAAATAAGTATTTATGGGCGTGTTGCTATTCCTAAACCTCTAATAGCAGACACAAATGTTCAAAGACGACGTGCTTGGTGCAATGTCCACAAAAACTGGACGCTGGAGGACTGGAAACGTGTCGTTTGGCCGGACAAGTGATCCTCTGTCTTATTCCCCGCCACTGGACGCTTGTTTGTCTGACGAATACTCTCTGAAGTATACTACATGGACTGTTTCCGCTCAACTATTAAAGATGGTGGCGATTCTATTATGGTCTCTATTATAGCCCCCTCCTTTAAACTACATGGACGAGTCACAGCAGCAGTGTATACAAAACTCTTGAATAACCACCCAATGGTACAAACTTTGTTTGTTCCAGAATGATAATGCCCCTATTCACATCGCTGGTTCCATTCAAGAATGGTTCCAAGAGCATGCTGATGAGGCTGAGCATTCCACTCACCACTATTTAGGACTTGTATCGGTCTATTCCGATTTCAAAATTTAAGCTGTATTGCGTACTAAAGGTGGACCAACACAGTATTATACAAGATGTCAAACTTTCACAAATGTTTCCATTTCTTTGTCTAATTCCTGTATATTCTTCTAATAAAAAATGTGCTCACTTTTTCTTAATAAAAGATTAGTGACGATAAAACAATTTTTTTGAACGACTCAAGTAAAGAGGCTGTTTAGGCATGGGTTAAAAATAAAGCACTATGTACTTCAAGAGTTGTAATATAAATAAAGTATTAAATCCCTCAAATTTTGGGGACTCATATTAAGTGAATTGTAAACCACTCATACGTCAAAAATGCTCTATAAACATATCTTGGAGAATGCTGGAAAAAGGTTATTCTTTCTCAGTTTTATATGCAGCACAACACAAATTAACATTTCTCGGCTCCGTTAACTTGACATTAGCATTTCCTTCTGTTGAAGATGTACTGCCATGCATTTCTCAAGGCTCCCGCCATACACGACCATACATGCGGCTGATAATGGCTTTTTAAACGCGCCTAATTGCGGCCATTCTGCTTGCCGTAACGCGGTTCTCAAAATTTAGCGCGGCCCTGATTGCTAATGTCAATGCAGAGTGGAAGTGGGAACGTTAGGTGTTGCTAATTTCCTCGGTTATTAAAATAAACAAACGGCCGCATTGTGCCGGCAGCCGCCTACAGACGAAATGCCACGCAAGCCGCGCGAACAATCCTGCCCGGGCCCATGGTTCACATCGGAGTCGCGTTTAAGTAGGTTCTAATAATTAATTATTCGCGTTGCGCACATGCATTTGCTCACGCTTATGATAAATGGAAGCATTGTGCAATGACTACACTGAAAGAGCAATTCTGCGATGTTAGAACAATGCCCATAAAAGATTGTACTATGTCCCGTAAACACGAGTACTCCTATCTGCTGCGGCCGCGCCGACATTCCACCAAAATGTGGGAATCGCTTCTACTTTGATTCTTTAGTAGATTAGGAATCTTAAAACTGTGACCACCAATTTTTTGTGGTTAAAAATTGTTGGATAACAATTTAAAAAATATGTAGTTTGACCTTGATTATTTGATAGATAAGGAAGGAGAATGTGATGTACATGGTCATAGAGGTAAATTCGAAATTCTTATAGGTTGCATTGCAGAAAAGCCGAAAGTCCATTTTATGGGCAGGGTAGATTCACATAATCAACAACCTATGATTGTCAACAAAATGAGCCGACAAAAATCATTGTGTGGTTTGGCAAAAAAAGACTCAGGAAGAGGTAACTGCTGATAAGCCAACTTACAGCAAGCGCTCTGGTCGCAACAGAAATGATAAATTTGTTCGAAAATTGAAAGAGAAGGCCAATCAGGATTGGGCTAAGTATGATTGCCTGGAAAAAAATGGGTGTGGCGAGATCGACGGTTAGTTTAGCAGTACACCAGAGAACCTACACTACAAATATTTTGTCTTGAGTAACAGGCAACTGACTGATAAAAACAAAATGGACGGAAAGTCAAAGGTCTAAACACTACAACATTACTTCCCTTTGGGACGAAAAAAATTTTATCTAAGACAGCAAGATAAACTGCCAAAAAAGTTGTTAGATCTGCCAATATGCTCCTGAAGCGCCTACCGTCATTCATACAAAGTTTTACGTCTCTGTGATGATTCTGGCTCTTATAAAAAACAAATAGAATACCATGGCACCCCATTTTTTTGGGGAAGGCCTGAAGGAGACCTCCAACAGCGTACTGGAGACAGTTATCGAGCCCTGGAGAGAAGAAGTGGCTCTATCTCAAAAGGCAAAGCAAACTTATACATGCATATACAACAGTTTGCATTACCACTGGTCGCTTCACTTGTGGCCACCGTCCAGCCTCAACTTCAATCCTCTTCACTACTACGTATGGGGTATCGTGAAGGCGAAGGTCAATGAGAGGTAGTATATCATCAAATATAGCTTAAGCTATATCATGATGGTAATTACACATATGGATAAGATGGAAGTTGTATTGGCCTGCAACAAATATAAGTCTTGGTTCGAAAAGTTCGTAATCACTGATGGGGGCGACATGTAATAATATGATGATTTTTAATACTATTTACTTGTATTAAATTTTATGTAAATAAATTTGAATTATTATTAATTTTATATTTATTTATCGGATTTACCTTGACAGCTCTGTATTTTTTGGGCATTTGAAAACAAACATTACACTATAAAAGGCTTTCTAAATATAATGCAGGCTTTCGATAAGGTCTGAATCGAAAAATTAAAATACAAACTGCTGCCCTTACTCCCACTTCCAGACACTACCTAACAGTTACAATTTTTTCCTTTTTTGGTGATGGCACTTTCTCGGTTGCCTTAAACAGCGCCATCTCAAACAAAAATTATATTTAGGCTGGAGTTGTTAGTATATTTAGGTCCACATTATTTAATAAATACACGTCTGACATGGCCAATCTTTGGTTAAGTAAAACAGCGTTACTTGTGGACGCCCACCACAAAGATCTTAACTCAGCAATCGCTAAATAATCCATTTAAGTGGTTTAATAAGTGGCAGATTAATCGTAAATCCTTAAAATACGTATGTTGACTGCACGCCGATTATATAAAATTATGAAATCGAAATAGTTAAATACATAAGGCTTTAATTATAAGAAAAGTTAACCCAGACTTTAATAACCTTATCAACAAGAGATTGTCTCTACATATAAATTGTACAGTTCTATTTTATAAAACTCTTCTCTGGATCATTTTAACTTATGCCTATTTCGTTTTGAAGTATAACTTCAAGAACTAACCTCAAGAAGCTACAAGTCTTCCAAACACAGTATGGTAAATTAGTACTCAACAAACTTACACTGATATAGAAATAAACACGGATTAAAAAGTTTATTAGAAAACCAACAACAAAATTCTTTCATGACATTGGTATCGGGGAAGTCATCCACCTCCACAATATCGGCCAGTACAACCTATGTATTTACCTAAAAGACTGCCTCTAAATTTACCAGCAGGTGCTGGTAAAAGTGTATACATAAGTCAATATAAATAAACTGTTAAAATGATTATGAGTGAAAGTTCACTGACTTTCAACGAAGGAAGTGCCTCATATAACAATCAGAACAAAGTAAGCAAATAATTCTAAGGTTAAAACCGTTTATAAAACCATATGATCTTGATCTAGTTAACCTTAATTAAAGACAATATACTGAGCTTATCTAAATTATTTTGATTTTTTTATCTTGTTTTGAGTCTTCCTAATTTTGTTTGTTGGTGTTTTTTTAAAGAATAATTTAAAATTATTATTCTACTTTGTAAAACCATAAAAGGGTAACTAGTCTAATAAGTAACTTGATTTGCTATTAAAGACCACAAACTGGAGTTTTGTGAGTAATTACTTTTTTGACATGGTTTATTCAAGGTTCAACGTTTATACAAGTTTATGGGCCTTTTCCGTGAGCTTCTTCAAGCTCTCCGAAATACTGAATTATGCTGAGTATCACCTTTTCTTTAATTACATTTTTATCTATCCAGAAAAGTTTTAAGTTTTGGGTATAGTGATAATCACAGATAGAGAAATTCAGCAAACATTAAATATTCTTTGAAGCAAAATAAAGTAAACGTGCTTAGTTAAAATGCACTTGAGCTTTGTTACAGGTAGCTCGTGCATTTTGCTCATCTGTTGCCCAACTATTTTGTGGACTTCGCCGACGATTTCTGGCAAACTGAAAGGCTAACGATTTTATAGAAAGGACCATGAGTAATGTTGCCAAAATTATTTTGTTGACTTCTTTCAAAAAAATTTTGAATCCCATATTCAAATCCTAATTTTATATATTTTATATTGTTATTCAAAGCTCTTGTGTTTTAGCAACTGCTGAACGATAAATTAGTATAAGAGTCTCAAGGATTCCACGCGTACAATTGTCAGATTACTCACCAAAATATTTAATGAATGTAGTTCATTCTATATTTTCGAAGTTAGCAGCTGAAAAAGTGCGATTTCAGTCTTTAATATTCTTGATCTTGGATAAACCTTTAAAAATTCAAATCAAAGTTTCTATCAAACAAAACCGTGGTAACACCGTTGAATCTATGTAAAACCAGTAAGGCATTTTGCCAGTTTCAAATCGGTGCTTTTTTTTGGCCTGTTAAGCCAATTTAGATAATGAACATAGTTCATCCCTTATGTGCTTATTATAAATAAAAATAGCGTGACACTTCCGTAGATTAAATTTGCACAGTTACATACATTTTTCTGGATTTCAAAGGGGCCATTTGATTACACTCATATGTCTTTATGTTGCACTTTAATTAAAACTCCAGAAAACACCGAGATACCATGATCGAATTCAAACACCTGTTAGGTCACAAATATAAAACTATAAAACAATCACCCAAATAAATCAATCCGTGGTATCATTGCCTCTATACCGAATTGTGTCATTCAATCTTTAATAACTGCAAAAGTGAGTCGGTGATTCTGCTTTTACCCGATACAACTGTAAAATTTGCATAAAAAACATCTTAAAACGTTTTACACTTTTGTATAATAACGGCCCATTATTCTATTCAAAATTTGTATGTACAAAAGTGAATTAAATATATAAAAAATTCCTTAATTTATCATTATAAAAACACAAACATATAAGTTATGTTTATTCATAACCTTCTGTCTTGGAAACACAGATAGTTGTGACACCACCCCATAGCATGATCGCTTCTACAACCCATTGTCGTCTAATCTCTGTCCTCCAAGTACTTTTAGTAATGAAAATAATGAGCAGGCAATAAATCCGGACTATTGGAAGAGTGTTCCAATATAGTCCAGAATAAACTAATATTTTGTCGAGTTTGGGCAGCTGTATGGGGATAAAAGTTGTTATGAAGCGTTCTTGAAAAGGCAATGAACAATACAAATTTTCTCCTCCGTCACGCTGGTCACCAGGCGACGTCGGTGCAACTGCTTCCTGTCTTTTAGAATATTGTTTATGCCACGCGTATACTTGAGTCTTCTTAAAACTGATGTTCTAGAACATTTGACAATAAAACTGTAGTTCAAACTCTTGCAAAACCAATTTTAAGTAACATCCTTAGATGCAAGACTATCTATGCGTATGTTGAGCGGCAAAAGTTATTTGAGTTAAAAAATCGATGATTAAATATTTTTGTACTTTTATTTATTTCTTAGATGGTGTGTTTAAAGTAACTTAAAACATATGTGTAGCTATCGGTTACATGTATTTAATTTTTGCTCTAACCTTAAATAAATAACTTTAGATGAAAATATGGGAAAAAGTACCCAAGATCTCAAATCTTATTTCAATTTCTTATGTTTCTGTCACTTAGATCCTCTTACACCCCTCCTCTCAATTTTTTTCTAAGTTTTCTCCCTTTTCTCTACTTCCACTTTAACTATTCTTTCGCTTCTCATTATTTTTATATGGCCTAGTTTCTGTAACGTCGTTAATATCACTTAATTCATTTTTGCTCTATATAAATCATATATCTTTTCGTTACTTCTTCTTACATAATTTTCTTCCAGTATTCTTCCTTCTATTAGTCTTTTTATTATTTTTTGTTCCCATCTCGATAATATTTCTTTTAGAATTTTTACAGCTATCAGTATGATTTTACAGATTCTAAATTTAGTATTCCTTTTGTATTAAATGCATTTTTGTTGGCTCCTATTATTGTTAAATTTGTTTGTATTTAATGTTTCCAGGTACTCCGACTCTTCTATTTTTCAAATTCCACACTCTTTGTCTATTCGCTACCTCTATCTTTCATAAGATTTAGGTGGGTTTTATTAAAACGACCAACCAATGCTCATTTAAGTTTCTTTTAAATGTGAAGAATTCTCGGGTCATTTTTTATTAACAAAAATTTAGCAATTTGGTGCCTATTCTTAGTGCTTTCCTTTTTGTAGATCTGCTGCGTGATCAATATGTAACAATCATGATAGCTACTACTTAACCAATTAATAAGTATAAAATAAAAATATTCACTTTAAAGTAAAGTCCTCTAGGAAGCTGTTCAATTTGAATCTCACAATTGTTGTGGTAGAACTTGACCAATTTACCAGTTTGCATTTAACCCAACCGAACAAACTGTTTTGTTACCTCAGCAAGCAATGGTCCAATCTGTTTCAGACAAAAGCCTGTTTTCAACTTTCATTTGATGTTTGATTGTTAAAATAGGAACGGAGTCCAACAAGCTAAGGCTCGCCCAGTGTAATTAAGTTGTTCTATAAAGATCATCGAGCACTTTAGAAAGCTGTTTAATTGGAATCTTGCAATTGTTGAGGTAAAACTTTACAAAAGTGAATATAGAAACAAAAATTAATACTAACAACTATATTATCTTAGCAAGAAACGGCTTCAACAATTCAACTATAGCATATCTGTTTGAATAGGCCAACGAAAATAAAGAATACAAGTGAATGGTTATTTTAGTGCTTTTGACCTATCAACTTGATGTAGCCACACAACAATTATAAAACCAAAATGATACACTGGTAGACAGTGCCTTCTGTGGTTAAATAAAAAGCATCAGTTCTATCTATGATGCAACTTATCTTTATTGCTAAAAAAATTAGAAAAATGACAGTGTTATATATTCAGTTCAGGCTATCAAAATGCTTAATTTTTTGAGTTGATTAAGGTGAACAAACCATAATTTGCTTGTTACAATTATAATCTTGCAAAATGAAAGGCAATACTTAACATTCAAAAAAATTTTGAAGAAGAATGGCATCTTTATTGTCACCAAGAATTAATTGACGGTGAATTTGCATTGTTATTAATTTTTGCCCAAAATTAAAATACATCTATAATGGAAAAGTGATAAAAGTCAGATATATTATTCATGGTATGCTGGAGAAGGAGGCGTTAGAAATAAAGTTCTTAAAAATGATATTCAGGATTATACAACAAACGGCATAGTATAAACGGCAAAGTATAATTTTCTATAGGTAAATGACAATAATGAAGATCTTTAGCTTTAATTAATGCAGCAATTTTTTATCAATTTACATTACTATAACAACCAAAAGTTTTTATTGCTAGTTTTTGCACAATTTAAGGGAGATGCAATAAAAATGTACAACTTTTAGTATAACTGCACTATACGTTTTCAAAAAAATATATAACAATTATTACATCCATTTGTAATCACAATGTTAAATTAATCGAAACAATTTAGATGTGAAAGTATAACAATTGAGTTATATTAATGCCTTGCTTAAGCATCGTTACTCACACAGAAATAAAATGTGCCATGTTTTCTCACCGTCTACTTTAAAGTTTGGTGACATTGCATGGTTAACAGTATCAAACGAGGCAAACCTAGCTGATCGTAACATCGCTAGCTTACATTAAAGTGTTATGATAAATTGTATAAGCAAATTGAAGGCACTTTCAAATGGTTATACTTCTGCAAAGATCTAAAATACTGTTTTTTTTTTATTTATACATCAATGAATATAAATTATCGCTATTTACTTGTGATTCAGTAAATAAAAACACTAAACTCTGTAGGCGTTTGTCTAAGGTTATATCTATATATTAATTATTTACCCCAATTAAAAATAATTTTAGGAAACTCCATAAAGCAGTTTAAACTGCCAAACTAAATAAATGTAGTCACTTATAAGTAAATTTATTTTTCTATGCTACATTATGAAGACGATAAGATTAAGGGCGTCAAAGTTAGGAATATAGTAGTGCAGTAATAAGATATTATTACAAATTGTGTTAGTTCGTTGAATAACTTATAATTATGATTATAACTAGAAGTTTCTAATAGTAAATTCGTTGTTATATATTTATGTAGAAAAAACATTTGGGAAATGTCTTCCAAACGAAATAGCAAAAATAGAATTAATTCACGTTCTTATTTACAATACATGACGATACCATATGGAATATATAGTAAAAATTTAATAGGTTAAGGTATGCTAAAAAATATTTGCCCCTACTTTATAAGTGCTAAAAAAAGAAAACTTAAAAATAAAAGTAAAAATTAGTAAATATACTGGTACCTTATGAAATTTCACAGAAAAATAATGAAACTGGTAGTAGTGCGTAAAACCGACAATGCTGCTATCTCCCCTTTATTTAGAAAAATCCCTACCAAAGACTCGCTCAAGTTTGAACTTGATGTAGTTGCTATAGGATTGTTGAGAGCGTCCTAAGTAAAGTAAAGTTACGAAAATGGACCGTCAAAAGTTTTAACAAAAGTGTGCCATCAAATTTTGTGTAGAGGTTGGTAAATCCGCCACAGTGACTTATGAAAAGTGGATAAAAGTTTGTGGAGAACTTTCTCTATGCAAAACTTAAGGATTCAGATGTGGTAAAGCCTTTTTAGAGACCAAGAAGAAGTGGTAGATAAACTTCAATCTTAAAAGTGGACAATAATGTGAAAAAGTGCCGTTGAACCTCAACATCGAGTGATGTTCAAAATAATAGTAGAGAGTTAAGTTTGAGCCGGTCCATCCTACAGGATGTAAACATGAGAAAAGTGTGCACCAAGATGGTTTCAAAAAACTCCACTGCTGCGCCAAAAAGATAATCGGAATGACATATGTTTGATCTTTTATGTTTCAAGACAAAGCGCCAAACTCTGTCCGTGTCAAGAATTGCTAATGAGGAAATTATTTGGTTTGTGGCAACTAGGGAATCGTCTGCAAAGCATTTGTGCCACCAAGGTGAACTAACAACCAAACTTTTTATATGAAAGCCTTTAAACGGCGCAAAAAAGCATTGCATACATTTGGATGCTACATCACTACAACGTCTCTTATTACAAGCCTGTCCACATTAAATCAACTTTTTATTAGAAAAAAGTATTTCTTTGTTTTTCCAGATCCCGCATTCGCCCAATTTCTATTTGAAAGAGCGCTATTTTGCCACTGAATAATATCTAGAAGAACTAACGACCGAGTCTTTCAAAAATTGTTACAAATAATGGAAAAACACCTTTATTAGTGTGCCGCTTAAAAAAACTTCTTTTTTTTAAGAATAAAATTCATGATTAAGAGAAAAGCAATCTGATTGTTTTCTGTCAATTCTCGTATACAATAATCAGGTTGATTATGCCTGTTCAAGCTTTGAATTTTAATATAATCGTATACTAGGATTAGAGATGATTTTGAATATTGTTAAGAATAACTTGAACGCGAACTAAATTGCTTTTTTAACATTATTTGATGTGAACAAACAGCTGCGTCTTTTTCATTAAATATTACAGCTGTCAATACACTAACCGCTGACATTGGAAAACATTAAGCAATACAACTAATTATGGTTATCTACAACAAAAATCCTAGATGTGAACGTACTCAGAATATATGGAACATATAGACACATGCATATATTTAACCGTTAAATTGGTGCATCAGTTGGACTTTTCCGAGTGTGAGAGTGAGTATCTTGCTTCGACAAAATTTATAGAATAAATGTTTGTCTTTAGTTATGTATAAAAATTTAAAAGTTTGGAAGATATTAGCAGATAACAATTTATTTGGGTGTAATTATAACTTTATTTATTTATTTACTTATATCTATCATTTGTCGTTACAAGATATAATTGGAAATATCAACAAGAATTACGATTTGTCTCATTTACATTTGAACTAAAGCATTAATAAAATGATAACAAAAAATCTAAACCAAACCTATATAATAACCAAGCAACAGAATCTAAAAAATTACTTAATTTTGTATGTAACCATACAAATCATCATAAACAATCAAATTAACATTTTCCAACCAACAGTTTTTCCCACCCCTTCAAATCCAATAAAATCTGACCCTTGGAATCTGCCAGGACAACGACAGCTGACATCCAGACTAACAGCAGTTCCTGAAATGAACTATTCTACAGCTCTAGAAATTACCATTAATAAATGAATGGTAAGAGTCCAAACTTTGTATTTTATATTTTGAAATGTTTCAATCCATTCCAAGTGGCTTTTTCCAAAGTATTATTATCTAAGATTTTCATACAGCAACGCCAATATAAAACATTCTTCAAAAATTAGGAACAGATTTATATTCGACAGGGGCTACAATCTAGGGATCAAGACTATCTGCCACTATAGACCAAGAATTTTTCAAAGTGGTGTAAGAAAATAATTAGTCACTTAACAACTACGTACTGGTTGTCTAACTTAAATAGAATACCTGATGCTGTGAATTTATTTGTCACTAAAGGTATATCTTCAAGGCACTGTTTAGATCTCTTAGTTAGTTATTCACAATTAATTGTTACAACGAGCGCTTCTATTATCGACAAACAAAAATAACTCGATCACAACAGGCAGATAAATTAAGAAATGTACAGATGATATTTAACTGCCAATGCAAATTATTCAAACCTTTCTGAAAACAGAGGACAAAACAGTTTAAGTGGGTTAATCAGGGACTCAAAACAGTCATTATATAAAAAGAAAAATAAAACTTCCAACAAATATGCAAGCAATCGTTTCCCCTCCTCATATGGTGAGTACAAATTTAAATACTTTATTTTATTAACTCCTAAAGTCGGCAGCATATTTGCAAGAACAGTTTATGAAAAAGTGTTTGCAGATTATTTGTCAACTATATTTCAACTAAAAAGTGAGATTCTAAACTACCTACAGACCCACAGGCCTCTTTACAACTAAGCCGACCAAATCAGGTATTTCTACTTTAAACAATACAAAAGTGCAGGGTTATGACCATATTATCGCCAAATTCCTGAATGAATTGCCCTGCAAGGCAACAGTGGCTATCACATAAATATGTAATACCGCCATAAGGTTGCAGTTTCTTTCAATTCAATAGAAGTTTGACCAAATAATTATTATTCTAAAACAAGGTAAGCTTGCTTACAAAGTTAACTTACGTCGGCCAATAACTCTGTTGCACCTGTTATTTAAAGCACTGTGAAGCTTAATATTAAAGAAATCGGTACTCATAAAAGAAGATCAAGGATCCCTCAACATCAGTTATAATATTCCACTATAAAGCATATTTATAGAATAATTGATGTGACAGAACATAATTTCGAAGATAACATATAATGAACAGTGGCGTTACTTGATATAAACCAAGGTTTTGTACAAAATGAAATATTCATCTCATTAAATCTTACGCAAATAAAAGATACTAGCAGATAAAGAAATCTTACCTAATCTTCACCTAATGAATGTTTTTCAGGGTAGCGTCATTAACCCCACTCTATACTTACTTTTCACAGTTGACCTTCTACGTCTTAAGATGTGGTTACAGTTACACTGTTTTATTAGGAACATGCAAATATAGCTCCGTAAGTGGCGCATTAAAATAACTGAAACCAAATGAACTATCATAACTTACACCACAAAGCACGATGCTTCTCCTCTACACAGCATACAAATTCTAATTAAGGACGAAGATAAATATATAGGCACGAACCTGGATAGACAGCTCACATGGAGAGCCTATATAACAAAAAGAAAAGAACCCGACCTCACAATTAAAATGGATTGGCTCTGGGCCAAAGATTTATACTATTGATAAATAAAAAAAGTTAGGGTATAATAATAGTAATAATTCCAGTGCGGGCGTACGAGACTCAAAAGTGGAGCAGCAAAACCCTTGAACATTATGATACTACAAAGGCTTGTCTTTAACCAAACTCTCCATAATGACTTTAAGATTCTGTAAATTAGAGACGAAATCAACAAATACACAACTAACTAGTTAAACGGGATAAATAATCACCCAAATGTATTAATGCTCGCTTACTAGGCAATATAAACATCACCAGACGTTTAACTAGACATAAAAGTCTAAAATTTACTAACTTTACTA
The DNA here is from genome assembly GCA_036346155.1 of Sinelater perroti. NCBI lineage: Eukaryota > Metazoa > Arthropoda > Insecta > Coleoptera > Elateridae > Sinelater > Sinelater perroti. The sequence continues at coordinate 1,749,088 of JARFIY010000167.1, read as the reverse complement.
CCAAATAGGGATTGCCACTGGAAGTCTTTCCCTTTCATGTCAGTATATAATATAAGATCACTTTTTTGTTTGTTAGCCATTCGGCTAATTATAAATACGCAGCTATTAAAAAGTTGACATTTTTAATTTTTGGTACATACGTACACTTCAATATAATGTTTACATACGTTCGTACATCAATGAAAAATAAAAACAATGTTCATTTCATCTAAAAATTATTAAAAAATGTTTTGTCGCCTGGCTTTAGAATTAGTAAATATCTGGACTATGTCATCAAAAGGAAAAACCCTGTAGAAACTTTATCTGAATAAATAAAAGCGCAAGTTCCGTTATCTTTTTTAGTATAACGTTGATTTAAAGTAGTTTCTCATTCTCTTAAAAGATGAAAAGGATCGCACTCCCGTGCAGTTAGTAACTGCCACATTTAGAGAAATTCTTATAACGATATCAGTATTAGGAAGCATAGAGTCTACGTCCCACGTCCTAAATAATGTACTATCTTTGTGGTTATAATTGTGTTTTTGGTTTCATTACTTTTATTAATTCTTAAAAATTCTGTTAAATACACACATTTTTTAGGGAAAGTTTTATCTAAATTAGAAGCATATTTATGTATTCCTGTGCAGATTTTTCTTTCTCATACTAAGTTGAACTTTAGAGAATCAGTTGCAGCATTATATATTTTTATCATAAAATATTTCTGCCTAGGAAACTTTAATTTCTACTTTTGTTTTCACCAAAAAACAATTTATGGTTTCGTCTTTCTGTTTCGTCGTCTGTTTTATAGACGTTAGTTTCACATATCAATCTTTCTTTAATTATTAAACTTGAAAACTCATCTTTGTTTAAAAGAGTGTTTGTAAAAGCTACTAAATAATGTATAACTTTCTCTTCGAAGCCTTGTAGTATTGTTGATGACATTATTATAGCTCTGTCTTTTACAGTTATTAACATCAAGAACTAAAAATCTACGATCAACATTACAAATTTTGTCATCTCCCCGCCTTTGTGGCCACATCAAGAATCATTCAACAAGAATTTCCGTGGGTAGCACATCGCATACCACAAGAGTTGGTCTGTGTGTGGCATATTTAGTGCTAAGTCCATGATTATAAAATACTGCTTGCCATTTACAATATTTTGGAAATCTCTGTTTTAACTTAGTCAGCTAACTGTATAAAAAATTTATCGACAGTTGTGCTTAATAAGTACGACAAAACAGCTCTTCGTTTTTTCCCAATTTTGCTATATGTTTGACCATAAGAAGATCGAATTTTCAAATCAGTTCTACACAAAAGCCAAAAATGTCAACATTTCTTACAGAAGCTTCACAACTTCAGCAAGACTTCTCCTTGTACTTCTCTGATAATATTTCTTTTTTGAGTGATACACTGTTTTTTTTTCGGATTTTTTAAAATCAAAAATCGTTTTGTTGAATGCCATTGTAAGTCACCAAAGTTCATAATTTAATACACCACAATACCGCGTCATGGAGTGATATAATGGGGTCTACCTCTTTAAGAATATTTTCTGAGCTTTGTGAGCTTGAAGCCTTCCGTATCTGTACATTTGATGCACAAAATTTGGAATTAAAGTCGATAGTGACTATTGTGATTGCTGAATACTACGTGAGAAAAAAACGCCTAGCTTTGGTATTTTCTTGATTATAGCATTTTGCTGTTCAAGATGCTCTTAGGAACGTTTTTTAGATTATGCTCTACGTGTTGTCACTGTTCTGCCTTTATAATAAGTAAAATATAAATTGAACGACGATTCAATTCAAAACTGGACTTTATTCACAAGGACTTAATTGCTGCACAATAATTATAAACTGTAATATTAACGCGGCGTTAAATTGTTATTACAACAATACTATTTTTTTGCACCGCTGTTCACTGTATCACTTTCTCCATTCGACTGCCACAAATTCCAAAGTGATCCGCCTTATATGGTATTCAAACGCGCGTTTCTAGAAGGACTCAGGAGGTTCTGGAATTTGAACTCAAGGGCGCGGACGGTGATCGATCATTTTGTAAAGTTCCTGAATAATTTCTTTCTCATATATTGATTAATTTATTGTGTCGTGAGTGATGAAAGTATGGGTTCAAAGTTTAATAATTACCGACCTATTCAAAGTTCCTTTGATTGAGTTCACTTTCCGTTTATTCAACTCAAAATTTTGCGCTTCTCAAATCCCGGCACCTTAGCTTGCAGATTACTCAACCTAAAGGTTAATTAGGTTCTGGATAAATACGACAGGACCTTTAAATGTTATTGTAGCATAGAGTCGTGCAAAGATTCATGCGATATAAAGTAATTTTGTCAAAAAAATGATTGGGTAGTAGTCTAGGGCATCAACATGAGCTTTCCAAGAAAACATCGCTTTAGCCAATGAAACCAAAATAACGGCATAGTATGAACGCGCACATTCGCTGAATTTCCTGTGTTTCTAAGGTGTCCGTGATGACCTCCAGGATCATCTATGAAACCGTGAGATTCTTCAGGATAATCTTCGTCGATTGGAGACTGTTCCATTAATGTAAATGCACTGGATTCCGCCAAAGTTGATGCGCCAAATTTTTGATGCCGTTCATCGACGATTGTGCCAACTTCATCCCCTCGCATATCCTTTTCTCGTCCTGCTTTCTTCCTTAATTGGTAGCGCCGATACTTCTTCGCATTTCCGATCGGGTTTGCTTTAATTCGATCTGCGTTACGCATGCAATGCAACATTTTCAACTTCAACGTGTTCAGTTTTCTCAAATTTAATAGTACATAACCCAGAATAGCGCCACTAACAACTAGAGCCCAAATGTCAACCCCACCTGTACGTGTGGCAACTAACCTACCCGGTATACCCTGCCATATAACAAACGGGGCTTTAGCAACCCAGCATCGGGGGCACAACCTGATACCAGTTGTCCCGAGGTAACGGAGCCGGTGCGGCTGAGCTGATCACCCGCGCATTGCAAAATGATTTAAAGAAACACTATGAACCTCGGAACTGGACGGTCACAACAAAGACGACAGGAAAGAAATTAGAAAAAGAGGACAGACGCTAACACAAATCGGAACCCTTGCAAGGAATAGACAATCTTTCAGACAATGGCTCAAACCCCCAACACCGTGAGATACGATGGGAGAAGGGGAAGTAAGTAAAATAACCCTAAATAGCCTGAAATTGTCTGCAGTACTTGATTCTATACAAAATTGTCTTTTTTTTCTCAAACTACGCTACAAACAGTGATACACGCTCTCCAAGACCACTCGGCGTGCACTGACTTTTGTTACCCCTTTCTCTTGCCTCGTACAGGGGGGGGGGGTAATTTTGAATAGTTTGCTTATCGCTTTCAGCCTTCCTCTGTCGAACAGTGCCCTCCCCGTTGTCCTCCGTCCAGTAATCTTCGAATATTAGTCGTTTCAAACTCGACCGTCCTGATGTCGCTGATACTTTTGGAATGACACTCAATATTCGTACCGAACTTAAAGATGTACAAGATTTTTTCAATTTCTTCGATTTCTTAGTACCTTAGTATAGTGTGCATATGTCTCCGTGTGATTTTTTCGTAGATTTAAGCTCCCAAAACTGTGGTGCAACTGTAGCTCACCCGTCATGCGAAAGCACGAGCTTTGAAGTCTACGTATGAACTGAAAGTCTGCTAAACTAGCACTTGGCTGTTTTCGCGCTCGCTCCCTTTCCGCGGCGCTCCAGAAAGAGAGGGCCGACATCGCGATACGAAGCCGCGGGACCTTCGGATCTCCTGGGCGATAGAGTGAAATGTTAACCCGTGCGTTGCACATGCCATTGAGTTATCACATGTGCAGCGCCGCGGGCGCCAGCGCGCCGCGCAATTAACGAGCCCGTAAATTCGCACCTGGGGCGGAGGGCCGGCGGTGGCCGCCGCGTTCGATTTTTAATCCCGCCCGATGTTTATGGTTCGTTTAAAGTTAATCAAAGCGGGCCGCACTAATTTTCGTACATGACTACAGCTAATTTGCTCGGTAAAAAGGATATTAATTCCCGGTTTTTCTGGAGATGCGCGCCGCGCGCCGCCGGCCTGCGCCGTCATTTAGCGACAGGGCAAAAAGCTAATTTATGGTGGCGTGCCTGGGCCGCGCGTTCTAAAAATAATGATATTATTTAGATTTCCGTTAGGCCGCGACATGCCAAATAGCGACGTGCCGGCTTTCTGGGGGTGCGCGTAGCCGCCGGTCGCGGCGAATGTGCCGCAGATTTGCGAGCCGGATAACGTGTGAGCGATTAATTAGAAAAAGTAATACATATTTGTCATGCGAGCCGACTTTTCCCGTATTGCTATTGATTGGTCCGAAAGGGGAAAGGCCAAAGCATAAAAGCTACACAAAGTGACATTTCTACAGCACTAGACGCTGATCTATATGCTTAAAACCCCAATAGAAAGAAGCTGAAAGAGAAAATTTAGTTTTACATATACCTTTTGTATTTAAAAACATGGCAAGATTTGCTTGTCATCAGATAATTGGCGGAATGGGTGAGAGCTAACAGACGAATTCTATTTAAATTCAATTACCCAACGACCACGATCATGCAACCTTGACTGCTCACGATTCATTTAATAAGCTTCTTTATTTAACATCTCAATTGTTCCTAAATACAGTTTGACCTCGACGTTTCACATCAGTTTCGTCAGTAACAGCAGCTGTTGCAGTTTTAGTATGTGCAAATCAGTGTTTGAGCTTCTCTTATCATGTATATATATAAGCGAATTTATTTACAAGTCTTTATCTTGCGAATCTTCATCGGTTAAGTTTTGGCTTTCCATTGACTCGCATATTTCTTGATCCCAGCATCTAGGCAGTCGCCCTTTTCTTCCTTTGCTCGTATGGTTTCCAGTTCCAAATTATTTGTGGCTATCTATTTGTTGCCACTCTTCTAATATGACCATATCACTTTAATCTTTTATCCTAAATTTCCTCTATGGCAGTTTTTTCATTTTCATACTTTCTTCACTGTCCTCATTTCCGCCATGTTCCAATCGGATTTTCCTACAGCTTCTTCTTTCTTTGTTCCTTTTTGTTATTTCTCATTTTTTCTCACCCTATGTAAGAATCTCATAACAACCGTATTGTATATTCTCCTTTTCGTCTCTTTGTAGATTTGCTGTGATCACAATTTTGCAGTTTTATTTTTGTGTGGCTTTTAGGCTTGTATTGTTCTGTGTGTGATCTCTTTTTGACTATTACTTTCATCTGATACTACTGTACTTAAACGTTTATAATATTTACATGTTTTAATTACGTTTCCATCTATAAGCATGTTCCGAGCGTTTCCATTTGTAACCAGATATTTGGTTTTGTCAAAATTTATTGCCATTGCCCATTTTTATAGGATTTATGTAGTTTTCTGGTCATGTAATTAATGTAATGTTCATCAGCTGCCAGGACTATTTAATCGTCTACAAAAAGGAGCAAATAATTTCCATTAATACCAATTTCCGTTCTCCTGCCATTCTTTTAATACTTTATTTATATATTTTTTTAAAAGCGTCGGTGGTAGACAATACCTCTGTGGCAATCCTTTGGTAACATCAAATAATTGTGATACTCTGTTCCTTATTTTTATCACACTTTTCTGATTTTTATAAAATTTTGTAATCACGTCTATATATATATATATATATATATATATAAAGACGATCAATATTTCTTCATATTTCAAACTATTGAAGAATTCTAGATCTAGCAGCCACAAAACCGCATTGTTCTTCTGCAATATCAACTATACTTTTTACCCTTTGTTTAATTAGGTGTCCATACAATCTTTCTATTGACGATGTTACTGTAATACCTATATAATTGTGACACTGCTCTACTGGACTGATATAAGCTAATTTACATTCTGTGGGTATTTCTTCTTGTTCTATAAGACATCTCTTGAAAAGTTGCATTAGTAATTTAATCAGCTTACTAGGAGCGTTTTTTACTAATTCAATAGGAATACCTCCCGAACCTGATGCTTAATTATTTTTATGTTTTTAAGTTGTTTTTGACTAGAATGGTATGGACATATACAGAGACTAAACAGAAACAGATTAATGAAAAACGTAGCGGAAGCTAAAAGAACAAAGAAACGTAAAAGAGAAAGATTGAAACTCACATGGATGAAGTACATAGAAGAGATTGGAAAGGCAAAGGGAAAAACAATAGAAAAAAATGAATAAAATGACAAAGTACCGTAAAGGATGAAAGAAATGGTTAAAGGACACAGAACCTACAAATATCCAACACTCGTACGGTTATATAGGATACCAGAGAAAGAAAAAAAAAAGTTTTTTTGTACTTCTTTTCTTGTTGTTCTTTTTAATTCGTGTAAAATATAATTTGGGAAATCTTACATAGCTTGTTGTTTTATATACTCGTGTATAAGTTTTCCATAAGTAGGTTTTTGTAATATTCTTTCCATTTATTAATTTGTGTATTTATATTTTTGTAATTTTTTTGCCTAAGAGTTTTTAATGCTTAGCAGAACTCTCTAGTTATTGTTCCTTCTGTAGTATTTTCCACTTCTCTACATATACTATTTATACACATCTTCCTTTAATTTTATTATTCTTATGTACTTATTTCTGCCTTCTTGCTCTTGCGTTACCACCTAGTCTTATTACGCAAATTTTTGTGCTTATAAATCAGGCTGTTTCTAAGATTCAATGAGGAGCGTAAAGCTTCTTAATAATACACGAAGCGAGCTAATATACATTAAATTAGATGTGTTCGCTGGCTTTGGGGCATTATAAATTGTTATGATGGCAATAACAAATTTTTAGATTTTTTGAGTTATGAACGCAGTAGCTACATTTATCATTTAAAAATTTAATTACTATCCTTCTTGTCCTTCAATTCCTAAACATTTGCAAAAAGAAGTTCCAGTTAATCGAAAGGGTGGTTTAGAAGGTCTCGATCATAGATGTCAACACAACAGCCAAGTTTATCTTAAGTTAGTACTTCTTTTAAAAGTAAGCACTTGAAAGTTTAATTTTTATAGCTATTTAACCTAACATTGCTTTTGATACAATTTTAAATATCATGCAATCATTAAATTCTCCTTTAAAAAAAGTATTCATGCAAAGTTTAGATTATTTTATTGAGATTCTTCTTCTTCACATTTAATGATTAAAAAGTTTAAACATAATCGCATAATTCTTGAAAATGGTCACCGTTAGACGCGTCGGAAAAGTGCAACATTAGAAATTGTTAAACACATACACAATATGGTGTTGGATAATCGACGAATTAAAGTGCGTGAAATTGCTGAAGTTGTCGGCATTTCAAAAGAGTGAATAAGCTGCATATGAAAAAGCTTTGTGAAGATAGTTGCCGCGCTTGCCCATAGAAGAACAAAAACAATGCCTAAAGCGTTTTACAGAAAATAAAATTGATTTTGCTTGTCTATTTATTATCAAGCATCAAACCTGGATTCGCTATTACACATCGGAATCAAAACAGTGGATTGAAGCAGATTGTTCAGTTCTAAGGAAGACAAAGCTTGTTTCATTCGAAGGAAAGGTTTTGACATCAATATTTGGAGATGCTAAAGGCATTTTATTAATTAACAGCTTGAATATGGTAAAAAAATAACTAAAAAATATTACGCACGTCTTTTAACAACATTTAATAAGAAGATTTGTGAAAAACGATTTTATTTTAAGAAAGAAAATAATCGTCTTCCTTCAAAACACACAAAAATGTCTTAGAAATGGAAAAATTGAGAGATATACACTAAGAATTGTTAAAACATTTTGGTCATTCTCCAGGTTTTCCGAAAATTAAAACTCTTCCCCGCAGTCAACGTTTTTCTTCTACTTACGGAGCAATTGTAATTGTATTTTGCAAACTGAAAAAATCGACATTATTAATGTATTTCAGTTTCAGAGGATTATCTTGAAAAATAAAAATGTATCAGAAGGTTATGCATTTGTTTTCATTGTCGCGACGAGAATTTTCCAGAAAAAAATTTCTAGAATCTTTGTAATATAAGAATCCTTTTAAAAACTGGACTAATTTGCCCTAGATTCTATCAAAATCAAGAACAAATGAAATAATATAGAGATTGGATATTTTAAGATGATCCAACGTTAATAATTGAAAAACAACGTGAAATAATAAAATCAGATGTTAAGTCGGAAGAAAATTTAATATGCTCAACATGCATGTAGTTAAAATTCTTCAAGGTCTCACATTTAGAAGCTTAAGGCGGCATTAAAACAATGCTTCTTACCAGGCTGATGCAGTGCATTTTAAGAAAACATATTATGATTAAGGCATATTGCTCTGAGATTATAAGGTGTGCTTTCTGGCTATTTAATAATTCTAGAGATGATTCACATGGTGGTTGTCTTATATAAATATAAAATATTTACACTTAAAATAAATTACCCTTTAAAGTACTCATATTTTTGTTTTTGTCATGGTAAATACAATGAGAAATTTAGTAGAAGAAGCGCTAAATAGAAAATAACTAAAAGGTGGATCAAACTGAAAGTGGGATTTTTTTTATTTTACGGTTATCAACTCTAATACTTTGATAAATATCATCTACGGTTCTTCCAATTAGTAAATATGGAGCGTTATACGAACAGCGAGTTATTATTCTTAAAACGTATTGTAAATTCAATGAAAATTTTGTGGAGGTAGTATAAAAAATAACTTCATAAAATTTTTGATCAAAATGGTAAAGTCCCTTTAGATTATTACCCTAGTCAAGGCGTCGACTCGGCGTCGTAGGCAACAATTTGACACTTCGAGAAGCTCCCTTAGGCGAATACCTGCTGTACCTTCAAGCTAATAAAATTCATCTGACCTAAGAGTTTAAACATCCCCTCGATTTTTACCATTTACAATCAGTCAGTTAGTATTTGGAGCATAATAAGATAAAATTTTAGTTTACTAGAAAAATTATCTTTAACAATGAGGCACGTTTTCAACTTGACGGGTTTTGAACAAACAAAATTGTTTTATTCAGGGTTTTCAAAAACTTCACGTAACACATGAAAAGCAAATTCACCCCCAATAACCACTGTTTGGTGTGGAATTTGATCAGGTGGTGTGGACAGCTTGTACTTCTTTGAAGATGATGTTGAATATGCTTATAACTGTGAATCAAGATCGCTAATGGTACGTGACACAAATTAGAAAACAATTTTAGAACAAAAAAAAATTAAAATCATATACTTACATTGTGTTCAATTGCTTGTTCTTAAAAAAAATTTATTCTCATTAAATATTCAAAAGCCAAAGATTTTATTTATTTTTAATTTATTGATACATCTGCACAGATATTTGCAATGTTGTTGTGCATCTTTATTTAAGAGAATTTAATTTTAAGGAAATTATTAACTTGTATAGTTGTTTAAAATGCTGCTGAAAAAATGTGAAAAGAGACACAATACATGGTTGTAACATTTTCATTAGGTATATAAGTTAAAGCCTCCACATACATGGTTATTACAAAAGAATCATTGGGTTTTTAATAAGACTTATTTGGCAAATGACACATGAAAGGAAAGAAACGCGGAAGTTTAAAATATGGGTTTTCAAAATTTTATTTAAACATCCAGATGCAACGGTGCAGCAAGAAACGTTTGTGTTCTCGAATATGCAAGAAGTTTATCGGTTATTACGGTGCAACGTGCATTTATACACCACAAAGAAGAACCATGAGGTCATTAAAGTATTTTGCAATAGTATCATCAATTCAAAAATACAAGTTCGTAAAAGCACCAGACGTTTCTAATAACACATTGAAGGCAGTGGAAGAAATTTGAGAGTAGTCCGCAACAATAGACTAGCAGGGTAGGTCGTAAATTTAGTATTCCCCAATACACTGTATGGAAGATTTTACAACGATTACAATTAAAACTGTACAGTTTATATATAACGCAACGTTTACAGTCCCACAACTATGACAAACGTACTGATTGTTATATAGCAATCCAAAAAGCGATAAAGAATGACGAATTTGTTAACCGTTTGGTATTTAGCGATGAGCCGACATTTCGCGTAAATAGAAATGTGGAGCATAAATAGGATTACCAAAACTTAATGTTGTTTACACAGTCTTTAAAATAAAAACACATGGGCCCTCTTTCTTCGATGAAAAGACTAAGACAGGTACGACATACCTAGATATGTTGCAGTTATGACTGTTTTCGCAATTGACAGAAGATTCCAACAACTTTATATTCCAACAGATGGGTTTCCATTTTATTTGTATGATAAAGTGCGTAACTATCTAAATAAGGAACTCCTTTACCACTGAATTGGGGAACGTGTTAGAGAGGATTTGGTATTGTTCGGTTCGTCCCTCAAGTCTCCCAATTTCAAAGTTTGCGATTATTTTGTTTGTTTTTATAAAAGTAATGTTAAACTAGACACTATTAATTCATCACGAAAAGAGTCCAAAAACAATAATAGAAGAAAAACACGTTTTTCAACAAAAAATATATAAATAAAAACGGAAATGGATATTCAACAAAATTATAAATTCAATGAAAGTCCTAAGAAAAGGCAAACAAACAAACAATGCAGAATATCTTACAATTAACAAATTAAGAAACCAAAAAGATATACAACCATATTAAAATATTTAAGAAAAATATGATAATTTTCATTGACATAAACGTTTCAAGGAGATACATATTTTGCAACAATCTTTGTGGGAAGATAATAAACAAATAACATAAAGTACCGACCACTACAGAAGAAAAGAATAAGAATGAATTTTATACATAACCGACTTGTTCTCAGGTATTCAACGTACATATATAGAAGAAGGAGACAACCAAGAGGCCAATATATTTTCACAGCAGAAGTAAGAAAAGCCATAGGAACGAGCAATGATAAATAAACACATGATTTGGACAATATGAAGATTGATTTTTTGAAATATATTAATGTATAAACTAATTAGATAAGCTAAGCGCTAATGTGTAGGTGATATATAATTTAGCATACTATGGATTTAGCTGAATTTGTTTTATTTAATCTATTTATAGTGCAAATAAATAGAAAAAACGAATTTTGTAGGAAAATTTGTTGTCTTTAAGATATTAGATGTCCGTCACTTGATATGTCTACTTCTAGAGAGTTCAATCTCATTAGTGGTTGGACAATCTTGTCCCCTGCTAGTTTACATCTAATGGGGTAATTAGAGATTACCATCAAGTGTGTTTTTTTCAGGAGATATGGACGTATTGAATTTTTTGGATATTATTTTGAACCTATGTAATAGGCACTGAAGCTCGTCTTCATTTTCTACAATGTTGGATGGCGTCTTCTGCATAGCGCAATATTAATTAATTAACTAATTAATAATTTAATTAATTCATTAGTAATCTTGTGGGTCTATTAAAAACTTATGTACTATCAAATGTTTTACAACTACCTTCAGCATCTATATTTAACAAAAGGGTTATCTATAAGTGGTACTTAAAAAATTTTAATAGTAGATTGATGCCAATCATGCGACTACAAAAGACTTTTTTATATTTTATAAAAGCTCTATTCCTATTCTTCTCTTTATTTCTAAGTTGGCCTTCAAATATTTGCATGTCTATGCATTGCTATGATGCTATGATTGCGGTGGTTCTTATATATTATATATTTTATTACATATTTCCGCTTTCTGCAGCGCGGCCTTAGAGTTTGTACACTTTTTAAATACTTGCATTAAAATAGAAATAAAGTAGCTCTCTTAATATTTATATTTTTCTTCCTTTCTACGAGAGCATTTTGTATAATCCTCTATGAATAGACGTTAAACAGAACCGAGAATAGCATACATCCTTGCCAAACCCCACTATATATCTCTACTTCCTCTGTGATTTCGTTATCAATTTTAATTGTATCCTTGTGTTTCCAATGTAAATCCTAAATAATACCTATATTCCTTTCACCTAGACCAATTTTATAAATTATGTTAATCATTATAGTCTTGGTTTTTTCAGTTTTTTTAATCTACGTAACGGTACTTAACGCATGTCTGAACATTTCTCTGCTAGCCCTGTATTTTCGCAACTGACAGAAGATTGGTATGATAAAGTGCGTAACTATTTAAATAAGAAACTCCTTTACCCCTGAATTGAGCAACGAGATAGGTTTCTCCGATCTTGTCATTTTCGATTTTTTTCTTTGGGGGTACAATAAAGATTTGGTTTACATACTACCAATACCAAGAAGGTTGATTGAACTTTAAAACCCCATTACTGCTGCTGTGAAAAGCATTGAACGGGACACACTGCAGCTTGTGTGGACCGAACCGAACTACCGTTTACACGTGTGTTATGTGACGCAAGAAGCTCCCATAGAACAGGTATGATAATATGGATAGAACTTAAGTGTTTGTTCTTCTTACACTTAATATTATATTTTTAATACTTAGTAAAATACATCCATTGTAAAGCCCTTATTTATTATATTATATATAACATACGTTACTTCTTCCAAATTTATACAAATGTCAGGTTTGTTTTCTAATCTTGCATTCATATCTCTCATTATAAGTAATCATAATAATTGATATTAAAGTGACAGTAATGTTACTTGCTCTTTTATAAGAAATCTGTGTTGCTATTATATATAAGGCTTTTCTTTGGTTTTGTCTTAACCTTGTGATCTAACCTTGTAATCTATATATACAATAATTCAAGGATAACTTAAATTATTGTATTGAAATGTAGTCGAATTTCAATTTGATTGAAATGGATTTTCTCTGTAAAAATTAGTTTTAAGTACACTATATAAACAATTTGTAGTTGTAGTTGATTGTTAGTTTTATTAGAGGTTTCTGTGAGTAGAACTACGAAGTATTTTTATAATTGTTTTCGACAGTTCTTTGTGGCGATATCATCAAGCAAGCAGATGCAATCTACATGACGTATGTACTGATTTATAGTTCTACTGTACCATAGTTCTCACACCTCGCATTAGGGCTTCAAGGCCATATGTCTTGGTCCTTCTTTATCTGATGTTATGAAGTCAAGTATGTTCATTAGGAAGGGTACGCTCGCGCCTGTCACGCTCTCTTGTGTCGTTATTTATTCGGGCCACTTTAAATTTAGCACAATTTCCCGTAGTTTGTACGAGATGACAGTGGCAATTAGTATTTGCTGCGAGCATCACGCATACGGGCCCGGTGCACGCACCGAGCAACAAGACGAGGTGAGCGGTAGCGCGCTATTAGCCTAATAGAGGACCCGGCCATTGTTCCCCAATCTCGCTGCATCTCATCTCTGGTCACACGCTCACATATGACGTGTGGGAGCTGATGGGCCGACCGATAGCTGCGCCCAAATTGCCGCGGCTCGGGACAGTCCTCGGCGCTCTTCCCGCAATTTGGGCCAGAAATGCGCGCCAGCCGCCCTGATTGATGCAGTGAGGCGGATTTGGATTTGTTTCCTCGTAAATGGGCGAAATTGGCCTGATGAGAGCGGCGCTCGGCTGCTGTCATTACATCCGCGGCCGCGAGTGTGCAGCCCGGCTCTCCAGAATTTCAATTTGCTGCTAAATCAGACGTGACTAAGTCGGACTACTACAACGTGCTATTATCTTGTTGAAGATGATTATTAATTTAATAACAGACCATGTAGTATAAAGTAAATAATGTGAAGTAAATGCACATGTAAATTATAATGCAAAATTAATTCTTCCTGTAATGTGCCTAAAGGTGACTGTGCTTGGCTTACCTTCTTATTAGGTTCAGATGCTAAATTGTATTTTTTTTAAATAAACAAACAAACCTCTAAGTTGGTTATATATGTCACAGTATGATTAGTTGTACGCTAGCGAACTGTCAGTCAGAGCACTGTATGTCCCTATCCTTAACACCCAACGTAGCGAGTGATCAGAACCTTTACCCAGGTCGCTTTTGAGATATCCAAAACTAAGTCACAAGCATGTCAATGCTCTTGGTAATCCTTTTGTCAAAAGGTCGGCTAGTTGGTTCTTTGTCGTGATGCCCGTTTTTTCGACGAGACATTATTAAATATGGATATGTTTAGCCCTTTTGTGAAAGCCCGAGTTCAGAACCTATATCGCAAGCGCCCATATCTTTGATCAGTGTATTCAATTATATCGTGCCCTTCGATGCTTGAAATGCTGCCACATATTCCGCTGACGCACTGAGATCTAGACTAAGGCACCTTCCTGTAAGAGAAAACACAAAACCACTAATTGACTGTCACAGTAACTGGCCAAATTAAATTCTGGAATATTCTTCTAGTGATGAAGTGATAAGTCTTTAGTCCCTTTCAAATACCCGCTTTACGCCATACCAATTTTTCATCTTTTCTTTCTCTTCTTCTGTCGCTGGTGAGTCTTCTTCGGACATCGTTAGAACCGATATTGAAACCCAAAAATGTTTTAATAAATTTTTAATATAATGATTTTGAGAAACTATTAATTGGTTTGGTTGACATTTTAGTTAAATTCCTACAGTCGATTTTTAACTTTAAGTGCTATTTTAATTCTTCTAATTCTGAAGTGACTATCACACGCGATGTTCCGCCTATCAGTTAGTTATCCACGAATAAACACAAACATTATGACTTCAGCATTAGACGTCCTATGATACACACATGAGTCAGAATGAAATTTTCGGTTCACTATCTTGACGCTTGTTTCAGGTGATAGGCTAACTTTTGTAGTTTGCATTATGGAATATTTAGATTGTTTTATGTATACCTTTTCTTGAAGTTCTCCGTAAATAAAATGTTTTCACGTCAAATTTATATCACTATGTCCATCTATGTTATAAACGCTAAAAGTATGCGAACTAAGTCACATTTGACTACTAGTAAAAATATTTCCTCATCATCGATTCTTTTTCTCTAAGTAAGCCCGTGCATGACTAATCTTGGTTTTCAACGTTTAATTGATTCTCATTGTCCTTTCTTTTCAGTTTAAATAATCACCATTGGTCTTCTCGCTGATGACAACTCCCACGTTTTGTTGACTGTAAGGTTCTATCTCTTCTTTCATCACCTTGTGCCAATTTTTTAGCTTTTTTCAGACTTTGAGGATTGTTCGCTTTGACAACCATAGTATAAGCAAAATTCTTCTCGCGTTATTGTGTTCTATTTCTTAGATTATATAAACATTTAACGCGCACGAAAACGCGTATGCGACCACATTTCTTCGTTGTTGGCTCTTCATCAGCATTTGACATTTCTTTCTTCAACAACAGTTTCTTAAGATTTTTTGTTCACATATTCATTATTATCCCATTCCTAATACAAATTCGCCAACGCGCGCCCAACAAAATCGATTCCTTTTCATGAATTATGGCATTTCTTGAAGTGGTGGTCTTCTTCACGAGTAGATACCAAAGAAAGTATGCTTTTTGAGCGTCAGAGTAATTGATAGACAGCTGTTTGGTTGATTTTGCTTCGACACCATCAACAACGCAAATGACCAAACACAGAAAAATGTCTCATTGAAAGTTTGATACCATTCCATATCCCCACTGGCGTTAACTTCTGTTTTTCTTTCGGAATCTTGTTCAACGTGTAAGTCGCGCAGTTCACAACTTGTCCCAAAGCTTCTATGCCGTGCCTGTCTCTAGGTTCTCATATTCTTTATCAACGTCCGGTTTTTCGCTTTACGAATCCGTTCTGTTATGGAGTAAAAGCAGCGTTGTTTGATGTAGAACGCGCACGTCTTTTTAAACCTTGCTTAGATTTCTATTCACATAGTTAGGACCATTGTCAATTTTGAATCCATAAAGCTTTTATTCTGTTTTAATTTCTAATTTAACCATATAATATTTCACACCAATGTTAAGAACAATATTGAATGATATTTCTTTATTTGTCTTAGTTCTTTAGATTTGTATTTTTAGTCTCTATTTGGTAATTTGACAACATTTTTAAAAATATTTGGTATTGTCATTTTTACAATGTCATCTACAGTATTCCTGATTACTCATTTGTTCTATTGAAAACATATACATAGTCCTCTTTAACTTTATTATTATCTGCTTTAGTAGTAATGGTACGTTTAAGGCAATAGTAGACAATAAATATACTAAACACTTTATGTAATGTGTTATTTTTGGGTTTGATCAATATAGCTAAAAAAAAGTTTTATACATTTTCACGAGACTTGTAATATAGCAAACATTAATATTTAAAGTGATTTTACAATGGGGTATAGAGGAATGTTGGCATGTAGCACCAGGGCGTTGGTCAAACTGCGCCGCGGTCAGTTTACCTTCTATTTATGGCCCCTTGGCCCAAAATGGCAATAGGTCGATTGCGCGCGGTGGTGGATTTAAGGTCTTAATACGGTTACCTAGAATTTCCAAGAATGTTTGTAGATAGCTTCTTAATGGTATACAGATAAAAATTTCCTGCTCCTTCGTAAATTACCATTGAAGGGTTGCTGCATCCCATTTAACGCATGAACCCTTACGTTTTAAATTTGTCTATTTAGGTAAAAGCAGCGGTGAAAAATTTTAGTTTCCATTTAAGATTCCAATTAAGAGAAAGCAACAAAAAACATATTCCAACGTCCTTGCAAAGTTATTAACATTGAAAATATTAGAAAATCTGTTTACAGAGCAAGAAGTGTATTATGTCTTTTACCTCGTTCCAGAGAAGATACACACAACGTGTCTATGGAATGCAAAACTAACAAGGGCAAATTTTTTGTTGATTAACAATAAAAATTTCAATGTTATTTTATTTTCATACATAACAAATTTGACTTACTTCTGTTTTCGTCCAAAAATTATGTTGATGGTACATTTGATTACTATCGAAAAAAATTTACACAGTTATTTAGTATACATTCAGTAGAAAATGGACATTATATTCCGTTAGTATTTATTGTATTACCAAATAAGTATTCAGGTACTTACTATAACGTGTTTCATTTATTACAAAATTACTGTAATTCTGTAAATTTGTGTTTACAACCTTGTGAAGTAGTTTGTAATTTTGAAAAAGCAATACATATTGGCGTAAAGAAAATTTAGCCAGAGATTAATATTATAGGATGCAGATTTCATTTAACTCAATTATAGTTGGTTTGAGAATACAAAAATTACGGTTATGAAGTAGGACATTGGCTAAAATGGACATTTGGTTTAGTGTTGTTAGAGTCTGATGATGCCGAGAACTATTTTGTTTATATTCAGAAACTTCACAAAATGAACGCATAAGGCAATTGCCGATTATTTGGTAGATAACTATATTTCATATGATTCACCATTTCCACCACACCTTTGAGAATCTTGTTCTGATTGTGAGAGCACAGAGCGTACTACAAACGCCTGTGGATCTTTTCATAATCTATTTAATTCTAGTTTATATATGTCTCATCCAGATATTTATAGATTCATAAATGCCTTGATAGATGTTCAATTGAATTATTATATAAAAATAAAAAGTATTACTTTGCCTAAAAAAGCTAATTATGGCAAGCGTCGTGAATATATATGTAATTTAAGTAAGTTGTACAAAAATGGTACTATAACTAGATTTACTTTTGTAAAAAGTGCTTGCTACAAATATATAAAGGAATGAAACATTTTTATTTGAAGATTTTTTATTGCAATAATGGTGTGTAAAACTGGAAACTGTTTGGCACCAAGAAAACAAGTTCAGAACTGAAATATCTCATAACGGTAAAGGTGGTGTTTATTATTGTTATGTTAATTATTTACCCTTGCGCGTAACTGCACTATCCCATCAAAGGTACTTGTGCGCAATAGGATTAGACTACCTGAAAACTTTTCTGACCACTGCGCAATCGACCCACGCCCTAGCACCCCTATACTCAAGATTATCAGCCCTTCGGGATATTCTAAATATTGGCCATTCGGTGTTTGCTAATTCTCATATATGATTTTTAGTGTTGCACCCCGTTAACCATATCGACACACAGACTAAACTATGTCAGGTGCTGGTGGGAGCAACTTTCAAGTAATAAATTTATTGGTTCCAATAGCACAACTAAGCGCTCTTATTACTTGGGTCTACCACTTTAATTAAAATGGTTACTAGAACAGTTGACATGGCTGATATAATTAATTACACGGCCCTTAAATCCTGATGTGACTTCAATATTTAGAGAACCTAGAGTGTAATACCAAAAAAAAATGTTAAAATAGAAACATAAAATTTTAAACTTTGCGTGGAAGTGGGAAATTAGCTAATGCTGCAAAAGAAAGGAGTCCTCTAGATTTAAGTCTATTAGAATTAGTACGAAATGGAAAGGGACTACTATGTATATTATTCTGAAGTTTTTTTTTATTGGATTAATGCAAATTTACAATCTACTTAATAAAGTAATAAGTAAATGGGTTGAAAGAAGTTCACTTGAGTCAGGGGCCATCCATTGACGGCTCTCTGGATTCACCTAGCTAGATCTTCTGGCCATGTTCTGTTAAGTCTTCTATTTTCCATTGGTTGTCTGAACAGTTCACTGATTAGCTCGTTGCTGTGGGTTATGCTTCGATTTTTGTATTTAACAGAGTAAGCACCGATGACGTCGTGTATAAACGGTATTTTGAGGTCGTCGTGTATGGTGTTGTTGGAGACATACCAAGGTGCATTAGTAACATTCTGAGGGTTTTAGATTGAACGGTTTGTAAAATGTTTGTATTAGACGGATTGCTGCAGCCCCATAACTCGACACCATATGTCCAAATAGGCCTAAGAATGGTTTTGTATATGAGGAGTTTGTTCTGTAGTGAGAGCTGAGATCTACGATTTAGTAACCAAGACATGTTCCTCACTTTTAAATCTAATTGACGTCTTTTTGCCTTAATGTGTATTCTCCAAGTTAGTTTTGCGTCAAGGTGAAGGCCGAGGTATTTAACTTCTTCTTTGACAGGAATGTGAGTGTTATTGAAGGTAAGAGGACATTCTGCTCTTCGTGTTGTGAACGTGACTTGACACGACTTATCAACGTTTAGATTAATTTTCCAGTGCGTAAGCCAAATTTGGAGTTGATCAAGATAAGCTTGCAATTTTGCAGAAGCTCGTATCGGATCGAGATCTGTAGAAAGGATGGCTGTATCATCAGCGAACGTTGCTAGTAGTGTATCCTCGCTGGCTGGTATATAAGCGGTAAACAGTAAGTACAAGAAGGTCCCAGAACACTTCCTTGCGGTACACCAGAGTTGATAGTCTGGTAGTCAGATAACGAGTCTTCGAATTTAACTTGGAAGTAACGGTTGGACATGTATGACTTAACAAATGAGTAACAATTGATTTGGTAAATGTTGTTTAAGTTTGAAAAGTAAGCCTGCATGCCACACCATGTCAAACGCCTGTTTTACGTCTAAAAATGCTGATGTACACATTTGTTTTGCTTCTAAGCTTTCTTTGATTTTATTAATGATTCTATGGCACTGTTTGATAGTGGAGTGATTGGGTCTGAAGCCGAATTGGTGGTTAGGGATTAAGGCATCTATATGTGTTACGTTTGCAATTCTGGTGAGGATAAATTTTTCGAAAATTTTGGACATTACAGGAAGGACGCTTACTGGCCTATAAGAAGTGGCATCAGTTGGAGGTTTTCCTGGCTTCAGTATTATGATTATTATTGCATATTTCCATAGTATCGGATAGTAGCACAGGCGTAGTATGCTTTTATATATGGTTGTGAGTAATACAATAGTTTTTCTATAGCAGTTTTTCAGTACTTCACCTGTAATGAGATCATATCCAGGAGCTTTATGAGGATTTAAGAGACTTATTTCTTTTTTGACTTCTGCAGGTGAAATAGGCTTGGGTGGAAGAGACATCTGACAAGGGGCGTTTAAGAATGTTTCTATTTCGACATCATCTTCATCATCGTTGAGGATATCAGGAGCGGAAAATACACTAGCAAGGTGTTCTGCGAATGTGTTGGATTTTTCAATATTCGTCCGCGCCCAGCTCCCATCAGCTTTTCGTAGAGGTGGAATAGATACTATGGGTCTTTTGAATTTCTTTGTCGCGTTCCACAGGGAGTGATCATCAGTAGATAGATTGACGATGTAGTGTTTGAAGGATTCGTTTTTTTGCTTCTTGGATAGCATTGTGGAGTTATTCGATTTAAATAAGTTTTGTCAAGTGGATTCCTGGTAGTCTGCCACCTGCGCCGAGCTCTGCGTTTTGAGATGACCAATTCTCAAATATGAAGCGGAATGTTCTGATTGTTGCGGGTGAGACCATGAGGTTCTGGAGTAGAGGTCCAGGAAGCGCTTTGTATTAACGTAGTTAGGTACTGCACAACTTCATCTATGTCCTCCTTATCTTTTAAGCGGATATTTAGTGATATATTATCATTGATATGTTGACGGAATAGGTTGTGGCTTTTTCCATATAATATTGGTGCTTAGAATTATTATTATAGGATTGTGGTCAGAGTGCAAATCTAAATTGGATTCAATATCACTATGTAGGTCTGAGATTCCTTTAGTTATGACAAAGTCTAACAGGTCGGGGATTTTATTTCGATCGGCCGATCAATAAGTTGTCTTTCCAGTCGACAAATAGTTGAAATTATTTAATACTAAAACTCTCAATAATGTTCTGCCTTTAGGAGTAATCAGCCTAGATCCCCAGACTGTATTTTTAGCATTCCAGTCTCCGGCAACGTGTGAGCAGAGTCGTTGGAAGAACTCGAGGTATACATCGCATGTTATGGAATAACGTGGTGGACAATATATTGAAGCAATTGTAATAGGTCGGGAGAAAGTATCTACTTTTATGATGGCACTTTGAATTTTGTGTGTTATGTATAGTTGAAGTACGTGATGTTTTATTGAAGATCTGATTATGATTGCAGACCCTGCGTGAGCCGCATCATCAGGATGGTTAGCATAGCAAATGGAATAGTATGGTATTTTAAGAGTTGCCCTTTGTGTTAAATGACTTTCAGCGATTAGGAGGATATCAATTTTATTTATGTTAAGAAATAGCGTAAGTTCCTGAATATGGTTTGTGTTCCATTCTGCAATTCTAAGTGCAGGGGCCATTATTGAGTTAATTTATTGATAACTGTTGCCAGCATGGTTAGAATCATACTGTTCTGGTTGAGTAATTGATTAAACATATTCTTAAAATCATTAAGGAATATAGTAAATTTGCTAGTTAGGTCTGTTTCGGTGTTGTTAGATGGGATGTTAGGTTGTACTGCGGTCATTTGGACAGAAGTAGGGGTTGGGGTTGTTGGATGTAGTGGAGTATTAGTTGTAATATTTTGTGACAAAAGACTGGGCCTAGTTGGTCTTAGGTGATGGTTTCTGTTTATTAAGTCTCGATAAACTTTACAGCCTTTGTAGTTCGCTGGATGATTTTTGTGACGTAGAGCACATGTTGCTGGTGTATTTTAGATTTGCTGCAACTAGAGGTGTTATGTGGTCCTCCGCATTTAACACACTTAAACGGTTTCCTACAATAGGTTTTCGTGTGTCCATAGTCTTGGCATCTTGTGCATTGTACGATCACACCTTTATTTCTTGCGCTTCTACTCGAATTTTAGAATGATACAGAAATTCTAATTTAAAGATGTCTTTATTATTTTTTGTGGCTCGAGATCTACAAAGAATAGAGGTAAGGGCTCTTTAGTAACCTGATGCCTGACATTTGTAATATTACGAACTTTGTGTTCTTTTTCTCGAGTTCTGTGTAATTTCTGGTAGGGAATAGAAGGGTGGATGCCTCTTATGACTACACGGTATGCTCTATCTTGTTTTAACTGATATGAATGGTGCACAATTTCTTCTTCACGAACGTGACGGATGAGTTTTCTATAGGTTTCGGGAGTGTTGGGGTTTATTTTAACAGTATTGTTTACTAACGTTTTGGTAGTGTAAGTTTCTTCTTCAACTACTTGTGCTAAGTTATCGATCATGTCTTTGTAATTTGAGACCCCGTATATAAAGATTGGTGGAGGTTTCGGTTCTCTTTTGGAGGAATTGAAGTATTAGACGTGTTGTTATTGCTTTCAGAGAAGTGAGAACTGATTAGCAGTTTCTATTTGGGCATCAATTTCAGAAGAATTTTGTCGTTTTGCTCTTTTTCTTTTGGTTACTATTTGCCAGGCGTGTTTGGTTTGATTTTGTGTTTCATTGTAGTTCATTGTTTCATCATCACATGCTAAGTTATCTTCTGTGGTTTTATAGTTTATATTTCTGCTAACAGAATTAGATAGTACAGGTGGAAGTTGATTATAAGTTGATGTGAATGAAGGTGCTATTTGACTTGGCTGTTGATTGAATCCTAGTGAAGGTGCTTGATTCGCTGGGGATCGGTTGGGGTACATTAGTGGCATTTGTGCATTTACAAACGATTGTCCTGGCATGTTTGATGACTGCACAATAGGCTGATTATAGTAATTACCATTTTGTCCGAATCCATTATTGGTTTGAGTGTTAAATTGTGGGGTCCCAGGTCCTGCGTTACTCGTGGAAGGGGAACATGTTCCCGATCCCGAGTGTTTATCGTTCGCATGCAGTGTAATAGGATTCTTAATAATGCGCACTTTTAAATATTATGAAAACGTTTAAAAATATACACGAGTTTTCGAAATTAAATTAATAAATATATAAATTTTCCTGACCTTAAGCAAGGCTACGGCTGCGGCTCCGCCGTTGTGATAACTCAGGTATAGCTCGGCACGCACGTTAGGTCTGCTTAAAGGCACTAGCAAGAATCTTATTCTGAAGTGAAAAATAAAAATTTCTTAGGAGTTGTAGCATTAATAAGATAAATAATAAGTTGTATAATAATATAAATATTATGCAAACCTATGTATCAACTGCAAGGTTGAAGTACTGTATAACCAATTATAAAGTTTACTAGATAACTTCAAAAGACAAAACTTTGCTATAGTTTTGGAAAATTTTGCTGTTAATGTTGGAAAAAGATGATTAGACAGTGTGGTTGGAAATTTTTGAAGTTTTACAGCTCTATCCATAGACATCTCTATAATATACATCTGACAAGCAAATCAAATTTATTATTTTACTATCAACTATAGATTATACAAACATCAAATCTTATTCAAGTGCTGGCATAGGTTTGGACCATAATCCAGTGGTAGAAAAATTAGATTAAAATTTCAGAAGGTTGACTTGAGAAAAACAAATTTATACATAACAGTACTCCAAAATGGCTCATTAGCAAAACAATGAAGTACATTGATGGGAAAGGATTTTTAAATTAAAAGTAAATTAAACCTGATTGAATCTTCATGGGAAAAGAAAAAGAGCAATAAATACTTTATAACAAAATACATATAAAAAACATAAATGGATAGCTAATTAAATTTAAATTAATGGAAAACAGAATGAAATACAAAAAGGCAAATAAAATCAGTCGGTTCTCGGCTTGCTCCGGCTTCAGTTCATGGCGGATGACTTGCGGACGCTTGGTCTCTAAGGCCAGTGCATGTAATCCAGTCTATAAATTTCTTCGAATACGTTTGATAAGTTATATATTAAAATTATTTTGAGAAAAAGAGCTATCTAAAGAGCTTAAAATAGTACTAACTTAATTGATAAAAATTAAAAAGGCAAATGATTTTTGGGACAGCGTAGTAATAGTACGCAGTCAAAAAGACCTAAAAATTCTATTAGACCGCATTACAGGAGAAAGAGGGAATGTGAGGTTCAAATGAACAAGCAAGAGATTTGTATAAATCTCAAAACTTAACAAATCAGCAATACGTATCTTAAAAGGTCCATTGGCAATATAAAAGATTACTATGAATGGATAAAGAGAAGAACAAAAATAGCAAAAACAGCATTTGTAAAATATAAGAAGGTTCTTTGTAGTCGCATGATTAGCATCAATCTGTGACTAAAGTTTTTTAAGTATTAGATATGGATTGTATGATTGCGAGGTGATACCATAATGTTTAAATGCATTTACGTTTCAGACATGTAGTAGAATGTTATAGATTTTAATTTTAATATTAAACTTTAATTTTCATAATCAGCACTTTTGGCAAAATAAAAATCCTTATATTTTCGTTTAGGATAGACTTTAGCAGTAATTGTTAGTAATTATTTGGGCTGTAATTATCTATAAAGTTTTAGTTATTCCAATTTTCCTATGAGAGCAAAATTGAGAATGTGATTTATACTTGATGGCATTCCAGTACATTTTTTAATATTTACTAGAAACTTTAGGAATCGTCTGTGGAGGGATATGGGCTGGTAGAGTAAGTTTAACAGAATGGCTACCCAAGACACCTAATCTAAATTCTATGAATTTTTATTTTTGGAAACATTTACAAAGTGTAGCTTATTTTGAGCTAGTTGCCAGTGTTAAAAATGTACAAAAAATTGTTGAACATATCTTTATACACAATTATTTTTACATACTTAAGATTTTTGGTCAGAAAATATAAAATAATTATATTTGTTTATATTTATGTACATAAGGTTAAATTCTTATAATAATACTTCTTAATATATTTTTATAGTTTTTTGGGAAATTGGGCAAAATTTTCAGAAGAAATATAATCTTGATCTTCCTTAAATAGTAAAAGTTTATAATCCCTAAATTGACGTATGTTCCTATACTACATAACAGATACACGTCAATTAAAGAATCGTACTCCACAAATTAAGAACAACGCTTAAATTTAATCAATGACTTTGAAATTTTCATAAGGAGGAAATAAAATCTTTCCTAAAATAAAAAATCCGGATTGATTATACAGCTTATTCTTTTGCTCATATTAGTAATCACTTAAATGCACTACGTACAAGGTTATGTCAAAGATCTATAGATTACATGGCTATATTTCCAATATAAATTACTTTTATGTCAGAACTAGATGAAGTGAGAGATTTAAATTAATTTTCCTAATTGCGTAACAGTTTTTAAATAGTTTAATGCTAACTTTAAATCCGTGTAGCCAACAAGATTGATAATCAAGTTTTTAAAGATTATTTTTTCTATTTTTAGAAACGTAATTTTTTTTTAATTATTTATTAGCAATCAGAATATTAGTAATATAATTTTCCTAATTGCGTAACAGTTTTATGATTAGTTTAATTCTGGGCATGAAATTTAAATCCCAGTGAGCCAACTATAGTATTGCATAATCAAGATTTTTAAAGTCGGTTGTTGGATCTATCTTTTAGAAACGTAATCTTTAAATTGCATTTATTAGACACGATCAGCCGCGACGTATTAGAATGCCTTGGCGCGTTACTCCAGGTCAATAATATGCAAACATCGAGTGCTCTCCGGACATTCTTAGGCATGAACCTTTGGGGATGACAGTGGAGCCATTCTATATCTATTAACGTCAGACTAGCCACCTTGGGCCAATTGGTTTCTGTACTACAGCGAAATCGGTTGTTAGAAACAGGATCTAATAGCTTATAGATGAGATATGAAGATTGCATTTGGATGAGTTGTCAGGTTGGCGTGATATTTAGTTGCCTTTTGTTTTACAGCATCTTTCACAAACGGAATGCCTAGGTCCATATGGAGCGTTTGGTTTGATACAAACCATGTTGCGTTTGCGATGTTCCTCAAGATCTTTGATTGGCAGCGCTGGATTAGATTTACTGTGGATGTGCTGGCGCAGCCCCAAAGTTCTGGACCATATAACCAGATGGGACGAACGATAGCTTATAAAGTAGCAATTTGTTATTGTGAGCTGAGACTTGAGCCAGTCTTATAGTCCATCTGCTTTCTTTTGTTAGTGACATGTGCCTTCCACGTCAATCGTCTGTCGAGATGTAATCCTCAAGTATTTTACCACATCTGCTTGAGGGACCGCTTTGTTTCGGATGTTTAATTGGCGGACATGTCGAGCGTCTCGATGTGAACGTAACATGGACCGACTTGTCCTCATTAACTTTAATTCTCCATTTCTTAAGCCATTTATCTATTAAATCTATATGTTCTTTGGTTTTTGTAGATGCTATAATTGGATCTAGGTTACAAGCAATAATTTCCGTGTCGTCGTTTATATGTCATTATGGTTCGTAGTGGGTATGTCATATGTGTATAATAAGTACAGGAGCGGACCCAGAACGCTTCCTTGTGGCACCCCTAGTTGGATTGGTCTTATGCTGAAAGTCTCTTGCCCAATTCTTGTTTGAAAGAAGCAATTTTCTAGGTAGGATTGGAACAGCAAGAAATATTGATGGCGAAACTGATTTTTAACCTTGTATAACAATCCTCTGTCCCAGACCTTATCGAAGGCCTGGCTGACGTCCAAAAATATCGCTGAACAGCATATTTTGTCTTCGATCGCTGTTTGTATTGTATTTATTATGCGGTGACACTGTTGTACCGTAGAATGTTGATGACGGAAACCAAATTGACAATTTGGGATCCAATCGACTTCTAGTTCATTTTCCCGGATTCTTTTGTAAATAATCTTCTCCAGCAACTTTGATATTAAAGAGAGGAGGCTGATGGGGCGATAGGATTGAATTGCGTTTGGGGGCTTACCAGGTTTAGGTAAAATAATAATCTGGACAAACTTTAATAGCATTGGCCAGTAAGTAAGACGTAAGATTCCATTGGATAATATTCGGAGAAACTGGAGGCCGTTATCTGGTAGTTGTTTTAGTAATATTGCTGTGATCAGGACGTATCCTGGAGATTTATTGTTATTGAGGAATCTAATTTCTTCTAGAATTTCATTAATGGTAAATTTACGAATAGGGAGTGATATTTGCAATGGAGCACTAAGGTATTCTTCAACTTCATCGTCAGTTTCTTCCGAGTTTGGAGTAAAGACGGTCTTTAAGTGTTGTGCAAAAATATCTGCTTTTTCCCTGTCAGTTCTCTTCCATGTCCCCGTGGGGTCTTGTAGTGGAGGTATATGCGCTGTAGGTCGCTTGGGACCCTTAGCAGCTTTTCATATTGCATTGTCTTGTGCGGATAACGAGTTCATATATATATCTGAAAAGTTTCATTTCTAATTTTAGAAACGCAATGAATATTGTTTCTATACTTAACGAGAAACTTTTTGTCATTTCGTTAAAATTCTCTCGAATCACTTCAATTCCAACTTATCAGCACAAAACATAATAGAAAATTCCGTTAAAGTAATCATTTATGTCTGTTAAACGATATTTTAAACTGCCTGTATTAGTCTAAGTTCCACCTGCACTTTAGTTTACAGAACAAATAACAAATTAAAAACCCCATATCTTGAAAATAAGAGTGCCCACAAAATTACTTTTTTTTCTTTTATTTGCATTATGAATAGGTTACTTGAAAGATTTTTCATCAAAATTTATAATATGATACATGAAAATTACACAACACCGAAACATAAGCGCACAGCTTATCCATTTAGTTAATCTGATTAAAAACCTAACACTATAGCATATTTTTCGCTGGCTAGGAAAGAATATGTAGAGCGGGGTTTACCAAAAATTTCTTTTTTTAACAGATAAGACTTTAATTGTAACGAACTCGCTTTAAGCAAAAACTTCGTTAGTATATTACCAGCTGATTATTCAAAAGAAGTGTGTAATTTCCTAGCGACTGCTTAGCCTCAATTTCAAAACGGAAAAATTTTCTCGCATTTTGCCATATTACTTCCAAAAGCAAAAACAAACTCTGTGTAACTTTGTTAAAAAGACATATGATATAAGTGATGAAGATGTCAAGACTAAGGCTGTGTCAAAACTTATTTGGTAAACTTTGATTTGGAGATTTAATATCAAAAAGCACAATGCTCAGAAGGCATTAGTAGAAATAAAAAATTCCAGTCGACTAACATTAGAAAAGTATTTCCAGAGCTTAACTTAGCAACATTTAGTTTTGAAAATCATTTAAAATTGAGTAGATTCTACATCATCTCACTAAGCGCATTGACATCTCAGATTCTTTTTTAAAACATTGCAATAAAAAAAATCTTTTACAGTAACGTCGAACGAAGTAGATCGTCGGAAAAGCAAGTTATGCTATTGAACTGGTGATATTTTGAAGGTATTGTGCTTTTGAAATGATTTCAATAAACCAAACCATTAATTCATATGTATATAGTCGTAAATTAAACTAAATGATGCTATTAAACTTAAACATCTACAAATGGTAAAGTGTTATCTTTCACAATAATAGTAAGTGCATACAAATTTGGTCACTCATCAGAAAATTGTCGCAGTTTGGAAGGGACATGTTATCATAACCACAACATTTGCCAAACTTGGTATCATCAGACTATCATATGTTTCATTTTATGTAGAACACTCTAAATAGTTTTTAGGGCTACCTTTTTCCACAAAAAGATAAAGACTTTTTAAGTTTGCCACAAAAAATCTATTAACATCAATCGGCATCTCTCTCCAATTACTGTAACTGCACCCCCTACCTCGTTTTGAAAAAAGAATGGTTCTACGATACCACCATGCCATAAACCACACCATACAGTAATCTTTTGCAAATACAAGAGTTTTTCGTAAATTTGTTGTATACTGTTTTTACACCATAAACCACAATTTCGTTTAATATATTCACTTAACCAGAAATGAGCTTCATCTGAGATTATTTTTTGCTCAATATTATGATCCATTTCAAATTGATCTAAAGCCCAAGCAGCAAAGTTTCGGTGTTATACGGATGTAAACCAAAATCTTTTCGCAAAATACGCCAAGTTGTCGTTTTTCTAAATTTGGAGCCTTTCTTACAGCTACAATGTTCTCTACATTTTTGCATTTTGACATCTTGTTGGTATTTTCGCATGGTAACGAAAAAAAGTTCTTTCAAATTTCTCAACGATTCGACGAATAATAAGCCCCGAAGGGCGACTATGTGGACCATAAATTTTATTTCAAAATTTTATGATTCTTTTAGAAAATCTTTTATATGAAGAATCTTCAATTAGTGAAACAAATTGCTAAATATATGTTGAATGTTCGCCATCAGGGTGAACGTGTCATGCAGAATACAAAAGATGGCATTGATGACCAGTAATTTTTGTAGCTATCTTTAACGTCAGCCTCAACATATAAAATTATCTGAATCCTTTAACCAAACATTTATTTTTAGTTTAGCAGCACTTCAAGATTGTCATCCATCGAAATAAGTTTCGTGTTTCCAATAAATTTTTTAACCCTAAGATTAGTCTTATTCAACCAATAGTACTTCTAATTACCATCACAAAAATTAAAAAACTAAACACCTGAAATATATTAAGACGCACAATATTGACAGTTGCTAAATCAATATAAAGTATTATAAAATTAGATTTGGGAAAGTGCCTAGGACCAACAAGAAGACGTAAAATTAGAAAGCCATAAATGAGTGCTATAGAGAGCATTTTGAACTACAAAATTGGGTGCAGATGGGATACGACAAATAGTAACAGAAGAACTTATCCACCCTTAAAAGCAAATTTTATTGAAATTGTGAGAATGATTTAGAAATTATCTTTATCTTTTATTGATCCTGGTTAACTTTCTAAGCGTACCGTGTAACGGAAGAAGCACTTACGCGCGCAACTACTCTTTTGTAATAACAGCGCTGTCGCCTTATTGCACTCTTACGGCTGCCACGCGAAAACGGCCACTATTATTCAATTTCGAAATAGTTTTCCCGCCGCCGCAGCGCCGGGAACGCGCGGAGCGCAAATGAGAGCCGGCGCTCTGAGCGCATTACGCCCGCAATTAAAAAGCAATAAACCTGAAGGCTGCATACGCATATGAGGAGCCAGAGGCAGGCATAATTGCGATTTCTTACTGTTTAATTTACACAATAATGCGAACATAATTTGCGCGCGGAGGAAATGACTCAAACTATTGCAAATTGTTGTAATTTGTAATGTTATATTAATTACCGGGACGATCTTCTCCTCGCGTCGAGCGGCTACGCGCTCGAACACCTGTAGAGGCGATCTAATATACGGCCGAGTGCAATTCCGATTTTTCATACGCACTCGCGTGCAATTAAGAGCAGCCCGAGGTCCGCTCATCTGGCATCCTCCCTTCATTATAATTACAGCTTTCTGTAACACTTTAAAATTGTTCTTCTTGTGACGTTGCGCTTCTTTTAACCACAACTTTTTGTTCCCATTGGCATAACAACAGTCCCGCTACCATTATTAGTTTTATTATTAAATTTCGATTGTTGGTGTTATTTTAATTTTTTCCACTAAAAAGACATGTACGTTCTCTTCTTTTTAAAATCTCTTCAACCTTAATAAGAATGAATATATTAGATTAGATAAGAAATAAATTACAAATGAATATATAAATACATCTAAGAAATAAAATACTTGGAATGTTCAGAAATGATTGGCATTACAGTTGTTTTTGAAATTCCCTTTAATGTCCAGCAGTTTCAGTAAAGCTGCTGCAAACCATTCTTTGGGTATAGCACAGTGGACAGCCAACTGAAGCTTGTTGTTGGAGAAAACTTTCTTACTTTGCATGGTCTCTTTCATTGTGTCAAAGAAATCATAGTCTCTTAAGGCATGACATGAGCCGGCAAATATACGTTACAAGGTGCACAATATAGTCGAGGAGCTGCTATGTGACAACGGTGTAGCAACATGTAGCCGCGCATTGTCATGTTAAAACAATGCGCCGCGTTTCTGTTTCCCATAGCGGCGTTGCTAAATACTTCAGTGATAAATAATAAACCATTGCAATTTTTTGGAATAACTAGTCGCAACCATGACATCAATTGTGCTAGCGTTTTATAAACTGGCGATCCGTCTACTGTAACCAAAACATTTTTTAACGTACCTACACATAATTTTCGTTTTACTAAGCGGTGAGGGTATAGGGAACCCATTGTGCATTAATCTTTGTCGTTTTCAAGTTCTCATACATAGTGTTCGGTCTGTTTCATGTTACAGGATGCGCAATAGATAATGTACATTTCTCTTTCCATTTTGCCTTTCTTGGGATAGCCCTTGTTTCCTTTGTACTCCAATATTTAGCAAAATGCAGTTTTGAGACTCTGGACTTCGAGATATTAATATGGATTAAAATATCTTTCCTAGAAGAGATAAAGCTGTTCAAAAATGAATCTACCGAATAATGTGTAAACCGTTTGTTCCAGAATTGTACAATCTGGAACATTAAATAATTTTTTGATAACAAAATTATTTTGTTAATAAAATATGCCATAACTGGCCACAAAGAACTTCTAATTGGGCGAAAGCACTAGTAAATTTCGTCATGTATTATAAGGAAAGTTATGTCATTTGCGGTATAAATTACGGAAATTTAGTTTTCATTCTTTCATTGCTCCTTATCCCCTATTATTTTTTTCTTTTCTTTGGTTCTTATCTCTCTATTTGTAGCTAGTTTCTTAATCCTTTCTATTCATATAATACTTTGGTCCCCCTCGTCTTTGTTATCTCTACCTATTTCTACTAATCTCTTACCCTTCATTCTAATTATATGTTTTGACAATTTCAATTGATTTTTTAACTTATTCTACTAATGATTCGTTCTCTATTAAATTTCTGGTTACCTCGTTTCTTATGTAGTCCTATTTTTCTTGTATATTTAATTTATTTTACTTTTATGTGCTTTTTGGAACACCCAAGATTTATTTTGATATGTATAATTAGAACTATGATGTTATAAATATGATTTTTCGTTCCTTAATATAGATTTGTTTGCCTATTATTGTTTTATATAAATTATAGTATATATTTCTAGCCTTCTTTATTCTAATTTCAATTTAATCATCTATTTTTCTATTACATTTTAATATATTTCTCATGAATTTTAATTTTTACAAGTTTTCCATATTATTATTTAATTACTTCATATATATAACTTTTTTACATAATCAATACTATATTTCTTGAGAGTACCTTTCGGGAGATGTTTGGATAACCATATTTAGACATGTCAAGCTTTAGATGTTTTTTACAAAAATTATATTAGAATTAATTGACACTAACTCTCTTTTGACGAATTATTTATATAAATGTAATGTTTGGAAAAGATAATGACTCTAATCCATAAGTCAGACGACTATATGGCAAAACCTACCCACATCTCCATTTGTCATATCGTACATTTACAAATGTTTATCTGTTTATCTGAAATATGTTTGATTTTTTTAATCAATACATATTTCAAATCAGTACAGGGTTTTTAAGCAAAATCAATGCGCGCGCACGTCTAAATGTAGCTAGAAGTATTCGAGGAAGAGGTTTTTTATTTTTTGAGGAAAATTTGTGTTCGACTACGAAAGAAATATGTAGCGAATTATCTGTTGCAATCGCAACAAGTAAGTCCTCATTAGTTAACCGCTGTATTTTTATTATTTTCAAAGGCGTTATTATCGAATAACTAACCCGCTGTACATTATTTTATTGTAAATTAAAATAAATAATAAGAAAATTAAATAAAAAGCTAATGAAAATAATTCTAAAAGACAAGAATAATATAGAGGAACGGAACAAGGTCTAAGCGTTTAAGATAATAAGGGCCAAAACAAATAGGAATAATACAAAATATTAATAAAAGAAGAAAAACCTTACTAGAAACCGATAAAAACCCCTAGAACCTCTTAAAGAACTTAATATGACCATAAGCAGTTAATTTAAAAATAACTAAAAAGGTAAAGTAAGATTAAAATTGAACTAGCAACTAAAAGTGGAGGAAGAACAAGATTGAATAAGATTAGGAGATACAAACAACTAAAATAAAGAAAATAAAACATTAAAGAAAGATTCAGCACCAACTAAAGACATTGTTCAAGCAATGTCTGGAAAAATAAAAAAATACCTACTCATAATATTACTATTTAAGGAAGGTGGCAAAATTAGATTAAAAAATTACACACCGATTAGTCTGTCATTACAAATATACAAACTGTTTATAACAAATAGATCAATCAACAGAATAGACAATCAACCACTAAAACTAACGAGCTTTTGTAGTGGTTACAGTACTGAAGATCAGGCAGTACAAAAGCTTAACAGAGAAATCTAGAAAATATAACTTACCCTTTTGCCTTTCCTTTGCAGACCATGAAAAGACATTTGATTCGGTAAAACATTGGGATATAATAAAATCTACACAATAGTTGAGATAATTTCAGATAAAAAAATGCCTACAAAAACGCTACGTGTAAAATAAAAATTAGAAAACGACCTAGATGATTTACAAGAAATGTTAACAAGTATAAAAAAAGAAATCAGTTTAAATGTAAACAAGAAAAAGACTAAGATAATAATAAACGACTGAGCAGAACAACGAATTGAAATACAGTTGGAGGACGAAGTTATAGAAAGTTAGACCGTCACACAAAAGAAAATGGATAGAAGGATAAAACCGGGTTGGACTAAATTTGCCATCTGGAGGGGTATGCTACAAAGGAAAATTGACTAAAAATTAAAAACAAAATTATTCAACCAAAACATATTCCTTCGCAGCAGAAACTACTCTTTGCACTAAGAAAATTGTGCAATGGAGACCGGGAACGGGAAAAATAAATAGAAGAAAACCCCATCAAGCGCACAGGCAACATAAATATATTTGGTTCCAGAAAGCGCAACACAAAAAGCAACGGCAAATACTTGGAGAGACTTATATTCGACAATGAATAAATATAGGCAAATGATGATGATACTATTTTATCGGTGGCTTTTAATAAAACTAATACTGCAAGTTAATTTTGAGGAACGCTTTTTATTCACAGACTATAGCGGTGCTTTTACTTTTCACTATAAACGTTTTTGGTAAGATAAAAATCCTCAGAGCTTTATTCAAGGGAAATATCAACGACAAATTTCTGCGTATATCTGTGCAAGAATTATCGACGATGTTTTAGATAGTCCAATTTCCTTATCCTAACGATTTATTCTGAAATATTACTTTAACTTTTTTGAAAAATTCATTACTTTCTTGTTCAACAAGGTTTATAACGAAGAAAGGTTTATTATTTACACAGAATGATGTTATACTTCCTAAATCAAGTCAGGGGAAGAAGACTGGTAAACAGATTTTAACAGGATAGTCGTCTAGGTCACCTGAACTAAGTTTTTTGGAGGCTTTTATGAAGCTTAGTTTATTCCGAATCAATTGAAAATGTTCAACAAGGAATTGCTAAAAGCTTTGAAGAAATCAAAAAAAGTTTTCTTCTATAATTCAGTGAAAAAAGATATCTCCTTACATCAGTGTTTATGAAGTCATAAATTGATTAGATATTAAAGCACAACTTTTCTTCCTTGAAATTTTCAAAGCTGGTTCACCTGACATAATTTTGAAAGGCCACGCAATTCATGCAAGATGCAAATTTTCAACAAAAGCAGCTTTTATGTGACAATAAAATTACCACAGTTTTTACTGAAAATTTCACGAAAAATAAACTACAGCGCTTAGTTCTGAAGCTTTTCAATGAAAATTATTGCAATTTTGACTACAGATTTTTGTTGACTATGACAAAAAGCCCATTATACCTTGAAGCCACTCTGTATATAGAAATTTTTAACATAGAACCCTGAAATTTTATGTATGTAGATTATTAAAAATTGCAATAAAAATGCTTTAAAAAAATTATTTTTCTATTTTCCATTAATTGAAATTAAATGCATTTCTAATATTTGATTTTTTACTATACGTATAAAAAATCGAGCTTGGTAAACTGTAGTTTATAGATATTTTTTCAGCCTTTTGTGGCGCCCAGTATTGAGCATAGGCTTCCCTTTTTGGGGGATTTTTGCAATTAAACGCCACGCTTGCCGTAGAATGTACCTTACGACCGCCAAAGGTGTTTGTATGACGGTCGGAAAGCATTCGATGTTTGTCATGGCCGGGGTTCGAACGCGGGGCCGCCGCGCGCCAGCTTGGCACGTCGAGGCCTTTACCTCGCGGCTGTCGTGCTCTCAGTTTATAGATATCCTAGAAAAATTCGTTCTTATTTAGCAAATTTTTAGATTTGATCATAATGCATCCGCCTGACGTCGATCAAAAAACCATGGCCAATCGACCGAACAGTTTCCAGAGATAATGCGCGAGTATTTGGTATAAAATAACCAGAATGTTAATGGAAGCGAATCAGTTTTATTTGTGCCTTAAAAGAATGCTATCAAAAATAACGAGCGTGATGCTACACCACTTTGACTGGCGAGCGAAAGGAACTAAACAACTATTTTTTTGGCAATGCTGCTTTACACAGAAGTATATATTTAACTTAAACGTATATAGTTAATAAAATTTTGTTGTAAACTACAATTTACTTTTACAACATCGTTACCAAGATCTAAATCTGATAATTTAACTTTAAAAATTTGTCAACATCAATGCAAAACCAAAACGTAGGTCTGGGGCTACGATCCGAATACAATAACTGAGTTGCTGCAATGAAGCAATTAAGTAGTGAACAGCATATGTATGATAAAAACGAATTGAGTAGTTCCTTGTAATTTTCTTTAATTGTACTCAAATAGTAAATTAATAATATTGACATAAAAAGTGAATTAATAATTTTATTATAAAACTTTAATGCTTTTTTGTGCCTTCTTGTCTGCATTTACAATTTTAGCCTTTAGATATTTCAATTATGATTTCATTGATTATTTTTAGTGTCAGTTCTAACACAATTTTGTTGGAATCACAAAGACCAATTTACAGTTTTATCGAATTTTAAGTTTAAGGTAATCCTGGAAGATCTTAAAACTTGATTACACAAGAAGCAACATAATATTCAAACGAATCAATGTTGGATAAAGCTTAACAGTTAATATTATATTTCGTCAGCTTGCAGATGTTGAATACAAGAAAAATATTTGAAATAAAAAATTTAATGTAATCACGTGTCTTGTTACTGTCGATACCTAAACAGAGTTTACTGATTAAAATGCCTAAAAGAAGAGACCTTAGTGTGCAGAAACATTTACTTATTTATTTATTATATGAACAGGACAAGTTGTAGGTTGAAATAGCGAATTATAGTAAATGTTTCTATTGGACTATTCCAAGTATCATAAAATGTATCAAGGGCAACGAATCACACGTAAATGGGTCAAAACAACGCAACTTCTAAACGCGAAGATCGAAAATTAATTCGAAAGTCACCTCTTTTGAACCAGCTGCTACGTCTACCAAAAATAGCCATCTTCTTGGTATTAGGATTGTAAAAAAGTGGCTATAAAAAGCAAATATGGAAAGCTATAGAATCAGAAAAAGCCATGACTTGTGGAGAAGACAAAAAGCTCTTTTACAGTAAGCTCTATAACCCCAACACTTAACCGAAGATGATTGCGAAAATGTTCAAGTAAGCTTAATAATACACTTTACTATTATTTTCATTCAATCAAAATAACAGATAATGCGCCCTGCCGCAAATCTGCAATTACCAGATCTAAATCCTATTAAGTATTTCCAGAACACACTAAACTATAAAACCATGTGTATCGTGACATTAAAAAGGCCTTTCAAAGAATAGAATGCTGTAATTCCTATGAAGCGTCAGAAGCTAGTTAAGAGTATGCTCCAGCTACCATTATTAAATCTAAAGATTGACAAAACATTGAAGATCTAAGAACAGCTAATAAATGTTAAACAAATCTAATGTACTCTGCTCCAACGCACACTAATAAATTCTAGAACGTTATGTTTATGGGGTGCTTCATATTTTTGGTAATAAATACAATCACGAAAAACATGTAAACATAAAGTAAAATAGACATTGACTACGTGAAATTGAAGAAGAAAACTTTTGAAATTGAAGATTATAGCGATTGATCTTTGCTGAGATACACATACAGAAAAAATTATTTATATTTTGTTCTATTGACATACCTAGATTTTATTAAAAATGCTTTTTATAAAAGAATAAAATTATTGACGTCAAATTAAAAAAGACATTTAGTTTCTATTAGACATTAACGAACACAGGGGTGTCACAGAGGTTTAATATATTTATGTATTTGGTTTCATATAATTTCTGGTCAGTTTTTTCTTAATCAGTCTAATTAGTCATTCCATTTATCTATAAATTATTTACCGTCTATCATATAGTTAAAAAATCTACAAATTCTACTATTCGTTGCGTCTCACAGACGCAACTCTTTATAAATTATAATTAAAATATCAATACTGTTTTATTACAAGTAAGAAAGTAATGGAGAAATTGTAGCTAATCTATTATTGCTTTTGTATCATTTACAAAGAATATCTCTTCGTTAGGCTAATTGTGTGCGTCGATCGTAGCTCTTTGTAACCGAAACAAAACAGTTATGTACGTCGTGATGCAGCGATCCGCCATTTTTTAAGGAATAATGCCCATTTTGCTGCAATTAAAAGTATATTAATTGATTAATGAGAAGTGACTTCACGAGATTATTTTCAGATACAAAATTTGTGCTAACTGGACATTAATCTTTACTATTACATATATAATCATGCACTTTAGAGTCAAAATTTGGTTAAAAATTAATGATTTAACTTATTTTTTAGAACTTGACCTTTTGTAATTTATTACAAGATATCTGTGTTCTTTATTTTTTATAAGCTATTTCTTTTAAAAGAGTATATTAACATTCGTTTTGATATCTATATAATTTTAGTTTTCTAAAGCACTTATATTTTTAGGCTCCAAACTTTTCAGAAGTTCTATATTCATATATTTTTCCGTTGTCGCTTGTAATTATGATCAGATAATTTATAGCCATTAGCGTAGATCAAGGATTCTAAAAATAAAGCTTGTCAGAAGATGATGCAAACAAGCCATCAAAACATAATCACTAAACTGTCTTTTTTTCATTAAAGCATAACGTACTAACTTCTTCAACGTATCATTAATTAACTTTAAGTCTTACAAAATCTGTAGAAGTATGCCGTAAGTATTTATAAGTTAGTTTTCTTTATCCAAGGGATGTTAGTTTTAAACAAAACTTTTTAAGAAGAGAGAGTATAGTGGGAAAAAGATATGTTCTTTTTTACGCTTCTTTATGGTTATAGCATTTTTAAAAAATCGCAACCTAGAAACTTCAATATAACTGGAGTATTTAGAAATCTAATCTACAAAATAGTTACAGACTATGTGGCATGAACCACAATATTTGACAAGTTATACAGCATTATAGTGATTGTAACTATCAAAGAATATTTGGAAAAAATTAAATCGCGGATAAATTTAAAAGAAGCAACGGTTGTGGATCAGAAATGTAAAGTAGAATTCTAAAATTTAAATGTTTGTATTTTGTGGGGCAAAGGGGGGTTCTTAGTCCTTTAAGCCAAAGTTTTTGCCATTGAGGATTGCCTTAAAGATTCTTAAAACGAAATACCTCGATAAAAGCACGTTTTAAAATCAAATAAACCGGCAACTACCAGATCTTTGACACATAGAAAATTAAAATAGTAAACTGTAAACAGAAGCACTGAAAACTGATAGGTGAAGGTCTATCTATAAATTAACAGAGATTTAGTTCAGCTGTTGACTTAATAATTTTGTAAACAATCAAAAATGTTTATTATATGCAAGAAAAAATAATTTTGGATTTTAAAATTACCGACCATTAAAAGCTAAACAAAAAATGAAAACAGTTCACAAACTCGATGAAGAACAGGTCTACCCCAGGAAAGCGACCGTACTCACACGATTTGTCATAATTCTATTCTTTTCCCTACAACCTTGGAGAAAATCATGTCGTTTTTCATTCATCTACAACACATTTATTATTCTTTTTTATATCTTATCTCACTTTTAACTTATCTGACAAGCGTGGCAGATTAACGCCGGAAACTTCCAAAACGAGAATGAATTCTGAAAATATATGTCCTTAGTCGAGTAGAGAGAAAACCTCAAAATCTCGCACTAAAGAATAAATCAGCCTCGCGCACTTGGGAAAGAAAGGGTAAAAATTTTGATAAAAAACGAAAGCAATAACAAACAATAGAGTTGCAAAATAAAACCACATAAAATTTGAGACGATTATATGATATATATTATCTACAGAAGAAAAGCTAATGAAACTTAAAGAAAAACTGAAGAAAATTAAGTCGGCGGATCTTGCAGAAATACAGAAGACAGGAAAGGGATCTAAAGTATTAAAAATTGACATATACTATTTTACAGGGGTCAGAAAGAACAAAAAGATGTAGGTATACTTATTAACTAGAAAATAGCGCATAAGATCAAGTAATATGAAGTGATATCGAGAGAGAATATCGGTAAACATAACAACAACAAACTGCTTCAATGCAAAATATGCAGATTTATGCCCCAACACAAGAACATGAAGATAAAGAAATTAAATAATGCCAAAATAGACAAGAAAGAACGGAAGATTGAAAATAAAAATGAGATTGGACTTTAAGGATTAAGAAAAAGGAACAATAGAGAAATAGAGCAAATAAATTACCCTAAAGAGAACCACTTATATATAATGAATTCCTTTAAGAAGCTCAAGAGCAGACGATGAACATGGCATAATCCAGACGAGACA
The DNA here is from genome assembly GCA_036346155.1 of Sinelater perroti. NCBI lineage: Eukaryota > Metazoa > Arthropoda > Insecta > Coleoptera > Elateridae > Sinelater > Sinelater perroti. Next base: position 1,709,710 of record JARFIY010000167.1, on the reverse strand, counting down.
ATTAAAAATTGGTTGATTATAACATAGGTATTAATAGAAATATAGCAAAATACACTAGTCTACTAAATGCGCAAAGGTCAAAGATAATTATAAAAACCCCCAAAGAAAACAAGTGATACAGAAGAGGAAAGTACAGATAGAGCTCGAACAACTTAGAACAAAAAGAATCGAATACAAGCAAATAATAGCAAAAGAAGAGATTTCAATAGTAAAGAGCAATTAACAAATAAGTTCAAAAAATTAAGAAAAATTACACTAGACCTATTAGGAAAGAAGCAACAACTGCAAGACGATCAAATAAATAATAGAACAGAAATAGTAGAACTAAATAAAATAAAAGAATCATAAAGGAAGATTTAAAAGAATACAAAAAGTCGAAAGTTAAAGAAACGTTAGAGTAAAAAGAGACCTTAAAAATACCATGAAAACAATTAATGAAGTTAGGTACCAAATAGTAAAGCTAACAGATGGCAATGAGAAGGAAATAACATAAGTATCTCAAATTGTAGAAACAAAAATACAAAAATATTACAAAGTATTGTACGAAACAACAAAAGTACAACTACCAATAAGAAAAACGAAAAACCGAAGAACTTAAGTAAGAAACGTAGGGTTAGAAGATAATCCCGAAATAACAGGTGAAAAAAATACAATTCATTATTAAAATGATGTCTAATTAAAAAAAATCTTCAAGGAAAAACGACATAGTAAAGATGATAAAATGGAAAAATCATACTTAAAGAATTTATAATAAATATTTCACAAAATGTAAAATTGATATTATCGATTAATTGCACTAGTACTACTGCCATTAAAAAAGCAAGTATAAACTACAAAATTATGAATCCATCAGGTTGCTATCGGTTTCGTACAAAATAATAACACGAAGTCTCGGAAACAAACTCGAACTGCGAACAGGTTGGGTTCAAGAATGGTTTCAGTACCTTGACCATCTACAAGTAATGAAAATATTAATTGAGACGACAAACGTGTATAATGTACCCTTATGAATAGTAGTCAATAGTAGCGACTTTGTAGAGATATGGGGAATACTAAACGCCTTGAATACTAACTGGAAGGACACCAGAAGTAAAAGGGTAATTCAATACATATATAGAAGTAAAAATAATAGTATAAACAAAATTAAAATACAACGTACAGTTCTTCAGGGAGGCTTAGTCTGTTCTCACTTTTTACCACATCATTAGAAAAGAGTAGAAAACGAAGGACGTCGCTATAGATGGAGGGAAACTGAATTATCTGAGGTTTGTTAAGGATGTACTCCTGATAGAAAACAAGAATGAACTGCATAAGTTGCAGAATGAGAAATCAAAAATAAAATTAAGTAAAACAAAACTACAAACAACACTGAGGTCTAATATATCAAAGCTAATAAAGACAAGCAATAGAAAGGAAGATGCTAGGCATCTTACTACGAGGCAACACACCCAAGATGGAAATTAGAAGAAAATCCAAAGTTATAGATGTCAAACAATGAATATATGAAATTGCGCTAAACGCTTTGGGAAAACATAGATCAATAGATAGATTTGTAAAGTCATAGAGTCATAGAATGGCGACTACAAAAGGAATAGTTGGTTATAACTGGTTACAAAAGACGAACGATAGAAAAACAGATGGAAAACATTAGGAGAGGCTCATATCCGACGATGGATGACGAACTGCTATGAGTATGATGAAAGTTACTAAATACCTCCTATATATTTCAAAAAAATATCTTTTTAAAGACTTCTTTAAAAGTTAAAGGAATAAAATAAAAAATTACATAAAAATGATATTTTAATTACTTTCTAATTACAACCTGCATTGTGTTTACTCTTCATATTAAAAGCGATATATCCGTTAGAAAGTGGTAAAGGGTAAGCGAGGCTAGTGAGTTTCAGAGATTCAATTCCGCTGCAAAGGTCAAGCAGCTGCACACTGCCTTTCAGCCGTGCCCGGCGCCGTACTCCACCTTCGCGGCCAGATCTATTTAAATCTGTATCCGGCTAATTCACCCTTTCCTTGGCTGCAAGGGTCGCGCAAAGTAGCCGGCGCTCCCCCAGCATAAATATCGCAATGCGAATTCCGAATCAAAGAAGCTCGCTCGTGTCGTAGATCGCCGTGGACAGCGGCCCAACTCCCAAGCGGGGCGCCCCCACTTTAAATGCCATCATCTAACAAAGAGCAAGTGCGATGTGAAATTTTTAATGGCATTTCGCACAATGGTAGGAGGAGCGCGGTTAGCACTCGTCCATATAAAGTCTCCTCGTGCCCGGGGAGCCCGAGGAGCCGGCAGGATCGCTGCGGCGCATTGTTCGAGGGGCGACCGCGGAGTATTTAGTTAATTGACAGCTTTCGGGAGAAGGGTTCCACTTTTAAACATAAACAGCTCTTTTTTGACGTCCCAGTAATCTTGCGTTTTTAAGTAGGAGTGCTCATTTTAGATAGTTCCTACCACTCTAAACGAAGCGCAGAGATGCAGATTTTCAGTTCTCCTGAAAAAACAGGACATTAAATATCTTAGGTCAGAGATGGAGATAATTATGCTTATGAATATTGTCCAATATTAGCTGGACTATAACATAAATGAATCACGAACAGCATCTCCAAAGATATTTTACTTGAATTGCGAATAAAATTTTAGAAATCAACTGAAAGAGAAGAATAATGCTAATAATTGATATAACAAAGGATTTTAAAAACTCACGAAGATATTTTCCTTATAAGTCAGGTGCTTAACCCACTGATTCAAAAAAAAAGTTAATAGAGAAAGTGGAAAACGTTGTCCATTAAACAACCAACATTGGGATTTGTTCCTCTGGTTTAGAACTCTTAATATGCCTTTTCTACTTTCTCAAAATTGTCACTTTCCTAAGAAATATGCTATCCAACGATGTAAATCATAATCAAATGGGCATACCAAAACTTCAACTTATTGCATGTTCTGAAATTTATGTGCACATGTGCACATGTGCGCAGAACTAGAAATTAAAAATTAAGATTTTTTTTAGAAATTCCTAGAAGAGCAGTTTCTGTACTCATAGCTAGAGTGTTCCTTCTGCTCTAAATTCATCTATTGAAAGGTTACTTTTGAGTCACTCTATCACTTTAAATGTGGTCAAAACGAATCAAGTCTCATTTGCAAGATATCCGGAGAGAAGATAATTCCGCTACAAAAGATTCAAGAAATATAAGAATAGATATTTTTGCAGGTCGCAGTTCCACCATTGCAACTAACAGAAGATAATGTAGGGTAATTTCCAAAAATTAGTTCATGTGCAACCATCACTGATTATCTTTGCATCTTTGAAACAATTAGTTAGACAAATAGTTTATCGCTATGAACAAATCTGTAATTGATTGTTTATCAAGCGTCACACATTTGATTAATACAAATACAAAATTAATACAACTCTTTTAGGATTTTGGTTGTAATTAGGTCGTAACCAGGAGCTTTTTTTAAGTTTAGATTTTTATAATAGTTTTGAGTTTACTAATTTTTATAGGTCTTATAGGTTGAGAGACGTTGTTAGACTCAATGAGAGTTTGATGTATAAGTGTCTCTTCGTTTGCGGGCACGATCTCTCGTGTGGTTGGAATACTAAAATCAGATGATTTGCGGAAGCGTTTGCCTTTTTTGATTTGTTCTTGCCCAAGTGTAGTCCTGTTTTCTAATGGGTGGAACTGGAAGTTTTGATGTTTTTAAAAAGAATAACTGGTGTACTCAGTAGGAGTTAGGTTTGTTAAATATTTTTTCACTTGTTGGTTGTTGATGGTGGACAGGAGATTTTCCTTAATTTTCCTTTTCTTTTAGTTTTTGTTTAATGATTACTGGACAGTATTCTGATACTTATTAAGCCGCTTTCTGTACGGTTTGATTAAAGTGTTCGATGACTCTGTATTTCTTTCCGTTCTTAAAGGAATTGTATTTTTTCTGTAATTAACGAAAGTAATTCCAGTTAGTGGCTCTAGAAGGTAGTGTTGCTAGCGTTTAAACTTTTAGTACTTCTGTGCTATATGTAATAAGTACTGGTGAGTGGTCGGAGGTCAAATCCCAGCAAAATTCAGCTTTTAAATAGTTTGATGAAACTTCTTTGATGACGCAGAAGTCTAATAGGTCTAAAATATTATTGAAATATGTAGGCCAATATGTTGGTTCATATGTGCTTAGGTAGTGTAAGTTGTGCTCTTCTATCGTCTTGTACAACTCTCTTCCTCGAGTTAATAGGTATTATTCTCGACCTACATATTTGATTTTTGGAGTTGTAATCTCAACCGGATGTGAACATGAAGTGTATTGAATAAGGATGCAAATTGCTGCTTTTCAATAGTGGTCGTGGAGAGCAGTATATAGAAGAGAATATGATACCTTTTTGCATTGTTATAGAACATCCCACCTATGCCATAGTATATACCCGATAAGCCATGGGCTTTTGAATAATACCATCTTATGTCTTTAGGTTCAGTAGTTCTCGAGTTGAAAGTCGTGACGGATGGACAGACAGACGTCCGCACCGAAAACTAAAAAGCAATTTTGAAAAAAATGGTTTCGCTCAGGAACTCTTTCAACAGAATTTTGACCTCTTGATCAGCTACTTCTCTTGCCATGTATCTGCAATCCATATCTTACAAAGCACCACTTTTCTTGAAAAAGCGAATAACTTTTCCCTAATACTGTAACCTTTCCTACTTCCCAAAGATAATCTACAAACGTAGAGAAATTGAGACTTACGGTTTTAGAATAAAGTGTATCACAACAACTTTATAAAAAATCCTAAAGAGCTATAGATCTTATTCATCCTCTAAAGTGGACACTGAAAATACATTTAGTAGTATTATTATAAATAATCTGACCACAATCTGCTTTTTCCGAGCAACCACAAAACGTAGCACTACGCCGTCATGTTTGAATCACTGTTGAGCCTCCTGGTTTAGGAATATATTTTTCAATGGCCTAAGAAATTATAATGTGCTGTCTTTATCGATTTAGCAGGATAACGAATCCTGTTAAAGTATTGTCAAGGATTTCCATCCAATTTTCGACTGCACACGTCTGGAGTAACATTTTGAGATTTCTTATTGTATGACAATGTAATATTAAAATATATTACTGCTCTGTTTTTGGATAAACAGCAGTAGATGAGGCTAATTATGTATTACAAGACTTCAGTAATTTGCGCCCACACAAAGCTGCGAGCTTCTAGAATCAAGTGCAGATGCTTTTAAGTTTGTACGAATAAAAGTGAAGAGGCAGTTCAATTAGGTACAGTTTACGTTGTGATCTAAATAGTCCGAAAGTAAAACGTCCTGTGAAAATAATTTATTAGTGATAGTGCGTTCGTTAATTAGGATCTAACCCACTGTAGACATAAAGAGTGCCTTTATATTGTTAAAGAACTATTAAAAAGACATAAAAAACACATAAACCGATTGTGTTGGGCAATGTTTGTACCCAACATATACCTTGTTGATAAGTACAGTTGAAGGATTTCAGATCCAGTACCAAACAAGTTCCTTTCACGTTTAATTATAATGTATGTATATACTATTGTACTCCTTAATGTGTTATTAAACATAAATTCTGACATAAGAGTCACACAATTGACTGTAAATTGCCTATTATAAAAAAATTTTAAGCAATTTGACCACTGCTATATTTTGTATTTATTTACATAGAAATATTATCGTTGAAATTACCAAAATATTCTATTTCTAGTCTAGTCTATTTTATCTCTTGCCATCATCATAATGAAGTCTTAAATTTGTACATATTTTTTTACTGAGATTACATTGTTTTGCAAAAATAAATTATTTTGTTTCAATATCATGTTTTAAGGAGAATTCTATGCTTAATCTACGCTGATGCTAATATATATTTTTGAATTTTAAAATGTCTACTAATTTTTACATTAATATAAAATTAACACTCTTAATTTTTTGTAAGATAAGCTAGACTTGTCCTTTAACAAAAACTATAATGAGAAAATACAGAAAGATTTTTATTACCAACTGCAAATAAAGGCAACAAAAAATAATAAGATAAAACATTCAATAGTACCACTTAATAGAAAATATAACGTAAGATCTTTGACCAGTTGTACTTTAAATTAAACTATTAAAACCTGAACATTTTTAAAAAACATAATATTAGGTTGCCCCAAAGGTCCTAACTCAGCTGCGAAAACATCAGTTTTTTTGTTTATTTGTTCTTATAGTGTTGTAACCACCTTTATCTTTATATTCCAAATAAGTTTTCAAGAAAATGAGCTTTGATTTTTGATCTGCTAGTGCTGGAAACGGAAACTTTGAACAAGATATGCTGTAAAAGACATTTGTGGGGCTGAGATGAAAGAACTGCAAATCAGTCAATAGTCTCATGGTACATGTGCTTTAAATCCAATGATTTCAGTCTTGAAGGTTTGTCTTGTTTCGGTCGGCCATTAAAGTTGAATGATGGTGACTTGCAAGCTGTTTTGGACGCCAAACCTTCAATAAGTACTCGAGATCTAGACGCTAAACTTTGGAAAATAAACTATTTATTGCCACTTTCAGCAACTTGATTTTATCCACAAGAAGCCCTGACAAGATCCGCCAAAAGTATCGAGATTTGCTGCCAACGTCTCAACAATCCATTAAACCGATTTTGAAAGCGAACTGTAACGTCGGATAAGAAGGGGCCTTTTTGGTCAATCGCAATCGACAGAAGAAGTGGGCCCTAAAAGGCCAAAATTCTCCGTTAGTTTCGCGTAAAGATCATTTTGGCAAGAAAGTTATTATTTGCGTGTGGTAGACCCTTGAGAGCGTGCTTTATTTTGAGTTGATTCCGAATGGTCTTGTCAGAAGTTTCCGTTTCCAGCAACAGCGGATCAAAACTCGAAGCTCACTTTCTTGCAAATTCATCTAAAAAAAAAATGAAGGTTGCTACACCACTATAAGCAGAAAGAAACAAAAAAATCCATAAAAATTGAATTTTTCACAGCTGTTAGGTCTTTTAGGACATCTCAATAGTTGTATTAGCTGTGTCCCGATAAACTATCATGATTAGTGATATGTAGTAAGCAAACAAATAAAGACATCTATCACCTCAGTTTTTGGGGTGAAAATTTTATTATCTGAATCAGAATATCACAAAAATATTTCTAACCTCCTTAGAGAAAGACTGAGATCTTTGATCCCCTCGCTGCAAGATATTTATAATTTTTTTATAAATTTTAAAAGCCCAAAGTTGTATTTTTGTTAAGTGTGTAGATGGGAATAGCTTTGGTTAGGGAGTAGGAGTTAATGTTACAGGAAAAAGTTTATGTAGTGCTTTGTAAATTGCGAATTGCAGAGAGGTGTCAAAAACAGTAATTGATCAAAGAGTTAAATTATATCGAAAGATTACTGAGATATTCCTGAGCGAAAGATCAGAAGGAAGCGGCAATTAATAAAGTTGCAGAAGGGGAAGTTATAAGTAGATCCGTTTCAGACGAAGCTAACGGAAGACGATTATAGTTTATAATTCTTTACTTCATATTTTTTCCTGTCTATTCATTTTACTAAATCATGAGTTTATCTACGCTTGAAGATAATGTATGATTAATTTTGTTTTACATATACTGGACACATATATTTAATCTTTTATTTTTCCCATAAAATACGTTAGCAACTTTGTGGTGTTCTTAGATGGCATATCATTTTTTCTACGTACGATCAAAGATCTTGATGTAAATATGGCAATAAATTTAGGTAATTGATTTTTTTTATGTTTGTCGCTATATATTTCGGTACACGTAATGTAGCTCATTTTTTTTGTTACAGTACGTGCTCATTGCACATAAAATTTTAGACTTTTCACAAGTTTGTAATTTTATTAAATTTTATGAAAAATATTTAAGTTTTATGCTATATGACATCTACTTTTCAACAGTCTTCATTTACAGCCGTGTTTTAACCACACTTTTCTTAGAGATAAAGTCGAATAAACCAGTCTCAATGAACACGATAAAGCTTCAAAGTTAAAACAAAATATCAGACAATAGCAAAGATAAAGTGTATTCACTGTTACTTATAAAGTCTTCCAATAGGACATAGAACTTTGACAGTTCTAATAGTGGCCATATTGTTGAAAATACATTTGTCGTATTGGCTTCAATTTATTCAGTCTGTTTTTCCGAATCACCAGAACGGATTAGAGCGTTCAATCATCGTTAAATGATAAACTTGTTTTATCAATATGGGTGTTCTGTTCAGGCAAATTCGGGCTTCGCCTTATTTTACGGCCATAATCGCCCTACCGAGTAACTATTCGCAGTGTGTTGGATAAATTTTGAGTCCACTGGTTGAGTAAACAATTCAACCATTTCCTTTCGATGACGCAAGAATTTCAAAATATCCCGCTGTCCTTGAGAGTAAACAGCAGAATCGAGGCATGTTTACAAGAACTCAGTTTTCGCAGACCCACAATTGGCGAATTTTGCGTGATCGGGCCTGCACCGTACAAAATTCAACTGACAAGGAGCTGAAGGATCGACCATAGCAGTTTACGTTGTGATAAATAGACCGAAAGTAAAACGTCCTGTGAAAATAAATTATTAGTGATACTGCGTTCGTTAGTTAGCATTTAACCCACTGTAGACATAAATAGTGCCTTTATATTGTTAAAGAACTGTTAAAAAGACATAAAAAACCCATAAACCGATTATGTTGGGCAATGTTTGTACCCAAAATATACCATGTTGATAAGTACAGTTGAAGGATTTCAGATCCAGTACCAAACAAGTTTCTTTCAAGTTTAATTATAATGTATGTATATACTATTATACTCCTTAATGTGTTATTAAATATAAATTCTGACATAAGAGTCACAATTGTCTAACTGTTTGGTGTGAATTTTGGGCTGACGGCGTCATCGGCGTTAGCCAGGCCATCACCGTCAACGACGAGCACTATAGGTCGATGATTACCAACTTCTTTTGGCCTGAATTGGATGATATGGACACCAACGACATGTGGTTTCAACAGGACGGCGCTACGTGCCACATTGGACATTCTGCACGAGCGATTTGAGGGCATGGTCATCTCACGTGGAGGTGATGTGAACTGGCCACCGAGATCGTGCGATTTGACCCCGTTAGACTTTTTCTTGTGGGGTTTTCTTAAGTCGCAGGTCTATGCGAATATGCCACAAACCACAGCGGCCCTCAACATAACCTGATTTATGCGCTAGAATCTTGGAAAATTGGACATTTCGGATGCGCACTGCCCAGCGAAGCCGCGGCGGACATTTGCACGATGTTATATTTCATACATAATGTCATCGATAGGCTTTTCAAACGAATAAAAAATTTCGATGATATCTCACACACTTTGTTTTATTCAAATTTAAAGGTAAGAAGCGCTTAATCAAAGACCCTTTATATATGACGAGAAAAATTGTGTAAATACATTCCAAAACTACCACAAACAGTTTTAAAGAGACTAGAAATATACGATAACATTGAGAAAATACACTCTAGTAGATGAAATAAAGTAGTAGATCTATAAAAGCAAACTTTACATGAGAAGATTGTAAAGATAGAAATAACAGACGGTAATAATGCATACAAAGAAGGCGCAAGAAAATTAACGGACATTTGTTTGGCCAGCCTTTATATCGCTAAAGCCATCTCATTCTCCTAGGCAAAGCGGAGAGTTCTTCGCCGAAGGCCGTTCCGTACCTTCCGCTAGCGCGCCTTCCATAAACTTCCAAACAGTAGTTGACGCTACAAATTGCGCCGCGTGATGGAGTGTAATAGCGGCCGAAAATTCTCACGCATGCCAAAATTATATGGGACGTTAGGCGTGGAGATTGATAAAGCGGAAACAAATAATAGCGCCTAACACATATTCAGAACGCGGGTGCATTGTTTCTGAATCGAGATGACTGCGCGTATGAGAATAACCAGGCCCGCGGCCAGGAACCGTCTAATTACCAAATTATTATTTGGCCCAAGGTGTCCCCGGGACTTGCGATCGTGTCGAGGCGCTTATCTTAAATTGCTGCCCTCCCACCACCAGTGGGCTCAGCTATGCTAGCTATGCTGTACAGGTGTAATCTGATCTTAGGAATTAACATAACATTTTTAGGATGTGTACATTTGGTTTATCCCTATAACATGGCTAATCCCATTATTTTAGTTTTACTTAAAATTTCAATTGAGACCATTCTATAAAAATAAAAAGGTAACCAATCAAAAGGACAATATGTGAATCTCGTTCATTATATACAACATTTCATTTTGATTAAGTGTAAAAATGTATAGACTCTTACATGTATGTGTCTATTAAAAATCTTATAAAATTATTGACTTACCTACGGAAGAAGCATTGTATAACTTGGTAGCAGACTTAGAATTTAGGAAATTCTTACCTAGGAAAAAGATAATTAATTAGTATACGTATCTTTGTTTGTTATTACTTTTTACATAGTGTACATTAAAATAAGTTCTACCTACATATACAATGACAAACTTTTTGTAATAAATATATTTAGTACAGTTTTTTTGAAGCTTAATTATAGGTTTTAAGTAAACATATAAAATGAGGAAAAATAAGAAATTTTATTAAGAAAATTTAAGTTAAGCTATATTAAATAAGGAAGTGAACCATAGAATATAAGTCAATAACCCAATTTGCACAGATTCAACGTGAAACTAACACTATCTGTGGTCTCTCTATATTCTATTAGGTAAACAACTTAGCTTTAGATAATTAAGAATATACGATATATAATAAAACGCATACTATGGGCGGAAAGTTGCTACACTCAAACCCCTTCCCGCCGAAAAATCGCCAGCAGTAATTATTGTGTGGTAATCTAACTACCAGAAGAAGGTAACAGCTGAAAAATTAACTCACAGCAAACGATGTGATCACAAGATAACTGATGAACTCGTTCACGAATTGAAAGAAAAATCGATCAAGATTCCGAGTAAAGCTCCGTCATAGCTGGCAAAAGAAATGATCCAACTGTTCACTGAAAAAAAAGAGTGAGAGAAAGTTGGCTTTCTGAGATCCTTTTTGGACGCAAATAACTTCATCCAGAATAGAAAAGTTAATATCCAAAATAAGCGTTGGTTCTGCCAAGAGACGTCTGAATTGTCTACTGTCATACATACAACGGTTTTTATCGCCTCTGTAATGCTGCTGTGGATTGCAAGCAGCGAAGAAGTCATAACGTTCTACTTTAAGGAATACCTGAAGGTATCTGCCGACAATTATATGGACGTGGTGAAGACAGTTGTCAAGCTATGGATAGAAGAGGTGATCGCTGGGAGTACGCATTAGAGCAAGACTCCACCCTAGCTCACAAGACAAGAAAGACCCAGACATGGATATATAATAATTTGTATTAATACCAGCGCTGGCTGCAATTTTCTTAACTACTATGGGCATGGTAGAGGCAAAGGTTAACGAGAGGCATCATAGTACCTAACAGCTGAAAGCCATCCATCCTAGAGATAATGACATATACGAACAATGAAAAAGATGTGCTGGCCTGCAGCAATGTTTAGATCTCGATTTGAGAAAGCCGTGGTAGATATAAAGACACACGCTAATTTGATGCATTTTGTCTAAGCATTTCCGATTAATATTCTGCTGATAATGAATTATTCAAAAAATCTTTGGTTCCCAGCGGCTGAGTTTCGTCACATGGCATCTGGGAGTTTTTACCTGTAAAAGACCGGGATTGGTTTTGCAGAGGAATAGAGCAGCTTTCTGGTTGCTAGGTAAAGTGTATTGAAGCGGATAGGCTATATTTTGGGGAATAAATATTCCTGTTTTATATTAAAATTCTTAGGAAAAAACGAGCTTTCCAATAAGCGCAAATTCTACCAAGGCAAGTGGTAAAAATTAAAAACGGAAACGACTTTTGGGACAACCTAGCAACACACTTTACAACTGACTAAATAAAAGACATAAAATACCAGACAGAAGAAATGTAAATATATTCTATACACAATGACTCAAAAAACACTTCAATATTTGGAAATGAAAAACAAAAAATAGGCAACTGTTTACCAAAAAATCAAATCGAAATTTTCTAAAGCACAACGCGAAACGTTCAAACCACGCGCACAATGGTCACTTGCTTTAACTGCCGGTGTTTTGGTGCATCTGTGGTTGGTTTTCGCCTTGCCAGGCCGTAGGCGAAATTTCGCAACTTTTTAATTTTGTTTGATTTCTTTGATTTTAGGAATTTCTTCCGACCACGACCTAACAATTCGAGAACCAACCACACGATGCATCAGAAGTTTCTACATCAATCTCTCCCTCTTTTCCCAAGCAAAAATGATATGCAAATGTTCTGTTTACTGTAGTTTGTGTGGACCAGGACAAAACGGTCCTGTAGTATTAAAAAAAAGGTTGGATTAGGGCATTTTTTGCTACTAAAAAGCTGATTTTTCAAGAGATAGCGTCTCTTTTTTTCTGTTTTTATCTTGGAATAAAATAATCTGTTCTTTGGATGGTTGGATGCAGATCTGCCTAAGCTTAAAACGACTATTACATCGTCGGCTCTAAGATACACTGTACCTTGTTTTATGGTCATAGTTTAGATTTCTAAGTAGAAAAAACGTTCTTCTAGCAAGGGAGATTCACTAACAACAAAGAATTGATTATTAAGACGCAAGTCTTGCATATAAAATAAGATGGATGGTGCGTAACCTAAGTTTCCAACTGCACTACAAGAAAGACTCCTAGGAGAGAAGAAATCCAGTCTACAATAAAAATATTTTTTAAAAAAATTTTCAAAGTGTTCTGAAATGTTTCAATCTGTACGTAATAAATTAAAATAAAAAAATTCTTAACGCCCAGTATAAAGTTTTGCTTATAGACTAATGTTTGATTTGTAACGGGGTCCCAAATTGTACGATTCTAAGGAAAGCTCTGTTCACCGATTCAGAGCTGATGTCATAAAGAAAACCCGCTTCTGGGTAGGATAACAAACGGTAAATAATAGTTCTAATAAAATAGCTAAAGACGTGACTAATGATTGTGTGGTCTGATGCTACTTTGCTCACAAATTATAGTCACAATCGTCTTCAGTCCAGATAAATTATTTTTTAATCAGAGCGAAAGCGTATTCTTCCTGGAAGTGGCAGAATCCATACGCTAGATGTAAAATTATTTGTTACAGCATCATGGATATGCAAATCTAATTGTACGAGGCATCGTAAAAGGATAAAGGGCAATTATTAATTGTTGTGGCGCAGAATTCGATGCTGTTATTTACAGGATTTGTAGCTTGGTATTTTTAATCGAATCTTCTGTGATGTGAAATTGATCTAGTGGTGTATTTATAAAAAATACACAAACTGAACAAAAAAAAATTGTTACCGGGTTGTCACCTTCAAAAGTGCGGTTATTATTTTTTCAGAACTAGAAAATAAAATTTAAATTGTGCAGTTTAACGATGGTTACTTTTTCGGCCCTTTGATTAATAGCTACTTGTAAAGATTTATAATCGGGCAGTACGATAAATAGTGGGCAAAAGTGTTTAATATAGCAATAAATAGTTTTAACAAGAGCTGCATTTTCAAACGTTAAGGTGGCATAAAATTGAGCTTAACAAATAGTTTGACAAAGAAATTCACAATACTAGACGATAGTTCCAAAAAACGACAATGTTTTGGAAGGTTGTGTGCTTGTGAAAACTCGGTCCAATGCAGCATTTGCTAAAATATGGTGTTGAGGAACTGAACTTTTTAATTTCCAACTTTAAACATTCTTGCATTAATTTAAATGTTACACTGGCAAAAATATTCGAATAAAAATGCGGTATTACACGTGGTCCTCGGGCGAGATGATAAGCTTCTTATAATTCTATTTGACAAATGTTAAAAAACACTGAGCCACATTTTTCAAGTCAAAGTATATATATATATATATATATATATATATATATATATATATATATTTATTATCAAGACCTTTCCTACCATACAGTGTAAAGGTATGTATTTACAAAATAAAACTAAACTAATTCTTGACATAATATTTAAAACTAAAAATTATTCTTGATTTCTACTCGTATGTACTAATCTGGTCCACTCCTTTTTGTTCTGTGCCATTACCTTCGCTTCTTGCCATGTTATTCCTTTCTGAAAAAGTTTTTCTTCTATTGTTCTTGTCCATGTTTTTCGTGGTCTTCCTCTTGTTCTACTAGTACCTACTTTCGATTCCCATATTTTCTTAACCTGTCTATCTTTGTCCATTCTAAGTAGATGTCCTAACCATTGTAGCTGTCGTGTTTCTATTTTTTTTTTCAATGGTTCTACTTTAAGTTCTTCTCGAATTATTTGATTTCGTATTTTATCTCTTCTGGTTACTCCTAGTACTATCCTCAGATATTTCATTTCCATACTTTGTAGTTTACTTTCCTGTCTCTTCGTTGTTACCCACGATTCCCCCCCAAATGTCAATGTCGGTAGATAAATTGTTTTATATATGGTGAGTTTTGTTTTCCTAGAAATCTCTTTGTTGTTCAAGAATGTCTTTCCTAGTGCGTAGTACAACTTGGCAGTGTTTTCTATTCGTTTGTTTAGTTCAGCTTCGTGTCCTCCTTTGCTGTCTATAGTAACTCCTAAATATGTGAAACTTTTGACTTGTTCTAATTTACTGTTATTGATTTTTATGTTTGTCTGTTCTTCTTGTTTACCAATTGCCATGACCTTAGTTTTGCCTATGTTAATTTTCATGTTGTAGTCCTCTAACGTTTCTTTCCATATTTCCAGATTGTATTGTAGGTCCCTCTCCTTTGGTGCGAATATCACAACGTCATCAGCAAACGCACATTCCGAGATGTTTATTTGTTGCATGTTTCTGTATCCTACACATAATTTCGCTACTTTTGACCTACATGCGTTAATAATGTCGTCCATGAGTAGTATGAACAGCAGAGGGCTTAGTACACCACCTTGTCTTAGGCCATTGCTTGTTATGAACTCTTCCGATTGTGAGTATCTAGTTCTTACATAGTTCCTGCAGTTTTGGTACATGCTTTTGGTGGCATTAAGCAATTGTTTTCCTACACCCCTTCTAATTAGGCTCTTCCAGATCTTTTTTCTTGGTGTGCGGTCAAAAGCTTTTCTAAATCGATGAAGGCTAGGTAAACTTTTCTGTCTTGTTTTAGTGTTCTTTCTATTACTTCTTTTAAGCTAAATATGTGGTCTTGTATACTATGTCCCTTTCTGAATCCGCTTTGAGAGTCTATTAGTTGTCTTGCTAGGACTTTTCTTAGTTTCTGTTCTAAAATTCTTTCATAAACCTTGCATGCTATGCTCAACAGTGTTATTCCTCAGTAGTTATGACAACTAAGTCTATCTCCTTTTTGTACAGTGGTAATATGATTCCCACTTCCCACTCTTTTGGTATTCTACCGGTTCTCCAAGCCTCTTTGCAAATGTCTAAGAATATTTGTGCTCCATATTTTCCCATAGTTTTCAGCATTTCTGCCTCTACTCCGTCGTGTCCAGGTGTTTTCCCATTCTTAACGTTTTTATTGCTTCACATAGTTCCTTCATTGTGGGTTCTTCATCCGTTATTACTTCCATTCTTTCTGCTCTTTGTTCTCCTTCTTCATCTTCTCTTGAATTTTGTGTTACCGTTTCATCTACTGTTAGGATTTCTTGGAAGTGTTCTTTCCATATCTTTATCACTTCATTTTCTTCGGTTATGAGTTTACCTCTTTTATTCTTGACTTGGTTTAGTATTGTTTTCTTCTCTGTTCTACAATTTTTGAGCACCCTATAAAATAGCTTCTGGTTTTCTTTGCTGTTATGTTCCATTCTGTGTCCGAACTTCTCCCATGACTTTTCTTTAGCTGTCTTTATTATTTCTTTAACTTTCTTCCTTTGTTCCTTGTATTCTTGGTATGCTTCTTCAGTTTTCTTATTTAAATAATTTTTCCATTTCCGTTTCTTTGTTTTAATTTCGTTTTAATATCTTCATTCCACCAATCTGTTTGTTTATTTTGGTTATTTATTTTGGCTACCCACATACTGCCTTTGCCGCAGATTTCAAAATTCTTTTAAATATTTCCCATTTATTGTCTATGTCTTCGTGTAGAAATCTTTCGTCCAGTTTTTCGACTTCTTTTGTATTAGTTCTTGGTATTTTGTCTGATATTGTTCTTCCTTGAGCATGTAAGTCTTAATCTTTTCATAAACTTTTTCTTTTGCAAGTTTTCCTTCTCTTTTGTTTGTTTTCTGTCCATGTGTCTTATTTTTCCTACTAACAGGTAGTGATCGCTGTAAATTTCAGGACCTCTTCTTACCCTAACGTCTTGAATCATATTCCTTTTGGCCTTTTCTATTAGGATGTAGTCGATTATTGATTTTCGTCTCTACTTTTAACTTCCCTGGTGTACTGATGTATTTTCTTATGTTCGTAAAACGTATTTGTGACGATGAATTGGTTCTCTCTGCAAAAGTCAGTATTCTTTTCCATTATTGTTTCTTTCTTGTTCTCCAAATTTGCCTAGTGATTCTTCCGTTGACTTATTTTTACTCCTACTCTTCCGTTAAAATCACCTACTGTGATTACTGTCCCTTTACTTTCTTCTGTGAGTGATGTTAGTTCGTTCCAATATTGGTCCTTATTGTTTACATTATCGTCTTCGTTTGGGCCGTAGACTGCTATTATTGTTATTTTGTGTTGGTCTTCCCTATTTCTACTGACATTAATCTTTCATTTATATATATATATATATATATATATATATATATATATATATATATATATATATATATATATATATATAATAATATATATATATATATAATATATATATATATATATATATATATATATATATATATATATATATATGTATATGTATATGTATATGTACAGCTGTGCTCAGCGATAAGAGCCTTGCCCGAATCTACTTCTCGGAGGTCAAGTCTCCTCTGATGCACGTACTTAAATATTAAATTGAGAAATTAGCAGTTTTCTCTTACCTTAATTGGCACACTTATTTTTATTATTTCCACCTTCACCGTTATGCTTTAAATAGTATTATTATTTGCTCGAAACCTCCTAAAATGGGTAAATTGCTTCGGAGCGATTTATAAACACACCACTTACTCTAGGCCAGGACCGTCACCCAAAGTATATGTTAGAAACTTAAATAATACGAATAGGGTTTTGTTTATGATAAGAATTTCCTTTAGTTTATCTATTGATGCTAGAAGCACCCGACTTTTGATAAAGCTTCTTTACTAAAATAAAGCTAAACATGTCAGCTGGTTGCGTTAATATTTGTTTTTTTTTCGACAAGGAAAAAAATCTTCTAAAACTACTAAATTAATTAAATACCGTTGAACTAAAAGATATAAATTATGTAGCTCCATATGAGAAATAAGGCGCAAGAATATATCACTGTATGGTAATTGCAGGTAATATATACAAAACATTTTCTTGAACAAAATTTATTGGTAATTTTTATCTATAAGGAGACATTCTGTCAGAAGTGATATTAAAATCTAGAAAAGTAAGTGAAAATGTAAATGGAGACAACGGTACAAGCATAATATACAGAACCAAATAGAAAAGACTAAGTTGAACAAAATACAACTTTTAAGAGAATATATAGATATAATTGGAAGTATATGTAGAAATATCGTGAAAGTACTTCAATAATTAGAGAATACTTTTCTAAATAAAAAAATAAATAACTCAAAAAATAAAAATAAACCAATGCAATGTAATATGCATAAGAGTCAATGGCATTAAGAAGACGTAAGAGTTCTAGAACACAAGCAATGAAGCATCACAGAAAAGTTTTGGGATTATTAAAGAAGATAAGATAGGAAATAGTTCTAATTGAGAACTATCTTGGAGTAAAATCTTTACTTAATAAAATGAAAGGCTTGGGCACATATATAAAATTACAATGTAAGGATTAATAAAAAAAAGTGAAATTAAAATTATATAGGAACCGTAAAAAGAGAAATTGTTGAAAAGCAAAAGTAAAATTGAGTAAAGAAGAAAATGCACAAAAGTTCTCAAGTCAGAGACATCACTTAGATAATGTGGGACGTATATATTTAAATATACGCAATAATATACCTTGGCAGGTATACATTGACAACGTAGGTAGGCAGAAGTGCGCGTTGCTATGCCTAACTGCAATATGACCATTTTTGTCGCCTTTCAATCGGTCGAAGGTGGAATGAACCCTTAACAAATTTTGGTAAAAAAATATTCCTATAATCTTGCTAGGTAAAAGAAACCCAATGCTAAATTATGTTGCCAAAGGATAATTACGGTCTGTGCGAACCGGCCCTAAAGCAGTTAAGGATATAAAAATTATAGAAAATATTTTTCCAAATTTTCGCTCCGCTACAAACATACAAGTTAATATTGCTTTCCAACAATTGCTTTATCTGGTATAAGGAACAAAACAAAACAGCCATGGTACACCATAAAACCAATAAGAGCTTGTCCTGAATCTTTTGAAGGCAGCAAAGATGAGCTCCTCGTACTTAAGTATTGAAAAACATTACTCAAATGACGACAATTGTAACGAATAGTATGAATTATGCATTAATAGAATTACAAATCTGCCTGAATGCCCAATTACGCGCAAGTGCATTATAGCCTGCCATTACGAGCCGTCGTTTACGGCGAGGCGGACCACATGCGGTCGAAACAAATTCGAAACGTCAAATCAGCCGCCGGAAATTTTATTTCAATCCTTCCATGCTCGCGCATTCCAGAGGACGCTCACAATTTCCAGCAAGAGCAGATCCAAATTGCATTTGCATGCCTTCAATAACGAGCGGCATTGAACCCGCGCAGAAGACGCTCCTTCCGGCCAATTTTTAGGAAAAGAGGCCTCCAGCTCTGCGGCGCAGCGAACGAGCCGGGATTGCAGCGCCGCACATTACGCGGGCTGATGAGTTATGGTGATTTAAAATCTTTATTAAGTGTTAACTGCAGTTGTGGCGCTTTTTGCGGGCATATTGACTATGTAAGTTACTGTTAATGACCAGTTCCTTAATGGGGCACTTCCGACGGCCACCTGGTGTTGTGGATTTCAAATGTGAGGCCAATCTCGCGGCATTATGCGTTTATCTCGGCCGCGTCTTCCGTGTCTAATGATCTCTAATGTAGTTTATTGCACTTGTTTTCTATCAGGCCTAATAAGCCTAACCACGGAGGTATTAAGCGAACTCGAGCCTCTAACGCGCCTCCGGGAGCGGAGCGACGCCTGAAAGGTTCGGTTTTTACAGCTTTGTAGCTGCGAGATTCAGCGCCACATTCCTGCGTGACATTCTAAACAGAAATTCTTGGTAGTTCAGATTAAATTATCCACTTCACTTACATTCGCGCTCAAAAGTTACGGAAAATCCGCAGAAAAGCAAACTAAATAATACGTCCGCCACACACGCCTTGAAATACAAGCGGGACGAAACGGTTTCAGTTTGCGCGCCCCGGATTTTGGAACGGATAAGCCGTGCGGCGGTTTTGCCGCAGATCCGAGTGGCGGAGAATTAGATAAGACGGAAAATGCACATGCAAATCACACCCACGATTACGTAAAGTATCGATACGTGGCTATTATGCGCCTTTATCATCTGTTATTATTGGAACGAGTACATATGTTACGGCCGCTCCCAGATTTTGTCTTGTGTGGGATATATTATTTCTGCCCACAACTTTAGTGATATCCATTGTTTATATTTATCGATTGTAATAATAGATTTGGTTGGGTCGGCTCGCTGCGAGTTAGAAAACGCGCTCGAGCTTTAGAGCTTTGCGCATTATGCACTGCACACGCAAGCCGTTCAATTAATTTCGCCATTAAATTAGATAATGTCGATTAAATGGCTTTGCTTTAACAACATAAAGCCTGTTTTAAATTTAATTGGTGTGATAGTTTGTACTTTGTTTTACCTGTACAAGAATGGCAGTTGTATTTACCACAGTATGCACTAGTTTACAGAAAACATTTTTTAATTTTTTTTATGTAACACACTTTTAAGGGTAAATTAAAAACTTTTTAACTATATGTTGTTATTGAGTTTGAGTTTGACGTTCATGCAGCAAGAGCATGTGCTGAGCGATTTCTGAAGCGCCCTGATAGGGTGGATCACGGAGGTGCAGCTATATTAATTAAAAGCTTAATAATCTATTATAAATTACAACAATATAAAAAGACTTTTCTGTTTACCAAAATGCCGATTTAAGATGCCCTGGATTAGCACAAAAAATTTTTTCCTAATATTTTACAGCTATTTCAGCAGTGCCTTACGGCTAGTTATTTTATTTGGCAGGGCATATATTACGAACAAAAGAACGGAGTAACAGTAAGTAGCCCACTTAGTCTTGTAATCGCTAATTACTACATAGAGAAATTTGAAGAGGTCGCCCCTCAATACCAATATACCAATGACGTTTGTTATATGGAAACACGAAAAGGAGACCCTACCACCATTTCTTACACACTTAAATTCTATACACCCAAGCATACAGTTTATCATGAAATTGGAATCGAATGATAGGATCGTTTTTTTAGATACACCGTATACAGAAAACTCACTCATTCGAACAGATACCTTCATAATCAGTCGAGTTATCTCCAAAATCAAAAAAGAACGATTGTGAAAACATTGGTAGACCGAGCACAACGTATATGTCAGGCACAGTTTTTGGATAAGGAATTAAAACATTTGAAGCAAGCTGTACAAGGGAATGGATACTCAAGGACGAAGATAAATAAAGCCACTAAACCTAACAAATGCGCACGCAAAACATAACCGAATAAGGTAGGAAAGATACGGAATTAGCCACAAGAAACATACATACAGAAAACTACAGGATACACCAAGTGTATACTGCATACCTTGTTCATGTGAGCAAGTCTATATTGGGCTGAACAATTACTAGGACAATTACTACTAGGATAAGGAACACAAACGTCATCTACGCCTTAATCAACCCGAAAAATCAGCAATTGCTAAACATGCAGAAAATCCTGACCGCGAGATAGAATCCGCCCAAATATAAGTTTTATCCAATTACAGGATTTATAACCCTAAATTATATAGAGACGGTGGAGATTTACAAATATAAAAATAGTTTTAACAGGGATGACGGATTTAATCTACCTAAATCCTGGGTTACCGCTCTTAAGGAGCAAAAAAAAAACAGGCCGCTATACAGTGAAAGCGCGAGTAACGTCAAAAAATGCCGAAATATTACCTTCAATGACCTTATTGAAGTCGGCAGTTAGCCCAATTACGTTATTTACCATCCCAATAACGCCAACAAGGCCCCAAAACATCCCTATCACACTCGCACGAGTATAAAAGATTTTATTCTAAAGATGTAGACAAAACGTCAAGTTTATTTGGTAATAACTTTATATGCGGTGGGTATTTTAACTGTAAGCATTGGGATTTTCGCAATATGCAAAGATAATCACTGGCATCTTTCCATAGGCTCTCATACCTAGAGAAAATACCCGATTTATTAGACTCTTTTGTCGCAAATGACATCTTTCCTAACTAAACTGACATCGTTAATAACTGTGATCTGTCATCTGATCATACAGAAGTTAAAGGTACAATCGGTACAGCAATAATAATAAAAAAAATCTAAACCTTCGTTCCATAACTATAAAATCAATTGGGACACATTCAGAATAGCTGTTGATAACAACCTGCTAATCCGTATCAGCTTAAGTACTCCCCATAAGTTAGAAGATGTCATAAATAATTTTATTGTTATTATTTAGCATGTAATCTACACCTACGCCCAATAAAGCGGTAAAGCAAGATAATGTTCTTAACAAAGCATGTGATCTAGAAGGACGAAACATAGAGCAAGAGACAAAACAAACAACAAATCTTCTACTAATGAAACCAAATACTGAATTGGCCAGAATGGACCCACAAAAAGCTAAGCTATTTGCTCAACACTTCGTTAAAATAATTACCCCATGTTTGACTTAAAATCTTTGCCTTTAAGGAGATATATACAAAAATTCAATATCTCAACACAAAAAAAAACGCCCCTGGTCACCGTTTAATAACGGAGAAGGTGCTTGCAAAATTATCAAGAAATAATATGCTATTCTTAAAAAGTTTTTCAATTCTATATTACATGTAAAATACTGGGAATTTCCAATAAAATTTGCGCAGATAATACTAATATTCAAATCAGGAAAACCCGCTGAAAAATCTCACCCCCCCCCCCCCCAATAAGTTGATTATCCCAAATCTTCTAACTACTAAAAAGGTTACCTAATAAAAGATTAAATAAAACTAATTCACCAGAGAACTGTATTCCAAACCACTAATTGTAAGTATAATTACCACAACTTTCAAGAAAAAGTCATACTCTTTAGTGTTCGTAGATATTAAGCAGGTCTTTGACACAGTTTGACACGATGGCCTCTTGTGCAAGATCAAGTCATATTTTCCAAATAAATTGTATCTACTTATCAAGTCTTATTTGTTGTACTTCTAGATGAAACATGGAAATGTTATTCCAATATTTTGGAGTGCCTCAGGAAAGTGTTCTGGAACTCCTATTACACACAGTATATACTGCAGACATATCAATCCTCATCTGGCTTCAACAAATCTTCAAAATTACTTATCCGCCCTAGAAAAATGGCAGCTATGCGACTTTACTTCACACGAAATAATTTAATAATCCTTTAATCAAGTAAAGCATATTACTTTAGCTAGACAAAAACCTACACATGAGTACTATATAACCCTGAACATTCCTATAGATTTGCACATATGAAATATCAAACTGAAAACAGTAACTCAACGGAAAGCTCACCTTCATGGCAAATAATAAAAAGGAAAAGACATCAGACATACAATGCAATAAATATTAACACGCTTGTGATATCCACATGAAAGCTATTTTATAAAAATCACAAATACCAATATATACATTGTTGTTAATTACCAAAACATTATTGAAACTCTCGCGCAAGCTACAGAAGAAGAAACATTTTAATACAAACCGTTATCGAACAAAACCATAAGATAAATGCAACGTCCCTAAATACATACAGAAAACTTACTCGACAACTAAGTGATCAGAAAATAGTTTGCCACCCCAAATAACGTAGGACATTTAAGGTCTGCCTAAGAAATAACTACTCTGTTTCAATATCAGACGTAAAAAAAAGTTAAAACAATAAGATCATATTGTTAAAAATATCATGAACATTAAAAGTTGAACCACTAAACAACCCTTAATGCTGTTCTATGTTGAATTAAATTCAAGTCATTCAATAAACGCATATGCAGTACGGAACTTTTAGGTCAGACTAAAATCAGTATTGAACCATTAAATAAAAAAATATCATTATAGAATGTACACGCTGTCAGTGGTATTGTTATTTCAAGTTAAACAAAAATAGAACGTGATATGATGTAGATTCCAAAAATTCGATATAATCTAAAAATAGAGCAAAGCTAACACTGCTAAATTATGCAAATAAAAAATAGTTATGAAAAAAAAAGAAGAAAAGTGAGCACAAACAAAAAATTAAAAAGTAGAAGTGATTTGAAATAAACAAACCAGGTAGTTTTTTGCAGAAATAGAAATAAAGAAAAAATATCAACCCTGAGTAACCCTTTGTAGAGGGGACGCGGTAGCTCAGATGGTTCAACCAGTTGGCTCTGTCTCTAACCGGCGCGCGCGAGTTCGAGTCTCGCTCAACCCATGGGTGTGTGTGAATGTCCTAGCATTTAAGTGTATGTTAGTGGGCACAATAAGCCCTTGAGGCTGCAGTGCCTGTAAGAGCGCCAAAAAAACCCTCTGTAGAAATACAGAGTTGTTGAATAAGAACAAGAAAAAACACATCAAAAAGAAGAAAATGCAAAAATACCCACAGAAAAAAAGGTTCTGAAATTATACGAAACCTAAAAAATAATAAATGATCACGAGAAAAGAAAACTGTCATCGAAATACTGAAATACGAGGACCACGATACCGTAAGAAAGTTGTTTCATTTAATTAAAAACACATGGAAAAATAAGGATTATCCAAAAATCGAAAGACCACATAAATACGTCTTCTACAAAAATTAGTAGATAAAATTATATGCAATAATTATAAAGGGACTTAGCTTATAAAATCTTAACCAACAACAATTCCAACTATTAATGAGTATCAGAGCGCAAACATATATTAATCTGTTTTTCCCTTTATATAGAGTTTCAGGCTACCGCCAAGTGCCTAAAAATCAAACGAAAAGAAAATCAAGGACCTCATTAACAACTGGAACATATGCCTTGATACTTAAAGACTCCCTATATCTCCAAAAAAAAAATCCACAAGAAGATCCAAATTGTACGCTCTTACGAACCATTGTCAGTTCCTTTGGTTTACCCACCCACAAGTTACCTAAATACCTGGTCAAAATTCTTCAGTCTTTTACAGAACAAGCCTCAATTCTCAAATCCTTTCTCGTTCGTGAAGATGACACAATCGTCAGTTTCCATGTCGTCTCCGTCTTTACTAATATACTAATTCCAGAGACTTTGCAGGTTCTAAAAACTAATCACAATTTGAAAAGCGGCACCCCCAAATTAATTAACCATTGCCTATCAAATATCCATTTTACTTCCTAAAATAAAGTGAAATAAATGCTATTACCAAAACTTGAATACAGAACGGATATTTTCAAAAATTTCTAATTCATATCATTAACAATATCAGCAAAACTCATGACCTTGCCGACCAAATTATAGCGTTTTTGCCGCATTACTGACAGAATAGGCTGCATACTGAATCAACAAGATATACGAACTGTCTTCATGACCAATAATAAAATAGCTAGTTATTAAAAAAAAATTAATAAAATCCCCCTACGAATCCCAAGGTATATACGAAATACCTTGGGATGACTGTAACAGAACCTGCGTTCCATTCTGCCAGTAGAATTATTCGTGAGGTTATTGAAATAGAAAAACATCGTCAATTCCCGAGACGATTTTCAACGCTTACCCGCTATTCAGAAACTGTTAATAAGCAAACTTTTCCCAACCCAGTACATTTCCGGCACAAAGATGTCTCCGTCAAACTTTTACTTCTGTTTCTACAAATAGTGAAATAGAGCACACGAAAAGCCAGTCTTCTTCTTTGGATCTTAGTTTTTCTTAAGATGTAGGCAGATTAAGGTCTTAAATATAGAACTATAACTCCTTGAAAATAAAATCAAGGTGGATAGCGAAACGTCGGAAATTTCGCAATAATCGACGTGGTTCAAGGCGTAAACCTAATTATATACTCAGGAGCAGTTACTAGAGGAAAAAAAAACAAATATACTTTAAATCAATAAATTCTTTGTGACAAGATCCTGAAGGGATGGGTAGGTAGATTCGGTAATTTAGCGATTGCATTAAAATCTAATAAGTATTTAATGTATTACGCGTAAATATCAAAAATATTTATAGTCATTGACTCACTTCTTTATTAAATCTCACATTTTTGTACTGTACATGGGTTTTTGCGAGAGGCAAAATTTGATCTACATCTGGTGAGAACTGTGGAAGTTATATAAAAAACTAAAAAAAAAACAAGGTCCTTGACCCCCTCGCCACACACTTTTATCTTTGAGCGACTTTGCTCGTTAACGCATCCAGCTGAGATATTGGCCCAATAAATGTGTAAAGAATTTCATTCAAATCCAATAAGAACTTTTGATGCCACTTTCCAGGGATTGTAGTAAGTTCTTAGTTCGGGATCTCAATCTGTCTACTCTCTAAGTAGAGCTACGGGGCAAAAAAGAGGATTGACTTTTAGTGTGCTTTACTTTGCTATTTATTGAATCAGAAGTAAAACATGTTTTTGCAGAATATGTACTGGGTTGGAAAAAGTTCGTTTGTTGTAACGAGTTGAGTTGAAAAATATACACAACCAAACCAATACAACAAATATTAAAAAGTTTTTTCTCGGTGTGTCATCATTGATAGGGAATATCGCGTGCCTCTGTACTGCACATGGTTTTTATCTAGTGAAAGTGCTTAGAACGAATATGTTTGTAAGATTTCTATGATTCAAATAATGGTCCTTTGAAGATATTCCTAACATTGTTTTCCTTGTGAATACCAGTTTAATGTATATTTAGGTTATTTACAACCACGGAGTACATGAAGTAGCCATATTTACGTTTTTAAGTGTCCATAAATATATTTCAAAATTTGTAATTTTTTCAGTTGACATACTACGAAAACAAAACTGAATTAGCTATTTTCAAAAACACATAACTTTTTAGAATTGTTTAATTGTTGCACAATATTGAACTACTTTCTGAAAATTTTGCTTGTTTATTACAATATCACTAGTCCATACATGTGCTCGGTCATCTATCGACATCCAAAACGCCTAATGGTATTAGAAGGTGGGTAGTTCAAAGCTGCTCAGTTATTTTTAAAATTGTATATCATGAAGCTATCAAAATTCTCCGTTTGCTCCACAAGAACGTTATATGCCTCTCTCAAATAAATTCTCGTTCTATCGTCAACGTATCTATCGAATTAGATACAACAACCATGTCCCATTCCTCAGTTTCATGCGTGCTCTGATCTATATGCTAAGCGTCCTATGGAGAAGCCAACAATTGAAATGTATATGACTGCTCTGGTCAGCCAAGTAAAAGTTTATTCTTTTTGGAACAGATGCAATGATGTATGTGAAGTGACAACAAAGCATGGAAACGCACTGGTGATGTGGCAATAATTTTATAAAAATTTCTTTGACCTCTTTTTTTAGTTAACGGAATATATAAGAATCGAAAGATTAAGATATTTCAAAAGCTAGATTTCCATATGAAGAGCAAATTCTCGGAAGATGTCTCAGATATCAACACGACAACGAGTCAAAATATTATTTTTCGAATGATTGAGTGGGTCGTACAATTGAAAAAATAAATCTATACGAAAAATTTGATCAGCTGAAGAACGACTGATTGTGTATTCTGTTAAATAGTACTTATCGTTTTGATGCCCTTATGCTGCCATATAATATTCAGCGTTTTAAATATTCTGTTTAAGTATCGAATATCTAATTATTTGCTACATTTTTTGTAGTTAAAAGTCATTGCCTATTATTTTTGCATGATGAGTAAGGTTGAATTAAAGTTAGAATTGTTTTTCTAGTATTGTTTGGTAGATTTAGAAATATTTATTGCACTGTCAAAGCGAATGGTGTACATCAGACTGAAATTAATATAAATATGAATATTTTACGCCAGTCATTGTATGAGTCATAACATTTAAAATTTATTATTTTATGTTATGACTTTTAATTGTATAGAATATGGCATATAAATAATTACATTAATTTATTGTTACAAATTTAATAAAAAACTATCTTACCATCAAAAAAATATTTTCAAATTTTAGAATTCAAATAGTAATCAGCTTTCGAATACAACAAATCTTTAAATACTCCCGATTGCCATTAATTTAGAACTTCAATGAGCAAATAATATATTATTTCTAAAATCATAATTTTATCTATGATAGTGGACATACCAAAAACTGTAGTCAGCAATCTGACAGATGTGTTAAATATACAGAATCTCACTTCACTAGGGATTGCCAAAGGAAAACTAGAAATAATCATATTAAAAATTTGTAAATTTCAGCAAAAACTATAGAGAATATAATACATTGCAGGAAAATCTTTTACCACGACTAAGACGTAAAGTCACAACGTTTAAACGATATTCTACTCAAACACCATAATCTATACAGAATTTGGCAACATACACAATTCTAAAACCACATGGGGCACTTCAAAACCAACAATCAAGTGGCACTGAGGAACTATAAGGCATGATGAAAAATATAGCCACGCAAAAAATTTTCTGGCCACCTTAATTGTCAAAGTCAGATGAAATTATACTATTTCTTGAAAATAGTCAAGTTCTTATATCCTCCTCCTCCTCATATTTGAAACAATTCACCAACAACAGTTACTTCAAATTTCCAAACTGCAATAATTAAAACACGAATCATTGTAATGGAACTGCCCATGGTAGACAGCAGCTATAATAAACACTAGGAATTAGGCAAATACGGAAAAGATCTCTTATAAGCCACTGCTAGACAAAATTCTTTCCAAAGCCCGTGAAATCTTTGTAGCCAGCGACTTCAATACGGAACACCAAGACTGGGGCTCTTGTGCTACAAAAACTATACATAAAACAACCTACACTACTTGTATTCTGGTAAACCGACGTTTTGGCCTTCAAACTTCCGGAAAATCCCAGACTTAATCGACATTTGCATTATTAAAGGATTAAATATCGGTAAATTTAAAATTAAGTTATGCCTAGAAATAGCTGCAGCCTGTTCCTCTCTTATAATCACATTTTATTCAGATATAACACATATTCAAGCATGACAATAAGGAAAACCCCAACAATAACATCATAACAAGCAAAATAATTTGACAAATTACCTAACCAGAAGTAGAAAATTTAATACAGTCCACAAAACAACTAACAAAACTTTTATTGCATTATAAAATTACAGCATTAGTGTTATCTCACGGTTAATAAAATTATAAGGCACATAACACACAGACTACTTATTACCAAACCAGATGGCTAATGGGCCCTCAGTATCAAAGAGAAAGCAAAATTATTTGCTAATAATTTAGCCAATATATTTATACCTTTTCCAGTCAGATGCTAAGATTATATACTTTCTGGAATACCCCTATCAAATGAACCCACCAATAAACCCATTCAAGCTCTCAGAAATACAAGACGTAATCAATAAAGAAACTAACCCAAATAAGGTTCAGATGGCGACCTTATCACCAGGAAAATCCGCCAACAGCCATTCGAAACTACGATTGGAGCTATCACCTAAATATACACTGTTATTCATGCAATCAAATACTTTTTAATTTCCTGGAAACTGTGCAGAGATCAGGAAAGTCTCGAAAAGTTACTATTAAAATGACTCCAAACAACTCTAAATGAACAGCAATTAATTTTCAAGCAGCAATACACATAACAGTGAAACATATTCATCAATTAGTAGATTAAAACCACAGCGTAGATTGCTCAGCTAGATTTTTAGATATATTCTAAGCTTTTAACAAGGTTTGGCACGTGAGTTAATTCTATAAAATCAAAAAATATTTTCCATGCCAAACTTCTGGAAAACTAAAATTTCATCCATTGGATAGATATTTATTTGTGAACTACTGAGCCGAACCTACAAATCTATAATTCATCTTATCTGGAATACCTCAAGATAGTGTGCTAGGGCTCGGCCTATACCTACTATTCACAACTGATTTACCAACTACAAGATTAATCCCAACTTTCCTTTGCCTGATAAAACAGCCATTCTGGACTCGCATATCAATCCTACAGCCGCATCCCGTTACCTGAAAGGCTCTTTCAATAATGTCCAACAGTAGCTCAAAGTTTGGAGAATCAAGGTAAATTAAAATCAACCTCAGGATGT
Source organism: Sinelater perroti (assembly GCA_036346155.1). Classification (NCBI taxonomy): domain Eukaryota; kingdom Metazoa; phylum Arthropoda; class Insecta; order Coleoptera; family Elateridae; genus Sinelater; species Sinelater perroti. Next base: position 1,680,215 of record JARFIY010000167.1, on the reverse strand, counting down.
CACTTTTGACATGACCTGTGATAAATGACCGACAGTAACATTCAATAGACAACTAAAAAAAATAAGATGTTTCACTTGGAGAGACTATATTTAAATGAAAACAACTTGAGCTTCACTTCAGAAAGTTACACTGGATAATCGGAAGAAGATCTAAGCTATCATTAGAAAATAAGCAGCTATTGCACAAGATCGCGTTAAAACCTATCTGGACCATAGTTTGTGCTCAGTGATATGTGCCATAGTGATTTTAAGTAATTTGTGCATACTCACTAAGTAAGGAACTATATAAAGCTCTGCCAAAAATATAAAAATTTATTGTTGATACATCCCAACCAAGCGATAAATACTTTAATGGACGAATCCGATAAAACAAAATCCCTAAAACAATTTAACCTAAATTAACTCTTAACTACAACTCAAATAATAGGTATATACGCTCCAGACAGCAGCAAACCCCAAGAAGAAATTGACAATTTTTATGAATAATTGCAGAACGTACTCAGCAGAATCCTAAAACAGGATGAGATTGTTTTACTAAGTGACTTTAACGCGAGAATAGGTGATGAAATTATAGATGGTATAAAGAACAAGTTTAATAAAGAAATCTTCAATAAAAGTGGTGAACAACTAATACAGATTTGTGCTCAGAACAAGCTATGTATACACAGGACACTTTAACCACAACATAAGTACACAAGACAAAAATCTATCATAGGTTTTATAATAACCAACAGGAACATCCATCTGTCAAAAATATTGGATGTTAGAGTTTTAAGCTCACTAAAACAAAAAAATAGAATAAGAAAATAAGATGACAAGAATACATCATCTAAGAAACTACAGACGAATATAACTAAAGCTGCAAAAAAGCTTTGGAAAAAAGAAAAAATAGTAAAAATTGAAGACAAGGCACAAAACTTTGGTTTGCACAAGAGGTAAAAACTTTTACAGCAGAGAAAAGAGCAACCTATCTCCAATACAGAAACAAAACAATCACTTATGACCAATACAAAGCTGCAAAAAACAAAGTAAAGAAAAATATCCAAGCAATAAACCGAAACTATTGAAAGAAATTTTATTCAGGCATGGAGCATAAGCTCTATGGAAGACAAAAAAGATATGAAAGATAATGAAGAACCGTAAAGTACCAACAAATGAATGCACTAACTACTAAAATAATTCCAAAAGAATGGAAGCACACCTTTCGTCAACTATATCACAATAAAGAAGTCACACCACATAATCAAGAGATAGATGAAGAAATAAAAAAAGAAAGCACGTCTAAGTGCACCATCACAAAAGAAAAATTAAGAACAACAGTTCTGAAACTAAAAATCGAAAAGCTCCAGGGTTAGACAAAATAACTAATAAAATGATAATAAACTATTCGTTTTGTATCTCAGAAAAGTGAGAAGAAAGTATAACAGCATACATATTTAAAAATAAAACAAGAGCCTGCGAGTCTTAGTATTAAAACTAATGACAAAGATAATAGTGAACGAAATTGGACAAAAAATGGAATCAGTGAAGGGTTTTTGGCTGGACAGATCCACAACAGATGACATATTCATATTTCGTCAAATCATAGAGAAAGCTATCGAGTTTGATAACGCAGCCTTTATGTGTTTTATAGACCTCACTCAGGCATTTGATAAAGTAAGACTCACTAACCTATTAAAGCTACTAAAGAGCAGAAATAGAGATTATCACATTCTAGTAGTTATTAACGAATTAAATAAGAACAATACAATAGACGTAGAAGCGAGAATTATCAAGTATAAGACATAGAGATAGTCTCAACTCAACATTATTCAATGCAATCATGGACGAAATTATCAAGAAGGTTAAAAATGCCGGCAATGGGTACCGAGCGGGAAATGAATACATCAAAATAATATGTTACGCTGATGGCGCCGTTATAGTATCTGAAAACAAAGACACTCAACAAAGCCATTTAACATGACTATCTCCATTTAGAAAACACAGTTTGTAAGGAACTAAGAAGATGTAAACTAGCTAAAGTGTGGAGCAAGTAATGAATTTTAAATACTTGAGAGATAATATAACTATTAGCAGAAATCTAAAGACAGAAGTATAAGCGCGGACAACCAAAGCGACTAAGGCAGTCAGATTTTACAAGACATGCGCGAGGCTGGAGATGAAAATGAAACCACAACATGTTTTTTATGAACAACCGAGATCAAAATATAGAGGTTTATAACAGTCTAAACTTTAAGAGACATACAAATGGTCAAGAAAAAGGAGAAAAGAGCGTAGAGATGACAACATAATCAATGTGGTGTTTTTTGTGAGTCTGTCTAAAGATATTTACTAAATTGCTAATGATGCTACAAAATAAGATTTTGTGCTAATATAAGCATTTCAGACAGCACTAGAAATATTGAAAATGTCACTTTACGAGACAAATTCTCATCATTTGCGAATGTTTTAATTTTCTGCTTCAGTATGAAGAAATCTGAGACTCATCGAATGCTCTCAAATACTTACGGCGAAACCGCCATTAGTGAAAGAACGTGTCGTGAGTGGTTTCAAAGCTTCAAGAACGGTGATTTTGACATCGAAGATCATCATGGCGGTGGAAAAAAACGTTTTTAAATATGCAGAATTGGAGGCATTACTTCATAAAGACTCGTGTCAAACGGAAGAACAATTGGCAGGATCATTAGGAGTTACTCAAAAAGCCATTTCAAAACGCCTCAAAACAATGGGAATGATTCAGAAACAAGGAAATTGGGTGCCACATGAATTGAAGCTGAGAGGTGTTGAACGGCGTTTGTTTTCTTGTGAACAGCTGCTTGAAGGGAAGAGATTTCTGCATCGCATTGTGACTGGGACGACGAAAAATGGGTTCATTTCGATAACCCCAAGCGCAGAAAATCGTGGGGACTTCCCGGCCATGCTTCCACGTCGACGGCCAAATCGATTATTTGCAGCTCCAAGGTTATGCTCTGTATTTGGTGGCACCAGCTCGGCGTAGTGTATTATGAGCTGCTAAAACCGTCTGAAACAATCACATGCGATCTGTATCCAAAGCAATTAATGCGTTTAAATCTAGCATTGAAAGACAAACGGCCGCAATGCAACGAGAGACACGATAAAGTGATTTTGCAGCATGATAATGCTCGCCCCATGTCCCAAAGTCGGTCAAAACATACTTGAAAACATTGAAATGGGAAGTCCTATTCCATCCGCCGTATTCTCCAGACATTACTCCCTCTGACCATCACTTGCTCCAATCAATGGCACACGGCTCGGCTGACACGTATTTACGTTCTTATAAGGAAGTCAAAAGTTGGATCGATACGACGATCACCTTAAAAAATGAGCAGTTATTTCGATGCGAGATTCGTACGGCGCCCGAAAGATGGGAGAAAGTAGTGGACAGTGATGGATAATATTTTGAATAGTAAATGTATAACCAGTTTTTTACAATACTCTTGAATATCGAAAAAATGGCGGAAGCAAAGTTGTACACTAATTACTTGATTCTATTATATGGAAGTGAACCCTTGACGCTGAAAGCCTGTTAGATGTTCGTAGAATGCTCAAAATATCATGGACGAAACACACTACTAATGAAACGGTCCTAAGAAGAATGAACGTAAACAGAGCATTCTTGGAATTACCAAAAGAAGAAAAACAGTCTACTTAGAACATGTACATAAAGGTAAAATATACAAGCTTCTAAGACTAATAATAGAGAGATAGACTGAGGGTAGAAGAGGACTGGGCAGAAGATCATACTGCTGGTTGAGAAATGTGAAAGACTGGACTGATCTACATACATTCACAGTCGTTGCTACGAATAGCACAAGATAGAGAACGATTTGCCGAAGTTTTGCTAATCTTCTATAAAAAGAACACCTTAAGAAGAAGAAGAAGAAGTTAACACAATATTCGTAGTATTCAGATTTTTCGAATTTACATCATAGACATTTGATGTACTCGGAATATTCGCGGATACTCCTCTACTATAATATTCACTTTCCAGACTACTTTCTGCTACGTCATTCTATGAGTCAATTAATCCGTGACTCGATCGCGCACGCTTTGTAATAAAAAAGGGCAGGTGCCACGCACTTGCACATATGCTAATGTCAAGTACCTCACGGATGTAGACCTGCTCCAACTTTATATGCGGCGAGCGCGTTCCAATTTGGGCCCCACGTCCTGATGAAGATGCATGTCGAGGCGCCGATAAAGGAGCGCCCAAAACTTCAAATAAATATTCATAAATAACCGCGCGAAACAATGGCCGCCCGAAGTTTGAAAATTCCCGGCTGCCTTAATCCTATTTGTAAGAACGTCTTGCTCGCAAAAAAGTACAAAACGAGCGCGCGCTCTGCCCGTGCCGGATACAATAAAAACCGAATTGCAAGTTAATAAACTTGCGGACGTCGCTATAAAGTTTCAAATTTCAACTCGTAAAGTTGCGGGCGTCTACATGTAACAATGTAAATATCTAAATAATTATGCGCACATGCTCGCGCGTGCATCAAAGCGTCCCGGCGCGCGGGGGCCCCGGGGACTGTCAGGGACAGGAGAGTGCACCGGGCCCGCTGACGAAAGCATAAACATCAGCAATTAGTAGCTGCTCCGATCACGTTCGAATTAATCAAAGCTCGGCCGGTTAAAACGGCTTCATTCTCCGATTTGACCACACGTCAGTGGCATTGTGTGCGTCTGGATGCTGGAGGACGGGATTAGACAGTTTAATGCGGGGAGCAACTTCGGAAGCGTTCTTGTGCGAGCCGGGCTAATGTTCCCTATTCGTTACTGGAATGCCTTTGCTCACGTGAATCCTTTCTCCGCTGCGCCCTTGCTCCTCCCTTCAGAAGTGCACTTTTTGCACCCCTTTGTGTGTCCATTACAATCTAAGCGAAGAATGTAATATGAAAAACACACACAAGGAGGGAACTCATTAAACTCGCCGATTTACTTTGCAATGGGGTTTCGGGGACCCTTGTGGGGCAGAAAAAGATTTGCACATTATTAAGGGCTTTTGGCTTTTTATGAAATATTGTCACAAGATAATTGAAGGGTTTATCAAACACACTGCACGAATATTTTTAAATGCAAAGCGCCCTTTATCTTCTCGAAATAATCATCTCCCAAATCTCCATAATTATACTTAAACAAGAAAATTCACTAATGGTTCTACTGAAATTTTTTTAGACTGTAGTGTTTAAATTGCCTTTTCGTATGTCGTGTTGTAAAGCGTTTGTTTTAATGAAAATTATAAAACCCCAATTACCAAGCAACCAGTTAAAAGAATCTGGTATTATCAATTCTGCTACTCTCGTATATCCCTTTATATCATTTTTGCAATATTAAAACCGAATAACCCAGCCAACCTGATTCAAGAATTGGACTCAGAGGCTCTGCCCGTCACAAGCTAGGATAAATAGGGAGTGACGTAGGAGTGACAAGTCCTAAATAAACTAGGGTTTAGCTGGGCCGGCTGACAGCGCTCTATAAGGGTTCCTATCTAGGGCACTGGTTATTGAGGTGGAAGAGGATTAAAGAAAATCACAACAGCAAAGGAGGCGGAAGAGCCAGCAGGGAAGATAGTTCTCTAGAGTGGTGGACAAACTATCTAGAGGAAGAACACCCTAAAATCAAAGTTCCTAGTCTTCCAGATTAGGAGTTGACCACATGGGCTAACTTCTCGTGATTTATAAAACTAACCAAACTGTTAAAAGATCAAAGCGCAAGCCTCAAGATACGGACTGAAATTTCAATGACAAAAGAAAACAAACGGAAAAGGACGTTGCGTTTTGGATAAGGAATATCCAGGATATAAACACAGAAAATGTAAGGATTAATGATAATGGAACTATAAATATCTGGACACATCATTTGCATAATAGCGACATATGTTTCTATAGATGACCCATACAAAAATACAAAGGAAAAATTTGAGAATAACTTAACTAATTGAAAAAAAAGGAAATTGTACCTCTAGGAGATTTAAATGCGAGGACGATATGCGAAAAACAAGATTCAGTAATAGAAACATTTGGTGAAAACGTAGTAAACGGTAATGGAAATAGAGTAACAGAAACATGCAGGAAATTTAATCTAAAAATAATGAATGGCCATTTTCAGCATTATAATCATAAATATAAAGGGCATCAACCAACACATTGATTCAAATCTATAATAAATTACTTAATACAAAGCTAAAGCTAAGCAACAAACATAAAAACACGTGACGTAATGCTCTAAGAAAACCTAAATATGGAATAGAGCACATGCTACTTCTAGAATGTTATATTCTTGAAAATAAAGAAAAACACACCAAACAAAAGGTGGAGAGGCAGGCGTGTAAATAGCGGTGCCCTCATGGTGCGATGTGGGGAACTAAGTACGGCCCGTTTTGAAAAGTAAAACGTTGAGGCCCAAATCGCCCCTTAAACGGCCAGCGAGAAAGCGGTTGGGGGCGGCTACCGATATCAACCAATGAGTAATTGCCAAATCGCTCACATGTAATCGGCTTCGGCTTCGGCGGCGTTGGTTTCACGGTGGCCACCTGGTTGCGATGTCTTTGTGCCTGGAACACGACCGCACTGGCCGGGATGCGATGCGAAAGTCTTGCGGGGTAGTTAAATGTGGGTAAAATAAACACGACCGAATTGGCGGCGAATTGGCTGCGTGGCTTAGCGGCGGATCATTTGCGGGAAATCTTAATTCGACAGCACTTTTCGTCTCAAAGGGTGCCGCCGACGGCGTATGCAGACTCGTCGGCTGAGCAAAAGCCCATATGCCGATAGCAAAACGTGGCAGCAGATATCAAAGCCCCCAGCATGCCGCCACGATACAAAAGCGGTTCAAGGGGGAAAAGGCGGCCACACCAAAAGGGAACAAACAGAAAAGCTAATTTAAAGAATACAAAATACTATTTAAATTTGGACGGTGTAGGAGACAGTTATAATTAAATAAAACAAGCAATACACGAAGCCGTATTCGAATAGTTAGGAGATATAAGAACAAAAGTAAAAACAAATTATTGCAGAAATAAAGAAAAAAAGAAAAATCTATCAAAAATGGATGGTAACACAAGAGCAAAAAAACAGAAAGAAATACGTAAGAGTAAGAAGACAAGTAAAGAAAGAAATAGATAAATAAAGAATAAAATAATATATAGAGACAAATGGAAAATATTATAGAAGGAATAAGAATTAGAGAGGCTTGGAAAGTATTAAAAACTTTTAGGCAAGAATATTCTCAAAAAAAAACAAATACACAAAGCATACAAATTACTAAATAGAAAAAATATTACAAAGATCTACTTACGGAAAGCAAGCTAGAGTATGGTATATAGAACAAGAAACTATCCAAGATCCATCAAATAGTATTACACAGGAAATAGAAAAAATAACAGAAAAGGCATTAAAAAACAACTTAAAATATAAAAAAAATAATAAAGCATCAAGTCCGGGAGATATTCCTATTGAACTAGTAAAAAGACTACAGAAAAACCAGAAAAATGATAAAGATAAGAAACATAGTATCACAATCATTTGATGTTACCAAAAGATTCTGACAGGAGTGTTGTCTATCACCGACACATTTTGAAATATATATAAATAAAGTATCAAAAGAATGGCAGTTGAAATGCAGCAGGACGGAAATGTAGATTGATGAAAATTATTTACACGTTCTTCTTTTTGCAGACGATCAAATAGACCTGGCAGCTAATAAAGATAATATTAATTGCATGACCAGAAAACTATATAAAGCCTATAAAAAATAAGAAATAGCAATAAATTTTGACAAAAAATCAACTACAAAGTTACAAACGAAAAAGCGAAGAACATGCAGACAAATCCAAACGTAATTAAAACACGTAAATATTATAAATATTTAGCTAGAATAACGTCAGATGAAAGTAATAATCAAAAAGAGATCATCATAGAATAATACAACCCAAACAAGCCACACAAAAATTAAACTCGATATTTTGATCACAACAAATCTACAAGGAGACGACAAGTAGAATATACAATATGGTTGTCTACGATGCTAAAATATGAAAAATAACAAAAAAGAACCAAATAAGAAAAATTTTAGCTACGCAAATGGACTTTTCCCAAAGAAGGAAATACCGATTGGAATATGTTCGAAATGAAGACATTAAAGAAAGTATAAAAATAAAAAAGTAGTACGGCCCTATACGACAAATGGTACCAAATAGATAGACACAAATAGATTGGAACTGGAACCCCTGAAAGCGAAGAAAAAGAGGGCGATCACTTAGATGCTGAGAATTAAGACGCGAGGTAATGGAAAGCCGAAACTTAACCGACAAAGATTGGCAAGATAAAGACTTTTGGTGCTTTAGAAGCAAAAGACGGCTTTGGGCTCTAAATAAACTCGCTTATATATAGAACCTAATTGTGGCGTCTTCAATTGTTCTATATTCTTATGAAATAAATAAACCAGGATGATAACTTTCTTAGATATTTAGAGCGTTCCTACTAAGTTCTAATTGATTTAAATAGTAAAACATGACATAGCGTCAATAAAAGTATACACTAGGGTATTAGAATAAAAGAGACACCTAGTGAAAGTTGATGATCAAAGAAATAAAGTAAATTTTGTAAACATATGTGTATAGTTTAATATTACTTGAACCATGCTACAGTTACTTGGATATAAAGATTAGGCTGATGGAGGAGCATTGTAAAGAGAAATAATTGAATGTTTAAAACTATTCTTATCAATAGCTAAATTAGGTTAATAAGATCTTAAGACTCAGTCTCTCAAGATCCTCAAAACGATAATATCATTAGTTGCAAAAAACTGTTATTCTTCCCCCTCCCCCTTCTATCTACAGTAGCAAAACTATTTTGTTGGTATAAGAAAACAGATGGGACATTATTTAAGGCCAGTTGGATACTACGGAACCCTACAATCACGTCACCAAACAGAATCTCTTGCAGAAAAAGCGTTGACAGGAATAGGTGACAGAGATGCGTTCTCAAATCAATGGCTTTTGACGAAAGCCAATACTGCCAATATTGCATAAACGTGCAACTGTCTAATTAATTACATAATAAATTCCTTCAGTAGTCTATGATAAGGAGTGTCATTTGATTTGGAGGAAAATAACGTACAGCTTTGAATGACAGTATCGCAAAGGCCGCTAAATACATTGCAATTTTGAGTGATAGATGTCTTTAATAATAATCTCATTAAGAAAAATAAAGAATGCGTACAATTATAGCATGAGAAGAACTTTTGCGATTTCTGGAGACGACAGGATAAGAATTTCAAAACTTATAACACGTTATTAAGCAAAACATGGCCAACAGACCGCGAAAGTTTAGGAATAAAGTCAAATTAGTGGTAATGGTAACAAAAGTTAAGAGAAAACACCCATAAGACGATGAAAGATTTAATAACTACCAGAGTAAAAGCCATATATGACATCAACAGAGGTTTAGTCAAGTTTTAATTGTATTTGTAAAATTTATTTTTGAATAATCAACACGATATGGTTTATGCCAATGTTTGCTCAACATGTTCTCTTTAATTAAGATATAACTGGTAATTAGCAGACTGATTCCGGATAACCATCATGAGAATACTCGGAGACTCTATTACGCTAAATACTGTGTATTAAGTGTCTGTAATAAGTCCATGAAATGGTTTGATGGTGATGGAAAACGGAATGAGTCAGAAATAAAGCAAATTCATAAAAAAACTAATTATAGTGCATCGTGTAGTTGGAACCGCAAGGTTTAGTTAGAGTGACTCTTTTAGTCGATGGGGCAGACTCTAGAAAACTGAAAACCTTTCTAAATTTTGGATTTGCTGGTGTTTGTTTTGGATATTTTATCTTTAGTTGTTTTTCGTTGTAATAAATGGGCATTGAGAGTGTACATTCCTATAGTATGTAAAAAAAGATTTTATACCACCTAATAGTTTTTCACCTATGAAAATAATACCATAACATTGGATAACAAAGTTTGGCTTACAACATTTCTATTTTCTACCTTCAACAGATTTGAATTTGTGCATGTCTGATGCAGTAGAGTTTTCTTTTAGCGTTGCTTTGTTAAGAAGCACCTATTCATTTTATTATATTCGCACTACTTTTGTCTATTTTTGGTGTATTATTGAAAAGAAAATTTTTCCCGTCAAAGCATCATACCCTCGTTTTAAATTTCTGCTTGGAATATATCTAATCTGTTAAAACAAGTCGTATTTTATAAAGTCTCTGTAGAGGTATCGGAGAAATGTAAAACGCATAGAATTAATTAAAATTGCAGCTTCTAATTTCACCCCGGGGTGTAGGGGTCGCCGAGGGGTAGTACCTCTAGTTCTGAGATTGTCGGACTTTAGAGTCACAGAAAGCAACTTCCACATATTGGATTTAATGGTTTTAGTGATAATGAAAGTGAGCAGCAGCGCTTTCATAACTACATGAAGGGGGAGATAAGAAATATCAGTACTGCTTCATAGTAGACATCAATGGGCGACGACAAAAATATGTCACCATCGGCCACTGAACTGCGATGTGTAAGGCAAGGGGAAACCAACACATTAATTCCCAAGAACAATCATCAAACATCATGACAGACAAAATCAAGAGTGGCCCCGAGTACCGGCGCCTCTTCAATGAGGCAGGGGTGCGAAGAATCTCCGGGTCTGTGATGGTGAACAAGGACACCAACAAACTGAAAATGCTTAGGAAATCAAATACTATTATAATTGGTACCTGGAATGTCAGAAGCGCTTTTGAGGGGGGGTAAAATCCATAATATTGTTCAAGAAACAACTAGACTAAAGGTAGACATCATGGGGATCAGCGAAATGCGATGGCCGGGTTCAGGAAATTGTAATATATTGAATCATGTTGTGTACTACTCTGGCAACGATGGCGACCACCACTATAATGGTGTAGGAATAATAGTAATTAAGGAAATTAACTACTCTGTCAAAAAAGTAATAGCGGACTCAGATAGAATTATAATGATACAAATAGAAGCTAACCCATTTAACTTAAACGTTATCCAAGTGTATGCTCCAACTGCGAATAGCGAAGATGAAGAAATAGAAGATCTATATGAACAACTTAGAAAGGTCTTAAAAGATACGAAATCTAATGACATAACTCTCATAATAATGATTTTAACGCGAAAGTTGGAAGTCAAAGAGAAGATAACATAATTGGACAGTTCGGATTAGGATTTAGAAATGAAAGAGGAGATAGATTCATACAGTTTTGCCGAGAGGAAGAACTTGTAGTGATGAACACCATGTTCAAGCTCCCACACAGAAGAATATATACATGGAAGGCTCCAGGTGATACGAAAGAAAAATAATACGAAACCAAATTGACTATATCACTATTAATCACCGTTTCCGCAATTGCATAAAATCAACAAAACTTATCCCGGAGCAGATGTCGGATCAGACCACAATCCGGTAATATGTAAATGTAAACTAAAACTTAAAAGGGTTACGAGAAAAACTAATGAAAAACAACATAATATAAGGGCTCTTTGTGAAGGAGATGTTAAAGAACAAGTTCGAAAATCGTTGGAGGAGAAATTTAAAATGAAAATAATACTACCACTGGATTTAGTAACAAAACAACTCAACAAAGGAAGTAATAGAAGAAAGGTGGAACGCTATCAAACAAAATCTGCAAAGTATTATAAAAGAATACGTTCCACAAAAACGAAGAGATAAGAAAAATGAGTGGATGACAGAAGACATTTTAAAATTAATGGACGAAAGGAGATTAATGAAAAATAAAGATATGAACAAATACAGAGAGATACAACGACAGATACGAGGTGAGATAAGAAAGGCAAAAGAAAATGGTTGAAAGATAAATGCCAAGAAATAGAACAGCTAGAAAACAAACACGACAGCTTTAATATGCATCGAAAAATAAAAGAAGCTGCTGGAATATTTAGAAGAAAAACAACGAACAGACTAATAGATAATACAGGACAGGAAATAACAGACATAAGCGAAAAATTAAAACCTGGAAAGAATACATCGAAAAGTTATTTGCAGACGACCGTCCAGAAAAACACGAAATAAAAGAGGCTAAAACCGGACCTCCTATAACAAAAGATGAAGTTAAGAAAACAATAGAAAAGGCGAAAACCCGGAAAGCAACGGGCCCAGACGAGATACCCACTGAAATTTAAAACTCCTAAATGAAGATGGAATAAATGCACTCACTAGGTTATTCAATCTAATATACGACACTGGAGAGATCCCGACGGACTGGACTAAGTCGACTTTTATAACCATACCAAAGAAAACAACACCGAGACAATGCGAAGACTATAGAACGATAAGTCTGATGAGCTGTGCCCTTAAGATCTTCTTGAAAATTATACACGCCAGGATCTATCAACAATGCGAATCAAAATTGACTGAAACCCAATTCGGGTTTAGAAATGCGTTGGGAACAAGAGAAGCACTATTTGCCTTAAATGTATTGATCCAAAGATGTAGGGACGTAAACTGTGACGTACACTTATGTTTTATAGACTTCAGCAAAGCATTTGACAAAGTAAAACATCATGAACTACTAAAAATATTAGAGAAAACCGGGATAGATGACAAAAATACTAGAATAATAGCCAACCTGTACTGGAGTCAAAACGCGAATGTAAAAATAGAAGATAATACCACCGAAGGAATTCAAATCCTTAGAGGGGTTCGCCAAGGCTGCGTGCTTTCACCGACTCTGTCTGTCTCTCGGAAGAGATGTTCAAAGAAGCATTACATGATGTGAATGAAGGTATATTAATCAATGGTGAACTAATCAACATCAGATACGCAGATGACTCTGTAATATTGGCAAGAAACGTAGAAGGTCTACAATTATTAACGGAAAGAATACATATAACATGTGAGAAATACGGAATCACCCTCAACACAAGCAAGACAAAATACATGACAATAACTAAGAACATTACGCTATCAGCAACATTATATATTAATAATACTGAGATAGAAAGGACTAGCAAATACACATATCTGGGAACCAATATAAACGAACAATGGGACCACTCGACAGAAATAAGAACAAGAATAGAAAAAGCAAGAGCCGCATTCATTCAAATGAAAAAAGTTTTGATCGGTAGAGACCTAAGCCTGCAAACCAAGATTAGAATCCTGAGATGCTATATTTTCTCGACGCTACTATACGGAGCTGAGTCATGGACTTTAACAAAAGCATCAGAGAAGAAACTGGAATCATTTGAAATGTGGACCTACCGACGTATCTTGAGAATACCATGGACAGAGCATATCACTAACAAAGAAGTTATGGAACGAATTGATAAAAAAACAGAAATCCTAATAACAATAAAATCTCGCAAGCTAGAATATCTAGGACACATAATGAGAAACACAAAGAGATATAGAATCTTGCAACTCATTTTAGAAGGAAAAGTGATGGGAAGAAGAGGCCCAGGAAGGAGGAGAATATCTTGGTTAAAGAACTTGCGGCAATGGTTCGATATGTCCACGGTACAATTATTCCGGAAAGCAGTAGGCAAAGTACAAATTGCATTGATGATAGCTAACATCCGGAACGGATAAAGCACGGGAAGAAGAAGAAGAAATTTCACCCCAAAATAATATTTCATACAGAATATCTGTTCTCCTATAATGCTTAGTGATTGGAAATACGCAAAGCTTCATGTATAGTAGCAAACCAAAAAAATCTTCACTTCTCTAACGTCAATATCTTCTTAATTACCATGTGCTAAAAACTATTCTGTTTAGAAAAGGCCTACAAGATTTTCACTAGTCAAATTTCGGAAAAAATTTCAAAAAAAAATTTAGAACCTCGTTCCTGTAGAAAATCAAAATAAAACTTATCTTGATTATTACCAAAAATAATTTGATTATTAGTTGTATGCTGTTGCTGAATTGTTTTTTATTTTCTTATAGTTTCCCAATTATTCCTAGAACTATCTGATGTATGGTAATTGTCGGTTAGAAATTTTCCCATTCTAATTCCCTTACGTTCAAAAAAATCATTTAGCTTTCTTTCTATGAGGGTCTTTTTTGTGACATAGTTAACATGCTATCGCACTGGCACTTTGAATGAAACTGAAAGAATTTACTCGTTTAGAAGGTCAGTGCGCATACGCAGCTAACCCGTAGGAAAATTATAGAAAGTAACTAGTAATTATAATATAGAAGTAACTACTTCTTTTAGGAAACCAATTGTGAGATGATAATGGAAGTTTTTCTTTCCTTTTTAAAGCTTATTTTATCACAGAAAGTGCAAAAACTACATTCAAACTAGTCTAGGGACAATGGTATCTGGGATAGGACGTGTTAAGGCCTTTTGATTGACATCTTGCTAATCTTACTTTGTTGAAGGATCTGAACTATTTAGTCTTCTAACTGTATCATCACAAGTAATTGTATAACACCCACAAAAAATTTAACAGCATTATTCTATTAAATATCCTCTCAATTCTACTTAACAGTAAATCTAAAAGATAATAGCCAGCAAGGGATATTTGCAAAATTGTAGTCACTCTTACTGAAAATCTGTTAATGGACAAGCTCTTAGTTCAACTAAATGAGTAAGGCTAACATCCTCAAAAATTTACGACAATTTAATAATAATCATCCTGGAAAAGTTTTAAATTTAGTACTAGGACTCATCCAAAAAGTTCAGGAAGTTTGGAACATCTACCTATTTATAAAGATATTAGGTAAGTTTTAAAACTAATATTCAACAAGCAACTTTAATTTGAATTAAACTGAAGCCTAATATACTGGAGAAAACCCGAAAAATTTAAACCATTATGGTACGTTTGATCACCTAAAGTAAAACTAGAACGTGCTTGACTGGAACGGACTATACTACAGAGATTACCTGCTTGTATATTATAGGTGGAACAAAGAACACCTTCTGTCGTTAAAGAAGTTCTAGTAGATCCGCCTCTTTTAAATATTTTAGTTAAAGCGTGGTCGGAGATGTCAGCTTCCAATTTGAAATGCAGTAGTGACGGGCAAATCAATCTAACCAAGTTAAAAGAAGTTGTTACACATCTAACAGGTGCACATCTGGAAAGTAGCTAACAATATTTTAATAAATGTGCATTTACATAAGTAAGAACCATATGGCAAATATATCTTTGTGCTAGCATAATCTGCAAAATTTTACAAACCACAACAAACTTACTTTTAAATAAATATCGAAGCACGAGAAAATACTAAGAAATGAAAGAGCTAATGTTTATTGCGACAACAGTTTACAGTTCACTCAATAATAGATTACATGATGCAATTTCAAGAAAAGTTAATTTTTGAGCACTTCTTCCATTTTAACTATTGGAATTGTAATAGTATTACTGGCTACTACTTTTATAAAGAAAAAGTTACGTGCACTCAATCAAGATGTATTCAAAATTTTGAATCGTCGGTTGTACTTGGGATTGGAGCGTTAAATTAATAGATTTTTTTTCTAATTGGCTGTTTACGTAATTGCAATCGTAACTGTCGTGTATGAATTAAACATAAGCAAATCTTGAGTCTTTTTGTATATACACATGGCAATACAATTGATGATTTGCTAGAAAGCTCTTTGACTACAAACGATTTAGGTGTTACCGTTTGGGGCTCGGGGTGACGCCGTCTTAGGTTGAATCCAGGGGCTGCAGATGCGCAACCCTAACAAGTCACTAGCCTCTCTGCAGCCCAAGACTGTCGTGCGTGGTCAAGAACCACATCCTCCTCGAGGTGAGCCCTGGGTAACGCTAAACACGACGGATCTAGAGGAGTAAACCTCGAAAATAAATCCTGCCCCGAGATCGGGTAACCAACCCCGGTGGAGGAGCAGTGCCGCGACGAGACGCCAAAACCTGGAAAAAAAGGAAGAACTGCCGGAACTCCCCACCCTTGAAGCGTGTTCATGTTGCCGTAAACCCGGATCACAACATGGAATAGTAGGAGTCGCCACCCGAAGCTTGGGGTGGCAAGGGAAGGCGCGGACGACGGACCAGAAAGGGGAAGCTATGGACGCCGTGTCTCGCACCAGTGCGGACCCTGCTGCGAGGGAAAATAGGCCGTTCTAGGACGAACGTCCAAAAAACCGGAAAAATCGAAATAGGATATTAAGAAGTTATCAAGAATTTATAGAAGCGCAGAAGCTGGCTACCTCTTAAAATTTTCTATGGAACGAGACAAGACAGAAACAAATGTACCCACGGTAGGGAACCAGGCCGATGAAGAAACTGGAACAAAAAGGACAGAACAGATAGAACCGCCCGCCAGAAGGCGGACACTATCGGAAACACCCACAGAGATGCAAGCCTATCGGGAAAGAGGTGGGGAAAGCAAGGCGACGAAGAAACCGAAATCGAGGAACACGAAGAGAACGAGGGGCGACTAAGAAGCCAACCAACTGCGACAACCGAAGACCCACTAAAAAAGGAAAATAAAAGATTAAGGGACACATTGGAAGCACTACAGAAAGAAATCGGCAATCTAGGAATAGCGGTAGCTTCAAATAGAAACACGCAGAGAGACATCAAACACGCAACGGAAAAACTAACAAGACTGGCAACAAAGATAAAGGAAAGGAAGGATAGGTGGATTATACCCTATAACACACAGATAAATACCAGAGAACAAACGGAATGTGAAACAAAGGAGAAACAAAAACACACAAAAGATTGTGCCACGCAGACCACTACAGAGAAACATGAAATGCAAAAAAGAGTAGAAGAAAAAATAGATGAAGAGTTTGATTGGGAGTTGCACAAAACATACATCAAAGAAGCATGGCCAAAGGAAACGTACAAGAACACGGAAGTACAAACAGGCAGCCCTCTGCATGCCCCCAGCAAAAGTGACATAGCAATAATCATAGAGGGAGAAACACAGTACGACAAAGGAATTATTAGAAAACTACGAAAGCAAAACCCTATAATAGAAGAAAGCTTCAAGGAAAACAAGGTAAAACAAGGCAAAATAATAACTATAATAAACACAATGGTGACGGAAGAGGACGAAGGTGCAGAACAGAAAACACACAATAGATACATATATCTAGCATTCATAGAAGAGGAAAAAGAAGAGGGAAAAAGAGCAACGAAAGTATACGAAACGAAAAAGAGAATTAAGGAAAGAGTGAAAGGAAAAATAGAAGTAGAATAATACTCGCAAGCAACGAAACAGATGACTGGATACAAAAGTATCTTAGAAACATAACAGAATGGGGGTATACAAAAGTGGAATTAAAGTAGAGGTATGTAAAATAGAACAAGAAAATATAGATGGGAACTATAACAAACCGAAACAGAGATGGGAGACACTAATAGTAGCACCCTCAGAAGGAAACGCGTATGCAGACGTGGTCAGAAGTATGAGGAAAAACGTCAACTTAAAAGACGAAGGAATAAACGTGAAAGCAGTAGAAAAAACCAGGACCGGTAATATCAAGATTAACTATCAAGACGAAGAGGAAAATAGGCAGAAATTAATCCAAAAGATTAAAGAAAACGTAAAAGAGGCACAAACCACATATATAGCGGGAAAACGAACGCAATAAATAATAATCAAGGACATGGACATAGCTACTGCACGAGAAGAAATAGAGACGGCAATTAAAAACGAATATGGAAGAGTAGAAGAAACACAGCCGAAGGTAAAGAGAATAAGGGATACACAAAACGAAACAATGATAGCAACGGTAACCGTAGATGCAGACCAAGCCAGACGAGCAATAACAAGAGGGAAAATAAAAATAGGCTGGAGCGTGTGCAGAGTGGAAGAAAAAATAAACATAGTCAAGTGCTACAGGTGCCAAGAACACGGACACGTGGCAAGTAGATGCACGGGACCAGACAGGACAAATACCTGCAGCCAAGAAGGGCATAAAATAGAAGAATGTACAAACGAGGAAAGATGTATTGAATGCAAACAAAAAGGACATAAGCAAGGTACGTTGAAATGCAAGAAATACAAGGAACTGGTAGAGAGGAGCAGGAAATATAGAAGCAGCGGCAGAAATAACCATGGTTATTAAAACAAGACATACAATAGTAAATTGACGCAGAAAATATAATAGAATTAACGATAACCGGATAATGAAAAAAACATCGCAGAATACAACGAGAAGATAATGAAGGAAAGGGAAAGGAGAAAGGGAAAATGACCAAGAACAGGAGTAATACACTGACAAGCCAGAAGTAATGCGGACGCGGATACCTGGCGCGACGGTGGAAAAGAAGGAGGGGTTTTAGTGGGTAGTGCCTACACAGATAGTAGAGTCCCACACTCCTGTGCTATAGACTCAAGCACAAGGACGGTACATAAAGTATTTCCCCTCCTGCTAAAATAAAAAAAAAAGTGTTACCGTTTGCATGTGCAGCTGTTGTTTTATGACAAAAAATGCATGACAAATTTTGCCAGAGTAAAATAATATATCGACGATGAAAGATAGTCAATATTGTTATATAATTTAGTTTAATTATTTAAATTTGATACTCTGTTACCGTGTTAAACAAAAAAAAAGAATAAATATTCACCATAATTCCCTAATAAAAGGTTATATAAAATGACAAAAAATACAAAAATTATTGTTTGATTGATAAATTGCCTTGTTTATAGTTCTCATTAAATAATTATCTGTTTAAATACAACCACAGTTGATTTTGTCCAATTATGCGTACTTAGCGATTGAATAAAATGTACATTACTGTTGTGAACCCGGCACTACAGGCACTACAAGAAAATTATTAGCTAATTTAGATTTATTGTTTTACTCCTTTGCGCACTTCTAAGGCCAACTGCCTGCCTACCACTGCCTTTTTTACCGTTATTCGTACAAGCTTAAACATCTCCGCACGTAATTCCAGAACCCTCGCAGCTCCGCCTTGGCACACTGGATAGATTACTAGAACCTTCCTTTCTAAACTCTTCGAAATCATCGCAAACTTTTAACAACTTTCCATTTTGTCATGGTCGCTCACAACCCACTATGCTTCAGATCTATTCGTAAAATAACCGACCACAACAAGTGTACCTTTGTTGCCGATGTTTATCTGTGGAGATGGACTACAGAGGTCAGCTGACATTTTTATTGGCCTTTTTAAATTGTATTGTCTTATATATGCTCTTGTCTTTCGCACTTCCGGCACTAATAGTTCATGTTAGAAGACATGTTCGATCAATAAAACTGCCTTCTGTAACGTACTTTAACCTGACATGCAAGTGGCGCCACTCGGACTCTCGGAACTGATAACCGTAGCCTCGATTCAGCAATACCGATGTTCTCTAAAGTTCTCTTTGGAAAATAATTTTCTAACTTCAAGGAATCCAATAAGCATTGCCGTTCCAGCATCACTTTTGATTTCCAGTCATGTTCTGCTATCGTTGCAGCTTCTGTGGCAACCAATGATCGTCAGGCATGATATTTCTCTACAACTCGCAAATCATTTCCTTTAATTGCAATTGATTATTAAATCCTTTTAAGCACTACTTTATCAACAAAGCATCTGCTTTTGTCTCTAATTCTTCTAGTTTATCTTTCAAGTCTTTTCTAAAACCTTCCACGCGTTCTGTATTTACTTGCAGTCCCTCGTTCGGGTTCCTGGAATGTGCTCACGTGCTCACCTTTAATTCACCTCCAAAACATCCGGAATGTTCTTTTACGCTTATTTTTACTCTTTCTCTTAAACTTTGGATGTGTTCGTTTGCATTTATTTTTACTCTTGCATTTTCTCTGTCGATATTCTAGTCGAACTTCTGAATTGTTCATTCGCTTTTGTAACTTCCATTTTTTTTGTAATTTTTCCTCGGAGCTTAGAGCTTTTCTTGAGTCTACTAATACTTTATTTTCACTCATTTTGAATTTTTGTAAGTTTGTTTTTAATCCTTTTTTTACAGTTTGGAATGTTTCTATTATTTTTCCCAATGACTTAGGCTGCTCTTTAATGTTTATTGTTAATTATTCTAGATTTCTTAACCGTGCTTTTAATTTTCTCTCAAGTTTCTCAATTAGCGCATCTAAATAAGTGGTTCTAAACAGTTACGCGCCTAAGTTTTCGCCTCTGTTAACCAAGATTTTTTACTTTAACCTCTGAAATACAATCTTCGCTCTCGTCTCGAATTTTCTTCTTGTTTTTAATTTCTTAGCTCCGCTACTTTTCATTTGTGCAACTTGTCGTCCTTTTGATTGGTAATTTATTTAAATGGAGATGTGATAAACTTTATTCCTATTACAAACTCATTATAGATTTATCTATTTATTTAATTGTTTAACAGTTGCTAAGAGTTCAAATGTACAGACATTATACAGCATCCTTGGAGGTCTTCTGCAACCTAATACTCAGGTTTGTCTATCCATATAATAATTTTCTTCCAATTCTCGCTTCTGGATGGCCTCCTTTATATCAAGTTTCCAGTTTCTCCTTAGTCCTTTTTCCTTTTTTTTTATAAGGTTCCATTCCCAAATTTTTCATGCAGTCTTTCTTCACTCATTCACCTCTCATTTTAATTATTTAATCTTTATTTAGTCTATCAGTAATGTTTATACTTGCATAATTTTCTAATTTTATTGTTCTTATGCGTTCTTGCAATGTAAATCCGCAGCACATTATTTCTGTTAAACTGAGTTTGTTTTTGCATCTTGGTTTAAGGACCATATTTCTGCGCCATAGGTGGTACAGCTTTCTACCATCGATTTGAACATGCGGTTCTTTGTTTTATTCGAAATATTTTTACTCCATCATATCGAATAAAGTTGTGTGATAACCACTTTTTAAATTTTATTTTTTATATTTGACTGATTTGTACCGTCCAATGTTAGTGCAACTTCAAGGCACTAACATTCACCTGTCTTGGAGCTTCAATAGTTATGTACTTTGTCTTGTGATAGATAATTTCCAAATCCCATTTTCATACTCCTTTAATAACTCTTTAAACATATAGTTTATACCATCATCATCTTCTGAAAATAATATTTGATCATCAGGAAATCATAAGCTACAAAGATTTTCTTCTGTTTTCACTCCCATTTTATGTATTTTCTAGATCACTGTTTTATTACTTCATTAATAAAAACTTTAAACAATGTGGGATAGATGCAGCAGCCCTGTCTCAGTCTCTGTAAATTCGCTTGAGTAGTTTTGTACAACTTTTACACTACTTTTACTATTTTTGTATGTTTTAAACTACATTTACATAGCATTTCTTCACTCCTTTATTTTAGAGTGTTCTCTACAGCTTTATGACTACTATGACTGAAATACCGTCACGTGCTTTTTTTAAGTCTATAAACATAATATGCAACTCTCTGCGATACGCTATGTTTTTTCCACTAACTGATTTAAACAAAAAAATGTTGTTAATACAAGACCTACCGGTCTAAACCCGCTTTGTATTTTTGTTTCCGTTTATTTAGGTAATTATTTAAAATACTAATATTATGATTAATTATTTTCAGGCCGTTTAAGTTTCCATCCACTTCTAACCTGGTCGTTTTTCACACGCGCTGAAGCGTCGCATTCCCTTTAACTGCTACGCTTGCCTCTAGCCTTACAAGAAAGCTCAGCTCCTGGAAGTAGACCGTTACACTATAATTTTACGTGGCTTTACATGATTACAGGAGATGCGTAACTAGCATTTACAAATCTAAAAACACAAGTTTAAATTAGTTACTAAACTAACTTCTACCTCTAAAACTACAGTTTGCAGTATTGAAATGAAATTAAAATTAATTTTTGTCTGCCTCTAAAGTTTTATTTACCTTTAATAATTTTAAGTTACATTTTTACTTGCGTAACACAAGACTATGTATTAGCAAAATCTTAAAAATAATTAGCTTTTCGCTAAGTGGTAAATAAACAAAGGCTTTAAATTCGCCGCTTTGCTGTTAATTTTTTCCATTTCCCAAGAAGTCCACAATTAAGTTTTGCGCAGCGCAATCACCGCAATTAAAGTAGTAGTTACCTTGTCACATCAGGCGATTATGCGGCTAGATTAGTTACTTATGCAAACTTATCTGAATTAAGCCTGAATTGGCCTATTGTTCCCTGATTACCATTAACAGCAGCTTAATGACAAACATTAGCCTCAACCAAATATGGAACTCAAACGCAACGCTCGGTCCCGAATTTGCCAAATCCACGGGGCCGCTACGTTAGGCAGCTGTGAATTTTGCGCAGCGCCTTTACTTTGTTGATTGATGTTGCAGGAATAAAATTAAAAAGAAATTGAGACACGTGCCTGATTTCTTTGACTCCACACGGCGGAGTTAATCAATTAAGCGGGCCGTCACGTGTCCAGGCCGTTAATTCGAAAATCACTAATGGACCAGCGAGCTAATTAAAGGCTAAGGTAGTTATTAAAAATAGCATGCACGGTCTACAATATGCTGTTGATTATGGCCGGCATGCAGCTGACACTCCTAAAAAATTATTAAGAATTTATTTGCTTCACGGTCTTGAAGGTTTTGTTTAATAGACTTTTTCAATCCTAATAAATGTAATAATGTTTATATTACTCTAATTAAGTGTTGTGTGCTTTTATAAAAGTTGTTTGTTCTGCTAAATGGTTTGTAATTTAATATAGACATTTATTAGAGAGTCAAACTGGTTTTCGAATAACCATTTTAGTATTTATATTGCAAGTACATATTTTAGACGAAAAATCTTATGCCTTATTTAATATCATTTTGATATACATTGAAATATTGAAACAAAATGTTGATTTGAGCACAATTTATATGGCTGTAATAAAGTTCAAGGTAACATTTCACTATTCATGTAACGTCCAGAAAGTTCTGAACAAAAAAGGGAAACTTAATTTAAATTGTCTTCCATGACATGTGTTAAAGAGTAGAGTAAAAGTAAATCGGGAATTTTATTTAGATTGTATTAAAGGCTAATCAAAAGAACGTCTTATGTGCATCCATAATCCACTATACGTAACACAATAAGTTATTGTGGAGTTGGGCTGCAAAAAGACTCATTTTTGCGACTTAGCCAAGAAATATAGGAAATCTGATCACTAGGAGGAAGCAAGTGAATTCACAGCAAGCAATCTGATCGCAAGGCAAGTGATAAATTTGCCCGCCAATTGAAAGAAAAGATCAATTAGGATCCTGGACATGGCAAGGTCAACGACCAATTTAGCAGTGCATCAAGACCTTCACTACAAGTCTTCCGCCCTGACAAACCACCAACTTTGATTGAGAAAAACAAAATAGATAGCAAGTTAAAGTCCAAACAATGATAAACGACATCAAGCACGGCAGCGCTGGCTTCCTGAGATCTTTTTGGATGGAAGAAACTCATCCAAGACAGGAAGATGAATTTTTAAAATAACCGTTAGAAGTGTCTACCGTTATCGATACAACGCTTTTCTCCTCTATAGTGGTTCTGAGGTTTGTGAGCAGTAAAGGAAAAACTATGGTGCCCTACTTCTGTGAGAAAGGCCTGAAGGTGACTTTCGAAAACTATATCACCGTAGTAGAAACAATTGTCAAGTCCTGAATAGAGGAAGCGACTGCTGGGTGAAAATATGTGTTCCAGCAAGACTTTGTTCTAGTAGGTGAGTCAAGAAAGACCAAAGTATGGCTCCAACCTCAACTGCAATCCTTTTGAGTACTATGTATGGACGTGGTCGAGGAAAAGCATCATAACATCAAGTACAGCTTAAGGGCCTTCATCATAGACATAATGACACATGGAGAAGGAGGGAGTTGCGTTGTCTTGGAGCAGATGTAGACCCGGCTCGAGGAGATCATGACTGCTGTTGGGGGCTACATCAAATAATATGATTCTCAATACTATTTACTTTAACTGTGCAAAGTTTTATGTAAATAAATTTATTTTTATTATTTATTTCCCGGATTTACCTTGACGATTCTGTATGTTAGTGATCAAACTACCAGGATCTCGGTGAAAATAATAAACACATCTGAGTTAAAGAAAAATACCATAAGAACATATTTTTCTTCCGCCGAATAAGAAAATTGAAAATGTTTGTAACAATATTTTTGCAGAAAGCTGTGATTTATAAACAAATTCTAAAAATTGCCTTGTCCGTTATTTGAACTTCAAAAAATGATAAAACGTACCGTTATCGCTACCAATTATCTGCACGTCATTCGAAAGATGAATGCCAAACAGCTAAATGCACGCTTAGCTCTCATTGTAGCCTGAAATTCAGTCCATCGCGTTACATCCAACACATGTTCAGCGAACAGAACAAATCGCGAAGGATTAACCGCGACAATAGGGACAGCTTGTGCATTAGCGGCTCCCAATTAAGTTTTTGCGGCGCACTCCACACATGTTCGTTCTATAGTTCCGCGGAACGTGGAAACTGAGGCGAACGGGTACGTGCACGGGTGAAGTGGCGGCCGCCCCCAATGGATTAATTTGACGATTGAATGACACAAAGCGCGTTCTAGCCGCCCGCCCACGTGCGTCCTATAACAACCTGTTGATGATTAAACTTATCTCGCAGCTTCATTCAAACAGGTATCGCGGTGTTCTGCATGTTGCCGCGCCAAATCTGCATTTAAATGTTGCTCTCGAACTGTGTAAGACCTCCTGTGATTTTATCATGCGGGCCGCCCGCCCGCGTGAATGGTTCGGTGCGTATCCAGAGGCTGAATATTCTAGGCGGAGGCAACGCGTTTCTCAGCACCCTGCCAATAGGAGTATAATTATTTAAAATTTTTATTTACAACGTTCCTTATCCTTGCAAAGCAGGTTAGGCGTGTGTAAGTCATAAAATAAAATTAATTACGCCAATGTATATCAGAAATATCAAGGAAAATAAAGTACAATATCATTGGTTCTGTAAGAAACCTAAAAGAAGAGGAATATCACTTGTTTCTGACGACATAGTGAACGCAGTTAGGGAAAGTTTCATGAGTAGCCCCCAAACGGTTCACTAATAGAACAAGTCGTAAATTTGGTATTCCTCAGCAATCTGTATGGTAAACTTTTACGACAGCTGTTGCGATTCAAACTGTATCGTTTACAAACGATGCAAAGTTTACGACTGTTGATAGAAAACCACGATTTGCTAACTGTCTGGTGTTTATCGACGAGGCAACTTTTTATGTAACTGAAAAGGCAAACAAATAGTTCGGATGTGAGGCACTTAATGTATTTCATGCAATCTCCAAAGCAAAAGTATAGAGACCCTTTTTCTTCAATGAAAAACGGTTACAACATAACTAGATATGTTGCAGTTATAGCTTACAAGGGATTATAACAACTTTATATTCTAACACTTTGTGGCTTTAGCTCATTGGTATGGTAAAGTGTGGGACTATTTGGCGATGTGCTACAGAAGATTTAATATTTCTTTTTGTTGTACATTAAAATCATGTTTACATGTCACGACTATCAATAACAGTGGATGAACTACAAAATCGTATTACTATTGCCCCGAGCAGCACTAATAAGGACATACTACAGAGTGCTTGGACCAAAATGGACTACCATTTAGATCAGTGTCGAACATTTGTGATGGTATAAATAAAAATCTGGAAATTATTTCTTTTTTATATGTATTATTTTATGTTATATCTGTAATACTTTGTAAAACATATTTTTTTAAATCCAGATGTTTCTTTTGTACTAACCCTGTATGTTATCTATTACCCCATTCTTAAATATAGACTTTTTAAAAATGCATCAAAGCCAATTTTGATATAAATTCAAAATTTTGTGGTTCTTAATGATTTCTTAATGATTTTTGAATGTAAATGGCATCCTAAATATTTTATTTCAAGCTTATTTATATATTTTGTTAACTTCATTGCTATAGTAACGTAATAATTTAAAAATATTGTTAATAAAATAATGAATATATTTTAAGTTACGTTATGCAATAAAAATTGATGATATTAAAGAGAATTCCTTTCCCTCAGTTGATGAGTTACCGATTTGGTTCCAATTTGTGCGTTTATTTCTAAAAAACAATACCAAATAAGAAGTTGGATGTAGTTTTCTATTAAACTGCAAAAATATAATTTTTTTGTTGAGGTTTCGTTGTATCTTTACTTTTTTGTACATTCGTGTTTATACTCTCTCTTGAAAAAGCTCTTCGTGAAAGCTACAATAGTAAATTGCCTATCCAACATGCAACTAAAGTTATTTTTGAAATTTTTATTGTTTAACCAGTATTATAAGAGTAACTAAATTATGTTTTTTAAAAACATATTTGTGATTTGTTATAATCAGTATTATAAAAAACTATCCAACAATTTTCAGATCCCTGCCTATTGCTGAACAATTTATGCTTAACTAGGGTCTCTCTTGGTAATCACCATTGTTTCTGGATGGAATTCTTTGGACATTGCCTCATATTTTTCAATGCATGCTAGGAGAAAATATATTGTTTTGATTATATAAACCGTGTGATATCATCTCCGAAAAGTTTCGGTACACTTTTAGAAATTGCAGTCATGGCAAGATTAGCTAAATCGATATGATGCACATAAAACGACAATTCGTCTCCAAAATGACAATTTTGGTTTTAAAACAGATTTTGTCAAGATCACTACGTACTTTGGACTTTATTTAAGCTGACTTTTAATGTGAGAGGAAAGTGCAAGATCACTAATTAGCAAGCATGTCTCTGTAACATACCACGTGCTAAATACGTTTCTCAATAATCAAAAATTACGTTTTCAAATAATATTCAAATAGTATCATTGGTGTTTTATTCTCGTTTTCTACAAAATACTGAGCATAAATACATCAAACTACTTCTATGATATGTTAAAATTATTAACCCACGTGTTTGTTGTCAAAATCACGATTTTTGCTGCTCTGTATTTATGATATACCAATTTAGCACAAAGAAAAAAGGCACGATTTAAGGAATTATAAGTTTGACCTTTATACTGCTGGTTGTTTAAATGAGGAAAGCTTTACTTTTTGGCATTTGAGTGGTTAATTTCTAATAAGAAATTTAAAAGTTTCACTTGGTTTTTACCCTTGGAGGATTTTATCTGACTTAATTTAAGATTCTATGTTCCCAAGAACTTCACATTGTTTGCAGTTTATGTAAGACACATGTCTCTATGCGATAGCGGTTAAAACCAACACTACAAATATCCGTTTGTAGTCCACCCATTAAAAAGTACTACATTTCAGATGTTCTGCAAAGTTTTCGGTCAATATATAATTTCTTTGGGATAATTATGTCACTGCAGTAACTATCGGCGTTAATTTGGTTTTAATATTTATTATATAATAATTAACATTCCTAAGCAGTATAGCATAAAGTAAAAAAAAACAGTAATATTATAGAAGTTTCAGGAAAAATTTCCCGAAAATAAGGATGCAAAATACCACAACTGAGCTTGAAAAATTATTTATGATTTAGTTTTTACGTTATATGTCCAATATGACATACATAATGATTTAGCCGCATATTAATTTTCGTTAGCAGGTTGCATAACCAGATACAAAGTTGAAGATGCAGAACGGAGTTATCTAATATATGTTCAAGTCGCAGACTGCAAATTCCTGCTATTAAGATGTAGTCTAATATTAACCAGATTGTTATTGCAATTTAAATTAACCAGAAACTACCTGCAAAGTTAATAGTTTATTTACGTTTTGCCAAAATGTAAATGCTATTAAAAGTTAACGTGTAAGCTGACCTATCCGATTTATTACATCCTATTTGATATTTTCACCGTTGTACCAATACCTTCGTCTTTTAAAAGAATTGGTCGTGATACAAATCTTGTTATTTTCACGTTTGATAGCAGGCTTTGGTAAAATAGACTATAACACCTGTTATATATGTAGCTCTACAGATATAGTAATGAAAGTAAAGATATATCCAGTGCTCAATTTAACCAAAACAATCTTCGGCAAAAGTGACTAGCCAAATTGGTACAGTATGTTGTTGATTACTAATAATGTTATAATTCTTATCAAGCAACTAATCAAATTAAAAAATAATATGTTTATCTTTCAAAGGCAGACCAATGCAAAATTATTCTGAAGGTAGAAGAAAATCAGTCACATAATTTAGACTTTAATGAATTTCCTACTTCATCTAATTTAATTTTTGATAAAAAGATAAAATATAATTACTAACACACGAACAATGGTGCAAACTAAACTGATAATGTAACAGGAAACTCTACTAAGAAGAAATCGTTGCGCACTAAAAAAATTAGACTAATTCGTAACAAATAATGCTTCTATAGAGAGTTGAATAAATAATACAGTAACCATTTTAGATTGCATATTACAGTTTTCTAAAAAACATAGTAGACTAGCAATAGGTTAAAAAATAGTAAAATAATACTAATACTAAAATTAAATATTTACGTCTGAAAAAGGCATCTTAAACGAATAACTGTAAAAAGTTTAACAGTTTAGTTACTTCAACTATCAAAGAAAGGGCAGCAAATGTAGTAGCTTTTCTAAATTAAGTCTCTACATAATTATAGATATGAATTGTTGCTTTACTTCGTTCAAAAAAAAAACCAATCATTAACTCACTAATATAAAAATTAAAGAAAAAAAGTTCAACATAATTTATTTAATATGTAAAACAACTTGATTTAAATATATATTTAAAATTAAGAGCAATTTTTTAGACAGCAGCTTTTACCTGTACTTCTTCAATACGGTACATTGTTTAGAAAGAAACAAATATTTTTAAAACAGCTCTATATCCTTGATCGGTAATATCCTTAATATTTATGTTAACCTTATACAGCAACTTGTACAAATGAAATTTGTAGCGCCCTATATCGCGTTATAGTGCTCTATAATGTCTCTAAAACAACAAGTGTTACTACAAATCTTAATTTGATATTAAAAACTGGTGTCCTAGATCCTTTTTCTTCGTACTCTTTAAGGGAGGGAGGTAACTATTTTATCTTTTTCTAAATATTTTGGAACAAAATAAGCTCTCATGCCAACGGTCTAGAGACTTTGTATTTCATGTGTTCAAACATCTTTTTAAACAGAAGTAAATTTGAATAATTTTTTTCCTGGTCGGTCATTATTACCTAACTCCTCAATATCTAGGTAAAAGGCTTTAGCCAAAGTTAAGCTTTAAAAAAATTTAACTTCAACTAAAACACCATATAGTTGTATTTTTACCTTATAAATTTAAACAAATTGCTTGAATAATAAATGCAAGGCTATTATTTAGAAATCAGTCCTTTTACATTTTTTATTACTGCTTTTAAGAAAATAAGCCTACATATATACTATTATTATTAGAAACTTATACTTTTAAACAAGTAGACGCACTCCGTGATCTCGACGGAGTCAAGTCTACTTCAGAGATGCGCCCCTGTCTTATGTGAGCCATCCCTATCCTTAAATACTGGGATAAATCATTTCCTAACCTGCAATCCCAACAAACACATAAATACACCCCCTCCCCCACCTCCTTTACCTTTCCTATCCAATACGCCTGGCAGGCGTGGTGTTTTATAGATAGAGGAGGCCTACGTCCAACAGTGGACAAGAGAAGCTGGGTGATGATGATAATTTTAAACGGATTATTTTCAAAAACTCTGTGAACACATATTGTTAAGTCAAAGTAACATAGAATGATTGTTCCTTTTTAATGCAGTAGTCGTCCAGAATTAAAAGTGAATGGATTTTTATGTACATTGGCTCAATTCTAGAGTGATGAAATATTTATAGATTATGGACAAGCAGATTTTTAACCAGACTTAATCATCAAAATCCAATACGCTTTCAACAAGCAAGTGTACCTTTTGGTTGAGCCCAATTTTTATAATTAAATGCAGATTATCAAAACCAAATCACTAAACAAGTCAAAACATAACATAAACTGCAAATCTAACGTAAACACCAAATATCTCACCTAATACTTATCAAAGTTTAGAATCGGTAGCATCTTTTGCGAAACAAATAAACACGACTCGCAGACAGATAAAAAACGCAAGCTAAACCAAAAAATATATTAACAATTCTGCTCTACTGTACTCGAAATAAATAACCAAAATCTATTCAAACCGCTTGACATATATTGTATTAATTATCGTAAAGCACTGAACCATTATCATCTTAACCATACCATAGCATACCATAACAAAACTTTAGTTAGTCATTTTTTATAGCAACTACACCTACAGAAGGATCATAAGGCATCTGAAAAAGGAATACATAATCCATTACACATACCAAGTGAAAGAAGATAGTAATTAGAAACCTACGCGACTCTGTACCAGCTGGAAAATCAAAGACGAGCTTGAAAATGCAGGTTATATGGTGCAGTGTAATTAATGTTAGGACAACAAAGAAATTACTCTCTTGTTTTTTATTGATCTAAAAAGTAAGCAAATAATGAATATTTGACTTAATGTGTATCCACCATATCAAAATAACTCTGAAATTGGAACCAATTTTTGCGATGCATGACGACTCTAGAATATACTGCTACAGACTAATCTCCTTCAAAATGTGCTTTATGTATGGAAAATTACTCACTAAGTTGAAAGCGCTGCAGTTCCTTAAAAAAAAAAAAAAAACTTGAAGTCAGACGTCCTTTTACTAGAACTGTACAAATCTGTTGCTAGTTCAGTTTACGGACACACTTTAAAACTGAAATCCACCCTGCGCACAAAAATAATATATTTCTTGAATTTAGAATACTAAGAATCTAACAAAGTTCGCAAGCGATTCCAAAAACACGTTTTCTCTCCCCCTTAATCAAAATTTGCTCACCTCCATCATTAGCAAACTTTTTCGTAACGACTACAATTCGCAGAATTTTAACGTCAAATGAATCTGAATAAAATCTACAATTATAAACAAAAAGTAGTAATATTTTTCAATCTTAACAAAATAGATTCCTTAATACCTAAGACCCATTTTCTTTCTTATGTCGCATGACTCTATCTATATGGTGTATTCACTCTGATGGGGATCATGGTGGATCAGCAATAATCATTAAGAATTCTTGACCTCATCACAAATGTCAAACTAATAAAAATTCGCAGATTAACTCCATAAAGTAGAATATCGCTGTAACTTCTTTCTATTGTCCACCACACCACACCATACCTTCCGATCGATATAAAAAATTTGTCCAAACTCCATCAGGAAGCAACACTCATTAGAATTAAGGGGTACAACCTCTGAAAATTACGCTCATCTAACTAGCAGAAAACCTACTTATTAAAAAGCAGACTTGCAAATCTCCCTTTTTTATAAAAGGCGGCATACCACCACAAAACTGTTTCGCAGATTCAAATTACGACCTGTCATTAGACTAGACTTCTGTTATTCTTACTGCAAGCGCTACACTCATAAACAGACTTTCACACTCAGAACTCTTAACGAGATACACCGACTGGAGTAGATTTAAAGAATACATTTATAAAAATATCAGTTTTTATATGCATTAGAAAGTAGGTAGCGAGTTTTATAATTTTTCTCCCATATATTCTACAACTTATTAAGGAGAAAAGATTAGCAGGAGGAAGATGGTAACAATCACATAACATAAAAGATTTACATTGTTATAAAAAGCTCTCGAGATACTTAAAGACGTTCAGAAGTCATTCTTTGATACAAACATTCAGAATTTATTTGTAGGCGATCGCAGTCTATAAAAAGCCACAAAACTAATTAAAATACTCAAGCTTCCAATTTTTTCAATAAAAAAAAGAAACAAAAAGCCGATACCTCTGCA
The DNA here is from genome assembly GCA_036346155.1 of Sinelater perroti. Classification (NCBI taxonomy): domain Eukaryota; kingdom Metazoa; phylum Arthropoda; class Insecta; order Coleoptera; family Elateridae; genus Sinelater; species Sinelater perroti. Next base: position 1,648,511 of record JARFIY010000167.1, on the reverse strand, counting down.
GTTCACCCATTTCATTTTTTAAAGCAACTTTAGATAGCGATATCAAAGAGTTCCCAACGTAATATATCAGATTTAGCCACATGTGTGGTTTGTAAGCCCGACAGAAGTTGAAGCTTAATTAGCAAAGTTAAATCAGCACAAAGCTCCGGGGTATTATCTAATTACTGGACAAATTCGGAAACTATTACCCCACAAATGCTAAGACTCTATTTTCCTATTATACGAAATTATACAGAAATAATAATAATTTACAAAAAAATAACCCATCATTCAAATCTACAAGCCTGCTGACCATCTCTAGTAAAATATACGTGAAGCTACTACCTCAAAAAACACAGAATAACTATCAACTAACATATTTGTTGCCTAACTACCAGCTTGATTTTCGAGAAAGTATGTCAACATGACACCATGCCCATAGAATAATTAGTCAAGTATTTAAGAGGACAAATTCTGAAAAGGAGTATTTGTTGATGTGTCTCAAGCGTTTGACTAAGTGTGGCATACGAGCTTACTTTACAAAGTCGAAAATTTCTTAAACTACAAATATTACTACTTTCAAAGATATTATCTCACTGATAGAAATTTTAACCAATAGAATGTTATGCAAGGCAACACATATACCGTTAACCAGTCTGAAACAAACAACACCATGATTAGTGCATTTGCTAACGCTATAGTTACTGTATCAACAAATAATGATCCCAGTAACATCCTTTAAATACCTACATGCACAATCTAGAACTATGCTGAAGGTACTTGGTCATATAGCATTTAACTTTGGAGGTATGCCAAGGCTGCTTGGTTAAAAGCAAAATTCGAAAACAAAACTCTTCGTACGATGGTCAACGCACCACGATACATTAGCAGTTTAATGTTGCATTAAAACCTACATATCCAATACATCATAAATTAAACAAAAAAACACTAATTAGCAGAACAGATTTATGGAGCTACAAAATAAACTTATAAAAACCCATATAGAAATGATGCGCGCAACAGAAGACTCAACAAATAATGCCCAGAAGACCTACCCCGACAGTACTAAAGGGTAGTGATATAGTAGACGTTTTGCTTTCAAGCCAACACATTTACTCAATACTTACAGTAAAATAGATTTTTCAATATTTAAAAATAAAAAAAAACTTTTAGTATCGAAACATAAAAGTTTATAAATAAATAATTTAATCATTAATAAATCTTGCTTCCCCCCCTTTTTAAATTACTGTATACTAAATATTTTGATCAAATTTTAAAAAATTAACGAAACGGCACATCTCTGTGAAAGCTCCCCAAATCAAGCTTTACTTGGTGACGTAAAAATAATTTTATATGCAAAATATTACACGCTTCAAGCTGACTTTTTGCTATCTCGCCCCCGTGGACATTTTTTGCGAAAGCATAAATAAAGCTTAAGTGCGATTTTATTTAAAACTAGTGCTTGCTATCACTTGGTGATCAGTTGAGCCTGGGGCTTTGCCATTTAAATGTTTTTAATTTCTAGAACTACAGCGGGTTTCACATGCTTATGCTGTTTTGCAATTTAGTGCGGCATAAATAAACTTTACAGCCATTTTATCGTGCTGCCCCACTTTCATACGCTGATAAACCAAAACCTGAGACGCAAAGTGTTTCTCTCGCGCCTAATTCAGAAAAGGCAGTTGCGTAGCCAGCGCGCCCGTATCTGATATCAATAAACAGCGAGCATTATTGCACCACAGGTGTATGGACCTTGTGCATGTTAATTATATTCCACTAGATTGCGAGTTGCTAACGCTAAGTTTATGAAAACTAGCTTTTCCAACAAATTTTATAAACAAAAATTAATCATATTATTGTTTCTTAAAACCGCACATAAATAAAAATTTGAAATCATTGATGAATATCTACTACATTTTTAATTGATTTCAAAACTTTTTTTCTCTCTCTTTTTCATCGCCAGAACTGTTTTTGTAATCAGAGAAGTACACTAGAATTATATTCACCATCTAAAAATACCTTGATCGCTGTCTAATTGTTATCAACATTGACATATGTGTAAACTTTCTTTATAGAAATGATCAACCTAAATAATTTGTTTGTTTGGTTAGCAAAAGGACAGCCCTATAATTGTCATGCTACCAATAACTAGATGAGCTGCACATCTGTGTGTCAAAAGTAAAATTTTTTTTAACTCGAAAGACCAACCAAGTATTGTTAAGAGTATCTTTCTTTAGGTATATAAAATAATGGGACTTTGCTAATGTAGTAATCATCAGCAACCGTCATTTTTTGTTTGTCAGCTAGGCTTTTCTCTTCCTGAAAATTTTGCTTTTGCCTGATATCAATGTATAGAAAATTCCAGTCTTATGGATAATACAGAAATTATATAGATTATATATTTTTTCAGGGTTGAGTTATACATTGCACAATTATAAGCCACTTTATCTTTTATTTGTTATGGTTGCTTTACCTGTAATTTTTTATAGTTGACCTATAGGGTTGCTTAACAAAAAAAAATACGGTTTTTTTGAGGTGACTGATTTTAGATTAATATTTTTAAGGTAGTACATAGCTTTCGGGTTAATGGTTTGTAAAAAAAAGTCTACAAATGAACTATTAGAGTATAATAACAGTAAGGCTCTAACGCCCCGCGTGAAAGCACTACCCCTGATGCGAGAGATTTGCCAAGTACCGCGACTTAGACGATCGCCATTATTACCCCTTTTTGTTCCAGTGAACGCAAATACTCAACTATTTTTAGTGATTAAGTAGGCCACCCGCCAGACATCAGAGAGCTCCAAAATGAACCCGGGTCCGTCCGCAACGCAGTCCACGTATCAACCGCTAGAAACTCGGCTAATATCAACTTTCTTATATTGAATTTTTTCGAAAATTTAAAATTACGTTAAATGAGTAGTTCAAAAAAAATTATGTTACCATAAACCAATTCTTTTTCGGAATTTTTAAGCTGTAGTTACAATCTATAAAATCATTCTTAATTGATATAAAATGGGTAAAAATTTCATTAAAAGGGAAAAAAACAAAACTATAAAAATTATCAGAAATGGTAATTCTTAAAATGTATAGGCTAATTAGCTAAGATTAATTTAATTAAATAATTTACATACAGTACGAAAATTAATTAAATATAAACGCATGTTAAGACGTGGTTTCTGAGCGTTCTAAGTAGGGATACCTAAAGATTAGTTGTAGGTACCTCACACTACCCTTTCTTTAGCTAGTATCAAGAGGCGCAAAAGACGCAAAACCGACCAGAATATTTAGAAGACTTAAGGCACAGTTTGACTCAAGTATACGTGTGGCATCAACAATTTTTGAAAAGACGAGAAACAGTTAAAAAGGAAGATCACTCATGTAGTCCGAGGTGTTTGTTGCCTTCTTGAAGATGACCACCAATTAACATTGGCAAAAAATGCTCCTGAGGTCGGAGTAAGCTGCGGAACTATTCAAGCAATCATTACTGACAAATTTAGCCCCCTCCCTAGCCTGGACTTTTATAGCTCCTTAAATTTGACAAAATATCCCTACAACCCGGCTTATGTCCCTTCAATTATTATTTGTGTGGACTATTGAAAGAGCTACTTGTTTGGGGAAAATGTGTTTCTAACTTTGTATGCATATTTTTATGCTGCTTCAATAATTTTCATTTATATTTAATTAATCTTCGTAAGAGATCACAAAGTTTATGATCCTAGACTTTGTGTTTTGCTGTCCAAAGTATGTTTACACTCTGTTTCTTTGTTTTTATATAAATCACTGTGATTATGCAATTCAAATGAATGTATTCTTCTAACTATAGTACATTGTATTAGGAATCTCAAGTACTGCCAGCAGCATTTGTGAATTATAGGCTACATTACTCAGATTTCTAATCTCAAACTTTTTGAGTTCGAATTCTAAAAAATTGGTATTACAAAAAGGGGAGCTTAAAGAATGCTTGCACACGGTCTGCAAGACTAGTTGTTCTTATAATTATAATTAACTCAAGTAAATAAGACACTGGTAGTTATACAAATTTTTAATAAATATAAATGTCCTCGCATATCACAAACTCTGCAGTGTTAAAGATCCCAAAAAACCAGTTATAAATAACTTAGAGATTTCCCAATGCATTTAATTAACTTTCATTAATATTTTTAATTTGTCGGCCCGGATAAGACAATGTACACCGAATTATTGCGCCTCCAACACACTTTATTTGTATCCTTTTAATTCTTCAAATTTTAATTTTTAGCAGAATATCGTTGTAAAAATGCTGTTTAAACATCTAAGTGTTTTGTAATCTGTTTTAGCAAATTATTGCACCCAAGACAACTTCACACAATCTCACCATTAGAAACTTACATTAGAAACAGTACATCCCTGTTTCATGTGCATAACAAATCTTCTTGTCATTTTCCAGTACAAGTTCATTGTTGACTATAAATTAGTGGCACGCAGATCTTTAAATATGTAACACTATTGACATACGACATCTTCAATCGTCTAAATATTACACAGTCCACTATAAATCGCAGCCGTCAAAAGTTTTTTTACACACAGACATCGCATTACTGTGCGCACTTCACATTTGGCGGGATTCAGCGGACGAGTAAACTGCAATACAATTTTTTTCTACTCTGCACTGCCTACTGAACGATTACTTATAGCGCCATAGTTTAGGGATCGCTATTCCCTCCTCTTTCTCCCGCATGAAAACGGAAGTTTTTTCTCTCGTACACATGTAACGTTTATTGCTTTTTGTGCTTTCTGTTTGTAATATAACTGCGTATTCATAGATTTGACTTTTACTACCACAGTGGCTGTACGTCGTATTTTGTGCATTCATTACCTCCATTTTGCGTTGCAAATGTTGCTTCAGCCTCCATTAATCGCTATTTTTATGGCCGGTAGAAAAGTTTGCTCTTCAACGGGCCCACTAATTATTATAGCAGAAAGAGTTGCCTTTGTTTGCACAGGGTGGATTTTTTTTTTTAATATATATTAGCTGGCTCTGCAAACAAGATGCAATACACGGCTATGTTACATGAATAAACTTATGACTAGGAGTACATTAATTTTTGAGAGAGGATTAAGTGAGTGCATTCACACCTCTGACTTACAACATTTGAGTTCTACTATTACTTAAAGCTAGTTAATCTAGAGTAGGTTCTGTGGTAGCTTACGCTTGATCCTAAAGTGTATGTTCTTTTGACCGAGGTTTAATTTAGTTGCACTTGTACACATCACTAATTTTTTAAAGAAGTTACTAGTTAGCTTGTGAATGTAGTCTGAGATTAGTGGAACACTTAACTCTTGATGTATTTGGCTGTTGCGTATGAACCAAGGGCAGTTAATTGCAAGACATAGCACTTTGTTCTGCATAGTTTGAAGTTTCTTCAATGATGTTTTGGGTGCGTTACTCCAAACTGGGCATGCATAAGTTAATATAGGGCGGAGGATCGCCTTATAGATCAATAATGAGCATTCAGATCTAAGATGGGATTTTCGGTTGATCAGCGGGTACAATAGAATGAGTCTTGTGTGGCACTCATTAATTTTTTATTTATGTGATACCCCAGTTGAGTTTTGTATGTAAGTGGACTCCTAGGTACTTTACTGCAGCATCCTTTGGGTTCCATGGTATATCATCATTGTTTAGTCTGACTGTTGGGAGATGGGTGTAACGTTTGAGTGCAAACATCTTTGCTTGCGATTTGGTAGGATTGATTTTATTTTCCACTTTTAAACCAGTCACACGTTATGTTTACTGCATTTTGTAGTCGTTCTATTGTTGTTTCAATTGTAGCGCCCTGCGTTAGTATCGCCGTATCGTCGGCAAACATGGCTAGCGTTGAATTGTTTACCGTGGGCAAGTCATGTACATAAAGGTTGAATAAGGTTGGACCCAATAGGCTCCCCTGAGGTACTCCTGCCTTTGTTGTTTTGATGCTAGAAAGCGTTGCGTTGATTCTTACTCTGAAAGTTCTGTTGTTGAGAAAGGAATTTACAATTTTATTATATAAGCCGGGATGTTTATCTTGATCATTTTATACAGGATTCCTTCAAGCCAAACCTTATCAAAGGCTCTTTCCAAATCTAGAAATATTGCTGCGGTATATTTCTTTTCTTCAAACCCTTTCTCAATGAGTTCTGTTAATCTAATAAGTTGGTGAGCTGTTGAGTGCGACCGTCTGAACCCAAACTGGTGAGGCGGAATGACTTCGTTTTCGAGTATAAAGTCTTGCAGACGAGTGAGTATCACCTTTTCCAGAAGTTTGGCTAGGGTAGATAGTAAACTAATAGGTCGGTAGCTATCAGGATTGTGCTTGTCTTTACCAGTTTTGTAAATTGGTAGTATGTTCGCAGTTCGCCAAGGTAGTGGAAAGTAACCTAGCCTCATACAGCCATTACAAATTGACGTTAGGTAGGCTACTGCTTTTTTGGATAGGTGTTTTAATATTTCGTTGTTTATCAAGTCTGGTCCAGGGACTTGCGCCTAGGAAGACGCTGTATGTATAGCCTCAGTTCTTGGGCAGTCACAGGGGTTATTTCAGTAGTCTCCCGTATATGAAAGTCAGCTAAAGTGTTTGCTATTTGGGTCGCAAGTATGGGGTCGTGTTCATCTGCATTTGGAGTAAAGACTTTCTCTAGGTGCGCGGCCAATATTTCTGATTTTTCTTCTTCAGATGAGTGGGTCGTGTTGTTATCTACTAATGGATAAATAACATTTGGTTGCCTTAGCAATCTTTTAGTTGCCTTCCACATAGTGGAGTCACCGGGATGAATATCTTCAAGGTAACTATTGTATCTTATTATTCGAAGGTTATCTAGCTCTTGTTTTACTAAATGATTTAATTTGTTATACAACGTTTTATAGTATGGTAGTCGTGACCTTTGCCATTCTCTTCTGTATCTGTTTTTTGATCTTATAAGTTTTATTATATAATCAGGTGTATGTTGTGCGAAGCAATATTTCTTCGTTTCCGTGGTGTTGTAGCTTCTTGTGCGCTTTCTTGTATTGCAACCGTATATTGTGTTATTGCTTCATCGATACACATAGGAGATTGTAGCGGTCCCGTCCAGGTTAGTTTTGGTCTAGCTTTTTTGAAAAGTTGTCCAGTCGGTTATTCCATCAACAAGTTTAGGAGTAGGTGGCTTTATTTGAGGTATGTCATAGAACGACAAGATTACGGGTAGATGGTCCGAGTCTAGTTCGTTTGTTACCGTTTGTTGGATTGGTTTTGAAGATTCTTGTGTAGCACAACGTCTAAAATGTCAGGCTGATAGTCAGCCCTATACGGATAGTAGGTAAATTCATTAGGTGCTGATATAAGTATGCAATGGTTCGCCGTAATGTTGTGTAGCCTTATACCCTCAGGGTTGCTAGTTCGGCATCCCCAGGTGGTGTTTTTTGCATTTAGATCACCTAGTAGCATCGTAGGCTCCGTGCTGTTGAATAATTTACCTATATCGAGGTCTAATAGTCTTTTATTGGGTTGTTTGTACGCAGAGATTAATTTTAGGGGGCGGTTACTACCCATGTGTACTTGTATGGCTACAGCTTCTAAGTTTTCTATATCAACAAGATGAAGTAGGTGATGTTTTAATTTTTCTTTAATATGATCGCTACTCCCCCGGAGGCCTTATCAGCTACTCTATCTTTTCGGTGCACTAAATATCCTGGGATGCGGAATGCTTCAGTGTTAATAAAGTGCGTTTCTGTTACACAAGCGATATCTATGTCATAACGAGTCATAAAATCAATAAAAATGGAGCGTTGCATTTTTAGACCATTGGCATTCCAATTAGTCAAGGTTAATTTAGTAACTATTTGCTGTTTATTTGGGTCCATTAGTTAGCAAGGTAGGAAGTATAGATGCTAATAATGGCGTTAGTTTTTCTAGGTGTGGAATGAGTAATTCAACAAGTTTTGTTAATATAGTTGTGATAAAGTCAGTTTCGTTTTGAGATTCGCCCGCCTGGTTGGCATTAGCTTGGGGTGCACGTCCTTGGCGTTGACTAGGTGAGGGCGGCTGGTTTACATGGCTCTCCTGCTTATTTAAGGTTGCTTGTGCAAATGTCTTATTCGGTGTTCTGTAGTTGCTATTTGTTGACTGCTTTATCTTAAGGAAGTAGCTGCATCCTCTATAGTTTGCGGGTGTTTTCCAAACAGTTAACACACTGTGGTTCCTCATTTGGTTTTTGGGGCAGTTATCATATAGATGGTTACCTGTGCATTTCACACATCGTGGCAGAGATTGGCAGTAGTTGCGCGTGTGGCCATATAGTTGGCATTTTTACACTGCGGATTTCTGAAGATTTTCTTCGTAGTTCAACGTCAATTACGCAATAATTAAGTCTTGTTAAGCTAAAGATTTTCCTACCTTCCTGTGTATTTTCAAGATCCACCGCACAAAGAGGGATTGGATATCTATTCTTGTTATACAAGCGCGCAATCTTTTAATGGGGTATTTTAAGGCTGTTAATTCGGTTTCTATTTCTTTTCCGTCAGTGATACAGGAATATTCCGGATAATTACCGAGAGATTATTTGTTTCTGGGTCCTTAAAAGTGTGATAACTTAATTTCATTTCACTGTAGCGTTTTGTCATACATCGATAATCTTCTATGTTTGTTAGATTTAATCTTAGTTGATTGTTTTGTGGACTGTTGTAAATTCAGTTGTGGTTTTATCTTTTAGTTCCTGTAGTATTTCCTGGTAATTGAGTTTATCAGCATTATGCAAATATAAAGGTGTAATTTTTATTTTCTTTTCAACGGGTACTGGTGTGACTTGCGTCTGCAGATTAGCTGTATCCATCGAGTTGATTGCCGCAGCGTGCTTGCCTTGATAGATAATTTTGCCAGCATTTTCGATTTGTTTTTCATTTAAATAGAATTTGTTTTTTGTAATTAAGTTTTTTGTCTCAAACAAATATTTTTTATTCGGTTCATATTCTGATGGCGATAAATCGCCACTGTTTCTTCTGTTATCGTTAGCGCTCATAATGGACAGGAACCCCTCCGCAGGGGTTCTATTATAGTGAATTTAGTACTTACTAATATTAATTGTTGTAAGGAATGCACTATCACTAGTAATACCCGCAGGCGGCGATAACACGCGATAGCCGTTGACACCGATCTTAACGCTAGGAAAGTCAAATCGCAACTCCCCAGGGTGGATTTAAACTTGCATGTTCTCCAAATTCTTTCAAATTAAATTTATATTTGTTTTTTTATAAGCACTACGTTTACATTTCCACGTTATTTTATTTCAATTTTCTGCAACCAACGTAAATTATGTTATGTCTATATAAGTATAATAATAAACTGTCTTTATTGTTATAATGTTGTTATTAAACGCATTAGAATTAATTTAGACAGTGTATTTTTGAAGTATAGCTTAGACTACTTTAATCACTGCGTACCATCCTCCACCAATTTTGTATTAACACTAAGTGTTGCGCTTTAAGGTAAGCGGCTCACTGCTTAAGAAATACTGCGACAGCCATCCTTCAAAATGGTTAAATAATTAACGTTGAAGTCTTAGAGCACTTTTATTTGCAGTCGCTTCTACGCCAGCAAAGTCGACTCGCTTTTTTAGTTTATAAAATTACCTATCATAATAATAAGTGGACCTGACTAGAAAAATAAATATAATTAACCATTAAAAATTTTATATCAACAAATAGTCTATGAAGTACCTTAAAACCAAATTAATTTTTCTAATTTAAGATAAAATTTTTGACCGTTTTTTTTTCAAAGTAAACTTATAGATCAGATAGCTTAGTTTATTTTAGGAAGCCTATGTAGATAAGAATATACTCAAAACACAGGTGGTACCTATGCAGATGACAACTTTGTTAATAAAAATTTTAGGCGCCACATTCAGGATGTTGTTGAGTTTAGGAAAAATGTCTTTGTTGTAATGTATAGTGGATTTCTTCTAATAATGCTAAATAGACTTCTGTCTCCTGGTGAGCTTTACTTTCTCCAAGTATAAGATATATCACAATCTTTAAATGCCCTTAAATACTATTTTTTAAATCAGTCGCTTTTTCCATTTTAACAGTGAGATGCCAACATTTCTATTAAATTTACATGGGAGAGATATGACAGTAGATAAGCAGATTTACTCGAAAATCAGATTTTAAACAATTTCAGAATAGTGATAATATTTAATTTCTATAGTACAACAATAGATCAAATAGAAACGGAGAACTTTTTAAATTTATTGAAACATTAGAAAAGTACAAACATGCAAAATTATTTTCTACACAATAACCTAATTTAACAGGACATTTTCTTAATGAGTAAGTGATTTCCTGATCCAACAATTAGAACATGAATGTGGTTACAATGTTAACTCTCCGATAAACATCGTCGTCTAATATTTGTCCTTTAAATGCTTCTTTTAGCAATCTAAACAAATGATAATATTAAGGCAATAATTGTAAATTGTAGTAAAAGTCCAATGTAGTCTAAAACAATTCTTTAGTGTTTTGTCCAACTGTATAAAATAACGCCTCGAATTGGCCGACCACGACCAATGCTTAGTCCGACCTCGGAAGCTATTATATAAACCGTTAATAGACGATTATTTTTATAATTGTGACGAATAATGCAAATATTCTTCTCAATTATGCAAGTCTTTAGGTGAAGTTCTCCTTGTGCTCCCAAAAGTTATTTACTAAACTTTAAGTTTCTTAAGGGTGTATTTTTCAAATTATGTCTTAAATATTTTCCAAATTCCTGGTGATTTTACGCCCTTTGTCCCAAGGAACTATTCTAATATCGTGATACTAACCAAAGTAGCGGTATTACAAAGTATGCTATGGGGGAAATCTTCTTCAGACACGCTTATCTATAATGTTCAGAATCCACGGTTCTCTCTTCTGATTTCTATTCTATTTATCCTTAAGAAACATTGTATTACAAGGTTTTTGTAAGTCTAATTAAAAGTTGTGTCAGGGTTTTAGCCTTACCACTTGCAGTAGTAGTTTTTATACCATAGAAAAAGAACATCTAAACTACAATCAACAAACTTACGTTATTTGTTATTAAAACGGTTAGGATTTAACTTTATTTTGCACATACCAAGCCAAAAAATGTTGCGGTTCTTATTTATAAACGTAACTATATTAGAGTCACTTCGCTCAACAAAGTGATCCTTTGGCGTTAGGTCTTGCATGGCCCGTAACACCTTAAACAGAGTAGTTCTATAGTAATAAACAGTAAGATAAGAGTGGAATAATGGTGAACCTTTAAAAGACACATTCATTTTCCTAATTTTCAATTACAACCACCGCTCCTAGGTACAATGAACGGTATAAAAATCTATAAAACCAGACATCGGCAACATTACAACTTTACATTAGTCCTAAAAAATGGCTTCTAGGTTTAAGGGCAGTTATTAATAATCACAACAAAAGATCTATTGCTCCTTATAAATATCTCTAAATTGTATTAATTTTTTTTGCAAATTATGGTAAATTAATTTTACTTCTTGACTTTCAATATAAAATTGCTATTGTTAGCAAGTTGAAAGAACATATTCTAGTTGACCTTTAGAATGATGAATATGAACCTTAAGTTGAAAACTTAGGGTATTAATTTAAATAAATTCCAATGGAAAGTACCGCATATTTCTTTAGTCAATAGAAAAATTAGCAGAAAAAATTCTTGTCACGGAATTAAATTATTTAAATTTTATCTTTATTGATGGAGTCTCCATGAATCGTTTGGTAACCGACAGTCAAGTACAAAAGCACCCAAATGTCATGAAATTTGTTCCTTCAAATTCGAGACACTACTTATTTAGGGCCTATCAAAATAAACGAATTGATAAGGCCTAAAGGCAACTTCAGATACAAAATATATTTGAATATCAGGTACCAAAGGAAAGTAATTAACATTTTCAAGATTTCACAAGTTCGCTCTGTTTCTACATATTTATGCAAAATAGTGCTGATCTTCCATTACTGCCTTACCCTAACTCCATGGCATCGTATTGTTGATCAGAAATGGATATTTATTATACTTAATGCCAAATTCCTTCCCGTATGTCTTACATTAGTTGTTTCACCACCTTGCAAGAAAGAATACCGAATGATAGTTTCACTAGCCTCAGTAATCATGACCTTCATTGAATCTAGACACTCTTGTATCCTGACTGGAAGCGCCTTTACGATTCAACTATTGTCCACTTAGTTTATGATTATCGTAGAGAATCAATTTTTTATTGCAAATCAAAAATTTTTTTTGCCAAGTCTGGGCAGTAAGGAAAAGGCCACCTTTAGTGTTCTGTCAGTTCATGGAGAACCCAATTACCAATTCTTTTTAACTTTTTTAATATTATAAAGATTGCAATCTGTAGTCGCTTTAAATAGGTTAAAATTCTCTGTAAGACACTAATCAGTAATCAATGCATTTCATTCAACTCCTGTCCATAATTTGTTCTCGTCGTCACTAGGAATCAATCGTCCCCAAATCTACTTTTTACTCAAAATTTTCTTTTCTCAAACTTTGATACAAACTTTCTACCGTTTGTTCATCTCAGACATTCTCACTAAACAATTAATTCGTCTTCCGGTGTTTTAGATTTTTTTTGAGAAGTAAGAAATGAAAAGTATTTAAATATTTATAGAGTTTAAGCAAGAGAAACAGGATTCATATAAAAATAACATAACAATCAAACTTGCAGCAAAGATAAATACGCCTTCTTGTATCACTATCATACTTTTCTATAGAACTACCTTGTATATAAAATTTTATATAATGATTTCAAACGAAGATAGTCTCTGGACAGAGTTGTTTTGTAAGTAGTCTTCAAACATCTTGAAACATGCACATCTTTTAATGTATTTAACTTTACTGGTATTAAGATTCATGTTGGCCTGGTCATTTGTCTAATTTGTAATGTTTATTTTTTGGCTATTATTGTAAATTTAAAGGCCTTTCCTTTCTCAATCCGTTTTTCTGTAAGCTAATTGAAGTGTAATTAAACTTACATGACAAACATGTATTATATGTTAAGATTATAAGAACTCTAATTGCTAACGCTGATTTCTGGTGTGTCCGAATAATTAAGGACTACTAACTGGAACTTTTATGGCAGCTAATAGATCAATGATAAGAAGTTTTTCTTTCCAATCACCATTCGTCTAGACAATATAACTAAATCGGCGTGTAGCTATTAGGCAATTTGCTCTAGCTGTAATTATGGCTCGTATCGCCTAGAAAAACGCCGAATCGAAGTTTTATGGTTGTTTTCTTGGCTCCAGGAGCTAAGCCATCCAGAGACAAAGCGGCAACGGCCACGCACAATGGCGTAATTATATCATTAGGCGAGCAATAAGAATTGTTCGCATATGAGCGATTGCATCGCTGTTCAAACAAGCCCCTCATTGCGATGCATGTATTCCGGAATTACAATGAAATATACAAATTACGAGCGGCGAAATTACAAACTGCTCGTTAATTACAACCGTGTTAACAGTTTCCGCGCGTATTATTCCATATGACTTTTAAATTGCGCCGGCATTTTTATGCAAATACGCGTTCACACGTCGGCCGCGCGCACAGGTGCCGCGGCGCTAATTGCGTTAAAGAACGCCGCGGTAATTACAACCGCGCGCATCCGCGCCGCGCCTCGCGCGCCGCCCGCGCGCCCGTCTCTTTCTAACGAGATTTTTATACTGATTGCTGCCGTTTATAGTTTTCTGAATTTCACACTTCAGTAATATCCGGCAAATAAGTTCGTTCCTAATGAGAAAACGAGGATGGATAACTGTTTCCTCCCTGCTTCTTTATTTTGCTTCCAAGAAGCTGGCACCTGCTTGACGCCGTGCCACCGGATAGAGGCCGTTTTGCCTGCCCAATCAGCGGGGAAATGGACTCCATTGTTTGCTGCAAATCTGCCGCCTGGTCCAAAGAACCAGCCGATCGTTTGGTGTAATGCAAGGCGTCTTAATAGTGGCCCTTTGTAATCAAATGGGTAAAGTGACAGCCAACGTGAAGAACTGTAACTGTTCCAGTTTAACCTTTTGTTGAGAGGAAGCTAAACGTAACACGTAGCAGCCGCAACGGTAAAATTATTTATAGGAACATAAGATAACAGAAGCTGATAAAAATAGAAACGTGTATAATATTACATGTTCCTTCTAAAGTTTCAATGCAAATCAAATCACGCGATGGGACCTTAAATATAGCATTCCAGGCTCAACACTGGGAAAAGTATAATACTAACATATTATAACACACTGACAATGGACAGTAACAATGGAGAGATCAGTATAGCCTCGAGGGCGATGCAGATGCCGAATAAGCATCTCCACAAATCTCGAGATATCCCATAAAGGCGAGCTTCTAGCGCGGTACTTTTCGGCTAAGGAGTAAACCCTAACAGAAAATCCTGGTCTTCTAAGTCTGGAAGTTGGGGATGGAATTTTAAAATGTTCTTGAAACTTTAGCCAAGCCTCGGACATCAACTAAGACGACTTTTTTGGAAAGAAGAAGAACTACGATTTTTGGAACATGGACTGTCCAGGACATACCCAACAAAATAACCGAAATAATCATAACAATAGAAAATTATAATATAGAAATAATAGTACTATCAGAAACCAAGAAGAAATCTTGAACATGATATACACGTTTATCTCAGAATGAATAGTAACCGTGACAACAAACATTAGACAACACAAAAAATCACGAAACAGTTGTAATGGGCTCCCGACAAAATGACGAAGCAGTTGGATATGTTGAAGAGAACACAGTTAACAACTCAGACGAAAGGTTAGTAGGATTGTAGCAACAATATAATTTAAAGATCCTTAATACGTTTTACAAACATAAACCAGTACACCGTTACACATAGGACCGGCCGTTATTACAACAAAAGTGTAATAGACTAAGAAACAAAACTCAAAACTGAAGCCACAAGATAGTAGAATTAAAAAGGGGGCTAACTGCAGAACAGATCGTTATCTACTGCTAACTAAACTATTTTGCCTGTATTATATCAACAGCAAAATAATGGATGACCTAAAAACACAAATCCACATAGAAGACATTAAGTGATACAAACTATATCTAGCAAACGAATCTTGTATAAAGCAGCTATGCCAAAATATATTAGGACGAGAACTAAGGAACGCCGACTTCAACTGAGGATATAGAATTAGAATGCAAAAATATAAAGAAAATTACATTGCAGATAACTATATTGGGAGAAGTAACAAAGAAAAACAAGAGCATTCAACCATTTTGGACTGCAAAGGAGACACAAAAACTAATTAAAGAAAAAAATGTTTTCTATCACAGATGGCTAAACAACAGGGCAAACAAACATCGAGAACAATATAAAAAAAAATAATAAAGATATAAGAAACAAAATAAAAGAAGCAAAAAAGAATTTTTGAAAGCAAAGGCGTATACTAACAGATAGTTTCACTGGAGGTGTCCAATCTAAGTTGTGAAGAACAGTTAGATAAATGAAAATAAATACATATAGCAAAATGCATCATTTAATTAGCTTAAAGGACTGTAACAGCCAATATACTGAGCTGCTAGTAGAAAATAGGGAGAAATCTCTGCTGGGTTAAATACAAGACAATAGAAACCCCAATAAAGAATTTAAATAACAAAAAATGAAATAAAACAAGCTCTTCAACATAAGACAAACGATCAGTCTTCGGGACCTGGAAGAACTCTGGTGAAATTAACTAAAAAGGGAGGTAATAATCTGATTGTAAGGATCTATAAATTAATGAATACAGAAAAAATCCCTCAAGAATGGAAGGTTTTCTACATAACGTCTTTATTTAAAAAGGGAAACGGAAAAGATCTAAAGTGTTATCGTGGAATAAACGTAATTAAGTAGATTGTTCAGTAAGTGAATTAAAACAAATTAAGAGAAGAAGTTGGTCAAAAAGTTTCAGAAGACCAAAGTGGATTTACCCCCGTTCGCTTGTGTACAGACAACTTTTTCAAAAAATGAGTACCAAAGGGCAAGAAATACACCTCACCTTTATAGATCTGGAAATGTCATATAACTCAATCCCCCAAAAAATATGGATACTTTTAGAAGAGATAATTGATCAAAAGAACTTTATGAAGATAACGTTGCTTCGTCAAAGCAGGAGAAAAACTATCCGATTGAAGTACTACAGAGCAGAAAAATAATAGAATGTTTAAGTTCTCTTTGGTGGGACAACAATATCTTGAAGAATTGGTGAAAGAATGGTAGAGTCAGTGCTGTGTTATAAGTTATATAGTTTAAAAGGACTATGTTCGAAGGATTACGAGGACATCGAGGCGTGACGGGATAATAAATGAAGACGCAGTATGCAGGCATCAGAATAAGTGGTCGCCGCCGGGTAAGAAAAAGAGATGAAGACCACGCCGATCATAGAATGAGGATATCCGTAGGGTTGTAGAAAATAGGTACTTAGAAGAAGATCGAGCAACAGGTAGACGGTATCATAGTAGTATAGTATATTGTACATTACAAACATATACATATTATATATATATGACTTGAAGGTGACAATAGGCCTAACATGGATAAGGGTAGCTCAAAACACAGACATGTGATAAAATATAAGGGACGTCTATGTCCAACAATAAATGATAACAGGTTAATGAAAATGAAGAGAAGAAGAAGAACAATAATCAATAGTAGAAAATGCTTTATAAAATGAAAGATAAATATGTTTAATACATGCACAGCAAAACATAAGAAATGTTTAGAGATAAATGAATAATTAGATATATACTAACAAGCACATTATAAAATAAAAGCTAATCTAAGTAAGCTAAATGCCAAAATAAAAAAGATAAAGATAGACAACAGTATACTAAGAACTTCGCAAACGAAGGCGTAAATGATAAAGCATTTGCAAGAAGTAAAATTTTAAATGTTCAATATGGATGCCCATTAAACCAGTTGGTTACTAAAAATATAAAATAAAAGCAATTAAGAGAATAAAAAATAATTTGATATCCAAAATTTAAGATTAAAGCAATAAAACAGTAACCGAAATGGTAAATAAAGTAAAAGATATTAGAAATTTAAGTACATGCATTTAATCAAAAATAATGAAGGTACTCATGTAGAACAAATTGCACAGGATCATCAAGTTGAGACTCCATCAGCACTCACGACCTTCTCGAGCTGAGGACTAAATCTGCTGCAAGTCAACACAATTTTCTCCTTGTCCACATGTATCAGTATCTTCATAATCAAAACTATTAAGCTGTCATTGGTGTTACGATGCCCCTCATTGATCTTTGTTTGAGCATGCCTTACATACAGCAGACAATGAGCTGGAGAATAGCCACGAGATGTGGGACCAGTGGTAATACAAATTGTTAAATAGCCATGCTTGAGTCTTCCTTGCCTTTTAGGCTAGAGAGGATCTTTCTAGAATACGTATTCTCACTTGACAAATGTCTCCAACACATTGATATGACTGTCGGTGATTACCCTCAGACGTCACGACATTCCCTTCGCTGCTTACGATCTCCGCCACCACCGTAGAGACGGGAAACTTTATATGCATGACGGTAGTCACTTCAGAGGCATATTGCCAGATCCATCGATCATCTTGTCGATACATTTCCCTGTCCTAAATAAAGTTTTTTTGCCTGAAAAGAATTTTATGATGTCCTTCAGCAATGGTTGGGCCTTTAACTTCCCGTCCATCTTGTTTTTTTCAACCAACAGTTAGAGGCTCCTCAGAAAAAAAATTGTAGTGCAGGTCCCGGTGTACTGCTGGATTGGTCGTAGATCTTGCCATGCCTGTTCTTTTGCCAGGTCAACCATGGCCACTCAGGATTCTAATTGATCTTCTCTCGCGGACAAATTCATTACCTCTCGCGGGATCAGATAACATTCTATGGGTTGCCCTGTCAGTAGTTATCGCCTGCTAGTGGTCAGATTCCCTGCACTTCTTGGCTACGTCGTAAACTTTGATTTATTTAAATATTGAAATAGAAGACTAACAATTCCATTAGATGCATTTGGAATGGTTGTAATTAGTGAACGCTAATACTGCTAAGACACAAGTCTTTTCTATATAAAAGAAACAAGGAAAGATGCCGATTTGTGAAATCATTTTTTTACCATTTACATTAACCAATTTGTAATGTTCATATTTATCCAAATATCACTTGCAGAAACTCGAACACAATTTTCAACCGCTAAGATTATTCTGATCCTAAAATAAATAGTTATATTACTATTCTAATTGCAAAGCTCCAGCTTTCTAAAGTGCCAACTCTAGTTACTATAGCGTTTATTCACTGTCTGTTTGTTCAGGATTTCATATTTTCTAGAAGTACTCAATGTTCTTGATACAATATTCAAAGAAATAATATAGTATGCAATGCTATGGCTATTCATGTACAACATATCCGTAACGTGATTGTTGCAGTGAAGTGAAGCTTCATCTTGCTGAAAAATGTTTAGCTCCAACCAGTTAAGTTGGTTCGAACATTCCTTATAAGAAACTCAAACACACTTTAGTTATGGCACAAATATATTGCTAAATAACAAGAAAGAGATTATGCAGACAACTCATATATTCCTCAAAATGTTGCAACATATAAGAAGCAAAATTAACTCTCTTAAGTGGCAAACCTCAGAGAGCGCGACAGCCGCGACGTAAAGGCTTCGGGCTGCCAGACTAACGCACGGCGGGATCTGGGTTCGACTCCCAGGTCAAAATAACGGCAAACATCGAACGCTCTCCGGCCATCATACAAACACCTTTGGTGGTCGTAAAGTACATTCTCCTTCTTCTAACGGGTCAGACTAACCACCTGCCCGGGGTACGCCCAACATGGCTCATAGTACTACACGAAATGTGTAGTTAGAAACAGGCTAATAGCCTATATAAGAGTAGAAGAAGAAGAAGAAGAAGTGGCAAACCTCCAAATAAAATAAAATTTTTATATGGCAATTGCCTTACTAAATATGTTGGGTAAAGTATAAAAATTGTTGACCAGCAGTCTCAAAGGAAAACAACATTGTCATAGATCACCGGTTTAGATTTTGACAACCACTCTACTATACAGAGTGATAGACACAACTAATCAGGCTTTTAAAAGAAGAAATGCTGTACAACTGCCTTTCTTAACAAAAGCCAACTGTGGCAAGAAAATTCTACTTAAGTTATATTCGGAGAAAGCTTCCCCTCAGTTAAATCAGGAGTACCCCAAGGAAACGTTTTTGGTCGGATATTGTACTCTATTTACACACCAAATGTACTCAGACTCGTCGAAAGGCTGCGAAACCAGTAAGTGTGTGTCAACAAAAAAATGTTATATCATTCCTAGTACGAAATTGTAACAAATTATCTGAGAAAAGATTTTCTCTATACCAGACCTGCACAACTTTTTGGCGTCGTTTCTTTATACCTCGATGTTTGCTTATGGTATACTTAGCAGTCATTTATGACACATACTTTTTAGCCTGTTGGTTCTCTACACAATAAGGGTGTTGTGGCGTCATATCTTTACATTTTTTTTTTTGTTATGTATGGTATCTGTAATGTATGTAATATAAGACGTTTATAATGTAACATACAAGTATTATCGAAGTTTATTGTGGGTTACACGATGAAATAATAAGTAATCTTAAAAGTGGTATCCATAGAGAATATCAAAAATGTGATGCTCAAATTAAGCACTTGGGACTTAGGTACTTTGGATGCATGATTTTTTGTTTCACTTCAACTAAATTTATAATCCGTCACATTATTTACTTATTATATTTTGTACATAAAGTTTTTTGTGACGTAACTAAAATATAATTATATATTTTGAACTCTTTATTTGATTTATATCATCACATGTTAAGATAACTGAAGCATAAAGAACATTTCTCAAAAAACAAGAGAAAAAGATGCAAAGGACTTAAAATTTATATAAAACCTAACTACAAGTACCTCATCTGTACGAAATTTCAATTTGAAAAACAAAGATCCAAGTACCAAAGGGAAACAAACCTGAAGACGCTATAACAAACTATTTTCAGTTCATTAACATTAATAAAGGAAAAATAAAGTGGAAATAACGTGGTTACTGTTTTATTATATTCTTTTAGTATTTTTTATAAAATTTATACAAACTGCTAATTCGCAGACTATATACTTGGACTTCTCCTCAGAACAGGAAGGACAACATAGTTAGAAATCAAATCGACTATGTGCTTATAAATAAAAGATATCGTAGCAATATACTAAGTGCCAAGACATACCCGGGCACAGACATTGGATCAGATCATAACCCCATAATCATCAAAATGCGAGTCAGACTGAAAAAAATTATCAAGAAGAAGAAAACAAACAAAAAACTAAAGGTGGATAAACTCCGAAATGCAGAAACAAAAATACAAGTAATAAATAATATAAATAAAGAAATAGCAAGTTTGATAAGTGATGATGGCTCACAAACAACAGGGAGCACACAAGAAGATATTGATGATTTATGGCAAAAATTGAAAACAATGATACACACAGTTGGAAATGAAAGCCTGAAATTCAAAGGAGAAGAGAACTTTAAACAGAAGTGGATGACGAAAGAAATATTAGACCTAATGGATAGATGGAGAATTGTCAAAAATAACAATGAAACAGAATACAAACAAATAAATAGAATTATACAAATTAAAATTAAAGAAGCAAAAGAAAAATGGATGTGCGACAGATGTACAGAAATAGAAAACTTGAACGAACAACACAACATGTTTGGTTTATATAAGAAAATAAAAGAAGTTGTCGGCACCAACAGAAAGAAAACACAAATGATGATAAGAAATGACAGCAACAAAATAATAATGGACGAAACTGAGAAAATAAGAATCTGAGAACGATATATAGAAAAATTGTTTGACGACGAGAGACCAGAAACTATTATACAAAACAGAGGAGAAGAACAAAAAGGATCCACAATTCTAAAGCGAGAAGTAGAAAATGCAATACACCAAATAAAAATAGGAAACCCCCAGGACCGGATAACATATATATGGAACTAATTAAACTAATAAACGAAGACAACCTAAAGATACTAGTTGATTTGTATAATAAAATATATGAAACCGGTAACATTCCAAATGACTGGTTGGAATCAACATTTATTACTTTGCCTAAGAATGCAAATGCGAAATCTTTGAAATGTGGTTGATGAGACGAATACTTAAAATCCCATGGACAGCCAGGATTACAAACCAAGAGGTACTACAAAGAATGAACTGTAATAGAGAAATTATAACTACCATAAAAAGAAGAAAAACCGCCTACTTGGGACACCTAATAAGAAATAAAAAATATAACCTACCCCAACTTATCATACAGGGTAAGGTTGAAGGCAAACGCGGAAGGGGTAGAAGGAAAACTTCTTGGCTTAAGAATATAAGGCAGTGGACAGGCATGAATGTGCAACAAATATTTAGAGCAGCTGCAGAAAGAGAAACATTTGCCAATGTAATCGCCAACCTCTATTAAGAGAGGGCACGACAAGAAGAAGAAGATTTTTCTTGTAGACTTTTTAACAAAGCTCTGGCGTGCTATATATTCAGTTTTGTGTTAAAGTTGGAATATTTGTGTTACAAATAATTGCTTACATTTTATAAAAGAATTTTTCAGATTTAAATTTAGATTTATTATTATATATTTATTATAATAAAGTGGAAATAACGAGGTTATTGTTTTATTATATTCTTTTAGTACTTTTTATAAAATTTATATTTGGATTTTTAGTATGCTATGTGTGTTTGTAATTATCATTGCAACTCCTCTATTCGAACCGATTTGTTGCCAAACTTTACATAAAACTTTTAGTTTTTCAATTTAGTTTACGGTTTAGCTGTTATAGGCCAAAACATAAATTATTATAAAGTAATTAGACAGTTTGCGCCACCTATCGGTGGTTCATTGACTACGTGACCAATTCTTGCCGTTAGTAGGCGCAAGCGGCACAACTTTGATTTATGTGAAACCAAATATAGCCAAACGAATGTCACCATGCTCAGATTCGGCTGATAAAACGATTATTGGCTCATTTTTTCTTCAGTTGTCGACAAGACTTTGAACCAAACTTTTAGCTTAGGTTGCCTTTTTACTAGTAAAATTATAAAAGTTGTTTTATTTTGGGAGCTCGATGAGAATACTTTCCTTGGTGTTGGCTCTCAACATCCTTGGATGTACCTATAAATCAATACTCTCCCATTGCAAAAATTTGCTGATAACAAAGTCGATATGGTAAAATATAAAAATTCCTTGCTAGCTACAAATCTATTTCAACAAAGCTTAGATCCAATAAACCCAAATTGTTAAATCCTTTCAAAACTAACTCATCAAATGCATAAATAATTCACCATCAGCCTTCATAAACAACATAACCTTAACTCAAGTGACTGAAGTAAAATACCTTCGTCGAAGGTTTGATTTAAAGGCTTCACATTTGGAAGAAACAAAAGAGTGTGAAATAATGTTTAGTAGGCTTTTATGGGCCTTTTATGTTGTCAGAAGCTATAACAAATCATTAAACGCATTTAGAACTACGAAATTCTGCTGTAGAGTATTGCTATCAATTCCAATATCCAAATAATCGAGAGAATGTTTCCTACTATATAAAAACTGCGAAAATTTTAAGTAATTTAAAAAATGGTGTGGTTATTTCTCGGGTTGTTAGAGTCGTCCAATAAACCCCGACCCATTTATTTGATTTAAAAGATTCAATTCAAGTTCAATCATAAATATCTAAGAAAATTAGAACCTCATGCTAATGTTTTAGCTTTATGGCTACTAGAAAATATTAAAAATTTACAAAAACTAAATGGACATAAACAGTTAGACACAGCTCATCGATTCGACTAGTTCGGTTACTATTTTTTGGGTTAGTAAACAAATATGTATGTATTTAAAGTAACTTATGTGTTGTAAATCGCTCTATTTCAACCTTAACAGATCGCTAAAAGAAATATATGTTTAGTAGAAAAATTTTATAGTTTATTTTTGCAGTTTTTTTTTTGTAAAATATGTCACACACATTACATAGTCTTAGACAAGTCTTTGATTTTTATAAGAGTTACGTTATTATTTGCTTCAGCTATGTTCAAAGTGACCTAAAACCTTTATAAAGGCATACCAAGAACTGTTAAATGATAGATAAAAGTAAACAGATAATAGCTATTGTTGATAGAATAAGTCTATCTACTTATCCAGCAAACAAAACTTCTTTGGACCAGATGGTACGCCAGTGAACTGAGAAATTGGCGTAGCCTTTTAAATGCTTAACCAAACTCTTTATTCAGAATACCAACAAGAAGAGTCTAGTGGCAAATGTATACTACCAGACGTTTTTGGAGTATTCATAGCTGTGTATACTGCTCTCCACACTTTTATTGGGACGGTTACACTTTTTAATCGAATATCCATTAAAATTAACTGTAACAATGTAATATCAATGACTTAAAAATAAAGAAATACAATAAAAAAATTGTTAATGTAAAGATATAAATTACTAATAACAAGAAATGTATACAAAACACTAATAAAAGCTGTGAGAAAAGCCTCAGGCAGATTGAATATTTTAATAGACCAAGTAATGCAAGCAGAAGTAGCAACTAAAAAGTAATAAAACTAGTTAGCATAATGTTTAAAATAAAAAAACGATTAGTAAACTATTGAAGACTTCAATGCTAGGATAGAAAAGAAACACCCAATATCAGCATTTGATAAAACTGCAAAGAAAAGATTTTTTACAAAAATGTGTTTAAAATAAGGTATTTAAATTAAACTTCCAATGCTTTGTTTCTGTTATACAGCAGATTTTTAAAAGCTAGTTTTTTAATCTAAATTTAAATGATTTTCTGGAACGCAGTTAAATATCTGCACGTGTGAATACTAAGTTAGGTAATTTGTTAACATTTCAAAAGTATCGGTGGTGTCATTTAATTTTTTAACGTCCCGTATAACTAATTTTTGAAAATAAGACGAATTAATGCCAGACATTAATTTTTTAAAATGGTGCCTTTCCAAACTCTAACAAAAATTTAAGAGGCAGCCTTTCACTTCTATCGTAAAGTTAAGAAATGACTGCAGAATTTAAAATTAAAATGAAAAACCACTTTTATGAACGACCTATAGGCATATTATTTTACCTTTATGAGTCTGACTTGTACAAATTATTTAATTTTAGATTTTATATACAATTAGTCCCTCTGTAATAAATGTTTTAAGTACTACAGGATCAAATTTCTTGAAACAACAATAGCACACTAACATTATTAGAAAAGTTAATGAGCATCTCATTTTAACAGCTTTTACTTTAGGAATTATTGTCACACGTGGCACGTCCAATAAGCTCTATAAATGATCCAATATCCCAACCAGATGCATGCACGTCTACTTAGCGTGGAGTACAAATGATGTAAGATGTAAACCCGCTGTGTGAAATCAAATGTAGTCAGTGTAGAGTCGCAGTCAAACAGAGCAACGAAGGAATATCAAATTTTGCAACAAATTAGAAAATACAGGGACTAAGGTGCATAATAAGTGAAAAATGTGTTTACAACTAGAAATTCATTCGAGGCGAGAGAAAACAACTGAGAATTGGTGACTTACTACCATTTATAGCGGAAATATTAGGCACTAGCAATCTGCCTACCATCGTTATTAAAAATCTGAGTAGATGAAAGATCTGTCCCCGACTTGCGCAATCCAGCAATTTTGCGATTGATTCCTAAATATTTATAAATATAAATTTATAATATAAGTTAACTTTCCTCGCTTTGATTGCTTGCCTTGTTACCTCTGCTGTCAAGTTTCTTTCGATAGCGATTTTAATTCCTAGGTAGTTAAATGTCATGACCTGCTTTTTTCCCCTCTATTTCCAGTTTAGATCTACGTCGTTCCTTACTGATTACCATACATATAGTTTTTTCTGCTGAAATTTTCATGTCGTATATAGACAAACAAAACCGACCCATAAAAGTTATGGTCAGAGGTATACACCCGACGTGTTCAATAAAAATGATCACAGAAGACTTAAAAGAAAGAGGATTTAAAATCGTAAATGTTACTAACATTATGAAAAAAACGAAAACAGAGAATGGCATCATCACTAAGCCACTGCCTCTATACATGTTAGATTTTGACAAATCAGAAGATATTAAAGATATTCACAAAATTAGTATGATTGCAGGATTGAGGTTAAAAATTGAACCTCTACGAAAGAAAACAACCCTTATCCCGCAATGCAAAAAGTGCCAGGCGTATGGACACACCCAATCCTTCTGCCACAAAGAGGCAAGGTGCGTAAAGTGTGCACGACCTCACGCTACTAAGGACTGCAAGTTAACTAAACCTGCAAAAGCTAAATGCGTCAATTGTGGAGAAGCTCACCCGGCAAACTATCGCGGGTGCGTAGTCGCAAAGGAACTTCAAAACGTAGGGAAAAACCCTACAAGAAAACAAACGAAACAACCGAAGAACAACTAATGCCCAAGAAACGGCACCAATAAAGAAAACGCTGCAAAATTTTCCAACCTTACCTAAGGCTAGTACGGCTGTGCAAAATAGCTCAGCAGGTACCAGATACGCACGAATGGCAAAAGGTAAAACTCAACAAGGCAAGATCGAAGAAGCTAATATGGATGTAATCAACAAAACATTGCAAGAATTCTTGGAAAACTCGAAAAGCAAGAAGATTCCATAAAGTCTATCTTAACTAGAGTGACGAAACTAGAAAACAGCAATAGGGTCGCGCCCATAACTAGGAAATAAAAATGGCTATGTCAATTAGAATAGCAGCATGGAATGCAAATGGGCTTCTCAGCACGCCCATGAATTAGAAATATTCCTCTGGGATCAAAAATAGACATCTGCCTAATTTCTGAAACCCATTTTACTAAGGAAAACTACCTAAATATAAAAGGGTACAAACTATACCACACCCCATCCAGATAATACAGCAAGGGTGGATCGGCGGTATTATTAAAAGATAACGTAAAACATTATGAAGAAGTAAACTACAACACTCGAAATACAAGCAACAGCGGTAAAAATCCTCACAAAGTCCAAGGATTATACAGTTGCTGCAATATACTGTCACCAAGGTACGCACTAGAAAAGATGACTTTATAAGGCTTTTCCAAGAGCTAGGAGATCACTTCCTATTAGGAGGTGACTTCAACGCCAAACATACCCACTGGGGATCCAGATTTGTCACTACCAAAGGAAAACAGCTATATGAAGCGATCAAGCAAGCTAAATGCGTATGTCATTCAACTGGCAAACCAACATACTGGCCGTCAGATAGCAACAAAATACCAGATCTGATAGACTTCTTCATACTAAAAAGCGTATCTTCCAACTACATTGGTATTGAAGATAACTACAACATGTCATCAGGCCACTCCCCCATTATCCTGACACTAAGAGAAACAATAATCAATAAATCATCTTCACCATCACTAACAAACAAATGGACTGACTGGGATGGATTTAGAGCAGAAGTCGAACAGCGTATCAAACTAAATGTTCCACTAAGATCAATTGAGCAGCTAGATGAACAAGCAGAGCGGTTTGTAATCGACCTGCAGCAAGCCGCATGGAGCAATACCCCTGAGCCAAAAAGAAAAACAATTGGCGTGAACTACCCTAGGGAGATCAGAGAACAAACCAGAGCTCCGGCAGACAAACAACTGCTAAACCGGCTAAGCCAACAACTCAAAGAAGAGATCCGTTCTGTTAAGAATGAAACGTTCACTGAATTCCTAAAGAGACTAACAGACGATAAAGATACCGAATACTCTCTCTAGAAAGCCACAAGGAGATTAAAGCGGCCTCATAATCATCATCCACCCATTCGTAAAAATGATGGCGGATAGGCTAGAAAAAACGAGGAAAAAGCAGAAATATTTGCTGAACACTTAGCGAATACATTCCAACCACATCCAGCTGATGACAATGAGAACCTACCAGAGATAAACAACAGGGAAGACAGGGCCATATTGCCAGTAACTCCAAAAGAAATTTACAATGAGATACAAAAGAATCTCAGTGCCAAAAAAGACCCCGGCTGTGACTTAATAAGTGGACAACTGCTGAAGGAACTACCAGAAAAGGGTATAATGAAGCTTACGCATCTATTCAATCCCCAAACCAGGGAAGCCACCCAATGAGAAAGCATCTTACCGCCCGATTTCACTACTACCAAACATATCCAAACTGTTCGAAAAACTGCTTCTGAAACGCCTCAAGCCAATTATTGAAGAAAAGCAGCTCATTCCAACTCACCAGTTTGGATTTCGGAACAAACATTTGACCATTGATCAAGTGCACCGAATCACTGATGTAATTGAAAGAACCCTAGAAGAAAAAGAAATATGCGCAGCGATATTTCTTGACGTGGGCCAAGCTTTTGACAAAGTATGGCACGAGGGCCTCGAAAACAAAATAACTAAAAATCTGCCTAGGCAGATGAGCCACATTCTGATATCATACATCTCTGGCCGACAGTTCAGAGATAGATATGGCGAAGAATACTCCGAAATAAAAGCTATTGCCGCAGGTGTACCGCAAGGAATCGTCCTTGGACCAGTTCTACACTTGCTTTATACTAGTGACATCCCCATGAGTGATGGATTGACGACAGCCACATTTGGTGACGACACTGCATTACTGGCCACAAGCAACAAAATAGAAGTAGCTACTAATAAACTACAATTAGCCGTCAACAACGTCACCAGGTGGATCAAGAAGTGGCGAATTAAACTAAACGAGGCGAAGTCTACCCATATAAACTTCACCAATAAAAGAATTGATTACTTGGCTGTAGTGATCAATCAGCAAACAATTCCTTACGCTAACACAGCTAAATACCTGGGTATGACACTAGATGCCAAGCTCAGGTGGAAAGCACATATAAAGAAAAAACGCGAAGAACTTTGCATTAGATTCAGAAAAATGTGGTGGTTGCTTAGACGACATTCCGAGCTGTCTCTGCATAACAAACTATTGTTGTATAAACAAATTCTAAAACCAATTTGGACTTACGGTGTGCAGCTGTGGGATGCACAAAGAAATCTAATGTAAAATTATTCAAACCTTTCAAAACAAAGTACTGCGCAGCATCGTCAACGCTCCATGGTACATTAGAAATGAAGACATCCACAGGGACCTAAAAGTGCCTATGGTCAGTGAGAAAATTAAACGGTTTGCGAAAAAACACGAAACAAGACTACATGAACATGTGAATGTCGAAGTGCTACAATTACTTGACAACAGTGGACTTATACGTAGGCTAAAAAGGCAAAAACCTTTTGAACTAGTGTAAGTTAAGTTAATTGAATTATGAGCAATTAAAACATGTGAACGGAGTGTTTTTAACATATGTGGAGTGCGCCAATGGAAGTATATCCACCAACTGCTAAGACTTACCTAGATTTAAGACTTTAAACTTGAATTTAAGTGAGAATTTATTAAGAACAAATTGCTAGATAGTAGTTACTAGTTGCAATGTATACGCTTAGTGCGTGTTAAAAAAAAATGTCGTACATGCTGTCTGTCGCATTGAAGATATGAAGTTGTCTTTGTAGGTCGTCATCATTGTGTATCAGTGCCGGGTCATTAGCGTAGCATACAGTTGTAATTTTATAAGCTCCTATTCTTGTTTTTCTACTTCGAAATTATTTAATCGATTATCATATTGAATAGTAGAAGGCTAAGTCCCTTTGTCCTATTCGTCCCTTTAAATCTATGTATTTTGTTTCCTCTCTGGCATTGTGACTTTTGCACTATAATTCACGTTTATTTCTTTAATTAATTTTATTGTGTGTTGTTCTATTTGCTGTATTTCTACTAAGTCTATGTTATCGTTCCGTCTCACCCTATCGAAAGCGCTTTTTAGGTCCACGAACCACATCTATGCAAGCTTGTTGTATTCGATAGAGTTTTCCACTATTTGTCGGATAATAAAAGCAGCGTCAACAGTTCTGCAGTCCTTTCCAGAACCTTGTTGTTCTTCCGTCATATCTTATTATTTCCGTTAATAGTTTAAGCTGATGTTCCGGTAACATAAAAATAATAATTGAGATGCATAAATTTTTAAGAAGTAAAACAATTTTTTACAAGAAAGTATAATGCTTCTAATGATAGGCTACCACAAATATTTCTTGACGATAATCTTAAAATAAACATAAATCAAAATATTGATAATAGTTGGATTAACGACAGTTGCATAGTAGCAATAAGTGTGAGCATTGCGATCACATAAATAAGAAAACTTTCTCTAACTTTTTTCTCCAATACCAAGTAAAACCGGTTTTATAAAACATAATTCACCTACGTATTGAAACGGCAGAGTTTAAAAGACCCAATAAATCGCTCTACCATTTCAATATTTGGATATGTAGTGAGTATAAAATTCAACAATAAAATGAGCAACAAAAATCAGAGTTGACTTTGTTGAAACAGTATAAACCAACAAATAAGTAGAGTCAAATTGGTCTTAGTAGCTATTTAAAAGCTATTAGCTATTAAAAGATGGTTGTTACAATTAGCTTAACCCCAACATAAATTGAAAGCAACACACAGAATTAAAATATTGACGTCTACAACATACACGTAGAAAGAGACAGCCCCACTTATTTAATAAAGTTTGTACTAAACTTAGATCTGTACTAAGATATAATTCTTCTCTTTGATGTTGCTGACATCTAAATAAAATATCTAAAATAATTATTGAGGCAATTGTATAAACTCATCTAAGTGGACTTGGATTTGACATCCTTTTATAAGCACTTATAACCTCACGACCTCCAAAGCATGTGCCGATTTGAATTTAATTTGGGACCAATACACTAAAAAATAAATGTTTTTAAAAATTTTACTACGATGTATGCACCGGAAGTTTAACGATATACAATAATAACAACGTTTAAGTAGATTAATTATTTCACATATACGCCTCTTAGATATTAAAGTAAATTAGTCTGTACTTACTACTTTTAAAGGCTTATAACTTTTTAGTTTTTCGGATTCTACTCTTCAATCTGAGTCGAATGACATTAGTCTGGGGTCTCTACGATGTATGCACCAGAAGTTTAACGATATACAATAATAACTATATAACTAGTTAATAAATCGTTTAGAAGTTTAAAAATTAAAGTGAACAACTATTTCAAAAGTACAGTCGTAATTTTGACCTAAATTTTGTCTAATGACCAAAACAAATTTAAATAGATGGTGAGTGTAGGACTAGACAGATAATTGGTAGATTGAAGGCAAATTGAATGCAAATTGTTGCAATTTTTTGATCTAATCTAATCTCACAAGCTGTTTACTGTTCATTATTAGTCATCGACCAGTAATTAAACAGAATTAAAAAAGGCTATGAGGCAGATTTTTCAAATTTAAAACTGATCTGTTCTTTCTTTTCTTTATTGTTAATGATTTCATTTATTACAATGCGTTTAGCAACATTTGAATTTTTAGTATTAAACAAAATGAGAAATCCTGTTAAAAATAACTTGAACTATAACGAATTGAAGCAACAGTCTAGGTAACCATTTCCTTTTTCTGGTGATATCATAGTGATAATCATAGTCTTATTGATTGCTCGGGTAATTTTGCAAGGAAATCATATACCACCCGTCGTAGGATATTAAGTCAGAATGTTCTTTATGTTATGTAAATCCCATTTAATTAAAACCTTGGTTTTAGTGGTAATAGAATAAAAGTTTTATGACGCAGACTAATATTTTTAAATTTTATTTGGTCCCTAAAAGTAAATCATTTTATTAGATTTTCAAGATACTTTTCAAAATATTTATTGCAGGTTTAAATAACAATTTATAATAAATAGCACAAAAATCGTAATACATTTTTATTTGTTTTGCCCCAAACTGAGAAACTCTCATCTAATTTCCAAATTTCTCTATCTATTCAAGGGTAGATAAAAAAATATAATAAATGAAACAAAGATGTAACCCATAATCCGTAACGAGACTATAGATGAAGAAGGGGGTGGGGGCTTTAAAATTTCAATATTAAAAAATGTTACTAAATTGGGAATTATTATAAGAAACCAGTTTTTTCGCCAAATTCCAAACCTTTCTTTGAAAAATTAGAGCCTGTCATTGACTTTATACTTTCAATACATAAGATAATTGAACGATTTGCATTGTTACTTTTTTTAGATCAAGCCGAACTACATCTATGGAAAAAATTTAGTTAAAATTAGCGTTTATTTTGAAAACTAGTTCCGGTCCTGGCAGGCAACAACAAACAAGCTGCAGATAAGTGGTACAAAATAAAATCAAATTTACGAGAAATCAGTGAATAATAATTTAATGTGATGTGTAAATGAAATATAACAAGTGGGCAGGAAGCGAAAAGCAGTAAATTGAAGGTAGGACTAGAAAATAAGAATTAATAAACCGAAATTTCGGAAACGGCGTGGCGATAAAGAAAGTGCAAAGTGATAGATAAGAGCACAGCTGGTTGCTCACGGTCAAGCGCGGTAATAAACAACGAACAGGAGCGTATTAACAGAATTCAGTCAGAACCGATATCAAATAAAAAAAGTAGTGAACTGATATATGTGATAAAATAGTGTCAAAATTAATGAACTCATTAACTTAAGTGAAAGCGTGGTGTGCGGTATTAAATAAACAGCAGTAAATATAGAAGCGAAACGCCGATACGAGTCAGGTTTTCGACGGGTAGACTGGAACGCTGACTCGACGCGAACGGGTGGAACATTAAAAGCACAGAAAAAGGAAGAAAGGGAAGAACGAGCACAGGAAAATGAGCGAATCAGAAACAACGGATGAAAGCAATAAAAGAAGAAGGCAGTATGGAAGCGACGAGATATTTACAAAAAGTAAAAACCATGCGTTCACCGAAGACGAAGACTAAAAGTAATGAGGAACTAATATTACAAGAGATTAAAGAAATGAGAAAAGAGATGAAAGAAGAATTCCAAAAAATAAAGACGAGTTAAAGAAATTAAAAGATGAAGTAAAGCAATTAAAAGAAAAAGAGGTCAAATGGGAACAGGAAAACAACAGTTAATGAATAGAATTGAAAAAGTGGAAGAAATAATCGAAAACAAGACCAAAACAAGAGAAAAACAACATTATAATAAAAGGGCTGAAAGTAGATGAGGTGAAAATTGAAGAAAAGATAGAACAGTTTTGTATAATGAAATAAAAGTGCAAGCGAAGGTAATCGAAGCCTATAAAGTAGGAAAATTCCTGAAAGAAAATGCGTAGTAGCACGAATCGAATCGTTCGAACAAAAAGGATGATAATGAGAAGTAAAAATAAACTAGCAGGGAAAAAATCTATATAGAAAATGATTTAACGAAAACTGAAAGAATGATTCAAGGCGAAATAATAGAAGCAGCTAAAGAAGAAAAAGGATCGGAAATAAAGTAAAATTGGCTATCAGAAAATAATAATAAACAACCAGGTATACCAATGGGATAAAATGAGAGAAGCATAAAATATGTAAAAGAAGACAAAGGGCGTGAAAGAAGTAATGCTAATCCAAAAACTGATGAAAACCAGGAAAATTGGAAAATAAAACGAACAAGGCAATGGAAACGGACACGAGTGAAAATCGAAAAGAAGTAAAACAAAACACAATCAATAACAATAAAAATATTAATAAAAAGGAAATTAAAAGTAAAGTGTTTAGAATAGCAACATGGAATATAAAAACGATGCTAACACCGGGTAAAATGATGGAGATAGCTAGGAACTAATAAAATATAGAGTGAACATAGCTGCACTGCAGGAGATAAGATGGGAAGGACAAGGGAAATAAATAAGAAAGATTTTAAATTGTTATATTCCGGGGAAAAACGAGGGCACAAAGGAACAGCATTTATAATAGATAGAAAACTAAAATCATAGCATTCAAACCGATTAATGAAAGAATATGCAGTGTAAGAGTGGAAGGAAAAGTCGTAAATGTATCTGTAATATGCGCCTACGCACCCACAGAAGCAGATGATCAGGAGGAAAAGACAAATTCTACAGCGACTTAGAAGCAGAATACGAAAAACACCGAAACAGGACATACTGATAATACTAGGGATATGAATGCACAAATCGGGAAAGAAAACTACATAAAAGAAGTAGCAGGAAAATACACCATCCATGAAAGAACAAACGACAACGGAAGCAAAATCTGTAATTTCGGGCAAAACAAATATGGTTATTAGTAGTACTAAGTACAAACATAAAAGAATACATAAAGAAACATGGATGCCACCAGGAGCAACAAAAGGAACGCAGATAGACCATGTCCTAATAAAGAAGAAACAAAGTAGCATAATATCAGATGTTAGAACATATAGGGTGCGAATGCAGACACCGATCATTACCTAGTTATTGCAAAAGTAAAACAGGAATATCGAAATAACCAAAGGAGCAAAGTATGTAAGAGATGGAACATAGAGAAGTTATATACCGAAAACGGAAGAAAGGAATATATAAAGGAAACAAACAAAGAGGTAGAAAACCTCAAAGGGAATACGGATATAGAAAATGAATGGAAACAAATTAAGGATATAATCTTAAAAACGTGTAACAAAACTATCGGGTACAAGGAAAACAAGATAAAAAAAGAGTGGTATGACGATGAGTGTCAAGAAAAGATAAATGAGAAAAATAAAGCCAGGAATAAGTGGATAAGAACTAAAAAAGAAGAAGACATGGATCATTATAAAGAATGTAAAAGGGAAGCACAGATGACATGTAGACAAAAAGAAATGAATGGGTGCAGAAAAGATGGAAGAAATAGAGGGTAATTACAAAATAACAATACAAAAGAGTTTTATAAACAAATGAAGAGGCAAAACAAGAGGAACACATGTAAAACAGAGGACTCAGGAATGAAGCAGGTAAAATTGAATATGATATAAACAAGATAAAAGATATATGGAGGGAGCATTTCCAAAAATTGCTATATGAAGTAAAAGAAGAAAGTTACCAGGATGAACAGGAAAAGAAGGAGGACAGACAGTTGAAGAAGAAGAAGAAGAAACAGTAGAAGAACCAACCCTAGAGGAAACTATGGAAGCGATAAAAAATCAAAACGGAAAGACGCCAGGAAGCGATGAAATAAATGGAGAGCTGCTGAAATATGGTGGTGAAAACTACAAGGAAAAATACACAGTCTGATAAGGGAGATATGGAGAAAGGAAAAGATGCCGACGGAATGGGAAATGGGATAATTATAACTATACCAAAAAGGAGACCTCCAACAGTGCAACAACCACAGAGGAATAACTCTATTAAACACGAC
The DNA here is from genome assembly GCA_036346155.1 of Sinelater perroti. NCBI lineage: Eukaryota > Metazoa > Arthropoda > Insecta > Coleoptera > Elateridae > Sinelater > Sinelater perroti. The sequence continues at coordinate 1,614,199 of JARFIY010000167.1, read as the reverse complement.
TTACAAAGTATTCACCTCAATAATACAGGGTAAGCTGAAGAGTTATGCAGAAAAGAACTAGGGACTATCAAATGGGATTTAGGCCAGGAGATCTACCATCGATGCACTACACGTAATGTTCCAAATACTGGAGAAATGTTACGAATACGATATAGAAATCCATATGGTATTTATCGATTACAGACAGGCCTTTGATAATATCAAGAGAGGGAAATTAATACAAGTATTAAGGAATATGGGGATCCTGAGAAAACTGAGAAGCTGCATAAAATGACAATGAGAAATTCCAAAGCTAAAGTGAAAACAGAAGATGGACATACGGAAACATTCAAAATCAATAAAGGAGTGAGACAAGGAGATGCACTGTCGGCAACTTTGTTTAACCTGATGATTGAAGAGGCAATAAGAAAAGTAAACGTACAAGGGTGCATAAAAACAAGGAAGCACAAATTTTAGCATATGCTGATGACGTAGTTATTATCTCAAGAACACCAAAAAGCTAACGGAAATAGTGAAGAAGCTATGCAAAGAATCAAAGGAGATAGGGCTTGAAATAAATGAAAGCAAAACGAAATACATGCAATGCAAGAGAGGAAAAATGATACAAGGGCAACAGTCAAGTTTGAAAACTATCAAATTGAAAAGTAAAGGCATTCAACTATCTGGGAACTCAAATAACACAAAACAACGAGAGAAAGAAGAAATACAGGAAAGAATACAAAAGGATACAGAGCTTTCTATGCTAATCGGGAAATGCTAAAATCTAAAAAGCTAAAGTTGCAAACGAAAATAACAATCTATAAAACACTCATTAGGCCAATAGTGTTGTATGCTGCAGAAGTAATGTGTCCTACACAGACAGAAAAAGAAAAGTTAAGAATCTTCGAGAGGAAAGTGTTAAGGTCGATAACAGGACTCAAAAACATAGGAGACGGATAAAACGACAATATATGAATCACGAACTTAGGGAAATATTGAAAGGAGAGGATATAGTGAAAGTGATGGCAGCACAGAGGATTAGATGGATGGGACACATAATGAGAAAAGAGATCAAAGCATAGTTAAAGAAATAACAACATGGAAACCTGAGACAAATAGACCAAGGGGAGACCAAAGATGAGGTGGTGCGATGAAGTTACTGAAGACTTAAAAAGATGGATGTCAAGGACTGGAAGAAGAAAACAAGTAATAGAGTAGAATGGAGAAGAATAGTAGAAAAGCGAAAACACACCAGAAACTATAAGAAGTTAAGCGTACGAAGCAAAATGGGGACTAATCCACCCCACGAAATGGATTAGTAAACTTCGGAAAGAAGTGACTATATTCTTATAGAATGTAAAGCCTTATTATTATTATTTTATGATAAAACTATTTGTTTATATTAGCACCACCCCATGGTATCAGGTTTAATTCTGTATGTTAAATATCTCTTACTAAAAGTCACAACCTGGACGGTTACATTTTTTAAGAATTTAGAACTACCATTGTGATTTTGTTATAGTTAAAAAGTAGGTTATTTTTTTCTGAGAGTTTCTCAGCATTTCCTCTACTTCGAAGAGCTTATCTTTTCTTCATTTCGTGAAATTGTTTTGCATCATCTTGGTACTGTAGTGTTTGTTATACTAATATAAAGTGTTTGTACAATTCTCCTAATTAGTACTAATTAGTTTTAGCTCAAAATTTTATAGAAAACAACTCAATTAGCACCTTTGATGTTATAAAAGTCTACTTATAATTAGCATTGCAAATTTCAAGCATAATGCGAGCTATAAGTTCTCTAATTGCCTTTAAAATTTATTTCATTTGTAAATTTTATCATAAGTTGCAAAATGGTGTTCTGGAACGGATAAACCAAATTATCAGATCAAATTTTTCGTCTTAAAGAAAAGTTTTCTAGTTATCGAAATTATCAAAAAGTATACTAAGAAACCACGTACTGAGCGACAAAGAAAACTTCAGTTCTAAATTATGCTGAAGAGCAAGCTTGGCCAACAAAATTTCGATTCCACAGAATTAATGAAGCTATGGCGCGAGCTGGCTTTAGTATGTCTGCTTTCACTGTTGTTTTCAAAAAGCAAAGGTACTTTCGTCGACAGCGAGCTAAAAAATAAAATCTGGACAGCAGAGCATGGAAATATTTACATTAGAAGATTACCTACCCTTTTCATGGTATGGGAATGCAAGCCTGCTTAAGGTGTGGGTCGACTAGTTGTCATATCTGGGATAACGAATGCCAAAAAGCATATTAAAATACTACAGAGTATAGTATTGCCTAGTGAAGGAGACTTATTTGGAGATGGAAGCTTTATTTTTCGGGGCGACAACGCGCCTTGTCATAGGACAAAACTAGCAGAACTAGTTGGATAGCATTCTATTTCTGATATTAATCCATTATAAAAATTGTGGAAAAGCATATAAACAATTATATATAAAAAAAACTTGCAACAAAAGCAAAACTAAACGAGCACCTAACCTTGAGATCGTTGTACTTCGAAGAAGGGGTTCTATGCTTAAAAACAAAGACTGGCCATCAAAATACTAGTAATAGCGATGATTTAAGTAATGGATCGCGTAATATTCACGTATTGTTCCTCGTCCGTTACATTTTTTTAATTGCACCACCTGCTGTACTTTTTGTATAAATTTATTGTAATAATCTGTCTTTGTGCAAAAGACTGAATATATTTGAAGTTAGTGCGCTAAACACCAAACTTCCTTCAGTTTTAAAAATGGCGCAAGACTTTTTCTACACTACTACACTTTCTGAAAAAGACTACAAACAAAAGTTACGAAGGTAGGTGCCAACTTATTTCTATGCTGCCTTCAGCAGGCCTGCAATCGTTTTCGGGCGATTTTCCGCCGCCTCGCTCCCACCAATTTGGTTACAAGATCGCGCTAACCGGCGCGCATGCAAGATGTCTAATGGCGCGCATATGTCGAAAATCCCGGCTAATTGCGCATTAGCAGCGGCAGCTAATAACACATCGCGGGGCCATTACGCGCACAATGGGAAAAAGCGTGATGCAAGGAACGGCGCGCGCGAAAGCGCCCAAAAATCGCGCGCTGGCGCTGAAATAGGCCGGGAACTAGCGAATGGGGAAATCGCTGCTGTTTATAATTGTAGCGCAGCGCGTATGAAAATTTAATTAAACGTGTTCCGAATGGAAACGTTGAGCTCTGTTTGCTCGCTTAATTCAGAAAATCGGCGGAACTTTTCCCTATTTAACTTAGGCCAGATGCTCTAAGTTTCCGGCGCAATCAGTTTTCTACTTTCGACGCGCACCTCCGTCCCGGCGTTTTTTGCGGACTCCTGCCGTTGCACGGACCGCTCCGAGTCAGCAGCACGTAAAACTTGAACTTCAGCACAACAGTAGGCAAGAGAATTTATTAGTATTGTTTGGATTTCTTCTAGTTATATTTTATTTGTACGTACGTTTTGCATAAATCGTATTATACAGGGTCGTCGAGGTAAAATGATATTAAAATACAAGAAAAATTATGTTTATAGTAAATAGCATCGAGAATCATATTATTTAGTGTAGCCTCTGTCAGCAACCACGACCTTCTCAAACCTGCTATAGGCCAACAAACTTCCTCCTTGTCCGTATATGTAATTACTTCCATGATGGAGGCTCTTAAGCTGCTCTTGGGGTTATGATGCCTCCCATTGACTTTCGCATCAACTATGTCCCGCACGTAGTAGTCAAGGCGATTGCACTTGGGGCTGAAGGGTTATCGAAGTCGGGGGACCCGCAGTAATGTAAATTGTTCTACAGCTATGCCTGGGTCTTCCTCGCCTTGTGGGTCAGAGTGGAGTCTTACTGGAACATGTACTCACTTCCTGCTGCCACCTCCTCTAGCCAGAGCTTGATAACTGTCTCTAGCACGTTGATATAGCTGTTAGCGATTACCTTCAGTCTTTCCTTAAAGAAGTGAGGAGCCACGATATCCTCTTGGTTGCTTACAAACCCAGTACTACCGGGAAGACGAGAAACTTTGTAGTCATGAAGGTAGAGACTTCAGAGTACTTATTTTGGCAAATTCAACGGTTATTTTGGCAAACCACCTTCCTATCTTGGATAAAGTTGATATCTTTCAGCATTGCTTGGTCCTTCAACTTCCTGTCCATCTATAGTTGACGGTTCCTAAGGACGAGAGACTTATAGTGCAAGTTGTGCTTCACTGCTGCACTGATTGTCACGCCTATTTGTTTTGCCATGTCAGTCATACTTCGCACAGAACCCTGATAGATTCTCTCTTTTAGTTTGTAGTCGTATTCTCGACTCATTTTGTCGGAAATCCTAGACTGTGAATCTAACTTGTGTCTAATAAGAGATTGGACATACATATATGAGACGGCTTTTTGGTTTTCCCGTAATAAAGCCAATAAAAAATACCCGGATTTACCTCGCTGACCTTGTACAAGTTATACCTAATAGAATGTAACACTATGTTATGCTATAATTCACTAATACTAAACTAATTCAAATTGTTTAATCTTAGGTTTTCTGTTAGATCTACTCCTTTTGTACTGTATTATTGTTTGATCAGTAATTTTTGTTTTGAGGTCTTGTTTTAATATATTATTTTGAAATTATATTTGTATTAATTATAAAACATGATTTTTGTCTTCTTTTGTCAAATTTACTTCAACTAGGTTGGTCTCATTAAGTTTAATGTACGTCCAACTAATCGCAATCTTTTTGAAGAAATAATAAGATTACGATTGAAAAATACTGACAAAAAGGACACAACAAAAATGGAAATAGACGGGCTTGAAATGAATAACGAGAAAAATAAGAGAAAGCATCCAAACTACTGAGAGAATAACAAATAAATAAGATAATAAAAAAGTGTGGAATATGCCTAAAACGATGTGGCCTTCTAACTTGTTGGTTTCTGGGAGAGTCCAGTTCCATGCAGATTTAAGTTGACTCTATTTTCCACTTCGTTTATAATCGTTTGCTGCACTCCGACATTCTCTTTTATTTGTGCGTTTCTGATTCTGTTTCGTTTAGAAAGTCTGCAGGATCTACGCATACGCCCATCTTCCATAGCGGTTAACCGTTGCTTATTGTTCTCGGTACACTTCATATTTCTCCGGTCCATATGGTACGGTAGTTTTAGCTCTGATGTTATCAATGTTTATTTTTCTTCCTTTGCTTATGTTTTTAAGTCACCATATATTATTTGGTTTACTTATTGCTCTTCTTCCTTGTATTATACTTATGTTTATTTCTAATTTGTCACTACCACCCTTTCTATTGTAGCTCCAAGGTATTTATAATATTCACACCCCTTTATTTTATCTCTTTTTCTGATACACACAAATAATTGCCGTGAAGTTTATTGTTAATCTAGTTTTCTCATACTCATCTCTTGGTCGTCCTTGTTGAGTGTCAAATAATCTGGTCTTCGCAAATTTTAGAGTACATGTGTTTCGGTTTTCCTAAACATTTATTTTTCCAGAGTGCCAGTGTGTGTTCTACCTAAATTTTGAACTGTATAGAAGGTAGAGAGCATAATTGTTTAAGGCCTTTAGTTGTATGAATTCCTCGCGTTAATTAATTTCACCTATAATTCTTTTGCAGGTTTAATTAGAACGTGCCTTATGCTTCTTCGTTTCTTTGCTTCCCATAATTTTGTCACCAGGGCGCTATAATATGCCTTGGTAAGATCTATAAATAGTAAATATAGGCCTCTATTCGCATTTACTTTCTTTTCTATACGCACCAAGGATATATAAAGAAGCTACTAGACGGATATGACTAGCAAATAACAATAAAGACACCGACATAAAAACAGCGATATTCGCATAATCAGTAACCTAAGCAATCGTAAGAATAGAAAACTAAGTAACGGGAGATATATAGAAATTAGACGTGAAGTGCGCCGGGGTTGCATCCTATAACCTCTGCCGTTTAACTTATACTTAAAGAAAATATTTATAGAAACATTTATAAACTGCAATATAGGAGTAGTTATAAATTGGAAATTTATAAACATTAGATATTCTGATAACACGTTTATATTATAAAATACCGATGGATTGAATTACAAGCACGTGCACACATTATGGATTAAAACTTATTATAAACAAAAGGCAATGCGCGATCACAAGTAAATAAAATTTGTCCCAAGATAACGGATTCGTAATAGAAAGAAATCTCAAACTTACCTACCTAGGAAGTAAGAATAGTGAAAAATAAAATTCTAGTAGGGAAAGCTCTAGCAATTTTTGTAATAATAAGGATGTTCTAATGCTATCTTCTCTGTTCTTCCATAAGGCATAAATGCAAGGACGTTCGCTGACGCAAAAAAACATTTGAAAAATGATAAAGTAAGCAAGTAGATGTGCTCGCCAAAATAAATAAGCAGTGAGAAACAATTATAAATATAAAAGACGTAAATTATAATATTTTGCACATATAATGCTGGTTAATTGGTGGAAAAAGTAAAGAACAAAAAAGGCACTGGGAGAAAGGAACTTCTCTTCTCTTTATCAGCCTGTATCTATCCAATGTTGGACATAGGCCTCCCCTTTAATTCTCCATTTGTCTCTGTCTTGAGCTGTCTTTATCCATGTTAATCCTGCTATTAATTTTATGTCATTTTTCCATCTGGTTTGTGGGCGGCCCACACTCCTTCTGCCCGTCCATGGTCTCCATTCCTGTATTTCCTTGTTCCATCGTTCATCTTTTTGCCTCATGGTGTGGCCTGCCCATCTCCATTTCAATGATGCTACATGTCTCTTGACGTCTATTACTTTTGTTTTTTCCCTTATACTCTCATTTCTTATTCTATCTTTCAACTTTATATTTAGCATTTGCCTTTCCATTGCTCGCTGGGCTTTGGCAAGTTTTCCCATTAATGTTTTGTTTAATGTCCATGTTTGTGCCGCGTAAGTAAGTACTGGGAGTACGCATTGGTCATACACAGCTTTTCTCAGTTTTAAGGGGATTATTTGGTTTTTTAGTATTTTATTTTGTTTCCCAAAGGCTGACCATGCTTGGCGTATGCGTCTATCAATTTCCAGATTTTGGTTAAATTTTTTGCATGTTATCAATTGACCTAAATAAACATATTCTTGTACTGTCTTTACAGTTTGGTTGTCAATTTTTATGTTTATGTTGTCTTCTTGGTTAGTCACTATTTTTGTTTTTTGTTTATTTATTTTTAGCCCAACTTTTGCTGATTCGTTCTTGAGTTCTTCGAGCATGTTTTGTAAGTCCACTGCTGAGTTTGATATGATAATTAGGTCATCTGCATAGGCCAGGTGATTGAGCATTTTGCCATTTATATTCACTCCTTTGTTTTCCCAGTTAAGTGACTTTATCACATCTTCTAGTGCTGTTATAAACAACTTAGGACTCATCGAATCTCCTTGCCTTACTACTCTACCGACCGGGATTTTATTAGTGTTTTCGTGTAACCTCACTGTCATTGTTGATTTTTCATAGATGGAGTGGATCATTTTAGTGTATCTATAGTCTATTCTACTGTTTTGCAGGGCTTTTTCTATCACCCACAATTCAATCGAGTCGAAAGCCTTTTCAAAATCGACCAGCGCCATATATAAAGGTAAATTGTATTCGATGGCTTTTTCTATTAATGTTCTTATTGTGAGGATGTGGTCGTTTGTGCTGAAATTTTTCCTAAATCCAGCCTGTTCTATCGTCTGGTAAAATTCTAGTTTTGCATCTAATCTGTTTACTATGATTTTTGTGAAGAGTTTGTATATTTGGGGCAATAGAGAAATTGGCCTATAATTATCAAGTATTGTTTTGTCTCCCTCTTTTTGAATATGAGGATAATTAGTGCGTTGCTCCAATCATCAGGGAATCCTTCCTTCCTCCAGACATTTATTAAAGATTATTTGTAATGCTTGAATTATCGTATCTCCTCCTTCTTTTATTAACTCGCCTATTACGCCATCTTGTCCTGGGCACTTGTGATTTTTGATGGACTTTATGTTGAATTTAATCTCCTCATTAGTAATTTCTGGGATATCTTCTGAATTTACATTTATCATTTTCTTTTTTAAGAGAAAGGAACATCCTACTACAATGGTATAGGAAATCTTCTATGGAATTATTCAGGGCAGCAGTAAGAAAACTATTATTATTTATCAGTATAAGAATCAACATCACAGCAAACGATTGCTGATGGTCAGGACATTGTAAAAAATGTATTTCTTGTTTTTGTTTCTAGCTGCTAAGAGGGCGATACTATCAACAAAGACGGCAAAAATATTATTTTTTATTGTTGGAATATCACGAACTTATAATATGTAATTGGACAATCGAACCTTGTATCGTTCTAAAATTTGTTGTTTAGGACTATCAACACCAATATTTTGATGGGCGTAATTTAATATTTCACAAAAAAAACAAATTTTAAATTGCTTCATGTGTGTACTTATAGTATATTTTTCTATATATTTTTCACACAACACTACATTATTAGAACAGAGCTGTATCTGAACTTGTACTATCTATTTTAATAGAATAGAAGCTTTCCATTTCCCAGTTGAAGTTTAAAGGTTTGTTCTATTTAAATTGATGTAAATGTCTTTCATATTTTAAAGTTCTTACTGTGTATGTAAACAAATACCCTCTATACATCTTATTCCCATCTTTATTCTTTTGATTTAGTTTTCTCAGTCATACATTCCAAATTGTATACTACTAACAACTAACAAATTTCTTTTAGTTCTGTTTTTATATGCTAACGATTGTCTTATACAATAGATAATAAAGTTTTAACAGTAAAAGAAAGTTAATACAAAAGTTTTTAAATAATACTATTCATGTAAAAGAACATTGAGAAAATAGAAGATTCAGATTTGTATGCAAATTCATATTGTTTGATGCAATAGATCAAAGGCCTGACTTGACATCTTCGCCAACAGAACCACTTCAAATATTTTGGCGTAAATATCTCAGTTCCATGTACATGTTTAATGAACGGCATAATTCGTATAACCTTCGTTAACAAATGCTTTTTAAATGAGTTTATTATATATGATTAATAATTTTATTTCTTCAAAATAAGAACAAAAAATGTAAAGTACACCGAAACGTTGTGAGATTAGAAAATCAATTACTGCTTTTAAGCTACTGAAGGCTTTTCAGGTTTTACAACTATAAGCAATAGAAAATTATGAAAAAAAGCCCACTTTAAACCAGACAATAAAGATTTTACAAATATTTAGTCGGAAATGGCAGAATTTAAGAGTGTACTGCATAGATATTAGCGTGTTTTTAAAGGCAAAAATTTATAGTCACAATTTTAGTAAGACCGAGTATAAAAGATTTTATTTAGAAAATTCAACCAGTGAACAAAATTATACATTTTAGATCAAATCGTTATCCTCAAGACAATATATTAATCTACATTTGAACGTACAGCTTAAAGTAGACTAGCAGTGGAAGATGCCATCAATTTTTTTTCAAAATAATAAATAATGTGATATCTCTTTCTGGGTAAAGATACAAAAACAAAATCTAAAATTCTTAGACTTCTATAAAATGTACCTTAATTTCAACAAATGGAGTTACGTTTCATACAGCAAACCGATCAAAATACTGACAGGACAATTTAAATTCGCAGCAACATTTTTGGATTTAACCGCGGTAGACAAATTCTTTTATAAGGCAGTTTAAAACAAAAGGTGAGTCAAAATAAATCCTTAACACTTCATTCCTCGTTAAGCTAATTAGTATTTTTGCATGGAATGTTTATATGTTGTGCTTTTGTAACTTTACAAAAACAATTATTTTATTATATTAGCCTTGTAAACGTCTAAAATTAGAAACTTTTGAAGCAGAAAAATTCTTTATAAAAAATTCCTAAGTTATAAATAACTATTTTTATGAACATTAATTTTAAAACTACTTTGAATAATTATAGTTAATTATATATTTACTTTCTACTTAGAGTCCTAGCTTTACCTTCGAATAGCAAGGTATGTAAACATTCCTATCGCAGCTCGGAAGAGTGAGTGCGACTTATCAACGTCTGCATATAGTGATAACCGCATAACCCAAACCTTATTATTCACATTTCTAGTAACAAAATTTTATTTGATTAGCATTCACAACTCCAATAACGTCTTTCAGTCCCTTCAGAAGGTGAACAGCTACAAATACCATGTCCGTCCTAAAAGAAACTCAGAACATTCATCTCCAAGTACGCGGCATTCCTTCACAGCAACTGAAAAAACAAACTAAATAATTAAAAGAACAATAGCGTCGTTTGGGACTTCTATGAATTTAAAAAATTCGTCAAAATTTAGTTAAAAGTGATTAAGCTGACCATACTTGCATCAAAAAGTAAGAATATTAGAAGCAGAAGGACAAAAAGACGCTAATCAATTCAAATCAAAACTGCAAATATAACTATGCGTGTTTGCTTGTTTGTAACTAACATTGCAACTCCCCCTACAGTTGTGAACCGATTTCAAAGGTCAATTCCAACCGGTTTGCTGCCAAACCTCACGTAAAGGTTTTGCTTTTTCAATTTAGGTCACGATTGGCCTGTTATAGGTCACAACACAAATTATCATGAAGTAATTAGACAGCTTGCGCCACCGATAGCTATTTCAGACACTACGTAGCCAAATATTCCAGTTAGTAAGCCCATGCGACACAACTTTGATTTATGTCAAACAAGTAATACCGAACGAATGTCATCATGCTTATTTATGGCTAATAAAACGATTATTGGCTCATTTTTTTTCTTCAATTGTAGTCGAAACTCTGAACCAGATATTTGGCTTGGGTTGCCTTTTGCTAGTGTACAATAATACTTCGCAGTAATTTTACATTTATAGTGTTGGCTGCATTACAAAACTGATAGTTAATCAGCTTTCCTTAAAACCATAATATTAAATCATCGTGTCTGCGATCCAACTCTTTTAATTTTTTTCTAAATTTGCTTTGTTTGTTTTTGTATCTTCCATTATTTTTAAGCTTACCAATAGCTCTAGCTTGGATAATTTAATTTTATTCATCATACTAGTTATGCCATGCTATTATATACGTTTTCTGTGTCCAATTATAAGTTTTTCTTTAAATTCTACACTGTATATAGTTTGTTTTCTCTTTATCTGTCACCTTTGTTATATATGAGATATGATAATGTGGACTTTTAAAAAACTTTTAAAACCATCCAGATATTTAGTAGCTGCTTTTTGTGAGTTTCGAGTGAGACTTTTTGATTACTTATATGTATTTCTAGATAAATTATTAAAGTAGCTAAAGTTGTTGTCAAGTTATACGACATATTAAACAATGTAGTTTGTAAATTAACCTCTGATGTGTTATATTTTATTTCTTAAAGTTTAAACTTAAGAAAGTAATTAACATGTCGGATTTAAATGTTAAAATTTACTAAAAGTTAGAGCAAATTATTTTTCATTTGGCTTGAATAATCCATAAGGTTGAAGGTTGAGATGTTAAGATCGCACGGTCCAACATTGGCTGAAAAAATTCATTAGCGGTGATACCAGTCTTCAAATAAGGCGCGATCCTCACAGACTATAAATCGGGAAAACTCACTTCGAGTTGGAATCATCCTTAGCTGTAAGCACCAGAAGCTTGATACAGAAAGTGCCTCGCAAACAAACTGAACACCGGATGAATGCAAACAATTGATCTTCAGAAGTGGATGAAAACACAACTTTAAGTTAAATGTTGAGTTAAAGTGAAAGGTCGACCCATCATGTCCGAGTCTTTTAGTAACAGCAACTCCTTTAAAATAACGATACCCCGGCATAATCAACTGAAAACGGGTGTTGCTAAGGATGAATAACGCCAAACCATGCACGGTCCAAAGTACTCAACAAGAATTGGAAGAACTCAATGAAATCAAATTGTTACGTTTTCCTTCTATGGTCTTGATCTAGAAGATTGCTATCTATTCCAATTAATAACTCACTTGTTGGTATGACACCAGTTTGCCAAATTTCAGGAAACAGAAGAAGAATATCGTCAGTTCGTCCAACGAGGCGTACCAAACTTGGCTAATAGATGTATAGAACTATACAGCACAATGGCACATATTTCGATATTTAATTGTATGTGTCCTTTGAAATATTAAACAAATAATTTTCATATTAAACAATAAAATGACCTTCTACACTTTACATAAAAATAATTATTCATATATAATTGTTGATTCACTATTACGTTTCAAGATTATTGACTAGTAAGAATCATAAGCAGTAGAAGCATTGAGGATAAACCTACAATAAATTTGCATGATTTATTTTTAATTGTACTCCCATAAAATATAATATAAAATTTTGGTTAAGCAAATTTTGGATGCAGCTAAATTCTGCTAGTTTTTCTTCTTGCACGAAGCTTATTTTTTGCTTAAAGGACAATTTAGTTGAAAAAATTAATGAGTCTAGAAGAAATAGGGACTTTAAAATATATCGAATATGCACAAACATGTCAGACAACATATAAAAATAGACATCAATATGTTAACAAAGATTTAATATAATAAACAATAAAAAAAGTAAGGTGCTAAGAAGAAAAGCAAACAAAAAGATCTTCTTCTTCTTAAAGTTCCGATCCGTTTCGGATGTTGGAAACCATGATGGTAATACGGACTTTATCAACAGCGGCACGAAACAGTCCAGTTGTTGTTGTATTGAACCATACTTGCAGGTTTTTCAGCCACGATATGCGTCTTCTGCCGATGCTTCTTTTTCCTTCGATCTTACCCTGGAGGACCAATTGCAGGAGCCCATATCTCTGATTGTTGCGCATTATGTGCCCTAGATACTCCAGCTTACGAACTTTTATTGTTGTGAGGAGTTCTGTTTCTTGTTTCCCCATTTTCCTCAGCACGGTGTGGTTGGTTACATGCTCTGTCCAAGATATACGGAGGATTCTGCGGTACAACCACATCTCGAAGGCCTCTATTTTTCGTCTTGATGCCTCTGTCAGTGTCCACGTCTCTGCTCCATACAGCAATACGCTGAAGACATAACATCTCAGTAGTCTTAATTTAATGAGTAAAGATAATTCATGGCACTTGAATAGTTTTGGCCATTTTTACGAACGCTGCTCTGGCCTTTTCAATTCTACACTTTATTTCCAGTGAGTGGTCCCAGTTGTTGTTGTTGTCAATCGTTAATCCGGTGTCAACAATGTGATTTTTTGCAATTATCATATATTTGGTCTTTTTGGTTTTTAGGGTCAGTCCGAACCGCTTGCTAACTTCTGTAATTCTGTTCATAATTCGTTGGAGACTGGTGATGTCGTTTGTAAACACTATCGTGTCATCCGCATATCTAAAATTATTTAATATTTCTCCGTTGACTCTGATCCCATCATCTATGCTGCCCAGACAAAAAGATACCTATAAAAAACTACCAATTACAACATAAAATTATCAAAATAACAAAAAAAAAACGAAAACCACTATATGATAAAATCAAAAAACCACAAATGCACATATAAAAATCAATACTAAATGTAGGAAAAAGAAATTCCAGGTATATATAGTAAATAAATCTAAAGATAAATAGTAAAGTTGACCGAATAGAACCTACGGAGAATAATAATAAAACCTCTTCGTCTCTCAGAAAAAGATTAAAGTATTACTAAGTAAATGGCTTGAAAAATAAAAATCCCAAGAACCAGAATAATAAAAAGAGTTCTAAATCACACCTATAAAATTGTCGATCTATGAATTTGATCTGTCAGATCTACAAATTCCCTAATAAAATCATAATTACAACAACAAATTAGAATTGTATCAACATACAAAACAAGCTGGATTTAGAAAATTATTTAGTACATTAGAGCACATTACAAAATGTAATCGAAAAATCAGTTGAATATAAGACCCATACTTAACTAATGCAGATTACAACATAGCTTCTGATTCGTTAGAAGCATAGGCAATAATCAAATCATTAGAAAATTTGAAGACTGATTAAAGGTATATTAAACTGCTTGGTAACCTATAACAATAAGCAAAATGGCACACAAATATAAACCTTATAAAAATAAACAGAAGTATAACGCGACAGAAATGTGTCAAATGAAGGTATTGTTAAAGAGGGAAAGAGGTTGACTAACTTGAAATACGCTGATGCTGTGTTGCTTGCAAAAAATTTTAATGAACTTGGATTCATATTACAAGGACTATAAGAAGAATCAAAAGAAATAGGTTCAACAATAAACGCAACTAAAAGAAAGATAATTGGACAAACAATCCAACATATTTAACTAACAGTAACTCAGCAGCTCATGGAAGAGTAGTATTAGACATCACTATTGAGGACAAAAAGACAAACAAATAAATTAGGACAAATGGACTCTAATAACAATAAAAGAAAAGGATCTTTAACGCGCTGGAAGAATGACATATTTAAATTAGACAGAAGGACGTGGATGTAACAAGCCCCAAACAGCGAAAAATGGGGAAATATGAAAGAAGCATATGTTACATTAAATGTCGATTAGAAAGAGATGGGGGCGGAAAGAAACAGCGAAAGAGAGGGTGAGAAAGAGGAAGATAGAAATGGAGAGAAGAAGGAAAAGAAATAAAGGGAAAAAGAACCACCCATTCAAAAACATTTGCTAAAACCAAACACAAAGAGAAAGAAACATCCTTAATGTCATATTTTATAACTTAGAGTGAGATTGGATAAACGTCATCGGAAGGATTGTTGTTTGGGCAAGTTAAATTTTTATTTAATGGCAACAACACAAGCATAGCAAGAAATAAAGTTATTTTCCAAAAAATAACTACAGTTAAGACTACAAACGATATCAAAAAAGAAAAAGAAAAGCAACAGTCTCATGCTGACCCTAAATATGTTTAAGAAAGAATTCTTGCAAGGGTTTTTTAAAGCAAAAACAAAAATAATCAAACGATATATGCTTTTTTATTTATATTTAAAGTTCGTATTTGCCGCATTTGACCGCTTTATTATAATCACAGTGCCTATTTTTAAATAATTACTTTACCTTTGTTTCTTCTTACGCACGGCCTACATATAGAATTTCTCATTAAGTGGTTTGTATCTACAGCAACTGTAGTTAATCATTCTTTAATTGCTTCCTCTTGTCTTCTTCGCCATCACTCAATTTAAATCAAAAGCTCAATACAAATATCTTTTCGTCGGTATTTTATGCGAGAACTTCGCACAGTAACACAGTAATTAGCCAATTTACTTTTGCCAACTTTTTAAATTAGGCAGGCCTGAAACTTGGACGGTAGCTCAGAAACGCCAGCTGCGGAATGTCGGCAAGACGTATGCTGCCCAGCGACATGTCCTCTTTTCCTTCACCTCTTCGCTTGTGCAAGCCCGCTGACGGCAGCGCTAGCCCATCCTGAGCTTGGGGAGGCACCGCGGTGCCTGCGTTGAGACACATCCGGCTCGATTTCGCCACCGCCGATTGCAGCCCGTTCGATTCCGAAACCGCAAGCTCGCATTGCTTTATTAAAATGTTAATGGAGCCGCAGACGTGCACCAAATAGCAAAAAGAATAACAATGGCAATGAATCACCTCGCGGCCCCACATAATTCCGAGAGCTAATGGCAGCTTTAACAAGTATCGCCTCACCTGCGGAGATAATAGCGGCATGCAGTAATTGATTGCTAATGTAGTAATTAGCGGTTAGGTGCAAACACCTTTAATTACGGATGATTTAGTGCGTGCAGGGCGCGCGGCCTGCGCGGCGCCGGCTCCGTTGCAGCGCTTGCGGGTGCAAGCCACCCACGCAATTACGAAAATAGGAGTTTTTACTCTAATTTTAATTGCTTTACTTGGTCACTAAAATTTTTTTATTTTTTTTTAAATTTCTTTTAATTACAACATTTAAGAATGATCAACCATTAATTGGAACTAAGACTGAATGTACTTTAGGTTCTAAATATAAGTACACTTTAAACCACATAATTACTACATTCGCTCAAATAACCAGATATTGGTGTCCAAAAATAGAAATTCTCTCATATTTGCATATTGGTGAAGTCTGATTTCATGCCTCCCTGAATCTGCTGATCTATTCCTTTGCAAACAAAACGGCAAGATTACGATGAGTGTCCGTATTACGTACTCGGTATGACCATTTACCATGTAGTACTTTGTTCTGAAACGTTTGTATGATCTTATAGACTCGGTGTACCATATAGTCGGATGGGTTTCTTGAAAACCTGCTTATAGATAAGAACTTTGTATTAGAGTAGAAATTTGGTTTCTGCAGATAAGTCAAGAGTAGTCGTTCCATCTCAACTTCAAATTTAGCCAAGTTTTCAAATGAAAAACAGTGCAATTTATACTAAAACAAGGTGAGTCAGACACCCTTTCTTTTAAATTTGGATTTGTTTCATCATTAAATTTATGGTTTTCAACTTTAAGAGCACTGGGTGATATCCAACAACATTCAAATATGTTAACTTTCTAATCAAAATAAATTAATGATACTCAACCCAAAAGATATTGATGAATAGGTTAGTTCAGAAGTTTCTAGACTATGCTCTTAAAATTCTTTTTATTGGCTATCGACACGCCTTACGCTTCATTGTGTTACTGGCCAATTATTTGGCTGTTTTCACTTTATTGCTGTTATCGCTTATTTCAATTTTAATCTGTCTAGTTAGATAGTTCTTTAGATGTCTCACCAAATAGACAAGTAGTCAATATTATGAGCGACAATTTTCTTAATTTTCTTTATTTTTCCCTTCTTATAAATATTTTATAAAGAATCCTTCCTAGAGGACCAACTTTAAAAAGATCTGATTGTGCGTTTCTGTCTAACTTTGTTGCTCTCACTCGGCAAGTTATGGTCAGTCTTTCTAAATTACAGCAATCGCGTACAAATGCACTGGAAATGATCTTATATTTTTTTAAGTAAAGTGTAATTTAAGAACTGCAAAATATTAAATTTAAAATTTTCTTTTTTTAAATTTGACCATCCTTAAAAGTAACTAACGGCATGATGCCCTAACTGCTTCAGACGCACGTTATGAAGAACAAAGTTATTAAGAATGTAATTAGTATGTGAGCAAAGATTTCAAAACAATAAGGAACTAACACTTTTTGCGAGACTTACAATACGAACAACAAATCTAATATTGCATTACTCTAACAACAAAATTACGTGTAGAAGTTTTTTGTTTGATAATATAGATTAATATTAAAACAATCTACAATTTATACTTAATATGTAACACATGTATGTTGCATGAGCTGATTTTATGGTGAAGTGACGTGGAAAAATTAGGCCACAGACATTGCCTAGAAACTTTAATTGGTTAACAGACTTTGAGGCAATTTCCTTTTAAGTTGTTTAAAGACTAGTACTTCGTCTACGGTTATATACTTTTTAGAATTTTGAATTGAAACATTCGAATAATTTTTAAATTGGATAAACTAAAACAGCCCCACAGTTTTAAGCCATATATCCAAATTGGCCTTAATTATAATTTTATAGATAAGAAGGAAAGAGATTTTCTTCCAACCATACAACTCATCTTCTTCAGTTTCAAGTTCATTTCTTTTCTTTATTATATGTCAACCTTTTATAAAAGCATAGTCTCAGAAAATTAACTTCCATAGCAGGTGGTAATTTAACGTTATAGAGATGGATAGGTGGACACCTTTGTTTTGTCAACACTAAGGACGAATGTATAGACTTGCTCTCATTTACTTCAGTTTTCCAGTATCTAAACCATTCTTGAAGCAGATTTATGTGATTAGACCTTCATTTGTGGCTAACATTACGGTATCGTCTGCAAATGTTACAAACGCAGTGCATGGCGTTATAGATAGGTCGGCTGTGAAAATTAGACCTAACAAATTACATTGAGGAACACCTGAAGCAGTAGAGTATCCTCCTGAAGTTGCTTCATCGAACTTGACTTGGCATTGTGGAGATGATAAGAAGGATCTCACCAAATCGAAAGTATGAATGTAGTAATCTTTCCTTCATTTTAAATAGAAAACCTTTACACCATACTTTGTTAAATGTATAAAGAAATTGCCTAGCAAAAATATTTTTCTTTAAAGGCTTTGCATATTACAATGATAAAACCAAACTGATGATATAGCGGTCAACCTTTTATTAAATTATTTTCTTACATTATATTAATTACAAGCTTTTCAGAGTCTAGAAATTACCAATAACAGATTTATAGGTTGGTATAAAGTCACATCTATTGGTGATTGTCATCTCTTTAACATCAAAATGATGTAGATGTATTTAAGTTGAATTGACCAATAGATCAGACTGAGGGTAGAGCTAAAACGTATTTTTATAAATCGCAGTCAGATTTTGATAGTTAAAATAGTGCCTTACTGTTAATTAAATCATTCTTTTTATTTATGAGCTATATTTCATTTTTAATTCTTTTTACAGAAAAATCCGCAATCAGTCTAAAGAGTAGAAAAGGTGAATTTAATAATTGCTCTAAAAGATGCTGTGCAAACCCTTCGACTCTTTACCATCGGATCTTATCATCATTCCAAATGGCAGAAGAACAAGTATAAGCTGCTTAAATTATTTTGTAGCTTTCCGTATTAAATTATATTTGTTTGATAGGGCCGCTCTTACAGTCGACTAGTTACGAGCAAATGCTCCTCTGTCTAAGAGTCTTTCTAAATACTCACGGATGTATATGACGTCGTAATATTTAAGATACATGGTAGGCACAATAAACCCCTGGAGGCTGCAGACCAAGTAAGTGCGTGCTATTAAAAAAGTTTTTAAACTTTTATCTACTTGTCTTGTACCTAGTCCCTTACCTTTATTTTCTTAAATACCGTCTTCATTATTTTCACAATGATGTTTTGTCTTTCTCCTTTTTTTGTGTAGCGATATCACCTTCTTAGAAGGTTATTGTTGAACACAAACTGATGTGTTTAATGTTAAAATTACCACAAAATATACATTGCCTCTATTTAAAGTACTATTTAAAGCCATCGTTGATAAGTCGGTGTTTTGACAGGCAGTACACAGCGGACATTGTGATTATATGTATGTTGTATGTAGTTGTATCTATTTGGATCATTGTTGCCCGAAGGAAGTTCTTTCAAATTTTGATAGTTAGTAATGTACAATCTTTTTTGGACAATAATGGACGTTCCGCCATTCGCATTACCATCAGGGTATTCACAGGTTCTATTTGATGAGACGCCACTATAGTTTTGCAATAAACTACAAGGTTTTGATGTGTTTAAATATAAAATGTACCTAAGATATAAAAATAAAAATTGTTGTAAATTATGCATAATATTAATATCGTGCACAATATTTATTAAATATAACATTTGACTGTTTTAAAAACACAAAAACAATAGTAAATAGTAATTCATTAACTTAATAGTTTATATTATTATTAAATTGCGGGTTAATATACCTTAAGGTCAATTTCGCTATGTTATTAAATATGGCAGCTAACAAAATAAAGCTTGACAACCATAAAAACGAATAATAATTGACTAGTACACTGCTACAATTTAATAAATACAATACTTACATATAACAACAATTGTTTAACACGTTTGACCTCAAGGATAATGGTTCGAAAAATAAAATATGTGCCTTCGGAACGTTTGCTCGCATTGTTTGTTCATCAAAATATTTATTTTTGTTGACTATAATAAACAAGGTCCACGACACTACAGAACGCTGAAACAGCAGTGTTAGGAATATTTGACAATGAGTATTTAGCTTTTTAATGCAATAATATATATATCAAAATGTTCTTGTTTTTTATAAAAACCTAATTTTAAATTATAATAAATTTTTAATATCTCTTATCTGTCACCGGAAATACTTTAACAAAATAATATAACACGGCTAATTTTAAATTTAATAATCCCTGTAGTGGCATTCTTATTTAGTTTAGACTTGTAAACATTTAAATTCTATCAAAATATTTATGCCATAATTTTATTTGTATCTAAAAATGCTTAGTAAATGCTAAAGCTAATTATAATTGTATTAATCACTTTGTAAAGCTAATTTGTTGTGAAACGCAAATGCACTGGAATGTTAGTTATAAATTAAATAAAGAAGCTTAACAGTTTTAAAGCGAATTGCATTACGCGTGCACCATACACAGCCGTATTTTATTAATTAATTGCGTTTTAGGGGATAAAACTGCTCATTAAACAATATGTTGCTAGTAACCCATTTTCTTCTTGTTTATTTTATCTCGTTGGATCATCCAAACCAACATTAAGCAAGCATTATATGGGTTTACAATTTTTTCCAAATTTCAATAACCACCGCAAAGCTATATTTAATCAAAATGGTCGAACTGTGCGATGAAACTTTTCAAAACTACCTCGGTTCTAGAATTTGGAAAGCTACCAAGGTGTTTGAAATCCCAATAATTAGAATATTCTTTATGCCTAACTCTCACATATAACGGCTTTTACTTTCAATTAAAAAAATTAGTTGGCGAACTTCTAAGTGAAATAAAAGTGCTAAGTGATACAAACTATCGAGCTGTCTACTCATCACAAGATTCGTGCTAAGATAAACAATTCTTATTAGCGTTCTTCAATGCAATGCTTCGTTTAACTTATTAACCATTGTAACTGCCAATACACCAGACTTTCTATTCTACTTGGTTTTTACTATAGTGATACAGTGATTTCAGGAGGGAAAGACAGGGAACGCAGTCTAATGATCAAAACACGACGATTTATGTATTTACCTATAACACTAGATAAGAATCTCACAGAGCAAACTAAATATTTAGGCCTTATTGACGTGAAAGACACACATCAAAAAAATTTAAAAAATTGATCTCCAAAGCAAAAAAATATGTTATCACTAAAAAACAAAACTACAAAAACTACAAAACCCCTCTGAACCTATAGATATGAATTATTCAGTTGGGAAAATTAGCCAAACATCTTTATAATCCAACCATTCCAATTGAAGACTCTGAAGAGCGTCTTTAGTGCTCCCCGTTATGTTGCCAAATACGTTCTTCACATAAACTCCAGCATTAAATATGCGAGAGACACAATTAGAATGCGATCTGCAAGTCACCATATTTGACTAATGGGATATAGAATTGATCTAATTTTCATCTCACCGTTGATGAAGAAAAAGCGAGACGCCCCCACTGGGTGTTTGTCTGTTCAAGTCTTTTTATAAATATTCCTTAAACGTAACTCATAAAACTTGTAATTAATTATGGTTGTTAATATCAATGGTTAATAGAAACAATTAAAAAGTGGGTAAGAATATTAATACAATTTTAAGAAACCAAATAAATTTAAAAAGTAACCATCATACCCCAAAACAATTAATTTTAATTAATTACTGGTTAGTTAATAATAACTCGTAAAAGAGTGGATAAAAACAGGCACAAAAGATGGAGTTTGGACAGTCGTTAACAAACTCGAAATTAATGAATCTCAAGCTGTCTCTGTGTTTTGCATCTGAATATTAACCTACGTTATTTTCAATAAGAAATATTAAGTGATAGTTTTTGTGGATCTTAAAACCATCAAAAAGTCATAAAATTTCTAACCGCTTCTAAGTTATATAGAGTGCAATTGGATGGTCGGAAGAAGGGACTTTCAGAACGCTACAGTTTCGATCTTTGATAAAGTGCGACGTGATTCAAATGGCTATTTTATGAAAAATGTGGGTAATTTTTGGACGATTTGCAACAAGTCAGACAAAATGTAGCATCTAAGTGTACGACAAAATCAGCGACAAGCATGAACCTATTAGGAAAAAACAATAGAACAATAATATTCTCTAATTCAGCTTCTCCTGTGTTGTTTATGTTGTAGTTTAAACATTCAAAAAATAGTTTAAGTGGATTAAAGTTAGTCGTCAACACATTTTACGAATGGACGATAGTGAATCAAAAATTTTCAATCAAACGCTCTTAACTTCGGTTGTGCAATGCACACGACCAACGTTCTTGCACCGTCATCCGAAAAATCTTATACTATGAGATAAAAATGTAAAGTTTTATAATTAAAATTACTGCCTTATTTCCCTCTAGTACTTATTCTTACAATTCTAGTCTCTGACATCTCAGAAAATTTCATATTTTTTTAGCAAAAAATATTTTTTAGTTTTTAGAAGTATATATTTGTATTTAAATTTGCGTCCTTGATGTTACAAAAATAATTTTTATTTTAAATAAATTCTCTTAACATGCACAATATGTATATTGTTGTCTGTTTTATCAAATCAATAGCTTGGGTAAAGCCGCTGTTTTGACTGTTAATAGAAGTTTTTAAAATACATTCCGGAGTTTTATGCTAAAAATTCATCTTTCTACAGAAACATTTCTACAAATTAGCACCTATTAAATCTCTTGTCAATTTTTCTGTTTAAGTTCAGATACATACTTCTGTACACTTTAATGCATATTTTGGATAAATCTCAAGGTTTATTAAATCTTGTTCAGTGGAGGATCAGAAAAAGTTATGGAAATTTCAAATTTGAGATAAAAGCTTCTCTTGTTCAAAGAATTTTATACTTTTTTGAGACTTCTTAGGTTACCTTTACGGATTGTAAAATTACAAACTTGAGATTTATTTTAGAAAAATCCCTTTTTAACCGAACACTAAAAATATAATAAAAAAAGCTCATAGTGTGTATCGTGACCGTTATAATACAAAAGATCCTAACGTACAGAAAGGCATAGTAAGAAAAATCTAAAACTGAACTGAAATAATTTTGAGCATGCCTGCAGTGCATGTTAAGGGGCTTTGCTCATTTTTGATAAAATCCAAATTTTTGAAATTTGTAAACGACCAAAGTAGATGATTTTTTGACGAAATTGCGACTCGGGCAATTTCTAGATTGTAAAACGCTCTACTTTCTTAAGTTATGCGATGGACCATTCGACGGTGGCAAAATTATATCCGATTTAAACTAACACAAACCCTTAGAATGAAAAAAGGAAGACTATTTTGTAATGAATTTAGATAAATGACGCTAAAAGAGCAGAGCGCTTGCGTGACACTATTTTTACATTTTACATCAAACACTTTTTATACTTAAGTCATTAAAATTTTGAAAATTCTGAAAATTTCTACAAAACTTATTCTAACATGTACCTTCACGTTATGTGGTTAATACTATTATTTGCATAGAGATTTTTTATGTAGCCGTTAATTGCAATGAAACTGATAGTATATAGCACGGGTATTTTTTCCCTTTTTATAGCATTATATAGCATATTATGGTCATTTTTGTTAATGGACGTCTGGGCCTTACTTATAATGTTCTAAACTTTTGTAGGCAATTTTTTGCGATAAATATTAAATTATACAAAACCACTAAAATTTTATTGAGTACATTAATCCCAAAATTGTATACATTAATAGTAAAAATAAATAAATAAGAAAGACAGTTTTGGTTTTCCAAAAATTTTTCTACAGCACTATTACGCGTATTGATAAGGTTGGTTTCATATTAAATGTAATAACATTATAAATGAAATATTCTGTTCATTACTAAGTACGATCTATTACGGTAATATTGCTCACAAGCCTTTGCAGTGTCATAGAAATGGAAATGATTTAATCACGATTTCTAAGCTTGAATAATATTTGAACTTTATATTTAAATTATTTTCATTTTAGAAGATAATCCAAATATTGAGAATAAAACATTATTTTCACTTACAAATTTTTTATTATTTGTCTCTGTTCTAAGCATTTTAGTAGATCAACTTAAATTTACCAAAATTAGTTTTCGGCTGTTGAAAGAGAATAAATTGCAGTTAGTATTGAAAGAGCAGTAGATAAGTAATATAAAGTTGCTAAAACGGAATTTAGCACCACTTCATTTTATCTGCGATAATAGAGCTAATAAAGTTGGTTTTCAGCTAAATTCAAATTTTATTATAGAGTAAATTTGTCCGACAACATATACAAGGACCAATTTAAATTAAAACTTTCAAAATCACCTCAATTTGCAACTTTCTTGAGACTCTTGAAATGTTTAACACTATACCGCCGCTTGACAATCTTAGTTCTGAAAGTTTGCTGATATTTTTATTGGTGGAATAAATAAGGCAATTTTTAAATGTCTTATTTATTTTAGTACAATAACTAAAGAAGAACACCAAAATAAAATTGGTTAGGCTACGCCACTGACTCAACAAAAGAGTTTATAAATAATTAAGCTTAAAGAAATATATAAACAAGTTAATAATTTTGTAACAGAAAGCACTGAAACTACGCAATTAAAATGCAATAAAAGTAAGCAACTAAATAATAAATGCACACAGATTGTTGCATGACTTATTAGCAATTAAAACAACAAATAAGTTATTTTAACTCTGTTAGAAATTAAAAAAAAAATTAAATTTCTATAGCAGGGTATATTTTTTATACTAAGCTTAATATGACAATGAACAATTGAGCTTTCAGATTATTTACATAAGAAATGTATTGATGCTTTTTCAAAAATGTTTATCTACAGCCCGCTCCGCGTGTTCTTAATATTATGACAAGATAATAAAAAAATTTGTATTCTATTTATAACTGCATTTTTCTAATAGAAGAAAAGAAGAAAGAAAAATAGAAGAAACCAGTTTTTATCAATATTAATTTTTTATAATTATATCAAAGTAATTATCTGACCATAAGTTAATCAGCAGCATTAGGAAGTATTTGAAAATCACAAAATAATCATTTGGGTCATAGAGGAAGAGATTATGTCTTTTATCTGACTGAGAACAAGAATTTTTCCGATACAGCGACTTTTTGCTATTCAGAACGCTGAATGTGGCCAGTAAGTGTTAGACTTACCTAGTGGCGGTTCCCAGTTAGGCGCGCGATACAGTACTTAGCACAATTACACACATGGTGGCGACAAAACATAAACAGCGCAAAATGACAACATGCCCAGGGCGGCTCACTATCTCGGCGAATCAGTACGGCACGAACACGCACTTAGTTCGGGCAGGTCCAGCAGCCGCTCGCTGCCCGGCATGGGCGTCGTCCGCTGGGGCCTCTTCCTGGTGGCGGGCGCGCAGCGTCGGCAAGGCGTTGAGCCGGAGATGCGCAAAGACAAGACAGCAAGGCACGAGTGAACTACGGTAAATAGCTTACCTGTCGCGGAGCTGGGCAGGTAAGAGAGCCCGCCTTCGCTGGGTTTGCCCGCCAGCTCGACCACTAGGAGCCTCACGCCGCTGTTTACGAGTGTTGCTCTTCGGCGATGCCGCCGAGCACTCTTGCTCTGCGAGATGACAGACAGCGCTTTGGGCCTCTGATATGGTGACCATTGAGAACTAGTCATACCGAAGTGTTCGGAAATACCATCTTCAAGGAAGAACTAATCTTATGTTTGTCTATTTCACGGTCTCATTATGGTTTTTGGTGACTTAGGCTTACAAAATCGAGCTTCCATTTCATCTAAAAACTCTTATTTAAAAAATACTTTTTTTCTGGCTGTAGTATTAGCAAACCTCTAGATTGTGCCATCAAAAGGAAGACTGCCAATAAATAAAAGTTCAAAGCCCAATATTTTTCTTGTTTTAAAGTTGATCTTAAAAAGTTTTCTACTCCCTTAAAAGATGAAAGGGCTATTTTCCACTTATAAAAAATTATTCAGAGCGATGGCACTATTGGGAAAGCAGACTCTATGTTCCCATAACTTCAATAATGCTAAGAGTCTTTGTGGTTCTAATTGTGTTTATGATTTGGTATTTTTATCTTTTAGTTAATAATTTTATTAATTCTTAGAAATGCTACTCAACGAAAAATTCCTCGTAGAATTGTTTATCTATAAACCAGAAGCATACTTTTCCACTAGCTGATTTCCCTTCTGCCATATTCTGTTGTTTTTAATTTGAGCGATTTCCTATAGGAATCTGAAATTCTTGTGTATAATTGATAGAGTGGTCTTCTTCGTTCGGTTTCGTAAAGTCAATTGCAGCATACTACGGTGTATTGCGTGGTTGGTCTCGGGTTATTAGGCCGTGGTCAAAGTTTGGAAACTCTTGACGTTTCCACAAATGCGGCGGACATCTTTAGAAGAAAACCTAAAATTGTTTAAAACCAACCACACAATGCATCATAACATCGGCCGCGAAAGCCTTCGCATCTATTTGCAACGTACTGTTTCTATCACGAAAGACTCGTCAAATTTTTATCTTTGTTTTTACCAAAAGGAAATTTTGGCTCCCTCTTTCTTGTAATGTGTGTTTTGTAGAAGTAAGTTTTACACATCAATTTTTGTTTTGCTTTGTAGTTTTGATTACAATGATTATAAAAGCTTCTAAAATACTGTACAGTAATGATCTTTCTTTGTTGTGTCTATACTTCCTTTTTAAAGCTTTTGACTTACTTCTTGAGAAATCACCAGAACATGTGATTAAGACCATTTCAAGACACTGAGGTTTTCCTAATACTACATTTGATTCACTCTGTGCGCGCTGAATCTGATAACTACATGGGTAATGTGTGTCAAAGCATCAATAACCTCCTGGTGCAATTTGCTTAATGCTTGACTGACACGGCTATTCCGTGGAGTTGTCGATAAAGCTTTTAAAAATAAGAAATCCTTTTTAAGGCGAGACTGCAAGATATTTCATCTTTTGGTTGAAGAAAATTCAATACAGAGTACTTGCTGCTCTCCGCAACTGCAGCGCCAGTTGTAGAGACCAATACAAGTGATGTATGTGGTCAGAGGATTTATTTCTTTTTTTATTCTAGCCTGACGACCTTTATAGCATTCAGAGAGTGTACAGAATTCCGCCTATAACTTTTTAGAATTTTAGACAGCTTTACGCTCTGTTGCGCAACAGAGAGGTGATACTGAGTAAAGACTTTTTGGACATCCCCGTCTTTAATGCTCAAAATACGCGCCTTTTTTCGCTCACTCTATAGAGCATAAAAAAATCTGGATTACTTAAAAACTCTGTATTTTAGTTAAGTATAGTAGCATGATTGGAAACTACCCTTAGATTTTCTTTAAAAAAGATAAAAATTATTTCTAATAATTATTGCAATTTCTTTTAAATTAAACCTAAATTTGGTAAAATAATTGGAAGTTATAGTAGGACCACACCGATTAAAACTTAAAATAATAATATATTTGTTGCGATATTTGGATTCATACCTTATTGGTTCTCTAATTTGTTATTCATTTCCTTAGATTACGGTAATCACAGAATAGTTTTTTTTATTTATTTTTCTGTTTTATAATTTTGGCAAAATCACCTAACTTTTTAATTAATGGTTTAGTTATGTCTGAACCAATACATAGTTTAATGTCCTACAAACATTATATTTACTTACTATTCTATTAAAAGATCAAAAACGCAAAAGAATTTTCCATTTCAAATGTTTTTGAATTATCAGACAAGTAGCTTTTAGTATACGATTATACCAACGTTAAAAATGTAGGTTAGTTGTAATTTGATAAGCGATTCATTGGAGGAATAAAAATATTCAGTTTTTAACACTAATTATTTTGAAAAAACTTGTACAGTCTTTAGTGCAGTCTAAGAACAAAATAGTTGTATATCTTTCCTTTTTTACGCATATTTAGTTCATCCCGACTTAAATATTTTTTATGCTTCATCTAGTGACATATTCACGATGAGATTATGTAGTCTATTAAAATATTTTGATTACTTAATTCACTCGTTATAAAACCATTCAGAAATATCGTTAAGATAAGTAGCAAGTTACACAAAAAATCGGTGTTAGTAATATTTAAGTAAAACAATTTAAAAATAAAAAATGGCAATATATGCAGAGGACATATTTATGTACAAAATGTAGTATCACACTAAAGGATATCAAAACAATATGGTCTAAGTATTTTTAATTAATTTGTAAATTTTATAATAATGCGAGGACAAATTTAAAAGATAATGTGACATAGAATAATGTGAACAGTTACTATTAGACTTGTTATTAGAAAGCAAAGGAAGAAAAAGTGAAATCAATAAAATAAAAAAGGTAATACAATTATCGAGTAAAGTGCACTAAGGGAGACTGGAGATAGTTAGCCATAAACGCAAGCTCTTTAACTTTTCTGCAATTAAACCCCAGTCCCGCTGTTCATTGCTTCATATCACAGGCGTTCTCTACTGCAGTTTTCTGGCTCCTTGTAAATCAACAAATTCATTTTTGTAATGTACAGTTTGTTGTTTTTATGTATGGCTATTAATATTTATATAAACATAATGCCCCTCAACATCGTTTTCCCCTATAATAAATCATATCTACTTTTTTGTTTAAGTAAATGATGGGTATTATATATGCTTATTTGTAAACAAAGATATGGTGGGATTGCTTTGTGCAAAAATTCTTGGAAACGGCTTGGAAATTCTACTATTTCTATGTTTTTGGGAATGCATTTCTCCATTCACTTTTAAAAGCTCAAAGTGTTGAAATACGAAGAAACGTCATATTAACTTCGCTCTTAATTTTATTAAAAATTGTTACATTTATTATTATAACTTGCATATGCTGTTTGCAGCTTTAGTTTTATTCAAAAATAATGAAGAAACATTTTGCTATTTTTCTCTTATTGCATATACTTGCTACTATCTCTTACGTATTTATTTTTAAGCTGTCTGAAATATTCATTAATAGTGCTAATAATATGTATCACAAATCACCTTGACTAAACTGTAAAGATTTATCACATACCAAGTATATACTTTATATACTTTGTTTTTCATACCAGTGTATATGCCAACATTGCAGCAGGCTTTAGAGAAACGGTCATATACCTTTTCAATAGAAATATTTTTTAGAAGATAATTTCAAGTCTACCACAAATAATAATTTCAATTTTACCACAAAAAAATACTAATTTAAATCAAACCCAAAAATATATTTAGGTAATTAAAAAATATAATCTTTGCAATAGTGCAGAGTTATTATAAATGACTTATCGGAGTGTAGTGCCATACAACTCCCAAGCTAAAGTACAAATCGTAATCATTAGGACTGATGATTCTTGCTTACAGACTTTTTAACAATTGAGCAGCTTGCAGCAGGGGTATAATGCAAAACTTATTCAAAAAGGTAATTCAACATTGGTTCTTATTGGTTTATTTACAAGAAGCTAGGAAAGTACCTTGGCGGACGTCTACGATATAAAAGTATCGACAGAATTAAACTCGAGTTTGATTACAGCAAAGTTAAACAATCTACAGAAATTTACCTTTGCAACAAACTACGGCCAGTCTGTCTTGATAAACATTTTTTGAATATAGAAAGTATTCACCAGTTATAACGGTACATCATACATTTCGACAACCGTACAATACAAAATTAACAGACCCTCAGAGCGGCTGCTTTGCCTACAATAATATCGATAGTTTAAAGCCACAGGTCGCTTAGGTAAAGGTAAAAGCAACGGGCAATCCAGTATTTATAATCAAACTGTGGAGAAAGTTTGCAACAAGGATTGCTTTTACAACTGCATTCAGATTTTACTAATTTTATATTCCAACAAGAAAAAAGCTCCACCTTATCGATACCTAAACGAGAACCTTTTAGATTTATACTTCTTTGAGATAACAATTGTATGAGCTCCAAGACCGCATTACCACTGTATTCAAATACTTCAAGGGAAAAATGCCATAACGCGCCTTGAACGAATTGGACCATCGTAAAGATGCGTGTCACTTATTGAAAATTTGTAATGTTTTAATTTAAACAATATTTGTGTAACGGGGACTGTAATATGTTGTTACAAGAAGCATAAGCAAGAAAACCACACAGTATGAGAAGCTGCTATAAAATTCCAGAAATTGCCATACGATCTGCAATAAAATCTTTTTTACTAGCTTGAGGTGCAGCTTGAACTAAACATTTTGTGAATGTCATCCAAAAAGTTTCGAAAAGAAAAATGTCGCCCTGTTGTGTTTTTTGCCTATTAGTTTGCTCTACAAATTATAATTACTTTTACTAAATTATCTGAATAATATCGTATCAAGTCCTGTGTTCCTCGGGGTAGCGTCTTAAACCCCTTCCTCTGTCTTTTATATCCAGCTGCCGCTTTCGTTGGCGCCACAGAAATTTTGCAACAAAGGTTATCTACTGTAGAAGTGAAAATGGAAAACAAAATGGCTGTGGTACCAGTAAAACGAGAATTTGTGTTGTTACGTCACACACGTTTATTTAGAAACTGCTTTTTGGATTTTTTGGAATACTTTGTTATAAAGTGTGATTATAAAAAAACGCAAAATAATTTAAAAAATTATATAATTACAAATACGTATTTATAAATTCGGATAGTATATTTAATAATTAAATTATCATTGCCTACCCTCTCCCTTCTCATATAGTTCTATAAACAAAGAAAATATCGTGGTATGCAATTTTATTTGTTTTCTTGGATTGTATATAAAATAAAATAATTTAAATCTTCTCTTCTACAGTTGAGCTTTATATACTGCTCTCCTCTTTAAAATTTTCTGCAAACTTAAAAACTTCAGTAGAAGCAAACATTTCTTATTACATTTCTTAATACACTTTTCGAGTTTTATAAAGAACTTAGTGTTTCTTGACTTTAATACTCAATAAAGTACAGTCAGGCAGATATATTTTACCAAAATTACTATCTATTAAGCTTACGCGGATTGTACTTTAAACATTTTAATTATATTAAAACTATAGAGGAACTAATTTTTTTTGGATTGTTTAAAATAATTATTTCATTTTGTTTGCCAAAAAATTACGCTGATTAATATTCAAGCTTTTATTATTATAATAATGATTTTATTGTAAAAATAAAATTAAAATTTGCAGCATAACTTAATAATAGAAGATTTATGGCTACGGTAAAAATGTTAAACAAGTTTACCTGGAAGGATTGCGTGATTGTTAAATTATAATAAATTGAAAGTTTTCTTCCTTCACCTATGAGTGAGCCTCTAAAACCTTTTCGACATTACTTAAAATATTTATAAATATCTGCAGATTATTGCGCGTTAACTCGGTGCATCACATAAGCGCGAATACGCGCCGCAAAATGCTGGCACAATTCTGGAACTTCTTGCCGGCGAGAGTGAACTGGTTAATAGGTGTGCTGGGGTTTTGGTTGATGTTACAGTAAATGATTATATAGGCATCTACTGGAATGTGACGGTCTGTATTTCCCTGCCATAACCGCAAGCGCTGCCGATGTTAATGTTTCGATTATTAATTTTACTTCGCTCGCTTAAACCATGCCATTGTTTCACACCGCCCGAGCATCAGCAGTCATCAAAAAATAGGGAAAAACGACTCCAGTGAGCATGCAGCTTTTTGGGCCGCTGACTTAACAACTTTCTCCTCTTCATTTTTTCCGCTGCTAGCTTCTGGTCTCTCAGCTTCCTCGGTTTATACCAAGATGGATCATTTAGTTTTAAAGATTATTAGACAGATACTTTATGTAACAGGTTATCATAACTTTCATATTTAATTTTGAGGATGCTTCATTTACACAAATTGTCATGTAATAATAAAATTGTCATAAATACATAAAAATTAATCTAAATAGGAATAAAAGTTATGTATCCATGCGTTATTAAAATGGCGGAAGCATACATCTGACTGATATTGGTAGGTTATTGATCGTAATTTGTGACTCGAGCAAATTTTTGGTAGATTAAAAAATTGTAAAATGGAAAACTAAAATGAGCGAATTAAGAGCAGCCTGGATATCATGTGCACTAATCTATTTATATATAATAAATTAATAAGATATCTAAAGATAAAAATTATCCAAACACAATTTTTAGTTCAGAAATAATGTTTTCAGCTAACAGGAGGCATTTTTTCAGCCAATAATAAAATTTAAAAAATACTGTACGGATTTGGAGAATTTGGAGGTAAAACATCAAAGTGGTCATTGAAGATTTCAACACCAAATATAAAAGGAAGACGCACTTAAGCATGGTAGGAAACCACCGCAAATACAAGAAACGGCAAAATAAGAGAAAACTAACAAAATTTGCTATGGAAATGCAAATAAAAATAGCAACTCTGCATTTTCACATAGAAAACGTAAGAAAGAGCCGACGCGAATAGCAACCACATGTTAATCAGCTAAAATGAAAGAGGCAAGTATAAAAATAGAAAAATAAAACAAAAAGGCAATTCAATGTGGAAAGTTTTAAAGAAACACTAATTAATACCAATACACAAAAAGGAGACCAAATTATTTAAGGCAATTATGCAAAAGCAGTATTTTTAGCTATTTGATAGAAGATGTTGTCAATGTTAATGAAACTAATTTTAGAATGTAGAAAAGCACAATAGCAACGACCATTTAAAGTTTAGCAACAATAGGTCATTTATATAGCAAAATTTTACATCAAACCAAACACAAAACAACAGTTTACAGTAAAGGTTAGCATTACTAATAGTATTTGTTGACTCCAAGCAAGTTTATAACACTATTATGCAAGATCAGCTATACCAAGTTTTGGAAGAATTAGGGACAACTACAGAATCGATAAAATTAGTAGAATAAAATACAAAGTAACAGTAGATGGATATGTTTACAAACAATAGAAAATTAAGACAAAATCTATTGTTCGTTGTGCTATTTATTATTGCATTTAAAGTAGTGGTTAGGTAGGGTGAGATGAGGGAGAGAGAGAGAGAGGCAGTTCTAAACTATAAGAAGCAAAATGTAGCACACTTTAATCTATATTAAAGAACTCAGATAAGCAGAGATCAGAAAATAAAGTTTAAAGAAAAAATTAATATAGACTACAAGACTGGAAAACAGATACCTTTAGCTATTTAGAAATTATAATAGACTGCAATGTTAAAGAGACAAACTAAGCTTTAACAAAGACTTATTAAAGAATCCAAATGTTTTGGAGTGTCAATAAATGTGTTTGAATCAAAGAATATCATCTAAAACTAAAAAATTAGTATCTATAATACAAGCGGATATAATGTATATACAATTTTGAGAGAAAAGTCTTAAGAAAGATTTAGAAAGAGAGCTTTGAGAAAGAAAAATCAACAAGAACTATATATGCAACTGAATATGACAAATGTAATCAGGGTAAAAAGAATAAAATTATTGTAGCCGGCATAGAATTTGTCGATAACATCGATGTTTTCTTTGGTTGTGCTCTGTTTTGTGATGATGTATTAGTAGTTGTTGTTCCTGGCATTAATTGTATTTAAGCTTAATACCAGAAATAACATTTTTGACTTTACCTGGCATATAAGAAACAATTGTTTCATCATTAGTGAAGCCAAACATGTTGGCATGTGCTGGTTGATTAACAGGTTTTGTGTACTTTAAGTGCAGTTTTTTTAATTATTTTTTATGGCTCCAATTACAGCTAACTTATATTCACAAAGCAAGGTTTGCACTAGCAAAATGAATGTCAACCAGCTAACCATCGTAATTTTCTTATGAATTCCATAAATATTCATACACAATTGCAGAGCAACATCGCTTCGAGTGTTTTTGAAATTTTATATGGTCCACCAAACTGCGTTTCTAGATACACTTATATTTTTAATACATAGAACTCTTTGGCATCACCTAAAACAAAAAGTCATATCTGTTTTGATTTAAGAGAATATATTGTGGGAAACTGTACCTTAAGTACATAAGTGTCATTAAGTACTTCGTTTACTAATTTATAACAACCTTTTTGATAATTTGCCACAACACTTTTTGAAATGTTCTTTGCAGATAATCTAGTAGTATAGTACAACATAAAAGATCTTATGCAGCTGAAAATAATATTCACTCTTTCAAGAAAATTACTTTTTGCTGGTTATCACTCTGTACTTCAAGGCAGATTTGTTGGTCAGAAGAAATAAACAGAAATATGGCAACGGTATGAAAATATATGCTGAAAATTTGGTAGATTTAAATAAAGAGAAACCTACATTGTAGTGGCAATACAAATATACTAATAATGGAAACAGACGAATTATTCAAAATTAAACGATTTTTCTCATAATATTATTATTGATAAACAAATGGTGCATTATTATGTTCATCATTATTTAAAGTAATTTACTAGGGGCAAGAGAATTTGTTTCAGCTTGAATCAATGAGCTACGTGTTGTACAGAGACCGGGTAATAGTATAAAGACGAAATTTATGGAGGCAAACTAAATAATTCTAAATCAGATACGAATGGGTTAAGCACGACAGTAATGTTGAATAAGGTGGCAACTATGGACAAATCTGACGAACATTACTTTTACTTCGGTAACAATTTTACAAGTTTTAATTTGATAAATATGTTAAAAAGGAACAAAGGCTCAATGCAAACGGGAAATTAAAAAGTTTTTGTTTTTAAGTACAGAATTAACAAAAGACATACTCCGCAAGCGCTGCCGATGTTAATGTTTCGATTATTAATTTTACTTCGCTCGCTTAAACCATGCCATTGTTTCACACCGCCCGAGCATCAGAAGTCATCAAAAAATAGGGAAAAACGACTCCAGTGAGCATGCAGCTTTTTGGGCCGCTGACTTAACTTTCTCCTCTTCATTTTTTCCGCTGCTAGCTTCTGGTCTCTCAGCTTCCTCGGTTTATACCAAGATGGATCATTTAGTTTTGGAGATTGTTAGCTAGATACTTTATGTAACAGGTTATCATAACTTTCATATTTAATTTTGAGGATGCTTCATTTACACAAATTGTCATGTAAAGTATTCATAAATACATAAAAATTATTCTAAATAGGAATAAAAGTTATGAATCCATGCGTTATTAAAATGGCGGAAGCATACATCTGACTGATATTGGTAGGTTGTTGATCGTAATTTATGACTCAAGCAAATTTTTGGTAGATTAAAAAATTGTAAAATGGAAAACTGAAATGAGCGAATGAAGAGCAGCCTGGATATCATGTGCACTAATCTATTTATATATAATAAATTAATAAGATATCTAAAGATAAAAATTATCCAAACACAATTTTTAGTTCAGAAATAATGTTATAGCTAAAGAAGGAGGCATTTCTGTTTTTCAGCCAACAAATTTTTTGGTAATAAAAATTTAAAAAGTACTGTACGGATTTGGAGAATTTTGAGGTAAAACATCAAAGTGGTCATTGAGGATTTCAACACCAAATATAAAAGGAAGACGCACTTAAGCATGGTAGGAAACCACCGCAAATACAAGAAACGGCAAAAATAAGAGAAAACTAACAAAATTTGCTATGGAAATGCAAATAAAAATAGCAACTCTGCATTTTCACATAGAAAACGTAAGAAAGAGCCGACGCGAATAGCAACCACATGTTAATCAGCTAAAATGAAAAGAGGCAATTATAAAAAATAGAAAAAATAAAACAAAAAGGCAATTCAATGTGGAAAGTTTTAAAGAAACACTAATTCATACCAATACACAAAAAAGGAGACCAAATTATTTAAGGCAATTATGCAAAAGCAGTATTTTTAGCTATTTGATAGAAGATGTTGTCAATGTTAATGAAACTAATTTTAGAATGTAGAAAAGCACAATAGCAACGACCATTTAAAGTTTAGCAACAATAGGTCATTTATATAGCAAAATTTTACATCAAACCAAACACAAAACAACAGTTTACAGTAAAGGTTAGCATTACTAATAGTATTTGTTGACTCCAAGCAAGTTTATAACACTATTATGCAAGATCAGCTACACCAAGTTTTGGAAGAATTAGGGACAACTAGAGAATCGATAAATTTAGTAGAATAAAATACAAAGTAACAGTAGATGGATATGTTTACAAGCAATAGAAAATTAAGACAAAATCTATTGTTCGTTGTGCTATTTATTATTGCATTTAAAGTAGTAGATAGGTAGGGTGAAATGAGGGAGAGAGAGAGAGGCAGTTCTAAACTATAAGAAGCAAAATGTAGCACACTTTAATCTATATTAAAGAACTCAGATAAGCAGAGATCAGAAAATAAAGTTTAAAGAAAAAGTTAGTATAGACTACAAGACTGGAAAACAGATACCTATAGCTATTTAGAAATTATAATAGACTGGAATGTTAAAGAGACAAACTAAGCTTTAATAAAGACTTATTAAAGAATCCAAATGTTTTGGAGTGTCAATAAATGTGTTTAAATCAATGAATATAATCTAAAACTAAAAAATTAGTATCTATAATACAAGCAGATATAATGTATATACAATTTTGAGAGAAAAGTCTTAAGAAAGATTTAGAAAGAGAGCTTTGAGAAAGAAAAATTAACAAGAACTATATATGCAACTAAATATGACAAATGTAATCAGGGTAAAAAGAATAAAATTAGTGTAGCCGGCATAGAATTTGTCGATAACATCGATGTTTTCTTTGGTTGTGCTCTGTTTTGTAATGATGTATTGGTAGTTGTTGTTCCTGGCATTAATTGTATTTAAGCTTAATACCAGAAATAACATTTTTGACTTTTCCTGGTATATAACAAACAATTGTTTCATCATTAGTGAAGCCAAACATGTTGGCATGTGCTGGTTGATTAACAGGTTTTGTGTACTTTAAGTGCAGTTTTTTTAATTATTTTTTATGGCTCCAATTACAGCTAACATATTCACAAAGCAAGGTTTGCACTAGCAAAATGAATGTGAACCAGCTAACCATCGTAATTTTCTTATGAATTCCATAAATATTCATACACAATTGCAGAGCAACATCGCTTCGAGTGTTTTTGAAATTTTATATGGTCCACCAAACTGCGTTTCTAGATACGTTTATATTTTTAATACATAGAACTCTTTGGCATCATCTAAAACAAAAATTTTGAAAGTCATAACTGTTTTGATTTAAGAGAATATATTGTGGGAAACTGTACCTTAAGTACATAAGTGTCATTAAGTACTCCGTTTACTAATTTATAGCAACCTTTTTGATAATTTGCCACAACACTTTTTGAAATGTTCTTTGCAGATAATCTAGTAGTATAGTACAACATAAAAGATCTTATGCAGCTGAAAATAATATTCACTCGTTCAAGAATATTACTTTTTGCTGGTTATCACTCTGTACTTCAAGAGCAGATTTGTTGGTCAGAAGAAATAAACAGAAATATGGCAACGGTATGAAAATATATGCTGAAAATTTGGTAGATTTAAATAAAGAGAAACCTACATTGTAGTGGCAATACAAATATACTAATAATTGAAACTGACGAATTATTCAAAATTAAACGAATTTTCTCATAATATTATTATTGATAAACAAATGATGCATTATTATGTTCACCATTATTTAAAGTAATTTACTAGGGGCAAGAGAATTTGTTTCAGCTTGAATCAATGAGCTACGTGTTGCACAGAGACCGGGTAATAGTATAAAGACGAAATTTATGGAGGCAAACTAAATAATTCTAAATCAGATACGAATGGGTTAAGCACGACAGTAATGTTGAATAAGGTGGCAACTATGGACAAATCTGACGAACATTACTTTTACTTCGGTAACAATTTTACAAGTTTTAATTTGATAAATATGTTAAAAAGAACAAAGGCTCAATGCAAACGGGAAATTAAAAAAAGTTTTTTGTTTTTTTAAGTACAGAATTAACAAAAGACATACTGCGGTATAAATGGCAGAAGCATGTACTCGAAGAAAAATCCTACACGCATTATTTAGAGAGAACATTAGATGGAAAACAAAGAAAATGTATAATCTGTGAGAAAAATGTTATAAAACAGTGTGTCGGATTATACATACAAATTATATTTTTACTTTCTATATTAAAAATTTTCTTTTTAGGCGAATAAGCAGCAATAATAAGCCATTTTGATTGAAGACATCTTCATTAAAGCGTTATTTAATGTCAGGAATAGGAATGTTGTCTACGCTAGCATTAAAGTCTCTTATTAATATCGTTTTATTTTTAGATATATTATTTAATTAATCTTTTAGCTTCCCTTCTTCTAGGCGATATACTAAGAATACATGCAATTTTACTTGCTTGTTATCTGGTAACATATAGCATTTTTCATTAGACATAATAAAGTTTTTTTACAGAATCCTTAAATTTCTTATGTATCAGCAGTACAACTCCCTCTTTTGGTGTTTTATTATTTTTAACACTGATTTAGAAAAAACACACACTGTTCCCACCGAAGTATACCCTTTCCTTTTTCTTAAATTCACTTAGTGCACATATAGGTATTTCCTTGTTTTGAGTTTCCACAATCATTTCTTGATCTTTCTAGTTAGTTAATGAGTTAAAAATATTTTTTTTAATTTATTGCTAAAGACTTAAATCAAAGACTGCCCATCGGCGATTTTCTGGAATTTATAAGACAAGGTCTTCAGGGCAGAGTCGATTTAGTCGTTTGTTTTCCAGGGGGTTGGGTAAAGAGGTCGCTGATAAGTTGATCACTGCGAGCAGCGTTGCGACTTTTGTATTTGATAGTAGAGATTACATCATTTACAAAAGAGTTGTTAAGGTCTGTATGTAGGGTTAAGTTACAGATGTACCATAGAGCATTCATATCTGTCTGGAGCATCTTGAACTGAAATGTTTAGAAATTCTTGGTGTTTGAGGGTTTGCTGCAACCCCATAGCTCAATTCCACACGTCCAAATTGGATTAAGTACGATTTTATACCGCAGTAATTTGTTTTCGGCGTTAAGAACGATTTTCTGTTGAGAAGTCAGTTCAAGTTCTTGAGTTTCAAATAAAGTTGTCATTTTTTGTAATAAGGTAAAGTCCAATGGATTTTATTTTATCTTGCATTGGTATGGGATCGTTATTAATAGTGCGTTAAGGGCTAATTGTTCTTTTTGTTGTGAATGTTATTTGCGCCTATTTATTCGTGTTAACATTGATTTTCCACTGTTTCAGCTGAGTTTGGAGAAGGAGAAGATAATTCTGAAGTATTTTTTAATGCATTAACAGGGTTCAAGTCCGCGCACATAATGGCAGTATCGTTGGCAAGGTTGACCTCAAAGTATCGTTTTACTGTTGCAAATAGTAAACACAAGAACATTGCCTTGAGGCACCCCTCTTCGAATCAATTGATGGAAGAAGACGGCATTGAGTTTGGACTTTTTGATTTGGAAAAATCGGTCTTAGAAGTAGGGCTTGAGGAGTAAGTAGAATTGATCTGGAAGATACTTTTTAGTCATTGTGCCACATCTTATCAAAGGCTTGTTGCATGTCAAGGAGTCAAGTGACACATACCTCCTTTCGTTCTAAGCTTTCTCTAATTTACTTTACTAGTCTGTGACATTTTTAGGTAGTGGAGTAGTTCTTCCTAAATCCAAATTGGTACTCTGGGATTAATTTATATGTAGGGGTAGTCGCTGTTGAGTAAAAGTCTTTCAAAGACCTTAGATAAAAGGGGCGGCAGGCTGACTAGTCTACAGGAACTGACTTCTGTTACAGGATTAGCAGGTTTGACAACCACTACTATTTATGCAAAACTTTACAGCAGAGGAAAGTAGCATAGTCGTAGCATGTTATTAAATATAACAGTTATCAGAACCATAACTTTTCGAAGAAAGTTTTTTAATACTTCACATCGATTAAATTGTAGCCGGGTGCTTTATGTAATAAGTTTAAGGATTGTATTTCTTTGGGGATTTTCGTAGTTGCAAAAGCTCTTGGAGGGGTTAAAAAATATGCAACACTTTCTTTAAAGAACAACAAAATCTACAACAAATTGTAATAGATTGCCTTCTCAGATATTAACAGTCTTTTTTAATTAATGCAATATTTACAATCTACTTAATAAAGTAAAAAGTAAATGTGTTTAAATTAATTAGCTTAAGTCAGAAACCATCTACTGACGGTTCTCTGGATTCACCTAACTAGGTCTTTTGGCCACATTCTTTTAAGTCTAGTATTTTCAAGTGGTCGGCTGAACAGTTCATTAATTGGTTGATTATTGTGATTCATGTTGCGATATTTATGCTTGTTAGAGGAAACATTAATAGCATCTTTGATAAATAGTATTTTGAGATCGTGTACGATGTTATTGGAAACATACCAGAATGCAATTATTAACATGCTGAGAGTTTTTTATTGAAAAGTTTGAAGAATTTTTTGTATTTGATGGTTTACTGCAGCCCCAAAGTTCGACACCATAAGGCCAGATGGGTTTCAGTATTGTCTTGTATTGCTTGTTTTCCTAATGTGAAATGCGATCTTCGGTCTATTAACCAAAAAATGCTTCTCACTTGTAAGTTTAATTGACGGTTTTTGGTTTGAATGTGCGATTTTCAAGTTAATTTCTTATCAAGAGAAAGTCCGAAGTATTTAACTTTTTTAATAACAATAGGAGTGTTATTTAAAGTAATTTAAGGCCATCGGATTCTTCTTGCAGTGAAAGTTATTTGACACAATTTTTTTTGGTGTGCTTGCAGGCACTGCAGCCTCAAGGGCTTATTGTGCCCACTAACATGCACTTAAATGCTAGGACATTCACACACACCGTGAGGCTTAAATCAAAAACTTTGGACATGATAAGTAGACGGCTTATTGGCCTATATGAACTAATATCAATTGGAGATTTTCCAGGCTTTCGTTATCATGGTTATTAGAACATAATTTTATAGTATCAGATAGTAACAGTCGCAACGTGTTTCTTTATTGACTTCTTCTAGAGCAATATGTTTGAGTAGTAAAGACAACTGACATGGGCAGTTAAAAATGTTCGTGTCTCATTATCATCTTCATTACCGTTGTGGTTTCTGAAGCGAAAAATACGTTACTAAGGTGTTCTGCAAATCTTTTTGATTTTTTAGTATTTGTTTGAGCCCAGCTACCATAATTTTTTCTTAATAGTGAAATTAATATTCTAGGTTTCTTAAATTGTATCATCGTTTTCCACAGCGAGTGATAATCGGTAAATATGTTAGCAAGGTAGTATTCGAAAGATTCATTATTAGCGTTTTGAATAGCTCTGCGGAGATTGTGTTTTATTCAATTTAAATAGCTCATGTCATTTGCAGTTTTTTGCCATTTTTGTT
The DNA here is from genome assembly GCA_036346155.1 of Sinelater perroti. Taxonomy (NCBI): domain Eukaryota; kingdom Metazoa; phylum Arthropoda; class Insecta; order Coleoptera; family Elateridae; genus Sinelater; species Sinelater perroti. The sequence continues at coordinate 1,573,309 of JARFIY010000167.1, read as the reverse complement.
GACGTCTCCGTTTGTTTATAACTAATTATTTTATGTGAGGTAAAACATTGTGGTTCTCTTGAACTAAAGTGTGGATTTCAGGCACGAATCGCTTTGAATTGGCGTGGTTAGATATTGTACAGCTTATTTGTCATTTTTATCTTTTAAGCGGATATTTAATGTTATATTATTTTTAGTATGTTGACCAAAAAGATTCTAATCCGTCTTTTTGGAACAAAGTCGAGGTTGAGGACTTTTTTATATAATACTGGTGCTTAAAGTCACTATTATAGATCAGAGTGCAGGTCAAGATTTGATTCAATTACACTATGTGCATCTGAAATTCCATTAATTATGGCAAAAGTTTAGTAGGTCCACAATTTTGTTTAAATCAGTTAGTCGGTAGGTTGTCTCTATAGTCGACAAGAAGTTTAAAGTATTTTGTTCTATAACTTTCAGTAACACTCTGCGTTTAGGAGTAATAAGCCTAGACCCTCAAGTTGTATGTTTGGTATTTCAGTTTCCGGCAACTAGGATGTGCGACCCAAGTTTATGGAAGAGCTTATGGTATTCATCATGGGTAGACACTATGTTGGGGCTACTACAAAAGGCCAGGAAAGAGCTTTTACTTTTATGATTGTGCCTTAAATTAGTTATGAATGGTTGCGGTATGTGATGTTTTGGTGCGGATCTGATTATGATTACAGACCCAGCCCGAGCCATGTCATTAGGGTGGTTAGCATAATATAGTATGATATTTTGAAAACTACCCTTTTTGTTGGGCGACTTTCGGCGGTTTTATTTATGTTAAGAAATAGTGTAAGCTCTTTATATGGTTTGCGTTCCACTCGGAAATTGTAAGTGCGATGGTCATTATTGAATTAACTCATTGATAACAATTGTCAGCATGGTTAAGACCACGTTATTTTGATTAACTAATTGATTGAACATATTCTTGAAATCGTTGGGGAATACAGTAAGTTTGCTTGTTAGGTCTGTTTTGTTATTTTTTGATAAAATATTTAGTTGTACTGCAGCCATTTGAACATAGGTAAGGTTTTAATTTGTTGAATGCGTTGGACTATTGTTTCTAATAACTGGTGCCATAGGACTGGGTCTATTTAATCCTAGGAGACCGTTTCTGTTTATTAATTTTTAATGTACTTTACAGCTTTGTAGCCCACTGGATGATTTCAAAGACACAGAGCACATGTTGGTGTATCTTTAGATTTGTTACAACTCAATGTGTTATGTAGTCCTCCATATTTAATATGGTTAAATAATTTCTTAGGATATGACTTTGTGTACCCATAATCTTGGCACCTTATGTTCTGTACGATGTTGCTTTTATTCTTTGGTTCTTCTACTCTAATTTCAAAATGAGATAGAAATACTACTTTAAAGATATCTCTATTTGACTCAAGCTATACGAATAATAGAGATAATGGCTTTTTAGTAACTCTATGTTTTTGTTGATATTTGTGGTACACAATTTTCTCTTCACGAATATGATGGAGTTTTCTATATGTTTCTGAGTGGAGTTCATTTTTATAACGCTGTTTGCTGATGTTTTGGTAGTGAAAGTTTCTTCTTCTGTTATTTGTGCTATCAATTTTAGTGAGTGCTTGTCGATTTGCTTTTTTTGTTGCTATTTGCTAAAGGTGTTTGGTTTGGTATCCTTTTGCATTATCACATATCGATTCATTGTTAAAAGCTAAATTACCCTTTGTAGTTTTAAAGTTTATATTGGCATCATTATTGTTACTATTAATATGGTTTGCACTGAACTTTTGTGCTAGTCTTAAAGGTAGAAAATAATTAAGACTTGGTGCGAATGTAGGTGGTATTTGGCTTGATTGCTAGTTGATACCTATAAATGACGTTTAATTGACTGCTGATTGGTTTGATTAAATTATTGGCATTTGTGCCTTTACGAGTAATTATTCTTATATATTAGATACCTGAACAAAAGGCTGATTATAGTAGTTGTCACTTTGTCCGAACCCTTTTTTGGTTTGGCTGCTAAATTATGGTACCTCAGGTCCTGTGTTTAGTCCAAAACTTTTAGTGGATGAAAAATGTTCCCAAACCCAATTATTTATCAATCATATACAGTATTATGGAAGTTTTAATTAAATACACTTATAAATATTATGAAATAGTTTAAAAATACACGCGAATTTATAATTTATTATTGTCAATACATGCACTTGAACTCGAACTCTTGTCACGTACGGAGCAAACCTTCACGTGTCAATTTCACGAGAATCAAATGCAAAATAGGTACTAACAGTTAAAACAATAAAGTTTACAGACCTGGAAAGTAACCAATCTATAATATTGTAAAGTTACGTTTACATACACTACGCACTAAAATCTTGCTGTAAATAAAGCAGAAGAAAAACTACAAGTAAAGTCATCCGAACAAGATAGAGTAAAGGTTTGTACAGAACACAATTAACTCATAAAAAATCATCGACACGATATATAAATTGTGGAAGAAAATAGAATGTCATACACTGATTTGTACCAAAGAAGCTTTGGGTACAAAAATGCTGACTGGAAGTAGAAACAAACTGCATAAAACTGGTTTACACATAAAAAACAACCAAAAAAACGACCAAAGGTTTTGCTTTTCAAGAATCGGACAAAGTTATGAAGAATATAAAATCGCACAAAACGAAGTAAAGTTCAAAATAAGAAAAAGTAAGGAAAATTACTGGAAAATATTCTCAAAATTTTTGATAATTATTTCTGTTGTTCACAAAAACAAATATGGCGAGCTTTACGTAACAAAAAAGAAGAACCCAAAAATACATAAATTAAATCAAATAAGATATACAAAGAGGAACAGATCTGATACATTATAAGTCTATTTAAAGGGCATGCTATAAATGCACAAGAATATTTAGAAGTTTCGTGAGCGCATATATATGACAAGATATTCGATAAAATGTTGAAATAAAAAGGTGACAGCTTACTAGAACAAATAAGAAGTTACAGAAAACTATAATTAAAACACCACACTATTCCAAATGAATGAACAAATGGTAGATACAATAATACCACTATTTAAAAGGGGAAACAAGTAAATCTGAAAAACTAAGAGGCATAACATTACTGGATACTACCTTAAAACAAACAACCAAAATATTAACAAATAAGCTTGACTCAATAATACAAACCAAATCACAGAAGACCAGGAAATTCAATAGAACCATATACAAGGTAGAGCGCGACAGACGCATGGATTTAAAAAGGTCATTTCTCCCTTCCTAATAGTCCTAGAATGGTTGAAAGTGCAGTGGTTCAAAAGAGGGGCATGGGAAGTTTATGTTCCAACGTAATTTCAGTCGCTATAATGACGTGCTCCGTTCAACAACGTGTTTTTTGTATGCAGACCTATTTTTCGAGCGCCCGCTCCACCGTCCGCGTGCAGCGTGCCTTCCGTTTAAAGTTCAATATCGTCCCTTGTAGCCGAATTCTCGAATTAAAATCGAATTTTCACGTGGGTCAATGCATTTCTGGATACCGGAAAAATATTCACGATAAAAGAGTGCCTCAGAATACTGTCATTACCCCAGAAAACATCGAGACGTTCCTTTCAACGAATCGCTAATGAACATCTTCATTTGCACTCCTATAAGATTGTTGTCGTCCAAGAATTGAAGCCACGTGATTTTAAAGCCAGACAACTCGCTAGTAAAAACATGCTTGCAGCATTGCCTCAAGATGGTATCGTTTTCTTCTCTGACGAGGCACATTTTCACCTCAGTGGATATGTCAATATACAGAATATGCGCTACTAGAGTAACAAAAATTCTCTAGCAGACGCCCCTGCACTCCGACAGGATGACAGTATGGTGTGCAATTTCAAGAATTGGGATCATCAGCCCTGACTTTTATGAAGAAAATGATCAAGCGGCTACAATTACTTTTGCACGATACCTGGCCATAATCCAGAATTTTTTCTCGCCGGGATTGGAAGGGATAGAGCTGGGAGACGTCTGGTTTCAGCAAGATGGGGCCATAGCCCACACAGCAAGGGTTTGCATTGACTTTTGCGGGCGCCTCATCTCCCTAAGAGGCGATTTGAATTGGCTAGCGCGCACTCCTGATTTGGTCTCGTGTAATTTTTTCCTGTGAGAATACTTAAAATCCCTTGTTTACAACAATCGTCCCAGGACCTTGAAAGCCCTCAAAAACAACATTCGAGCCCAAATCGCCGAAATTACTGTGGCAATGCTTCAAAGAGTGCACGAAAGCTTATGAAAAGTTCTGAACTTAGTGTTTGGAGTTTTGGCTTTACTTAAATTTCCCATATTAATGAATCAAGAAAAAATAAAAAATTTGGTCATTTTGTAACAGTCTGCGTTTTATTCCATTTTCAAATCCATGCGTCTGTCGCGCGCCACCCTGTACTTGGATTTTATAAGTCTTAACAATATTTTTGACCGAATTCGATTAACTGATACAGTTCAATTACGAAGGCACAGAGAGTAATCGAACAGTTAGTCAAACTCATACAAAATAAATACACCAAAAGTAGCGCCCGTAACAAGGAAAAGAGATTATTTGAATGCATTTCTATTCAACCTAATTATAAATAAAATAATTTGTGGAACACGTGGCATGAGAAGTTAAAATATAGAGCAAGGTGAAATTAAAACAAACGTGTTATGCTGACGATATCCACGCTGATAACACGATAATGGGGATTTCTGAAACTTGTAAATTTTATAATTTAAGAATATCTATCTAATGCAGAATACATAAACTATCAATTATATGAAAACTATAGATCGACGGAAGTATAATAGAGAAGGTGTCTACTTTTAAATAGTTGGAGATTACAATAACTCGATCAGGTTGTGGTGTAAAATGTCAAGACTAATCAGGTATCAGGAGCTTTAAACGATATTATATAGCGAAACAAATATCTAAAAACATAAATTAAAGCTAAAGTACGCAGCAGAGACGTAATGTGACACCTCTCTAACTAAACAAATCTTAGAAGTCACTGTACAGAAGACTAAGAAAAATAATGAATAAATGGAGAAGAGTTAGATTAAGAAATGAGCATATGAGGCAACAGTGTCAAACACAATCAATCGATAAATGGGTACATAAAAAAAGAATAGAATTGGATTAACATGTCTTAAGAATCTGAAAAATAGTCTACATAGCACGAGATAAATTACTTAGAGACAAAGGGTTATTGAAACGACTCGTTACAATAAATAAATCTGGAAAGAACAGGCAATAGCCTAACAGAAACCTAGAAAAAGTTCCACTTGAGAGTTTGTTAGATTATTTCTGAATGAATAACTTAAACAATGTTTACTGCCCAAGAAACTTTTTTGAAGCAAACTTTTTGGGGCCATTTAACAAAAAACAGCATGTGCATTTTTTCTGATGTTATCTTGACGTATGATACATTTTTCTTGCATTTATCTGTAACGTAGTAAACCTCCAGTCCAACAAATGTTGAAATGTGTAAATAAATTTCAAATATCTGGAACTCAGAACCGGGTATACACAAAAATGTTTATATTTCTTACCGAAAGTTAGAGACTGCGTACGTATCGCAGACTCGGCGAAACGATAAACTTTACACAGCGAAACGCGCGGAATCCGCCGAATTCGCCTTCCGCGAGCTAATCTGAAAATCGATGGCTGGGAAAAAATAGAATGCCTTGACATATGGCCGTGTAAGCCTTTCTTGATAACTAACGTTAAACACTAATGATATACCGAGCAATCTCTTATATCACGGAATATTACGTTTTATCATATCAAGTTAAGCTCATCACGCACAAAGCGTTTATAATTCAAAATTTAATAGCAGATGTGACGCTGATAGTACGAGGGCGGACGTATTATATGTGCGCTGTTACTTGGACTATTTATGTTATTCGAAGACGCGGGGAGGAGGAATTGCGCCGGCATATGATTACCCGTACGCGAACGAGTTAGGAATGGCGGATTTTGCCGCCGCTATTATCGGACGCTGAATTTAAATAAGGGAACGTACAAGGAATCTGAGCTTTCCGTGACTTTCTTCTTCGGAAAAAACGACAAAGACGGCTCGCTGCAGAGCAAGAAATGGCTGGCTTGAAGTATTAAGCGAATTTGGAATTAATGTTTTGTTAGCGCTGATACTACAGTACAGCGTAATTTAAAAAAATGATAAGTATTTTCTAATACACAATTATTGTTTACTTTTTTAAAATATTTATTCATTTCAGTTTGTTCAACCCCAATAGATTTTCATTTTAATAGAAATAGATAATTTTATTTAACAATTGTTTTACTACCTACTATCCCTTTATTGTTTTCTTTTTGTTTTTCTTTACTTCTATACCTTTTCTGTGTTACTCTTGTCTATGTAAAGAAAACCACGTAGAAGATTTAAAAATATGTCAGTCATCATCATCATATGTCAGGCTCGGTCTCCGAAGGTTGACGATCACTTTGGCGAATGCATTTCCTTTCCATGATATTTTCTAGCCATAAAGTCCGCCTTCTTCCCACTCTTTTACAACCTTCTATCTTACCCTTCAGTACTAATTGAAGTATATATTTGTTACCTCTTAACACATGCCTAATTACCGTTGTAAAGAATTGTTGTTCTGCTAGAGCTTTTTTCAGGATTTGTCTGTTGGTTTGACGAACGGCCCAAGAGATTATAGAGCATACGATGGCAAATCCACACCTCGAACGTCTCGATATTGTTCGTTGTTGATATTTTAAGTGTCCATGACCTTACTGACCAAATATAACAATTTACCAGGCGTTATCTAGGTTTGAGATTGAGATTGGCGTTGCAAAAAGGACCCTTATATTGAAAAATGTTGCTCGGGTCAATGTATCTTTCCCAAAATATTCAGTCATTTGATCTTATTGGACTGGTTGATTTTTGAGCTGTAATTCAACTTATCTCTACCAAAAACTACGAATTCTGTTTTTCTCGCATTTATATTTTTACCAATGTTTCCCAATATAAGTTAAATATACGTTAAAGATAAAACCCTGTCTTACACCTTGTTGTACATTTAGTTTACCGGTGAACTTGTTTTCAATCTTAACCTTAGCGTTTTGTTATTGTCGATTCTGTTGCGTTTAAGCATATCAATTAACTTCGTGCATTGTACTTGATCAAACGTCTCTTCCAAGTCTACGAAGCAAGCGAATATATTTTTTCTTTGGTGTCTGCACTTCTGTAATAGCAGCGTCAGAGTAAATAAAGCTTCTCTGGTTCTAAAAAAGTTCCTAAATCCAAATTATGTTTCTTTTAATTTATGTTCGTATTTGTTTCTGATCCGGCTGTGTATCACCTTTAGGAATACTTTAAGTGTTTGACTTTAATTATTCAGTAATCCGCGCACTTCCTTGCTTTATGATTTTGAGTATGGTTTCGTGGTCTCTTTGTCTTTCGCACTGTATTCATCATCTGACTCGTCATCTCTGATGTCTCTAAATAAACATGTATTGGACAAAATAATGGAAACACTTGTCAGAAGTGGAACATATCTTTACTGTGTATGGTAACACTAGGTACTGCGTAAATCTACCGTCTCTTGCTTGTTGCAGGTAATATGGACTGTGCACTAATAGTAGAGTGAAGCAGTGTGGTTTTAGATGTTGTGTAGGTGTGGTGAATGACCGGTACGTTCGATATGGCGAGGTTTCAAAAAGGTTTAACTATTGGTGCCCGTCTAGCTGAAGCGTCTATAAGCAAAGCAGCGACATTATGTAGTACAACATAAGTTCTCGAAAGTTATGACATACATAGCGTATGATAAAATAGGGTCGGCAAAGCCGAAAAGATAGAAAGTTAAAGTTGTAGGATGAGGACTGCCGAGTCTTGAAACGTAATGTGACATCGCAGAAGAAAATAACGGCTGAGGTAGTAACTACAGCAATTAATCAACACCTAAACAGCCCAGTGGCATCTAAAACAGTGAGAAGTAAACTGAATAAAATAGATATCTACAGGCGTGTTGCTATTGTTCAGTCCCTAATAATAGACACGAATGATAAAAGACGTGCATCGTGCAATGCTCACAAGAACTGAACGTTGGAGGACTAGCAACACTTCCCAATCACTGGACTCGTGCTTGTCTGGCGAACACCATCTGAATACGATATGGACTGTCTCCGCCCGACTCTCAAACATGATGACAGCTTTGTTATGGTCTGGGGCACTATATCATAATATTTCGCAGCCTCCTTGTCACATTACACGGTTGGGTCACAGCAGCGGTGTATAAGAGCTCTTGGGTAACCAGGTCCACCTAATGGTAAAAACTTTATTTACAGACAGAAATTCCATATTTCAGGATGACAATTTACACCACTGATCCTGGTCAAGAATGGTTTCTAGAAAATGCTAATGAGGTTCAACATCTTTCTGGTCCGCCCTGTCTCCAGAATATCATCAAGCCTCTGTGGGCTGTTTTGAAAAACATGGTTCGGCATCGATTTCTACTTCTTTCATCTCTACCTGAGCTGGAGGCTGTGTTGGATGAAGAATGCCATCAAGTTATACTCACCACTATTAAAGACTTGTATCAGTCTATTCCGCCCAGAATTTAAGCTGTATTCTGTGGATCACCATCGTATTAATGCACTATGTTCCAACTTTCACAAATGTTCCTAATATTTTGTCCAATACTTGCAGGTTTCCCATGTATTTATTAACTCTTTTTTGTTAATTATAGCTTGATTTGTGCTTTTTGTCAGTATTTCTTTCAAATTTCTATGTATGGTAAACGAATCATTAAGTTCTCCATTTCCACGCATATTTTATTTTGCACGACGATTTTTTCTGTTTATTTATTGTTGTAGTTCTTTATATTCCTGTGTGATGTTTTCCTTCTTTGTACTATTAAATTAAATATATTGCCGATTATCCACTTTTTCTCTTACGACTATTATACCTGTTATTGTGGTTTCTGAGAACTTCAGTCAGCCTTCTATGTTTTTGCGTTTTTTATTTCAATATTATTTAAGTTTGCGTTTATTTCTTGAGTAATTTCTTTTGCTTGGTTACAAGATTCTAGATGTTTGTTCTTTGTCTCTTTCTTACCGTAAATCTTTTTAACCTTATTTTGCTGTTAGCTACGAAGGATTATGGTACAAGACAATGTCAGCCTGGATAAGCAAAAACGCGTTTAACATTTCTGTAGTAATTATTGATCAGAATATAATTTGTCTGGTTTCTAGTATAATCTACGTTTTGGAAGCTTAAACTCACTGGTAATGGTCATGTCATTCTTTTGTGGAAGATAAAGAGTCTCCTCGAACGTTAGAAAACCTACTCCATGCGGTCGGACTATGCCATAACGTCGGCGTTGTTTGTTTTAACCTTAAAATCCCCATTAGCTTCGTCAATCTCTAAACTTTTTAAAATACTGGCAACCTGATCATACAATACTTCTATTTCATTGTCATATTTTTTGTCTTCTGTCGGGGCATATAATTGTAAAATGTTTGTTTAAAAGATCTGCTATTTAATTGTATAATAATAACTCGATTTGTAACTAGAACAATGGCATTTATAAATTTCTTGTTTTTGTTCATTATCAATACGCCAACACCGTTTCTATAAAGTGGATGCTCTGCTTTACTTCCAGAATAGTAGTATTCCTTCTTCGTGCCATCTCAGTTCCCTTATCCGTAGTAAATAGATGTTCATTTATTTCTTTGAGTTGTCTAGTTTTTCAATTGAGTACAGGATTTTTACATTGCATGTAACAATTCTAAAAAAATAATTTAATATGTTGAGGGAGGGGGGGATTCTTAGATCATTTGCTTGGGACTAGGGGTTATTATTCTTAGGTTTTTCGCCATAGTGATATCATGGGGATTAAATTGATCCAAAGTGATATTCCGTTATTTTCTCCATATGTTAAGGACATGGGAAAAATAAATATGGGAATGGTAGAAAGAATAGCACGTCAAAAATGGAGCTGGGCTGGACATATTGCAAGAACAACTGATGAAAGATGGACAAATAGATTATTATATTGGAGGCCACGTCTAGGTAAGCGAAGTAGAGGACGCCCGATTAAGAGATGGTCCGACGATGTTGTAAATGTAGCAGGGAAAAACTGGATAAAACTAACACGAGATAGGGAAATATGAAAAAAGAAGGGGAAGGACTATATCCAAAAATGGAGAGAAGCAGTCTGAGGAAGAAGAAGAGATTGAAGAATAGATCATGGCTTCCCTTCTATGTTAGGAGGCGAGGAGAAAAACCATGAGCTTACAGGGTCGCTGAACTAAAACTATCTTCTACCGAAATCGCAAGAGAGTTTCTACTTACTACCTGCAAATATGCAGTTGTCAAAAATACATATGATTTCTTAATACCATAATATGCTACAATATTCTGCTTAGGGCATCTTATGATGGTTAATAAAAATTTTGAACGCAGTGTCCAAAGAGTTATAGATCATAATTAAATTATTTTTCACGCATTCAAGATGTAATAACCCACAGACAAAATACTGTGGGTATTGTTAATCCCCATAAGATGTGCGGTCTAATTATATAGAATAATCTACTAAAAATGAATTTTTAAAATGACATCATACCAGTATTAAACAATTTCCAGTACAAATCCAAATAAAATTATACAAGGCAAAGATCATCAATATCATCAAAAAACTGAAAAATTTTATTTTAAAAAGGTAGAAAAATCAAGATTAGCTAAAGATAACTCTAAAAACGACGACACTACAAAGGCCTTTTTTAATTTTTTTTTATAACGCCTTTATTTGCACAACAGCTTTTTTTTACAGACTTACAAGTTATTGTTTAGTGAGTTTCGAGTGGGTCTGTTGTGTAAAACAAGTACAGTGTGAGCTTTAGAATACTTCTTTGCACCACTCCAGATTAGAAATGGTAAGCGTCTTGATATTTTACTTAAAAGATCCTGCCAGAAAGGTAAAATCTTAGGAGAGAGTAAAATAGATGTAGGTCTGAATGTTTGAGTATATAGTAATTCAGGAGTGTTTTATCAGATTCTTGAATTAAATCAATGAAGATAGCTGAGTAGTATCGCCTTTTTTCTATGTCGTTGATGAATTTGTTCGGTAGTTCCGTATACTTTCCTAGATTTAAATTGATGGGTAAGTATTAGTCCATTTTTGACAGTAATTTTTGTTAGTCTTTTAAGTATAATTTTTTCCAAAACCTTCAAGGACAATTGGAGAAAGTTGATTCTTGGTTTAGTAATCATGTTCTCTCCTATTTTTCTATTGTCCTCCATAGTTCAGAACGAAAGAGTTTTCGAACTCCGACCATGGCCTAACGATCCTATAACCAACAACACTATGCATCATAATACTTTCGCATCTATTTGCAACATACTGTGTTTCTATCACGGAAGACTGTCGTCCAAAAAAGTCATAAATTCTATCTTTGTTTTTACCAAAAGGAAATGCTGGCTTCTAATTTCTTGTAATTTCTGTATTCTACCTTTTCTTTTCTTTATTATTACAGAACATTCTTCTTTGGTTTTTCTTTATTTTTTGCATTGCTTTTGTTATGTTTACCACGACTTCTACGTCAATTATTATCTATGTTTTAAATTTTTCTTCTAAAATAATTCTAGTCAATTCTTCTACTATAAAGCGATAGTTTCTTCGGTTTGCAAAGTGTGTGAGCATAGATGGTTACTAGAACTAGTGTATTAGTAGACGTTAGCTCTAACTATAGCTAAACTAGAATTTTTTTATGTTAAAGCTCTTGACTGTAGAGGTCTGGTATTTTATTATATAATACGTTGGCTGTAATATTGATAGATAATTTAAGTTATGACTTTATTTTCTTTTGTGATTTTTATGGAGTGCTTTTCGCATTATAGACATATCCAGCTAAAAATCGGGTTTCTAATGTTTTGAAGAAACTATCGTAATAACCGTATTTGTTGTTGTGTGGTTATGGGCAGCAAATTGCTAATATTGTTGTTGTCTCTATATTATCTACGGTAGAATGAATGACTTGTATGTTGTTACGTCTGCATTCAGCTCTTTTATAATGTTCAATGTTTTGTCTAATTATTACTGCTATACCTCCACGTGCAGTTTCGTCTAGATCATTTGTACTATAAATAATATAATTTGGTATTTTTATAGACTTCTATTAGTAAGATGCGTTTCTTAAATTAAAAGAATGTTTAGGTCAAATGTTTGTATCAGCAGTTTTATTTCCTGGGCAGTTTAACACCCATTATTCTATATTGCTATCGCTAATAATAGAGTTATTATTTGTTTTTGTTAACAAGCATTAACTTAAGGTTTATTAAGGTGCTCATTTGATCCATCATTTGTTCTCTCTACCTATCAGTGAGTTTGGTGAGCATATCTTGTGCCTGGCTGAACATATTTTACGACTTTATGATCTGCCGCACACTAGACGCAGCTCTAATTATTTTTACAATAATTACAATAAACTTTTGGCAGCACATACATTAAGTGAATTTCAAATTTAGCGCGTGATGCTTTAAATTGCACTTTAGTATTGAGTGGTAATTTTATTTTGTATATTGTTTGTTGATACTGTTCAAATTAATGTCTATGAAATGCATTGAAAATCACGTTTTTCTTCCTCTTTACTTTATATTTAATATGTTTTGTTATCTCGTGCTCACTTTTTTCAAGCTCTTTTTTATTGTCATTTATTTCAGTTGTTGGATGTGGATTTTTAAGGACCACTCAAAACTACTTTGCTCCTTGGACTTACAGGTATGGAATGAGATGTTTTTATCTGAAAGTGCTTTAATTATTATGAATATACCGTGCTTTCTTGAGATTGTACTTTCACTTTATTATATAATGCTTTTATCGTGTATTTGTCCTTAGCTGAATCGTTAAGTAGTGCAATGAGCGCTTCTATGTTTCCTACGCCTGATATAAAGATTGACTGTAGCTTAAGTGTAATTTTAGGTCTTTGATTATCTTCATATTTTCTTCTGAAAATGGACTACATTTGTTACATGTCGTTTTTTAAAGTTGTTGGTCCTTAATTTTCTAGGTTCCTGCTTTTTTCTGATTTGTTACCATTGATCCTCAGAATTTCGATTAGGTGCGTATTTATTTTTAAAAATTGTTTAATAGTTGCCTGCTGTACATGTTTGCATTTTGCTCCTTAGATATTTTTATATTTGGATGTGAGGGTTTATACTGTACGTATTTCGGGGGATGATATAGATTTATAGACAAAAATTAGTGCAGTTACAGTATTTTTTTCATTATAGCATAATGCATACTTTTATTATGATAGATTGCATTTTATTTGTATCGTTTGCGCATTCATATTTTAGACATTTTAAATCAATGAAAGGTTAGGTGATCGGTACCTGTATTGTTGAAAAAAGTTTAATGTGTTACGTGACATATGTGGTCAAACATTATCTTGTTGAAAAATTATTTGGGGTGCTCTCTGAAGCAAAAGAGTATTATGTGCTGTAAGACCGCGTCCATGCCTCTAACGACCTCTAACTTTGACTAAAGGTGATCTGTTAGCATGACTGATAGCTCATAGTTAGCGTTGTATGTCTCAGACGAATGGAGTCTTCTTGCTCCCTTTCTCCGCTTCTGCCGCCTCTTAATATCCGAGCATCGTTTCAGATTAATCAAAATCTGAATTCGTCAAAAAAAAAACGATTGTACACCACTCTTGTATCCACAGACCTTTATCTATAAATTGTAACCAACCTTCTCGAAATAGAGAAGTCAGTGGTAGTTGTAAAAAAACGTAATGCTGTGGTCAACAAAAAACATCAGCCAAAATGTCTAAAATTGATGATGTTAGGAACCCTACCATCTAGGTTTTTTAATTATTTCTGTGATATTCACAGAATGATGCATATTTCTTATTACAATTCGATGAGCTTTGTTTTCTTTAATTACTAAGTTTCTAAAGTTTCTAAAGTTTTAAGATTCTAATCATTCTCTTTTGAATACATTGGTGAAATTATCAATCGTTCTTCTTGGTAAGATCATATAAAGATCTGTAAAGTTTGGCGGTTTTTTGCTCAAGATTGCTATTTGTTTGTGTGTCGCGTCATTAGTGTTATCGTTAGTTAAGAAATTATATTTATTATTGTAGTTCTGTTGTTTCTTTTTTTTTATTCGGTATGATCTTGTTTGAGTTTTCTAAGTGGTTTGATTTGTTGCCGTTTGTGTGGTTTTTCTATTACCTTTGCCTCGCTTTCGCCGATAGTTCTTGGAAGTTTGACCAAAAGTTGATGGTTTAAAGAAGCTGGTACATAATTTTCTGAATTCCATATACCATATCTACTTCGGGTTAGGTCAAACGCTTGTACTGGTGATAACTGGGGGGTGATATTGAGATAGTAGGCTTACTGTCTTTCATAGTTACTCGCTCTCAAGTTAAATATGCGAAAAAAAGTTATTAGATTAGTATTATTTTACACCGTAGAAGCATGGAGTCTGGCAAATAATAAAAAACAATAATTAGAAATTAGAAAGCTTAAGATATTGTGGGCAATAACTAAAATGTAACTTAGAGAAGTAACAACGAACTAAATATAATATTTAAGCACGAAAGTGTAGCTAAACGCAAACAATAAGCTAATCAGGACATTTTTATCGTATGAAACAGACAGTAGTAGTGGCCAAGAAAAACGTAGAAGCATAAAACAAAAAATGCAATAAAATTAGGAAGAATAAAAAATAATCGTAAACAAGGTTCATTACTTTCGGAAATAACTACAAAATACAAAGGCTTCATATGCGTAGCATTCAAAGAAGACACGCCTAAACGCCTATTTAAAAAATTTGGAGAGTAGGCGATTACTACCGCCTGTAAAACAACGACCATGTAATTCACCGAAGAAATCTAGAGCTTTTTATAGATTAATAAGTAGGGGATTTAGTAAGTAATTACTAACAAATTTAAAAATGTTAATAAAAATCTCACAAAGCCATACTACGCAGTATAAAAAATATATACACGCATTTTCCACTAAATTCTTTAGTTTTATCTCTTTGTGGAATTTAACTCATCTTTTAAAAGATAATATTATAAAAACTTTCAAGAGCCGATATGAGGAAATCGTCACGTTAATTCAGTAAATAAGTCAAAAATCCTTTCGTTTTCTTAGATTGGCGCCTACCCATTTCGGATGCTGGAGATCATTCTGGATATCATTACTTTATTTACAGTACGGGAAAGTCTAGTTGTTGATGTGGACAACCATGGTTTAACATTTTTTAGATCCATGTTTTTCTAGGATCTTTCCTTTTAGTATTTGTTGCATGAAGTCATATCTTCTTTCTTTTCTTATTATGTGCATCTTATATGCAGGCTTTGTATCTTTGCTGCAATCAGTATTTCGGTGCTTTTCTTCATCCCAAAATTCTTAACATTTTTCGATAAAGTCAGATTGGTGGTTACTTCTACTAGAGTCTAGCACTTGGTAGAATAAAGCAACATCTGTAAATGATTCCTCTGACCATTAAATTCTGTACCTTCATACTCTCTCTATCCTTTTGTTATTTATTAAGAGGCCTCCATTTATTTATTTGTTTTTTGTTATTAAGAATTTTGTAATTGCCATTTTCTATTGTTATTTTGAATATATATTCAGAATACACGTTAAACTTAAAAGGAAGAATACAAATCTTATTTCTTTAAATATTTCTACTGCTCCACCTTGTTCTTTATCTATTTTGGAATAGGCCGATTAACCTCAACATAATTTTTTTTTTTTTTTTTATATTTGGCATTGTGTGCCTGCTGTTAAAACTAGTCTATAGGACTAACCATTAACTTTCATCTGAGATCTTAAACTAGGTATTTGTCTATACTAGAGTCCATCCAATGATGTCTTCTAGGCTTCTTCTGTTTTGCGTACTTCACTGCACTCGCGCACTGTGCTCTGCTTTTATACACAACATACTACACAAGGTCACGTGGTTTTCTTCTCTTCAGTCTTCGGACTTGATGTTGGTTATCCAGCAGTTGAAGAGCTTCTGCGTTGACATGGAGGTGAAGTCTAGCTTCATGCTTTTCAGCAAACCTCTTGATCTCATTCTCAACGGTTGGAATTCGTAGATCTCTGTGAAGATCGGAATTTCGGATATACCAGGGGACATTTACTATGTTTCGTAGAACTTTATTCTGAAATGTTTGGATACACTTGATGTTAGAATCACTGGCACAGCCCCAGAGCTGTATGCCATAAAGCCACACTGGTTTCAGTATCTGATTGTAAATCAGTAGTTTATTGGAGATTGAAAGTTTGGAGTTTCTTCCAATCAACCAATAATATTGTCTATATTTTAGGGCTAGTTCTGCTCGTTTCTTCTTCACATGCTCTTTCCACCTGAGTTTGGCGTCTAGAGTCATGCCTAGATACTTGGCGTTGTTCTCGTAAGGTACGATGGTACCATTAATGTCTAAAGACAGCGGGTGTTTGAGCAGTTTATTGGTAAAGTTGACATGGGTAGATTTTAGTTCATTTAACTTGATCCTCCATTGTTTGGTCCAGTCAAGTATTATTTTGCTGGCTGTTTGTAGTTTTCTAGTGGATAACTCTTGGTCTTCGTCTACTGCACGTAGAGCAGTATCTTCGGCAAATGTGGCAACCGTGATTCCTCTAGATCCGGTAAATCGCTGGTATACAACAGATAGAGTATGGGGCCCAGTACACTACCTTGAGGTACACCTTCTTTTATCTCTTTCAGTTCCGAATACTGGTCTTCTTGTTTTATTCTGAAGAGTCTGTCCGAGATGTATGATTTTAATATCTCTACATGTTGTTTTGGGAGCAGTTTGTTTAGTTTGTGTATCAGGCCCTCATGCCACACCTTGTCGAAGGCCTGTGCAACATCTAAGAAGACTGCCGAGCAGACTTTCCTTTCTTCTAGAGCGCACTCAATGACATCCGTAATTCGATGAACTTGGTCAATCGTTGAGTGTTTTGTCGGAATCCAAATTGATAGTTCGGTTATTAGGTTACCATTTTCTATAAATGGCTTGAGTCTCTTGAGATAGCTTTTCGAATAATTTTGATATGATTGATAACAGGGAGATGGGCCTGTAGGATTTAACATCGTTTGGTGGCTTACCTGGTTTGGGCAGCATAATTACTTCTGCAACTTTCCAACTGTCGGGAACATGTTGTAGTCTCAACGCTGCATTGAAGAGATAGGTGAGCATGACTATACCTTTCCTAGGCAAGTGCTTCAAGATTTCACCGGTGATCAAATCGTATCCTGGCGCTTTTTTGGATTTAGGTTTGTTTTATTTCCTTCTCTATTTCCTTTGGAGTAACCGGTGTGATATTTTCTGTTCTTAGATTAATAGTCTGATTGAGGGTGTTATCTATTTGCGCTTCATTAGGAGTAAAGATGGATGCTAGGTGTTCAGCAAACAAGTCTGCTTTTTGTTTATTGTTTTTGGCCCATGGGCCAGTTCCATTTTAATTGGCGGTATTGACGATATAGGTCTTTTGATTTTTTAGAAACTTTCCACAGGGAGTAGTCGGTTTCTTCACTCGCCGTTAGGTTCTCCAAGTATGAGTTGAGGATTCTTCCTTGAGCTTTTGGATTTCTCTTTTAAGCTGTTGTGTTTTATTGTTTAGAACAGTCTTGTCTGCTGGGTCTCGTGACTGCTGCCATCTTCTTCTGGCTCTTCTCTTTTCCTTCGCCATCTGTCTGATTTCTATTGGGTAGTTAACACCTTTGGTTTTGTGTGTAATTTCCTTTGTGTTGTTATACGCTGCTGTCTGTATAAGTTTGGTAAAGTTTTCGGTCTCTGCCTCCAACTCCTCCTTTGTTTTGAGACTAACACGTAGGTTGATTTTTCTTGCAGGTGTGCTTTGAAGCTTTCCCAATCTGTGGTTTTATTTACTAATGCTGGTCGTGTTTCCTTTTTTATTATCTTCTCACTTAGTGTCATGATAACTGCTGAGTGATCAGATTCTAGGTCAAAGTTTTCCTCTAACTCCATAAAGTTTGGTGAAACTTTTCGTGATATGAAGAAGTCCAACATGTCTGGAATTTTATTGATGTCAGTTGGCCAATATGTGGGCTTACCTGTAGAGTGATAGTTGCATCCTCTTTCTTGGATGGCCCTTCTTAGCTCGTTACCCTTGGTAGTGTTTAATCTTGAGCCCCACTCAACGTGTTTGGCATTTAGGTCGCCACCTATGATGAACCTTTCGCCTGGGTGTTGTAGGAGAATTTTATAATCCTGCTGTTTAAGATTGTGCCTGGGTGGACAGTAGATTGCCCTGACTGTGAGTTTTTGTTTAGTAGCTTTAATCCCTACTACGGTAAGTTGCATATCGACACGTTGTAAGTGGCATTCTTCGAAGTGGTTAATGGATTCTTTAATAATTATCGCACTTCCTCCTTTTGCTTGGTTATCTGGATGTATGGTATGGTAAGTTTTGTATCCTGTTAATTTTAGATAATTTTGGCTTGTCATATGTGTCTCAGAAATGAGACATACATCGATATTTTGAAGGTTGAGGAAAATTTCTAATGAATGTTTTTTGTTAAGAACGCCGTTGGCGTTCCATATAGCAATTCTTAGATCTCTTTGGTCCATGATTTTATTTCTGTTTAGGGATGGCACCAGTGTTCCTGGCTTCTAGCTTATCAAGTCGGTTGTTTATTTGATTTATAGATTTCATCATATCCTGCAGCATTTGCATTATAGATGGTTCCGTTTTAGGTTTAGGGCTTGGTTGTTCCCTTTGATTTTGTGCTATTTGCGCATAGGTTACGCCAGGTTTGCTCTTATTTGAGGCGAATGCCCTTGGTTGAGATGTCGTATTCTTTGCTTTTAGGGTGTTGTACCTCCTCTTCTGTAGTTCTTTAGCTACAATGCAGCCCCTATAACTGGCAGGATGGGCTTCAGAGCAATTTGTGCACTTTGCGGGCGTATCTCTTGACTTTTGCAATCCGCAGTCCAGTGTTCACCTGCGCACTTTACGCAGGTAGGGGTGTGTCTGCAGAACTTTTGGGTATGGCCATATCTTTGGCATCGTTTACATTGCGGTAAAAGTTTATTACTTTTTATTGCCTCAATTTTCACCTTCATATGGTTTAAATATTTGATTTCAAATATTTTTTATGTCCTCTGTGTTTTCAAACTCCAGCATATATAAAGGCAAACGAATATATTTCTTTTCGTTATTCTCTGTTGTTTTTGAGCTTTTGTGTTACTTTTTAGCTTAAAGCCTTTTTCTAGTAGCTCTGTCCCTATATCTTCAGCATTACACGAGGGATGCAAATTCTCGCCATAACGCGTATAGTTCTAGTGGCTTTGTTTTCGTACGTATGCCATTCTAGCTCAGTTTTATTTATTAATGATGTTAATTCCTATATTCCTTCTCAGAATTAACGTTCACTTTAATCTGAGTGTTATTCAGCATATTTGTATTACAGCTGAATTTGTCAATTTGTAATTGAGCTGTAACCTCATTGTAATTCTTTACGTTGCTTATTACAATTGGCGGTGGTTTTACTACTTTTGTAGTTTTCCTTTGTCCTTCTGGACTATCTATTGTTTTTCAGGTGATTCATTGGCTTTGCGCTTTTTTCTATTTTTATTTTTAGGCAAAAGCCAATCCGTTTCTCTGACGATGAGCTCTTCCTCTTCGTCAGAATTTTTAGGGCTGTAAGATTCCTTTCTTACTAATTCTTTTTGGTTTGTTTGCGATAATTCTGCGTTTTGTACCTGCAAAATATTTACCTGTTCTTTCAGCTGTTTTATTTCGTGCAGAGCCTGCTGTAGTTGCATTTGCAAATTGCTGACAAGCTCATTCCCTGTTGTTTGTAATGCAGGTGATAAGCTAGTAACACCATTACGCAATAACGTTGATTGAAGCGGTGTATTCATGATACTTCCGCGCTATCTGGACGACCCCGGTCAATGCCGCGGGTCGCCTGATATCGCTTCACACACAATGTGCACTTAGGTTTCGCGTTGTAAACACTTTGAGAACGTTCCGAGCACGTCCTTACTCGGTAAAACTCAAACGAATACTAACCTCAACATAATAATAAAATTATTTGTCATCCATAGTAACATTAATCAACACATTTTTCTTCTTAGCATGGTGCACTTTAGCGAAAGCCTTGCAATAATCGACGAAACCGGATCCGGCAGGGAGGTGCTTTTGAGCTGGATATAACATTAGAGGTAGGGAAACTAGCGCATGCGCAGTAATTGATACACACTTCTTAATTGCCATTTCAATAGCTATAAAGCTTCGTTTACGGCATGTTTGTTGCAATAGGTCATTCGGTGGTGCAGACATAACAAAGATTTCAAACTCACTTCAGTGTCTTGCCCAACAATTCCAAAATGGTTCAACAACCTTAGAAAAAGAAAAACTATGAGACTTGAAACAGTTTGGGGAGGCGATCGGACCGTTAGAACACCAAAAAACATCGAAAGAGTTTGACAGGATATGGAAGCCAGCCCTCACCGTTCAGCGGTACGACATGCTTGTGACTTGCGCATGTCAGGCTAATACGCCGAATTTTGCACTTTGACTTCCACTTTTATCTTTACAAAATCACTGTATTTTTAGACCTGAAGGAAAATGACTACGTGCAGCGGTTTAGGTTTGCAAAACTATGCTAGAAACCTTTTAAGATATTTTGATAACAAGTGACAAGGCTCATTTTTAATTATAAGGTGCTGTATACAAACAAAATTGTTAGTACTGGTACATAGTGAGAGAGCAACCGTGTGGTGCGGAATAGCCCAATTTGAAACAATAATAAAAAAAAAACGTGGCACTGTGACGACCAACTCAGCGTTACCTACAAGGTTACTAGAATTTTTAATGCTCTCGATAGAATTTAGTTTTAACAGCATGGGGTTACAAACCTATGACTATGACTTTTTTAAGGAAACATTTTTCCGGGGGTCTCATTTCATTGCGTGGCATTTTAGGTATTGCTACAAAGTCAGATTATATATACTAATTAACTGTTTGATACGATAATTATCTAATAGTTTGAGCAATTCCAAATGAAAGTTGCCTGGCCCAGCTGTTTTTTCCAAATAAAGTTTCATTTATTTTACAGCCACTAAATGGGATTAACTCAATTCCGTTCAATTTTGCTAAATATGTAATATATATGCAAAAGATAATATTTTTATCACTTCTGTAATCAAAAATGTTTAATAAGGAATTGGAATTATTTATAGAGTCAAATAACGATATTACATTGCAACACAAATCTACGTAAGATAATTATATGCATTAATTATTTGTCTTTAACAATATTAAATTTTGATAATCCCGAAACTTCGTCCCAAAACTTCAGGTTTAAGATTTGCTGCAGTGCTACCCTCTCGTCGTTCAGCTGCATCACATGTCGGTTGCGCTGTCGGTCCCGCAAAATAAATTTCCTGAGGGCAGGTGCGACCTCCGCGATTGTTTTAAAAACACGCAGATATAATGCCACCCTCGCATCTTTCATTTTTGGGGTCTAACGCACAGGTAGAACCCTCGGCGGCCCAAACTGCGACGTACGCGACACCTTCGGCATATGTGAATGGAAATGGAGGCCTTCGAGAGCTTTGTCCAGGCTAGCAGCTTACGGGGCGAGTGGCTCGAATATTTCTTCCCTACAATGGGGCAGCCCACGCTCCGCACATATGTTCCTGGGAACTGAAATCTATTAAGATCATTATTTCTGCGTAACTTGGGCCTGATTTTAGGGGTTGGAGGGATGGCGTAGGCAGGCCGGTAAAAATGCAGAAAATTGTAGGTGGTAACGTCCTATCCGTTATTAACGTAATTATACAGTCACTATAGAATAGTGTTAAAACTAGAAATAGGACACACTGGATTATTTTGAAAATGTGCTTTGGTGAATAGAAAATTAAATTTGTAAAAATTAATTGCGTGTTTGGTATTTTGCTAATGCATGTAATGGTATTAATCTTTATAGACATATTTGCACGTTCTTTGCCTAATTAATTGTCTTCATAGAAGAATCTTAAAGAGAAAGGAGTTTTTTTATTTCTTTCAGAGAGTACTTAATTATAATCTACTTAACAAAGAAAGTAATGAAGAAATGATATGTCGTGTGCATCATGAAGTTGAAGATAATTTAATCATAATTGTTATTCCCATTTGATGCAAGATTAGTCCTTGGAGTATTAAGTCTTTGATAATGATAGGGTTAATGTATAGATCTTCTATTAAGGTCTCTGTGTTTCACGAGAGTAAAATGATAATCAGTTGTTAGGCGATGGATGGCATCGGTTACATAAGAAATTTCTAGTATTTGTGTTTGGTTAGATACATACCATGGTGCATCAACAAGGAATATTTTGGGTTAAAATCATTACAGAATTTTGGTATTGGATGGTTTGCTGCAGCTCGTTGAACCACCTATATCCAAATTGGTCTGAGTATGACTTTATAAAGAAGCACCTTGTTACTTAATGAGAGCTGAGTTCAGCGGACTATTAGTTAGTACATTTGTTGGAGTTTTAAGTCAAGATGTTTACACTTAACTTCTGTACGGGGTGGTCTAGTCAGTTTCTGATTTAGGTGCAGTTCCAGGTATTTAAACTATGACTTTACTGAGATAGCAGCGTTGTTAATCGTAACAGGCAATCACTGTGCTTGTTTGTAAATGTAATCTATGCAGATTTAGCGGTATTTGTACCAATTTTACACTTTTCAAACCTTTCTTGGAAAAGGTCAAGATGTTGGAAATTTTTAGATGCCAGTTCGAACTGCTGTGGATAGATAAGATGGCTGTGTAGTCAGTGAATGTTGGAATTGTGGTTTTATCAGCTGTTATAAATCAAGTACAGGAAAGCGCCGAGGACACTGCTTACATTATTGATATTGACCTGGAAACTTCTATCACATAGCTATAATTTCAGCATCAGATATATTAAAGAGCATCCCAAACCATTGCGCCAGAACTTATCGAAAGCCTGTTTGATGTCCAAGAAAGCCGATGTGCAATATTTTCGATATTTTGGTCACAGTATTTTAGGGGCAATTCTGTGTCCCTGCTGTATTGTTGAATTGTTCATTTGGAAGCCAAATAACGGAATTATATGACTTAAGTCGACCGTGTCTTTAATTCTACATAGACACAGTTTTTCAGGGATGTTTTTGCGAGTGGTTTACCGGGCTTGAGCATCATAATTTGGACAAATTTCCATTGTAATGGGAAATGACACAAATGTAGCATACATAACAGTGAGAAGCACTAGGATTTTCTTTGGTATGTAGCGCAAGAGTTGCCCAGTCATGAGATCGTAACCATGACCTTTATGTAAAGTATTTCCTGTCTCACTTCAACAGAGAAAATTGATCTCAGTGTACAGAGAAAGTGGACAGGGTGTATTTATAGAATCGATTACAACTTTGTCAGTTTGGCTGAAGTGGGCTAAAAACATTGGAAAGGTGTTCAGAAAAAACGTTTGATCTATTGATATCTGTCTTAGATTTAAATATTTTGGTAGTTTTCTATGTTGAACGATTATCCGTTGACAAGTTTGTGAGGTAGTTTTTAAAGGTTTTATTTCTTGCGCCACCCAACGCCAACGCCTACCCATTACGAGTTCTCTGCCATACTTTATATGCTCATCTTTTCTTTTGTATGAGTCTTTGATCTGATGTGGGGTATTTATGACTACAGTGGATGTGGCTTTACAAGCTGCATTCTTTAGAAGTTAAGTGAGATATTGAGCTGCCACATCAAGCTCAAATAGATCCCAATTCGTATGTTGCCGGATTTTCTTTAGTTATTATTGTGGAGTTTAATATCAAAATGAAGGTTGAAGAGTTAGACGCTAGCTCTTGATTCAGTGCTGACGTAAGTATTAGATAATCTTTTAGTTATTGCAAAACAAAGCAGCAATGTGATTTTATTGGGTCTGCCGGGCCACGTATACAAATTGGTTGTAACATAGTTAAGATTTAATTTTCGAATAACCAGTTGTAACTTGTGCCCCCCAAGTTATATGTTTATCATTATAATCGTCAATTTTATGAGCAAATACTGAAACAATTTTGTGTGTTCTTCAGTACTCATGAAATATCGTGAAGGGCTTTACATCGCTGCGATAGTCAGAGGATAGAGCTTTGTTTTAAATTTTATAATTATGTTTTGGATTTTATCGGTTATAAATGGTTCGGATATATGGTGTTGTTTCATTTTTGTTTTAGTATAAGACAATGGTATGCCAAGACAACAACGGAACTCTTCAGAGCCGCGGTTAACAAAACGAAAATAGCCATGATGATTGCCAACATCCAGTAACGGATGAGAACTACAAGAAGAAAAATATAGTGATGTAGAGTACCGATAAACCACCGTGGGCTGTACCATCTGGACGATTTGTAAGATGGGTCGTGTAATGTGGAATTTTAGTTACAGTACTGCTAGTTGTATGAACGTCTGAAATTAGTAGCACATTTATTTTGTGTAAGTAGGAAAACTATTGTTGTTGATATAGACTAACAAGCAAACTAATTAACCATGTGGTTAATTAGTTCGATTTGCTCCGATTTATTTCTAATTGTTCCATTAAAATTACAACTTTTTATTGTTTTATCTAATCTTATCTTAAACAAGCTGGTTGATAGCTTATCTCTTTGTTTTACATTTAAATTTATTTTAAACACTTCTGGTACTGCGTCTTTAATAAGTACAGTTGTTTTTTGTTCTCCCACCGTCATTTTGATTGATCTTATTATTTTGTCAGGTATTTCCATTTTTTTCATATAATTTATTACACCTTTACGTTTTAGGAATTCAAAAGTTTGCTAGGAATAAATGAGAATTTGAATTCTAATTCTATATTTGTGCCCAACTATTTGGTTTACCATGCAAATAGCATCTAACATCCTCACAATTTCATATTGGTGCTCTTCTTTTCTAGACTCTGTATATGGTGCATTTAGCAGGCTAATTATTTGTTGTGTGTGATACTTATCATACAGTACGATGAAAATGGAATCCGTATTTTTAACTCGCTTCCCAACGGTATTCTTGACTTACCATACCAATAATGCTTCAATGATAAAGTCCCCTGTATCAAACAGCTCAAAGGACAGAAGAAAGATAAAGAGCAAAACATGGCAGAAGAACAACTTTGATGTATGATCCAAATAGAAGGCATAAGGTGGGTAGCGTATGGATCCCTAAGAGACACATTTAAAACTAACATCTCTATTCACCTCAAGAGAATGGTATTTGATTAGTATATGCTTCCAGTGATAACATATAGAGAGGAAATCTTGATACCGACTCAAAAAACAGCAGAAAAACTTCGAATTACTTGCGTAGCATTTAAGGACAGACTAAAAAATGAAGAATTGAGATGTTATTGAGAGAATAAGTAACCTAAAATGGAATTGATAAACAAAGTGTAAGAAGATTGTCCATGGTCTGGACAGAAGATAACAAAAGAATAATAATTAACTAGATAAATAAAGCACAAAGTAAAATGACATAAAATTTTTTTAATGTTTTATTAAATCTTCGATGCATTAAATTGTGTTGAAAAAATTTTTGAAAAATTCTTTATTGTTACTGATTTGAATATTGTCAACTTTACATTTTTTACATTATTATTGCTCAATTTTTGTCGTATTGGGACGATTGGTCTCAAATTGTAAAAGTTTTTTGGAAAGCTTTGGACGCGTTAACATTACGTAGATGATTAAAAATCTGTAATTGTTATTTAATTTATTTATATCCTATCAAAGTATTAGTTTCATTCATATTTGTAAGTGATGCGTGGTTCAAACTATCTGCATTCGTAATTTTAGAGCTAAGAGTCGAATGCTACCAGAAATATAGCGTTCGCCACGAGGACTTCCGCCTCGAACAATGACACTGCGAATATCAGCAGCGACACGCTTTTTAATCTCGTACCTGCCGCTTTATTGGCGCAAGGCTTGCGCGGCGTCCTGCCGAAAATTCCAGAATTCTCAACAAGTAGTAGCGATAAAGGATCGTCGATCACTCGCTCGCCATAAAGCCATAAAGGCGGCCGTAAAAATGCTCGGCGGCGAAAGTTAAGCTCGCTCCGATAACGGGCAAGCTCCAGGATATTCCACTGACCGTTCCAAGTCATCAACCCTTGTGGTAGGACAGGTATACGGCAGGTCGATGAACCGATTAAAAAGGTAAAACAGTCGCCGAAACAGGTAGAAGGTGGCGTTTTGTTGCGGGAAATGTGGGCCGCCCGCCGATGCACTTCTGGGAACTCGGGAGGATGTGTGCAGGATGTGCGTGGCGGCCCGCCGCCGCCTCCGCGCTCTGGACGTGCGCGGAATTTTTTGTGGACGGACCCTTGACCGAGGGCGAAAGTGGCTCGGTGCAGGACGATAGCCTGGGATAAAAACGGCGTAGTTTGTCTGAACGACACGCATAGTTGCTGTTTGGAGTACATGGGGCGATCCGAAAGCTTACTATAGAACATTCTTGAAAATTTTGGTCTCTGCTAATGTTCCTTTATTTTCAAGTGTAGTTTTCGACATAGATATCACTGGCCAGTAGATTTCCGATATCATTGACATGTATGTTGTATAACATCTACTTTGGCTTTTGAAGTCTACATAGTTATTATTTTGAAAGTCTTCAATTTTTCTTTTTCAACAGTTTACTTCCCAAATAATTTAAAATCAATTGTTATGTTTTGTAATCCTCTATGATCTTTTATAAAAGTGAGTCTTGTCATCTTTTCCCTAAAATGTAATTGACGAATTCCTTGCACTTCATTTATAGATGATTTTTTTAAATTTATGGAGTAAATTGTTGATTGTAAATTTTTTCTTCATTGATCTATGTGTCATTAACGAAAACGTTCATAATTTACTAAATATTTTTTTAGAACATATGTCAATAGTGTGACAATTAGATTGTTTATCTTTGATGTCGTCTATTATAGTGTAGTTCACTTTCATAATTTCTCTAATTCTGTTGCTTGTTACTCTTTCCATTCTTGATCAGCCTGTCGCCCTCCTCCAATAGTTCATTTTCAAGTCCAAATCGGTAGATCACAGCTTTATATATGTAAGCAATTTGTTTTCTATCGACAGATATGACCAGCCATTTTCTTCATTTTCAGCTCTATTTGTTGCCTTTTTTGTGTATTTCCCGTTTAGTATCGACTATAAGTACAAGCCTAGATATTTGACGGTCTAATGTTGTGATAGAATAGTCTGGTTAAAGTTTACAACAGGGCATGTGCTTCTATGGAGAGTAAATGTGATGTGAGCGGATTTAGATTTATTTTTTTTGCCAATTTTGGATAAGACTGAGATGCTCTTGTAGGTAGTATGAGGCTAAGTTAGGGCCTCTGTTAGTTAAAATGATGGCCATATCATCTCTACAAGCGTGACAATTTCTGTGCGTCTGGGGGTTGGTATGTCAATTGTGTATAGTATGTACAGTAGGAGGCCAATAATGCTTTCTTGGAGTACTCCTGAATGAATAACAAAGCGACTGAGCACCTCTCCGTTGACCTACGCTTTAAATTCGCGTTTTTGTATGTAAGATTTCAATTATTTTTCTGGGAGTGATTTTATACAGCAAGCCAGGGTGCCAGACTTTGTCGAAAGTTTGGCTTTTGTCAATGAATGCAACTGTACATTATTTTTTACTATCAATGCTTTGTTGATTAGGTTGATTATGCAGTGACATTGCTGTATTGTTGAGTGGGCTTGCCTGAAGCCAAAATGATCACTATCAAGTGGTAAAAGATCTATGATTATCTTGAGGATAAACTTTTTTAAGACTGTTTATATTATTGGCAACAGGCTAATCGGTCAATAATTTGCAACATTCATTTTATTCTTACCAGGTTTTGGAATAATAATGATATGTGCTATTTTTAAAGCTTTGGGCCATTATTTTAATCTTAATACTGCGTTGAAAATGTAAATTAGCTTAACAAAGTCTTTTCTTGGCAGCTCTTTCAGCATTTTTGAAGTGACAAAGTCAACCCCTAGAGTTTTCTTCAAATGCAGAGATTTGATTTTATCAGATGCCTCCTTTGGGGTGAATGGTCTAATGAATGGATGTAGTTAAGCCTTGTTCTACTTCTTGATCACGCACAATATTGGGTTGCATTTGATCTGGGGTGAATACTTCCAAAAGGTAGTCTCCAAATAAGTTTGCTTTTTCCTTTGAGCTCTTTTCCAGCCCGGTCGTTTTAGGTTTATTTTTTTAATCGGTTTCCATATGAAGTTGTCCTGTCTTTTTAAGTCGGTTTTTAATTGCTTGCAGTTTGGATTTTAGTTTATTACTCAGGTACTGTCTGGCGAGTGCGTCCGTTACCATATTAATCTAGCTCTTCTCTATTCAGCTATTAACTTTTTAATTTCGAAAAAAACGTGATTAGTCACTTTTTTATGTACGATGTATGGAGTGGCTCATTCTATTGCTTGTTGGGGTAGATTAATGGTGTTATTTGTTTCGATTTCCATGTCTTTTAAGGTCTGCAATCTTATATATAAGTTAATATTGTCTTGGATTATTTGTCGATATGCGTCCCAGTTAGTTTTAAAGTTGTGTAGTTTAGGAATCTGGTTTTTGGTGATCACAGTTGTGTTTATTGCAGCTATTATGAGGCTGTAATCTGACGAAAGGTCGTAGCTCAAAGAGATGTCCATATATGCCTGGGACAAAGGTCTGCAGTTTTATTTGAGTCAATAGGTTAATACGTTGGAGCACCCGCCGATATAAAAGAGTAATCCTCCTCTTTTTGTTTTTGCTAATTTCTTACCTTTCGTTGTCGTCAATCTAGACCCCTTAAAGTGTGTTTGCTGTCGAGATCTCCACCAGATATAAGTTTTAACTCTCATTTGGTGATTATGTGGCGTGCATTTATTGTGTTTCTTGTTTTGTGGTCTCTGTCTTTTAAGTAAGTAATGTAGTAGAGGTGTTTTATGGCTGTTATGAATACTCATTCTTCTTTTAGTTGATTTTAGGTGATAAATATCTTGCTTTTTAAAGCCTTTGATAAATTTTTTATTGAAGTCGGGTGTTTAACAATTTATTTTAATTATATTATTTGCAAGTGTTTTAGTGTAATATTATTCGTCTTCTAACGTATTTTTGATTTAAATCACCATCTCGTTATAGTTTGTAACACCGTGTATAAATATTGAGAGAGTGGGGGTTAATGTTGTATCTATTGCTGGGTTATTCTCTTGTCGACTTCAATATTCAGTGGAGCAAATCAATTATTTAAAGGTGTTCCCTTAGCAGTTATTTGTCTTGTGCTACTGACTTTTTTCCATTTGGTACTTTGGTTTAATATTACTTGCACTTGTTTTTGGTTGTTTGGAGATCATCTTCTTCTTCGCTCGTGGATGACATTTTTGTTAATTGTTCTCCAGTAGACTCTCTACTTGAGTAGATATTTGGTAGTGCAGGTTGTGGCAGTAGGGCTGCCTGGTGCAGTGGCGGTGATGTCTGTTGTGTAGTTGACAGGAAATAGTTAGCAGGCGTTTGGTGTCTTTGAAGAAATTGGTTCATTTAATTTTGTATATTTAAGTTATTCACTAGAGGTTGATATTATAAATTGGGTTGTTGGATTTCTATAGAGACACTTGGTCCGGGGCAATTCCCTTACGGAAACTTTATGAAAATAATAACTGTTTGCGTGCCTTTTTGCATGCTGTTGGGCTATAAGTTTGTTATCAATTTTTAAACGAGACACCGTGGATAATCGGGTGGCCGCTGGCTGTTGATAGTCCACACAAGCACTTGGAGTTTCTCAGCGCAGGAACACGTCTGAACGCTATGATAGTTCAGCCGAAAGTGAGTCCATTTCTATAGCTGTTAACGTCTTTATAGTTTTTTTTTCTTTTATTGGCTAAACTTCTATACTGTTCACGATAGTATTGCATATTTGTTTTTTTGTTTTCTTTTGAAATATTTTTGTCTCATAAAATGCTATTTAGCGTAGCAATAGTTTTTCTGTTCTGTATGTTACGTCCTCGAATCGTCTCATCCAATGTGCCGTTCTGTGATATTTTTATTCCCAAATATTTATATTTATTACATTGTTTTATTTGTTGCCCGTTATTCATTATCAGGGCCTGTTGTTCTGCAATGCCCGTGTATTCAGTCTTACTCAAATTTACCTTTAGTCCCCACTTTGGATATTCCCCTGTTGAGTTCTTGTATAAAGGCAATTTTCTTTTCAATAACTTGGGTGATAGAAAATCTGTAATCAATAGTCGATTTATCTGATCAAAATCCGGCTTGTTCTTCAGCTTCCATTTGTTGGTACTCATTTTCTATTTTTTATTATCTTTCCGTATAGTCTGTTGATTGTGGTTGTTATTGCTATTTCCTGATCATTTTTACGTCTACTCCTGTCACCTTGTTTAAGTATAGATGGTAAATTGGTAGATTTCATTTAACCTGTGTATCTTGCTCGTTTATATACTGTTGAAAAAGCTTTTGTAAATTTTTAGATAGCTTGCTGCTTCCATATTTTATTAGTTTTACATATATATCATCAGAACCCAGTGCTTTGCCATTTTTAAACTTCTCTTAATATTAATCTTATAAGCGATCCTGTGATTCTTATGTTACGTAGCTGATTATCGTTTTCAAATTCTCTACGTTCTTCAGTTAACAGTTGTTGGAAGTATGGTTCCCACTTCTCAAGTGTTATTAGTGATACAATATTTTTTCTGTTCTCATGTTTTTAAGTACTCTCTAGCTTTCTGCACTCATTTGTCTTCCTAAATATGTATTAATTCTCAAACAATTTATTTCGTAAGTTTTTTTTTGGCTAATCTTCTGGGTACTTTTGCTTGGGCTTCCTTATACATTAGGTTATGTTCTTTTGGTAGTAAGATATTTTTGATATCTCATGTTCTATATCTTTGTCCCACTAATATAGTTTACTTTGATTTTGTTCCTTTGTAACTACGTACAGCTTTAAAAGCTGCATCATAGATACATCCTGTTATTAATTTCTATTTGATCATATATTTTATTAATTTCGTTAATCTGTATGCAAACGTATAGTCCTCGTTGTCTTATTATTCTTCTTCTCTTTTATGTTTCGATTAGTATGAACATATTCGCGTTTATTATTTTTCATTGTCGTGTGCATTCTACATTACAATTTTATCAATCCTAATTTTAGCTTTATTCCCCGTCGATTATTTTGATGGGACTTTTAGCAGTATACATTTCTTTTTTCTAGGTTGGAGTTCTTGTTGAATAATACAACCCCCAGCTTGGAAGGCAGGTCCAATTCTTTCTTACCGACACTATCAAACTGCAGTGTTAGTGCACCCTTTCCAATTTTCACGAGGTCGCGCCCGATAATGATTTGCAAATCCCCATACAATATTAGTTGATGTCATATCGGACTTTAGACTATTAAGAAATAATTATTCGTAAAATATAGATGTTATGGATAACAAGTAATTTAACGATATGATGTTGGCTGATTAATAGTTATTAACAATGCAATATTGGGTTACAAAGGTTGTGAACATATACTGGTATAAATAAATAAACGCATGGAGTGCAAATATCAAAGAAGTTTGTCTTTTCCTTCTTTTCTCTTCAACTGTTAGTCTTACTGCTTATTACATTCTTTAGTCTTGATTTTTCCATTTCATGTACAGTCGCTTTAATATTTTCTTTTAATTCTACATAACCATATTTTTGGTGTATTTATTGCACAAAAATTCTTTTTAATATGTACTTGTGGTTGCTTCTATATTATTTAATTGAATTATTTATGATGTTCATTTCTAATTTTAACCTTATATATGTTTTTTTCTGTTCGTTTGTGTGCAGTCTGTTGCAGTTTTGTTTGTATGCATTGTTATATACTCTTGTGGTCGTTTAATTTTTATTACTATGTAGCATGATACTTTCATTAGTATTATAAAATGTAATTGTGCTGTTCCTACTGCCTTTTTCAGCTCTACTTATGTGTATTGTATATTATTATTGATATGATGCACTATTATGCAGTCGTTAATTGCAATCTTTGATCTGATATGTTTGTATGTGTGGATATTATTATGTGGTAATGTCCTACTACTATGTCTAATTGATAAGCAGTTTTTTGGAATAATCATTGGCTTAAATTTAAAGTTTGTGTTATTTATTCATTGCGATGACATTAAAAGTAGCAAAGTATTACAGTCATATTATATATTATAATGCGTGATCTTTTCTAAAAATATCGAATCACATAATACAAAAATTGTAGTTATAATAATGAAAATATCTACATATTTATCAAAATCAATACAAGATGCAAGAAACATAGTACTTAGTTTACTTAGTTAGATTAAAATATTTTGCAACGTCTTGTGTTGAAATTGCAAATAATTACAAATCATTAACAATTGTTTCTTCTGCTTGCAAAACAATTTTGTTTTCTACCAAAGTATTTTAGTTTTTGGCTAATTTTGTAATTTAATTTTTGTGTTCTTCTTTCTTTGCCTGTCTTGTTTTGTAACAATTTCAGGTATGTCTTTAATTTTTTTGTCATTTCTTTAATTTTGTCCAATACTAATATGCGTCAGTGTTATTTTCAACATTTTTATTGTTTTCACTCGCTTTCTAATATATCTTGTGCATGTTATTGTATTAGAATACGCTTTTAATCTCCGGGGCGTATAAGATTCTAATACAATTGTGTTGCAGCAAAAAAACTTCTTTGTATACTTTGCGATTTTTACTATTTTTGAATTATCTTTCAATTTTAATTTTAATAATAATAGCTAATAATTCTGGCAATTAACACCATCCTTTCGATAACTTCGCATCGAAGTATTGCTTAATTCAATGACTATACATAAATCTGACAAAAAAGAAAGAAGAAAGTCTAGAAGTATGGGAGTGCAAATTATTAATAACTGACCAATCCGGACAAAAGAAAAATTAATATAACCCGGAATAGACCGCAAAAATTAGAGGATTTTAAGCAAGACGATATTATAAAAATATTAAAATACAGACAATTAAATTGCTCGGATATATGATGATCATGGAAGAAAAGAAAATGGAGGAAGAGATAACAAAACCGACAGAAACAAGAAAAAAGGAAGGCCAAAAGTTAGAAGCTACAGAAAGTATAGAAAATTTTTAGTTTATTTCAAAATCACCTAACCTTAAATTAAAAGCTGCTAACAGTTTATACATTGCATTTAAAAACACGTTTTTAGATCTGGAAAAAATAATACCGTCTGTTTTTCGTATGACAGATTTTGTGTTAAAAACATTCAAATATCTACAATAATTTGAGAAATATAGGCTATCACGGTTCAGTTGCTAAAGCAGACAAGCTAATATTGGTCAATGATGATGAATTTGGTGTATATGTGCTAATTTTTACAAGTGAATAGAAATAAGACAAATTCAAATAAAACATTGAAAACAATGAGAAAATCTTATTTATGAATTGTGTCAGAACAATCCATATATAATTACATAAACACAATTAATCAGTAGTAAGTAAATCTAAATCATGTTTTAAAATTAATTAATAAGATTTTTCCTCGTTGTCACTAAAGTACTCCGTAAAATCATTTCCAGTAGACCTAACATGCTGCTATACAGACCCACGTTTTAAAATACCATATACTGTGAATGAAAGATACCAAATATTTTTATGATTCACTTAATGTCAAATTATGACTTTAATCATGGTTTTTATGTTATTATTCTTATTTTTTTATTTGTCATTTTTTTCTCCTACAGATAGCTGCAATTTACCCGGAGGGCAATAAGTGTTTTATGTGACTAAAAAGATAACACGTAGAGTATCACTACAATAAGTAATTTCCTTTAAAAATTATTCTAAATCTTAAATTTATAGCTTTTTGTCGGTGTAATTTTAAGTCCAAAGTTTTGTAGTCAAATCTGAACGTAGCAAACGTTTTAGCCTACACACTTAAACTAATGTCGCGCAAATTTGACCGATTGGGTAGAACGTTGGGTGTGCATTGACACTCTCTTATGATACTTGACACTAAAACGATGTGTGGCTTTCATGGTGGATTCCAAAGGGATATCATGATGAATGACCTGTTTGGGTGCGTCTGTTATGGCACGTAACATTTTGTTTTGCAACCTTTAAAGGATGACAACATTGGAGTTACTGGTAGTACCTCATAGTTGGATACCGTAGGTCCATACGGGTTTCAGAGTAGCTTGGTACATAACAATAATAAAAGTAAACATAATGCTAATTTAATTTTTTATAATATACAAAACATTATTAATGTCCCTTCATTTATAAGAAATTTGTAGTGAAAAACGTGCTCATAAAAGTCATTCTAAACGTTTGTAGCGCTGAGAAGGTATAAATAAAAACGGCGCTTATTTTAATAATTTCCTCCTTTTTTAATACTTTTGGCCAAAAAGCTTATAAGGAATATACAACTATAAACAACAAGAGAGATTATAAAAACTTGAAAGGTTGCAAAAGATAATTTTAAAGTTCTTTGTAAATAAGGTAACTTTCGGGCACTCTCGGTATAAGCGCTTCGTAACAAGTTATTTTATTTATTGGTAGCAGTAACAATCTCTTTAAAATTTGTTAGTAAATATTGCAATTTAGGAGAATCATAATAACATTTATCTTAGCAAAAGGTTTAGTGGCATAATTTATTACAATTTGTCGTTCGATGTGGAATAGCTACCAACTAAAATAATCTTTAAAGGACAATACACCGTATCTAATTTTTAATGTAGGTTGCAAAAGTAATTACTTTAGATAAAGAATTACGTCAAATTATTGTCAAATCCTGTAGTTGCTGAAATTAAAATTAAACTTTCGTAGCCCTACAAGCTTTACAATGAGAAACAGGCAGTGTCTTCAGAATAACAACTCAGAATAAAATTATATATTCAGGTAAATCCGGAATTTTCTTAGGTTGTATTTTGGGGAAAAAATGATAAATTCGTGCACGAATTAAAAGAGAAGATCAATGAGAATCCTGGTGAAAGAAGTGGGGGTGATCAGTCTAGCATTGCATCAGGACGTGTACTACAAGGCTGTCGTCCTGAAAAACCGACAACTGTTGACTGAGAAAAACAAGACGTACAAGAAGTTAAAAGGCTTCTGAGATTCTTTTCGGACGAAAAGAATTTCATCCAAGACAGGAAGTTGAATCGCCAAAATAACTATTGTGATGACTACTACTGTGATGGAGCTAGAACTTGCGAGGCAATGTTGTAGTGCTACCCCCCTCCCTTCGTTGAAGAAGACCTGCAACTGACTACCAATAGCTGTGTCAACGTGTTGAAGATAGTGGTTAAGCCTTAGATAGAGAAGGTGGCCACTGGGTGAGAGTACGTATTTCAACAAGACTTCGATTCAGCCCCTAAGATAAGAGAGACCCAGGCATGGCTATACAATAATTTCTACTACCACTAATCCTTCGACTTATAACCACTTTTTAGCCCCGACTACAATCTTTTTGACTACTAGGTCTGGGACGTGGTTAAAGCGAAGGTTGATGAAAGGCATTACAACACCAAAGACGGTTTAAAGGTCTCTATTATGGAAGTAATGATACTTATGAACAAGGAACAAGTTTTGTTGACTTGCATCAGATTTAGATGCCGGTTGGAGAACGTCAAGGTCGCTATTGTACTGAGTGATTATGTTAAGTTTCATGTAAATAAATTTAACTTATCTTGTATGTTAATGTTATTTTCATATTTACCTCGACCACCTTGTATATAGTGTTTGCATAATATTAAAAACAGTAGAAGTTAATTTGCTTTGAAATAAAATATTAACAAGAAAAACTACTTTTAATAATGAGGTGTAACCTGAAAAAAATAGTAAAAGCAGTTACATAAATATTTAGTTAGTTATTAAAAATCAGCACATACAGATGCACAAAAAACCGACAAAATAAGTACACTTTTATTATAGAAAATTACTTTTTAAACAAAAAACAACATTAGCAAGAGGATTAATAAGAATATTCTAATCAAATGCTACTATGTAGTTGTAATAAATTAACACCTGCAAGAAATAAGGCTGAGCTGACAGCAGAATAGGCTTTATTTCAGTAATATTGTCAATAAAAATAAAATAGCAAAATATTATGTAATCACCTAATCAGTAGAAGATATTGATCTTAATAAGATATTTAGGCTATTTTTGAAATATTAGCTGCAAAAAATAGTCCGATAAGAGCACTCTAGCTAAGAGGGTACTATCGAAATACATAATTTGTAAAAAATAGTGCTTGCAGGTTAAATATAGACAAACAAATATAAAATAATTCAATGTAATCAATTGTTGGAGGACCTTAACGTAAGGAAAATTGCTTTCTTAGTGTCTAAATAGCATAATTATATCTTTTACGATAGTTAATTCTTCGACTCCTTGATGAACTATTGTAAATATTTCTTTATTATACACCTACCAGATATTGTACAGTTTGTTTAATCTTTACATATATAGATAATCTTACTTCCGTAATAAAATCCATTTTAGCAACATTTTTATTGTTGTAAATGACTACGGGTTCACCATTGCAACGCAAACATCGAATTGCAAGACTGACTTTTGCCCGAAGTCATCTGACATAAAATAATGAGGACTGGAGCAGGGCACTGTTT
This sequence comes from Sinelater perroti, assembly GCA_036346155.1. Lineage (NCBI taxonomy): Eukaryota > Metazoa > Arthropoda > Insecta > Coleoptera > Elateridae > Sinelater > Sinelater perroti. The sequence goes on along the minus strand of JARFIY010000167.1, from coordinate 1,536,701 downwards.
TCAGGTAAGTCGCGTTTTTGTCTTGATCAGACAGACGTCGGCGAATATGAAGAAGACCCAGAGAAGACACGCTACGGTTTGTATTAACAAGCGACTTCCATTTGGGGGTTAGTCGGTTATGGGTTGGGCGGGAATCTCTTTACAAGCACGCACATAGTTGGTTTTCGTACAAGACGGCTCCTTGACAACTCACAGGTACATTACGGAGGTTCTACAAGATCATGTTATGTCTTTGATGATCACTAGCAAGATCACTCACGTAACAAGAGTTGTCAGAGTATCTTGCTGATGCGGGAATTAGGCGGTTTGGGCGGTGAGCCCTCAGTCTAGACATAAATCTCATGGAACATGTCTGGAATGAGCTGGAACGACGTATCTGAAAGCATGTACCACCAACAAGAACTGCTCAAGAGCTGAAAGAGTTGCTATTGTAGGGGTGGAATAACATCGACCAGAATCTGATCCTCAACTTAATTGAATGTACTCCTCACCGACTTTAAGCACGTTATTAGTGATAAGTTTTTTCATTGTTTTACTTCATATTAGTCTTAATAACAAGTCGAGCTTCGTTTAAATTGCTTTTTCAAATTAAATCATAAAACCAAAAAATATGCTTTCTGATTCGGTTATAAATATTAAATTTTAATGTTTATTTGCATTTACAATTTTTAATACATACAATAAGTAAATCCAGGGTCAGAAAATTAATTATAACAGGGCGTGATTAAAGATATGGGAGAGGTATTCCAACAATTATCTCTTTCTTGTGACTTGGCGAGACACCAAGGTTTTAAGTTACAATCGAAATAGAGACACTAAAATATTTTAGGTAAATCTGGTGGTTTCAATCGTTTTAGTCTATGAGTTTGCTTACTAGTATCAAGGAGGTTGACTGGATAGTTTGTTTAAGTATTTGGTACTGCACTTACTTATTAAGTGGCTTCGCCACTTCGCTATGCGTTACAAGCTTTGCAGGTTTATTTAATGGCGCACTGAGTTTACTTTTAGATCACTTAGATTCTATAGATTTTAACGATGAGGTGGCGGCAGTGTTCCAGACCTGAAGACCGTAAGACCGTATTGGTTTGAACGCAACTTTGTTAACTAGCACTTTGTAATCGATAGTTTGGACTGACGACCTCAGCCAATAATGCTTACAGAATTTAAGCCTCAACTATCCATCCATCTATCCAATAGCGCTACAGCCCGATTTGGGCCTTGGCCTCCTTTAGGTATCTTCCCCATCCGTCTCTGTCCTTCCATCCTTGATAGCAGTACTATTTGTGGTACTCTTTCCTCATTCATCCTCACGACGTGTCCTGCCCACTTTAGTCTCTGTATCTTTACGAAATCGGATATGGGTAATTCTCTGTACTCTTGGTATATTTCATGGTTGTATCTGCACCTCCAGTTTCCGTTATCTTCTTTTGGCCCGAAAATTCTTCTTAGTATATTTCTTTCGAATGCATCGATGTAGTTTGCCATTTTTTGTGTCATTACCCATACTTCACATCCGTAAGTTATTACTGTTCTTATTATGCTTTTGTAAATTTGACTTTATTGTTTGGTGACATCGTGGATTTAAATATGTTTAGCATGGCATAGTATGCTTTGTTCGCTTGACCGACCCTTCTAATTTCCGTTTCTTCATTTCCATCTTTTGCTATGTTTACTCCTAGGTATATAAAGTCTTGGACCCTTTCAATATTGTCATCACCTATTGTAACATTTTGCAGTATTCTTCTTGAGCGTGTTTGTGTTAGAGTTTTAGTTTTGTCTACATTTACTCTTAGCCCCACTTCCGTTGCTTGTTTTTCTAGGTCTATGTAAATTTCTTTTGTTGCCATCATTGATCTCCCCATTATGTTGATATCATCAACTATTTCCATTTATTCCACATGTGATTCCTCTACGTCAACCCTTTATCGAGGTATAATTCTAGGTATTTCACTTAAACCTATCCAAGTGGATCATTATAAACAGTAACTGGGGTGAGGGGGTAATAGTCTCTCAGCATTTTGCAAAGGTAATATGCACAAATTTCGCGTCGTTGATTTTAACTCCATTTTTACCCCATTTTTCTATTTCGTTGAGGAGCATGGCTGCGATTGCTACTTTATTATGTTTTACTAAGACTGCTTTGTTGTCCACAAAAGTAGCGGTAGTAGAATGGTTATTCCTCAGAAAACTGGCTGTGTACCGCAGGTAAAGCATTGAGCTTGATAGACTTCCTTGTAGAATACCAGATTTAATCGGATACAGGTTTGTAATTCCTTGACCATGTCTGACTTGGAAAAACCTTTCAAGATAGAAAGGATTTGAGAATAACAAGTGTGGGAAGTGAACTTAAATAAGAGCCCATCGTGCTATACTCCATGGAAGGCCTGGTTGTCGTCTAAGAACCCAGCAGTGCGATATTGCTTATCTTCAAATGCTTGGTTGATGACATCGACAATCCTGTAAACTTCTTCTACCGTTGAGTGTCCCTTACAGAAGAAAAATTGATGATCCGAAATAACTCCCATTTCGTCGATCATTGGCTCTAGTCTCCTAGCAAGTAGTTTCTCGAATCTTCCTCCTCAGTCTTAATTCCCAGTAGGAACTGTAGTAGCCACTGCGGCATTTTGAATTGCTTTTTTCCACTTTGCTCGGTCTTGTGCTTCGATTGTGCAGCTTTGTGATTTGATCCATCCATCTGGTAGGTAATCGACCTCTAGATCTTTTTCTTCTACCTTCTGTATTACTAATTTTTCTATGTTGTCAGCTTCTTTCCTCATAATATATCCAAAGTATCTTAGTGTCTTGAGTTGTATTTCGCTTGACAGTCGTCTCATAATGTTAAGTTCGCAGAGTATCGATATATTTGTTCGATGTTCTGTCCGTGAGATGTTCAGCATTCTTCGACAACAGGACATTTCTGAGGCATCAATTTTCTTCCTCTCTTTCTGTCTGAGAGTCCAGGATTCGCTGCCGTATGTTACTATAGGGAAGATTAAACATTGTTTCAATATGCATTTTATTTTCTTCGATATGTTGCTGTCTTTCCATATTCTTATTAATTTTTTCATAGCCGTTCTAATCATGTCACATCTCTTTCTTATTTCTTTTTCTGTTGGGCCGTCATTTGTTATTAGTGATCCCAGGTATGTGTATTGTTGTACTGCTTGGTAATTGTTTGTTTGTTGTATGTCGGGGTTGTTATGTGGTTTGTCTATAATCAAGATCTTTGTTTTAGATATGTTTAGTTCCAGTCCTAATTTAGAGCTTTCTCTTTCTACCCGTTCTATGATGTCTTGTAGTTCTTCTTCGTTGCTTACCAGCAGAGCCGTATCTTAAGTTGTCTACTTTTTGTCCGTTGATTGAGAAACCACCTTCAAAGTTTTCTGTGGCTCTTCCCATTAAAATTCTCCATATACGTTAAAAAGCTGCGGCAGTAGGATGCAGCCTTGCCTCACCCCACATTGTGGATGAAATTCGTCGGATAGCATTTCGTTCACTTTGACTCTGCCTGTGCTATTTTTATATAAGCTGTTTCTGAGAGATATTATATGTTGAAGTACTCTCATTTTGTCTAATACTTCCTATAGTTTGTGCCATTTAACTTTATCCAATGCTTTACGATAGTCAATGAAGCAGATGTATAGGGGATGTTGAATTTCCTGGCTTTTTTATTAGTTGTCTCAGTTTCATTATATGATCTCTAGTGCCTCTTCCTGTCATGAAATTTAAATAGGTTTTTAAGTCTTTCGTTAATTATGTGAAGAAGTATCTTGCTGGTGTGTGATTAATGCGATTATTCGGTAGTTTTCAGTCTATTCCTTAGGCCATTGTTGAGTGTACCATAAGGTGTATAGCTCTTCAATTCCCCCATTTGGTCCGCTGCTTTGATTATCTCAGCTGTTATTGCATCCAGGCCAGTAGCTTTCCTTGGTTTCAGTTTGTTTATAGCAGATGCTATTTCGCTTCTTAATATATCGGGTTCTTCATTGTGGTTGTCCATTGTGTATGTGATTTCTTGTTGGCTTAGATTTTCAGAGCATAATTGTTCGCAGTATTGTTTCCATGTTTCTGTTATGCCGTGTATGTCTGTTATTGATCGGCCAGGTTTTGGGTTTGAAATCATGCGTTAAAAACTTTATTTTTCTTGGAGGTCTGCAGGTTGTTATGTGATTGCATGGTTTTTGATTTCTTTACATACCTTATAGTAGTAGTTTTTTTTGTCTTGATTGCATGCTTTTTTTATTTTGCGGTTTAGTCTTTGCCAGTTGTTCTTGTCTTCGTCTTTATGTAACCGGTTTTAGCTGTTTCTTTACGTTCTTTTATTAGTTTGGCGTGTTGTCGGATATCAAGTTTTTCGATTAGGTTGTGCTTTGGTCATGTTCATATTGGCTGGTTCCAACAGTCTGTTCTTCATATCGTGCCATATTTTTTCGGTGGAAGAGTTGGTATTATGTTTTGGCTCACTCTGTTTTAATTGATTGACAAATTGCTCTTTGTTTTCTATCCTTAAAACTTTCTTATGTTGCTGTTCAGTAACATTTCTAAGTTCAATGCGTATTGCTGCTACTAGTAGTTGGTGGTCTGTGCCGCATATTACACTCGGATATGTTTTTGCGTTGATGCAGGAGGACCTCCATCGAGTTTTTCTTAAGAGATAGTCAATTTGGTTTCTCCTGGCTCTCCTGGGCTCTTAATGTGTACAATCTTCTGATGTAATAATTAAATACAGTGTTCGTAATAGTATAACCGTTTCCGGTTGCGAATTCTAGGAAGCGTTCTCTTCTGCGGTTCCTCTGTCTGGTGCCTAAAACTTATCGGCCTGTAAGAGGAATTACCATTTTTTGATTGACCGGGTTTAAGTATTAAAATCACCTGCGCAACTTTCCATTGAGTCGGTACGTAACCCAACTTTAGAATTGTATTGTAGATCATTGTTAACATGACAAGAGCTTTACGGGAAAGTTTTTTTATAAGATGTCCGGTTATAAGGTCGAAACCTGTCGATTTTTTTGGGGTTTAAGTTCTGCTTAATTAATTTTTTTATTTCAGTGATTGTATATAAGTCAGGTAGGGGTGACATTTGGTATGGTGCATCGAGGATTGTCTTTATCTGCTTGCTCTTCGGGAGACAAGGTTGATGGTAGAGGTTTGAAAATTGATTGGAAGTACAAAAATATTAAATTTACTCTACGAAATACAGTACAATAATTTACAATTTACAAATATAAACTGAAAATTCTAAAAATAGAAACAGAACTAAAATTAATCTAAAAGGAATCTTTAAAAAACATATGCCGAAATTCTTTTCAGGATCTTTGTGCTTCCACTAAAAAAACTGCAATGTCCGAGCCAAAATTACGATGCTCTATAAACGCTTTCTTGGTATCGATTTTTCGGCAGCGTCGATAGTTGTTCCTTAACACCTCACGCAAAGCATATCAGGGCGCGATTTTTCGCATCCCAGCATAGCGGAACCGTTGCCAAACGGAAGAATGCGGCACGGCGCTGCAGTTTTCCGTTCCCAGGCCGCGGATCGACGAAACACTCGGCCGGTCCGCATGATAAAAATCGCCCGCCTGTCTGATTAGCTGCAGCGAATGGGATCTTTAATTAAATAGTGCATTACGTGGAGCGCTCCGGTGCCCGGCCGACTGCTTTGCGTTTCGAGAATTGCTGTTTTAGCACGTATTGATTGAAAGAAGCGCTCGCTCCTCTATTTTTGCATTCGAGCGGAATCGGTGCAGTCTAATAAATCAGACCGAGGAAGGTCCGTCTTCGCCCGAACTGCTGCATGTTTATTAATTGCATTCACGCGAGCCGGCGCTCGCGATCCGAGCGGAGGTCGGCCGCCGGCAATCCGGGCCGGAAAAATCAGCGGACTGCTAACGGTATAGCCACAAAACATGAAAGAGCCAGCCCATCAGGCTTATTACTCTTTACACGACGACACAATCGTATCAAATGCCATCGAACAGCCTTTATCGCGCGCATCTTCACTGTTCCAAGTTGTTGCCAAATACACTGAGAGGCCACAAGATAAAAATCTCTTTTTTTGATTCGTTTTGAGATACGGCCGCAGCTCTTAAAAATAGTTTTGCTACATTACTTTTTAATTAGAAAGATATGTGTTGTCGTCTACAGAGTGAGTCGAATAAAACTCTGCAAGTGTTAAGTAATAAGTGCTGTGATCATTGAAAAATAAATAAAAATTGTAATCGACAATTTTAAAGAACTAAAGGGGTCTCCAATAAGAACCGTTCTTAAAATGTTATAATTGCCACTAGATGTCATTTCTGTTTAGTACACTCTGACAATTCATCATGGTTAAATGCACGCTTCAAGAACGTTTGTCCAAAATTTTTATAAAAATAGACGTTCTTTTTTGAACACTCAACGTGGTCTTTGCGAAACCTATGGTCCACATAATATTCTTCTATTTACGATGCGAAAATACCAGCAAGACGTTAAAATGCAAGAAATCCTTGCAGAGGCTCTAAATTTCTCGATTTCTCGTTGTGCTCAAGAATTAGGAAGAAGAACAACTTGGCGTATTTTTCAAAACGATTTGGGTTTACACCCATATAAGATTGTGTTGATCGAAGAATTGACGCCACTGGAATCGTAAGCTCCATGACCTTGCTGTTTGGGCTTTAGATCAACTTGAAAGGGAACATAAGTTTGGGCAAAAAACTATCTTCTCAAATAAAGCTCATTTCTGATTAAGCGGATATGTTAACAAACAAAATTGTCGATATTGGTGTGAAAACAATCCACAAGAAATTCACGAAAAGCCCTTGCATTCGCAAAAGGCCACTTGTGTGGTTTATGATATGGTGGTATCATCCGGCCATTATTTTTCTAAATCGAGGTAAGAGATGCAGTTACAGTGACTGGTGATCTTGAAGGCGTTCGAAATGCTTGGTAATTCTCTTTTGAGATTCTTCTTCTGTTTTTGGCATATGGAGGTCTATATGTAGGATACGATTTCAAACATACCATGCAGTATTTGTAAGAATTTGAAGCGTTTAATAATGTTACTATTTGAGGTACTAAAGCTTCCCCAAAATTTAATGCCATGCGTCCATATTGGCTTTATAATTGCTTTCTAGAGCAGTAGCTTGTTTTCAAGCGAGAGACATAAGCGTTTACTTAAGAACCAATACATTTTTTGACCTTCAGATTAATTTCTTTCCTATTTTTGATGTGTACTTTCCATGTCAGTCTGCTATCTATATGTATTTCAAGTATTTTTCTGCCTGAGTTTGAAGAATTTGTATGTAATTTAATGTAACAGGACATTCAGATCGTTTAAGTGTATATGTTACATAGGAACTTTTTGCTTCGTTGACTTTTGTTCTTCATCTCTGTAGCCATATTTTAATGATATTCAGACGTTCTTGTAGGTACTTGGAGGCACGCAGTGGATCAGGATATGTCACCATTATTACAGTATCATCTACACACGTGCCAATATAAATTTGTAGAGTAGTTGGTATATCTGCGGTGTATAAAAGGTACAATAGGGGGCCAATAGATGGCTGAATATGCCTGTCCATATTTAATTTGAAAGTGCTTCTCGGACAGGTACGATTTTAGTAATAAGTAGTACTTACTCGGCTATAGTAGTTTGAGCTTGTATAGTAGGCATTGGTGCCAGACTTTATCAAATACACGTTGTATATCCAGGAACACTATTGGGCAATATTTTTCGAGCCAAGTGCTTAATTTATTACGGTGATCACTCTATAGGATTGTTGTATTGTAGAATGGTATCTACGGAAACCGACTTGGTAGTTGGAGAAGATGTTTTGCGGATTTTTTATTGGTAATTTTTTCAGGAGTTTAGATATTTGAAACAGTCGATATAAAGCAGGTTCATATAGGGGATTGCGCGGTTGTGAAACTACAATTATTTAAGAAAATTTGAGTTGTAGAGGCCAGTAGGTCAATCGGAGTACTGTGCTAAATAAGAGTTTTAGAAACAGGATTTCTGTTTTGGGGAGTTCGAAGAGCACTTAACCATTAATCAGATCATATCTAGGAAAATTCTTTTTGCTCAGTTTTTAATTTTATTCCTGATTTCAAATGTGTTGATGTTTTTTATCAGCGATGACATCTGTAGAGCAGTTTCTAAGAAGTTTTCAATATCAATATCCAGAACATTTGAATGGCAGATAAATACTGTTGTAAGATGTCGGGCTACTAGTTCTACTTTTGGATTTTCTGATCTAGCCCATTCAGTTGATGATTTCTTTATAGGTGAATTAATTGTTTGGGGTTGGTTGGCTTTTTTATTTACTTTCTAAATAGTGTGATTTTGCCTGGATAAGCTACTTAGGTAGTTTTGATATGTTTTTTGTTTGATCTTTGCAAGTTGTTTGCTAGTCTATTACATGTGTTTTTATCTATTGAATTACAAGTTCAATGCTGTCTCTGACTAAGTTTAATACCTCAACAAGAATATTTTTGTTTGTAATACATTAGTGTAGACGTCTATGCTGCATTTTGTTGCTGTTTCTATCTCGGAGGGCGATTTTTAATAATAATCTTTTGAAATGTGTCTTAATTAGTTTTGTTATTAAACAATGAAAGTTTGGGAGTTTTTTTTAATAATAGTTGTAATGATTATAACTATAACTGGCGTGTGATCTAAAGATAAATTAAAATTGCTTTCAAGATCTACATAATTCATCGATATATCCTTTCTTACAAAACAGTTCAGCAAATCTGGGATTATGTTAGGATCGCTGGGTCAGTAAATAGGTTCACGGGTTGATAAATATTGATAGTTTGCTTCATGCACGAGGAGCGTATAGTGCTCGACCTTTAGGCGTGATTAATCTACTGCTCCAGTGCGTATGTTTGCTATTTAAATCACCTTCACATGTAAACAGATTGTCTAGTGTCTCAGAAAATACCGATTTTGTGAAATTATGTCTAAGTGAGCAGTACACGGAAGATCCAGTTATTAGAGTTGTGTACTTGTATTGTTGCTTGTAAAAATGTTCTTTATACTTTGAAAGTTTGTAATGATAAATAGAGCTTCTGATAATTATTGCCGTACCCTCCGTGAGCTGTACTATCTATGTGTGGTAAATAAAATAATTTAGAATATTTATGTGTGTTTGATTTGTAAAGTGTGTTTCTGCTACTAATAGGATGTTTATATTATTTAATTTTAAAAATAGTTCGACTTCAAGTGTTTTTGATTGGATCCCATTTACATTCCATAATGCCACATGCAAGGAATTAGCCAATGTTTACTAGTTTATGTATGAGTGTGTATAGCATTTGTAGGATCATGTTTTGTTGAATAAATTAAGCAAAGATGCTCTTGAACTCGTTTGGAAACTATTAAGGGTTATGTTACCAGGGTGCTGTATATTTACATGATCTTGTCTGAATTACTTGGTTATAAAGTCGAATAGTTGTGAAATTTTGTTGTACCTTGTCTCATTTTACTTTGTAGTGTGCACCCACGATAATTAGCAGGATAGTTTCCATTACATAGAGCACACGTACCAAGAGTAACTTTAGTTTTTTGCATGTTTTATGTCATGCAATCCCAATGATACACCTATAACGAAGATTACAATATGTTTTGATGTGGTTATATTGTTGGCACTTTATACATTGCACAATAGAGAAAGTTTTCTCGGAGGCTCTATTTTTATTATTTTATTGTTTATAGCTTTTAGGTTAAAGATAAGTCTTTATTGTTCTCATTCGGCTCAAGGTCCATGAAGAACAGTGGAAATTATAATTATTTATATTAAATTTGACATTCGTTATATTTTGACTTTTAATCCAGCTTCTTTCATATCCTCGGTTGGTGTTGTTAGATGTTACGAATGACTATTCTGTAAGATTTCTGTTCTTTAATTTGGTATGCGTGATGGACGATATTGAAGTCTTTTATGTAAGTTATCAGTTTTCTATAGCTTTCAGGTGTAGTAGCATTAATTTTAACTACGTTGTTTGCCATAGTTTTGGTGTGGTGTTGTTCTAGTTCTGTAACGTTTTGCAGAGCTTTTATCATTTTTGTATAATTCATCACCCCGTGAACGAATACTGGGGGAGGCTTAGGGAGTTGAGTTGGTTGTGTTAAGTTATTGGATGAGTTAGTCCTATTCTCTGCTAAGATTACGCATCTGCTTTATTGTGGGGTTTGTATTTTAGATTTATTTGTTGTTTGCAGTTTTTTTCTTTTCCCTTTATTCCCTGGTATTTGTTGACATTTATTGTGCTGTGCTGTAGTACCATTGGAGTTATTTACCTCTTAACTAGATTCGTAGCTAGGTATTAAACTTCTGTCCATATTATAATTGGTTTGTAAAGGTAACTGTTGGTATAATGGTTAGTTTTGTGTATAGACATGAGTACATACGAATACCATTGTTATTTGTGGGGAGTGTTGCATAGTTGGTAATTTTGTTCCTAAATTTGACCAGTTACCGATACTTGATAACCAAATGTTGAATGTATGTTAAGGTGATATTTGTATGTATTTGAGCGTTGGAAAAACTAAACGTAAATGCTATCTCAGTTTGATGCAGCCAGCGATCCGGAACCGAGGCACCTTCCCGTTGGAAACATAAATTACGATTTGCTGATATTCCGTATAATATACTCAACTAAAGAGTAATTATGCATACGATATTGAAATGACGATAAATATTTGGGTTCGTTGTACAAATTTTTAATCAAGCATTTGCACTTCACTTTCAAAGATAATAGAGCGTGGCAGACGTGTGTTTATTCTTCAAAAGTCAAATGTAAACTGTAGCCAAATTTAGATGAAATTGATTTGGAGGACGTGTGGTTTCAACAAGGCGGTGGCACATGTCAGGTTGATAATGTATTAGCGTATTGCAAGAAAAGCTTGATAAAAGGATAATTTCAAGAAATAAAACTGTTAGTAGGCACCCAAAAGTTGTAATTTAACTTCTTTAAATTACTCAAAATGCACCACGAACGCTTGACGCATTAAGATTAAACATCGAACGCTGTATTTGTGACATTAAACCCGAGTTATTGCACAGTCATCGAAAACTGGATTAATCGAATTTGCTCGTGTGCACGCAGTCGAGGTGGACACTTAAATGATATGTTATTCAAAACATAATGTAATAAACTATGCTTCAAAATAATATCAAAAGTTTTTATCTAAAATATTTTCTATTTTATTTCATTTTAAAATCACATCTTTCTTATATTAAAACCCTTTACAAATTAAAATATATGTAATTTGACCACTTCATAAATCAATTTATGGATAATTTAAATCAGGGTGGTCAATAATAGGTGTATTTACCTATTAAAAAATAATGACAGAAGGTAAATCAAACCTCACCTATCATATATAATAGATAACTAATTGAATTTTGTGACAAATCATTGATCACGTAACCATATAATTGTAAGCACAGAATCATTAATCTTCGAAGAAAAGCTGTTTATTGTACAGAAATTTTAGGAATTTGAAATAAGTTGTATTATAGTCCGACGGGTCTTAAGGAGTCTGCCTTAAGCAAAGAAAAGAAATTTGAAAGGATGATAAGCAGATAAAAGAATAAATTAAATTTCGACGTAAAACGAACAGTCTAAAAATTTAGATTTTTTATTTTGTTAATTTGGTTTTGTGGCAGATTCCGGTATTACAATAATTTTCAGTTCTACAAAAGAATTGCATCGTCTGAAATAGTACTCGAAGTTGTGATTGATAAATTTTATGTGAATAGCAGACCCAGAAGAGGCTGCAACATAGTAATATAGAAATTTCTTTTAATTTGTAGGTTTTGTTTTTAATTTTATTTAAATATCTGAGTGGTATGAGTGTAATGATAGATAAATATGTGTATTAAAATGTTTTAATATCAAATCACTGCTAATGCGTTAGACTTTTGGTTTAACATCCTGCTAATTATTTTTCTTGTTAATTCTTATGTTTTTTTTTATTTTAATTTTATTCACTTATAATTGTATATATATATATATATTTATTTATATCCGAGCTTTAAATAATGGTTGATAGTTGGTAAAATTTGTTAAGAGTTGAAAGAATAGAATTAAAAGAAATGGTAAGAACTACAGAAAAAAGATTAAAATTCTCTTTTAAGCACTACAAGTACTAGGTACTACGAAAGTGTCGCAATATAGAACTTGGTGTACTTGTGGTGGTTAGGGTCTACAAAGGTGACATTGAAATTTTTTCTTAGTGTTCTTAAAGAAGCAGTATTTTTTTTTATTTATCATTGGTGAATATTTACAATCTATTATTCAATATAATATTCAGTAAATAGTTTGTTTAATGACTGGTTGACATGTAAGAGAACACTCCAGTGAGTGCACTCTCCTAATTCTACTTAGGATAATAACTATTGTGATTGTAACTAGAGACTGTCCTGAAATCAAGTCTAGTTAAACCTGTTAGGTAGATCGAGTGAATCGTGCCTTTTAAGTCTTTTAACATATGGTCTGTCTAATAGATTTGCTGCGAGTTCGTTGGTGTGCGCACTAAGCTTATCATAATGTTTTACATTGTAAGCCACTATTTCTTGTTTTATTGTTGATATACGGATATCCTGTTGTATGACCCAGTTGGGTACATATCTCGGTGCAATGATGATGTTCCTGATGATCTTATTTTGAAATCTTTGGAGGATCTCAAGATTAGAGTTGCTAGCTGATCCCCACAACTGGATCCCATATGTCCACACCGGTTTTAAGATGGTTTTATATAACAGCAGTTTGTTATTTAAGGAGAGTTGGGAAGTGCGGCCGAGAAGCCAGTACATTCGTCGGTACTTTAGTCCTAGCTGTTTCCGTTTGTTCCAGATGTGGGTTCTCCAGGTTAACCGTCTGTCTAAATGCATGCCTAAATATTTAACATTATCTGCCTGAGGTAATTGTTTCGCATTGAGTGTAACAGGTGGGCAAATTTCCTTACGTAGGGTGAACGTTAAATGTGCGGATTTGTCTTCATTGACCTTGATTCTCCAAGTCTTCATCCAATTTTCTATTTTGTTTAAGTTGATTTGAAGGAGTTGTGATGCAGATCGTGGATCGTTGTGGGAGGCAAGCACGGAGGTGTCGTCTGCAAAGGTGGCTGTCATGGTTTGTCTGGTGGTTGGGATGTCTGATGTATATATTAGGTATAGCGTGGGACCTAGGACACTGCCTTGCGGGACACCTGAGCCGATCGGATGCAGAGCTGATAAATCTTCTTGGAGTTTGACTTGGAAAAATCGATTGCTTAGGTAAGATTTGAATATATTGAAGAAACTTAATGGTAGAGTTCTTTTTATTTTTTACATCAGACCAGTTAGCCAAACTTTGTCAAAAACCTGGCTAACATCGAGGAATGCAGCAGAGCGGTATTTTTTAAGTGCAAGTCATGATTTATTTTGTACACAACTCTGTGAACTTGCTCGACAGTATTCTGCTGATCTCTGAAACCAAATTGATGTTTTGGTAGTAGGTTTTTTCTTCAATAACTGGTTTTAATCTATGTAAGATGAGTTTCTCAAAGACTTTGGAAATTATAGGAGGAGACTGATGGGCCTGTAAGATGATATGTCGGCAGGATCTTTTCCTGGTTTTAAGATCATAATTATTTGAGCAGTTTTCCAGTAATCAGGGACGATTTCTAGCTTTAAAAGAGTATTAATTAGGAACATTATAGCTTTAAGACCTTTTTCAGATAGTTCTTTTAATATTTTGGCTGTTATGAGATCATAACCTGGGGACTTGTTTATTTTGAAGTTTTGTGATTACAGTTTTTATTTCACTCATTTTATTTTTTTTTTAGTTTTACTGAAGGCTGATTTGGTTTATTGACAAATTGTTAAATTTCTTCTTCTTCGTCATCAGAATTGGTTGAAGGATAAGGTTGAAAAACGTTTGTCAAGTGGTTTGCAAAAGTATTGACTTTTTCGACCGGGTTTCTTGCCCAATTACCGTTAGGCATACGAATTGGCGAAATAACTAGTTGAGGCCTTTTTAGCTTCATTGTGGCCTTCCACAGTGAGTAGTTAGTGTCAGCGGTAGGAGTTAGTTTTAAGAGATAGTCTTGGGTTCCTTGGTTTTTCAGTTTATGTAGTAGTGATTTTAGTTCTCGTCCTACTGTATTTAGCCTGGTTTTATCTCTGGGATGCCTAATATTTTGCCAGGTTCGTCTTAATTTTCTCTTCTCTGCAATTTTCTGTTTAACAAGTGTGGGAATAGATTCTTGAGTTGTCGGTTCTAGAGAGTAGGGTGTGGAGTCCCATGCTGACTGTTGTAATACAGTGTCAATGTGTTCTATGCTTTCACGTACATCTGCATTTATTTGCAATGGTATTTTTAAGTTTATTCTCTTATTAACCTGATCTCTGAAGTAATCCCAGTTTGTTTTCTTGCTGTGGAGTTTGAGAGGTTTTAGAGGTTTGACAATTTGGGTACAGTATGTAATGAGCACAGAATGGTCAGAAGACAGGTCTAAACACGATTCTGCTTTTAGATAATTATTTGCTATACCATTTGTGACGTAGAAGTCTAGTAAGTCAGGAATCTTATGCGGGTCTGATGTTGGTTCTCCGGTTGAGAGATGTTGTAAGTTATTTTCTCCCATAGCCTTGAGTAATTATCTGCCGCAGGTTAGTGTCACTCTAGATCCCCATTCCTAGTGCTTTGAGTTGAAGTCTCCTCCTACTATAAATCTAGGCCCAAGTGTGTTAAAGAAGGATTGAAATTGTTCGTTTTTAATAAAATGTTTGGATGGGCAGTAGACTGCTGAAATGATGACGTCTCTGTTGTTTAGTGCTACTGAAATGCTTGTGGCTTGAATATGTTCTTTTTGATATTTTGGTATTTCATGATGTTTTATGGTTGATTTAATTATGAGTGCAGTGCCCGCGTGTGCCGTTCCATCAGGATGATTTGTTGTGTAAACGTTATACTTAGGGATTTTAAAGTAGTTTAGGTTAGTGAAACGTGACTCTGATACTAACATGATATCAATGTTGTGTTGTTTTAAAAATGTTGCGACTTCTTGACAGTGCTGTGCCAAACCATTGGCGTTCCAGAGTGCAAGCTTAAGAAAGAGAGCCATTATGAGATTTTAGATATGAAGGTCATGAGTAAATTTAGCATGGTGTCTATCCTTTCCATGAGTTTCGCCATTAGTGCTTCAAAGTTGTTGGTTTGGTTACTGGTTCTGATTGTGTTGGAAGTTGTTGTTGGTTTGTTGATTTTGCTCTGATACTTTTTGGGAGTAGGAAATTCCAGGTTGAACCGTCTGTTTACTCCTAAGGGGTGGATACATTCGTTTTGGTACTTCTTTAGCAACTATAAACCCCCTGTAGTTTGCAGGATGGTTTCCTTAGCAGTTGACACGTTTCACATCGTTGCTTCTTTGTTTTTTTTTCGCAATTCTTTGTTAGGTGGTCCCCTGCACACTTAACACATCTCGCAGTTCTGTTGCAGAAGTTTCTTCTGTGGCCATATCTATGACATTTGAGACACTGAAGCACTTCTCTTTTAACATGTGGTGGTTCAAATTTTATTTTTAGGTTCATCAAATATTGTATATCGTAGACTTTTTTGTTATTTTCATATACATAGAACATGGATAACGGAGTTTTATGAACTCTATGTCTGGTGTTATGAATACTATTTACGGTATGTCCTTGTTTAGTAATTTCTTCTGTAAGACAGTTGATATCCACTGTTGGATGCATGCCACGTAAGACTACCCTAAATGTTCTGTCCTGTTTTTGTTGAAACGAGTGAAATTCAGTGTTCTTTCCTTCAAGATTTTGATAATGGGATCGTAGAGTTTGTCGCACGTTAGTTGTACTTTAGCTTGACTACTCCCCACAAGTTTAATAGTGTCTTTAGCATGTTCGTTAAGCATGTCTATGAGGGTTTCAAATTATTTACTAGATGTATAAAAATAGGGGGTGGTTTTACTGCTTCTGTTATTTCGTTATCGTTGCTTTTGTCTTCTGCAAATGGCTGGAATCTATTTGAGGTTCTTTGAGCACTTAACCAGTAGTCATCTAGTTTTTTTTTGTTTAGTTGTACGTTGTTGGTCTGCATTACGTTTTCGTTTATTAGAATTTTGTATCTGGCGGCCTGATTCTTTGTTTACTTGCATTGGTGTCGCTACTTCCTGTTGGCTTTGTAACTGTGTTTGATAGGGATTGTACTGATTAGGCAGCATTTGTATTTGTACAGGAGTTGTGAAGTTAGGCTGTGAGGGCCATTGCATAGATGTCTGAGATAAATTTAGTTGTGTTTGGGGTGAAATTTGGTTGCTTGTTGTTGGGGGCCCTTGTATTGTATTAGTTTGTTGATAAACCGGTTGTCCATTATTCTCATATCCGAGAAAGTTTCCTGAAGGGAACCTTTAATTTATGTAATCGCTAGTCCAAAATTATTGTAAAATAATTTTTTAAAATCAATTCTAAATATTTGTAAACTGTAATTCAAGTTCTGTATTATTATGCTTTTAAACACTTGGCCAGTTGGCCTTGCTCTTGTCATGTTGCATTTGATATCTTATCTGAGCAAAACAGCACGTTTGTACTCTTCAAGTTCAAATGGAAACTAAAGAAGCAGTATGAAAACAAAAATCATAACGCTATTTACATGTAGATATTCTTCTTCTTAAGTGCTGTCTCCTCTTAGAAGATTGGCTATCATTATGGCTGTTTGTACTCTCGACGTTGATGTATATGTAGATATAAAAACACGTTAAAACTATTCAAATAATATTACAATAAAATATAAACAAATATTCAAGTAGGTCTTAAAATGTTCTAACCTTAATTTATCTAACTTTAAACTTTTGCAAAAGCACAATATGTAAAGAATTTTAACAAAGTTAGAAGGTTTGGTCTTCAAGCTTAAATATTTTTTAAAGTCAATTTTGTGCGTATAAGAAACAAATTTATTATGCAACTGCAAGCATCACAACTGTATCAAAAATTATTTGGACTAAATATTCGTTATGCCACAAATAGAAACCTTAACTCTTTTAAAAGCTTTAGAAGCTATAATATATATTTTATGGCTATGGACTTTTAAATCAATTTTTATTTACTTCATAGATATGGTTGTACAAGAGAGAATGCATTTCTTCGGTATGAATATTCTTTCAAAACCTCTTTGCATTATCGACAGAACACATCAGCTCTTGCATGTGGCTTAAACCAATTCAAAACAAGTGTTTCTTCCTATTCGTTGGAATAATTTTGTTGTTCAGAATTTCTAACAAGACTCTTATCATCTTCTCATTTAACTAATAAATTATGCTTTGATAATTGAGAATTTTAGAAGGCACGCTGGCGTTATTTTAATTAACAAAATATTTACTGCTGGGTTGTAACTAACATATTTATACATGGGGATATAGTAAAAGTTTTCCAAATTGCCACTATAAGTTGCAAATATTTTTGTGTATCTTTATTGCAACTCTTTCATATAAATTGACTTTTAATCGAGTTATCAAAGATTTTGTTTTTAAAAATAAACAAAACAACAGTTACTGCATTATTGTTACTGTATTATTATATTCCACGAAAGAAATAATTCAGAATAAAGTGATTCCACCAGTACAACAACGTATTTGCTCATTTAGGACAAAATCGAAGTTTGAAAATAATTTGCATTCACCATACCAAAAAAATTAAATATACCTTCCTGAGAGTAAATATAAGTCAAATCAAAAAGTGACAACATACAGTACTAGAAAATGTTGTAATATAGGACAAGCGATGGTTCTAAGCTATGATAATCTCTAGATATTATTTACTTCTGAACTGTGGAAATGAAAAGAGTTTGTAATGTCACCTTGATCAAAATTACAACTTTGAGTGTTAATCAGTGTTTGGGAAAATCGCTCTTGTACTGTAAAGTAAAAATCTTCATTGTACTACAATATTAAGGTATAATTAGGAGTTTAAAATATTAGATTAGAAGATGCTTTAGAATCAGATCGTCCAGTCTCGTCTGTCACAGAGAACTTCGTTATTTTCAGAAATGTGCTAGAGATCAACAGTCATATGTCCTATTACCATATAGATGCACGACAACCTTTAAATAAAAAAAATTTATTTTTTGATTCTACAACGCGTTTCGTAGAGCTACCAAATATGCAATAAGGTTAAAAACCGGACATTTAGCTGTGTTTATAGTAACGCAATAGGTGATAGAACTTACTATTATGATATACCTACTAAACCAATGATAACGAAAAACAAATGTGTTCAGATCCTTATAATCGACTTATAATCGACTTATAATCTCAAATATATTCCAATCTTTCCCAGTTGAAATGTCCAATGATAAATCAACAGAAAACACATTCCATACGGGAACTCCTTGCTCTACATTACAAGATATTAATATACACTCTGCTCGTGTTTTTCGTTCCTTAGAGTCTCAGTATGACAACAAGAAAAGTTTTAAATTACAATTCCTACAATACCAAAGAACAAGACAAATATAAAACTACGATCATTCAACAAGGATTGAAGCTTAAGAACATGAGATAGTTTCTCAACAAAAAGTCGCAGTTATCCATTGAAAACAAATCAATTTTCAAAAAAAATATGCAATTAAGCTAGGGGTTTACAATAAATCCTCTAATACGAAATCCTCCAAAAGTTTCAGTTAAAGACTCCCCGGATAATTGTAAAACCTCTATAATTATCTGAAGTTAAAAACTAAGAATAAAAACACTTTAGAATTGTTATTAACTTAACAGATAATGACAAATTGTGTGTTTATTTTTTAGCAATTAATGCAGCTTTAGCTTTTGATTTTATCTATATAATTTGTTTGCTCCTTTTTATATTTTTTATTAGCATATTCAGCGGAGCAGAATCACTCTGTATAGACAGCCCGAATTGGCGTTTTTATGCGAAGCGCCTGCAGTCATTAATTACTTAACAAACGAAAGCTCGCCATTTGTCTGGGTAATAACAACCCACGTGTTTTACGCCGGCAATATACATAATGAGGTGGTAATAGGTGGTCTTCGGAATATCTTCATACTGGTAACGTACTCGGCTGGGTTGGTCATTGCATTAGCAAATTAGTGCGTTTACTGAACCGTGGCCGAGTAACTCCGATGTTGCTTATCACCGATTGCTGATCTGATTTGATTTCGCTGCTCTCCGCTCATAACGTAACGGGGCCAAAGCACGGATGATTAATACGCTTTTTGATTCCGCCGGAGCGATTTGGAATAATAACCTGCGCGACTCATGGGATACGTTTTAAATTAAATAACTGTTGTGTGGCGATGATCCGCGCATTTTTTCAGGGACGCCGGCCGGTAAGTCTCGCTCGAAATTAATTATTCGGCGCTTTGTTGCTAAGATACGGGCACGCCATAGATGTATGAGGTGGCTCTCTTTGCTGTTAGGAGTACTATTTTTAAAGGTTAAATTTGCATGAGGCATCTTTTCCTAAAACATAATTTCTGTTAATGTTTTGTAAATATTTTTAATTTACAACTATTGTATGTTGTATCTGACATTGTTTATGCAAAGATTTTTCTTTAATTTTAAATGTATCGATGCTACTGAAAAGTATCTCTAAAAATACATTTACTCAAGCCTAAGTTTTCGGTTATACAATTAATTATTCAAATTCATTTTGTCATTAGTATTATAACTTCTTAAAACAAAATATAAATTTAAATTTATATTACTCTTATAAAAGCGATGTACGGGGGTTATGTCTGGGAGTAGTACCTCTGTACCCAGGATTACCAGGCCTAAGGTCTTCACTTTCATTTATGGTTCCTCAAAGCTTGTTTAAGGCACACGGGCTAAACTAAGAAGCTATAGGAGGCAACTTTTAATTGATTAATTTAATGGCTCCTATGGTAACTATACTTCACCAAAATATTGCCGGTATAAGTAATCCATTATTGAAAGTCAACAGCTTTGTGTGGAGGAGCTGACAAGAGAAAGAGCACTTCCCTGGCCTGGGATTGAAAAACTTACCATAAGCCGAGTGAAAACCCACATGGATGTGTATAGTATAACTATCATGTCCATGTTTTGAATAAACTATTTTAGAGCTTTTCCGCATTTCCGAACGAAACGGTTGTGAATAATGTTGTGAGAAAGTATTATACATGACATCGATTAAAAGTGCAACTTGTAATGTAAAGAGCTTGCATGCAGCAGGAAAATTAGCCGACGCTACAGCAGAAATGAATAAATTTAAACTGAGTATACTTGGAATTAACGATTTACTGTAGCCAGGACCAAGAAGATGTATAATCGATAAAGGTGTTATATTATCTTTGAAAATATCATAAAAAAAGAAAGAAACAAATCAATAGTAAGTTTTACTCCCTATTCTGAACGTATAACAATAATACAACTGAACTCTAATAGAGGAAAAATCAACATAATCCAAGTACATGCACCAGTAGCAGGTAAAGAAGATGAAGAGATTGAAACCTTCTAAGAAAAATTACAATCTGTCTTGAAATTTAAAAAAAACATAACGTAACACTAATAATGCATAATTTTAATGCTCAAATAAGCAAAATAAGATCTGAAAATGTACTGAAAAACATGGGTTGAGGAAAAGAAGAGATCGAGGATAATGCCTCATTTTATCAAAGTGAAGAATTAGCAATAATAAATACGATGTTTAAATTACCAACGAAAAGATTAATTACATAGAAGTCGCTCAGGTACACCAAACCGTCAAAAAACAAATAAATTATAAAATAATCAGAAATTATATTATATCAGCAAATATATATCCAGGAGCTGACATCAGTTTAGATTACAATCCTGTGACAGCAACATTAAATATTAAATTAAAGAAGCTAAAATTTAGTTGTAGCAGACAAATAATAAATATAAAGGCACTGGATGAGGAAAGTGCATACAATAAGGCAAAAAAAAGTTAATCATAATTTCAAAAACATTGATAACGTAAGTGAAAAGTAAAAAAACATAGAGGCTTCTTTATTAAAAGTTGGCAAAGAGATGTTATTCCAGCTAGAGTTAAGAAAAAATCTTGGATGACAGAAGAAATTTTAGACTTAATGGAGGAAAGGCTGGACAACAAAGCTAAAACAAACAAAATTATGAAGTAATTAATCAAGTAATTAAAATAAAAATTATAGCAGCAGAAGAAACATGGTCGATTGAGACTGGTGGAGAAATTAAAGAATATGAGCGAAAATATGCACAAAAGATTAAGAAAGTAGCAGGTATTCGAAGAGCAAAAACAATCCAATATATTAAAATAGGGAATGAAAAAATAATCATTGGTATAAAACAAAAATTACAGATATGGAAGGAATACATAGAGCAACTGTTTAAGGACGAGAGATCCGAGCCAATGGAGAAAAAACGGTAAAGACAGAGTTAAAAATATTAAAAAGTAAAATAGAAAATGCTATTAGAATCGCAAAAACAGAAAAAGCTGTAATAATAAATAAATTTCAGCAAAATTATTAAAACTTATAAACAATAATACAATGAAAATAATGGTAATTTATAGAGTTTTTACACCAATACCAAAAAAAATAGTACAAAGAACTGCACAGAGCATAAAACTATGACACTAATGAGTCGTACATTGAAAGCCCTTCTTAGGGTCATTCATAAGAGAATATACAAGAAACTTGAAGAAGGCATCAACGATACACAAATGGGATTTAGGAAAAGATTAGGAACGATAAAGGCCTTACTTGGAATAAATATATTAATGCAGCAATGTTTAGACACAAATCAAGATCTTTACGCATGGTTTATCAATTTTGAGAAAGCTTTCAACAAAATTAAACATATAAAGCTATATAAAATACTGAAAATAAAAAATATAATAGTTGTGACATTAGGATAATAGCCAAACTGTACCGGCTTCAAACAGCTAAAGTGAAAGTCGAAAATAAAATAACAAAACAAATTAAGATACGCCGAGGTGTCCGCCAGGGATGTATTCTTTCTCCGATTTATTTCAGTATAGTAAAATAATATGTCAAGAGGCTTGAGAAGAAGAAAAAATGGGAATAACTATCAATGGTAAAATTATAAATAATGTGCAATACGCTGACGATACGCTAATAATAGCAGATAAATTGAAAGACCTGCAGCGTTTCGTTAAAAACATAAACTTACGCAGTAATAACTATGGCCTTCAACTAAAACTTAACAAGACAAAGCTAATGAATCTATCAACGAAACCAAAGGCAGGCGACAATTTAACAATTTTTAATACACGAATTAAAAAGGTCGACTGCTATCTAGAAGCATAGATTACAGATACTAGCGAACGAACTAAGAAATTAAAACAAGAATAGAGATAGCAAGATAAGCTTTATAAAGTTGGAAATATTTCTGTGCTGCCGAGATATTAACTTAGCCCTTCCAATACGTATGTTAAGATGCTATGTTTAGAAAACATTGCTATATGATGCAGAGGTGTGAACATTGAAGAAAACAAATACTAATATGCTATAGAAGAACATGGAGAGTAGCATGTACAGAAAAAATAACCAACACATAAGTATTACGTAAAACAAAAAAGGAATGTGAATATAAACAATTAAAAAGGGGAAATTAGAGTATTTAGGCTACATATTAAAAGGTAAAAAGTACTCATTCCTAAGGCTAATAATACAGAAAAAATAAAAGGTCTAAAAAGCATAAAACAAAGAAAAACATCCTGGCTAAGGAACTTAAGAGTGGTATGAGTATCAATGAATTATTTAAAACCGCTTCAAACAAATGAAAATCGCCATGATGATTGTTAATCTCTGATAGGAGACAGTATTCTAAAAAAAGAAGACTCTTACAAAGCTCACTTTTTGCCAATTTTATTTACGTCTTATTCCCATCTTTACCATAACGTATCACTTTTCTTAAAGGTGTAGTTTAACCGTTTACATTGCTAAGAATCTACTTGATAGAGTAGCTGACAAATAAAATTAATGAATGTTATTTTGATTTTGATTTCCTTTTATCCAAAGTATTGATACAAATCAAAAAATTTAGAATCGAAACTAAACTAAAAGCTCAGACTTGCAAAATCCATTTAATTAGTTCCATCGATAAGTTTTCAGCAATCTTTACAAGTTATTTTATATACTCTTTGTGTTTTGACTCAACAAATAAAGTCAGCTATTGTATAATTGCTTGTAAAGATCGAATCCATATTTTTTTGTCAGATAGGATAGTATGGAAATGGGAAATTTGCATTTTATTAATATTTTCAATAATACCGGGTGGAATTTTGGTAAAATGTTAGTTTTATTTATAATAGAATTGTGAAAATGGTTTTAAGTTTTAATTGTCGATTTTTAAATCGAAAAGTTTAATAGATCTGGTAATGAGAAATTCTGCAAATAAACGAATATGAATAGGGCAATGAAGAAATTGGGATTAGGTAATTGTTAGTATAATGGATTTTATAGACAGTGTGGTAAGAGCTGTTATTTGAAGGATTTTTTATTATAAGAGTGGTTCGAAAAAAGAGGGAATTGTTCTGTTCATTTTTTATGATACTATATATGTGATATTGGTGTGGATTTGGTTTAGGTGGAATTTGGAAAGCCTATCTTGTCAATGAGGCCATATAACAAAAGTATACAACACTTCGTATACAACAGGCGATGGTTTTTGTTTCAAAATTGATCATAATTTGATATGACAAGTGAATGTGTCGCATATTTCCGAATTATTATCAGATTGGAAGTTTTGAAAGGTAAAATAGGCATTGGGTACGCCATGTTTAATTAAAAAAAACTAAATTAATTTTAGTAGTTCTTAGAACTAGAGATATTGGTGAACAATATCAAGCTAAACATAAACAAAGATATTTTGCATTTCTGGAAAGTCACAGGAATTTCAGATGTTATGTGAAAATTGGCGAGGCACTTACGTAGCAATGTTGTGTGTGAAAGAATCAAATACTTTAACTATGGAGCGCGAAGAAATGATTTATTTCTTAATTCTTGTTAGGTACTTGTCAAACATCATAGATAAATAGACCAGTAATCAACTTCTCCCATTTAAAAATAGCTGATTCTAATTTCCATTACATTAGCAAAATTAATTGTGAGCCAACTGTATAAGTTGTCTAGATAGAAAAGACGATATGGGATGCTCATCTGTCATTTAAAAACTTTATCCCGCTTTATCAAACACTAACAAACTTTCTCCTATCCAGTCCATCTCCTGACAAGATTTTACTTGCAAACCAAGAAATAATGAAATGGAACACATGAAATATGAAAAATGCACAGCTCTCATTGGGTAATACGCAGTCAGAGTCGTAAAAACGGATTCCAAAATGTAGATAACCTTCTAGCTGACTCAGTGAAATCGATGGATTAAGTTTAAGATTTAAGACGGTTTACGCACTATACTGCCGCTGCGACTAGATTTTGTCTGGTTCTCAGTACATACATTTTCAGGTTGCCTTTACTAGTATTGGGAAGCTACATGTCGCAAGTTCTACATTAAGTGCATGATGAGGCTTCAGAAAACCCTTTGGGATTAAGAAGACATTGAAGACGCTTCGAGATCGGTTCTATTGAGTGAATTGTAAAGAAAACGAGGGAATGGTACCATACGTGAAAAACGTGTGCGTCAAAAAATAGGCCTATTAGGAAAAAAAACGGTAACTATAAGGCAATTTTTGTACATCATTACAAATGGACCATGGCAAAAAAGATATTCTCGTTGCTGTGAATTATTTTACTAAGCAGCTTGAAGCGTATGCAGTACCACGGTTAATGTTTTCTAAATTATAATAAAACTGTAGAATAGCATGATAGTTCCTACACAACTCTCTTCACACATGAGATACACACAGGACATATATATCCAGAATTTACAGTAATTTACTCTGTGAAACCACTAGGCTTTGAGAAGAAAACGTGTAGGTATTTAAAGACACGATAAATGCGTTAAAGTGGGAGTAACAGCCAGTTCGCGCAGTATTTTAAGTGTGCCGGGAAACAGATCAACCACTGATTGTTGCTCTGTGGAAATAATGTCTGTACATTGCAAATAATTATTAAACGAAAATATAAAACCAAATCCAATAACCGAGTATACATAACTGTAATTTTTATGTACCAGCTTTGATACTTATAATTCTTCTATGGTTATTTAAACAGTGTTTTAACTAAATTTATTACTTTCACGTTTCTTAAAAAATCCAGCAGTGAAAAACTGGAAAAAATTTTTTATAAGTATATCTAAATCGAAGCCTTAAATTAAGACAGAAAATTATGTGTTGCGTTTTTTTTAATAATAATTGCTTTATACCCAAAAGTAAAGACCACCAATGTGGGGTCATCACAAAATCTTTTAAATTTAGCAGGAACCCTAGTGTAATGGATGCACTAACCTTTTGTATTGTATTACATCAGTTCTTTTGTAAAAGTAAATAAAAATAAAAACGGTAGTGTAATATGCAAAATAGAGATCTGCCTATCTTAGAAAAGCTTCTTTTTATTTCACTCTTTAGTCTTCTCTTTGTTAGTTGTCTTCCTCAATTTCACCTTTATGGATTGTTTCACTCCATAATTCTGTCTTTCTATTAGCAGAGACGTAGTGTATGGCATGTCTTGGCTATTCCATGTTCAACATCCTCACAACATTCAAGTTTATTTGTTATGGTTATTTAATGCAGGTCCCTTTGCCTGTAACAACTTTCGAAACGTAATTGCCTCTTGAGATGCTGCAAGATTGTCTTTTTTGGTTTTTATTTGTAAGTTGCTCATGTTCTGCTCTATACATAGTATAGAGTTCCACAATAGCACAATAGATCTTCAACTACACAAGTTCTCATTAAGTTGTTGGATTATTATATGATCCTGAGTTATTCAGCTACGTATTTACTCGTTATAGTACCAGTGATTGAAAAAAATCTATCGAGTTGTTTGTATTTATTACAACACTCAATTTAGTAATTTTTTTATTCTCAGGTTTATCTCATAATATATATTCAGTGTCTTCAGCTGTACTTCTAAACCCCATTTATTTTATTTTTCTATTTTCTTTATCATTTGCAACCAGAACCTGATTGTCAGCAAATAAGAGCAATTACTAATTAAATAATGAGAAGTATATTTAACTTCCTATCGTTTAATGTTATGTGGATTATTTTAGTGTTATTTATTCATTTTGGCATCTAATTAAGAGAATTTAAACAAAAGTTGTATTAATCTTTCGCTTCGAAGAAGAGTGACAAAATTAAAGAAGTAGGCAACAATTAATGAGTAAATAAAGTACCCCATTTGTTCCCTACTTAATTGTTATTTATTAAATTTAAATTATTTATTCACAAATCTTGACTTGTTTAAAAAAAAAATGTTGATCGAATTAATCTAAATAGAAAGTCTCCGAGGTTTCTCTAATTTATTCTTGAAAAGCGGTGTAGTGTATGGAGTAAAACGTAGTGGTAAACATCGTGCTCTTGTTCAATAAACAAGTACATAAGATGTCACCCAAGAATCCAAGTAAATAAATATGGGATAAAGGAATTGTGGTTCCAACAACATGATGTGACATCACATACAAAGATCAAAATGATAGTTTAAAAAAATATTTCCTTAAAATGCTGGGCAATGCCCGGAAAAGAGTTAATACTGCAGTAGCTCTAACAGTTGTGATTTGCCCAATATTTTTTGTTCATAGACTAATATAATTGCAACTGATCAAATAATTACTGTCTCAATAATTTCATAACTTTTTCATTTCACGACTTTCATATTATAAAAAAAAATTCAGGAACATAATTTGACGTACTTTTTTAAAAAATAGGCGAGAAAACATATTTATTAATTCGCCTGACAAAAAAAATAGAAATTATTGCTGCTTATGCTAAAAATACTATTCCTGATATAATTATTTATAAAAATTGAGCATCTGTTTAACAAATAAGATGGACAAAGTGTGATATAAAAGTCTGTATATAAAAAAATCTGAGACTAACTTCCTGTGCAATGAATGTAAGCTATTGTTAACTAATGTATATCGGATATAGAAATGTATAACAAAATGATGATGTCTTATTAAAAGAGATTGTTGTTATACTTGTGAGTTAATAATTAGTTTTATATCTAATATTTTATTCGTTAATAAACATCATTTTATGGGAAGAATACCAATTTTCCTAAAATAATTTTGTAAAATAAGGAAATGGTTGTTAAACTTTTTTTTATTTATTATGGTAATTTATTATCAATCAGAACAGCTTACATTAGATTTGTTCTATGAGCTAATTGTAGGACTTGTGTTGGCACCCAATGGTGTTTGCCCTTTTATTACAATATATTGTTTGACAAAAGATAATATATTACATATGTACATTAATCTGAGTTGTTAAGTTATAATTAACCTAATTTACAATAATTAATGAGATGGTGCTGTTAAATCACATGGCCAGTTTCTTTTTAGTCGTTTAGATTGCCTGGCTTCTAGTAGTGGTTGGACGTTGACATTTGGATGTGATATCAGTTTGTTTTGATGTTTGGTTGCCATTTTCTCTATGACCTCTGTTACATAGGGTATGTTTAGGTCTGTATGAATTGTCTGGTTGGATACGAATCAGGTCCACACCGGTTTTATGATTGCCTTGTGAATAAGGACTTTGTTTTCAATAAATAATGGTGATTTCTTGCCTAATAACTAATACATTTTCTTGACTTTCAAATCCATTTCTTTCCTTTTTTTTTTGATTATGCGTGTCTTCCAAGTTAGCCTGGAATCTAAGTGCCTCCCTAGATATTTGGTTTCTGTGACTTGTGATACCAATGAGTTTTTTGATTGTGATCTGGGAGAATTGTTGACGTCTTAATGTGAATATTACGTTTACTGTCTTTGTCTGATTTACTTTAATTTTCCATTTTTTTGGCCAATCTTCAAGTAAGTAGATATATCCCTGGAGCAATTGGCTGGCTACCACGGGGTCGTTGTCAGTTGCTAATATGACCGTGTCATCTGCGAAGGTTCCAATTAATGTATCTTCCATCTTGGGTATATCAGCAGTGTACAGTATATATAGAATGGGACCTAGCTCGCTTCCCTGAGGAACACCTGAATTGATACTGCAGGGAGTTGACGTTACATTACCATGACGAACATGGAAACTACGCTCTGTCAGGTAGGATTGCAGAAGCAGGAAGTATTTGTGGGAAAGTACTGTTTTGATTTTAACTAAAAGTCCTCTTGTCACACACCTTATCGAAGGCAAAAACAATATCAAGAAATACTGCTGCACAATATTTTTTTCTTCAAAAGTTTTGTCATGCGATGACACTGTTGAACGGTCAAATGTTCATGACGAAATCCAAATTGATGGCTAGGTATCCAATTTTCTTCTTTATGTTCTGCACGTATTCTTTATAGGAGAATTTTTTCTAGTAATTTGGATAAAATTGGCAGAAGACTTATAGGTCGGTAAGATGAGACTTCATTCGGTGGCTTTCCAGGTTTCAGCAATAATATTATTTTCGCCATTTTAAATTTTTTGGGCCAGTAGGAAAGGCGGAATACCGCATTAAATATTGTAGTAATTAGAATTAACCTTTTTTTGGGAAGCTCAGTATTTGTTCTGTTATTTTATGAGCTCCCGGTGCTTTATTTTTTGCTAGCATATTTATTTCTTTTTTGATTTCATACGTCGAAATAGGTGAAATTGGAAGGCTAACCTGTAGTGCTGAGTCGAGGTAGTCCTCAATTTCTTTATTTGTGTCTGTAGAGTGAGGAGTAAAAATTTTTTGATTTGATGTGCAAATGTGTTAGCTTTCTCTTCGTCAGATCTGGCCCATTCCCTTGTTTCAGTTCGAATTGGAGGAATTGTAGTTTACGGTCGTTTAAATCCTTTAGTTGCTCGCCAAATTGTATAGTCATTTTTGGATAGCGTAGAAATATATGCATTAAATTTATCATTTCGGAATTCCTTTAACTTAGCTTTCAAGTTGTTTGTTAATCTGTTGTATTTGTTTCTATCCGTTACATTACGTGTTCTTTGCCAAGTAGACTTTGCTCTCCTTTTTTCTGCTACTAATTTCTTGATTTCAATGGGAATGTTAATTATATTTTGGTGCTTTTCTATTTGTAAAGTAGAATACTTAACCGCTTCTTGTAAGATTGCAGTTAAATAATTTGTATCTCGATCTAACTCATCTGGTTGTTGTATTTTAATAATTAGGTTAACGATTATTTCAATGTAGTTTCGAAAGGTATCCTAATTTGTGTATTTATTATTTAACATACTACTACGTTGTTTTATAATTACCGAATCGTCACAATAATGGATGAATGATCTGAAGAGAGATCACAATTTGATTCTACAGTAGTATAATTTGGTGAAGTACGGTTCGTGACGCAGAAATCCAGCAAATCGGGTACTTAGTTGGGGTCGGTTGGCCAATAAGTGGGTTGCCCTGAGGAGAGAAACCCAAAGTTGTTTTTACTTATGCATTCATAAAGGCGCCTTCCTTTGGGAGTAACCAATCGCGAACCCCAATGGGTATGCTTAGAATTGAAGTCACCACCCGCTATAAACGATGATCCAAGTGTATGCAGAAACTGATAGAACTGTATGCTATTAATCTTGTGTTTTGGTGGACAGTATAACGCTGATATAACCAACGGTCGTGGTAACTTATTGACTTGAATGGTTGTAGCTTGAATGCGATCTGTTTTGAATTGTGGTAGTTCATGGTGCATTATGTTTTCCTTTATTAAGATTGCAGTACAACTGTGGGCTGTTCCATCGGGATGCTCTGTATGATAAATTAAATATGTTGGGATTTTCACATGTGCCCTTGTTGTGTAGTGAGATTCTGAGATAAGCATTATATCAATACAATACTCATTGGAGTTCCCATACAGCTATTTTAAAAAATTTCGCCATTATGATGCTATTTTGTTTATAACTGTACTCAGCATATTTAGAATAGTGCTATTTTGCTGAATTAGCTGGTAGAATATATTTTTGAACTCATCTAGGAAATTTAGAAAAATTGATTCATTTGATGTTTGTGTATGATTTGGGTTGGATTTAAGGACTCGATTGCTTGTTAACGGGAGAATTATCTGAAGGAATTTGATTAGAGAGTGATGAGAATTGACTTTGATTTAAGGTTGGAGCTACAGTTTTTCTGATGGTTCCAGTATGTAGTGGAAATCTTGCAGGTTGGCATTTCTTTTACAGTTCTCTATAGACGGTGCATTCTTTGTAATTTGCCGTATTCGGACCTTCGCATAGGACACACTTTGCTGGAGTTGTGTTGCTTTTAGTACAAGTGGCGGTATTGTGGTCACTTCCGCATTTTACGCATGCATAAGGTTTATTACAGTAGACTTTCGTGTGATTGTATGCCTGACAACGTGAGTACTGAACTAATTCTTCCTTGGAGGTTCTACGTTAATACTTGTATGGTGTAGGTGTTTGAGTTTATAAATGTCTTTAATATTTTCTGCCGGCTCTAAGTCAACAAAAAATAGGGGCAATGGATCTTTAGCGCTCCTACTCCTGATATTTTAGATGTTCCTAATGTTAAAACCTTTTTCGGTTAGTTCTGTATTTATTTTCTCAATGGGAACTGAGTGATGAAGATTAGGTATGACGACTCTATATGCTCGATTTTCCTTCAACTGATAGGTGTAATGGACTATATTTTTTGTTTGCATGTGTTTTATTAGTGTGCGGTATGAGTCAGTTGTTTTAACGTTTACTTTAACAGAATTATCTACCATCGCTTTGCAGTCATATTCTGTTTCCGAAATGACAAGGTTGAGATTTTTAAGCATATCCGGGAAATTTTGAACGCCGTGGATAAAGACAGAAGGTGGCTTTGTAGTATTTTATTTTTGACTTTTATTTCCATCTGCTTGATTTTATATCATTTCCACATCATCTTCTCGAGAAGCTAGTGGTGCATATTTATTTGTAATATGAACTTCAGCCTTTGTTACAATATGATTTTCTTTGGGTTTCTTGTGATATCTTTCTTTTCTTATTTTTGCTTACTTCTTGCCAAAAAATTTCATTTGCGAGTGTTTCATATTCCGAATCTGATTGCAGTTCAGTACATACGGAGGTGAAGTGGTGTGGGTGGAAGTTGAGAAATGTTGGACTTGTGTTTTACATGAATTGATAATCTGAGGATTTGTATTTTGCAGAAATGCGGGGAACCTGACGAGTTTTCATGATTTAAAACATAATTTGTTTGAATAAATGTATTGGGTACTTGTTGCTGTTGATACTGATTTCCGTAATGGAGACAATTTGGTGTGAGATTAGGATTTAATACTATGTTTGAATTTAAATTTGTTGCTCCACCGTGAGGGCCGGCGGGCTGAATGGCGTGACATCCTCAACCATCCAGCAATTTGAGTTTACTTAGTAACCACGAACAGCAACAACCTACAAATAAAATTTTGTGTAGATCCGCGTATGTATTTGTACTTATCTATACAAAAGGACAATTTTTAATCGCAGTTCCAACGTTCACAGCGTGATAATGCTCGAACCGAACTCCGTTGTTAAACTTGAGATAATTTCTTTGTATTTTAAAAAAAGATAAAATAATTATGGCAGTACCACTAAAATTGATACTTTCATTCTTATTTAAGAAATGCTAATACTCAAAGCAGAGTCAACAATATGTTGATTCTGATTCAGAAATTGAAATTTTATATCACATGCAATAATTTCTTAAATTTTTATACTATTTCTCTAGAATGTAGAAAGCATTTGATAACATCCAAAGGAACGTTTTGCAAGATCCAGTAGTTGTACAATTATGCAATACTGGAGCAAAGCATAAATAATAAAGCCTTTCTTACAGAATTTGTTCATGATTCAAGTACTTTGAAAAAGATGAATACTTTAAGTTTTTGAGATCAATGGAATATCAGCCCAAAGTAAATTCGTTTGAAACTGCATGACCAAATGACTGAGTAAATCATCTGTTGATTAAAGATGCTAATGCTAAACAAAATCCGTAAGGCGCATCACTGTGGTTTGATGGTTGGCTACCATAGAATACACATATTAAATATAGACGTAAAAAAACATTAAAATATTAAAATTGCTATATACTTTACTATTTAGGCGTAAGGTAAAAGTGTCGTTTTAAAATATTAAGACATAAAAAAGAAACTGATTACTGCAAAATTCTAATTTCTTATCTGTAGATCCCAACTACATCTCCCTGTAAGTGTCAAATAAACGAACAGAAAAAACTCTAACAAGTGCATTTAATTGCTGTAAGTTGCTTTAAAAATATTGACTATGCGTTGAAATTTGTGATCTTCCTTACGATATCTTTGATTTTAGTGTAATTCGTTGCCAGAAAATGTATGCATTTTAACCTTATTATTATCGGGTCTGGTGATAAAGGGAGTTCAGAGTACTTTCTTTTAGTCACTTAAAGTCTAAGAAGTTCGAAACTAAATTATTAACTAAATTATTTTTGAGTCTGACAGTTTCAGTAACGCGATTTAAACCTGAGCCTAACAAGTACAATAAGTTAAACTAAGAAAAGAACGTTTGTCTATAATTTAATATTATTAATAAAAAACAAGCTAAAATAAGGTCGTCTTTCAACGATGGGAATCTAGTAAAAATAATCGTCAGTGTGCGACGAGAAGATTTAAAAAATTGTACAAAGTTTTCTGGTAACGTCTACTACTATTCGAAAGAGCCTCGTATAATAAAGACAAGATTAAAAAGAGGCGCACAAAAAGCTTTCTTTGTTCAACACCAAGAATCTACTACGGTTACCATTTTGTGGGCCCACTGCGTCGCCATCGTGGGACGTAGCTGTCGACGCTGCGAAACAACAGCACGAGTACCCTGTCTCATCACAAACACCGAAAGTTCACCGCCACTATTGCGCTAACGCAATGGTTCCAGCCGCACCGACGATCACGCCACAACTAAAAAATATGCGAATTTGTTTTGCAGAGGTGTCTGTACAAAAAAAACATCTGTGGCACAATCCTGTAAACCATCGAGGCTCGTCAATTGTGCACCAAATGTTTGCAGGCCTACAAATTGTTTACATGGGCTGACCAAAAAGTCGTTTTCAACAATGGAAATTCCAGCCCGTTCTTCAAATTACTGGCAAAATTAAGAGCTAAATTGTCACATCAGCGAAACCCAAATTTAATTAACTCCTACAACCCCGCCCCTATTTATTTCTCAACCGTTTAGCCTAAACTGTATTTTATTTGTTATCTTGAGCAAGAAAATTATTACTATCCGCCCACACTTTTATTTTTTTGTCTCTTAAAAGTTTAAGAATCCCTAGAATAAAATATTTAGATACGAACACCTGGCTCAAACTCGTACAAAGCTTAGCAGTTGTGCGATTTATATGAATGCAGGTGGACAACTCTCTCCCAAATGTTTACAAAACTGCAAATTTGTTATTATAAAAATGTAGTATTGCCTAACTAGATATTAGGATGGAAGAGACTAATATGATTTTATATTATTTAAATTGCTGTTAGTTCATCCTTTTGTGTTCTTCTACTATACAATACTGTCTTTTCTTTATGACTTTGGAACTATTTTATGATCTTTATACAGGGAATAATAAAAAATTTGGCACAGCACTCTAATATCAATACTTACCTAACCATTTTCAAACATGTGATTTAACAAATCTTCATTTGTTAAAAATATTGGAGGACGTTTTGAAATCCTTTGGGGTTTTGTGGTCACATTTATTTTGATGTCTCTGATGGTTAGTAGAATGCGTCCCCGTTAAAGTACGGAACAACCGAAAATCAATCATTCAATGTGTAATGGCAACTTACAAAATTTGATGTCAAAATTTTATATAAATTCCATTTAACTATACGTGCTTATCCAGATGAAAAATCAACTCTTATATAGTTTAAAAAATATTATGACCTCTTATCCACTATTTTGTAAGTCGTTCTACGCCATCTAAATTTTGAAATCACACATTATGCAGGATTTTTTCAATTCTGGAAATATTCGACTGTCGCTGGGTGTCATAGGTCTATAAGATAGATATGAGAGCTGCTCTAGTTGGAAAATTAAGCTCCCTAAATGTTTTTAAATGCAATTTAAAATGTGCCCTTGTGGAAAAGTAATTCAAGATTACTTTAAGGTATGACTAATCCCTTAATAATAGAGCAAAGTGTAAAACATTGAATAAACTTTCTTGGAAGCTATTTACTGAAAATAAAACTGACTAAAACATCCTGTGAACTTGAGAATCCAAAATAGGGATTTAAAATATTTTTTGTAAAGAAAATCATGAAAATTAGTAAAATGAACATGAGTTCCCTTAAATATGCGAATTTCGAATATGTATTTATAAAAAAAGTTGTCAAAATATGCATGCATATAAAAATTTGCATTTTGCTTCCAAGCTTTACTAATAGTCCTCCTGTATACTTCCTGTAGACTTGAATACTACACAGTTTCTTCTTCATTCTATGTTAGAGATCTCCATTCCTGTTCACTTACATATATATCTCTCTCAATCTCATTTTTTTCTTTCCTTTGCTTTCTACTTTTTCTCTCTTTTCCTTTTTTTATCTCCAAATTTTTGTCTTCCTTTTTCTCTCTCCTTTTTTTCCACCCCTCTCCATTTCCTTCCTCTATTTTACCCACTGGTAAGTCAAATGTTATTCATCCTTCTTTGCAAGGGTTCGTTTTCTCTTTCATCTCATTATCATATATAAAAAAAGAAAACTGATATTCAGCAATCCATCACAATGCTCGTTAAATTTCCTATTTAATTTTGTGTGGCATTCTTTATATATGTATCTGTGTTTCAATATCTCACATTCATTTTTTTCTTTTTGGATATGTATTCTGTTTTAAGCGGTAGACTAAAGAGTAAATACAGACGAATGAAACCAATGATATGTCGTACACTAAGGTTTTTGTAGGTTCATCTCATCTTATCTTTATATAGGATTAAGGTGGTTTCAATGCATTCTCAAACAGCGTTCACCTGTAATCCAATTAAGTAATAACTATCTCGTAACTTCAAAGCTACGTTGTGTTCTTGATCTGGTATAGTTCAAAACAGGCTCGTGTCAATTGGTCGAAAGAAATGTTCAAGAAATACAATCGCTCTGCTTCATAGACCGTTTTCAACATCGTCACAGTTGATGAATCTTGGATTTATGCGTATGAGTTCAAAGCTGAAATTCTAGCGGTCGACTGAAATTGGGTCTTGCCAAGATAAGTCAAACCCACATCATAAGTCGTTTTGTTCAGCCAATGCATTTTATTCGCGCATGAAATAATGTATTGAACATCAGGGAGAATATTTTGAAAAACAATAAAAATGTTTGTAACATTTGTTTTTGTTGGTTTTCGGCAATAGATATGGTGCAGACCATATAATGTTGCAAGAACGTTAAGCCTTTGTGCAGTGTCTTTTAATTTTTCTTGCTATCTTTTTATAATATTTTAACTGTACTTTTTTTTCTACCCCCTATTTCTTCCTCTTACATCTTCTCTCATTTTCCCTCTTTCCTTCACCCTATATATTTGTATTTATATAAATTTCTAGTTTTTTCTGTATTTATATTTCTTTCTTACAATACGTGTTTTTTAGCGGTCTGCCTTCTCTAACGAGAATATTCTGTTTTGATGTTTTTACTTTATTAATTGTTGCATGCCTAAGTAATACCATATAGAACAACAATCATCTGAAAATGGAGGCCAAAGTTAGAATATATAAATTCGTCATAATACCGATTATGATCTACGCAATCGAGACAAGGTCAGATGCGGTAAGGACCAAACAAATACTGGAAACAATGGAGATAAGGACACTACGAAGAATTATGGGAGTAACTAAATTTGACCATATAAGAAACGAGAAAATAAGACGAAGCTGCAAAGTCCAAGAGATCGACGAGTGGGCCAAAAGAAGATCAGAATGGAATAGCCATATACCCAGGATGGAAGACACCAGGATAGTAAAGAAAGTTAGGGACATGTTGCCTAGAGGGAGAAAACTGCCGGGTAGACTGAGAAAGAGATGGAAGGATGCGCTGGAATAAAACAAGCTTTAAGCTTATAAGAAAGTAGAAGAAGAAGATTAATGGTTGCTCCTAATTTCTTATAATAGTCAATTGATGTTTACTTGTGTTTTATTTGTATGTTTTCTTAGGTTTTATTTTTGCTGCTATTATAATTATTTTGATTTGTGTTTTCCACGTTTCCTATCTTGAAGTTGCTTTACTCCGTTTATTGATTACTTTTTGCAGCTTTTTGGGCTAGATTAGTAGTGGTTGGGGGTTTCAGGTTTAACATTGGACCTAGGTGCTTTGGATATATAATTTGGTTTATTTTTAATATGCACAGAACCAAATTAGTTTATAGCCACGCTTTACTTCTCTGTCTATTCTAAAAAATTTTGTTTCTGACTTTCTTATTCCTAATTCTTCTTCTATTTATTTTCATAGTATTTTAGCGGGTTTACCAAATTTATTCATTACTTGCAGCTTCCATGTCTACTACTGATCATAGATTTTCGTTTATATTATTTTTATTCTTTTACTACAAATATGTGATTGCGTCTGCTTGAGACTAGTCATGCTTGCAACTCGTTAATTATTAAGTATATCTTTCTGTTGATAATAAGCATACTGCAGTTTCCTCCTTTATATTTAATTATCTCTGGGCTATATTATCTCAGCTGACTGATTTTTCTAATTTAACCTCTTCTATCTCAACGACTCTCTTTCGCTGTCAACGAAAGTGCTCTCAAATTTCTTTTCCTTTTGTATTTGTAACTTCCACATTCTTTCTTATGCTTTATATTTTTCCTCGATTTTTTCATTTCTTTGATCATTTCTCAAAATGCTCGTCCATTCCTCTTACCTCAGCTAATATTTTTTATTTCTAATCTAAATGTATTTTTTCGTGGTTCTTTTTCAATTCTTCTTTTTTTTATTTTGTCGTTTGGTTATCTTTTAGCTTAGCTTTTCCTTATACTCAT
Organism: Sinelater perroti; assembly: GCA_036346155.1. Lineage (NCBI taxonomy): Eukaryota > Metazoa > Arthropoda > Insecta > Coleoptera > Elateridae > Sinelater > Sinelater perroti. The sequence goes on along the minus strand of JARFIY010000167.1, from coordinate 1,499,704 downwards.
TAGACTTCTCTAGAATCGTCTTTATTAGATTTTTTATTTTATTAAGTTTTATTTATTTTTGTTTGAAATACTTCCACTGTATCTCCTTTCTTCGATTCATTGAACTTTGAAGTCTGATAGACAAGCACCCTTGTCTATTAAAAGAAAGATCGTTTGCAACATATGTAGCAAGAAGAAAGAAGCTTAATAAATGTATGCTTGTGGCCTATATACTTAAATTGGTCCGTCTTGGATAGGCTGGGCCTAAAATCAAAATGTTAGATATAGAAAATGTAAGATATAGTCGACATACTATCATATAATTATAATAATAAATAAAATCCTGCCAAATGTGATTACATTTTCAAGGATTTGAAGCACGGCTTAGTAAAAAAACATTTGGGGTGAATTTACTGGGAATCTACTATTGTTTTTATCCTCATATACTTTGATGTCTTTCTTTAAATAGTTTTTTTTTATTTTAACAAAATACACAAATACATTTAATTTAAATAATTTACAAAATTTGTGGGAATCCAAATTAGTTTAACATATTTTAAAAGTGATAACTGAAAAAGCCATTTAGAACTTCAAAAATTAACTAATTCTTCCTCTGATTGTGTTATAGATTAAAATGCATATCCAGCATTTGTTTGAAAATATACTGCTACGTGATCCTAGCAGATAGAGTAGGGTTGTAGACAAAACAAAAAACCATTGAGGCAGATAATAATGGACAACGATGTTTTTTTGAGGAATGTAGTAATTGCTTCAGTCGTATATGAGGGAGTGGTGGCAAGTTACAAGACTGTGTCTCCTTTAATAATAGAGTTCAAAGACGACAGGATTGTGTTAAGAGAAGTTAAAGCAGATAATGTCCGGCAAATGCTCGCCTACAATATCAAACGTATGTTTAAGTTGATAATGTCAAATAGGCAAATTACTTTCAATATACTGGCGAATGCAATAGGTTTGTCTGCGGAATTTTACATAGTATTATACTCGAGGATTGGAAATGGAACGGTCTGGTAAACCTAGGTTTCTCATATTCATTGCTCAGCAGAAGCGGAAGCGTGTAGAAGTATATAAACAGTGTGTGCATGTACAATATGAATCTGAAAGCGTCCTTTGAGTGTCTAATCAAAGCAGGCGAAATCTAATTCGGCCACAGAAGTGACCAAAAAGATACACCAATTTGTAGAACGACTATTTTTGTTTGAAGGCAGGACGAAAATCTGCTCAGAGATTGATTGCCACCCTGCAGGCTTTTGGGTTACTATGCTGCCTTACGACATATTCGTAGCACCTTGCGCAAAAAGAGTCAGTGCGCGGTAATAATTTATTCTTTAAGGAGGAGCTTCAGTCGAATATGCATAAGTTGTGTGGCGCTACATTCGAAGAATGGTTTGTAGCAACTTTACGAACACTACCTTGGTGATGGTAAAAGAGTATAGATATTGAAGACAAATACCTCTAATGAGATGTCTATCACTTTTTTAAAGTCAAAAATTCAGTAATTTAACAATCAAATAAGTTGTTACTTGCTATATATTTAATACTTTATATTGTTTTTACGTAACTATAATCTTACAAAACTAAAATATAAATTTTTAGGGCATTCTCTAGCTGATCAGTTTGATTCAATTTCGTTATTAAAATGTTCTTAGTGTTAGTATTTAATCTCGTCTCGGTATTTACGAAGTGAATTTATCTTCAGTTACGTTTTTCTTCATAAATTTATTCTTTCAATTGTACTGATTTGTCCAGACTTTTATCGCTTGTGAAATTATAGGGTGGTATAAAATGTATTTTTAATATGCCTCTGCACACTTACACATTAATAGATTAATTAAGTCGTTTTGTTAGTCTAGGACACTTTATTAGTATCGGATCTGTTAAACGCAATCGTGAGCTTGAATGAAAGTTGAACGTCCTCCGTACATCACGTGTGCCGAGTTAATAAGCCTCAGAAGAGCCGAACCGCCTTTTAAATTGCAAATGTAGAATTAGCGTCCGCGATAGCATCTGGCTTCATACTTCTCGAGGATTTGCTCGGATAAAATCATGCCGCCGAGATTGATCGAATCATAAATAGTCCGGCAAGGAGAGGCAATTAATAAGGGGGCCGTACGTACCAGCATACATGTGCATGTGGCGGCGCCGGTGTTCGCGGGTGCCATGCACTCCGCGGCTTTGCAGAAAGCTCGCTGCAAATCACTTTTACTGCCTGCAAACGGCGCAAGTTCCGCAAAAAGCAAGAAAGTGCAAATTCAATTATTGCGAGCGAATTGAGGTAAAAGCGCTGCTAGCCATCAGTACCTTACATGAATTATGATTGATCTTCAAATCAAGCATGTCAACGGCAAAACAGCGCACTTTCTAGCTGGAAAAAGTTGTTTCTAAAAGTGCAAAACAACGCGGCTGCCTGGGAACGCGCAGAAATGTTCCGGCGATTCGGTTCAGAAAACGGTCGCGATTACATTGTTGCTACTATTAAATATTTACTTTATGGCCTACAATACATAGTAAATGGATTTCACAAAAAGCTGATAGTTATTACTTTTTTATATTTGTGTTGTAATTTCTAATATTTTAAAATAAAACTGCAAAATAACTGTACTGATATTAAATTTATATTTTTTATTATTTTCTTTAATAACTTGTTAATCTTCTAAAGAACATAGTCGTGTCTTTAGATTACTTTCATTCGGCCATTTCAAAAAGTTGACAGTGCCTTCACCATAGTAATTAATTTTTTATTTATAAAGAAAATAACTACAACAGACTTTCAAATATTGTTTAGTTCCAGGAATAAAATTTTGATGTTTTTAATTTTTTGCAAAATGTAAGTCCAAGACGGGCTCAATCTGTACAGATCTCTGCCTCTGATTTAGACTAGAGAGTCGACAAATACTCCTCTTTTCCACTGCGTTAAGCTAATTCAAGTAACCCGAAGAATAAATAATACTAGGGGTATACAGAGTCACTAATGGAGCCTTTGGAATACAAGCGATCTCCTAGAGTACTTAGTCTTACATGTCTGTAGAGGACTCGGCAAGTGTCGAACCAAGATATAGAAATAGTAGAAGAGAAAAAGACTTCTGATGACAAGCAGCAGTTGGAAAAGGATAGAAAAAAAAACTATCTGAGGGAAAAAGATTATCAAACCTAGAAACAATGTGGCAGAAACATGGCCGATAAAAATCCGTAAAAAGCTTCCAAGGCAGGCATCATTTAAGTGAGATTGGCTCATATAGTGAAGCGAGTAGTAGACGAAAGATGGCTATAACTGACAGACATTATCCTGCGACAACTTTGAACCAGAAACAAGCTAATTTAGTTTAAAAAAATTATTAAGGCAATGGATAATATTTTTACTTCAGTAAGACAAAGAGGTCTTGTGAATGACTTACGTTAATACAAATACTAAAGACTAGCGTAGTAGGGTCATTGATGTCGGCCTGAGCGGACTTTAAGAGAACATGGCGTTGATTAGGGTTGAGTTCAAAGACTTTTCGAAAAGGCAAAAGATTCTGGTCTCCTTGCTTCAGCCGAACATGCAGAAGGAGCAACCCATAACATGCTTAAGGAGGTAAAACCTTGGACTAAGAATAGAAGGCAGATTTCTCTTGAATAAACATACTAAAAAAGGTACAAAGACTATCTAGACTGGAAAAGTAACGGGTTCTATAAGAACCTGTTAGACCTCCCTCTCTTCATCTTAAAATCATATGAGAAGCACAAGTGTGCTGTATACAGACTATGCAAAGTATCCATTTGCAAAAAAGGTATGGGAGTGGAACATTTAAATATTGGGCACATGAGATATAAGAACAGGCAATATGATGCCAAAATTTATATTCAACAGATTTAGAGGTTAATATTATAGATCGAAATAAATGTACAAACAAATAAGTAGCAGAAACAGACTCAGAAAAATTATCTCTTATACAGATAGATTGAAGACCGAATCTTGAAGCATATATTGTGAAAAGAAAAACTTGCAGTTAAGTTTTTTTTGTTAAAAATGTATTCATCTCTCAAGGCGTTAAAAATCATAGAGTAACATCTTGACTGGAATGGGAATGCTGCAATTAACTCAGTTTAACTCTGTTAAGGGTACCAGAGTACTGCGCATTTACAGACAACGAGAAAGCTGTTGAGTTTTCACGAGAAGAAACATCAACTCTATATGTATATAAGCCCCTGAATCGGCTATGGGAGTACAACATGAAGCCTGGCGAAAGAATCAGGAAACGACCCAACAAATTGTAGGAAAATGCACCAGGACAAAATACGGAAAACCTTCATAAAAAAACTGAAGAACTGTTAGCCTAAACCAGGAATCAATTACAAACTATTACAGGTCTTCCCATAAAGCTTTATTTTCTTAGAACCCACCTTAACAAAATAGGGTTGTATAATGGGGATTTGAGCAATGCGACAGGAAACCAGACACAGCCATCCATATCCTGTGCGAGTGTGAGGCTCTAGTTTATAGCAGGCAAATTATTTATAGAAAACCAATAATGGATTTAGAATAATACAGCAACTATCTCGTAAAAAACTTGTACAGACTGGTGGAAAGGACGATAATACTGAAAAAAGTGCTGTAAAGAAAATAAAGGGAAGTACAGTAAGTTTATGAGACTGCAGTGCTACCGGAGAAAACAAATATCAGAAGTAATAATCTAATGTGGCTTATTGTAATCAAATTATACCTATATAAAACCCAGAACACTATGTTTGTATGCAAATAGACCAAAATCATCAATTTAAATATACAACATTCCTGCATCATCATTATCATCTCCAGCATTTAAATATTCTATCTCTGGACATACGCCTCTACAAGCTATCGCCATGCCATTCGATCCGCCGTCGCTCCCATCCATTATGTTCCTGCGACCTTATTGATGTCGTCTCCTTTTGCCTATCCTTGACCTCCACTCTATTACCTTCTTGCTCTACCCATCGTCTTCTTGCCGCATACGCTGACCTGCCCATTGCCATTTCCAGTTTGCAATGCGCCGTGCTACGTCCTCAACTTTGGTTTTATCTCAAATCCATTCTATTGGTTTTCTATTCTGCAGTCGCGCTCCCAACATCGATCTTTCCATTCTTCTTTGAGTAACTTTGAGTTTCATCATCTCTTTTTTCTGTAAGGAACCATGCTTTCGAGGTACTGGAAGAATAGATTGGTTAAATACTCTAGTCTTAAGGTGTTGCGAGTATGTTGTTGTTTTGAACACATTCCTTAGATTTCCATAAGCAACCCAAGCTAACTTTATTTTCTTTCCAACTTCTACTGCCTGGGTGTCTGCCCTAGAAGTAAGTATATGTAATTGTCGATAACTTCTACCGTATTAAGTCATTCTCGAGGCGAATAAGTGTTGCATTGTCATTGTTTGCCATAATCTTGGTTTTTGTAATGTTTATTTTTAGTCCGATTTTTGCAGGTCTTTAGTCATCGTCGTTCCCGCAGCAACTATTAATAAGACGTGCCTGGGTGCCGCTGGTTTCAAGGGTTATTTAAACTTTATTATCTTATTTATTATTTATCATAGTGATATTCATTCAAAATGTTTTAAACATTTATAATTATCAATCAATTATAATCATAGTTCCCAAAAACAAGTAATTCAACAAACAAAGCAACCAATAGATATGCATAATACTATGAATTATAGTCAACCTCAACAATATTCACAACCATTAACTAATACTTAATACAAATACTTTTAAAGTAACAGGTAATAACAGTAAAGCAAGTTATTTTCTGAATAATTCTATTCCAATTAGTAATAGATACAAACAATTAACAGCATATAAGATAATAGAATAATACAAAAAATCAAAGAAAAATAATGTACCAAATTTTCACATTGCGAGCTATAACCTTCAAATTGTTAATAGTAATGCTTTAAAATGTAACAAAATACAGTTATACTCTTATATGGACCAACAATGATCAAGTTAAGATTCAACCTAGAGGTCAATAAAATTGCAGTACAATTATAAAAATTATAAAGACGTAACACTAACATAGAAATTTACAGATAGAAATTTTCGCGTAGTTCTTAAATATTTCTAACCATCGTCAGATATCAAATTGTTGAAGGAGGAATTAAGAAAACTTCGCTATAGTCTAATTAACATATACAACATTAAATTGAGCGTCATAAAAATTCTTTCTTCTTGTGTTTTTTTATTGGTTTCAAACTAAGAACAATAATAATGTCTATAAAATAAAATTACTAAGAAACTGCTTGTTACAGTTTTAAGCATCACATTTAAGAAGGAAAACTCTCTAACGTGTCCAATGTCAAAGATACACACTAAAATTTTCACCAACCATATCGGTGTGTTAAATGTATAGATATTCATTCAACAGAAAACTGCCCAAAGAAGAGAAAAATCACAAAATGAAGTGTGTGAAATGCAACAAGAATAGTACAGTCTAGAGTTACGTACACCGAACAACTAATAAGTAGTCTAAATATAGTATAATACTAACAAAAATAATCAAATATGGACAGATACTACATCCCAATAAGGCACTAAATTCTGTAAATTACAAACAATGCCGAAAAATTAGTAGAACAAGTGCGTGTGATGTTAAATTTGCGGAACAACAACGACCTATGTCAACATGTTCAGGAAATTTGGCACTTCCGACAAGTTAATAAAACTAATGTTATGTTAATTTTGACACCCACTTCTCAGACAAATTCTACTTAAAATATCAAAATATTGGATTTGATTTATAATATATTCTAGCAGGAAGACATGTGAAGGAACGGTAGTCATTATTAAATGGAACATTAAACATTATTAACTAAAACAGCATTTATACGACTATATACAAGCTACAAACATTAGTCATGTGCTGGATACTTGGAAAAAACTACAATAAAATATTGATACTCTTCTAAGTTATTACCAGGCTTATCTGGACAACTATAGAGATTCTATAAAGGCTTTAGAATGAAGTACCTGGATGTATTGTTCGTAGTACGTGCCTAATCATATAATACAAAGTGACGTCAATATTGATTCAATGCGAAATGTAATAAAAGAATAATGTAAGATGTAAAAATAAACTGTCTGTGCTCCGTATTACTTTTGCTACTTAACTTTTAAGCATTAATAAAGAAACCAGAAGACTAAAACGTTTCAAACCCTCAGCTCTACCGATCAAATTTGACTAATTCTATTAGTGTGTGTTCTACCTATTTAATTTTCTGAATATATGTGCTGTAATCATATGATTAGTTTATTACTAGTTTTGTAACTAAGAGAATTATTACTGGATTGTTTGGGGCAAGTTGTAAGTAGTTTTATTAGTTATCAAACCATTTACTTCTTTTTTTGTAGCGGATTGTAAATATTAAGGCTCTACAAGAGGAAATCTCTAGGTATCTCCACCCATTAAACAAGTTAAATAATATAAAAGAAGAACTTAAAATACATCGTCTCGAGATTATAAACATTGCAAACATTTGCCGAAATAACAATGTTAAATGCGCCAGAAACCGTCCGGCCAATTACAAATGTTGTTAAATATACAAGGAAATACAACAAAATATGCACGCCTCTATGTAACAAACAACTATCTAGCATATGACGAGATATAACTCAATTGCACGAACAAATTTTTACTTATATACAAACTGCAAGAAACATCACTGATCAGACTGATAGCAATATAAATCAACAACAACAATTTGAATTAGAGAAAATTTTAAAAACCTCTATAGAACATATAGTAACTTTACTAATTTTTTTCATTATTATCGTCTCAAAAACAAACCATACCTCTGACAATTTGAGATAGCTGAACGGCAATGGTCTGGTAAATCATAAAACAAACTAATAGCTTTTTACGCAGACATCATATTAATATCAGAATCTCATTATACGGGCAGAGGCTATATAAAAATTCCAGGCTGCAACATTGATGTCAAACGACATCTAACGAAATCACACATGTTGCTTCAGTAATTATAATCAAAGACAACATCAAACATATGAGTTTACCAAATACAATCTACAAGATCTATAATAAACTACAGTTATGATTGAAGATTGAAAAAGAGCACTAAATATATGAGCAGCCCATTATCATTCAAGATATAACGTTAAGAAGGAACATTTTGAGGAATATTTTCAAGGCCTAGGTAACAGGTAACCGATTACACTAATCTGCTACACTTTATTAAAAGTCGTCGATCCAAACCATTGTAAAATTGAATTTTAATATATCTTCCATCTGATCCCTCACTAATAATAATGACATTATCTAATTAAATAAAAATCTTCACAGTAAATTAAATGATAAAACTTTGTCACTCCATATATTTGTGTAAAGCCAAGAGGTCCCAGTAGCAGTAGTGCAAAACTTTAATCAAAAAGTTCAACAAGCATCTTGGCAATCAATACCAAAGAAAAGGCTAAACATGCTTAATTGGACTATTGTTTGGTTGAATACGACAGAGAAACCAATAAGATACGTAATAAGCTAAAAGTAAAACTTAAAAATCTACTTTCCAAGATAACAAATCCCTCGGTTCAAAACTACATAAATCAACTGCCATGTACGGAAGTTATAGGACTCTCTCTATGGAAAGAGGCTAAAAAATTAAAATACAAGTAGACAACAACACGTAAGCTAGAAATAACCATGATAACACTATCATATTTGCAAGTTGCCTAACGGACGTGCTTTGTTAATTTTATTCACAATCAACCAAAGATAAAGGAGACAAAATTTGCTAATACTTCAATGCACTCTTCCATTTAGGGTCTACCAATCAAATCTATTGTAGCAAATGATATAAAACTGTAATCATGAAAGCGGCTGGTTATTACCTAATCAAAGGAAAAGCTCTTAAAGGCCTAGCAAAGAAAGGCTTCAAATTTATCTCCTATTTATTCAATGCCGTACTAAGACTACGCTGCTTCACTGAGCAGTCAAAAGTTTCCATAATCATACCTATTCTCAAAACGAGCAAACCAGGCGATGAGCTATTAGCTCCCTGTCAATATTATCTAAAATTTTTTTGCCTTTAATTTCAAATTTCTTCTTCGCTCTTCTATTCTTCTATGTCACATGTTGTTCACTCTTCTCTGTAAGCGTCGATAGTTTTCTTTTGTCGCCTGATATTCTGGAGTTTTCTTTCAACCCACCAGCATACAAAAAAATTAACAAATGGTATCTAGTGTTCTATCTCACACCATACCCAAATTTCATCTACTTTTCAAATTCACTTAGCTTTTGAAGTGTAGACTGAATACTAACAACAAAAGAATTATTTAATTTGTCATTCAATGATAGATCGCATACTGCTATTTTTACTTCTCATACAATCAGAAGAGTTTTCATATTCTACTCTCGTTTCAACATCCATATTAATTGATAACTCTGTCGTAAACGGTCGCAAGTCCGCTTGAGAAAAGAAGAGGGAGCAGTAACAACTTTCGTTAAAAAACCTTGATTCAACTGGCCCCGTTGATAACACCCAGTATGAGTCCCTACCTAGGGTTACCGGGTGAAAACTGGTACAGATTTCTAGACATCGAGGGCGGAAGAGCCACTTAAATAGAGAAAGTTAATCTTTAGAGCCCAGTAAGACAATTAGCCTAGAGAAATCTGGTCCCCAGATTGGGGGTTGGTCTTGAGTCCTGTACCCCTAATAGCCAAAAAAAATTTGTAATTTACAAAAAATCTTAAATCCATATGCCTCGGTAACAACTAAATAGGCCTAATAGAAGACGACTATGCGCAAGGAAAAATATTTTGAATTTTGCCACTTGGAACGTACAAAAAATTGGAACCAAAAACACAGAAGTCTTTGAGGAGATTCAGAAACGACTAATAGCTATAGGAGTACTTACCGAAACTAAAAAGAAAGGTAAGCGCGTAAAATAAAAAGGATATTATATACATATTTACAGTAATGTAGACAAGAATAAGCGAGCAAAAGCTGAGTTTCGATCGTTTTACACAAAAGCTTGAAGAACTATATAAAAAACTGGGAACAAATCAATGAGCGCTTTGTCACAATTCAATTAAAATTATTGTCACGAAGTCAAAATAATAGGAGTATGTGCTCTGTCAGAAAACGCAACAGTAGAAATCAACAAAGAGTACGCAGATCAGCTCGATAATCGACTACATCATTATCAAACAACAGCCAAAGAAGAGAGAATTCGACGTTTTCGGGCAGTGGGGTGCTAAATGAGGTTCCGGCCATTTACTGGAAAGAGCTAAAATGTACTTTAAGTGCAAAAACAATGACCCAACCAAGGAAATATTGGAACAATGAAAAAAGTGCAACACACTAAGTACAACACTGATGAGCTTTGGGACGAGTCGATTCAGTTCCTCTATAAATTAAAAGTGTCGAATTATATTAGAACAGAACTACAGAACTAGAGAATAGCACAGAATTTTGTACAAAAAATTTAAATTTTTGTTTAAAGCAGCCAAGGAATCATTGGGAGAAATGATAATTATGAAACAGCGGTATTCAAAAATTATCCAAGACAAGAATCATCTCTACAAAAAATGGCTTTGACTCAAACTGGAGAGAGCAGAAAACTTTATCAGCGTTATAATAGACAGGTTAAAAAAGAAGTAACAAAGCTAAAAAATGAAATGTGGCAAGATAAATGCGCTGAAGTAGATCAACCGGTGGGTAGTACACGTTTAAACATGAAAAATAATTAAACAACTCAGAACGAATGAAAAGAATGGACTACACTCAATTACTGTAGACACTTGGAAACAATATTATGAAAACCTTTTATGCGAAAATAGAGACGAATACAACAATGCACAATATCAACCATTGGATATGATAGGTGAATACTATGTGGAATTAACTGCCAAAGAGATCAGAAATGTACTACAGAAAATGATTAACAGAAGATTGCCAGGTCCTGGGAGTTGTCCAATAGAATTGGTAAAAATCGTCCCTAGAGTAGCGTTAGAGGTTTAAAAAAATATTTAGTAAATGTCTGCAGAAAGAAAAATTCCTTTGGAGTAGAGAGAGACAATTATAAGTTTAATGCATAAAAAAAGATATAAAAAATTGCAACAATTATAGAGTAATAAGTATAACTGGTTCATAATAAAAACAAGATTAGAAATGGAAATAGAACAAATAGAAGAACAAAGCGGATCTCTGTTTAGCACAGTTGTCAGAAAAGACAATAGAACATAATAGGAAATGCATTTGATATCTATAGACATTAAGAAGGCCTACGATAGTCTTTTATGAGCAGCACTTAAAGGAAGTAAAACAAAGAAAGTATACGTAAATGTAGCCAAACAACTTTACAAAGGCAATACGAGTAGGGTAGTAGAGTAATAGACTTTTACAAGAATTTGTCTATTCCAAAAGTCTAAGACAAGGTGTGTTCGATATCGCCCTCTCTCTTCTATATATATTATATAGACTACAAAATTGGACCAAAAAGTGTCACGGAATGTGGATTCCGACAGGAGATAACATTTCGCATATATTACTCTTTGTGAATGATCAGATTATTACCGTTGGTGCCGAAGAAGACAGTAAATATATGATACGCAAATTGGCAGAGAAGTATAACAAGTGGGATTTACAAATTAATCTGAATAAAACTAAATATATGGTGGTAAAACGAGAGATTTCCATACAGACAAAGACACTATAAAAACCTACGCAGAGCATAAGCACTTAGGTGTCACTATAACCAATGAAGGCATAAGAGATAAGAATATTTTAAATGAAGTAGCTCAGAGAACTCAACAACTCAGTTACGTAACCCAAACCTATGGAATAAAAAAAACAAAACAAAAAAATTATATAAAACAATTGTACATATATTGCATATATCCACATACACTTTAGAAGAATAAACAATAAATAAGAAATGAGAAAGAAGAGTAAAATCGATGGAAATGAACTACTGGAGTATCCCATTTAGATAGAATACGAAATGAAAATATTAGAGAACGTATGCATGTACATGTATCAATAATCGACGTAATTGAGCAAAAACAATTGCTCTAGTAGGAAAACCTTAAAAGGATGCCTGACACAAGGTGGTCTCAAAGAATATACAAGTAGGTTCCATGGCAAAAGAAAAAAAAGGAAAGACCAGAAACCTGATAGAAATACAAGGTTACAATAGCAATGCAAGCAAGAAATCTGGTGAAGGCGATTGAAAAGATCGCAAAATATGGCGTCTAAGAAGCAAAAACGACAGTAAAGCTGTAGAAATAGAAATATATATATATATATATATATATATATATATATATATATATATATATATATATGATAATTTTAAAAATCCAAGATATTTATAAGCAGTTCAAATTCCAAAAATTAGATCCTGGCTCGTCTGGGGGCATAAATAAGAAGTTTTAAAGTTTAGCCCATTCACGATCAAACAGAAATTCGTTTTCAAAATCGATTAAAAAATTGCACCTATTTTCACCGTTTTAGGGGTAAAATTTCAAAAAATTTTATTTTATTGGATTAAACTAGTTAAGGTTGAGTAGGTCATTTAGAAAATCAGGACAATGAGATATATAAAGAAGATAATATAAAAGACAAAAGAGTTATAAGCAAGCAAGATAATTTAGTCATTTGTTTGAATTATTGATAAAGTGTTTTATGAGTTACATTGATGGGGCCACTTTTGCATTGCTTTCTTATATAATCCAGACTTTTTAAAAAATTGGAAAAGATAACAGTTTGATAATTGCAGGTGTGATGAGACACTACGAAGCAACTTTAACAGACTACCATTTATTAGTTTACTTATAAGGAAAAAATGGCGTTCAAATTGATATAGAAAAAATAAAAATTACGCTAAATATATTTTGTTGGGTACGTTTGCAGATGGTACTGTCGCCTTTGCTTCTCACAAGCATGTCACTTAATCTGCATCGCTCATCCAAAGTTATTTAGATACATTTCAAACATGGTTTAAAAATGTAGAATTAAAATAAATTAACCAAAACCATCTCATATAAATTTTATGCTCCGCAAGGTTCAATATCCACCGAGTCATGTGAACAATAGAGAAATGTTTTATACTACAACTTGATTACAATGCTTCGACCTTCACTTAGACAACAAGTGAACATAAAAACTGCATATCTCAAAAAAGAATATAAATGCATATAAGTAGAGCTTGCACTATGCAAAATGCATATTTTTGTATGCATGCATATTTTGACATTTTTTTTATGAATGCAATTTTTTTGAATATTTAAGGGCACTCATAGTCTATTAATTTTCTTGATTTTATTTACAAAAAGTAGTTAAAACTTCTGTTCTAGGTGCTTTAATTAGTTTTATGTTCAGTAAATACCTATAAGGGGTAGTTGAAATACCTTTATAATAGCTTCTAAGAAGGTTCATTCGATATCTATTTACACTTCGCTCTATTGTTAAGTGATTAGTAATACCTTAAGGTAATATTGGATCACTTTTCAACTTTTTAACTTATAAAAACTAGAAAAGGTCTCATATCTACCTTATTGGCCTAATATCTATTTTATTGATCTGATATGACACCCAGCAACTATCAAATATTTCCAAAATTTAGAAAAACCTGCATGATGTATGATTTCAGAATTTAAATGGTGTAAAACGAGCTATAAGACAGCGGATAAAAGGCTATCAAATTTTTTTTAAACGATATAATAGCTGATTTTGCACCTACATACAGTTAAATGGAATTTATATTTAAGTTTGCACATCAAATTCGTAAATTATTATCACATATTTAATAATTGATTTTGGTTGTTTCTTACTTTAAAGGAGATGCGTTTCATAACCATCAGAGACATCAAAGTAAATGTTACGACCAAACTTCGAAAGATTTCAAAACGTCTTCCAATGTTTTTAACGAAGGCAGGATTGTTGAACTATATGTTTGAATGTAATTAGGTAAGTATTGCTACTAGAGTGGCGTACTACAATTCTGGTAATTTTTTATTCTTCCCTGTATAAAGAACATAAGTTAGTTCCAAATATACAAAGAACAGGCAGTGTGGCACAGTAAAACAGCACAAAACGCTGAATTAAAAGAAGCTTCATAGTATAAAATTATGATTGAGTCTCCTGTATTCTAACACATAGTTAGGTAAGATCGCATTTTTATAATAACAAATTTGCAATTTTGTAAACATTTGGGAGAGAGTTGTCCACCTGCATTTATTTAAATAGCACAACTGCTAATCTTTGTACGAGTTTGAGCCACATGTTCGTATCAAAACATTTTAATGCATAAAATTCTAAGTTTTCCATGGAGAAATATAAAAATGTAAGGGGATAGTAGTAATTTACTTGCTCAAGACAACAAGTGAAATAAATAAAGTTTTGACTAAACGGTGGAAAAATAAATAGGGGGGGGGTGCAGGATTAAGAGCGCCTCCTGTTAGGGAATTAAACAAATTTGGGTTTACCTAATGAGATAACAGATCTTAATTTTGTCAGTAATTTGGGGAACGCGTTGGAATTTTCCTTGTTGAAAACAACTCTTTGGTCAACCCATGTAAACAATTTGTAGGCCTGCACACATTTGATGCACAGTTGGCGAACTTCGATATTCACAGGCTTGTGCCACAGATGTTTCTCTCGTTCATACGTCTGCAAAGCCCTCGATAAAACAAATTTCTATCTTTTTTAGTTGTGGCGTGATCGTCGGTGCGGCTGGAACCATTGCGTTAGCGCGTTCGTGGTAGTGAACTTTTAGTGTTTGTGACGAGACAGGGTGCCCGTGCTGTTGCTTCGTAGCGTCGTAAGCTACGCCCCGACGCAGTAGGGCCACAAAACGGTAAGCGTCTTAGATTCTTGGTGCTGGACAAATAAAGCTTCTTTTTACTTTTGTCTTTATTATACGAGGTGTTTTCAAATAGTCGTAGACGTTACCTGAATAATTCACAAAATTTTTTAGAACTTTTTAAATCTTCTCATCGCATACTGACTATTATTTTTACTAGATTCACGTAGTTGAAAAACGGCGCCCTTTTAACATGTTTTTTTATTAATATTACACTATACAAATATAAATCGCCTGTTGAAATATGTAGGAATCTGTTCACCGACAGGAACATGCAGGCCATAATAGATGATGTGCTCCGGTCTATATTTACTTGTGAAAATATAAACTCCCGCTATTATATTATAGTGATGTAGAAACTATATAACCGCTTTTATACCTATTGTGGTTTGTTCTATTTTATTTGACTTTGAGCAGTTTAGAACTAAAATACTTCTTCTGCTTTGAAATATTTAGTGTTATACATAATATTTTATTAAAAATAATTGTGTCTAATGATACGGACTTATTGACTACTCTTATATTGTTTGCACAGTTTGTGATAAAAGCGTAAGTTCTTTTTTATTGCTATTTGATGTTAGAATTACAAGAATAGGGTTTTCAAATTTAAAATATATTTTTATAGTGTTTTTAATTTAATATAAAAGAAGTTCTAAATTAAAAAAGCAAATTGGTTTCATAATTTTTTATATAATAACAATTTGTTGTAAATTTACAATCTACTCAATTAATGTACAGAGTAATAAGTAAGTAGGATAGTAAATTGGCAAGTGGTTTGATTTGGGCCCCATCTATTGATGGGGATTTATTCAATCAGATCTTCAGGCCATTGACGCTTTAGTCTTCTCTGAACTACCCATTGGTTCTAGATCTCGGCTATGAATTGTTTGTTGTAGTTAGAGGTAATATATACAATTGAGTATAGTGATCAATTGTACAATTAGGTCGAAATTTCTGACCACCTTTTTTGAACTCCTCATTAAAAAGTAGAATAGGAATGTCTCATAAACCCGACCCATTAAAACACCCCTAAGGGGGGCTTTCCCGCTTTTTTTATTTTAAAGTGACATATCTCATGAACGATAATATATAGAGTGCTGAGACCTTCATAGTTGATTGGTTGGTCGAAGTTTGAGTTTCCAAGGTGTTTATGAGTTTCAACATTTGTATATATTACGGTTTCGCCCCCTGATCTTGTTTAGAATGCATTTAGGTCTATTTCTGACTGTAGTTTTAATTACTTCGTTAACGTAAGGAATACTTAGGTCGTTGTGGAGTGTCTGGTTGCTGATGAAACACTCTGTGTTTGCTATTGTTCGTAACGTCTTAGATTGGAATGTTTATAAAATTGGTGTTGGTTCTATAAAGATGGTTTTATAGTATTTGTTGTTAAGAATAACTGAGATTTTCGTCCGATTAACGTATCTTTTACTTTTAATTTTGGTGTTTAGTAATGAGCTTTCCTGTTATTTCAAGTGAAGATATTTAACTTAATTTTTTATCGATATGGGTGTATTATAAATGGCATCTTGGGGACAGCCAATTTGCCTTGTGGTAAAAGTTATTTGTGGAGATTTATCTCCGTTGACTTTTATTCTCCACTGGTTTAGCCACCGTTGTAAAGACTTAAATGTATTTAGAGTTTCTGGATGCTCGGATAGAATATGGATCTGATGACACTATGGCTGTCATTGACGAAGGTTGCAATTAGTGCCTTGTTTGTAATTGGGACGTCTGATGTAAATAGAAAGTACAGAAAGGGTCCAAGGATCCTATCCTGTGAGACTCCGGAATTAATAATATGTAGCTGATAATGAATCCTCCAATTTAACTTCAAAATGTCTTTCGTCCAGGTAAGATTTTAGCAATAAGTAAATTGGATAAAGTCATATCTTTTTTATTTTATACAGTAGCCGGGAATTTTTTTTTAATTTAATTTTATTTTAGCGATCAGAATACATTGTATTTCTATAAGCTAATATTTTGGTTTATAAATTGACTTAATGAGGGCCCGTCCAGTGACTGGTCCTCGTCCTAGAAAATAGTGCTAAGGTGTTGGGCCCATGTGGGGTCCTCTTCAGTGCAGGTCTGTAGGCTAGCGGCGCTTGAGGCGTCTGATGGCTTGATGGTGTGGAAGTTCTTGGAGAAGAAGGTTGTTATAGGTGGTAAGTTTTTCAAGATGTTCCCTGTAGTAGTAGCCGGGAATTCCACACCTTATCAAATGCCGTTGGATATCCAAGAACACAGAAGCACATACTTGTTTTTCTTTTAGACTGTTTCTGATGTGTTTTACAATTCTGTGACATTGTTGAGTAGTAGAACGATTGGATTGAAAACCAAATGATATAGTAGAGATTAACTCGTTAATTGTTGTTTCCTCAATTCTGCGTAGCAAAAGTCGTTCACATATTTTAGAAAGTGATGGCAGAAGACTAATTGGTCTGTATGAACTGGTGGCTTTCCAGACTTTGGCACCATAATAATTTGTGTATATTTTCACTGCATTGAGAAATATGACATATTGAGCATACGATTGAATATATAAGTAATAAGTGCTATTGCTTTTCTTGGTAATTATTTAAGTATTTTACCAACCATGAGATCATATAATACTGGTGCTTTATATAAATTTGTTAGCTTTATTTTCCGGTAAACCTCGTCAGAAGTAAATGGTCTTGAAGGTAGCGATAGTTGGCCAGGTGAGTTGAGAAATTCCTCTGTTTCTTCGTCGATATTTAGATTATTTGGTGGAGTGTTGTAAAGACTTGGGAAAGGTGTTCAGCAAAGATATTTGCTTTTTTACTATAGGTACGGGCCCAACTTCTATCGGGTTTTCTTAAAGGTGTTGGGAATAGTCTTGTCGAATGGGTTTCTTGACCTTTGCCATTTTTGGGCTTCTAGATTGTTTGTCTTCTTATATGGAATGGTATGTTAAAACATGTTGTTCCAATTTTGTTTTATTGAAGTGGAGTCCTGTATAGTCTGTTGGAATAGCTTGTCAGTTTCTACAGTTAATTTTCAGTTGGATTTGCATTTTGTGGTTTAATTGATATTATTAACTGTTGTATTAAGTATTATTGTTTCTAGTACATGTGCAGCTGATTTTTGTTATTACGCTGTTTAATGTTTCAGATTGCAACTTTTCATTTGATATCAGCTAGAAATTTATTTAATGAATCTAGTAGATAGTTGTTTAAGTTTCGGCCAGTGTTGTCTAGTACAAATTTACATTTTGTCGTTTTACTGAATTAGTTGAAGTAAGTTACGTCCTTTCCTAGTAATCAGCCTGAAGCCCCAGTCTGTATGCTTGGCATTCCAGTCTTCTGCGATAAGAAAACGTGGACCTAATGGAAATAAAAGCTCATGATATTCTGCAGGTGTTATGCTTTAACTAGGTGGATTATAAACAGCTCCGATGATTAATGGTGAAGGTGGTGATTTTATTTGTATTAGAGCACTTTGAATTTTATTAGTTACGTATGGCGGTAGTTCGTAGTGATTTATCGCTGATGTGACAAGGATCGCAGCCCGCTATGAGCAGTTCCATCAGAATTAGTATGGGATTCTTATTACAGTTTTAATAGTGGAATGACTTTCTAAAATTAATAATATATCAATTTTGTTTATATTCAAAAGTAAAGTAATCCGTGAATATGGTTTTTTAGGCCACTAGAGTTCCAGGCTGTAATTTTTAAGGAATTAGCCATTATTGGTTATCTTGTTAATGACTGATGTAAGCATGAAAAAACTCATGCTGTTCTGGTTAATGAGTTCAGAAGACTTTATTTTGAATTCGTTTAAAAAAGTAGTAAATGTATCTGCTATTTCATTATAGTTGGTTGTGCTGTTTGCCACTTGTGCATAGGTTAGAAATTTTTGATGAGGTAAGTGTGGAAGTTGTTGGTTTGCTTGCTCTTGGGTTCGCAAAGCTATTAGTTAAATTTCCTGAGTTGTCAAATTCACCTGCATGAAATAAGCTACGCACATTCCATGTTGCCACTCTAATTTTGTTTTTATGTATACTAAGACGATTTCCTTGATTGGCTGACGGGAAGATACTTAGCACCGTCTCCCCACTTAAGGGTGCCCGGAATGACGGCTATTGGTATTATATTTTCAGCCATGTGATTATCTTGGAAAAGGTAGTTTTCCGTTGCTTTTCGCACCACAGTTCTCAGCCGGTTAGGTCAACTGCAATCGCCACGCGAGTTTTCTAATCATACACCTTAAAAAAAGTCATTCTTTAGTGATCTTGGGCGCTACAGCTGCTCCTCTACGTTATGCCAGTTTTGGCCCGCCCCGAGTATTTTATTTTTGCCGGTACTACCCATATTTGGAAAGCATTCCCCGATCCGCCATCTGGAGAGGCGAACCTTGTTTTAATTGTCCATCAACATCAATAACCGAAGAAAACATCGTTTCGGATTTGAAGCGTTTGTCAGCAAAACTCAGTAATCAACAAATATTGCTCCACAAGCACCCTATTCTCCAAATATGTCACCATGCGACTTTTTCCTGTTCAGTCGATTAAATAAACCACTTTGAGGAACCCGATCTGAATCAGTTGAATCAATAAAACAAAAATAAAAGGAGGTTTTTGAAGATTGGATTAAACGTTGGCGTATTTGTAGCGCAACGGAAAGGGATTGCTTTGAAGGAGACAAAATAAATTTCGGGAAATAGTACTCTTATGAGTTTTATTCAAACACTCACCTTACTTTTTGAACATTTCCGTTTCTCTATTCTTAGCGTATAAAAGATAAAAAATAAATTATTCCGGTCGAAGAAAACCAAAGTAATTTTTATGCTCGGCTGCATATGATTTTCTAATAAAGGAATAGCAATTGGGTATTACCACTGTGGGCAAACAGTAACAGGGCCGGCGGTTATGTGATTGTAGAGCAAGATTGGCAGCGTTGCGTGCGCTGGCGTTAGATTTCGGCCGATCCCGCCAAATTAAAGACTTAATTTCAAATTTACGTGCCGTAGCTGCATTTAAAGCGTCGTGTGCGCGAAGACGACATCCGCGGCGAAAGCCGCAGCATGAGCATCTCATTAAACTTAATTCGCCTTTGTGTTCGCTGCGAAAGTCAGCACATCACGTGCTTCAGAATGAAAGGTGGAGGATAAAATTCAAATAAAATTGAAATGAGGAAAAACAACATTTAACGGAAACGAAAAAGTGTAAGATATTTTACTGTTGTTAATACTCAGTTTTAGTTCAAATACAATCACTTAACCCTGCTGCATCACTCGTATTTAGCCCTCACTTAAGCTGCTCGAGTCCAAAGTGAGCTATGTGTGTAAAGTGATATGATTAATTACAGTAAATTTTTTTTAGTATATCATTTAATTAGCAATCAGAATTACAAGTCATTCTATAAGCTAATATGCTGTTTTTTTTTAATTACTAGGGTAGTCGTGGTTGGTGTGAAGAGGACTTCTCCAGTGAGTGGCCCTCGCTAATCCTGTTTCAGATCTGGTGGCCAGTTTCGTTTCAGTCTTCTACCATTTTGCGCATCAAGCAGTGGGTGCAACAGGGGGTTGACGTGGGTTTCCAGTTTGTTGTGATGTCTTGTACTTTTTCTTTTATGGCGTCCCTCACATAAGGAATTTTTAGATCATTGTGAATCGTCAGGTTAGAAACCATGGTGCGTTCGTGATCATAAGAAGTATTTTTGATTGACACCTTTGAATTTTGTTTAAGTTAGATTTACTCGCACATCCCCATAGTTCTGCTCCATACATCCAGATTGGTTTAATTACGGTGTTGTAGAGTAACAGTTTGTTTTCAAGCGTGAGCTTAGATTTTCGTCTAATTAGCTATTGGAGTTCTTTCATCCTCAAGTCAATCTGTTTACGTTTCTTATCTACATGTTCTTTCTACGTCAATCTGTTGTCCAGGTGTATTCCTAAATATCTTGCACTTGTAGATTGCGGTATTGGTATATTGTTAAAATATAATGGTGGGCATAACCCTTTTCGTAGTGTAAAATTTACTTGCACAGATTTTGTCTCATTAATTTTGATTTTCCATTTACGAGTCCATGTTTGTATTTGGTCTAGGTGGTTTTGTAGAGCGGTCGATACTATGAGCGGGTCAATGGCAGTTGAGAGAATGACAGTGTCATCGTCAAACGTACCCATTGTTGTGTTTTCATTGGTGGGAAGATCGACTGTATAGAACACGTAGAGCAGGGGTCCCAAGACGCTGCCTTGGGGCACTCCAGATTTAATTGGACGTTGGACCGACACCTCGTCATTGGCTTTAAAGGCTTTCAAAGGCTTTACTGACATCTAGAAAAACTGATAGACAGTATTTCTTTTGGTCTAATGTTTGATTTATTTGGTGACTGATTAGATGCACTTGCTGTATAGTGGAATGGTTATTGCGGAAGCCAAACTGATGCATAGGTATCCAATCTTCTGTCATTGGGTCAGAGTTTATTCTTTTCAGGAGGAGTCGTTCTAGTAATTTTGAGATAATTGGTAACAGACTTAAAGGACGATACGATGATACATCGTTGGGTTCTTTATCTGGTTTACGGATTAGTATTATTTCGGCAATTTTTAATTGTTTTGGCCAGTAGTTTAGTCTTGCGATAGCATTGAAAATGTAGTTAAGTAAAACTAACGCTTTCCTTGGCATCTCCTTTAACATTTTTGTAGTCACTTTATCTATTCCTGGAGCTTGTCGAGGATTTAATAAGCTGATTTCCTTCTCAATCTGTTTCGGAGTAAAGGATCTGATCTTTGGTATGTTGATAGGGATCTCAGATAAATGTCTGTCTATAGCATTGTCTGTAAGGTCATCATTAGGCGTAAATACTTCGGCAAAGTAGTCTGCAAATAGGACGGCCTTTTCCTTATCACTTCTAGCCCACTATTGATATGCTATTGCAGTGTTACGGAGGGGAGGTATTGGCGCCTTAGGTTTTTTTTTAAGTTTTATAGGTTTCCATATGGAATTGTCGTATCTGTTAAGATTGGTAACATAATCATGGAATGACTTTTCTTTCATTTCTTTTAGTTGACGCTGCAGTTGGTTATTTAATCTGTTTAGTACAATTTTATCTGCTGGTGCATGGGTACAGTGCCACTTTGCCCTGGCTCTTCTTTTTTCTGCTATAAGCCTCTTAATGACCGTAGGTATCATATACTTGTGATTTTGGAATTCTGTGTGAGAAGTGGCATGTTGAGCGGCCTATTTGAGGATGTTTACTAGGGTGGTTAGGACGGTGTCAATTTCCTCTGGAGTTGTCAGACTTACTCTCAATTTTATGTCTTCTTGTATCTTGTTCCTGTAATGTTCCCAATTTGTGTTTTTGTTATGAAGTCTGGGCGTTGGTTTTTATGAATAGCATATTGACTGATTGTTGCAATTACCGGCGAGTGATCAGAGGAGAGATCGTAGCATGGTGTTACGTTCATATACCCTTGCGAGATCCCATTGGTTACATAAAAGTCCAAAAGATCTGGGATCTTATTGGGGTCTGACGGCCAATAGGTTGGTGTACCCGTTGAACGGAAGGAGTAATTATTTTCCTGTATGAGATTAGCCAACTGGCTGTTGTGATTAGTCGAGATCCCCACAGCGTACGCTTACTATTGTAGTCTCCACCTACAACAAATTTATGCCCTAGTGTCTAGAAGAATTCCTTGAAATTTTCTTTTTTGATATTGTGGCGTTGTGGGTAATATACTAAACTAAAAACTATTACTATAAATATTTACTTGTAATAGAAGTATTGGAGTGGTATATAGGAAACTCTACTGGTAGTACTAAATTGCTTTTTACATTGTATATATTAAAATTTAATTCAAGATTTGACAACATTCATATATGTCATGTATTTATAAAAAATTATAACATTCAAATGTTTACCACGACTGGCTTTACAGACGTCGTTACGATGCTCTAAATAGAGTCGCTTCAATGGTATTTATCTCGGCAATTGTGTCGCCCTTGAGGTCTTGGATAGTGGCTGATTTATTGTCTTAGAGTTTACTTTTCAGATATCCTCACAAAAAAGTCTATCGCAGGAACGAGCGGGCCAACTGACATTTCCATTTCTCGATATTGAATGTTCACCAAACACCGACTGCAGTAACTCGATATTCGCATGTTGTGTGGCAATCTGCATCGTCTTGTTGAAAATAAACAACATTCATGCCAGTTTGATTAAGTTTTGGGAACAAATAGTCATTAATTATGCCACGGTATCGCTCAGAATTTACAGTAATCGCATTTTCAGTTTCATTAAAAAAAATGGCCCAAAGACATCTTTTGACCACAGAGCACAACAGTCACTTTTGGTGGATACATTGATTCTTGATATTCTCTTAAATTCTCGTTGACTCAAATGCTACAGTTTTGCCTGTTTACCCATTCAATGTGAAATATGCCCCATCGCTGAAGATGACTTTCGATGAAAAATTCGATGTTGGAGGAGCCAATCAGAGAACGCAAATCGGTTGAAATAGTCAATTGGCTTATTATTGGGTGAATTAGATCTTGTAAGCGTGCAAATTGAAATCTTTGTTCATAATACGGTGTAACTGGTCTCCTAAATGCCCAATTCTTAGGATCGACAAGTTATTGAAAGTTTTGGGTCCTCTTTCGCACTCTTCTTTGCCGCAGCAATATTTGCCAGTGTGCGAACACTTTTGGGTTGTCCACTCTACGGCATATTACCAATAAAACCAGTGGTTTTCAATTTTCGCACTAAATGATTGATGGTGGTCTCATTAGGACAGTTATGATAACCGAAATAATCGCGGAGAGATCGATCAGCGTTTTTCTTCTATTTTTCAGATTTTTTCTAGTGTTCTCTAATCACTTTAATGCGGTTTTCAATCGAATATAACTCCTTAACAAAAATGGTAAAGCTTAAACTAAGAAAGTAATGTTGAGTTGACAAAAAACCTGGAGTCTGTGGCAAATTGACGTTTACTTTCCTGCGTCCCCATTGGCGGGCCCTTTGTGTCCTGTTGGTTTTTCTGTTTGATATTTTGCACATTTGTTAAAAAACAGTCAAAAGCCAATATATTTTGTATTGTATTAGGTAGCATATGCTTTGCTCATCCACAGTACCATTTATTTTATCGTAGCCTAAAGTGTAAACTAGTAAATTATTTGTTTTTCTAAGATTTTGCGTTATTTCTATTTAATATGCTTTTCAACATTTATATGATTTGGAGAGATATGTTTTATAAACACTAAATGCAAATTTGAAAGTGACTATGGTAGATTTTTATGTATTAATAATTTTAGCAGAATAAAAACTTTGTCCTTTGTTGTTTCAAACTCATAAGATGTAAAAAAAATGCCACGACTGATGTTATGAACGTTTAGATCTTGACACACAAAAAATAACTATTAAGATCTGAGTGTTTCCTTTCGTTTCAGCTATACGAAACTGAATATTGCATAAATAACATGATACATTACTACGCATTACGCTATATCTTGCTGGTTTATTTCAGACGTATTGCCTGTCTACCTGTCTACCCATCCTTTCCAGATCTTTCTAGATGGTGGAAATTTATTATAATTATTTCTTTCGTTTTTCGTGCTTAGAGTTAAATTTTAGCGGACTAAAAATGTTTTTAACATTCCATCATTATTATTCAAAATACATTTTGCTCCTTTTTTAACATTTTACAAATCTTCAGCGGATTCACTATGGGATTAAAGTATTTCTGCTATGATCAAAGAACTAGTGCAAACGTACTACATCAAACTTGTTTAAACCATTACCATGAATTAATTTCATAATTGTCAAAATTATCAAAAAATAACAAAAAAGTAGAAAGATATTGTTGACTTTTAAATTGGCGTATTTAGAGATCTTGGTAACCCAGAAATTAGATTTTGTGCATTCAAGGTTTAAAAAGCCACAATATTTTCTATAACATAATTTGAAATATTTGTTGTTATATCTCCAATTCACCTTGTCTACAATTACTCTTATGACAAACACTTAGTCTTCCATCTTATAACATTTCTGTCTATCAGATGATTCCTGTCTGATCATAGAAACTCAAGAAATATTGATTCTGCATCAGAAAAAGCCGATGCCACATGAAATAGTGTCATATAATTTGTAAGAGCTTTCCAGGTTCTTACCAAAGTCTTATTCTAGTTAGAAAAAACTTTAATAAGCTTTGCTGCAGTACTGAAAAGTATTGGATTTGTTCAACATGCATGAAATAGAACTCATTCGTACATATTTGAGTAGCACAAAAGATAATGTCACTATGTATATTACTACAAAAATGAAGAAACTTAAAATATTTTTATCAAATTTTAGAGACACTGTACATGGTTACTAAACATTTTTTATTTATTAATTTATTATTAATTTACGCACTTTCTTACTTTATCTTCTTCCTTAATACATCAGGGTGTTGGGGAATTGAGCCATTTTTTATATTCTCCCTTGTCTCTAGCTAGGGTTCTGATTTGCTGGAGTATCTTTCATTTCTTCCTGGCGCTTTCCTTTTTATATGAGGTCGTCCCCTGGGTCTTTGTCCGCCACTTCTCATGACAAATAATTTTTTAGATATACTTTAGTTGCTTCCTTTCAAATTCTTCTACTATGGTATGTTTTTTCAGCTTTTCTCTAACGCTTCTCTTTCTTAATAGGTTTCTCCTTTCCAACTATGCGTTTCGAGTACCGCATCTGCTGCTGTGGTCTTTGATATATGTTTGTCGGTTACAAGCCAGAATTCCGCTGTATATAGAATTGTTGGTGTATATATGGTTTTATACATGTGCATTTTTGTTTTCTTGCTTATTTTTTTCTTTCCTATTAAGGTGTTGTTAATCTGGTGATATATCCTGTTTCCTGTTTTCCTGTCTGTTTTTCCATCTTTACTTATTAGTGTTTTTAGCTATTTGTAGGTCTTTACTTGTTCCCACTCCTTCCCATTTATTCTTATGGCTACTTTTTGTTGTTCTCGCCCTTTGTTTATATGCATTATTTTGTTTTTTCTATGTTTATTTCCACCCCTTCTTGTTCTAGGCTGTCTTTCCAATTATTTATGTTTGTTTATAGATGTTGTGCGTTATTTGCTATTATTAATATGCCATCTGCATATAGTAGGTCTTGAATTCTTATTAGGCTTAGATTTAGATATCCTAGTCTTCATTTCCTAGTGCCATTTTTGCAGTGTGTATAGATGTAGTCCGTATAGACTATAGAGTAGTGGACTTAAGCTGTCTTCCTATTATATCCCCCTTTACATTCTGAAACCTCTGAAAAATGCCCATTTAGACGTACTTTTCCTTTTATGTTCTTGTAGAGAGTTTCATTTTGGGTGGCACCTGCAGTTCTCTGAGTGCACCCCGTAGATATTTTCGGGGTATTCCATCGAACGCAGCTTTAAGATCTATAAAGGCCAGCAGAGTTCCTTACCTTTGCTTATGTTTTTTTCTGTTATGGTTTTTAATATGGAAATGTTGTCTTGTATTTACAAAGCTTAAATAAAGGCTACTATGTCACTGTAATTAAGATAAGCATGGTATTTAAAAATACAGAGCATATTAATAATTATTTTGTATAAAATTTTTACTTTATTTAAAGCGAAGTTCAAAAAGCTAAAAGAGTAAATCTTCTCATTCATAATCCAATCTAAGGCTCTTAGACAGATCACAGATGCCCCGTGGTATGTCACCAATCTAACTCTACATACGGACTTAGTTATGCCAACTGTAAAAGAGGAAATTCATCAACGTGCAGTGAAACACCATGCCCGTCTTTGTATGATTCCTGGATACTCTTTATCATTCCATTTTACAAGAACGAAATTGCCTATTTCGTTAACGGTGCTGACATTGGTGCTAATGGCTCTCGCTTTTGTTGGATGGCTTTTGGCTGTTGAAAACTTTTAGTGTATTGGCAGATTGGGGGGAAGGGGTCTGCCTAAAGTTAACAGGTAAATATCCTATATATTCTTCGTCACTATTATAGATGCTGATGTCGCTATCACCTCTTGATCTCAAGCTGATTGCATCCTTATCTTCCGAAGTGGAGTCTTTACATGTGTTTTTTTAATTTTTGGGTTGACGGTTTTTAGTATTTTCAACGACTCTCTCTTTATTAGGTCTTTTTTGGGGTGCTTGGTGTTTTGCATAGAGACACTGGTACTAACGTAGAACACAAATTAGTGACACAAACACTCTGTCCAGGTGGCACTTGGAGTTTCTTCTTCTTGGTACAACGAGATAAAACAAACTCGTTTCTCTTATCTTAAAGTTGTTCAAGAAATGCATCTCCGATCATGGTCAAGTTTACATGCCTGTCTTGGTTTGGTAAACGGCTTATGATTTGATCTTTGTCTAGAGGCACTAATCTAGCATTTTTGAACCCTTCCTTTTCATATTTGGTCCAACTTCTTCTAAAACAATTTGTAACAGCATTAGAAACCGGTCCTTTGGAAGCACACCAATTCTTTTTCTTGTATATGATTGCTTTCATCTATCGAGGACGTCTTTCACTTCATTTTTAGTGACCTAAAATATGAGAAATCCAGTGGTTGAGTGAGATGAGGCGAATTAGGTGGATGACAAACGAAATGCACACCGTTTTTTTCATAGAGCTTAATAACATTGATGCTAAGGTGTAAAGTTAGATTATCTCCAATTACGACTTTCTTCCCCTCTTGTTTCTTAAGAACTGGAAGCAGATGACTAGAAACCCAGTCCTCAAAAATTGCCAGATTGATCCACTTATGTTTACTCCTGTTATACCTAGCCCCAGTGGACCACCTTCGGTCACGTTGTCCAAAGGTTTTCGGCCCTATATATTGTATAGGGTAAAATAGACTGTCCAGCTCCATTACCACAAAACATTACACTTATATTGGATTTAGTAAAATTTCTGATCCGCTCTGGATATTTAGAACTCCTTCGACAAATGATTTTCTTCCTGTCCGGATCATCGCTCATACTGGTTTCGTCATAATTGTAGACGTTTTCAGTGGATATGCTTTGGAGCAGTTTGCTCACATTTTCAATATACTTAATGATGATCTTCTCATCATTAGCCGCTCTTGTACGCTTTATATTAGCTGCAAATCGAACTGAAAGGTTGGGATGCCTATTTAGAAATGACTTAACTTTTGAACAAAGTAACGCTACGTCCTTGTCTGCCTAAGTAAGCTTTTACTACAAATTTAAAATCAAATTCGTCACAAAAAACCCAAAGTTACATAACTTGTTTAGGTGATTAGCAAAGGTAAGCTTCTCTTTATCTGTAAATACTTTCGGATGCCCTAGTTTGCCTGCATGTTGATTTTTCAGTTTCCTCTTGATAGTGGCTCTGTTAATTTTATAAAAAGTCTCTGCTTCTCGCTGGGCCATTCTTCTACTTCTTACAGCTTCTAAGCATTCTTGTAGTTTTTCGGAAGTGTAATCTGCATACGTCCGAATTCCAGGTAGGCTTTAGTATTTATGAGGCATTGTTGATCCCTAAAAAAACGCAACTGACAATCCAAAGCCTATTGTCACTTGTAAATTTATATACCTACTGTGCCAATTTGATCAACTATAAATTTATTTAATTATATTTTTCATTCAAAATGTTATAATAGACATAAAATATAAACGTTTAAATAACTTTTTATTGGTAAAACTTGCGTTTTCTATAATAAACAAATTAGTTGCAAGCTTTTTGAGCCCAAACCTATTTATGCACAGCAAGAAACATGGTTAAGGGTTACTTGAGCCCATGGGCTCAAGAACCCGAGTTTAGAGGTTATATGCAATTGTAAAATTAATGAATTATTTGGAATATGAACAGTCTTTAATTTGCTTTTATAATAATTAAAATATGAAATGTATGTACTTACCTTAGTTTTTAGGCTATTGAAATTATCTGTCCAGACGAAAGTTTCCAGAGTCAGATAAACAACGCATTATAATCTTAGATCATTATTTTAATTTCAAAAATTAAATATATTTTCTTTTTCCAACAAGGACGGAGCTTGTGGTGAAGAGGATGATACATTTATCAAATATTTTCTGAGATGAGCGGTAAAGATAAGAAGTTACACAGATTTTTTTAACAATAAGGTGGTTACTTTCGCTATATTATTTTCACATTAACTATTTAACAATACATTCTTATATTCAGACATTCCGTAGGTAAACAGTAGATGCAATGGTCCATTTAGATTATACATAGTACGCTTAGATTTGTGATATTCCTAACGACAAATAAAAACATACGCATTTTATGGTTAGTCACGAATCACAACCAAAATTGAAAAAACACTACAAAAGAATATCTACTTTGTTATATTTCTGGGCGTTGGCCAGGCGTTTGCTGGTACGAAAAACATAAATACAAGATAGATACAAGCTCACCTAAATAATACACCAAGCTAATGAAATCATATATTGTAAACAAACACTTTATAGATAAACATAATAACTGTTTAGAAATAAAAAAATTAGTTTGTGTTTACAAAAAATTGTACTAGTCTTACTTCTATACCTCCTAATATATCGAAAGCAAAAGAAATTATCATAGCAATCTTTGTTGATGACACTATCTAGCGATAGATAACACCATAGAAGAACCAACAAGTACAGGCTGCTACAGATAAGGTCAACAACTAGATCAACAAATGGCGAATCAAACTAAATGAACCAAAATCAATGCTTATTTAAGAACAATAATACAAAATACGTAGAAATGATCATAAGCTGAGATAGAGAGCGCACGCAAAGAGAAAGAGAAGAGAATTTAATTTAAAGTTTAGAATAATCTACTGGTTGTTTAGACATATTCTAAACTATCGATACCAAACAAGTGGTAAAACCGATTTAGACGTACAGAGTACAGTTGTGGAAGTATACAAAAAAATAAACTAATAAAGAGAGTGAAACTGTACGAACTAGTTTAAATTGATAATACAAAACAAAAAGCAAAATCCATATGAGTGAAGTGTAACACATTACAGCAAACGTATCCATAGTATATTATCTGTTATCTAACTGCTTATTTTGGTGGTTGAAATAAATATTAATCACAAGGTGATAAGTCCAAAATATAGATAGTGTTCTGGTGTAGTTCAAAACAAATACTCAATTTTATGTCAAATTTGGGCAGCAGTATGTGGCTGGGCGGTGTTGTAAAGCAAATTAATGTCTTAGATTGCATACTTATTTCTTATTTCGAGCTAGGAATCAATTTCAGTAATCGTTAATCCTAGATTATCTTTAAAAATCTATCGAACAGTGCGAATATATTCTTCAGTCGCACTGGTCCTCAAGTGCCGTGGGTGGCCTTAAGTCTCAATTGGTTCTTGTGCTATAAATGGTGTAAGGCGCATATATATTTCAAAGGGTGTATTTCTTAAGGGTGTTGTCTATAAAGTGTATCTTGTTTTCTCAAAATCTTTGACTATTTTACGCCTTTTGTCTCAAAAGCATGATAATCTGTTATGCAACGAAGGAGGGTACCTTTTGCTTAGGCATCGGAATACGATAGTACGAAGTACCCTGTTGAGAAAAATTTCAATTTTTGCTTTCCTTCATAAATGGGCTAAATAGTCCTTTGTGTGGTTTTTGATAAAAGCAATAATTTTCTTAAATAACTAAAATTTAAAATTTTGTAAATATTAGAACACTTACGAGATTTCAATTGGTGAAACCAAACCAAAGTTGGTGATTAATATTGCCAATACACAAGAAAAAGGGACGTGTTTATTATTTCTACCACTAAAAAAAAACAAAGGCATGCATCAGTCTTGCTATCAAACCCCAAAAGAATAGTTACGTAATGTTGCACATATCATCTAAACTGTTCTTCGCACTAACCTAGTTAAAAATCAACATATTTTAGGATTTCTTACTCTGAAGAAATATGGCAGCTGATAGTGTTCAGAATGTCTGTGCCACGAAAATAAAGTTTCTACAACGAAGAAGTCATCATTACTTCTATTTATTTCGAAACTATCCATCTTGCAACTTAATAAATGCCATCATACTCTAATCTTCTCTATAGTAACAAAGTCAATATCTACAATCTCAAAATAAGTGTATGTTGTATAAATCACTCTAACAGTTCAAGATCGTTGTTTTCCCTAAAGCCTTTTACTAAAATCTAAGCCAAAGATGTAAGTGTGTGCAACACACAAGGTTATAGCATATGAAGCTTCAAAAAATAACCCCGACCTAAAATTTATTATTTTAAAAATAACATAAATTGATGGATCAAAACTAAAGCAAGCAATGGACCAATTCAATATAATATAAATAATTTTTGACACTCTTGCTAATAAAATGTGCCCCAACTTCTAAATCCAATAAATGCATTTTTACCCATGCTGCCACCAATAATAAATTTGACAATTTATAATCACGACATAGTCAATTCACAATGTTTATTTAGATTTCTGCCCTCTGTCTAACTGTATCTAGCATGAAAGACCTTACACCACACGAAGAGAAAGTTTATAAATTAGCAGTAATGCTAGCCAGTCTGGCTCAAAGAAAATAGGAAGCTCGTTCCACCATCTATTTTCTTAAAAATCTAGTGTAGTAACATTTTCTCATATTAAATAAATGTTGACAACTTTCTAACAAAATGATCCTTCTTGTCTGTTTCTAGTAAATGCTATTTTATACTTTAAAATCAAATTTCAAATTATTTCGATTTGACAAAGATTAACTAAGGGGGACTCTCCATAAAATCTGCTCTTATTAGTAAAGCCTTGCTTCACAACAAAAAGTTTTGTAAATAAAAACAGTAGACGAAATCCAAATACAGTAAGTACCAAGGCTCGTACTCTGAGTATACTAAAAGTTGGTATGCAAAAGTGTGTTTAGATTACAGTTCTTGAAGAATGCTACATTGCAGAGTTTACTAACGACGCAGGCCCAATCATTATACAGCAGAATTCTCAGAGTATTTACAAATAGGCTGATCAGTAGCTAAATTTTAATACAAAAGAAGTTAAGGCACTATTTTTACAAAAAAGGTTAGGAAAAAAAGCCAATTTGGTTCAAGGAAATACAGTTTTTGCCTTTACAATAAAGGGAAGCCAAAGTATGTTAGACTGGGTTTGGTAGAGAAATTTTTTACACTTAAGCTTCTATCTTACATATATTTACTTTTGTAGTCATGTATGTGCAGTGGTGATAGTAAAAGTTTAGCCTGGTAAATTTTATGTTATAAACATCTCCATAAAATTAAATATTAAAAATATTCTTTTGTAGATAAATCAGAAACCATCCCATTAAAACACATTTGTAGGTCTAAATTTCAACCAATAATTTACTACTATTTCATTTTAAGTACCACACCAATTTTTGGGTTTTCAAAATATATATCTGTTTTTGCAGAAATCACAATTCACTACATTTTTGAGTTAACAATACCAAGTTAGCCAAGTCTCCATAATTCCTCTACAGCCAGTGTGATTCCTTGTTTATCCAAAAATAATTTGCAATTTTTGCAATTGCAATATAAAACTGGTTTGTTTACAACACTGATTTATCTTTAGTCGCCAAACCTTCAAGGTAAGAAGTATTTTTTCAATCTTACAGAAATATTAAAAATGAGTCAAAGTATCATCAAAATAAGTCAATTTCAGAGCTTAATTTTATCTACGACCTAATAAAAAAAAATACTAAACATTAACAGTCTGTTTTTTCTTAAGGTGCTTTCTTATAAAAGGTTAGCAACTACTTTGGCAAATCGTTCTCTATCTTGTGCTATTCTTAGGAGCCACTCTCAACCATGGCATCGCCTTTTGCCCGGTCCTCTTCTACCCTCTATCTTTCCCTCCATTATCAGTTTTAGAAGCTTGTATCTTCTGCCTCTTTATATATGTACTATGTAGCTTGTCTTTGGTCTTTTGGCAACTCCAAAAATTTCTCTGTCTACGTTTCATTGGCAGTGTGTTCCGTCCATAATATTTTGAGCATTCTACGTATTACTCACATTTCAAAAGCCTCTAATCGTCCCATCGAACAGGCTTTCAGCGTCCAGATTCAATTCCATGTAATAGAATCGAGTACATATGGGTTTTTATAAATATGTATCTGATGTTTAGCGATAGTGTGGGGTTTGTCGCGCTTCTTACGTTTTCTATTCGGCAGCGTATTTCTACTTCTGGGTTCAAGTCCCTTGTTATCCAGCATCCTAAGTATGTGAATTGGTCTACCTGTTTTATTCGTTTGTTTTATATAATTGTGCTGATATTTGCATTTGTGTTTTTGTTTTTGGAGATGAGCATTGTCTTTGTTCTTTTCTGTGTTTATTTTAAGGCCAAATGCATCTCTCTCACTTGTTATTGCATAAAATTTTTTATAAGGTCCTTCTCGGCTGTTAGCTAATATAACGGTCTTGTCTGCGTAGCGTATATTATTCACTAGTCTTCCGTTTACTTTTTACCCTCTTCGATGTTTTCTAGTTCTATCTGAATTACTTTTTCTAAACACATTTTGAACAGGACTAGAAAAGTATACAGCCTTGTCTTACACCTCTTCTGATGGTGATACTGGTAGTGAATTTATCTTCTATTCTTGGAGATGCTGTTTGTTCCCAGTATAAATTCTTAATTAGGTTGATGTCTTTCTGGTCGATTCCTTGTTCGTGGAGTATATTGATCAGCTCTGTGCCTTACTCGATCAAAGGCTGTTTCGTAGTCTATGAAACATAGATTGACATCTTGTGATTGGTCTCTGCATTTTTGAAGTGGTACATTAAGTCCAAACAGTGCTTCTCTAGTTCCAAAGCCTAAACGAAAACCAAATTATTCTTCTCCTACGTATTGATCGCATTTTGTATGTATTCTTATGATTCTTAGCGCTATCTTCAATACATGGCTCATCAGGCCAATCAATTGATATTGTGAGCACTTTTTTGCTCCGCTGTTTTTAGGTATCGGAATAAATGTAGATTGGGCCCAGTCACATGGTATGATTTCTGCACAATATATTTTATTTAAATTTGTTAAGAGGTTGAGGCATTCATCGTCTAATAGTTTAAGCATCTCGGTATAAATGTTGTCTTCAGCCTAGGCTTTACGTGTCTTTGATAGTTTTATTGCGGTTGCACCTTTGTTATAAGAATTATAATTGGTTGGTCCATTTCTACATCGTTTATCTATCAGTATATAACCTATTTGATTTCTAATGATATTTTCTTTGTTGTCTCCTAATTCTTTCCAAGTGAACAGTTTCATTTCTGGGAGTTGGAACTCGGTGTTTGATACCATTAAGTTTTCTTTATTACAGAACTGTACCAGTATACCACTCCTATCGTTCCGTTCTCCAAGACCATGGTCTCCAGTAATATATTCAACTCTTCCTTGCCTACCTTTCCGTTAAAGTCACCCATGATTATTCACTTCATTTTTGTTGGTATATTTTAGTAGGTTTTTGATGTCTTTGTAGAACAGCTTTATTTCATGATTGGGTTTGTCCGCCGTGAGTGCATATACTTGAATGAGGTTTATATCTTTAGGTAATATTGGTACAAACTTTTTAACGTATCCTCTGCATTTTTATCCACTATTATTGCGACGTTATTATAGTGTTGAGGGTCATTATTACCTACATAATAAAGTACATTGTTTAGTCATCGATGTCAATTTGATTTGTTCCGGCCCATCCCACTTCATTCATACCCAGAATATTTATGTTCATTCTCGGCATTTCCCTAATAATATTATGTGTCTTTTTTGCTTTAAACAAGGATTTCGCATTCCATGTCTTATTTTAAGTGTATATTTTTTGTTTTTCCATTTTCGTATGGTGGCTAGCTTTCTTAGTGGGGACTCTTAGCACCCCTTGACCATCTAAGGTATGCCACGGATTAGGGGCTGAAATATGTATACGATTTGTCATGTTTGTTTGCTTGAGATGTTCATGTAAACCTTTAATACAGTGGTTTTCTCTTGCGTTCTGTATCCATATGTCGTTGTCCATAATTGTTTCTTCCGCTTTTTAAAATTTCTTCTTAAGGACAAATGAATACCCTTTATCTTGTCTCTATATTATCCTTAGAGACTGGGTTGCCACCTATGCCAAATTCGCCGTACCAAAGTCCTTCTTCGCCAGTGTGGTCTTCGTCCCTATCCTTGAGCAAGAGCGATGTGATATACCCCTCACCGCTGTGTCCCCAGCAGAACTTAGCCACTGACATAATAGCCAGGCCCACCCCGCGACGAGAACGTGCCTGTTGAGAATTATCTAAGTGGGTTCAGAGAAGATGGCTCTGATTCCCCTTAGGGCGGGTTAAGGCTTGCGTGTGGAGCCACAAGCAAAGTCACATTAACAATAGTAAAAAATAAAAGTCTGTTAAGTTAAAGAACTACCCTTAGAAAGTTTATTGTCCTTTGCCCACAGATTTTTTTTCTTAAAAGTGCCAAGAAACATTTGTTTTCATCTCCTTTATTCTACTCCAATTTTAAAAATGGTCCACATGCACATTTAAGACTTCTTAAGAGTGTTTTCTACAAAATGCGCCTGAAGTTTCTTCAAAATTTCGATGGTTTTCCACCCTTCGTCGTGAGAAATTTTATAATAATTTGTTATGCAACAAAAGCGGGTACCTTTTGTTCTAATATCGCAATACTGTCTAAAAAAAAACGATAGTGCAAAGTACCCTATGTGGAAAATTCCTTTCAGGGGGGCTCTACCTGCAACAACTAGAACTCATACCCTCCTCAGTTTACTGTAATTTTTGTTAACAACTACAATACGTAATTGTTTCGGATAACAAAAACTTTAGAGTACATTCATAGAATTATATAGTATTTTACTGGAACGAAACTTCGGTAGTTGTATACATAATTTTATTATGGCTAGTTGACTTATGTCTCCTGAATTTTAACAAATGCTTTTTTATTATATAAAAATTTGATAATATTGTGGAATCTAAAGAGAGCGTTGAGAACAGTGCTTTTATAGAAACCAGAAAGAAATAATAGCAAAGGTGGAGAATGGACAGAATATATCTAATGTATGTACGTATGGCTTAAACAGGCCTATAATAGACCCATCTTAGCTAAGAAAAATATAATCAAGAAAGCTCAAGCAGCTAAAAGAGCAACGAAAACTATATATGAACCACAAAACGCTAACAATAAAAAATAAAAGACTGTTTTTAGTTTGCTTAAAAGAAAGGAAAATAAAAAGAGATGTAATCAGTATGACAATTATTTAAGAAAAGCTTAGCAAAATTTTTGAAGAACCGAAAATTGCATATTCGTTACATAAAGAGGTAGAATTAAAGGCTACCACTGAATAGTTTGCATAGTTTAAAAGGAGATCTGAGATTAAACGTAAATGTACGACGAATCTGCTAGTGCAGATAAAAAAGAAGCTGAGAATTTCAAATTTTAAAGATTTACTAAAATAGGAAGATATTGTTCCCAAAAAAGTTTTAATTGTGCTTAAACTTGTTTATAGTGGAAGCGTAGTTCGAGGCGTACCTACATCAGAACGTATAAACTCATAAAAGATCGATTGACGTTACTTTTAGGAACTAAAGCTTATGATGAGTGAAGCTTAAGCTGTTCCTTGTTTATCACTCTGAGAATTCTTCTTCTTCTTAAATTACGACTTGATCCTGTATATACTAATAAAATCCTTGTTGTAATAAGTTTTGTGACACCGAAGAGCGGCCTTTAGAGCCATCCTATTAACATAGTCTGTTCTCCTTTTTCTGACAATCTGTCGATATCGCGTCTGTGTCTGATGTCTTCGTTTCTGTGGTTGTCTCTTAAAGTATAGCCTGTTATAGATCGCAATATTTTCATCTCGGTTATTCATAGAAGGCATTTTGTGATTGCATTTTCTACTCTTATCTCAATAGCGTATATCATGGTGGGCCTTACACAATAATCGTGTGTTTATTCTTCCAGATTATACTATCATGTAAATAACCTGACATCATAGTCACTTTGTTGTCTGCGCTCACACTTCTATCTTTATATTTC
The DNA here is from genome assembly GCA_036346155.1 of Sinelater perroti. Lineage (NCBI taxonomy): Eukaryota > Metazoa > Arthropoda > Insecta > Coleoptera > Elateridae > Sinelater > Sinelater perroti. The sequence continues at coordinate 1,462,915 of JARFIY010000167.1, read as the reverse complement.
TGATACTAATCCAAGCATTTAAAAATATTACTTGCTCTACACTTATGTATATACAGCTAGTTTGCAACTTTTTGATTCTTTGAAGACTATAAGAGATTGTTTTCTGAATGGAGAGGGTCATGATGAACATTTTTGCTGTTTTTTAAAATTTATATAACATACTTTGTAGGCTGTCTTTGTCTTGAGATATTATAACGACGTCATCAGAATAACACATTGTTTTGACTTGTTCATTCGGTACTCATTGGTAGCAATTTTAATCTCCTTGATAATTTCGTCTATAATTAGATTGAATATCGGGCTGAAGCTATCACTTTGTCTTATAACTGATAAGTCTGGTACCTTTTTTGTTAATCGATTATCCATCTGTATTTATGTTGTATTGTTGGTATTAATTTGGAAACTCTAACACATAAAAAATCCATAATTAAAGAAATACTGCTAGTGGTGTAGAGATTAAATAAAAAAGAATGAATTTTTTTTGGATTAATGCAAATTTATAATCTACTTAATAAAGTAATAAGTAAATGGGTTGAAAGAAGTTCACTTGAGTCAGAGGCCATCCATTGACGGTTCTCTGGATTCACCTAGCTAGGTCTTCTGTCCGTGTTCTGTTAAGTCTTCTATTTTTCATTGGTTGTCTGAACATTTCACTGATTAGCTCGTTGCTGTGGGTTATGCTTCGATTTTTATGTTTAACAGAGTAAGCACTAATGACGTCGTGTATAAACGGTATTTTGAGGTCGTCGTGTATGGTGTTGTTAGAGACATACCAAGGTGCATTTAGTAACATTCTGAGGGTTTTGGATTGCAAGGTTTATAAAATGTTTGTATTAGACGGTTTGCTGCAGCCCCATAACTCGACACCATATGTCCAAATAGGCCTAAGAATGGTTTTGTATATGAGGAGTTTGTTCTGTAGTGAGAGCTGAGATCTACGATTTAGTAACCAAGACATGTTCCTCACTTTTAAATCTAATTGACGTCTTTTTGCCTTAATGTGTGTTCTCCAAGTTAGTTTTGCGTCAAGATGAAGGCCGAGGTATTTAACTTCTTCTTTGACAGGAATGGGAGTGTTATTGAAGGTAAGAGGAGGACATTCGGCTCTTCGTGTTATGAACGTGACTTGACACGACTTATCAACGTTTAGATTAATTTTCCAGCGCGTAAGCCAAATTTGGAGTTGATCAAGATAAGCTTGCAATTTTGCAGAAGCTCGTGTCGGATCGAGATCTGTAGAAAGGATGGCTGTATCATCAGCGAACGTTGCTGGTAGTGTATCCTCGCTGGTTGGTATATCAGCGGTAAACAGTAAGTACAAGAAAGGTCCCCGAACACTTCCTTGGGGTACACCAGAGTTGATAGTCTGGTAGTCAGATAATGAGGCTTCGAATTTAACTTGGAAGTAACGGTTGGACATGTATGACTTAAGGATGAGGAACAATTGATTTGGTAAGTGTTGTTTAAGTTTGAGAAGTAAGCCTGCATGCCACACCCTGTCAAACGCCTGTTTTACGTCTAAAAATGCTGATGTACACATTTGTTTTGCTTCTAAGCTTTCTTTGATTTTATTAACGATTCTATGGCACTGTTGGATAGTGGAATGATTGGGTCTGAAGCCGAATTGGTGGTTAGGGATTAAGGCATCTATATGTGTTACGTTTGCAATTCTGGTGAGGTTAAGTTTTCGAAAATTTTGGACATTACAAGAAGGAGGCTTATTGGCCTATAGGAAGTGGCATCAGGTGGAGGTTTTCGTGGCTTCAGTATCATGATTATTATTGCATATTTCCATAGTATCGGATAGTAGCACAGGCGTAGTATGCTGTTATATATGGTTGTGAGTAATACAATAGCTTTTCTAGGGCAGTTTTTCAGTACTTCACCTGTAATGAGATCATATCCAGGAGCTTTATGAGGATTTAAGAGACTTATTTCTTTTGACTTCTGCAGGTGAAATAGGCTTGGGTGGAAGAGACATCTGACAAGGGGCGTTTAAGAATGTTTGTATTTCGACATCATCTTCATCATCGTTGAGGATATCAGGAGCGGAAAATACACTAGCAAGGTGTTCTGCGAATCCGTTGGATTTTTCAATATTCGTCCGCGCCCAGCTCCCATCAACTTTTCGTAGAGGTGGAATAGATACTATGGGTCTTTTGAATTTCTTTGTCGCGTTCCACAGGGAGTGATCATCAGTAGATAGATTGACGATGTAGTGTTCGAAGGATTCGTTTTTTGCTTCTTGGATAGCATTGTGGAGATTGTGCGTTATTCGATTTAAATAAGTTTTGTCAAGTGGATTCCTGGTAGTCTGCCACTTGCGCCGAGCTCTGCGCTTTGCGATGACGAATTCTCTAATATGAAGCGGAATGTTCTGATTGTTGCGGGTGAGACCATGGGGTTCTGGAGTAGAGGTCCAGGAGGCGCTTTGTATTAATGTAGTTAGGTACTGCACAGCTTCATCTATGTCCTCCTTATCTTTTAAGCGGATATTTAGTGATATATTATCGTTGATATGTTGACGGAATAGGTTCCAATCAGTCTCTGTTGTGGCTTTTTCCATATAATACTGGTGCTTAGAGTTATTATTACAAGACTGTGGTCAGAGTGCAGATCTAAATTGGATTCAATATCACTATGTAGGTCTGAGATTCCCTTAGTTATGGCAAAGTCTAACAGGTCGGGGATTTTATTTCCATATCCAGTCGACAAATAGTTGAAATTATTTAGTTCTAAGACTCTTAATAATGTTCTACCTTTAGGAGTAATCAGCCTAGATCCCCAGGCTGCATTTTTAGCATTCCAGTTTTCGGCAACTAAAAAGTGTGAGCCGAATCGTTGGAAGAACTCGAGGTATACATCGAATGTTATAGAATAACGTGGTGGACAATATATTGAAGCAATTGTAATAGGTCGGGAGAAAGTATCTACTTTTATGATGGCACTTTGAATTTTGTGTGTTATCTATGGTTGGAGTACGTGATATTTTATTGAAGATCTGATTATGATTGCAGACCCTGCGTGAGCCGCATCATCAGGATGGTTAGCATAGCAAATGGACTAGTATGGTATTTTAAGAGTTGTCCTTTGTGTTGAATGACTTTCAGCGATTAGGAGGATATCAATTTTATTTATGTTAAGAAATAGCGTAAGTTCCTGAATATGGTTTGATAAGCCATTTGTGTTCCATTCTGCAATTCTAAGTGCAGGGGCCATTATTGAGTTAATTTATTGATAACTGTTGTCAGCATGGTTAGAATAATACTGTTCTGGTTGAGTAATTGATTGAACATATTCTTAAAATCATTAAGGAATATAGTAAATTTGCTAGTTATGTATGTTTCGATGTTGTTAGATGGGATGTTAGGTTGTACTGCGGTCATTTGGGCATAAGTAGGGGTTGGGGTTGTTGGACGTAGTGGAGTATTAATTGTAATATTTTGTGACAAAGGACTGGGCCTGGTTGGTTTTAGGTGATGGTTTCTGTTTATTAAGTCTTGATAAACTTTACAGCCTTTGTAGTTTCTGGTGTATTTTTAGATTTGCTGCAACTAGAGATGTTACGTGGTCCTCCGCATTTAACACACTTAAACGGTTTCCTACAATAGGTTTTCGTGTGTCCATAGTCTTGGCATCTTGTGCATTGTACGATCCCACCTTTATTTCTTGGCGCTTCTACTCAAATTTTATAATGATACAGAAATGCTAATTTAAAGATGTCTTTATTATTGTTTTGTGGCTCGAGATCTACAAAGAATAGAGGTAAGGGCTCTTTAGTAACCCGATGCCTGACATTTGTAATATTACGAACTTTGTGTTCTTTTTTCTCGAGTTCTTGTGTAATTTATGGTAGGGGAATAGAAGGCTGGATGCCTCTTATGACTACACGGTATGCTCTATCTTGTTTTAACTGATATGAATGGTGAACAATTTCTTCTTCACGAACGTGACGGATGAGTTTTCTATAGGTTTCAGGAGTGTTGGGGTTTATTTTAACAGTATTGTTTGCTAACGTTTTGGTATTGTAAGTTTCTTCTTCAACTACTTGTGCTAAGTTATCGATCATGTCTTTGTAATTTGAGACCCCGTATATAAATATTGGTGGAGGTTTCGGTTCTCTTTTTGGAGGAATTGAAGTATTAAACGTGTTGTTATTGCTTTCAGAGAGAAGTGAGAACTGATTAGCAGTTTCCATTTGGGCATCAATTTCAGAAGAATTTTGTCGTTTTGCTCTTTTTCTTTTGGTTACTATTTGCCAGGCGTGTTTGGTTTGATTTTGTGTTTCATTGTAGTTCATTGTTTCATCATCACATGCTAAGTTATCTTCTGTGGTTTTATAGTTTATATTGCTGCTAACAGAATTATCATAATTTGCACTAACCTGCTGTGCTGATAGTACAGGTGGAAATTGATTATAAGTTGGTGTGAATGAAGGTGCTATTTGACTTGGCTGTTGATTGAATCCTAGTAAAGGTGCTTGATTCGTACATTAGTGGCATTTGTGCATTTACAAACGATTGTCCTGTTATGTTTTAATGACTGCACAATAGGCTGATTATAGTAATTACCATTTTGTCCGAATCCATTATTGGCTTGAGTGTTAAATTGTGGGGTCCCAGGTCCTGCGTTACTCGTGGAAGGAAACATGTTCCTCATCCCGAGTGTTTATCTTTCGCATGCAGTGTAATAGGATTCTTAATAATGCGCACTTTTAAATATTATGAAAACGTTTAAAATATACACGAGTTTTTGAAATTAAACTAATAAATTTATAAATTTGCCTGACCTTAAGCAAGGCTACGGCTGCGGCTCCACCATTGTGATAACTCCGGTATAGCTCGGCACGCACGTTCGGTCTGCTTGAAGGCACTAACAAGAATTAAAAGAATGAAATGAGAGGTTCTTTACCAAGAATTACCTTCAGACTCATGAATTGCCTTTGAAAGTACTTTTGCTATCGCACAATGCGCCAGAATGAACAAAATTTTATAAAAATAGTTGACACTTTGGTTTTTGCTCTATATATTACTGCGCTCTTTTAGCCAATGGAGCAAGAAATGATTGCAGGTGTCAAGAAATTGTACACTCGCGCGCTGTTTCGTCAGTGTTTTGAAGCATGCCAGTTCCAAAGTTTTGAAAAGAAAAATTTAATATTCTTGAAGCTGTAGTACTCATTCAAAAGGTGGTAGGAGGAGAAGTCATTCAACGGAAGTTGGATTTTGCTTTTCGAAAGCTGTGTCCATCCTGTATTTAGGAGACCGAGATGATGTCCTTGAAGTTATGTATGAAATTGTGGCAACTGCTAGAGATCTGGAATTTGGGGTAAATGAAGATGATATTGAAGAGATTATGATGGAACATGAAAATGATTTGACCACAGAAGAACTTCAAGAACTCTTGAATGAAGAACATTGAGAAATTCAGCAAGCGTATTTTCTGAAAAAGAAGAAGGGACATCTACTATTAAAGATCTTTTGAAGAAGTTGGAAAATGAAAACAACGCTCTTAGAACGGCCACTTGAACCAGATTGAGATGAATAGGCGTGGAATGTCTACAATGACTATGCTATTAATTACTTCTGAAAAATCCTAAAAAAAGGAAAACAATCGACATTAGACAGGATTCTTTAATGCCCAACAAAAGGAAAAATTACACCACTGTATATATATGCATTATTGTTATTACATATAAATTAACGTAATAGGAAGTATGTTTTTTTATTATTTTGGTTTGGATCTCCATTAATCAAATTCCCATAAAAATTTATGGTAAACCGATAATAAAAAATGTGATTATTATTTAGTTAATAACAAAAAGTATTTTATTGTTACAACTTACTCTGGTTTTGCTTTCATAAAAATTTCTCTAATTTCTTCAGGTTATAACGACCTTAAGAGAATTTTATGTTATGCATGTACAAAGACCTAAAGTAGAGCAGACAGGTTCACGACAGTTGAGGTATCTACCAAAATCACGAACAACGTTGCGGCCTATTTAAATAAGGAAAATCATAATCCGCTCTGATTTACCCACCGCGCTGTAGAAATCGACAGTAGCGCATCCAGAGCACCGTCAGGATCTATTTGCGTTAGCTCGCGTTATTCGAAATTCTGCGAGCATTGCGTTAACGTGAGATGGCGTGCTGCCGCTAAATATATCTGCAATTATTGCGGCTCGGCATAAATCACCCTGCCGATCGTGCGGGCGAGCGATCGGCTGGCAGGTCCAATACGTACCCCGTTCCATGTCCTAATACGTCAGAGCGTGGATATAATGATGCACAATTCCGTCTCATGCATAATTTATCGGACTTCAAATTAATAATGCCGCAGAAACGCATTGGGAGCCCATAAATCCGGCGGAACGCATCTCCGGCGAGTGGTGTGTGGACGTGGGCCGTACCTTTATGGGCCCGCCGCAGCAGCGCGCCCCAGAATTGCATGCACGATTTCCGAGGTGACGTGCATGATCCGGCGCTTAAGCGGTGCGTGGATCGGCCTTCCAACTATTGAACCCCGCTGCCTGAAAAATGAGTGATGAAGCGCGAAACCCGTGGAGAATCGACAACATGGATAGGGGGCGAGGCACACACAGAGTAATAACATATTTTTTCTGTGATCTCTAAACGTTTCAGCTGTTTCCTTCGTTCTCACTTTTAACATGTCATTGTCCAAAGGTTACCTTCCAAGAGAAAGATTTCGTGTAACAGTTCGTTCAACTTATGTCATTTTGCTGTTTTATTTTATTTATTACTTTTAGCAATTTTTTAATAAATATATTTGGGTTTGGGAGGCAAAATGTGAGGTATAGTTGGTGCAGCTGTTTCTATAGTTTCAAAGGTGAGAGAAGGTGATTTGGATTTTAGACTTCTTCTTATTCTTCTTCATGATCCTTATGCCATTTACAGAGCGTCGGAAAGAACCGTTAAATACTCGTTACTATTTGCTTAATTTCTGTCAAAGTTTTTCCTTTGTTTTTCAGATTTCCACTATCTGCCGGATCTATGCTGTACTTAGTCTCCCCTTTTTATTTTTCTTTTTGATTATATTCCTTACTTCCATTACTCTTCTGGGCAGTCCCTCTTCTTTCATTCTCTAGAAATGATAAAACCAATTCAATTGTTTCTTGTCTATTAAGTTTACTAGTGCTTCAATTTGTAAAGTTTCTCTCATTTCCGTATTTTTTATCCTATCTAATTTTGTCACTCCTGCTAATTTCCTAAGTATTTTCATTTCCATTGCTGTTGTACAATGTTATGCTTTTATTCTCGTCCATGCTTCGTTAGAATATGTCAAGTACCCAGACAATTGCAATAGAGTATTTTGTTTCCTACTAATTGTTTTCTTTTTAAATATTTTTCATCGGACATAGTATCTATTTCTTTTTTTTCTTGGCAATTTTCTTTTATCTTTCCATCATTTGTAATTCAGATGACAGTCAAAAGTCATTCTTCAGATGTTTTCCTTACATACAATCATATTTCTTTTTTATTCCTTTTATTTATTATCGATGACCAAGATTTTCTTTTAATTCATTATCATCTCTTTTATTTCATATTTTTATTTTTCTGTTAAGTTTGCTTTGTGTTTCTGCAATTAGAATTATGTTATCGGCATATACAAGATTATCTATATGTATCGGTCGAGGTTTTTATATTCTAACAATGTCTTCTAGTTCTGTGTTTTTTATTTTTGTTTTCAATTATTCTGTCCATTATTCCGTTTAAAATCAATGGGCTCAAAGAAGTGATCCAGCGATGAAATAATTCTGGCTCAGTGTAGCATTGGAGAGAAGGTTCAATAACTGATCAATTTAGCGTTTGTTTTGCAGAACCCATATGAGAGTCAAGCTATTGAGGCTCAAACGTTGTCAGCTGACCCCAGGTGCTATTATCCAGACACCATCGTGAAGAAAAGTGTTAATCTTGAACAATTCCGAGAATGATATATATTTTAATATCTAATTCTTCCTTATGGAACTCGGCAGAAGAGTAATATAATTTGTGACAAGCACATCTCGCGATTTTGAAACCATTGCAGTCATCACATTCCAGGTCACAAACATCGAAACAGAAGGAGGTCGGGTCAATGAAATTAGGGGGCCGTTCGGTGATGAAGCCGACTTTAATCCAGAAATCGTAAAGCATTGAAATTTAAAAATACCTAATTTGTTACAATTGGCTTATAGTAGGAAGTGATAAAATTTTACCTGAACTGATTATGAATCAGAGATTGCAGCTCGATGATATTATTTCTTGACGATAGGTTGAGATTACAATCATCAAGAATCACCCGATCAGAACACTTTCTCTCAAAGTTCTTCCACTTCCTGAAGAAAAATGCATCTAGAGGTTGAATGTATTTTGTTGCATTTGGGAAGATGATGCGGATGAAGATATCTTTCCCAGTAACTTCTACTGCCTTCAGGTTCTTGTGGGCTCCAAGACTGCTCAATATGTATAATGGGCAGATACTGGTTATAAGTCTGCTGTTAGAATAGACTTAAGCATCTTATTTTCAGGATAGATTGTAATGAAAATTTTCTATGATCACCTTTAACATCAGCAGAGAAGACAAATATCTTCTGATACCATTATTGAACCTGAATATTCCCCATTTTGCTTGAACTGGCAGCCATCAGATAAATGTTCGCTAGTTGAAACATGTCCCGCTTCACAATACGTCCTAATTCACCTTTGGGCTCTCCAAATACAAGAAGCAGTGGCGAAAGAAGTGCTCCAGCGGCTGAAATAATAGGCACGAGAGTGTAGCTATGGGTGGCAGCAGAAACGGATTGCACGAGTGACTCCATTTTCTATGATGATTTGCGAAGTAATTTGTTCTTTCTGCTTCTGTTGTTTATGCAAAAAAAAAGAAGTGCAAATTCGATTCTGCTTATTTTCACCGTTAGGCGGCAACACTAATGGCAGTTCATGTGCTGCACCTATTCAATGATGTTTAGTTCTGATACATTCCTCATTTCAACAGTTAGTCTTTTCCCCAATGGTGTTGCGTAAGAACACCCGGAGTAAGCCTCAATAACTTGGCCCCCTCTTCATAATTTTTGACCCTCTTTCTAACGATTTGGTTAAAAAGCCAGAATATCGCCACGTCATTGCGGACCCACCTTTGAGGCTATTACCCTGTTTTATCTCTTTTTTTGAAGTAACTCTGTGTGTGGTAACGTTTCTGTAGACCTTCTCAATTTTTCTTATTAAAATTTCTATCTGCAGTTTTCTTGGCCTTTCCATATTATATTCCTATCTATAGAATCAAAAGCTGCTTTTATATCTATAAAGAATAACCGAAGTTCTCCGTTTGATTCAATTACTCTCTCGATAACTTTTTTCAGAACGAAGATATTGTATGCTGTTTGCCTATCTTTTCTATATGCGACCTGTTCTTCTTTTATTTTCGATTCTATCGGTGCTCTTAGTTTTGTTTCTAATATTTCTGTGCAAATTTTAAATGTTGTTGTTGCGAGACAGATTGCTCTATAATTATCTCATATAGTATCATCCCCTTTTTTGTGAATAGGCAGAATAGTATTTCTTTCCCGGTCCTTTAGTATTCTCTCCATTCTCCATGCCATTCTTAAAATTCCCAAGAACCATTCATTTCCATTATTTCCTAAGCATTTTATCAGTTCTGGGTCTATCCTATCAAAACCGCCTGCTTTAAATATTTTCAATTTTGCTAGAGCGTCTTCCAGCTCTTCCATCATTATGATATATTCTCCTTTCTCCTCATTTTTCTCTGAATTTCCAGGATTTTCGCCAAGAAAATTTTCTTTAAAATATTCCCTTCATATTTTAACAACACCTTCTTTCTAAGTTTTTAACTTATTGTACTTATTTCTTATGCCCTTTATTATTTTACTATTACTTCCTCATTTTTCTCACTTTGTTCCTTCTACTTAAACTATATTCTCTACTAAGATCCTCTCTAAACTTTTCTTTAGCTTTCCTTATTGCCTTTGTCACTTGTTTTCTACTCTCATTATAGTCCTTTTTGTCTTCTACTTTTCTCGTTGGTATGTAAGTAAGCCAGGCTGTTTTTTCTTGTTTACTAAATCTCATACTTCCTTGTTTCACCAACGTGTCCACTTTTGTTTGGGCTTCCCCTTATTAATACCACATATATCCTTTGCTTTCTCTAAGATTATTTCCTTGAAAATTTTCCATAACTCCACTAGATCTAATTATCACTGTACTATTTAACTTATCATATATTTTGCCCGTTTCCTCTTAGTATCTTTTCCTTATATCAAGTTTTTTCAATTTACAAATATTTATTTTGGTATATTCCTCCGTGTCTTCTATTTTTCTAATTTCCAGTGTTGCTTTTACTAATTGTATTGAATATTTAATTCTGCCTCATTTACGTGTAAACATTGCCTCTCCAATGTGTCATTTCTCTATATATATCATATAATCAATTATGCTTTTTGTTTCTCTTCTTTGCCTTGAACGTATATTTCTGCTCTAGTTCTTGCTTCCAGAAGTTACTTCCAATTATTAGAGCATTTATCTGACAGACATTAATCATCTTGCTTCCATTTCTGTTAATAGTTAGCAACATTTGAGTTTTAATCGCCCATCAATAAAATGTTATCATTATTTTCTCTTACTAAATCTACTACGTTCTGTAACCTATCATAATATTTTTCATAATTTCATCATGCGTTCTTTCTATTGGTGCATATAGTTGTATTATATCTATTAAGTGCGTATCTTCCTCGATTCTAATGTGTATTATTCTTGCGGATACCGGGTTAAATTTTGTTGTTATTTTATGTAATTCTTTTCATAATTATTCTCGCCCCTTCTTCTTTTTCTGTACCGTTAATATAAGTATGTCTCTCTTCCTTATCCGTTTGATGTTCATCAATGTGATTTTTTTTTATTAACAGCTGCTCGAAAGTCCAGTGGTATTGAACCAAGATCTTAAGTAATAAAGTATGTACTCATCTGATATCTATTGTGTTCTACTCCCCTTTTTTCGCTTGATAACTCCAATCAGTTGTATATCATGTACTTTTATTTCTTCTACGTTTCTCACTTTACTAAAAATAGATGTAATATTACAAGTTCCTATATATAGTTTATTGCATGTTTCTTCTTCATTATCTGTCACCTTTATATCTTTTATTCCTTGCTTATTCGTCATCAATAGCCGTCCCATATTCTCATTTACTAGTTTTTGTGTACCTACTTAGTCATCTTGCTATTTTCATATTGTTATAGTTGCAGTTAGTGATATTCATAATCTTAAAATAAATTAAGCGCTTGTTTAAAATTCCATTTGCTAGCTTTTCCTCGGAGCTCGCACACACTTGAAATGCAGATATAAACACGTAAGACCACAATTCGCTTATGCAAAGAGGTCACTGAAATGGCAGCAAGATTATTTTCATCTTTGAGAGCGAACGCTCCCACGTGTGCGTATCGCGTCCATAATGCCTTTTGTTCTTAAAAGGCGCTATAAATTAGCAATAAGTTTGCGCCCTAAGCAGCGGCACGTTACAATGCTTGTAATTCCCCGGGGCGAAAATTTGGAAATTTCTTTTTTGCGTGCCGGCCCGAGTATTTGAATAAACTATTTTCCTAAAGCGATTAAGTTGCGCTTTCGCGCGAGCACTGCCGGAGAATAAATCACGTAAAATGTCCGAATTTACACGTTATCAGCCGCGGCATGTATATGTTTATGCACACTTAGGCGAGAGTTATGACGTGCTTTAAAAACGTAATCGTAGCCTCACGCCGCCATTTCGATAATCTCTCGGCTAGCGGTGTGTCACCATCGGCGGAAGCTATAATTACGTTTCGGCCATTAAAGCCGATTTCCTCAATAATCTTCCGTGACGTCAGGAATTTACACCTACTTCGTATAATTAGATAGATTTCATCGACCCGCTTGTGTATTTATTTCAGCTTTAGGTTGATGGCTTATTTATTTTGCGGCGGGGCAATTGCTTTTGCTGATACGACGTGCGAAATTTTTTACCACTCCTACAGATATGGTTAAGTAGATATAATTTGCTGATCGTTAGATAGTTTTGTTGACTCATGTATGTTAAATGAAGTACACGCAGAGGGTTTGGAAGGAACGCACCATATAGTACGGTAAACATTTTTTAAAGTTACTAACGACTGCGCGACGTATACTTAAGTTTACAGTTAAACCTTTTTTGTTATCAAATTAGAAACACACTGTCATTAGAGTAAAAATAAAATCACCTTAGATGCCTCTAAAATATTATTAAGTACTTTAATCAGTACAAATAACAAATTATACCATTTTACTACCCAAAGGCTTTTGTTTAAAATAAAAATTGTGTATACAATAATAGGCAAAAAAACTACTGTCTACTAATACCGGATTGGTAAGCATTGAGAATTAGTAATAAAGTCCATATTTCTAACACAAGTCCTCCAGTGTACCAGGCTTTGTCTTGTATACCCCATTCTTTGCGTAGCTCCACATCATCTTGAGAATAATAGGATTTGGGAAACAAAATTTTGAGTTCAGTAAACGAAAAAGTGAGCTTAATTAGAGAAACTTTAAATGGGTTACAACTATTAGACTTATATTATATAACATATCACAAAAAATTACTGAGGAACTTCCCAGATCGATCATCGTCCAGCATCGCCATTGCTAACAGTGCCCTTGAATTCAAACTCTAAAACTTTCTGATTTGTTTTAGAACCGCGCATTTGAATACAAAGACGAAACAGATCAGCATTTGCGTTTATTTTTATTTAATGTTGTTATAGTAACCATCGAGCGTTGCGTTAATAATATTAAAATTATAATTATTGTGCAACAATGCAACCAATGTGAATAAGTTTAGTTTTGAATTAAATCGTTGTTTAATTAAATTTCATTTATCACAAAGATTGAACAATGAGTAGCAAAAATGTTTGTGATTTATTAAAAATACTAAGTTGAACAGAATTCAAAAACTTTCTAAAAAGCGTCTTGAACGCTAGGATACTGTTAACAATTTTTCTCACAATCAAAACTTTAAGGCCAAATTGTAGTAGATCAAATGCACAGCTGTAAGAGACCTCATGCTCACAGAACTGAAAATACTCTCTAAGAAAACCCATTTAGAACTATGATACGTAGATAATGAAATTGGTGAGTTGGTGGCCTACAATGGTATTCAACAAACGATGAGTCTGACTTTAAAATATCTGGACCACAGCATGCCACTCAAAAAAAAATTGCACCAATCAGTGTGTGTGCTGTGAAAACTCTATGGAGGAACGACATTTCTAGCAACTAAGGGTTTTGAAAATTGAAAAAATAACCATATAATAAACTATCATAACAACTATGGACACAGTGCATTTTAGGACATTAATAGCAGCCTAGTTAGCAAAACAATACAAAAAGAAGCTTTGTATTGGCAAATTGTTCTCTTAAGAGTTAGTGAACGATAACAAAATACTGAACTCTTTTGACTGTGTAGAACTGATTTCAAAATTTGATGATTTTATGACAATACGTAGTAAAATAAAAAATAAAAAAAGAGGTATTTCCTTATACTTACCAAGTACAACTGTTGATGACTCTATTATACAGTTAGCGCACCAAGTTAAGGCAAAGACAGGCCAAGTTGTTTATCATAATTATGGACTAAACGATCAACTAGCTTTTGTGGTATGCTATGTGCTACTTGCAGGAACTCCTGTTCAACAACTTTTGTCGTTTATTTCTGACTGTAGCCATAAAGGTGAAGAGATGCTGCATTTTCGACCGTAGATCTTGTAGGTTTTGATTTAAATAACTGTAGAGGGCAGAGTTACAACAATTCAACATGTCTAGGTGCTATAAAAATCTTCCAACTAGAATTTAAAAAAATAAATGCTTTGACTACATTCACTTATTGAGCGTGCCACTGTTGTCTTTACATCTGCTTTGAGCAGCAAGTATTCTGTTGTGTTTTTTTTTAAATCAACAAATATATAACTCCTTATCTTTTAAAAACTTTGTCGATAACCCAATGGAGTATCGTGCTTATGCCAGTTAAACATTATGCAAATCGTTGTAGGAGATTCTTGATGCTCTGACGCACAGTACTCATTATAGTAATCAGACTAAGGCCACACAGTACAAAGCAAATGTAATATTGGAGGAACATAAGATTCTTGAAATGGATGTTTCTTGTAAAATTTTGAGAATTAAGTGAAATATTTCAAGAGAAAGTACAAAGAAAACAAACATTATTTCTCTATATAGTAGTTTAGAAGCTTTAATGAACACTCTTCAAAACGAAGATGAGTTTTCAAGGTTAGGAAACGAAGCACACTTGATGAGAGAAATTGACTTCTACAAAACAGACATTACAGGAAAGAGAAAGTTAAAAGTTTCTTTTGGTGAAAACAAATAAGGAAATTACAAGTTTTCTGGACGACAGTCTTTCGTGATAGAAAAGATAGAACGACAGGTACATAGATACATAGAGATTTTAGATTTCTATGGGAAATCACTCAAATGGAAAACTAGAGAATACATCAAAAATCAAATCAAAAGTTGAAAAAATATGATTCTAATTTAGATAAAACATTCCCTAAGGAATATGTGCATTTAGAAACCTTTCTAAACATTAATAACGGTATTGACAAAGAAGATAAGAATACCAAACCAAAAACGCAATTAGATACCATAAAGACTTCTAGCATTATTGATGTCATAAAACGTGTCATCTACATTTCCCAATATTACTGTCATAGTTCTAAGAATGGCAGTTACTAAGTGCACTGTAGAACGATGCTTTTCAGCTCTTAAGAGAGTATTAAAACAAGAAAAACGATGAGTTATTCACTTTTATTTATTGAGAGTGAAGTTACGCAGAGTCTTTCTTTTGATGACATTTGTTTTTATTTTCTGATGTGCGGGTGTATATAAACATTGTGCTAAACTGTATGTATGAAACGAAAGTTAGAAAAATTAATTAATGTTCTGTCTAAACAATCAACTTCAAAAATGCAAAAATTTGAGAAAAGGGGAGGGTGGTAAAATATTGCCTGCCTTAGCCACTAAAAGCTTTAATCAGGTCTTGAACACATGGAATAATATCTAAACTTCTTGGAAAATGCTGGTCTAACCTCGCACACACAGAAAGAGTGAAATAGAACGTTGCACTATTCTACATTAGAATAAGCCCATCTATGTTACACGTAATCTTTAAGCATCTGAATGTAGCGGACTATATTCACTATGCCACACTAAGATATAGATGTCATCATTCCGCACCACACGATCACTTTTAGTCGAATATGCATTTTGTTAACCATAATTTAGGGATCGCTATCACGTCCGGTAATGGCAGTTTTGACAAAACTGCTGACATGAAACCGACTTTGTTATTTCAGATAATACTTAAACAATTCGGGCTAACTTTTATGTCAATCTAATATTAACACCTCATAGGTGGCAAAATAAGTTTTGCAAATGAGTCACAAAACCAACAACTTTATTGACCAAAAGTAATTATAATTATTCAACATTATTAAATCGTTTAACTTGTCCTTGACTAGATGTGCAGTGTGAGGCTTGGCATTTTTTGAAGCAAGATGACCTTGCGACAACGTCGACGTCGACATGGCAAGGCTCAATTGCAGTGTTCTAATTGCTCGCAGTAGCATTCGGCGTTGATCATCTCTCCAGCCGGCAACAGCCTCAGTGAATCGGTCCAGTTGGGTCCCAAAAGTTGAAGAGCGTGACCTTTGTGTCGAATCGGTTTAAATGTGGAGTTGAAGTTCCCCGCTGATCCGGTGAAAGCCATTGATTGGAGCGTCGCTAATTCTTGAAGATCCACTTTTTGTCGGTGGTAATACTTTGCGCGAACATGACGCACACCAATTTTTCAGCAATGTCCTTGCGTTTGCGCATTTGTGCTTGAATGAGCTCATGCGAAATTCGTTGACCCTTCTTACCTGTGACTTTGAAAATGGAGCGGATCTCCTGTAGAGTGCACTCAAATTCACATCATCAGATATTCCCCATTTGCTTCAATCACTGTATCTCGATCGACTTCATTGTTAGCGTCCGGAGCAATTTCCTAAATTGGTATTGCCAGATCGGAACTTGGCAAACCAACGATATGCAATCGATCACCCGGTGGATGGTGTTGGCCGTTTTCCCGATTGACATTCGCTACAGCCGTTCGCGGATCGTGTCCTAATTCAAACTCATGAAGCAGCAAGTTGCAAATGACTTCTTTTGATAGTGTTGTAATGCGACAAACTGGGCCGATTTACTGAGACTTGTTGCCGGTTGGAGAAACGATCAACGCCAAACGCTACTGCGAGTACTTGGACCGCTGCAATCGAGCCTTGCTACGTCGGCGTCGCCGCAATGTCATCCTGCTTCAAAGACAATGTCAAACCTCATACAACACATCCGACCAAGGACTTATTTTGCCACCTAATATAGTCAAAGTCTTCAGATTTTAACTCTTACACTTAATGAGATTTCCACAAGCGATAACACTTTTATGAACTGTCTGATGTGTTGATTGTTGCGGACTACGTCGTCTTCATATTCTGTGTGGGATGGTCAGCTACTTCTTCCTGCATTGTTTAGCGAACCTGAGACCATGAAAATTTTATACTGTATTAAACATAGTGTTTCCACCATCTCTGAACAAAAACAATGGAATTCAACACCTTAGAGTGAGCTGAGATTTTAGCTCGCTTTGGAACAGTTAAAAATATGATATATGGTGCACGATTTGTATAACCACAGAATTCCCACTGTTATCCCCGTCAGATACCGTAAGTCACACGTGATCTTCAAGCATTTGATTGTAGTAGTACGTTGATAATGTCACACATAAGTCACTTTTGGTGGAGTTTGCATGCTCTCAACCATAATTTCGGGATCGCTATTACGAGACGCCCAATAATAGAAGTTATGGCGATCGACGAAATCGCCGTCAGGAATTATAGCCCCGTTGTTCCAGACGATGTTTTCAAACAATTCAAAATAATCGTTATGCTAACTCAGCTATCGTTGTGGACAATATAAAGTAGTACTCATTATCATCTATTTAAAAATTGTTCTCATCGTGACTTTAGTAATGCTACAAGTTCTATAATTAATTTGTATTGTCTAGTTACTTTTCACCACTCTGTATATTACCCGTGCAAAATATTAATGTTTGCCATATAAGCATTAATTTAATACACACGTTGTTACACGAGAATAGCAATCGACAATAATTGATCTCATCATGATATAAAATATACGATGCAAAGGCGCAGTGTTAAAGTATAGAGTGGATTATAAAAGAATCGACATAGTTTTTGAGAATCACATGTGTCTTGATAATAAAAGTAGAGGTAAACTATTTTTTCTGCAACTGTTTCGCTCTAGTGAAAGCTATGTAGAATGATCTGTGTTTCTGTTCCTTGAAATAGTGTGTTCTGGTCTATTTCTTATTTTAACCAGTTTAACTATACCACATTTTTGCATCATCGGTTTTTGACACTCAGCCTTCAAATATTTCAAGCATAATGCTTATTATTAGTTTTTTAGGGAGCGTAAAGCGCAAAACGGTTGATACGCACTATCTTAGGCTTACTATTAAGCAATTTTTAAATGTGGTGTATTACGGGATTAATCTTTTAACAATTTCCTGGAGATTCGCTGAAAGGCCACGATTGTAGAATTGGTCTTTCAACCGATTGCTTGAAACCTTTGCCCCTAGTTGACTTACATAACTATCTGAAATTTCTATAGCAGCCGTAACTCTCCTTCCAGTAATTTCATAAATAACAGATTGATAAACCCTCAAAAATAAATGGATGTATTTGCATTCGTTTAAGGGATATTTATTTAATGTTCGACTTATCCTTTCTACTATCTTGTACAACTAAAAAGCTTTGGTACTAATTGAAATTTCAGTGGGCATGGCCGACTTTTTTTATTCCTTACGCTTCAGTCGAGTCAGCAACAAGGATGTATTGTAATGTTAACTATAACACTTTTTCTTTGGATTTATATATTATACAGCCTCGTAAGTGAACTTCTTATTCTGGTTGAACTGTTTCCGACATAAATTATCGACAAAATTTTTCAAAAATACCTTTACAGATAATCCACCAAAATCATTTTTAAACTTTGTGCAATGTTCTTTCTATTCAATGATTCACTCTTATGATGCACATGACAGAATTTCTGACATTCTGTTTCCTCGGCCTTCAGAATAGAAATTTCAATTCTACACCTACAAGGTTCTCTAAGGCTCTTATTAGAAAACCATTTTCCGTTTAAGAGGAACGTACCGTATTAAACTTGCATTTTTTTCATAACGGTCTTTCTCTTTGGTATTTCCAGTCCTAATTATATCCAGCCTTTAATTCTTCTCCAAAACTCTTGATTTTTTGGTGATTATATTTTTTAAATATCACTTCCAAATTTACTTTTATTTCTTGCAATTTTTCTCTTAATGTTTTGATCATACTTATAAATTGCTCTTCTACAGTTTTCTCTCTTTTTTGTAACTTTCCTTTTAATTCTTCAATAAAATATTTAAAATATTCTTTCGTGTTTACGTTTAACATTTCTTGATTTTTTAAAATTGTCTTTCCCATCTGTCTTTATTTTGGTAAGTTTTATTTTGATTCCTCTTTTCAACTTTCTAATGATGTTTTCATGATAGTCTTTAATTCTTTGCTAAGAACTCTAAAATATTCTCTGGCGAAAACAAATTCTAAAGCAGTAACGGGATTCTTCAAACAATTAGGTTTCTTAGTTCTCATTTTTGTTAAGGAGGATTTCTCCCTGCTGTTATCAAATTCCATTCTTCTTACTTAATTTTGTGATCTATAATTTTTAGTTTATTTAATGGTAAGTGTTTGCCTAAACAACGTGAAAGTTTGCTTCTATAATTTTTTACCTTTTAAATTTACAACGAACCCAACTTTTGGCACCACTTATTTCATAAAGAGATTAGGATTTTTGAGCGCTTGTAATGGGCGGCTTCTGGATTTCGGGAACGTCGGGGTCGCGGTGAAGGTCGTCGTTCCGTAAGGATCACAGGATGCTAAAAAAGAACATATGGCCCAACTTTAAACGATTTGGAATTCATCCCTAAACTGGAATCGCGTACTTTCTGATAGGGTAGATAACTGCTTTTTATAAGAACAGCTTGTCGTTGGTACGTAGTAGACTCCCGGGATCCAGAAGTAAATCGAGTACTCCTTTTGTTGCTTTGGTTTTAATTACCGCCATGTCGATATGTAATTTCCAGGTCAGTTTTCTGTCTAGAATTACCCTAAGATAGGTTGATTCTTTCTTTAAGAGCATTTCCTTTTCAAAGATCCAGAGGTTTGCCCTGTCATCTCGTGAGTAATTTGGTGAAGAACAGGACCATTTTCTATTTTCCACCGTTCGCACCAGTCTTACAGGAGTTTCTCCTGGAGACGTTGGATCACTAAAAATGGCTTCAGGGACCTAAACAGTATCGCAGTCTTCGTACTGGGCCAGTATAATGAGAGTATCATTTGTATTTTTAGAACGTAGAGGTTGCATAACGTTGTGGACAAAACAAAGCTTTCAGGAACGCCAGCTGAAAGTTGCCTCTTTGATGATCTTATATCGTCAAACTTGATGCGGAAGTTTTTTCTAAGGGAAGAACAGAGCAATCTGGACAATAGCTAGTGGGAGTGGAGTCTATTTTTTACGCTATCCTATTGTGCTGTACCTTGTGAAAGGCCTCGGCTACGTCCAGAAATACTGCACCTGTGGTTTACTTTTTAATGTAATCCTCGATAATGTGTTCCACCACCTTAAAAAGCTAAATGGTAGTTGAAGGGACTGAGTACAAAGTACAAATTATTTGCTGCACAAGCTTCTCTATGGTCGACAGTATCGGCCGGTAGTCCTGCGCGAAGGTCCTTGATTTCCCAGGTTTGGGAAGCTAGAGGAGCTTGCAGTGCACAATTGGAAATACCATCCGAGTACCTTACGTAGTTAAAAGGCTCGGATGAGTTGGAGGATTTCCTCGTAGGTTGCTAGGTGTAGGTAGTCATGAGGCTCCCGTCCCTGAAGGAGACCCATGTGGTCGAAGTTATCAAGGTCGGTATCGTCGTAGCTGGGGGCACATTGACGCCCTAGGTTGCCAGAAAGGGTCTCAACGTTATCTTGGGTGATGTAAACTACACCATGTTCCCCGTAGATGGGCCGAGGAATAGTAACATTGCGTAAAGCTCTAACCATCCTTCAGAAGCTGTTGTCGGCCACGTCGAGTGCCTCCAGATTTCTTTTCCGGCGGCGTTAGGATGCTTCGTGTCGGTTCATCTCTCTTATCCGATCTTTTAGTTGACAAATATATGGCATTTGATTCCCATATTCTTTTCAGATAATAATTAACGCCTCGAAAGTAGTTTCTGTAAATACTCCAAAATATGTTTAATTTTCTTGAATTCTTGTAGTGTATAATTATGTGGCCTTAAATAATAAATTAGGATTATTTAAAAAGTTACAATTTAGACTAAAGGTTGAGTGCAGTTTTATTCCTTAATTAAACGACATGCTTTAGGTACTTTAGATACTCTCTTTGTGGAACCTGATCAACTGGCATCTTTTATACGCAAAACGGTTGATACGCACTATCTTAGGCTTACTATTAAGCAATTTTTAAATGTGGTGTATTACGGGATTAATCTTTCTAACAATTTCCTGGAGATTCGCTGAAAGGCCACGATTGTAGAATTGGTCTTTCAACCGATTGCTTGAAACCTTTGCCCCTAGTTGACTTACATAACTATCTGAAATTTCTATAGCAGCCGTAACTCTCTTTCCAGTAATTTCATAAATAACAGATTGATAAACCCTCAAAAATAAATGGATGTATTTGCATTCGTTTAAGGGATATTTATTTAATGTTCGACTTATCCTTTCTACTATCTTGTACAACTAAAAAGCTTTGGTACTAACTGAAATTTCAGTGGGCATGGCCGACTTTTTTTATTCCTTACGCTTCAGTCGAGTCAGCAACAAGGATGTATTGTAATGTTAACTATATCACTTTTTCTTTGGATTTATATATTATACAGCCTCGTAAGTGAACTTCTTATTCTGGTTGAACTGTTTCCGACATAAATTATCGACAAAATTTTTCAAAAATACCTTTACAGATAATCCACCAAAATCATTTTTAAACTTTGTGCAATGTTCTTTCTATTCAATGATTCACTCTTATGATGCACATGACAGAATTTCTGACATTCTGTTTCCTCGGCCTTCAGAATAGAAATTTCAATTCTACACCTACAAGGTTCTCTAAGGCTCTTATTAGAAAACCATTTTCCGTTTAAGAGGAACGTACCGTATTAAACTTGCATTTTTTTCATAACGGTCTTTCTCTTTGGTATTTCCAGTCCTAATTATATCCAGCCTTTAAGTCTTCTCCAAAACTCTTGATTTTTTGGTGATTATATTTTTTAAATATCACTTCCAAATTTACTTTTATTTCTTGCAATTTTTCTCTTAATGTTTTGATCATTCTTATAAATTGCTCTTCTACAGTTTTCTCTCTTTCTTGTAATTTTCCTTTTAATTCTTCAATAAAATATTTGAAATATCCTTTCGCGTTTACGTTTAACATTTCTTGATTTTTTTAAATTGTCTTTCCCATCTGTCTTTATTTTGGTAAGTTTTATTTTGATTCCTCTTTTCAACTTTCTAATGATGTTTTCATGATAGTCTTTAATTCTTTGCTAAGAACTCTAAAATATTCTTTGGCGAAAACAAATTCTGAAGCACTAACGGGATTCTTCAAACAATTAGGTTTCTTCTCATTTTTGTTAAGGAGGATTTCTCCCTGCTGTTATCAAATTCCATTCTTCTTACTTAATTTTGTGATCTATAATTTTTAGTTTATTTAATAGTAAGTGTTGCCTAAGCAACGTGAAAGTTTGCTTCTATAATTTTTTACCTTTTAAATTTACAACGAACCCAACTTCTCGCACCACTTATTTCATAAAGAGATTAGGATTTTTGGGCGCTTGTAATGGGCTGCTTCTGGATTGCGGGAATGTCGGGGTCGTGAAGGTCGTCGTTCCGTAAGGACCACAGGATGCTAAAAAAGAACATATGGCCCAACTTTAAACGATTTGGAATTCATCCCTAAATTGAAATCGCGTACTTTCTGATAGGGTAGATAACTGCTTTTTATAAGAACAGCTTGTCGTTGGTACATAGTAGACTCCCGGGATCCAGAAGAAAATCGAGTACTGCTTTTGTTGCTTTGGTTTTAATTACCGCCATGTCGATATGTAATTTCCAGGTCAGTTTTCTGTCTAGAATTACCCTGAGATAGGTTGATTCTTTCTTTAAGAGCATCTTCTTTTCAAAATCTTTCTTTTCAAAGATCCAGAGGTTTGCCCTGTCATCTCGTGAGTAATTTGGTGAAGAACAGGACCATTTTCTATTTTCCACCGTTCGCACCAGTCTTACAGGAGTTTCTTCTGGAGACGTTGGATCACTAAAAACGGCTTCAGGGACATAGACCGTATCACAGTCTTATAATGAGAGTATCATTTGTATTTTTCGAACGTAGAGGTTGCATAACGTTGGGGACAAAACAAAGCTTTCAGGAACGCCACCTGAAAGTTGCCTCTTTGATGATCTTATATCGTCAAACTTGATGCGGAAGTTTTTTCTAAGGGAAGAACAGAACAATCTGGACAACAGCTAGTGGGAGTGGAGACTATTTTTTAGCACTTATTGTGCTGTACCTTGTGAAAGGCCTCGGCTACGTCCAAAAGGACTGCACCTGTGGTTTATTTTTTAATGTAATCCTTGATAATGTGTTCCACTACCTGAAAAAGCTAAATGGTAGTTGAAGGGACTGAGTACAAAGTACACTGACTCTCTAGAATTAGTTGTAGGTCTCCGCCAACTGCCTTCAGATGCTTATAAATGATTTGCTGTACAAGCTTCTTTACGGTCGACAGTATGGACCGGTAAAAAAAAATTGGAAACAAACGATTTAGAATTTTTTACATGATTTGCTTTCACTAATTCCATCAAAAAAATGGTTCAAATTGAACATTAAGATTAAAATTGTGCATCGTTTGAATTTTGGGAATGTTAGAAATTTAGATTTGTACCGTTAGTATCTAAAAACACGACAAAATCATCATAGCTTTGTATATTGTGGCAATTAGTTATACTTACGCAAAGCCAACTTAAATTATTGTTAGAACACAATTATGTGCTAGGTGAGCGTGCGGTTCATGATTTAGTGCGAAAATTTGAAACAATTAATATGTTTACTGACAAAGCTATCAACACAATAGCTGTTCAGCTGGCAATATTGCTTGAATAAGTATAGTGTCGTTCACACAAATTCAATCTTTTATACGGCACTACGTAATGCATCTTAACAAAGGATCTACAAAAATGCACCACAAGAAACGTACATTTGTGAAGTGAG
Source organism: Sinelater perroti (assembly GCA_036346155.1). NCBI lineage: Eukaryota > Metazoa > Arthropoda > Insecta > Coleoptera > Elateridae > Sinelater > Sinelater perroti. The sequence continues at coordinate 1,439,451 of JARFIY010000167.1, read as the reverse complement.
TTTTAGAGAACGTAGCAGGAATAGAGATTTTAGCACAAAAACTTAAATTGAGTGACAAAATTAGTTTTTCTTTAAATGAATCGTCAAAATGACCACATTTGGAGTAGTAAAAATCCACGTTTTTTACGAAAAACCAATGCACACACAAAAATTTTATTTAGTATGCAAACTTGACAATGTTTTAACTTGAATAGCATATAATTTCAATAAGATGGAGCTACATATTACAAAGCACGTGAAAACTCACTTTACTTAAAACCAAATCTTCTGATCGTGCTATGTCGCAGTGTGGTAACCACCTTGGTCTTGAAATATAACCCCGTTAGACTTTTTCCTACTTTGGGCTATTTGAAGGACAGCGTTTATGGTAACAAATCTGCTACGACTACAGGACTAAAAGAGAACATCGGACGTGTGGTGTGATTGATGAAACTGCTACTCTTGTCGAATCAGAGATCCACGAGATAAGGATAGTGACTTACTTCCTGGTATCCAAATTTTCTTAGCTTTTGTATAATTTTTATTTATTCGTTTATACTTACCGATAATGCATGCAAAAATAAACTGGAAAAATGTATAAATGATTAGGTAAAAAATATAAAAAGCAAAAAATAAAAAACTGTAAAAAGTGAAAAATATCTTACAATTTGAATACTTGCTGCTTTCGTTCTCTAAAGTACAATCACTTCCTGCACGTCTAGTAGCTTGTTGTAAAATATACATCAATTTACATACAATGTGCCTCTTATCTAAGACGCTAAGTTGCCGGAGACCACGCGTACTACTTCAATTAGTGTACTTAGCTAATTTAAGACGCGCGAAATATGCGGCCTGGCTGCTGCAGCCTAATTAATTTAATCACCATGGGCGCTACCTTGCTCCGTATACAGATTTGCACACAATGGGCTGTCGCCGGCTGTTATTAGGCCCGAAAAACGGCGCCTGTCGAACGGAAATCGCCGGCCGTCGTTCCCACAGCCGCGGACAGCGCAGATATTTCTATTAGAGATTTCGGCCAATTATCCATGTTAATGTCTTTATTAGAAAGACAAACAGCGATGCGGCCGGAATTTTGGCTAACAAAGCCACGAACGGGAATTAAGATGGCCAGCTTCGTAATATTAAAATGATACGTTCGAGCGTCCCTGGTCTGCAATTACGTGCCATTTTACGGTTTTAATTTTTCTTTCAGCGGCCAGTTGCGCAACGCCGATGAGGCTGCGGGTTGTTACAGCTTGGACAGTGGATTACCATACAGGTGCATCTTTTGCAATTAAGCCAGTTTGTAATCAATTGTTTCCAATCTTCCTCTCACAAACAACTTTAATGGTATTTAGAGCAGATTAAGTTTTGTTTTTGTTTTTGTTTGATTAAAAAAAAATTCAATCAAAAATGTTAATTAAATTAATCAAAAAAGCCGTTGATTAAGAATGCATTAATAGGATGATGTACAAAATTTTAAATGAGAGGTAATTTAGATGTTGCTAATTGGTATCTTAACATTAATAATCATGTGCATACAGAGGTCATTATTTTGTTCTAAAATAAAAATTTCGATAAAAGTTTTTTTTAACAAGAAATTAAAATTTAAAATAAAACTATATAAGTTGATATATTTTCAACTACTTCGAGAGTAAATCAAATATAATCCCGAATTTTTTCTAACTTACTGAAGATGAAAATACCAACACGTAACTTCTAGGCGATCTTCTGAATTAATAATACCTTTTTCCCAAATGATCCCAGATTGTAGTCAAGCAAAATAATGTTTCGAATTGTCTGAGCTCTGACGTGATGCATTCCAGTTTCATTAATAATTTCGGTAGCCCCCTTGAGAAGGCAGCGAACAATGCGAGCATTCTCTTCAGTCACACTAGTCTTTACGTTACGTTTGTGATCTTCATTGTCAACTGCTTCTTGTGCTTTTGAAAATTGAATAAGGAAAACGTATGCCCGAGTCTTTTTAATGCAAAAAGCTACTTTAAATTTTCTAAAAGTTTACATTATTTTACGCCATGTATTAATATAATGAACTTGAGATGGAGCGTCAACTATGGCAAGGCGTATTTGCTCCAGTATTGAAGTTTAAAATTAGGCCATGTTGGGTGAGTGTAGGCACAGAAGCAACGCATATGATATATAACAGTATTCAGAGTACAAGAGAGTAGAGTAAAAGAGAAAAAAAACAATGCAACAATGAATTAATCAGAAAAGATTGAGATTATGAAAATACAACATTAAAAACAAAAATTGTAATAACTAATTATAAGTAAACATTTAAAAGCAGAGCACTGTTCAACACGTCGGCGATAGAATCATACAGAGCGCATATGGTGAGTAACATAAGCTCACAATTGGAAGACACAAATATAAAATTATCCCATAAGCGATTAAAAGTGAAAACTCCACAGAATACTCCACAGAAAAAGGAAACAAGAGAAGCAAAAGAAGAATATGAGAAAACATTTAAGAGAAGATCATGATAAAATTAGACTAAACAAGAGATATGACCGAAAAATTAACGAAAGATGTGAAGCAAATTAAAGTGTATCAGGAAAAGTACAAAGAAGAAATAAATAAATTCAAACTGGAACATAAAAAAAGAAAGAAAACATGAAACAAAATAAGATTAGAAAGATCAATGACAGGTTGGCACCTATAACGACAGAAAATAAAATATAACGTAACGGTTGAAAATAGAAAACAGGATGTACTAAAAGAGAAAATGAGAAACTTTTCGGAGAAAAATCAAGTACACTAAGAAATTAGGAAAAACATGTTTACTGGAATTAGATAATACAAAAAAAAAATAACAAAATAATAAAAAATAAAAATAAATTAAAAAATATAAAGAGAAACACACTGTGCATTAAAGAAAATCCCAACAAGAACTAGATATGCAAGATAGTTATGAAGAGCAGATAAAGAGAAAATAGATTACAAAAAAAAAAGTAGTAAAACAAGAAACTCTACGAATTTTAGGAAAATTGTTGGGATTATAACAGACACTAAGAAAAGGTACAAAGGATGAGGAAGACTGAAAAAGATTACGTATATCATATATAGTTGAGTAAAAGATAACAAACGTGTAGCAGCTGGAGTTGGGTGTATCATACACAAACTGAAAGAACAAATCTATAACTGGAAAGAGTGGCCAAGGTAAATAGTTGCAGTGAAAATGAGAGATAAAAATAAGAATAAAAAACAATCATAGGAGTGTATTAATGAGATTAAATGAAATAAAATAAAGAAAAATTCTGGGTGTACTATAAGACAGTAGTAGAGGAGGATAAAGGAAGAATATGTATAGCACAAAATAAGGGTAAAGTTGGTAGGACAAATTACAAAGTACAACAATTGGAATACATGGAGAAACTGCAATTAACAATAATGGAAATGCTTGATTTTTGTACAATGTAAAATATAATAGTATCTAATACTCTTTTTTAACATAAAGATATAAATAAATACACAAGAGACATGAGTAATAGAAGGAAAAGATTAATAATAATAGATTAATATTAGTAGATAGACAACAGAAAAGCAATAATGAACAAGAAAGTCAGAAAAATACAAGAAAAATAATAATTAAAAAAATAGAGCATAAATTAATAAAAACATATAAATTAAAAATTAAAAAATAAATCCGATAGAGCCAAGTCCGGAGAATATGGTGGATGCGGCAGGATTTTGCAATTGAGTGATACTGGCTATGTGAGAACAAGCAGTGCAAAAAGACACCATAATGTCGATCAGGTGGCTTTTGATAAATCGCTTCGTTAAGTTGATACATTTGTTGAATGTATAGATCCCCATTGACCGTCTCGTTGTTCCCAAGCCTTTTTAAATTTCGACGGCAATGAGGATGAGTGCGGCGTTTATGGAGAAAAGGTGATTGGCCCATATTTTTTGGAGAGCGGTGTGGGCAACCTTGTTACTATATCTGGTGCGCGCTACAGAACCATGGTCAATCACTTCCGCCGTGCGCAAATTGGCGATTTCGGTTTGGAGAACATGTGGTTCCAGCAAGACAGTGCAACCCCATACACTGCAGGTGCGACAGTGGATATTACAAAGCGAGCATTTCCCGGACGCTTAATCCCTGCTTTTGGCGATTTGCACTGGCTCGCAAGATCGTCCGATTTGACCTGTTCAGGCTTCTTTTTTTGGGCTTTTTTTAAATCACGGGTCAATACGAGCCAGCCATAGAACTAGGCGGCTCTAAAGAAGAAAATCCAACAAAAATTGGAGAATTTATAGACAGAAGATTTGAAAAAAGTTATAAAAACTACTGTGAAACGAACTCAAACGTGCATCAACTCTGATAACGGCCGCTTGGCCGATATTATATTCGCCACATAATGGGAAAAAATTTAAATGTTTAAATAAACATAATCAACAAGAAAAACAATTCTTTTTATTTAAAAACAAAGTTGGTTTTTGTATCAGCAAATGTAAAATATCTTGGAATTCATCTCAACTTAAAAATGACTCCGATAGAGTAGATACAAAAAAATATGTGGATTTTTACTTTAGAGATCTGTACTAGGTACTTGTAAAAAATTCAAGCTATCACTAAGAAACAAGGTTCCAATATATAAAGCTATCATTAAGTCGATATGGATCTATACTATTGAATTACGAGGACGTGCCAACAAATCCAACACTGTTATAATATAATAATTTTTTTATGGACAATTTGCGAATTTACTATCTACTTCTATACAGAGTGTTGAGTAAATGTGTTAAATGTATTAGACTTGTAAGGGAATCATCCTCTGATGTTTCCCCTTGTAGATTGTGATTTCTTCGTTATGCTAGGTCTTGAGGCCAGGTTCTGCGTAGTCTTCTCACAGTGGGACCGCTGTTGTTTAGTTGCTTTATTAAGTTGTTCTCGTGGTTTGTTACTTGATCTTTTGTATTTGGTGGGAGCTCGCTGTATCTCTTCTGTTATAAAGAGGATCTTTAGGTCGTTATGGGGCGCGTCGTTGGTTGGATTGGAACATTTGTATTATTTTTAGGTTTGTTGGCACATGCCCACAGCTGGAGCCCGTATGTCCAGATAGGTTTGATTAGAACTTTGTATAACAGTAACTTGTTGTTCAGAGAGAGCTTGGATGTTTGTCCAACAAGCCAATACATCTGTAGAAATTTGATGTTCATCACTCTGCGTTTTCTTTGTATGTACTTTTTCTAGGTGAGTTTTTGGTCTAGGATGAGTTCAAGGTATTTCGCTTCCATTTTAGTAGGTATAGGACTTGGACTGATTTTGTTTGATTGATTTTCATTCTCCATCTGTTGTACCATTCGGTGAGGAGGTCCAGATGAGTTTGTTGGTTTTCAAAAGCCAACACTGGCTTTTCATTTACAAATAATACAGCTACGTAATCGGCAAACGAGGCAATTGTGGTGTTATTTGTTTGGGGTATGTTGGCAGTGTAGATTAGGAATAGCAGAGGTCCTAGAACACTCCCCTGAGGAACACCGGATTCGATAGTATGGTAGTTGGATTGACTGTCGTTATGTCTTACTGCGTGAAGTTTCTGTCGGTTAGGTAGGATTTTAAAAGGAGATGAAATTGCTGGATAATGTGTTTCTTATTTTGTAGAGAAGGCCCGCGTGCCACACTTAATCGAATGCCTGTGAAATGGCAAAGAATACTGCATTGCAGAATTTCTTGTCTTTAATGCTCTTAGCAATTGCGTTGACTACCCTATGAATCTGTTGTATAGTGGAGTGGCGTTCCCTGAATCCGAATTGGTGGTTAGGTAGTAGCGTCAGCGGGTCATGCTCTACGTATATCCTTTTAAATAGGAAACTTTCGAAAATTTTACTGACTATGGGCAGGAGGCGTGGAGGTTTTTGTGGTTTGTGTATCATGATGATTTCGGCGTATTTCCATATTATGGGGAAGTAGGGCAAACTGAGCATTTTGTTAAAGATTACTGTTAGTAGAACTATGATTTTGCGAGGTAATTACTTTAATATTTGTCCGGTTATTAAATCGTGGCCTGGAGCTTTGGGTATGTTTGTATTATCTATTTCTCTTTTGACTTCATCTGGTGAACAGGGTTTTATGGAAGGGGAATATCGGTTGAGTCTTCTACTTCCCTGTCACTGCCACCTGGCTCGGGTTTGAACACTTCAGCTAAATGCGTTGCAAAAGTATCAGCCTTGTCTTTGTCTGTGCGTGCCCATTCTCCATTAAGTTTACGGATTGGGGGTGCAGACAGCTGGAGTCTTTTTAGTTTTTTTGTTGCCTTCCACAGCGTGTGATCATCTGGGGATAGGCTGGTAATGTAATGTTGGAAGGTAATATTTTGGGCTTCTTTAAGTGCTGTTTTTAATTCTCTGGATATTCTGTTGTAATTATGTTGATCTGTTTCTTGACCTATGCCATGTTTTTCTAGCTCTGCGTTTCTGAGCTATTAACTGACGGATATTCAACGTTGTGTTGATAGTTTTGGTTGTAGTAAGGTCGTTCTGAGGTGTGGAGTGCCAGGCTGGTTCTCGCACTAATCTAGTAAAATATTGTGCTGCTTCATCAGGCGATTTTATTCGTAACTTGAGATTTATGTTTGTTTCTATGTAGTCTTGAAAATTATTCCAGTCAGTATTTTTTGAGGATAACTTCGGGGGAGGCGACTTATTAACAACAGTTGTGCTGATACTGACGATGACCGGAGTATGATCAGTTGAGAGATCAAAGTTAGATTCCACTATGCACTTCCTTCTAGGGATTCCGTTTACTATATAGAAGTCGAGTAAGTCGGGGAGTGTCCTAGGATCTGCCGGCCAGTAGGTGGGAACTCCATTAGTGAGGCAGTCGTAATGACTTCCAGTCATAGTACGTAGGAAGTTTCTGCCTTTTGTGGTGATAATTCTCGATCGCCAGTGTGTATATTTGGCGTTCTGATCGTCCCCTACGACAAACTTGTTTACAAGGGTTTGGAAGAAATCCTGGTATTCCTCCGTTGATATCCTATGTCGTGGTGGGCTGTAAATGGCACTGACCTTAATGTTCCATCGAAGAGTTCTGAATTCGACAGATGTTGCTTGAATTTTTTCTGTTTGATATTTAGGTAGTTCATGATGGAAGATTGATTTCCGAATTGTCAGGGTGAGGAGTATGGTATATGGAGTATTGAGGTATAAAAAACACTGTTCAGTCTGTGAAATGCGACTCAGAGATAATGAAAATGTCAATATTATTTAAATATAGAAATATTATGATTTCTTGCTTATGGTTAAGCAGTTCGTTGTCGTTCCAGGTTGTAATTTGTAGAAAGTGGGCCATTACTGATTTAATTTTCCGATTACTGTCATTAGTAGGTTTAATATTATGCTGTTTTGATTTATCATTTGGGCGAACATAGCTGTGAATTCATTCAAAAATATAGTTAATTGTGCTCCTATATTTGATGGTTGTTCTGTGTTGGTGGCATTAGCGTTTCTGTTTGAGATTTGCGCGTATGTTGTTTGATTGTTTACCAAGAGAGTATTGTGGGATAAGTTTATATTTGGGAAAGAGGGATTAGTACGTTGTATGTTGATTAGTTGTGGCTGGTTTTGGTATTTTGCTGTTCTAAATCTGTTTTTTGCTGCTATTAGGTTTTGGTAAGCATTACAGCCCTTTTTTGTTTAACATTCAAAATTTTACGGACTTTGTGGCCTGCTTTTTAAGATCTTCTTTAATATTTTCTGTTGGTATGGAATAATGTAGGTTTCTAATTACGATTCTGTATGCACGTTGGTACCTATGGTGAATTATGTTTTTTCTGTTAGGTGCCTCGCTAGGGCCCTGTATGTTTCTATTGCATGTGGAGTGATTTTAACGGTTTCATTTGATAGTGCTTTGCTGTAGTACATTTCTTCCTCTGCGACTTGAGAAAGGTTGTTAATAATGTCCCTGAGGTATTTTACGCCTTATATAAATATAGGGGGTGGTTTTAGTGGTCGTGGTTGTTTCATCGACAAACTTTCTATTTTCAAATTTTCTATTTCAATTGGATTGTCGATGTTTTCGGTGAATAGGGGGCTGTAACGGTTTTGGACTTTTGTTTGTGGTGTGTTGGAGGTGTCAGATGGGGTGATTTGTTTATCTCTTTTGCGTTTCTTTACGATTTTCCATAAATGTCTGTTGTCTGAGTCTAGTTCCATGTCTTTGTCTGGGTTTGCGGTTTCTGAGGATATGTTGTCTTGTGCGTTTGGTGTCTCTTACTGTGTGGTGTAGTATTGTGGAGTAATTTTTATGTTGGTAGGTAATTGGCGGCACTTCCGCCGTGCGCAAATTGGCGATTTCGGTTTGGAGAACTTTGGTTTTAGCAGAATAAGTTTTGTTTTTTTTTTGTTTGATTAAAAAAATTCAATAAAATTTATAAATACCAAAAAGCCGTTGATTAAGAATGCATTAATAGGATGATGTACAAAATTTTAAATGAGAGGTAATTTAGATGTTGCTAATTGGTATCTTAACATTAATAATCATGTGCATACAGAGGTCATTATTTTGTTCTAAAATAAAAATTTCGATAAAAGTTTTTTTTAACAAGAAATTAAAATTTAAAATAAAACTATATAAGTTGATATATTTTCAACTACTTCGAGAGTAAATCAAATATAATCCGGAATTTTTCTAACTTACTGAAGATGAAAATACCAACACGTAACTTCTAGGCGATCTTCTGAATTAATAATACCTTTACGTCTTTACGTTACGTTTGTGATCTTCATTGTCAACTGCTTCTTGTGCTTTTGAAAATTGAATTAGGAAAACGTATGCCAGAGTCTTTTTGTTGCAAAAAGCTACTTTAAATTTTCTAAAAGTTTACATTATTTTACGCCATGTATTAACATAATAAACTTAAGATAGAGTGTCAACTATGGCAAAGCGTATTTGCTCCAGTATTGAAGTTTAAAATTAGGCCATGTTGTAGATTGTGATTTCTTCGTTACGCTAGGTCTTGAGGCCAGGTTCTGCGTAGTCTTCTCACAGTGGGACCGCTGTTGTTTAGTAGCTTTATTAGATCATTCTCGTGGTTTGTTACTTGATCTTTGTATTTGGTGGCAGCTCGCTGTATCTCTTCTGTTATAAAGAGGATCTTTAGGTCGTTATGGAGCGCGTCGTTGGTTGGATTGGAACATTTATATGATTTTTAGGTTTGTTGGCACATCCCCACAGCTGGAGTCCGTATGTCCAGATAGGTTTGATTAGAACTTTGTATAACAGCAACTTGTTTAGAGAGAGCTTTGATGTTCGTCCAACAAGTCAATACATCTGTCGAAATTTGATGTCCATCTGTATGCGTTTTGTTTGTATGTACTTTTTCTAAGTGAGTTTTTGGTCTAGGATGAGTTCAAGGTATTTCGCTTCCGTTTTAGTAGGTATAGGTACGTTATTGATGGTTACAGGAGGGCAGTGGTCGTGCCTGCTGGTGAATGTGACTTGGACTGATTTTGTTTGATTGATTTTCATTCTCCATCTGTTGTACCATTCGGTGAGGAGGTTCAGATGAGTTTGTTGGTTTTCAGAAGTCAACACTTTTCATTTACAAATAATACAGCTACGTCATCGGCAAAAGAGGCAATTGTGGTGTTATTTGTTTGGGGTATGTTGGCAGTGTACATTAGGAATAGCAGAGGTCCTAGAACACTATCCTGGGGAACACCGGATTCGATAGTATGGTAGTTGGATTGACTGTCGTTATGTCTTACTGTGTGAAGTTTCGGTCAGTTAGGTAGGATTTTAAAAGCAGATGGAAATTGCTGGATAATGTGTTTTTTATTTTGTAGAGAAGGCCCGTGTGCCACACTTAATCGAATGTCTGTAAAATGTTAAAAAATACTGCATTACAGAATTTCTTGTCTTCAATACTCTTAGCAATTGCGTTGACTACCCTATGAATCTGTTGTGTAGTGGAGTGGCGTTCCCTGAATCTGAACTGGTGGTTAGGTAGTAGCGTCAGGAGGTCATGCTCTACGTATATCCTTTTAAGTAGGAGTTTTTCGAAAATTTTACTTACTATGGGCAGGAGGCTGATAGGTCAATATGATGATGGTTCGCGTGGAGGTTTTTGTGGTTTGTATCATAATGATTTCGGCGTATTTCCATATTATGGGGAAGTAGGACAAACGGAGCATTCGGTTAAAGATTACTGTTAGTAGAACTATGGTTTTGCGAGGTAATTGCTTTAATATTTGTCCGGTTATTAAATCATAGCCAGGAGCTTTTGGTATGTTTGTATTACCTATTTCTCTCTTGACTTCATCTGGTGAACAGGGTTTTATGGAAGGGGACATTTGAAGTGGAATATCGGTTAAGTCTTCTACTTTCCTCTCATTGCCACCTGGCTCGGGTTTGAACCCTTCAGCTAAATGCGTTGCAAAAGTATCAGCCTTGTCTTTGTCAGTGGGTGCCCATTCTCCATTAAATTTACGGATTGGGGGTGCAGACAGCTGGAGTCTTTTTGGTTTTTTTGTTGCCTTCCACAGCGTGTGATCATCTGGGGATAGGCTGGTAATGTAATGTTGGAAGGTAATATTTTGGGCTTCTTTAAGTGCTGTTTTTAATTCTCTGAATATTCTGTTGTAATTATGTTGATCTGTTCCTTGACCTATGCCATGTTTTTCTAGCTCTGCGTTTCTGAGCTATTAACTGACGGATATTCAACGTTGTGTTGATAGTTTTGGTTGTAGTAAGGTCGTTCTGAGGTGTGGAGTGCCAGGCTGGTTCTCGCACTAATCTAGTAATATATTGTGCTGCTTCATCTAGGTCATCAGGCGATTTTATTCGTATTTTGAGATTTATGTTTGTTTCTATGTAGTCTTGAAAATTATTCCAGTCAGTATTTTTTGAGGATAACTTTGGGGAGGCTACTTATTAACAACAGTTTTGCTGATACTGACGATGACCGGAGTATGGTCAGTTGAGAGATCAAAGTTAGATCCCACTATGCACTTCCTTCTAGGGATTCCGTTTACTATATAGAAGTCGAGTAAGTCGGGGAGTTTCCTAGGATCTGCCGGCCAGTAGGTGGGAACTCCATTAGTGAGGCAGTCGTAATGACTTCCAGTCATAGTACGTAGGAAGTTTCTGCCTTTTGTGGTGATAATTCTCGATCGCCAGTGTGTATATTTGGCGTTCTGATCGTCCCCTACGACAAATTTGTTTACAAGGGTTTGGAAGAAATCCTGGTATTCCTCCGTTGATATCCTATGTCGTGGTGGGCTGTAAATGGCACTGACCTTAATGTTCCATGGAAGAGTTCTTAATTCGACAGATGTTGCTTGAATTTTTTCTGTTTGATATTTAGGTAGTTCATGATGGAAGATTGATTTCCGAATTGTCAGGGTGAGGAGTATGGTATATGGAGTATTGAGGTATAAAAAACACGTTCAGTCTGTGAAATGCGACTCAGAGATAATGAAAATGTCAATATTATTTAAATATAGAAATATTATGATTTCTTGCTTATGGTTAAGCAGTCCGTTGTCGTTCCAGGTTGTAATTTGTAGAAAGTGGGCCATTACTGATTTAATTTTCCGATTACTGTCATTAGTAGGTTTAATATTATGCTGTTTTGATTTATCATTTGGGTGAACATAGCTGTGAATTCATTCAAAAATATAGTTAATTGTGCTCCTATATTTGATGGTTGTTCTGTTTTGGTGGCATTAGCGTTTCTGTTTGAGATTTGCGCGTATGTTGTTTGATTGTTTACCAAGAGAGTATTGTGGGATAAGTTTATATTTGGGAAAGAGGGATTAGTACGTTGTATGTTGATTAGTTGTGGCTGGTTTTGGTAGTTTGCTGTTCTAGATCTGTTTTTTGCTGCTATTAGGTTTTGGTAAGCATTACAGCCCTTTTTTGTTTAACATTCAAAATTTTACGGACTTTGTGGCCTGCTTTTTAAGCTCTTCTTTAATATTTTCTGTTGGTATGGAATAATGTAGGTTTCTAATTACGATTCTGTATGCACGTTGGTACCTATGGTGAATTATGTTTTTTTCTGTTAGGTGCCTTGCTAGGGCCTTGTATGTTTCTAGTGCATGTGGAGTGATTTTAACGGTTTCATTTGATAGTGCTTTGCTGTAGTACGTTTTTTCCTCTGCGTCTTGAGAAAGGTTGTTAATCATGTCCCTGAAGTTTTTTACGCCATATATAAATATAGGGGGCGGTTTTGATGGTCGTGGTTGTTTCATCGTATTTTCTATTTCAACTGGATTGTCGATGTTTTCAGTGAATATAGGACTGTAACGGTTTTGGACGTTTGTTTGTGGTGTGTTGGAGGTGTCAGATGGGGTGATTTGTTTATCTCTTTTGCGTTTCTTTACGATTTTCCGTGAATGTCTGTTGTCTGAGTCTAGTTCCATGTCTTTGTCTGGGTTTGAGGTTTCTGAGGATATGTTGTCTTGTGCGTTTGGTATCTCGGATTACTGTGTGGTGTAGTATTGTGGGATAGTTATGTTGGTAGGTAATTGGCGGAGTAGGTGTAGGGAATTGTTGAATCGAGAATGGAAGTTATGGAGTGTTGAGTATGGGTGTGCCTGGTATTTGCCAGCATGACTGGTTTATAGTTGGGTTGGTTTTATTGTGGTACGGGGAACATGTCCCCTATTGTTAACTTAATTCTATAAGCTTACTTGGTATTTTATAGTTGTAGGTAAATTTAAATAAATTCGGCTTTGCTATCGCACGCGTGGCGCGCGATACGCTAGCACTTGAACTTTCTTGCTCTCGGGACGATAACCGCTTGCACGTCTTTACGCTACGAAAGTCAAATGCGTACTCTAATACAACAATTAAAATCAAAAATTCTCAGGGCTACGATATGTGAGTAATAAAATATTTCACCAAGACTTAGGCGAATCATGTATCAAGGATGTAAGTCAAAAGAGAAGTAACAGTCATTACGATAGACTTGAAAATCATATAAACCCGCTTCTACAACCACTTCTTCAAAACCGGACCTACAGAAGATTCAAACGGTGCTGGGTAGCCGTTATGAAGTAAGATATCAGGATTCTGATTACTAGAGAAAATATTATCAGGACATTAGTGAAATCGGTACTAAATGAGCCGACAAAGTAGCTCATAAAATATGGAATTCTAATTATATAAATAGATACAAACTTCTGCCAACTTAAAAACTATGATGTTTTATTTATATTGGGGAGACTGTGCATATTATATTTAAAAAATCGTAAAAAATGCGTAACTGATACACTTTAACTTTAAGAAGAAATGGAAATGCCAATTGGTTATTTGTACATTAAATAACTATAGCTTGGATACGGGTTTGTTGCCATATTCTCCCAGTCTTGAAGGCTATACTAACTTTGATAAGTTTATGTAATCTTTTTAATGATTTTTATTGCTATTTTTTATTTGTTTAACTATGATGCCACCAGAGCCTAAACCTTTGTCTGTTTTTGTTTTTCTTATTCTTCTATTAACTCATCTTCTGTTGATTTATCTTCTTGTTGTTTATTTCTTTTATTTTGTATAAACTACTCGTTTTAGTTTTTATTATCATAAGTTATAGCTAGGATATTCTTGAAAGGTTGTTTCCAAATATCTAGCATTTTTTTGGTTCCTATACAATTTCTCTTTGTTGTTTCTTTAACGCTTCAATATATGGCTGAACTTTTTTCATTGTTTAAGCTTTTGTAAAGTAATTTCATTCATTCACATTCGGTAAATTGTTTGATATGTTTCCTATATTAATACAAACAGGTTTGGTAATTAACAAATAACTTAAACACTACAGTACACCTTAGACAAAACGATTTAGTAGGTTCGTTGGCTTAAATCTCTTATTTTACTTTAATAGATCATCGACCAGCAAATTAATAAACACTTATTCTGTCTGCACTTCTGTATTTCTTAGTTTACCCTAGTAATACTTAGATCTTGGAGTATGGGGTGTCTAAGGAACTCAGGAACGCGGGACTGATTGGAATCTTTTAATAATTAACATCGATGTTTGATCTGCTTGCAGTTCCCAATAGTTTTATTCTATAAGACCAAACAGAGCGTATGATCGATTTACAAAGTAAAATTTTACGTTCCAAATAGAGCTGTGATTTGGGACCAATTAGTCAGTACATTTTGCGAATCTTCAAACTCATTGTCAGCTGCTTTCGTTTAGTAAAAATATGTTTTTTTCATGTAAGGCGCCTATCTAAATATATGCATAAGTATTTGACATTGTCATTTTGCAGTATTTGTCTATTATTTAATATAACGAGTGAGCGGGTGTTCCTTCTGGTCTGTTTAGTTTTGTTTATGTGGATACGCCATTTTTAAACCGTTTTTGTAAGTTGCTCAGACAAGTTTAAAATAACTAAATGCAAAAGAATTGCTGTCTCATCAGCAACTACAGCTTCTGATAAGGTAGGTGCATCGGCAGTATATAGTAGATATAAGAACGGGCCCAACACACTTTTTTGGGAATAAAGAGGTATAAGAATCCCTGTACTTAATAATAAAATTTCTATTGGTAAGATAAGCTTTAAGTACTACTTTAAGTAGTCTGACGGTAGTAGCTCTTTAATTTAGCACCTTCGTGCTAGACCTTGTCGAAGGCCTGCACAATATCTCTTATTTTCAAATTCTATGGATTAATTTTTGCAAAAATAGCTTTTCAAAAACTTCGGTAATATTAGTAGAAAGCTAATTTGTCTAAAAAAAGATAGCTCATCACTTGGTTGGCCCGGTTTGAGTATCGGTATGATTGTTACAATCTGCTCAGGAAAGTATTTTAGTCTTATCACGGTATTAAATATATAGATAATGTATCTGAAGCCTTTCTCTGGTAGCTCTTTAAAAACTTTTTCCGTGATTAAATCGTAACCAAGTGCTTTGTTTGGATCTGATATAATTATTGCCTTGATGTAGAATAACGTCTTCTTCAGTTGTAGTTGATTGTGATTAAAATGGGCTTAACATCTTTGTTGAGTGGGTTGCAAAGATGGAAGCTTTGTCAAGGTTACTTCTAGCCCAGCTATCGTTTTCTAATCATATTTGCAAAAGTGCTCACAATATCGATTGATTAACCTAATGGGCCATGTATTTAAAGTAGTGCTAAGAATCATATATCAACGAATACATACAAAATGCAAATAACTTGTAGGAGAAGAACAATTTGGTTTCGTTTAGGCTTTGGAACTAGAGAAGCACTGTGAACTTAATGTACTGTTTCAAAAATGCAGCGACCAATCACAAGATGTCCACCTGTTTCATAGACTACAGAAAGTCTTTCATCGTGTAAGACACATAGAGCAGATCAATATAGTCTATGAACAAGAATAGACCAGAAAGACACTTTATAGTTTTGGATCGAATGATTCTTTATATCGAAAAACAAATTTTTGAGATCTGTTGTTAGTCAAATAATCTTTGTTGTTTGCTGCTGTCTTCTTTGTTTGCGTTTTACCTAATTTTTCTAAACTTCAATGGGGAAAATTGGGTGTATATTATTTAGCTTTTTATTTGGTGTTGTTTTCCAGTTTGTTTGTTGGATTACTACGTTGAAGTGTTCCACAATAATGTTACATCATTATTGTTTTTTAAAAATACATTGAGTAATAATGTTTTCTTTACTATTTTTCTTAATGATCCCAGTCCTTAAATTTGTTGTTGACAGTAGACAATGCCATAATTATTGGCGAGTGATCAGAAGACAAATCCTAATAATATTCAACTTTGCTGTAGTTTGGATTAATGCTCTTTATAATACAAAAGTCTAGTAGATCAAATATTTTCGCCGTCTGAAGGCCAACAGATTGGTTCACCTGTGGAAAGGTAGTGTAATCCTTTGTTCGTTATTGCCTTCAGCAGTTTACTGCCTTTAGTAGTGGTCACTCTTAATCCTCGATATTCGTATTTGGCTTGTAGTCCTCGTCCGAGATAAATCTGTTACCTAATGTTTCGAAGTGGTCCTTCTTAATTTGTGTTTTTGTAGGACAATAGGCTGCTGGTACGTTTAATAGGCATTTCCAATCTTTAATTATCTTCTTTTTAATGTAATTGCTGAACTAGCATGTGTGGTGCCATCTGGATGTTGTGTGGCATAAACAGTGTAGGCTAGGATCTTTATGTAACTTCTCTCTGTGTAGTGAGATTCCGATATTAACATAATGTCGATGGATTGGTTTGTAAGGAATGTTGTTAGGTCGTCTTTATGGTTTGTCAGGCCATTGGCGTTCCAGTCGCCTGTAGGGCCATGGTTTATTTTTGTAACGACGATAGGTTCCCATCCACTCCATTATGGTTTTAAAAATTTTTAACTCAGCTAAATAATTGGACCTTGTAGATGGTTACTGTTGAGTCATGTTACTACCAGTCTGATTGATGGTATTTTTTACTACTTGAACATAAACGCGTGTTGTTGCTCTCTGTGTTGTTTCGCATTTGATAGAGGCGGATACATTTTTGCTAATTTTCTTTGTAAATTTGATATTTTTTGTAATTGGCCAGATGGTTGCTGTTACAGTTAACGCCTTTAACGTTGCTATCTTTCACTTTTCGTAAACATTAGGAAGTTCGATGGTTATCAGCTCATTTCACGTATCGCGTATTTCTGCAACAGAAATTTTAGTGTGACCATGTCGTTGACATTTGGCAAATTACAGTACCTCGCGTTTAGCAATTGATGGTTCAAAGTTTACAATAGAACATACTAACCTAGTAATATTGTCAACATATTTATTATTTTCCACCGCTTTTAGTTTTATAAAAAACATGGGTAATGGAATTTTGGTTATTCTTTGGCGTATATTTGAAATATTCATAACCTCATGTTTTATATCATTTGGGTTGGTTGATGGATAAAGGTTCTTCAGAACTGAGATGATCGGGTTTTGTGAGTCGGGTAATAAACTGAATTGTTCTGATAAAATGAACTTGCATTTTGTGTTTGCGAGATATTATTTAGTTGCATATTTGGATATATATTACTTATTGTCAGTTGCTGTTGAAACTGATGTTTTTGTTATGGATACTGGAATTGATAATTCCGTTTTACTTGCATAGGCACAAGCTGCTGTGCATTTTGTGAATCTGGAATAATATAAGCCATCTTTATTATTATTTAAATTAGTCTCGACTGTAGGGTCGCTCGATTATCTTTTATTTGTAACGATAGCGCAGGTAATACGCTTAGTATGCTTGAAGGTACAGCGCCGACAATTAATAGCTAACACTTAATATCTAATTTTTACAGCTCACTTATGTAGTTTCATACAGCAATTCCTAGTATTGGCTCAGAGTAAAATTTGTTATACCAGCTTTGCTGCCATGGCAAGGAACCCACTGCAATGCTTCTTTTCCTCAAAATAGCAACTGTGGCGGCAGGAGCAGCGGCAGGAACGGTGGCAAGAAGCTGCAAGCCAGGTGAGCTAGGCTACGTCGATGACGGGCTCGAGGAGCCATCTACACACTGGGAGCTGCACACTTACAAATTTTGATACTTGCCAAACAGAACGCAACTTTGTTTATACAGTGCAATGTTTAATTGTGTGTTATCTTGTAGCATTTTTATTCTTGCTTGGTTTCTTAATTTATATTGTTTGCTTGCAATCACCATCCAACCATTCTTTTTGTATTTTCGAATTGGAAGATCTAGACATACTTTTATACTTAATGTTATTGCATCTTTGACATTGCACCATTTTTCGTTCACATCTTCTGACACTTCTTTTGAGTTTAATATTATATTCTTGTTTTTTTCATATTTTATGTTGTCATATCTTTTATTTCTTCTTTGTACTACTTGTTAGAATAGATTTTTTTAAATTTTCTTGCTACTAGATCTAAATTAAAGTTTGCTCTTCCCTATGTTGTCACATTTAAAATATCGATCTGATTGAAACTTTCATAAATGCATTTACGTTTTTGTTTGGTACATTCTTTCTTTCCGATTCATACATTGCGATCACCTATTAAAATTTTATTGTCAAAATCTAGAATTTTGTTTAAGTTGTCTTCTATTGTGCTATAGAATTCTTATTTTATCACTTCGTTCTGTTGTTACGTATACGTTGAGAAATAATATTCTTCTCAATGTTTCTTTTGATCCTACTGTTTATTTTGTCTGTAACAACTTTAAAATCTAATAATTGGTCTGTTATTTCGTTTTTTAGTATAAAACATGTGCCAAATTTGTTTCTTCCCTCCACCTATATATCAGGTAAGGTTTTCAAGATTTATTGTTTTTGTTCCTTTTATATTCATTTATTGTATAGTCGGTACATCTAAATCATATTTTTTGAATTTTTATACTTCCTACTTTGTTTAATTCTTGGAGGTTCCATGTAGTCAAACTAATTTTGCTTATTCATAAACCTTGCTTGGTTTGTTGTCATAATCCCTGTGAGATCTATTGGGGTAAGCTGGTGGAACTTCCTTTTTACCCCATCTTTTATGCTATTTTTTATTAGGGTTTATTTGTTTGAATTTGTTTTTTGGGGTTGTTTTGAGTATTCGTTTCATCTCCATACTTCTTCTGTTATAATTTTGCGTTACCCAATTTTTACTATTTCTGCTTTTTTCATTTTCTCCCTTGACCACTCTTTCATATGTTTCTATTTTTCTTTTTTGGTTTTATTAAATCATCGTTAATGAAGATTTTGTTATCTGGTTATTTTCTTAGTTCTACTTTATTTTCAATAACTCTATAATTCCATTCGACACATCATTTCTCTCAATATGCCTACCATATTTAAGAAATCGTAAAAAGAAGTAACTAATAAGTTTTAACTTTAAGAAGAAAGTGAGTCTCTTGACTATTGGGAAATGCCAATCGGTTATTTGTAGGTTAATATAATAAAGAAGAATTAAATTATTGTTCTACTTCTTTAAAAATACTATCAACAAAATAGTTAAGGGATCAATATTGAAACAAATATAATTCATCCTGCTTAAACCAGTGGAACTTCTCCAATTCGTTTTATTTACGCAGACATGTATGAAGATTCCCATAAAACCAAGCGCGCCGCAATCGAAAATAAAAACAGCCCCAGCGAGCCGCAGGACAAGGTAACGAACGCCCTTCCACCAAGCATTAGTCAACCCTCTTCACCGAAAACGCTCTAAAAGACACTGCAAACCACACGTACTCCGGCGAGCCACGTTCGGCTTTGCCAAAGCAATATCCGTCCCGTGCTCGTTCCTTCGCCGTGATATATATGTAGGTAAATATCATTCGAGCGGTGGCCGGAGGAAAGGTGGAAAAGGCGGGGGGCGGGGGCGCGGCGCGCCGCTTCGAACATATTAGCACGACATGCAAAACAAATGACCGTGGGAAGCAGCGTTTACTAAACAATACCGGGCTGGATCCGATCCAATAATCAGGTAAATCACAGATAACTGAACGGATCGTACGCTCACCTCGAACAGAGCGTCAGTCAATCAACTGTGAAATACAATGCATCGCTGCATATGCGCGCCGTTCCCGCTCGCCGTGTATGCAAATCTCGTTCCGCCGTGGAGGATTTTAATCGTAATAAGCCGTCCCGGCAAAAGATTGGTGGAAGTGCCAATTGCGGAGGCATTGTGGCGGATAATGCCGGCTCCGTCAACGGGCGCCATTTGCTCTAATTAGATGAAAGCGCGTCCGAAGAACAAGCCCAGATTTTTGAACTGCATAAGCGAGCACACTTGCTGTAGCCAGGCGCAATTTGCATTTCGCGTCCACGATGCACCTGCATTAATTTTCCTTGTAAAAAGAGGTAAACTAAAACGCACTGCCCAAGTTGTGAGTTATTCGCAGCACAAGCTTATGTTATAGAGTCTCAAAGATGGTTTTGACTTGAATGATGTAACACCCCCACCTCTCCAAAGAATTAGTTACAGTTCCACATAAAAGTATTTGCTGATTTATCTATTTGCATTGCAATTCCATTGCGTTTGCTAGTCCTTCATCTCCGGTTGGTGAATGTTTCACTAGATATGGTGAGTACCGAACAAATATAATACTGGGGGCAGACCAAAACTAGCAATAAACAATCAGAACATACCAGTTAGCTGTGAGCAAAATCAAAGCATGCCATCTCAGTCATAACACTGCAGAGTGTAAGGCAAGAGAAGATCATGACAACATATTCGCAAGAAGAATGACGATTCACCAAATGGCCCTTGGTCAATCGTCAGAGACCGCGAAGAGTCACCGAATTCAATATATCAAAAAACCAACCGCAATGGGAATATGGAATTTCCAAAGCTTTCGCAGTCGACACAATGTCTGACAATACACGTTTGCATCCACAAGCAGCACCTTTTTGAACCCAAAAAGTGATAACCTTAATTTTTTCTTTTGTGAATGTTTTTTTTTATATTTTTGCGTTTGTGCGGGGAGTTTGTGTGTATCCATTATTTGGATTTTCTTTCGATCCTGAATTGTCATAAAGCATCCAAATTTTATCTCCTCTGACGATTAATTTCAAAAACTCTTTCCCGTCATCAGCGTAATGTGTAGAAAGGTTAGGATTAAAGCTATAGGCCGTGTTTCCTAGCTCTCAGACAAAATTTTGTAAACCCAACTTGTACAACGTTTTAGCTGGTGTAGATCGTGTACAGAACTGACCTTAAAATGTCTAAAAAATCCACAGACAATTCACTAATGGTAAACCTCCGTCTCTGTAAACCACTTGGTCAACTCGCTGAACAAGATCTTCACTAGCGACAGATGTGGGGAAGTTGAGCAGATCTGCTTTGTATCACTCGGCTGATTACTTAGCAGCGCTACCGGAGATTGAAAAATAAAACCTTGCATTAGAAATTAGTAGAACGAAATGGAAAAGCAGCCGTGTGTTTAAATCCACGGATGATATAACAGTTTACAATTTAGGTGAAAATAAAAACAATCAACACGGTGTTACCATACTCTTATCAAAAGAAATACAAAAATGCGTAAAATATACACATATATCAGACACCTCAAAGGAGCATCAATAGATATAAATATTATACAAGTTTATGCACTGACATCAGAGGCGCATGTACAGAAAATAAATGATTTTATAAACAATTAACAAATATCAAGAGTATAAAACAACGTCAGTTTAATATTATATGCGGCGATTTCAATGCACAAATTGGAAAAGGAAGAATAGATAATATCATTCTGACAAAAAAAATGCTTGTTTTACTATCATGGATGGATTTTCCAACAACATAACAAACAAAATATTATAAAAAATTAAATAAATTTTGTTTTTATTAACTAAAGATTTCGGAAGGCTGTAACAAGTACACAAACATATCTCGACTTGGATGTTAAATCGTATCATAGCCCAGTAATAATAAAACTAAAGTAAAATTAAAATTAAAAAAATTACAAAACATATAAACCAAAGTTGACGTGAAAAAACTAAAAATACCCACAAAATCTTACGAACTACAACAAAACTTAGAAAAGCAATTCAATATAAGTGAGGCAATACCTGAAAAAAAAATAAAAAATAAGTTAAAGAAGAAGGACGTACGGATAACCCAAAATACTAAAAAAAATACAAAAGCAGGCAAATCAACAAAAATATCAACAAATAGATATACAATTAAAACAAAATAAAAGAAGTCAAAGAAGATCGGAGAAGCACAAGAAGAACACGATAAACCTATGTAACTAAATTATTCTCTAACAACAATTGCAGATACTAAAAAGATAAGAAAAATGCTAAGAGCGATTCATCGAAAGGTCCAAAATTTTTAATTTTAGAAGTAAAAAGCCTATAAAAGTAAACAAAGAAACAAAATCACCAGGTCAAGGTGTGATGAGGACAAACTATTTAAAATAAATTAGGAAAATGGTCTCATATGGCTCACTAAACTTTTTAACATTTTTCATACCCAACGTAAACTCCCTAATGATTGGTTACAATCAGTATTTGTGACAATACCTAAGAATACAAATAAAAAAGAATATAGAAATTATAGAACCATCAGCTTGATAAATCAGGTACGTATACAAATTATCTCTCCGAGTATTTCTTCCATCTCATAAATAGGCAGAATTTCCTGTTCCTTCTTCGGTCATCCTCTGATTTAAATCATCGCGCCATCGTTTTCTGAGGTGTCCTATCGCTCTTCTATCGACTGGTGACTTGCCTTTTGTTTCTCTCTCCATTCTGTTACTTGCCATTCTTTCTATATGTTCGTTACACTAGGTTTTTCTTCCTTTCATCCAATTATTAACACTGTCTATTTTTCTATCTGTTAATGTTCTATTTATGATTCTTATCTCTGTCGTCAGGTGGGAGAAGAGTTTGTTATGTTGCTGTATATTTTTTATTATTATATTTACACCTAATGGTAAAAAGGGCATAAGGATTAAGTAAGTAAGTAAGTAATCTCTGACGTCTCTAATAGTCTTTGGGTTGTGCTAGTGTCCGGTCTTGTTTCACATGTGTATGTCATAACTGGTCTTATTACACTTTTATACAGAGTGTCCCACGAGTTGATAGAGAAACTTCGTACACAAGTTATATGGCCAATTCTGAGCAAAAAATGTTTAAGACATTTTTTTCAAATTCTCAACTGCTTCAGAGATATGGAGGTTGAAAGTTGCTTACCCGCATGGGTGATTTTCTCTTTTTTTGGAAAACTGTTAGACTTATTGGAAAGAACTTATGTTTTATTCTAATTACTAGGCAACAAATTAATATTTAACTATACAAGCACGCCAATTGTAATTACATTAAATTAAAGTTAAATGGGGTAGAACATCATTCATTAAACATAAACCCCATTTTCCCTCCTTTCTCTGTGTCTTCTATTCTGGCCTTGAAGTCGCCCATGACAATTATTATTTTGTTATTTCGTATTCCGTCAGTTAAATTCTACAGTTTTGCGTAAAAAATCTTTTCTCACTTTTTCCGGTTTGCAGTTTTCTGGTGCGCATACTGCAATCAAATAAATTGTCTTTGCATTTGTATTCATTGTACCCATTATTGTTCTTTGTGGCTTATACTGGCAACCCTCTGTGCAGTCCTTATAATCTTTTTTTATTATCCTGTAATTTATGAACGAATAAAAATTAATGTTAAAATAGCATAAGTTATATGCAGGTGCTTCTTTTCTTGGCAGTTCTGAGAGAAAAATGCCTAAATATGGGATAAGATCTGTGTATAGGTTACAGTGACTTCAAAAAAGTTTCCGATAAGGTAATGTAATGAACCAAGTCAGACTTGACGAAAAAGATGAATAATTAAAAATCTATATCTTAATCAAAAAGTAAGAATAAGGGTTGACAATAAATTAATAAGCAAAATAGAGATCATAGGAGAAATGCGCCAAGGGGGGTATTCTCCCACCCATATTGTTTAATATATTATCAGATAATATAATCATCATCATCATCATCATCTGCCCAATTCAGTCCTTTGTTGGACGTAGGCCTCTCCAAGCATCTTCCATTGGTCCCTGTTTTTCGCCTTCTGCATCCAATTGTAATCTGCTACTCTTTTGATGTCGTCAGTTCACCTGAGGGGGGGCCTGCCTCTATGCCTTTTGCCTATTCTTGGTCTCCACTGCAGCATGCTCTTCGTCCATCTTTTATCTTCTAGTCTGGCAATATGTCCGGCCCACTGCCATTTCCCTTTAAATATATGTTCTATTACATCTTTTACTTTTGTTTTATTTCGAATCCATATATTTGTCATCCTATCTCTTAGACTGATTCCCAGCATTGCCCGCTCCATTGCTCTCTGCGCTACCCTCAGTTTATGCATATTTTTTATCGTTAACGTCCACGTCTCTGCTGCGTAGGTTAAAACAGGGAGTATATTCTGGTTGTATCACTTAGTTTTTAGTGTTTGGTCTATGTTACTTTTAAATATTTCTTCTACCGAATGCGGCCCAACCAAGTTTTATTCGCCTTTCTATTTCTTTTGTTTGATTATCCGATTGTAGTGAGATGTATTGTCCAAGGTATATATAACATCCTACTTGTTCTAAAGTTTCCCCGTCAATCTGTATATCAACTATCTCATCTACTAGATCGTTTATCATTATTTTAGTTTTCCCTCTGTTCATTTTAATCCTATGTCTTTGGCCTTTTCGTTTAGGTCTGTTATCATTTCTTCTAATTCTTCTACATTGTCCGATATGAGCACGACGTCATCAGCAAATCGTAGATGGTTCAATCTTTTCCCATCTACTCTTATTCCTTTATTTTCTCAAGCGCATTTTTTAAACACATCTTCTAAACATAGGGTAAATAATTTTGGAGAGATAGTGTCTCCCTGTCTTACTCCTCGTTCTACATTTATCGGATTGGTAGTACTTTGCAATTTGATTGTACAGGTAGCGTTTGTATATATATATTTTATTAATTCCGTGTATCTGTAATCTACGCGGCTGTTCTGTAGAGATTGTATTATGGCCCAGTGTTCAACCGAATCGAATGCCTTTTCAAAATCTATGAAGGCAAGACATAATATTAAGTTATATTCTTTTGATTTTTCTATTAAATTTCGCATAACTTGTAGATGGTCTTGGGTACTATAGCCGCTACAAAATCCTGCTTGTTCTGGTGGTTGGTAGTTGTCTAATTTGTTAACCAGTCTATTCGTAATGATCTTTGTCAGCAATTTATACATTTGTGGTAATAGACTGACTGGTCTATAATTTTCCAATCTATGTTTGTCGCCTTTTTTGAATAGTAATATTACAACTGCATTATCCCATTCTTTAGGTATTTTCCCTTCTTGTAGGCGTTGGTTTAATAGTACTTTTAGTTCTTGTAATATCGGCTGTCCCCCTTCTTTTAGCATTTCTGGGAGTATCTCATCTTCGCCTGGTGCCTTATTTCTTTTTGTCTGTCTTAAAGCTTTTTCTATTTCGTATATTTCAATATCAGGAATGTCTTCTGAATTTACATTTAGTATTTTCCTTTCTATATCTTTTATATTTGTATCAGTTTTTGTGCCATATAGGCATTTGTAGAAGTGTTCCGTTTTTTTGCGTTATTTTATTTTGGTCTATAATTAAGGCTCCATTTGCGTCTCTTAGCGATGTCATGATTGTATCCCCCAGTCTTCTTTCTTTCTGCCATTGTTTTGTTTTTCCTCCATTAATCAGTGCTTCTTCAATTTTTAGTTCATGCCATGCTTTTAAATCTTTTTTCATCTCTCTTCTTATTTCTTTGCTTATTTCTTTTAGAGACTCTATATTTTCTTCCCGATTGATTGCCAATTCCCTTCTTTCTTCCATTAGCTTCTTTGTATTATCGCTTATTTTGCTGTCTCTTGGTATTGATGTTTTTATTCTAGACGAGGCTTCTTTAAGTGCCGTTGTTATTTTCTTATTTCTTTCTTCTAAGTTGTCTTCCGCTACTATATTTACTTCTTTTAATTTTTTGTTTAATTCGTTTTCGTATTTTTCCTTCTTTGCTACTATATGTTTTCCCCCTGTTCAGTTTTTAGATTTCTGTATAGCTTTATATCTATCGTTTTTGTTATTGATAACAATCTTACTTCTTATTAGCCTATGATCACTTCCGGTATTTATTTTTTTCACTACCGATACGTCTTGCACTATGTTTTTGTGTGAGGATAAGATGAAATCTATTTTGTTCTTGGTTTGTCCATCCAGACAATCCACGTCCATTTATTTTGTAATTTCTTCTTAAAGAAGGTATTCATTGCATAAATTTGCTGTTGTCCCATATAGTTTATTAACATATCCCCCCTTTCATTTCGTACTCCTATCCCGTAGTCTCCTATATATTCTTCTTCTCCTTCTTGTTTTGGTCCTAACTTGGCGTTGAAATCCCCTATTATTAGTAAGTGTTTTGTATGGTTTTCAGCAATACCGGTATTTATTTCCTCATAAAGTTGTTCTACTTCTTCGTCCTCATGGTCGCTAGTGGGTGCGTACACTTGTATTATTTTTAAGTTGCACTTCTCTGATATCTTTAGTATTATGTATATTATTCGAGAAATAATCGCCTTAAAATGTGTTACTATTCCTATTATTTTCTTGTTTATAAGGAACCCTACGCCTCCTTGACTTATGTCTTCGTGTCCTTTATAGAATAGTATGTGTCCCGGTTTAAGTTTCAAACATTGTTCTCCTTTCCTTCTTATTTCACTTATTCCAATTATGTCCCATTTTATTTCTTTTAACTGTTCTTCTAACTCTGTTAGTCTAACTTCTCCTAATAGTGATCTTGTATTATATGTGCATACAAATAAGACTTTTTTCTTTTTCGTCTTGTGGCAGCCTATCCGAACCCAGGGATTCTTAGCACCCTCTATCTCCTCCCTGCTCTGCCCGCTGCCTTGGGCAGGAGTTTGGAGACGGCTGGGGATTGAGGGCCTTCTTCTTCTACATCTTATTGTCATGATGTTGGAGAAATCTAGCCTAATACACCTTGCTGGCCAGGCATCTTGGTGTATGCATTTTATACCTTCTGCCAGGATTATGTTCAGCCGCTCCTTTGGAGTACAGACGCTGTTTTGTAACCGCCTACTATAGGTCAGACGTTACTCCTCGTTTGGTCCGCGGGTGCATTCTGCACCTACTCTACATATCTGTAGAGCCTTCCCCTATCCGCCACCCGGGGACGCGCCATGTTGGAGTCGAGGTCCTCCATCCGGCTTCACACACACAGTATGTGTCAACCCCTACTCGATTCAGAGACGACCTGTATGTGATTTACCCCGGACATGGGATAATATAATAGAAATGATAAAATATACTGACAAGACAGCTGTAGTAGCGGAAAACGAGGAGCTGTAAAATTTACTAAATCTAGTAAAAGAGGAAGTGCAGAAACGTAAACAAAACAAAGATCATGGTTATAAGCAGAAATAATATAAATATACATATTAAGATTGACGATCTCTGAATCAAACAAGTTATTAGTTACACATACTTCGGTCACTTAATTAACTTACAAATAAAATGCAACGCCAAGATAAAAAGAGGAATAGATATTATTAAATATAAAACAATATTAATTTGCCGTCGCCTTAAACTAGATCTAAAACTGAGCCTTCTATAATGCTATGGTTAACTATTGCACGGATGTGATACATAGACGCTCAAAATCGGAACAGAACAGATTGGTTGACAATCTTCGAAATGTGGACATACAAAAGAATGTTAAAAATTTCTTGAACGCGAAACATGAGTAATAACAAAATTTTGAGATGGATTGGAGCGGAGAGAGACCAGCAGAGTATATAAAAAAAGTTATCTGACTCTGAAGACATAATACGACAAGAGAAATACATAACTTTACTATATATGTATAACAGAAGGGGAGATTGAAGAAAATAGGAAACAAAGAAGGAGGCGAACATTGTGGATGAGTAACATAAGAAATTAGTTGTGGGGAATGGAGAAACGCTTACATACACAGCCTGTAATAGATAGAGATACGGCATGGCGGTAACTAACCTCATAAACTAAGATGACTTAAGAAAAGAGAGATTACCAACATATATATTAAAGAACACATCTAACTTTTTGAAATACTAAATAAATTTAGATAACATAAATATTTAAAAAATAACTTTTTCTATTTTCTCTGTGTTGGGATTATTAAGAATTTTTGGAAATATGAATCTGCTAATAGTATACGCTTTAAATAATGAGCCCATCCATTCCGCATAATGAGACTAACTTTTTGTATTTTGATTTCTACTGGAAAATTGCTGGATACAAATTGAATATACAAAGATGAATTAAATATAAACTAGAATATTTTTTTATTTATTTGAACATCAGAAATATGCAGATATACAAAGTTATTCTTCTACATAATCTCCTAACTTAGAAACCATTTCTCCTAACAAATAATTAGTTTTTGACTCTTCTATCGTATAATGAAAGAAGTTGTAACATCAACCAATTGTGTAAGAACCTTTTCCTACTTTGTTCTCTTAGTGATTATTTTAATAGTCAAAACAAACGATAATTTTAGAGTAATAAGTCTGAATTGCAGAGGGGGATTTCAGTGTAGTTCAGATCAAATTCTCAATTTTTTGTAACCAGTCAACATCAATGGCGTAAATATACCGTAATCACATCGGCCAGGTACTTAGGACTTCACTTGGACAGTAAACTTAATTGGAAAGAACACATAACTAAAAAGCGCAAATATCTTGACTTAAAAACAAAAAATATGCACTGGCTGATTGGAAGACACTCATGTTTGTCCCTAGAGAACAAACTGCTGCTCTACAAGACTGTCCTCTCACCTGTACGGCTATACGGAGCTGAACTTTGGAGATGTGCAAGCAAAAGTAACGTAACCATAATCCAAAGGTACCAATCGAAAATTCTACGAATGATTGCAAATGCGCCTTGGTACGTCACTAAGCAGACACTCCACGATGATTTAAAAGTACCTTACGTCACAGACGTCGTCAAGGAACGAAGCATCCGCCACCATGACAAATTGGAAAGCCACAGCAACTTTTTGCTACATCCACTATTTGAAGACCGTCTTGGCAGACGTTTGAGAAGAAGCTGGCCAATAGACCTAAATGGCGGTTGAAGAGGACACTTTGCTGGAAGTACCCTTATCATGTCATAGTACTGTAAATATTTAGTACTTAAGCAAGCACATTAGCTCATAGGATTGTTAATTCTGATTGCTAATAAAACCTTTCATTATAAAATTTTTTTTGTAGTTTGGGTATCTATGAAATCTGGCGGCGGATCTACCTTGGAACACATTTCGAAATATACGGTCACCATTAGTGATTATCTAAGTATTGTATTCCAATTTTCAAAATAATTTTAGCAATTGTTAGTCGGCGATCTCAGAGAAAACGTCGAACAATGCTAATATTTTCTTCAATTATGTTAGTAGTCAGATAACGTCGGTGACTTTCACTTGCAACTGCTTATAGTCTTTCCAAAAATTGTTTATCCCATGCCTACACTTGAATCTCTTAAAGGTATTGTCCCCAAATTGAGTCTTAAGTTGTATTTTTTTAATTCTGAACGTTTGTATGTCCTATCTTTTAAGAAACTTGATAGTCTGTTGCGCAACCGACGAGGGTAGCTCTTGCGCTGGTGTGATACTGACTACAGGGGCGTATTCTACAGGAGAAAATTCTTTTTTATTTATAATTGGTTTCTCTCCTAAGAACAACCTGCAGAACCACTTATTATTGCGCTTCACTGACCAACATTTTTGGAAAAGTTCAATATGTAAAACTATTGAAAAATTAAATGACGATTTAGATGTGCAGAAAGTTTTTTTAATTATGCTTAGTAATACATTATTACGGCTCATCTTGAAGTCGTCCAACTTAATACTGACGCAAAATAATGCAAAATCTGTCTGACAAGATTTACTTCATTAAATGTTTTATTTCAAAATGCCTCTATCAGCTTTGAGTAGTCTCAACTACGTTTTATTTGGGTTACTAAATGAAGCCGCTACGAACAATTCTTCAACTAACCTCAAACATCAAATTTAATTATAGAGAATAGATACATGACTTAAAAAGGTGAGAATTTTTATCTAAATATGCAAATTATTAGATCTTAATTAGATTTTATGTTACGAGTTGCCATTTTAGGTTTCTTTCATATTAAATACTGACGGTGTATTACTGAGTCAGATAATAGACGGAGTAGAGCTATAGAAATAGATGTTTTGGAAGGTATACCTAACATTATACATGTACAAACATATTGAGATACCTTTCAAATCAAGCACAAAACTAAAAAATTGATCTTTAAAGGTCCACTCTATCTATTATTAAGTATAATATTATCTACTTACATGTCAAAAGTACAAGGAGATATGGATCTTAAAAAATAAAATTATTTTTCATAGTTATCATATATTTGTAATTTACCTGTCTTTTCTAGTTTATCAAGAACAATGTAAACATAATGAACTATAAAAACGATATGTACCCTCTCCCTACTCTCCAATTTTATAAGAGTTAAGTTCTTCTCCATGTATCTCTCTCTCTCTCTCTCTCTTTCTCTCTCTCTTTTAGCATATCTGTTTTAATATTAAAATACTAAAACAATATATGTATTCATATACACATTTCTACTTTGATTGTGCCTCAGATTAGTTGAAATTATCTATGTATTATCTAAGTATGCCAATACGATGTTAACTTCTGGTATTTGATAGGACTTTAACATTGGTGCAGGCAGCACCGCTGGGCTTGTTATTATTTGTGAAGCTGGAATCCCCCAAGCAGTGGGAGGAAGACCATATGCATATGATTTGTTGACGTAATTCTGATGCAGTTTATTAGTACCAAGTTAAACTATTACAAATAATAACAGTCGCCCTAACACGAGGTTGACTGGTTGATAACCATGATAACCTGATGAGCCACATACTTAAAGCTTTCTTGAATATCATACATTGCAGAATTTATAGAAAAAGCGAAGAACAATTTGCAATACATCAATTTGGTTTTCATAATGGGTTAGGTACACGTGAGCTCCTATTATTTATACGAATATTATTGGAATATGCCACTACGTAAGTAAAATGTTTATCTACTCTTTATTGATTACTAGAAGACTTTTAACAATCAGACACAAGAAACTTCTGGAAATACTAACTTCTACCCAACTATATAAAGCTGACATTCATATAATAACCAATCTGTTCTGGAACCGAAAAGGCAAATGTACGGATAGATGGACGATATACTATGGAAATAGACGCGGGGTGAGAGAAGGGTGTGTGTTGCCTCCTCTAATTTTCAATATTATTCAGAGGGAATATTTAGAAGTGCTTTCGAAAACGACAAAAATTAAATACGTATAAATGGAAAAAGTATAACTTCAATAAAATACCCAGATGACATAATGGTACTATGGGAATCAGCACAAAACTTACAAGAAATGTTGAACCTAGTTTCTACCATTAGTGATAAATTTGGTCCTTTTAATAAACACTATAAAGACAAAACCATTGGTAATCAGTAGAAATCCCAAAGCAGCCCAAACAGTATTATGTCAATGTATCACTACTTAGAAACGTGGGTGAATTACCAATGTAAAAGCTCACATGAGGTTAAAGTGCGAATAGAAATAGTCCGGACAGCATTTATGAAAATGAGAACATTATGCTCACATCAGATTCATCTAAATTAGACTACTGAGATGCTATGTTTATTCTGTATTGTTTTATGGACTCAAAACTTAAACCTTAACAAAATCAACAATACAAAGAATAAAAGATTTGAAATGTAGTCATATAGTAAAATTCTTCTTATTCCATGGTTACATAAAGTCAGCAATAAGAAAATTCTGGAAAAGGTGCAAAAAGAACCAGAATACGTTGAAAAAATTCAAATAACCAAGTTACAATATCTTGATCATATTAGGAGACAACCTAAATACAGATTGCTGCAGTTGGTCTTGCAAAGAAAAGTTGAAGCCTTAAGCGAAGAAAATAAGGGACTGGTATGGACAAACATCTACGCAGTTATTTAAAGATGTCATTTCCCGCGTCATGATCGCAAACGTTCTTCTCCGAGGAGTATACATATAAAAAGAAGATGAATATCCTTTTTCTTTACTCTTAACTTTTGATTTGTTTTCTTCTGATAGTTCACTTAATTGTAAAGGAGTATAAATAAGTCTCCGCCGTTTGACAAAAGATGACCCCACCAGTAAGTTATGGTTGAAATTGTTAGATATAAAACGTCATATCGTAAGATTGGACATTTGGCAACATCATAACCTTAACATAACCGAATAAACGTCATTTGTGGGAACTTTGGATTTACTTTTTTAATTTGAAGAAATCTGCAGCTAAGGAGCATCGATTGCGTGTCGTGAGTGGTTTCATAAGTTTAAGAACGGTGAATTTGACGTCGAAGACAAAGAACCTAGTGGAAGGCCAAAAGTATACGAAGACTCGGAATTTGAAACATTATAAGAGGGAAGTTCCTGCCAAACGCAAGAAGAACTTGCACTTACATTAGGAGTGCCTCAAGAAATAATTTCACATTGTTTAAAATCGTTGAAAATGATTCAAAAGCAAGGAAATTGGGTTCTATATGAACTAAAGCCGAGAAACGTAGAACGCCGATCTTGCACATGTTAAATGTTGCTTTCCCAAGCATAAACTAAAGGGTTTTTTACATGATTTAGTCACTGGTGATCAAAAATGGATCCACTAAGATAACCCAAAGAAGAGAAAGTCATAGGGGCCACGTGGCCATGCTTCAACATCGACAGCCAAGCCGAATAGTTATGGAAAAAAACTCATGATGTATATTTCGTAGTATCAGTTTGGTGTCGTGTATTATGAGTTGCTCAAACTAAACAAAACCATTACTGGGGTGCTCTACCGAATACAATTGTTGCAATTAAGCCGATCACTCAAGGAAAAACGAGCCCACTACTACTCCAGACACGACAAAATTATTCTCCTGCATGATAATGCTCGACCACATGTTGCGGCGCCGGTCAAAACCTACTTGGAAACACTCAATTGCGAACCCTACCCCACCCGCCATACTCACCAGACGTTGCCTCTTCCGATTATCACTTGTTCTGATCGATGGCACATGGCCTATCTGAGCAGCATTTCACATCATATGGAGATACCAAAAATTGGGCCGATTCGTGGATAGCCTCAAAAGATGAAGCGTTCTTCCGACACGGTATCCTTATGCTGCCAGAAAGGTTGGGAAAAACTAGTGGCTAGCGATGGACAATACTTTGAATAAAACATAAGGTTCCGTTCTTTCACAATAAATGCCCAATTTTTGATAAAAACGACTGAGACTTATTTATACCCCTTAGTTTTGTTTGACTTTCAAGTTTTTATTTTATAGAGTGGGACAAAAATTTACTTCAATTATTTAAATTGTTTTATATACAAGATTATATTTTGTTGTAATTGTATCCAATTAAGAAATAGTTGTATCTCTACTGAGTTATAATCACCCTTTATGAATTTAGAGCCGAGGTGGGTATTAGTACCAGCACCGTGTGCAACACCACCCCCTACATGCCTACATTAG
Organism: Sinelater perroti; assembly: GCA_036346155.1. Taxonomy (NCBI): domain Eukaryota; kingdom Metazoa; phylum Arthropoda; class Insecta; order Coleoptera; family Elateridae; genus Sinelater; species Sinelater perroti. Next base: position 1,406,472 of record JARFIY010000167.1, on the reverse strand, counting down.
CAGGCGGCCTCCCAGTTGGCTCCAGCATTTTTGCCTCCGCGAGCGCGAATTTACGGGGCGCCCCACTCGCGGCAAGGAGCTTTTTCAGGTCTCAATTGAATTATTCCGGCGTTTTAATTAAAAACACATATCAGCGGCGACTCATAATTGGCCGCAAGACAAATAAGGCATGCAGCGAGTACGCAGATCCAACACCTGATACAAATTACCTCGCAAATTAAATAATGCCCCACACGCGCCATACACATTCCGGTCAGGTTTTACGGCGGCCAAGTCAGCGTTACCCTTCTCACTCATGTTCGACTGCGGGCGGTATTACGATTCGCGCCGTCCTTGCGGATTTCTATTTGCGTAATCCTATTAAAACATAATCTATCTAGTCGCGGGCATTGATTCGAGGGCGCCAAAATTAATCATCTAATTGGGTCCAGGAAGTTTCGAACCTGGGGCAGTTCCGGCGCCGGGCGCAATTGTGGGCATTTTTGGGGATTCGCGTAAGTGACCGAGTTGACAAACATCAGAAGTTCTAGGGCTCCGATTTTGTAAAAATATTTTTTGATTAAAATGGAAAATTTTTATTTATTTCTACGATACAGTTCGCATGGTTTTTAGGATGTGTCCCATTAAATATTTAAATCAACACTATAGGCTTGTTTATCATTTTAGCCTATTTTTGTTTGCATCTAAACAAAACCAAAGAAAAAATCAGTGTACTTTAGTAATCCTAAAATTGAATCTAAACACACAATTACTTTACACTTTCTCTTCTATCAGACATACTAAACTACAAGGTGGTTACTATGTCTTTTTTTAATATACATTTATTGTCAGATCAACAATTTTGTTACACATAGCATGGGAAAAGATTTTGTGACATATTATAACTTAGAATCTAAATGTATTGTGACATAGTGCGACAAAATAATAAGCGCGATGAATTCACATTTGGTTAATTTTGACTATGGTTTGCTATAACTAGGTTCTGTGGTAATTTGCGTCTAAACTAGGTGTGAATATTAGTTTTAAAGAGTTGATAGAACTCCGCACCACTACATGCACTCGCGTTTGAGATGAATTTTTTGATGAGTTTTTTGCACAGTTCTTGATGTATTGATCGATGAGTAAGATGCCGAGTTCTTCGTGTAGTTGGGTATTTCTAACGATGACTATGATTCTTAGAATTTTGTTTTGGAGGCGTTATATCTTCTGTATGTTGGTATTTGAGGTGTTGCACCAGACCGGTGATCCGTATAGGACGAGAGGTCGAATTAGGGTTTTGTAGAGTATTGTTGCGCATTCAATTTTTAGCGAGGATTTGCGGTTGATAAGTGGGTATAATTGTTGTAGTCTAGTGTAGCTTTGGGTAAGCTTCTGGTTTATGTGGTACCCCCAGCTTAATCGAGTGTCAAAATATAATCCCAAGTATTTGACAGCACTGTTATTGGGGTTCCAAGGTATTTCATTGTCTTCAATTTGTAAGCAAGGAGGATTGCTGAGTCTTCTTAGTGTAAAAATTTTGGTTTGGCATTTTTCAGAATTTATTCTGATGTTCCAGGTTTTGAACCAAGTTAAAAGTTTGTCAGTTGCGATCTGTAATTTGGAAATTGCTTCATTGAGGTTATCAGCTTGCCTGAACATAGAGGTGTCGTCTGCGAAGGTAGTTATTGTAACACCAGGCTCTGGTAAGTCGGACATATATATGTTGAAGAGCCGGCCCTAGGATGCTGCCGTGGGAAACTTCAGCTCAAATCTTGGTGATTTCGGACAGGGTTGTGTTGATTTTGAAAGCAAATCTTCTGTTGATTGCTTTGAGATAAGCGAGCATTGTAATATGAAGGATTTTCTTCTTGAAGCCTTCTATCAATACCCTGTCGAACGCTTGCGCGACATCGAGGAAGATTGTTCAAGCCCCGTTCGATGAGCTCGCTTATTCCTTGAAGCTGGTAACCCACAGAATAGCCTTTCCTGAAGCCAAATTGATGTTTAGGTATTGTATTGTGATTTTCAATATGCTTAAATAGTCGACTGCGGATTACTTTTTCGAAAAGCTTGAAAAGTGATGTCATTAGACTAATGGGTCTGTAGCTGTTTAATTTCTTTTTGCTTTTACCCGGTTTTGGGATTATTACGATCTGTGCTTCCAGGTTTGTGGAAGTAGCCCAGTTTCACACAGTCGTTGAGTGTTGAACTTAGATAGGCTAACGTCTTCTTAGTGAAGTGTTTGAAGATATTGTTGATGATTAAGTCATGTCCGGAAGATTTTTTATCTGAGAAGTTCTGTATGATGCTAAAGAGTTCTTCGGGTGAAGTTGATTTGATACAATCAGGGTATAAGTACTCTACTTTCTATATCATTAATGACTTGCGGCAAGTGATTACAGGAGTGAAATTACTTTTAAGATTACTGGCGAAAGCGGCTGGTTTTTCAATGTCTGTGATATAGGTTATATTACTATTTTTGGAAGATAATGAGGAGGAGTTCTGCTTTTTGGTTCGATATTTTTATTGTAGTTTTCCATAGGTCCCAACTTCCCGTGCTAAAGTCAGCTATGTGCTTTTGGTATGCTGTGATTCTTAAGGTGTCTAACTCTAGTTTGATTTGGTGGGTTATGTTGTTTAGTCTCGGGTTCTTTGCCATTTTGTCAAAGTTGACTTTTTGTTTTAATTAGGTCCAATGACGTAGGAGTTCTCGTGGTGGCAAGTCTAATACTTTTCTTTATTGTTGAGGTAAGATAGTTTATGGCTACATCAATGTCTTTTTTTGTTTGAAGACTTGTTCAACAGTGTAGTTTACTATTCTTCAAAATCTTCAAAGATTTCGATGGCCTGATCTAGGTGTGTTTCTGTTATGCCAGCGATGTCTACGTTGTATCTTGCTAGGAAGCTAATAAGTACTCAGCGTTAGTTGATGATGCTATTAGCGTTCCCAGTTAAGGATGGTTAAGTTTTGTATCGTTTTCCTACGATTATGGGCCATTGATGAGCATTAGTACGAGAGTATTAATAATGAAAATTTTGATTTGACTGAGATTTGGGGTAATGAGATTAGGTAGAGTTTAGATAAGGTTGTTTAGTATTGAGGGTGTATTTAGCGTGATAGGAGTAGGAGTAGTGTTCGGAGTTAGGTTACTCTTGAGTTTGCAAAAGTCTGCATGCTGTTTACATTCGAGTTGGTTGGTTGAGTTCTTTTACGTTGTTCTAACAGCTCAATGTGGTAAGAACAGCCGCGATAATTTGCGCTGTGATCGCCTCCACAGTTGGGTGGATCACTGAGTTTCTTTTGACAGTTAATATGTAAGTGATTCCCTGCATATTTTACGCATTGTAGTGTTAAACTACAGTAGTTTTTCGTATGGCATACTGTTGGCACCTATGGCACTGGGGAATGTTTTTGGGTTTCCTGCTGGCCTCTATTGTTATAATGGAGTGGAGCAATGATTTTAGCGAGTTTTAATTAGGTTAATTCTAATGCAAAACTGGCAGGGGCTTTCTATATTTGGTGTACAGGCGTGTTACTTTAGTTATTGGTACTTGACCGATTAACTCTTTTTTATTTCATCATCAGTGAGGGAAAATGGAACGTTTTTAATAACTACAGCTATTGGTTTGTCATTTGGGTTTTTGGTCGGTATGATATTAAATTTTGTTTTCTGTGGAGTATTTGGTTAATATTAAAAAGTCTTCTATTTTTGTTAGATTGATGCATAGTGTAGTTGTATTATATATATAGTAGTAAAAGATCCCGTTATTTTGCTTTTTACATATTTAATTAGGGCTATATGGTTTATGGAATTTGGTAAATATATTAATGGAATTTTTGGATCAGGTGTTGTTGTTTCTGATTGTGTATTATCTTCTACTCCTGAGGCGTTGTTGTTGGAGGATTTACCATAAGTTAGTTTCTTTTCCAGGCTTGCTGGTAGATAATATTTGTTGCTGGTTAATAAGTTTTGAGAAGACCATATATAACGCTTTTGAACATCATTCATTGGCGGTGAGAGATGATCATGATTGCGCTTAGCAGGCATGCGATGATCATTTTGGTTTCATTAACAGGAATGTTTATGTTAACGTTAAAATAAATTTTACATACAATATTTGCTACAGATGGCCTTAAAGCGTATCGCACCGATAACAGACAGGCCAAGAACGTCTGCATTGTATCACTGCTTGTACTAGACTCGTTTACTTTGTGTGCTCTTCTTTTAAACTGAAGTATCGCAATTCCTCTTGTTTCATTTCTTTTCTAGTGGAGGTGTGTTATCTTTATAGGTCTCTTGACTTTATTTTCCACCGGTCTAAAAAGTTCGAGAGAGCTACAGTGAACCACTCTCTTAAATTTATTAAGCAGAATATTCTTCTTCTTCCAACGCTTCCTTTTTCTATAATTTTTCCTATGTTATTAATTGTAGTATTTCGTATTCCTCCCCCCCCCCACTATGTGTCCTAAATATTGTAATTTCCTTTTATCGGATTTATAATTCCACATTCTGTTCCCATTCTTTGCAATATTTCCTTATTTGTTAAAAAAAATATTCTGTGAATCCAAGGTACTTCTAAGATTCTTTTATAACTCCACATTTCAAAACTTTCTAGTTTTTTTTATATGAATGTTCAACTTTCCATACCAGTACAGTGTTCTAATTCTCAATTGTGGGGTAAGATTGCAATTGCACAAGCAATTTTTCATTTTTAGGAACGTTTGGAGAACTATTTTTATTGAAGCACCTATCTCATTAGTTTGGTCAATACTGTTTTGTAGCAACGTTCCTAAGTATTTATATCCATTTACTTGATCTAGTTGTGTATTTGAAATTGTTATATTAAGGTTAATGTTTTGTGTTTTTGTGACTGCCATTACTTCTGTTTTTTAGGTAATTTTTAATCCATATTCGTTGCAGTAGTTATTTATATTATTTAATAATTGTTATAGTGAATCTGGATTATCTGCAAGCAGCACAGTATCATCTGAGTATCTTATGTTATTTTTCTTTTTTTTTTTCATTGCTGCTGCTTCTGCAAAGATTGCTTCACTATATAGATTAAAAAATAGGGAAGATAGTACACATCCCTGTCGTACTCTTCTCTGAATTTCAATTTTCTCAGTCAGTTCCTTTTCAATTTACTACCGCATGTTGTCCCCAATATAGATATTTTATGATCCGTATATCTTGTTTATCTATGTTCTTGATTTTTAGCAGTTTTCATGTTGAACTTTATCAAATGTCTTCTCGAAGTCTATAAAATAGGCAAATTTTTTTTTAATAAATATAATTGCCAGTTCAACAAATACGTGTTATTCATGACATCGATATTTATAGCTAATTAAACAATAACAGAAACTTATTGCCAGGACAATGATTATAATGTTAATAAAATTTGCATGTTTATCTGATCTTGCTTTGTTCGTTATTCACTATCGGGTTCGGAAATACACAAGTCTTGAGGAAGTTTGCGCTTGAGCCTGTGGTATATGTTTTGTCTACCGATATTGTAGTAGATTGCGCCATCGCACTCGCGGATGTTTTTAAAGAATTTGCTTAAACTTTCACTAATAAACTCTTGAACTGTAGGCATTTCAAGTTCATAGTGGAGCTGTTCGTTCCTGATGTACCATGGTGCGTTCACTGCTATTCTGAGTATTTTGTTTTGAAGACGTTGAATTTTTTGAATATTGGATTTTGCTGTGTTAATCCAGACCGGTGAAGCGTAGAGAATCAACGGCCTTATTATAAATTTGTATATCAGGGTGGCACATTTTGGCTTAAGTGAAGATTGATACAGATGGCACATTTTGGCTTCAGTGAAGATTTCCTGTTTATGATAGGATACAGTTGGGCTAGTCTCGCGTATGCTTGGTTTAGTTTGAGGTTTATATGAAGTTTCCATGTGAGTCGTGTATCAAGAAGTATTCCTAGGTACTTGACTGCGGCATCAGTGGGGTTCCATGGGATGATGTTTTGGTTAATTGTGAGGTTAAGAGGGTTTATGATGCGTCTTAGCGAGAAGATTTTTGCTTGGCATTTGCTTGGATTGATTTGTATGTTCCATTTGTTATACCACGAGCACAGTTGGTGAATCGTATTCTGCAGTTGACTGATAGCTAGAGTGAAATCGGTGTGCTGGGTTAAGGCAGCTGTATCGCCAGCGAAGGTAGCTAATGTTGCTTTGGTAGGCGGCATGTCAGAAGTGCAGATGGAAAATAGTAGCGGTCCTAGCACGCTTCCTTGCGGAACACCAGCTTTGATTGTTTTCGATTCAGAAATTGCGGAATTGATGCGTACAGCGAAAGTCCTTTCTTCAAGAAAAGAGAAGATTATTGCTTTAATGCAGTTGGTTATTCGGAGATTAATGAAAATAGGCAAATACATCTTGATTTACATTTAGACATTGTTGTAGCAACACGCTTACGGCAAACAGAGCTTTCCTAGTTCTTAGTCCACTTCTAAGTCGTAACTGATTATCAAATGTTCCAACTTCTAGTTTTCGGTATGTTCAATTATATACAATCTTCAAGAATCTCTTTAGAAACTGACTTATTAGCAATATAGTACTGTAGCACACTTAATTAAATTTACTGTTTTTGGTATGGTCACGAAAGTAGAGATTAGCCATTCTTTTGAGATGATTCTAGTGCTACGTATTTTGTTAAATAAATTTAGTAGGATATGTAACATTTTGTAATGTCTATGGGTATATTATCTGCTCCCGTTGCTTTTCCATTTTTTATGTTTCTTATTGTATGCTGTAATTCTTCGATCAATATTTCCCGACCGTTTTCCAGCTCAGTTTCCTCTATATTGTTTCTTCTAGTATCTTTTCTTTGAGTTCGATCGCCAGTCTTTCATCTGGATGTTTTCGCACGCCTATTTGTTTTCTCGTCTGTTTGTCATTTCCCTCATTTTTTTGTGTATATTGAAATTTTCAAATTTTTGATCATAATGTTCTATTTCTTTGCATTGGTTCTCTAGCCATTTTTCTTTCGCTTCTTTAATTTTGTTTTTTATAACCCTTTGCAGTTCTTTGTACTGTATCATATGCCTAGACTTATTTTCTTTGCGTTTGTCCATTAGACCGAGAATATCTTGTCATCTATTGCTTTTTTTCTTTTGTTGTTGTATTTAGTGCAGCTTTTTCATAGATTGTTTGATATTTTCCCACTTCTTGTCAACGATTTTCATAGTTTTATTTTCTTGTTCTATGGCTTTAAAGCTATCTCTAAATTTTTTTTAGATTTTTCTCTTTTAGTTTTGTTATAACAAAAATTCTCTCCTTTTTATTTTCTGATTAATTTTCTTCAGTCTTATTTTGATATTTGTTACTAATGGATTGTAATCTGACCCTACATCGGTATCGGAATATGTCTTTGAAGATTTTATAGCGTTTCTGAATCTTTGCTTTATCAAGATGTAGTCTATTTGAATTCAGGCTATTTTATTTTTTCGCCTTGAGGCGATATTCTTGTAAAGGCGTTGGTAATTTAAACAAAATATTTGCTATTCTCAAGTTTTCGTATTGGCAGAATTCCATTAATATGTCACCCCTGTCGTTGGTTTCTTCAAGCTCGAATCTACCTATGCATTCTTTCAGATATTCTTCCCCCACTTTGACGTTGAAATCACCCATAATTATAGTTCCATTATTTTTCTTAATTGTTTTTAGTACTTTGTTTAATTGTTCTGTGCCTCATTCTTGTCTGCTGTGGATGAATATACTTGTATTATGTTCATTTCTCCTACATTTGTTTAAAGTTGTATCATAAACACTCTGACAGAAAGAAGAGTAAAACTGGTAACTACGTTGTTTATTTCTTTGTGTGCTAAAATTGCTACACCGTATTCATGTAAAGAGTTATTATTTCCAAAGAAGTAAATCACACCATTATCTGCTGTAATTTTAGCTGATCTAAGCCGTCTATTATCACTAATTCTGAGTATGCCTATTTTTAGTCGCTGTATTTAATTCACAATATTTGCCAACTTTCCTGGTTGATACAACTTTGGAAGTTCCATATCACTAATCTAATGGCTGACCCGGAGATTTTTAATACACTCTGCCCACTTAAGAGCTGCCGGGGACTGAGGACTGTGTTTGATTTGTTTTCAGCCATAACGATTTTTAGGAACAAATCTTAATTCTTTTACTATTGTCCAGAACTTTCTCTAATTTCCTCTAAACCATTATTCTATTGTTTTTCCAAACTTCTACTTTGTTCTTACTTTAGCTTGTTTAACTGCGTCTTTTGCCTCATTTCTCATTTGTTTGTATCTTTCAGGCTTCATTCTTCATCCTTATCTTTTTTTTACTGTTTTATCCCACCATCTAGTTCTCTATTGTCCCTGTTTCTTATAGTCTACAGGTTTCTTTAGCTACTTCTTGTAGAATTGTTTTTAATTTTTCCCACCTTTTGCTTACATCTCATAGGGTATTTGTTTCTGTTTAAATTTTTTTTAGCAGTTAGTCTCTGCTGGAGGAGCTCTTTATATCTTGCTTCTACGTGTTCGTCCTCTAATTCTTTAAATATCAAATTTTAATACTTTTTTAGTTCTATTTTTGGAGCTCTGAATTTTGTCTAGTAATCTATGGTCTGTTGTTAATTTTGATTCTCGTATCACTTTCACGTCCAGTATTGCATACCTTACATTGGTGTCATATCTTATATAGATTATAACGCTTTGCACCTGTCTTGCTTTTTCTTCAAATGTGTATTTATGTATTCGTTTGTGTTTGAAGAAAGTGTTTTCCATCAGGAATTAGTTATCTATGTAGAACTCGATGATTTGTTCGCCATTGTTGTTTAAGATTTGTTCCTCTGTTTGATTGCCAGTCATTCCGAATGCTTCTTCTGATTTATTTCCTATGAATTTCAATCTCCCATTACCATTATATGTTTGCTCACGCTTCTTGCATTGTCTGCTTTTTTGGAGTTTATTATAGAAAGTTTTCTTGTTCTTTTATTGGTACGTTTTCAGTTGAGGCGTATATTTGTATTGTCGTTACTGTTTCTTCCAATTGAAGGTTTATTATTATCACCCTCATGCTTATCGCTTTCCAGTATTTTACTGCTCTTTCTTTTGCACTTTATGTTATTATACCCTCTTATTTGGTCTTCCCGTTGTTACTCTTGAGTATCTTAGAACACATCCGTTTTGCAATGGTTCCATTCCATTACACTTCTTTTTGATTTCGCTTGGCCCACGCCCCACACGAATTTGTAATTTGTATTTCCTTATTTCGTTCTGTTATTTCAACTTAATTTCCCGTTAGAGTCCTAACATTCCTCGTACTAAATCTCAACTTCATTTTTCTTGCCGTCTATGTTTCTCTGAATCAATTCTTCCATCTTGTGGGTGATTAACTCGACAAAGATGGACCCTCGTTACTTGTCTAACAAGGTGTACCTGCTGACGTAGGTTTCAGGCCGTAAAATATTGGTAGACCCCTTACATCTCTCACCCAATTTTATTTTCTTTATCACACTTCCATGTATAGTACATCTTTTTTTTCAGTACTAAATATATGGATATTTCCACTCCCATTGCATTTAATTGTCTTTTAAAATTGTTTTTAGTTCCTCTGTTGTCCTCACATTAAAACCAGATCATCCGAAAAGGCTGAACACTGATACAAATATTGTAGTAAATTATAATGTGTCATTATAATGGCTATTGTAAAAGCCTTTGTCCTTAGTAAAAAAGTTACCGACACATATTCTTTAAACTGTGTGGCATAATGATCATTTTCATAGTCACTGCATTTTTTTAAGTAATGACAATAATATCTATTCTAGCACCTCAGGTAGATCAAGAAAATGTATGTTTAATTACTGTTAATAATGTAAGTTTAGTAACTATCATTTTTGAAATTATAAGATCTTACGGTACCTTTTGCAAACATCTCATATAATTTTTTGCTACAGCATGATATACCAATATAACCAAATTGTAGCAACTTTGTGGGCGTATCTTATACTTAAAATTAAAGTAAAATAATTGCGAACTTGTATTGTATATATCTAGTTTTGCAACACAAAACTACAAAACGTGCAAAATATAGGGTGATCTAAATTAGACTTTAAGACATTGTTCCTGAATGAAACACAAAATATTGGATAAATTTAAATGTTATTGCTTCTATTGTAAAGTACAGGCTTAGTAGTTACGTATCAAATATGATGTCGGTCGATCCTTCCACGATTTTGTCGACATGCGTCTATTTTTAAATAATCTATTTTAATTTAGTAAATATGATTTCTGAGTACACAAAGAGGAGTGTTTATTCAACGATGAGACTCGTATGTGCACCAAGTTGATGGACTCCATCCATAGTTAGATTAAGTCAAAGGGCCACTGTTTTTAATTTTCTCGTTGGTAGTAGAACCAAAAGATGTTGAATGATGTTATTTTCGTGACCAGCTAGATTGTTGTGGTAATTTGTGACAAATAAAAGTACATTGAGGTCTTCGTGGATTAATCTCTTACATACTACTACAGTACGTTCACCAATACCATAATTATTTTTGATTGGGCTTGCTACATAATGTTCATTCTTATTTTTTTAGTGCTTCCTCACAGTAAGATTCCGTATATCCATTTGTTAACATCCATTTGTATAACGATTTTGTTTTTAAAGAACGGTTTGGATTTTAGCTCAAGGAGCCAATGCATTTGTTGTAATCAATTTGTTTTTGTTTTGCTTGCAGATGTTGACAACAAGCCAATCGTTGATCAAGATAAAGTTCGGGGTAAGTTATTTTATAATTTATATATATTAGTTCTTGTTGCGTAAATTTCCTTTTGCTGATTTTGTACTTGAAGGTTTTGAAGCTAATACTGTATTGTTGTGGGCAAAAGCATTGCAACAGCTTTGCCAAGTAAAACAATTGTAGTGTTGGTGGCTTTGGGGATGCTAAAGGTATAAGGAAAATATAAAAAAGGTTTTAGCACACTGCTATTAGATACGTCTGCTTTCTTTTAATGACAAGGATAGCTCATTGTTATACTCTAAGATACGATTTTAACAAAAGGTAAAACGTGGATGTAAGTAACTATTTTAATTTGCACAGTAGGTTTGTATGTCATAGTTTATCAAAAGCTTATTTAATGTCTAAAAATGCAGATTCTTTAAACTTTAAAACTTATAGCTATTTGGTTGACTATTCGGTGAAGGTTTGGGTAATAAAATGATTTTTGAAGAAACAAAATTGATGTTTAAATATTGTACTTGACAATATTATTTTATCTTAAAGTTTACTTAAAAAAAAATTACAGATAATTTGCTTGGCAATAGTAAGACTTACAAGTTTATAAGATTGTGCTAAATGCGATGCTTTATCTGGTTTAAGTACCGTTATAAACTGCTCGTATTTTTATTATATTGGAAATTAGACTAGTCTTAATATCCGATTAAATATGGCAATTAGTAACAAAGTAGTCTTCTTAGATAATTTCTTCAACACTTTTTATGCTAGACCTTACTTCAGCACTGGTGAAAGGCTTTATTGATGCTAACATAAAACTTTCAAAACTCAGCTACTTTATTATTATTTGGAATGACTATTCTTTTGGAGAAGTTACCCATAATACTATTTCATTACCATAACATCTGGTGTTTTATTTTATTCTAGAATCGTAGCAGGTTTGCTGACGTAAATCCGTTTCTGAAAATAGCCCAAAAAAAGTCAAGTGAGATTAGATCGCAAAACCGCGGTAGACAATCGTTGTCATCATTCTGAGAGATAACATGACCAGAAAATTTGGCTACAAGTAAAATGAGTGTACACGTGCTGTGCGACATATAACTCCATTGTTTTGAAACCACAAGGCATTTAAGTTGTTCTTCTTCGTCTTCCAACTTCTATATAGGTTCACTCCTGTTCATTCAAATTTATAATGCCTCTCTCCATCTCCTCATCAGTCTTCCCCTGAATCTTTATTTTCTACTGGAAATTTATCTCTAGCTTGACGTATTAGGCGGTTTTTCTCTATCTTCGAAATGTGATTGTTCCAATCTTCTCCTAGTTTTAATCCATTTATTTATAGGCCTTCATATAGGCTTTATTTTGGATGCGACCCATTCTTGTTTTACTAACTATCTTTCTTAAAGCCTTCATTACTGTTGTTTCTATTATTTCTCCTGTATGTTGTGCATCGTTCCGCTACGCACTTTAAGTACTAGCCGCGTCGTACTTTTACGTACCATGCTTTTAACTTTGGTATTGATAAATTTGTTATGCCATGCCATGCTATTTAATGCTCCTGATACCTTGGCGGCTTTTATTGTTTCATGTTTTGCCTGTTATTTTGGTATTTCCCAGCTAGATATATTTATTCCTAGATAATTTAATGTGGCAACTTGCTCGATTATGTCTTAGTTTACTTTTAGTTTGCATCTTATAGGTTCTTTACTGATTGTCTTAAATTTGGTCTTCTTCGTTGATATTTTTATATTGTGCATCATTTTCATTAGCATCCTTTGTAACTGGTCTTCATCTTCTGCAATTAGTTTTCTAGTTAGTGTCGTCAACATAAGGTACTATTTTTATGTCTTTGTCTCGCATTTTGCAACATTTTTGGGTCCCCACCTCTTCAATTATCCCATTCATCGTAATATTAAACAGTAGTCAACTTAGAGAATATCCTTGTCTTATTTCTACTTTTTATTCCCTTTCTATGGGTCCTACATACTACCAATTTACCTTGGTTATTTATATAGATGTCTTTCATGAGTTCAATAAAATCTTGAGCGATTTCTCTTTTCTTTAAGACTTGCATGATCACTTTTAGCAGTATTCGGTCAAAAGCTTTCTCTAAATACACCATGCACATGAAAGCTGGTTTATTAAATTCTAAGAATTTCTCCATCACTTGCGCTATTACAAAAATAATATCTCCCAGGACCTTCTTTCCTAAACCCTCGTTGTTCTTCTGCTAGCGATATTGATTTACTGATTCTATTACTTAAGTATTCTTGTCGTTAATTTTATGATTGTATGTAACAGTGTTGCGCCTCGGTAGTTCTCTAGGTATTAGCGATTCTTTTGTTTATGAAATTTTTTGTAGTAATTTTGTTAATTCCTCTTGCAGAGCTTTACCCCCATATTTAAGTTTTCTTCTTTTAGGATTTCGTCTTCTTTCTTTACTGTAATTCTATTTTCCAACTGTCTCTTGTCATCACATTTTTAAGTCAATATTGTTTATTTCTACTAGTTTTCTCATGTCCGCCTTGCTGTTCCTTATTACCTTTCATAGTCTCTTTCCATACTCTAAAAATTTTGCCCAGTAATTTTCTTTAAACTTTTTTATTTTAATGTTGACCTTGTTTCTTATTATTCGATAAACTGGGTAAGTTTCTTGAGTTCTATTGATATTTCATTGTGCAAACACTCTCCTTTTCTCGTTAAACAGTTCTTTTACTTCTTACAAAATTACTGTCTCTAGCCTTTTTTCACGTTGTCTATTAAGTGTTTTTTTTCAATGACCATGATTTCTATTCTAATCTTTTTTTCTGTATTATTTCTTGATTTAGTTTTATTAGTGTCTAACCGTATTTTAATTTTTTCTAGTAGTGATTTCTAGGTGATAACTACTGATACTTGCAGGATTCAGTGTTCTAACTGTTATTATTTGCTCTGGTTTTATTTTTCTGTTCTTTTTCTTCTTAATTCGCCTTCTTCTGTTGAAGGTTGGCGATCCATTTGGCAATTATCGCTCTAGGCACCACTGCTCTGAAAATTTCTGTTCGAGTACAGCAAACCATCTTCGTAAGTCCTTTAACCAGGAGTTTTGTGGTCTTCCAACTGATCTTCTGCCTTGCATTTTTCCTTCTATTATTAGTCTGAGTAACTCATATTTCTCCCCTCTCATTATATGTCCTATATATTTTCTCTCTTTAGTCGTGATTAGGAATTCAAGAGTTTTCCGCATTCGAACAAGCACCTCCTCATTTGTTATTCTTTGAACCCAAAATATTTTTTGTATGCGCCTGTATGGGTATATCTCAAATGCCTTCAGTTTTTCTCGGTTATTGGATCCAGAGTTCATCCTTCACACCATAGAGCAGAACAGAAAATTTGTAGTACCTGATCATGCGCACTCCGAGCTCTAGGCTGAGTTCGCGCGTTGTAAAGAACTGATTCATATTTATAAATGCTTTCATTGCTTGCTCAATTCGAGATCTAATTTCCCTTCTTGGGCCACACTGGCTGTTAATACTTGTCCCCAGTTATTTAATCGTTTTCACTTGTTCTACAGTATTGCCATTTATTGTTAGATTAGCATCTATGCTTCCTTTTGCAAAGACAAGCAACTTAGTTTTAGGTATACCCATATGAAGACCATGGTCTTCACTATATTGTACTATGCGGTCCATCAGTAATTGGAATTCGCCTATGTTGTCTGTTATTATTACGGTGTCATCCGCGTATCTAATGTTGTTTATTATTGTGCCGTTTACCTTTATACCTTCCATACTGTCATCTAGAGCTTCTTTGAAAATAGCTTCAGAGTAGTTGTTAATATATATAATAAACTCATTTCTTGATCACTGTACTTTCTGATGTTTATTTTTAAATTATGACTTCTGCTGTTTAATTCCAGTAGAGTTGTGGTATAATTTTAATCTCCTCTTCATCGATACCAGTTTTCTTAAGGATTTCTATAAGTTTGTCGTGTTTTACACAATCGAATGCTTTACGATATTCGTCGCAGGTTGACGCATTTGCCTTCTACGGTATAGTTACAAATGTTGATTTTAGCCAGTCGGAAGGTATAATACTTGTTCTGTAAATAGCATTGAATAACAAAGTTAGTATATCCAGCCCCTTGCCCTCCTTATCAGCTATTAATTTAATTACCTCAGCGTGAATGTTATCCGTGCCAGTCGCCTTTTTGTTCTTTTGTGCTTTGATCGCGTAAATTACCTTACTTTTAGTGATTTATGGTCCTTTTTCATTTAGCCCGCTATCTGTATCTAGCGGGTTCTCTCGTCTGTTGTTATAGAAGAGTTCTTTAATATATTGCTTTTATTTATTGAGTTTCTCTGTTATCTCTATGATTATTTCATTATTATCGTCTTTTAGGATTATTACAAAAGATTTCCGTCGTTGATTTGTCATTTCTTTGACTTTTTTGTGTACATTGAATAGATCGTGTTTTTCTTGAAGGTTTTCTATTTCTTTACATTTCTCGGAAAGTCACGCTTCCTTTGCTTCCCTACATTTTTTGCGAATTGCTCTATTCGGTTCTTTATATTGCACGAGTATTGTTTTGTTCCTTTTTCTTTCAGTCATAAGTCTCAGTATTTCTGAGGTCATCCATTCTTTCCTTTTCTGGCTTTCTCCATATCCGATTTTTTGTTCCTGTATTTCTGTAGCAACTAATTTAACATCTGTCCAGGTTTGTTCTACTTGTATCAGATTCAAGGTGACCACGTCTTTCAGCTTGTTTTCTGTATCTTTTCTTATCTTATTATTTTTAAGTTTATCTAGATCAATAATCTTTCGCGGTTTTGGTCTTTTTATATTTTTAGAACGTCTCATCCTGAAATCCATCACGATTGGGTTACATGAGACATAATCTATGGTAGATTTATTGTATTGCGGGTTTAGGTAGAAGTAAATATTGGATATTCTTAAATTGTTGCTTGCACACGCCTGCATTAACATTTCCCCATTCTGACTAAGTGCTTCTTCATTGAACTTTTGTTTAATTTCTGAGATTATCTCATGTCCACCTTGCTGTTCCTTATTACCTTTCACAGAAGTCTCTTTCCATACTCTAAAAACTTTGCCCAGTAATTTTCTTTAAACTTTTTTATTTTAAAGTTTACCTTGTTTCTTATTATTCGATAAACTGGGTAAGTTTCTTGAGTTCTATTTATATTTCATTGTGCAAACGCTCTCCTTTTCTCGTTAAACAGTTCTTTTACTTCATTACAGAATTATGGTGCTTTTGCTTTTTTTTGCAAGTGTTGTTTTTGTTCCTTGGGCTTTTCTGGCACGTTCCAAGGTATTTGTCTTTATTTTTCATTTATTTTACTAGCCAGCCTTATTATGTACAGTTGTCTATTAATTTCAACGACCCTGAGTTCTATTCTAATCTTTTTTTCTGTATTTTTTCTTGATTTAGTTTTATTAGTGTCTAATCATATTTTAATTTTTTCTAGTAGTTGGTGATCACTACTAATACTTGCAGGATTTAGTGTTCTGTTATTATTTGCTCTGGTCTTATTTTTCTGTTGCATGAGACATAATTTGTGGTAGATTATTGTATCGCGGGTTTAGGTGGAAGTAAATATTCTTAAATTGTTGTCTTCACACGCCTGCATTCATATTTTTCAATTTTTCATTAAACCTTTGTTTAATTCCTGAGATTATTAATATCTCCCATAATCAGTATAACATCATCTTCAGATTTTTTGTTTATTTCATTGTTAAATGTTTCATAACAGTATTCCTTTTCGTATTTGATTTTCCTTCTTTCGGGCCTTTGCTGAAAATATGTTCTTATCAATCATCATTGTACATATTAATAGCCTTGGTGACATAGTTTATCCCTGCTATTTCAAATTGTTGATTAAAAAGATTGTTTAACATTTAACGTTTTAACATTTAACAACAGAAAACAGGACTTTTTTGTGGATGCACTTTTTTTGTAGATTTTTGCCACCACAGATGCGACAATTTTAACGATTCACAAAGCAATTTAAATGAGCTTTATCATTCAATATGAGTTTATTGCAAAAATAAACATCATATGCTTCGTTCTCTAAATTCCAGCTTACAAATGTACGGTGTTTTTGATTGTCTTTGGTAAACCTTGCCAAATGCTTAGATACCCACTGTACAAATGCAACAATTATTTTTGTTTTGTTTTTGATTGTCCTTTTAGTAAAACCATTAATAAAATATCGGCTTAATTGTAATATATTTGTAGCTTTTATAATTGTTTTAATATTGTGCATCAGCTGAAACAAAACATCATATTTTGTATAAATATGATCGTAAAAAACGTCGTTTAGAAGATACCATTAAGTTTCAGCTTAAAATCTTTATTGCTACATATCAGATGATCCAAATTAAACTTGATGATTTGAATTGCGTTCTGTGAATGTGAGATCTACCTACCTACCGTTGAGATGTTTTACTTGCCTTTTTTCCAATTAATTTTTTAGTCCCCACTTTAAAGATGTTTTTTATCTGTACATTTTTCCTATTTATTTTTGTGATACCTTCCTCAACTTTTTACTTTTAAACGTTGCATATAAAACCGTTTTTACTTTGAAAGGCGTGCTGCTAGGATATGTAAGTGGGGGGCAGAGAATCGGATAAATTATAAGTAGGGCAATTGGAGTTCTATTTGTGTTGGCTTATTTAATGTGTATTAAAGCTGGAGTCATAAATATACATTTTCAAGTTTCAAGTTTAACTACATTTCTGAATTCAATAGTATCGCTATTATTTAAATTAAAGCGGCTTTGCCGAATTGTGTTAAAACACTACGTTTTAGTTGCATAAACTTTAGATAATATTATAAATTAGCACTTGAACGCTATATCAAGCCTTCAGTCAAGCTGGGTAAACGCCATTCATACATTCAATTTCCATAATTAATAATTTTTATTCACATTAAAGGCAGCATCGACTCTACTTACTGCTTTTTAATGGTTGTTTATAATTAAACTGGATTCTATAAAATCTTTAGTTGCATAAGTAACTTAATTTTGCGTTTCTAGCAAATAGCGTTGCAGTTCTTTTAGTGAATACTTGAAAAAGTGTACGATTAATCTATTTAATACTTAGTTACGGTTTGTTAAATCCTATCATTGCAAACCATTGCTAGCTTTCTATGGTGCTATTTAATTAGAGGCCCATTCTTTGTGTCTTTCACATTAGTATCGGCTAGTAAACTAGCAGTGCATGGTTGAATGTGCAGTTGCGAGTAGCTCTAGTGTAATTGGATATTCACAAAGCATTGCTTGGTGTACAAAGCATAACAGTAAATAGCCCTACTGCTTAATTATGCGATAGCTTCTGTTACCTGCAACAAGAGTTATTTGAACTGCTACAAGTCAATCCGTTATTATTGAAAATTTTTATATAAACTTTATCATATATTAGCATTGTTTATAAAGAAAACTCTGGGAGCTACATTTTAACGTATTTATATTTTTGTTTAAAAAAGAAGCTTAACCTTATTACTGAGTTATTTATTAGTCTAGCATACGATGTGTCTTCAAATATATTAGCATTTAACATTTTTCGTAATTATTTGACTTTTTAATTTTGCATAAGATAAATGTCGAAGAAGCTCTTGAGTTTTTAAAGAAAGTAACGGAATTGGTGCAATAGAATAATGATATTTTATTGAATTAGAATATTTTTTTCAAAAAAAAAGGTTTGTTTATTGAATTTTAATTAAGAGAAAAAGAATGGAATAACTAGTAAAAACAAGTGCCGCAGTGGTCTTGTGGGTAGGTCGCTAGACTAGGAAACTTATAGTTGCGGGTTCGAATCTCGCTCTCGCTAATTCGATCACTGGTATTTTTAAGGTTCAGCTCAACTCAGACTACAATAAATGAGTACCTGGATGTGTTAAAGTCTTGGGTAATAATAGGCGGTCGATACTTAGCGCTAGCCACGTTACTACCCTTGTTGCTTCCACTGTTTCATATCTTATAAAGGTGACTTCAATTTAGTTGATTTTAGAACCATGCGAAACTATAGCATGTGAAGCACAGAAAATCCACATCTAACTATCATTAAGCTTCTTTATTCAAATAAGTGACTGTACTGTGTGCATTTATACGAATCAAGTTGTTGGTCTAGTTTTCATTATACCGTTGAATTAAGATGGATTAAGGAAATATAAAAATTATAGGTTTTCAATCAAGAAGGGTTTGGAAGGATTTTTAAATTCTTTAGGTGGTCACTGTATAGTTTTTATATGAATATTTATTAGTTACTGGTTATGGAGCTATGTTAAGGGACCATGCTGAGGGGTCCAAGACAATTGATCAATTTAAAGGAACCATCAATTGATTGGAGAAGATATGATTTGTGGTTTCACCCGTTATTTAAAAGCTCACTTATTTATTTTTGTAAACGCTAAACGTTTCTGGTTAAAGTACTTTTTAACTGAATAATTTATCCTGTATAGATTCTGAAATACTGCATTTGTAAAAAAGGACAAGGTTGCCGCCCACCCTACATATTTCTTCATGTTATCGCTTTTAATTGGAATTTTCCGATTTAGGTAAGATCGCTTAATAAATTAAATAATCATATAAAATAATTATATTAACAAAAAGACAATATTGTGCATACTATAGTGGAAAAAACAAAAAAATCTAAATGAATGCAAGTAAAGAGTTTACAATAAAAAATGTTTCAAAAAATAAAAAGGATGTTACATAAAGAAAAAGAATAAAGAACTAAAAAAAACATATTCTTTATTTTATTATTTTTTTATTTGATATTTCCTGCGTATTTCACGTACCTCTACTTTAATTGTTGGTATAGGGGAGATTCCTATGTAGACTTGTATTTGGTATACACTAGGGTGATCCAGTAATGATACGCAATACCTTGGATTGATATCTTTGTAAGATCTCAACATTTGAGTTTCTGGCTATACCCCAAAATGGTATCCCATACATCCATATGAGCTTTATATAAACAATTTTTTTTTGAGTAACATTCCTGAGTTTTTTTTGCTTAAGTATATACCTAGGTATTTAACACTATCCTATTTAGCCTGTATTAATCCTTGGCCGTTTAACGTTACAGGTAGACACGTTTGTCGACGCACTGCTCTAATACGGCATTTCTTGAACCAATTCTAATTTTAATTTAGCTGTCTTAAAGATGCCGTGATGCTACAATTGAATCCATGTTGATGGCTTGTAGAGCGGTATCATTTGCATAGGTTGCAATTTGGATGTTTTAGGTCACTGGTAGATCTGCCGTATATGAAGTGGACAGGATTGGGTCCAAGATGCTGCCCTGCGGCACGTTAGCTTATATAGGAGGTTTGTTTCGACTGTAATTTTACCATAAAAGAACTATCGCTAAGGTATGATTCAGTATGCCATAAATAAAGTGAGGTAAGTATTGTCTTCCTTTATAAAGTAAGCCCTGATTCCACATCTCATCAAAAACTTGACTTATGTCTAACAAAGCTGCTGTACAGTGCTCTTTTTCTTCTAGTACCTTATTGATATTATGAACTATTCTGTGGACCTGCTCTATAGTGCTTGCTATTGTTCTTGACAAAAATCAAATTGATAAATCGGCATGATTTCGTTCTCTTGTAATACGGATGGCAATCTTTTTAGGAATAGCTTTTCAAAAATCTTGAAAATGATCGGGATTTTTAACATTGCGTTTAAGATAAAAGTTATTAAGCTAGGGCTTTTTCTGGAATTTGTTTTAGAACTTTTGCTGTAACCAGATCATAACCTGGGGCTTTTTTAAGTTTAGATTCCTTCGAATATTTTGAAGTTCCGCCTTGATTGGCAATGTCATTGCCATCCTCTGGTTGTACGTGTCAGGAAAAAGGTTGAAAGACTTGTATCAGATGACTGGAAAATAATTCTGCTTTTTCCTCGTTGTTTCTGGCCAATTCTCTATTGGCTTTGCGAACAGATGAGATGGATTGAGTTGGTTGTTTTATGTTTCTTGTTGCCCTCTATAAAGGGTTGTTATTATTGCTTGTAGGGGACAGTTTTTCTAAATGCTCTTTTAGCGAATAATTTTTAAAACGGTGTAGCATTCTTTTGATGTTTTAAGCGACGTTATTTAGAAGACCTTTATCATGCGGATGCCTGCTGTATCGGCAAACTCGACATAGCCTTTGCTTTTCTGTTATTGCCATTGGAAGATCATGTGTCTTTGTCCTGGTGGTAATATTCGCTGTAGATTGCCATGCTGCTTATTGGATTCTTTGGATTTATTTATCAACTGCCTTATCAATGTCTTTCTCACTTTTTAGCGATACATGTAGTCGTTGAAAAAGTTCCCGATCAGTATCTCTATTGTGTAATTTCAATAAAATTTTCTTAAATATAACGACAGCACTAGTAGACAATATAACAGGCCAGTGATCGGAGGAAAGATCGAAACGTAACTTAATATGTGGGTATTCGTCTGTGATTCTCTTAATTACAAGACGACCAGCAGATCCCGTAATTTTTGTGTATCCGTTGGACAATATGTGGACTCATCTGTTGTTAAATGCGATAGATGTTGTTCGTTTACGGTTTTTGGTAGTTCACGTTCTCTTGTTTGTGCAACTCGAGAACCACATTGTAAGTGTTTTGCATTGTAGCCTAAACGCGCGATGAATTTACAGCCCAACTTTCCAAAGAATCCCTTGAAATCTTTGTTCTTAATCGTGTGCCTAGGTGGGAGGTAAGCTGCTGCTATTGTTATGGATCCCTTGGGGTCTGTAACTTCAACTAGTGTGGCTTGAATTTCTTCAGTTTAATATTTGGGCAATTCGAGGTGTTTCATTGAACTTCTAATTCTAATCGCTGCCCCACCGTGAGCTTTTCCAGTAGAGTGATTTGTGTTGCAGAATGTATAACCCAGCATTCTAAAAAGTAAAATATGATTCTGCAATAAGCATAGGGTCAATTTTTTGGGTATTAATAAATGCTTTTATTTCTTGGCTATGTTGAGTCAGGCCGTTTTGGCCATTATTTCAATTTAAGCACTGTGGCTGTCAATAAATTCAGTATAGTTTGTATGTCCTCTGAAAGTTTAGTTTAATTCTCTGCTTGTTTTGTTATTATCTGCTCTAGCCTACATAAAGTGTGAGCTTGATTGTCATTCGTTGACAGGAATGGAAAAGCGTAGTGGCTGATTGTATTGTGGTTGATTACGATTTTGTATAGTTACAGTCGTTTGTTTGTGTATATTACCAGTTTGTGGCATGATGATGTTTGCTCTGTTGTTGGGTTTGTTTGAGCTTACTGTGCATTTGGAATAATTTAGATTTGTTAGCTAGATATTTTTGTTTTGTAATCTTTATATACTGTGCAACCGCGATAATTTGCTGGATGAGAGCCCTCGCATAGTAAGCATTTTACAGGAGTTGTGATATCTTTTTGGGCATTCACTTGTAGGATGGTTTTTGACGCATTTGATACAACAATAAGGATGTCTGCCGTACGTCTTGGTATGCCCGTACCTCTGGCATTTCTTACACTATAACTTTGCGTTCTTTGTGTGATGGTTCAATTTGTATGCTTGAATGGAGAAGAAATTGATATACATTTCTTTGTTGTCTGGACTTTGGACTAAATCAATGAAAAAAATGTTAAGCGGCAGATTTGTTAATCTTTGTCTAATTTTTACTAGTTTTTAGCAGTAACCTAATTTAATTACCGTTTTTTAACTTATATGAGTTATGATTCTGAGGCTACAGAGTCAATAGATTCTACTAATTCTTTGATGTTTTTAACTGTAACGATTATAGGTCGCACTTTCTCTACTTTTAGACTTTTCATCTTTATCATCATTATCACCTACTTCGCTATTTTCGCCGTCTGCCTTTTTTGCATCCGAAGCCGAAACGATTTCTTGTTGGAATAAATTCCTTCCTTTTATTGCAACGTGGACTATCTCTTTTGTTTTTTCTTGTTTAAACCGTTTTCATTCATTTTGGGTTATTTTAGCATAAGAACACTTATTTATACTGGGTATTGAAGTGTTGTCATTGTGGGTAAGAATTATTCTTGTTAGGAAAAGTGTGGTTGATTGTAAGTTACAGCCGGGTTTGAATAGTACGTTTTCCCTGTTATTACAGGCTGGTTTATATAATTAGATTGACTTTGGAACGGGTTTTGTAGAAGTGTTGATTGCATTGCGTAATTTGGGTAGAATATCATGCTTTGTAGCTTCCATAATCCTGTTTCACTTCCATACTGATCTAGCAGTATTTTTAGTGCAGATTGTGGGTACTAAAGGCCAAGTCCATTTGGTGAAAAAGATTGTCTGTGAAAATTATTATACGATGCCGTCACATTGTATTATTTGCCAGAATTAGCACACAGCCTATATGGGTAACTTCAATTATTATTTTGGTTTATAAACGGAGTAGTTTGATACTGATTCAAATAATAAACAAAGTGGGAATGTAAAACGACATTTTACAGATATCCCGGTCTTTTAATAGATGAATTTGTAACTGGGTCCGCATTTTCCCCGAATCGGCTTTTTCCCTGGATCAGGAACGTAAAACAATGTAAATTATTATTAATAAATTGTAAATCTATTCATATCTACTTCAAACAATTAAACAACAATATAGGAACGTGTTATTAAAAATCGACGGACAGACGAAAGCACAGACAGACTGTATGCAATATTATCAATATTATCTATATGTATAAAAGCCTAAAATTGTACTCACAGTACTGTTGAACATAAACTAGTTAACCACTAAGTTACCACACTCTAATTATTGGTAATTTTTGCAAAAATGACTTATTTATGCACAACTGATAAAGATGGTATTATTGGTTGGCTGTTTTCTAAATCACTGAACCGTGTTGTAAAAGTCTAATTAAAGAATGTGTCCAAAGTTTTGAGCATAAAAAAATTACTAAATCGATATAAATACAATTCGATATAATTTTCGCGTTTGCTTATTAAGATCATATCATTGATGGCGACTAGATGTGATATTAAAAAATGTTTGTATTTTAAATTTCAGTCAATGGCAATGTGGTTGTCTTTTTATCGTTAGATAACGAATATTTTTATTGGTAATAGAAATCAATGTTTCTCAATTTAATAGTTTTTTTTATGATAACTGAACTGCTTTGGTATTTTGCAGCGCAATTATTTCACAGATGTACTTTTTGCAAGTTACCAAGCCCATGTAGACAACGTTTTGCAACCAGATGAACCAATTTAGATTACACACAATACCAATAATTTAAATAATGTGAGGAAATGTCTATAATATAATAGACATTGAGTAAAGTTTAAATTGTCGTATAAAAGTAGGTATAAAAGTAAAATGAAAATTAAATTGGCAAAAGAATTACAGATTGTCAGTTATTCTGTCTTAATTCTATCGACGCTTTTTCTGAAAAAAGGGCGGCTGCTGCTCTTCGTAAATACTTAACATCTCTTACCACCGTTGATTTGGTTGGTCTTTGGTTATTTAAATCAAGTAATAACACAATTTATCGTTGTATATTTAAACACATACTCATTTTCCGTTGCAAGCCACCACAACAGTCTATACTATGATGCACCCATAGCTGAAACGATCTAGATCTTTGCATCTAGATAATCATGGTATGGTTCATATAATACTAAACTTCTACATATACGTCGGAAGTCTGAAAAGTTTTGTGTCTCCACGTAAAGATGGCACGACTCGTCAAAGTCATTCTACTACCACAATCGTACATACTTTGAAAGATACATGTAAAAATTTCAACAATTCTGGACACTTAGTTGTTGTTTGACAGTTATTTGTACCAGTCGATGTCAGTGCTTTTGTAAAAATAAAAAAATCAAATACCGCGCTGTAATTAAGTACTTGCATTTGAAAGGCAGTATGCTTGCGGAAATTAGAGTTAAGTTAGAAGCCGTTTACGGGGACTCTGCTCTATTATTTGCCACCGTGAAAAGATGAACAACTGAATTTAATTAGCTTGCCTGATGATCAGCGCTCGGAACCGCCAAATAGTACTGGACGACCGTCGAATTAAGGTTAGAGAAACTGTAGAGGCTATGGCCACATCAAAAGAACGCGTTTGTCACATATCAACTGAAGAATGAAGCACGAGAAAGCTGCCCGTACGTTGGGTCCCGCGCTTGTTTACTTTGAACCAAAAATTCATTCAAATGAGTATTTTCAAGACTGTGCTTAAGCGATTTCAACGAAACTAGTCAAACTTTTTGCTGTCGATAAAAATTGGGTCCCCCATTACACTTCTGAGATAAAGAAACAGTTAAAATAGTAGACTGCGAAGGGTAAATCTGCTCTAAAAAAGGCGAAGACAATTTCAACGGCCGGGAACGTAACGGCAACTTTTTTTTTTTGATAGTCGAGGAATTCTGTTGATCGACTACTTGAAAAAAGGGACAACAATAATAGGGTCATACTACGCATCGTTTTGAACCCGGTAACTGTAGAAATTGCTGAAAAATGTCCCCATTTGGAACGAAAGAAGGTGCTATTTCATCAAGACAACACACCAGCTCACACTTTGGCGGTCGGCATGACCAAAATTCACAAATTACAATTTAAGTTGACTGACCACTCAGCATATTCACCAGATTTGATCCATAGCGACTATTTCCTGTTTCTTAAACTTTGGAGAAGAAAGATTTTCATCAAACAAAGAGGTCATTACAACCGTAGACGTCTATTATGCGGAGACGTGAACTACTGTTTGGCCGGGTTAAAGAGGTTGGAGCATCGCTGGAAAAAGTGTATATTAAAAGAAAACTATGTACAAATAAAATAAAATTGAATTTGACATATAACATAATTTACTGTTAGGTTCAACAATTTTCAGACTGCCCGCGTATTTAAGAATTTTTATTAAGCTGCAGGTAATTTATACTTTTTTACAGAATTTACATTATCGCTTTGAATTATAACCGCGCCTACATTACTTTAGTAATGCGCTAAAATAAATAACTCATCATCATCATCACCCAGCCTCTCTTGTCCTCTGCTGGACATAGGCCTCCTCTAGTGTCTTCCATAAATTGGCATTTCCATTTAGAGGGTGTTTGGCATTAAAACGCCACGCTTTCCAGGCGTGTTGGCGAGTTAGATAGGAATGGTAAAGGAGGGAGGGGGTACTTGTCTGTTTGTTGGGATTGCAGGTTAGGACATGATTTCTCCCGTTTTTTAAGGATGGGGGTTAGTCTTGACTCGGTCCGGATCACAGAATGCGTCTCCTGCTATCTAAAAACATAAAAAAAAACAACTAAAGATTACAAAACAAAAATAACAAATTAAAGAAAATTAAAACGGTATTGGATAAATATGGGACAAAATAGGAAAGGAAAAATAAAAAGTAATAATATAAATTGGATCTTTGTTTTTTGAGTAATTTCACTGTTTATATTTTACGTATAACGCTATTGAACGTTGTAATTATGATACGTCAAGTATACGTGAAATAAAAAAAATAAAGAAAAAGAAATAAAATAGGCACTGTCGTTCTTGATAAAGCTGCTATCAACTGGGCGCCGTTGCTTCCAACTTTCGTCTCATGAATCAAATGATCGAGCGATTAAAACCGATTCCATCCAACGGCCTCAGTCTTGTACGTGGCAGCGCGTGGAGTTCATAGAGCGTCGTGTGCTTCTGATTTTTTTACTGATTTGTTTAATTAGCGACTTTGTACATTTTACGTAAATTTTGTGGTCCACTGAACGTGCAACAATACCCCGCTCCTATGTAAATTCACCGGACAACTTTTGCTTTATATGTCCCGGCGTGATTTGTGGTTCTAGGAAGCGGCCATTGACTTCTGTAATGAAAGAGGCATATGTACTACACTTTGAATGTCGTGTCAGAGACCAGGATAAATCGTGGGCTGCCCACGTTTGTTGCGCGGCTTGTTTATGCACCCTGAATGCTTGGACGATTGGGAAAAAAATTCCATGCTTTTTGGTGTGCCCGCCGTTTAGCTTAAAGTAATAATCAATTCCACCGATTGCTATTTCTGCATTAAAGAAAGGAATTATTACGAAGAAGAAGAAGATTGAATACACTGTATATCTGGACCTATGGAGAAATATTGCCAGTCCTTGAGCCTCCTGCTAACTTTCTGACAGATAGTGATATAGAGGATGATAGAAATAATCTTGTTGTGTTAGAAAGTGTTCCAAACACTAGTGACGCAAATCCAACATTTCAACGGACAAGTACCCCCTGTAGCTTACACATAATTACATAATATAAACTTAAGGACCTGAACTCTTAGTCTTCTAGAGAATACAGTTAGAGTATTTACTCTTCGCTATCGTCAAAAACAACTGTCAACATTTTTCAGCAGTGATGACGACTTTATATTTTGCAATGATGATAAAAGTTTGACACCGAAATTGAACATTTCGTACAAAGCTGACCATTGGAGACTCCATTTGTGACGCCTCAAAAATAAGCTTAAAAGTTGTGCCATTAAATACTAGTAATGAAATATCATCATCAATTCTTGTTACTTATGTAGCCCTAGCTAAAGAAAGTTATTCCGTGTGTCAACGCCTTCTAAATCTTATAAATTATAATCAACATAACTGGTTAGTATCTGGTGATTTCAAAATGGTAGCAATTGTACTCGGTCTATTAAGTTGCGTAAGGCATTCCCATTACAACTAGAAAGAAATGGCCTTTACGAACAGCTTTGTTGCCTGGCACTAAAACTATTTCATAGAAACCCATAATGAACTCTAACAGCATCGTGCTGCCACCATTGTACTTAAAATGGGGATTATGAAGGCATTTGCAAAGGCTTTCAACAAAAATGAACGTGCATTTTAATGCTTATGCCAAAAGTTTCCACGTCTAAGTACGGAAAAGGTAAAACAAAGAGTATTTGTAGGTCTTCAAATAGCGTAAGATTTTTCAAAATAAACAGTTTGAATACAATTTCAACCCTGTCAAGGTATAGCCTGGCATTGTTTTCGGAATTTACAAACATAGTGGAAGGACGAGAAAATTTGATGCAACATGTCATTAAAGTTTTCCCAGTGAATCGTAGTCTTTTCAGTGACGAAAAATAGAGCGATTTCATCACTACATTTATGCAATGGGACAGTATTACAAACGAAAATGGCCAGCTTCATCAATATAAGCAAATTTCTGCTGGATGATCCGGAGATGTTTCCCACAAGCGACGAGCAAAAAGAAAAAGAAAGTTTGTTAACTGTTAATCGTACTGTTGTATTCCCTTAGCGTTATATGTAAAATGCAAACAGTAAAATTTCTCAGAAGCCTGAAATCAGAAGGGAATTTTAAGTGTAATTTTTATGTCCAGCAACCCGAAATCTATAAAGGACGGATATTTTCATCTCTTTTTACTGTTGAAAGGTGTGATTACAAGAAGCATTAATTAATCGTTCGTCCAAGAAAATCTTTAATACATTGGAGACCGTTTTATCTTATTTATTGGCAAAATACAGTTATTAGCACATTTACAGACAAATTCCCACTTAGTTTCCTATAACGTCTTAATTTATATAAATATCGTTAAACTAAGTAAAACAAAATTTGTTTACCTCTATTACAGGGAAAAATCAATTAAATATCAACTATTGAAAGCGTCAAATATTTAAAAATCCTTGTCAGCAGGTTATTAACTTGACAAAAATCTTTTAAAAATTAATTACCTTTATAAAGCAAAGCAGTTCTATACAAAGACTAAGCCCGTATGGTCTTGTAGTATATAATTATGGCGTACAGCAAATATTTGTATTATAAAAATTCTGAGACATTTTTAAGCCAAAGTGTTATGTTTCGCAGTTTATATTCCATAGTATTTTTTAAATTTAGCCATACAACTTTGACATATATACTATCTATCAAATGTTTCAAATATGTTGTCTGACTATTAAAAAACAAATGCTTAAGATATTTAAGCCAGCTAAACTGGAAAATAAAAGGTATAGTAGAAAACCATAGTTTTTTGTTGAGCTTGGGCTATATGAAGGGTGAGGGCCCAAATTTCGTACATTTCTGAAGCACAAAATCATCAATGATTGTCTAAGTACTACTGTAGCTCACTTAGAGCTCATATGACAACGAAAGTGGAATCTAACCATGATTTATCTTCGGATCATTCTCCAGTTGTTGTCACTATGTATGCTAATATACAATATACGATATGTTTAGGGAGCGAGTGGAGCAATCGATCAACACTGATATTCCTCTAAAAACTACCTAAGAGATAGAAAATGCAGTTGTTATTCAAACTTCAGCCTGGGCAGCTACCCCCAAGCCAAATGTAATGTAAAGTAAAACGAATATCCAACTAGCGCTAGACAAACAATCGCGGAAAAACAAAAGCTGCGCATGCGCTGGCAACTAACAAGATCAAAAACAGACAAAACAAAGTATAATAATGTTGCGAAAAACCTCAAGAAATTGCTACTAGACCCAAAAAATCAAACTATATAAGAATACATAAAAGAGTTGACACCCTCAGAAGCAAGAGATTACTCGTTATGGAAGGCAACGAAGAAGCTGAAAAGACCACGACAGCACATACCACCACTTAAAGTGAAAAATGGCGAATGGGTTAGAAGTAATGAGGAAAAAGCTAAAGCATTTGCTGAATATCTTTCAGATGTTTTTAAACCTCAGCGAAATATAGAAATTTTTGGAAGCACCGTACCAAATGGAGAGACCTATTAAAAAATTCACATACAAAGAAGTGGAACACGTCATACAAAAGGTATAAATCACAAAAATGCGCCAGGTTATGAACTACTAACTGGGAGTCTCCTTTAAGAATTACCTAGCAAGGGTATTAAACTTCATTATACATATTTAATGCTTCATTAAGGATAGGATATAGCACAGATTATAAAGCTATCCAAACTCGGTAAAAATGTTTCTGATATGACTTCATACAAACCAATAAGCCTGCTTCCCATTTTATCAAAGGTGTTTGAGAAGTTAATATTAACAAGATTAAAATCAGTAATAGACGAAAAACAACTTATTCCTGACTATCAGTTCGGATTTAGGAACGGACATGGAACAATTGAACAAAATTAATAACATAGAAAGAAAGTCCTACTGTTGTGCTGTATTCCTAGACATAAGTCAAGTCTTTGATAAGGTTTGGCTTGAGGAATTATGTTACAAGTTGAAGGAGATATTGCCACATCCCTACTATGAAATACTTAGGTCATATTTAACAGATAGACATTTCTTGGTCCAACAACATGATCTATCAAGCGATTTACACACTGTAACAGCTGGGGTACCGCAAGGAAACCTATTAGGTTCTACCTACTCCCGTATAACAACAACTGCAACATTTGCAGATGACACAACTGTACTTACTTCTCACCCTAATCCTGAAATTGCCACGAGAATTCTACAACGCCATCTTGATAGAATCCAAAATTGGCTAAAAAAGTGGAAAATGAAAGCAAGCGAGGATAAATCCGTACAAGTAACTTTCACCACGAGAAAAGGTAATTGTTCGCCCGTAACTTTAAATGGAAAAGAATTAAAGCACGCAGATGATGCAAAATATCTTGGTTTATACCTCGATCGACGAATGACCTGGCAAAAAATCTATTCACAAAAAGGAAACAGTTGGGATTAAAACTCAGACAAATGTATTGGATGATAGGAAAACAATCGCAATTGACAATAGAGAATAAGTTGTTGATATACAAGACCATATTGAAACCCATATGGACTTATGGCATCCAGCTTTGGGGAACTGCTAGTCATAGCAACATAGAAATCATTCAACGCTTCCAAAACAAAACCATTCGACTAATAGTGAATGCACCGTGGTATGTTCCCAATACCCGAATACAAAATGATTTATGTATATCGTCAGTCAAAGAAGAAATAAAAAGATATAGTGCTAAATACAGAGAACGAGTGGAAGTGCATCAGAATGTTCTTGTTGACAAACTTATGGCAACAACAAACCTTCGGATTTACCTATCAGATTGAATTAATAAATTTAATAAAAGTGTTTTTATTGCAGGAGCAAGCGAAGTGAGCGACTGCTGTCATACAGTGGGTGACTGCGACAATCTCCGTCAGCCTGTTGCATCTGTAGCGCTTTTACTACGAAATCGATCACTGAAATTTTCCACAATGTTAGAACTCGAAGCGAGTGAGGTAACCTGATAAATTGTTTCGAAATCGAACAACTGATACACAATTAGTTTCGAAATCCAGTAGACTAACTGGATAAGGTTACAGCAATTACAACATCGCTTCTGCAACTTCCAAACAGCGTAGAACATTACTAGTTATCTTAAACATAAGATATGTAGGCTAAAGGTTAAATCAAGGAGAACATTTTAGAGTCACATGTCAATGTATATATATTATCCAACGAAGAATTTATTGTCCGCCTTGGACAGATTGTACGATTATTCTAGTCAATTAAAAAAAAAACTTAGAGCTCAGAACTAATTTTAGCAACCGTTAATCAGATATCTTCAAAAAAGCGGTGAATAATGCGAATGTTTTCCTCGCTCACAGTGGTTCTCGAACAATTCGGTGGCCTTCACTTTCAGCTGCTTGTCGCTCTCCCATAGTTGTTTACGTCACTTATACACTTGAGGCTTCTTAAGGGTACTGTTCTCGAAGTGTGCTTAAAGTTTACTCAAAATTTCGATTAGTTGTATGTCTTCTACCGTAACAATCCGTTACTCTAACATCGTGACTAAAACATCATTGGTGCAAGGTACTCTACGGGGAGTCTTCTTCAGGTATCCTTACTTATAACGCTTAGAAATCGCACCCCTCTATTCATCTCAAGATGTAAAAATAAAAAATTAGTTTTATATTTGACTTACTCTTTTATTATGCAATATATGTAAATGAGTCATAGCTATTAAATTTATTTAAAATTGAGCAAATAAATATTTACAAAATATATTTCTGTATCACAGTGCTTAAACATAAGTCGGACTATAAAGAAATTAAATATTAACGAGAAAGAAACTAATGAGTTTGTTAAATACGTTTATAAACTAAATATTGATAAATAATACAGAGCTGTAAAAATGATTAATTAATATAAAATTCAGTATAAATAAAGGATACTAAAAAATATATGTATACGTTTTTATGTTACATGAAAAATTGACTCCAAAAATGGTTTGAGTGATGTAATAGACTAGAAAAAGGTATATCAGCAAATTATATTTCGTCGCTACTACTGCACAATATCACCCCCAAGAAGGCGTTTTTAACTTAAGCATTTTCTTATGCGTCAACAAAACAATCGGCGGCCTTTATGCGCATCTTTCGAGACAGAATGAAACGAAAAAGAGCGGCCGAAACCGCGAATCAGCCGCGTCTGGCGACGTGCTGGAAGGCCAAAGAAGCGCGCGGAAAAATGCCCCGGCAGCGGTCCACATAAATTTCCTTTTTGCGCGCCATATTTCCCGGGCGGCAGCCGCCGCCAACGGAGTGTTTAACTTTTCTATTAGGGCGACAAAATAATCCGGCGAAATAAATTTGCAATTCACATATCCCGCAATAATTCATAGAGATAGATCGAACCAAGTTGTAATACGACCCTAGCAAGGGTTAAAGGGTAGAGATATGTTACCGAACAAGGACTAAGGATATCGGCGAGTGGAGCGGGGGCCAACGAGGTGGCCACATGCTAAGGGTGGCTGCTTACTGCTCTAATCAATAGATTCATACACGGCCGTATCTGCATGCACACACACGATTCGGACCCCAGGAAACGGAATCAGCAAGGCTGCCAACTCGAGGTGGAATAAGGAATTGATTGTCTGCTGTAGGCCATGCTGAATATGTAGAGCTACTTATGCATGCTCGCCCTTGTTAGCCCCTAATGCCGCGCGACCTGCAGATTTATTGTTTGCTCACCTACGTCGAACCGAGTACTTTTTCGGGATATCGCTTCATCTTTCGGTGCCGATATCTTCAGAACTAGCAGTCTTAAATATCTTGAATATAAAATTTCAAATGCATGAAACTAAAGTTTCTTTTTAAGAAAAACAATAAAATTACATTTGCAACACAATTTTTAATTAGTTTATAATTTTTTATTAGAGTTTGTAACAAGTAATTCCATTACAGTATAATAACACATGAGAGAATACTTAATTAGAAATTCTTTAATTAAACCAATAAAAAAAGTATAAATATGAAAAGTTATTTATAATTGGTTATATCTACTGAAATATTTATTTAAAAGAACAATTTTATAATGTACTTTATTTATTGTTTGTTGTGAATAATTTTAATTTTAATACTAATTATAAAGCATTATAAAATACACTACAAGTTCTGCATATTTAATCTAATACTATGCTCACTATTTAGTCTTTTACCACATTTGTGAAACTTTTCGTAAAATAGTTGAATAGAAAAACAAATGACGGACGAAATATAAAACAATTCAAATGTTTAGCTTGAACACGTTCCTTAATCTTACAAAAAGACCGATATTTCTTCCTTGTATCTCTAAATACAGGTTTACTTTGTAGTTTAAAAGTTGAAATGGATATGATTAGAGAATCAACAGAAAAAAAACATAACGTGCACGTATATTTATTTTACCTTTGCTCGGTATTTCTTTTTTTATTAACATCAAGAATTACAGTTTATTGACAATCAGTAAATTTTATGGCAATTCATTTAATTAAATAATAATATAATATAGGAATTATAAATAAACTTGCACTGCTGTGATACCTAGTGACACAACCTGAGATATATTAAGATACGTTAATAATAGAATAGATTAATATTGATCTATTCGAATCTATCTGGTAGGTCTACTGATTTAAACCTCTTGAAGCCTACAAGTTTCTTTCTTATCATCTACTAGAGTATTTTGGTGATCTTGTAGTTTAAGTCGATAGTGCCGAGTTTCTCAATTTCCTTTGTTGTGGTAAAAATGAGCAGATCTTTATGGATATGCCATATACCATGTGCATTGACAATTGTAAAACTTTCGGCTAAAACGTAGCGCAACATTAAATTCGATTTTATTACTGCCTACAATTGTAGTCCATATGACCACATGGTTTTAGTATTGTATACAGTAGGGGTTTGATTTTTATAGATAACAGAATAGCGACCGATAAGCCAACCAATGCTTTTAAATTTAGTGACTAATTGCTTCCTTTTGGTCTGAATATCTTTTTCTACGTGAAAGGACGATCAAGGTAATTACCCAAATACTTAACACTTCTGCTAGTAGTGTCCGCTGATGATTTGGGAAGACTGCAGGACATATTCGTTGCGTGTGTTGATTTTTTAAACCAACTTTTGATTTTATTTAGACAGTTTTGACGATATGCCTATTGGTATTCCGAATTGTAGTAAGACACTGTTAAAGTTGCATTCTCAGCTAATTATC
Source organism: Sinelater perroti (assembly GCA_036346155.1). Classification (NCBI taxonomy): domain Eukaryota; kingdom Metazoa; phylum Arthropoda; class Insecta; order Coleoptera; family Elateridae; genus Sinelater; species Sinelater perroti. The sequence continues at coordinate 1,372,383 of JARFIY010000167.1, read as the reverse complement.
TGTAGTTGTAAGATTTGCAATATACAGTAAATATATCGCTGAGTTCCGCATAATTTCTTAGAAAATTGATAAACGCTCAATTCAATATTTATATTTGTTACAAAGAATAGAATAAGTTATATTTTATTTTAAATTTTAGTTTTTGGTTATTTTGTATTTTGTTAAGTATTCTATGTGCTTGCTTTATTAGGGTGTTTATTAGGGATTACGCCTTTTATGGCATGTTTGAGTTTTTCTAAGAATGCTCAAATACCTTGGATATTGTGGGAAGAAGACTTGCAGGGCTATAGAAACTTATATCCCTGGAAATTTGCCCGCTTTTTATATAGGGATGATTAGTGCAGCTTTCCAGTGGTCAGAAAATAATCCAGTTCTTAATATTCTTCGCATTTATATACATTGTGCGTCTTTTTGTGGGGCATCTGATGCATATGGAGTAAAAGCTTTCCATAAAATGGTTGTTTATAAACCAGAAACCTTTTCTCGATGACTATTTACCAAATTTTCATTTGGTCGTCTGCATGAGAAATATATTGTCGTAGTTGCTTTAATTCCTTAGTTACTTTCTATAGCAAATCCTTCGTAATTTCAAATGAGGATAGTTTGGTTAAGTAGCCGTGTATTACATTACCCTTAAAATTTTGTAATAGACTTTTTAGGTTAACAGTGGCCACATTAAATCTGTTTGTTATCTGGTGCTCCTCCATAGCCCAAGTTTTTCTGAAATTTTTCATTTTACTATCATTGTTAATGTGTAGTAGGTGCATAACACTTGTTGTATGATTGCGGTTAGGTGTTATACTTCATTAACAAGTTCTTCTGATGTCAGAGACATTCCTAATATCCTTTTAAATTTTTCCAATTTGTAGTCTTATTGCTAAAATCAAAGCCTTTTGGCGCTGTAGAATGTATGTGCGTAGTGAGCTTATAATAGGGAGGGGGGTCTGGTTACATGTCACAATTCAGCTTTGAGATAGACTTTAAATGTCCCTTTTAGAACAGAGATTTCTGTTAGTAGTACAATAAGTTAATCGGCCAATAAAAAAATACGTAGAAGTTATTTTTGTACATTGCTTTTAACAATTTTTTTAGCATTATAATCGTCTGTTACAGTTAATCTACTTCTAAGAAAAAAAGAATTTATAGTGTTCTTGTCTAATATGCCTTGAAGACATATACATTGCGGTGATTGGCAAAAGTCCAATCCAGTATTGTTGTTTATGTATGGTCCTGTCCTATTAGGCAGCTTAATATGTTTAATTAAATTTTGTATTATAGTAGCAGAGCTGATCAGGATATTGTAAATTATATATTGTATTTTTTTTTAAGTAGAAACTCTCAGTAAAGTAAATTTTTGATGTAATTGCAATATGTAGTCTTTTATTAAGAATAAAATTTTGTACTTCTTATTTATGTTAAAAAAATTTATTTTATGTAATATAATATATGTTGAGCTATTCAGTCTTTTCTGACTTTGAGGTTTCAGCTCAGTAATATTACTTGTCTATTGCAATAATGGTAAGTTATTGTGAAGATGCATGTTTTTACTATAAGAGCATAAACATTTTATATCTTTTGTCCATTTTAACTGGGTTAGTTATTTTTTTCTTAAAGTGGGGTATCAATTGCTTTGTAGTTGACTTTCGGTACAGTTAATACATTTCATTATTTTAACATTCCATAGTATCATGATTTCTTGCATATTTTATACAGCAAAACTCTTTGTATAATCGTAGCTTTGGCATTTTGTACGGTGTGGTTTCTCTTTTAGGATGTGAAAGTTCAAATGCTATTTTTGAGTTCATTAAGTATTGTATTCTATAAGTTTCTTTATAGATACTACCGTCTGTAGTGACATTTGTTTTTTAGCAATTTTTATATTATGCTACATATATTTGGCATCTTGTGTCCACATTTTTCAACTTATCTTTTAAGTCAATAGGATAGTAAAGTCTTTGCAGTACTTACTTTACAATTGCGATCTGGTTTGTGTTTGAACGTATAAACTTTATAAACTTTTATTATGGCTGTATATTTTTTAGGAAATCCAAGCTATTCCTCGAGTTAATTGTTTTAATTTTATAATCGCTTCCAGCTATCTGTTGCATTAATTGCATAAGCAGTACAATGAATTTAATGTCAGGTAGAGCTATCGGGACATTAGTTTGCACATTGTTGTTAATTGTGTTCACAACTATTTTACTTCATCATCTAACGAAGCTTTAAGCTTGTTTTATGTTGTTGGCTTATGTGACCAATAATCAATCATTTGTTTGCTCGAGCATTTATACGGTTTTTCTGCAATATCATTTTTCTTTCAAACATTCTTTTTTTTTTGTGAGGGTTGCTGACTTAGAGTTATGTTTTGGCAAGATTGTTGTATTTCAGGTAAATGCTGTGGCATATAACCAAAGTCTATTTGTACTTGCGATATTGAAAGCACTGGTATTAAATATGTATGTATGTATATGGGCTGCATACATTCTGATCATAGTATTGTGTTGTTTGAAATGAGTAGTCGTTTGGTAGAAACAACAATTCGATTTGCTCAACTTATCGGCTTAACTTTACTTGTATTACTTAGTACGTAACACTTGAAATCTCGAACGTCCGGAGCATAGAGCACGCACATGTGGCTTAGCCACAAAGTGTAAATGCAAGTTTAAGGTAAATAACAAATATGGTCAGTCTTTATCAAACTGTGGTTGCTACCGCAAATATATCTAATGCGTTTGCTCCGCTTGGATTTACGAACCGAACTGCAAAACAATCTGCTGACGGAGTTGCCTAATACTCACCAATTGTGTCAAATGTAAATAAAAACTACATTTGTCACTGTAATAATTTATATGACTGGCTGACGCTTTTATCTTTTTTATATAAATCTTTGCAACAGATTTATAAAGTCTTTACTAATCCATGATTAGTGATATAATTTTGGTACCTATAAAGGTAATTTTAATAAATTATATAAGGATCTAACAGATATATTTAAGGGTAGAAGAAAAACTTGTATAACTATTACATATAAAATATTGAGAGGGTAATTAAGAACAACTAAACTCAAGAGAAAATTAATAAAATCTATAATATACTAGACTTTAAAAGATTATTTTAGTCATCTTAAAACTATATTAATTCTTTCAGAAAAGAAAATTCTCAGCCACTTATCAGAGTTGTTAGTAATAGAATTACTTTACAATAAAATTAAAATTTTCAAGAGAAGTTTTGCGCAGACATAAATAAGAAATAGTCGCTAAAAGTTTAAGCAGAAGATAGAATTTGAAAGCTTATATATTTTAAAAACTTATTATCCAGTTTTTGTTTCACTTTCGAACACACCTAGTGTTTCTTTAATACTTTTAAAACCAATCAATATATTCGAACGTAATTTAAACAGAAGAAAATTGGTTGTCTAGAAAATAAAAAGAATTTAATTTCTAGTGCAGTGTCTAATTGTTGTTATACGAAGTAAGGATCTGGCAGTCGGTATATGCCTCATGCTGTCTGCTGGACGCGCCTTTCTTCAGCTTTGCTCCACCATTTGAACATTTGTGTAAGAACGTATAGGCATATTCTGGAAAAGCGCAAGCTTATTTTTTATACTAATTGGAAAACAAAATCTGTAAAATTATTTAAACAACATTTACTAGAGAAATGTGGAAGGCAACACCTACAAGGAAAATATAGCATTTTAAAATTGTTAGAAGAACTGATACCTACATAAGCTTTAATAGATCAACAAGAAACTTTTTATTATGTCTTTCTAACAGAATGAACATAGCCTAAGTTTAAAAGAAAAAATTTGAAAAACAAATCTCAAAGCGAATGTCGCTGAATAAATTAAAGCAGTGACAACGGATATACCAATAGAGACATTTTTGGCACATATTATATTAACACTTTTCTCACAAAATAAGGGAACTTTGGACGAAGTCTATGTTTATTTAATTTCTCAGATCTTTGAGCTATTTTATCGGAAGTCGTCGAAGATACGGATTTCTAATTGGTAATTTTTATTAGAACGACGAAGAGTTTTAGACTAGAAATGTTGGATGATATCTAGACTGGAATTTAGATAGGCTTAAAGCATAACCAATATTGTATTTAGATCTTTGTTGGAAGCAAAAATCTGCATCGTCAGTGAAGGTGCTGATTAATAGGTAAATAATAGATGTAAAAAGTGGGTATCACATTAGTCAAGACACAATTTTAGGGCTCAATTACTCAGTTTTGGACTTTCTCACAAAATAAGGGAACTTTGGACGAAGTCTATGTTTATTTAATTTCTCAGATCTTTGAGCTATTTTATCGGAAGTCGTCGAAGATACGGATTTCTAATTGGTAATTTTTATTAGAACGACGAAGAGTTTTAGACTAGAAATGTTGGATGATATCTAGACTGGAATTTAGATAGGCTTAAAGCATAACCAATATTGTATTTAGATCTTTGTTGGAAGCAAAAATCTGCATCGTCAGTGAAGGTGCTGATTAATAGGTAAATAATAGATGTAAAAAGTGGGTATCACATTAGTCAAGACACAATTTTAGGGCTCAATTACTCAGTTTTGGACTTTAAAAATTTTAACATCTATCGATATAGTAGTACAATATTATTTGTGCATTTTGTATAAAATTAGTCATGCGATGGTATTGCTGAATAGTCCAACAATTTCGTTAAAATCAATACTGATGATTGGATAACAATTCTTCTTAGAAAATCATCAGTCATTGTTCTTAGAAGCAGTTTTTCCGGTAGTTCTGATATGATAGATAGGCCCAATTGAAGCTGAAGTGGTCAGTATATCTTAATTCTGGTACACAAGGTTATCAGGAATTTAATTTTTTGGCAAGGTCTAATGCACGAGCTAAATATATGACCTCTGACAAAGAATGTTGAACACGTTTATGTGGTTTGTGAAACGTTTTTATCGTTTTTCTAATAGTTACCTCTGAAAGTTACGTAACAAATATGAAAGTCCTGCAAGGTCACAGTCTTCTTTCAGCATACTGTTTAGCTTACTTATCAGTTCAAAATCATTTTATTTTTAAACGGTAATTTTAGTTGTAAGAAAAATCAGAAAATTTGATAAACTCTCTCTCAAAGCTTCAGATATTTTTGCCCTTCATTTTTAAGACAAATGAAAATAGCAAATTTCTTAAAAAACTTAATAATATTTAAAGAAGAATAACACATTAACAAGAGAAACATAAATCGTTAGATCCTTAGATTGTCTGAGTCCCATTCAGTTTTGTTATTATAAATAAAATCTCCAATTATTTTCCGAAAATACGCTGCCTTCGGCCTTAACATTACTTTTGACTATTGAAAAACAAAAATTTTTTGAGAAAAAATTACGTTAACGAAGAAACACTATCGAGGGATATCCCATTTAAAGATGCGCCATAAAGTTTAGAAAAAATGTACAACATAGTCAACACGGTTTCTAGCGCTTTTCGCATTTCACAGAACTTACTGCTAATTATGAACCTGGTGTAAGTAAGTTAAAGGTGAAATATAGAGCCATCTGTTAATTGACATACCCATATCTCTTCAGAGAGATATTGTTAAAAGACACTGCATTTGAACAACACACTGTAAAGTTCAAGATTTACACCTTTACTTCAAATTCAAATCCACGAAAGGGTTTCGCTTTCTCTTTTTCCCTAACTCCACTAATCCTCAGACCTATTTATCATTGAGGAAATTGCACTTGGTTTATAGAATATTATATTTCACCATTTTATTTGTAATATGTGCTAATGTTTAATGGAGTGCAAATAAAAGAAGCAACGCACTAAATGAGCTTTACAAATTTTTATAAGAAAACATATTTTTAACCAACATGGTAATGAAAGTAATTATTTACTAGAGCATATTGCCACCATTCATAAGCGTCTCTACTGCGAGTTACTATTTCTTACACAATTATAATTTTTCTAATTATGGTTTTGAGATTTTTAAAATGTAAAATGTAAGGACATATATAAAAAGCATATAGAAATATGGACATTTTTTCTCAAGGAAATTTAGATTGGAACAAAGGCAATTACCAAAAACAAAGTGGAAGACGAGAGATTAGATGAAGAGAAAGAAACCTATAAGATATAGACACAAAAATGTATGAGACGTATAAAAATAGGAAAGGCAAGCGGACAAGACGGAATAGAACCAGAGAAAATTCCTAACGAGAGAAAGGTAAAGAATGGTTGTTGAATATACTGAAAAAAACATGGCACGCAGAAGTAGTCATAGAAGCGTGGCAAAACAATATAATTTTAAACTGTAAGAAAGAAAAATACGCAGATTGTGAGAACTATAGAGCTATATGCCTATCCTTCATCACTATTACATTATACACCAAAATAATATAAAGAAGATTAAAAAATATATAAACAACAAAATAAAAGATAAACAATTAACTTTTAGGGTAGAAAAACAAACACATGATAATTACATATTTTAAGAAATATAATAGAAAAGAAAGAAAAAAAGGAAAAAAAATTTGTTACATTCATTGAGCTAAAAGCTGCATTCGACCCAGTTAAGGGAATATAATATAGGACTATCTAATACTACTAAAAGTACAATGAAACTATTAAAGAAGATAAAAAGTATATAAAACAGTTAATGGAATGATCAAACTAAATGGATAAGAATCAGAAAAATTCAAGATGGAGGTGGAAATAAAACAAATAGATAGCCGAAGCCCGTTACTATTCATAGTAGCTATGGAAAGATTATTAAAAAATACTGGGATAAAAACCAGAAAAAGCTAGATAGCAGTAGGATATAATAAATTAATACCAATAAACATAAACTGCCTACTATATGCAGACGATATAGTTGTAATATCGGTAATCATAAAAACATAAAGCAGCTGGTGAAAATATGGAGCGATGAAATAGAAAAACTGGGAATAGCAATGAATATAAATAAATGTAAAAGAGTGATTATCAATAACAAGATAAAAGAGAAAAATAAAGAAATTTTCTTTAAAGAAGAAACTAAAAATGCTAACATATAAGTATTTAAGAAATGTAATAACAGAAGATAAAAAGATAAGCGGCGATACAAATAAAAAAATAAATAAAAGCATTAAAATTTACTACGCATTAAATAATGACACAACAAGAAGCAATTATAACGAAAATAGAAAGAAAACAGCTAAATTGATATGGCCATATAATACGGATGAATCAAAATAGATGGGTGAAGAAGAAAGTAAAATGGGCAGAACATGAAAAAGAAAAATAGAAAGAAGCTGGATGCAAAGAACAGAAGAAATAGGAAACAGGATTAAAAGGATCAAAGCAGAAATGAGAAAACTTGCGTTAAATCGGATGGGATGGAAAAATGGGCTATCAAAGTAGAAGAAAAATGATCCGACATCCTCAAGAGTAAAAGGAAAAGAAATTTTTCTAATTATTCTTCACATTTAATTGTTTTATTATTTCACATACTGCTTTCTGTATTTTTAAAAATTAGGAATTTCTTTTATTCAAATTTTTTATACTGTGCAATTTATTTCGTTTTATTAGGTATTTTATATGTTTTGTTATTATCTGGGAAAAAGCTAACATATACAGTGGAATAATAGACGATCTGATGGTTTTAAAATTACTCGATTTAAATTATAACATTTATTTCCTAATTATTACATTATAAAGCTCCAATGACTTCGTTAACAGCATGGGACCTCCACAATATTCCCCTAGTGTGTCCTATTTCTCTTTATGTTCTTTGACGGTCTACCCTTTGCAATCTTTGCAGGTTCTAGTGAGAATTACTTATATTATTGTTTTTTGTGCGGAGCTTGTGACCTATCTAATATTTAGTACAAACCAATAAAAGAAGCCAAAGTAAAAATTTTAATTTATATGTTAGATTGTATATATAATCAAATCCAATGTTTCCATGAAAAGATTGGGAAGTGCCGGAAAAGCTCAATTTATATATTTATAATATATATGAAATTGTTATCAAGTTCTCTTTGCTATTAAAAGTTTGATTTTTAAATACTTGCTAAGGCTATAAAAATATGTTTATAATTCACAATACATCTGTCAAGGCTACATGATTAAGAAGAAAGTTTTTCTAAAATCATTTCTTTTATATTCATTTGTGTTATTATTTTGCACGTCATTTGAATTTTCATAGGAAAGTAACATTAAAAAAATGAGTTTTTATTTTATTTTGCTCGACAAATACAGAAGGATTATAACTTTCTAGGGATTTATGAACTTCCCAAATATGATTGTTGCGCCACCGAAGTTTTAAATATTAAATGCTTGAAATACTGTACAACCAAAAATATCTAGACAAGTCTTCTTGCTAATGTCACAGAATGAGGTAAAAGTGCAGATAGTAGCAGATGAACGTTAGAATTTCTAAATGTTTTCTGAGTACACGTATGTAGACGTTCCAGAGCGCATTCGATTCGGGAAAGCCTCAGAAAGAAACATTTTACCATATTTTTTTGTTATAATGTGAACGTGCATTTTGCACCCAAAAATGCATTTATTTGACGCATTTTTTGCAGACCCTAAAGAATATTTTATTGCTCGCTTAATACTGGCCAAAATAGGCTCAATCTTGTTACTCGGGGTTTTTTAGGGTCGCTGATTACGAATATGATGTTTTGAAAGTGCCCCGAAGCACTTGGAGGGGGGGCATAATCCTGGGTCTGGTACCGTTTTTGGTAAATCATCTCAAATTTGCTTGTTTTTCCAGTTTAAACTGTCTATATAAGAGTTTTTGGGATCGCTGATCACGAATATGATGCTGAGAAAGTGCCTTGATACACTTGGCGGGATAGAATCCTGGAGTTGGGGGCAATTTTGGAGAATAAGCACAAAGTTTTACTTTTTTTGAAATTAAACTCTACATAAGGGTTTTTGGGATCGCTGATAATGATTTTAATTTTCAAATTAAGTTCCAATGCACCAAAGTGAAAAATATGCCCTAAGACACTTTGGGAGAAGGACAGTCCCTGAGAAGTAGTTTTATAATTCTACAATTGATGCATGCAAAAAGAAAACCAAAAATGTATACTCCAATATTGTTCTTAAGGGAAGGGGTATAATAAATATATCACAAAATACTTTTATATTTTCAATTATCCATATCATTTATCACCAAATCTGAAATAATTTTATCTTCGAACACATCGTCATTTTTAGCTTTCCTTACTACTACATTATCATAATTTGATTCTTCCTCTGATTCCCTGAGTATACTACTTTTTACATTGGTGCAGTTACTTCCTTGGTATACTGTGCATGCAATAGAACATGCAAGTGCTTTTATTCTGCCGCAACCAGTTTTATCCAGGATTCTGCTCCGTCAAGTGCATCAAGGCATTTTTAAGCATCATATTCATGATGAGCTACCCCAAAACCCTTATATAGACAATTTAAAGTCGAAAAACAAACAAATTTGAGGCAATTCCCCAAAATCACCCATATCTCTAGAATTATATTTACCCCCTAAATGCGTTGGGGCACTTTTTAAACACCATATTTGTTATCAGTGACCCCAAAGACTTTATTAAGATAGTTTATACTCGGAAAAAAACAAATTTGAGATGATTCCCCAAATCGCTACCAAACCCAGAATTATGCCCTCCGCCAAGTGCATCGGGGCACTTTCTAAACCACATATTTGTGATCGGCTACCAAAAAACTCTTATATAGACAATTTAAACTCGAAAAGCAAACAACTTTAAGCTGGTTCCCCAAAATTACCAACATCCCCAGGATTCTGCCCCACCAAGCGCATCGGTGCACTTTCTCAGCATCATATTCGTGATCAACCAGCAACTTTAAAAACCAACAAGTAACAAGATTGAGCTTATTGTGGCCCATATTAAGCGAGCAATAAAATATTTTTAGGGTCTGCAAAAAATGCGTCAAATAAATGTATTTTTGCGTGCAGAAATGCGCTTTCTCATTATAACAAAAAAATATGTGTAACATTTTTTTCTGAGGCTCTTCCGAATAAAATGCACTCTAGAATGTCTCGATACGTGTTGAGTAAGTTGCTAGAATTGAGTTATTTTTAATACTACAACATATTGGCTTTGCTCCAGGTGTCTAAATCCACTGAAGGTGGTGTGATATACTACAAACGCCTGAGATATAAAATAGCTTGAAAACAATAAGAAAACCCGTACAAACTTAATAATCGAACCCATCAAAGTCTAAAGAGGGTAATGATAAAAATTGACTATCTTCTGTAGCAATAATCATAGAAAATGCTTCTGGTGCAATAGCTAGAACAAATAATGATCATTTTCAGCTGACAACCATGGGTTTTTACCTGGGACTACTCACACGACTAACTTAAGTACGGCCAATGCCAAAATAGTTTGTAATGGTGTAAAGCACGTTTTGTAAAGCGATATGTATGGGTTTGGCCAATGCTAGGAGAACTCTTAACCGAATGTATTGTGTTTTTCGTGGTTTTTCTATAACCGGGAGAATACACGCCTGATATTATTGACAACTCTCTGGCAGAAGTTCGAAGAAGGGCTTTGCCTGCATTAACAAGCTCAGAGAATAACTTTGCAAGTGCAGAGATGAGGACAGCGCTATACATACCCTGCTGAGCTGTTCGATCGAGGAGAAAACGCGAAGGAGACCAAAAACTATTTTGACTATAAAAGGACTGCAGTTGCTATATACGCTTGAAGATATAGAAAGAAGCCAAGAGTAGCTTGCTGTTTGAGCTTCTCTGCACTGACACGGGTTTCTTCGAGGTTTTCCTCGAGTCCTGCACTAAGGCGAAAGCCGAATCAGCTTTCTGCACGCATCAATTATATAAAACAATGATAAGAATTATTTATATCTAATTTTATAAATAGTACCGCACCAACAAGATAACTGTTCTCTGCACACAGCAAATGTTAGTTTTTTAGTTTGAAGAAAAGGGTGTTGAAAAACTGGACTATCGTTTGCTAAACCCCGACTTTAATCCCCCGGAAAAAAATAGAATGCATAATCTATAATAGCTGAACTAACTGCATCTCTTATAGGGGAATTGCAGGCAGTTCCTACAGACATATATGAAAAGCTGGTGAAAAGTCTTTCTAGACTGTGACTGATACTAAAGGTAAACCGACATTCTACTAAGTGCATGCCACATGTGTTTCTGGTCCTACAACAATGGGTGTTTAGATACTTTTAGCCATAAAGTGTAATTGAGACTATCTGTACGTGCCTTTATTTTCTAACTTAGAGCAAATACGCAAAAAATGCAACTAAATGCAACTATAAGAAAGATAGAAGGTTACTTCTGCTAATATTAAGTTCTTGAAACATATTTTTGTTAAATTGTCAATAAACGCACCATGGTATGTGACCAACGAAACCATACGACGTGATCTTTCAATCCCAACCATTAATCAAGAAATAGAAAAGTTTAGTGCGCGCTACTGTGATCGTATTAGTGTTCACCCTAATCCTCTAATGGAGTGCGTATTAGAAAACGATGTAGAACAGCCACGATTAAAAAGATTCAAACCGATGAATTTAATAAACAGATTTCCTTAACAATACTGTGCTGTATAAATTATAGACCAATTAATGTGTGTTGAACTAGATATAGATTAATACAGGTGAGACATCATTGGATGCTCTACATTCATGCCTTTCAGATCTTATACCCAATGTACGTTAAACCAACTACTGAATGTCGCGCGTAGACAGATTGTAGTGTAATTCAAATTTAAATTGAGTATGATAAGACAACAGCAAGAATTCTTAATATAAAATGACTCACAAAATAAATACGTAAAAGCAAGGAGAAAGAATAAATTGAAATTAAGCTTCATTATCACCAGGTTCTTCAGTATTGTTCGATTTAGATAGTCATAACTAAAATAAGCGGCGGCTTAAAAAGGAGTTAAGATCTTTTGCTCAGGCTTTTTCGCGTCTTTCAAGTCCATGCGACCGAGTGGTGTTATTAACATGCACACAAACTCCAAATGTCTGTGCATAGTACTAAGTAGTAGAAAAAAATGTATATCTTCTTTAAGTGTACTCTTCGAAGCAAAAATAGATCTTAAATTTAAAGGTTTTAAATTTCAAATAAATCAATTTGCTTTGTAGAAAGTCTTATACATAAGACTAATAAAATTCTTTCTAGGATATGCTTTTGAAGCCTACATTGCAACTATTTAACTTAAATTATTTAATGTTTATATGTCACCCATCAGTTTTTGTCTTAATTTTGATATTCTGGAATACCCTTTTCACTTGTTAATACTTTCACTTTACTTTTACACTGACACTTCATTCACTTCACACTAAGTCAGATAGATTTATCCTCTTTAGTCTTCTTCCCAATTCTATGTTATCTAGGAGTTGTAGAGCCTCGATATTTATATTTATGAACACTAGCCTTGTGCTTTTGGTTAATTTTCTTTATTTCCTCTAACAAATTTTTATCTCTATCGTTATTATGATGTTCCTGAGTAATTAGTAGTTTTGAAATATTTGGATTTCATTAATTTACTGGCCCAACCCCAGAGTTGACAATCGTATTTCCATAGTGGTTTTGTTACCTGAATGTACAGAAATATTTTTTTATGGATTAACCGCTGAGATTTTCTTTCAAGCACCTAGTTCATGTTTCTATATTTTGAATTTAAGTTTTATTTTTCTCTTTGCGTGCTTCTCATATTGTAATTTAGTATCTAGACTCACTCTTAGGTACTTTGCTGCGTTATTTGTGGCAAGATGATAATGTTTAATGTTACCGGTAAGTATTCATCATTCTTGCGCATGAAATTGATTTGTACGAATTTTCTGTCATTTTATTTTATTTATCTCATTCGAGGATTGTTGTAGCAACTCTGTTGTTCATATAGTACTTTTTTGTAGTGTAGTATTATCTGCGAAGGAAGTAAAGCACTAGTATCAGTATACTCCTGCTTTGATTTTAATCCTAAATAATTTTTTTTAGTAATTCAGAAAAGAGTCTAGGCAGTACTTTTCTGTTTATGGTTCAATCCTTGATGCCTGCGCAACATCTACAAATATTTCTATTCCACTCTTCGATTATACTTGCTAACCCATGGACTTGGTCTACGACAGAATGTTGATTTTTCAAACCGAACTGACGTATTGGAATTAGCGTTTTCTTTCTATCGTTGGTTTTAGCCTTTTATGAAACAATTTTTGAATAGATGGGTCGATGTAATGTTTCGTTTGGTGACTTTCCAGGTTTCGATATCATTATCACTTTAGCGGTATTTCTAAAGCATAGTTAGATTTCAGTCTAAATGCTGCATTTATAAAGTTTGTTAATTTAACTGTTCGTTTTAAAGGTGACTGTTTCATTACTTCCCCTGTGATTAGATCAGATTTAGAAGATTTCTTAGAGTTTGTATGTTTCTTAATTATTTTTGTTAATTCTAGTGGGATAATGAATTTCCTTTCCTTCTTTTCTATTCTATCCTTCATTTACTGTATTTGTCCATTGTGTCATTGCTCATTAGCTTGGAATATCTCTTTGAATTGTTTTGCAGGATCCTTTATTTTCTGTTTGTTAGCTTTTACCCAACCGCTTTTAGTTCTTATCGGGGGTTTTTGAATTATAATCGTTTGATTTTCTTAGTCGACTTGCACAAAAAGCAATCTGTCTCTTCTTAGTTATTGCGTAAGTTGGTTTAGTCTTGTTTTCCTATTGGGGCTCTCGCATGGCGCCATTTTTCCTAGATTTCTCCTTTCAGCAAACAAATCCCCGATTTCCGTTCAATTCTGGCGTGCTATTCCATACAACCTGTTGTATGTCTATTATAAACTTTTAGTTGCCTGGTTTAATTATTCTTTATTTTTTAGGGGTACGTTGAGCTGAATTGTGCTACTCATCTCTTTCTTAAGGAATTCCCAATATGCGTACCTGTTGGTCAGTGTTGAATTAGATGGCTTCTGCCTGAAAATTGACGGGTTGTCTTTGAGTTCTCTTCTTGGCTTTTTAGTTTCAGAACTTACTACAGAAAACTAAAACACATCTGAAATAAGATGTCAAATATTTCTTGAAATTATTCTTTTCTTTGAAAGGATTGTTTGGTGACATTGATTGTCAAATAAACTGAATGAAGCAAAGTTGAAATTCATTTGCTTCTTTCTAGTAAATGTTTTTAAAATACCTGTCCCATGCCGTAACATTTTTTTCTCATATATAATATGAAATCTTTTCTTCACTAAACTCTCCTTTAGATTTAAAATTCTTAAAATGTTATATTGGTAAGCTAAAAGTGATTTCATGCTCAATTTGTTTGCTAGCTTTTTTAGGTAATGAATAATTTTAATTACACTTTTTAGTTATGTGTCACAGAGCCGGAACTGTACAATTGTAATAATTATGTGGTTTAGCTAGAGGTCGGGATATCCAGTGTATCGAGACATACTTCTGGTGAAGGTCTTCTGCGAATTCTGCAACGTTTATTTTAAAGCCAGAGTTTCTTAAATTTGCATGTTTCTGCAGCATTATAAAATTTGAAGCTTTAGTTAACAATTATTAATATGGCTGTTTAATAGTTTATCAAAATAAAGAAAAAGAGAGCAATTGGAATGGAATGGTTCCGTTTGAATGGTTTTCAGTAACCTTGTTTTATGACTAATTCTTTGCGACAACATTTTCCCAGATCAAGCTGTGCGCATATTTTAGCGTAGCCAACGCAAACGTGTCGTGCACAAAAACCATTTCGCACTGCAACTTTGTTTCTTGCACGAGTAGCAAAAAGCGACAAACCCCCAGGTTGAGGTAAATCTGCGTTTTCTGGGAAGCAAGTCAGCGTGACACAGTTTTTGGCCGCAGACCGTATGAAATCGCTGGAAAGCGAGCGCGCCGCAATGCACGGCAACGCAACGCACGCCGGCCGCCGCCGGCGCCGCCGCTTCCTGCTGGCCGCCACTTCCAGCCAGCGAAGAAAAGCGCGCTCGGTTCTGCTCTTTGGGCGCTTTTTGCGCGCGCTTGTTGACATTCACCGACCACATAATATCGGAATTAGCGGAGCATTAATGCATAAAGGTTTTCTAAACCAGTCGGAAATCCATAAGCGACGCTTCGAGATTTCTACCATGTGAAAAACGCGCGTCACGGCCGGCCGGCCGCTTTTTGCCCGCCTAATTGGTTTGATTTATATTAAGTAATTTGACTGCCGCACGCTAAATCTATCGCTAAGAACAAGTCTCTATGTAAATGAGTCTAAGATCCTGGGCTCAGCTAACCAACCTATCCCAGTCTTATCAAGTCCTGCTCCAGTCACACGCAAGGAATAGCAGCCTGTCAGAACCCTCCTCCGGACGTCCACCTACAGTCCGTTTCAATTAGCTCGACGCGGCCTTCTTCTATCATGTCGCTATTAGTTGCGTCAACTCTTTTTTCGTCACTTTTAGAAGGTCACAATACATCTAAAAAGCAAGAGAATAAAAAACCATCCCCAAAACTCAAACTAAAAAAAAATTCACTTTAATCCTCCATCTTCAAGTTAAGTACTCAAAAACAAACTGTCTGAGACTTGAAAATAACAAAGAGTGTTTTAGATAATTTATGTCACTCGTAGGTTTCTTCTATACCTGTTGAGAGATGCTTTTTGGATCTATCCGACGGTTAATCATCACATCAACGCTTTTGACACTAAAGTAACTGCACTATAAAAAATGCTGTCGGTTAATAACTTGTAGTTTTGAAAGAAACATTCAAATATGTCTCATTGTGTGAACTTTCACCCTTTTACCCCTTGTTTTTGCTCTAGTACAATTTACTTTAACGGACAACCTAGTATATTTAACGCGGGCGGCTGGATTTTTATGCCAGCTCGCGACCGAGGGAGCAAATCTCCGCGCGCACATCCTTGAGGCGGCGGCGGGAAATAGGCCGGCAAAAGGTCAGCCGGCTGCAGGCGACCTTAACGCGCGCCGTCCGTTTGAAACGGACCATAACAGCGTCTTAACTCAATCTTCGCATGCATGGACCTACAGCACAGCAGATCCTGGCCAGCAATCCGTGATGTGTGGACGTGAATATGCAATGGGGGATGGAGATGAGGCAAGATTAATGGAGCCACCCTCGGATTGCTTAGCCTAAAACAACCCTTAGTTATGCTGCGGGCCATGCACAGTTTTCAGCGCCCCATGTGTTTTTACTTGGTATGCAGATGAGCGGCTGCTTGTTTGTGTTTGCAGGACTCGTGGGTCAAGTTACCAGTGTTAAAATGTGTGTTCCGAGAATTTTGCTGCGAATTAAACGGTTTTAGGGCTCGTGATGTGTGGATTTATTTGCTTTGATATTTCATTCGCCGCTGCAGACAGTTTAGGAGCAATTTGCGAACGATTGCGCCGACAGACGAATTTGCCGGCTAATTTGTTGCTGCCTTCCCTTACAACTCGCAAGACTCGCCGTTAAGAAATTGCACACGTAGGTCGTTTCAGCAATAATCTTTAAAAGGTCGTAATGTAAATTTGAGGAACTAATTTGCACTAACTGCCAAAAGATTTCTGCAGCCAAAATTATTTTATGGCGCATGTTTTTTACATAGCCAACTACAATTCGTAAAACATGCAGACCCTTTTGTCAAAATTAAGATAACAGTTTATAAGCTAATTATAAATACATTCTAGACTTTCTATAAACCAAAAAATTTATAAAATTTTAACCAAAATGATTATTGTTTTTATCTGACTGACATAAAATATTACCCAGTCACTAAAGATATCATAAATTCAAAGAAAAAATTGTTATTGTACCCAAAAGCAAGTATTTTTTTATATCTTTATAATAGATTAAAATTTAAAAATTGTTACTATAAGGCAAACTTTAAATTACACGTAATAAAACTTATAATAGAATGTTGACCAAACAATTCGTGCTTAATATCAAAAACGACATTTTTTGGCACCGTTCCACAAGCTGTTCTTCAACTCAAATCGGCACCACGCAAGAAGTGCGCCATTAATCGGAAGAGACTGTCCGAGGTGGATTAACTAAAGACTGGATGCGGAAAAATCTTGTCTTGTACTTTTCCTCCATCCAAATTTTGGCAGTAGAGTTTGGTATTGATTACATAACCGTTCGCTACAAGCTCAAAATTAAGAACCCTTTCAAAATTCCACCAACAAGGTGACCTACTTGCCGAAATATGACAGATTGTGACCTCACGTAATCCACTTCTTTCTTTTACCTTATTTTATTATGTGTTTCTTATTAACAAAATCAAGTTAATGCAAGTGTTTGTGAACATTCTGACGTTCATCTTCAAGCGCTATCAACAAATCTTCGTTGTTCAACTTTCTTGACAGGTCAGAACGAGGCTTGTCTTCAAGATCAAAATCTCCTTCATTGAAGTGCTTGAACCATTTGGTTACTCTTCGTTGACAAACTTTTCCCGGTCAGAACTTTCTTTCGACAATGTCGTGACCAAACCCAAAGTCCCCCTTTATAATTTGATAATCAGTGTCAAACATTTTAAGATACATATGTTGATTACAGTTGCCAATACAAATTAACATTAGAACAAAGAAAATCAAAACAAAAATATTATTTTTGATTGATATTAATTAACTAAAGTTTCTTTTACTAAATAATAATTTTGGTTTACTTTATATTTTATCATTTATAATTTTTGCTCTTTTTATAACAAAAAAATTCACAATTTTTCTATTTTTTTATCTGATTTCTTTTTTGGCACTTTTGTAGTTTATCCGTGGCTGTCTATAGTGACTTTTTTGTAATTCTCTCGATTATCACGATTTTATTTTGAAAATTGAACAAATTTGTTTTGACAAACATTTTCCTCTTTTTAAATTTCTTTAATTTGCCCTAGCATTAAGCAACATTTCCAGATTACTCACTTGCCTAAATGATTTTAAATTGTGAGAATATTTACCATTTTTATTTTATTTTAAATTTTTCTTATTTATTTGAGTCGGTCTCATTTTCGGTAACTTTCTCTGTTTAAAGCCAATTTTGTTAACTGTAGTGTTCTTTTGTTCTATGCTCTGCTTTCTTCCTATTCTCTCTCTCTTTCTCTCCATTACATTCTTGGCCTTTCTTGGCTTTCTATTTCTTTTTACCTCAGAGCCTTGCTTTTAACATTCTCGTTAGTATTCTTCCCTCACACTGTTTTTAAGTCCCTTCACCATATTCCTTATACTTCATCTCCATATATTCTGCTTTTATTTTAACTTGTACAGTTCAGTACTTAGATGGGCAACATTCATACGCTAACCTGTAATTCTATCTTAGAAATACTTTACTTTTGCACTTTTTAGAATTTCCCTCAGCACCCTCTTGGTCAAAAGCGAGTTCTCCGAAGCGGTTTTTAATTAACTGCAAGGAAAAAAGCGCATGGTGACATATCCGTAGAATACGGTGCTTGTGGAGCAACGAATAATGTTCTGGAAGAAATCCACGATCTACAACGATAATCTATGAAAACAGTGAGCACAATCTTGGTTTTGATCGAGTTCGACGATTTTTTCTGTCTTAGTTAATTTGCAGCACACCACTTAACTGCTAGTTGCTTTGTTAACATTTCAGACTCGTAAACCTATATCTCGTCCCCAGTATTGAGAGGTTTGGTGAATGTTGGATCATTATTCATTTGTTTAAGCATTTCTTTGTTAACATGTTGTATTTGCAAACAAATCAATGGCTTTGGAACTAGTTTTGCTGACAAACATTACTTAAAATTACGTCTGCTAAACTTACTGTTGCGTCAACATCTTCAAAAAGCTCTCTTATAGTCGAATGACTTTGTTTCCATTACTTTGTTCACAATTATTTGGATATTTTCATTGGATATTATTTTTCTTGGTTTATCTTCTACGGAATCACGACCTTCTCATAACAGCTTATATTACTAAAATATAATTTAGGTCGATGAAAGTCAATCAATGAAATTGAATGAAACTGCTTTCTTCGGCCATATTACTTACTACTTCCATTGTTCATGTGTCAAGAGATTATTGCATATTTCTTCTGATAGTTTTTTATTCTGATATATATATATATATTTATTTATTTATTTATTTATTTATTTATTTTCCTATGTAAGCTTTTGATGTATTATTTGTTCCATGTAAACAGCAGCAGACGAAGACTGCCATTCTTATTTCTTTCTCCATATAAAATATTTCTAATTCCACACTATTAATTCTTATTACTTTTTTTATTTGTTTATATAAACTTCCTACTCTTGTCCATACTTGACCAGACACTTCTACTTCCGTCACCGCTCTCCATAGTTTTGATTTTACATTAAGAAAGCCGATTTTAAGTCCAAGAATACCAGATATATTGTTCTCCTTCTATCTAAAATGTTTTCTATAGTCATTCTTAGCGCAAACATGTAACATTGTGCGTGTCTTTCTTTTCCGTAGGCTACTTGTTCTTTTTGTAATTTGTGTTCGATTACTTTTTATTCTTATTTTTATCGCTAACCGGTAAGCTTTTGTGCTACTTTTTCAGTGTTTTGCGTACTCTGTTGTTTTCTGTTTTATGTACAAGAATTATTATCGTATTACATTTAAGTTCTTATGGTTTTCCATGTTAAGTTACATAATTTGTTTAATATCTTAATAATTTGGGGCTTATATGATCAATTCATGTTACTCTTCTTGACTTTAGGTCTTTGATAGTTTCTTCTGTTTCTTCTTCTTTTATTTTATTTCTTGGTTCCTTATTCTCAAGTTTCTCGTTGTACTGGTTACTCCGTTCTTCTCTTTCTTCTTGCTGTGGTATGCTTTCTACTATTTGTAGCAACCTTTACAGTTAAGAAGCATTTATTGTTCTTTGAACACTAATGTGTTTTTTATTTATAATTCTGTTTACTTTTCCCCCATAACTTTCTCTATTTTTGTGTTAAATTTATTCCAAGTGATTGCGTTTGCACTTTGCAACGCTAGTTTTAATTCATGTCTTTTTTGTGTATAGATTTGTCCATTTTTTCTCCTTTTGTTTTTTGACATTAGTACTAGTCTTGTTTTTACTTTCCATCCTTTCTTTAATTGTATTATTCCACCATCTTATTTTTTCTTTTTGTTTTTGTCTATCTTGATGTTATATTATTATTAAAATTTGTTTTAGAGTACCCCATTTTAAATATACACTTTGTTCTATTTTTTGTGCTTTTACTTTCTTCAGTTCCTTTAGATTCTTTTTTAATTTATGCACTTGTATTTTTTTATATAGTTTATGTTCGTTTTTTTAGATATACATCTTGTTTTTTCTATAACTACCTGGAGCTCTGCCTCTCTTATTACCTTTAAACTTGATACTATGTAGTTGCTTTTCTTATGTATGTTATGTAATTTTTAATTATTTTTCTTTCTTCTGCTTTGAATATTATTTTGTAAATATTTTTGTATTTCTAACAGGTCCTTCTATGTTCAACTGATTTTCTATGCAGAATTTTTATTTCAAATTTCTTTTTCTCTATTATCTGATGTACTTTGCGGTTGTCTCTTGATATTCTGGAATTACAATTCCTTACTTCTATCTTTGGGCCCATTATTATGATTCTTGATCTTATTGTTTCTTAGTTCGTTACTTTGCCGTCTGGCTGTTGGCTACTTACATTTTCGCTCTTTGTCTCATTCCTATTCCTGAATATCTTAGTTTATATCTCGAGTCTAAAGCCATCTTTCCACTTTCTTTCTTCTTTGTTTCGCTTATTTCCAGTAGTTGTATTCTATATTCGATCATTTCTTCCACCATCTTCCTACCTTTTTCTGTCATGATCTTGATATTCTACTTTTCTTTCTCATATTCTATTTTCGTTACGTTTGTTGCCTTTTAAAAGTCCCTGCTGGTCCGATGTTCATATTTTCACCATGAATCTTTTTTATGACCGCGTGCAAGTGAGGTTGACATTCGGGAAGTATTGGCGCTACCCCTTACCCCAAAATGTATCTTCCCTCAACAACCCTAAAGCTGATTAAATACCTGCTTTAACGTACAACGTATAATCACACAATTATATTAAAAGCTCTTGAACTATCTTAAACATATATTTTTTGACGCTATATTACATTATATACGTTACTGACTTGTGCTTAATTGTTTATATTACTAGCTGAGATTACCCGTAAAAATATTTAACCTTCTAATAGCCATTTGCTACTTCAATATATCCAAGATGTGGGTAAAATGTGTCTATAACACTTTAGGTGTTTTAGATGTGTTACATTCTAGGAACTAGAATTAAACATCATGAATGCTTTTAAAATGGCTAAAATCTTTTTAATTATAGAATTATTACCTAGAGCGAAAAAATGGACCCTAAAATAGGAGTTAAAATATTTTCAAGATGTGTAGTAAAATATCTGTTTAAGAGCGAAAAAAATAATATGGTAATAAAATTAAACATAGGAGCAGATAAATATTAATTTAAACTAATTGTGGGTATGCATCCACAAATTTTCAAATTAGAAAAATTTGAATTAGCAGAACGTAAAAACCCTGTGCACTTTTACTACAAGAAATATTCTGTCTTACAAACAAGCAAGTACGGAAGGAACCTTTATATATCCGGAATATACAAAAATATACAATAGAGAATAATAAATCCAGAGAGTGTTCATCCTTAAAACGAGTTATTGTATTTTTTAACTTCACAAGAGATGAAAGCAAATTTCTTCTGTATAATCTTAATATTGATATAGAATCTTTACTACACTTCATGCTATGATTAACCCTGAAAGAGTCAAAAGTAAAAAGCCTTTAATTAGAATTACCATTTACAAACCAATCTTTATGTTTCTCATTTTTATAGTAGACATTAAGTTTAGCAGAAAAATCAAGTCCTTCAAGTTTAATAGACTTATCTGCTTGAATTAATCGCTTTCCTCATCATTTACGACATAATTTATACAACATATAGTTCATTCTTTATATATTTGCTAACGAATCTGGATATTAAAGTCGGACACAAATTAGATGAATGCAAAAGAAGAGTAAGGAAAAAAATTATTTTTGGAAAATCTGGATTACTTGCTGGATAGGGTTTCTATTGCAGTATATGGATTATGTTACCTTTGTTACAATTGACTAAATTTAAGCATTTATAATCCTCTGTCTGCCAAATCAAAATAGCTATAAAAAAAAAGTAATTAAAAAGTAACAAAAATTATTTTATTTGTTAGAAATGTTCTCCTTCAACAAATATACAAAAAATTACACGTTCAAGAAGTAGATTGTAAATTCGTAAATTGTAAAAAAAAGTAGTGTATCAAATAATCTTTTAAGTCGCTAACTGGAATGATATTCAAATTGTTCAGCGTTGATCGTTGATGAAAAAGCAGTTTTTTTTATTGACAAATTCAGTTACAGGAAACCAAATCTGATAAATATGGGAAATTTTACATTAAAAAAAAAGATTTTTGGTGAGCAAATCAGTTTCATGGCTAACACTACACATACAGTCTAAAGCATTGATTCCCAAAGTGGTCCAGGTGGACCCCCAGGGGTCCACGGGAGACTCGACGGGGGTCTACGTTGGGGTGACAAAAAAATGGGGGTTCACAATTCGTAAGCGGGGGTCCACGAAAATTTATCTGGTTTAGATAGTGAAGAACTAAAATGTTGGCTTGAGTTCACCTATCAATGTAGACAGAAATATTTTAAGAAATTTTTTTAAGGAAAAATCGATTCCATTCACAAACGTTATTTCGGTGGCAACAGATAGAGCTCCTGCCATCGCCGGGCGATGTCGTGGGTTTATAAGCCATCTTTAAAGAATATACCAGAGGTAACTGCAATTCACTGTGTCATCCACCGACAACACCTAGTAGCGAAAAATTTGAGTGCTAAATTGCACCAATCGCTTCAATTTGTGATTAATGCAGTTAACAAAATAAGAAGCAATGCATTGAATACGCGTGTATTTGCACAATTGTGCGATGAAAATGATGAAGACTTCCAACGATTGCTCTTACATACTAAAGTACGCTGGATGTCGAGAGGTGCATGTTTAACAAGATTTTTTTACTTTTTGAATCAGTTTTAGAGTTTCTGGAAAGTAAAGATCCAGATTTAAAAGAAACCTGATCAATTTGAAAGCAGACATCGCGTATTTGACAGATTTGTTCAAAAAATTAACATTAACTTACAATTACAAGGGGCAGCCTCAATTAAATAAAAACAAAAGGTGTAATTTCAGCTTTTCTTGGAAAATTGAAATTTATGAAACAAAATATTAGTCGGCGCGAATTTTCCCAGTTTTCAAACTTATCACAGGTAGAATGCCTTGATGAGGATACTCACACATATGTTCAACATTTAATTGCTCTGCATGATGACTTTAAAATCAGATTTGAAGATATTTTGACGATGGAAATACCACCATGGATCATAAATTCACTTGATGAAACGGAAGTGGAGAATATGATATTACAAGAGGAGCTACTCGAGCTTAGCACTAATGAGGAACTGAAGGTGAAATTTAAAAGAGGGTGTCAAACATTTTGGCTGCAGGCAGAAATACCCGAAAAATATCCTGGACTGTGGGGAATTGCGAGAAAGCTTTTGATAGCGTTTTCCTCGTCACATCTTGTCGAGAAAAGTTTTAGTGTCGTTACAAACCTTTTAACAAAAAAAGGAGCAGATTGAATATCACAGAACGGGGAGATTTGCGGTTATTCCTAACAAAACTGAAGCCAAATATTGATAATCTGCTGTCAATCCATCAAGTACATCCCTGTGATTGTCATTGTAGAAGTTACGTTACGTTATTAGTATTTTATTTTAATTATATTACGACTGTTATCATATTACAATTGTATATGATAACAATAATAATTAATAGTGTAATAATTACATATTTGAATAAATACAACACAAGGAAATATACTATTTTTCTTTTTCTTTTTACCACTCCGAATGAGGAGTTTTCTAAATAAAATATGTGAGAATTGATTGGTTTCTTGTGTTGTGTGTAGATGTCAAAGGAGTAAAGTTGGATGAAATGACTTTTTGATTGGCTAACTTTACTTTTTTGACATCCACTCACAGCACAATCAATTAATTAATTAACCAATAACTCAACCGCAACGCAAATTTCCATAGTTAGATCTAATCTTCACATTTTTTTCGAGTTTTGGGAATATGGTAGAAATGTAGCTGCAGGGGTCCACCGGAACCAGCAAAACTTTCAAAGTGGTCTATGAGAAAAAAAAGTTTGGGAGCCTCTGGTCTAAACGCCTCAATAAACCAAGATAATAATCAGTATTAACCATTATGTCAACTGAAACAAAATGTTTGTAAATAAGTCCTCTAGGAAGCATCGAGTATTGTTTCGACCTTTGACTTCTACAAACAAGATTTTGACCACCATTCAGCATTTTGACGCTTAGTTTCCAGATATTGAAAACACCATGCTTTGTCACCAGTTATAATCTCTTTTAAGAAGTTTTTGTCTTTTCAAGCTCTTCTAACGTTTCTGTAGTGCCCAATTTGGTACAATTTTTGTTATCCCTTAATCGAAACGGAACAACTTTTATCTTAGGTTCTGCAGAACAAGTTATTCGATTAAAATGCGATAAAACGATGTTTTGAGTTTTATCTGCGTAAGCAGGAATCTCATTAGTGTTTTTGAAATTTTCACAAATTCAAACACGTTTCAGATATTTTTTAAGCCACCGTTTTAACTCAGTGGCTTGAATCTTTGTCATCATCTTCTGTCTTTTCTGAATCATTTATGCTAGTCAAAAACTTACATTTGTAATGAACCATTATCTTCATAGATGATTTTAAGCATTTATAGAGTTTCGTAGCACTTTACCTTTTGGCTCTTATTCGTTACTCATTTATAGACCGATGTCTGCGGCCACTTAATGCTTTGTGCTTTGGCTTCTAGTCATCAAATTTTTATTGATTATTAAGGTGGCTAACACCATAAGTCAATTTCCCAACAGATTTTGTTGAGATGAAGCCGTTTCCGTTATTTTTAGGATGAAAAGTGTATGTGCAGGGTGTTGAAAATATACTTCAGCATTTATAGTTTGACTATCAAAAAATAATTTGTAGAAAATCAAACCTAGTGATTACGCCATAGACACAAAAGACTCCTGTTCATGTCTTATTGCAGGCTTTAATAACTGTCCCCAAATTCTGCTTTTATAAATTAAAACTGTTCAAATAGACCTGAAAAAAGTCTATTAAAAAAGCAATCATCGTATAACAAAGAAAGCAACTAACGGCAAATTGAGAATCGATGCTTATAATAAGTCTTACAACGTTACCCAAGGCTTTAAAGTGTTTCTGTTACTCCGTTTATATATATATATATATATATATATATATATATATATATATATATATATATATATATATATATTTCATATGCCGCCAAATGATTCCAGGTTTAAGTTGCTATTTCGTAAGCGTTGAAACTATATTTTGTTGCACAAATATCTCAAATGCTCTTTTCTTTGTAATACACACATCTTACAGACAATAGTCGTTGTTATCCCTGTATGCGGTGGTTTTCTAACAGTACATTTGACATTTAATTGCTTTTAAGTAATATTGCGTTGATATTGTTCACACGTTTCTTATAATTATAAAACTGTGAAGCTATGAGTTCTAATATGAGGCAATAGTCGTCCGCAATGTAAAGGGGTAGGAAAATTTTTTCTCCCACATATTTAAGGCTTCTTCTAAATATATTTAGAATTAATTTGTGCCCTATTTTTTCTTGTGGTGTTGTTTCCACATAATTGTTTAGTTGCTTGAACTAATATCAAATTTATTTTTGAGTCTTACATTATTCTCATAGCTTTTCCGATGGTGCGCTGTTTTTTGTAGGTCCATCATATGTTTTGCGATTTGTTTGGTTTTGTTTTTTATTACTATTTTAATCATAAACATAAACTGTAGACCTTTCTAACATAAATCTTCTATATCTTATCGTAATACATTTTTAAGTACTTTGAAGTATATTCTCCCGATAGTAGGTCTGTTACGTTGCGGTAGTTTTTCGGATCTTTTGAGTTAAATTGTGACAGGTCAAGACTTCTTCCATCTTGTTCTCTGGTGACTTCTTATTTTTGTTATTAGAATGGCTTTGATTGTTTTTAAAATAGTTAATTATACTTTTGTTTTTGTGTTTTAAGTCTATAATACCTTACCCATTCTATTAACAATATGTTTGTTAGGTTTCAAAATTAAGCCTACAGGTTAAAACGTTAAAAATTAATACTTCAAATATCTTGATAAAATGAATAGTAATAAGCGCATAAGTCAGTAAGTACATAAGATAAAGTAAAATGTGCAATTCAAATGTTAACAATTTGTTTCTACCGGTTAGAAACATGTGGGACCTGGCGTTATGCTGGTTATCTTAGCTGTACCTTAATTCTGGTTCTTTTGTACTGATTGTTTCCTTTAACTTATCCAGCTGAGAATAACAATAAATAATAGCTTATCAATCCCATTAAATAGACCTTAAAAGCTTTTTAGGTACAAACCGGGTGTTGCTACATTTAAGGTAGTTATTCCTGGACAAAAAGCGTTTCTGACAGAGAATACAAATCTAATACTAGTAAAATATCTTTTCAAAAATAGTTTTTCCTCATTTTTCTGAAAAAAACGACTACCTGTAAAAACAGGCTGAAGGAGGAGGTTTCTCTTTATTAACTTACATGAAAACTATACTTCAGAATAATTGACATAACCGATCTTTATGACATGGTTGTTTAAAATATCCGTCACTTCGTAGTCAGTAAGCATATTGCACATTTTCGTCAGCTATGGCATTTATGAGCTTTGTATCTGTAGTGATTAGCACCTGCTGTGGGGTTGCAGATAAATCCTAAACGAAGTTTTAACTGTCTGAATACCTACAGCACGACTCTTAAAATTTCTTTTCTTTTTTTACCAATTACACGTCGTAAATTCTTCCTTTAATTTTACATACTTAAAAAAGTTGTGTATAACGATTCTATGCCAACTAAACATACTTTTACGATAGCTAGACAACTTGAAAAGAATGACATCAACGTCTAAAGGATAAAGTTTTTTGTTTTTATATACTTGAAATCTACTATCTGCTCTGAAAGAGCAATAAGTAAATATAATTAATAAATTAGCCCAGTTGCTACACCCCGAATTAACTACTGTTGAGTAATTGGTTGAATTCATAATTTATTTAGAACTATGGATCCATATTAGAATATGGCCCACAGATATAATATTTAAAGGCTCTATTTTATTTAGTTTTTTTCTCACATCTAGTGGAACGCTAAGAGTACCAGCTTCTTCATTAGCATTTACATGATGGTTATTTTTCATTATGACGAAGGGAATACCTGAGTTATCCTGTATGGTTTTATTACTGACGTACCATAGAACACTGAATATCATTCTTAATATTTTTGATTGTATCCATTAGATCATATTAGTGTTAAAAAGTTTAGCACAGCCCTAGTGCTGTACCTTATAAATAAAAATGAGTTTAATTTAACATTTGTGCAACAGTATTTTATTGTATAACGTGAGTTTGGATCTTCGTCCTTTTGTTACTAGCAATTAATGTGGTGTTGTCTGCAGATATGGAAATTTTCGTGCTGGCTATTATTGAAATGTCAGCAGAGAAACTTGGTTAAAAAATGTCCAGAACATACTATCTTGGAGAACTCTCTGGATTTGATAGAGTAAGTGGATGTTTCCAGTTGTATCTAATTTGGAAGTAGCACTTACTCGAGTAGGATTTTAATAGCAGGTAGTAAGGTGCGTGTAGAGTAAGCTTCAAATTAAATAGTAAACTAGTGTAGTATATACAATCAAAGGTTTGTTTTATATCAAGGAAGGCAGTAATGTATAATTTGTTCTTTTCAAAACTTTCTAGAATTGCGTTTATTATTCTATGGTTTTGTTAGTTTGTTGAGTGAGTTGCAATGTTTCTTAAATATTTTGGGCATAGGAGTCATGTAGTAACTTTACCATTATTTAGAAAAATTTCCAAGTTACTATAGATTGCTGTCAATAGTACTACAGCTTTCCTTGGTAATTTATTGAGAATATGCGGAGTGGTTCGGTCAAAACCAGGAGATTTTTATATTTTGACATTTTGTATTTTACTTCAACGTGAAAACAAAAACGCTATTGACAATGTTGTTTGACAAAGGCTGCTCAAGAATTTCTTAATTTCTGGGCTACTGTTATTATGTTCATTATTATTGATGTTCTGCACAAATGGCTGCCTTCTCCTGGTCTGTTTTGCGAGTGAATAGTAAGAGATAAGGTTACGTGTTATATAAACTCTGACAGATAAAGCGAAATAAACTTTTAGAACAAAATTAACTGCATTAAAAAGCAGTAGAAACTTTTAAATTCATCTGGTATATTTATTAGAAGTATTATACTTAAACAAATATTTAACTGCAAATTTAATACTTTTTTTAAATTGTGTAGTTGATTATTAATTTAAGAAATCTCTTAGACCTCTTTATTTTGTAATTAAAATTGTAGCACTGTAACCTAAATTGGCATTTATTCAAACTTAAAAAGTTATAAATAAACAATTTTCTCTAATGCTGTAAGTGAAAAAAATGTGTTTAATAAAATTAGTCTGAATGAATTTTTTAAGCGAAAGTCGCCCAATGTTCCTGCTCCTAGGCCCCGCAGTAAGACAAATAATGCTGGAAATTGGGCCCTGGGCATTAAAATGGATGTTAATAAACTTGAACAAATCGTGCTGCGGCTTTGTGCAGCGCCTGCTGCGTAAAACGGCACAAGAATCTCAGCCGGCGCCGCAGGCTGTTCTTAATCCGGCCCAAATAAACAGGTACTCCTTTACGGTGCACCTACCCAAACGCAACTTGTGTGGACCTACACGTCTGAAGTTAGGGCAAAGGCCAGCCCAGCAAGTGTTCTTGTTCTTCCAGCCGACCGGGCCTGCACCACTATATTGTGTAATTCACGCTAAGTTGGATTCGGTTAAATGCGGCTGTTCATCTGCTAGAGCAGGCCTAAGACCGCTCTGCTTGGGCAGAGATGTGGATTTGCCGCCCAAACGCGGATCGCTGCTTCTCACTTAAGCAGTCAAGTCCACAAAGCGCGTCAAACGCAATCTAAAAAAGGCGATACAACGACATGACTTTCGTTCTTGATAATTAAACTACAACAAGTGCTAGAATTACTGAAACGATTCAAACGTATTCTTGTGACCAAGCTGAAATGTCGTGCAAAATTAAATTTCAAAACAATAATTACATTTTTGCAGGGCTTTTTTTAATCTTATTTGCTTCTTAATATTATTATCTAATATTTACCATTCTATACAATATTAAAGATACCTATATCGACATATAAGTTTAAGACATCTCGAGAAATTGAAATTTTACTCCATATCTTTGTGTTTCATCAAAAATGGCGTAGAAAACAGTCTTTTACTCTAAGAGTAAATATTCACTAGAGACCTCTTTAATGTTCTCCATTGTCGTCTAAATACAAGTTCCTAAGAAAGTAATTTTCTTGGTGTAGTTACAATTGCCATCATAAAAGTGTGTTGGCACATTAAGGACGGGGTATTTAAATTGTCTCAATGCACGTTCCCGAAGTTTAAACCATTTAAACAAACTTTTATACTGTTTTTAACAAATTCTCTAACTGAAATTTTCAGAAAATACCCATCAAAGATCATAATCGTGCTTAAGGCGTAATCCTTTTGGAAGCATTCTCCCTTGTGGAGTGGCATTAAGCAGAACTTGCAGATGTACCAACTTTTACTTTTTTTATAGACAGTACAAAGCTGAGATTTCCAAGTAGAATATTTTCTTTTACCAACAATTTTCCCTATATCATCTGAAGGTTTCCCTAGGACTTTTGGGTTAATGCTGATGGACGTGTTAATTCTGTGTCTATGTCTGAGCTTATCTTCACCTTATCTTTTATATGAGAAATTCTTTGTATCTCATTTTTGATAGATTCGAAAATAATTGAAAAGTGCACAATTTATAAGCCAAATAATAAGACAAGTACTGATTTCCCTCTTCATCAACATGTTACATTGCAAAATGCAAATAGCTTTTTTACGTCTTTATTTCTTCGAGCAACCTCCATAATTATTGAATCGTAAATTGTGGAAATCATGTTAAGAACATGATAGTTCCTCCAGGATTAAAGAAGAATTTTATTCGTTCTCCTGAATATGGTCTTACCATATATTTCAGAGGCTGTGATTCTTTTTCCATTTTTATAATCAGCGAATCTGCTATATATGACGATTGTTATCCGAATTTCTTCTAAAACAGTTAAAACTTTAAGACCTTTAAATATTTCATTGGTGATGTACCACTATATATACTAATGATCTAAAGAACTCTAGACTAAAATTTTGGTATGACTTATTTGTGTTGGCTTAACGTAACAAAATAACTGAAGTCAATATTTCCATGTCGTTTTTAGTATGTATTTGTATATTAACACTTTATTGTTCATCAACAACTTATATAAATAATTAAATATATTAGCTTAAATTTAATGTTTTGCTATGTGGCTTTTGTTTGTATATGTTTTTGGTCCAAAAGATGACCAATGTATTCACCTTCAGTTTTTGCGCTGACAAGTCACTGATTGTTAAAGATGGATAACTGGAAGTTCTATTAGTCAAAGTTGCACTTATTTGTCTTAATACACTCTAAACCTATATTTTTTTTTCTACTCAGTGAGAAGAAATGTTGCAAGTAGTGTATTTTTCAATTTTTACATATCCACTTATATATTAATTAAGAGAACTTCATATACTGCTCTGAAATACACCAAACTTCGTCGCACAGTAGTCAGAAAGAACATTTTTATGTTTAATAGTACACTCTTTTCACGTATATAAGACTTGGAAAGGAAGTAGTAATTCCTGGATAAGAAATTTGCAATCTTTAAAATCAGACCTATACACAAAGTTGTTAATTTTATTTTCTTTGGATTCTTTAGAGTAACTTTTTGAATACTCGCATAGGCAGTAAACTAATGGGCCATGTTGAGTTGGTGTATATGCTATCGGGCGCGTCCTCGGGTGGTGAATAAGAAAACGCCTCCCAGATATAAGTGGTACCGGAGAAATGAAGTACCCGGCGTGAACCAAAAACACCCGGAGAAGGTCACTCGTCATCAACCCCCTGGCACAGACTTCCCAACGATACGATGAACAAAGGCTGTAAACGCAGCTGTGGGATTAGGCTGAAGCACACAGATGTAATGGCGGCGGATAATTTTCAAATAAATTAACGGTGGCGTTCAAAGTCTTTCTGAAAGATTACAACCTTGGCGCCCGGTGGCAACCTGCCGTAAAACACACATAGCCAAACATATTTCCTTCTGGTCTAATAAAAGCACAAATAAGAAAGAGATATAAGGGCTAGGGCGCCCCCCTCAAGTGATGGTCATCGGAATCAAGGTGCTCAAATTACTAGGGGGTCCCCGCAAGCGACGATTGTAGACGCAACGATACTAATGTACGCATAGCTACTTGGAACATTGGTTCTCTGACCTGACGCAGCCAAGAATTAACAGAAGTACTCCACAGACGTAATATGTTGTTTACAAGAACTAAAATGGAAAGGGTCTAAATCCAGGGATATCGGTGTGGGTTGCCAACTACTGTACCATGGTTCAACAAATTCTCGCAGTGGCGTAGGAATAGTCTTAGACAAAAGATTTAAAGAACATATCATATCCGTGGAAGACAAAGCGATAGAATAATGTCTGTTAAACTTGCACTTGATAAACAACCCTGCTTAAATATAATATCTACATACGCCCCGCAATCTGGATGCACGGATATGGGTATCTAAATAGCCAAGGAGAGGATATCCTGGAAATAGCTAACATCTTTGATATGCTAATCATTAACACGCATTTAAAAAAAAGATAAACATTTTATTAGATATCAAAACGGTATATCAGCCACCCAAACAGATTACATTATGTGTAACAGATCTATGTGAGGAAGTTTCAAAGAATGCAAAGTAATCCCGGGTGAACTACTTCTGAGACAACAAAACTTGCAAAAGCAAACCCATGGAACATATAAAATGGTGTAACCTATCAAAAAAAGAAGGGTCAACACTGGTTGTTAAGATAAATAAATATCTGAAAACATATGACAGGATCAAAGATGTAAATGTGGAATGATTTTTGCTCGCACTCAGTAAGAAAAGGCAAGAGAAATACGTGGAATTACCAAAGGTAAATTAAAATCTGGTAAAAATTTAACCTGTTAAAATGAAGAAGTTAAATTGAGTCTTGGTGAAAAGAAAACTATATTTAAAACATGGCCGGAATCAAAAACAGAAGAGGATCACTTAAAATGCAAAGAAGCTTAAAAAAAGCTGCACGAAAGTCTGTCGAAAAAGCAAAATCTACAGCTAATGAAAGCTTCTACAATAGAATTGCGCAGCCAAAAAATGATAAAGAAATTTTTAGTCGCCAAATTTAGGAATAACCAATCTAAAGATATTAAACATAATAAATATATAAAAAACGCAAAGAGTACACTTTTAACTTCTGATGACGACATAAAAGAAAGGCGGTACGAATATTATAAAAATCGTTTGTATGAAGTTTCCTCAAGAGCCGCACCGTTGCCTACCACCTGTTCAAGGTCCCCCAAAGGAGATAACACCAGAAGAGGTAAAAACTGCCATAAAGCTAGCCAAAAACTGCAAAACTACTGGATCTGATCAAATACCTTCAAAACTCCTTAAAAAGTAGACAGGCAAGCATGTTACGGATTACCAACCTCTTTAACCTTATTCGGGAGAGAGGTAGAATTCCGGAGGCCTGGAGACTCAGTGATCTTATCCCGTTCTACAAAAATAAAGGTGACGTGGCTCTATTCGGAAATTACCATGCTATTAAACTCACTTCCCATGTTTTAAAAATATTCGAAAGTGTAATAGCTAAAAGAATAATTAAATTAACTGATACTACACCTGACCTTTATAGATTCAAACAATAGATGCCATTCATACAATTAAAAGTATAAAGCTTTCAGACAAGATCTGCACCATAGACCTCGAAAAAGCTTTTGACCGAGTAGCAAGACAACTTATATGGCAAGTTCTTCGCGCACAGCTAGTACCAGAATATTACATCCACATTCTGCAAGATATGTACAACAATATCAAAACCAGAGTTGTAAGCCCGACAGGTGCCGGTAAAAATTTTGAGGTAAAAGTTAGAATGCACCAAGGGTCTACTTTGAGCCCCTGCTGTTCAATCTTGTTATAAACTACATCACGGCTGCCAAAAGCCAACACCTTGGTCTCTGTTATACACCGACAATATAGTACTTGTAACTGAGTCACAGCAGGAAATGCAAGCTGACCTAAATGCATGATGCACTGCGATAGAACGAAGACTGAGAGTAAGCAGAACCAAAACAAAATATATGTACTGCAACTTTTCTGGTCAAAGTAATGGAACGCGGCCGCTGTATCTCGGAGATATACCCCTCGTCACAGTAAACCACTTAAAATGCCTTGGATCAGTAGTAACATCAACAGCTACAACGTGTGAAGACATAGAGAACCGTATAACAACAAGGTCGCTTATGTATATAAAACAGCAATTAAACCAGCTTTACTATACGAATCAGAATGCTGGTCAATGCGCAAAACAGATGAATAGAAGTTCCACGTGGTAAAAATAAAGATGCTACGATGGTCGGGGGGATTAACTCGTGAAGACAGGGTTCGAAACGAATATATCCGAGGGACATTTAAAGTACTAGTAATATAATAAATAAAATATCAGAAAATCGCCTGCGTTGGTACGAACATGTTATCCGTAAATATCCTGACCACATGTCTAGAACAGTCCTGGAGATACAACAACAAAAAAGAAAACCAGGATGCCCCCAACGACCTAGATTGGACCATTATAAAAAATATGAAGACAAAAGGTTTAAAACCTGAGATGACTCAAATACGCTTAGAATGGCGAAAAAGGACCAGAACAGCCGACCCGAAAAGAAATGGGACATAACGGCAAGGAAGAAGAAGCAGTAAACTAATGAGCCTTTATAAACTTTAAGATTTTTGCTGCATTTTCGAACGAATTAGTAGTATTTGAAATTTGCTATTTGATCAGAAAAATGACGATCTTTTGAGGCAAGTTTTTTAATAATTTATTATGTTATTACCCTAAATCTTACATATACCCTTTGTTTTAACTTCTGCTGGAGGAGAAGAACTTTATATGTGTTGTTGCAACTTCTAGAGGTTAAAAAATTTTAGATAGTTAGCCTGCCATTTTCTTATCTTGATTTCGAGTTGGTGGTACCTGAATCTGGGGTCACTTATACTTTTTAGTCACCTTTTGTAGCGCGTTAGCATTAAAAGATAAATGTTTAATGTAGTCCTCAAATAATATTTCTTGGGTTTTCTGAGTAGCGTTTTTAGCTGTCTAGTTGGCCTTTTATAGTAATGGTGATCAGCATTTATTAATTGTAAAATGTAAAGCGGCAGATTATCAGTTGTACGTATATTTTTATTTCCGTCAGAATTTATTTTCTTGCTGTTTCTTGTTTAAACTGAGTGAAATATTGTTCTACTTCATCTAACTCTTAGTTTGTTTTTATTTTTGCATTAAGATTTCTATTCCCTTCAATATATTGCCTAAATTTATTCCATTTTGAATTTGTTAATTTTTATCTGATACGTAGGAGTTGCATTATTATTGTTATGCTTACTTTTATCATAACTGAGTGACCAAACGACATTTTATACTATTCGGCTGTTTGCAGAAATATCAATTTGCAAAGGTAGGACATTTCTCTAAAATTAATTATTTAGTAGATTA
Source organism: Sinelater perroti (assembly GCA_036346155.1). NCBI lineage: Eukaryota > Metazoa > Arthropoda > Insecta > Coleoptera > Elateridae > Sinelater > Sinelater perroti. The sequence continues at coordinate 1,337,570 of JARFIY010000167.1, read as the reverse complement.
TTTCGTCTGTTGGAAGACAATTCTAGTTGTTATCAATTATTTTTTTTAATAAATTTTGTGCCTTATTTATAATTAGTCTAAAACCCCAATCCATATGCATTCTGTTCCAATCACCACCTGCTATAAATTTGTCTCCAAGGGTGTGCAAGAATATTTTACAGTACTGAGTAGTAAAGATCACATATATAAATAAAAAATTTTAGTTATAACAGTATCCCCTTCATGTTCAGTATCGTTGTGGTAAATAAAGTATAGTGGTATTTAAAACATCGTTTAGTTGGGCAGTGAGTCTCTGATATAAGTAAAATGCCTATTTTGTTGATGTTTAAAAATGTTATTACTTCTTTCTTATAATTAAACAAGCCGGTTGGGCATCATGTGATTTTGTTTATAATGGTTATTAGCAAATTTACTGTGATGTGATTTACTGTGTGTTTATGAGATAACATATTTTTGAATTTGTTGAAGAAGATAACCCTGTGAGGGGGTTGCTAGCCCCCCATCAGGCGCCTCCCCCAGGTGGTGGATAAGGGAAAGCCTCCCAGATATGGGTGGTACCGAGAAAATAAAATACTCGGGGCGGACCAAAACCAGCAAAGCAGCGTCTGACAGAGAAGCGGCTGCAAACAGCGTCTGTTTTCCCAGGTTAGGGACGGCTGATACCAAAATCTTCCAACCCGCCTAGTCAGCGTGGAAGATAGTGACTATTACCCCCTTAAAAAGGGGAGACCTATGTCCAACAATGGATAGAACAAGGCTGAAGGAGAAAAAAGAATATAAGGCAATGGTGCCGGTATAGTAATAATATTGTGATATCTTGGTAATACTTTAGGTGTAAATAAATCTTTAAAGTTGTAGGAGTGGGTAATTGTAATTTTTAGAAGTAATTAATTTACTATGGAGGTTATAAATGCTTGTTTTTATTTATTGTTACTAAATGAGTAAATATGTCTCTAAAAAACGTAGAATGTTACTTCGGCAGATGGGGACCTTTACCTAAAATACATATAGCTACCGTATTTTTCAGATTTCTAGACGTTCTTTGTATCATGTGGTCCACTATGTTCAACACATTAATATATTTAGTGCACTACGGCTATATATATCTCATACATTGAATTACTTTACGATTTCTTCAAAATTTCTTTAATTTAATTTAATGCTATCTTTTGAATTATATACGGTTCTTTTTTCCATTTGAAACTAATTTAAAGTGCTCAGTGATGTGAACATTCTATCAAACGCAGGTTTCAAAAACTATATCAAACAACGGGTGCTGGATTTTAGAAACGAGAAACCTAGTATTCGAAACTGTCACGATTAACAAGCTCATTTTTATCACAAGTGACATTGCGTATTCAAAACTAAGAATCCGACAGATTTTCAAGCAATTGGCGACAAATTTCGACTTCTTTGTCGGTTTGTGCTGTCAGTTGGTGATGACATTACTTAGACTTCTTGTGCACAAACTCAAGTTGACGCAAATAATAACAGCTAAGTCGCAAGTGCTTGACGAAATTAGCAGTAAAGTAACGAGAATCGAACCACTTATACCATTTCCAAGCAGTTAGATGGCACATGATTCCTAATGCTTTGGCATCGCAGATCTCAGTTGCAGCATCTATTGTTAACAGTTTCCATTTCTAACAATAGCAAATCGGATCTCAGAGTCCAGTTTTATTAATTGCCATCTAAAATCAAAGGTTACGATTATTATTACATCGTAACAGAAACAAGGCAAATTAAAATCAAAATTTTTGCAGGAATTTGGTTGACATTGTATTGGAAACAATGCCACATTACTATATTTATATTTGCCAGTGATATATCATTTTTACTCCAAAAACTTATACGCGGGGTAAGAGAAACAAACATCCGTTTAGATTCGACGCTTGCTACTAATTAATGAATTTAGATATCAAAAATGAGATGTATGTAACAGAAACTATTACAAGTAGTAAAATATATATATATTATCAAGAACTTTCCTACCATACAGTTTAAAGGTATGTATTTACAAAATAAAACTAAACTTATTCTTGACATAATATTTAAAACTAAAATTATTCTTGATTTCTACTCGTATGTACTAATCTGGTCCACTCCTTTTTGTTCTGTGCCATTACCTTCGCTTCTTGCCATGTTATTCCTTTCTGAAGAAGTTTTTCTTTTATTGTTCTTGTCCATGTTTTTCGTGGTCTTCCTCTTGTTCTACTAGTACCTACTTTCGATTCCCATATTTTCTTAACCTGTCTATCTTTGTCCATTCTAAGTAGATGTCCTAACCATTGTAGCTGTCGTGTTTCTATTTTTTTTCCAGTGGTTCTACTTTAAATTCTTCTCGGATTATTTGATTTCGTATTTTATCTCTTCTGGTTACTCCTAGTGCTTTCCTCAGATATTTCATTTCCATACTTTGTAGTTTACTTTCCTGTCTCCTCCTTGTTACCCACGATTTCCCCCCAAATATCAATGTCGGTAGATAAATTGTTTTGTATATGGTGAGTTTTGTTTTCCTAGAAATTTGTTGTTCAAGAATGTCTTTCCTAGTGCGTAGTACAACTTGGCAGTATTTTCTATTCGTTTGTTTAGTAAAATAAAAAACAGTGAATTTTGTAAAAACCTTCTGTGTTTTTTACTTTGCTGTATTTAATAACAATCTTGAAAATAACGTACATATTAAGAGGAAAGTAGAGTACAAAACCGTATATAATCTAAAACTAGATTTACTGCATTTAGTTTTATGTTGTTGTGGTAGAGTATAACAAAAAATGTGGCATACTTATAAGATAGTTTAATACAACAGTTTTAATCATAAATAGAAGACACCTATTAACACCAAGCAAAGAACCATTAATTTACAACTACACTTTTAAGAAAGAAGAACTTGCTAATTATAACAAAAATATATCGCTTTAAAGTTCTTTTTAACAATTTCGTTAAAATTGTATCTATCACATCATAATATATTTTAGTATTTCTGTATCAAACTAAATTTAAAAAGGCAAACATTTTCAGGAAATAAATCTTATAAAAAATCATTGAAGTAGCTGAAGTTGGATTGTGATTTAGTTCTCTATGTTGCTTTGTTATTTTTTGAATAATAAATAAGCACGCGAGTTTTAGAAATTTTAATGAGCATTCAAATATAATATGCGATTGTTAAAAAAGCTACAAAATCGAAAAACAAGCAAAAAAGAACCATGAAAACAAAATTTTAATACAATCAATATACAAGTTTTAAAATACTAATTTACTCTATAAAAAAATCATGTTATGTACTAAAACCACCCACGACCATGTGTATATAATATTTCAAAAATCTGATAATGGTTGTGCTGAGAAAAGCAAAGGAGATATACTTTTAGCCGGCATTGTGTAGCTTGGCAGAATTTAGTATTGTTTATAATTAATATTGAGACCATCTAGACAAGAATTGCTTAAATGTACCAGTCAACTGTAGCACCCGAATATCCAACGTACCATTTAACAATATTTACAGGATTTGGGCATGTAAAATAGTTGCCACAAAAAGACTTTTGCAGCTCAAAAGCTTAAAAAAGCAGTAAGATACATGCCAGTGCAACCGAATAACCTTTTATTTGTAATGTTTTTAAATGAAAGCCGATATTGTTAATTACATGATAGTAAAATGAAGATATTTAATCAAATTATTTTTCAATAACAAATAAAGCATAATAATGTTGGCATTATGGCATGGAGCGCAATATAGCGTTGGAGAACATTGTTCTTGACTGGATACCTTCATAAGCAGTCAAATTATCACCCAAGTCAAAAAAGAGCGGTTGTGAAAACATTGGTAGAGCGAGCATGACGTATATGTTAACCACAGTTTTTGAGAAGGAATTAAAACATTTAGAGCAACCCTTAGAAGGGAATGGCTAATCAAGGACCACGGTAGGCAAAATTTTTTACCTTATATCAACACGGTTAGGAAATATTCTCAATAAACACAAGGTGTAAACTATCTATACTACCACCAAGATACGGGATGTGTTTAGACCAGCCCAGGATACAAGAAACCCACAGGATACATCAGGGGTATGCTGCATACATTTTTCATGTGAGCAAGTCTACATTGGGACTACGGGCCGAAAGATTACCACTAGCATAAAGGATCCTACGTCATCTACGCCTAATTAACCCGAAAAATCAACAGTTGCTGAACATGCCTTGGAAAATCCTAACTACAAGGTAGAATTTTGGCAAACACAAGTTTTATCCAATTGTAAAAACTGTTATCCGAGATTATATAGAGAGGGGATGGAGATTTATAAATATAAAAATAATTTTAACGGGGACGACGCATTCAATACACCTAGATCTTGTTTTATCGATCTTAAGGGACAAAAAACATATCCAAACATGAAGAAAGAGCGAGTGACGTTAGAAAATGCGAAAATATTACCAGAAACTACCCGATTGACGTCAGAAGCTAGCCCGATTACGTTATCTACCATTTCGGTGACGTCAAACATCATCCCTTCCACACTCACACGAGTATAAAAGTAAAAACGCACAGGACAGTCACTTAATTTTTAAAAGATTTCTTCTGAAGATGTTCGCCGCAGTTGCGGACAAAACGTCAAGAGTTTTCGAACTCCGATCACGCCCTGATAATCTGATAACCAACGACACGTTGTTTTTGATTGACTACAAAAAAAATTAACACATAACTTTGCAGAAGGTCTTGAACAATAAAAGCGACACTGAAAAACGTCACCAAGACCTAAAAGCGCTTATTTTAAAGGTTTTAAATTTCAAAGTTAGTCTTGCATTTTGTTCTAATTTTACTAAACTTATAGATATCTTGTTACTGTAATTGTAATTTTTTGTGTTATATGATTTGATACTTCCGTAAAAGACCACGTATTTATTTTACATATCAACAAACATTTCTTTTTCACATCCGAGTTTCTAACTCACTGTTATAACATGGTTATAACAAAAGTAATCCAAATCTAATTAATTATTGCTGTCAAAGAAGAATAATACATATATAAATGAAGCAGATCTTGAATAGGTGTACTATTTATAATTTAAAGTAAAATCTACTACATTTTTCTAAATTTTGAAAAGACTTAACAGAGTTGTAATATCAGATACACTAGAAATACTAGAAAGAAGATACGGAGCTTTTAATAAAATTCATAAATTAGATAAGTCGATAAAGGCATCAAAAAGGAAGACAAAACCAATGAAGAACTATCAGATACAACAAAAGTAAGAAGAAATATTAGATAAGGACACTCTTTTAATCCCATACTGTTCAACATAAGTATGAATGTAATTATTAAAGAAACTCAGAAAGCAGATAAACAATTTATTTATTTATATTAATCTGCCACATAATACATCTATAATTTTTTATGCATTTTTCGGTAAAAATTCCTAATTTTGAAGTATGATCAAGGTCTTGATTCTGTTACTATAAAATATCATTAAAGTACAAGGGCTATTTTTTTCAAGGCCCGATTGGTCGCTAAAGGAAAGCTTCGGGGAAAATCCGCTAGGTCTGTGCTCAGACGTCTTGCGCTGGGTCTGTAGTTGGCCCGGGGAATGCGTCGATTCGCGTTTGTCATTTCAGGGACCACATAAACATGCTTCGAAAAATAGAGTCTCCCTCCAAATGTGAATTGCGTTCAGTCATTCGATTTCTGCATGCAAAGGAAGCAATGCAGCTGAAATTCATAGACGAATGAGTAAGGTGTACGGAGTAACGTTTATGAGTGACAGCAAAGTGCGAAAATGGTGCAGGAACTTTGATGCTGGACGCACAGATGTTTATGATACAGGCGGCCAGGGAAGGAAGCCAGTGTTAACCGATGATCTTGTTCAGCGCGTAAATCAGGCGATTCGCGGAAATCGTCGGTTCACAATTTCTGGGTTGAGTGATTTGTTTCCGGAAATTTCACGGTCAGCTCTCTATACCAGTGTGAGCGAAAGACTCGAGTACCGCAAACTCTGGCCGAGATGGGTTCCCAAGATGCTGTCCGACCATCACAAAACTCAGCGAATGGGCGCCGCATTAACCTTCCTCCAGCGCTAACATTTACGACGGAGATGAGTTCTTGGACAAAATTGTCACAGGAGACATGGGTCCATTACGAAACTGAAGAAACGAAAGAGCAATCCAAACAGTGGATGCATTCACACTTCCCGAGTCGTAAACCAGTAAAGTTCAAGGGCACGTTCTCCACCAAAAAGTGTATGGCTACAGTATTTTGGGATCGTAAAGGTGTTCCCTTGGTGGAATTCATGCCACGTGGCACAACCATCACTGCAGCTTCGTACAGCAAGACTCTTCAACGTCTTTGAAGGGCAATTCAGAACAAGAGAAGAGGAATGTTGTCGTCAGTCATTGTCCTTCTTCATGACAATGCGCGGCCGCACACTGCAGTTGCAACTACGATCCTCCTGCAGCGTTTTGGATGGGAAGTTTTTGATCACCCACTATACAGTCCTGACTTGGCTCCCTCAGATTTTCATCCCTTTGCCCACATGAAACGCTGGCTAGGAGGACAAACTTTCGCCACAGACAACGACCTGCAGACCAGCGTACAGAATAGGCTGAAAACACAGGCGGCTGATTTTTATGATTAAGGTATTGGAAAATTGGTACCACTCTACGACAAATGTATGAATCGGAACGGCGATTACGTCGAAAAGTAGCTTAATGTTGTATCACATTGTTCCATATAAAATTTTCTTGATTCTGACTGTGATTTTTATTTAGCGACCAATCGGACCTTGAAAATCCCTCGTAGTAGGCCATAAAAATTGAATACCTGTTTTGGCTGTTGTATTTTTGTTGATTTTGTAGAAGAAGCAAAAAAAATGACCCTGAATTGTATAAAGAATAGTCGCTAACGTTTCGTATTTTTGGCATTCCATATTGATTTACGTCTAAAAAATTGGTGATACATACCACATACTAGTTTTGTAAATACTATTGCTGTTTTTTCTATCTCCTCACATAAATAAGTCCGAAACTTATTAGAGGATAACGAAACCAGATTAAAATTGTAATTTGTTTGCACAAAATCTCTTGTAATAACAAACAATTCAATTTTATTTATTCTGATAAATTAATTTTCCTATTTTCCTGGAAAACACTACAATCTGGAAAATGTTATTAATTTGTCCATGTGCAACTTTTATACCCTCGTTTAATTTTCTTGTACGTGTATACAATTAAAAAATAAATAATAAAAAAAATTAAAAAATATAACATTCTTCTTCTTCAGCTACCACATCCTCAGTGGCGATCATCATTACCCATATTATTTTGTCAGCTGTCGATTTAATAGGGCAGTTAAATATAGTTCGGTCTACTGTCTCAAGTTTTTCACCCATGAAATTCTCCTGCAGCCAGGTTTCCTTTTTCTTACATTTTTCCTTTTAGTATTAATTGCAAAAGTTTGTATTTCTCATTTCTTAATAATAGGTGTATAAATAAGTTCTCAGCTTTTTTCTGCAAAATTAAAGTTTCATTTAAAAACAAACAAAAAAAGCTTAAGTATCAAAGTATTCTCCGTTGGCATCGATGACCTTTTGCTATTTTTCGGGTAGCTTGCGAATTTCCTGATGATAGAAGTTCACCGACTTCGAGACAATAAAGTTATCGATGCATTTTCGGACTTCTTCTTCTGTTTTGAAGTGCGTATCAGCCAAGTGATGCTGTAACGACCGGAATAAATGATAATCGGAAGGGGCCACGTCTGGGCTATACGCCGCATGTGGGAGAAGTTCCCAGCCTAACGCGTCTGCAGCTCATCCGTGTTAAATGTTTGAGGGCGTCCAGCGCGTGGTTGATCTTCAAGACTAAACTCTGCTCTGCGAAATATTTGGTACCACTTTTTGCACGTTGCAGGACTTACCATATTCTCACCATATGCAGCACAAATCATTTCGGTGGCTTCAGCAGCGTTTTTCTTAAGATGAAACGCGAAGTGGATAGAAAATCGAATATGCTCTTTTGTGATTGCCATCGTGAACACAGCTGATTATTGAGGTTATGTGCATCAAACGCCAAATCGAAAGACCAAATGTCATTGCTTTAAAACCGCAAGAGGGCGTACTAATACGTTACATGTAAACGGTGATATGCATCCTGTGAAATCTAAAGCTGAGAACTTATACACCTATTATATGTCCAAGGTATGAATATTTTTAGTTTTAAATTATTTTTCTTTGTTTAATAGTAGTAGAGTATTGAGAATACAGAGCAGCGTAAAAACCGTAATATGATTTTGATGCTTAATGAAAAACTGCATAATATCTTTTTCAATCGATAAAATGCACTCCTTGCTTTTTCTCTTTTGATTTTAATTTCCTTTTAGTCGTCTCACTTTTCGCATAGATAGCAGCCGAGATAATTGATATTTTCGGCTGGCTGTAGAGTTTTATCATCTATAAAGAAGTCAGCATTAAGTTCCGTTTATTAGTAATCATAATTTTTCTTTTCTTAGTGTTTAGTTCCAGTCTACATTCTTTGGTGACTATTACTATTTGCTTTATCATATATGCAGATCTTCAGGGCTTGTCGCTGGTGTAGTAGAGTCGTCAACGTAGTAGATATTATTTATGTTTATTGTCACACCTACATATAGTCTTTCCGAGGCTTCTCTAAATAACTCCTCGAGTATATTTTAAATAGTAAGACAATATGCACCCCTGTTTCACTCCTTTCTGTATATTTATTTGCAACACTGTTGTTAATTTCTCTGTTCTAATTGTTGCATTCTAGTTCCAACATAAGTTTATGATTCGTCTTTCTTCTTCTTCAATGTCACTATTCACATCACGAGTTCTCGCTATTAAAACCTGTTAAACCCAGTTAGCACCTAAACCCAAATTGTGTATTCACGCATGACTTTCAAGAAAATTTTAAGCATGCCACTCATCAGACTTATTAATTTGTATTCTTTGGATTTATTGGCTTCTTTTTGGGAATCGGCATAAAGCTGGAGGTTAGTCGGTCTTATCGGATCTCCCTTGTTTTACATATTTGATTGAATAAATCAGTTATAGGTTCCATGTGCTCTTCGTTTATTAGCTTTATTATTTCGGTGTAAGTTTTATCTGGGTCAGGAGCTTTTCCATTTTTTATGCGTTGTATTGCTCTTATCACTTCTGTTTTGGTAACGTATAGTGCATCAGCTGCATTATTAGTTTACTCTGTTCGTCTGAGAAAACCTCTTTGACATATGCTTCCCAGGTTTCCAGTCTCGTTTTGGGTTTCCAAATTGCCTTTTCACTTTGATCTTTTAGAAGTGTTTTATTAGTCTTTTTGATAATGCCTGCGGTATGTTTTACTTTTCAATGGATATTTATGGAGTCCTGTTTCCTTTCAAACTCTTCTATCTCAGCACATTATCCATTTAACTAAGTTTATTTTTGCTACTTTAGTCTTACTTTTAATGAGTTTGTTTAGTTCTTTATATTTGTTGTCATTGTAATTTTTTACCTTTTGTCTAGCCGTCATTAAATTTAATGTCGCTATTTATCCATTATTTTTTTTAACCTGGTCTTTGTTACTAAGCTGTTGTTAGTTCTTGATGTTACAGTGGCTTCTACAGTCGTCCATTTTTCTTCTATTGTTTCTGTTGTATTTTTCTGTACATCCGCCATCTTATTATTATTTCCGTCTCAACTTTATTTGTAATCCCTTTATTTTGTAATTTTCTCTCTGTCTAGTTTGTTGTGTAATCTCAATTTCATTTTAGAAAGTAACAGAGTATGATCCGAGGAGATATCAGCTCTTATGGTGTTTCGAAATCTAGCATTGGCCATTATAAAGTCAATTTGAATTATGATTATTTTTCATTCTCTGTCGTTTGGTGTTCTTCATGAGTACAGGCATTTTTCAAGTAGTTTGAAGAAAATGCTCTTAATGGAAAATTGTTTTTCTTTGCAGAATCGTACTAAATGACTCCCTCTTTCATTGCACATTAAAGTCATCAAAATCAGTATCATTTCTTAACTCTTAGTATTTTTAGTGTATTGTTGAGGTTTTCATAGGATTTTTCGACTTCGTCTTCAAGTCTTTTTGCTGTTGATGCATGGGCAACTATTATGTTTAATTTAAGTGATGTCTGACATAGGGAGAATTCTTAGTACACTGTCATCTAGCTTCTTTTGTATTATTATTGCTGCTCCATTTCGGTGATGCGTGCTGTTTTCTTTTGCATAGCTTACATTCTAATATCCAGCTAACATACTCCAGATTTTGCCATTGTATTTTCGTGCAAGCAAGGATATCAATGTGTAATTTTTTAATTCCTGAATTATGGTTGTGGTCTTGCCTGCTTGGAACATACTTTGTACGTTCCAAGTGCCGATTCTGAAATGTCGTGTCCTTTATTTGGCTTCTTATTTCTTAGCTTAATTTAAAACCGTCATTTTTGGAGATTTGAATGGGAGACTAGAAACTCTAGAACATTTTGTCTTGAACTTTGCCATGATGATTGTTCTCGGGATATCCAGTTATGATCTTGAAGGCAGTGGTTTCTCGTTGCCTTCTGCATTCCCATGCCGTTGATCTGCTTTTATAAGCGATTTCTAACTTCAAAAACAAGACACTACCCTTACCTATATTTGCTCATTCACCCTCAAAACGCTGTTAGGAAGATACAAGGAGGATCGTTTATACTGGCCGTCACTTATTTCGTAGCTAACCTTTATATCTAAGGGTCATTCACTATCCGTCACCTGTGGCTCCACTGATAGCCTACTGCACAGCCCCAGAATATTTTCATTACGTCTTACCGTCTTATAAAACCTAAAGAGTAAAAGCTACGTATTAAATATTAATATCGGTAACAAAATAGCTTTAACTAATCTCCCCAAATTATAAAAATTATGGAAAATCTTTTAAAATTTTTAAAGTTAAGCAACTAATCATTTATTATTGACACTTATTTTTGTATCCTTGATAATTATTAAACACTAATTTTCTCTGACTATTTGTTATTTATTGCAACATTTTGTACAATATACAATAATATATAGACGTTTATTTAATGGAGTCTTACCTAGAGATAAATTCAGTTAAGGATTTATAAACTAGAGTAATTTATGATTACTGGATAAAAGTATAAATGTGACACTAAAACTAAAGCTACTATTTACACTATTTTCACTTTTCGTATTGTTTCTTTGATTTTTTCTAGTAACTGATGGCTGGTGTACCAAAGAAGTCAATCCTCTTCAGTCCTATTCACGGTGCAATGAATATGTTTGTAGCTGGGACATTTTATAGACTGACTCACGAACTTCTCCATTAAGAGAATTTTAAGGCATCACTGAATAACTTGACGAGGCGTTGTACATTTTCGAGAATATTTTTATTTAAAATCGTAGTATTCAAATACCTTATAACTCTTTATAGGTTTTAGTATAGATGTGGCTCATCAACTAATACCTCTTGCAATACTAGAGCGCTAATTGAATGCGTTTGTTTGTTACATGTTAATTGTTTTATCTAAGTAACGTCCTAGATATTTAATCTATTTTTTACGACAGATGAGTATTACACAACGACAGTAATGGACATATCTCTCTCAAAAGGGTGCATTGACTAATCTATTTGCTTTAATTCTCCAGAAATTGATTTAAGTAAGATGATTTTACAGGTATTGGAGTTATTACCTAACCTACTGGTTAGAATTCTGATGAGATGCTAGTGTAGCAATATTATTTGCACATGCAACGGTTTCTGTATTGATGGAAATCAGAAAATCTGTTGTAAATAATAAATAGAAAACTGTGCAAAGATATCTTCCCATAGTACACAGTATATAGATATATATAATGAGTATACCTTTTCGTATTTTACCAATAAATACCTGTTTCTTGAGTACCATGTTAATATTTTGCAGTATAGATGTAGTAGTAGTAGTAGTAGTAGTAAATCCCATTATTCCTCAGTGGGACATAGGGCGTTAATATATTTGTTCCATTCTTTTTTGTTCGCTGCTATTGGTGTAAGCTATGCTATAGTCTTCCTTGTCTCCTCCTCCACAGTTCTCCTACATGTTGTTTTCGGACATCCAACCTTCCTCCTCCCTTTTGGATTCCATTGCAGCACACTTCTGCAAATTTCTTTGCTGTCCTTCCTTAGGCTGTGACCCAGCCATCCATATTTTCTTCTTCTGATTTCTATATTTACGTCCTTTTGGCCCGTTCTTTCCCATAATTCTTTATTTGTTATAATTTCAGGCAACCATATTCTTAAAATTGTCGGCAAACACCTATTTATAAAAGTTTGTAACTTGTACTTTATTACCTTTGTTACCGACCATGTCTCTGAACCATACAACATCACCGATTTTACCATTGCTTCAAACACTTTCACTTTTGTTTTTAACATAATGCAATTGTTACTCTAAATATTTCGCAGTTTAATAAACACACTTATTAATTCTGACTTTAACATCCTTTAGCACTCCCTCTTCACCCGACACTACACTACCAAGGTAAGTAAATTCTTCCACCTTTTCTACTACTTCACTCGCTATCTTTAGTTGTTTTGGTTCTTCAACGTTTATACACATCATTTTAGTTTTTCCAATATTTATTTTTAATCCAACTTTCTCTCCCTCTTCCTCCAGTAAACTTACTTTTTCTTTTATTTGCTTAGTATTATGCGACAAGAGACATACATCATCTGCAAAATCTAAGTCCTCCTATGTGTCATTCAAGCTCCAAGAAATTCTTTTATTTCCTCTCATCATTGTATTTACTAGTACATCATCAATTACTATCAGAAAGAGTAATGACGATAATATACAATCCTGCTTTAGCCCAGTTTTAGATTCAAATGTAGGCGATAGCTTTTCTCCATCTATTACTCTACATCTATACCCATTGTATCCCTCCTTTATTAGGAGTCCTCTGTTTCTAAGTGCTGTCCATATATAGTTTCTATTCAAGCAGTCAAAAGCTCTTGTAAAATCTACAAATAACATGTATAGAGGCGTTTGGTACTCTCCTGCTTGCTCTATTATTATTCTTAAAGTATTAATCTGGTCGATACACAATCTTCCAGATCTAAAACCACATTGTTCTTTTCGTAGATTTTTATCCATTTCTAGTATCATTCTGTTCAGTATATTTTTATAAAATATTTTGTTGGAAATACTTAACAGGGTAATTCTTCTCCAATTTTTGCAAATTTTCAGATCCCCTCCTTTCGGTATCTTAACGATCAACCCATATTTCCAGTCTTCAGGAAATTTCTCCTCTCTCCAAATTTTCTCTAGGATCGGTAACAATACATCTGCTGCAACATCTGGATCGATTTGCATTTTGCATTTCTTAATGGCCTTTATTATTTCCTCCTTTGATGATGGATCTATATTTATTTGCATTTCCGAGATACTCTCATCCCTTACTTTTTCTGTGCTATTTGAGTTGCTCATTTCATTGTTCAATATTCCTTCAAAATATTCAGCCCATCTGAACAACCGCTGTTCCAAATTACATAATATTTGTCCTTCTTTGCTCTTTATCATTCCATATGACTTTTGCCCTCCACTTAATTTCCTTATATTTTTAAAAAGATCCCTTGTATCTCCTTTATTAACAGCTTCTTGTGCTTCATTCGCTATGCTATCAATATGATTTCGTTTATCCCTTCTACATGCTTTTTTTACATCTCTGCTTTTTTGTTTATACCTTTCCTGTAGCAATTGCTTATGTTGTTGTTCTATTGCATTTAGACATTTTTCTTTAAGCTCTGTTCTTTCCCTTATCAATTCCCATGTAGCGGAACTCATCCATTGTTTCCTTGCTCTGTTTGATAGTTTAAATTTGTCTACTGCTATCGTATAGATGTAGCAAGTCATTATTTTTGCTTGTAAAATGTCAATAAAAGCAGCTGAATATTTTACGTTCAAGACTGTTCTGTTTCCTGACTATTGAATTTATCTGTTCTGTTGATACATGTTGTTGGTGCAAGTCAATTGGATACTTAGGTAATAACTTTTATCCATTTATACTAGATGTTAATCATTCTTCATACCATTTCTTAAACATTTTGCAAAGTACAGGAAAAATACTGATAGGGTGGTAAGCTGCTATATCAGAAGCGCCTTCATTTGGCTATTATATCAAGATTATTTTAACCATCTTTTACTAGGACGGAAAATGTCCAGTCATTATTCTAAGGGTAACTATATATTTTTTAATTTTGTGCTAGTTATTTAATCAAAACATGTTTTTTAAATTAAAATTTTTATACCATCTACAATTTAATGTCTTCAATTTTTTTTGTAAATGGGTGTAGCTTATATGGGGCATCGAGTAGATTCTGGATCACCTTAGGAAAAGTTTGTGAGGATAGAAGCTTTAATAAATAAACAATTTACTTGCAATCAAATGGTATACATTTCTACACCTCCATAGAAAGTACACTTCTTCGTAACTTTTTTTCAACTTTTATTATTTCATTAGCAAGTGTGGTTTACATTATTTTTCATATTCGCTTTATTGTCACTCTCATACGTTGTTTTCATGTTATAAATTTTATGTCGCCTGCCTATTATATAAACGGTTTTAACATTTTTTCATCCTAAATTCCCACCATAAATGTCATGGTTTATTTTTTTCTATTAGAGCATTAAGAACTACTTTGAGGTACAGTTAGCACTAATAAATTTGTATTATTAAAATAGCCACAATTGATTCAAAACATTAAGCTTCCATGCTTACTCATTTATATTGAAATGAAACTTGACTCTTTTTATTTAAGAACTTTTTAAGTATTAGAGTATTGACTTATTAGAGATTTTTGTTGTACTATAACTGATCTTAATCAAATAAGCTCAATAAATCTGTCGTGGCATTCTCCTCTAGTACGCTTCGGTTGTAGTTATTCTTTTCCCTTAGAGAGAGAGCTTGAACTTTATAATAATTAAACACAATTCGTTTCACCAAGTATAGAGCAATTGATGCAAAATAATGATGTACTGGAGTCTCGTAGTATTTTTTAATTTTTGGCATTTTAACTTCTCTAAAATCTCTATAATTTTGTTCATTTACCTTATAAAATAGTATAATTACTACTAAACCTAATTCTACAGAGCTAAATACCAATATTTTTCCATTTATACATTGTATTTTGTTGAAGAACGTGACATTTTCAGTAGATGTTCAGTCAACAAAATTACGCAGCGCCCCAAAAGTTGCGCTTAAAACTTTGGGATATAAAACATAAACGAAATTTAATAACAGAAAATCTAAAAGATGGTATAGTGTTATTCCGAATTACTTTCAAGATCTAAATTTAAACAAGCCCTTATTTAAAAAGCAATTTATTATAAATAAAGTGCAAGTAAGGCCCGATAAGCAAGTATTAATTTAACAATAACGTACATTATCGTTGTTCATACATAATAAACAGCATGAAAAAGCAATTACTTCTTAAACGAATTAGTTTGTTGCATGAACCAACAAAACCGATAATATTTTTTGCTTTTATCAAGAAAATAAATCTATAATTAATTATTATTTGTACACTATAATAATATTGTCAACATTTTTATTACAAACAATACTCAATGTATATTTTAACAAATTTTCACATTGTAATAAAATAGCATTAAAATATTAAACCTTGTAATCACTGAAATGGAACTGTAGTAGATAGTAAGTTTAAGAAGTTAAGCTGAACAAGCCTAAAGAACCTTGCCGTTCTACCTTTTTTTCAATAGCAGATGTAATTTAAGACATTTCGAATTATTTACAAATAGTTTTTAATTTTGTTTCACAACTAAAAAGATACTTTATAGCAACTTATGGTTTGTAGCAGAAATAGAGTAAAGTTTGAGACTTAAGAATAGTGTATTCGTTATTTATTACATTGTTTGACTAATTTAGACAAAATTTTAAAGCACCAAATTCAATTTGACACTAAATTTCAATATTGAATTTTTATTAGCTTAAATTTGTGTTGTCTTAAATTCAGATTATACAACAATATTAACAAAAACTTGCGTATTTAGAAAACCAAAAGTACTGTCGCTGTACAGTAAGAAGACAACCTGGAGTCTGTTTAAAGCAAAACTAGATAAAATATTAACACTAAATATACCAATAAATACAAAACTTGTTAGAGAAGCCTTAGAAATGGCAAGATGACAAGCAACGCCAGGCAGAAAAGACACACATATTATGAAATAATACACTGTAATTGTAAAATAGGCACCATTTAAAAAATGAGACCCAGAAAAATAGCAGCTAATAAGAGATGCATCTGATAAAAAAGATATAACAAGTGGCCTTAAGGGGCTAATCACAATTGCAACCATGGAAAGATATTTTTGGCGTCCTAAGCTGACAATTTTTCACCCGCCTTGTCCCAATTTTTGCAAGGTGGGAACGTATAAATTTTTAATTGGATCGGCTTTTTCCCTGAATCAGAAACGTAAAACTATTTAATTTAGTGCCCATTCATGATGGACCTAAGCATAAAAATACGTAATACGTAAAGCTCAATCAATGCAAAGCTTATGCGCTCGTTCATAATGCACTCGGACAATTTTTACGTTTTATTTGTACTAATTTATAATTTTTTTCTAGATTAATATTGGCAGCAGTAACAGAATGTTTATTTTGATTCGAAGTGGCGTAACTTAACTTTAGTATTGTCGACATTTTGGTTTCATTTTTATAACGGATAGGAGATAGTAAATGTGCGCCTGTTCCTACACCGTAAAATGGATAACAGGTACAAAGGCAACATAATTTTGCAAAATGCCTAGACGGACATTGCTGCCGCTACTGTGTTTGGGCATGCGCAACTTTCAAATGTTTACATAAGTCTTACGTGCATTTTACGTATTTGTTATGGGCGGCTTATGCTTACGTTCATTATAAATGGGCGCAATCGAAACTTTACTCGACGAAAGCAAACAAAATGATCGTAGCAGACGCCCGATAGCCGCGGCGGCCCGGCTATTTGGCAGGGGCCTCTTGGTGTAAATTAAGTGCTCAGAGCACCGCTGCGCCTATTTTCGTGTCAGCCGTCTTTGTTTACTTTCCGTTCAAATATATAGGCTGTCTTTGTTTACTACGCACAGACCTTCTCGTATAAATTAAGGGTCAAAAATCACGCCATATTTCTTTATTTACTTTCTGTTCAAATGTATAGATATATTCAACAATAAACTCCACTGATTTTGGTTAAACGCCTAACTATGGTTTTTAACTAAATTCATCCCAGCTACCAACGGTAGAAAAACAAAACATCTAGAGATTCCACACCTTCTTAAAGGAAACCAAGCAAAAGGAAATAAATGCAATAATACAATATGACATAAATTTGAATAAAATACCTAATGAATTACCAAAATAATTTCAATATTTCAAATACATATATATATATATATATATATATATGTAAGTAACAAGGGCATTATTTATTGTCTTGTGAGGTGAAAAAATTTGTTATCTTCAATTGCTTTTTATTCTTAATTGATGGTTCTTGGGCTTGGGCTCATAATTCTTGCAGAAATAAAATTATATGCTCGGGAACGTTATTTTGGTTTGCCCAGTCGATACAAGTATTAAATGCTAATGCTGCATCACCATACTTTACTGCACAGGGAATTCCAGGAACAGCATCAGCTGGTTTAGTATCTGAATCAGTCAGAGATAATTTCTTGAATAATATCAGTTTCAGTTTGTAGTTTATCGCTGATTGTTTTATCATGTGTCACCCACTCTTCGATCACTTCATTCGTTAGCTTTGGTCGACCTTTTTCCCCAAGTTCGAAATTTCCTTCAAGTCATTTTCTCAACAGGATCTTCTTGGTTTCGCGATTTGTCTGGTTAACCTAGCCACTGGGATATCATCTTCTTCATCACTGTTGTCAAGCTGTTCGTCATAAACCTCATGTGGTACATTTTTTTTTAAGATTTTTTATTAACTCAGCGCTCATATGCTTCCAAGCGCCGTCTAAAGAGAAAACAACGTTTTTCAAATTTACGTCTTTTAGTGATTGCAACACATTGCAATTAGAGTCGACAATTTTTTTGAGCAATTTTTCCTACAGAATAACTTTATGGCCTGTGTGACATGTTGATTCATGGGTTGTATCAATGGCGTGCAATTTGGTGAAAGGAACAATACGAAAATTTTATCATCATTGGGCAATTGCGTAGGGTGTGCAGGTGCATTATTCAAAATTAAAATGGCCTTCGGGTTAAGATTGAGCTGCTTCATTTTACGTCTTACAGATGGAACAAAATTCATTGTAGAATCATTCAGTAAAAATATCTCTAGTTACCCAAGCTCTCTTTTGTGTTTTGTATAAAACGGGAAGTTGAACATTTCTAAGAGCACGCGGTTTCATACTCTTACTTAAGACCAACAATTCCAATTTGTGGGATCCAGGCGCATAGAGGCGATCCTTTCTTTGCTCACTTTCCGTCCAGGCGCAGATTTCTCCTCTGCATGAGCCAAAGTTTTGGTTCGTAGAACTCTCCAGAAAAATCCGCTTTCGTCAGCATTGTAAATTTGGTGAGAAAGCAAATTTCTTTCTTTTATTAATTGAGCAAGCTTCTCCACCAAAGGTAAGACTGCATCATAGTCGCTAGATAGCAATTTTTCACAAACTGTTAACTGGCGAATTCCAAACCTTGATTTGAATTTATGAAGCCACCCTGAGCTTGCTTTAAAGTCATCTTTTTGAGTTATTTCATTATAAAAAAACTTAGCTTTGTCATGTAGAATTTCCCCAAAAATTGGACAACTTAAACAAAAAGAGATGTTAAATTTTTTTACCTATGAAACTGTGAATACGTCTGTTTTTTTTTACATTCATTCATATCACCTGTCTAAATGTTATAGGATATCAATAATGTACCTACCTTTCGTCCTGAATGAACTATGTAAATAAAGTTCTTTTGACCCTAGGATTCGAACTCAATTTCAATGTTTTCTTGTGTAAGTACCCCCACAGCAGCGTCGACTGACTTGTTGCTACTAAAAATTCAAACTGACGCAGTACCACCACCACCTAAAGCGGTAGTGGGCTGTAAAACAACGACGAGTTTTTGTGCCTTGCTTAGCGTTCGGGTTACCGAGACAGCGTTCGGAACATCCTTTTGTAATTTTACCATTCGGATTAGCGTTCTAATGCTTTTACCGCCCCTTCTTCATACATTCCTTGTATGTTCCAGGTGCGGAACCTAAAATGTTTACCATTATTCTCTTCCTATTATGGGGAAGCTATTAGACATGGACACCCAATAAACGTATAAAAACGACATTGAAGAAAGCTGCCATGAATTAGGGAATAGGAGATTCAACAGTATAAACGACAATTGAAAGCAACTAGCATATATAATTAAGAAAGCCACAGAAAAAGTTGTACCTCTCAAAAAACGACAAAAGACAGAAACATGGAGGGATGAAGAATGCCAAAAATAAACTGGAAAAATACAGTAACTAAGAATGAAAACAGTACAAACAAAATGAGAAGATTGGCCAAAAATAAAAAAGAAGTAACAGAATAGAATCACAGTATAAGAAAAGAGAATTTAAAAAACTTTTATAGAAAAATAAAAAATTAAAAGAAATTATAACTATGCTCTACATTAGAGACCAAAAATGGGAAAAAGGAAAAGAAGAAACCAGAAAAAATGGAAAGAGTATTTCTATAAATTGTCAAACGAGGAAGAAAAGGAGGGGGAGGTCAGAACAGACAAAATAGTAATCTAAAATAAGGAATTACCAAAATCAACAAAAGAAGAACTAGAGAAGATCCTAAAATAAAAAGCAATAAAAGCGTGCGTCGTGAGGTTGGTTCTCGGGTTATAAGGCCGTGGTCGGAGTTCAGAAGCTCTTGATGTTTCGTCCATAACTGCGGCGGACATCTTCAGAGAAAATCTTTTTCAATTTTTAGAAGATTTTTTTCTGAAGATGTCCGCCGCAGTTGTGGACGAAACATCAAGAGTTTCTGAACTCCGACCGCGGCCTTATAACCCGAGAACCCGCCACACGATGCACCATAACACCGGCCTTGTAAGCCTTCGCATCTATTTAACAATAAAAGCCTTAAGCAAAATGGAATATCAATATAAAACTTGAAAGTACGCTACAAGTGCTTGGAAACAAAGAATATTGAACTAATCCAAAGGATGTGTTCGCATTATAGAGGTTGCACTGTAAATACACCGAATAGTAAATCTAATTAACAGCAACTTTCAAGACAAACGATACTATTCAGTTGCTTGTGCGATTGAGTTAAGCTTTGGATAAGCTCAAGTGCGCATACGGTATATTAATTATTGCAATTTTATCTTACCAACAAAAATTTGGAGCAAAATATCAGGACTTTTACACAAAAGTCTTTCTGGTTCTGTCTGGAATATCACAAGAAAATAGTCAGGGCGCACGTTATATTTGGTATATACACCAAGTTTATCAGAAACCACTGAAAAATCTTAGCATCAAATCCTACTGCTATTGCTGCTCAATTTAAAAAAAATGAATAAAATTTAAAGAAACAAAATTCCCACGTTTTACATTCACTGCAAAGCAAGAAAATTGAACAATTACTTTAAAAAGACATAATTAAATTCCCAGAGTCTTAACATAGACAGAAGTTTGACATAGCGTTTACTAAAACAGTGGTTGAATTTATGAGATTTAGTGAACTGTACTGGTTGCTTGGTCAAAAATCAGAACTTTAAACTCGCAATAAATTGTTTTTACGTAATTATATAGATTTATGGCATAGCAAAATAAGATACTTAGTGCAATAGTCAATATACTACGGTATGTACCGAATACATTACTAAAAAAGACTAGGAATAGCTATAAATAAGAGAGAAAATAATAAAATACAGCATTAAATAGCATGAAAAGGTTTTGGGACACCAAAGTCAACTTAAACCACTATTAGATGATAAATAGTCAAATATTGAAAAGGTTTAAATCATCGAACACAATAAACCAATTTGCCTATGTCAACGTGTTATTTATGGTTAATAGTTTAGCATTATTTTCTATAAATATCTAGATAGTTTAAGTTTTAGGATAAGTTTTAACAAAAGTTGAATCAATGTTCAGAAATACGTTCTAATTTTACAAATGAAGAATTCATTAAAAATTTTGTAGTGTAGCTTTAAAACAACAGTTGAATTAATTTCTGAATGAGGTCTGTGTAGCAGCAAATGTTGGAAGAAGTTATTTGTTATAAATTGGAAGGTGGTTGAAGCAGTCAAAAATAGAAAAAATCTTTTTGAAAAATTACTTTTAAATTTATATTTATTATTATAGGATTTAGATTATTCATCTCAAAAATATGCATTTTTTTTTTTGGATTAGTTCAATAAAAAATCAAATATTTAATAAAATTGGTACGCCTATTTTTCAATTCACTGAAATTCATTCACTTAAGAATTTAATTTAGTGTTCTTCTAGTGGTTAGATTTAAAATGTATAATTTGTTATTATTGTTGTTTAGTTTTTAATATTTTCTGTGCTGTAAAAAATATGTATAAAAAACCTTTATCTTACAGATGCTTTTGTTATTGTCAAAAAATTATATGGTACCATCTAACGAAAAGACAATATTATTTAACAAGATAACCAAATAGGAGCTACAAAATGTTAGCTTCAATATTTTAAGTTTAAACCCCATTAAACATCTTTGACAAATTATTAAAAAAGATTCTACGTAAAATTCACCAAAAAGCAGCAAAAGCCTGAAAGATTATCACTGCACAACAATGTCAAGGAGTAATAGGAATTATAAAAAAGTGTCTAAGAGCAGCAATTTTAAAAAAAGTGAAGCCACTTAATATTAAAGACATAAATATTGCTAATAATGGGACTTTCCTACCTATGTAGCTTTTAAATTTTAAGTCAATGTACTCAGTTCATACGTTGCAACCCTATTTTTAGTAAGTTTAGTTGTATAACTCTTTGTTAAGGAATTACTGAAATTAAGGTAAAAACTTTATATCTATGTATTTTATTGACGTTTACAAGCAAAAATAACAACAATTAATAATATGCCAATCGAATAAATACTAAATTATATGATGAATGAAAAGTATCTAGGCATTAAAAAAGTAATAAAGCGCATATTCTTAATACAATTCATTAAAACAAATTAAACATGTACTTTATTGCATAAGAAAATAAAACTAAGTTTTTAAATTTTAACTTAGTAATCGGCGACGTCAACCGGATTCTTCGAAGGACCGGCAACGTCTTTTATTGAGAACCTCGTGAATCCGTGTTTCAACTCCTCCATCATATAAGGCTTTATCCTAGAAACCTCTTTCCTTGCATAGTAAAGAAAGAAGGTGTACATAAAGTGAAATCTCGTCTTCTTAAAAACCATTCGTGAGGTCTGCACTCGGCTAACGTCCTAGAAAATATTGGTCTAACGACACATGCACAGTAAGAGTAAAATGGGCTGGTGCACCATCTTGCACGGAAATAAGGTCGCCAATGTTATTTAAATCAGATACCGTAAAGTACATATAATTTTCAAACATGTCTGCCTTAATAGTGTCGCCTACAATATATAGGCGACGAGTCTTGTTGCTACCATTCCTAACCATATGATAACTTTTGGTTTGCACCCTCTCAATCATCATTTTGAGATAGTTATTTCGTAATAGCATTAATGAGGATAGACAAAATCGCCGAGATGGAATGCGACCTCGTCATTTTAGAGGATGTTTTTCAAACAGTAAAAGAAATTATTGATAAATTTTGCCGCAGGCAGCAATAATTTAATAAATAATAATATATATTTTTATATATAATGCATAAATTAAGACATTAATATATACGTTGTCTTAAAATATTTTTTTTGTACTATTTGAATTTAATATACGTTCCAATTGAATTGCTGGCTATTATTCTGGGAAATAAAATTTTATTTTTGTTGAATGATTCGTTCATTATACAGCTTTATTTATCGGATCTCCGATTGGAGACAAATAGAAAAGACAGAAATTCGTTTAAATTAGGTAAAATTGAAACTTGAAACGTTAAAACATTGTAAAAAAATTAAAAAATGTATCAAGCAAGAACTAAATCAATAACATAAATTTGTTTGGAATGAGTGAAGTAAGATTGCCACAAGAAGGCGACATGTAGAGTGACAAATGCAGGATAATAAAAGCTGCTGCTGCAAATGAACACGCCGGAGCAAGAGTTGTTTTGAAAAAAGGAATAGGACCAATAGCGAAACATCACATCCTCAAGAGTGAAAGAGTGATATTGGCAAAAATAGTTGTCAAGTCAAAAGAAGCAATTATAATACAAGTATGCATGCCAACTACGAACTATGATAAAGTAGAGGAAGTATATGAAGAAATAGAGAAAGTAACGAAGCATGTCAAAGGAGCGGGATGGCATTATTGACAAAGAACACCGATTAGGGACAAGAAATAAAAAAATCGCTTGATGGAGTTATGTACAAAGCACAATTTAGTAATAACAAACACGCAAATGTAAAATGCCTGGTGGTATTAAAAAATTTCAGATAAATTCTATATTTCTAAAATAAACATTCAAACGTACATAGTAATCACAATCTGGCAATGATGGCACATAATGTAAACTTAGTTTAAATTAAAAAGAAGAAAGGGAAAATTTTCAAACAGATAAATGGAAAGAAGACACGGGAGCATTATTGGACATTAGAATTCTTAGATATTCTGGAGAATAACACGCCAAACAAAATAAGGAAGATATAATTAAAACGTGGAACATAATAGGACTATGCATAGTCAACGTAGCAAATGAGATATTTTAATTTGAAGAAATGAAAGACAAATCCTTGGTTTACAAAGAATATTGTAGAAACAGTTACAAAATTAATAGAGAATTCAAAAAATTAAAAATTAACTAAGCCTACAAAATAATTAAAATTTCCTTTAAGAAGGAAATAAGAGGCATAGGCGTAAAACACTAAACAGGAAATATTCCACTGGAATAGAGCCATATTGAGGAAAACTGGAGGTGCTACATTGGAAAACTACGTAGTGAAGACAGCAAAGAGGAGATCCTTCTGAAACCATAAAATCAGGTCTCTGAAGATAAGAAACGATATATGATAATAATAAAGCAACAAATTTTGATTAAACTGCAACAGAAATAATTAGAAATTAAAAAAAAAGAAATAATATATAATGATGTATGTATGAAATGACACTGGAAATGCTTAATGTAAATCATATTGCTTTTGAAGCTCGATTTCTAGAATTAGAGAAAAAACTAAAAGAAATGCGATATAATCGGGATATCAAAAGTACGAAAGCAAGGCGACGAATTTATAATTTTAAAAATAAAAACAGTTTTTACACACACACGTGTGGGATTTATGGTTAAAATAGAAATTGTAGAAGATATAAAAAGTATAGGAATTTCCGAAAGAACGCGACGCTTCGAATAAATAACCGGTGCACTTTAAAATTTGTCTAATTGTAAGCACCTATGAGTTCATCATCAGCTGAAGACATCAGAGAATTCGACGATATTAAGAAGTGTCTAAAACAAGATGAAGTACACCTCAACATTAAAAGGGGCCATTTAAAAACAAAAATAGGGAAGAAAATCTGCCCATAAACACGTTTTAAAAGAAAATCCAGAACGAATAAATGAACATGGAGAAGTTCAAATGGAACAACAAAAGATTAAATTGATTTCGTGGAAACTAATAACAAGAAAATAATAAATGACGTATCTGTAGTTAAAAATTTGCTACAAGCGTTAATCACAGATTAGTGAGAACAGCAATCTGCATTATTGCCAAAAAACTAAGTTAATTACAAGTATATAAAAAAATCGACCGCAAACAGAGATTCTAAAAAGAAAAAATAAACATAAATAAAGACCTAAAAAGTTCCATTAAACGAGTTATCACAAATGACATTAAATGTAACCCAAACAATAAAAATGGCAGCAAAAGATATACGACTAAATACGACAAAACAAAGCGATTGCTGGAGAAAAGAAGACGGCAAAAACAAGAACAAAATTGGGACACACTTAAAGCAGAGGTAATCCGACGAATAACACATTTCATAAATTAATGTGCCTCTTAAAATCCAAAACTTTCCCAATAGACCTAAAAGCGGAAAGATCCGACTCATGTATTTTACCAGTTCTAACACACAACACAGAAACTATGACGTCCACCATCAAGGTAATAAAAAAATTACAAACCACCTAAATTTAATGGAAAGAAAAATATTAGGAGTAACACTGTCAGACAGAAAAAAAACCAATTGTTAAGAGAAGGAGCAAAATCAGGGTTTAGTAAGAACAAAAGAGAGGTGGATGAATAGACTCCTAAACTGGAAGTCTAAGCTAAGAAAAAGAAATGTAAGTAGGTCACTTAAACGTAAGATAGATGACATAGAAACCTTAACAGGAAAATGATGGAGAAGGTTAATAAAAGACCGAGAAAGATGAAATGAAAAAATAGAGGGCTATATCCACTATAAAGAAGATGAAGGTACCCAAAAGGTACCCGAAAGGAACACAACTGTAAAATGCAAAAATGACTACACAATGGCTCTCGAAACATCAACTTGTCTTCAGAAAGAATTCCGCTACAAAAAAAGTAATAATATTTATTAGAGTAGTCATAAAAAAAGTATGGTGAAAGAAAAACCAAGGTGCATTACCATCATATACTTAGAAAAAGCATTTGCCAGCGTATATTTGCCAAAATTATTTAAAATAATAAAAGGCGCTGGCGTAAATTTCAGAACCATTCCAGGGCGGTATGTAAATGTTGGAGAAATAAAGAGGCAACTATGTAATGCATATATACAATGGGCGTTGAATAAGCAGCACGAGAATGGCGAGGTGGGCATTAGAATTAAAAATACTCTCTTGCTGGCGGAAAACGAACAGAACTTGAAAGAAGCGATCGCAAAAATAAACAGCCAGATTACAACACAACAATAAATGCTAAGTAAACCAAAAATCTACTCTGTAAAGAACACCAACACAACGAACAAAAATTATACTCGATCCTAACATTATAAGGAAGTGAAAAAACCGTTATATTTAAGAAACAAATGACAAAAATCCAAAGGGGCGGCAAGGAAATAAAAAGCAGAATACATCAAGCTAATAAGCGTTTCTCAAAAAGTGAAGCGTTTCAATATTGCGTAATATCGCAATTGAAACTAGACAAACAAATCTCAGACGGTAGCAATCGATGGAAGGAAAAGGTTAGAAGCTTTTGAAGTGTGGTGCTACAGACGGACGGGTAACATAAATCTATAGAACAACAAATACAGAAATAATAGAAATAGTAGAAGAAAGACGAACTCTAATGGAGGGGGAAAAAGCAATATCTATCCTAGTTCACGATGGACTCGTTAAAACAATTATAAAGGAAGACGCAAATGCAGAATCATAAAGGATTTACAATACAGCAGTTATAAGAAGTTCAAAAGACTAGCAATAGATGAAGAAGAAGATGGAGAGAAAAGGGAGCGGTAGAGAGAGAAAGTATTTTTAAAAAAAGAGAGTTCAAAAACTAGAATAATTAAAAGAGCAAACTGCAAAAAATAGCCATACAAATTGTTCAAAAAACACACTTTAGATGTATATTTATAGTTAAAAAAATAAAAGAGAAATACACACAGAAGTAATTTTCTTAAAAATTTTAATTTCGCGATGCAAATAAACATAATAAAATTTACACTATAACAAATTAAGAAAATGCCAACGGCAAAGGGTGTTACCGTTTATATAAATTATTTAGATTTTATAATAATCATATGCTCGCCCCGAAAGCTTCATTTGTGGCCTAAAACGTGTCGCGGCATTGTGCCTCGTTTTACTGCTGCTTTGCAGGGTGCTCAGGGCGGCGTAATTCGAAGTTGCGTTCAAATCAGGCCCTGGAAGGGCAACTTAGCGTTTCCGCATATGTGTCCCCGTAGGTTCACGTTACACCCATATAAACAACGTGACAAAGCATAAGTCATCCGAGAGCGGCCAACTCAAAACTAGCAGCATTTGCAAGGGCCGCATTAAAATGATTCACGGCGCCTCGCCCGCCTTCAAGGAGCAAGGAGCCCGCAGGGCCGAGAAGGACGGGCGACAGGACGCGCGGCCGAGGAGGAAGGAGAGTGCTGTGACATCCAGGCGCTGCTTCCACACACTCGATCTGCAACGTTAGATCCGGAGGTCGCAGGACGGAGCCTAAGCCCTCATAGGAACTAATTACAATGTATGATTAATTATTGGGCGACTGCAAAGTCCGGATGGACCGTAGCGTGTCCGCCCGGTCGCGATGTCTTACTGCAGGCCTGCCAACCACTGTCTTAGCTTGCTAATGTCACCAGGCGACGTTATATATCGTTCGACCTCAACCCGTACAGTCCGTATTACAATATTCACAATGGTCTTAGTGGAGCCCGGATTCCTGCAGATATGTCAGCCGGCCGCCGAGATAAAATAGTAACGGGGCTGCTCGTCTATGTTAAAGTTGTAAAGATGGCCTAAGAATAGCCGCAGCTTCCTTTCGACGCGATAATTAGCTGGGCTTGCTGGTGCCGGACCAATTATTCATCGATCCATGCATATTGTAGCTACGCAGTAGACGAGTGCCTCAAGACCGCGCTGCTGATTGAAAACCTTTTCACCGCTGAAAAGAAAACAGTTTAATGCCATTAATCTTCCGGCACACTATGCACATAACATAATAACAGTGACATTTTATTATTTTTTTAATCGTCTCCTTTATTTATAGGCACGCAAATATATTTTTTATCTGTTCATCAGCAGAATGTTTGGTGATTGTTAAAAGACAATTTTATATTTAGCACAACTAGAATGAAACATCAATATCAATAAATATTGCAAAATCGAGGTTAAGGGTCTTTTACATGGTCATATCAGTTCTCACTTCAGTTTCAGTTTCAGTGGAACTGTCAGTTTTCCCTATATAACTAAAAATTGAAAAGAGAACTGAAACGGAGATGGAGACCGACGGGGCGAACTTATTTGTTTCATTTCAGTTCTAGGAATTTCTATGTATAAACAAACACGTCGTGTCTCATTCCGTTTTCTTACGTCAGCTTTCTTCAACCTCTGGCTCGGTGTACAACTGTCGCTATGTCCAAGAAAGATCACAATTTTGTTGTATAGTTCATTGAACTTTAAAATTTCTCCATGTTTGTGGAACAAACAGGACCCATACTATCATATTGCAAATAGTAGGAAGGCTGTCTACACTCTCCTATTGAAGAAATACCAAGAATACGACGAAGAGGCCTCAAAGACGACGGTGAAGTCCAAAATTAATAGCCTGCGCTCAACTGATAACAAAGAACTTAGAAAAGTTAAAGATAGTGGAACTGGAGAAACATAGAAACCATTACTATGGTATTATAATCTCTTTTCGTTCGTCAGCCGACTGGAACAAGTCTCAATACTATGGGCTATGAGGATAAAAATCACGAAATGCATAGCTAGAGCAAATAGTCAAGAAATAATGTATTTTACTTATTTATTTTAAAAATTTTTTAGCAAAAAAAATTATCCAAAATATGTTTTCTGTACTAAATCATCTTGTCATTCAACACATCCTTTATTAACAAAATATTCCGCAAACTTATTTCAAACATATTTAGCATCACTACTAAGATTCCCGCTGCTCGTATTAATTTTGAGATCTACTGGTCCTTGCATTTCAATAGTCTCATCTGAATTCGTGTTACTTAAATCGGGTGTAATGTATGAATCTTTACGATGATATTCGCATGTTCAATGTCTTTCAAAATGAAAAAGTCGAAATCTATTCGAGAGCATACCAAACGCATTTTCGACTATTCTCCTAGCCCTTAATAATCTGTTGTTGAAGGCCATTCGCTCATAATTCAACTGTTTCTTATTGAATAGTTCTAAAAAGTTTTCCCGTAACGCAAGCGCCTTGATACTCACGAATCCATGCGGAAGCTTGGTGGTACCATCAGAAGGTATCTGCAAGGTGTTGGCAGTTAATTTTTGTATTTAGTATTGCAGATTACACCATCATCTGATATGCTTCCATTTAAGGTAACGGCACCTATAGTGGACACTTTAAGGATTTTTTTTTGCTTTTTCCAGTCATACATCTAAGTTTTTAAACAAACAACAAAGATAGATATTTATTTACGATCTCTGTGTCTTCCGCTAACAGATTAAGATGCACGTTTATCCTTAACTTAAGCGTAGGATTTGTTTTTTAATTTTATATCGGACAGTGAAAACTATGATGGTATCTAAAGATGACATTTTTGGAACCTAAAGATGACAGCCCACTTTTTGAACTTTTTCTAATTCGTTATAGCGCTAGAAATCCCTGAATTTCCTCCTCTGCTACTCCCTGATACTTATTTGGGTACAAACATGTTATCTACAGGTACTTAGTTAACTGAACTGTGTATTGAAAATTGAACAAAAAAAAGTACAACTCGAAATTACTTCAAATCAAACTTGTACCTTGTACTTACTTAATTGGAAAAATTCAGTACATAAATGTCATTTACTTAGTCTAATTAAGTTCTTCTAACTCCGGCACTGAAAATTTCCCTTCGGCTACTAAATTTGGAAGGCGGCTAAATGTGGTCTAAAATATCGTCCGCCCAGCTATAAAATAAAATGTCGTCCCTCTCTGGCCATTTCTACAGCCGCCCATTTTTCTTCATTGCCTTCGCCTTAGCGTCATTTTGGAGAACTTCTATCACTACTCCAGAGAAGACGTTCTCGTCGTATCGCATTGCTACAAATTGACCTTTCTCTTTTTTAGGAGGAAGCAGCGACAGTCCAATGTCTTCAGCGTCTGAAATATCGTCACCCGCGTCACTACCGCCTGAAGATAAATTTAGGCTTATCAGAAATTCATGCTCTGAATCTGTGTTGAGGGAGTCGAGCGATTTTCGTGCAAGTTTTTTTGGAGGGAACAGTTTCCTATTGACATTTTTTAATTATGCAGCTTTAGCTTTGTTTTGTCTCTTTTGTAGGCGAGCCACCAAACGTGCTTTCTTTTCTTCCTCCTTCTTTTCCTTCTCAGCAGACTTTTTTTTGTGTATACAACGTCCACTCTGCTGTCGTGATTACACTAGGCATTTTTTTCTTTTGACTAGCTTACTACCGTGTTGGTTTTCTTTAGCTGTAGGATAGAAAAGACTCCTTTCGAAAGGTGATGGCACAAGGGTGTTTGAACTTGTGCTTGGTGGTACCACAGGCGGGTTTTCTGATGATGGCACGAAGGTGTTTGGACTTGTGAACCACCAAGGTTCCTCAGCTGGATTTTAAATACCCACATGTTGTTGTTATAATAGAAGAAATGGGTTAAGGAGGACCGTGACGTATAAATCCGACGCTGGAAGGCATACGGATAAGAGCGAAGAAGAAGAAGAAGATGTTGATGTAGAGGATAGAAGTCTATTTGCAGTG
Source organism: Sinelater perroti (assembly GCA_036346155.1). NCBI lineage: Eukaryota > Metazoa > Arthropoda > Insecta > Coleoptera > Elateridae > Sinelater > Sinelater perroti. Next base: position 1,307,107 of record JARFIY010000167.1, on the reverse strand, counting down.
TGCCGGATTTTTCGGTCTCAGGCCTTTGTGTGCAGGCGATCTTCCACACTGCGAATAGACTTCTATCCTCTACATCAACAATCCCTTGGTGAAATAACTTCACTTTTTCAGAACCCACGACTGATTCCAGTCAATCCAGACGATCATTTTTCTGTACTTGCAAGCTATCACAGGAGCACTCGGGTTTCGATCGATTTGTACACCATGGAACAAGTCCACACTTTCTGAATCCATTCTGCAGAATTGAAGGCTGTTTTATTAACTTTTCTTCAATTAACTCTTTTAATAAGGGCGCAAAATTTCGTAGTTTTTCGTTGAACGATTATTTCGCATTCAGTTGACCCAGCAGGAGAAGATTTAAGAACAAGCACAATGCCCTTCTCTTTGCAAAATTGACTCAATTCCATTGATAAATGAGAGACGTGCCCATCAAGAAAAAACACTAGCGGCCTCTCAATTTCATTTTTCAGCAACCATGGGAAAAATATGTTTGCCATGTATTCATAAAATAGTTGGCAGGTCATCCACCCTTTTTCTGAATTTCCTATACCCCAATCTTTTAGGGCAGTGTCGTATATCAATGAGGGCACCCTCGTGTAACGATACACAATCATTGGAGGTGCAAGTTCACCAGCGGCATTGCCTGTTATCAGGACGGTTAAATTTTCTTTTTCATCGTTCCCAGCACATTGAAATATTGCTTTATCACCTTTAGCAGCCAAAACTTTCCCACCCTTCGAATTCAAGAAAAAAGCAGTCTCATCGGTGTTAAAAACACGCCGGGTTCCACACTCAAGGATGTGGACCACCCCATCTCTCTCCAAAATTGAAAAAACTTCTTCTTGCCATGCGCAAATTTTTTCTTGCGTCACAGCAGTCCGACTCGTAGTCAAATTCTGACAAATTCTTTCTGCAACAACACGGTGCCTGGTCATAAAACAATGATACAATGATTACCACGTCATACTGCAATATTTTAACTGGAGGCATCTGAAATTAAAATAGTCCCTTAGGATGACACATTGGAACCTAAAGATAACACTGGCTGTCAACTTAAGGTTCCCGTCATAATTACACATTTCTTTTCAAAATATGTTTTAGAAGAATCTACAGCACTGATGTTTAAGCATTCAATTTCAATCCGAGTAAAATAACCTATAGTGGACACATCTGTCAACTTTAGGGGAGAGTTGCGGTTTATGGAACCTGAACATGACAGTGTCCTGAAAGAGTACACCGAATTACGACATTGAGTAAAATGTTCCATAAACCTATTCTTCATTATCTGTTTTTGTCGGATATGCTACCAAAACACATCATGTTTACATTAAACCTTAATTACTGGAAGCACTTACCTTAATTTTTCCGCAAAGATTATTCTGAATTCAAGATATTTTGCAAGTTGTCTTAAAAAATTCTTTTACACACAAAACAAAATGGTTGGCTTTGTTTACGCTGCTTATTTGCTATCAATAACAAGGTCGTTCTGTAGAAAATGAAATAAAAACACACCTCTGATGTTGTTGGTTGTTACAAATATTCGAAATGTTCCTGTAAGTACGCATAACAGTAGAAACTACAAAATTACTGCCAGCAACGTTATTTTCATTTAATCAGTTGACACGGTAAATACTTTTAAATATGCAAATGCCACAAATAAAAAGATCAAACAGTCGCATCTGCTTGCTTCTCTAGAGATTGACGCAAATTAAGAAAATAGGCATCTTCTAAGTAGAATACCGATTGGATAACTTACTATTTTTTTTATTTTCAAGAAGAATCACAGTCAATTAGAGACAAAAATAAAGTTGATGATAAAAGTTCTGAACAGGGACAATCATTAAATCAAGAATTTACAAAACCATCTCCATCTCCAACAACGGCAAGCACAGGAAGCAGACGGTTAGTGGGTAGTAGCAAAAAAGACGTAACTTCAACCAAGAAAGTGCTGAGAGGTTGAAAAATGCTGAAAATATAAGAGTAGGGAAGCATAACAGCTTTCATAAGACTTGCTGAAGAATCGACTAATATGCCACCTGAAATGATACCGTATGTCAAGAAACACGGCTATATTTGAGAGGCATATATATTTATTATATATATATTTATTTATCAATAGTGACGCAGCAGTTATGCGATCATCACAGAGCTCGTCTCCGCAACAATCACAGAATAGTTTTCGAACCCAATGGGGCACTTTTCATCTTTGCAGCTACGACAAGCCCATTTTTTTAGTATAGAGCCAATGTAAAGCTAAATTCCTCCATCACCTCCAGGGCCCAATTATTAAAACTTTTATATAATCCTTGAGAATCTTAATAATGGTCTTATAAGTTTCAGGTATTATTTTATTTAGATTTGGTAGTGATATCACTATGTGAAACCTAAGATTTTGGTAAGCACTTCCACTTATCAAGCATCGCAGTGTCGCACTCAATCTTTTATGAGGATTTATAGCCTCCCTCATGTTGGTGTCCTGCGTTGGTATAATAGGCGTCACAAGACTTAATAACAGGAGATATGCATCCTCATTTATCCGTAAATAGTTCAACCAATCATATGCTTCCAAGCGGAGTTCCTTCATTAAATGTACGTGCGACAAGGTACCAAGCTTTACTCCACTGACTTAATAAAACGAAAACGGAAACTAAAACTGAAATGAAAAATATAAAGCATCTTTGTAAAGTTGCACTAATGGCATAAGAAAGATGCGAGCAATGATTTCAAAATTTGATCCTTTTATGCCCGAATATGTAGAAACATTTAGAAATAAAAGATGTGTTTCCATATACTTATCAAATATAACTGTCAACGAATTTATTATACAGTTAGCTAGCCAATTTAAGGCAGAGATTTTCCAAAATATATTAAATGTCAAGTATTGTTCCATAATTCTGGACTCAACGCCACATACCAACTAGCTTTTGTAGTACAATATTTGTTACTTACAAGAAATTTTGTTAAACGCTTTTTGCGTCTATTTTTAACTGTGTTTATTCTTAAAGGTGAAGAGATTGAGAATGCTGCAATGTCGGCCGTAGATTTTGATAGTCTTGATCTGTACTGTACAGGACCAAACCTTAACAATGCCAGTAACATATCTAGGTGCTACAAAAGTCTTCAAGTTAGAATAAAAAGAGCAAATCCTTTGGCCACATAAATTCCTTGTCGATTCCTCGTTTGACTTTCAACGAGTAAGGTTGTGTTTGCCGGTGAGAGTTACGGACTTTATTGAAAGTGCGGCCGCAAGGCCAAGTGTTAAAATAATGTTTAGTGGAACGGGACCTATCGGCCACTCATCGCAGCCGATAAGTTATCTACCACAGCCAAACTTCGCTACTCCAATCTTTTCGAGCCAAGATCAACAACAACAGCTGCCTTTTCAACAAAATAACTGCAATGCAGGTATGCAACAATTTTATACGCCATCCTCCCAAGTTTATAAGCAACCCGAAAGTGCAACCACTAAAGTCACTGAACCCCAAAATGCTTACTTAATCGAAACCAGCGAAAAAGATGAAGGAAGCAGTAATAAGTATTCCTGGCAAGTCGTACACAGCAACAAAAGAAAGCGCATCTCCAGGCGAACACCTGGAGAAAATGCCGCTACAGATAACCAAACAAATAGATTTGCACCTCTCAGTCAGCTAGAAGCGAATAATACTCCCCAAACAAACACTGACAGTATGCAACAGTCAAGTACACCTCCAACAATAACACCACCTAAACCACCTCCTATTTTTGTCCATGGAGTGACTAATCTTGACCAAATGCTAAGAACTCTAGCTGATATAACAGAAGAGGAACATATAATCACTAAATGTTTATCCAACAACGTTGTAAAATTACCGTAAAACATCTGATTTATACAAAAACTTGTTAAATTCATGCAAAATCAGAATATTATTCATCATACATACCAACTGAAGGAAGAAAAGCCATTAGGGTTGTAATCAAACATTTGCATCCTACAACTTTAGTTCAAGATATAAAAGAATATCTCGAACGCGAGGATTTCCTGTCAGAAACATAATTAACATTAGACAAAGAACTACGAAAACTCCACTTCCAATGTTTTTGTGGATTTAGAGCGGCTAGAGATAACAAAGAGATCTACAACCTAAAATATCTTCAAAATAAAGTCATCGCGGTAGAGCCTCCGAGAAAAGCACTGAATTAGTACAATGCACACGATGTCAGCAATACAACTACACTAAAAGCTACTGTAATCGGCCATACGCCTGTGTAAAGTGCTGCGGAGCACATGACACAAAAACTTGCAAGAAAACCCCGAATACCCCAGCAAAATGTATCTTATGCGATGGCGCACATCCAGCCAACTATAAAAGGTGTCAAGTATACCGCGAGCTACAAAATAAATATCGTTTGGGACAAGGTCAATCACGCAAACGCATAACTGACTACAGACAATTCAGTAACCAAACTACCTACGCACAAGTGACTAAAAACAATGAAGAACCCCCACAAAACAATTCAGATATAACCCTTTCCCACTTTTTGGAAGAATTTAAAGGAATGTTTACACAACTACTTAACCAAACATGATACTTAATATGTTGTCAACTGTCATTACGATATTAGTCCATAATGGCTAAATTCTTAATAATAGCTCTATGGAATTCCAATGGGCTCCATTTAAAAAAATCTGAAATCGAATTATTTTTAAAACTACATAACACAGATGTATTGCTGGTATCAGAAACTCACTTCACTGGGAGATCATATATGAGAATACCTAATTATATACTATATCACACCCAGCATCCGGATGGGATCGCACACGGTGGATCAGCTATCGTTGTCCGCGAATCTATAGGCCATCATAAATTATCAAAGTGCGACAGAGATTTTCTGCAGGCAACAACAATCCAATTAACTATGCAAGACATACCTACAACAATATCAGCCGTATACTGTCCTCCAAGACACATCACCAAGGACCACATTCAACCTTTCTTTGAATCCCTAGATCAACGCTTTATTGTTGGCAGGTATTTCAATGCCAAGCACACTAACTGGGGATCACGATTAACAACTACGAAGGGACGAGAACTCTATAAACTTATTACCGAAAAACGGTATCTCACTTTATCCACGGGCGAGCCAACTTATTGACCCACAGACTTGAATAAAGTACCTGATCTTCTAGATTTCTACATACTAAATGGAATTTCGATCAACTTCACGGAGGTTAGACCTCGGACCACACACCTGTCATTGCCACCATCAGCACATCAGTAATAAAAAAGAAAAGCAAGCCATAATAAGACCACTGATTGGGATCTATTCAAGGAATTGATTGATCATAAAATATCTCAGTAGTCGGTGCATATAGAAACAGAATTTGATATAGAGGAAGTGACAAACTTTCTCATCACTACTGTCCAAGAAGCGGCTTGGTCTGCTACTCCCACATATAAACTAGAAGAACGGCAGACGCAAAATATTCCCATGGAAATAATGGAACTGGTTAAAGAAAAAAGAAAAGCACGAGCCAGATGGCAAAGAAGTCGACATCCCGTTGATAAAAATACCTATAACAGGCTTATGACCAAACTAAAGACCAAGTTACGAGAGTTCAAAAACAACACTTTCACAGCCTATGTGGAGAACCTATGCACCAAAGACGATACAATCTGGAGAGCAACAAAAGGGTTTAAACGTCCTACCCCTACCATATCACCACTTCGTAAGCCTGATGGTACCTGGGCCAGGTGTGACCAAGAAACGGCTGCAGCATTTGCGGAATATCTTGCACAAGTCTTACAACCCCACAATAATGATCCAAACCCAGAAGTAGAAGATTTCCTAGATGATCCTCTTCAGCTGCCTCCACCGATTAAATCTTTCACTGTACAAGAAGAAGAACATTAAATAAAATATTTAAAAAAGAATAAGTCACCTGGATTTGATCTAATTACCGGAAAAGTACTATCTGAACTACCCTACTCCGGATTATTGTTAATAAAAACCTTATTTAACTCCATCCTACGTCTGAGCTACTGGCCCACCCAATTTAAACATGCACACATCATATTAATACCTAAACCAGGTAAACCGCCAACGGAACTAACTTCTTATTGACCTATAAGCCTTTTGCCGGTGATATCAAAACTTCTGGAAAAGCTGATTTTAAAGCGAATAAATGAAGATGACTTGCTAGCGGATCACTTACCTGACCACGAGTTTGGGTTTCGTCGTAATCACTCGACTATTCAGCAGTGTCATCGTTTGACGAATATTATTTGTACAGCCTTTGAAGAAAAAAATTACTGCTCATCTGTCTTTTTAGATGTGAAGGAAGCTTTCGACAAAGTTTGGCATAAGGCCCTCGTATATAAACTCAAGCTTGTGTTTCCGCATAACTACTACGAATTACTAAGATCTTATTTACTACATCGTACATATCAAGTCAAACATGGCGAAGAACTATCAGAGATACTTCCTATCTCCGCAGACGTCCCTCAAGGTAGCGTCTTAGATCCGCTCCTATATCTAATCTACACTGCTGATCTGCCTACAGCCCCGGATGTTGAAGTAGGAACATTTGCGGACGACACAGCAATTCTGACGACACATAAAGGTCCAGCTCTGGCGTCTCAGCAGCTAAAAAACTATTTAAACCTCCTGGAGGATTGGCTGAACCAATGGCGAATTAAAGTTAATGAAAGCAAATCTGCTCACGTAACTTTCTCATTAAGAAGACAACAGTGTCTTCCTGTTTATATTAACACTGCCGAAATACCACACGCTACCGAAACTCGTTACCTAGGATTACATGTAGACAGAAAGCTAACTTTGAGATCGCACATTACAAAGAAAGGGAATCAAATGACCTCAAATTTAAACAAATGGCTTGGCTAATCGGCAAAAAATTTTCACTTTCCCTCGATAACGAACGACTTCTCTATAAGGTGATAATTAAGCCCATATGGACTTACGGACTGGAACTATAGGGATGCTCTAGCACGGCCAACTTAAACATTATACAGAAATTCCAATCTAAGGCTCTTAGACAGATCGCAGGTGCCCCATGATATGTCACCAACCTATCTCTACATACAAACTTAGATATGCCAACTGTAAAAGAGGAAATTCATCAACGTGCAGTAAAACACCATGTTCATCTTCTAGTACATCCAAACGCATCAATCGAACCTTTACTGGAAGAATCAGCCTTCAAAAGACTCAATAAGAAATGGCCTTGTGACCTACTCAACCAATAACGTCTCCAGGGTAATACCAATAGGTTAAATCCCTCAAGCCTCTTGCCAGAAAATCAGCTCATAGAACTCTAATGTGTCTTATATTTTAAATATAAATATGTACATAGTTCTGATCGTTGATGTATTTTTTTTCTAATAAAAAAAATTCCTTGTTGAGCCAACCTTCTCAAATAATTGGTTCTGCAATTACAGAAAGCAGCAAGTACTCCGTTAAATTGCACCAAGAGGATTTTCATGCTCTGACACACATTACCCATGATTGGGATCGGACTTAGGACACATAGTATGAAGCAAATATAACATTGAAGAAAGTTAAGAGTCTTAAAGTGACACTAATGATATGTTTTTGGAACACTGTTCTTGAAAATTTTAAAAGTAAATCAAAGAATAAGAAGTACAGACTCAATAAACGTCCTTATTCTGATTATAGTTTTTTAAAAGCTTCCATAAACATTTTGAAATAAAAATAAATTTTTAAGGCTATAAAGCAAAGCAAAAATTAATATCTACAAAACACATGAAAAAGAAAAAGAAAAATTTCTTTTAGTAAAACTTTTATTTGAAAACTACGAATTTTCTGAATGACAGTCTTTTGCGCAATAATGCAGAAGTGCAATATGTTAAGTATACTTTCAAAGTCAGCGCTTGGATATTTTCCTAGTTACGCAAAGGCTTCTTCTGCCAATTGTACATTAAGACTTATGCTCCAAAATATTGTATTTTGGGACAACAGGTTTGTTACTAATCAATGAAAGCTTTAAGTATATAAAAGTCGCAGAAGAGCTGTCTAATTAACTAATTAAAAATTAGCACAATTTCTCATAGAATGGTTATTCACGCACTTAGCACACCGAGAAACAGTAAAAAGCTCTACCGAACGATCTTGTAAATTGGTAATACTGTGACAAAACCTTGTACAACTTTATAGCAGATGGGCCAATTTTTTACTAAATCACTTCATCTTTGAAAACATGAGTATCTTGCACACAAAAGTTATTAATATTCCCAGATGCAAGACGTTCTTTAACAAGGTTATTGTTGAAAATACCAGTATTCTTCGTACCGGAGAGGTTCTTAAAAAGGAAGCAGGTAGGTATAACAGAAAATGTTACTTGTGTATGTCAACAAAGTAAATCCTTGACGTCGATCCAATGTTTTATTATTATAAAATTAAATGTTTCCCTATCAATTTTACCAAAAGTTATAGAGGTTTTTTTTTGGCTAACAATTCATCTATATACGCAGAAGTGTCCAATGAAAATTAATATTAAAATATAATCTAAATGGGACGATCAATTGTGGCTAATTTTTATTTAGCAGTTAAATAGTTTTATACGAATGATGGCTTTACAAATTTAAATTGTTGAATTTAAATGTCCCAATGTGTCTGTATGAAGTGTGCAATTGCTTTTAACGACTTTATAGTTCTATAGAAAGAGTTCGTTGTGTAAGTAAGAAAGAGTAAATTGGTCAAAGAAAGGAGGGTAACGGAAGAAAGGCCATCAGGATAGCGAAAGAGAAAATAGAAAAAGTTAACAAATAAACTAAACTTTTATTTAAAAAGCACGAGGGATTAACATAACAATAAAATTATAAATTATATATTTCCTCCAAGAAAATAGAATTGGGAAGAGTGCCGAGGATGCTTGCATTATTTTCACGTTGAATGGTCAGAGAAAGTCTTTGGTATAATGTTTAGCACGAGGGTCTTAGGATTCTTTGATGAGTTTAGGGCCTATAATATCGATAAACAATTTCGTTTCCTGCAGTTTTTATTTGACTGTACCTTTTGTGCTTTCGCAAACAAGCTAACTCTGCTATAGATACGGCTGCTTTGGATGTCCTAGAAAGATAACTATCCGCAATTGTCTCTACACAGGATGCATCCCAAATTAATTTTTGACCTTTGCTCCAAGGGACAAGAGTGATGCCATCAGGTCGCTTTCCATCGTTTCTGCTAAGACCTTGATTGCATTTGATTATTATGGGGTAGTCTATTTTGATATATTCTATGTTTCCAGAAAAAGTCGCTAATCTATTTTTATAATTACTAGTATAATTAAACTATATGATTCTAATTTTATTTATGTCCTTTATCAGAATTTTTGTCTTGCTATTGAAACATTCTTCGGATCCCACGTTTTGAATCTTTCTAGTTCTAATGGCATTGTCTTCTATTTCTTGATGTACTTTGGATTCATATAATTCGGTGTAAAACTCTTCTATAATTTTTTGAATTTCATCTCTGTCGTGGATTATTATAACATCTTTGTTACGTAATGCGTACGTTTCTTTCTTTCTCATTTTTTGTTGCAGTATCTTCATTCCTTGGTTTTTCTTTATTACTTCATTAGTTTGTTGTTCTTGTATTTGTCTTCTATGTACTCTTATCTGTTTTCTTATTTGTTTATTGACTTGCTTAAATTCTTCTGTTATTCTTTTATTTTCCTTTGATAGTCGTCTGGGTTTTTCCATTAGACTCTTGATATCTGCATTAATAATATCTCTGTTCTTTTTGCGTGGTATAATTCTCCGTAGTTCTTTTATCGAAGTGTTAATTATTGTAGTTATTTTATTATTTACTTCATCTATTGTGAGTATTTTGTCATCAATATCATCATTAGCTAACTGTTTGTTTATTATTTCTCTATACGCCTCTCCCTTTCTTTTTATTTCTTCTGCTGTCAGTTTAATTGAATTTTTCCCGATTAATTGTTTTCTTTCTGTTCTTTTATTAATAGTCAGTACAGCTCTTACCAGTCTGTGGTCACTTCCCGTATTAAATAGGTTTAGTACGGTAACGTCATTTATTTTTTGTTTTTTGTTTGTCAAAATATAATCTATTTCGTTTTTTGTATTTCCGGATGGTGATATCCAGGTCCATTTTCGACTGGGTCTTTTTTTAAAGATATAACCATAGAAGAAGTGAAGAGCACTATGAGAGAATTCAAATTTAATAAAGGTACAGGAGATGACGAAATATCAATAGATATGATCAGAGAGGCTGGGGATAATTTAATATCAAAAATAGCAAAACTATTAAACACATGCTTAAAAACAACTCAAATACCCAAAACCTGGAAAAACTCAAACGTCATATTATTATACAAAAAAGGAGAAAACACAAAACTTGAAAATTATAGACCCATCAGTTTATTGTCACATTTGTACAAATTGCTAACAAAGATTATTACCAACAGACTAGGAAGAAAGCTGGATGAGTATCAACCCCGGGAACAGGCGGGATTCAGGAAGGAGTACAACACTAGAGACCACCTATTAACAATAAAAATATTCATCGAAAAATCAAATGAATATGGATTCCCCGTATGCATGGCCTTTGTAGATTATGAAAAGGCGTTTGATACCATTGAACACTGGGCAATATATAGAGCATTAGCAAACAGTCGAATAGATCAAAGATACAACTCATACAACAACTAAACGAGGGAGTCACAGCAACATATACATTACACGCGAAAACTAACCCAGTACCACTTGCAAGAAGAGTGCGACAGGGTGATACACTGTCGCCGAAACTCTTTACCCTAACACTGGAGGACGTGTTCAAGAAGATAGAATGGCCAGATAAAGGAATAAATGTAAACGGAGAGCGGCTTACTAACCTACGCTATGCTGATGATATCATACTACTCGCGGAAAATTTAGAAGACTTGAAAGAAATGATCATTGATCTAAATAGAGAGTCAAACAAAATAGGATTAAAAATGAATTTAAGATAAACAAAAGTAATGCACCCTGGTCCAGATGTAGAAATTAGAATTGACGATTCTCAAATTGAACGAGTAGAAGAATATATATACCTAGGCCAAAGAATAGAACTAGGACGAAGCAGTGAAAAGAAGGAAATAAAAGACGAATAAAAGTGGATGGATCGCATTTGGAAGACTATCCTTCATTTTGAAAAACACAAAAATAGATCAACGCCTGAAAACAAAAGTATTCGAACAATGTATTTTACCGGCCATGACATATGGAGTAGAGAATTGGGCAACAACAAAAGCAACATAGAATCAATGAGAATAGCACAAAGGGAATGGAGAGAGCAATGTTAAATATAACAAGGAGAGATAAAGTTAGGAATGACAGAATAAGATCAATTACAAAAGTGACAGACATTGGTATTAAGATTGCCCAATTAAAATGGAGTTACGCAGGACACGTGGCGAGAAGTGACAAAAATAGATGGAACCGTAAAATAATTGAATGGAGACCGTACGAGCATAAGAGAGGAAGAGAACGACCACCTATGCGTTGGTATGATGATTTTAAACGTACAGCTGGACTAAATTGGATCCAAATCGCACAACATCGTGATAGGTGGAAGGAGTTAGGGAAGGCCTACATCCAAAAATGGATTTAATTAATTACATAATTAATTGGGTTTAGGAGAGATTTAAACATTTATCTAAATATTTATCCTCTACTAACACTTCAAGGGAACCTGTTTCTGTTATTAACTTTATTATTGCTTCATTTTATTTTTCAAACGAAGTTCATATAGCGTTGATATTGCATTGGTATTTAAGTTAATTTCTTTAAAAACCGTTTCTGTTTATTTTACCAGAAACGCCACATTTTTCATGCAACGTAAATTGAACAACGCAATATTTGTCCATATTTAAAGATATTTAAGCAGCGTTGCCTCTACGTTTATATATTTTACAACGTTTAATGTTTTATTTATTTTTTATTGAAGAAAGCCCGTAATTTTAATTATGTTTTTTACTTATGCATTTAGGTGACACTGGCTACTTTTTGTCCTCAATTTATTTTATTTTAAAAGCTACTTTTGCCTAATAACTTTCTTTAGTAAAATTTGTTTGAAAAGGACGTAATTTAAAATACAAGACGTGTTCAAATAAAATTAATTGTGTGACGTGCGATGTTCTTAACCTTTTCAAAATTTATTTTTGAGTGCAAAGCATTGCGCTGAATATGGGTCGCGTAGTTCAAAACTGGCCCATATAGAATCATTTCAATAGCTAAATGTTGCAAGCCATTGAAGATCTATCCAAGAATCATCTCTAAGTGCACAAAGCCGTGACTATTAATCTGATTGCAAGCACTAAGAATACAGCCGCTATCTCTTCAGACCATTAAAAAAGCTCCAAACAGGCAAAGACTCAACATTAACAAAGTTGGAAATGGTTCAATCAATCAACGAAATATTTCTTAGTATATATGTCGAAACGCTGTGGCTAGTAGCTTCTTCTTAGAAACATTGTATGCGATGAACGTTATGAAATCCTGTATTTCTATTTAGTTGTGTTTCGTCTTTGTCTTCAGGAACTACTTACTGATTTTATTTAGACACCCTTCATATTAAACAAGACTTATTTTACTTGTATCACTAATATTATGTGAAACTTGACATTTTTATTAATCGTGTAAAATGAATTTATGGATTTTTTGTAAAAAGTTTAAATTATGTATTGGTTCAATAGTATCTTTTTATTAACAAATATCAGATTGATTTAATTTTTTATTTTTTAATTTTATAGTAATTGATATTTATTTTTGATGGCTTATTTTTCAATCTCCCTACTTTACAATAAAAGTTACGAGTTTTCAAAGACTCACAGCTCTCCTTGGAAAATAAAGATAAACACCATAGCATCATCATCAATTGAGGCACAGAATATCCAAAAGAAATAATGATTTTTGAATTTAAATATGGTCGTGCAAAATGGTATGAATTTCCGATTTCGAGTGTGTCCAAATGTTCTCTTTCCTCTCCCTCACACTAATTTCCAGTTTCTTTAAATTATGTTCTACGTGTTTGTTCCATTTTCTCCTTTGTCGTTCTCGTTTCCTCCTACCACCCGGATTTCTTTCGTATGCCATTTTTGGCCCTCTGTCACTTTCCATTATTATTAAGTGGCCTAGCCATTTCAGTCTTTGCGTCTTAATTATCACTACTGTCTGGGTCTTCGTATAGGTTTCTTAATTCATAATTTATTCTTGGTCTCTATTCTTTTCCTCCCTTTATTGGACCATGTATTCGCCTGAGTATTTTCCTTTCGAAGGTGCATAAGTTTTTCTGTTCTTCTATTTTTCGCTTACGAATGTTACTACTAGTTTGACAATTGTTTTATATATTCTTTTTATGCTTCTTGACGTGCTTCTCGATTGGAATATGCTTTTAAGCGCATAGTAGCTTTTGTTTCTAGCTGCTATTCTTCTTTTTATTTCTTCGCTTGCTTTATTATTGTTTGTAATTACGCTTCCCAAATATTTAAATTCCGAGACTTCCTGTATTATGTACTTATCCATTTCAATGATGTTTTGTTTTCTTATTTTATTGCTTGTGCTCAGCACATATTTGTTTTTTTTCGTTCACTATTAATTCTGCTTTCCTGCTCTCTTACTCTATTTCACTATAAGCTGTCTTTAATGCTTGTTCTGTTTCTACTAGGATCACTACATCATCTGCATATGCTAAGTATTGACAGCTTTTATTGTATTATATATATGTTTCCACTTGGGTTTACATTTATTTTCCTTGTGCATCTTTTTAATACTAAGTCAAACAAGGTGGAAGGTTTCCTTGATTTCTTACTCTGTTTTTAGTTCGTGATATTATCATTTTCACGAATTCCTTCATTGATTCTTCTATGTATTTTCTATTTATGCTATTATATGCACGTTTATAATCTTTGTATATTTGGTATACATTAACTCTAGACTCCTGATAAAATCCAAACATGGTCATATGTTGTGTCATATTACAAAACTTTTCTAGTGCCTTTTGCATAAGCTTACAATGTAAATAAAGGTAAAGAAACGTTATATTCTAGACTAGTTCAACTGTTTTTAACATCTCTTTATATAAATTTAGTAGAAATTTTACATACAGCAGAAGCCTTTGTATCACGACTTCTGGAAAATTTCACTGGAACTTTTATTTTTATGCTTTCCCCCAATTTAAAACTTTGTATATAAGAAAGTAGAGCTACTTCTAAAAATCTCGTCTATCAACCAAATCGTATACCTACTGAATGTATCATATCTCAAATGTAATCCTACATTTCCATTCTCCTTAAAAACGTCCTTAAAAGCGTTAAAACAGAATAATATTACAATTTTACAAACATACAAGGGCAACGCCGCAGTAATACTAAAGGCTAAATGCCTCGCCAAAATTTTTCGACCCCTTATAGAATAAGTATCATTCTAGCTACCCCCTACCATTTCCTAAAATACTGAAAGCTTTTTTTACGTGCAAAAATAATATCTTGATCATCTTCTGTTGTCATCTAGTAGTTTACAAATAGCCCAATTTTTAAGACCTTGCACTTGTTGAAATCAACTTACAATATAAAAAACCATTTTTAACCATCGAACACCCAGTACCTACTTTAGTCTACAAAATGAAATTTAATTTAATCCATTATAACAAACCTTTTCATGGTTGATTTTTAAATAAGAGCTTTCACCTCCTTTCATCTTAAACCTACAGTAGCGCCCAAAAATATTTTGCCGGCGCGTTTTCCCATCAAAACTTTTTTTAAACCCAACCTATTTTTTTCAAATTTAAAACACACAATTCTAAAAGTATTTAATAGCCATGTATATGTTCTCAGTCCAAGATGTTCAAAAATTAACAAAAAAATTGGCATATTTATCGAAGTCAACAAAATTGTCTCAAAGACACAATTGAATAATAATGAGTAGCAAAACTTTCTGAATCAATAACAGTCTGGCATAAAGTCAAGATGGTGTCGATAATTGACTGAGGGTCTCTTCTATCATTCCTCCTTCGGCTATTTGAATTCTCACCCAAATTCTTACTTTTTACTGTACCAATCTTTTCCAGTTTCCCCCATAAGTTCCCGATAAGATGCAAGTCCTGGCACTAGCTTAGCCACTCCATTACAGTGATACTTTTCCTGCTAAACCAATTTTTGATATCGCATATGGAGCATGACCTTCTCAAGAATAACCACATAGATTTTGCGTCCATTATCTCGTCTATCTTGTGCAAGAAACCGACTCCTTTCGCGCTGAATGCTTTCCACACCATCACTGATCCGCCACCATACTTGACGGTTAGGATTTGGTAACAAGAATAAAATCTTTTGCCGATTCGCTACCAAACACTGAACTAACTGTTATCCGGCTAGAGTACTTCGTTTCACTCCCGACGGGTCCAGTGCAGATGACTACAGGCGAACTCGAAATGCGCCTTCCGGTTCTTCTCACTAATGAACGGCATCCATGTAGTTCAGCATCATTCCAATGAAGTCTAACAGTCTGGGGAAAAACATCGAAGCTGTTGAACTCATTTAGCTCGCAAAATATGTCGACTGCAGTACGCCGAGGGTCTTCATGGGACATCATTAAGTTTTCCTATTAACAGCACAAGGAATTTTCTTGGGTCGTCCGGACACACTTTTACGAAAAACTACTCCAGAATCATTAATCTTCTTCGTAACAGTAGACTTCTAAACACCAAACTGATTCCCAAGGCGCTGATGAGAGAGTCCTTGGAGACGACCCTATTGGAGGGCCTTCCCTTTCTCATCTGTCAACCAACGATGCTTACAAGTAACAGCATGCGAACCGATAAAAAAGCAGAAATTAAGCGAAGTTACATTACATTGGAATGGCCATTTAAATCGTTTTTTAAAAATCGGACAGATTTTTTTGTTCCATCGACCGGAATTTGAAAAATTTACTCTCAATAATATTAAAACTCACGTCAAAATATTTGGAAAGTTTCAAATGAATAGATAGAGTCTTAAAAGTTATGACAAAATAATGCAACGTTGCAATCTCTTTCAGCGTTACAGTACTTATTGGCCTCATAAAGAAAATGCCCTTTCCGTATTTCTTTCTCACCTAAACCAAATATATAGCAACGTTTACCATAAAAATAGAACCAAAACATTTTCTCCTCTCTCTGGACACTTTCATAATAAAAAATTCATTATACGACAGCTTACATTAAACTGTTTATAAGTAACATTAATAGAAATATAAATTTCTAATACAAAAACCGTCCTTCTTACCACTGACCAGTATAATAGATTTTTATTTATTTAACTAATTTCTTCATAATTTTGCAAAGCATTTTATGTAGATTTTTAGTATACAGGCCATAATAAGGCTTCAGATTATTTATCTGACTTTTCTTCTTTATTTTATATTGTGTATTATATACTTTCACTTCTGATTTTTAATAATTTCGCCGTAAGTTTATTTCCTCGGCCATTTTTGTAGGTTTTAAAGCTTTTTTATCATTAAATTCTTTTTTAAAGTATCTGTCCCCACTCGGTAAATTTTATTGTTTACCCAACAGTTTTTCTTTAGAAGCAAACTTTTTTTATAATCTTCTAATTATTAATATAATATTTATTTATTTATTCCTTAAAGATTTCTTTTTCTCTTTACCCTTTTTAAGCATTTGCTTGTTGACATTATTGTGCATCCCCATTGGTCCTATAATGTTGTTAGTTTTCCTCTATTTTTCTCAAATTATATTTTGAGTGCTTTTTCTATTGTATGTTTCAAATTACTGTATTTTCCATACTTTGTGATCTATTATTTTCCAGTTTATTTGTAAAGCTTTCTCTATAATTTCAGCTCTTTTTTGCATCAAGCAGTTCTTCTTGTATATATGGTCTGTATTCATTTTTTCATGTAATTGCTTTGGCCTTTCTTATTCAATTCCTCTACAATTTTATCAGTTTTTAATAATTTTGACATATTTATCTATATTTATTTGTAAATCTTTCATTATTTAAGATTTGTTGATTTTTTTTAATTTGTATTATATTTCAACGTCTTAATCTTCTGAAGCGATTAAAAAACTCCCTAAGCATACTTAGTTAACATGGCTATTAAGCAGTGTACAGCCTTTTTTTGTTATTTTATTTAATTCGTACTTGATTTTTGAAAGACTATCATATCAATTTTATATTTTTTATATATATTTACTAAATCTGTCAATGATCTTTCTTGATAAGTACTTTCCACATTCTTTTATTTACCACATTTTCTCCATTTGATTTCTCTAGGTATGCCTTTTTGTAAATCACTTTCTACTTTTTGCGTATTATTTTGATAACTTTGACATTTTATTAAGTCGACGTTTCTCCATTTCTCCATTTCTTTGTATTCCATTTAAATGTTTGCTCTTTATAATTTTTCTTATCCTTGCCTGCATATTACGTTTTCGTGTTTTTAATTATTATCTATGAAAGTACTTTATTCTTGTCTTTTACAATATTTTTCCTTATTTCTCCTTATCAAATAAAAACTTTTCACTTATTTCTTATCCTTCTCAAAGCACCCCACAGTTATAATAAATCTGATATTAGCTTTGTGGCTCTCTATTTAATAATTTTGATTTTTGTACCTTTATTTTTACGTATTATATCTTTATAATTATGCTATATATGTTTTGTAGACATGTCGATATTTTCTTATTTTATTTGTAATTTCATGATATTTTTAGCGGCTTTCAACTCGTCCAGGCTTGTGAATTTTTTACTTATTTAAATGGTACTCTCACTACAGTTTTATTAAAACAACCAACTTCTTCACATCTTTTCCTTTTGGGCTTATTTTCCTCTGTAGCTGTTACAACTGAATCCATCGCATTTTCCAGACGCTTTACGGGCAAGGTTGATTGATACGCGCTGCCAGCGCAGCCGCCGTTGACCTTATTCGCTTCGAATTTCGCTGAGGTTATACCCATTTGTACAGTACATTTTGACATAAATGTAGTTTTGCTAGCGTTTCTGCCTTTGTATCCCGGCTTTCGTACTTTATCTACTTCACCTCCTTCACACACGCAGTTACTAAGTTTATAAGTTCGTCTTCCGGATTTATTCATTGTAGCGCTCAGTCATTCGACCTTAATCTGTCAAGACGGAAAGCTAAAGATAGAAGAAGGAGTCGATATTTATGTAATAAAAAATATCTTTTGCACAATTTGTAAACAAATCGAAAGGTTTTTAATGAACTGATAATCTAATGGAATTTGATACTAAGAACATACAGGGTAATATTATTGGCCTTTTATTTAAAAAAGAAAATAGCATGATTCTATAAAACATTTATTTGTAAAATATAGACGTCAAAATAAAACATAACATTTATTTAGGGTAAACAACATTGTTATGTACATTTTAATACCATGAATTGCAAAACTGTGTTACATTCCTGAGTTGAACTGACAACTACAGCTTTTATAGAGTTACTCTATTTAATTATGCACACATACAAATACTTAAACATCTTCTAAATCTAACGCTGGTGGCTGCCTTCTCTAGCTTTGGAAATTGCCAAATATTAAAAAAATTAATATAAATTTGGAAAACCGTGATGAAAACCGGCCATATCTTAGTAATTGGACTATAAATGCAATTTACGAAACTTACAAAAATTATTTTTTTTATTTAACACACCAAGATTCGCTTTTGGGTATAAAAATTAGGTCTTTCATTTTTAAAAAATTTATTGCCTTTTTTATATGTAATAATAAAAGTCATATACGCAATTCCAAACTAGATTCTGTTAAAAAATTATTTAAACATCTAATTTTTGGTTTAATCATTTAACACGCATTGTTTAATAGCTTAATTTACAACTAATTGCTTTGTACCTTTTCTTTTCAACCTTATTTTTATTAATAGTGTGAAACTACTAATCTCCTATAGCAGAACGCTTCCCAGATTTGGATGATACTGGAAAAGCTAAATACCAATATCGGACCAGAACTAGCAAATGGACAACGGCAGCGGGTCTCTCCAAAACTAAATCAAAAAATCCGAAAGATTGGTAGTTTTGCGAATCAAACACAATGGCTATAGGAGTTAATTAGACGTAACACCGAGATGAGGAAAGCAACTACCTTATTTATGTTTCAGCTTTCATCTCCTGGAAGATCTTAAATTATCAGAAAGCGCAAAGAATTCCCAAGCAAGCTGTAAGAATTGAGATATGAAACATACAAGCTATGTTTAAGTATAAAAAATACACAACGTTGTTCAAAAAGTAATGTTGGAATAAAAAATAAAAGAAAATAATAGCTATTGCAATTTTGCCAAGGAGACGATCTAATTATAATGAATTACAAGCTTATCCAGCTCCCCATTATTAATAAACTATTTATATACGAATACAATTAAGTGATAGAAACAATATAGATGCTATCCTTTTCAAAAACCACGAAATAAAGAAAGAAACCAAGAATAAGATTAACCATCGACTAAATCCTTCTCATCTAGTTAATGCTAGGTGCTACTACTTGTAGCCAGCAAAACAAATTGTTTAAACCAAGATACAGAAAAGCAGCAAGAGTAGGTGATATTGGTCATCATGTATCTAACACACAACAAAGTTTAAAAAACAATAAAACGGCTTACAAACATTTATAAAGAAATTTTATCAGCAAATAGATCCGTAGAAAATGAATGCCATAAAAGCTTGATCGACTTCAATAAAGCTTATGACAAAGTTCATCGTAAACAGTTTGTTCGTCATTAAAAACCTCTACTTTAATCGAATAGTTGTAAGAGTAGGCAATAATAGTGAAGAAGTCGAAATCGGAAAGAAGCCAAGCAAGGTCGTGTGCTACGTTCCTGAAAACGGTTTACTTTTATTACTGTAAAATGATAGCATACTATATTGAAGTTTAATAGACGAAACATTAATGGATGCTTCGTCTTCATGTCTTTCAATTGTTAATTATTTATGTATGCCAAACCAACTACTGAATATCACATCAGACAGATTGTAGTTAAATAAATAAACTAAAAAAGTTCCATCTAAAAAAAAATAAATATTGAAGTTTAGTTAATAATTAGAGGCCGTGTGTTTCAGAAAATACTAAACGTCGTAACATACCCTTTCATGAAAACACTATAAAAACCGTTTTAAAATATTAATACTTTGTAAAGTTAAAATTTATAATGAAAAAACACGAAGAAAAACTAACAGCAACGGAAAAAAAGCACCTTAAAGAGAAAAAATTAGAGCAGGAGGAGGCAACAAATATAGCGAACATAAAGCAATTAAAATGGTTCGGACACATTTGCAGCATAGACGAAGACAGAATGGTGAAGAAAGTAATGCAATAAAAGGGGTGAAAAAAGGTAGGAAAATCTAGAAAAACCTGGTGGAACAGAATAACTGGGGATGGAAACAGACAAGACCATAGAGGAAATGAGAGATGAAGCGGGGAATAGGAAAGAATGGAAAAAAAGGTGGAATCGATGTTCGAGGCCAAGTAAAGAGGCAAAATGTTAAAAAGAAGAAAGAAAAAATTACATTACTAGTTAAAATTTTAACACAGTACCAATTTGTCAAGATACCAAAAATGCAATTATAAGTTAAAGATAAAATGTTCACAAAAAGTTCTTTCCTGTCAATCCATGTGTACTTGTGATCTAGAAAGCACTACTTTCATCGGCTCTGCAACCACAATCGCCAAGCCATATAGTAAAGAGTGGTTCCAAAATGCTTATTCTTTTTGAAGACACACAATACCAATTCACTATATTAACCATAATCTAACTAAAGTATAATAATAACAATGTGGACTTAGTACTTAAAGAATTTGGCTCAGCAAATCATCCGTAACTTAAACGTTGTAAAGTCTAGTTTGTCGGGACGTAAATCTTAAGACTACTAAAACAGCTATAATAATAGAACAATCCCAAAATGTTATGAAAACGAGAAGTTTTTGGCTAATAAAACTTGGTGTGATACTTTACGATAATTTTTGTTTAAAAGTGAAGTCTGCGCCAATGATTGTATAAATGTATGCAAATTTAAAAACAATTGCCATAGTTATTACTAATTAGAATAAAATTTCTTTATATAAAATGTTTTTTAAAACCAATTGAGCTAACGGAAAAAACCTGAACGGTCATTAACTTTGACAAAATTTTATAAATTTAATCCGCAGTTCCGTTAGAAACATCAACTTGTGTCGGGACATTACATTGAGTGTACAATGTGTTCAAGAATTCTATATTCCTCAGCAACAAACTTATTTGTGACCTAAGCCAACCAAATAAAACTGATTATGAGAAAATAATAAAATATTTTGTTCAGGTTTTCATAAACGAGAGGTAATATCGCCCCCTTTAGTACTATATTCTAACACTCTAGTTTCACTCTACAGACCATGCAATCCTATTTAAAGCACCTAAATGTAGGAACACAGAAAATTGCTAATACTTACACAGATCCAGACGTCATGGACAATGATACCGACCAAGAAAGCTCAATGAAACGCAAATGAAAGATAGTTACAGAAGGAAAAGAAACACACTAACTAAATTCAACAGACACTAACCTCTATCATAAGCAAAAAATAATAAAAATAATGACAACCAACCAGGTAAAACCTTGAAACCCCACTAATATACATTTATTGTGTCAGTAATTATGAGCATATGGATTAGCCATCCAAAATTCACATTTTTCTATTTCAGTAGATGTAATCAAACTAAGTCATAAAATTCTTAATATCATAAACATTCGCCATAGAGTAATTCTTTTTATGACAAATTATAATACTATGAAATAGGTACAACTCAAAGCAAAAGCCTACAATTTTCAACTCTTCCATACCCACTTGTTATTGCAGTAGTTTACAGCCCACCAAAGTATGTGATATTAGTTCACAAATACGGAGAGTTTTTTAGGTCTTTTAGCACTAAAATTATAGCACGATAAAAGGGGTAGGCGATTAGTATGCGAAAACCACAACTTGGAAGGGGCCAACCTACTAAAAGCAATGCATGGAAACAACTTCGGCTATATATTAAACAGAAAATCCACTTATTGGACCCAGCGAACTACTAGATTTAGTTCATCACGTAACCACCAACGGCATAGCAAATACCTACAATAAAGCGGAATCGAATCAAGACTTAGTTATCATCACCATTAGCACACCCATAATCAGTAAGGAATTGACTCTGAAATTGTGTGCTGGAATGAAAACATCGGCTTAGCCATTAAGGAAATATTCAAAAAAATAATTGAGATGTCGTTGCTGCTACTCAATACTTGGACACTCTGTTCTAAGAAGCTGCTTGGAAAGCCATACAACCCCCCAAATAACACTTCTAAACTCCTCAACATCTGTCACTATATCTCTCTCTCTCTTTCTCTCTTTAGCCTTCTTCAATCCATTTGCGGATGTAGGCCTCCCCTAGTTCCTTCCATCGTGTCCTGTCTTGTGCAATTCTTTTCCATGCAAGACCGGCGTGTAGTTTTACATCATCTATCCATCGTATCTGTGGTCTACCCTTGTTCTTTTGTCAGCCAGGGTCGCCAGTCCTGGATTCGTGCGTTCCACCTGTTGTCCGTTTGGCGGGCACTGTGTCCTACGAATTGCCACTTCAGGCTAGCTATTCTTTTTCCCACATCTGTGACTTTTGTCTTCTCCCTTATCCAAGTGTTTCGTTTTCTGTCTTTTAGGGTTATTTGTAACATTTGGCGCTCCATGGCTCTTTTGGGTCTTCATAAGTTTGCTACATTTCTCTTTGTCAAAGTCCAGGTTTGGGCCCCGTAAGTAATGACGGGCAGTATACAGCTGTCAAACACTTTTGTTCTCAGGTATTGAGGTATCTTTCGGTTTTTAATATGTAACTTAATTCGCCAAAGGCAGCCCATCCTAGTTTCCTTCTTCTTGCGATTTCTATTTCTTGATTTTCTTTATTAAGTGTAAACCTTTGCCCTAAGTATGTGTATTCTTCTATTTGTTCTATAGTGTTTTGTTCTAGTTCGATATTCACTTCCTCTTCGGAATTTGTCATGATTTTTGTTTTTCGGTGTTTATCTTTAAACCCACTTTTTAGAAGCTTCATTTAGTTCTTGGAGCATTGAGTTTAGTTGGTCTCCATTTGTTGCAAATATTATGACGTCGTCTGCGTATTTTAGATTATTTAAAATTTGCCGTTTATATTGATGCCTTTTCCTCCCAGTTTAGGCATTTGAAGACATCCTCAAGGGCTAATATAAATAGCTTAGGTGATAATGGGTCTCCTTGACGGACTCCTCTCTGTATTGGGATTGGATCGGTTTCTTCTGACCAGTTGACTGTTATTGTAGTATTCTTATATATATCTTGGATTATTGTCATATATCTGTGGTCTATCCTGCTGTTCCATAGACTCTTCTGTACTGCCCACGTTTCGATGCTATCGAACGCTTTTTCATAATCTATTAGTGCTATGTATAATGGGAGATGATATTCATTTGCTTTCTCTATTAGTATCTTGAGGGTTAATAGATGGTCCGTTGTACTAAACCCTTTGCGGAAGCCAGCCTGTTCTTCGGATAAATACATTTCTATTTTGTTATTTAATCTTTTCATTATGATTCTTGAGAAAAGCTTATATACTTGTGATAGTAGTGTTATGGGCCTGTAATTTTTAAATCTTGTTTGTCTCCCTTTTATATAGTAAAATCGTTATGGCCTCTTTCCATTCACTCACTATTCTTCCAGTTTCCAAACATTTATTGAACAGTGTCTTCAACGCTGTTATTATTTCCTCTTCTCCTTCATTTAATAATTCTTTTGTCAGATTGTCTTTTCCTGGCGCTTTTTGATTTTTCATTTCTCTCATCGCACTAATTATTTCCTCTTCTTCTATTTCTGGCATATCTTCCGAGTTTATATTTGTTATTTTCTTTTTTAGCTTTTCTTTTATTTCTGTGGGAGCTTTTCTTTGGGACTTGTACAACTCCTCATAGAATTCTTTTACTGTAGAGTTTATCTTGTCTTTCTCTCTTACTTCTCTTCCATCTTTATCTTTTATTACTATTATCTTGTTTTTGCCTATTTTAGGTCTCAATGCTTTCATATTTTGATTCTTTTCTATAACTTGTTGAATTATAACGTCTTGTTTTTTAATTTCATTTTGTCTTATTGTTTTCCTTATTAATTTATTTAGCTCAACAAATTCTACAGTATTTTGTTTGTTCTCCTGTGTTAGCTTCCTTCTGCTTTTCAGCATCTCTTTTATTGTAGATGATAGTGTTTCATTTTTCTTGTTCTGTTTTGATGTTATTTTTTGTATTGAGTCTGTAATTGCTTCTTTTATTGTTTCGCTAATTTCGTCTACATCCATGTTTGTATATTTTTATCTTTTAGGTGTCTTTTATTCCTTCTCGGTATTTGTCAGAGTTTTCTTTTAGTGTTTCGCTGTTGATTTTGTTTGTATTGATCTTTAGTCTTTTACTCTCTCAATTTCTTATTTATATATAATTTGGCCCTGACTAGTCTATGATCGCTGCCAATGGTGCAGTTGTTCAGTCACGCAGATATCTTTAATGATTTCTTTGTTTCTTGTTAGAACGTAATCAATTTCGTTTTGTTGTCCCCGTTTGGACTGATCCATGTCCATTTGTTTTGTGGTTTTTCTTGAAGAAAGAATTCATTGCAAATAAGTTCTCTTGTTCTAGGAAGTTGTATAGCATCTCACCTCTTTCATTTCTTTTCTCATATCCGAAATTTCCCATTCTTTGCTCTTCTTTGTCTTTTCTTTTTCCCAACTTTGCATTGAAGTCTCCTATAATGATTTTGTATTCTGTTAAATTGTCCCTCAGTGCTTTGGAGATATCTTCGAAGCAACTTTCTACTTCTTCGTCTTCATAAGATTGAGTTGGTGCATATACCTGGACTATTTGCAGAGAAATTTTGTTATTTAGTTCTATTACGAGATATGCAACCCTGTTTGATATTGCCTTGTACATTTTTATTCTTTCTGCGCTGTTCTTGGATACGATGAAACCTAACCCTTGTTCCGTTATTTTCGCAGTCTGAGTGATATAGCACGTTGCCTGAGTTCAATCTTATTGATTTCTCTTCTTTTCGTCTAACTTCTGCCAAGCCGACTATGTTCCATTTTATTTTTGATAGTTCCTCTTCCAGTTCAAGTATTCTATCGTTAGATTTCAAAGTTCTTACATTATATGTTCCTATGTACAGTGCTGTATGTCTTGTCTTGTTTTTGATTTTTTGTAGATGGTTCTTTATCGAATTTTTGCCCTCCCCAGAATCCAAGGGGCTGACTACCGAGGTAGTGTGGGATTCTGAACTTTCTGTTCTACCCACCTGGGGTAATGAATCCGTTTTATTTAAATTCGACATTTGGGAGTTTAGAAGGGGGTTTTTGGCCATTTAAACGCCACGCTGGCCAGGCGTGTTGGCGAGTTTTGTTCTTGGCCGATCCTCTGGATACAGACGCCATTTTCAGCCGCCCAATATGGGTCAGACGCTGTTGCTAGTTTTGGTCCGCCCCGGGTATTTTATTTCCCCGGTCACTATATAACGAAACCTAATTATCTAGAAACCCAGAGCTCCATAAAATAGCAAACAACAAAAAACCCATAAGACAAAACATCCTATAAGAGACTTGTTTACCAAATACATAGTACATTAATGGAGGCACTAAATAAAACCTTCAAATTATGTATAAAAACTCTCTGCTGATGATCACATCATATGGAAGGTAACGAAGACATTTAGAAGCCAATTAGAAAATCCGGGTATAACTAGATTAGAATAGATAGAGGTAAAACCAATATTTTCGGCAAACATCTTGTCAATAAGTTCACGACTTCTACAACCCCCCACTCCTTCCAGAAAAATAATGATGACAACGAAGTCAAATTATTTTTAGACTCTTCGCACCACTCATGTATACTCATCACACCATTCTCTTCAGTTGAGGTTCGTAAGTAAATCAAATACACAAATACTCTAAAAGTTTCCGGTTATGGCCTGATAGAGGAAATATTGCAACATCTTCCAAGAAGGGTATGTGTATTCCGATACAACAGAAATGTGCTCAGATCCTAATAATTGCCAAGCCTGGAAAACCGTACAACTAATCTTCAACCCACTAATCAATAAATCACCTACCCACAGCATTAAAAATATTCAAAAAATTGTTGAAACCTCGACCAGATAACTCGAACACCACTTAGTGATAGATCAAAGTTATCGGATCATCATTTGAGACAAGAATAGCATGCACCATTGCATTCCTAGACATAAAATAGATCTATCTCTTAATGACAGCCAAATTGATAATGAGGTTTTAAGCTACGACCAAATCATGTCCGGAGCTCCGCAAGGCAGCGTACTGGGACCACTTTTCTACCTGAGCTAATCCCCCGTCTTACCAGCCGGAGATAAAACTGTCAGCGCTATATTTGCAAATGATACGGCTATCCTAGCAATTAACCAAATATCACAAGTGGTTGCAGAACATTACATTACCACCTTAATACTGCAGACCTACACTAGCAACTGAAGAGTAACGAGCAACCGTGAAAATACCACACAAATAGTATGACTGATACTGTGTATACAAATGTATTATAAATGGGTGGTTTTAACTTTTTTAAGTGTGTAGTTCTAAATAAAAGAATATACAAATATAATTTAAGCAGATAAACCAAACAAAAAATCGAAACCCTGGCACACTATACTTTTATCATTATTATTTGAATAAACAATGTCTTATCAAATTGTTATGATTTCAATTAAGTTTTGGTCATATAAATTAAACATATTTTTGCTGTCGCCATAATCGATATACAATAGGTAATCATTAACAAATTTATATTCAACAATTTTGTAAGTAGCACCCCGTTACAAAAACTTAAGCCGGAGTTAACTACTGCAAAAGTCTAAGCTTAGCAGTCGAAGTTCCAAATCCCTACCTTTTACGCCAAAAGCACGCATATCATTAGTTGCAACGCAACGCCTAATTTTTCCCCCAGGCCCTATCGGGCTAATTTAAGTGTCCAACATTTTCACTTGCTAATGAAGTGTACTGCAAGCGCTGAAAGCTGTTAATTTTAACGCAGACGCGCTTTACGGCCATCGTTAGTGCCCTTGCAGGGATTCCGCCGGCCGGCTGATGAATTGCCAAAACGCAGTTTTCCGAATTCGGCGGCCACGCAGGCGACTCCGGGCAACCTGGGCCGGAACTGAATCAGTGCGCCCTACTCAAAACTGTTTGCGCTCGCAATATCTCGCGCCGTGTATTAGTGGATTTTCATCGGTTCCGAGTTAATGCCGTGTGATTATGGGCAAACAATGTAATGTAATATCCGCTTTATATGCACATCTACTTGGACAACACATACTGATTTCCATACTGACTGATGCTAGTTAGCCCTTCCGCACTGTTCTTGGTACACTCCTGCTGGCAGCAGGGCGAAGTTTGTGCAAGACGGCAGGTACACTCCTTGCGAGTTACAATTGCTCCTAGATGCTCCGGAGAGAATTGCAAATTTGCATGAATGTTGCGCTGCATCCAGCAGTTGGTTAAGAGTTACAGTTGTGTGTGCCCACAGATTTTCCAAAAAGCTAACAATCTATTACACATGACTTTCACAAACTGCACTAACCTTATCAATCATACGAATAAATTTAAAACAGTAGAAACGAAATAAAACTTCTTAAAGGATTATTTTTAGAAACCTAAGAGTCGTGTAATTGTTATTGAATTCCATAATCAATGCTTTATGTGTATTTATAATCTACTTTTAACAAAAATTGTGTATTAAGTAAATATATAAATGTCGTGCTAGAAGGTCTAACCAGTGTCAATTTTCCTAATGATTACATCAAATCTGAGTGGGTTGCAGCACTAGGTCTTTTGTAAATTATCGTTGCAATCAATTTGTAACAGCTGGATAATTAAAAACGCGTTGGTCAGCATTCGAAGAATCTTTAATTTTGGTTTAATCCCATAGGACCAAATTTGTTTCAAGATAATTTCGTAAAGTAGGATTCTGTTCTCATTAAAAAAAACAGTCATGAGTAAGTAACCAAGCCATTCTTTTGAGTTTTAAATCCAGTTGTTTCCTTTTCACCTTAACATGCAAACTTCAAATAATGGTGCATCGTGTGGTTGGTTCTGGGGTTGTAAGGCCTTGGTCAGAGTTTAGAAACTTTTGGCGTTTCATCCACAACTGCGGCGGACATTTTCAGAAGAAAATCTTTAAAAAATTAAGTGCGTTTTTGCTTTTATACTGGTGCGAGTATGTTAGGAATGGTGTTGGGGGGCCGTTGTTGACGTCACCGGGATGGTAGAGAACGTAATCGGGCTAGCTGCTGACGTCAATCGGATCGTTGCAGGTAATATTTTGGTATTTTCTAACGTCACTCGCCCTTTTACCGTATCACCGTCTATTTTTTGCCCCTTAGGAGCAATAAGTCAAGATTTAGGTAGATTGAATCCGTCGTCCCTGTTAAAATTATTTTTATATTTATAAATCTCCACCGCCTCTCTATTATAATCTCGGGTAATAATCCTTACAGTTGAATAAAACTTGTGTTTGTCCGAATTCTATTTCGTGGTTAGGATTTTCCAAAGCATGTTCAGCAACTGCTGTTGATTAAGACGTAGATGACGTTTGTGTTCCTTTATCCTGGTGATAATCGTTCGGCCCGTAGTCCCAATGTAGACTTGCTCACATGAGCAAGTTATGTAGTATAACGCTAGTGTATCTTGTGGGTTTCTTGAATCTTTTGCTGGTCTAAGCAAATCCCGTATCTTGGTGGTGGTAGTATCATTTGTACTACCACCTTGTGTTTATTGAGAATTTTTCTTATTTGGCCGGTAATCCTGAGCATTTGTTAAGTTTAATTGCTTTATTTATCTCCGTCCTCAAGTAGCAATTCCCTTGTAATATTTTCACAACCATTTTTTTTTACTTGGGTAGTGATTCGACTGCTTATAAAAATGTCTGTCCGTATGCGTGGGTTTTCTGTACACGGTATGTTGTAAATGTCTATTCTCCGATCTCAACACCTATACGTCTAAGAAAGCAATCCTAGGTTCTATTTCAGTTGGTAAACTGTATGCTTGGATTTATAGAATTCAAGTGTATAAGAAATTGTGGTAGGGTCTTCTTTACGTGTCTCCAAATCAAAAAAGTGTCATCGACGTATCTTAGTCATATGGCGGATTTTAATGATGCTGTATTGATGGCGATCTCTTCAAATTTTTCCATGTAGTAATTGACAATTACAGGGCTAAGTGAACAACTCATTGCTACTGCGTCTTTTTGTTCGTAATATACGCCCTGCCAAACAAAATAACTGGACGTAAGACACTGCTGAAATAGCTGTAATATATCGTTAAGAAAAATTTTCTTCAGGGTGATCCAGGTCATCTTGGATCGGCATTTTGGTAAACAGGAAAGTTACATCGAAGCTGAGCATTAAATCTCCCTCTGTAGCTGGATGTCTTAAAGATGGTTGACAGAATGTGCGGAGTCCTTGTTGTATCGTATGTCCAATGTACTGTTGTAACAGACTGGATAAGTATTTGGGCAACTTGTAAGTAGGACCACCTATGGTATTCGCAGCGATACATCATCCTTGTGTATTTTGAAAAACCCGTGTATTCTTGGGGCCAGCGCTTCTGATGTTATTAGTCTCTTTTTAGTGGTGTCATGCAGAGAGAAATTCTTTATCAGTTTACTCACGTAGTATCCGCGTTTGAGCACGATGTAAGTATTCGTACCGAGTCGTCTTCTCCGTATAGACCTCACGTGCTAGTACAACTGTGGCTTTACATTTATCTGCTGGTAAGACAATGATGGTGTTATTATTCTTGAGTTCACGAAGTTCTTCTTAGGTGGCTTAGCACGGCGCAGAATGCGTAAAGTCTCGACTCGTACCTCCTCTGCTTCGTTAGTCGGAAGGTTGCACGTTAGCTATAATGCCCTCAACCAGAATGGATTTAGGTGCTATAGCAAACTTTTTACTTTTCTAAGAGCACTGATGACTTCCTGGCTAAGCTTGTGTTTGGAACGGTTTATTACAGTTTGCTTATAATTCAGCTCTGTAGGAGCGCTTTGTTCTGTAAATGCTAAAACTTAAAAGATTCTCTAATGGTAGCAGCCACTCCATGTTTCTCCGCAGGATGAAAAGTGATGCTGTCTACAGTATCTCAGTCATCTTTATGAATTCTGCTGGCCAAGGTGATATCAACTTACATTAGTTCTAGTAAACACAGAGCGAGGATTCTCTTAGTAGCGTGCACTTGTTCTCTGACTTTTGATCTCCATAACGTAGTAAGAAAGCAAGGCTGGAGAGTAGCTGGAATTCCTTGTTGTGTAAGTTTTTGAGTTGTCTTACAGACTTGTAAACCTCCTCTCCGTAGAGGCGTATCAAATAGATGCGAAAGCTCTCACGGCCAGTGTTATAGTACATCGTGTGGCTAGTTCTCGGGTTATAATTCCGGTCGGAATTGCTTAGACCAACCAAAAATTAAAAAAAATCCACAGAATACACCAGGGGTGTGCTCATGTGAGCAAGTCCACATTGAAACTACGACCCGAACGATTACCACTAGGATAAAGAAACTAATGTCATCTATGCCTTAATCAACCGGATAAATCAACAATTGCTGAACATCCTTTGGAAAATCTAAGAAATAGAATTCGGACATATACAAATTTTATCCGATTGCAGAAATATATATAGAGAGAAACGGTGGAGGCTTATAAATGTAAAAGTAATTTTAACATAGACGACGTATTAATCTACCTAAAAAAAAACAGACCGCCATATGGTAAAAGAGCGAATGACGTTAGAAAATGTCAAAATATTACCTGAAACGACCCGATTGACGTCAGCAGCCAGCCCGATTACGTTATCTACCACACGATGCACCGCAACACCGGCCGTAAAAGCCTTTGCGTCTATTTGAAACTTCAAATAAGCTTTTGGTAGAGGTACATCTCGAGGTATTTTACTTCGATCTTTATCGGGGTTGGAGCATTGTTAATTCTGGTTTGTATGCATTCAGTATGTCTCAAAATAAAGTTAACTTGCGAAGATTTATCTGGATTAACCGTAATTTTTTTTTTTGTGGCTAATATAGTATGGTCTTTGGTTGGCGTATCCGAAGTGTAAAGCAGGTATAGTTTGAAACTGCATTATTTTTAACTTTACAGGTTCTGCCTGTGAGGTACGACTTTATCACTAAATATAGCTGATTATAAAAGTGCAGTTCAAGTTTGTATAACAGTCCGCTGTGCCATACTTTTATCAAATGTTTGTTTCATGTCTAGGAAGACTGCTGGGTAGACATTCTTGATTTCTAAGCTTTCGAATGTGTGGCTTTGATGAATAGTTGAGTGACATTCGAGAAATATAAATTGTTGATAGGGTACTTTCGGTTTACAACGTCTTTTTAAGTAAAAATATTTTGAAAAGTTCTGAAAGTAAGGGTAAAAGACTTGTTGGTATGTAGTACTGTAAATAGGTAGGTCGTTTTACAAGCTTAGCAATTATTACAATCTGAGCATGTTGCACATAAAAACAGAAAAATAGCAGAACCGTAAAATACTAGTAGCGTATTGTAGTGATAAACACAAGGTTATTGAAACACAAATTAAAGCTTAAGAGTTTGTAAAGGCCTTTTGTTGACAATGAGATAAACCTGAAATTGAATTAGACTTAGGCTCACAATCGAATATTAGGGAATATGCATGCGAAACTAACCAAAGGTGCTACTGCGCGAGAAGAACTACCGATTGTCAAAATGATTCCAGAGGAGTACGTTAAAAACCAATTGAAAATTAGATCGAGAGAAAAGTAGAAACAGACAACAAGCAATTGGTATTCCATTTCATTTATTAACGCGCCTGGTGACTTCTGAATTTATTTGGCCACGATTCAGAAACTTAGAGACCAAGACATGCGGATGTGAAAAAATCAATAAATTTGTGCATGTCTTATTAAGTTGCATTGCGGAGAGGGAGACTACAGTCCGAGGAAAAAGGAACGGGTGGAAGTAATTAAGAATGCATGGAAAGGTCAAGAAACTTAAATATTAAACAGATATAAACTGGCAATATTTTGATAGAAAATCGACTTACAGTCATTAAATATTTACAGTCTCCTACTCTGCTTGGTATAGCGTAAATAGACAAAACACTAGCACAAAATAATAAACATTAACTTGTAATATTGATTCAATAAACTCTAGATAACACTTTGTAGTAGAGAACATTCTTCCCATCTCATTACACAAAGTTCACGACTATTTTTGAGTGCAATTCTTCTTTTGATATTGTTCTTGAGCATTTACAGCGGCATCTCTGTGATCTTTTGTGTGTTTCATTATCGTAGATGTCAATTTTTTGTCCCCCACCGTCATCAGTTTTAAGAACTGATTATTTTGAATATATTTAAAATAGCGGCACAAACATAAACATATCTGAAGTAGCGGAAATAGTTTACATTTGTGAGGAATATCTTGAACACCATAGTAATATTCTGTGGCCATTGAAACAAATTTTCACAGACACATCTTTGATAACACTACATCAATTTGAATCAGGGGGCACTTCCTTAATTTCCAAATTTTCAGAACAGAATATGGCAAACCATTTACGGTATATACGTTCTGTTATGATGTCATCCCAATATACATGATATATGTTTTATGTGCTTCTGCAACGTGCTTGTCTTTGTTTTAAATAATAACAAAAACTGTGCCAAAAAGACTAGTTGTTTGCTCCCTTTTGTACCGCTGCTTAATATTGGCGATATATAAAGATAGTTTTATTGAACCTTTAATAATTGTCATATTTTTAATTTTAGAACAGAAATATTTATCATTTCCCCAGATCGAGTCGTTATTTGACTTTAGACGACTAAACATCATTACTTATCCCAGTAAATGCATTTATGAGAAACCGCAAGGCGGTATCCGTGTGGATATATAGCTGTGGTAAGAAATATCGGCCAATAACAGCTATAACTAAATAAATAAATGTGCAAGTAAATGATTTTAAACAAATTTACAATAAGATCTCTGCATAAAAGATTCAAATAAATTATCGATGTGTTTTAAGGCTTCCAAATGCACTACCATACAATCAAAATTAACAATCACAAATCTTTGAACAGTTTCAAAAAATTTAACTCGTGACACTATACAGTGTTTATCAACTGAAAGAAAATAGAGCCTATAGAGTTGTAGTACGTAACCCACATTGTTCTATTCTGATTACGGATATAAAATGAGAACTAGAAGAGAAGGATCATGCTGTCCTCAACATCTTGAATTTCAGGCATGATTTAAGCAAGCATCCTCTAATGATGATCTGCGTTGATCTGGAAGCTTTTTCAAACAATAGAGATGTAATAAAATAAAATACATCGGCAATTTAAAAATAACTATTGAACCGCCACACAAAAAGAAAATATCATCTAGTGCCTTCTATATCAACTCTATGGACATTCGAAATCCTACTACACGAAACCATGTAAGTGTTCATAAATCACGCACGTGCGTTTTACGGAAATGGACATGCAGCGAACTGTAAAGGTTGTATGATAATCAGAAGCCTACAAAACCTTAAAATAAAACCAAGTCATTCCAAGACAATGTTCTAGCACATATAAATAAATGAAACGCACAGACAGGTGTAACAAGCAACACCTCCTACGACTACATTATTTCTGAACTACTTACAGCAAATCAATCTACATGCTTTGCAACTCAAACTCCTTCTTTAACAAATTTAAAGCAATGTTCGCATAACTTATTAATTAATATGGAATGACTTTTAATATACTAAATAATGAGCATTAAACCTGTTTGCATCGTCTAATATAATCAGAAAATAGATGTTATGATGACAACAGAAACACATTTTACTGAAAAAACCGTTTTTCAAATCTCTCATTAGCTAATTTATTTTTAATTTTAATTCTCTATCATATTACAAGCAACCACAATAACAAACAAAAAAAATGCAATCTTCAACAATTTAAAGTATAGCACACATTTGGTCGTTCAAGATAACTGTCCACCAAGTCACAGAATTGAGATTAATAAATAAACACTTTTCCAACGGCTAAGTGGTAAACTCTCAATCGGCTGAGATTAAAGTGTTAGAAATACTAACCAGAAATCAAATCTAATCACACACATGGCAGAAATTTATAACAAACTACAATTGTTCCTATTTATCTACAGGTGAGCAAACACACTAGCTTACAAACACAAACAAAATTCTATACTTACTGGACTTTTTTATTCTCAAGAATGTAGTCACAAATTACATTATCATTAGAGAAAATTAAGACCTCTCATCTGATAATGCACTCATTATAGTAACTCTTCCGCTAGCGGAAATTGAGATAAGTTTAAAGGAAATGATAAGCGAAAAAACTACTGACTACTGACGACAGCAGCTACAAAAGCTACAAGCTCTTAGAAAAATTATCACAGTTATTCAATATGTGCCTGCATGATGCCATCACTCCCCAAGTTTGGAACAACGCTACCCTAATCCTTTTACACAAAAAAGAAGATACACCAGACATCACAAACTATAGACCAATCAGTCTCCTCTGTCATATCTATAAACTGTTTACAAAAATTGTAGATAAACGTTTGAGCAACAAATTAAACTTTTATCAACCCCGAGAGCAGACCGGGTTTTTTAAAGGCTTTGGTACAAACGATCATCTATTGGTATTGAAGATCCTTATAGAAAAGGTCATCGAAAACAACAAGTCCCTGAGACTTTATTAACTTTAGAAAAGCTTTTGACACCGTAGAACACCCAGCAATAATAGCAGCCTTAAAACAGTGCAGAACCGATAGCAGATATATCAAAGTATTGCAATACATATATAGCAAAGCAACAGCTACAGTTAAACTCTACGAACCGACCAGAACTTTTAAAACTAAAAAAGGTATACGACAGAGTGATACTATATCTCCGAAGTTATTCAAAGCCACCCTAAAGTATGCATTTAAATCTTTAAAGTGGGATAACATTGGAATAAAAGTGGACGGCGAGTATTTATTCACCTCAGATTTGCGGACGATATAGTGCTGTTGGCCTATAACATCATAGATGCCGCAAAAATGGTAAAACAGTTAAAGAAAGCCATAGAAACAACAGGTCTGGAAATAAATACGAACAAAACTAAATTTATGACTAATCTTGTACCAGCAGGAGAAATCAGTATCTCGGGACAAAATATAACTCAAGTTTTTAGCTACAAATACTTAGGCCATAAAACCAGACTGAACAGAGATAACCAAACCTGCGAGATCCAAAGACGAATAGGTCTAGGATGGGCTGCCTTCGTCAAGCTCCGCTAAACATTTAAAAACAACAAAATACCGATATGCTTAAAACGTCGAGTGTTTGAGCAATGTGTGGTGCCAGTGATCATCTATGGTGCCGAAACCCTGACTCTCACTAGAAGAGTAAGCCATAAAGTGAAAGTAGTCCCTTACAATTGAGAGGGCTATGTTAGAAGTCACAAGACGAGACAGGATCCCCAATAATACCATGCGCTTAAGAACGGGGTTAAAAAACATCGTAAAACATATTGCGGAATTAAAGTAAAGATGGGCCTGACATATGGCGCGATTTGAGGACAACAGGTGGACAAAGCGGATAGTCAAATGGCGCCCTAGACAAGAGAAACGAAGTAGAGGCAGACCCCCAAGCTGATGGACGGATGACCTAAAAAGGATAACCCCCAATTGGATAGCAACTGACCAATGTAGAAAAAAACTCTAAGTGCACATGTAATTAGTTGATGCAACTCCTCAAGTTGAGCTTACCATTACCCAATTTGACACCATTTTACAATTTTTTAGATCATCTTAATCTCTCTATTAAATTATGGGAATCTAATGATACTAATACCGCAGTTGGCTATTTTAAGCAGCACCTGAACTCTATGAAATGGAATTTACTAGTAGCACTCCGTTATAAATCAAATAATTAATCGCCGACAAACAACAAGGGTTCGCTAATAAAACTAAGTATAACAGACCTGCAAGGTAATTAAAATAGATTTGCAAAACATATGTAACATTGAATTTGAGACATATATCGCCAACTTATCAAAGAAGAGGCATTTTTTTGGAAGACTGCACATTTCCTCTATAAGAAAAGATATTTGTGCGAAAAGAAAAACAGCGCTTTTGCTGAGCATTTTGCCATAATTTTTAAATCGCTACTACCACAAGCAAATAATAATAACAATACTCTGATAACATACTAGCCCATGCCCAATAACACTTTAGATTGACCCCTATTCACCATTAGAAGTTAAAGAGGGAACAAGTTGTAATTACCACTCAGCGCCGGATTCGACTCGACTATTTCATGAATTACCTATTATACCAATGCTCACCACAATAAATAATAAAATGCTAACAATAGCTTACATCCAACTAATTTGAAAATTAGCCCAAATCACATTAATTCTTAAATTAAGTAAATTATCACACAAGTTAACATCTTAACGACTTATAAGACAATTTACATTTAAGCAAAAGCACTTGCTAAAAAGACATCAAAAATTTGGATACCGAGAACACCATTTCATAATTCAACAAAGCCACAGAACCCTAAAAGTAATTTTCACAAGTTTAGAAGACACAAAGTTATGAACAGTTGCTTTCCTAGATATTGAACAAGTTTAGCATGATGACTTCCTGATTATAATGAAACTCAACTTTCCTATCTCTTAGTGACCGTTACTTCCAAGTCAAGTACAATCTTAAACAATCCTTCCACCACTTCATCAAATCAGGTATACTATGGCACATTTGTCGATGACACAACAATCGCCTTTATAGGTAAAGATCACAAGTTATCACCAAAAACCTAAAAAATCACTTTGATCAACTTCACAAATAAATAGACTATCCATCTGTATCAAGAAACGAAATTAATTTTTCAGTTACAAACCAAGTAAAATACTTAGAGTCAACCATGTCTAAGAAACTAACTTAGAGACCACATATAACAGCAAAGTAAACGCAATTTATTTTATTTTTGGACGCAAAGTTTGCAACAAAAATAACCTCCTATTGTACACGTCCATAATAAAACAAATTTGAACATACGGTCTCCAGTTATGGAAATGAGCGTAGCCTCCAAACACAAAAATTCTACAAAGGTCTAATCCAAAATCCTAAGGGTGATAATCGTGTTGTATCTACAATAGAACTCTACACAATGACTTAGGCACTCCACTAGTAGAAGAAGACATCCTCAGTTTTACTACCAACTGCCTAAAAAAATTCGTAAGACACCTAAAAAACAAGTCAACCAGTCGAGAAACCCTCTTGAGGTTAAAAGGCGACTAAAACGAAAATGCCCTAATGAGAACAACTAAAACATCGTAATGCTGCTAGTTCGTTTCAAATACTAATTTAAAAAATTGTGCGACTTAATTTTTATCTCGATATGGTAGGCTGTAACTTCCATAAAGTTCCTCAAGATTATTTGTTGAGAGTCTGCAAAAATTTTGTGTCATCAGATATCACATGTCTATTTTTCAAATTATTAATTCTGTTATTAGACTTATGATAGCAAAATAGTTAGCCCGTACAGATTACACGTTTGGCACCCTATTTCTTATCAAATTCATTAAATAAAAAAACAATTGTTATTTTTCATTGTTAAATTGTGAGGAGTGGTCTAAAAGGTTTTTCTTATTTAATTAATTTATTACCAACCTAAAATCAATGACACATTCAATTATCTTTTATTTCAATAACAAGCTTTACACAAAACATACGACGTTTTTTTGATTTTTTAACTGCCGACTATCATTTTAAAAGCAACCATTGGTTGCATATCTCAGTAACTATACCTTACGATATAAACTAATGATGTAATAATTATTGCTCCCAATTTAGAAATTATTACAAAATTAATAGTGTTACAAATGGCTTCAGATTTAATATCGATACTTAAAAATAGCTGACCGATTAGTCAAAAACTTAAATAAAGGTAAATGAAATTTGCATTACCTGCTCCATAAATATTGAGTCATTGTCAACACCAGGTCCGCCAAAATAATCTTTCCTTCTCGAAACAGTACTAAAATGAATAACACTACTGAAGACTCACCGTCTCTGAGCGCTTAGTTATTTCGACTGGTACTGCTGCGAATGGCATTCTTTTATTTTGTAATATTCCGCAGATTGCGTTAAAAGATTTCAGCCTTCAGGTACCTTCACTGAGGGAAATCGCAAGGGCACAAATCTGGTGACCTAACCAGCTATGAGATGTCACAACGTAATGGGGTAAGACGGCCTGGAAAAATTTATCCCAAAGCTTCTCGAGAAATTCTCGCCGTGTATGCAGTAGCAGCATTTTGTTGAAACCACAGTGGTTCACTTCTATGGCGAGTCTAGGCTCTAAGAAATTCCGCAATATCGCTAATATAAGGGGTAGATATGAAAGCTACTGTGCGTTCTGTTTCCTTAAAAAACTATGCTAAATTCCGTAACAGCACACCAAACAGTTACACGCTGTGTGTGGCGAGGTCGCTTGTAAAGTTGTCGAGAATTTCGTGGGGCATAGTACCAAAAATTCTACTTATTGACGCATTTTCAGCATGTCCTCCTAAGCATTCTTTAAGTTCCTGGACTACCATTAGTTTATATAGATAAAACATAAAATCACAGTGTAGAATTTTTTATACGCTTTGGTCAAATAGTTTCAAAGTGAATACTAGCTTAGTGACAGAACATTGTGGTGAACTGACAACAGCCTACCTCATTGCTGCGATATTTTCGGGTGTCCGAATGCTACAAGGTTTACCGGATGATTTCTATTTTAATGCTGAACCAGTCCGTCGAAGGTTGTGTACCCAAAATTATGGTTGCCTTGGACAAAACTCCTCCTTATGATTTACTTAAAAATCACTACGAAATAGCCGCTGCTTCACAATCACAGAATCACCATTTTTAAAACAAGTTTCCAAAAAAAAGCACGGTGTTCACAACTCCACACCAAGATATGCATTTAAACCCCAAGGATATATGACGAGCACAATCTACTAAATATATTAAGCACAGTGATCAATTCAAAAAGAGAGGATAATTCTCTAGGACCCTATGTAATAAAAACATAATATACATTGTTGAAATTACAGCACCATTATAAATAAATTATTTTGGAACATTTATCTTAAATTGAGTATACTATAATTAGAAAACGGTTAAAGTGTGAGAACCATATGTTTATGTCTGTCCAAGATTTGGCTATATACTTTTCTTAGACATGAAATCTAGAAAAAGTAGTGCTATTACGTGTAAAATAGGCGCAAATGTGTTCTCAGTCATTCATAATTGGCACGTGTAACTTATAGAATGTAAAATGCATCGTCGTCGCCAAAGGGCACATTATCAACGAGTTAATTTAAAAAAGACAAATTACTAGCTTGCATAAAAGGAGTGTCCTTGGCGAGAAATAGGCCAAAGTGTGGGTTGGTTGCCATGGCAGTACTGTAGTATAATGTAGAACTAGTGGATTAAATAAGGTACTCATTTGTAAATATCGAGGTATAGATAGGATAATCAACTGGAGAAATAATCATTTCAAAGGTTTGCGATTACATAACGTAGGACGACTTTAAGCGCAAAAATTTTAGACATTACATGGTAACGATTGTCTACCTCCTCTATTTGAGGTCTATTACTCGCAAAGCAACTGACAGCATGACATCCTTTCTTGCGACTACCACCGCCATTCTGCACCGGAAACAAAGGTTGCAAAGGTCAACCTAAAGGTGCCTATAGACACAAGAGTGGTATAGAATCGTCATTTCTGATAAATCCAGATTTTGTTTAAATCGAAACAAAAATCGGATATAAGTATGTCGTAGACAAGGTGAAAGGAGACAAGAAGACTACATTCATACGAGACTCACAACACCAACTATAAATATTATAGTACGAAAAGCTATCAGTTATAATAGCAGGTCATCTCAAGTCAGAGCTAGAAGCATTACTAGCCAGACCTCCACTTAGGTGTTCCAGCCTATGAAACTTCCTTTCTTTTAGAGAGTGCTCCAAACAATCTTACATCAAGATGCTCGATCACACGTGAGACGTAACACATTAAACTACCTTCAATAAAACAGAGTAAATACTTTCCCACGACTTCCAAGAAATCTGACTGAGTTATGGAAACGTGTCAATAATGAATGGAAGGCATTTCATCAAGACATCATTCATTTATTGTGTGACTTTATTCCAAGGAAATTGTAGGCGGTGATAACAGCCCGAGTCCACATACTATTTTATAAATGTAAATACTTATGGACTGTAATGCGCGAACAAGCTAATGAGAGCGACTTTACTGAATTGACAGTGAGCACACATAGTATATTATTGTAGCATTTGCAATAACTGAACGAACATAGAGGTGAATTTGTAACAATTTTTGTGACAAACTGAGAAAAGTTGTCCTCAAAAACTATTCCGATAATTCAGAAGGCTCTCTAAAAGAATGCTATAAGAGTAGCGTAAATAAAAGTATGATGCAAACAATTCAGAGATGGCTGTTCAAAGTCATCCGCGTTCTGAAAGACCGAAAACAAACAGAACACTGGAAAATGTCGTATACGGACTATAATCAACTAGAATAGGAAACAGATAAAACTGATGAGCTGAAGATTTCAAAAACCAAAATGTGTGAAATTTTGAAGACTAAAAATCTAGGCATCAGATGTATCGCGACAAAATTTGTTCCGCGGCTACTTTTACCAAAAAAGAGGTATAGTGTGCTGCAGTTGCGAATAATTTGTACAGTCTACGACTAAGATCTGGAAAAAAAATGTTTAGTCGTCCAATTGGACATTTCGTGATTTGCCACATCCAAAACCACATCCCGTTTTTATTTTTTACATGTGACTTCCTAACAATTGTGATATCATTCTAAAGCCTACGATCTCCATAGAATTTTGATGTATATCACTTAAACATTTGTTCTTCAAAATAGAGTCCAATGCCTCTTGGATAAAAGCTTCGATCTTTTAAAACCTTTAAACTTTTAAACCTTTGCCTTCGAAAGCCCAAATTTCTCTGGCAGCAGCGGCAGTTTTCATTCCCTTTTTGTAATAGAATGATATCACAATTGTTAAGAAGTAAAAAATAAAAACGGGGTGGATTCTTCAATCAAGGTAGTATATTTTTATTTTTACAACTTCAGGAGTGCTGTGTTTCTAGTTATTTAAAAAACCCCATGGCGCCAATAATAATGATAGCAAAGTCTATGTTAATTTGTGTAATAAACTTCTAAGCAGTTGCACTTTTTAAAATTATTTTTAAATTGCATTTACTTACAATACCTCTATTACTTTTTATTACAAGTTTATTGCCAGGTCAACAAATGACAGTTTGTTATACATGGCATTGATAAATTAGAATACAATAACTAAATTATAATAGAACGAGACCAATTAGCAGTCTCATGGATATGTAAAAACAATAACGATTAATAATAATGATTAACTATAACAATAATGACTGACCATAACAATATGATTTAGTTGTGGTCGCTATTAGGTTGGATGATATCTTGTGGTAACCTGCGTTTCAGTCTAATGTGGATATTTGTTTGAAACAGTTCATAGTGTACCGCACCATTACTCGCACTTGAATTAGTAATAAAGTTGTTAAGACATTTTTTAATAAACTCTTCCACATATAATACGCCTAGCTCTTGATGTAGCTGTGTGTACCATGGTGCGCTTCTCAGCACCTTTTTTGAAATCTCTGCAATTTTTGTACGTTGCTATTGGAAGTATTACACCATACAGGTGATGCGTATAGTGCTAGAGGTCGTAGCAGGCTTTTGTACAAAAGTACCGCACATTCAATTTTTATTGTTGAATTTCTATTTATCAAGGGATACAATTGTCTTAGTCTAGTATAGCTTTGCGTTAGGTAAACTCCTAAGTATTTAACTGCAAAGTCATTTGGGTTCCAAGGTATTATACTATTGTTGATATGTACATTAGGGGGTTATTAATTCTTCGCAGGGTAAATATTTTGGTTTGGCATTTATCAGCGTTAATTTGCATATTCCATTGTTTGAACCAGGAAGACAGGCTGTTTGTTGCATGTTGTAATGCTATCACTGCATTTTCTAGTTTGGTCGCTTGAGTAAAAATGGCCGTGTCATCGGCAAATGTTGCTAGCGTTGCTGTAATTTCAGGTATATCTGAGGTGTATATGTTGAATAGGATTGGTCCTAGTATGCTGCCTTGTGGAACGCCAGCACAAATGTTTTTGGTTTCAGATAATGATAAGTTAACCCTAATTGCAAAAGATTAGTAGGCATATCTATGTTTAGAAGCTTCTTTTTAACACCTTCGGTCCACACTTTGTCGAAAGCCTCTTTTGCATAAGATGAGTTGGCGTGCAGGTAATTGCTGGATTGAAGGTCTTTTCGAGGTGTGATGCAAAAGCAGCAGCTTTTTCGGCGCCGGAACTATACTTTTCGTTGTCAGTTTCTGTAGTTAGTGTGGGAATTTCTTCTCTTTGGTGTAATATGTTTTTTGATGTTCTCCATAACCCTATGTATCCAGGACTAAGATCAGCTATCTGTTGCTTGTAACAATTTATTCTTATGTTGTCTAATTCTCTTTTGATTAGGTGTGTAATATTGTTTAGGAGATTTTTGGTTATGGGGTTCTTGGTTATTTGCCATTCACGTCGAATTTGGCTTTTTGTTTTGATTAGTTCAATTATGTATCTCGGGGGATAATTATAGTTTCTCGGAATGGTCCTTTTTTATATTTTGCATGCCAATTTTATACTGCTTTGTATCGATGTGGTAATGTGGTTTATCATCGAGTCTATGTCCTCGGTGGTGTGGAGGCTTTTAGAAAAATGTAAATTGTGGTCTAATAATTTTTTAAATTGATTCCAGTCTATTTTCCCGTTGATAAGTTTTGGGTTAGGTTGTATCATAGATAATGTATTTGCAAAAGATACAAGAACTGGAAGATGAGCAGAGTTGAGTT
Organism: Sinelater perroti; assembly: GCA_036346155.1. NCBI lineage: Eukaryota > Metazoa > Arthropoda > Insecta > Coleoptera > Elateridae > Sinelater > Sinelater perroti. The sequence continues at coordinate 1,264,012 of JARFIY010000167.1, read as the reverse complement.
CTGTTATGACATTTTGAAACACTGGTTTATTAAAGTTTTTTTGAAGTACAATGTCGAGAATATCGGGCTGGTTATCAAATCGGTAGGGGTAATAAGTGTACTAGTTGGGAGTTAAGATTGGGAATGCGTTGTTTATTGCAAAATTTTCGAGTTTTATTCCCTCTGGGTTAGTAGCTCTACAGCCCCATAACGTGTTTTTAAAATTTATATCGCCTATGACCAATAGTGGTCCAGTTGTATCAAAAATTTTTTTAATATCTTTTTAGATTAGTTTTTTGTTTGGTTGTCTGTAAGCACTTATTATTGTAACGTGGGTCTGATCGTCTAGTGTAACCTTTATCGCTTATTTCAATTTTTAAATTGTCGATTTCAGAAAATCGTGTGTGTTCGAATTTTGTTTTTATAAGAACCGCCACTTCTCCTGCGGCTACAGTAAAAATCCGATCATTACGATAGGTGTGATATCCTGGAATTTTAAATTTGATGGTGTCGTCTAGATGGGTTTCTGTTATGCAGACAATGTCAACATTATATCGGACTAAGAAGGCTATGAATAGTGAACGTTGGGTGTTGATTTCGTTCGCGGTCCAATTAAAGATGGTTAAATTTTGTATGACTTTTTTATGTTTATGTAGCGGTAACAGAGTATTTGTAATAAAGGATTTAATTTCACTTAGATGAGGTGTTATTAGGTCTATGATGAGTTATGTGATGTTATCGGGTATTGTTAGTCCATTAACTGAAGTAGTTGTACTGTTAATTGCATTTACTCTGCTCATGAGTCTTTCTGCAAATATTTGCGTGTTGTTTACATTGGCATATCTACGATGGGGAGCACTAGTAGTAGTTGGTTGGGTTCTAGTTCGTTGCTTTAATAGCTCTGTGTGTGTGGGCGTCCCCGACAGTTTGCACTCTGGTTTCCTCCGTAGTTTGCGCATGTTGGTGGATCACTAGATTTCATTTTGCAGTCTGTATGTAGGTAGCTGCCAGCACATTTGACGCATGCTGGTTTTAATGAGCAGTAATTTTTTGTATGCCCATATTGTTGACAACGGTGGCATTGCGGTATGTTTTTAGTTTTTCTTCTGGCTTCTACTGTAACTATTGAATGGTACATTGAGGTTAACGAGTAAATGCGTTTGGCTTGTTCATTTTTAGTTAAATCTACTGCTCAGACTGGCAAGGTTTTTTTGTCTTTACTATATAAGCGAGTTGCTTTTATTATTGGCAAGGTTTTAATTAATTCTTCCTTTATTTCCCGGTCGGTGAGGGAAAGTGGAACATTCTTAATAACCACTGATATCGGTTTGTCGTTTGGGTTTTGATAAGTATGGTACTGTACCTCGTTTGTGGTAAAATGTTTTGTTAGTGTTCGATAGTCTTCGTTTTTGGTTAAGTTAATACGGAGCGTAGTTGTGTTGTAAGATGTTGTAAATGGTCCGGTAGAGAGTTTTTGTATATCTTCTATTAATGCTTTATGGTTAACAGCATTATGCAGGTATATTGGTGGTACTTTAACTTGTTCAGTGTTTGATTGTGTATTTTGCGGGCTATCATTATACGAAGAGTGTGTGTGTGCTATGGCTCTTTCCAGATGTGGCGGTAGATAGTATTTGTTGCTTGTTAAAAGATCTTGGGTGGTCCATGCGCACCGTTTCTGCACCTCATTGATAGGCGGTGATAATTTATCGCATTTGCGTTTATTTGGCAATTGGTAATCCATTTTTAAATGAGGGTTGGCGATTGTTAACAATATTTAATAGAAATAAGCAAAATAAAATCACTTACTGCTTGCAGCGACAAGCGTTTATGTCAAGCGTGTCGCACTGTTATCGGAGCGCATGCAAGGCGTTCGCACCGATTCACTGCTCGTACTCGACTTTACAATACCTCAACCAGCATGAAAGTAAAGTAATACATAAGATTTAATTTTAGAGAAAACATTTCATTTATTTATTAGATGGCAAATGTCTTCCACCATTTATTTGACACTTTCAATTCTGACGGAATCTTTGATTACTTTTCGACATACCTGTGTGCTCGATTTCTTGTTATCTTCTAAAAGTTTTGCTTTTAATTCAGGAATCGTTCTTATTTTCGCATCACACTGGTGTAAGGTTGCAAGAAATGGCCAGTTCATTTCGCTGTTTTGATAGATAAGTCATCCATTAAATTTTCACTCAAACAGTTAGATTGTTTCATGCGTCGTCCTGCTAGAACCACAAGTCATCAAATCCATGCCGTCCAAATGAGACCACAACAAATCTACAATCATCTTACGATAACATTTACCATTGGTAGTCGCTGCGTTTCTGGACTTATTTTCACAATCACTCCATAAGCATAAAATCCACACTTGAATAACCGAGGAATTTTTATGCTTCATATACGATAATTTTGCTTATTGACTTAGATACAGGTGAAAATGCGCTTCGTTGCTAAAGATAATTTCCTTGGCAAAATTGTCGTCAACTTGTTGATATCTGGTACTCAAATAGACAAATACCCAACGTTTCAAATGGTCGTCTGGCTTTAGTACCAGGGTTAGCTAAACCTTAAATGGGTACAGGTACAGAAATTTTGTTAAAACCCTCTGCATTGGGCTTTTGAAATGTCAGGTTTCTGGACGTTCTATCATACAATGTTTTTAGCTGAACGGCCAGTACAAGATCGGCCTGTTTTTTTGTTGTCTACAGCATATTTAAATTAGTCTTTTCACTGTTGTTTCATTTTAAGTATTTCTAATTATGAAAATGCCACGTAATTTGTGCACAGTCTCGGCGAAAGGTCCTCCATGTTTGTGATGATCTTAACTCACTTCTCCGCCCGGTAGTGCTATATACTGATGAACCGCAATAAGTTTACTACAAAATTGTTTAAAGCAAAACATTTCCAACTTTTCTTTATTGAAATTGCCTGTTTGCAATCTACTCGCACGCGAGCAATAAGTAAATCTTATGTAGTTTGACATGTCAGTAGAGGATCCAGCCAGCGCCTTTCTCCCCGTAGACTAAAACTAAGTAGTTCTGGGTGATTACACGCGTAGGTCTTATGGCCAATGTAGTTTTAATTGTCTGGAGACGCTCGGCTGGTTAGAGAACTGTTCTACTAGCTAATTTCTATTTCCTGGCAGGTGGTTTGTGTATTTTTGGACAAGCCGCTGGATCTCCGAGGCTATACACGGAATTCTTAGGTCGGTATGAAGGGTTTCATTAGTGGCGTACCATGGAGCGTTGGTTATTGTGCGAAAATTTTTGAGTGGCATCGCTGCAGGATTTTAGTGTGGGAGGCTTTAGCCCAGCCAAGCAGCTGAATCCCATATGTCCAGATGGGTTTAATAAGACGTACATATAGCAGTAGTTTATTGGAAAGTGAGAGTTGAGAGCATATGTCGATAAACCAATGCATTTGCTTAAATTTGAGATCTATTTGATTTTTTGGCTTTGACATGTGTGCTCTAGGTTAGCTTGTGGTCCAATGTAGTCCAAAATATTTGATGTCCGTCTTCTGAGGCATGAGAGTATTTTGATGCTCTTTTGTGGACTTACGATGCGTCTATTAGTAAACGTAATTTGTGCGGATTTATTTGATGTCTAGGTGAGTTTGTAAATGGGGTTTTGTTAACTGAGAAGATAGCTGTATCATCAAAAAACATGGCAAGTAGAGTATTTTCCGTTGTAGGTGTGTCAGATGTTCATAGAAGATAAAGTAGCGGTTCTAGAACGCTGCTCTGCGGTACTCGAAAGTGATTTTATGGTATTCAGAAGTTGTGTTGTTTATTTTGACTTGGAAGATCCTGTCGGTAAATATAATTTTAATATTAGATATAACTGACTTGAAGAATGGAGCTTAATTTTATATAGCAGACTCGTGTGCCAGACTTCGTCGAAAGCTTCTTTTATGTTTAGACATACCCTTGTACAACCGCGCTTAGTCTCTAAGGTCTTTATAATACTGTTAATAATTCGATGCCCTTAGTGAATAGTTAAATGATTCCGCCGGAAGCTAAACTGGCAGTTTGGGATAATTTGGTATAGGTCTGCAGTTCTATGGATTCTTGTAAGAAGCAACTTTTCAAATATTTTAGGTTAGTGGGTTTTAGCAAGAAAGTTGCATGAGGGGTTTGACAGTCTTAGAAAGCATAATGATTAAGACATATTTCCACGGGGCGGGAAAGTGGTAAGAATGTATGATACTGTTGTATACGGTGGTAAGTAGCACTAGGGCTTTTCGGGGAAGGTTTTGCAAAACTTCTCTGACAATTAGGTCATAGCTAGGTACTTTACGAGAATTAACTAGCATGATGTGTTGGATTACTTCGGCTTGTGAGAATGGTCTCGTGGTAGGAACATTTGGCAGGGCATATCAAGAAATGAAGCAATTTCGTGTCATCATTGTTTCCTGCCGGTTGAGTTGTTGAAAACACAGTAGCAAGATGGTCGGCAAATGTGTCTATTTCTTCTTTGTCTGATCTAGCCCATGTATTGTCGAGCTTTTTGATTGGAGGTATTGATACCGTTGATCTTTTAAATTCTTTTGTTGCCTTCCATATCGTGTGATCAACAGTGATAAGTTAGTGATGTAATGCTGGAAAGTGTCGTTCCAGACTTTTAATAGTTTAGTGTAGACTTAATGAACAAGCCTATTATATACGATCTTGTCTTGTCTTTGTTTAGTTCGCTGCTACTTTTTTCATCCATTGCGTTTTTTCTGTGACAAGATGTGGTATGTGACGAGAAATGTTGATATCTGTTGGGTGGATGCTTGTTGCACGGAATGTGGCTTGCCATATTGCCTTTTTTTGTTGTGGTTAAGTACTAAGTTGCTTCGTCTAAGTAGTAGACGTCCTTAATTCGGTTAACTAGACTAATTTCGTGGTTCAGTGTACTTCTAAAATGGTCCCAATTGGTGTTCTTGATGCAGAGTTTTGGGTATGATTGGCTGGTGATAATAGAGATACTTAAGGTAATTAGAATTGGGGTATGGCTAGAGGACAAATTATAGTTTGATTTTACTTTGGTGTATGTGTTTGCTGTACCACAGGAAATAGCGAAATTGAGCAAATCAGAGATTTTATTTGTGTCTGTAGGCCAATAAGTGGGTTCTCCGGTTGAGAGGTAGTTGCAATGGTGATTTCGTATTGCTCGAAGGTTACATCCTTTTGGATTAGTTAGCCTCGATCCCCAGGCTAAGTTCTTGTAGTTTCAGTCGCCGCCGATGATGAATTATACATTAAAAGATTGTGGTAGCTCTACGTATTCTTTGGTGGAGATAACGTGTCGGGACGGACTATATATTGCTGCTATGATTAATGGGTAAGGTTAAACTTGAACTTTTATATTGGAACTTTGGATTTTGTCAGTTTGAAAGGAGTTCCGCTCATGGTAAAAGGTTGAGTTTTGAGAATTACAGCTGATCCGCCAAGTGGCGTACCATCTGGATGATTGAAGAGATATACATAATAGCACGAAATTTTGATTACCTTTCTAGCGGTTGCATGGCTTTGGGAAACGAGTAACACGTCGATATCTTGTAGTTGCTAAAATGTTATTATTTCAGGTATGTGGTTTGATATGCCATTGGCGTTCCAGAGAGCTAGACGGAGGGAGTTTATCATTAGTGAGCCAATTTATTTATAACAGCTGTTTTGACTAGTAAGTTTGGAAACCATTGCTTTAAATTTAATTAAAAAGTTAGAGAATGTTAGATTGATGGTTGTCTGTTGTTGGTTGGATATATGAGTAAAAGGTTTTCTGTCTAGTGGTTGCAAGAACAAAGGTCCGTCGTAAGGATGGTTCATGGCTTCTGAATTTAAGTTAACATTTTGTTTTGCCAGTGGTGATAATTCGGTTATGTTTGGAGGCGACTGGTATGGTCTAGTTTTGTTTGTGAGTCCTCTAAATATTGAGTTTCTGGCTCTCTGGATGTCTTGCTATACAGACCACTCAACGGGTTTTGTCCATTACATAAAGCACAAGTGGCTGGAGTTTTTTTTGTGGATAAATGAGTGATTACTGCCGCATTTGACACAGACAAATGGTTTGTTACAAATTGCTTTTGTATGTCCGTACTCTTGAGAGCGGTTTGTGTCTTCCTGTGAGGTTCAACATCGAAAAGCAACTTATTATTTTCTTTAGGTTCTAGGAAGAATGATAAAGATTGTTTGGTCACCTATGACGTATTTTAATAGTATTACGTACTATGTGGCCAAATTTTTTTATTATTTCTGACATTAGTATAGAGTGGTAAAGGTTTTGAGCAGCCACCTTGATTGCATGTTCTTCTTTTAGTTGGTATGTGAGATGAAATATATTTTTGTTTGGTAAGTTTTCTGTATGAGTCTGTTGTATTAGTATTGATTTTAATTTTATCGTTTGGCAAGGACTGTATGTCGTATTGTTCGTTCTCTAAAATTTTATTAATACTGTTAATCATTTCATTGTAGTTATTTACCCCGTAGATATAAACTGTTGCTGGCTTCACGATTTTAGTTTGTCACTTATTAGGTGCTTGCTTTTGTCTAGCATTGTCGGGTTGAATTTGTGAGAGGACCTCGTATTTGTTTGATGTAGCCGTAGGGATGTGTTTTTGTCAATTAAAGCCTAGATTTTGGTTGTTTCTTTTCCGTTTTTGAATTGTTTGTCAACTAGGTTTTGGATTTGTCGTACTATCTTGCGTGCCGTCAAGGCTGTTATCCAATTCTTTGACTAAATTTGCATTTACGTGCCTTACTGATTTTCGGGTTTAAAATTATTGTTTGCGGTGTTCGTTAATTATTGGCTTGTGCTATTTTGCACCGCTTGAAAAAAGACAGTGGTTTCAAATTAATTAAAAAGGGAGATGACTGGTATGCTTTTTAATGCGTGGTATCTACGGGCTGTGGATTAGGTTGACTATTGTAATTATTTTATTGTTGGGTACATTAATATCCTTGTGTATAAGAAATACTGAATGTAAAACCGTAATTTTTAGGAGCTGTTGGGGTACCTGGAGGCCCGAGGTCGTAGCCGTTTTCCATTGGAAACGTGAGTTAACACACACTTATGTTACAGTAATAGATTTAAATTGTACATACAGTTTTAAAGTGGGGTTATCAATAGGTAGTTTGACACTCGAAACTTCAAAAAATAGCAGACGTGTTCACTTTGAAAGTCAAATGGGAACTCATTGCCAACTTTGCAGAAACAAAATAGCACACTATTTAAATCCTACATTCTGTTGAGACACTCATTATCATATTTGCTCTTAGAGTTTATTTTAAACAATTATTTTAATGTTCAATACTTCTGCTCAAAATACTTTGAACTTAAGTATCACCCGTTTACCATTGCTTTTTCATTTTTTTTTTCATATTTACGCAGTAACTGTTGGTAACCTAGAATGCAACCTTTAATGTTAGGTCAAAAAGTTCAATCACTAATTTCCAGAGTACCAAAAATTGTTGTATTAAATTCATTAAACTAATTAAAGCTGCAGCAGCACGCCGCTCGCATTCCGCCAACGTTGCATAAACAGCGAGCGCGAGATCGTTTCCCTTGTTACCATTTTTACGGGGCCTGCGCAAATTGTAGAGTTAGTTCACGACCATTTGTGCACCGTGCTATTATCAAACAATTACTTTTATCAATATTCAGGCCTCACTTGGCTCATGACTGGTTACCACCGGCCCATCCGCCGTGACTTTTCCCCCGTGGTCTCTGGCCGTCCCTGTCTGGCACGCACCGGCCGCCTTCACCACTCCAAACCACGCGCTGCGTTAATGTGTGATAAGTGCAGGGCGGTTCGTGCGCCCGCGATAAAGTCTTCTCTTTGATGAGGTGTTCACGTAAACCGCATTACCGCTGACAGTTTATCAATGCCCGTAAAAGTGCGGAATTTATTGGCTGCCAATTTGCGGCCACCAAGAGGCGAGATGGTTGCGCGGTGGTTAAGATAAGCTCCGATGACACGGACCGCGCCGAAGATGCGGGGTGAGTGATAGATAGAACAAACACCTCCGTTAGTTTTCCATCAGTTTTCCTGGGGTCTCCGCCCACCCCAAGGCGAAATGTCGGCTGCCATGCACCTGAATAATTGGCGCAGCGCCTGCCTGCACCGGAACGGATCGGGTCTATCGAGGCCATGATCGAAATGGGCATTAGTAATGCGTTCATTGCCCATACGGTACCGAGGAATGCAAATGGTTGCGGCGAAGTGCACACTATTAGTTCCAGCGGGCTGCTATCAGATGCTGTTGCGTCGCACCTATCGCTCACAGGTCAGACGCCCCCAATCATTATTACCGCGGCGCGAAGACTGCCCGCCGTTTCATTTCGTGTAGATAAGTCTACTGCGGTTTCTTGAAGAGTATTTGCTGATCAGAATTGGTGATAACTATGTGTTTCCCCAAGCTAACATAACAGAAGCGAATATCAAAAAAAAACTCGTAAAATACGCTTTTGCTATTTTTGTTTAATTTATTTGATATTATTTACAAAGTACCCTCTATAAGACATAAAAAAGTATAAATATTAAGAAATAAGAGATCAATATTGCTGCTTTTTGTATAAACAAACGAAATAGAAAACTATAGCTATTAAGACACCCAGCAGCATTTCTTCTTCTTCCTCTTTAACCTTTAATGCGCTCAAAATTGAGCAAAAGTTTCTCTTAGTTCTCTCCATTTTGATCGATTTTAAGCGGTTCTTGCCCAGGTCAATTCCGCTACCTTCTTAATATCGTCATATATTCCAGTCCACGGCTTCTATTTCATCACTTTGCTGTTCCATCTTTCGTCTTCCATCCGGGCAAGGTGTTCTGCATGGTTCCACTTATAACAAGAGGCCTTGTCTACTATATTTATTACTTTGGTCTTATTTCTTATATATTTGTTTCTTTTTCTGTCCCACAATGATAGATCCAGCATCCTCCATTCCATAGCTCTCTAAGATGTTGTAAGTTTGTTTACCATTTGTTTGGTAGATGTCCAAGTTTATGTGTTATATGTAATTTCTGGTAGAATACTTTGGGTATATGACATTGTTCTCAGATGTAAGGGTATTTTTTGTTTATTAGGATTTTTCTAATTTAAATCTTATTCATCTTTCAATTTCCAAAAAAATCCAAGTTTTCTTTGCTTAGTCACTCTTTGTCTTGGATATATATAGTCTATTGCGTTCCCTAATTTCTGGTTATTTATATCTATTTTTGGGCCTGTGAGACACATACTTTTGGTTTTATTTTTGTTTATTTTTAGTCTTACCTTTATTGATTCTTCTTCTAAATCTGTTATCATTTTCTTCAAATCGTGACCATTTTATGCGAATAAGATCATGTCGTCGGCAACTCTTAGATGTGCAAGTCTTTCTCTATTTACATTTGTTCCTCGGTTCTTCTAATTTAATCTCTTAAACATTCCTTCCAATACTAAGATGAACAGTTGCGCTGATATTGTATTACCAACTCTGTCGTCTCGTGGGATTTTACTGCAAATTTAGCATTCTTGTATATTGTTTTTATAATGTTAGCATATCTCTAATGCACTCGGGTTCCCGCTAGTTTGTGCATTGTGGCCTAATGTTCGACCGAGTCAATATTATATTCTGACATTTTCTGTATTAAAATTCACAAGTACTGAATCCCTTACGAAATGCCGTCTGTTCTACTAATTGGCAGTCTTTAAGATTTTCATTTATCCCGTTTGCAATTACTTTTATAAATAATTTATGTCTGTTGTAATAGGCTGATCGATCTATAATTCTGCAGAAGGGTTGGGTATCCCCTTTTAAAAAGTATTACGATAATTGCCTCGTTCCATTTTCCTGGTGTGTTTCCTTGTTTTATGAACCCATTAAAAAATATTTTTAGCTTAGGGACGATTATGTCTGCTGCTATTTTCATTATCTCGTCACTTTTCGGAGCTTTATTATTTTTCATTTTACTTAAGGTGTATAATATTCCTTCTTCAGATCCAACGTTATTGCTTTTCTTATTTCCTGGAGGTTGTTGCATCTGAAAACTGTATAGATTTTTGTAGAAGTTTTATATTTATAATTTTTCTCTGTCTCTTGTCTCTTTATTGTTTGAGTTTTTTTAGAATTATTATTTCTCTTCTTCCTTCAGTTTCTTAAGTATCTCGCGTTTTTGTTGTTTTCTATTATATATTTTTTCTTGTTTATAATGTGTGTCTATAACTTTACATATTATTCTACTTGTCTCTTTTTGACCTCCCAGTTTTCTGCTACATTCTGTTTGTTTTTTTATATAGCCGTCTTCTATCATTTCTTTTGTTTCTTAGGATAGTTTACTCCTAAATCTATCGACGTTTTTGCTATTTTGGTTGCTGTTTTTTTGATTGTTTCAGTCAATTGTGCGAATAATTTATTGACATTGGAGCAATTCTGTACCTCGTGTCAGTTTTTCGTCCAGTTTTTTGCAACATTCATCTTTCTTTTCTTTAATAATATGTTCTTTGTTCTTTTATTTCTACTTTAGCTTTTGACAAGCGGGGTCGCTTCCGGTGTTAGATGAGTTAAGGACTGAGACGTATTTTATGACCTATTTGGTGGCTGAAAGGATGTAGTCTATCTCATTTCTAGTATTTCCGTTTGGGCTCATCCAAGTCCACTTCTTTTGAGTTTGTTTTATAAAGTAGGTATTCACTGCATACATTGTTAAAAAATACATAGTCTATACACTCTTTGATTTTCTCTCCTGATCTATGATCCTCAATGCAGGCTCGTCTTCTGATAACTTTCTCCCTATGATTGCGTTAAAGTCACTGATTATTAAAGGACGGTTGCATTTATTTCTTGATAGGGCTTTTTCAATGTCTTTGTACATAATGTCCACTTCTTCATCATCATGTGTCGATGTATCACACCTCATTTTTCTGATACTTGTAGTATCAATTATGCTACTCCATTTGATATTCTGTTATAACTTTGGACGTATGTTTTTAATTTCGGGTGTATTAAGAATCCTATGCACCCTTCGCTTACACTTTCATGTATTTTTATTCGCTTAGGTCCAGAAAGTCAAACTTTATTTTACTTAATTCATTTTCCAAGTCGTAGAGTTACGTCTCAGATATTAATGTTTTAATATTGTATGTTCTTATGAGATTTGGTATTTATTGTTGAGGTTTTTACGTTTAGTATGAGAATTTTTGCCTCTCCCAGAACTTCTGTTCCTATTAATTTGTTGTATTTTTCCATTTCTCTTTAAATTCGCCGTATTTTTAGGATTACTACACCACGCTATCCTATTGCAGGTTGACGAGTGTATTTGCAGAAACTCCTAACATGGAGAACAGACGCTGTTTGCAGTCAGCCATTCTAGGTCAGACACTGCTTTTGTGGTTACTATAGGAGCTATTAAGTTCATTATTTGAAGGTTGCCTCCTATAACCTCTTATTTAGTTTGGCCTATGTGCCAACACAGTTTACCGGGATATGGCCGTTTAATTAATAAGTTTCTTAGAGGCATAAATGAGTCTGGAGATCAATATCCCAGAATGACCCGTAAGTTCGGCAATCCTAGGTATAGAGTTACTACTCCTACTACTCCACCCAGTGTAAGAAGCTACGTATTGGATTCAAATTAAATTGCTCCTATAGCAAAAAAAATTATTTACATGCACCTTAATGCAATTAAAGTAAAGAGTATAAAAAATTATATTATTCAATGTAGTCTTCATCGGCGGCCATGACGTTCTCGAGCCGGGACCTAAATATGCTTCAAGCCAACACAACTAAGCTGTCCTTGGTATTATAATGCCTCTCATTGACACCTCGACCATACCCGACACATAGCAGTCAAGGGAATCGTAGCCAGGGCTTCAGGGTAGCCGTAAGTCGGCGGGCCAGTGGCAATGCAACTCTTGTACAGCCATGTCTGGGTCTTTCTTACCTTGTGGGCCACCTCCTCTATTCAACACGTTGATATAGCAATTGGCGGTCACCTTCAAGTCTTCCTCGTTCCTCACGGGCCCCAGCACCATCACAGAGTTAGGAAACTTTATATGCATGTCGGTAGGCATCTCAGAGATATCTTGGCAGGCTCAACAGTGATTTTGGCGATTCACCTTCCTGTCAAGGATAAAGTTCTTTTCGTCCGAAAAGAATTTCATGAAGTGAACTTTATCGTGCTTGATCTCGTTCAGCAATGCTTGGGCCTTTAACTTTTCTGTCAAAGGATGGCGGTCCCCCATAAAGAAGTGTTGTAGTACAGGTTCTGGCGTACTGCTAGTCTGACCGTCAACCTTGACACGCCCGTTTCTCTTGCCAGGTCAGTTACGATCCGACTAGGATCCTGATTAATTTTCTCTTTTAATTCGCGGACGAATTCGTCACTTCTCTTGCGATTAGATCGCTTGAGTTGTCCCGTCAGCAGTTACCTCCTTCTGGTGGTCACATCCGTTGTACTTCTTAGCTACGTCATAAACCTGGATCTTTTTGTAGTCAAACCACGCAACAATTTTTGTTGGCGATTTTTTGATGAGAAAGAATTCGACTCATATTCTCAGTTTATTTTGTCGATAATCGTAGATTGTTGATTATGTAAAGCTAATTACTTAATAGTGAATTGGTCATACGCATAAAACAATGGATCGTACTTAGAGCTGCATCCTGAAGAGCCTATTGTGCTTACTAACATGTAATCTTAAATACTATGACATATGTCACATATAACCAAGAGTTTTCAGCAACACTCAAACTCGTCCACATACTATGTCCTTGGATAGAGGAAATTCGCTTTTGACTATTCATTTATTGAGAGTTAGTCCTTCGCTATTAATACTACATTAATATCATTAAGTTGTTACTGGAGATAAATTAAGGATGTGTAAAAAAGAATAGCGTGAATATGATCGAATTAAAGTATAATATTATAAATTATTACGTTATTACCTGGCATGCCAAGAATACCTCACGTTTCTTGATAAAATCGTCTAATTGGAAAAACATGAGCTTTATTTTACAAACTATAACTAAACAACCACCCTCCTACCAACACACAAAAGACTGAACTACAAATTGAAGTATACGATACTAGTGTTGGTAGTAACGTAAAATATTTAGATGTTTTGATTTCCATCCAAAACATCCAAGATAATAACGTTTATATATCCTGTAAAAACAAACTCGTTCATTATGGTTTTAAGTATTTTAAAGTAAGAAGAAATGGTTTAACGGCACTTCTGGGGGTGGATGTTATAAAAGAGTATTCTAATTTTTTAATTTAGTAATATGTTTTTTGTTATATCTTTTATTATTTACAATGAGGGGTTACCAATAAAAAGGTATTTTTGGCGTCCGAGGATCTCAAATTTTTGCAAAGTGGGAACGTGTAATAATTTATTTACAAATGATAACAGTGAGATAAGTTTGTATTAGCTCTCCTCAACTTTTTGCAAAGTGGGAACGTGGAACAATTTATTTACAAATGATAACAGTGAGATAAGTTTGTATTAGCTGTCTTGTTTACTTTCTGTTCAAATGTACAGTAGGTTAAAAATGGTCTTCATTCTTACATTTACTACAATAATCTTTTTTTTAACTTGTGATCTATTTTTTATTATTTATAATATTCTTATTATATACGCAAAAGAGTCACATAAACACTGTATTTTAATCCCGGTATACTAGTACGATTAACATATTTACTTCTCTAATATATAACTCAACATCTTAACACACATATTAAATACATTTATTACTGCTGTTCTATGGCAATGGAATATTTCTATTTTTTTCATATTTTTTTGCTAAATATAACATTTAAAATTCTACAAGCTGCTGGTATAACCATAAATTCTGCAAATCGAAAATTTACTTTTATTAACAGCAATTTCTAAAGTTTTGTATATTGTCATGAATTTGATTAATTCTTTTGCTTGGTTAGCCTTATCTGTAATTTTCTGTAATATACAATCATTTATCCACATAAGTGAGCAATCTTTGATTATAAAATTTTTCTTTATTTTTTTTGCACGGCTCAGTTCGTGCATTCAAGTGGAGCAAATGTGTTATACTAGTTATACAGGTAGTAGTGGCCACAGCTTGATTTAATTTTTCCATATAATCAAATAAATGATTATCGTTGACTAGTCAGTTTAAAATATCCCCTGCGGATGATATATTGGAGTGACGCTTACTATAATTGTTAAAGCAAACCACAATCTGAAAGGTTGTGTTTCAATGCTATAATTAAGAAAAGAGTTTTATTGTAGAGTACAAAATAGGCGATTATAATCTATGTAGCAAACTTTGGTAATTGATTATCAAACCCACAAATAACGATGTAGGCCATAACAACCAATAAACAATCCACTATGTAGTGCCAAGAAATACCTACAATGTCAGCGCAGCCATTGACTAAGTTTTTTTACGCATAACGCCTATTTTACGCAAAATTTACTTATAACCCAACAAAACGGACGCGGTCTATTCTTTCTTAACCTTCTTATTGTTCCAATTTCCTTCCTAAAACTTTTTGTTTTATAGTTTCGTCTACTTCATCTTTAAAAAGTCTTTGCATCCGATCGAACTCCATTTCCTTACTTTTATTGTGCATCTATGTGGCGGTGGCCTTCTAATATGACCGCTCCACCGTAAGTAGCGTATCCATTCCATTTTTAAATGTTATTGTACATTATTGGTTATTAAAATGTCAGCACCCAGAAAAAATAAAAATTAACAACGGTAACTTCACAAGCTCATTTAATACATACAACATTTGACCATAAACATTACATTTATTCAACAATGTACAGCCCTACCTCACAATCTTGCAACCATCTGTGTTCTTCTTAGCATCGGTTCAAAAAATGAAGAAATGGTGTCTTGATGGACTGCATGCCATTCATTATTGAGACGCTCCCATAATTCACTTAAATTCCTCTAAGGTCGTGATACCGCTGAAGCCTTAACGCAATAATATTCCAAACATTTTCCATCGGTGAAAAATCATGACCTGACCATGAAAGAGATTCTGCCCTGTTTTGTTGAAGAAAATTTCATACATTACGTGCCACATGTGGTCTAATGTTATTCTTTCAAAAGATTATTAAAGAAAAGGAAGTACCACGGGCTATAAGACCTTGTCAATGTAGGTATGACTGCTAATGTTGCCTCTAACTTTGACTAAAGGTTGACTGTTATAACTAACAGCTCACCATGCCACAATACACACAGTTGGAGTTCTGTTCCGTAAAAATTTACTTTTTTTGTTTTATATTAACATCCAATTATCAATTTATCAGCGAAGACGGTTCCATGCTATTTCTGTGTCCACGAAAGCCTTCTGTTGCTCATTGTAACCTTTGCTACAGGTGCAGAGAAGTAGTCGCAAAAAAGAAGTTTGTGCTGTCCTATAGAGAGTATTGACGGCAAACAAAGGAGTTAGATAATAAATACCGTGTAATGGTCCACCATTATTGCGCTAGGACATTTGAAGTCGCACTGCGGTCTGTAATCATAAACTCTGAAAATGATAATCCTCCCGGTTGGTGGATGTGGACCTCAATGTTCCTAAATGAGTACCTTGATCGACCTAATGGTTTAATTTTTGCACCACAGTGCTTCTATGGCGACCAATTCCTCAACCGATTTCTTGATGTAGACCAATAATATAGTCTCTTTTAAATTTAAACTTGTTGATAAGTTACTCGTGCCAAATCTGAATTATTGAAAACACTTTTAAGTCTAGCCTACTACTTCTCCCATACTTCATATGTAAGAAACGATATAACCGAATCTCAGACAGTCATGACCATATGGTTCTCAAACTTTAATAGTTTTCTGATTGCTGCATTTCATATAAAAGTTGATTAATGGTTTTTTTACTTTATTGTTTTTTTGCTATGTATTATACCTGAAAAATATATTTAATATTTCTTATTTCCTTGTAGGCGCAAATTTTTTATGTCCTCTTTTTCTTGGATTTTCCTCATGTTTCGTCGCTGATCGATTTTACTAGTTTTCCATCATAATCAATATTTATTGCTCTTTGTTGCATGCATTCTGCAAAGTTTTTTATTTATATAATGACCTTAGTGCTATATTTCTTCCTTCTAATTGTTATTTTCACTTATTTATATATTTTTCGGTTTGTTAATATTTTAGCCGTCAGCAAATGGTGATTTGTATCTATATATGCTTCCATTCTGTAGCGAACATTTAACAATAAATTTCTCTGTTACTTAAACCAATGTAGTCAAATTGAGTTTGTGTTTTTAGGTCTGAAGAAATCCAAGTCACTTTGTGGCATTTCTTCTAGGTGAGTACTGTGACAGCTATTAACAGGTCACACGTACCACACAATTCGACTAGCATATCCCGTTTTCGTTCATTTTTCTTGTTCCTTCTTATTTGTTCAGTATTATTGTTATTCGTGCCTACTCTAGCATTAAAGTCTCCCGTTGTTTCTATTAATTTCTCTGTCTTGTTAAGTGATTTGTAAAACAAAACTTTTTAATATTTTGCAATATCCATAGGTGTACAGCATTAGACTAATGTTATTTTACTATGTATTGCGTTGAGTTTTATTTTTATTATTTTCTCAGATACTGCTTTCCAATCATATGACCTTATCTCTAAATTTTCGATTCGATATTATTCTCAAACCGAATTCACAACAGTCTTCAGGTTTTATTCTTCGTTTCTCAACTCCCAATATTCTCGTGTTATACTTTTTCATTTTTTAATGAATTGTTGTAGTTATCATGTTTGGTGAAAGGTAGCCACATTCCACTGCCCTAATTTTATAAAATGTGCTTTTACTTTGATTTTTTGTGTGAAATATTATCATTTGGTTTTTTAGACGGTGCGTTTTGTTCATTCATATTTATATAAATTCTTCCATCAGCTATTTGGCTTCTATTTTTATTATTCTTACTGCGTTCATTTCCGTTTAGTCACCTTTGATCTCTCTCCTTCTCTCTCTGTTGTTGTTCTATTATCAATTTTTTGACTGATCTTTGACCAGTTCTTGTTTAATGAGATACCAATTTTTTTATCTATAATTAATTTCTGGTATACTATTTTTACCCTTCTTTCTTTTTATTTCTCTCTTTTCATTATTTTTCGTAGTTTAGTTTGAATTTTTTGGCGTTTTAAATGCCATTGTAATTTACTTGATGAGTATTGTCCATTTGGGAATTTATAACTTGAAATTCACTAGTTGTAAGTACGTAACGGCCATGTTTGTGAGGGTACGTACATGAGCTGTGCTAGTTGAATATGGCTATTAATATTTGTCATCGTGCAGTCAGTTACTGCCTTTACATTTCGGTACCTTGATTATAATATTGACACATTGCTTATCACTATGATTTGACAATATTACTCTGGAATAAAATACTGATAGACACTATACTTGACAGATCCACTCACAACGACCGCTCTTGAATAAAATTATCTTCAATAACTGTATATTAGAAAGACAAATGTATTATTTTAAACATAGCAAAATGATAACTTAACTCCCTGGGCACTGACATAGTTTTAAGACAGTAGTTTACTAAATTGAGTTAAAACTTATCCAGTAATTAAAAAAATTAAATAAAATAAAACCGCATATTCTAAAGTAGGCTATGCTTCTGATGAAGCAGAATTCAAATAAGCGTTTCTATTTTATATAAATAAAGGTTTCCACCACTTTCGATGTTTATGTACAGATAAGTAATCGTAATAATAATAACATAAATAATAATACTCCGGATAGGACTTTATAGCTTCGCTCCCGCTTTCGTAGCATGAAAATCATTTTGCAGAGGTATTAGCAAAAGCTTCTCGAGGGTGCTGCTTTCCCTACAATCTTTTAATACCACCACGAAAGAGTTACGCAAATATAAAATCTGTAACAATAATTGTATGACTTTTCTAAAATATAAATAACAATAGCTAAAAAAACTAGACAAAGAATATAGAAAATAATGTTGAACACTTATACAGGTTTAGGCAAGCGCTACTCACTGCAATTTTCACACTTCTTTACCGCAGCCCTCGCAAGAGCACATGGTGGTCTTGGTTCGCTTTACTCGCAGTTTTGTTTTGGGGTCTCTGCCATAGTTGTCGTCCACACAACGTTTGCCTCCAAAAAATATGCCTTATGAAAAGATCTGCATGGGCAGGGAACTGCAACAGAACATTCAATCCTTCTGTCAACCTAAGCATGTACTCCCGGATGTCACGACGCCACATTGTCCTTGTTCTTCGCTCCACATACGGTCTGACTAAGTCAAGAGCAATTTATGCGTAAGCAAACTTCCCCTTGGATTCTCTATTGGCCAACCAAATGAGATGCTTTGCTATTGTGAACAATAAGATCAACCAGATAATATAGGACACCGTGTACAACTGTGTTGACAGCTCTGTCTACCCCACCTTTACAGTTATTGTAAGCCAATAAAATTTCTAATCATTTTCTCTACCGGGACAGAGGCATTTCGATGAGCTATGGACAAGGCAAAAACCGCATTCTCTTTCCTCCTCTAACAAGACGAACACAGACGAATTCTCCGGTCTTTCCTTCTTGTTCTTCTACTCATCGCGGCAGATGGTTGGCAATAAGCCTCTGAGAGCTCCAATATTACCCATCGTCCCTGGTTTCGATCGGGTGCGCCTTTTCGGTCAGTATTCAGTTGCATGCTCAAAACGTAGGCAGTCTCTGATTCTATGGTTGCCAAAATCTTCAGACCGTGTTTCCCGGGCTTTGACTTCATGAATACCGTACGGTCAGCTAGTCCTTGTCTAGTATCAGATTTTTGCCAGGATAGTGTAACTGGTCCATCTTCTGGTATATCGCGTCAAACATCATGTAGACCGGTCTGGTTCCAGAGACGGCTTGGTGACCCTCTTTGCGATGACAGATGTGTCGGTTTTCTCGGTTATCAAATCTTAACGCCCTAAGCAAAGTTTATTCCTCGATATCATGGTCATATAAAAAGAAAATTTTGCCAGTAAATTATAAACAGGTACTTTGCCGTCATGATGAGCCCCGGACCAAATGAGAATCCTAAGAAAAGTTCTCAGTTTGATCCGAACGGTATTTTTCCAGTTTACAAGAGGCTGATCAGTGTGCCTCCTGTTAAACTCTAAAATAATCCGGGCCCCGCGCGCATTTGTGTGCTCACGAACGGCTTGCAGCAGAATGTCGTCAAAAACAAGAGTAAAGATCTCACGTCTGCGAGGAGTTTAGAAAAGCCAGCTCTTCCTGAAGTTGCAATGAGATGGGATCTGCATACGTTGATTGAAGATATCACAAATCCGTCTCATTCATTTTTTACTAAAATAAGTTGGAAGACTTCCTCATCCATATGAGCCCGCTGAAGAACAGGACTCTCACGACATGTAACACCTCCTGAAAGTCTAAGTTTAACCATGGAGACAGATTAAGATTTTTTCCGGGTCTTTCTCTGATTCTAGCGTAGGAAAAAACATTGGCATGCCATTATCGTTATCATCGTTTCCCTCAATGTTTAATCGGACGTGCTCCTCATTTTCTACTTCCAATTGGGCGGCTTCTGCATTTCTTGAACCAAAGAGATCTCCGTTTTGGCTACATAAGAAACAATAATAAATACTAATTATCATTTGTTGAAGCTGCATCCAAGGCTAAGAACTAACATACCAAATGAGAGGCGTCAATGCTCATAACTCACCAATTGCAAAAGTAATATTAATGGCGAAAACTGGCAGACTCAATGTAGTGCCCGGAACTAAAAGACTAAATGAGTAATTATAAATAATTAGTATAATAATTAGTCATATGTACAGGAGATGGAGTGAGTGAAAAAGTAAAATAAATAAAGTGAGGAAGTCAAGTGTAAGAGACGGACTAAGGGAGTCAAGTACAAGTCAAGTATAGATGGTGAACAATAAACAATATTTAAGCATAAATCAATAGTAAATTGTAGTATTTATCAGTGAAAATGTAAGTATACTTCAAAACACCGAAAATCTCTCTAATTTATAAACATAGCAGTGGGACTTCGATATCGATAACAATAATCTATGAACCATAAATCACCTTCTTAATAAAAATATTTCAGTCCAAGACTATCGTTATCTCGATAATTATCACATCCCTAGCCTTCAAATGTTTACATAAAAACTCTTCTTATGACATTTACTTTTACTGTGTCTATTATAAATAATTGTACGGTAAAAAGTCAATATTTTACACCGCCTTCTCATATTGTGGGATAAGCATTACAGAATATCATTGTTAGCTATGTATAGGAAGAAAACTAGTGAAAATTTATTACAATCCGTACTTTTTCATTGGGCAGTTCTTGCTCGTTTTCTTCCTATGCATAGCTTTCTTCATACAATTATTCAAGTTTGTTAATTGGAAATTAAGTGGCATGAGAAAAAATCACGTATACCATTTTCTTCCTCCCCAAACAAATATTTTTAATTTGATTGGATTGATTTGAAAAAAAATCTGTACCAAAAAAAATGCATCATGGCATGTAACGATGGTAGTTGTGCGGATTGTATACAAAAGTATGCAACATGCCCAAACAGCCGTGATATGTGTACAGCAAGTTTACATTAGACTTTGTCAAAATGTAAACAAAGATAAAATGTGAAGCCAATGAAAGTTTGAGGGTTATGCCAATTTTGATTGTGCATAAACGTGTTAGACTTTGGTCAAAATTTTAACCATATAAAAGATCAGGGGAGTTAAGCAACTGGAAAACCAAAAATTCGGTAGCTATTTTGAATGATCTGATCCATTTGATCTTGACAATACGTTTTCCGCAACTATTTTTCGATCAACATTAGACGAATTACGTACTTCTTCGGTGGCATACTATTGAACGTGCTACGTGCACATCACTTATGCGAAGTTCATCCTAATTAAGCATTTTTATCGCACGTACAGGCGCGCCATCGCAAAAATTCGTGCAGCACGCGCTGGGCTTCATTTTTAGCGCCTATAATTAATCAGGCCGCTTTGCGCCCGGCAGATCTTGTCCTTTTCACTTTCGAACTTCTTCGTGATTCCAACTATTTGTCTAGTGTTGACAGGTGCCAGGCTTTTGAATATAAATCAGCAGCGAGCCGCAGTGCCGCGCGGGGCTACCGCTCTCGCTCTCGCTGCCGGAGCGCCCGGAGCCGCCCGGAGGCGGCGGCTACGTGGCCCGCGATCGCATGTGCTCCAGTTCCTTAAAAGTCAACATCATGTTTCGCAAAGATAATTCATGCTGGTTATAATAAAGTGCAATCTGTAGCGCGATGTGCTTGCAGCGGAGCGCGGGCGGCGGATGGGGCAACAGCTCGCCGGGCTGGTAATAATGTTGTAATGTTTGCGCTGGAAGTCAATAATGGTGATCGCACCTCGCGCTTTTTATAACTGTTTGGTCATGAGTTTGATGCATTCCGCGATGTGTTCTGTTTAATTTTCTCGCAAAGGTCACGCGAGTGCTGTCTGCCTGAAACTCGCTGTGCTCCACATAGGCCATCGATTGTTGTTGCACGTAACGCCATGCCCCGCTCGATGAATCATGCCACCAATAGAACTTCTCACATTAGTCTAATCGCGAGAAAATATTGCGCCAAATCGGATATTTATCATCTCTGTATGGAAGGAACAAAAGGTCAATATCAAATATTTGCAGTGTTACACAAAAATTCACTAAATGGCGTCTATACATGCCACATAACTAATTAAAATTTTAATTAAATGCGTTTTTGCTTTGCGTTTGTGATAAATTGTATCAAACACACTCAGACATGGAGATGACAACAAAGTCTCATAATATTTAAACCATTGTGACAATACATGGTACCTCAATTTTCAAACGGCAGTAAATCCAACGGTTATTGACTTAGGAGTAAAAAAATGTTGAGTAAAATTAGAAATAAATTCCGTCTTTCAATTTCCCTTTCAGCTGATCAATTGTTGTTAGTTTTCTGCTTAACTTTAAAGCTCATTAATCGCTGTAAGGGGAATGCCCAAGGAATTCAACACCACCTAATCTATTCGAAAAATTTGCATCAATATCAGACATGATGATAGTCGGTATGTGATCCGTCTAACTAAAAGTGAGTTACGGTAACTTCCAGTATGTGTTTTATTTCTTTTTTTATATAACTAGTTTATTAACAATCAAAATTACAAAATACATGTAAACATATAGAATTCTATGAGCTAATGTGTGAACTATGACAAAGTACGACATGCAAAGATGACACCAAGCAGTGCTGCCTTAAATAAAATATAACAATACATATGACATAGGTAATGTCTTAATTTTAAATCTAAATTAGATTACTAAATCTGCTGCACAGACGTCTTCGGTGAGTATTATCTAGGAGAGGGTGAATATTTGGATTGGGGTGATCTCGTAGTCTCCTGATATGGGTGCTAGCGGGGCTATTACATCTTTGACATAGGGTACCTGGAGACCTTCGTGGAAGATACGATTAGATACGTACCACGAAGCATTGGTTATAGTACGTAAAGCTTTGGATTGGAATTGCTGAAGAATTTCAACGTTGGACAAACTAGAGCATCCCCACAATTTGCTCCCATATGTCCAGATGGGTTTGATAATTGTCTTGTAGATTAATATTTTGTTTTCAATTAAGAGACTAGACTTTTTGCCAATAAGTCAATAGAGTCTTTTAAGCCGTAAATCTGTTTTTGTAATGCGAGTTTTTCAGGTCACCCTTCTATCCATATGCATACCCAAATATTTAATTGCATTGGCCTGTGCTATTACGATGTTATTTAGTAGCATTGGTAGACAGTTTTGTCTACGTATGGTGTATATGACTTGGGTGGACTTGACTTCGTTAACTTTTATGCGCCACTCCTCCAGCCAGGTGGTTATTGTGTCTAGGTGTTCTTTGACATACCGACTTGGGGTTAATGGAGTTTCATAGCAGAATAGGATAACAGCGTCATTCGCAAAGGTGCCTGTTACTGTTTTATCTGACGTAAGCAGGTCTGCAGTGTAGACCAACTAGAGGAGGAGCCCAAGAACACTACTCTGAGGTATTACAGTACTAATCTGCTTTATTTCCGAAACCTCGTCGCCGAGCTTTACTTGGAAGTAGCGATCGGAAAGATAGGATATGAAGAGAAGGTAGCATTGGTGGGGGAAGGATTCTTTGATTTTATCAAACGCTTGGTTGACATCTAGAAGAAGTGCACAACAATAGTTTTTGTCTTCCAAAGCTTTATATATCACATTTATAACTCTGACATTTTTGTATTGTTGAATGGCAATATCTGAAGCCGAATTGATGCTGTGGAATTACATTTTCCAGGAATGCTTTTACGGTTATTCTTCTGAGAATCAGTTTCTCCAAGCAGTTTAAATATTATCGACAGTAGGCTAATTGGCCTGTCCGACGAAACTTCATTAGGTGCCTTACCTGATATTAAGATCATTACAATTTGGGCAAATTTGAGTTGAGAAGGCCAGTACGTTAAGCAAAGTATTGCGTTGAATAACATAGTTAAAAGGGTGATACCTTTTCTAGGCAGCTCTTTCAGTACCTTGCCGGTTATAAGGTCGCAGCCTGGTGCCTTGTTGTTATTTAGGAATTTAATTTCAGTGCGTATTTCAACAGGTGAAAAGGCTTGAATCGGTGGAGATAGTTGTAGCGGGGCTGTTAGATACTCTTCTACTTCAAAACTAGCGTTATTCGTGTGTGGCGTAAAGACTTCTGCGAGATGGTGAGCAAATGCTTCAGCTTTTTCTTTACCCTATCTGACCCATTGTCCTTGCTAGTTTTTATCGACGGGGTAGGTTCCAGACTCGTTTGAAAGACTTTACAACTCTTCAGAGAGAATAGTCATCTCTTGCAGTACCGCTAAGATTTGTTTCAAATTGTTGACTTCAAATTTTTTCAGTTTCATTTTCAGGCGGTTATTTAGTTGGTTATTTTTTTTTTGATCCAGGATATTGTGTATGCGTTACCATACAGCCTTTGCATTGCGTTTTTCACCTACAAGCTTTCTGAGCTCTAGAAGGATATTTATTGATTATGGGTTTCTACGTGCAGCAATTGAAGTGACATATCATCCCGCTCCCTGTATTGTTTTAATGAACTTCTCCGCAGCAACTTTTAGCTCTTCTGGTTGTTTTAACTTAATATTCAGCTCCAGATTAAGTTCTATATACTTTTTAAAGGAATTCAGTCGGTATTTTTGATGCAAATTGCAAGAGCGCTTTTTTTGAATATTACTATAAGCTAATAGTGACAACAATAGGAGTGTGATCTGACAAAATATCATAGCTGGGAACAGTATTTAAATGATTATTTGAAATGCCATTTGTAACAAAAAGTCTAGTAGTCTGGGATTTTATCTGAGTCTCTTGGCCAGTATGTTGGAGTGCCAGATCAAAATACGAGTAGTTTATCTCTTGGAATTATTAGTCTAAATCCCCAGTGTGTATGTTTCACATTGAAATCTCCTTCTGCAAGAAATGTAGGTCCTAACTTATCAAAATAAAGTAGTAGTTTTTCTCTAGTGAAACGGTGACGCGGGGGACAGTAGATTGCAGATAGAGTTAGTGAGGCAGGCAGACTATTAATCTGATGAAATTCTTCTTTATATTTTGTCAGTTCATGATAGATTATTGTTCTTTTACTATGATAGCAGATACTCCACGAGCTGCGCCACTTGGGTATTCGGTGTGATGAATTTCATAGTACGGAATCTTAAAATATGTTTTTGTTGCGAAATGAGTTTCAGAGATTAGCCTGATGTTAATTTTATTTTGGTTTAAGAAAGTTACGATTTCATCTCTATGTTAGACTAGGCCACTGGTATTGTCATAATGCTAGTCTTAGTGACTTAGCCATTATTTTCTTATTTTATTAATGAGTGTGGTTAACATGGACAAGATCATATCATTTTGTTGTAGCAACTGTTGAAATATATTTTTAAATTCTTTAAGGAAGTTGTTTAGTGCAGTTTCAAGGTTTGCAAATGGGTTTTGTGAAGTATTTGAGGGAAATATTTGTGGTGCAGGATTGGCTTTAAGCGCGTCAGCATATCTTGAATGTTAGTGGATTGGAGTTATGCTATTTTGATTATTAGTTGGTTTAATTTTCTTATGTATGTCATTGAGCACTCGTACATACTATGCATGTTTTAGTGTCATGAACTCTTCCACATTTAACATATGCGTATACGTTTTTGTGTGATTGTATGATTGACATCTTTTACAATGTACAATTTCAACTTTTTCGCGTAGAGGCTCAAGTTTAAAAGACTTACTTTGAAGGAATTTGAGATGATATATTTCTTTATTATTTTCTGTTGGCTCTAGATCTATGAAGAATAAGGGTAAAGTGTCCTTTATTATTCTACCCTTTATGTTATGCACATTTCTAGTTACAAACCCAAGTTGATCTAATTCTTTTTTAATTTCTTGCGCCGGCAACTGTGGGGTCTCGAAAGTGTAATCGTTTTGTACTTTAAATTAGGTTATATAAAAAGTGTTATATTAAATCAAATTTCTGTTGAATTTGCCTTATGCTACTTTGTTGAGGTAAAAAGTGCTAATTAGCCCACAAGTATATCAATAAGAGTTGTAAGTCACATTTGAGTTACGTTAGTTAACCTTCTCATTTACTATACATCAAAAAAGTTATTACTTGATTAAAACATGTATTGTTTATAGTAGCATAGTTTGTACTAGTTAATATTAGCTACACATTAAATTTTTATCATATTAAATTAATGAACTACTAAGAATTGGTACTACGTTTACCGTTTTTAGAATTAATTTGCATAAAATTTAACCTAAGCATTAAAACTTACAGCTGAAAAATTATATTTTGTATTTACTTGTAATATAAGTAATTCAAAACTATTAACAAATAATAAACGTCAACATAGAATACATCCAAATAAAATAAACACATGATAAACTGTATCGCACATAAAGTAACTTCTAAATCACCATTGTTTTTATTTGTTTCTTCTTTAATTAATACTAACAAGGAATTGGTATGAGAAAAGGTAATCTAGCAGTAGGGAGATTTGGAGAAGAAGCCCTCAATAAAAACTGGAAAAGATTGACAGAAATATGTCAGGCGTTTATTTTCAGAATAGTAAAAAAGTACTTTAAATATAAAAACTTACCTGGAATTAACCAAAAAGGCAACTCTAGTCCATTATAGATTACGTGATCCAAAAACAAAACTCTCAAATAAAAATGACAGACATAAGGACTTATAAGGAAGCGAAATGCGATAGATATCATTTTCTGTTAAAAACGACAATGTACTGTCCACATAAGAGTACAAGAGGAAGCATTAGAAGAGATGAAAAAGTAAAAAATAATAAATGTAAGCTAGAATTACTAAATGACAAATCTAAAGACTTCTTGTACAAACTAAGAATAGTCGCAAAATTACAAAAAAGTGCGGAAGATGCAGCACAACAACAATATAAAAAAATTTGAAAAAATTAGACGAAGTAGCGTATGAAGTTCTGGGTACTGTAAAACCGAAAAAAGGGCAAAAAACTGATGGAGCAAAAGAATAGAGGAGATAATAGAAGAAAAGAAGAAGGTGTATAATTTCTGGCTGACAAAACGAGATCAGAAAGTGAGAGCAAAATATGGAGACATAAACAGAGAAGTAAAGAGAAGAGTTATAAAGGCAAAGAACGAAGCTTGGGAAAAAGATGCAAAAGAAGCATGGGAGATGATAAAAAGCTTAAGGAAAGAAGGTGAATTTAAGAATCTCAGTATGATACCAATAGCGGAATGGCAACAATATTACTCAGACATGTTACAGGAGGATAGAGCAGAATACAAAGAAACATAGAAAGCAAATAAACTAACAAATGAAAATAATTTGGAACAGATAACAGTAAAAGAAATCAGGAAAGCAGTAAAAGAAATAAAAAGCAGTAAAGCTGCGGGTCGAGAAAGCATAACAATTGATGTATATCTTTAACTAGCCACATTTACCCCGCTCGGAAGGGTCAGATATTTGGGAGAATTTTTTTTGAAATAAATAATTTCACCATGTTGCCTGGTGGTTGTTACTCCTTATCTGGATGCTTAACATTAGGTAGCTTGGCTGGCGCGAGCTCGCAACAATGTAGATGGCCGCTCCCATTGCAATTAAATGGACATCTTAATGGTCAATCATTCATCAAGCTGAAATGAAAAAACCCTTGAGCGTACCAAGGTCAGTAATCATACCAAAACTTATTTGATTCGATTAGGCCGTTTTGGCTTGATGCGTGGACATACATCGTTACACTTTGTTTTATGTATCTTTAATAAATGTCTAATTCATATGGACGACTTTTTAAATGGCTATAAGTTAAGATTTTTAACGCCAATCTACAAAAACAGGATTGAAGAAATATTAAGCTGTACGGACGTATAATTAGAAAGATATATCAGAAAGAGAAATAAACATAGAAGACCAAAGTGAGTTTAGAGCAAGAAGATCGTGCGTAGATAATATATTTACAATAAAATAATTAACAGGAAAGAGGAAAACAAATAATTTAGTAACTCACTTCATATTCATAGACCTCGAAAAAACATGTGATGCTTCCCCCCTGCAATGATTGTTGCTGGTATAAATTAATACTATATAAATGCAATAAAGGGAATGTACAGAAATTAACAAAGAACAATAAAACTTAAAAAAACATATCAGAGCCTTTCAAACCTAATAATGGATTGGGACAGGGATGTGGCCTATACTTAAGTTTGTTTAAAATATTTTTAGAATATATTCTAAACGGATGGGAAAGAACATGCCAACAAATGAGTATAAAAATAAAACAAGAATGCATCCATGCTCTATCATTTGCAGATGATTAAGTCGTGCCAGCTGGAAATGAGTATGATATCGATGACATTATGAAAAAACTAGCGGAAGTATACAAAATTGCGGGAAAACAAAATATCTATTGATAGGACAGGAAAATCGCCTGAACATTAACGAAAAAGTGTTAAGAACAATTATTTGGCAACCGTAACATCTAAAATGGAAAACGTAAAAATTTAATAACACAATTATTCAAGCTAAACAGGTGACACAAAAGTTGAACTCATTGTTGTGGCCAAAGAAAATAAGAAATAAAACCAAAACTCTAATACTGGATACGGTGCTACTGAGTATACTCTTATATGGACCAGAAACGTGGTCGATCGTAAAACGAGATAAGCAAAGACTGGGGTTGGTGAAAATAGACTTTTTGAGACTAGGATCCAGAGTATCAAAATCAGAACATCGAGATCCCTAGACACGTTTATCAAACCATCGGAGAAGATAAAAACTAGGAGATTAATTTGGTATGGATATGTTTGCAGAATGAACTATCAATAATGGCCTTTGCGACTATTAAAATAGAAAGCGGAAGAAAGGCTGCAAAAATTATGGTTCAAACAGGTGCAAGAAGCTATGAGAAGAAGGGACCTCATAGAAGAAGACTGGTTAGATCGAAAGAAGTGCTGTAATAAAACTTGTTATATATATTCTTATAACAATCAATAACATGTTGTGTTAATGTTAATCCAAAGGCGGCTTTGTTTAATTGTAAACATCCATATACTAAATAAAATTAACTGTGCCACCCTTGTTTGCGGTAGCTAGGAATATTAGTCTTATATCACTACTACTATAAACATATTAATGAATATATGTTATGGTGCAACTGCACTTAATCTTTTTGGAAGTGTTTCAAAGACAAATAACTAACGTGTTACAGAATTTTAGAGATTTTGTTGTAAATATTATAACAATTGTTAAGATAAATCGACACGTTAGTCAAAAATCTAAGAACTATTTATTTTATTATATAAAAGAAAGAGATGACTAAACTTAAAGACACAAAAAACATATAGTAAAATTATTTATAAATAAAGTTGGTGCTTAACAATTTTTTTAATTAGTCAATTATCTCTACTTAGGCCCATTAGCCTCCAATCATTTTAAGATTTATACCCTTTCAAGATGCCCTAAACTATTTAATTAAGAGTTTTAGTGTGCTGTAGTAATACGAAGGACACTTATTCTCATGGGTAAGAGAAGTAGGAAAAACGCTAATTGTTGGAATATCAATTAATTTTAGAATGAAATTCACATCGAATATTTTCAATTTATTTTGATTTTAAAGTGCAGTTTTTGTCGCTGTATAAACAGTCACATAGATGTCTCTCTAAGGATGCCCTTTTTTAACTCCAGAGTAGATTTGTTCTTTCCTTTAGATAGAGTAAACGATAAACTAGATAACACTTTTAACTCGTGTTTGCTAAAACAGATAATGAAGATTGATGTTTATTATAATTACTCGAATGATGATCACTCACACACTATAAGAGAACATGACAACGGAATTGAGATTTTCCGAATATCTGGTAGTACTGATATTGTCTGAAGTTATTTATGTATAGATAAATAGATAGCTAAAAAAATGTTTGATGCATTTTTATAGGTCCAAACCGATTATGCAAGTAAATCTTGGAAGGGGAGCTCAGTAGTGCCCTCGTTTTGTATTTTTAATATCAGAGCTTTCGATACACTTGTTAAAGTTTCTTTTTTTATAGAAGGCATTGATATATGAAGGGCCATCCGTTTTGATTACATATCGCATTCAAGCGTTGCTTGATCTTGCTAAACAATTGTTTAATGTAGGTAACGCCAAATATAGAGAAACACCAATCAATGTGACTGCACTGTTTTGCTGCATTTATAAAATAATTAACTCTGTACTTCCAAAACCTTATTAATCGCCATCTTTCTCGGAAAAATTTTATTCTGCCATCCTACTGCTAGTAATAAAAAAGAGGGCATCATTGAGAGCTTTAAGAAGAACACGCTGATCCCTTTTGCACTAATATATTGGGTTACATTTTTCTTGAGAGGAAAAAGGTAGACACAAAAATGCCAATAGTGAATTTTTTTGTTCTTTTAGCATACATGTCATAGGAAACACAATGACATCATACTCCGAAGATTTCTCTGGTTGCATCATGTGTCAGAAAATATAAAACTTGAAGATTAGTTTTCATTTAGAGATATAAAATCGGTTTTAATAATTCGGACCGACAAAGTCGATGTTGACTGGACAAGAATGTCAAGATCTTTGACTGTCTGCTATCGCAAATAATGCAAATAAAATATTTTGGAGTCATCACGTATTCCATTAACAAGTAAAGCAAATACTGTCTCAAAATATTGCTCTCTAAAGAAACCTAAGCATCAGCATTGTTTTTTATTTAAATACAAAAGAATGTTAACATATTTCAGAATGTGTCAATTTTGACTTTTATTATTTTGAATAGTTATTATACATTGTATTCTCTTTGGGATTTTTTGTTGTTGTTTGGTCAACGCTTAATGCCATTAAGACTCGTAGATTACGCAATATTATCCAAAATAGAATGAAGAGAAAAATTGCAAAAGAACTTGGTGTTAATTAAGAAACTGTCCGTTCAAGAGTAAAGAAGAGTCTTAATATTGTTCCACAGAAATTGATAAAAAGACATAGATATGAAGACATAGATACTAATAAACGCTTACACTTACAAATACTATTTTTACAGATAAGAATTCCATAACAAACAAAACGATGGGAAGTGATCTGGTGGTCATACATCACTCAGATGTCATGGTATGGTATGGAACCTATTCTACAGATATAACTCTTATTTTTGTACCCACATAGATCAAAATAAATCTAAATGTGTTCCATAAGGATATTTTAATAGCTTTTGTGTTATTTTTTGGATTTACGAAAATTTTGTTGGCCAGACTCGAACATTTCAGCAGATTGCTGGGCCTTCTTGTACGACAATATTGTCGCAAGCATTGTGCAAATAATGTTTTCCTGATTTTGTTAGCGTTGAAGAATAGTCTTCAGAATCGACCCCTCCTTACCTGAATCTCATGCCGTAGAACGTATGATCAGTTTTACAGACCCGAGTCTCTTCAAAATTCTCTAAAAGTTTGGAGTCTTTGAAGATTTTCCTTTTAGTAAAGTGGGGCAATCTACCAATGAATCAGGTGCGGCGTATAGTAAATTCTTTTACACACTATTTGGAGTTGTGTATTAAGATAAAGAGAACGGAATTTTAAAGCTCGATAATGCAATTGAATTTTTCTTTTTGTTACGATCCTATTTAATGGATACAATAAAAATCTTTATCGCCATATAGATAACGTTCTTCTTTTACTTATTCGTCTGATTTAGGTTCCATAAACGTCCCCTTCTTTGAATTGAAAACTAATATAAAAATTTCAAGAACATCTGAAAAATGCGATTCTTCTTCTCCTTTCTCGTTTCCTTCAGGCGTCTTTCAGGCGTCGGATGCGACTCAGAAATTAAAATTGATTTTTGCTACTTTTATAATGGTTTTGATTAAAAATATTTAAAAGTGAATACTTCGATAATTTTTTACTTTAGAGAGACTGATAACAGCTCATTTAATTGAACTTTATATTATTACTATGCAACAAATCTGAAGTTTCTAAAGTTCTGCATCCGAATTTTGTTAAAAGTCACAGAGTGTCTCATAAATATTATCATTAAAAAGCAACAGCATATTTGAATCAGCACCAATTCAAACACTAAGAAAGTAGGGCTTAAATTATATATTCATTCCGCTAACTAATAGGTTATTTTTTAACTGTTAAAGTAACATTTAATTTTGCAGCACATAGTTCGTTAGTTAAACGGCCAAGCACTCGTAGACTGTTTTACCTGTTCAATTAAAATTTTAAATGTTTGCCCTCTTCTCTGTTCCATGGGTTGCCGTTAACTGTTTGTACTAATCTTCAACTTAGACGGAGAATAGAATATAAAGTTGAAAAAAAAAATTGCAACCGTTTAGACGATAGTGTGCAATAAGGTGTATTACACATAGTAAGAAGGAAGAAAAGAAGGGAGGGGTGAAAAAACAAAAAATCGTGTAATATGATAAATGTTTGTTCTGTTAGGAACTACTTAATAAACCAGTGCAAGTGTCAAAGAGAAATTGAATTGTGTAAAAATAAGAGTAAAAAATTATTCGGTTAGTCATAGGCTGCGAAGCAGACGGTCCCGAGTTCATTTTCAAGGCTCACATATCAAACGAGTAGCCTACCTGCATTAAAATTATTGAGTACCTGAGTTTACTTCCAACAAAGGTAATAATGACATATAAATGCATCCACCTCTCAGTTCGCAGGTCTTGAAGAACTTACTCATATTAAGTATGAAAGAGCTTTATTATTTTTTAAGGTATCATTGAGATGTTCGTTCGCTAAAGCATTTCAAAGTCAAAAAAACAACCCCAATAATATTGGATATTTAATATTAGTAGTCCAGTTTTTATCAGTGAAATTCAAATTAGAGGGTAAAATCCATTACATCTATTTTGAAGGAATAAGTGGAAATAGCTTGTCATAAAGCAAGTAAATAAATCATAAACTCCTTTCAGAAACATCATAATTACTGGTCAAAATTTAAAAAATTTGCAACGGCTTATTAATATTATATCTTTGGGTACAAGTTCCAAAATATAAAAAGGTTATGCCCTTATTAACTTATAGTCTGGAAACGTTTCTCAAAACGTTAAAAGTTAATTGTGATTCTTCTCGAAGCATGTGCCAAACTTCAAATTTTATAGGTTTATAGCTTGTCAAAAATTTTTGGAAATCTGCAAAACTACAGTATTCCAGGCAATTAGATAATCGAATATAATTTAATTATGCAAATACATATTTCGTCTAAAATTATGCTCCAGTAATCAAGGAAATGTGTCAGTACTCCTAAAACAAATCGAGGTATATTGCAACAAACTTTAACATTTCCAAAATCTGATGTCCATCTAAAGTACATGCCTATCTCCAAAGAGAACACAAAAAAATGTATTTTGAAATATCGTGTTATTCATGATTATATAGATTTAGGGTCAAATACCATGGCGGTGTATTGGAGGGTGCAAAAGGTATGTTCGTAGAACTTTGCATACCATGGTTAATGAAAATGAAAATGACAAATGTCCATGTACACGTTTCCCATTCTTTCATCGCTCAGAAGACGTATAAGCGTGTGCAGGTATACAGTTACAGGGTGGTTGCCGGACGTTTCCTAAGTATCTAATCACGACAAACGAATCAAAGTTCCGACACAACACTCAAAAGCATCATTCTAGCAAATGACAGAAAATTGAAAGCTCTTGCCCCCAAAAGAGTTTGTGATGACAAACTGAACATAAATAATCATGGCATTATTCTGCAAACAAAATTTAGGAATTTGCAACGTAGGCTTGCATTTTGTTCTGCTAACGATCTAACTGATCTTTTATTAAGAAAAAGTGAGTACACATTTTATTACAGGTGTCCCTTCAATGTTTATGCACTTTTACTGTAAACGCAACAGTTTCTGTGGATCTGCTGCAACAATTCTTTGGACGAAGCTCGGCACTACTTGTGGATAACCAACCGAAGCTTATCGTCAGAGGGGATCTTACCAACCTATCAGTAGAATCCCTCCTAATTTCAGAAGATAATCGCAGCCATGCGACTTACATCTTCAAGAAGTAGAAATAGGACTTGCAGGCAAAACTTTTACGTCAGTGGGGATTTCTTGACGTTCGGTGGGGAATATTTTTAGTGGCATCAAAATATCCGCTCAAGATTTTTCACCGGTAGACCACCAAATCTTATAGAAAGTAGTTTTATGTTATGGGTGTAAAACTTGGACGGTCAGCGCAAAAATAAAACGTAGACCACTTGCAATAAAGATGATTTGTCTCAGGCAAAGTGCAATAATTTCAAACCTAGAAAGAATAAGGAATGAGATCAGCCAAAAAATGAATGATATGGATACGGTGGTTGATCAGATAAAAAGGAGATCTCTGAAATGGTTTGCCCATCTAATGAGAATTACTGAAAATTTGTGGCCAAAGCAGTGTGTCTTCTAGTGAATTCTCCATATACTAGGAAGAGGGGAAGACCAAGATGATCGTGGAGTTCGATAAATGATAGCATCGAGAGATTTAAAAGAAGACAATATCTTTCATAAAGAGGTCTGGAGAAAAAACGGGGAAACGGCGGAAATGAATTGTATATACATCTTAAGCATCCTATAGATAACTAATTAACTTAATTTTTATAATAATCAGTAAATTGTTATAATACTCGGACAGACGTATAATTCAATAAAAATTGATTTTACATTTATCTAATTAACTATAACATCTTTGAAAAGTACTACTATCGACAAAAAAGCAAAAATTTTAATTTGTCTTAGATTGATTTAACTGTTTCTTTGTTATTATTGTGACTAATCAAAGTGAAAATGTGATGGTTCGTCTAATTTAATTAATATTCCTAGTAAAGGTTTAGCAGTTTCAAAGACTCCAATAAGAGCCCCTTAGTATGTTATTAACTTTATAAAAACTATGAAATGACTTTCATACTAGAACTGACTTGTTCTATTGAGTTATTCGTATTTTCATAAAGCCACTAATAAAAAATTAACAGATTTTACCATATTTTAGCCTGAAATTAAAAATTATCCAGTGCATCTTTATCAGTAGCTCAATGACCAACACATTCATCCAGAAAAATTAAGAGAAAAAATACGACAAAAAGCTAATAGAATTTCTATACTTTTTGTCAAAGATAAATATTTTAGTAACAATTTACACAAAATAATTTTGGTCTGCTATAGACTAGAAATATACGTTCTTCTTGAATATTTTTCCGCGTGGGTTTGGTTTAAATTCCATGAACAGTGAAATCTGCATCAGATCCAGTAGAATTACTTTTAATTTTTTTACATTATTTTAATAACGGTTTATGCAAAAAGATCAAATCTGCTATAGATTAGAGTCATCTGTACTTCTTAGGCGGGTAAGATTTAAATTCTTTTAACAGTAAAGGCTGTATTGAGATTCAAAATTTTTTCTTTAATTTTTGTCAAAGAAAAATATTTAATAATAGTTTAGACAGAAAAATAATGTCAAAATAATTTGTTATACTACGGGCGCAACTAAGTTTCCGGGTGTCACACATGGTTGGCGCTAACGACACATGTAGTCGACATACATGTCTTAAGTTGCGTTTTTTTATAACTTGGACATCTGTTAACAATAATCATTTTGTAAACACTATAAAGGTCCATCCCAAAAGAAATGAGCCTTATTTTTTATGATTTAACTGTTCATTCCGGCGTTTCTGACATTGGGGAAGGATGGGTCTTCGCTTCCATACGCGGTCGGTCAAGTCGGCTCTGAGCTTTCAAAGACTCCAATAAGCCTGTTTCAGTGAATGTTTATTTAATAACTATAGCGAAATGACTTTCATATCGAACAACTAGCTATTGAGTTTGCTTTAAAGCCAAATGCTACCGAAACGTTTGGAATGCTTCAGCCGAAATTAAGAATTATTGTTATCTACTTTCAGTAAATGACCAAACATTCATCCAGAAAATTAAGAAAAAGTACGACGAACCTCGGTCTGAATTTCCGTCAACCTTTTGAACGACGAGAATTGCAGCGAGTAAGCAATTTTTGAATCGGTCGTCGGTTCAGTGTTTATCAAGTAGCAGATGCAAACATTCCGAAATCGATTAACATCCGAGTCATTCGTGAATCTATCGATGCGGAGTAGAATTACTTTTAATTTTGCACATTATAAAAGTTTTGGCCAGAATTCAACTCGTGCATGGTTAGTCCTCTGTCCGACTTGTCTCCCCGGATTCTTTTTGTTCTCAGTAAAAGAGTGCTAAATGGCAAGCACTGGGACTCGTTTGAGGACATCCAAGAGAATGTCAGTTTAGACAAAAGGACATCCAAAGGAGGCTTACCAGGAAGCCTTCCGGACTTGAGACCGTCTCCAAAAGTGCATTGGTGCAGGAGGATCCTATTTTGAATAATTTTGAGGTGTTGTAGCGATCTGCTCAATAAAACTATTTTTAGAAAAGGCTCATTTTAGGATGGACCATATATCGAACAAAGATGTCGAGTTTTGTGCGAAATAAACAATTTTGCTTTTCTGTTTTAACTTGAAAAAATGCAGCTGAAGCACGTCGTTCGCGGAGAACATGCACCATCGAAAACTAACTGTGAAGATCGGTTTAAATGCTTCAGAAATGGCAATTTCCACACTGTACCGCTCCGGGAAACCAAAAACAATTAAGGACACCGATCTGCAAGCGTTATTGGATGAAGATGATACGAAAACACAAGATCAACTTGCGGAGGCATTAAACATAATTCGCGAAGGTATTTGCAAAGGTTTACATGCCATGGGAAAAATTTAAAAGGAAAGAAATGGGTGCCGCATGAATTGACTAAGAGACAGATGGAAAACCGAAGAGCTACTCTCGATATTTTGCTTTTGCGCCGTGAAAGAAAGAGTTTCCTGCACCAAATTGTTACTGGCGATGAGAAGTGGATATATTTCGAGAATCCCTAACACAAAAAATCGTGGCTTTCGCCTGGCGAAGCATCAACATCGACGGTACGGTCAAATCGCTTCAAAAGAAGACAATGCTTTGCGCTTGGTAGGACCAGAAAGAAATCGTGTACTATGAGCTGCTGAAACCGGGCGAAGCTGTTAATGGGCAACAACTGATTAATTTGAACCATGCATTGCTCGAAAAACGACCAGAATGTGGCACAAGACACAAACGAATGATATTGCAGCACGACAACGCTCCGTCTCATCGCATTTCCATCGTCCAGGACACCATAAAAACGCTGAAATGGAATCTGCTACCGCACCTGCCGTATTTACTAGACCTGGGCCCTTTAGATTGTCATTTGGTTTATACAAAAATAATTTTAGTCTAGTATAGGTTAGAGGCATACGTATTGCCTGAATATTTTTCCACGCGGGTAATATTTAAATTCAATAAATGAAGGCTACCTTAGGGCCAATAGATTTTTTTTTCGAATAAACATATTTTGGTAATGGTTTGCATAAAGAGGTTAGCACAAAATGATCTTACTCTATTTCTTTGATGTTTTTCACAAGGTTAAGATTTAAATTTCTTAAAAGCTACATTAGGGCTAATAAAATTTTCTTTATTATTTTTGTTGAAGGAAAATATTTTGGTAATCGTTTATACAAAAAATAAGTAAATTTATTTTACTCTGCCTTGGATGCATCCAAGACACATGCCCAATGTG
This sequence comes from Sinelater perroti, assembly GCA_036346155.1. Classification (NCBI taxonomy): domain Eukaryota; kingdom Metazoa; phylum Arthropoda; class Insecta; order Coleoptera; family Elateridae; genus Sinelater; species Sinelater perroti. The sequence continues at coordinate 1,226,898 of JARFIY010000167.1, read as the reverse complement.
GTGCATTAGGCTAAAAACTCCTCAGAACGAAAGAAGAAATAAAGCAACTGCCCCTAGTCTGCAGCACCCTCACATCCCCCGATTACGACAACTATCGAACAAGGAGAGAAGCAAAGGTTGCTAAGAATATAGAAACACGCGTTGGTTCTGGTCGTCACGGATAAGCGGATAATCCAAAGAAACAGACCATGTACATAGCGACATATAACGTGAAAGCATCATCTGCAGAAGACAAACTAGAAGAGTTACAAAACAAAATATAGAATATAAAATGGGACATTACACGTCTGAGTGAAGTCAGACGTGCTGGGGAATATCTTACATATTTAAATTTAAAACACATGCTTTAAAGCAAGGGACAAGCTGAAATAAAAACTAACGGGGTTGGATATTTAGGACTTGACAAAGAACATTGTAGCCTACGAAGACACATCCCACGGAATTGCGTATATAACAATTAATTTGAATAAAAAAGAAAAATTCCAAGTTATGCCGGTATGTGCACCTACCAGCAAATCGAAAAAAGACAATGTTTTTACAAAGAATGTCTTCAACAAGTTCAAACCACTAATTTGCTAATAATTGGAGACTTTAATGCGAAGGTAGACAAAAAGCTGGAAGAAACTGAAAACAGTATGGGCACACATGGAACAGACTATAGAAAACATAGAGGTGTGTTAGTAAATTTTGCAGAGTCGAGCAACCTTTACATAATGAACACGTTCTTCAAAAAAAGAAAACAACACAAATGGACATGGCAAAGCCTTAATCATACGGTAAAAGTGAGATAAATTTTGTAATTTCCACCCAGAAAAATATAAAGACCAGACGTATCAGTCATAAGCAAATGCACAGTTGGTAGTGACCACAGAATGGTTCAGTAAAACTGCACATTAATCTTCAATCACTTAGAGCTAAGAAATTCAAAATAGAAAGAAACCAATGAATACTGACAAACCAATGGAACTTAAGTTACTCTTTTAGGAAGAACTAACAAAGATGCTGACACTAGATAAAACAGATGATGTACAAGATATAAATAAACTTAAAAGCATATCTCGTCAGCAATAATAGAAGCAGTCCAAACAGCAGCCCTTAGAGCACAAAATAAAAACACAAAAATTAACTTCAAGAAGCTTCAAAATAGAAAATAATAATAAACTCGAATAAGATAGAATTATCAAAATTAAATAAATTGATTAAAAAAGAATTACGAAAGATACAAGAAAGTTTAAATTGAAGACTATACTAGAGACATCGCAAAAATAAAGGACCTGAAACTTTAAAGAAGCATCTTAGACTAGGCTAAACAGTAATTGTAAAGATCAAAACAAAGAAAATGCAATATCAACAAAGAGAGATAACGTAAAAAAACAAAATCGAAAGATATACTGAACTTTACGAATCAAAAATAAACCCAGACGAGAGACGAACTTCAGTCTCAAAAAGGAAACTCTTAAATGTAGGTTCGGAGGAAATATCGGACATAACGATAGACAAAATTAAAAACGCCTTAAGAAAGATGAAGAACAATAGATCTCCAGGGCCAGACAGTATTATTGATGAAATACTGAAAGAGGCTCGAGAGAAGCTATACCAGCAACTTGTAAAAATATATAATAAATGTAAGAAAATTCAAGAAATCCCTAAATCACAGCAAACACCGGAAGTCATAATCGTCCATAAGAAATGAGATATTGCAGACTTAACTACAGACCAATAAGCCTTCTGTCGCAACTCTATAAGCTGTTCATAAGCATAATCACCAACTGACTGACGGTCAAATTTGATGCCAACCAGTCAATAGAGCAAGCGGAATTCAGATCAAAATTCAACAAATGCGACCACCTTCAAAATTGCAAAAATTACTAGAAAAGGGCAAATAATATAACATCCATCTATACATAGCCTTTATAGAATACGATAAGACATTTGACTTTGCAGAAATCTGGGCAATACTCAACTAGTTAGTCAACTGCGGAATAGGCAACAGATACAATGGATTAATAAAAAACATCTACAATCATGCGAGTATGTATATAAAAATAGAGGTAACTACAACTACAGATAACATACCTACACAGAGAGCAGTAAAACAAAAAAATGTGATCTCCCAAAGCCTAGTAAATAGTAGACAAGATAATAGATGAGCTAAAACTATATTATACTGGAGAGCGCAAAATTGCAAATTAGGAAAAAAAGGATGACCAAGTAGAAGATGGCGAAATAACATACAAAACGTTGCAGGAATACAGTGGATGGTGTTAGTTACATTTAGACAAAGAAAAATAAAAAATTTTGAAAAAGGCTTACATCCAATAATGAATGGAAAAGGTTCATCGTGATTTTGATCGTGATCGTGATAGATGAGAGTAATGCGTCCTGCTTGAATATTTTTCCACGTGGGTAAGACCAAAATTCCATAAATACTAGAGACTGTCTTAGAATTAATGGATTTTGTTTTATACTGCTCTAAATTAGAACTAACTGTACATTGTGGACCATTTTTCACGCGGTTAAGATTTAAATTCCTTAAACTCTTTGGCTGTATTAGGTCTAACAGAATTTTCTTTAATATTTTGTCGAAGAAAGAGATTTTAGCAATGGTTCACTCAAAAAGATGAGACGGACTTTAGATCGTATAATTTTCTACTAGGGTAATATTTAAACTCCTGAAACTCTTTGACTGTATTGGTACTAATAGAATTTTCTTCAATTTTTTGATCGAAGATTTAGTTATAGATTGGAGCCATATGTGCTGCCTGAAAGTTGTATGAGGGCTAATTTTTTTAATTTTTTGTAGAAGAATAATATTTTGGTAATGGTTTATACAATAAAATTAGGACCAATCAATTTTAGTCTGCTATAGATTGCGGCCAGTACTACGTCACTAGGTTTTCTAAGCAAGTAAGATTCAAATTCCATAAATACTGAGGGCTGCGTTGGAGTTAATAGAACTGCTTTAAATTTTTTTATAAAAGAAAAATGTTTTGGTAATGGTTTACACAAAAATATTATAGAAACTGAGATTATAGCAACAGGATATAATTATTGTCTTTGCATTTCAATGTTCTTAGCGTAAATTACAAAAAAAAATACGTTCTTCAAGACTTTTGATCTTTTGTGGAAAAAATGTCGACTTTCAAATTTCAAAGTCTTGCTCTTTTTTCATTTTTATGAATAGTATCTCATTTTATATATTTCCTTTTATATATTCAGCAAAATAGTTATCTAAAAAATAAATATAAAAAAGTATCATTAACATGTCATTGAGCTGTTCAAGTTAGACAACAAAAGTGAATGTTGAATCATTACGCGAATTAAATGCGAAAGTGACTGTTACAGGTATTTACTGCATTGATCACTTTAATTTACATGTTCTTATCAAAATTTTCTTCAATACACTATATGATTTGTTGCAAACAATATTTAGATTAGTTACTACGGTTTATCTTTTACTATCGTAAAATACATGTAGCTAAAGAACTAAACGCAACATAAGCCAAACTAAAAAAAATGAAATTGCCATTAGCAATTTTCAGCTCAAGCTGCTTCTTTCGTCTATTTATTATTAAAAACGCTTTTAAAATGCTGACCTTTTATAATTAGAATTTTAATGCTGTTGCGACCTTAAGTTTCCACCTGACTCCCTTCCGGCGCAGAAAAATCGGCCGGCGCCGGCGAATTGGGCCCCGGCCGACAAATCAAGGCGGCCGCAGGTTGTTTCGCTATTTATTCATATAAATGGGTTTGTGGCGCGCCCCGTTGTAGCCCTAACTGGAGTGTACGGACATTTGGAAACTTCGCATGTAACATATACATATTGCTCCATATCGAACCAAGGTTGAATTAGGGTGGAAAGGGATAAGGGACGGGCGCAAAAGTAGTATGGGGCAGGTCCAGCAGCACGTGCGTGCTAACCACAGTCTAACATCCTCCCACGCAACCCTTGTAACGTAAGGAAACAACACAACTACTATATCTAGCCTGGCCGGCCAGTCTTGGGGCCTCCACCACGGTCGCCCCGAGCAATTCTGCTCGAGCAGCGCAATCTCGAGAAATACCTATAATCATCTTTTGAGTGAAGTTGGAGCAGCATTAAAACGTAAATAAAAACAATTAAATATTGTAAAGTGACCTTATAAAAAAATTACTGATGATTGTAGTGTATTTATATTACGTATATCAAAAAGATCACTGACATCTTTTTTAGACAGAAATATAAAGTATAAAAAGTGACGATTCCTAATAAGCATTCCATTTTTAAATTTCTTTCATTTTAATGTTGTACTATATTTGCAAGAAGGTCCAAAAACAACCTACATCCAAACTAAACATTTGATTGAAACCCCTATTTCAAATTGTTTGAGCCGTGTTGTCGTTTTACGTATAATTGCAAAATTAAGCTTCAAAATGGATATTTTCTAAAAATTTTAAGACACTGAATATGTCAACTACAATTTTTATCTACAAAAAGTATAGAGTGATCCCAATTGAACATTAGGACGTTTTTCCTAAATAGATCACAAAATCAGAACAATTCGAATTTTATAACTGTCAGTGTAACAGTACAAACTTGATAGTTACTTACGAAATGTCCTCCACGACTCCGCTAGGAGGTTTATTAACATAAACTTTATCCTACAAGCAGCCCAAGAAAGTCCAATGTGGTTAGGTCGCAAGGCCGCGAAGGTCAGTAGATGTTATTCCTCTGCGAGATAGCATGACCGGAAAATGTTGTGTGAAATAAAGATAGCGTTTTACGTGCTGTGTGACATGTGGCTCCATCTTGTTGAAACCACAGTCAAGTTCAAATCGTTGGTTTCATTAAAAGAGTTACTTATTATCTTCCGATAGCGTACATCATTAGAAAATAAACAATTATCCCCCAACTCGCAATATATTGGTTTTTCGTAAATAGCATCTGGATTTTCACTACCCCAGATGCGACAATTTTGACGGTTTACAAAGCCACTTAAGTCGCTTAATATGAGGTTTTTTAAAAAATCGGCATCATCTGCTTTCAAAAGCCATGACGTTTCTAGTCTTTGGTAGTGTTTGTCATGTTTAGAATGCAACTGTACTGCAAACTTCTAACATTCACAGAACGCAAACGGCACGAAATTCAAATCCTAAAGTTTACTATAATTATAATGTCGTTATTCACTAATTCATTCCTAATAGTTTAGAACAGTTTGCAATCCAAAAAACTGTAGCAGGAGCTTCCAATCCACGTATAGTGCATGCAACTAACTAATCCACTATCTAAAATTGAGTTGGCATGAGAAAACAAAATCCAATAAAGAAGAGATGCGAAAATGTGAGTTGTATGGTGTCTTCAAAAGGCGCAATTAAGAAGCTGCGCCCGCGACCGTGGAGGAACTGCCGGGCGATCGTGTCCATAGGGGAAGCTGGGTTGGGGTGGCCCACACTAATAGCACAGCACACACGCACAGACCGAGATCTGGAATGGAATCAATAATCCACATTACCAGTAGGAACAATGCTACATCTGCACACGCATTACACATTCATATGTACAGTCACCATTAAAATCGCAGGGGTTTAAGAAGTTCCCCGCGGTGACGAGCGCCCTCGTTTGTTGCCGAACTTGCGGCTAACTAGCGTTATTTGCTGTGGGGTTCGGGCCTCGACAGGAAGCCCAAATTTGGAAGTTTTGGCTCTCGGACGTCACCGTGTGAATGAGAATGCGTCTTAGGGCTGATTCAATGGGTTGGCAATAGAAGTGAAGCTGGAGGAAATGATTTATTGGACACGGAATATTAGTCAATTTTTTGTGTGCTAGGAATACAGAAACTGACTGTAAATACCATCACCTTTTATATTAAACTTAAGAATCTACAATTTCGTGAAATGGTCAAGAAAGATTGCAACATCAGTTTGACTTGATGAATGAAATTATACAAACTTGTTTTTATACTTCTTATGTTGAATTATCTTTTATTGTGCTCTATTTCAGAATGAAATAAAGAAATTAAACAACTAGAGATTTCTGTGTATACTTATGTATATTAAAAACTAAATTTAAAGTGGTAGAAGCGCTCGAAGAATGTGTGAGGTGACAACCAAAATGTCGTTTAAATTCTTGTGTCTTAGATGTGATTTAAAATGTCAAGAATCAAATGATCTGGTGATCTAGTTGTAGTAAATTCTAAATCATGGTGGAAAACAGATAAGGTAATATTACTGTCAGATTTTAAAAATTATTTTAGAACTCAGTATTCTACAAACATCACTTGTTAGACAACTCCACGCACTAACCAACATCAAACAATGCCCTATACTTTGACCTCTATCTAAGCTCCACAATGGACAAAAACTCGTCGAAATATAGTAAAAAATTCTTATAAAGAGGGTAAAAAATAGTATTTTTATCATACACAAAAACAATTGGTAGTTGGATAATTTTAAGCATGTGGCGAAACTACAGTCTTTTCCTCAATTATAATGGTTTGTGCTTAATAGAATTCTAAAAGTGCAAAACACTTAGTCGATTTCAAACAAGCAAGCCATCAACGCTTGGCTAGAATTAAAATTTCAAAAATACGTGGGTGATTCAGATATAAACCGGAATTTTCTTTTTAGACGCTATGACAGATGGGGAATCTCTACATAGCGTACCTCCCACTACCATGTCTTCAGTAATTGTCTCAATATCAGAACAAAAGGTGTCCTCATTTGTTGCGTAACGAACCATTATCAAATTTACCATTATAAAGAGTGTAAACCCGTTAAAATTTTGAGCTATAGTTCGGGAATAACATTCTTAAAAAATTTAATGTATGCGCAGAATAAAAAATTTCTAAAAGGACGAGAAGCAGTTAAAAATAAAGTCTACCATCATCGTCCGAGAACCAGCGTGACTGAGAAGGCTATTTCTACTGTATGCCGCTTTCATGGAATAATCGCCGGTTACTGAAATTGCTACTGTCTGTCAATTTTTGGACGAAATAAAACAAAAATACGTAAATTTCAACCTAAGGCGTTATCTTGCTTCACAACAACATCCAGCTCCATACAGGTGTCAAAACTCAAGAAAATATTGAAGATTCGTTCAGAACTACACTGAGATACTCTTCCTTGCTAATCAGGCTTAACGCTCTCCGATTATCATTTGTTTACACCACTACAGAAAGCACTTGAAAGGCAGAGATTTGTCAACGACATTCTTGTACTTTGCGCGATTAGTTGATGTCAAGATCAGCCTTATTTTACTATAGTAGTATCGAGAAAAAGTGATTTTAAGTTAGAAGATTAGGCATAAAAATAACTTTGTACGTTTGTATTCCACAGACTACTGGTCGCACGAGTCGCTACAAAACTGAAAATGGCATGCAAAAATACCTTCAAAGACAAATTAAAAATATCCAACTCTAGTAAATCAGGATTTGAAGAAAGAATTATAATGGAATAGAAGCTTTAACTGCTGACCCCACAAAACACAAAACTGAGCAGAAACAAAAACCATAATATCCAACACAATAAAAAAATACCAAATAATACAAAAATGGAAACACTTACGAAAACACTAGTATTTTCCATACCATTCTATGCTTCAGAAATTTGGAGAATGCGAAAAATGGAGTTCAAACAAATCGACTCCTTCGACTATGGTACTGGCGAAAATTACTCAAAGTGTCATGGACGGAGAGGAAAACTAATATGTCCATTATTGAAGAAATCCAAAAATTTTCAAAAATGCTTTGGCTATATTCAACGAAAAAGTCGAGACAATCTCGAAAGATTAATTGTATAGGGCAAAACTCAGGGATCAAGACCGCCGGGGCGATCACCAAAAAGGCGGACTGACCAGATCAAAGAGGTGACCGGCCATACTATCGAACAGGCCACAAGAACGCCCCAAAACAAAAGTTGATGGCAATACATACAGAACAAGCAATTCTTAGGGCACGACGCCTCTGACAAGAAGTCTACGACGAAAAAAAATTTATTATGCTCAAATAAATTTAAAAAATTATATTTTTCCAGATTATATTTGATTCGTCCACACAAATCAAGAACAACAGGCGTTAACCAACATAATAGTACTTCTTTTGCATACTGCCAAACAGATAAACGAAAAATTCTAAAACGTTTAATCCCCTTGCAATTTTGAGCATAAGCTATTTGGTTCCTAGGGTTTTTGCAAATTTGAAATATTGTGTAAGAAGATTTTCTTTTTAAAGTTATTGGTACTTAATTACATATTACTGTTTAATTTCAAATTGTACATCTAACTGGCATATTATATTTACTTGTTAATTCTTTCTTGCTTATTTTGATGCAAAGATCTAGATAATATTAGTAATAAACCATACTGATCTTGGTGCCCGGCAACGAAAAATAAGTGCTTACTTGTTAACAGTGAATAGGGAATAGAGATTTAAAAAAAGCGGCAAAGAAGCAGCACTACCAAAACTCATTCTTCCAGGACCCTCAAAACAAACAAAAAACCAGTAGAAACAAGCTATTAATGGCCTCTCAAAAAAAGCGTTAAAAAAGCAGGAGCATCATTTAATACTATCTGCGTACTGTGGTGCTAGAAAAATTCGTCTTAAATGAGCAGTTAGCAGTTTAAAAAAAAATACTACATAAAAAGTCACTAGAAATGCGTTTTGGCGGTCTGCCAATTTTTCTGATAAAACCCGACACTGCCAATTTAGTATCATTAGTCAAACCTGGAATGAAGAAGTTCTTCCAATTAATTAGATAAGAAATTCCTTCGCCAGACTGCAGCAATATATGGAAAAATTTGTGTCATTGTGTGGGGTGCTATTTGGAATGACGTAATAGTGCATAAATGCAACTAAATACTTTAAATTATAAAGGATCATCAAACGCGTACATCTGCCGCAAGAAAAGAAGTGCGGCAAATTCTATTTTTACCATTGTCGATCCAGTCTGCAGACATGAACCTGCCCAACAAATCACGAAGGCCTAGCATCAAAGTTGAGTTAACGGAAACGGCGATAAAATAATGTACCGAAAATGACGAATGATTCAGTCGATATCATAGTCTAAAACTTAAAAGCATTACGTAACAGTAAAGGAGATAAGACCAAGTATTAATTGTGGGTTTTAGTAGAATATTTAAGTAGGTAGTTGTATAGTAAAATTAGTTTGTCTCTTTTCTCGACATGTAGCAAAACTAGAAGGGCTTCGGTCAAAGGAGACAAAGTGTACCAGACAGAGAGCGAAGGATACATAACTGATGAAGGAAAAAAAACGTGTAGGCGAAGAAACAGGAGAAATCCACAAAATTCACAAATAAAAAGAAAGATAAACTGAGCAAAATATTGTAAATGCTCCAAACTGGTAGAGTAACACAAATAAACAACGAGCAAGCAAAAAAAGAACAAAAATCGAGGTGATAAGAACGAAAATAAAGATATAAAGAAAAGAAATGAAATTATAAGAAAAGAACTACAATAGGTAAACGTAAATTCTTGCGCTCTATTCAGAGCAGCTTGAAAAGAAAAAGAGAAGGAAAAATCTTACGGTAACTGGAGTAAATGTATTCTCAATTAAGGTAAATGGCTTAAAGAAATGGAAAACATTGAAAAGCATGGATGATAAAAAAGTTTTGCAAAACAAAGCCAATTTCAAAATTTTGAAAGACAAATATTCATAAACAATAAGTTGGAAAGATAGGAACGGTAAAGTGAAGAGTGCATTAAAATAATAGCAAAAAAATGAAGGAGGAAGGAAAAAATATTAGATACAAGAAGTTAAAAATAGAACACTAGATATGAAATAATAAAAAAAAAACTTTTAGAAGGAATATCAACCCCAAAAGTTTAGCAGGAAAAGATCCAAAAACTAAATGGACATGATGAAAAACGTAAATTGATGATGAAATTGACGATAAATAGAAACATGGAAATGGGTAAAGTAAAGCATGCAACAAATAGTGGAGGAACAGTATAAATCAAAATTGGAATGCAGAAGTGGGCAAAACGGAAAAATCATTGATCACCGCAAGTTGACAACTTGAAAAGTTAGAGTTTAAGTGGAAAAAAATAGCAGGAAATAGCAAACCTCTAGGCACTAGCAATAACCGAAACTAAAAAAAAGATAGGGGAAACAAAAATAGAAGAGGAAAAATTACTCATATACAGAGAAATCTCCAAAGAACAATGAACAGAGGCCGAAATTGGACTACATACTAAGCTAAAGAAGTGGCCGAAGAGACTGAGAAATACAATACATGTTAATAAAGAGATAATGAAATTAAAACTAATGCAAAGCAAAAAGAAGTTAATGGTCCAGACAAAAACCGAAAATGAAAACCAAAGATAAATTCTAAGACAAACTAACAAAATCATTAAGAACTAGTTATAGACAGGTGTTTCTAATAAGATTTTCGACAGTAGAGTTATGAAAGGTATGAATGGTCTCAAGGAGTATAATAAGAAACAACAATGGTGATGGGTTAATACAATTTTGTATCAAAAACCAATATAATTTGTAATGCGTTCTTTACATACAAGAATATTTATACGTTTACAAGAGAGATTAAAAGTAAAGAAGAAAAATCAATTATAGACTGCAAACCAAAGCAGAATAATGAATGTTAGAGTCAAACGTAACCCAAAGATCAACAGCGACTACTACCTAGTTGTGGGAAAGGTGAAAGAGTTAATCAATGCAAAAATATCAAATAAGGGTAACTAAATCAAACCAAAAATAGGACATTAACAATAAGAACGTACTAACTTAAAAACAAAGAAAAAGCAATAAAATATAGAGATCAAATCCAAATAAACGTTGCAAAAAGTGAAAACAAAATACAAAGACTTAGTGTAGAACTCAGTACGTATAACATGCGTAACAAAATTAATAAAAACAAACAGCAAACAAACAGCATGGTAGGAGATCAAGAACACGTGAATTTAAAGAAAAGAAAATAGAAAAAATACTTGTGCAAGAAGTATATAAAGCATACAAGAAACAGAGAAATGCGTGAAGAAAATGGTACTCACAGCAAAACAAAAGACATGAGAAGATTTTGACAGATCGAAGAGAAAAACAAAAAAAATTATTCTATAAGGCACTAAAATGATTAACGGAAAAACATGAAAAACTATATATTTGTAAATAATTATTCTAACAGAAAGTAATGAGTAAACAAGAACAAAAACAACAGATATGATAACAAATGACGAGGTAATTAAAAAATTAAAATAAAATATTTGCCTCAAATTTCCTTCAGGTAGACAAATTTCAACCCTTATCTCCGACCGGTCTGCGAACGACAAAAGCTGTTGCAAGAAACATATTAAGCTGCATCAGGGTAGAAGGTGGCGAGCCGTCACCAGGTGCATGTCTGCCTACCAAAACTTTGTCATTAGCTATTTTTGGGTTGCGTGCCACAGTACCACGTATATTAAAATATACGTTTCGTACATTGGTTTTGTTTACATTTATAATACGCCACCCTAAAACCTATAATATAAAGACCAAGATAATAAAAGCTATGGGAAACACCGGAACTAAACTCCCAAGCAGAAATGTTAAGAAAATTATAAAGGCTGGGAAGTAGGGGTAATAATAATTTTTAAAAAACGTCATTACAAAAATTTCAAAACTACAGAGGGGTAACATTGTTTAGCGTGACAGAAAAGGTATACGAAAGAGTTTTAAAAAATAAGCTGATGAAGAAAATAGGGCAAGAACTGATAGAGACACAGCGTGGTTTTAGGAAGGGGTACAGCACATAAGGTCACGTCTTTAGGATAACAGATAAAATGTTAAAATGTTGCTTATTTCTGCTTGGTGTCCTCCTTTCCTCTGTACTGACTGCAAAGTACGTAAAATCTTTTACTAGCTCTAATTTATCATTGCCAAGTTTTATGTTGATCTATACTTCCATTTAGCTATTGTCATGATCTTGGTTTTGACCGTAGTTACTCTCTTTCTTCATTTTTCTAGGTTTCTTTTGATACAAATACAGCTGAAATATTTCCTTTTTCCAGATCCTAGGCCCTGTACATAATTATGTAACTTCTGATATCTTTATAAAGCCTTCATAAGAACAATGAGTAGTAATGGACTACATCCTGTCGTAATCTATTGCTTCTAGTGCATTCTTCAGATCGTAGATTCTGAAATTATAAGTTTTTTGTTGTCTCGATCAGTTGCTTCCTTATATTTCTTCTTACCAATGTTCTTTCTTAGTACTTGGCCAATAACCTCTTCCAGTTCAACAAAATTAAATATAATGATCGGTTCGGCCGTAATAGTTACTCCATTATTTAGTTTAAGCTAAATATGTGGTCTTGTATATCGTATCTCTTTCTGAATCGGTCTAATAATCTGTTAAGTTGTATTTTCTTCTTAATTTTTGTTCTAAAATTTATTCCTAAACCTTGCACGCCATATTAAATGATACGTACGGTGGTTTTAATAGCTTCAATATGTTTTATATACAGTGGTAATATAATTCCCACCTTCTGGTCCTGAATTCCAGACGTAGAGCCAATAGACAATAAACTCCATTTATATAGGGTAATACTCAAGTCAGTATAGAATTATAGCGTACAGCTACCAATTATGAATTGGAGATTCTTGAATCAAAAGTGTTGCATATGATAGTTACGCTTTTTAGATGCTAACGGTGGAGAAGGTGATTAATCTGTATAATATATGTAATAGTTATTACATTAATAATATAGTAGCGTAAAAATAGGTGGACTATGACGACGAGAAAGCGTCCGGTTTGTTCATTCACTGGATTCTATCTTGGGAACACAGATCATAGGATGGATACGATAGATACGTGATTAATGTCATAAAGTTTTACACTGGGTGACCTCAAAAATAAGTTTAGTTTTTATGGAAGGGGAAGGGTTCATTGTACACAGGATTTAATGGTTGAAAGCAAAGTTAAATTCTTGTAAAACAAATCGATTGTTGAATTACAATCTTTTAAGGATGTTAGTATATAGTTGTTTTCCAAAGTATATAGACAGTGTACTCTGAAGAGAGTTGCACATTTTCTTAACTGAAACATTTGGCCAGGTAAGATTGATGACACTCAATGCAATGCAACTAGGCTTGCTTAGAAGAGGTTGGTTGCTATTCTCAAACACTCCAGTAGTTGAATTATAGGTAATGTTTAATTAAAGTGTGGGTTGTATATAATTTACCGTCTTAAACTTTGTTTATTGGTTTTGTGTGTTATAAGTTTCTAGAAGAAGTTTATTGCAACTGCCTCGTTATCTGTACCGGGTAGCCAAATTAATAGAGATGACTGCTCGGATATAGCAGCCTTTACTGGTAGACATAGCAAATTGCTGAAAAGTATTATGTTAATATTGGTACCATATTGAACTTTAGGTTTTTAGGCGGTGTAGTGGCGGAGGAGGAGATTGCTGATGTATTTGACACTTGCTTCTTGTTTGATAATTAAGCACAATAGTGTGACTCGATAAGAAAAACACGAAATAAAACAAAGCGGAGCTGTGTAAACTATATATTGGGCAAAACTAAAATTAATCCTAAAGTAACAATTAAGCAAACAACGAAACTGAGAAAAACAAAAAACGAACAATACAACTATACTTGAATAACCGCAAATATGGTGGGCGGCAGGTCAGTTGTGCGCTCTCCCGGCGCAAGTAATGGTCTCTGGTAACACTTTTATGGAGTGTGTACTTTCTTTGGTTAAGAGGTCGAAGATTGTGTTGGAGATGGTGTGCTAGAACCTTTGTCTTGAAGAAAAAACTTTTTTATACTTGAATAAGCCTTCCACGGTGGGTGAACTTGAGGGGCAATTAAAAAGAACTTTAGCTACATTTGAGTTCCCCACACCAAAATAGATCACCCGGTCGAGGGTAAAGTTCTTAAGAGTGCTGCTCTAAGAATTCTCAGTTATTAATTTCTTTGTTTTAGTTTACGTATGAGGTGGTCGCAAATATGGATTTCCTGAAGATTTGGCAGTTGAAATTCATTATTACAATTACTGCAGATGGTTAGTTATTCATTTCTACAATCCATACATTGAAAGATAATGATGTAATTAGACATATCGTTAAAGACGTAATAGCGATTTACGGATTCTTTATTCCTTTTAATGTGGCGGTAAAGCTCTTTACGATCTAAAAGGTGGTTAGGCCTCTTATAAAAGTACCTTTCTATCTCTAAAATAATTTCTTCCATTGTCAAAACGAGTACGATACTTAAACAGGACGAGTTCTATAAGAGCATCCGTTCAGTGTTTAGTGCTGATTGGGTGATTTCTTACTATGTTTCAATGGATTGTTGCTAGAGTTTTAGGCTCGAGCAAAAATCTTCTTACCTTTGCTTTGAATCTTAAAAGTATAAAATTGTTAATAAGGCTCTTATATGTTCGCTCTCACTGGCCGGTCATCGGCCTGATGCGAGACGATGTGGCAATCAGCGCACTTAAACGATCGCCATTATTACCTCTTGTGCAAGTGAACGCAGATACTCAATTATTTTTAGTGACTAATTAGATCACCCGCCAGGCATTAGAGAGCACCGGGAATTGAACCCGGGTCCGTCAGCATCGCAGCCCGCACCTCGACCACGGGACCGCGCTGGCTCAATTGTTAAATTATTCTAAAAAAATAATGTTGGTATTGGTAGACTCTCAACAGCACGCATAGAATTATTGGGCTGGGTTTGCTCAGATTTTTCGGTTTCTGAGGCCATAATCTACGGAATCGAATTTAAAACGGTTTGTTCTTCTGCCAACATCTGCAAGAAGTCTCCTAGATTAAGGTTATCTAAATCATCTGGTTCTCTTATCTATTAGTTTTGTGTATTAGAGCCCAATAAAAAGAGCCAATAAACTTCAAAATTTGTGCCAAAATAATTGTTATTTATTGAACTGTCAAATTAAGATTAAGACTGAACATGCAAGAGTTGATGTACACACTCTCGATGCAATCAAGAAATAAACGAGCAATTGGAATCGAATTTGCTTTTCTTTTCTACTTTCCACAACGTGGGTAGTACAATATTGCCTTGTAATAATAATAATGGTAAGGCCCTACGCCCCGCGTAGGAGCACGGCTTGCGAACTGAGAGGTTAAAGCTCTCATACGTTCGCTCTCTTTGCCCGATCGTCGCACACCATCTCTGATGCGGGGCGATGTGGCAAGTACCGCACCTTAGACGACCGCTATTATTCAAAGTAAACGCAGGTACTCAATTATTTTTAGTGACTGAGTAGGCCACTCGCCAGTCATCAGAGAGCATCGGGAAATGAACCCGAGTCCCGCCCCTCAACCACGGGACCACTACTACTACTTCAGTAGAAAATAATAATCAAACCCATAAAAAGTAATGTGATTCTATTGTCCTTCAATATAACTTACTAGTAAGCTGAATTGAAACTCCAAGGCGGTAATAAAATTCTAGTTAAGTAAGGTGACAAGATACTTTTCAAAGCAAGTTTTAATATACACCTTGATGCGTTTTATTGTTCCAATTTGAGGCTGGGGGGCAAAAGGATACAAACAAACTTGAATAACTTAGAGACAAGTCCTAAGATATGCCTTTATTTGATTTCATAGTTCCTTAACGCCTAAAAGAGACTCGTCGTCTTCCTTCTTAAGAAGTATTAGCCTAGACAATGAAGTGGCTTCTTTAGGGTTTAAGTTTTTAGAACGGTTTTAGTTCAATGTGAAGATGTAGCTGGAAAAACGAGTGTTTGTTTAACAAAATTCTTTTAAGCAACTTTTCAGCTCATTTTTTAAGACGTGGTTATTTGAATTGAGGGGTTTAGTCTTCTTCAAATTTTCTTTGATATTTCCTTTATCATCCTCACTGTTGATATTTGCGAAGTTAGTATTTGATTAGCCTTTAATCTTAATGTACTACAAAACATTTACCATATTTATTTTCTTGATGTTGCTTTTTTGTCATATCCATGTAATTGGATACCAAAGAACAAATGGCAGTTTCGTTTCAATAGCCAATACATTTACCAATATTTTCTCATAAGTTTTAACTTTTTATAAGCGTACGTCAGCACACTTTTTATTATGAAAGGGTGTTTTGCAAAATTTATATATACTGATTTTTACTCATTAAATTGTGTTTTCTGTTTCGTTGCCATTGATAAATTTAGTCATAAGTTTTTTGAAGTTTTGTAGTAACTTCACATAAAGTTGTTTTAGTTTTTATTGTTCCGATTTCTAATCGCAGTAGTTCATTGGCATACGATAGATATAAAATGGAGCCCAAGACAAATGTTGGCAGACACCAACTCCAATTTTCTTAGCCTCACTCTAGAAACATTGTCGCTGCATGAAAATCTTTGTAAAAATACATTTTGTTCTGGTTCTAAAAGTGTATCTCTTATTACTTTCAGACGGTTATTAAGAATTGTTGAGTATTTCTTTTATGTAGCATTCAACAAGCTAATACCTCTATAGTTTCGATAGTCACTTTATTTGATTTTTTGAAAACCAAAGCAACTTTTACATTTTCCATAAATTTCAAATTTTGAATCTCTTCCAACACATATTTATGAGATGTAATAATCTTAGATGATACCCAGTAATCGCATATTTAACTAGCTGTATATTTATCTCATCTAATTCTGCAGCTTTTCTTTATTTTGTATTCCGTAATATTTTATATATATCCTAATCTCATTAACTTCAGAAAGGTTTTTGTCATCATGAAGAATCTATTTCAGTACATTCGACTTACACTTTGTTTTACCAAATTTTTTTGCATAGTCTTTTCACTGTTTCTCTCTTATTATATTTACTTCTGCTACATGTTTCTCTGTTTGATTTTAATTTCGCATGACTTTATATACTAGTGTTTGATTTCCATGCATCTCATGTCTAATATAATCTATATTTCTTGTTTTCTGTCTACAGCTGACTTTAGGCTTTTTTATGTTAATTTATATATTTTTTCATTCTTTGGTGATCTCACTATTTGCTTCTATGTTTGTTTATTTTGTTTCTATACAAATTTATAGAACATTTTACCTGGAGTAAATATACTTTAAGTATTTTTTGAATTAAAGTTACAGTTCTTGATTTTGGTTTTCTCCATCTTGATAATAATATAATTGTAGATATGAATAATGATCGGAACACAAATTGCTACCTTGATAAATCCTTACAACTTCGATCAAGCTTTTTGTTTTGTCATTTGCTATTGTGTAATCCATAACAGACCATTTACGTTTTGCGTTTCATGTATATTTAAACTGTTTTTTCCAAAAAATATATTGTTAATTTTGAAATTGTTCTCATCACTCCAAGTTTAAACAAATTTCCTACTCAAACGTTTAAATCCCCATATATGAAGACGTGGTCTATTTTGTTATTTTTATTAAGAGTCTCTTGTAGTTGTAAAATGTTTCCGATGCTTTTCTTCTATCTTGTGGCGCATGCACATCTATGATATTTAAGTAGTTTCTGTCAGTTCTTAAGCATATTATCATTAGTGTAATCATCCAAACCTCAGGTACATTTTTTAATTTTTTTTGTGTTCTTTATTACCACAATATCTATTTTTCATTATTTTACTATTTTATTAAGCTCTGTTTCTTTATATCCCATTCCCCTTACTTATCTTTTGTTGTGTAGCCTGTTTGTTCTTTTGTAGATCCATTTGGCTTTGCTGTGTAAAAATTTCGAGTTCTTTTAAATTTTCCTAGCACAAAATATCATTCTGTGGCTGGATGGTTTAAGTAATGAGTCTGCCTGCTTTCATTCTAATTGATTCAGGCTAATAGTCTATCCTTACAAGTGCTTATTAGCGTTTATTGAAGTATATGTAGCAACCGGGCTTATGGTCCGCATTTTGCGGTAACAAGATCTCGTTAGATTTTTTTGGTTTTTTAAAAAAGTGAATAATATTAAAATAAAGATTGAAGGGATGAATCTGGAAGAATTAAACATCCGACGCCCAAAGGGCATTAGGGTATTCGAGAAGAAGAAGAATAATAACATTAAAACCTTTAAAAAATAATATCTCAAATAATTAGACAAAAAATATTTTTGCAATGAATGTTTGGACTAGTCGCAGTTATTGAAAATTATCTGGAATAGTCAAACCTTGTAGTAGAAAAAGAAATTTAATCAAACCTCGTACGTTACCTCTCTCAGTTGTGCTTGTATACGTTTTTCTATAAACATAATGGCTGCACCACACAATCATGATAAAAATTTAGACTAGAAACTGTCACGGAAGTTAATAGCGTGTCCAACAGGCAACAAAGAAGACACCTCCCTCTTATCGGCAGCAGCATCTAGCAATTCCGGCAATCCAAGTACAAATAACCACTTCGATGCCTCCCAACAAATGGCCCATAATGGGCATTTTAGCTGCGCAGCGTCGAGAACTTTGAGCGGACTATCATAATGTGCCGATTACGTTCGACTATCTGGGACTATTGAGATACGCGGCGGAGCGGCGGGGTAATCAGCATTTAAACAGTCCACTAATCCGCGCGGCCCTCGCCGATTAATGCGATGCTAATTAAATCACACGTCCGGAAGCTGGCATTCTTTTATCGCCGGCCGGCCCGGAAGGGCACGGCCCAATCAAAGCACCCCCGCTCGGAGATCGCCGTTCGGAGGAACGATCAGGTAGGATGCGAGTCGCGCAGTATGTCGAAAACGCCTGACCCGAAGGTCAATACCCATATCAAGAGCTTAACAGATAAAACGCAAGCTCATATATCCTGAACCTTCACATCTCACTAACTTCTAGGTCGTTACGAGGATCGCACAGAAACAATTTACTTGGTAAAATATTAGCACTAGGGTACATTTAACTATGTAGAACTAAATAATAGACAAACTATTTCCACGTTCATTCAAAGCTAAAAGCAGGAGGCACATAGTGAATTTACAGGTAAATCTGCATAATATACATAAACACCTGAAATAGTTACCGCTACTTTAACTAATAACTTCTTGTTAATATATTTTTTAATAAGTGTCGCAAAAGAAATTAAAGCCACATACATGATCACAATGAGTAACAATATATTTCAGACTTTCAAAATGAAATTAATAAATTATATTTGTACAACTAATTTGCTTGTAGTCTTTACAGAAATTTACTATTACGCAACTAAAAGGGGGGATGTAGGGGTTGCGTCGGAATGGTAGAATATTTTGTTATGGACGGTCACTCCAAGCGACACAGTCAGAGATTTAGACAACTGGTTCTCACGGGGCACCCAACTTGCGCTCGTTGACTCCAAGCGCCACATCTCGGTCAACTGTATTGAGCTAAACCAAGTGAGGATATGTAATAGTAATGTCATATAGCTCAAGATAAATAATATCGGCAAGGCTTATAGTGTACATATACTCACACACGACAATCGAATAATGGTTCAACCGACTGTGACACTGCGGTGTGGAAATTACCACAATACCCAATAAAGCAATTACGGCATTACATGGAAACCCATACCACGTTACTTATTGCGAAAATTGAAACCCGAGATACGGCAGAAGAGGAGTTTCACGATTAGACTGCAGGACCTCCCAGGTCGTCATTCCGAAAAATTCCTGTAATAAAGGTGAAACAGAATCAATTAAATATTTATTGGCAAACATCAACAATTCAAGTTTAAAGATTGGTACATGGAATGTGAAGAGTTTATATCTCTCCGTCAAACTAAACAATTTCATTAAGAAAAAATGGAAAGAATCAGCGCAGATGTACTAGGACTCAGCGAAGTTAGACGGTTAGAAAACTAATGCAAAACAAGCAACTAAATAATAAACTCGTTATACTCAGACAGAATAGCACTCTTACAAATCAAAGCCTATCCCACTAATATAAATCTTATCAAAGTATATGCACCCACTTCAGATGGTCCCGACGTAAAAATATCAACAATCTATAGAGATCTAACGGCATTGAAGAAAACAATTAAAAAAAATAAAGTTTTATAAATAAGGAAGATTTCAGAGCCAAAGTCGATCAAAGACGTGTCGAGGATACTATAGGACATTTCGAACTAGGAACACGGAACGAAAGGGGCAACAACAATTTAGTTTTGCCAACAAGAAGACTTGACAATTGCTAACACCTGATTTAAGCTCCCTCCAAGACGATTCTATACTTGGCAGTTCCCACAAAATACCACAGATAAAATAGTAAGAAACCAGATTAACTTTTTAATAATCAATAAGAGATACAGATATAGACTCCATGTGCGAACATGACCAGGCACAGACCATAACCCAGTAATTAAAAACATCAAGATAAAACTAAAAAAACTGCGAGGACATTAAAGAAAAGAATTGACATCAATAAGTTAAAGAACGAATACATGCGTAACAAAGCTCAAGTAAAAGTAAACGCTGAAATTACGGACATATTAAATACAACTGAATACCCAAATATAGACAGTTGAAGTCATCTTAAAACTGTGGTCGTTATTGGACCACAAACAGCAGAAAGGAAAATCAATGGATGACTAAAGATATTCTGCTATAAATGTAAGAAGGCGAACATACAAAAACCGTAACCAACAAAAATGTAAGATATAAGATATTGGATGTTGGTGATCTCTCAGTCGCTTCTAAAATGGCAAAACCTTAGTTGAAGTCCAGGCTGTTTAAGCAGACCTAAACATGCCAAGGATAGCAGCCTTAATGTCATGGCTGTAGGTCATAAGACCCGCAACCATCTCAGCGAAGTTGTTAGCTTTTCCAAAAACGTGGAGAAGTCTACGTTTTGGAACCACTCAGCGATGATGGGACAGCCCTGATGTTTGGACTGCATTGGTGCGGTCTGAGACTGGCGCCGTGGAGCTGGCTTTGGGAAAGCAGGACATCACCGAAAGCTGACTGGGTGCGCTCCCTGATAGTTGCCATAGGTGATGGGATACTAAGATAAATCTCATCCAAGTATATGCACCCACATCAGACAAATCCGACTTAAAAATATTCAACAAATTATAGAGATCCAACGGAATCGAAGAAAACAATTAAAAAATTAAGTTTTAATAGTCATGAGGGACTTCGATGTTAAAGTCAATCAAAGACGTGTCGATGACACTGCAGCAGATTTCAGGATAGGAACACGGACCGAAAGAGGCAACACACTAATTCAGTTTTTCCAAGAAGAAAACTTGATATTGCGAATACTTAATTTAAGCTTTCTCCAAGACGACTCTATACTTGATAATTCCCACAAAATACTACAGACAAACTTGTGAGAAACCAGATTGACTTTTTAATAATTAATAAGAGACATAAATGGACACCATGGAATGCGAACATACTTAGGCACAGACATTGGGTCGACGACCCTTAAAGAAAAGAATTATCATCAATAAGTTAGAAAACGAAGAAATGCCTAACAAGCTCAAGTAAAAATAAACGCTGAAATTAGGCACATAGTAAATCAATCGAAACCCCAAATATAGAAGTCAGTTAAAGTCATCTTAAAAATGCGATTATATCGGTCGAGAACGACGTTATTAGACCACAAACCAACAGAAAAAAGAATTAATGGATGACTGAAGATATTCTGCTATAAATGAAAGAAGATTCGAAATAAGATCCGTATGGCAAAAGAATAATGGCTAAAAAGCAAATGCATAGAAGTAGATCGCCTAGAAAAAAAAACACGAGCACTACCGGGCAAATAAAATATCCAAACCTGATGAGACTTAACGACGACAATAATACTGTAATCACTGACAATGAAATACTTGATCACTGAAAGAATAACATCGAACCACTATTTAAGGAACGCGATCCAAAAGTAATCGAACATCAATATAAAAGCGAAGCCTCCAAAAATACTAAAATCCGAAATTATGCAGGCAATAAAACACAGCAAAGTAGTCAAAGCAACCGGTCCAGATAATATGTATATAAAATTTATAAAACTCTTTGACGATGATAGTATCGACTATATGGTAAGATTGTTTAATGCCGTCTACACTAGTCGGTTACCTAGAAATTGGCTACAGTTTGCCTTTATCTCTATCCCCAAGAAAGTGAATGCTAACATTTGTGTCCAATGCCGTACGGTCAGTTCGCCGAGTCACGTTCTCAAAATATTCTTAAAAATAATACTGGCTGGAATACACAGAAAATGTGAAGAAGACATGAGCTGTTGTCAATTCTGATTCCGACAGGGGTTAGGTGCTAGAGAAGCGCTTTTTAACCTCACGGTGCTACTCCAAATATGCTCGGACCAGAGGAGAGAAGTATATGTATATGCGCTTTATCGACTACCAAAAATCATTTGACTGTGTCAAACGTAAAACAAATATTTTTTTTTGAAAATAGTGGCATAGACAAAAATTATTTAAATATTATTAGAACTCTACAAAAACCAGACGGAATTTGTTAGGATGTTATTGAACGCAGTGTGAGACAGGGATGGGTATTGTCACTTCTGTTCTTTAATGTATACTCAGATGCTATTTTTGCCCGTGTTTTACAAGACTCATATAACAGTATCAAAATAAAGGACAAATTATCAACAACCTGCGCTGTGCAGGCAATACCGTTACAATTTCTGACAGTTTGGAAGCGCTACAACGACTAATGACCAGAATATCGTCTGAGGATATCAACTACCATTGACAATTAACATTGACAAGACAAAAGTGAGGGTTATAAGTAAAACATCGGCGACCCGAGTAACTCTTTTCCAAACTAATTGAATATATCTCAAAATTTAAATACTTCGGCTGTTGGATAACTGAAGATTTAGATTCGGACACAGAAATAGTCTGACGAATAGAACAAGCGCGGAAAAATTTCCTCAATATGAGAAAACTACTAACAAACAAAAGCTTTAACCTGAATTTAAAATACCGCCTTGTTAAGGGTTACGTTTATGCTGTATTATTATATGGAGCCGAAACATGGACTCTTAAAGTCAATACGCTTAATAAACTAGAAGCATTTAAGATTTGGGTCTTCAGAAGAATACTAAAGGTACTCTGGATTGCCCATATAACCAACTGTGAGGTTGTGAAACAAATGGATAGAGATAGAGAGCTTTTAACTGTAATGTCTTGGCCACATATTCCAAAACACAAAGTACCTATTTTTAAAGTCGCTTACTTGAATTTAAATGCACTAAGAAGTTACAGTAAAATTGTTGGACACAAAACAATAAACTTTATTAATATAAGACATTCAAATATTTAAGTGAAATTTACAATTACCCTGACTGTACTATGACTCTTCCATATTTAGACTATAGTGTAGAGAAAATCCCCTTGTGAGTTATTTTCTGGCATTTCTTTGTCACGATTACCCTTAACTGATCTTTTTTAAGCCATCGTTGTTTTTAACTATGTTTTTAAAATAAAGCATCTCAGGTTTTCAATCAAATTCATGTCTGAAGACTACTACACAACTCAAGAACCGATTGAGAAGCCTACAAAACCAAAATCAATAAAACTGTGAACTTAAAAGTAAAACTCAAGAATCTTCCAGGGCTAGAAAAAGTTACAAACAAGCTAATTTCACCCCTATAAGAAGCAGCATTAAAAATCGACAAAACTGATCACTGAGAAAAGAAAAGCCAGAGCAAGATGACATCGGTATCACTCACCAGTAGACAAAACTACGTACACCAATTAAGCAACAAACACAAAGCCAAAATAGAAGAAACGCAAGACACGTTATTCCAATATTATGTTACTAATTTTAACTGTTATGAAAATTCAATGTGGAAGTCAATAAAAGCTTCTATAAAACCAATTTAAGCTAACCTTCTAATCCGCAAAAATGACCCCATACCTGGAATTTGGGATCGAAGTAACAAAGACAAGGCCGAATTATTTGAATAACACCTTGCTGAAGTATTTAGCCCACAATATAGTGTACCAACACAAAAAATGATTACAAGTCTTCTCATAGATACCTATAAGTCTTTTATCAACCATTTTCAACCTCCTAGAAAAACTTCTACTTCACCAAATCGGACCTTTTCTAGATGTTATTACTGACCATCAGTTTAGATTTCGACAATCTCATTTACAGTTCAACAGTGCCATCGCGTCGTACAAACAATAAATAAATCCCTGCGAGACAAAAAATTTTGCACATTTGTACTTCTAGATATAAGCCAGGTGTTCGATAATCTGCGATACGATGGTCTCCTATACAAATAGGGCAAATCCTTTTATCCTATGTTCCGCTCCTTAAATCTTACTTGAGCGATCGTTAATTGTGAAGTAAGTTAATGGTGATTATTTGAACACTTTTGCTTTATCTGCTACATACATCCGATATACCTACTACACCTAATACGACAATCGAAAATTTTTCGGATGATACAATCATACTTGCAAGCCATCTAGATCCAATAATAGCATCGTCATTTACACAAAGCCACCTAAATCTTTACAAGATTGGACTAATTAAACGTTAAAATTAATGAAAGCAAGTAAACTCACGTAGCATTTACACTGAAAAAGGGCCACTGTCTACCAGTTACCGTTAATAATACACTTATACCTACATTTTCATCACCACGCTGCTTAGGACTACACCTCAATGAAAAACTTACCTGAAAGAAGAAAAAACAAATTGATTTACTCAAAGACCTAGCTGATTGGAAGGAAATCCCGTTTGCCCCTAAAAAAATAAAATCTTGGTCTATAAGACAATAAATAATCAGACCTATTTGGACTTATGGCATTGAGTTATGGGAATGGACTAGCAAGTCAAACACAACAATTATCCAACACTACCAATCCAAGATTTTTCGAGCGATGACTGACACTTTGGTACGTAACCAACAAAACGTTACACGATGATCTTATACCTTTCATTTCAACTGTCATACAAAAGCGTAGTGCAACTCATCATACCCGACTAAACACACATGTTGATCACTCATATAACCTCTTCTACTACAGCACAAATCTAGAAGACTAAAAAGATATCAGCCAAATGAGAAGTACGTAAACCCGCTAGAAGAGTTCCCATACCGCCATCAAGGACTGTTTAATATTATAGTGCTATGTTATCATATTATCCCATAGAATGTTAATTCTAATTGCTAATAAATAAATTAATAAACAAAATGTCTGAAGATTTCCCCAGTCATGGCAAAAGTCGAATTTGTTGCTTCTCTTGATGACAAAGGACAGCGTTTTCTATCATAACAACATTTTATTGACCAGAATGTAAGTATTACTAAAATTCAAGACTTCAATGTACTTTAGGGCATTTAGGTGTCAACATACAAAATTAAACGTAGTCTGCTCCCATACCAAATGGCACCCCACGCCGTTATGCAAACTTTCTTATATTTTGACAACGTTAGACCAGTGTGCAATTGGCAGTGACGGCTTTTGCCAGAAAAGAAAAACGAACTTCTAAGTGCCACTTGGACGAGAAAGCATCTCTGTTGCCCAATTTAGTAGACAAATTTTCTGGAAGGGTGTCAGCAACGGTTTCTTCTTAGATGCGCATTTGTATAGCTCCACACCATATAAATAGCACTTAATTGCGCTCCTAATTTTTCTGACCTCTACGCTGCTTCGACCACTACTTTTAGAGAGTTTTCAACAGTGTTCTCATCAACATTTTTTGTATATTTTGAGAAGATTGAAAAGTTGAAGATTTTGGAAGAATGTGTTTTGGCAATGTTGATCCTTTACCGCTTTTTTTAAATTGACTAATAAACCGACTCACTTAACTAGGGTGTTTTCAAACAACTTGTTTTTCGTTATAGAGAACTACAGACTGATATCATCTAGATATATTTATTATAGTAAAGTCTGAATCACTTACATTTTGGATCTTATAAGAAACACACATATGGTAATGTAATATGCTGCAAGAATGTGTTTCACATTGTTTCTTTTGAAATTTAAAAATTAATGTTGGTGACACAAAAATAAATTATTTTAATCACAAAAGAAGTAGGTCGAAAAAGTTAAAAGGGGTAGGGAGATGTTTTTTCATATTACACCACCGAACAGGGAGGATTTATAAAGAAATGTTTTCTACAGACTCATTGCTACCTAAATTTTTTTTTTTTGTATCTCTAACAGAAATTATGCTAACAAATCTAAAATTTTTAAAGTTTATGCAGATGACATGCCTAAATATCCAAAATGTGGTAAAATAGATATAGGGCTAATAAAAAATGTTTTGGGAAAGTTATGAGAGAGCACTGAATACTTACATAAGAATCAATGATTTTTCAAATTATTTTTTACCAAGGTTAACACAGATTTTGTCTCCATAAATTGCCTAATTATAAATATTAGGGACTAATCTTTAAAATTTATAATTATGGCTTTCCTATAAGCTAACTTTTAGCTAAATTTAAATTTAGAAATTTTATGTATTGCTTTCAATTTGACTACTTACAATCTTTTAGAATTCTAAGGGCTCGCACTCTATTATTTTATCAAACTTCAATAGAACGAAGTTACCTTCTGCTATACATACTTAACTTACTATTAAAGTGGTAAGAGGAATTCCCGGATTGTAATGACCCTTATTAATATTTCTATACATTTAATTGCTTTAATAAGGGGATTACTTTTAAATCTGAATAATTTTAAACCGCCACTCTAAGACCTATTTAAAACGCTCTTAAATAGTACTAATTTAGCACACATTAAGCTAAACACTTTTAAAGTTGCAGCTATTTTTTAATTACCTTATAATTCTTAAATATAAAATTTTTAAGCATATGCACATGGTATTATCTAACGAGTAAAAAAATAATTAAATTAAGTACACATATTTCCATAGTAACAGATATGGCTCTTCACTGGTATTACGCAAACATGGTATTTAATGTACCCACATTTTCAACATGAATATAAAGTTTCTTAAGAATTTATGAGTCTTCTTCTGCAATATTGTACCCTCTCGTAGTTTTTTATTTTTCTAGTTATTCTACAAGAGTAACACCCAAGATGCAACCGCAACAATTATTTTAGTTAATTTCAAGGCAAGTGTTGTGCAACAAAAGTGAATTTAATAATAGATAATTCAGAGTTTTCATTTACTGTCCTTAAAACATTCTTTAATATCAAGAGAATCGCTGCACAACTTCGCGTTGTATTTCGCTGCCAATCACTTTCTCAGTAGACTGTTTAGAATCGGTGTAACAGAATTAAGTTTTAAAAAATTTTGGCGGTAATTTTTGTATAAGTAGACCAATCAAAATAAACACAAACGTCGTACGAAGAATGATTCAAACGGACAATCAAGTCACGTACAAAATGATCAGGAGTAACTTGAGTACTCGCACGACTACAATAACAAGATTTGGCATGATCATTTAAGCGTGAAGTAATCTCAAAATGTGAGAAAGAAAATAGAATCTGATACAACCAGTGTACTTAAAAACCAACGTACAGTTACTGCCAAATAGTACACAACAGTTTGTCTCCCAGGCGTTATTCAAAAGCTCGTTAACGGTAGCCTATCAACAAAATTGTCTGCACCATAATAATGCGTTAAGCCGTAAATTAGGGTCCAACGTCGACGCCATATTTTTAACGCAGCTTTACGCAGCGTGCTCTGAACAAGAATACTACGATAGGTGATGCCCACTAACTGGATACTCTCGATGACTCCAAGCTGTTCCATTTCTGCAAGCTCCTGGTCGACTTTTGCAAAAGGGACAGGATGAGCCTTCAAAAACTTTGGCGTTGCATCGTCCTTAAGCGAGATTTTAACTTTAAATCCGCCAATTCTGCTAGTAGATGAGAACAGATTATCACACTCCTTTAAGAGAAACTCCGCTATAGTCTTTTTAACGTTGTAGGGAGGGAGCTTAAATATCCGCATCAGTTCACGACCGAACGGGTACTCGTGTTTTACTACTGAAATGCGGCGTGTGATTTCCTCTTTCTTGTACTTCAACACACAAGAGATCTCGAATGCTGTCAAAAGTTTTTTCCAAGTAAGTATGGAAGATGTACTTGGACGGATACAATTTTGGAAAGCCAATTACTTTCCGAAAACGTTCATTTAGCATTCTCTTTCTACAATCGCTGTCGTGTTCCATTTGATAAGAATGACCGCATTTACATCGTGTTGCTACTGTTTGGAACGGCAGAATTTTTGAAGTGTCCACGCTTTCCGCAAGAATAATAGACGACATTCTTGTGTGAACGTTCCTTCACTGTGGTGTTTGACTTTAAACCATAATTTGGACAAAACTTGTTGTTGAAGGACTTGTAGGGGTTTTGGAATTTGTAGCTCATTTTGTGGACTGTCTCCTCCGTGTGAGTGCTTTGAATTGGTCATCACGAATGAGTGTTGCACTGGACTCATGTTCGAATGCAACTTGCACCACTTCATCCAGTTTCACATCGTAGTCTTCCATAAACGTACTTTTTGTGTTGCTATGCTGAACAAACCGTAGATAAAATAATCACGGAGTCGTTTGTTGAAATCAGGAACCAGTTTTCAGGACTGTAACAAAATCCTTGAGGGTTTGGAGCCTGGCTCGTCCGGTGCTACCAGGTTAGACAACGTGGAGAAGGTGGTTATCCCAATACTAAAAAGTAAGATAGTTCGGCACCCGTTTACTTCTGTTTTCCGGTCAATTGCATTGGCCATTAAGAAATTGTAGAAGACCTTTACCGAAGTTTCGAAATCATGGGACTCCTTAATGTTCCATTAACTGATATTTTAGTTTACCGCAAATTGACAAAAAAAGCGTTAATCGATCATACTCTGATCTGAAACTTCTCATTTAAATTAAACGGTGATAAGAATTTTTATTGTTTTTCAAATCCACGCAACACAGCTTATCTAATCATTTTTCAAATCCACCCTCGTATCTAAAATTGTGTAGTGTATGTCGTAAATTAGTGTCTAACGTAGTCATTTAAAACTAAACTAAATTCTCTTTCTATCCGATAGCCCAGGTCTACGCCCCGTGCTCTGCACAGCTCTTCGCTGCAATGGCCCAGTTTTATGCAGCCTACCCTGAACACAAATACTACAAAATTTCAGATTCAAGCAGATTAATCTGTAGTATATTATTTTCAAGGGATACATACGGAATAAACCGTTTAAAAAATCTTGTTTTTGAAATTGCCTATGAAAAGTGCAACTCGTGTTTTGAAAACTGATCTTAGCGATTGCATAAAGGGGGAAAAACTACAAAAACCCTAAAAAATCCAAAGTTAACATGTTTTCCAAATATTCTTTTCCAGCATCTATGCGCTTCTGACGTCTTTCTAGAAGCTTTTGTATGTTTGAGTTGCATTATGTTGCGAGTAAATATGCAGAAACTCTATTATTAACTTTAAATCGTCGAATTTCTAAGTTTATAAAGACACTAAATTTCCGACCTAATTTATCTAGTGTATCTGCACTATATGTATGTACATAGTGTCCACAAATATTTGTCGGCAATATATAAATTTTATAATTATTCTCATAACAAAAATATTCTTACAAGATCAGAAAGTGCAGGTTAGTTTGTTTTAAATGCCCTTCGGCTATAAATAACTAAACGTTTATAGTTTTATAAAATTACAGAAATGAACTAAAGCATTTTCCTTCCAGAACTGTTAGACTTTTCCATATTGCTCTAGTAACTATATTGGCTCATTGTTGGCATGGTGATGTCCTTTAATCTTTTAATTATCTCTGTAGTTTTCCCTAGAGAATGATTAGTGTCGTTTTTATAAAAAGGCTCAGTGTGCTGTTTAATTTTTAATCTTCCAAATTTGTCAGCTCTAGCCATATGAAGTGAGTGAACCTAGTCATGTTACTTAGCGTTTTCGGTGCCAGCTACTTTCTGCTCTCCGTTTTTCAGAAGCAAGTTTAATCTAATAATTTTTCATTTTACATCCATGGTATTGGCCCACACCTTTTATCGTAATCAATGTCCAGAGCATCCGAGACACACGACTTAATATTTACTTACGAATGGCCAGTTGCCAGATGTAATCCTTCTTCAATCTTAATATGATTAGATAAAATTTTCCTAGTGATAAAGAGATCAGGACTTTATAATCTACAGCCATGTTTTAGCTTTAGTTTTTTTTTATCATTGGAATTTAGCTTACATAATCTGCTTTTTTGGTTATTTAAGAGAGGAGTCCTTAATACAATGATAGGTTTTTGTCATTAAAAGTTTCCGTATTTCTAATTGAACTTCTCTATTTCATTGATCGTTTTATTATTATTCTGTACATAGTTGTAACTAATGCTAGGACTGTCGCTATAACCATACTCGACTGCTTGCTATGTTTGTCAAAATTTGGACAGTGTATCTTTAAAGTCGCTTATTTCTAAATTTGTTCTAAATACTTTGTAAATAGTGCGCTGCACACTGGCTTAACATTTCCAGAATTTTAGATTGTTTAGTCACATTTAAATATTTTTCTACAATAGCTATCAATGTGTCTAAATTGATGATAATTTTTGCAAAAAAGAATTAATATAGGTCTTTTTTGGCCAATACGCTTATTGTGAATAAATAACAATCTACTGGCAACTAATTAACGGTCTTCTTATTGCTAACAATAATTTTTTCAACGTTACTCAATCCTCTATTCTATTTTTTGTAGAACAGATTTGCAAGTAATTGCGTAGTTCGGTCACAGGTAGGTCATGTGGTCAATGTCGTTTTAATTGTCGTGACTCTCGGCTGGTTGGAGAGCTGTTCTATTAGTTGATTTCCATGCCCTGGCAGATTCTTTGTTTATTTTAGGGCAAGCCTCTAGATCTATGAGTCTACCTACGAAATTCTTAGGTCGGTATGAAGGGTTTTATTGGTGACGTACCATGGAGCGTTGGTTATTGTGCAAAGAATTTGTGACTGGCATCGCTGAAGAATTTTGGTTTGGGAGGTATTAGCGCAGCCCCACAGATAAATCCCATATATCCAGATGGGTTCAATAATACATTTATATAGCAGTAGTTTGTTTGAAAGTGAGAGTACGTAACACTTGCCGATGAGCCAATGCATTTGCTTAATTTTGAGAATTTTGAGAAATCCAAGGTATTTGATATCTGTCTTCTGAGGTATGAGACTATTGCTGATACTGTTTCGTAAACTTACGATGCGTCTATTATTGAACGTAATTTGTGCGGATTTATGGCTATTGACTGTAATTCGCCATTTATTAAACCAGTTTTGTAGGATTTTTAGTTAGTTTGTAAATAGGCTGCTACAGTTTTCGTTAACTGAGAGGATGGCTGTGTCATCAGCAAACATGGCAAGTAGAGTATTATCAGCTGTAGGTGTGTCAGAGGTATACAGAAGATAAAGTAGCGGTTCTAAATCGCTATTCTATAATGGCAATCAGAATTTGAGTTGTATATTTAGACTTGGAAGATTCTCTCGTTTAAATATAACTTTAATATTAGGGGTTACTAGCTGGGGAAATTGAGATTAATTTTATATAGCAGACCCGTGTGCCATACTTTGTCAAAAGCCTGCTTTATGTCTAAGAATACCATTTTACAAACGCACTTAGTTTTTAAGGTCTCCATAATACTGTTAATAATTCTATACCCTTGGTGAATAGTTGAATGATGTTAGAATCCAAACTGGTAGTTTGAGATAATTTGACATAGGTCTACAGTTTTATGGAGTCTTGTGATGAGCAACTTTTCAAATATTTTAGACATGAGTGGTAACAGGCTAATGGATCTTTAACAAGAGAGTTGCGTGGGGGGTTTGCCAGGCTTAGGAAGCATAATAATTAAGACATGTTTCCATTGGGCGGGGAAATGGTAAAGATGTAAGATGGCTTTCCGAGGAAGGTTTTGCAAAACGTCTCCTACTATTAGGTCGTAGTCAGGTGCTTTACGAAAATTAACTAGTTTGATTTGTTGGCTTACTAGGGGTGATGAGAATGGCCTGGGTGGTAAGGACGTTTGGCAGGGCACATCAAAAAATAATGCACTTTTGAGGTGTTGAAAACACAATAGTGAGGTGGTCGGCAAACGTGTCTGTTTCTTCCTTGTCTAATCTAGCCCATGTATCGTCGAGCTTTTTGATTGGAGGTATCGATACTGTTGGTCTTTTAATTTTTTTTTATTGCCTTCCATATCGTGTGATCAACAAGTGATAATTTAGCGATGTAATACTGGAATGTGTCGTTCCAAACTTTTAATAGTTTTATGTGAAGTTGATGAGCGAGCCTATTTGTATAGTCTTGTCTTGTCTTTGTTTCGTTCGCTGCCACTTTTTTCGTGTCTTGTGTTTTTCTGTGACAATATATCGTATGTGACGAGGAAGGTTGATATCTGCGGGTGGATGCTTGTTGCATTGAGTATGGCTTGCGATTGCGCATTTTATATCGTTGTGGTTAAGTACTGAGTTCCTTCGTCTAGTTCGTAAGCGTCCTTAATTCGGATAGCTAGACTAATTTTGTGGTACAATATACTTTTAAAATAGTCCCAATTGGTGTTCTTGGTGCAGAGTTTTGGGGATGGTTCTTTGGTGATAATTAAGGTACTTAAAGTAATTAGAATTGGGGTGTGGTCAGAGGACAAGTCACAGTTTAGTTTCTACTTTAATGTTTAGTTCGTTTAGTAGTCTTGCAAATCAAAGATTTTATTTGTGACTGTAGACCAGTAAATAGGTTCTCCAATTGACAGGTAGTTGCAACGTAATTTTGTATTGCTCGTAGAAGATTACGTTTTTTTGGATTAGTTAGTTTATATCGCCAGGCCACGTTCTTGGCGTTGCAGTCTCCTTTGATCATTAATTTTGCATCAAAAGATTGTAGCAGCTCTACATATTCTTCGGTGGAGATAACGTGTCGGACCGGACTATAAACTGCTGCTACCTTAATAGGTAGGACTTGAACTTTTATACTAGAGCTTTGGATTTTGTCAGTTTTAAAAGAGTTCCATACGTTGTTGGAGATTGAGCCTTTGAGAATTACAGCTGATCCGCTATGTGCCGTGCCATCTGAATGGTTGGAGGGATACACAAAATAGCGCGGATTTTTATTATCTTTCCAGCGGTTGCATGGGTTTTCGGAAACGTGTAACACGATATCTGGTAGTTGCAAAAATGTTATTATTTCAGGTATGTGCTTTGATATGCCATTGGCGTTCCAGGGCGCTAGACGGAGGGAGTTTGCCATTATTAAGACAATTTATTTATAACAGCGGAGAGCATGTTTAAAACAATGATGTTTTGACTGATAAGCTGCAAAAACATTGCATTTGATTGATGCTTGTCTGCTAGATGTATAAATAGGAGGTTTTAGTGGTTTTAAGAAGGAATGTCTGTAGTAAGGATGGTTTATGGCTTCTGAGTTTAAGACAACATTTTGTTTTGCAAATGATGAAAATGGCGACTGGTTTTGTTTGCGAGTCCTCTGAATGTTGAGTTTTTTACTTTCTGGATGTCTTAGTATAGAGAGTACCCCTTGTAATTCACCGGGTCTTGTCCATTGCATAAAGCACAAGTGGCTGGAGTGTTGTTTTTTGCATAAATGGGGTTACCTGACTATCACCGCATTTAACACAAACAAATGGTTTATTACAATATGCGTTCGTATGGCCGTACTCTTTACAGCGGGTGCGCTGAGGTAAAATTTATGTCTTTCTGGGAGGTTCAACTGTAATAATCATATTACTTAGATGTTTTACATCAAAAATCGGCTTATTATTTTTTTGAGTTCTAAATCTACCATGAACAGTGATAATGTTACATACTATGTGGCCAAGAGCCTCAAGTTTTTTACTATTTCTGACACTGGTATAGAGTGATGAAGGTTTCGAATAGCCACCCTGTATCCACGTTCTTCTTTTAGCTGGTATGTGTGATAAAATATATTTTCATCTTTAAGGTGTTTGGTAAGTTTTCTATATGAGTCTGTTGTATTATTATTGATTTTAATTGGCAAAGCTGTTGTGTAGTATTGTTTGTTCTCTAGGATTTTATTAATATTGTTAGTCATTTAATTGCTGTTCTTTACTCCGTAGATATAAACCGGTGGTGGCTTCACGATTTTAGTTTATCGATTATTAGGTACTTGCTCTTGACTAGCATTGTCAGGTTGAGTTTGTCAAAGGACCTCGTATTTGTTAGATGTAGTCATAGAGATGGATTGTTGTCGATTAAAGCCTAGATTTGGGTTGTTTCTTTTTCGTTTTTTTGATTGTTTGCCAACCATATTTTGGTTTGTTGAGTCACCTTGCGTGCCGTTAAGATTGCTAGTATCTGTATCCAATTCTTCAATTAAATATGCATTTATGTGCATATTGTAGTTTTAGGATTAAAATTATTGTTTTGTGGTATTCATTATTTATTGGTTTGTGCTGCTTGAGAAAAAAACAGTGGTTGCGGATTAATTAAAAAAGAAGATGACTGGTATGCTTGAGATAGACGGGGTGTGGATTAGGTTGGCTATTGTAATTATTTTGTTGCTGGGTAAATTGATATCCTTGTTTAATAGGAATACTGAAAGTAAAACCGTAATTTTCAGGAACTGCTGGTGCACCTGGAGGTCCGGGGTCGTAACTGTTTCCCATTGGAAACGTGAGTTAACACATACTTTTGTTACAATAATAGATTTAAATTGTACATACAGTTTTGAAGTGCTATGATGAGAGTTATTCATAGATAGTTCGACACTCAGCACTTCCAACAACAGGGCGTAGCAGACTTTGAAAGACAAAAAAAAATGCTCTAACAAATGACTTAAGCAAATTTATACTAGATGCAAAATAACTACTATGCATTTAAAAATCGTACATAACAAAGTTATTTAAAGACACTAAAATAGATATAGACCTCAACAGTGACAATAACGCACTTGAAGATTTAAAATTCTGTATTACAATAGTAGGTCAGAAGAGTTACCGGTCCTGATGGAGTTCCTGCAGAAATAGTATAATTCATTAGCGAAGATAACATTGATCTTGTAGGAAAAACTATTTAACAAGGTATATAAATCTGGCGCTTTCCAAGCGCCCTACAAAATACGACTATCAGCTAACCAGTCTTTTTGCAGACAAAATGTGGGTTTGATTGAAACGATTTATAATTTGGTTCCAGGAAGGCTCTCAGAATACAGGCAATACTTGTTGGTTTCGATGTTTGAAGAAACGCCTTGATTAATGTAATGTTTACATGTTTCGTTCATTATATAAGATCATTCGATAAAATACATTATATCAGATTAGTTAAATTATTTAAATAAATCTGCGTAGACAGGAGCACTAGAATTATAAAAAAATCTATACTGACAACAACACAAAGAAGTTAGGATTCGAGACCTAACAAAATCTAGAAATCTAGAGAAGAGTATGGCAGAGGTGGATTCTTTCTTCACTATTATTTAACCTTTTTCGGATAAAATTTTGAAATGAGCCCTGGGCAGATTGGATTTAGGTATTAAAATTAACGGTGTACGGATTAACAGCATTATAGATATACACAGATAGGACTGTTATCTTTGCTAAAACCAGCAAGGAGCTTCCAACACTTGTAAACCGCATCTCTGTAAATGGCTAACAACTCGACTTAAATACAAATATTACAAAAATAAAATGTTATTTAGTCGTCTACCTTGGTCATATACTACATGAACGGAGATAACAACCACTGCAACTTATTCTAAAGGCCAAAAATAGAGGCTATGGAATTGGCAGAAAACAAATGCTCTGGTTAAGGAACATCCGCGAATAGGCTGTTATTAAAAGCGCAGAATAGCTGCTTAGAATGGCAGACGACAGATTTGTCTGTGTCGAACTGATCGTCAACGTCAGAAAGACCTGACATGGCACACTAAAGCAAATCATTGTTTATCCTGATGTTTCTGTAATTATTTACTTTATATAGCATGATTTGCTGGTTTTTCTTTACACGTAATTAATTAACACCACTTTTGTCAATAAAAAAACTCAACAAATGTCGGTAACATATTGAAACCCAAATGGTAGTAGAGATACAATTTATCTATGGGATCTCCAGTAATATGTACAAGAAAGAATTAAGAATAAAAGACAACCAAAGTAGAATATTGGAAACGTTTCATAAAGGACACGGAGAAGGACCTATATTATACAAATCACAAAAAAATATATCGCGCATGTTAAGGAACAGAAAACCCAAAGTTAGCGACATCATGAAAATAAATGCTATAAGTGCGGAGCACATTTTTTTATCAATTTGTATAATAAAGAAACTAGCATAACACCAAATGTAGCAAATTAAGATAAATTTATTGATGTATCTGTAGAAGATATTGAAAGACAATCAAAATACTGAAAAACAAGAAAATAACTCGGAGACCGATCAAAGTAAAACGTTTCTAAATACAACGCAGAAGCTAGTGGCTAAAATAACATTGGACAAGATGTAGTTACATCAACATATAAGTGTATAATAGTAGGGTTTACGCGATAATTAGTTCACCACGTATTTATAATATTCAAAGGGTTAAAAGCTGACTCAGTTTAAAATACCAGCTCTTGTGTCTTGTGGATATAAAAAGACACTGAATGGGCTCACACTACAAGATGTATTATTAACTTGGGAGGTAGAAAACATGCCCACAGCTCTAAGTACAAAATCAACTGACAAAACGCATAAGAGGTAGTATGGACATCCGATAAAGAAACTATCTAAGTTTTATTCTTTTTAATCTTGTTATGGGTAGAACTATTAGTCAGGTAAAAAAATTACCCAAATACAAAATAGGACAAACATTTTTTAAGTATGCAATGAAGACGATACAGTCTTAATTACGGAATCTGGGGGTACCTTGCAGCGTGCTCTCTATAAATTCAAGATCGACGGCAAAAGCATATAATATGCAAGTCTCGGCTGATGAAACCATATCAATCTTAACATTCAAAGGATCGACACAAGCTAAAAATTAAGATAAAATAATATAACGGGCCACAAACTTACAATATCTGGGAGTAGACATATCCAGTAACTGCGATATATTCAAAGAAGTGAAGCAATAAATTATGGAAGGTGCACGAGTTTTTACAGGACAGTTAAGCTAAATCCGGAAAATTAATAAACAGTTAATTAAAATAAATAATAAATAATATTATTCAATGTAACCCTCAGCAGCAGCTACAACCTTCTAGAAACAGGACCTAAACCTGCCGCAGGTCAACTCGACTTTCTTCTTGTCGATATCTTATCATTACCTCTATGATGGAAGCCTTTAAACAAACCTTGGTGTTACGATGCTTCTCATTGATTTTTGCTTCGACCACGTCATACACGTAGTAGCCAAAGGAATTGCACTAGGCGATGGAGGATGGCCACCGGTAGGAGATCTATGGTAAATGAAAATGTTGTATAATTATATCTGGACTTTTCTTGTTCGAGAGCTGGAGCAGTCTACTTGGAACAAGTACTGTTGCCCAGCGGTCACGTCCTTTATCCAAGTTTTGACAGCTGCCTCTATCACTTCAATATAGCTGTCGTCGGTCACCTTTGGGCTTTTTTCAAGGAAGTGGAAAGCCATGAGAGCCCCTTCGCTGCTTACAAATCCCACAACTATCACAAAGACAACAAACTTTGTATGACCTGTCATTTTGGTGATTTGTCGTCCTGTCCCGGATGAAGTTCTTTTCGGACAAAAGTAATTTCAGGGAGCTAACGATGTCGTTCAGCAGTGCTTGGGCTTTTAAATTACTGTCCATTTGTTTTTCCCAGTCAACAGCTAACGGTTCTTCAGGACGAAAGAGAGTAGTGCAGATTTTGTACTGGTAGACTAACCGTCGAATTCGTCACGCCCACTTCTTTTGATGGGTCAGTCATACTCCGCCCAGAATTCAAATTGATTTTCTCTTTTAAGTCATCACTTCTTTTGGACTACCTCGTAAACGTGGAACTATTAATAGCCGTACCACACAATAATTTCTGTTGGTGATTTTGCGTAGCGACGGAATTCAAGTATAGTAGCTCTGAGGTCGTATTCTCATCTCAATTTGTCTGCTATCGTAGATTGTTGATTATATCAATCTAATTTGTTGTATTACGTAATAGGAGATAGCGCATGTGCATAAGACGGCTATTAGGTTTTCCCCTAATAAAACCCAAGGCGATTGTGGATTTGTCTCGATGTCTCTGTAGTTATCTGGGAGATGTAATCAGGAAGAATATTAATAGTAGATAAAAATCTATAAGACTATGGTCAGGCTAATTATGATCTAAGGAGATGAAACCCGCCATAACACTAGCAAAATCAAGCAAATGCTACGTACCGGTGAAATGAAAACGCTGCGAGGAATAATGGGGAAAACAAGGCAAGAAAAGACAAGAAAATAATAATATAGATATAGAGGGAGAAGAAAGTAGTGGAATAACCACGTAAACAAAGCCAATAACGACAGACACGTTAAAATAGCACTAAATACTAAACCATTGGCAAAAAGCTGCAGTGTGGACTACAAAAAGATAGGTAGAAAGATGAAATTTGATGTCGATGAAGTTTTCGTAATTAGTGCTTCAAAAATAGACTTAAAAGAAGAAGACCTAAAGCTGTGCTACCAGTGCCAAATGTTGATATTCGTTAATACCAAGAAAAATAACTGTTTTATCTAAAAACCAATGGACTGTTCAAATGTTTTTAGACTTATTATCATAATTAATTTAAAATTACAATACCAACATTTAAGAAACACGTAATCGAGTATTGTATGGCATAAAAATCTTTGGAATGTCCTCTGTTCATACTAAATAAATCATTGAATGGTATTAAAGAGTATATTAGCAATTAAAAACTTCCGTGGCTTCTATAAAACCTCTTACCTTCCGGCCATTCCCCGTATAAACAGGTTGCAGTTGGCTCGGCACGATAACGAAGTTTCAGAAGTTTGATTTCCAGAACGAGCCAGCATAAAAAATCTCGCGTGCTGAGGCAACCACGCATTAGGCAGGAAACTATTGCAAAAGATGCCTGGCGTTCGAGAGATCGACCAGCGGATAAACGATTAGTGGGCAGGATATCTTTGTGAGTTCCCATTATCTACATACACACGCGGTAGGCATTAGAAGATAGAAAATCAATACCCGCGGCTCGTTATTAACGTGGAATTATACAATTTTGATGTGTACACTATTGGGACAAGTGTTAGTCTGTTGATTTAAGAGGGGCAATTCTGCTAAGTATAGAGCAGCACGGGGCGCGGAATGTGATGTGCGTGATGAGATGAATAGAAAGGTAGCGTAATGTGTATTCATTTATTATTAGCAGGTGAACGGGCGTATGTAGCGTACGGCTGGGCCGCGACATGCAATTAAAGATCTTTAAAAATTGAAGCGGCTATTGATGAGCCCGGATACGTAAAATACATCCATGCATTTTTGATCGCCTTAACTGGTTTTTAATTGAATCTCCGGGCACAACCGGTATTTATTTTTGTTCGCCTCGTAATTACAAGCGGTACCGTCTCGGCCAATCCCCATGCACAAAATTAGGGTATGGGGGCTCTTCCTTGCATGAATTATAGATGCAAATTTGTTAAACGAAGAGATGTCGTCATGGGCGATTGTTAGTGTCTCCGCTGCCTTTCTTTTCTTTGTCTTGGGAATAAATTAGGCGTTCCAGGGCGGCACGAAAAATCATCCGGTGAATGCGGCAGCGAATGTTTGTGCACTGTAATTACCTAATGCTACAAATATCAATAGAGCACATTCATTATTAATTGACCATTGTCAATTCATCAAAAAATCCGTTTTAAAAGTTTTCCCCCAAATCTCCCTGTATTTAAAGTAATACAAAATTTATGGCGATACCAACGTAAAGCTGAAGGCAATCGTTTTATAATAGAATATTTAACAATATTCCATTTGCACTTCCACAAATTAACTTTGTATTACCCACCCTTCCTTTGATATTATATACATGCCTGTTTTATATCCTACTCCACTCCGTATACATTTTTTTTTGTTTTATTAACTATTTTTTAATTTATCTGAAAACTTTAGCGTCCCCTCCCCTTCATAAAAAGCAATTTGGGCAAGTGTATATATATATATATATATATATATATATATATATATATATATATATATATATATGCTGTTGCCTTCTGTTCTTTAAACAGGTTTTCTATTCTTGTCTGTTTTCCCAGTCCTCCTCTTCTAATTCTCTTTTCTGCATAGCTTTGTTCACTTCGTTCTCCATGATCTTTGATTTATCCATATGTTTTCTAATCTTCTCACGTGACCATACTATAACAGTCTTTTATCTTCTGTAAATTTAATTACGTCTGTTTCGACTAGCATTATTCTACTAATCTCCCTATTTATTAATTTACCCATCTAGGTCAAATTACAGTATCTCCTCCAATAATGCATTTCAGTTGCTTGCATTTTTCCCTTATTTTTTTTTGTTAATGATCCATATTACTGCTGCATATATCATAATGCTTTTAACTATAGTCCTGTATATTATTTTTTCTGTTTTTATTCGTATGTTTCTGTCCCACATTACCGGGTATAGTTACCCGATAGATGTTCTTGTTTGATCAAATCTGTTTTTGATCTCTTCCTCTATTAGTGTGTTCTTTGATATAATAAATCATAGGTAGTTAAATTTAGGTGTTCCCTTAATTTTGAGGTCCTTTACTTCTTCTATTTTACTTGTTAAATATTCCGTTTTTTTAAAATTGATTTTAATTACAGCGATTCCGTATTCTTTCTTCAGTTTTGTCACCATGTACCTAAGATCCTCTAAGTCCTGCACCGCCACCACCTGGTCGTCCGCAAAATACAAACTGTATAAATATTCTTTCCTCAGATGTACTTCCATTCCCTGACATTTCTGTTTCCAAATTCTTAGAGTATCTTCTAGAAATAGTTTAAACAGTTTTGGCGATATTGGACACCCTTGTAATAAATTTGAAGTTCGTGATGAATTGGTTTCCAACTTTTATATATACTGTATTGTCTTTATACAAGTTTTTCACAGCTCTTACCATTGCCATCGGTATTCCCATTCTTGCCACAGCTCTCCAGCTAGGTACCGTGTTATACGTTTTCTTGAGGTCGATGAAGGCCAAATTAATGTCTTATTTTTCTATCTTTTTTCTTGAAAGTTGTTTTATAGTGTAGATGTAGCCTGTGCAGGATTTACCTGTTGCAAACCTTGTTCTATTGCTCCTCGTAATTTTTTTCTAGCTTGTGTTTCATTATTTTACCATAAATGCGCCCTACTGTTGCAATAACACTGCTGCATCTATTTCTCTTCCCTTTTTAAAAATATATGTCAAATGTCTTTCTTTTCATTCCTTTAATGCATCTTTACCGTTAATTACTTTTTCAAATAGCACTCTCGTCGAGAATTCTCCATAGTTTCTTTGTGTCGTACTTGGCCAGTTCTGGTGCGATATCTCCTGGCTCACCAGATTTGTTGTTATTCATCAACATTATCATATTGCAAGTTTTTTCCGGTATTATTTCTAGTACTTCGTCTTCTAGATTTCTTATTTTTTTTCTGTGAACTCTGGCCTTTGTTATGTTAGCAAGTCTTTACAGTGTTTTATCCATTCCTGGTCATCTGTATATGAAATATGTGATTTTTCTCTTCTATTTGTGCTTATTGTTCCCCCATGGTATTAGTGTGTGCATTCGTGTTTTCACATTTCATTCTCTTCGTTGCATATTAGTTTTCTGGCCTCTTTATTTTTACTTTTATAATTCTGGAAATCTCTCTCCATTTTGATATATTCGTTAATTCCTCCAGAATACCTTCCCTTAGCTCTCCAAGTAGTTCTTTCCCAACTTGCTTTAAATATTCTTTAATGTGCTCGTATACTTTATTCATGCGATCCTCCTAGTTAAATTCTATTCATTTTGATCAAGTCTTGCCTTATATAAATCTCTTATCGATTCATCCTGTAACAAATAAATTTTTAGTTTATTTTCTTTATTTCTACCCACTGTTGTCTCCTGGGTTTATTTTGTCT
Organism: Sinelater perroti; assembly: GCA_036346155.1. Classification (NCBI taxonomy): domain Eukaryota; kingdom Metazoa; phylum Arthropoda; class Insecta; order Coleoptera; family Elateridae; genus Sinelater; species Sinelater perroti. The sequence continues at coordinate 1,185,028 of JARFIY010000167.1, read as the reverse complement.
CTTTGTTTTCTATGGGAATCCGATTTTTGCTACTAACAATCTATGGTCACTTCTGCATTCAGTCCCTCGTTTTACACTCACTAAGTTTAATTGTTGTTTTTCTTTTTATTATCAAGTAATTTATTAAACATTTTAGGTTCCTTTTCGGTTGTATCCATGTGTATTTGTAAATCTGTTTGTGCTGGTAAAAACATTTGTAATTCTCGGGTTAAATAACTAACACAACTCTATTATCCTTTCTCCGTTGTTGTTTACCTTCCTACTGTGTCGTTCTTTTCTTTGGGTCCTATTAGTTCATTCATATTTCTAGTGGGAATTAATTCTTTATTTCTGCTCACTTTTTGACCTTGTTTTGAATTGTCTGTTCTTATCTTTCCTTCTCTATTATGGGACTGTTATCGGTTGGTCTATATACGCCTAGTACGATTATTTTTTCTTCTATACATTACTATCATTAGTTCATTTATCGGTTCCCCTGCTAAATATTCCTTTTATATTTTTTCCTTCTTAGAATACCTACATATTCTCTGGCTCGTTCCTCTTTGTTAATGCCACTCCAAGTCTGTAGGATATCACCGATGTTTTCAATTCCATTTTCTTTCTTTTTCGTCTCCTTTATAATCAGCATATCAAGGCCCATCTTCTTAAATTTTTCTTTATTTTTCCAATTTTGTGTATTACACATGGCTAAGTTGAGTTTTCTATGAGTCCTTTTTTTGTTCCTGTTTTCCTGATTAATTTTTACTACTAATTTTTTTAATTTTAGGAAAACTAACCTCCTCTTCCCCATATCCATTGGAGCTCACCCTTGTTGAGGTGTGGATTACCGTGAATTAATATTTAAATTTATTATTCTACCATTAATCTTGAAACACCTTGTTTGTTTACATAAGTTAGGAGGCTTAGGTCTAACATCATACCCCCTTTTAGAAGGGCCTATGTATTCAGCCGTCCACTTTAGATCAGACGCTGTTAATAGCCACCAATTATAGGTCAGGTGCTATTTTGTTAGTCCGCGGAAGGTATTTAATGTCCCTCCTGTCCCTCATATCTGGGAGACATTCCCCGATTCGTCACCTGGGAATGCGCTCTCTAAGGGTTACAGGCTCCCCTGAGGGCATGATTACCTTCAAACCCAGTTGAACCAACTATTTTGAATTTCCAGAAAGAAAGAACGTTTTTTGCTTGAAATACAATGCAAATTTTAAGTTCATGAATTATACTGCAAAGTTTGATTAAAAGGTTTGGAATCTATTGTAGAGTCTAAATTTGGTTCTTTTTAATTTCATTTTGTTTCTGTAAAAGGTAGACTATATATTTTTAACAACATATTTACAATATACGCTAATATTAACATAAATAAACAATAAGCAAGTCGCGTATAAATCTGATTGGACCAAGGGATAAGCTCACGTGACCACTGGCACTTTAGTCTTCTTAATGTGACTTGGGCTAGTTCATTTATAAAAGCATTTTCGTATCTCACAAGATCTTAGTAATACATATAGAATCCCTGAATTTTCGGCCTGGTTATTGACGTGCTAAGAAACTTTCGCAAAGCATCTTGGACTGAAGTCGCTGTCGAATTTTAGTATTTGACGGTTTCGTACAGCCCCCTAATTAAACACCAAATCTCCATATTAGACTCAGCCTGGCTTTATAAACGAGAATTTTATTTCCGGTAGACTCATTTCTTTAACTTTAAGGTCAAGATGTTTTCGTTAAGTTTTTATGTGTCTTATCTAGGTGAGTTTCTGGTTAAGATGCATCCCTAAGTATTAACTTCTGATTTTACTGATATAACTGCATTGTTAATTGTTACTTGTGTACATATTTCACGCTTGTTGGTAAAGGTAAATTGGGTAGATTTGTAATTGTTGACTGTAATTCTCCATTTGTTAAACCAATTCTGGAGGAGATCGAGGTGATTCTAAATGTTTTAAAGACCACTAAAAGTAGGCCGCTCATAATGCATTATCATCAAAAGTAGCAAGATATTGCTGAAGTTGCAATGTCTGCAGTATATACCAGATAAAACAGGGGACCCAGTATTCCTTGCGGTACTCCAACAGTAATGTATTGATTATTCGAAAAAGCATTGTTTACTCTGACTTGAAAATTTCTGCCACACAAATAAGATTTCAGTAAAAAATATTTGACTTGGAAAAACTGAGTTACTTTTGAATAATAAACCCGTACGCCAAACTCTATCAAAAGCTTGTTTAATATTTAAGAAAGGCTGTGGTACAATACTTTGGGTGGTTTTCAGTTATTCCACTATTTTTGTAACAACCACGTGAATTTGCTGCACTGCCAAGTGGCGTTTTCAAAAGTCACTGATTTGGTGTAAGTTAACAAACTCTTCTATTAGTTTTAGGATCAATTTTTCAATTATTTTGGATATTAATGGAAGCAGATTTATTAATTTTTATGATGTTGATTTACCAGACTTGGTTATCGTTATAATTACAGCAAAAATAATAGTCGTAACATGCTGCTATAAATGGTACTGAACAGTAGTATTTTTTTTCTCGGTATGTTACGTCCTTTTAGCATATAAAATTGTTTTTTAGTTTCTATTTTATTTTATCAAACGAGAACAGTTTGTTTGGCATGGCACATAAATGAAATCTTCGATTTATTTTTGATTATTATTTGCACTTGACGGCGGAGTTATAGAGACATGCGCAAAATGCTCGGCAAATATGTTTGCTTTGCCAGTGTCAGTCCTGGTCCATGTTCTGTCGGTTTTTCTGATTAAGGTTTTTTAAAGCCCCCTGTAGCTATCCATATTGAGCGATCGTTGTTCGATATGCGCAGCACTTGGAGGTTTAATTCGCGTTTTCTTAAACGCAGCCTTGAAATGATGAGTAGATTTGTTTTATATTTTTTTATCACACATATTTTTAATTCTCTCCCATTCGTTTCTTGCTCTACGTTTTTCAGTATACACACAGCAAATTTAATAGCAACGTATTGACTACCGATGAATACTTAAGTCAAGGTGGTTCGTATTATTTATTTAGTTAGCTTGCATACGTGTCGTACAATTACGAACTAGTCAAAGAAGCTGAGTATTTCAACATCAACTAGTACACACGTTATCGCAATAAATGAGAAATATTATAACCACAAAAAAAATTCTTGATTTATTGACAATATGGACCCCAAATTGTCTATGTTACGCAACAAAATATATGAAATATGTTTAGATTGTGTCAAAGCGAGTAAAGCGATTTAGGGAAGTTGCAAATATTGTGTTTTTATGGAGAAGAACTAAGACGCAAAAGACAAACCAATTAGGCAATTGTTTGACAAAAATTTCACTTTTACGCCACATCACATAAAGTAAAATTAGCTAATACAAAATGGTTTAACTATCAAACAGCATTTAAACAAATTTAGCATTCAAAACCGCGGACTTATTAAAATATAGGCATAGACGGTGGTGTGGCGGCCTTTTCGCCCTTGAACCGCTTATCTCGCGGCGGCATGCTGGCGGCTGTGATGTCTGCCCGTTTTGCCATCGCACACAAAACGGCATATGGGCTTTTGCTCGGCCGACAAGTCTGCATACGCCGTCGGCGGCACCTTTTGATAGGAAAGGTGCTGGCGAATGCAAATTGCCCGCAAAGACCTGCCGCCAAGCCAGGCGCGAAGCCCGGCAACATTCCAGTACCGCAACTCGGCCAATTCGGTCGTGTTTAACACCGCATACATTCCAGTACCGCAACTCGGCCAATTCGGTCGTGTTTAACACCGCACATTCACGTTCCGCAACTCGGCCAGCTTGGTCGTGTTTAACACCGCATACATTCAAGCACCGCAGCTCGGCCAACTTGGTCGTGCCTCAACCCGCAAGAAACTCGCCATCCGCAGCGCGACCAATTCGGTCGGGTCTTCACCCCGCAAGAACATTCGCTACCCGCAAACCCGATCCGCAACGCAGAGGCGGCCAGCTGGGAATCGCCGACGAAGCCGAAGCCGAAGCCGATTCAGGTGAGCGATTTGGCAATATTCGTTGGTGGATATCGGTAGCCGCCCCATCCGCTTACGCGACGGCCGTTTAAGGGACGATTTGGCCTTATCGGCTGACCTTCCATACGGGCCGTACTACGTTTCACACCGCATCACGAGAGCGGCTATTTGCACGCCTGCCTCTCCATTTGTTGGTCCTTACGAGCCGCATCGGTATCGTATCCAACACCGCATCCACGAGAGCGGCTATTTACACGCCTGCCTCTCCAGACGGAACAGAATATCGAACGCATTGATAAGTATGGACAGAAAAAAAATTCTTGTAGTATAAGCAGTACAAGTTACAACAAAAAAATATATATGGGTGTTTTCCTCATGGCCATTTTTTAAAAATAGTGACCTTTACTGAAAAAGTGTGTGACAATCTACTAAAATATTGTGTGGGAAAGAGTAGAAATTGACTACTACTAGATGACAATGATTCAAGTAAAATTTTTAGATTCCAATTTTATATGCAAACACGCAAGTTACAATTTTTTTTATTTTTAACCTTCTGGAAATCCGCCTGTAACACTAAAACTGCTCTATTATTATATATGAAATTAGTTTGTGCTATTAATTCATTCTACTAATGCGACACCAGCAGACGCTTATCATTCAGTTATCTCAACAGTCACACATATCATCAAGTGCCACCACATTTGAAGAGTGAATACATCAATACTACCAGCAACAATTACATCAATATCAATAACAATAGACAACCATGGGCGTGTTACTATTGCCAAGCCCATGATAACAGACGTGCATGGTGCAATCTCCACAAAAACGACGTTGGAGAACCGGAAACGTGTCATTTGGTCTGACGAATCGTCACCCTTTATCTTCTTCCACACCACTGGACGCATATTTGGCGACCACACTCTAAAACGTGCGATATGGACTGTTTCCGCCCAATTGTCCAACGTGGTGGCAACTTTATTATGGTCTGGGGCTAGTGCCCCTCATGGTATTTGGCATCTCCGCTTATTACGTTACACGTTCGGCATCAGTGTATAAAGAATTCTTAGGTAAACAGGTCTACTCAATGGTACAATCTTTATTTCGAAGTGAAAATGCCATATTCCAGAATGATAACGTCCCCATTCACACCATTTACCGGGTTCAAGAATATTTTCAAGAGCATGCTGATAAGATTCAACATCTTCTCTGGTCCGCCCAGTCCTCGCACCGGAATATCATCGAGGTTCTGTGGGTTGTTTGGGAAAACAGGGTCGATTTCCACCCCTTCGTTTATACTTGAGCTGAGGCTTTGCTGCACGAAAAATTGCTTCAAGTTGTACTCACCACTATGCAGGACTTGAATCGGTCTATTCCGTCCAGAATTCAAGCTGCATTGTGTGCTAAAGCTAGACCCCCACCGTATTAATATAACAAGTTCCGACTTCCACAAGTCTTTCCATTATTTTGTCTAATACCTGTAGATGTGAGTCACCGCACGCCCTGCTTTCTTAGAAAAAATACCACCCTATGATACGAAATTTCCTAACATCACACCAAACAGTTACACGCTGACGTAAACAGGCAACTCATGCAGTTGTCTAGAATTATATAGTGCTCAAAATTCTTCTTATTGACGCAGCCCAATCAATAAAATAAGCTTCGACGTTACTGAGCATAACATCAGCTGAACATTTGTCAACATGTCCCCGCGGGCAGCCTGGCGAGCATACCAATCACATTTTTAAGTTCCTGGGCCACCATCAGTTTGTATGAATGGAACATGAGACCGCAGTTTAGAATTCTCCGAAAGCTCCGGTGTAATATTTCCAAGGTGAATGCTAGCTCAGTGACAGAACGTTGTGGCGATGCGACATCAGTTTGCCTAACTGCTGCAATATTCTCACGTGTTTGTACGAAGTCAACCGGGTGATTTCCTTTTGAATGCCGAACCAGTCTGTCGAAAATTGTGCACAACATTATGGTTTGCTTAACAAAAACTCTTTCGTGACCCTCTACTTCGAAATAGTCGTCGCGTCACAATTACAGAATCACCATCTTTAAATAAGTCTCCAACACATACACGCGGTGTTCATCACTATACGCCATGATGTGTTCTGAAATGATTTGTCTTAAGTTGCTTAAGATCGTATGGCTTGAGCAACGTCTACCAATACATTACGCGCGGCGGTCAAATCAAAAAGGAGAGGCCATTTTGCCGGACCCCGTAAAACATTTCGCGTCTTACCTTATAAATAGAAATTCAAGATGAAAATTTCAGAAAATATTACCTCTCACTGCATGAGATAGAACCGGATAAAACAAAAATAGTAATAACGGAAGACTGCAATATTAAAAAATTGGCATTAAATATATTTTAAACAAAAACAAACATAAAAAAAAATAAGATTAAGAAAGATAGAGTAATTTATAGTAGAGCAAAAACTTGGAAAAACGATTTCCTATAACGGTCATATTGCTTTAGGGCCGGTCCACACAGACCGTAATTATACCGTGCCAAAACATTTGAGCGTTGGATTTCTTTTACCTGGCAAGATTACAGAAAATATTTTCCTTCCTCTATGTTCACCAAGATTTGTCGAGGGTTTTTTCTTACCTTCAACCGGTTTAAAAACGACGAAATGGTCAAATTGCAGTTAATCCAAGTTTGTCGATGTACATCCGCCACGGATATTGCGTATATTACATTTTTATTTATAAGTCGCTACCCTAATACCCATAAGTACAAGTTTTTTTTTTGATAACGCCTTTATAATGAACAACCTGCCTTAACTAAATAATAAGTTCTTGTTATGTACAGTTATTGATACAGACTTACAGGATACAGTCCTGCAAATGTACTGCTATCTATAAGAAAAAGAAAAACCTATAAGTAGATCTAACGGTTTATGTCTTTTTGAGCGCCTTAGCGTTTCGTTCTGGTCCATTAACTGGTTTACTAACTTGTTGAGATGCACAATTACACGAGCACTATTTTTTACTGTATTTGTTTATTTCTCTTTTACAAATCTTCTTGTATCACCACATTAGGAACATACCAAAGCGCATCTACTATAGTACGTAGCACCTTGCTTTGGAACCTTCGTATTATTTCTTTGTTGCTGTTGCTGGCTGATCTCCAGAGTTGCAACCCATGGGTTCATATAGGTTTAATAATTACTTTGTATATCAATACCTTATTTTCGAGTGTGAGCTAAAATTTTCTGCCAAGTAACCAGAAGAGATGCCTAATTTCAAACCTAATGGTTTTCTCTTAGTGAATATGTGTACGCCATGTAAGTCTGCGGTCTAAGTGTATGCCTAGATATTTTACATGGTCACATTATTTCAATTGGTTTTCATTTAACATTACAATTAATTTTCTTCATGGTAAAAATTATATGCACGGACTTTTCTGCATTTGCTTTCATCTGCCAGTTTTCAACCATTTTTTTACTTTGTTTATATAAGTTTGTAAGTTTTTTGAGGGTGTTGTAGGATTTGGGTGCGAGAAAAGTATAGCCGTACCACCGGCAAACATTGAAATTGTCGTCATTCTAAATTTTGGTAGGTCATACGTAAAAAGCAGATACAATATTGAGCCCAGAACACTCTCCTGTGGTACTCCAAATTTATGACCTGAAGATCAGTTATCGCTTCTTCTTGTTTGACTACGAAATGCTTGCCGGTTAAATATGACTTCATTCGCTCGTGGTAGTCAAGAGATAAACTTTTCTTGAGCTTATAAAGTAGGCCCTCATGCCATACCTTATCGAAAGCTTGAGTAATGTCAATACAATACTGCAGAGCAGTACCGTTTTTTCTCAAGGTCATTTTTGATTTTCTTAACCAATCTGTGTATTTGCTCTATTGTTTGGAAAACGAAACTGACGGTCGCGAATTAGTTTTCTGTCCTCTATTATTATTTTCAATTGGTATGATATTATTTTCTCGAATACTCTCGAATACCTTTGACAATACTGGTAATAAACTTGTGAGTCTATATGAGGATGATTCATCAATTTTTTTACCCGGTTTAAGCAATTTTATTTAAGCCACTTTCCAGGCTTTTGGAAAAAACCCTAGTCTAATTGTAGAGTTGAATATTTGCGTTATGGATTTTATGCCTTTGACGGTTATTTCTTCCAATATTTTACATGTTATCATATCGAACCCAAGTGCTTTCCTAGGGTTAATTTCTCATTTTATTGTGCACTTCACAAAATGTTTTCTTCATAGGAAGCTCCATTTGGTGAGGTAAGTCTAGAGATTGCCAAATATTATTATGATGTTCCAGAGAAGATTCCACAGTTATTGGTTGAAATACTTCTACAAGATGTTTCACAAATACAGTAGCCTTTTCTTCATTGCTTCTGGCCATTTCCATTTTTTCTGTTTTATTGCAGAATATGCTGTTGTGGTCTCTTTATCTTCCTTGCCGTCTTCCACAATGAGAATTCTGTCATTTCTATTGCTGTTAGGTCCTTTAAGTAATTTTGTATAGACTGATTTTTTAGGTTTTTTGCTGCCTTGTTGAAATTTTTCTTATCATCTTCCAGCCCAGTTAGTTGCCATCGCTTTTTAATCGAAACTTTTCTGCTATTTGTTGCTTCGCTATGGCAGGAATCTCATTTCGTATCTGACGATTAGTTTGCTCTGGGGTGGCTTTTCAAGCTGCAGCTTGTATGGATGTAGTTAGTTTATACATTGCTGTCTACGTTATGGGTTGTTCTGAGTGCAATGTTTAGTTCAATGGTTTGTCAAATTGTTCTTTATATATTTCCCAATTTGTTTTGTTGTTGCAGAGCGTTGGTTGTCTAAAGAGTTATAGTTTATCACAGTACATAGTAATTATTATGGGTGTATTATCCGATTTCAGATATAGATTGGATTCAACTTTTGCATAGATGGTATTTATACCTTTCGTGGCACAAACATCTAATAGATCCAGTATTTTCTTTTTATCTGTGGGCTAGTATGTCGGTGGGCTTCTTGAAATATGCTTTATGTTGTTTTCTTGCATTGCAGCAAACAGATGTCTACCCTTTGTGGTTGTTACTCTTGAACCCCACCATATGATGTTGGCATTGTAATCGCCCCCTGCCATAAATATTTTATAGTCATCGTTTTTATTGTATTTAGGCGAGCAGTATATTTTTAGTGTGTTAATTTTCTCAACTATCTCTATAGTGGTTGTTTGGAAATTGTCATATTTATATTTATTAAGTTCATGGTGCCTAATACCATTTCGAATTATAGTGGCCGTACCGACGTGCGCTTTCTTATCTGAATAATCAAGCATTGTAATTTAGTATTTTTAAATAGTTTTTTTGAGATTAACATAACATCAATATTGTTTATTTGTAGGAATGATTGGACTTCTTGAATATGTTGCCACAAACCGTTGCCATTTCACACTCCTATTTTTAATAGTTGAGCCATTAGCACATTTTGATGACAAGAGCAGTAATGAGATTCATCATTATAGCCATTTTGTTGATTAAATTTGTCATGTTCTTGAGTTCCGTTATATCGTTTGTTGATTTTATGGTTGTTTGTGTTGAGATTTTCCATTTGTTGTTGTTTGTGCGTAAGTTATCTCAGGTTGTACAGTTCGTGTTATAGTTCGTCCTCTTAGCCGTAAATACATTTTCTGTTGTGATTATTTATAAATTGCATCGCCTTTATAATTAGCCGATAGTTTCCTTTACAGTTTACGCATTTTTCATTTTGGTCTTTTTCTTTTCTCAGATATTCTTTCGTTAAGCGATTTTTTATACATTTGACACACGAGGTATTTGGAAACAAAAATTTTTAGTATTTTAGCATTTTATACACTGTGGTACTTCTCGTTTAGGGCGTTGCGGTTCGAAGATTACCTTGCAATTCATAAATAATTCGATCTTATAGATAGATCTCATTGTTGCTTTCTTTTGGTTTTAAATATATGAAGAACATAGGAAATTATTTTTTTGTTAATCGTTGTTTAATGTTCCTTACATTTGTGGCTTCATGTCTTAATATTTATAGGTTTTGCTTGATTAATCCTATATCTGTTGTGGGTTGTACATTTTTGAGAACCACACGGAAACTTTTGTCTTGTTTTTGTTGATAGGTATGGAATTATGTATTTTTTTTATTTAGTGCTTTGATAATCCCGTTATATATTTCGCTCTCTTTAGGTTGATTTTTTACCTGATCATTGCTTAAACCCCTTATAATATATTTATCTATGGCAATGTTATTCAGTAATGGTTTCGGTTCATTTCCTTTTTCTACTCTGCGATGGCTTCCTCAACATCTTTTTTAATGTTTAAATTGAAATATCTGTTGCTTGTTGTTGGTATATTACCTAATTAGTAGTATCTATCTTAGTTTCTTTTTGTTGGTGTAGTTTTGGAGATATTTCTGAGCTTCTAATTATTTTTCTACTTTTTACTACTTGCCATTCGTTTTCTTGTCAAGTTAGTTTATTTGAGGCTAGGATTTGGTTTATAGTGTGATTGTTGCAGAAAAATTGGATTACGAAGCGGCTGAGGATGACGTCTGGGAGTAATGCATGTGCATGTTTCCATTCCAGCATAGCATTTATTTGTGCCGGTGGAATGCCTTACAAGAACATAGATTTTCCAGATATTATTCGAATTTATATTTGTATATTAATTTTATCAACACAAGGTTATCGGCTTCGTTGTTAAGGCGCGCGATAAGAACATTCGTAATTTCTTGAGGTCAGAGCGGTAACCTGTACGTCTTCACGCTTTGAGAGCCAAATGCGTATTATAGTACAAGTAAAAAGAAGGAAAGAAGTAGCAACGTAATATCAGATAAAAATTATAAAGGCAATGAATAGCCAAAATTAATACTGAAATGGTTTCCAGGTTGCTATTTTACTATTCAAGTAGGAATTTTGGTTCATAATATTTTCAGTAATCGAGGATTAATTTTTGTATTTAAAAATCTTATGAAATATAATAAGTCACCGATAAGAAAATGTGATAAATATGCTGACTAATAAGAATTAAAATGCTCCCGTATGAACTAACAGTAGCATCTGTTTACTGCCCACCGCGTCACAACATCAAAAAAGAACATTTTCAGAACTTCTTCCGGACTCTAGGAACAAAATTTATTGTAGGAGGCGACTTTAACAGTAAAAAATCCCTTTGGGGATCCCGCATGACAACTACTAAAGGCAGAGAGTTGGCAAAACTTCCCCTTGAGCAAAATTATGCTTTCCTTTCTACAGATACTCCTACCTATTGGCCTACCGATCCCAACAAAACTCCCGACCTACTGGATCTTTTTATAACAAATGGTATCTCATAACCATATATGGATATTGTCCCTAGCTATGACCTTTCCTCGGATCACTCTCTCTCCGATAATAGCCACCATCAGCTCTTGTGCCATACATAAAAAGCATATTGCTAGAGTGCAAACCGATTGGTAAGTGTATCAAAATCATATTCAAGAAAATATAAACTTAAAAGTTAGTCTCAAAACTCCAGAATAAATTGACGAAGCATTAAACAAGTGTTTCTGCATTCTTAAGGAGGCTGCGCAGAAAGCAACTCCTCCAGTGTATCCTCGGAGCTCTACATTCAACGTCCCTGTGGAGATTAAAAAACTTATAGCTGTGAAAAGAAGAGCCAGAGCAATTTGGCACCGGACCCAAGCACCTGCGGATAAAAATACTTTCAATCGATTAAGTAACCAGCTGTAACAAAAAATTAAAGATGTGCAAAATCAATCCTTTCATGACTACATCATTAGTTTGAACAGATACGACAACTCAATCTGGAAGCCGGTAAAAAATGCAAGAAAGCCTAAAACCCAAGTGCCTCCTATATTTAATGAAGCAGACCCAAACTTAAGATGGGCCAGAAGTGACGAGGAAAAGGCTAAATTGTTTGCAGAGTACTTTGAGGAAGTCTTCACCCCCAATAATGATGAGATCGAGAGACAATTAAGCAACATCACAACCAAAGTTCGAGGAATAACAAATTTCTCTCCTAGAGAGATTCAAAAAGAAATCAAAACACTAAAACTCCTAAAATATTAAAAGAACTACCAAGAAAAGAACTAGTGTTACTTACTTATATATTTAATGCTATCATTAAGTTAAATTACTGGCCCAAGCAACTGAAAGCCGCAGAAATAATATTAATACCTAAACCGGGCAAAGACTTAAACAAGGTTTCATCATATCGTCCAATAAGCTTGTTGTCTATAACCTCAAAAATACTGGAAAGACTTATATTGCAAATAATAGTTGCTGACCCTAACAGCAAAGAATGGATACCTCAACATCAATTTGGCTTTCGTCAAAATCACACTACGATACAACAAATTCATAGGATCTGTCACAAAATTAAAGAAGCATTCGAAAATAAGAAATACTGTACATCGGTTTTCTTAGATGTAAGTAGAGCCTTCGACAAAGTTTGGCACTCGGGCCTATTATACAAGATTAGAACATTTTTGCCCGTAACATACTATAATCTCCTAAAATCCTACTTAAGCGACAGAGAATTTAGAACAAGAGTCAATGAAGATGTGTCTGGCATGAAACCGATCAAGTCCGGTGTACCACAGGGCAGTGTCCTGGGTCCCTTTTTATACGTGCTGTACACTTCGGATTTACCAGTAAATGATTATACTACAATGGGCACCTTCGCTGACGACACTGTTGTCCTTTCTACCAACGATGACTAACAACTAGCTACCATTACCCTACAAAATCATCTAAATCAAATACAAGAGTGGACACATAAATGGAGAATCAAGATCAACGAAGATAAATCTGTACAAGTTAATTTTACCTTAAGAAAAGACCTGTGCCCCCCTGTTTATCTAAATAACATACAAGTACCTACTTCATCTTGTACAAAATACTTGGGGATACATTTAGATAATAAACTATCATGGAAACAACACGTGGTTAAAAAACGTAAACAGATCGATCTAAAACTTAATGAAATGCAATGGTTACTTGGTAGGAAGTCAAAATTACCACTTGAAAATAAGCTCCTTATTTATAAAACGATCCTAAAGCCAATATGGGTTTATCGAATTGAGCTCTGGGGTTGTACCAATCGTTCGAATATGGAAATTATACAGAGAAGTCAGTCTAAAATATTACGTATGATCTCCAATGCCCCATGGTATGTTACTAATGACACACTCCATTCAGACCTGAAAATTCCATATGTTAAAGATGTCATAACCCAAAAAAGTATTAAACACCACATAAAGCTAGAACACCACATCAACGCACTCCTTAATCCTCTTCTGGAAATACAAAATACGAAAAGGCTTAAACGGAAATGGCCTAATGATCTAAAAAATGTCTAAGGAGGACTTGTCACTGCAGAAGACCTCACCACGTCAATGAAGAGCTACTTAGTTCTTAGATCAACACATTAGCTCATAGAATTCTATTGTAAATTCTGATTGCTAATAAAATAAATTAATAAAAAAAAATGCTGATTTAGCATTATACAGCAATTATTTTACTGCTGCAAATAAATGCAAGTTTTTCTGTTCGCAATATTACCTGGTGTAAATTCACAACTTTTTTGGGTTACCGCTAGATTTCGTGGAACCAAACAACCTTGTTACATAACCACAACCAAAATCGCATAAATCAGGAATCCGTTTGGAAACAATAAGAAACTAATCGACCACGCCGAGGCGGCGTCTGCTACGATGGCAGGCTCTTCGTGCGCCAGCGTTTTGTAGCTCCATGCATAACAAATCCATCACATGTTCGAAGCAACGCCAAATTACTTTCCTTTTCAATTACGTTCTTGTAATCCTAATGGCCATTGTGTTTTCTGTGTGCTCTTTTTGAGGACACGTTTTTGTGCTCGTGTTTCGCTTGTCCGCTATTAGCCTCGCGCAACATATGAACACCGTCTGAGCGTGTTTTTCTTGCCGGAAAAAGAGCGCGGGCTTGTTCGCCGCGTTGTTTTGTTCGTTGCCCCACCTTACAATGTCGGCCGAAAAAGTGTGACAGGCGTTTTGCACTGCACAGGTCGGGGCGACAGTTCCGATCGTCCTTGCTGGGTTGTTAACCAGCGACTAACGGCCTTTGCGCCCAAGTTCCAGGACCACCGTTAGGATTTAGCAGGTAGAACGGTCATTATCGCTCCCTGATGGATGTAGCCTTTTGTCGTTTATAGCATCAGCAGGTTAATCTGAATGAAATTGATTTATATAGGTCCAACTATTATTTTAATATTTTAGTTGTATTACTTTCAAGCAGGTAACAATTGGGATAGCAAGTTTGTGACACATGTACATAAACGTAGGGGGCTCTAGTTACAAGATAATCCTTAGTTCTATGAATTATATAAAAAAATAAATCTTGAATGCAATAAAAACAGAAACATTAAGAATTTTGAAAAAAAAATTTGAAAGAAATACATACAACATAGTCAACAAAAAAACAAGTAAAAGGAAACATTGCATTGTAAATATCATTTAATGTAAACGAAACGAACTTGTACAATTATTCGCACAAGAAAATGTGTAAAAATTAATAATATAATTAACAAAGTGCGAAATTGAATTAGTTAAAAGGAAAAGTAAATAGATGATATGCCCATAATTTATAATCTATTATATTGAGATCTGGTCTACGAAAAGGTCAATTTTCTGCTGTTCGAAAATGAGGCACAGCCAAATTTAAATTGACTGTGGCCGATAGGCGAGTGGAGTCTTGCTGAAAAATCCATATCCTATTCCAAAAAAACGTGTGATTCAGAGATTTCACTACACCTTCCAAAATAGCCTGTTGCTACACAACAGCCAACGTTTTGACTCCCTTTTCAGAAAAATCACTCCATCATAACAGACACCCTATAAAACCATTACAGCCGCTGGATTATGGGCTTTCTGAAATCTTGCACTAGTCAAGATGTTTTTTTGAAAGAACTAGCATATATTATCACCAGTTACAGCAAATCAGCGGAAATAATTAAAAATAGGTGCTACACTACATCGGTTTTTGTTAGTCATAGCTCAGGTTTTCGACAAAGCCTGGATTGAAGGTCTAAAAAATATGCTCCTAGATATTAACATACTCAGCTATCTTCAAGCAATTACCTTCTGTTTTCTTGAAGAAAGAACATTTGCAGTGATAGTAAAATCAGCAATTTCAAGAACCAAAGGCATTCAGGCAGGAGTACCACAAGGTAGTATTCTGGGTCCCCTACTCTTTAATATCTACACGTCAAAAGCTCCACAAACATCAACGTCGTTGTGCAATCTATGCTGATGACACAGCAATTATACCTCAAAGTGCAGGATTGACAGAAGCAGTGCAGCAAGCAACCAATAAGATCTATAAATGGTTTAAAACTTGGAACATCTAGATAAACCCCTCTAAATGCCAGTGCAAGGTCTTCACATTAAGAAGAATAATCAACCCATCCAACACTGAAGTTAAACGAGAAGTTATTCCCTAGAATCCTAAAGATTCTGTAATTAAATACCTAGTGGTCTACTTGGATGTTAGACTAAGCTGAAACTTTCACGTAAATCAGAAATTAATACAATGCAATAATAGATGACGACAACTATATCCACTGATAAAGCGGAAATCTACGCTAAAGGTTGAATGTGCCGTTCTAATGTACAAGATACTACTACTACCTCCAGCATTATATGCCTCTCCAGTATGGTGCAACACAAACAAAACCAACATTCAGAAACTACAGAGGTTTCAAAATTAAGTCTTGCAAATGGCAGTAAATACCCAATAATACATTCTCAGCAACCAACTGCATTATGAGCTAGGAGTATCGGATCTCAAAGACTATATTAAAGAAAGTGCCAAAAAGTTCTTTCGTAATATAAGTGCGTGCAATAGAGCAGTGTGCTATAACCTAGAAGGCAATACCCATGTAAGACGCAAACGAAAACTTCCGCAAAATATAATAACATCTGATGAAGACAGTAACTAAATTAACATTATCATAGAAAACGGGGCGTTAATAATAGTCTCAAATGTTAATGCAATACAAACGAGACAGGTATTAGGGGCTAAGTCTGTACTATGTATCATGGATGCTTGTAAACTTTCCAATCGGCATCTTTCAACTACTTCTTTGTCCATTGGTAATGTGAGGTCTCAAATTGTATTGACGAATGTTATGTTGTCGAACGTGCTGTATATGTAACAATACAGAGTGGACTTTAACTTTTCCCAAGTAAATCCTAGTGAACGGTACCGCTTAGATCAGCACTTTCTTACCTTTTCAGTAATCCTTAACTGACATTAAAGACGGTTTTTAAACAAACGGCAGCTATACATTATGCTTACGAAAATTATCGAAGGCTACCCATTTCCCGTTGCATTAACACGTTTTGTCTTTTGAGCTTTGATGTATTTGTGTGGCATACACCTTACCTTCTTCCAGGTCTCACCATCATTCGAAATGCTTCCAGTCGCCGAACAGTCACAATCAAACTCATCAGCCAGCATCGGCGTGTCATTTACGACTCTTCTTTGATTTAATGAACGACAACTTGATGGTCAGCTACCTATGATCGTCTACCAGTGCGCTCATCACCATAAGCTTTGCAAACGTTTCAAGCAATTTGCAAAGTACTCATGTTTGGGTTCAATTTATATTGAAATTGAGGTAACAGTCGAATATCTTCTTTTGAAAGCTCGACTCTATTACATAGTGTTATAAGTCATATATCAAATTGCTCCAAATATTTCACGCTATTGAATAATACCAAAATTGCAACACTAATAACGGAAGTCCACTTTGTTATAAATTAGCTAATGTTCAACAAGTAGAGGTTACTTTAAACGATAGGCGTATACCCACCTCGACCCATTTAAAAATTAAACCTACATAACTTGTTACGGACGGTTAAACAATTAGGAGATTAAAATTCCCAAATCAAACAAGGCCTCTGTAGCGTGAAAAATAAAAACTATAATGAGTTTCACAGAGAGATAACAGAATATAAGAACAGAGTTTAGCACTGAATAAAAGTAACACAAGATATTAGAAGGACTAGTTACACTCTGTATTACAAGGAGACACCACATCAGAAGTGATATGAGACAATGCTTTTAGTGAATCATGCGAAAGTGATGTGTAAGACTACTGCAAAATATACACAGAAGTGTATCAGCAGAATACAAGGTGGTTCAAATAAGACTGATTTGTGTGTAAACAAGCCCCTGTGCGAACTTGAGAGAGTAGAGCGGCAACCTTCACCCTTCCTTCTGCTCGGGTTAGAACTGTTCAGTCCTATATGGAAATTTTTAGAGTAATGAGCGAACAGAACCGCAAAGCGTGGAACAACGCATTGTGATCAAATTCCTTGTTGGAAAAAACATCCCGTCCGCTGAAATTCACAACATACTTCAACAACAGTGTCTCTTACGGACCCGTGTGTTTGAGTGATAGTTCAGAGAGGGCAGAAAGAGCAGAGAGGGCGTTGGCCACAAATATCCATCACCAAGCCAAACACTCATTGTGCAGATGCGCTTATTCGTGAGAATAAAGGAACAAAGGAACTTGGAGTATTGCTGTCCATCACTGTTGGTAATGTAAAAGACATTGTAAAAACTACCTGAACTATCGCACGGTAACAAAATAGTGCTCATGCAAGCTGCCAGTCGTCTCCTTCAGTAGTTGGAAGACAAGGTGATGCATTTTAAAAGTCTATAGTAACCACAGATAAAACGCGGGTACACTACTCCATTCCTGAGCCTCAAAAGTCATCACACGGGTGGCGGCATACCAGTTGAGTGATGGCAAGTAATAGCAACGTTCTTCTGGGATTGGCAAAGGTTATGCATGTAGACTTTATGATGGATGCTAGAACAGTCAATGCATTATTCATACGTCTTGGCAATAGACGCGAAGGAAAAGATCTGATCCAAGCGGAAGACAGGTGGAAAGCGGGTAGCCTTCCTTCAAGACAATGAACGTCCCCATGCGGCCAAAATAACAATGAAAACCCTGCGGAAATTAAAATAGAACCTTCTGTCACATCCGCCATACACGTGCGATTTGGCTCCAAATGATATCTACCTGTTCGGAGGGCCCAAATCAAACTTGCGAGACATGCAGTTTGCGGACAACGACTATTCGAGAGTGGATAACCCGCCAACCAAAAGCCTTTTTGAGGGCATCAGTATGTTTTCAAAACGTTAGAAGAAATGTATTAATTCTGTAACGGAGTACGTTGAAGACTGGCATGTGCAAGTAAGTGCTTAGCAATTTGTTTTTATAAAAAAAAAATCAGTCCCAGTCAGTACTGTACAGAGGTCCGACAAGCGTTCGATAAAGTGTGGCACAAAGGGTTACTAGCAAAAATTAAAGCATTATTTCCACACCAATATTATCTCCTCATCCAATCCTACCACTCTAACCGCCATTTTTAATGAAATTCCGAGACAAAACTTTCATGCTACAGACAATCACTGCAGGGGTTGCTCAAGGCAGCTTTTAAGCCCAGTCATATGTTTGCTTTTCTCTGCTGATATACCAACTACACCGTAAACGGAAATGGGAACATTTGCAGATGATACTTTGCGTACAAAGAAAGGCACTTTAACTGTTACAAGATTACTACAGTAACACATGCATTTATTAAAAGAATGACTAGAGAAATGAATAATCAAAATGAATGAAACTAAATTAGTGCATACAAAGTTTACAATTCGAAAGGAAATATTCCCTCCTGTTACCATAAACAACATCGTTGTACCCAATCTAAATAAATAATGTATCTAGGTTTACTTGGAAGCAACATATTAAAAAACTGCAAGATAATGGACCTGAAAGTTAAAAAAGGTACTGGCTGATAGGTCGGAAATCACCCTTAGTAACCGAGAGTAAACTCTTTATATACAAAACCATAATACGCCCCATTTAAACATACTACTGCTCTAGCTATTCCAATGTAAGCATTATCTAGAGGTTTTAATCAAAGACACTAAGAACTCTTATGAATGCTCCATGGTACGTAACAAACTCACTCTACATAGCGACTCCAGCACCCTATACGTTAGTATAGCTACAGAACGAGCAATGAGACACTGAAAGACTTACATATCATCCAAACGACATCGTCGAACCACTAATGTTATAACCGAACTTTTCACGATTAAAGCGGAAATTATCTTGGGATCTACAAACTAACGACGAGAGAGCATCAGTTGGTACCAACCTCACCAATCAAATCAACTGTTTCAACAAATTAGCTCATATACTCCTTTGTAAATTTAATTGTTGATGTACCATGTCTCGATAAAAAAAAGTTGTAGTTATTCGTTAAGCTTGGGAATGTAGACGATCTTCCAGAAAAAGAAATAACCTGAGTCACAATAACGAAGAAGGATAGAACGATCTTTGAAAACATTTAAAAAGTTTTGCCAGAATAAAGCTTTACCAGAAAGGAATTCAGGTCTCTCTAAATACAATTTTAAATCGCCGTCATAAAAGAAAACTTCAAAGAAACTTTCATTATCAGAAAAACACTTGGAAAAACCGCTGACGTGGGCGAACAAGTCTCCTTTCTGGACTTGGTCTTCCTTATCGAAAGCAAACAGTTATAGGATTCTTCATCACGGCAAAACACCCTGTAAAGCGCACGTTTGGAAATGTTTTTGAAAACGCAGTTTCGGTTTATTTTTGTGTTTACAGACGATGGAATCTCTGAGAAAATGTGCTTTATTTGTGCTTACTGAAGTCTGCTGAAAAGTTTTTCATTCGAATAGAAGACAATGCTACTAAATATCGCAGCGAATCGTGCAGTGCGTGAAAACAACAAAGAATGTCACTGTGATGTAATGGTCGACCATGGACTCAGATGTAAATTCGAAAATCAAAACGAAGCTCAAAGGAATATCACTGTACACGGTAACAGCTATTTCAAATTAAGAATATGTGGTGGTCTTTGCCATGCGATTACGCAGAAGACTTGGTCGAAGGCATGGAAAAAATGGTGTAAAGCTATAATCCGTAATGGAGGTGATTGGACCAGATATTAAATTATTGCGCAATAAGTCATAATATATACTTCAATAAGAGGAAAAAAATAATCTATTTTTTATTTTTCCAAGATTACAGCCGTCACTTTCATATTGAACAGACTACTAATTAAAATCAACGGGTTTTATATGACTTTTTTTGAGTAAAAAGACAAAAAATTCACAAAAATAATTTAAAAAGCAAAAGCTGCCAATAGCTGTTCACAAAAGACTAAACATTTAATTAGGCTGATCAAGACGATTTTCATTATTTAAAACTTTAATCATCTAAGACTAAAGTCAAATAATATTTTTGCGAGTTTGCAGACAAAAAAAATGCTACAAATAAATATTCCTTTTATGTATTAGACTTTTTGGAGTTGCTTAAACATATTTAAGTTATGATGCTTATACACAGTTTTTTGTTTCTTTCCCTATTATTTCTTTGGACTAGTATAATGCAACAATGAGCATTAGCCACAAATCTAGCCAAATGAGTATTCAGCAACTCCCACGTTGCTGTATCATACGACCCAATTGAAAAGGCCATGATGTTTGATGTGCAGACTCAGCATGCTCGCTGCAATCCGATTACTCCTCAGCAATCCGACCTGCACGCTTAATTACAGCTTCCGCGAGTTCGGTCCCTCCGCGGCGCGTTTTTGAGGAATCCGGCCGGCCGGCGACGAAGATTGATCTGCCGACGACGTAAGTGCAGCAATAAAAGGCATGTCGATGTGGGCTATCGATTTTTATCGATACGATGATCCGCGGTACAAAGTGGACCACACATTGTTTTCGCCAATAACAATGGCCGGTGTTCCCAGCGCAAGAGCTCTTTGCGGGCCGCCGCAGCGTGAGTCCTCACGCACTCATTAGCAACGTCAAATGTGTGCTCTGCGATACCTGCGATGATCTATGATTTCTGGTCCGTCATGCGAGTTATAGTTCGTTGCACGGGAAATGCTAGAAAATAATTAGATCCGTGCTGCGCTCACATGTTGATGACCAAATAACGTTAGAACACTGCATTAACACGTTCTACTTTATGGGAAGAGAATTTTATAGCACATACAATACTAAATCATCTGCTACAGGTCTCATTAATTTATCCACAAGTTTCAGATCTTAAAAAATTAGCATTAAAAATACAAATGTTTGATAAACAATGTGAAACTAAAAATAAAAATCCAAATTGCAAGTGATTTCGAAATCATGTACAGAAATTTATCCAAAAAACTCAGAAATACTGTTATAAAGCCTAAGTGTTCCATCCATATAATTGTACGTAGAGGAAGCTACATTCCAGTAAGGTTTTCTTAGCAGTGGACATTCAAGGTATTTACTCCCAAATCTAAAGGCTTTATCAAAGATATCTTTAAATATCCCACTGAAGAGAGTTAAACCAAAAACAAACCACAACTTTTCTAATTTTTTAAAATTTGTCGGGGTTTATGGTGATGTTCCAGAGTTTGAACCAATAGCATAGCTTGTTAATTGCATTCTGTAGCTTTATAATTGCTTTGTTAAGATTGTCAGCTTGGGTAAACACAGCTGTGTCATCTTCAAAGGTAGCTATTGTTGCATTAAGCTTAAGCATGTCAGAAGTATATATATTAAAAATGACTGGGCCCAGAATGCTGCCTTGTGAGACTCCAGCACGACACATTTTGGTTTTAGACAGTGTTGTGTTAACTTTAACTGTTGTTTGGTGCTCATCTCTACACCCCCTTGTCCCGAATCCCATCTCTACCTGTAACCTTGATCGTACGCTACCCACCCTAGCCACAAGTAAACGTAATTTTTATCCGCCGCCCGGCATTCCGATTCGAACCTTCGTGAGCGACGAAGCAGAGCCAGCCGACCCAGGTGCTCTATTGCGCTATGCTGGTACGCTGTCATTGCCTTTTGTACGTTCGGCCCCGTCCGTGGTGCCACAGTACATTTGGCCAAGGAAAACCCACCGCCGGGTTGAAGCCGCCAACGAAGAGCATGCCGAAATCCGCCGTCAAGGCTATCAGAGACCATTACTTGCGTCTGGAGAGTGCACTGGCCACCATATTTGTAGTTATTTAATCATAGTTGTTTTTTTTGTTTTTTCTCAATTTCTTTGTTTTGCTTGATTGTTACTTTGTTATTAATTTAGTTTTGCCCAATATATAGTTTACACAGCTCTGTTGTGTTTTATTTCCTGTTTTGCTTATCGAGTTACTTTAACTGTGCTTAATTATCAAGCAAATGTAAAGGTTCTATTGTTTAGAAAAGAGAAAATAAATGCTTTTAGATATGTAAGCATTTTTTACTAGATCATCATTTAACATCAATTACTAGAATCTTTTTTTTAGATCATCAACCCACACCTTGTCAAATGCCTGTGCTACATCGAGAAAAATTGTTGCAGTGTAATGTTTATTTTGAAATCCAAGTTCAATGAGTTCGCTGATTCTTTGTTATTGATGACCTGTTGAATGGCCTTTTCTGAACCCAAATAGAAATTTTGGTAATATGTCAAGATTTTCAATGTGTTCTAATAAGTA
Source organism: Sinelater perroti (assembly GCA_036346155.1). Classification (NCBI taxonomy): domain Eukaryota; kingdom Metazoa; phylum Arthropoda; class Insecta; order Coleoptera; family Elateridae; genus Sinelater; species Sinelater perroti. The sequence goes on along the minus strand of JARFIY010000167.1, from coordinate 1,162,501 downwards.
ATTATAAACAATTTTTTCAAGGATTTTTGAAAGAAACGTCAACTGACTTATAGGTCTGCAACTGCTTATTTTGTTTTTGTTTTTTCCTGGTTTTCTAAACATCAGAATATGTGCAAGTTTCCAGGATTATGGAAAGTAACCTAGCCTCATGCAGGCATTTAAGTAGAACATAGATAAGCTACGGGCATCAGTGTGAGGTATTTGAGAATTGTAATGGTGATCAAATCGTGGCCAGGAGATTTCCTTTGGGAAGATTTTCTATAACGTCTTTGACTCTTCGTTCAATAGCGATTTATGATTTGTGTGTGGTGAGTGGGTGTGCAAGTGAATGCAGGAGTGAATGTGTTTTCAAAATAATCAGCAAAGGCAGCTGCTTTTTCTGCGCCTGAATTGTAAAGAGCATTATCAGTTTCGGATGATAGCGTAGGAAATTCTTCTTTTTGGTTTAGAATTTTTCTAGTTGTTTTTCCTCCTGGACTGAAGTCAGCGATGTCTTTAGCTGTTTGAAGTCTTGTTGGGCAGTGGAGTTTGCTATTGAGCTGGCCTTCAAAAACGTTCCAATCCATTTTGCCGTTAATTAATTTTGGGATAGATCGTTTAATGGTTAATGTACTGGTAAATGACACCAGTACTGAAAGATGATCAGAGTTTAATTCTGGTATGACCATTTAAAAGATAGGTTTATTAAAGTTTTTCTGGAGAACAATATCGAGTATGTCCGGCTGGTCTTCTCGGTACGGGTGCCAGAATTTGGAAGGTGTTAGCTATGGCAAGATTTTTCAGCTCAATTCCTTCAGGATTTGTGACTCTGCATCCCCACAGGGTATTTTTAGAATTTACATCACCTATAACTAGTATTGGTTCGGTTGTGTCAAAATATCTTTTGATTTCTTCTTCAACAATTTTTATGTTTGGTTGCCTGTAGACACAAGCTATTATTACGCTGCTCTAATCATCGAGTTTAACCTTTATTGAGGTCAAGTTTTAAATTAGCGATTTCAGTAAGTTGGATGTGCTCATATTCGGTTTTAATAATTTTCGTTACTGCACCGGCTGCTATTCTGGAGTTTCGATCCTTACGATAGACATGATTACCTGAGACACAAAATTTTATGGTTTCTTGAAGGTGCGTTTCTGATATACAGGCGATGTCCACGTTGCATCTCGCTAGGAAATCAAGAAATAATGAGCGCTGATTGTTGATGCCATCTGCATTCCAGTTAAGGATAGTTAAATTTTGTAATATTTTTCTTTGGATATGGTCAATTGATAAGCATTGGTAGGAGAGTGTTAATAATGAATGTTTTAATTTGGCTAAGGTAAGGCGTAATAAGGTCAAGGAGAGTTTGAATGAGATTGTTGGGTAGTGCTGAAGTAGTGCTCTGGGTTAGTCCGATTTTGAGTTTGTCTGCAAATGTCTGAGTAGTATTTCTGTATGAGTTTCTACGTTGAGTTCGTGTCCATTGTTTTAGCCAAGATAATTTGTATTGTGATTGCTTCCACAGTTGGCACATTTTGGTGGTTCATTTGGTGTCTTTTTACAATGGGAATGTAAGTGGTCACCAGCACATTTAAGACAAACTGGTTTTAATCTGCAGTAATTTTTAGTATGGCCATACTGCTGACATCTGTAGCACGTGGTATATTCTTGGATTTCCTTCTGGCTTCAACAGTAACTATGGAAGTGAAAAATTGCTTTCAGCGAGTATATTCGCTTCGCTTGCTCGTTACTGCTTAGTTCCAGTGCACAGACGGGTAGACGTTTTTATCTCTGGTGTACAATCGTGTTACCTTTATCACTGGTACCTAACTAGCTAGGGAAAATGGTACATTTTTAATTACTACAGAAATTAATTTATCATTTGGATTTTTTTTGAATTTAATTTTCAGTAAAATATTTTGTTAGTTTTCGAAAATCTTCATCTTTTGTTAAATTAATGCGTAATGTGGTTGTGTTATACGTTGTTGTGAAGGTTCCAGGTTTTAGTTTTTGTAAGCCTTCTGTTAAAGCTTTATGATTTACGATGTTTGTAAGCAGATAGGTGGGACTTTGATAGTTGGTGTATTATGAGCTTCTGGCTCTGAGTGTGTTTTATGGACCACATCTGAATCAATATTGCTAGAATATTCGCCGCTAGTTAATTTGTTTTCCAAATTGGCTGGTAGATAGCATTTATTACTGGTAAACAAGTCTTGAGTGGTCCATGCATATCGTTTTTGAACCACATTAGCGGGTGGTGTTAAACTATCCATTTTGCGCTTGTTAGGCGCTTGATAATCCATTAATTCATTTACGGAGATTGTGTTCATTTTGCTAAAAATAAGTAAAATAAAATGTACTTACAATGTTTGCTACAGATAGCTTTAAAGTTAAGCGTATCGTACTGATATCAGGCAGGTCAGGGAACGTCTGTACTGTATCACTGCTCGTACTCGACTGTTGTATGATTCTAAAGTGATACATAAAATATAGTGCTAAAGTGATCATTTTGTCTGTTACTACGAATTTTTCACTAACAAAAAATTATTTAACTTTATTTATTTGTGTAAGTATATTGTTATTTCAAAATATATTTTATATAACAAAGTTATAATACTAAAAAATAAGACTTTACAATCGTACGACCATTGCAAAAAATTAAATCTTTTGTAAAACTTCCTGGCAGCATTGTTATTAAACTAAGTGTGACGTCTTCTCATTTTAATCTAAACTCTTTATCATTAAGTCTTTTTAATATTCTTGATATACAAAAAGCTATTCTACATATATCAATTATTCTTCAGAAAGTTTAACATGATATTGCAAATAGTGAATTTCGGGTTTTACTATATTATTAAAAGAAAGATCTAACCACAAGAGATGCTGCCGGGACAATTTGCGAAGGTGACGGAACAGTTATTCCAAGAACAGTGGCCAAATGGTTCAAGCGCCTCAGTAATCTTTGGCTTTAATCTTAAAATCAAGCTTTGTTCTAGTCGGCCATCAAATGTGAACAAGGAAGATTTGTTGACAATGTTGAAAGAGGAACCTTAATTGAGAGTTGTGATCTGACATCGCTTCTTGGACTTCCACCCCATTAAACTGTGCTCAACCCCTTGATTTTGTTTACTCCAACAGGAGCCTCACTAACTCACCGAAGCAAAGGCCGAAATCTGCCATCAATTACTCAATTAAGGAGAAGTTTGATAAGCTGGACAGCATGCAGGTTTTTTCACATCCAGCTTACAGTCCAAACGCTTCTTCATCCGACCTCCTCTGATCAATGATCTTATGTGGTCGCCAATTTGAGAGTTTTGGTAAAGTTGAATAGGTTTCTTTAATTCGAAAGAGTCACTTGGTACTTTGATTAGATCCATCAACTTGCATGCATACAAAATGTCGTTTTCAACATCGAGCACAAACTTTAAGGGCAACTTTATATTATCTTTTAAAAATATAACACATGCATACAAAGCCTAATAAATGTAAATTTAATTATTTTCACGGATGGGAGTCCTCATTTCAGAAAACTGCACTATGACGATTGGCCACGTAAGTCATATTTAGAAGTTGCCATAAGTTACTCTCTTTGGTACTTTGATGACTATTTTGTTCTCTTCTAATCTGTCGGTATAATGTCTAATAAGTCGCGTTTCTTATCTCCTGATAAACTTTTCTTTAAAATTCGTATTAAAACAGGCAATATTTTTCAGTAGAGTTACAACTTTGCTTTACTGACTTTGATTTATGGCTCGGTAGGTCTGCTTTTAATGTCCTGATAAATATTTTATAGCAATTTCTTTAATTTTAGCTGTTGAATATAGAAAAAAGTTAACAGTGGTGTAAATAACAAATCGGAAACTTTTGTGGGATATTTATCAGCAGCTGAAGCAAATTATTATAGTGAGGCGGAAAGACTACCAGGATGCAAGAGAATGCTTCTAGATACTGTACCTCCAACTAATTCTAAATTTGCAGTTGTCACACATTAAGAAAGAAAAAGCAGACTTCAAATGCATGCTAACATATTCTGAGAACTTGTGCCTTCACTTTCTTCCAGCCAACGTTTTTTCGCGATGTTATTGCTTGCTTGATACAAACTTATTCACAAACAGCATAAGAGCTAACGTCACCAGACGGCAACAAGGTAGTCAAATCATTCATGAAAAATGATTAACCTACAAGTTTGGTAGACTAAAACTGAAAAATTGTTGGCGCAATTATCTTCTGTGTTTTACCTTTACGAGACTAAAAGCAATATGAGGGAGTGCTTAACAATTTAATTCGCAACAAACTAGACGCTACATTAAAGCAAGGATTAGAAACTGCTATTTATTTCTACAAATATAAAATGTATTTACAAATTTGTTATTAACGAGAGTGAAAGATTTTAGAGTAAACTGCAATAATTGATAAACGATAAAAGCTACTATTGACAAATTCTAATAAAAGAAGGACTAGATCTAAATAAATATGTTGGTCAGAGGTATAAGTAACTATACAACTATATATAAAAAGACAGTGGCATACAGATATTATTAATGAAAAATACAAAAAGACTATGTTCTTCTCTGTAAGGCTGTGTCAATGGCATTTCAAAAATTCGATACACTGTGGTCACTCACAAAAATAATTTTGCAAATCAATGATAAAGAGAAAATACGTTTTTGACTTAACCATGAAAAAATTAGTAAAAAACGTTAGCTTTAAACAAAACCGCAGATAAAATGGCTATACCTTCTCTAATGTGCAAATCATGAAAAATAATCTGGTTGTCGTTAAAAGGTTATATAGATCTTAAGCCGTTCAAAGTAGTAATCCAACAACAATAGCATTCAAAACTTCCTTCGGAATCACTCTACGAATAGTAGAACTGCTCCATTTTGACATCTTACCTCGACTCTTTAAATTATCTTAAAAACCGATATGATCTTCTCAATTCTAACACTTCACCTTTCTTTATACTTGAGAAAATATGTAAAGTCTTTCTACGAATTTCTAAGCAGAAGTTAAACTGTGGAATAATTTGTGACAGACAAAACTGTGGCTAAGAAACATGAAAGACATGTTAAAATGCTAACTTTGTATCACTGGCACGATATACACGCCCATTACAGTAGTCTAATAATTGAATATTTGTACTTTTTTTTGTATATATTGTTGTGATTTTGCTTCAGTTTAAAGTTCACCAAAACTGGATAACAGAAATTTGTGGAGATTAACTGATTTTCTGTTGCAATACCTCAATGTATTGAGTGCTTAAAATAAAATAGGCGCGAAGTTTGAGTGTTGCAGGCAGGAACTCCTGAAAACAATTCTTCCGTAAATTATCTCGTGTAAACCCTACTTTAGCAGATTAAGAAGCACACCCGTCCATCGCGCAATCAAGATTCTCATGACAAAGGGCGCAAAACCGCTTAATATTGTAAATCATCTTTAAGAAAACTCAAGTGTATGGGTGGTGTAAATATTTTGTGGAGAATAAGAGCAATTTGAGGGCAGCTAAAAATGAAGATTATTGACGATGTTGGAGAACCAGTGCGACTAAATAAATATTTGTACTACTTGCCGCCTTCTTGGGAATAAAACAAAACTCGCTTAAAAAAAGATGCAAATTTACGCATACAGCTGGCCAAACTTGACAAAAATTAAAGCTTTGTTTCAGACTACGCTGAAACATGGCATTTATTATTTATTTCGACCTCTAAAGGGAGCACTTAAAGGACAAAGGCTTGACTATGATGTCGCGGAGGTGCTCGTGAAAATTGCAACCATTTTCATCTGATGGTGGTGTCAAAAACTTACCTCTGTGGGAAAATGGGTTTCTAAGTCAAAAGTTTATGTAGAAAAATAACTTTTTGGGTTTGTATTTACATGATGTTTTAATAAAGTGAAAGACAATACAAGGTTTGTATAAAAAGTATCGGAAACAGTTTTTACCTGACATAATTGCTCGCACCGCGCGTGCTCGGTGGTGGAAGATGTGACCTTCACGACTCGCTAAGCGCCAATCGCCTGTAAGCGTTCGTTTAGGCTAGATTGTGCTTTTAGTGAATTGTCGAATGACTCGGTGCAAGCGCAAAATGCAGCGAACGATTGAACAGCGGTACGCCATCAAATTTTGTGTTGGACTGGGGAAATCGAGTACGGAGACGTTGGCCATAATTTGCTAAGTGTTCAAGGATGAAATCATGTCACAAACTGCAGTTATTAAGTGGCACAAGCTCTTCAAAGATGGCCGAGAGAGTGTGGAGAATGAACCCCGCGCTGGACGGCCGTCGATCTCAACAACTGACAACAACGTGCAACGTGTGCGTAAAGTGCTAAATTCAGACCGTCGGTTAAGTGTGCGCATGGTCGCACATGAAATTGGTAACATGACAGTGCACAGCATTATCACTGAAAATTTGGCAATGCGAAAGATCTGCGCTAAACTCGTCCCAAAGGTCTTGACCGACGACCAAAAGCAGAGGCGTGTGTCTGCTGTCAAAGGCCTTCTGCAACGCGTTGAAGAAGACCTCGGCTTTTTGGACAATATAATCACGAGAGACAAAACCAGCAGACTATTTCCTATCCCCAAAAGCCAAATCCTCTCTCAAAAGACACCACCATGGGATCCTAACTGCCGTCAAAGTAGCTTGCACGCGTACCTTTAAGGACATTCTGGAATCCGTCTACCAGGGAGCCTTCCAGTCGTGGCAAAGTCGCTGGAAAAAGTGTGTTGGAAAACTTTTGAGGTATTGTAGCAATATTTCAAATAAATCTATTTTTCCGAAACTCTTTCCAATACTTTTTATACACACAGTGTATATTATATTTGAATTTTTAAGGAACTAAACAGTAGTTAACACATTTAGTTCCAAAAATCAAGCGAGAACTAATAAACAAATTCTGACACAAAATAAATTTACACAACAAATGCATAAAATATTTAAACTTAGCAATATTACGACTTGTGATATGCAGGAGAATTTAAATTATATTACGCAAATTGCTTTTATTACAAATATATGAAAACATTTAGCCTTTGAAAGGTCTGCTATTTAAAATTCTTTCATTTGTGTTCAAAGTGAAGTTGAAAAAGTACTGCAGATGCTACTATAATAAACTCCATACTATTCGCTACAAGGCACAATAGGCGAAACCACTATAATTCATTCTTATAAGCCATCACGAGTTATACCTGCATCTGCAAGACACACCTTTTGCACGAGAGAAATTTGAATGATTGCTACATGTCAGAATGCCAGATAACATTTCATTTATTGGAATCTGTGTATTTACGTGTATCCTTGATGTAATAATCTATCATAAATAGTTCAGTGGTAGAACATTGATAATTTGTGCATTAGACATATTAGAATAAGATTAATCATTCAGAATTAAGTATATAAATAAAAAGCTTATTACAAGTTAGAGTGATTTTTGATTACTCCTTAAATTTTATTAACATGAAAAAATAAAAAAGTAAGAAGTAAAGATCTAATAAAATATTTTACATCACTTATTAATTTCTTAAAAGAATTTTAAGTAAATTTAATTCCCTTAATCTCTAGCAAGACCCTTGCAGATATTTTGACTCTCTGAAGTTTGCTTTGTGGATTATTTTGTTATTAACATTTAGAGGAATTTAAAACTGGCAATAAATTGGGTTTATTATAAATTGAGTATACTAATAGATTTATAAATTTAGTGGAGCTTTAGCTACAAATTCAAAATTACACAGCATACTTTTAGATGTAGATATACAAAATAATTTTTTCAAAATTGGCACAGCGATTAATAAAAAAAAAGTTTAAAATAAAACAGTGTTAACTATTTTAAGAAAAAAAATATTTTAGGGGACATTTTTCATATAACAGCTAAAATATCTTATTAATATGTTTTGGCATAAAGAATTGTACTTTTCAGTTACATAATCTATTGCTTCTTTTTAATTTGGGGCATATTAGTTAAAAAGTCAATTAGATTGATCAATTAGCATTCCTTAAAAACACCATCATTATAAAGAAAACAATTCAGGTTACACTATCCAGTATCGAAGGCTGCTAATATATCACTGAGTGATTAGCAAAATTTGGAAATGGAACCCCTAAAATGGGAAATATAAAAACGGAAAGTCATAAATCGAGACAAAATAGAAGAAACTGAAATTGTCGATACATGGCGGCATTTATATGATTTGGTTGCAGATGGGAAGTGACCTTCTTTCTACACTGGTGTAAGAAATTAAGAGAATTTGCATATTTTATCGAATTTCATGAACAGAACTGAACTGAATGTAAAACCACTGCTTCTAGACGAACATGCAAATCTTGTACGTCAAATACGTAAGCGTACACGTGTGTTTAAGCGGAGCCAGTAGAGAAACAGACTGTATAAGCGCGTGTAAGTTAAGACGCATTTCGTTCGCTAGCACACCTCGGCGAATTTCTTGGTGTTATTTTGCAACAATCGGTTACATTCAAAGTGTAACAGTAAAATGAGTAACCACCAACGTTTAAATGATGGAATTAGGTGGATAATTGTGGGGAGGCTAAAAGCAGGCCAATCGCAAGTCCAGATTTGTAGAGAGTTCAATTTAACGCCCAGCGTCGTATGTAACATATAAAAACAATTCCAGGATACTGGATCCATCGAGAGAAAGCCTGGACAAGGTCGTCCAAGAGCCACGACGGTCAGAGAAGATCGCCATTTGTCCATTATAGCGAGGCGTAACAGAGGGGCTACAGCTTCTCAGCTCTCTCGTGTATCAAGCGTGACTGTTTCCAAAAGACTTCATAAGAGAGGGTTGTTTGCAAAAAGACCTGCTGTTTGCGTCCCGCTCACTTCTACGAACAGGAGAGTCCGTTTAGCATGGTGCAGAGAGCATAAAGATTGGTGTATGGATCAATGGGCGACCATTCTCTTCACTGATGAGTCCCGGTTCAGCCTAAACACCGAGCCTCGCCGTACGTTTATATGAAGAGAACCAGGGACTCGCTACCTACCCTCCAATGTCCGCGAAATTGACTATTATGGCGGAGGATGTTTAATGGTCTGGGCAGACATCATGTTGGATGGCCGCACACCTCTACATGAAAGAGGCTCTGTGACTAGTGTGAGGTATAGGGATGAGGTCTTGGAGCTCTATGTTCGCCTTTTTAGAGGTGCAGTTGGCCCCGAGTTCATTTTAATGTATGATAACGCGAGGCCACATAAAGCTCTTCTGGTCAACGAATTTCTGGAGAGTGAGGATATTCGCCGGATGGATTGGCTAGCCAGATCTCCAGACTTCAACCCTATAAAGCATGTCTGGAACGCTCTGGGGAGAGCAATTGCAACTCGCACCACCCCTCCGAGAATCCAGGGAATGAAAACAGCGTTGCTGAACGAGTAGGACCAATTGCTACAGGAAATGATAAACTGCCTTTTTTCAAGTATGAAATCACGCTGCGAGGCCTGTATATCTGTAAGAAGGAACCATACCCCCTATTAACCCATTTCTTTTGTTTATTCTGCAACCGCTGTTTCATACTTTCCAACTCCAATGAGTGTTATGCACGATCATGCGGGTGTATTACAATTATTGAATAGTTATTTGTTTTGTCTAGTAGTTCTAGAGATAATCGACCAAGTCTGCAAATTCTCTTAATTGCTTACACCAGTGTATATCATAGGACGTGCAATATAATTAAAACAAGTCTTGCTCTGGGGTTCATACCAAGGCCATAGAAACGAATTAAGATTCTCTATACATTAAAACCTGTGAAAATAGGATATAATGAGGCTAAGGTTCTGAGACCAATTACTTTAATATCTTTTATACTGAAAGTTCTAAAAAACCTACTTAAAAGATACATTAGAGATGGTGTATTAGTCCCTTGACCTCTACATCAGAAGTAGTGTGCATATACTTGTTATTAAAGTCGATAAAGCTGTAGAAAACAAAGATGCACTTTTAATTACCTTTTTGGATAGAATATATGATAATACATCCCTAGATTAAATTGCTAGAGCATTGAAGACTAAACCACTGGACGAAACACTATATGCTCAAAAAAAAACTAATATATGTATTTCTGATGGGTGAAACAATGCTGCCTTGGGTTACAAGAAGATATATGCAGAAAACAGCTGTTAAAAACACTCGAAGGGATATGCAAATGATTTGATCATATTATTCCTGATTTAACAATACAATTAAGGAGCTTATGCAAATCTGATTACTAACCGAACAAATGTAGAAGGACTAAATATAAGGCCCTCAAAATCTACCATAATAGCATTTTCAAGAAGAAGAAACTTAGAGCTACTGAGGACTCTTAGGCTCCGAGGTGTAAAAATAAAGTTAAGTGAGATAAAATATCGTGGAGTGATCTTAGACTCAAAACTCACCTGAAATCAAGACATTTAAAAAGTCACTAGTGTTAACCAGATGACCTCACGGAAAAACAGTTTAAAACCGAAAGAGATGTATTGGATATATATCGTGGTGGTCAAACCTGTGATATTATATTCAGCTTTAGTATGGTAGATAAAGATGGCACTCGCCTGGAAACAACAAGCGCCAACAGCAGAAACGGAGACACTACTAAACCTCCCTCCTCTTCATCTTGAAGTCATAGAAGAGTCGGATAGATCGTTATAGACTGTGCAACGCAGAGAAAATATGGAATCTTTTTCTTCTTCTTATAATATAATTGTCTTATCTCCCTAAACTTATAATTCTATCTCGTCCTATCAGCCTTCTAACTTTAACCGTTTTTGAATTATTTAAATATTTTGATTATTGTCTCTGAAACATGTGGAATGTTCTACACGACTGCCTGGCGTCTAGATCAGGATACGTCGACGAAGCCTGCGGGGTCCCAGCTGGTATCTAATAATTGGACATATGAGTGGAGCTTAATATTGTGGATTAAAATAAATACACAAATTAAATAAAAAACAGGAACATATTGGGAAATTTATCTGCTATATAGTTGGATTGAGGACTTAATCTAGAACAGAAGCAGGCATATATTATAAAAACGGAAACTTGGAGTTGAACTTTTCACTAGGAAAATATATATCTTTCAAGCGCAGATATTTTCTATACTGTAGCTCGCCAGTCAAAATAATTTGAAGGCTTATAAAAATAAGTAAATCAACATATTCACGGACAGTGAGGCATACCTGGAGATATTAAAAAACTCGAAGGTAACATCCAGGCTGGCGCGAGAATGCCGCGAAGAATTCTGGGCTTTATCAAACCACAACAAATTACCTCTGTTGTAGATATCAGGATACTACGGAATTTCAAGCAACGAAAAATGTGATTATCTAGCACAAGAAACATCATCCACTTCATATATAAACCCAAACCAGCTCTAAGACTACCTAAAGGTGCAATACGAAGCCGGGTGAGGAAATGGGTTAGAAAAGAACATCAAATATACTGGGAAAATGTAGATTCTGTAGATTCCTTATAGGGCATTGTTTTTTTAGAGGACACCTTAACAAAATAGGATCATACAATAGAGACCTGAGCTGCAGGCATTTCGGCTGAGAACTAAAGGCAACCATACGCATCTTGCAGGAGTGTGAGGCTTTAATTTAAAGGAGGCGAGTTATTTATGGAAAACCAATAATAGGTGCACAATAATGCAGACAATATTTAGTAAGACACTTGTACAGACTGGAACAAGGTACGAAGATACTGGAAAAAGTTCTGTAAAAAATATGAGAGAAGTGTAATAAGCTTCTGAGACTGCAGAATAACAAGAGAGATCAAAAACATTTTATAATAAAAACTTGGACATTATAAGTACAATTTTAAAAATACTTAAGTTTATTTTTACCACTACATAGAAGCTGTCTTAATTTTCTATAAAAAAAACCGTTGTAATAATAAAACAAATTAACAAAAATTTTTTAAACGTTTACTAATATTTTATTTTATTGGTTTAATTGCTAATTTACAATCTACTCTTAATTTTACAGAATAATGAGTAAATGTTATGATAGAATTGCTGGGTCACACGAGTAGGGCGCCGCCCCGCCCCATTGGCGGATCTCCAGGATTTATTCAGTAAGGTCTTCCGACCATAGTCTTCTAACTAGAGGTTGGTAGAAGTAGAGGTCAGCAAGGAGTTCATTTGTGTGTATCATTGTAATATCTTGGTGTCTGATGGCTTACTGCATCCCCATAACTCGATTCCGCAGAACCATACAGGTTTTGTAGAGTAATAGTTTACTTTCTAGGGTCAGCTGCGATTTGCGTCCAATTAACCAGTGCATACTATTTGTCTTTAGGCTGAGCTGTTATTTTTTGATTTTTATGTGAGCTTTTCAGGTCAGCATTTTTTACTGGAATGAATTGATTGTATGTGGTGAATGGAAAACATGTAGAGTATTTATTGGTAAAGGTAATTTTCGTGGATTTGTTGCTATTAACTTTAATGCGCCACTGGTCGAGCCAACTTTTAAGCAGGTTTAGATGTGATTGGAGCCTTTCAGATGCTTGCTCCTGATTGGTATCAGAAGACATTATTGCAGTGTCATCTGAGGAGGTATAGGAAAACACCAAGAACGCTTAGTGGTTAAAAGTATACCCTCAAATTAGACTTTTAAGTGTTTTTGTGTTAAATAAGATTTTAGGAGGAGGAAAATTTGGTAAACTAGCTCTCTTTTAATTTTATATAACAAATCTCCGTGCCATACCTTGTCAAAGTCCTGTTGGATATCTAAGGATACTAATGCACATAGTTTTTTCTCCTTGAAGGTATCTTTGATGTGGTTGACTATTCTACGACATTGCTGGATAGTTGAATGTCCTTCACAGAAGCCGAACTATTGAATGGGAATTAGCTCTTCTGGGGGTGTTAAATCTTTGATTCTATATAGCAGCAAATGTTCAATTTTTAATAGTAAGGGTCGCAGGCTTATCGGTCGGTAGGATGTAACTTCTTGCGGAGGATTGCCAGGCTTAACAATAATAGTAATTATAAAAAATTTCCATTGAGTGGCGAAGTGGGGAATAGCAAGCATGTGGTTGTATATTGTTGTGATTAGTACAGTCGCTTTTTTAGTAAGATGTTTTAATATATTTCTTGCTGTAAGATCATAACCGGGGACTTGAATAAAGTAGTCAATTTTATCTCTCTGTATACTTTAGCTAGTAAAATTGGCTTCAAGGAGAGCGACTAATGCCCAGGAGATTTGAGATGTTTCTTAATTTCTATGTTAAAATTGATATTAGTAGATTCAAATGGGGGGAAACTTGAGCCAGATGTTCCGCGAATCGGGGCCGGCTTCTATCAGGTTTTCTTAAGGGTGGTATTTGGGTAATTAGCCTTTTAAACTTTTTTGTCGCTTTCCAGATGGTGTGGTCTTCTAGTGAAAGTGTGGGAATATAGTAATTGAATGGTGCATTTCATGAAGTCAGTGGGTAAGATTGTTTAGTATAGTCTTGTGTTGAGAATTTCTAGTTCTTTGATATTTAGCACAACCTCTGCGTTTTTCTGCTACTTATTGCTTTAAATGTAACGGTATGCTATTGATTTTTGGTGCAGTTTTGTGATTTAACGGAATAGCTTCCCAGGCAGCTTTTTGAATGAGCTGTGTAAGATACTCAACAGTTTCGTCAATTTCGCTAGGTGTGGATAATTGTATGTTGTTATTGATATATTGTTGAAAATGCTCTCGGTTCGTTTTAGCAGAACAAAGCCTTAGTGGTGAGGTTTTCCAAATCATACTGGTACTGAACGTTCTTATTATGGGGGAGTGATCATAATCTAGGTCGAAGTTTCTTTCAACATTGCTGTGTACATCAAAAATGCCCTTAGTAACAGCAAAGTCAGCAGATCAGAGATTTTGTAAAGGTTCGTTGGCCAGCAGGTTAACTCTCCGATTGATAAGTAAATATAATTACCACTCTTTTTGAATTACAACAAAACACAGGAAGTCGGAAAATTTAATTCAATATTTAGTTTAATTGCTGTTTGCTACTGAATTAGTTAATAGATGGAATAAGTGCATTAAAATTCATAACCAGTGCGATATGAAAGGAGCTTATAATTTTAGATATCATTTTTACAAAGAAGTATCCAGTAGTATTACACGATACTTGTATTTTATAGGTAAATAGTCCATTGTGAAAATGAAATAAAAATTAAATATCATGGAAGTTATCAATAAACGTGAATGCCAACTATCTGAAAAGAGCATAATATGAATAAACTATATAATTTCTTAAAATCGGAAAACTGAAATGAGAAAACTGGATGTAAGGGTTGCACCTTTTGTTATGGACGGTCACTCCAAGTGACACAGTCAGGCGGAGGTTCAGACAACAGGTCCTCACGAGGCACCCATCTCTCATTTGTTGTCTCCAAGCGCCACACCCCGGTTAACTGTATTGACCTAGAGGCTAAACCAAATAAGCGTATTCAGATATGAAGATGATGATGCTGGGCAGCAACAGTATCAGTAATGACATAAGACCCATAGGCTTACAGTACATACACTCACAGGTGACAATTCAACTGGTTGTGATACTGCGGTATGGAAAGCCAAAGGAAACTACCGCACTATTCTCCTAAGAAAACAATTATAGCATCACAAAGAAAATCATACCATGTTACTTATCACGAAAATTGGGACTCTTGATACGACTGGAAAGAAATTTCATGATTAGACTTCAGGGTCACCCAAGTCATCATCCTGCGAAATCCCTGTAATAAAGATGAAACAGAATCAAACAAAATTTACTGGAAAACATCAACAACTCAAGTTTAAAGATTGGTACTTGGAATGTGAAGAGTTTATATCTCTCCGGCAAACTCAACAATGTCATCGAGGAAATGAAGAGAATCAACGCAAATGTACTAGGACTCAGTGAAGTTAGATGGCTAGGAATAAAGAAAACTAGTACAAAAAATAAACTTTGTGTTACTTTGGAAACAATCTCCCAAACAACTACAACGGAGTTAGCTTTTTAGTAACCCTAAGAGTAAACAACTCGATAACAAGCCTTGTACCATGCTCAGAACAGAATAGCACTCTTACAAGTCAAAGCCAATGCCATCCATCATCCAAGTACATGCACCCACTTCAGACGGACCTGAAATAGAAATATCAACAATATATAAAAATCTAACGAAATTGAAAACGAAACAATTAAAAAATAAAGTTTTAATAATCATGGAAGACTAATGCTAAAGTCGGTCAAGGACGTGTCGATGACACTGTAGGATATTTCGGATTAGAGACACGGAACGAAGGAAGCAACACACTAATTCAGTTTTGCCAACAAGAAGACTTGACAATTGCCAACAAATGATTTAAGCTCTCTCCAAGGCGGCTCTATACTTGGCAGTCCCTACAATATACCACAGACAAAATAATGAGAAACCAGATTGACTTTTTATTAATCAATAAGAGATATATAAATAGACTCCATGTGCGAACTCGCCCAGGTACAGATTTTGGATTAGATTATAACCCAGTAATTAAAAACATCAAGATAAAACTAAAAAAACTGCGACGACTCTTAAAGAAAGAATTGACATCACTAAGTTAAAGAACGAAGAAATGCGTAACAAAGCTCAAGTAAAAGTAAACGCTGAAATTAAGGACATATTAAATACAACTGATTGCCCAAATATAGAAGACTGTTGAAGTCATCTTAAAACTGCGGTCGTTATTGGACCACAAACAACAGAAAGGAGAATCAATGGATAACTAAAGATATTCTGCCATAAATGTAAGAAGACGAACATACAAAAAACGTAACCAACAAAAACGTAAGATATAATAAATTGGATATTGGTGATTTCTCAGTCGCTTCTAAAATGGCAAAACCTTAGTTGAAGTCCAGGCTGTTTAAGCAGACCTAAACATGCCAAGGATAGCAGCCTTAATGTCATGGCTGTAGGTCATAAAACCCGCAACCACCTCGGCAAAGTTGTTAGCTTTTCCAAAAACGTGGAGAAGTGTACGTTCTGGAAACACTCAGCGATGATGGCACAGCCCTGATGTTTGTACTGCATTGGTGCGCTCTGAGATTGGCGCCGTGGAGCTGGCTTTGGGAAAGCAGGACATCACCGAAAGCTGGCTAGGTGCGCTCCTGATAGTTGCCATAGGTGACGGACTCTTTACGGAACTTCTTGCAGTTCCGGGATTGCTGCACTTCACACACTTCGGCGCAGCGCGATAGCACTCCTGTGCGTGCGCAAAGCGTTAGCTCACAACCTTCCTGAGGTTTGGCTGGTCCACCGTCACAACCAAATCCAGGACGCCATGCACGTTAAAGATCTTCCCAGTGTCTGACTCTCTCCAGCTCCAAAAACATGAACGGCGTGGGTCGTCGCTTGGAGATTTTTTGTATCCTCCTGACGGTGAGGATGGGGATGTCAAAGAGCTGCTGCCTAAGTTTTTCTTCGGGAACGTTCTCAGGAACCCCGGCGCGGAGGGGCTTGTTCGTCTTGAGGAGGTGGAAATGGTGCTGGATTTTTGCTTCATCCAGTAAACGAGTCAAGCAACGGTAGTTCTGAGATGTAGCGGTATGAACGGTGTTTCCAACTGTTACATTTTTGGCTTTAATAAAACCAATTTGCCTCTAGTGGATGGCTTTCCGGGCGACAGGTCAGGCCTCCTTCACTAGTCGAATAGTGGGCGGAATCCTTTGCCGCTGGGAAGTGCTTGGAAGATGGCGGTTATATTCGCTTTTTTTTCTTCATAATCACTTCAGACCGCGAAGGCGTTGCTGGCGACGGCCGGCGCTGCGGACAAAGACAAAAAAAGCATCTCCCAGCCACTCGAGCTTGACGGTGGACATGGCGACTTTTGCGTGCAGGCTCGAATTTTTCTTCCTGCTGGTCCTTGCTGGGTTTTTCTGGACGCCACTGGCGTTAGCGTGCTTCGAGTCGCTCTCCGAGAAACGACCGCAATAACAGAGTTGCTCGGGTAGCTGGTGTGATGGTAGATTGCTTAGCTCCCCACGTTTGGCTGTCCAGAAGTTCCTACATTCACTCGGGGTCTTCGACGTAGCGCGTCTGGAACAGCGCCACATGTTTCGTTAATCCGGCTTAGTGGCAAAGATCTCTTCAAGCCACATTTAGGATAAATACCATATTGATATAAGCCACTAGATACACGCGAACGTGTGGCCGAAAAAAGAGCGAAGGGAAGATAAGATAAACGAACTTCGGATCGATCAAAAAAGGTCATCTAACCCTCGAAGAATTTATAAATTCAACATTTCAAGAATAACTTTCCAGTCTAAATAAGACGATAACTTCATCTGGAGGGTAACCGCAAAGTTTAAAAGACTACAACTTCCCATTCTACCTATTAAAACAACCGATGGCGAATGGGCTAATCCAAATAATGACAAAGCTAACACCTTTGCAAAATATATGTCAATCATTTTCGAGCCATCTTTTCCCCTTCCAGGCCATTATAATAGTGAAATTAAAAAACAAATACAAATGGAATTCCCTCCAAACTTTATCCTATACAGTCCGATATCCCTCAAGGTGGTGCACTTGGTCTCATCCTTTGCCTTATATACACAGCTGATATACCCGAATTACCAAACACCTTAATGACTACCTTGATGATGACGATGCCGTAATATCCACTCATCAAAGTCTAGATATTGCCAGTGAACTCCTTAAAACAACTTAGGTTTTATTAGTAAATAGTTTAAAATATGGCTAATAGAAGTTAATCAGTCCAAATTAGTGCAAGTTATATTCACCACTCGAACTTCAGTATGTCTATCTGTCAACATCAAAGAAGTTGAAGTTCCAATCAAAATGAAAGCCATATATCTGGGTCTACATCTGGATCAGTGCCTCACATGGAATAGACGCATTCAAATGAAAAGGAAACATCTCTACTAAAGTCCCGAGAAATATATTGGCCATTTAGAAGGTAATTCAAAATGAATGTTAAAAAGTCATGATAAAACCTATTTGGCACAAATATTTGCTGAAAAATGTCGTATAAAACTTTCTGGATACTCTACTTAACTTGTCGATCAATTCACATATAACAACACTATAAAGGCTAAACAGAATATAGACTAATGACTTGTGACTTGTAACAAATATCGTAATATATTTAGGAGGATCATCACTGGATGAATTCTTTGCTAATACCGTGTAATTAACACTTTTACTAAATACTCAATAAGAGAAGATAGTAAAAATCAAATATCCATTAAAAAAATTAAAGCTTCTTAGGCTTCTTTCTGTTAACAAACGCATCAGAATCCTTCAAATCGCCAACTTTCCCATAGCACAATGGAGTTGTCCAAGCAATCCAGCCGCCTCGCCTCTAATCAATCCGATCGCATGCATGGGCTGCCAAGATGCATTTCTGCGCGACTTGCGAAATTGCAGGCTCGATGACGTGCCGCTATGCATGCATGTGCCTGGAGAAGGCCGGCGCGAGCCGCGCGCTTTCCCCAACTGGCTAGAGGCAGACGGACGAAGGACAGTTAAAAATGACACTCCGGGGAGCGGTAAGTGGCTGCTTATGTGAGGGACAGACGACGGACAAATTGCCGGAATGACCGGAGCTTTTTGCGGCGCTGATTTGTAGCCGGGGTGTCAGGGCGGCCACGTGATTCGACGGTAATTTTATTACGCGATTAGGCCCGACGTTTTTGCCGCTGCAAATTCTTTCGGAATGGACTGCACACGCGGCCCGCTCTTTGAGAAAAACTGCGCTAATGGCGATAAAATGCAATCTAATTCAATTTTAGCAGGATATTGCATTACAAATTTGGCGTTACAATCAAGGCCTGATTGTGCGAAATCGTATTTTGCGAAATGCACCGTTTTCAGTAATTTCAGTATTCCATTGGCCGTTAGTCCAAAGACCTGTAATAAAATTAGTGTTTAACTTTAAAAATAAATTGCATTACAAAATTAATTGATTTTATTTATTGCCCAAATATCTAATCTCATGTTAGAATTGTAAGGTATTACATACAAGGTATGTTCGGAGAGTAATGAGACATCCAAACAAAAAATCCAAAAAAGGGTCTATTAAAGCTGGAATTAAGCCAAGAAGGCAAAATAAGACGAATAGGCCAGCTCCGAGCTGTAGCAAGGTTGGGCAATGTTGCCACAGTTTGTTTCGCTACACTTTCAATAGCAGCAACTCATGACTCAGTGGTGACGGACACAAGTGTTGGTGATCCCGCACGACGCTTTTCGTCAGCTATTTAAGTATTTTCACGTAAAAAAGCAGTACTGACCTTCTGCCCGGGAGGTACAAATTTCTTAGAGACAACGTTTTTAGAATAAAAAAAGACAATGAGCATCGCTTTCATCTGTAGTTTGCTCACCCAGGTGTTCTTTAGTTGAAGAAACCCGGTAGTGTGTTGTCTAGAGCTGTGTCTTTTCGTATTCAGATCGTACTTTACGAACTCACGTTTCGTCACCAACTATATATTTTCTTCAATAAATCAGGTTGGCTTCTTACACGCTTCAAAAGCCCACGAGAAATCGACAGTTTTTCTTCTGTTCGTCCGTCGAAACCCTGGAAACTATCTAGTATAAACTTTTCGGATCTGCAAATCCGTCGTTACGATTTTATGTACATTGGATTCAGACGTCAGAATCCAAAAATATAATCAAACAGGTGTATACTTCACAAATCATCCACATTATGTAAAGGATGAAAAACAAATAAGTTGGATTGGCCCATTTACTACATCCCCCACCAACGTATAGTTGTTTTTCGGCTTGAGAAAAAAACCTCCAAAAATGTGCAGATTTTTTTCTGAACATGTCCGCCGCAGTTGTGGATGAAACGTCAAGAGTTTCCAAACTCCGACCACGGTTTAACAACCCAAGAACTAACCACACGATACACCATAACACCGGCAGTGAAAGCTTTCGCATTTATGCCCCACCAACCAGACTCTGGTCCCAAAACCTTCTGGTTGGACCAAAAAATTCAGTCTCGTTATTTTCCGGATGTATCTTATCATACAAAACCGGTTTCTGTATAAAATGCTTAAAAAGTTTGTCATACGACGAGAGTTTCTAATGACTAATATATGTTACATTTTCTTTGAATGTTTTTATGATCACTATAATCTCCTTAAACACTTGTGTTAAAAATTTACACAAAGCTATACTTCGCTTATGTTCGTAAATGAAAGATCGGAGCAATTCCGATCTATAGAAATATTTATTATAAACCAAAGTGGTATATAAACATACATTCACGATAAGTCAACAAATGTAGTTAAGAGAGAGTGTAGATAGGAAAAAGTACACTTAGAGTTACACAGATTTTGCTGATATAAAAGGAAACAGCTGTGCTCTAATGTGCTTTGACATAAAATAATGAAGTGTACTAAATATGAGAGTATTTAGGGATTTCTGAGGAATAGAAGCCCACTCCTGCAACAATGTTGTGCGCAACTTTTAAACAGAGTGAGGGGGAAGATACCGTCTTGCAATGCTTTTCCAAAGCATATCCCAAACGTGCTCAATTGGGTTTAGATTGAGGAATCCCAAAGATAAGTCCTTGTGCCGGATATCCTATGCTTCTAAGCACTCATTCAAAGATCTGCTTAACGGAGACGTGCGTTATCAGCCCTAATCATTAAATTTCATTGCTCATCTATAGAAACTGAAGTATTATTGAATAATTATATCTTGGTATGTCTAGTTAGTACCAGTACAACTATCAGACAAGTAGAAAAGTATACAAAACCTCAAAATGATTTAGTTCAAGGATAATTTCTATACATTACTATATATTGCTCATGAACCAGTTCAAATTTTCTTTGCCTCCATGGGCATATTGTTTGTTATATAAAACTCGTGCAACAATCAACCGATTGAATACTACTTAAAAAATGTATTTTAGCACAGGGAGGGACGGAAAATGAGACTTTTTAGAAACTAAAATACTCATAATTTTTGAAGTAAATAGAATTCAATGATTTTGGGGTTAAAATGAAGACAATTTTAAACCCTATCAGGCATTATAATTAAAATCAATTTTTATTGTGATTTGGCCCTTAAAAGATCCGTCTTGTTTTAGTCTTGTAAAAGACTAACAATGTGTGGGTCCACCTTCATTTTGAACCGCTTTTCTTGTCCGTTGAGGCATCGATTTAATTAAATTGATGAAAAATGTGCACAAACATGCCATATGCCGCTACTGGAGTGCAAATTATAAGGATATATAGTGACGGGAAATCCATGTTTGAAAATAGTCAAAAGACAAGCTCAGGACTGGCCTTAAACTGATGCCATTATTATGAAATAGATTATATATATATAAGACAATGATAGAGAGTATTATTACCTACGGAGCAGAAACATGGGTTTTAAATAAGAAAAACCAATAAAAAATAATCGCAATAGAAATCGAGTATTATAGAAGGTGTTCTAGAGTGGTCCGGGCAGACAAAATATCAAATAAACAAAGCAGGGATAGAACACAATTCAAAAAGAATGCAATAAGCAGGATAGAAGAACTAACAAGGAATGTCATGAAGTTGTTCTGCTCCGATCGTTATCAAATTTGGTACACAGTATGATATGACTGAAGGATGAATACATGTTATTGCTTTTTGCTGTGTGACTCAAAACTTTAAAGATATGAAGTATGACAGTTTACCGCTTAACAATAATGCATATGAGAGATATCATTAGTGTTAACTGCAAAAAAGTGTTGAACACAAAAATACATTTGACAACGAGCACATCTGATGAAGAATAATGCGGTGCATCGCTCACCCTCGATGTCCTTCTGACAATTTTCGAAAGTTCTTGGGAAACAAACAGTGGCAAGAGTTTCAAATCGAGGAGGTCTCTCTAATATGTATCCTGCCTTAAACAAGGAAGATGCAAGTCAAACATTATGGGTTGGCCATCTGATGAGAATAGAAGAACACTTGTTGTTGACACGAGAAAAATAGTGATATGGACAATATACACACAACACATTGTATTCCTGATGTTTCGTCACTTTGACCTTTCTTATCTCGCCTGTCTTGGGTCACACAGCAAAAAGCAATAACATGTATTCATCCCTCAGTCATATAATACTGTGTACCAAATTTGATAACGATCGGAGTAGAACAACTCCATGATATTCCTTCTAAGATTACAAAGGTATGGCCAAGTACGAATATGGGAAAATAACAAAAAGACTAAGAAAATAATAAATTGGCATCCCATGAGAAAAGAAAAAGAGATAGACACAGGAGATCGTAGAGAAATAAGGCCATCGAAAAAAGAGGATTCTAAGACAGAATATGGCAAAATAAAAAGAAATTGGGGAAATGGTTAAGAGAGGAAAAACAACTTCAGCTGTAAAAAACCCTTAATAGAAGATGAAACAGAAGCGATTAAAATACAAAAAGAGTATTTCACAAAAATATTATATCCAAACACGTCATAAATTATGTGAACTAAGAGAACGAAGAAAACTATAAGAACAAAGATAAAGTAGAAGTGTCGGAACCAACGAGTCAAGCAATAGAAGAGATAGTTCACAAACCGAAAGCGGCAAAATCCTAAGAGAATGGTATAACAAGACTGATAAGGAATAGAAAAGATCATCTAAAGGAGAAAATAGACAGTTTAATAATTGACATATGGGAGAAATAAGATACCTAAAACATGGAATGAAGTAATATTTATACCATTAAATAAAAAGAGAGATAAAACAGAGTTCCAGAACTATAGAGGAATAGCGTTATTAGACACCCTCTACAAATATTAGCTATAAGTATATGAAACAGATTACAGGAACACTCAGAAAACATAGAAAAACCCCAAGTTGGCTTTGGAAAAATCGTTTAGTGATTGATCAAATCTTTACATTAAATGAATTACAAACATTATGTAACGAATATAGCATTAATGTGTGAATGTTATTATTATAGATTATAAATTACATTAAAGAACTCAAAAGTCAACAATTTAATCTCTCAAACATTTAAAACACCAACCGGAATAAAACAAGGTGACCTTTTATTTATAACACATTTTAATATAATTCTGAAGAAAGTGATTAGAAAAAGCAGAAGAAATCGCACTGGAACAATAATAAATCAAAACTTTCAAGGACTAGTGTATGCTGATTATATTACTATTTTGGAAACAACGAAGAAAGAGCTAGAAAGAGCAACAAAGGAATTAGAAATTAAGACAAGAGGTGTTGGCATAGAAAAAAACAAAGTACATGTTTATAGAAAGATCAAACGGAAAGGATAAGGAACAAAAACAAATGAAAATAGAACTAGAAAATGAAGTAAAGTTAAAAATAGGGAAAGTAAGAATTTTTGTTTATTTAGGAACATGATTAACGGAGAATGGTGACAGAACAGAAGAAATAGCAGCAAGAATAGCAAAAGGAGATTGTTGTGCGCCGAATAAACTCTTGAGGTCCAAATTTATATGTCGAAACTGGAAATATACAAGACCAACAGTAACTTATAGTTGTAAAACATGGGTTATGAACAAAAAAGAAGCAGAAAATTAGACATCTGGGAAAGAAAAATGGCCAGAAAAATATTCGGAGAAAACAAAGAAGGTGATAGATGGAGAAGAACTAACGAAGAGTTAAGGTTAAAGTAGGGTAAATTTACAACTATGCAATTTATAAAAAGCAACATTTAAGATGACTAGGACATATAAAAAGAAGGAAAGACAATAGTATAATAAAAAAAGTACTGAGTCTAAAGCTCACAGTGAATAGAAGATAGGGACAACGAAAGTAAGATGGTTACAAGCAGTGAAAAGAGATCTGAAAAAGAAGAGCATACTAAACTAAAGGCGAAAAAACAAAGAAAAAAGCATAGAAGAAAATGACCAACGGGTTGAATCGCGTATATTGAAGCCGTTTCGCCTTGTTCGACTTTCATTGTATGAAGTTTATTAAGGTAGGAAAGGAATTCGAAAAGCGTATCATAGCCATGAGGCCAGATGACAAACGCATCGTCAACGTATCTGATCCAACAGGTAGGTTTTATTTCAAAATCGCTCATAAATAAATTAGCTACGACAGGTGAAAGTGGGGAACCACTGGAGCACCACTGGTTTGGCGGTAGAATTTGTTTTGGAAAGCAAAATAGGTATTCGATAGGCAATGGTTAATTAATTTGAGAGTGTCGCCTTTCAAACTGTGACTAGTTTTTAGAAGCTGCATGGTCTTTGGAACGAGTATATAAGTAAAGAGGGAAACAACATCGAAACTGATCATTATGTCATCTTCACGAGTAGAAAAGAATTTGAGAATTACTAAAAAATGGTAGAAGCTTTGGACGTATGATGAGGCTTTATCTGTAAGGGACTGAAAAATTTTGGTCAGGTATTATGGGTGGTGAAGCAAAAACACTGCCAACAGGTTGTAAGGGCGTATTTTTCTTGAGGATTTTTAGAAGGCCGTACAATTTAGATATTTTCAAGGATTTCTCTTGAGGTATAACAAGTGTTTTAATATCGAGGGATAGATTCCAGTTGTTAATAAGGATCTTGGTTTTCTCTTCAAGGTAGGTCGTAGGATTGTTGAGTACTTGGCGATAGTCTGGTGATTTTATTAAGTCCTCTATTTGGGTAATATTAAGGACAACAATAGCGTCACTTTTGTCTGGCGGTAAGATAATGTTGTTTTTGTCTTGCCGTAAGACTTTGGAGGCTTGTAGTTGGGAACGTTTGATACTTTGTTTGGGTAACACAGCTGTGCGTAAAACTTGGGTACGTCTTGTCTGATTTAATTGGTTGTGTTTGGAATATATGTTCGGCGAGGATACGATTAGGAGTGACAGCAAAGTTAAAACCTTTTTTGGAGAGCTTAGATAGACGATTCGCTTAAGGGATAGTGGGATGTGGGGACGTGTTGAATGAGTAATAGATAAATGGTTCTGGCAAAGCTTGAAATGTTTCTGTTTTTGGATATTGGTTATCTCTTCAGATATATATGACTCATTTTTCTTTAAATGCCGTATTCTCCGAGAACATTGGCGATCCATAACATGGTTTTCACTTTATTAACTGCTGTTCTAAATAGTGCCATGGTGTTGAGTCCATACCTTTGACGTAAATTTTTGAGCCATGATATTATTGCGTTTGCCTTCAATTTTTCCTTGAATAATGATATGAAGTAGTTTGTATTTATTATTTCTCATAACATAAGTTTTTCTTTTGATGGTATTAAGAATTTTACATTGTTTGTTTATGCATCGTAGTACTTCCTCGTTTGTGGCCCTGTCCATCCATGAGATCTTCAAAATCCTGCCATAGGTCTATATCTCAAAAACTTCCAGTCTTTTGCACATTACCTCCGTAAGCGTCTATGCTTCAACGCCATACAAGAGGATACTTAAGACATAAAATCTTAATAATCAAATACCTAAGAAAATGGACAAAGCTCTCCAGGTCAAAATTTTCTTCATCTTTTAACAGGCTTGTCTTGTTTGCTCTGTCCTACATCTAGTTTCCTGTGTTAAGTCCAAATTTTTGTTGACATAGCAGTCAAAGTATTTATATGATGTTACTTTCTCTATCAACTCTCTTACAAATATATTATTCTGTATGGCATTATGTTGTTTACTAACAAATAACCATTTTGTTTTTTGGAGTTGAATTTTAGCTTCCATTTGTTCACTATGGGTTGTCACTGCTGATAAGAATATTTGCAGATCTTGCGTGCTTGTGGCTAGCAGGACAGTGCCATCAGCGTATCTCAAATTGGTTATTACTCCTTCTGCTCTTTCTTCGAGAGCCTCACGAAATATTTTATCAGAGTATAAATTGAACAACAAGATGGAGAAAACACAAGTCCTGGCTTACTCCTCTCAGTGTGGGCATGTCTTGTAGTAGCTGACCATCCACACTAACAACCATTTTCTGACTAATATAGGTTGGCTATTATACGTATATCTCTGCCGTCCAGACCAGTTTCCCTGAGAACTTGGTGTAATTTAACATGTTCAACGGTCTCAAATGCCTTTTCGTAGTCCACGAAGCACATATACGTATTCACATTGACATATTAACAGGATTGAGTAAGCACCTGTATGATAAATAAAGTCTTTCGTGTTTCAAACCCATTTCTGAAGCCAAATTGAAAGTCACTAATATTTTGCTCACATTTCTGACATATTCTGGTATTAGGTATTGTAGAAATACTTTTAGGGCGTGACTCATCAAACTGATAGTTCTATAGTCTTCACGGTACTTTGCACTGGGTATTTTAGGCAAGGTAATAAAGATAGATTTAAGCCAGTCTTGAGTAATCACACCAGTTTTATATATGCGGTTGAAGAGTTTCAAAAGCAGGGTAATGGCACTATCCTCCTTCAATACTTTCAGGACGTCAACAAGAATATTATCTAGCCCCGGTGTCTTTCTACTTTTTGCTCCAGTTAGAGCACGTTCAATTTCTGTTCCGTTTCTGAATCTACACCACGTGTTAAGTTTCTCGTGTCATTGAAAAGGTTTTTTGTATGATTTGTCCATTCAACTAGTTTTTCTTGAATATTTGTTAAAAGTTGTTTACTTTGATTCATAAGAATCTGACTGTTTTTATTTATATACTTGCTGCGCGTTTGACTTTCTTGTACATATTAAGAGTTATGCTTTGCTTACAGTTCTTCTATCTCTTCACACTGTTTTCGTAACTATTTTTCTTTTGACTCTCTTACTTAATGTTTTTCTGTATTTCGAGGTATTTATCTGGTTGGTGGTTCTTAGTATTTCCTCAATCATCGACTTTTTGTGTTTGGATTTGCTGGATTGTAAATCATTGGTTATCTCTTGTGTTACTGTTTTTATTATTCAATATTATTATCGTCTGGGCTTATGTTGGGGTCTATATTTTCAAAACGCATATTAATTTGTTTCCGAATTTCTTTTGCTATTTCTGGGTCTTGTAGTTTCCTATTATCTAATTGCGGTTGGTTTTTACTGATACTAAGTTTTTCAAGCTTAATCTTTATTTTTGCTGGAAAAAAAGTGTGATCAGAAAAATGTTTTTTCTTTTATTGATGCCTATATAACCGAGTTGGTTTTTCAGGTTTCTTCAGCTCTGTCATTTGAGTTGCCTACACCGTAATCGCCCACTGCATCTTCTCGACGACCCTTTCCCGCCTTGGCATTGAAGTCACCCACAACAATGTTTATATGTGACGGCTTTGTTATTTCTAGTGCCTTTTTGATGTCATTATAAAATTTTTCTACAGCGTCGTCAGAGGTAGTACATGTAGGGGCATATACCTGTATAAAATTATATATAATAGGTGTTCTGTTGATCTGGAGAAGACATACGCGATTCGACACCGGGGGAAAACTATTGACTGCTTTGTGTAAATTCTTGCAAATTATAAAACCAACATCGTTCAAATAATCGGGTTTATCATTACCTGAGTAATATATTGCATGCGGTTCAACTTGACACATTCCTGAATTGGGCCATCTCATCTCACTGATTCCTAGGAGATCGATCTTTAATTTTTTCATCTCCCTTATTATATTATGAGTTTTACCACTTTCAAAAAGACTACGTGTATTCCATGCTGCTATTTTTTTATGATTGACCCAGGGATTCTTAGTACCCCCTGCCCAACTAAGGGCTGCCGGGGACTAGGGGCCATATCTTCATTGTTCTCAACCATGTTAAAGGCTTTCCTGGGAAAATACGGGGTGGTTTCCCGTTGCCTTCTTCGCGCACTCTCACAACTGGCTAAACCATCGTGGTTGTTGCCTATAAGTGCCTGATGCCAAGCCTGTTGAGGAGTAATTTTTCGTCAGCCTAGACTCAGTTATAACGTAGCTCCTGCCCTATGTCATGTCCTCAGTTGATACTTATTTAACAAGCTTTATTTGCACCTGTCCTGTATATCTGCAGGACGTTCCCTATCAGCCATTGGAACGCACAACGAGGTTGAGGACACCCCATCCGAGTCTGTTTTCCGTGGAATGTTAAGAAACCCCTACTCAATTCAAAAGAGTAAAGAACTAAAATCCCTTGAACATGGCATCAAAGTGGATGCAGAAACGTGGAGATTTTTAATATTTTATAAGACTAAAACAAATTTGCCTTGTGTAAAACAGTAATAATTTTGAGTAAATAACAAAAAGTAGTTACCGAAATGAAGATAGCGGCGTGTACTTCGGCTGTGGCATTTCTCATTACGTTCTGTGAATTATGTATTGGCTAAAAAAGGACAAAAACCAAATATAAAGCAGAATGGTAACAGCGCAGCGGCTGCCTGGGAACGCCATGTAGAGCACGTACATGCATGACAAATGTCCAACTAATTTAAAAGCATCGAAAAACCGAATTGCTGGATACGCTGGTTCAGTGCTCCCCGCATTGTTCACAGAGCAACTGGTGTGGTTTCTCTCTACAACAAACATTCAGAGCATAAATGTGGGAAATTGGTTTTTCTGGCGACTTCAGCCGAGTCATCCGTGCTTGTTTAGGCAGGAACAGTTAGCCCCGGCCCGATTGCTCGCCGACTGCATGTAGCGAGGAGGGCCCCGGTTTACGAGCAATCAGTCAATCAATTACATGCGTGTGGGAACTGTAACGGACCCCGATGATGCGGCCGCGCTGCGCGCAAGAACATTTTATGACGCCTATAAAGCCGAGGAGCGCCGCCGATAAATCGCCGCGTCTCGCGGCAAAAAGTCGAAAAAGAGAACAAGCCGGGAGATAAGTTGAGGAGAGAGCCGCGGGCCCGGGTATCTTAACAAATCTTAATTCACATTCGCACAAACTAACGAGTGCCGTTTTCTCCCGAGCATTCATTATGGCTGATATCGCGGAATAGTTAATTACCGAACCAAAGCTTACTTCATATTAAAATCGTAAAATATGCATTAATCTTGAGGCCCAAACAAAGTTTTATGAAGTCTGCGTGATAAAATCGAGGCGAATAATAAAATTGTGCGTTGAATCGAGAAGCTTTATATACACGGCGGAGATTTTTGTGCGTGCCCCTTAATTTCCTCTTGAATACGTGAAGATGCCGGTTCTAAAACAGTGGGGCGCGCGAAAGGGTTTAGAGGGCATTTTAAAGTAAAATGGGCTGGCGGAATTGGCTTGCGAATGGATTTCCCCCGCTTTTTTCCCTGTTCCATATTTCCTTTGTGCACATCCCGGCGTTGTCTTATAATTAATTCTTTTCCTTTTAAGGTCTCGCTTCAAAATGGACGGCCTTAAGCCGGCCGAGCGAAAACTTCGACAGTAGGCAGCGAGGAACCTTACAAATTCAAATTTCTAATAGCATAACAAATATAAAATTGATGCAGCGAGAATAAACTAAACGAACCACGTGAATTTTTGTATACGTACCTTGCATGGCGTACAAAAATGAGAATTACTCAAAAACTATTTAATCAAAGAAATTTCTGAGTTCCTTAATATGGAATAATTAATTTTTCAATAAAATTTTTAAATATATGAACTCGGCCAATTATTTTTTTTCATAGTAAGTTAATAAGAATTCTTTTAATTTTTTAAAATTCATGTTACTCATATGTCCTTATTTTGAGCTATGTATTTTTTAAACAAATTCTTCTTTCTCTTCTTCTTCTTCTTTAAGTACCGTCTGCTCTAAGAAGGTTGGTTATCATCACGGCTATTCGTATTTTTGATGTTGCAGATCTGAACAGTTCAATGGAACTACAGTCTACTATTTTCTCATGTTACTTCATCAGGAAATCCGTCTTCTTCCTCTACTTCTTCTTTCTTGTATTTTTCCTTGTATAATGTTTTGTAGAATTTTATATCTCCCTCCTTGCATTATATGGCCCAAATAATCAATTTGTCATTTGTTACTCTTTTTGCCCAACTTGTCCAATCTTTGCTTTAATTTCCTCTGCGTATTGTTTATGTGCATTGACAATTGTTCCTAAGTATTTGCATTTTTGTACTTTCTCCACTTGTTCACCTCCAGTCCATAAATTTTCTTGGAGTTGCTGCGATTTTGTGATAGTCATAAATTTGATCTTTTTAACATTGAGTGTCAGACATCTAATACTCTTTGTAGATCTTCTAATAACTGCAATGTGTATAGTATCGTCTGCGTATCTGATATTATTTATGCGTTTTCCATTTGCTCTTATCCCAATTGATATTTTTACTAAACCGTTCTTGATTATTTCTTCTGAATATAGATTGAAGAAGAGAGGCGAAAGTACGCACTCTTGTCTCACTCCTCTTTGTATCACAATTTATTCTAATTACTCGTTATCCACTTTTACATTAGCGATTTTCTTAAAATATATATAAAGTATTATTCTCATATCTTTCATATTTATGTTCTTGGCTTAAGTAGTTGAATGAGGTGATTATGGCAAACTTTGTCAATCAAGGAAGCACACATGCATTGGTTGATTAACATTCATGCATTTCAGAGCTAACACATTAAATGCAAACAAAGCCGCTCTTGTGCCCATTGCTTTTCTGAAACCAAACTGGGTTTCACTAATGTCCTGTTCTAACTTCTTAATAATTCTATGGTGTATTATTGTTAGATGTATCTTATGAGTGTAACTCATTATACTAATTTTCGTATGGTTACTGCAATCCTTTGCATTTGCCTTTTGCCTTTTTTGGCAAAGCTACAAACGTCGATTTATTCCTGTGTTGTATACCATATTATACAGGTCTACTAATATGTGTATTTGTTGTTCTTCAATTAACTTTATTATCTCAAATGTACTTTTGTTAAGGCCTAGCCTTTTATTACATTTTG
This sequence comes from Sinelater perroti, assembly GCA_036346155.1. Lineage (NCBI taxonomy): Eukaryota > Metazoa > Arthropoda > Insecta > Coleoptera > Elateridae > Sinelater > Sinelater perroti. Next base: position 1,131,806 of record JARFIY010000167.1, on the reverse strand, counting down.
CCAAGTTTAGTTCATGTATCACCTCTTCTTTTGTTATACATGGGCCGCTATTTTGTTCTGTGGTTTCCTGTGTTGTCTCTTGGATTTATTTCACAATTTTTGTCAAATAAGATGTTATAGGTTTGATTTTCTTATACCTGCCAATTTCTTAATTTTTACTTTCCTTATCCTATAATAAGGAAAGTAATGTAATCGGCGGAAATTTGACCTACCCAGTTTTTCACATTTCTGGACGAAATATAGCCTCAGGACACCAAAAAAGTTGGTTTTAGCCATTGGTCCGTGTGTGTGTGTCTGTGTGTGTGTGTGTGTGTGTGTCTGTCGGACTGTCAGTAAACAGGATATCTCGAGAACCGTAAGAGCTAGAGACTTGAAATTTGGTATGCAAGTTACTTGTAGGTAGGGGACGCAGTGAGAAGCTTTTGGTAAAAATCGGCCGAGCCGTTTGGTCGCAAGGTCGCAAAATCGGTCGCAAAGCGGTCGCGAATCTAAACGGTTGAAGATACAAAAAATTTATGAGAATAAAAATGACTTGTTATCATAAGGTAAACATGAATTTAAAATAAAAGTTGGTAAAATAGGAACTCGAAAAAAAATTGAAGCTCAGGATTTTTAATATATCGGGTGTTCATAAAATGTTTCGGGAAATTTATATTCCCGGATAAATCAGACCGAGACGAACACAAAATTACAATGAAATTTTTTGATCCGAGGTCAAATAAATAAGTTATAGCCGATTAAAAATTAATTAAACGGACCAATCACAGCGCGCTCAGAGAGCTACCGGGCCGACTGCGGGAGGACGGGCGGGAGCGCTTGGCCGCTAGGAGGGAGCACCCAGGCGATAATGGGGAAGGCCGTGCGGCCGAGTTCGCACGGTTACCTTCAGTGACTTAGCAAAATTTTAAGTACGAGTCAATTATTGTCTTGTACTGTTTATTTTAATCAGCCTTCGAGTGTTGGACTCGCGCCTCGTCCTTTTTTAAAATAACAAATTTTTAGACGAGAGCAGCGCAGAGCCGAGACGATGGACTCGCGCCTCGTCCTTTTTTAAAATAACAAGTTCCGGGACGAGATCAGCGCAGGGCCGAGACGATGGACCCGGTATAATATATAATAATGGGATAAGGAAAGTCGTGTGATGTTCACACCAGATTTTTTATGTAAGTTAAAGTAATCATATTTTGTTTGTAATTTTTCTATTTCTGCTCACTTATCTGTAAACTATTTCTTATTGGCCTCTCGTGTTTTTTCTCTTATTTCCTGATTTATGGTTTTATACATATCGTTGTTTCTACTTTTGAATCGTATTCGGCATTTCATCAGTTCCAATACCTCATTTGTAATCCACTCTTTCTTCATGTTGTTAGTCTTTGGTATCTCCAATATTTCTCTAATTTGATTTATAACTTTGCTTTTGAATGATTCATTATTCGAGTCTCCATCTGGATTCGTTACGCTTTATTTAGTTCTTTATTAATTTTTCCTTTTAATTAGTCTTTTATTGTTTAATTTTTTGACTGTGATATTTGGAGCTGCTTTTTGTTTTGTTGTGATCTTAGTTTCTTTAAGTATGTTTCGAGTTATATTATTATTAAATTGTGATCTGTTCCTACATCTGCACCCGGGTACGTTTTGGATAATTTGATGACGTTACGATATCGTTTAGTTAACAACGCATAGTCTATTAGATCCCTAACTATGCTGTTGTTATTTTCAACTGGTGACTTTTACGTGTACAGTCTTTTTTCAGGTAGTTTGAAAAACGCATTTGATATCACGCCTTGTTCTTGACAGAACTGTTCCAGCCTAGCTTGTTTCTTACTCCTAGTTCAACACATTACTAGGCCTTAAACTGTAAAATAGTTCTACATACAAGAACATTTTGGTATCCCGCTGCGCGAACTTTACGACATACTGGTGTTATTAATTTTTGCACAAACTCCGTTTGAATTTTTCGTAATACCTGTAGCCAATTGCATCGGAACTCTTCGATGCTTTGGGCTATTGTACCTGGTTTTTTCAAAATTTTCTTTACCACGGACCAATATTGCTCAATGAAGTTAAGTTTTGGGCTGTTTGGTCGATTTTTTATTGCTCGTTGCGAAATCTAGCCAAAAAAACGGTTTACCACCATGATGCTGCAAGAACGCCAAAAAAACGCTTTTGTAAACATTCAGTAAATGTCCAAAGTTGATACACCCAGTGGTGATAAAAGTTCTGCTCTTCAAACCGCAATTACATTTGGCTTTCCAGACAAGAAATTCTTTGGAATTTTTTTTCTGCTTTCTTTTGCAGTCCTCCGAAGTATCTTTCCAACTGCGGACGCTGTAGTAATCTTGCCCAGCGATATAATTAAAGTTGGCAAAACAATACGTCTTTTCATTCATCAGCACATACTGATATCGTGATAATAAATTTTCGTATAACTTACGTGAACAAGACTGCTGCTTGATTTTGTTTTGTATCCTGACTAGGGGCTGTTTGATCCCTGAAACTTTCCAGACCGGCTCCAGCTTTTACTTTTTACACAAAAGACTGTGACATTTTGAGTTTGTTGACCACCTCTCGCATAGAAATCTTCGGATTGTCTTTAAAAAACTGCAACACTCTTTGTTCCTTCTTCTAAACTGTCATTCCATGTTCACTCGCATTTCCTGGTTTCCTTTCTACACTAAGTCGTTTCTTGAACTATATTAGCACACGAGGAACAGTAGAATTAGATACATTAGCTTTTCGAGTAAGCTGAGGAGTACTCAGGTTGGGATTGTAGACGTGTTCATGCAAAATGAATTTACGGCGTTCTATTTTACTCAATTGGTGCTAACTGACTTGTCTAGACAAGTTTGTCTTTATCAAATGATATTTTTGGGCTGACTGGACAGTATGTTTAGATAAGTAACTCATAAATTGCTGTACTTACAATGTTATATTTAATTTTCAGTGCTTCGCCTTTGCTGTGTTCACCCTTTACATTGTAAAGCTTTGGTAAAAAGTTCTTGCTTAATACCAAAAATAATATTTTTTATACACACAGTTATACAAAATAATAACTAAACTACAATTTTTTGCCATCCTTTCATAAGTTAAAATCTTGATGTGCTTCTTCAACCTCATCAAAAAAGTCAAATCTGGAACCACACAAAAAGTTCTGCACTGATCTGAAGAGGCTGTAGTGGGATAAACCAGCGTATGGACTGTAGGCTGAATCCAGAAGAACCTTGATGCCATGCAGCACTTCAAACTTCTCCTTAGTCGGGCAAATGACAGCAGATCTCGACTCGTTTATTAGCTTGTGCTTCGGCAAGTTCGTGAAGATCCTGTCGAGACTTCTGATGAATAAAGTCAAGTTGAGCATAGTTTGATGGGACCGTAATCTAAGAACCGATGCCAGATTACTATTCATCTTCAACAACTGTCAACAACTTTTCGTAGTTCAATTGTGTTGGCCCCTAATTGTTAAGCAACTGATCCCTCGCCTTCAACTTCACAAATTACCTCGATACCATTTCTTGTGATCAGACCTTTCTTTTAATAATGCCGTAACAAACCCGAAATTAACTCTTTGTAAACTCGTAATCAGTGTCAACTATCCTGAAAACTGATTGAAATATGTTGTAAACACACCAAAAAACTAAAATATTATTTTGGATCTCAAGAAATTTTTTAGAGTCTGAGTAGGCCCTTAAAGTGTAATAAAAATGTTAATTTACTCCATGCAGTTTATTCCGCTTTAAGTGTTGTTTCTATATTGATCTTTTTACATTATTTTAACCTTATCATAATGAATATAGCTGTGGTTGTTTGGCAACTTGCTTTATTACCACGTGTAATATTTTTCTTATTCTTATCCTTCCAAAAAAAGAAAGTTTGATATTTGTTATTAAATTATTTTATTATTTTTTTGGTTTAGTTTTTTTTTCTTGTTACACTACACCATTTTGCTACAGATCATGTTGGAACAACCAACCTTACATTTTGTACTCTAAAAAGCACTTTGTGGTTTTAGATATATTTTGATTTTTATTCAAATATTTGCTTCCCTACTCTATTTAAAATCTATTCGTGCTTATTCCCTTTTCGGTTTTTCCTCTTCTTTAGTACTACTTAGGCTTTTTCTATTTCTCATCTACATACTTTCTTTTATGCATTTTTCAAATGCCTTCATGTCGGCTTCTTTCCTAGAATCTTCCAACGTTTCTTTAACATATACTACATTTTAATTTGCGATTGTTCTTAATTGTTTCCTACATATCAAATCCATCTTTTTGTACAATAATGATGATACCCTACTTCTTGTGTTGAGGTAAGGTGTGCGAACTGAAAAGTTAAATCTCCCATATGTTTGCCCTCAGTCTAATACAGGGCGATGTGGCAAGCACTGCACCTTAGATAACCGCATCATTACCCGACAAAATAAACGTAGACACTCAATTCCTTATAGTGAATGAGGAGGCCACCCGCCAGGCATCTGATCCCCAAGAAACAACTCGATTACGTCCATATTGCAGCCAAGCGCCTCAACCGCGTGGCTCCTCTTTACATTATTTTGGTTTTTGTAGCTTTCTCGGTTTCTTTCAGCCGTCTTTATGAGTTAGTTTACATACCATTTACCGTGCTTATTTAGGTTCTTCTTATTTTAAAAAGTTCCTTTCTGCTACTCTTGTTATCGCCTGTTTTGTAATTATTGTCTATGGCTAACTCTGTTTAATATCAATTCGATTCTTAAGTTAAAGTTAATAAATTCTTCTGCTATTACTCTTCTTTCTCTTTTTCAGTTTAATTGTGTCATAAAATTTCTATTTTAAATTGCAAAAGTACAGAGCTTTACATACCAAGAGAATATGTCATTTTGACATACATGGAAGAATGAAGAGAAATATTTTCCCTAAAAATAGTTGTGTATTTTTTAACAAACTTTTATTTTGGAACTTGTAAAGTTGCAACTATCGTTAGTTTTTTAACAAAAAGAAAGGTATCTGCTATAAAGCTGTTTGTATAAATAAAACATCAATTCTCAAAAGGGGAGATCAGCTACAAAGAGAAATTTATATTTTAAAATAAAAAATACAGTACGGTTGTAAAGCAATAAGGCAACAAACCAAACATCGTGCTATTTTCGCTAAACGACCCAAAAGAAGTCACTAATTTGAAGAGAAAAAATAGATTAAACCTGGAATAAGTATTATTTATTGTGCCATAACTGTTACGGAGTATACGGTGTATACAAAATTCGACCAATAAAGAGTTACATACTATAAGATGATGGTCAGTCGCGTAGTAACGTTTCCTGCTTTACTTTCCTATAAATAAAAATAATAATAAATATTTTCATAAAGTAAAATAGAAATTTTATTGAGATTTAATCTTTCTTAGTATGTGTTAATTATAAACCACAAGAAGAGAAGAGACCTATTATACTTCGATACTAAAAAAATAATAACAACAGCGAATCAAATATAAAGCTAAATTTATTTTTAACGCATCGTGAAGTAAACAGAGAAGGACGCGGTTTCAGAACGTTGTAGATGGGGATGCTTGAAGAAATTCTCCTTTTAAAGTATCTCACGTTAGCATTTCCTTACTCAGTGTCACTATACTAGAGCAAAAGATACCCTTGTCTATTGTGCAACGGATTATTATCAAGTTCCTTACCTCAGAGGGCCAAAAATGTTTTAGGTGCAGTTTAGGAGTACCATCCTTAAGAAAACACAAGTCTACAGACCAAATAAACAGATTTTGACAGGATGAGGAGCAGTTAAAAATTTAAATCATCGACGTCGCCCGTGGACCAGTGCACTGAAAAGAATATTCGCATTACCATAACGGTTGCTGAAATTGCTCTTGAGGTTACAATAAGCTAAAGCAATGCTTCACAACAAAACCCGGACTTACACAGCTGCCCCAACTTGAAAAAATTAAGGATTTTTCTGGACTACACCGGAAATTATTGCCCTGCAATTATCATTTTTAGGCTATTTTCTATCGAATAGACTGATAACTGATGTCACACTCATTTTGTGATGGAGGGATCAAAAAAACACCTACCCGCCAGAAAAAATTCATTTTTAAGTTACAAGATCATTTCTTCATTTTTGAATGTTTATAATGCTTTAATAAAATTAAAAAATTTAATTTGCGCCTATATGCATTGTGATTCAACACGATGGACCCAATTTTGTAAATCTTTGTACAATTCAAAATTAGGACTAGTCACAAATATAATGTAAATTACATTTTAATGTATTTAAATTCAAGTTTATAAATGTTTAGCATGTCCTTCTCCGGCTTCACAGACATCATTCACGACGAAGAATTTCTTGCGTCATTGAGTTCATCGCAGTCATTCAAAACTGTTGGCAGAACTGTCATATAAATTGCTTCTTTTTCAAAGCATCCCTCCAAAAAATCGCAAGGTGTGAAATCAAGAGATCTTGAGGACCAAGTTTTCCATGCAACCTACCAATCGTTGAGGTAGAAACTTATCCAGAAAACGTCGAACATCCCGGTATCAATGGGGTGGAGCTCCGTCCTGTTGAAAAATTAAGTTTTATTAATCTGCATTCATTTGAGAAGGAAGTCAGTTTTTCAACGTCGTGAAATACGTTACTCTAGTCAAAAGAGGAACCTTTGCTCTCAGTACAGCACAGAGTCTCTCTCATATTTTAGTGTCACATGGGGATTTTGTAGCCCCTAAATCAAAATATTGTGTCGGTTTATTCGGCCGCTTAAGTACAATGTTGCATTATTACTAAAAAAAAGTATCAATTTCCATATTTTCGAACATAACATTACAAAATTCTATACCCTTTAGCGTAAAAAGTCTGTACGAGTTATAGAAGGTATGGTTTGTAGCAATCCAACTTCTCTGCTCAATGTACAAGTTGATTTCATTGGGCTCTAAGCTCTTTCGAATTCGTTCCACATTCTTCTCCGATATACTCGGTCTGTCCGTGCTTTTTCCCTTACAAAAACAACCAGTTTGATCTAATTGATGATCCAACAATAAATGCTTTTTCTCATTGAAGGTTGAATGTCGACAAAATAGACGTTATACAACAGTCTCAGACTTTGTTTTACTGAACTTACAAATTTCAAAAAAATCTTGTGCTCCACCATAGCCATCTCTTTCATCATTTCGAACCGCTCTGTGTAGCAGAATTTAAGATACTATCAGTATCAAAAAAATCTGATAAAATAATTTGATTGTGAAAGAATTGAATAAATCGCTTCTGATTTTTTAGTTTTTGCATTTAAGGTCTAATGGACCTTTTTATAAAGAAAAAATCCTAAGATTTTCTAACTTTAAAAATAGTAGCAAAACATAATTAAAATATTCCAGGGTGTTTTTTCTTACTTATTTATTTTTAAATAAAGTGAAAACAAAAATCTGCAGAAGTGCGCCTCAAAGGAGCAACATTTTTGGCAGCGCTGGGCCGAAAGTAAGCAAGAGGCTGCAATCATTAATAATATAGAATTATTACTGGTACATTATTCGCAAAGTATCGGGGAGTTTAATGTAACGTGTTCTTCTTTCCTCTGAATACGTATACGCGGGGTTAATTTCCCCTTCTCGCAACTAACTTCCTCCACTTTCGAATTCTTTACTTCCACTCTACTTGCTTCCAGGCCGGCCCAACAATATTACTAATACACGCGAGTTGAAATTCCCCCCTTTGAATATTACGCCGGGGCTTTACGGCACTCTTAAAAATTATTTCTTCGTGTAGCCGAAACCAGGGCGCAAACGGCCGGCCTCCGGCCCCGGATCGCCCGGATCACCCCGTATTGGCGCGGGTGCAGTTCGGGCCCATTTTTGATATGCACACGTGCATCGCGTACGTGTGCCGAGCGCCGAGCGGCGCAATTACGCGACTGCAGCAACATACGGCCTCATTGTAATCGTGCGCAGGTAATTTGTCGGACTGCACGCTCCAGTGCGGGTCTCACCATCAGAAATACTTCGCGAACCGTCTCAGCCGATGATGTATAACTGGGGCTGGTAAAATATAGCATACATGCACACGAAAAAATAAAAGAGCGGCTCGCGTTTCTCTATTGTGCAACCCATTGTTGCTACCACGGACGCCGGGCATGGGCGATGGCCGAAAGAATGGGGCTCCGCACAAAGGAGGCGCTTCCAGCACGACGTTCATTCGAATATGTGACCAACGCCCTTAATGAATTTACTCTAAATGCCGATAATGTAATTTGCTGCGATTTTGACATGAAAATTGCTCTAAAATGTCAAATTGGCAATATTTAATGGTTTATTAATCACATTTTTGGCATTTATGTTGCATATAGTATAATATTGTTTTTTTGTTTAATCAATCTGTTACACAGTTGTTTATCCAATGATAACACATCTATATTAATCTTAATATTAGTTTAGCATTTCTAAGTATATATTTAAGTAAAATACAATTTAAACTATTATTACTATTGTCACTACTATTCCGATCTGCGTGTCAAGTCGAGCGGTTTAAACCTTTTTAGACGCGGTTGCACCTCAATGTCATATTCTATCATGCGCTTCACTAGGAGGTTAGGATGATCACTGATTCTATCATTATAACGCGCACTAAATTTTTGTATTTCCTCGTTAATGGTAGGTATTGCGAGGTCCTGTATTATTGTATCGTTGGTTACGTACCATGGTGCGTTTGTTATTGATCTAAGCGCCTTAGATTGGAAACGTCGGATTATTTCAATGTTGGATGTACTGGCTGTACCCCATAGCTGTATGCCGCAAGTCCAAATGGGCTTTATCATACTTTTGTAAAGGAGTATCTTGCTTTCCAGAGAGAGTTGTGATTTTCTTCCTATCAGCCAGTACATTTTTTGAAGTTTCAGGCCCAATTGCTTACGCTTTGTCCATATGTGGGTCTTCCAGGTAAGTTGCTTGTCTAGGTGAATGCCGAGGTACTTTGCGCTGTCAGCTTGGGGTATTTATTTGTTATTAAGCGTAACCGGAGGACATATGCCCGTTCTTAAGGTGTAAGTTACGTGTACTGATTTGCTTTCGTTTATTTGGATGTGCCACTTATTGCACCAGTTGCTGACATGCCAGGATTAGATCTGTGTTGGATGTGAGTATCACCGTATCGTCGGCGAAAGTAGCGACCATGTTGTCTGGTATTGTCGGAAGATCTGCTCTAAATATGAGGTACAATACTGGGCCTAGCACGCTGCCCTGAGGAACTCCAGAGTTGACCGGGAATGGACTTGATATTGCACTGCTATATCGGTAATAAACTGCCTATTGGTTAGATATGACCGTAGAATTTCGAAGTAATCAGTAGGTAAGATTTGCTTGATTTTGCAGATGAGTCCCGTATGCCAGACCTTGTCAAAGGCTTGTTCAACGTCAAGAAATGTTGCTGCACAGTATTTACGTTCTTTGAAGTCCTTGGTAATTTTGGATGCCACCCTGTGGATTTGTTCTATTGTTGCATGCTGTTTGCGGAAACCAAATTGATGGTCTGGTAGAATGTGATTGTCCAAAATAATTGGGGAGAGTTTCTCTAGGAGCAGTTTTTCAAACACCTTTGACAAGACTGGTAATAGGCAGATTGGTCGATATGATGACGGTTGGTCTGTAGGTTTTCCTAGCTTAGGGATAAGTATTGTCATTGCGACTTTCCATTGTTCAGGAACGTCCTGGAGTCGTAGTATTCCATTAAAGAGAAAGGTTATAAATTGGTAGCCTTTATGCGGTAGCTCTTGGAGGATTTTACCCGTAATTAGGTTTTGACCAGGGGCTTTGTGTAGATTCACGTTTTTATAAATGTTAGTTTTAATTTGTGAGATTTTGAATGGTTTAATTGGTGGGCTCATTTGATAAGGCATTTCCTGCAAATGTTGTATTTCTTCTAATTCATAGTCGTCCGTCGGAAGTGGTGTGAACGTGTTAGCTAGATGTTCTGCAAAGGTCCTCGCCTTCTCGCTGTCGCTTTTAGCCCAGGTGTTGTTGGAAGTTCGGTTTGACGGTTTATGCTGTTGAGGATGTTTTAAATATCTGGTTGCTTTCCATAGCGAATAGTCATTAGCTTCGAGCGGAGACAGGTGTCTCAAATATTTTTGTACATTTTGGTTGCTAATTTCATATAGGAGATTTTTAAGTTCTGCGGAAGCCCGATTTAGGTTTGGCTTGTCATACGGATGCTTTGACATTTGCCATCTCTGTCTTAGTCTACGTTTTTTTGCAATTTTTTTCTTGACTATGATCGGGAGTTTGTTGAATTAATGTATTTGACCGGTTCCGGTGTGGCCTGGCGAGCTGAATTTTGGACAACCCGATTAAAGAGTGCCACTGCGTCTTCCAAATCCTTGGTCGATTTTAGTGGAATGCCAGTATTCAGGATTGATTGGACTATTTCTAGGAAAAGGCTCCAGTTTGTATGTTTATTAATGATTGTGGGTGACTTCTTCTTGAGTTGTATGTTGGTGCCTAGTGTTACTAGTATTGGTGAGTAATCTGTTGAAAGATCAAGACAGGATCTAATATCAAGGGGGTTTAGATTTATATTTTGTACAAAGCAAAGGTTAAGGTTGGGGTCTGTAGACCAGTATGTAGGTTCGGCTGTAGTCAGGAGTAGTATTTCCAAGTTATTTATAGCTTTCAGCATTTCTCTACCTTTCGTAGTACTTGTTCTCGAGCCCCAGTGGGCATGCTTCGCATTGTAATCGCCTCCGGATATGAATCTGTTTCCTAGTGTATGGAAATAATGTTCATAGTTTTGTTGTTTGTTGTTGTATCGTGGTGGGCAATATATGGCAAATAGAGTAAGTGGCCCCATAGCTGTATGCCGCAAGTCCAAATGGGCTTTATCATACTTTTGTAAAGGAGTATCTTGCTTTCCAGAGAGAGTTGTGATTTTCTTCCTATCAGCCAGTACATTTTTTGAAGTTTCAGGACCAATTGCGCACGCTTTGTCCATATGTGGATCTTCCAGGTAAGTTTATTGTCTAAGTGAATGCCGAGGTATTTTGCGCTGTCAGCTTGGGGTATTTGTTTGTTATTAAGCGTAACCGGAGGACATATGCCCCTTTTTAAGGTGTAAGTTACGCGTTCTGATTTACTTTCGTTTATTAGGGTATACCACTTGTTGCACCAATTCTGTATCTCATCTAGATGTATCTGTAGTTGCTGAGATGTCAGGGTTGGATCTGTGTTGGATGTGAGTATCACCGTATCGTCGGCGAAAGTAGCGATCATGTTGCCTGGTATTGTCGGAAGATCTGCTGTAAATATGAGGTACAATACTGGCCTAGCACGCTGCCCCGAGGAACCCTAGAGTTGACGGGGAATGAATTTGATATTGCACTGCCATATCGGACAATAAACTGCCTATTGGTTAGATATGACCATAGAATTTCGAAGTAATCAGTAGGTAAGATTTGCTTGATTTTGCAGATGAGTCCTATATGCCGGACCTTGTCAAAGGCTTGTTTAACGTCAAGAAATGTTGCTGCACAGTATTTACGTTCTTTGAAATCCTTGGTAATTTTGGATACCACCCTGTGGATTTGTTCTATTGTTGCGTGCTGTTTGCGGAAACCAAATTAATGGTCTGGTAGAATGTGATTGTCCAAAATAATTGGGGAGAGTTTCTCTAGGAGCAGTTTTTCACCTTTGACAACACTGGTAATAGGCAGATTGGTCGATATGATGACGGTTGGTCTGTAGGTTTCCCTGGCTTAGGGTCATTGCGATTTTCCATTGTTCAGGAAAGTGTCGGAGTCGTAGTATTCCATTAAAGAGAAAGGTTATAAATTGGTAGCCTTTATGTTATAGTTCTTGGAGAATTTTACCTGTAATTAGGTCTTGACAAGGGGCTTTGTGTGGATTCACTTTTTATGAATGGTAGTTTTAGTTTGTGAGATTCTAAGTGGTTTAATTGGTGGGCTCATGTGATAAGGCATGTCCTGCAAATGTTGTATTTCTTCTAATTCATCGTCGTCCGTCGGGAGTGGTGTGAACGTGTTAGCTAGATGTTCTGCGAAGGTTCTCGCCTTCTTGCTTAGCCCAGATGTTGGAAGTTCGGATTGGTGCTTTATGCTGTTGAGGATGTTTTAAGTATCTGGTTGCTTTCCATAGCGAATAGTCATTAGCTTCGAGCGGAGACAAGTGTCTCAAATATTTTTGTACGTTTTGGTTTCTAATTTCAGATAGGAGATTTTTAAGTTCTGCGGCAGCCCGATTTAGGTTTCGCTTGTCATCCGGATGCTTTGATATTTACCATCTCCTTCTTAGTTTACGTTTTTCTGCGATTTTTTTCTTGACTGTGATCAAGCAGTTTGTTGAATTAATGTATTTGACCGGTTCGATGTGACCTGGCGATCTGCATTTTGGACAACCCGATTGAAGAGTGCTACTGCGTCTTCCAAATCCTTAGTCGATTTTAGCGGAATGGCAGTATTCAGGGTTTCTTGGACTACTTCTCTGAAAAAGTTCCAGTTTGTATGTTTGTTAATGAGTGTGGGTGACTTCTCCTTGAGTTGTATGTTGGTGCCTAGTGTTGCCAATATTGGTGAGTGATCTCTTGAAAGATCAAGGCAGGATCTAATATTAAGGAGTTTTTTTTACAAAGCAAAGATCGAGTAGATCTGGTAGTTTGTTGGGGTCTGTAGTGGGTTCGCCTGTAGTCAGGGGTAGTATTTCCAAGTTATTTATAACTTTCAGCATTTCTCTACCTTTCGTAGTACTTGTTCTCGAGCCCCAGTGGGTATGCTTCGCATTGTAATCGCCTCCGAAAATGAATCTGTTGTCTAGTGTATGGAAATAATGTTCATAGTTTTGTTGTTTGTTGTTGTATCGTAGTGGGCAATATACGGCAGATAGAGTAAGTGGCCCTAGCCAGTCTTCGATAACTATGGATGTGGCTTGTAGATGGGGTTCACTGTATTTAAGGAGTTCGTGGTGTTTGATTGCATTTTTAACAATTATGGCGGTGCCAGCATGGGCAGCGCCGTCTGGATGTTGTATTACATAAAGAGCAAAGTCTGGTTCGGTAAAATGCGCTTCTGAAATCTACGTCGAGACAATGAATATTAATAAATGCAATGAGTTATTCTTTGTGGTGTCAGCATCAGCCCGTTGGCGTTCCATACAGCTATTTTAATGTGTTGGGCCATGATGGGTTTTAATTACGATTGTGGTTAGCAGGTTCAGCATGGTGCTCATCTGTTCCATCAATTGTTTCATCATCTGTTTCAGATCTGCTATGTCGTTAGGGTGTTTTGGTGGTCCTGAGTTCGGTAGGTTGGTTGCTTTGTTGACGTTGTATTGGGTATTGTTGGTAGCTGCTCGGGCATAAGTGAGGCCCGGTTGGTATATATTTGTGGTTGAGATCATTTTTGGTCTTTGTGAAGGAAATATTTTCAGGTGGAGTTCCTTGTAAACAGGACAACATTTATAACTTGCGGGGTGATTCCCGTTGCAGTTTACATAAGTAACTTCTTTGTACTTAGTTGTGTGTTCGAATTTTGAGGTGGAGTGTAGGCCAGTGCATTTAACGCATCTGGGTGTGCGATTGCAAAAGTTTTTCGTGTGACCATGTTTTTGGCACCTAGAGCATTGAGATATGTTTTTTAGGGCAGAGTGCCTAAGTTTATCGATTTCATATATGTCTTTGTTGTTATCTGATGTTTTTAAATCTACGAGAAAGAGAGGCAGTTTTAACTTTGTCCCAGCTTGTTTTACGTTCCATATGTTGGTTGTTGAATGGCCGAGAGATTGCAATTCCGCTTTTAATTCGTTTGTGTTAATGGGAAGGTGTAAGTTTCTAAAGAAAACACGGAAACCCCGTTCTTGTTTAACCTTGTAGATATGATATTCCGTATTTTTTTCCTTTAAGCCTTTAGTTATAATCATGTATGTTTCTGGTGTTTTTGGAGGTATTTTAATTTCATCATTTGGGAGAGCCTTAATTATGTAATTGTCTTTAGCTAACGCTTCCATGAATTTTATTAGGGGTTCAATTGTTTTGACGCCCGAAACAAAAATCGGCGGGGGTTTTACTTCGGTTTTCGTAGATGTGGATGTCTCCTGTTCATTTGGATTTTCATTTTGGAGTGGAGTAAAGCGATTGGTTGGATTTAGCCAATAACTTGTGGCTTTAGGTTATTTAGCTTGCTTCATCTGTTTATCTCGGTTGTCTTGCCAACCGCATTTTTTATTGCTGACTACTTGCCAGTTTGAGTCTTGTGATATTGAGGCGTTATGCTGATGAAATATTGGTTGAGAGTGGAATGTTGATGTAAACGAAGGTTAACGTACGGCTTGAATGGGAAAATGCGAAAGTGTGTTGTTAATATTCGGTGGGGCATATTGATAATTTTGTTGAGAATGTCGCATTTGTTGTGCTTGGTCTATTTGCGTAAGAGTAAATTGCTGGACTCCCGGAGCTGTTGGGGCTGGGTTATTGTAATAGTAGGCCATAAGGCCTTTGTTATTTATTGCCAATAAATCGGACAAAATGTTTCGACAATGCACGTAAAGTGAATTATTAAATAAATAAATGTAGTATTCTTACGAGACGCGACCGCCGGGTCACTCGCTTATCTTGTCTCGCCTGATTCCAGCCGTGATCGGTCACAACCTTACACCTTGAAAATCAAACGAGAACATTGGATTAAATAAAATTTAAGCCGTATCTTTAATATAATTTTGTTTTTTTCTTCTCAGTCTAAAATTTCATAAAAACCAACTCATCATAATGAAAAAACAAATATTATAAAGAAATATATTGTAACAAATTTCCGAATGTCCTCATAGGTGTACCGTCGCGTTCGGCGTTAGCGATCGCCGTTTTTTGTTGCTGCCGAGCCGTCACGGTCAAGCGCTGTTTCATGTGCGACAACTACAACAATGCGGAAATTTTCTAATGTTTACCAAATAGGCCCTATAGGTTCAACAACCGATCCTGATTGCATAAATACCACGTAGCGAAGCAACCAGGAAGAGTCGACTATCCCAAACAAGTGACTGCAAATAAATACGCTTATAGAGTGTAATTTTACATTTTTAATTCCTTGTGTAGCTTAGATAAATATTATTAAGTAATCTCTTTTTTAATTGAGTGCACAAGATCAATATCTTATAATATTATATATGGTGTTGATAAAATTAAATATTAAATAACGCTATTATATATTAACACGAAAGTTTCTCTAACTTAACCACCGTTGATGTTTAATCTGAATCTACCAAATCTTGCGGAAGTTGGCGTTTGAGTCGAGTGTGCGTGTTCTTTCTGTACAGCTATTGAATGATTTCATTGTTGCTACATTTTAAGTTCTTGATAAAAGATTTTAATCAAATTTTTAAGCTTTTATACCTGAAAGGAAAGCCTAATTAAATCGGTGCGGACGTCTGTCTATCCGCCAGAACTTTCAACTCAAAAACTACTAAACCTAAAGGCATTCGAAAGCCTACGGCCTACTGTGGTTACATCCGCGAGCTGGCATACGTGGGATGTTCTACAATAATGCAATAAGGGTTTTTAGCGGACCCAGCCTCTGTCATTCCTTATAACTTTTAATCAACGCAGCTTTCAAGCTGAAGACCAGCTTCTATTTCTGTCATTACTAACATCTGTCACGCCTCATAATTTTTGATCTGTGATAGAAGGAGACATACACGGTGATACCCAAAAGCAGTAGGACTGATTTTTTTTTTAAATTGAGAGAACATTTTTAGTCTTCCATGTTGCGCAGGCCTTCTGGAAGTCGTCCTCCGAGATGCTGTTCAGCGCCCTCTTCGTTGCCGTTTGGACTGCTTCCACCGAGTCGATACGATGCCCCTTGAGCTGCCTCTTTATCCGGGGGAACAGGAAGAAGTCCGGCGGTGCCTCATCAGGGCTATAGGGGGATGAGGCAACGTGGAAACGCCGAATTTGGCCAGGAATCCCTCACAATCCACGCGCCGTGGCATGGCGCGTTATCATGGTGGAGCTTCCACTTCCCCATCAGCTCTGGTCGCACGCGTGTGATCCGATTTCGCAGCCGTGTGAGCACTTCCACGTAAAATCTTGCATTTACAGTCTGCCCAGGAGGTACAAACTCCTTATGAACAATGCCACGACGGTCAAAAAATGCAATCAACATCGATTTCACTTTCGATTTCGACATTCTGGCCTTCTTTTTACGGGGTGATTGTGCGGTGTGCCACTTTTCGCTCTGACGTTTTGTTTCCGAGTCGTATTGGAAGACGCAGGTTTAATCTCCGGTGATGACATTATCGAGAAAATGTTCGTCTTCTTCCAAACAGTTCAGTATTTCTTAGGAAATCTCAACATGCAGTTCTTTTTGCTCGTCACTCAACACTTTCGGCACCATTTTCGCGCACACTTTTCTCATCGACAAATCCTCTGTGATGATGCGTTGATCTATCCCGTACGAAAGATTCAGCTCAACACTAATTAATTTAATGCCAAACCGTCGGCCAGAGTTCAAAAGTTGCTTAACTTTCAGCACATTGTCGTCCGTTCGCGAGGTTGGCGGACGCCCTGCGCGTTGGTCGTCCTTGACGAGCTAACGCCCCCCCCCGAAACTACTTGTTGCCACTCAAATATCGAGGAACAGCTCATGGTATCCTTCTTGTAGGCCTGCGTAAGCATGTCCTTGGTTTCGGTCGCTGATTTTCCAAGTTTGTACCAAAACTTGATGGCGTGCCGCTGCTCCAAATTTCGCTCCATCGCAACTGACAACGAGGCGTCACAACAGGAGGTCACTAAAACAGTGGTCCACACTCAACTAACGCACGCAGGCAATTGCCGCAGGTCGAAACCTGTTCCCAAGGCTCCCCTCCATAACATCCGGCCTTGTAGACCCCCCTCCATCGCTCCGCGCGCGCGGAAAAAACAGTCTTACTACTTCTGAATACAACCCTGTATATTATTAGTTTCTATATGTTGACTGAATTAATGGGCGTAGTTTCCCGAGCGGCACTTTGAATGAGTCGTGTTAAATATTCTGCTGTGTCATATAGATCATCAGATGTTTTTATTTTTATTCAAAGGTTGGTGTGTTCAGTTAACATTTGTTGGAATAATTTCCAATTTGTGTTCTTCGTGGTGAACCTCGGAGGATTTTCTTTATGGATCACGTTAGATGATAAGTCATAGTTGGATTCCATTTTGAAGAACGTATTGGCAATGCCTTTCGTTATCGCAAAAGCTAGCAAATCTGGGATTTTGTGGAGATCACTAGGCTTAGTTAGTTCGTAAGTTGATAAACGATTTAAGTTATATGGAGGGGGTAAAAGGTTCCTTCAGAGTAATTAGACATGATGCCCATGCAGTCTGCTTGGGGTTCTAGTCGCCAGCAATTATGAACTTAATTCCAAACTTTTGGAAGTACTCTTGGTACTCGTCAAGAGTGGTTTGATTGTGTGCAATCAACGGCTGCCACAGTTAGTGGGTAGGCATTAGTTTCTATTTGTAATAGTGTGCTCTGAATTTTATTGGTTTAAAAAGACTGTAATTCGAAGGGTTGTGGAACAGTTCTAATAAGCACTACTGATCCTCCGTGAGCGATTCTGTCTGAACGATTTGTAAGGTAAACTGTAAAGTTTGGTATTTTAATAACAATTCTATTCGAAGCATAGATTTCGGAGACGAGCAGTGTATCAATTTTAAGTCGTTGTAAAAATAATGCTACCTCTGGGATACGATTTGCTATCCCATTTCCCACGAAGCCATTTTTAAGCCATTTTGAATATGAGGGTTGACAGCATATTTAACACCATGCTATTTTGATTAATTAATTGTGCAAGCATATTTTTAAATTCTGCACGAAACTGTGATAGTTGCTGCCCAATTTGTTGTTCACGCTTAACACCGGTCTACTTAAGCGAGGGATCTGTTTTTTGTGGTAATTTCAGGTGAGGTTCAGCTTGGTGGGCTGGATGATTTGGTAGTGGAGTAGATTCATTTAATATTAGAATAATGTTTGGAGCTTTTTGACAGGTGTTGGTGTTGTGTTTTCAAAGACGGAGTTAGCTCGTTAAATTTACCCTTAGATTAAGCCTGATGATTATTTTTGAAAATTGGAAAGTACAGTATCGGTCAAAAGTAATTGAGTTTTTTGGAAATCGCTCTAGCTTTCTAATCAAGAACCGCCCGCTACTGGCACCAAGTTGCAAATAGCAAGGCCCCTCTAGGCAACAATCCCACAGAAGAACAGCGTCACTAGGCGCCAAGTTCCATAGCAAGTGCCAGGTGGACGATTTTGACCGCGATAAAAGTAATTGAATATTACCATCAACCCGAAAAAAATAACGAATAAACCGGGACAAATAAAACTCTAACAACAGACTAATATTTGGTAGCATAGCCATGGTTTTTGATCGTCTCCGCACAACGTTTGGGCATGGAAGCCATCAATCGGTTAATCACATTTGGCGCAATCTTCTGCCATTCTTGTTGAAGTTGCTGGAATCGCTCGTCGGGGCCGTTTCCCTTCCTAGCTTATCCTGAAGATGCTCAATCGGATTCAAGTCCGGGGACTGTAAAGGCCAGGGCAAAACGCGCACTTTTTTCTTCGCCAGGATTTCCGTCACATGGGCCGACTTGTGCTTTGGGTCGTTGTCGTGTTGAAATACCCAGCCGCGAGACATGTTTCCACGTGCGTATGAGAGCATAAGCAACAACTTGCCATAAACGAGGCAGTCCATAGTGTCGTGGATCCGAACAAGTGAACCAACTCCGTTTGCACCCACCTCCATGTTTCATAGTCGACTTCTGGTACTTCGGATTGTTCCTTTCGTTCACGGGACGTTAAACCCACTGCAAGCCGTCAGATCCACAAGCAGAACTTACTCTCATTACTCCAGAAGACCTCGCGGGCTAGAGCGATTTCCAAAAAATTCAATTACTTTTGTCCGATACTGTACATGAGTACTATGAAGTTTGGCTATTAATAATCTTTGCTGTATCACACTGTTATAACAGCGTTTACATTCGACTCTATTTTCTACTGTACAACTAGTGCAAATTCAAAAGATGTTCTCTTATAAAAAATTGTTTATTTTACATTTTATTTTGCACTCCTGCAGAGATTTCGATTATTCTTAGGCTCAATTCTAACACGAAGAAATGCAATAACTTTTTACTTGTAATCCATCTACACGAGCAATTATTGCAATGATTAAATAATTTACGGTTATCGTTTATCTATTAAGAACCTCAGCAAGGTAAAGTAAAAGGCGAGAAGTGAGAACAACGCCTCAGACATGAAACGTTTAACAAACACCTTTCAAACAATCTGCTACAAAGTCAACAGAAAGCTTACGCCTAAACACTGTAATAAAGGAGTAACGGTGGAAATGAATATCATTTTACATCACGACGGATGTTTATATTACAGAACTTAGATGGGATGATGATCGCGGGCTGACCTCCGTTCGGAGATTGCGTCTCGGGGGAACCATAGAATTAGTCCGAATCATGCATGCTACTAAATTATGCCTAATGTTTCAATCTAAAAATGTAATGGCGCACATGCAATCACCCCGCGTCACGTTTTCCATAGTGGAAATGGGCCCGCTAATGGCCGCCGACGTACGGCCCATGCATGGGCGGTTGGGCAACGCACCAGGAAAACAATTCCTGCGCATTGTCTGAAAGCCGCGCGGCGTGGTATTAGCCTGTCAGCGTAATTGTTTAATATAGGGGCTACCTGGCTGACACCAAATAACAGGAATTAGCGCTCGGGCGCGATCCCGCGGCGGCGAAGGATGCAAAAATGCGGATTAATATCCCCGCGCGGCCCTTGAGCCGCGAAAAAGCGGCGGCACGTTCTTCAATGACCCAAATCGAATTGAATCGGCTCTGCATCCTTCCCATTTGCGAATATAATGCAATAAATTAGCGCGGTCGTTCCTCGAACAATAAAACATTAAACAATCCGCAGGGCCCGAGGGCTAGCGAAATCAATTACATGCATTGCCCAATCCCAGGCGCACGACACATGAAGAGGAGGAAAAGGGCAGCCAGGTGAAGCTCGCCCAATTTTGACGCGGCCGAGGAACATCGCGGGCTGGGTCTCGGGTCGCACGTTCTCCGGGTGAGTTATTATGGGAAGACGAACCGAGCTGCAAATTGTAATTCTCCTGACTGGAAAAGTAACAAACAGATTACTCTACATCTCGCTGGCTGCGGGCATCGCCACCTACGACAAACATTGTTGCGCTCGGCGCTGGACAAAAGACAGGCGAGGCACAACAAAAGCCCTCGTGATCGGTTCACGCGTGCATGTACGTGATGCGATGAATGCTCTCCTCTTGGGATTAGTTTTAATAGATTCGATAATCGATGTGAAAGTCGGATTCACACAATCGCAGGGCGATTGTTCTGCGAGGAGCGGGCACGGGGCGTCATACGGATTCCCCTTTGTTCCGTAATGCTCGCGTGCACTTGGCTCCGAGTGCAGGCATGCAGATGAGCAGAGTTTTTGGTTTTAATTGCAGTTGGAAAAACTAAGCCCCCAGTCAATCTGCCGGCAGTTAAGTCTAAACGGCGAGTCATCGCCTGCTTGATCATCTATGCAGTTCTTCTAAACTGCGGCCCTTCTATAGAGAATCCACAGCGGTTCCTTAGACTCTCCAAAATTATCTCTTAGTGAACTGCGGCGACAATTTCAGCAAAATTTTATAACCTATAGCAGCGACAGTCTAGATTAAGAGGCACAGTCATGCTTTCTTAGAAGTTTGCTATATTTTTCGATTTATTAATGCATTCTCCACAGTCCTACTACAAGCATTTCTGTACCCCAGACTAATGGTTTTTGGTTTAGTGCTCCAATTGACTCAAAAAATATCATACTTTTTAAAAGTAAACTTCATTATACGGGGAAGGTTAGAAACTCTGATTTTAAACCAAGCTAATTGAAAGTTAAACGATCTTAACATATCATACGATGTCAGAGATAGGCAAAGGATGGTTGTATAGCCACGTATTCGATGACGAATTCAGTTTTTCATTAAAACTGCCAACGAATGACCACTGAAGAAGCAAGCAAAAGTTGCAGGCAGACTGTAAACCCCACTCAGCAAAAGAACATCTTAAGTATGACCGGCTCCAAAAAAATTGTTATAATGATCTACATGCAGAAGTGCTTGCCGATACCTTACTCGAGCTTACCTACTCGCAATCGTTTTGAGAAAACTACAGACTCTTAACCAACTTTTCTAAATGCTACTAATGAAAAATCCCACTATGCCATGTGAGATGAAACGATGGGGCATAAGGTTCTTGTGAGGTTTCACTAAGAATTTAGTAGGTGTATAAATAAGTTCTCAGCTTTAGTTTTCACAGGACGCAAATCACCGTTTACATGTAACGTATTAGTCCGCCCTTTTGCGGTTTTAAAGCAATGACATTTGGTCTTTCGAAACATCATGCGAATTGGCGTTTGATGCACATAACTTCAATAATCAGCTGTGTTCACTATGGCAATCACAAAAGAGCATATTCGATTTTCTATCCACTTCGCGTTTGATCTTAAGAAAAACGCTGCTGAAGCCACCGAAATGATTTGTACTGCATATGGTGAGAATTCTGTAAGTCATGCAACGTGCAAAAAGTGGTACCAAAGATTCGCGGAGGAGAGTTCGGTCTTGAAGATCAGCCACGCGCTGGACGCCCTCAAACATTTGACACGGATGAGCTGCAGACGCGTTAGGCTGGAAACTTCTCCTACATGAGACGTATAGCCCAGACATGGCCCCTTCCGATTATCATTTATTCCGGTCGTTACAGCATCACTTGGCTGATACGCACTTCAAAACAGAAGAAGAAGTCCGAAAATGCATTGATAACTTTATCGTCTCGAAGCCGGTGAGCTTCTATCACCAGGGAATTCGTAAGCTACCCGAAAGATGGCAAAAGATCATCGATGCCAACGGATGCTTAAGCTTCTTTTGTTTGTTTTTAAATAAAACTTTAATTTTGCAGAAAAAAAGCTGAGAACTTATTTATACACCTATTAGAAGTGGGCACTAAATAACAACAAGTCACACCGAAGAATTCACTATCTGGCCAGAAATGTTACTGTTGTATCAAACTACCTTTGGTTACTAAGAGTATTGTCTTTATTAAAAATAATTAATCATAAGTTCCTTTTAAGAGAACATATGCAAAGTATATAAACTCTACTCAATGATTGAGCGTCCAAAAAATAAAATAGCGACCCCTTACTATTGGCGTCATCCGCCAGTGTAAATTTTAAGAAATTTTGTTGTCGCCTTATATTTTCATTTCTTAATTTATTCCTTAATGTTTTACTTATGATTCTTCTAAGTACTCTCACCTCTGTCGCCTCTAATAGTCTTTGTGTTGTGCTAGTGCCAGATCTTATTTTACAAATGTATCTCATGACTGGTCTTATTACACTTTTATATATACTCGTCTTAGTTTTTGTTGATACGTATTTGATTTTTTCATACAGCGTTATTTAGACAACAGACTGTTCCGTTTATTTTATTAATTTGTTTCCTCACTTCTTCTGTTTGATTTTTTATCATGTTTAAGTAATTTATTTAGTATTTGATCTTCACCTAGAAATTTTCTGTTTTTTAGTTTTTGTAATGCCTCTTTCACTTCTTATTTTGTTATTACTGTCTTTTCGTTTGTTGTTATGTTTGGTATTTCATGTAGAATACTACTTGATTCGTTTTTGTATAGATCTGCTAGGTAACTAACCCATATTTCATTTTTAATGTGTTTATATTCAATCAATTCCTTTATTTCACTCCTCTGTTTTCTTACAAACCTCTATATTTATTTTTGTTGCTCGTAAAACTCTAACTCTAGTTCTCTCCCATCTCTCCCATTATCTCTTCTCTGTTTTTGTTTTCCTTACCAACTCGTGGGTCTCTCCTTTTATTATTTTTAGTTGACACATGTTTGATATAAGCATTTTTCTTCTGGCGGCTTTTTTGTTTAATTTCTTCTATAAGCCATGGTATTTTGGTTGTCTATTTTTTGAATTAATAGTTATAGTTTCAAATGCTCCGTGAGCGGCAGTAAACATGCTTTCTTTGTCTTTCTTGTCTTGATTGTCTTGTCCTTTGATTTGTCTTGTCAACTTTCTAGTTTTATTTTTGTTTTTAGTCATTTTATTTATTGTTTAACGGAATTTCTAATTCTTATTCGTAATTTACAATGTAATAAATAGTAATTACTCCCCACATTAGATGGTTTCAAAGTTCTTACATTCAGTTTTGTTGTAAGTGTACTTCTCTATTTGATAATATTTAATATATTACGTTTCTATGATTTTATGTATTTTAAAATGTGTGTTTATATTGTACTCTATGGTTAAGAAAATTCTTATCTCATTTGTAGAGCAATATTCTATCATCACCACCTTTTTCATTTCTTATATTTTCACTAAACCTTTGTTTTGCCCTCCTATCTCTGTGTCTCTTGTTCTGGCATTAAAGTCACCCGTGACAATTATTATTTGGCATTTCCTCAATTAAATCCTGCAGTTCTCCATAAAATTTCTCTCTTTTTTCCAATTTGCAGTTTTTTGGTGAGTTTCCTTCAATGAAATAATTTTTACTTGCATTTGCCTTTATTGTCCCCATTATTATTCTTTGTAACTTATACTGCTAATCCTCTATGAAATTCTTATAATCTTTTTTTATCATCAATGCTACTACTTCTTTCGCTCTTGTATCATTAGGTATGCAATTATAAACCATAATATAACTTCCTATTAGCAACTGCCCTTTTCCTTTCTTCTTAATTTCCTATAAATCGCATCTATCAGTATTATATTCTCTTGGCTCTTTTCGTGGTCTTTTTTGTTCAATAACTTAATGTTCCATGTCACCAGCCTTAGTATTTCGTTTTTCTTCCAATTCTTTAACGGGTTTTCTTTGCATTATTCATCCATTTCCGAGGCCTTCCACCGGTATTTTGAGGTTAGTTATTGTTTTACTGTAGGTAGGCTGCTAATCTGATTTACTAACCCCTAACCTGGGAGGCCAAAATTTTCTGTGGAGGTTTATTCTATTAGCCTATATGCTCCAGCTTTGAGGCACCAGAGACTCGCCTTTCGCCTTCTGTCTACTACGTAACGTACACCTATTGTACGCGATGCACGACCAAGGCGTTGAGACAGGATTTGTTATTAGAGCTGACAGTTTAGTGGACATTTCTTACAGATCCTTTACTATCCTTTACTCCCAACGTTTTGTTTGAAAAGAGAAATTTACCCATAATTAATCAAAAATAAATACAAAACAAGATTAATTTCAAATTAGTGAAGTGCATAATACTTGCGATTGAAAAGAAGATAGAAGGAGAAGGTCCACTCAAAAAACTATAAGTAGTGTAAAGTATCGAGACATACTGACTTTTCTAAAATGGATATATCGTGTTCGGCGATAAAGCTGCCAGATAGTAAACTTCAAAGGAGAAGCAAAAGCACACCCTCCAGTTGGCGATCATCTCCTTGCTAGTATCTCTAAAGATTTATTAGTAGTTTCTTATTTCTTAACGCACCTTCTACTTCCAAAGCAATTGCTTCTTGCACTCCTGTGGTTAGTTCATGTATGCGTAGCTTACAAAATTTATTTGACATGAAAATTGGTTTTGATATAGAGGAAAATTTCTCAAAAAAGAAATTACATCAAGCTAATAAGTCTAAAAGCCTTAGTCTGGACATAGGAGTTATGTATAAAAGTGATTTCAGCCATTTGATATATATCCAAGTACCAGAGTTGTCTAAAGATAGCACATAGTAGTGACGCAAGTTCTTCAAAAGAGTTGACTGCCCGTTAAAACCTTGTTATGTCGACTAAATTGTCGGCTACTCCAGTCTTCTGTCCTTTCTTGAGTCATGAGTATTTCTAATGCAATTGTATTCAAATTGCTACCTATCGCAATTACACTGCCCGGAAAATGTGTCTCTAGCAAAAGCTGCCCAGTTTTCCGATTGAGCTTCTTAGGTCAACTTAATTTTAAATGATTTTCCATTAATAAAACTTTCTGTAATTTAGCGCATGTGGAAGCACTTTAAATGTCTTCGCAATACTTTCTCCATGAAGCTTTTTTTCTTTTCTTAGCGCGTCTATTTTAGGGGTTAGTTTTATATTTTGTTTAATCCTCAGTCCTTTTCGTTCTGTTGAACAATGCTTACACGCTTGAATAGTTCATGATTCTACCAAGAATTCCCATTCTTCTCTCATTTTTGAAAGAGCAACGGTTTTCATATACTGTTATACCAGCAAACTCGTTCATCATTTTTATTACAGTTAGTGTTTCAGGTCCTAGTGCCAGGCTCCACTTAAATACTCCCCATTTCTAAGATTCCTGTAAGTTAGTTGTGTTTACGTAGACTATAATATATGTAATTTG
This sequence comes from Sinelater perroti, assembly GCA_036346155.1. Taxonomy (NCBI): domain Eukaryota; kingdom Metazoa; phylum Arthropoda; class Insecta; order Coleoptera; family Elateridae; genus Sinelater; species Sinelater perroti. The sequence goes on along the minus strand of JARFIY010000167.1, from coordinate 1,106,430 downwards.
AAAGGGTGAGCTCGTTGAACACGTGCTAATTTTTATCAATCTGCAAATCTTTGTTGTACCTAAATTAATGTCCAAGACTTCCTTTCTTAAATAAGTCACAAAGGTTGGTACGTTATCTTCGTAACTAGTTTTAGATTAATGCCAAGATTAAATTTTAGAAGAGACTCATTTCTTGGGTTGTTTGAAGTACCCCATACCATATGGTACGCGTTCGAATTACGTACTAATAGTGGGTCTTTTATGCTTTTGCAATTTCTAACCAGTGCCATCATCTCCTCAATTGGGGTAGTCCTGATTAATCATATGAAAGATAAGCTAAACCTTTTGCACTTCCTCTCATAGTTGCTTCAATTCTTACGACAAAGTGGTCTTTAGTGGTCAGACTCCAGAGTGATATTAGTCGTGGTTTCTTCTTTGCAAAATAATATAAGTATCAAGGTGATAATAAAAATAAGATACAGTACTTGTCTTTTGGAGGTAGTTGGGAGAGGGGAGAAATAGTTTCGTAGAAAAGGCAATTAGATTACATCTTAACCTTCAAAGGTGGATTCATCCAAAGAAAACTGTTGATGAACATGATCAACAGTGATTTCTTCTGCTGGAAAGTGGCGACAAAAATAATGGATAATAAAAAAAAAACAAAAATAGGGACAAAAAATAGAGACCGAAGCAACAGCAATGCAAAACAAGGTGCACCTCTACAACGGATTGTATATTAGATATTTTGTAAACTTGATCGATACGGTGAGTGACTACAATAACAGAGCCCAAATTATACAACATAAGAGTTTGAACGATTAAAAATGCGTAAAAAGCATGCGTTGTCGAAGCGCAATAAACGTACAGAAAAGCAAATTGCAGTGGTTGATTTCAAACTTCCAATCATTGTTCAATGCTAATGGTCAAACTTGACTTTTTCTAAAATCATTAATAAAATCCAAAATCACTCAAAAAATCTTCCACTATCTATACTGTAAACAATTTACCATTGAACACATTGACATTTCGCGAGTTTATCTCTTTACTTACTAGCAGAACCTTAGTACTGTTGCTATAGGTTATTCGCATATTTGCAATAAAACGTATTATAGGTAATTTTTTCGTTTTTTGTTAAATTGTTAGATTATAATTATCAGAAAGTAGTGAAACACTAGCAATGTCACTTAATTGTTGTTGGGAAATCGTGCCAGCAAAGGAAAGCGCTCTGAATACAAACTTCTTTGGCAGTTCGTCAGGAGGCATCCAGCCCAGCTAGAGAGAGGTCGCAGTTGCGCTATCGCGCGGTATTTCATTATTGGCGTGCTGCAGTATCGTGCGGAGAGGTGACAATCAGCTGCCATTCACATGTGATTTCGCAGCACACGTGCATTGTTTGCCCATCAGTGATTTATTAGTGGCCGCGCTCCTAGATCGAGATAGCGTTTCGATCGCCCTGCCGATCGAGCAGAGATTTCGACACCCTGTCGCGGAAAGCGTGTGGCTTACTGTCAGGAGGACGACCTGCGATAAGATGGTATCCGGTATCAGATTAACGTTTCGTAAGTAACAGAAATGGAAAGAAGCGGCTGCGACTGGTGGGGGTGAGATTTCAAATTTAATTGCCTTTAACCAAATGGAGAATTAAAATAAACGATTTTTAAATCCTGAAAATACGTACCACAATTAAGTGTAATGTTAATAGTATAAATAATCTAGAACACAAATAAAACAATAGTATCATTATAAAAAAATGAGAATTTTACTTATAGTTTTATTTAATCAATATACTTCACTTACCACCAAAAAAACAAAGACAAAAGTCTTTATCGTATTTTATTAAATGTGTCAATGTTATTGAACACTAAAATTGAGTTATATATTAAATAAAAGCAACATTGACTAGCAAGACAATTAAGTATAAAAGAAAATTAAAGAAATTCTTAAAAAAAATTGTAAATAGGATGCCCTGTATGGTAGGTAGACCCATTTTGCTAGAAACCAATTGTCCCAAATCCATGTTAACTACTTAGTATCAAAATAATTAGCTTATCATCTAACGTTCCAACATCATCATCGAAGAACATTGTCTGTCCTAAATACTCACCCTAAAAAGCAATTGCCCAATTGTAGACGATGAGAATGATCAGTAAGCTTAAATTCTTGCATTAGTTAAATTTTGTGCGCATGAAGATGTAGGTTTTTAGCGAGTATTTACTAAATGAAGCTTATCGAAATGTACAATTGCTGTGCGTAATTCCGAGTCTATGTTTTCTAATTTGTAGCAGCTCTTTGACTAACTTTGGTAATATTAAATAACAAGATTTCATGAGATCTAGCCCCACGCTGATACTCAAAAGGTATTGCATTTCTTACTGATCATATTTCATTAAATTTTGTGTTAAATCTTCAGACAGTTGATTAATTGAATGTACCAGTTCGGCTAAGAATGTAGTCCGAAAAAAACGATGTGAGTAGAATGCACAATACAGCCTTGGCAAAGAGAGTAAAATAAAAAACCCAATAAAGAGAAAAGCTGAAGCGATGAGGTAAAAAATGCATAAACAGTACTAAATACAAGAAATTAAAAAAAGGTGTCAAAAGGTTTCAAACTTATTTCACTTTCAGCTTTATGTTATCAGTTATAAAACCCATAAACCAACTCTATTTATTTAATTCACTCTGACCATTATAAAATCTCAGTGATGTGTGCTCATCTATTGAGGAATCTGTTTATTCTAGTCAGAACATTTGTTCCAGTATTAAAGCCATAACAGTGAAGCTTTTAGTTTGTAGACTGCATGATCAACAAAACCTTAAAACCAATTAATTTGGATGAAAGTGTTTTCTTCTTTGAACAGAGCGATTTTGAATGGTGCTATCGGTGTTTTGAATATTAATCTTCTGAGAAAAGGAAAAATTATTATTGGTCATAAATTTGAAGTATCTTTCTTTATCATTGCACGCTATTTATATATATCTACTTATGCTAAATAGAAAAGACATGAGCGGGTTTTAAGAAGATATTGAACTATTGAAGAAACCATTAATGGAAAAATTTTAAAAATTATTAGACAAATATCTAGATCTGTGGTTGTCGGCTGACAGATTTGAAAACCAAGTACTTTTCTCGTGAAATTAACTCTTTGCCAAGCCCTATAGCGTAAAGAAAGGACATAGGAATAACCTGAAGGGGTAATTCTTTTAAAAGACCCACCCATCATTGAATTGTAGCAGCAGATGTAAATTGAAAGAAAAGGCTCTGCTTCCAATAAACAGGTCAATTTATCCAAAGTGCGTCGATTGGATGTGATATGTGAAGAGTCTAGATCGTTATTGGAGAGACTGTGAGTAGCCGGGCGATAACTCTGTAGCTGCAAGCGGTCTGCCTACTTATAAAATTTGCCTGTTGTACAACAAATGCATTAACAGGTTAAATATATAAAAGTTAAATCGCGATAAAGACCGACAACATTATGAGAAAAATTTAGAAAGTCAGCGTTGACTGATCAGTCATTTGAGAAAGTAAAAGATCTGCGAATAAAACAGACACCAGAACATCATGAGCGTCTCTCAGATATAAGACCGCAATTAAATGCATAAATGCAAACTTGAGTGCTGTATCGATAATAGTGGAATTAGATTTTCTAAAATATCCTCAAATTATACATACCAAGTTCCAACAGGACAAACTTGCAAACAGTTTAATGAGTTTGTGAGTATTTGGAATATCCCATAGAGACTTTATGCCCTGCATCAACGCTTATTAGTGTTATATAATAAGACTATACACCAATGATTATTTATAATGCTATTCAAGAATACAGTTGAGTTCGCAAAGCCATTGTATGGCATTGGTGAGGATAATATTTTAACTGTCTGAGATAGTACTAACTTATACAAGAGCATGACTAGTCGCTTCCAAAAAAGGCACACGGTGCAGGTATAAGCATCTTAATAGTGTTAAATAGTAATAGCTACCACTAATATTGACTAACCAATGATATATGTAGTTCAGAGATATTCTTTTTTTAACAAAAGGATTTTTAAGTAATTTTATATATTTCTGCTCGACTGAGGAATTGAAAATGTACGAGGTTAACTGAAACATAAGAAAATTCAAAATTAAGATTAAGTAAAGTTGGCACAAATAAATATCATACACATCAATGAGATATACAATCAAGAATCAAATTGGTGATATTAAGTGCCACAATGATTTGAGCAGTTTTCTCCTTTATTGAGCGATATCGTGAGGATAAAAGTGGAAAAGATCATAACTTCGACATAATGCACCGAGAAACAAGATAAAGCTGATAACTGATGTTGGATTGAATTGTAAGACGTCTGGGAACTCTCAAAGTTCTCTCAGCTAACTACAATCGATTTAAATATGCTACATTCTTTATACTAACTAAGACTTGTTACGTTTGTTACTATGACCTTGCATATATTGGTACAGACTCTATCAGCACTATAACTTGGACGCCTAACAAGTCAAAGTAGAGAATCAATGTAGACAATGCAGAAATAGAATGCGCACAATCCAAAATAATGTCTACGTACTCTTCTTGATTTTATATGTATTGTACGTCAAATATGTTGCGTCGATTGGGCACACAGCATGGGAGTTTTGGTATCAGGTCTTCCAGCGCGTGAGACAATTGAGGAAAATGCGAATCGCGACAATTCGTAAGAGCAGCATAAATGTATTGAGTTGGTCAATGATAGTAAGCAGAAACCACTTTTCAGTTTAACAATGAAATACTTGAAGTTTCAGAAACTCTTTTGGCATTGAAATGGCCTTGATCTAAACTAATACTAATAAATTATAAAAATAAAATTATAATCAGTCTCAATTGTACATTTGTTTTCATTATGAATGATATTAATGATCTTTTAATGGGAGATAGTTATACCTATTTAGACATATAATTAACTGAGTGACTAAATAATAATAATTTTCTTTAAAAATGCTTTTAATGTGTAAATAAATCCTTATCAACATGATCTATAGCTGAACATAAAATTCAGTTCAAAAGGTACCATTATGTATAAAACGGGTTTTAGTACTTGTTTCTACAAAAAAAATAAATAAAATAAAATAAAACCAGTACAAATAGATGTTTCTGTTAGATTAGTTTTTTTAAATGATAAAATAACTAAGGAAGAGTCTATTAGGACAATTCTTTGTTTGGTTTAAATTCCTGGGCTAATGAAGAAAATGCTTTAAGATTGTAACACATAGTCTAGGCGAGAAAATATATTAAAAACATTTATTACTTACATTTTCAAATTTGTGTGCGAATCGGATAAACAACTGTTCAGTGTCCGTACAAAATACTATTTGTCCAATAAAAGTTAAAAATATATAACGTACGAGCAGGTCTATTAAAAAATCAGCTTATTTATCGTGCCCCACTAAAGTAATGTTAGAAACTTGCGATTGATATGGATTTGATTGATATAAAGCGTTGTACCGTAAAGTACACCAAAAATTAAAGTGTAGATATTAGGCATTACTTTCTACATTTGTTTAATACGCTAGGTAGTCAAAAGTATTCAGGCACCTCTTTGGAGAAGTGCAGGTAGCAAGCTTATGTAGGTCATACAGATGCGTTAGAGAGGCTATAAGTAAGTTGAATGATTTTGAATGTGGCACAATTGCCATTGCTGCAATAAATAAGTTCGTAAAACATTGGTCTTGTTACAGGTGCCTAAGTCCACTGTAAATGATAACATTATAAAATTTTAAAATTCCTGATGTGGAACAACGCAATTGTAGCCGTCGAATTCTGAAGAGAATAGTGAAGAAAAGTTACATGTCATCACTGCTAATAATAATGTATGTTTATCAAAGTCTTTTTGGCGTGTCGCTATCAACAGGAGCTGAAGAATATGAGTTTTCACAGTCGTGCGGCTACTCAGAAACCCAACGTAAGCACGATAAATGCCTAACATTACTTGTAATGGTAAAAAGCTCATTCCTATTGGACTTTGGAACAATAGAAACAGGTTCTATGAGATTATGGATATCTATACACGATTTGGAAATCAGATAGAGTTGTCTGAATTTGGTGGATGCTAGAAGAACGCTTTTTATTGGCGTGTACTATGCCAACAGTTAAGTTGTTAGAACAGACTGTTTTTCGTGGTTTGGTCTGCAGCCGGAAGAATGGAATGCAGAGTCATATCTTAACATTGTGATTACAATTCTCTAGTAACAATTAGGGAAAGGACTTCTACCAACAGGATAAGTGCTCTGTCCACACAGCGAAGATTATTCTGCCGTGAAAATGCAACTTTCCATCAAACACCTCTAGAAAGAAGTAAAAGGCACATTACGCGTCAGGTCAAATCGCTCGTCTTTAGTGGCTGGCCTCATTACAGCTTTCATGGGGGAATGGAAGAGAATTCGGACATACACCAAAATCTAATAAAAAATCTTTCTAAACAACTGCAAGTTGATGTTAAAGGTGGACTAATATCTTATTAATTTATGCGACACGCGTCTCTGAATCTACAACAGTGAAAAGAGCTAAAAAACAAAGAGGAGAAAATATGCACAGTGGCAGGAAGTACAACACGAAACCCATACTATTTTTATAATTTCGATTAAAAGTTTTCGTAACAATAATGTAAAACATTTTTAAATTTTTGAACCACTTAATATCGATTTTTAGAAAACTGTTCAGAATAAATGACAATGTAAAAGACAAACTTTTAAGAAATGAATAAGTAGGTCACATAAACAGGTATAAAAACGCATATCTTTTATGATAGATAATGATACTGTTTTTTTGTGATAGATCTCTCGTAGGAGCACTCGTTTCAGTTACGATGTAGTTATATGCTTCTTTTTACTCCCATATTGACTATTAAGTGGTGTTCAAGTAGATTGTCATTCATTTTATACGTATGAATAAGTGAATGGAAATGACTGGGTTTTTACACAAATTTACCATAAAACTTTTGCTGCAGCATTTCGTTAAAAGAAGAGGAATTTTAATGGTAATGAACAGAGTGGACGTTGGAATTGGATGAATATGTTTTACAAGACATTAAAAATAACCGCAGATAAATGGCCCATCGGTGTCGTATATCGTATCTATTGCAACGTGAGCAAAAGCAGATTTTTTCTAAGCGAAATATTTTATTACTGGTCATTTTGTCACTAGCCTTCTTTCTAGATGAACAGGCTTTAACATAAATGACATCGTTAAGCTACACAACAGTCATCTATGGGCTAGGGAAAATGTCCATGTAATATTTAAAGTTCATTCTAGGCAGCAAAAGACGCACTGTCCTTGTCGTTTGAAGATGTGCCAGTGATATAATGACAGACCATACGGATGATGTATGACAAAGCCCCAGCACACTTCTGTATTACTGTTCGCTAGTATGTTAATAACAGCTTCTCCGACAGATGAATTAGACAAAACGGTCCTTCTGCTTGGTTCGCATAGTCACCGTACTTAAGCTCTCTTGACTTTTACCTGTGAGGTCACTTGAAGAATGTCTTATATGCTGAGCCAACTTTTAATGCGTGAACATTTAAATAACATGTCACTGTAGCTTATAACGTTGTTCAGAAGATTTCAACGGGCACGTCAATTAAAGATAAGACACATTGGTGCTTGTATTGAGACCCACAGAGACACTTTAAACATCTACTCTACAGTTGTCAAAAATAAATGGCATTGTATCAAGCAATGTAATGTGATATAGTGGTCCCTTTTTTATTAGAAAACATCCTTAGGGCTAACATTCATTATGTATGTGAAAAAATCTGTTCGAACCTATTTTAGTGGCCAAACTACTAAGCGTAAACAGTGTAAACACTTAAGCGTAAAAACAGTTTGGTCATCTTTTCTCATTAAATTTAAAATTCTTTATAATATCAAAATGTATATCCGCAGCGGCGAATCTTCTAAATTTCCAAACACTTTTAAGTCAAAATAAATCATTAAAAACAATATAGAAGGTTAATCAAAGCTTAAATAGTGGCAATACAATACAATTACTACAAAATAACGAGCAAGAAAGGGCTTATCCTTTTAAGAAATTGTCAAATTGTACTACTGTAGATAGAATATTCACCCATCTAATAACTCTACAGCGCAAATTAGAAATTTTCCTACTCAATTTTTTGCCCTATTTTTCTCTAAAACCGCCACTTTCTAATTATTGGTTGATAAGCATCGTCCGTGCGCTCCTTTTTACTTTATCTAGGATAGCGAACCCCTGATCTTTCTATCAATCTTCTAGTTTTCCTTAGAATATCTTCTTTATTATTCTTGACTCGCTCTTTCGTTGATCATATCCACCCCATTTAAGTCGCTTTACTTTGATGGAGGTTGCAACATAAAATTCATTGAACAAATAAAGTATCTCGTGGTTATATTCCATTCTTCATTGATCGGCTTTCTTAACTGGTCCAGATGTCTTTCGTAAGACCCTTCCGTTTAAATACATTTATGGTTACACTATTATATATATATATATCAGTATGTCAATATCTCGCTTCCATAACACAGTACAGTTCTAATTATAGTCTAGTAAAGTCTTAGTTTTGTTTTTCTGTGTACATCTCTTGACTTAAATATAGACGATAGGCTATAATGTGCTTTGTTCGCGTTATTAATCCATTGTTGTATGTCCTTTGTTTCGTTCGGTTTGTTAGAGATGTTAGCATCGAATTATATGAAGTGATTCACCATTTCGAAATTGTAACTCCTATTATATTGCTTGACTTCTTACTCTGTTATTATTATTATTTTTATCCTCAATGAGTTTTAGACCGATCTTTGCCACATCCTTTTTGAATTGCACATATATTTCTTTGTTTTCCAAATATGTCATTATCATTAACATATCCTGTTGTTTGATTTTATTTATAAAGGAGCATTGAAATAAGATATTTTTGCCTCGCGTTTCAGTGCTATATTAAATAAAGGGGAGCGGTTCATCTCTTTCTTTTAGCTCTTGTTTTATTTAAAATAGTGTTATTAGTTTGCCGCTTACATTCGCTCTGCTTTCTGAGTTGTCTATTGTCAACCAAGATAGTTTGACCAGTTTAACTGGGATGGTAAAATCCGTGATGATGTATAATTTTCTTCTGTCGATATTATCCAATTGGTACATGTCTATATTGGACTTCAAATTATTTTATTGTAAACAGCTGATCTGTAGTTAATCGTCCTGCACTGAAACCTTCTTGGTATTTAGATATTGTATTTTTGGACAGCAGCCGTAATTTGTTTTTCAATGTGGTGATGAACATCTTGTAGGCCATGTTTAAAGTTTTTGTAGTCAAATTCGTTCCTCTTTTTATGCATTAGGCATAAAATATTGCTTCTCTATTCACTTGGAATAGTTTCTGTTGCTATTCAAGTTTGTTATCGTCCAGCCCTCCATTTTTTAACAACTCGGACTGTATATTGTAATTTCAAGTGGTTTATTATTGGTTAAGGCCTTTATTGTATTGAAAACTTTGTCTTGTGTGGGTAGCTCAGAAAATTCTTTGCTCTCATTGGGTTGTATATTTCTTCTATCTTTTTTAGTCTGGTTCTGTTCTCTCTATTTTCTTTCGATTTTTTTTTCGCTGCTGACAATTTGGCCTGTATAGTATTAAAGATGTTGATTTGTTTGTACGCCTTACTGATATTGTTATGCTCAAAGTCTTTTTGTAAGTTTAGAAATTTTATGATGGCAAATCTTTTCTTTCCTCTAACTAGCTTACTTGTTGTTCTTCTACCTTCTTCATATTCTTGTTATATAAGTGTTGTAGTTTCTATTTTTCTCTTTCTTGCTATTTCACGCAGTCACCAAAGCAGTCCCTGCAACGTGTTTCACGTGCATGTCCTATTGTGGTGTCTGCTGTTACTATGATGGCCTTTACTAATTGTAAGTAGTGATATCCAAGTGTGTTTATGGATATTAAGATGTGGTAAATTTTTTTTGCCATTATTGTTGGGCTCTCGATGTTGCCCTATGGTGGGCCTGCGGTAGTCTTTTCCCTACTTTTGCGTTTGAATTGCTAATAACGACATTTGTGTCATTTGAAGGGATAGTATCGTAGAATTTTTCCACGCGTTCTTTCATATTCATCTTTTTCTTTCGTTTCAGCATGCACATTTATTGCCGATACATTAAATAATTTTATTTGTAACCGCATTACATTCTTTCACCAAGGTCACACCCACCAGTCGGTAACAGCGTTGTTTACTGAGTTGCTTGTTATAAAGGCTACACCTAATTCATGGTCGCTCTTTCTTTTCACTATACGATTGCATGAGTTTTGCTATCCACTACTTCTTTGATAGCCGTCTTGTTTCCTGAATCGCCGTGACTAATTTTCTCGGTTTTTAATATTAGTAGTAATCGCTTAGGTCGTCCTCATGTGTTCGGTCCATTTCCAGGCTTCGTTTGAAAATTCGTGTCTAATTTTTTAATGGGGGAGGGAGTTTTCACACCTAGAAATAATCATCCTCTTACCCGTACCCTTCTAGTTGTTTCTTACAAAGAGAAGGAAATGCTATAGTATTTTAATTGGTATAAAATATTTCTCTTGTTGATTTCTAATCAAGACCTTACAATACAGTCGAAAACTTTTATACAATGTTATACAGTGTTATGGTGCATCGTGTGGTTGGTTCTCGCATTGTAGGGCCGTGATCGGCTTTGTATCGCATAATTGAGTTTTAGCATGTTATATCAAAAATTCCATCAAATAAAGCAATGACCATTACAGGAATTTTATCAATGGTAAGCAAAAACATCAAAAAACAACAAATAAATTAAAAAATTAACGGAACTACTTTGCAAAAGTAGTGAAGAAGGTGAGAAATTAATTGTTTAAATATATAACTATTGTGATGTTACGTGAGCTGCACGATATCTACTGCCAACTGACATCATACAGTTTGACATTTTCATTTACTCAGAAAATTTTGTCGCTATTTGTTTTGTTATCATTAAGTTGAAAATTTTCTCTCGGTCAAAAATGGAATTAACTAGTGAACATTTTCGTGCGATGATGTTTTAAAACTTTCTACCTAGATTATCCCAACAACAGTGCGTCGATCAACTCACTTCGACTTTTAATGATGAAGCCTCGCACACAGCCACTGTACATCAATGGTCAAATGAATTTAATCGTGGTCGCAATTCGAAGGCGAACGAATTTAGAGAATCGGCTGTGGTACCAGCAAACATCGATGCCCCACACGAACTGATAAAGCAAGATCATCTTATGGTAAAATTCGGGCGTCCTTAAGCATTAGTATGACTAGCATGCGTTCGATATTGCATGAACATTTAACCGCGAAAAAGCTGTACGCGCGTTGGATCCCTCATAAATTAACGATCGCTTAAAAACAGGCCGTTTACAAAATCGTCATAGGTGACGAATCTTGGATTTATGCGTATGAGCTCGAAAATAAACAGCAGTTGTCTGTATAGTCCTTCGCGTGCAAACACTTTGAAACAAATAGTCGCCAGTTTTTTATAAAAACTGGAAATGTCGCAACCGTGGTTTTGAAGAATCGTAAAACGGTCAATTCTGAATGATACATATCCATCTTTTGTCAAAAGTGTTTGGGGAATTAATGCCAATGCGAGCTCACACATCGACGCAAACAACTGGCTTTTTGAGCACTCAAAACCTTGAATTGATAGGTCATCCGCCGCACAGTCCATATTTTGTCTCTAACAATTTTTTTTATTCCCACATTTGAAGAACAAACTGCGTGGACAATGATTTTCGACGCCGGAAGAGGCGGTTGTGCATTCAAAACCTGATTAGCTGTAGAGAAAATGCTATACAAATTTATTCCGGCGGATACAACAATGTATGGACCCCCGGGGAGGGGAGAACAATAAAAAAGTTTGCAACATATTTTCTTTGTTTTTGATAGTTCTTCGTAATAGATATCGAGGAGCCCACGTATGACATAAGAAATAAAATCAATCGCATCATTAGGCATCAACAAATGTAACACAAATCGACCCGTTCCCTAAATACCGAGCTAAATGGGAAAATAAACTGCTAAGGTCACTCCCCAGTTTCGCCCCATCTACTCGGAACGGCGTAAGCAGCGAAACGGGCTATTTATATCAATAAATCCAGTTTATTCACACTTATTTAAGCGTTTATTTGTCAAGTGACCAGGTCTAGGGAGCGCCACCCTCCGCGCTAGATAAAGGCCGATTATCAGATCTCGAAGGAGCGATAACAGCACATAACACCATTATCCCCTCGGGCCTCCGGGCGCTCCGGCTGCTCCGCGCGCGCCGCCGTTTTTCCGGCCTCGCATGGCGTGGGCGGGTTGCCCGCGGCCGCAGCATGTGAAAATGCTCGGTCGGCGAAGAAGCCCGCCAGAAGGAACCCGGGAGCGAGAGCAAACAGCGCGTTTCGCAGCTAATTGCAAAACAAACGAACGCTCTCTGTGTGTAATAATATGTAAAGCTTAAATCACTGACCTAATCGGAAAAAGGGAGACTCATTTCTAATGAGCTTGTTAAGCGCTTCTGGAGAACGTGGCGATTTCCTCGGTTGGCCGCAAGTATTCATACGCCGGCTATTTACACAATTTCCCAACTAACGACTAGCAAACAGCGGCTGCCCGCTGTTTAGAAAATACACAGAGCGAGTGCCATTTATCCGGCGGAACTTCATCGCCGGGTCATGTAGAAAGTTTGCGTTTTGACCAGCTTTTTCGGGGTAAACACGTTAATCCAATTAGCAGCGCCACCGGATTAGCACACATGAAGTGCCAGATTTCATCTAATCAAGCAATTTGCCAATTGAGCGCTATCAAGTTTTTGAAAATTTGGAAATCCAAAAATTAAACCAAATTATTTTTGTTTCCCTTTTGTAGTGCATATGGAGAAGTAATGACAAAGTCTGGGTTAAATAAACTGCGATAGATACATTTAAATTAAATATAATGTTTTAACTTTATACATTTTTTTCGTTGGCAATGGAACATATCTAAAAACTACATAAGGTTTGTGTACATATTCTTAAAGATATTCCGCGATTGTGCTTCGGAGCGGACGGTCGAGTGCCACGCTCCGATAATAAGTGCCCCAAAACTCTCTACCTGCTGCTAAGGCCAGGCCTACAATTTCTATTATAATTAGAATTAGGAGTCATTTGATACATATTCCAAATTACAAATCCTAATTTGTTCGCGCTTGACTTTCGAAGCGTAAAGAACATCAGCGATAAGTGTTGGCTGTAATACGAGTGTTAACCGTTATCATTGACCGTAAGGTCACTGATACCACAAGTATCATTCACTATTTGTTATTTTATAAACAAATTAATTTAAATTGAACGCAAATAACCTCGCAAATATTTAAATTATGAAATATGTCCTATTCACAACCTAACTATAATTCATATCCAAACCAAACCAATCTACAACAGCAATTTCAATATCAAACCTGTAATGCATCACAACAACAAGCTTTTCCTATATAATCCCAACCTCCCATGCACCAACCAAATCCTTACCATGGACCGATGACAAATATGTACCCGATAAATCAGCATCAACCCTCTACGAGCATCTTAGCTAGTAATGTGACAGGCAACCAATGGCACACTATAAATTACAAAAAAAAAGACCCAGGAGCCCTGAAGACACTACAAATAATCAAAGGCAAGAGAAAAAAACCAATATTGGTTAGGCAACCCAGTTGAAACTTCTAATAGATATGACCCACTAAATATTGAAATAGACGACAACCAAACAAACACCACACAAACAACAATCGTTCAGAAGGACCCCAAACCACCACCTATCTACGTATCTGATGTCAAAAACATTAATCCGCTAACGACATTAACGAATGAAATCGCCAAAAACAATTACACATTAAAAGCACTTGGCAACGAACAAGTCAAAATCTAAAGCAACACAAGTAATATCTATACAACTATTATTAAACACCTTTTAGATAAAAGCACAAAATTTTATACTTACAAACCAAAGCAAGAACGAACATTCAGAGTAGTAATCAAAAATATACATCACCCAACAGACATCGCAGAAATAAAACAGAACCTAGAAAATCTTGGTCACGAAATAGTTAATATTTGGAATATTAAACAACAATTAAACAAAACCCCTCTCCCCATGTTTATTGTTGAAATGAAACAAAAAGACAACAAAGAAATTTATAAAACCACGCTATTCATGAACACAAGAATCACTGTTGAACCGCCACATGCTAAAAGAACACTGCCACAGTGTGCCAAATGCCAAAGGTTCGGACATACCAAGAACTATTGCCAACAAACATCTCGTTGTGTCAAATGTATAGGAAATCATCCTACCAAAGAATGTCCGAGAGTAACTAAAGATGATCAAGTTAAATGCGTAAACTATGGCGAGGGTCATCCTGCTAACTATCGTGGATGCATAGTATATAAGCAGTTTCAAGAAAAACTCTTCCCAAGATTAAGAAGCGCAGTTACACACACCCGCACGCCTACTCAAAATTATAGAATCCCTGGGGTCACCTACATACGCTGAACAAGCAAGACAAAATATTCAACCTCCACAAAACTTGGCTTCTAATGCAACCCCACAAACACAAGCGATGGCCTTAAATCACCCGTCAAACGACATGAAAGAACTCAAATCCATGATGAAGAACTTAATTACACAAATGGGGACTATTATGAATCTCCTGACCACGCTCATTAGTAAAATGACATGATGGACCAACTATTAACTATAGCAGTTTGGAATGCCAACGGGCTTAGCCTACACGCCCACGACGTCAAATTCTTCCTTGAACTTAATCAAATCAACATACTGCTCATAACAGAAACACATTTTACCAGCAAAAGCTATATTAAATTTCCAAGCTACTGCATATACAACACTAACCATCCCGATGGAACCGCCCACGGTGGTCTAACATAAAACATCATGAATTGGCTAAATATGAAACAGAACAACTCCAGGCTACTACCATCCAAGTAGAAGACAAAACAGCAATCCTAAAAATTTCTGTCGTCTATAGACCCCCCAAACATTCAACAAAAAAAGACACTTACTCATATTTCTTCCAAAGTCTTGGAAACAGATTCTTCGCAGCCGGCGACTTTAATGGGAAACATCACGACTGGGGATCTCGTATTACAAAAACTAATGGACGCGAGCTACTGGCAGCTATAAATGCAAACAATCTACAATATCTATCAACTGGCGAGCCAACCTATTGGCCAACAGATTGCCGAAAAATTCCAGACTTAATTGACTTCTGTATAACTAAAGGGCTAAATACAAGACAATTTACAATCAAATCTTGCTTTGAACTTGCAGCTGATCACTCTTCCATTCTAATTACACTCCACTCAGAACTAACACAAATACAAACACGACCAGTCCTTCACAACACTAAAACGGACTGGGACCTATTCCAAACAATAATAACTGAACAATTGAACCTGCGAGTTCCGTTGAAAACCAAATATGTTATTGAAGAAGCTGTAATACAATTAACTAGTACAATCCAACAAGCACCGTGGAAAGCCACCCCTGTGATGAAAATTACTTATACCACCAGCTGCCCACACTATTAAAAGACAAGATAATGGAAAAAAGACGTCTCAGAAAACGCTGGCAAATTACCCGTCTAGAAGCAGACAAACAAGCACTAAACCGTGTAACAAAGAAACTAAAGAAACTTCAACAACAACTTAAAAATGAAGGCATACAATACTACCTTGCGAACCTTACAGCTACTGAAACCACCGACTATTCTCTGTGGAAAGCAGTTAGAAAACTCAAAAGGCCAATAACTCACATACCACCTATCACCAAATCAAACGACCAATTAGCTCGTACTAGTAAGGATAAAGCTGAAACGTTTGCTGACCACCTAGTCAACGCATTCCAACCATACCCTAGCCAGTATCCGGAGGAAGCTACTAAAATAAACAACTTTCTGGAATCTCCATTCCAAATGAGCCTACCGATTAAACCACTCAAGCGCTGGGAAGTACAAGAAGTAATTAGAAGAGAAATCAACATCATGAAAGCACCAGGCTTTGACCTTATCACTGGAAAAATTCTCCAGCAGTTACCTGAAACCACACTACGAGCAATCACTCAACTATACAATGCTATCCTCTCCAACAGATACTATCCAAGCGCTTGGAAAGTAGCACAGGTTACAATGATTCAGAAACCTGGAAAGCCAACCACTGATCCTGCTTCCTATCGTCCCATCAGCCTCCTACCTGTCCTATCAAAAGTCTTTGAAAAATTGTTCTTAAAACGCCTTCAACCAATCCTAGATTATTTAGAATTGTTACCCAAGCACCAGTTCGGTTTTCGACACTCACATGCAACTATCGAACAAATACATCGACTTGTAGATAAAATTCATACCGACCTAGATGAATATCGATATTGCTTCGCTGCGTTTCTAGATATTTCACAAGCGTTCGATAAAGTATGGCACTTGGGCCTCTTCTATAAATTAAAAAAATATCTACCATACCAATACTATGAAATACTAAAGTCTTACTTAACGGATCGACATTACTTCGTTAATTATCAAGATGAAAACACGAACCTCGACCCAATACTATCGGGAGCCCCCCAAGGCAGCGTGCTAGGACCTATCCTCTACTTACTCTTCACAGCTGACTTACCAACTATAACCGCCACTTTTGCTGACGATACGGCAATTCTAGCTTCGCACCTAAAAAAAAACCTGCAAACCGCTCTGAATAAATTGCAGCAATGGCTCAAGGTATGGAGAATCTCGGTAAACGAAACCAAATCCTAACATGTAACGTTCACCATGAACCGTGATAACTGTCCACCGATCTCACTTAACGGACAACAAATAAAACACGCAGACTCCGCAAAATATTTAGGACTCCATCTAGATGGACGCTTGACCTGGAGAACCCACATATTTAATAAACGCAAACAGCTAGGGATACAATACAGGAAACTATACTGGATGATTGGAAGAAACTCTGTACTCTCGCTGGAAAATAAGCTATTGCTCTTTAAGGTGATTCTAAAACCAATATGGGCCTACGGTCTCTCATTTTGGGGAACTGCTAGCAACACCAACCTGGCCATCATCGAGAGGTTCCAGAATAAAGTGCTTCGGGCTGTAGTTAATGCGCCGTGATTTTAAGTGACTTAAGTGTTCCAACCATTGAAGAAGAAATAGGGAAAATTGCCCAGAAATACAAAAATCGATTAACAGCACACCCTAACGACCCTGTACATTCTCTAATGAACGAACCAGATCGCCCAAAGCGCCTAAAGCGCTTTTAAGGCAAACGAACTACCAACGCGTTTCAATGCTGTTCGTGAACATTAAGCTATTCCAGTGCCATTCCATTAGTTTATAAATTAGTTAATTACTTAAAGTACTTTCAATTCAAATAATTCGCTAGCAGTATAGAATAGTGTATTAATTATAGGAGGGCTTACTGGAGCCTGACCCTGCATGTCCATTAGCATGTTTTTGCTCATTGCTTATAATATATACACACCAACTACTTGTTGTCCATAGTATAATTAGGACAGATTGTAAATAAAGGGGTTAAAATAAAAAAAAATTCTTAAAGATGACATTTGAACGTACCTTTTTTTGTGTCATTTCTTAACCTTTTGAAGATAGAAGAAAAGAAAATGCATTTTAGACTCTTACTGCTCTTCTATTGCCGTAAAGGTAAAATACTACAGAGATAACAAAAAAGATATATGCTGTTTACGAAGAAAGTCTTTAGTTGGAAAAAACTTTTCTAAAGTGGATTGCTAAGTTTAGGGCTAGTGATTTCGATCCTAAAGACACTTGGGTAGACGCTCTACCACTAACGATGAGCAACTCAAGACAATGATCGAGAATGAGCCGCGATATGCGACTCGAAATTTAGCAGAGGTACTAAAAATATGGAAAACTATCTCCAAAAGCAATTAGTGAAGCTTGGTTAGGTAGATCGCTAGGCTGTTTAGGTTTCGCACAAGCTGACCGAAAAAAATTTAATGGTTGCGCTGTACAAACGCAACAAAAACTCACCGTTTTTGAACCGATTAGTGACAAGCGACAAAAAATAGTTCATTTACAACAAAAGTGAAAAGAATCCTAGTATAGACGAAATAAATTGCTAGTTAGCTACCCCAAAGCTGGGCTTCACCCAAATAAATCCATGGTTTGTGCCTAGTGGGATTAGAAAAAAATCGTATTTTAAACTCAAATTCAAATAAATACTATTTGCAACTGGACGAATTGAAGATAACAATTCAGAAAACGCCCCGAATTAGTTTATGGGAAGAACGTTGTATTTCATCAGAATAATACTAGATCTCTTTTACTATCTGACGAAACGCCTTCCCACCATAGTAATCAGACAGATTTTCATTTATTTCGATCTTAATAAAATTCTTCAATTCTTTGAAAGCCATAAAAACATCCTTAAGAAATTTTTCTCTCAAAACCTTGAGAATGACAAGATACAGAAAGTTTTTTGAACAAAATGATGAATACATAACTGAATAAATAAACAACGAGACGTAAGAATTTTGCTTAATCATCGGAATGAACGTTCGAACAACTCGATAATTTAAATTGATGAAGGTACTGCTTTGTAATATGGGTTACGTTTTTTTTAATATGTAGTTACTATTTTGAATCTGTTTATTTACAATAAGCAAAATATATGATGGAAAATATGTGACGCGAAGACAATGACATGAAGTTGAAATCCAATGATTTGCAACATGTAAGCAACTACTATGCACATATTTATTTTATAAAGCAGGTATATGAATTTACCAAAGTCTATATGGATAATCCAAAGGTTATTTATTAAATATCTGTTTAAAATTTTTGTATAGAACACTATTCTCTAATAAATTTAGAACAAATTGATTATAGAATAAGATATGTTTTGCTAAACTTAACTATCACATTTTTGACCGAGTCTACTTTTAGATTCCTTAATGTGTCTATATTCCTCAGAAAGTATAGCGCATCATATATTGTGTTAGTCTGAAACCTCTCTATTATTAGGATATTGAAATTGGCTGTTGTACTCCACAGTTAAAATCCATATGATTATAGGGCTTTGTACACTGAACTGCAAACAAGTAGCTTGTTGGTAAGAGATTTATATTCTCTTCCCAGTAGTCAAAATGTTTTTTAAACTTTTCACTTTTTTCAAATGTGGGCCTTCATTTCAAGTATTTTATCTTCTGTACCTGTGCTAGGGATATATTAATAATATATACCGGTGTATTTCCCTTACCTTTAGTAAAGGTTACGTGCGCTGCACAAATCTATCTGAACATTATACTAAGTTATTGTTGCTATCGCTTGGTCACCGGGATGAGTTTGCCATTGGCAAATGTTGCACCAAGAGATTGCTGATTTGTGGCTATATCATATGGTAGCGGCCAAGAACCTCCAGAATTTATTAGAAGAAGAACTATTAGGTATTCTTCTTCTTAGACGTCTTTTTAACAAAGGTTGGCCACCATCAAGGCTATTTCCACTTTCGATACCGCAGCCCGAAACAGAGAACTCGTACTCCTTCCAAACCAAGTGTGTAAATTCTCAAGCCATTATTCGTCTTCTCCCAGCGCTTTTCCTTGGATTATTAATTGCAGCCACTGGTACTTTTGATTTCGCATTATGTGTCCTAGATAATCAATTTTCATTTTCTTTGTTATATTTAGAATTCTCTGTCCTTCCTTATCCTTTGTAAAACTGTTTCATTTCGAATTTGTCAACCCAAGATATTTTATTTGTGCGGCGGTATATCTACATACAGCAGAACAGGTAGAATATAACATCGGACCATTCTCATGCGAAGTTGTAAATTTATATCGCGACAGTAGAGGAGTTTATTTTTAAGAATGCTGATCTAGCTTGTTCTATTCGACTTAATTTCCAGCCGTTTTCCGTTGATTAAAATATTAGTTTCTGCTAGTTTTCTGCTAATAGGACGGTGTCATTTGCACATCGCAGGTAGTTCAATCTTAATCCATTTATGTTAATCCCCTCCTCTTTATTTTCTAATGCCTCTGTAAATATCGCTTCAGAGTAGATATTAAATAATAATGGCGATAAAATGCAGCCCTGTCGCACCCCTCGCATTATTTTAATCTGTTCCGTTTGTTCTTCCTCATAGCTACGGCCGCTGTTTGGTTCCAATAGATTCATCATTATGCGTGTGTCAGTATTATCCCAGCCGACGTTGGTTAGAATTTCCATGAATTTTTCATATTGTACACGGTCGAATGTCTTTTCATAATCGACAAAACAGGCAAACACATCGACATTCATATCTCTATATCGTTCGGCTAGGATCTGTAGGCTAAAGAGCGATTCCCTGTACCTACACCATTCCTAAATCCAAACTGAGATTTGTTAAGGGTTGCTTAACATTTTTTATATATACTGTTGTGAGTTACTTTATATTTTTTCACTGCGTATATGCTGTTTCTAAATCGTTTGTTTACAAGTAGGTAATCTATTTGATTCTTAATTATATTATTTGGGGTGCCCGCTGGTGAGGTCCACGTGTAGATTATCCGAGGGGGTAATTTAAAATAAGTATTACTAATTACAAACTGTTCCTTTTGACAGAATTCGTTTCTTGTTCCTAAGCCAAGCTCCCCTACTATGTCCTCATATTTGCCTCTACCTATCTTTATGTTCATATCCCCCATCACTATTGTCAGTTCATGCCCCTTTGTACGTTTTACTACTGAATTCAGTTGTTCATAAAAATCTTCTATCATGTCATTGTCCTTATCTGCAGTTGAGGCATACACTTGTATCACATTAATGTTAACCGGATGTGCTGCTATTTGTAGCATCATAACTACCTCTGACAATCGGAGAAAGTTGATGACAGACTTCTGTATTTTTTGGTTAACCAGTATCGCCACTCCGTACTGGTGTGCAGTTTCGTTGCCAGATTAACACATTCTACCAATATGTGTAAGACACTCCCCTTTTCCCTTTCATCTTACTTTACTTATACCAATAATATCTAGCTTTAATCTTTCCATTCCTTTGGTTAAGTTTATAAGTTGCCTTGTTTCGTGCAGACTTCTAACGATCGAAATTGCAATCCTCTTCCGAGCTGACCCAGAGATTCTTTGCGCCCTCTGTCCATTTAAGGGCTGCCGGGGACTGAGGGCCATTTCATTTGAGTTTTCAGCCATTGGTGATTTTTTACCTGGAACTCAATAAATAGACGGTGATTTTCCGTTGCCTTCCGCCCACAGTTATGTTACCGTACCAAAACCCATTATCCTCGCCAACATATCTCCAACCATAACTGTTCCAGTCCACACGACTCCCACTTAATAGTTGATACTGATAGTGCAGCTGCCCACTACCAGGCTAGTTTTGGTTCGCCCCTAGTATTTGATTTCCTAGGTACCCGCCATATCTGGCAGGCTTTCCCCTATCCACCACTTGGGGATCTAGCAACCCCTAACATTAGGTATGAACTACACAACGAATTATAGAAATAAGTCCCTGTTCCAAAGTTGTAGATGTCGCAGAGCCATATGTAGGCAACTATGAATGAAAATGTTTATAAACTTTCTGCGAAGGTCTCTTTAAGAATCAATCGCAGAATTGCTATCACACCTTGGATTGCCGATACGCCTACAAAACGTGTACCTTTCGCTTACCAGGCAAGAAAATAAAAAAAAATCTATAGGTGTCAGATCAGAGGAAAAATGGAATGCCAATGAAATATTTTTAGGTTTTCATTCCTTTGCTTTCTGTTCATTTGTGCGGTACGAAGCAAGAATAAAATCTTCCGTTTATCTAAATCTTTACTGACGATGATACGCAACGTGTTCTTGCTAATGCCCAATTCCTCCTCTATCAATTTTAGACTCGGTTACCGATCTCCTGCCAAGATTTATCGTACTTGTCCATCATGTCTCTGCTTTTGACATGGCTCTCATTCAAGACCTTTGGATAAACAAAAGTAAAATTAGAAGTTTGAGCGGACGAGAAGTAGTGATTTATAGTCGATTCTCAGGGCTCTCTAGAATCTGCATTATAATTAAAAAATGTTTCAAAACACTGCCCTGTAATTCTTTGTGTTCAAGAGACTTAACAGTAGTCAGATTAAGGACAGGAATAAAGATGGGCTGGGAAAGCTAATGCTTGGATCGGCATATCTTTCTCACGATAACTCCTCTCTATCGCCAACCAGAAAAGTACAGGAGCTCGTGATAAAATGAAGAAAAAATAGCTTGCAACTTGACACCGACACCATGAACGAGAAGGGGTTTTACTAGAGTTTATTGCGGCAAATAATTTAGACGTACTAAATGTAGGCAATAAAACTACTTTTATTAATATACTAATAAAGGAGGTTATAATATAACAATAGGTAGTATGTTCGCTAGTACAAATTGGCATGTGTCTGAAGAGGTAAGTTTTCCATCACAGGAACATCTACATTGAAGTGGGTGCATTAGCTTTAGACTTGTTACTAGAGTGAAACATTCTGTAGGAAATAAAGAGATACTTTTAGCTGACTTTTTAGATATTAAGTATAACAATACGTCTCTAGATTCAGTCATTAAAGCACTGAGGAGTAAAGAACTGTGCGAACTAAGTTAGAGGTGGATAAACTGTATGCTTTAAGAAAGACTAGTGTATGTATACCTGATGGGCGAAAGAATGACGGCTTGTGTTGTAAGAGGATGTCGGGACGAAGGAATCTTGTAATAGACGAGGTCTTAAAGACGGATATAGAGCACTGAATATGCAGATGACGTAGTTATACTATCCAAGAAAAGATTTAACAATACAGTTTGGGAGCGTATGCAAAGTACCTTAAACCTGGTTACTAATTAAACAGGTGTACAGGAACTAACCATATGTCTCTTAAAATCTACCATAATAGCATTCATAAAGAGGAGAAACCTAGAGGATGGATCCTCTTAGATTATAAGAGGTATTGTGTAACATTTACTCGGAAATATCTTTCCGATGGGAATGACCTAATATGACAAATACACAGTAAAAATTTATATGGCAGTTCTTTAGTTAGCTAACACGTGATTAAGTCATGTCCAGGAGTTTTTTCTGGATATAAATTGTACCCGATTGCACTTTTAGTTTTCTTTATAGTAGTCTGTGATGGAATTAGTCGGAAGACGTTTTTTAATTGCTGCGCGAATAATTCACCTTTCTGAAATTCTGTGTGCGCCCATGAATCGTCTTCTTGTTTAAGGAGAGGAATTGGTTGTTATTGATATTTTATTTGTTTATTCATTTTCTACAGAGCTTTCTGTAGTACTCCTGTCACCAAAATATTTATCAAAGCTATGATTTTTAGATTCGACCTTTTAGTTTAGGTGAAGCCTGATTATATCGTCGTCTGTTCGAAAAATATCTTATATTTTACCGTCTTTCGGCGATTTTTCTTTTTACTACTAAGACAAAATTGTTGTAACCTCTTATTTGGGTGTTTAACGTTGTTTTCCAGACTGTATCTTGTATTATTTTAGTGAATTTTTGAATGTCTGTTTCAATTTCAGGTGTTTGTATAGATATTTGCATTTCAAGTTGGTGGTAAATAATGCACCCATAATAACACCAGTTTGTATTTTTGTTGGATAGCCTTAACGGGCTTCCTTTTTCTATTACAATTCACAGTTGCAAACACTATTTCCTTTATCACAAAGAATTCAAGAGGTTCTATAATTTTGTTCAAATCAGTGGTCCAATTGGTTCGTAGTAGTTGTTGCATTACTTGATACCTTTCTACGGCCAAGCAAAAAATACAAGAACCCAGAAGATATGTATTGTATTGTAGTTATAATCCGCTAAGAATGCCTAATCACTTAAACTACACGATAAATCCTTATTTATTTGTTGCATAATTCGTTGACAGGACCAACGGTCGGCACAATTTTTCCAATTCTACACTTGTAACTTGTAGATAGTTTTCCTTCAAAGCAATTCGTGATGTTTAATATGGACATAACATCTCAATTTTTATATTTTATGATTTGGTGCTTCTTGCACAAGATTCGATAATTATTTCTCAAATATCATTTTCATAACTTATTAATTGCACTCATTGAATTTTCTTGGACACCAGAAAGGACGGATATCTCCTATCATTTTATTGCGACTGTGAAGTTTTATTCGCATTTAACAATAACAACAATTCTGCTAGAAATAAATGAGCATACATATCTTTAGAAGTATCCCTCTTCAATGTCTATGTACTTTTGCTATTACAACAGAAGTTACCTTAAAACTTCTACAAACCATTTTTTGGGTACAGGTGGCACTACTCGTGGACAACCAACTAAAGCTCCTGGTTAAAAGAT
This sequence comes from Sinelater perroti, assembly GCA_036346155.1. Taxonomy (NCBI): domain Eukaryota; kingdom Metazoa; phylum Arthropoda; class Insecta; order Coleoptera; family Elateridae; genus Sinelater; species Sinelater perroti. The sequence goes on along the minus strand of JARFIY010000167.1, from coordinate 1,082,077 downwards.
CTGTGCTTAAAAGTTTTAGCAGTCTCAGTTACGTAACAGCAATCAGTTGACTTAGTAATGCCAATTTATTTTATTCAATGTTAAAAAAGTAGGGAGACGTAATTAAATTTGTTACTAAAGAAGGTCTTAGTTCCAGTGATAAAAAACAACGTTTTGGATGTGCGGTGAATATTCGCTATCATATTCTACTATAAAGAAATACGCAAAACAATTTTATTTGAATGAAGAAAGAATCGCAGACGAACTTCCTCCAGATTCTGTCGAGCGTGAGGTGCTGCGAGATCATTTAAAACTAAAATAATTATCAGCAAGACTAAGTCATTCCGATACACCCTTGCAACGCATTTACTATAAGCACCTTCATACGAATAACGTTAGTGTCAAATAAATGATAAAAGAAATGCAAAACAGCTATTTAAAATGACAAAAGACAAAACTGTCGACACCGAAGTGATCACCAACGTCTTGGAGATCTAGCACAAAACGCGCAAAAAGAAGACGACTGCTTTTTAAATGATTTGGACTATGAACCAAACAATCGATTATAAACAACTATTAGTACAGTACTAGAGAAGTTTTGCAATACACCTTTAATTTTCATAACCTTTTAAAATGAGTTCCACTACACTTTATGCACTTTTTCATCCTTCGGAACTATTTGCTCTTCAACTAAAGCATACTTACTTACTTACTCCTTGGCCCTGACGGTCCTTCTGGGGCCATGGCCTCTCTTCTCAGCTTCCCCCTGAGCTTTTGATACCTGAACAGGCTAGTTGGGCCTGTGTCTGGTCTTGCATTTCTTTCATATTTTCTCTTATACTTCTCTATTTGGTTCGATCTCTTGCCAGATTTCTCCAGTTTTTGACTTCTGCTTCCTTCAGATCCCTTTTTACCATATCTAGCCATCTAGCCCTTGGCATTGCTCTTGGTCGTTTTCCTTCCAAATTTCCCGTAAAAATATTCCTAGCACTTCTTTCTTCTCCCATACTCTGTAAGTGACCCAGCCACCCCAGCCTACTGCTTTTAATTTCACTAACTATACTTGGCGCGTTGTATCTGTCCCGTAACTCAAAATTATATCTCCTACGCCTCAGCTAAAGCATACGGCATTTAAATACCACAAACTTTTTCACTTGAAAGGTTTGTTAAACAACTTTTCTCATATCTGGCCTTAGCACACGCTTATTGGAGTGGTGTATTTTCCTGGCCGTAGCAATGTTGTCCTTCCCGACAAATAAGGATAAGTATCCTAACGTCCAAGCGTTTAATTTCTTCTCTAAAAACACCAACATGATAAAAACAATATTTTTTATTTTTCCAAACACTCAAACCGCGTGAAAAGTTGTAATGCAAAGTTACTCGTACCCTATCTTAACTAAGAAGGCAGTATAGATTTAAACCCCTAACTTTTCTAAAGCCCTACATATTAGAAATATATTCTCCTTTAAAATAATTCAAATTTTAAGGAGATTATTCGTGTTGTTAGTTTTCTTTAGTATTTTAACGTACTAGGGGTGAGAAGTACACTTTGATTTCAGGGAAATTACCTTGAACACGCGACTCTTAATTGTTTCTCACCTTATAACTCTAAATGAAATCATGTACTAACCTTAAATCTCACCTATACTATATATATACCCACCATATCCCTACTTAGGAGAAACTGGGACATCATCGAGATTCCATTGAATTAGATGTTCTGCAATTTGGGTGGCAATCGCGTCTTAGTTTCCGGACCTAAATGCAGAAAATGTCCTACTAGTCACTCTGGAAAAGGAGAAGGGTTTATCTAGACTTATCGTGGATACTATGTGATTGATCGAGAAAAAACATGATAAAACTAACAACGTGAAGTAAAGGGTTTTTATTCCAAGGTGGTAAAATAAATTGTGCAGTTAGAGCAATGAAGAAACTTAATATCAATATTTTAAGTACGAGCAAGATACAAGATGCATAAGTATAAAAACATCTTCTTTCCTTTTTCAGAGCCATGTACCTTGCTGCAACTAATAGGACACTCGTTCAACATTAACATTATAAAAGTATATACGCATATATACAAGCAGAAGAATTCTATCGACAAAGGACAGAAGAATAAATCTAATAATGAGTGATGTCATCGCAAAGATAAGAGAGAAAAAATTCAAAAAATAAGAAAGAAAATCGGCTCCTACAGATTTGCCAAAAAACACTTTAGTCGTGATAAATACGTGGTTCCTACAGAATTTTTGCAGGATAAACCAAGCACAATAATTATAAATTAAATTAATTACATCCTTATGTCAGTTTTTGTAATACGCTAAAATTGTATAAACCGATCTTGGCCTAGATGTTGAATTTAATCAAAATCCACTAGATAAAAGTTAGACTTAAGAGAAACAACTACTACTCAAAATCACAATAAAGACATGTGACAGTTCTAAAAGACAACAAAAAATGTCAATTTTTGATACGAATTAAGACCATGAGTTCACAGTACGGAGAAAAAAGAAATTTAGATAGAACTCAAAGACCCAGTTAAAAATGCCACTTTGAAATATTAGAAAAAGCACTTGCCCAGAAAAAATAAATAGTGGCCGATAAAGTTAATAAATGGAAGAAGATTCCAGAAATACAGCAAATTAATAAAATCGGAATAAAATTAAAAAATACAAAATAAAGCGAATAAAAAATATGGTAAAACAGATAAATTAGAACGTCAGCTTGATAATTTTTGTCTCTATAAAAAGATCAAAGAGCCCACACATACAAACACAAACACCAGCAAAATAATTAATATATAGACAGGAACAACAAAGTTATTGTAAACGCAGAAGACTTAAGAACGTTTACGTTACATAATGACAGAGGACAAACTTATAACTTGGATGATAGACTAGGAGTAGATATTTGATAATATCTAACACGATAATTTAATATATACAGGTCATGCTTAAAAGATTTCGACTGGAATCTCTTTCAGAGTGTTCACTACAGGAAACTGCACATTTTTAACAGTCCCAAAATAGTGCCCTTTTTATCTGTTTGAGCCGGAAAAAAAGTTTTGGGGTAGATTTGAGCTGCAGAGAAGACAGAATTGCCACGGTTTGGTTTGCAAGAAGCTCTTTCACTAGCAGCGACGCATAGCTCAATGCATTGTCGTGGTAAAAAGCTCAGCTGTTGACGATTTCTGGGAATGCATGTGCGACTCTGCTTTTCAACCTTCTAAACGTGTAAAATCAGCTTTAACTATCTGGGGGATGCGAACCCCTTATGAATAACACCTTTAAAGTTAAAAAGGACAACAATTATCGTTTTCATCTTTGATTTGCTCATTCAAGTCTTTTTTGGTTGAAGAGACTCTGAGCTTTGTATTTCGTCTCCCGATGGCACTCAAAAACCTATGTTTTATGGCCGGTTAATAAACCTTCAAAAAATCAGACTCACCATCCAACAGCTCACAAAAATCAGCATAAGATTTCTCTTTCAGTTCGTTGGTCTAAATATTGCGAATAAATTTAGCACAAACTTTCCTTATCTGCACATACGCCTCGACTATTTCATACACAATAAACCTTCAAAGTTTAATTTTATCTGTTGTTAATCTAACACTGAAGTTTTGGCCAGAGAATCAGAACGGCTTTCACCTTAGCCCTATTGTCCTAAGTGTAGGACGTTGACAGGGATCTTGCGCGTTGCTTATTCTCGCGCCGCGAGTGGGGACTGTTTTTGATACTTAAAATGGCGACGTTTTCATTGCAAGAACAACATGTAATCTTTCGTTTTCTCCATTTACGTAGTATGACACCGACTTAAATTCATCGCCAGTTGAGTGATGCTGTTATGGATGTGTCTAATGTGCGTTTGTGGGTGCGACAGTTCAAAGAAGGCAGAACGTCTTGTGACAACAAACTAAGAACTTGTTTGGAGGACCGCCGAACGAGTGTAAAACACATCGCCTCCAAAGTTGGCATTTCCGTGGGACATGTGCACACAATCCTACATGAAGGCCTGAAAATGCGAAAAGTGTTCTCCAGGTGGGTGCCACGAATGCTGACAACTTTGAAGTGATTTCTCATGCTCCTTACTCATCTGATCTGGCGCCTAGCAACTTTTGGCTATTTCCAACGATGAAATACACTGTCCGTGATCGCAAATTCACTAGTCGTGTCGCTATTGCATCAGCGAGAAGTGACACAGTTTTCGTTTGATTAGTTTGTGACAAAAATTGGAGTTGTTATAACTTGGATGACCCTCAATCCTGTTAAAGAGACCAAAAGCAAGATTGAAGTAAGAGAAAAACGAATTTCTTAGAACTAGACGTTGTTATGCACTGATGATACCATAGATAGACCAAAGAACAAGTATCAAAGTATTAGAAAAACTTTAAACCAAAAGAAATACTAAATAAAAAATATAATTATGAAAGAAAAAATAGAGAAATGACGGAAAAACCTCATGAATAAGAAACCTACGGTACACGCAAAACAAAAAAATTCAAAATGATGATTGTTAACCATCACGGAGAAAAAGACACAAGATGTCCCATAAGTCTGTCATTACTTTTCGTCGCGCCATCTGAAAACCGCTCAATCGAACTTCTCAGTATTCAAATGTTTTGTTAACACTCATTTGGTGAACAGAACACGAGTTTGAAATATCGTAAATGTCTTTGCCGAACAATAAAATTCAATTTCCAGAAGGATGCAAATGATCGAGTTTTAGTACAGATGGAGCAAAGACGTCACCGAAACGATCAAATTACAGAAGAGAGAGGTGGGCCGGAAGTCATCATTGGATCGACGATTAGAGACTCGAACAGTCAAGAAAACATCGAAAGAGTTCAAAAAATTTTCAAGAAACTTCAACATCAGTGAGAAATGCATCAAAACAGCTCGAAATCAATAGAACACCAGAGAAAAATTACAAAATCCAAATTTATGAGCCGTTGAGTAACGAAGCACTTGAAAATAGATAGCAATTTGCCTTTACTTTAACACAAATTATTAAAACAAAGCAAATCGGTTATAGAAAGATATCGCTACAATTGAAAAGTTTTATGAAACTCACATTTACCTTATGAAGGTCGCAAAAACCGAAAATCATTTCAATGCGCTCTTCACACTTGAAGCGGATTGACGTTTGGTATGCTATAAGTTACTTTGGCATTGTTGGGCCAAATTTTCTCACAGACACAATCATTAGTCCGATGTATAACATTTTGGACCAACTCTTTGGTTATATAAGTCGAAATTTGATGAAGCGTGGTAGTTTATGTAACATGGCGTCAGAGCAAATCGAACTCAAGAAAATATAGACGCCATGTCAAGAGTTTTCAGACCAAATATCATAAATTACCAAAGACCCTATGATTATCCGTAATGGGGGCTACCCAAGTCAAAAATGTCCGGAGAATTTCAGTTTTGAAAGAATCATTTTTTGAAGGGATTGGCTGCAGTCACCGAGAGTAAAGGGCGTCATATGGATAATACTTTTATCTAGTCCCATTTTTAGTTGCAATTCCAACGGTTTTAATGTCTATCATAGTAGTAGTATTATTATTTCCTATTGTTCCTTTGAGGAATTCTTTCTTGTCTGTTTGTTTCGTTCTATCGTTCTTTTCTAGGTCCATTTTGGATGGTCTTCTATTATAAGGTACTAATACATACTTCCAATCTTTCTTTTGTTAGGGTATGATCTAGCCATCCATACTTTCACATCACTCTGCTCTTTTTTTTCGTATAACGGCTTCTGATCACCAAATTTTTAAGATTGACCGTATACACCTGTTTATAAAGGTATGCAACTTATGGTTTATTATATTCGTGGTCAGCCATGTTTCGGAACCATATAACAGTACTGTTTTAACTGTAACATTAAATACATTTATTTTGGTTTAAATTAAAATGCCATTTGCCTATCAGGCCCTAGACAGCTGTACAAGCACACTCCTTGTTTATTTATTCTAGCCGTCACATCTCTCAACCCCCCGTTATCCTCGGCTACAACACTTTCCAAATATGTGATTCATCAAACTATTACTTCACTTTTTAAAGTTAGTTGCCTAAGTGCTTCCACATTCATGCAGATTGCTTTGGTATGTTTTAGGTTTATCTTTAGGCCCACCTTCTTTGTCTCTTCTTATGCCCCACTGATTTTCTCTTGGGCGTGTTTGGCATTATGTGAAAGGAGACATATGTTATCCACAAAATAAAAGTTTTCCAAGGTTTCTCCCATGGCTCATTAGATTTTCGTCTCGTATTTTGCATGAGCTTTATGTAAGACGTTAGCTAGTACTGTGAGGAACAATAAAAGTGATAATATAAACCTTGGCGGACTCCCATGTTTGACTAGGACTTTTTTGATAGCCTCCCATTTTAAATTATTCTGCACAAATCAGCATTGTATCCCCCTTTCGTGGGGACGAGGTGGCTCAGATGGTTCAACCAGTTGGCTCTGTCCTTTAGGCGGCGCGCGCGAGTTCGAGTCTCGCTCAACCCATGGGTGTGTGTGAATGTCCTAGTAATGTTAGTGGGCACAATAAGTCCTTGCGGTTGCAGTGCCTATAAGTGCCCCCAAATCCCCTTTAATAAGTTTAATTATTTTCTTATCATGGACTTTTGTGATATACCGTAAGAAGAAGTGACATAATTATCATTTACTAAATGACAGAGAAGTATTTTAATAAATCATTTTATCCTTTGTTGTGGAGTAATTTTTCTTCAATATACCTACATGCACCTGTCAGTTTATGGTTGTTTAAGGTATAACTTCCGTTTATGCAGGTAACTGGCCATTTACAAATTGTTCACTCAGCTAATGCGGCTGCTCCATAAACAATTACTTACGAGACATTTATGCATCGAAAATGTTGTTTTAGGGTAATCATCTATGAGGTAAGAATATAAATCGATGTTGCCAATGTAGTCAGTTTAATTCATTTTTAAAAAAATTTAAGGGTAGTACTAGAAACCAATTAACATTTGTCAGGATAGCAACTGTGACAGTCTAACCTTTCCAAAATCTAATCTTCCGATTGCTCGGAGTGGCAGATCTGGCTTTGATCCTTTGCCGGCCAAGCTCACGCCACGAAAATAGAATTCCTCGTTTGCGTCGTGAAATCTAACGGGTAATTTCCGTAATACTCGCACACCCACATAAATGCGGGCAGTTGCCGGCTCGCTCGGCAGGAGGTTCATGTATCAAACAAACAGGGCCGGTAGTTTTTGCCAGACGGCTGGTATTAAAAGGCAAATACTGAGGCATGTTCACATGGTCGAGTTCGCGGGTCACGTACTGGACGGGAACGTGACAGATCCCGATCCATATTAGATTACCGCCCCTCGGGCCCCTTCGGGCGGACATACAGAGCGATGCATGCTCACCTTTCTATTTGATTATTAGCGGATTTGTTTGAGCAAATGTAATTTTCGGTTTACCTTTCGCGCGAGTTGGGCGGCACGGAGCCTAATATGTTGCTCGGTTCGGGCGGCCGCCCGGCGCTCGGACGTGACCAGGCGCCGTTCCCTGCCAAATTAATATTCCCTCGGTATGTGCGTGTAGATATTTCCTCATATTATCTAAAAGTTTCAATTACTTATGCTTGAAAAGGAAACATGACGCATTATATTGAGGAAGATACTGCAGCATATAAACATATCGAAAACATAAACATATTGAGTCTACCTAATATGTATAGACAAATAGAAAAGTCATTATAAGAACTAACTGAACAAAGACAATATCTGATACAATCTCCAGTTACATACTAAGAACAAGGACACCCAATTACGATCTCTAAAGAGAGATAAAAAGGCAACCATATCTATGAAAAATAAAATAGTATGTGTGCCTAAGAGTATATCAACAAAAATAATCAAATCCCGAAAAATTAATAAAATTGTTAATATACCTATATTAGAAATACCCGAATGGAAAAATTATACCAAAAGAAAGGAGGAAGGGTTGGTAAAATATTTGACTACAGCGATCATAATTTTTTACTAGTAAGATATTAAAGTAAATTTAAAAAGTGAAACTCAATTTGTTTTTAGTAAACTTCCACGTGCGTGCTAAAGCATTTTTTTTTCTTTACTCTTTAATACAGTAATGAGTATTTAGTAAAAGTGTTGTGCATGTTGTCCTTATCCATCGACTATACCTCTGGAGTTGTGTTGGCGAAGTTGAAGTTCATTTCAACTCATGTCAATGGGCCACTGCTTCTTGAGCCTTCTTGTCGGTAGCGGTTCAATCAACTGCTCTACCAAGTTATTTTAAGGCTCACTTATTCTATTAAAGTAGACTATGGCTTACTTACTTACTTTATCTTCTCCCATCCACCTCATGATGTTAGGGAACTGAACCATTTTCTGTATTCTTGCCCATTATTAGCTAGTGTTTTTATTTGCCCTGTTGTTTTCCCTCTTTTTTGTCTACTTCTTCTATGTTATCCTCTCAAGTTTTGCTGGTCTTCCTCTAGGTCTTCTCCCTTCTATTCTCATCTCCATAATCATCTTTGAGTATCTATCGTTGTGCCTTCGTCTCAGGTGGCCGTACCATTGGAGTTTTCTCTACTGTTTGTGTTATGGGATCCTGTTCTAGTTCTTCTCTAACGCTTTTATTTCTCACCCTGCCACGTCTTGTTTTTCCTACTACCCAGTATAGATACTTCATTTCTTCTGAGGTTATTTTTTTTACGTCGTATATGGATTTATAAAGATGCATTTTCGTTTTTGTTTTAATACTTTCTTCCCTATTAGTGTATTTTTGATTTGGTAGCATATTCTGTTAGCTATGCAGATTCTATTTCTTATTTCTTTATTGATGCGCCCATCTTTGTTAATTTGTGTGCCTAGATATTCGTAAGTATCTACCTTTTCTATTATTTTTCCATCGATTATTATCTCTTGTGTTGCTTTTTTGTTATGCGCATGATTTTGCTTTTATCCGTGTTCAGGGTCATTCCTGTCATTCTGTTGGAGATTGTGCTTCCATATTTCTATATTCCCTTGTAGTTGCCTTTGACTTTTGGCTAATAGAAGGATATCGTCTGCATATAATCAATCTCTTGTAATTGGGTTTAGATTTAAGTATCCTAGATTTCCGTTTCTTGTTTCGTTTTGACATTTTATGTTCACCGGTTCATGTAAATTATACAATAAATAGTAGTGGGCTTAGGCTATCGTCTTGTTTTACTCCCTTGTCTGTACGGAATTCTTTTGATAGTTGTCCATTAATCTTACCTTTCCTTTCACTTAATTGTATATGCATTTTGATTGTAAATTATGGCTAATTTATGTAATTCTTCTTTCACAAGTGGAACATTAAGATCATCTCTAAAGATTTTGCTATGCCTATTCTTGCACAGCCCCACAGCTGGACACCGTAAGTCCAGATAGGCTTAAGGATTGTTTTACACAACAAGACTTTGTTTTCCAGTGTGAGTTTTGATTTTGGTCCGAGGAGCCAATACATTTGCTTAAACTTGGGGTCGATCTGCATTTTTTCTTCTAGAGATGTTGATGGCAAGTTAGCTGTCGATTGAAGTGAAGACCAAGATACTTAGCTACTTCATTAACTGAGATAGGTTTGACTTTAATGGCCACTGGAGGTCACTTAATGATTCTAGTAGTGAATGTTACTTGCAATGACTTACCCTCGAATTATAGAAATTCGCTATACATCAGCCCATGCACTTCGCTTGTTTAAATGCATCTGCAGGTGAGCTTTGGAAAAATAGAGAATTTTGGTAAAATCAATATTTGACTTTTTTCCTTAATAATAGTAGAAACCTAGAGCATATCAGTTGGGTCATTTATTGGTCTAGCAAAGATGTTCAAACACTTGCAATGATATTTTCTTTAGAATGGGCGGCTAGACAGAAATAATATAAATTTTAGGTTCATATAGATAATTCTCAAAATTCAAATTAATCCTGCAACTCAGGTGAAATAACCATATAAATACATGATGTGATAGAGGAATTATTGCATTTTGTTTTTTGACATATGTCTCGTCTGGTGCATGTCGCTTTTTAGAGAAATCGACAATTTTTTAACTCTAACGCCCCAAGTATTGACTTTTGGATTATACGTGTAGAGATATTTTTGATCATCGATTTATGGGCTATGCAAAACTCTCTAGAATAAATGTTATATCTTCAACAATAAACGAAATAAAAATATGCACATACATTTTCCTATAGATTACATTGAAATACAATTTTTTTAGTTCTAAAACTTTTTGATATTAGTTTAGATAGGTTTTCATTAAGGTCACCTACCTCTGGACGTACTCTGACCATTGTTAACCAAGCGCAGATCCTAAAGGGGGTAGTGGGAAGTCCGCTAACAAATAACATTGCACAAGGTGAATTGACATGTAAACACAAGGATTATAGGTGTTAGGTAGAATTCACAGATGAATTACTAATGCTTTTTTCTAACATTTCAGGGAAATGCACCGGAGTACGATCGGTTTGGTGACTGTAACCTGTTGCGACTTGATCAAGTATATCAGGCAAACTGGTAGAAGAGCATGTAACTGTGAAGGAAGGAAATTGGTTGAAAGTCGCGCCAGGAAAGTTATCAGCAATCCGGAAGTTGATGTAAGTGACACCTGTTACCACAATGTTGCTGTATTTCTTGAAAAATTCGCCACTAGATATGGTTGACTTTTTTTATTCTCCACTTATTCAAAGAGATGTTCTGATGTAGTTGTTGGATCCCGTGAGTTGACAGAATGATAGTGTCATCTGAAAATGTGCCTGTTGTATAATCAGAAGTTGGGAGCTTTGACATGTATATTAGGTACAGTAGCGGCATCAGGACGCTACCCTGTGGAACTGAATTGATGGATTAAAATGTAAAGTTTCGTCTTCTACTTTGAGAGTATATCTCATAGATATGATTTATGAGGTTGTAGTATGGTGTCGAAAGAAACTATTGTACAGCAAGCCTTCACGCCATATATTGTCGAATGCTTGTCTAACATCCAAGAAGAGAGCGGAACAATATTTCTTTTCCTCTATGGCTACATTAATTTCGTTTACTATTCGGTAGGACTGTTGTATCGCTGAGTGTTCTTGGTGAAATCAAATTGCTAATGGGAGATTACAATTACTTTAGGATTGATATCCCTGATTTTGGGATAAGTATAATTTCAGATTTTTAAGTTCTCCCCTATTGTAATCTTAAAATAGCATTAAGTATATGTGCATCACAATCCCTTTTGGGGCAGTTGCTTTAACATTTTTACTAGCATGTCAATATCTCGTGATTTTTGTTCTTTCAGTGAGATATTCGTTTTTTTATTTTCTTTGGGCACACATGTTTTATAAGTATCGATTGATTAGTTTGAGTATTGTTCAGGCCATTTTGCATGGTCTGATTTTGGGTGTCATTAAGAGGAGTAAAGACATCTGCTAGATGACGTAAAAATAAATCAGCTTTTGCTCCATTGCTTCGCGCCCAGGTTGTTGCATGTGGTGCTTCATTGCGTCTTGGAGGGACAGCTGGTACAGGTTTTCTGGATGCATTAATTGGTTTCCAGATTGATTTATCACCACAACTGAGATTCCTCTTCACGCATTTGTTTAAGTTTTAGTTTAAGAGTGTTGCTTAGTCGGTTATATTTGGTTTTGTCGTTTAGTGTCTGGTTTCTGTGCCACTTCGCCTTGCTTTTCTTTTCTCGACAAGAAGTCGCTTTATTTCCTTTGGGATATTGGTGTACTCAGTTATTGATTTTATTAGGGGAGTAGCCTGTTTGGTCGCTTCTTGAAGTATGCTAATTGGTTTAGTCATCGCTTCATCTATTTCAGTGTGATTTTTCAGGCTAATGTTGAGGTTTAGATTGTTATTTATTAGAGTTCAATATTTATTCCAGTTTGTTTTGTGGTTGTAAAGCTTAACAGGTTTCCTAAAGTTTATGATCAAGCGTTGCTATCACAGGTATATGATCAGAGAATAGATTCTAGGTCACAGCTATATCAGAGGATGCTGATGAAGTTCCGCTGATTATAAAGAAGTTTAATAGGCCCGGTAATTTATTGGGATCACTTGGCGAGTATGGTGGGGTACCAGGTAAAAGAAAAATAGTTCTGTTTATGCAGTACGTAAGAAAGTTCTCTATATTTATTTGTAGTAATCCTGAAGACCCATAGTGTGTTTTTGCTGTTATAATCGCCCCCTGCTATGAATATTGGACGTAATATATGAAATAAATTTTGGTAATCTCTTTTTAATCTTTAAAATTGTGTCGAAGTGGATAATATACGCACATACAGTTAAGTTATAGAGCATTGTTTTTACTTTTATGGAGGTGGCCTGTAGATAGCATTTTTCATATTTAAAAGCTCATAATGCTAGATGGTTAATTTTATTTTCCGATATTCTTTTCATTTTGGTGGCCGAGGAACTTGTCCTCCTCTAACAGATGTCTAACTAGTTGGTCGTTGTGCATTAAGCTGAGGAAAATGTGCTCAATTATTGTGCCTGTCAAAAAATTTTGCCTAGAAGTTTGTTGGTATTTTTTAATAATGCTAGTAATACTCACACCCTTTGTAATTAGCCGGATGTAGATCTCCACATAAGGCGCATGTTGCTAGCGTATCTTTACTTTTTTTGGTATTATGAGCACTCCCGCACTAAACACATAAGTAGGGTGGGTTACAGTATGATTCAGTAGGCCCATATATTTGGCATCCTGTACACTAAGCAATGTTGTTTTCTTTTCTAAGTGGCTGAATTTCAATAATTTTATTTAGATTTTCTTTTATTTACTTTATATACTTCTTTGTTGTTTTTTGCAGGCTCCAGGGCTATAAAAATATTTCATGGCTCCTTTATTTGTTTTTTTTTCATATTCATAATAATACTGTGTCGCTTTTTATATTGAGTTAGTTTTTAATATCATTCCTATCTGTACTACGGTGGAGGTGTTTTATAACTACTCTATAAGCTCTATTTTCTTTAGGCTGATCAGTGTAGTCATAAATTTGGCTAGTGCTCTAAATGCATCCGAGGTAGTTGGATTATTTTTAATAGTGTTGTCAGCCACAGTTTTCGTTGCATAGTGTCTTTCATCTAATACTTGATATAATAATCTAATAGTCGATATTATTCTTGTGATTTGTTGCCTTTTTGAGGAAATAAGTCTTATTGACTTGGATAGTTTAACATTGACGTTGACTGTGTAAGAATTATTTGTATTTAAGATGGTTGAGAATTTATGAGCGGATAGCTCTATGTTAAATTCGGTTGATTTGCGTAGATTTACATTTGTGGCGTGTATGGGCTTATAACTGAATGACCCGTGTATAATTTAATTATTAGTAAATTTGTTGCTATTTATTATAATAACCAATAGAGTTCCCAGTAGGGAATATGTTTTGTTGGTTTTTAACACCACTAAATTCTTTTTCACTATTTGTTAGGCAGATAATAATTTTATCATTCGTTTCTTACTGTTCTGATCCGCGGCGCTTTATATAGGTTATCAAACGTGTTTACGCTTTAAAAGCTAAGCCGATACCAGATGCAAATATACTCCAAAAATTCCAATTAGACGCTGTTCCGGGACAGTGCTTGTAGAGAAAACGTGACAAGATTTCAGTTGCTAATCGTTGAAGAGAACAGAGCTAGTGAAAAAGCGGATAAAATATTAAAAATTCTTGATCTTCGATGACCATATAATAGTATGCGATATAAGACATTCTTCAGAAATAAATAAATTACATTTAAAGTACTTAGTAAGGTTCACAATAAGCTGAAGTACTAGATTTGCCTGTTAATAAAGTGATAGACCATAATAAATTAAATATGAAATCAATGCTTTCATATACCAAAAAAAAAAAAAATAGAAGCGTCAGATTCTGTTAAGAAAGGTAGATTGCCCATTATCTTGCTAGCAACCATGTCTCTATCGGTTGTAACTAGAAGTATCGGCTACTCTACAAACATGCTAAAAGAAGCAAAAAGTTTAAAATTGAACACAGGAGCATTTTATGACTGCAATACGATTAAAAAGATACGTGTTTCTGATAACTTAAAGACTTTGATACTTAACTATTGTTAGAATTATCTGTTGGTTGTTCTTCATTTGTTGCTTTGAGACCAGCAGAAGTCTTGCTTACTAGAAGTCCTTGGATGCATTCAGTATGGTTGTAGGTTTATCATCAAAATGTACAACTGATAGTCAATCCACTAATTACAAAACCTAATAAGCTGACTATACTATCTGAAATTACTTAGGCCCTTAACAAAACTGATTATATGTTTAGCAGTTGCCTAGGTTGCTCAGATGAGACAACAATAAAAATCAAACTCTCAAATATAATATCAAAAGAGATAGTTGCATACTCTAGATGCATGGCGACATAATAAGTCTTCAGAAGCTATATCTGCATTCATGTACCCATCTTTTTAATCCTAGAGGCTCATCATTTTATCTCGGAAAATCAATCTCTAGCACTGAAGCGAATGAAGGAAAATTTAAAAAAAGATAACTTCTGTTTACGACGCTATTCACCTTTATCACTGGAATACCAAGTAAGCTACTTTACATCCTGTGGTATTTTATGTCTACACTAACTGTTATATACCCGTACTTTATAAGTGACCGCATGAAGTACGACACTTTGTCATTTTTAACTTTCCAACAACATTTCCTTCCAAAGATTCCTATTGTGTGTTATTCAAAAATCAATACTTTAAAAGTTATGGAATTTTAAAGTTAAAAAATTGTCAATTTTCAAAAGCCGATTTCTCTATAATGCAACATATGTCAAACTAGATATATCACGAAACAACAGTTCAATCATCCCTGTATCACACTTTGTACTTACATGCCTATTTCACCTAAGTTGCAGGACCATTTTGATTTTTTGAAAATTTTTGATATTCGGATATTCCTATATTTAAATTTTTATTTTTGTCTAGCCGGCCGTCCCAAAGAAAATATTATTGTAAATGTTTCACCATTTCTTCTAAGCCAAAAAGAGACTTATATATATTTCCGCGGTTAACTATGTTTAAACAACTTAGTTTACGGGATGAACCGCGTCTATTTTGGGTAAATTCTCGACGTTTCGGCATCGGCTTTGATGCCATTTTCAAGAGGTTAGCTCTTCACTCGGGGTCTCAATCTGCCTACTCCCCAAGGAGAGCTATGAGTCTTTAAATAAGACTGACTTTTCGTATGACCTGCTTGATCTTTTATAGGGCTGGAAGTGAAAGTTTCTTTGGCTGGAGATGCGTTGGGTTGGGGAAAGTTTGTAGGATTAAGGATGTTGCGTAGTTGGCGGTGCGGAGCAATAGGGGACTTCCACATGACAGGCAAACTCTGGCTGTCATCTCTTGTGTTGAGGCACTGTGGGCGTTTTTCTATTTCAATTGCCTCACGTACTATTCTGCTGGTAAAATGGGAAATGGGGGCAATGGTTTTAGCCCCAGAGAAATTAATTTTGTGGTCTGTTTCTTTGCTGTGTTTGGCAAGTGCTGAACCATTATCGCCTTTCCGTACGGTCAGAGAATGCTCGTATATTCGGCTAGATATTTGTCGATTTTTTTGACCTATGTAGGTCCTTTAGCAGTCTCCACAAGGTATTTCATACACTCCTTGGGATTCATTGGGGCAGTGATCCTTTGCTGAGCGAATAAGCCCAGATATTTGGTTATTGGTCGTAAAGACCGTGCGTATATTTTGCCGCATTAGTATTCTATCGGTGATGCCTCTGATGTTAGGTAGGAATGCTTTTTGTTGGTCAGGAGGGTTTTGGCATTGAGAGTTAGTGTCCTTATTTATATTTTTGATTATATTGGTTAAGGATTTGTTAGAATATCCATTTTGCAGTAGGGTGGTGGTAATGAATTTGATATCTGTTTGGCGATTTTTCGTATCGGAAAGTCTGATGGATCTGGTTATGAGGGATTTTGCAACCGAATGGATTTGGGCAGGGTGGTGATGGGATTTGGCATTTAGGTAGCGGTTAGTGTGAGTGGGTTTTCTGTAAACAGTGTAATAAGAGCTTGTCATTAGAAATATTTCTTGTTATGAGGGTATCTAGGAAGGGAAGGGAATTGTTATGTTCAGTTTCCATGATAAATTTGATATTGGTGTGGATTTGGTTGAGGTGGGAAAGGAATTCTGGAAGGGTATTATGTCCATGAGGCCAGATAACAAAAGTGTCATCGACATATTGTATCCATCAGGTAGGTTTAAGGTGAAACGAGACGAGGGCTTTTGTTTCAAAATCGGTCATAAAAAGGTTAGCAATGACAGGTGAAAGTGGGGAACCCATGGGAGTACCATTAGTTTGGCGGTAAAATTTATTTTGGAAGGTAAAGTAAGTATTGGATAGGCAATTGTTTATTAGGGAGAGGATATTGCTATTTATATTATACGTTGACTTTAATAACTGTAGGGTATCAGGAATTGGAATGTTTGTAAACAAAGAAACGACATCAAAGCTGACTATGATGTCACCTTTGCGTATAGGGAAGGTTTTCAGTATTTCTAGGAAATGATAGAAGTTTCGGACGTAGGATGATGCCTGCTCTGTGATAGGTTGGAGAGTCTTGGCAAGGTATTTGGCTAGGTTGTGGGTGGGAGAACCGAACGCACTAACTATAGGGCGTAAAGAAATGTTCTCTTTGTAAATTTTTTGGAGACCATACAATTTGAGAATTCTGGAAGCTTTTTCTCGAGGTATGAGGAGTTTCTTGGTATCGGATGATAGGTTGGAGTTAGTAATAAGGGTTTTGGTTTTCTTTTCGAGGTAGGTAGTGGGATTATTAGGTACATGGCGATAATCAGAGGATTTAAGTAAATTGTGCATCTTACCGATGTAGTCCGCAGTATTTAGGATCACTGTAGCGTTGCCCTTATCTGCCTGTTAAATTGGTGCAAGTATGGCTAAGGAACGTCATTCGTGAGTAGAAAATATGTTTATGATTATTTCAAACGTTTTCGCGCTAGAAAGGACAATTCAAGAAGAGCAACGTTTGGTCCAGCCGTCAACAAGCAGAATCCGAAAAGTGCAACAAATTTTGACACGCGATCAGCAACTAATTGATTGATGGCAAAAAAATTAGGCTACAATACGTACCATTGTTCGCAAAGATTTGGACTTGTAGAAGATCCCGATTTGTGCCATATTTAATAAGCCTGAAAGATACGCGATGTTAGAAAGTAAAAAACAAAAAAGCTATGTAAAGAAAAATGTTACAAACTATTGAAACTAATAAGAGAATTAAAATTTGAAAGGTCCATATTTCCGTTCGTGAGTTATCACAAAGCTGTTTAATGAGATAAATAAAAGGTGGCAGTAGAAATAATCTACAGAGACAAACAATTGGTTATGTAACAGAAAAAGGCTGTGTTTCAAAGTATTTTTTGTAGTTTGAAATGCTCGTGAAAGATATAGCTGAAGGCTTTATATAAGTGATGTACAAGAGTAGCAGGTGCCTCCAATAGAGTTTTTAATAGCGTTAGTTAAGCATAAATTGTTATTTTTCTTTCCATAATGCAAAGCTAAAAATGTTTTGGAAGCATGTGTAACATATAATTGTCAATATTGCAGTATAATTCAGAGTTTCAGGAAATTATGTAATGGGTGCCGCACAAATAAAAATATACACAAACTATTCAGAGATAGCGGGAATCTTTTGAAAGTGACCTGTGATCTAGAAAACCAGCAACGGACAGAAAATGCCGAACATGTACAGACTACAATTAACAAAGGTCTACGACCACCAGTAGTAGAACTATAAGATGATAGGAGTTACAAAAACTACACTCTCTAAAATTTTATCAGGAAAGCTTGGCATAAAACACACTGCAGCAAAATTCGATATTGTTACTAGAGAAGAATCGCGCAGAATTGGCTAATGATTTGCTTTGGAATGCTAGAAGGTTCAAAGTGACATAAAGAGGCAGTTATTTGCGATTGCAACGCAAGACTTTGTAGAATGTTTTGAACAGTACAAACGACGATAGGAAAAGTATATAAGATTACAATTGTAGCGAGGTTATCTACGTTTCTTGTTATTACAATTTTAATTTTTTATATCACATGACCTGATACTTTCAAGACATACCTACCACGTATACAAAGAATTTAATTTTGGCTTGACAATACATACTTTCTGTCAAAATACATAATAATCGTCATAAATTTTGCCATGCAGCTCACAGTTGCCTTAATAAATAACAGAAGTTAAGATAATAAGAGAATGCAAAACAATATATAGAAAGCGGTTCTTCATAAAAATACAAAAGCACTTTCCTACCTTACCTATTTAACAGTTTTATCATTTTTAAAGTAACAACGACGAATTTCACAACTTAAGAAGCCAATGAACAAATTCTATAGTCCTTCTAATGTAACAAAACTGAAACAAAAAAGACAAATTTGAATTTGTGTGCAATATATCTTGAATATGAATGAGTCTCACAGATGTTAAAAAAATGTTAAAATTTGAAAACAGTTAAGCCTAAATTTAACAAAATAATCAACTATTGAATTTGCTACGCATTTGTATTACAAGGTTAATTGGATTCGTCAGTGCAACAGTTTTTAAACTAAATACCACAGACTTTAAAATTTTCGTTTAATATGTTTAACCTTAGTCACTGTTTACTGATAGAAAGAAAAGCGTTTAAAAAGTGAATTTTTATATTACTAATGGTCGTGTAGAAGATCGGGTTCTATAATAAACACATTTCTTAATAAGCATCAAGACCAAAATTCAATAAATACTTTTATTGATTGCTTCTAATTCTTCTAATTGGTAGATGTAAAAAATTATCGTTAAGAATAATTTTTTATTCATTCCCTTACAATATTTATTATACCTTTCCGTAAAAAATAGATGTAACTAAACTTCCTTCTCTTGTTTCTCTAATAAGATCTATAAATTAGGGGGAGGGGAGTGTATAAGCTTCCTCTTTCTTTTTACTCTTATTTGGGTGTTGTCTTCCATGCATGTTTTTTCAGCGACCTTAGAAATGTCATCTGAATGTCTTGTTTATAAAATAACTCACTCCCTCTTTTGTTCTAGATTGCCATTCAATATTTTTTGGGTACATTCTTAAATTTTACAATTTTATGAGCTATTCAATCCAATCTGATTTAAATTTGCACATTCGCCTAGTAACACATCCTTCTCTCGTCAGTCATGAACACTTTAATGGTTTATTGGATCACTTTCAGTTTATGTTTTGCTCCGTACGTCACTATTTGGAAAATAAGTTACTATACACTTTTGCTTTTAAATGCTGTAAAATGTTGATCTTCAATCCCGCTTTTATTTATCTGCCTAACTATTCCAAGTATTCTTTCTAGCCCAACCTGAAGCTTTGATTTAAGATTGTGTATTTCTAGTGTACAGAGTTCTTTGATATGTTGTAATTAGTTATGATTTACATAGAGTTTTTACGACATATTTTTTCGCTTAGTTTAGTTCCTGTAACATTTCAGTCAATTATTCAGGTGTTCTACAAATATTGCTATGTTATTTATAAAATGAAAGTACGAAATACGTTAGGCGTTTATATAAATTTATTTCTCGCTTGAATGTAGTATTTTCTAGAACTTTTAACAATTAAGGATATTTTTAATATCAGAGTATTAGCAGTCACGGTTATGTGTTTTTTTTTGTAAGTATTATATACGCAACTACTGTGCCACTATCTTGGATTTTTAAACATGAAATTCTATTTTCTTGCAGATAATTTTTCCTTGTATTATAAGATGTAGTACATTAAATCTTTGATAATGTCTCGTGATATGCCCAAAACACTCAAATATTATTTTTTTAGAATTTTAACGACTTCTCATTTAATGATTGTTTTCAGTATATTTTATGTAGTGATTACGTTTAACCAATTTTGAGTAGCTTTTAAGAGACTAGTCGTTAGTGTCCCGTTCGTATGCTTCTTTTCTTACTTGTATACATCTACAACCGATTGTTTTGTTAAAATATTTCGATTTTGGCCTATATTTACATAGCATTGAGCACCCTCTCAGAGTCAATTAAAGGCCAAATATAGTGATAATTCGTATTCCTCTATTGAGAAGCTTAATGATCTTTTTTCTCATTTCATTTTTAGATAACACTTTTCATCGACAACTTACAGCCAGGTTTGAACAATTCTTGAACAACCTTCAAGTCTTGTGAGTCTTAAACAGTTTAATTATGTACGCCTGGGTGATATCTCGTATAAGGTACAGTGTTAGGATCGTTGGTTTATAATCAAACATTCTAAGTTGTAATCAATTAATTTCTCTTTCAGATGGGTTATGTTTCTAAAATGTAAATAGTAAAATATATCTTTATAAGAATCCCATTACTCACACACTTCTATATATTGTTCAGTGCTTATCAGTTACTAAAGTAAATACATTTTTTTGCTGACTGTTTTTCGGTTCATTATAATAGTTCTGCCTTCGTCAGTAGTTTCAACAGTTTTTAACCTCAAATACTTTATTCTTTTTTACTTCTCCATGATATTCCAGCTAGTTTTTCGGTGTAGTTTTTAAAATACTTTCTTACATTTCGCCTAATATTTTTATTTAACACTGCTTCTGTACGGACAGATAAATATTGATGATTCCACTAACCAAAAACCATTTTTCCGGCTGATGTTACCGTTAATAATTGGTAACATTGTATATTTTATATATATTTACATTTTGCTTTTATTAATACAGAAGTCCCATTGTCGTACCCGTGTCGTAAAAACCAAATAATCTTTAGAATGCTTTTCTTTTGGACTTTTTTTCTTATAAGCTGCATAAAACGATATAAAACAAAAAAATCATTCCACAAAATAGTAAAAAACTCTTAATACAAAAATTGTTTTATGATAGGTCGTCATGTAGTTCTTAAAAGAAAGTTATAGGCGCAAATCTAGCAAATTTTAATTGGCTTTACAACAATATACGATGTCTTTTCGATTTCATGTATTAGCAAAATTTCTCCGCTTACATCCGTATCACATTTAAATGAATGTTGACAAATACAATTTTTTTATTCAGTTTCTCTGTCTATTTGTTTGACTTTATTACCTGATAGCAATGCTTTAATAATCTAGTGGTGAAAATCTAGCAAAAACTTTTTTGTGTAGACTCTTTCTTAAACAACAAAAAATATTTGTTAAGCAACATGTTTCTTTTTGTTATCAGAGTTAAACAAAACTACTTTCAAATATTCGTGCTCAGTTGTAATATTATTTACCTACACACGTTTGTCTAATAAGATTAGATAGATCCACTAATCTTCGATTTTGCTTTGCTCACTTCATTACTAAGGTATTGCTTTTCATCCTCTGCAATAAGTATTTGCATCTGTCTTGCAAAGGTCCTGAAATTGTGATCATTTGACGAAATAGTTAGTCATAAAGTAGAGAACAACATGTATTTTACCAAATTGTCAGAAGACCCATTTTTAAACTGCAATATTTAGAACTGTCCCACTACTTTCCCTCAATAGATAAAACCATGCACACTGATTAAATACAAGCCTTTTCTCTACAAAATCATTGGTGTGTTGATAGATTTTTTTCCAGTTCGGGTAGTTCGAGTTTTGAACCTTAGGAGTTTTTACTCTACCGACGGTAAAACTGTTTCCACTCCCTTCTCAATAATGCGATTATTTGTAGTTCATCGACATTTGTATATCATTTGTATATAGTTATCCAGGTTGTTTGTTTCATTTTGGAGAGGCGATTGGTGCATATTAACCTATTGCGTTTGTTGTACTGCAATTTTGTTGGGTTCGTTTTTGGAATTCGATCCGTCCCTCGCAGTAGTTGTTGGTGCCGAAGGCGGTGCCCTCAGGGGCGGGGGAATATTCGCGTCAATCTCAAAATTACCTTTAATTTTGAATTTTTAAATTAAGACCGGCTATATTTTGATTCCCTCTTGTACGTATTTAGAATTTGTGGTATCGGACGAATTTGTTTGAGCACGCGTTGCGATATATGGGCCGCGGGCCCTTGGCACTTGGCACTTCCCTTTCGTTCGCGCGGTACTACGCCTTTGCCTTTGCGCTTTTGACTTCGTTTTTCATTCGCACTACGCCTTTGCCTTTGTTCGTTCACACTTGGCCTTTTGGCTATGTTCTCGCAGGCGTCGTTCTTTGAATTCAGTTTGTGACAGAAATTTTCCGTAAGACGAGAACATTTTTAACCGAGAGTTCGCCGGCGGCTTTAATTGGCAGCAGAAGTTTTAATTTTCTGCGAGGCTTTTGTTAAAGGCTAATTTTCGGGGTTGAAATTTTGCCGGTAAAAAACTCGGTCCATTTTCTTTGATCTGGCTCGACGAAGGAACCTTTTGCACCAGGAAAGACGCTACCGTTTCGTCTCCGCTATGAAGATTGGGGTAACTTGTCCTATTTTTTATCCATATCCTTATATCCTGTTTTTCTGGAAGCCCCAGGACCAACCGCAGGGAACCGCTGCGGAAAAGCGCCGTTTCCACAGGGTAGTATTTTAACTTTAGATTTGTTTCAAGTTCCTTTATTCAAAATTTAAAATTACCTATATAGTCCACTCTTCTGACCGCACCAACAACAAATAGTAAACATCTTATTATTGGAAAAAATTCACCAAAAAGAGGACTTTGTGAAATATATTAACAGGAGATGATTCTGCAACTTGAGGTTGTCGAGTATTTATTTTTATTTATATAGGCGCTTGCTGGTAAAACGTTAACAGTCTCAAATTGTAAATAACTGTAGGATTTTCGTATAAAAGGCAATTCTAATAATAGTAGCGTTTCCTGCTTATCAACTGGTTTCCATCGACCAACTCTATAGTAACCTCTGAAATTCTTATCATTCAGAGGAAGCTTACCATTCTCCCCAACCCACAGGTACTTTTATTTCCTATTATCTTGGCCGATTACTTCGTTAGGTCGAAAGGATCGAAAGAAAACTCATTAGGGCTAGGTATTTGTTTTGTCCATATCTGTGTACTCTTCACCCAATCTTAGGCTCTGCTTCGTCTGCCGAAATAATACACCAACATAAATATATCACCAAAAAAATTTATTTAGATCTTTAATTTTGGCCTTTCTGAGCCTCTTCTTGTTTAGGGCCGTCTTAAAGCTAAATCCTCAATATACAGTCGTGGCCAAAAGTACGAGATATTATAAAAATCACCCTCTTAAATTCAAAGCAGTGCACCAATTTTGTGTTATTATTTATTAGCTGTTGTTAGGTATTCAATATATTCCTCAAGAATAATAGCTTTCGGTTCTTCCCATAGAATTTCCTTGTGATGTTTTTTGATGTAGTCTTGTACTTTCTAGATATAATCAATGGAGTTTAGATATGGTTATTGAGCTGGCCAGCCGAACGGCTCCAATTTATTGCTTTGAAACCACTGTGAGTTGTTTACAAATTAGAATATAGAAATACATTGCTGTGTTCATTCGTTTCTCACAAGTAACTATAGTATTTGGCTGTAGGCACCAGGCTGTGTGAACATCATTTTCACCCACTTGTCGCTACACACCTACACAGTTGTTAAAATTAAACATCACCCGTGTACATGTAACAGAACTATCGTTATGATTTAACGTTGAGTATAATAGTAAAGTGCCTCATTAAGTTTACCTCAAAGTTAGAATTGTATGAGTACAGAACGTTTGCCTAATTGTCATTTAATAAGTGTTGGTGTTTAAAGCTCACTGTAAACAAGCTTTTTTGTTCTTCTTGTAGCGTTGTAGCCCTTCAGGCCTGTTTTTCCAACGCTCTTCCTCGCGCTTCTAGCACTAAGAAACGGGATAATTTCTGTGGAGGTCACGGCAGTAAGCCAAAATAGGTTTTTTTCGTTTTTTTATCCTGGGGCTCCAAAGTCATTTTTTTCGACCTACCCTTTTCCTATTTAAGTGTGATTTATTGTATTTAATATATTTTATGGTAGTCTGAATAGCCTAATGACAAGATTTAACATAATTCTCAATTTTAACCTAAAACTTCCCCTGTTCATATAAAAAATGAATCCTCAAAGGTCCTACATACTAAATTCCATTTTTTTTAATCTTTACTGAATAATAATCGGCGCTTTAAACTCGGTTTATGTATTGGAGATAACGAGATGCATGCTTGCACTAAAATCAATTTCCGTCATTTAAAATACACAATAGAGGCGCCTCTGTCCTTGAATTGTTAAAATAGCTCATACCTTTGGTCACGGCTGTACGTTTCTATACTTCGAACCAAGTACACCCACCTACTACTAACCGTAGGTGCATAAACGTGCTTCTGTAGTAGCAAAAGCTCAAATGAAGTGCATGCAATACCATACTTAATGCAATAGCTCGATATATGTAATGCAACCCTGACATATGTATTAAATTTCGCGTCTGTGTTGTTTTGGGCGCATCTGACAGCAGTGTTATTCTTTAATCTTAGCAAACTTATCTTAAATAAATATAATGTTTAGTTTAAGTATCAATTATCAATAATTTTCGTAGCTTAATACACGTTTAGAAAAACAATTTAATACCTATTTTCGGACATATTCAGACGAAATGAAAATTGAATGATTGAACCCTCTACGCATTTTTTCTATGTTATTAAGTTACCTAGTTCTTTAGAATAAATTATAAATTGTCATTTTAACAATTTTTATCATTTTATTACTTTCATGCCATTATTACAAATGGAACTTTATAAAATCAAATTTTTGTACCTTAATTTAGTTTTACGTAATTTCACTAACAAATTTTAAAAAATTATTTTGAATTTTGATTTTACGATCTATCGTTTTCTTTATATTTTCTATCGAGAAACTAAAGCTTAATTGTTTTAACGGCAGCCATAACAAAACTTGGCGTAACATGTTCGCAACACGCAAAAAGCTCGGCAGACACGGGGATGCATAGCTAATCGCGAGGGGCGAGCTTCTTATGGCCGCGGATCCACGCAGCTCCGGCAATTAACGATCCGCCGTCCGGATTTTTGCGTTTCAATCGGCAGCGAGCAGCTCGGCAGATGCCCCTTTCATGTCGCCCTTTCAGCCGTCCTTTAAACATACGCAAATTGAAAAAAGCAATCGGAGCAATTCGCCGAGCAAAACTAAAAAAACTGCAATGGGTTGTCACGGCGCAATCGATAAATGAGCGAAGTGCGCGACAACTGCGCCGTGATTAGCATTTCTTTCGATGATTGTCTTCGCCCCCGGCCCGGGGGCGCGCGAGTGCGCCAAATTCCCAAGCAATGGGCAGCTCCAGGCCGGGGTCCGAAAGCAGCACATGTAGGCGTTGTAAAATCGTGCCGTTTGGGCCTGTTCCTGAACAAATGTTATTTGCAATATTCTGGAATATCGACAGAAAGAATTTTAAAGAAAATGCACGGTGGTGTGAAAAAGTCTTGTACAACGATCGCACTATAATGTTTTCAACCTAATATTCATTGTTCGCATATTTCTAAGAATTATTTTAATTAGTTTGTACTTATTATTAGATTAGCAATGTCTGCTCATTTTTCTCTTAAAATTCCATAAAAAAACAATTCAATTGGGAGTTTTTTTCTACCGGTTAAATAATCTTGAAGTAATGCTACCATCAAAATTTACTTGTATATAAGTATTATTAAAATTTCCATGGCAAATATATGAACCCTCTATGGCTTTTAAAATTCGTTCTGTTATAAATTGCCTGAAGAGGCAAACCAAGTTATAAGATGAAACGCTATGAAAATAATTTTTCGCCACAAAACAAGTCTTTCTAATTTTATCAGCCATTAAAGTTAAATGTTATCAGTCTTCAGTTATACAAATTATCTAGTATGTTGAGATGGAAAAAATTGATGATAAATCGTGTAGTCAAGCAGCAAGGACAACCCAGTTCGAGATAATGCTGTTCTAAGAAGAGCAAGCTTGATCAACACAAACCTAAATTCTAGGTAATTAAGTAAATTATAGTACAATGGTACTGGTGTTAGTGTAGTTTCACTATAGAGCGAAAGCTGTGTAGACCACGGAAGAAGCTATTGTTTACCGGAAGTCTCTTTCGTCTACAGCGGGCCAAAGTACCCAAAAACTGGACAACAGTGTTGTGGCAGAAAGTACTGTTCAGTGGCAAAACTACGTTTCACATCAACGATCATGTGAGGAACACGCATGGCAACAGATTATGTGGCGAAGAAAATTCACCAAAATGGGGATGCTTATTTTTCCATGGCGTTGGTTCGTCTTGCTGTCCTATTTAAGATGATCAATTTTATGAAGTAGATAGAAATATTACAGAGTAAAATGTTGCATAGTAGAAAAAGACAATGCACCTTGTCATTATCAGAATAGACTGTTCAGCACTATTTCCTGGTCTTAATCGTATAGAAAACGTATGGCAAAAAATATCTTAACCATCCTATCAAAATGAAAACTCACAACACCCCGAGCGCACTATCAGCAGTCAGCTGTGTAAGCAAAATTTACACTTATATTTTGTTAGCGAAATATCTATACATTGACCTAGCATATTGTACTTCCAACCGCTTCCCCCTAGTGGGGTAAAGCAGTTATGGCAACAAGAAGAAACTCGGATCACCTCTCACCTCCTGTAAGTGAGAAAAAAATATCAATGGCAGCCCACATCAGTATTGGAAAAAAACAAATATTATATACCAGAACCCCTTGATCTATCAAACGAAAACACACCGTCAAAGAGCACTGTTACATCTACGGAAACCAACAAATTAAACAAGAATAAAATCCCTCCAATATTCTTACACGGGCCAGTTGATCACAAAAAAGGTTATTGCAGATGTTCAAAGCATTGTTAAGGATAAATATTTTACCAGCCTTAGTGGGACTTCACTAAAAATTATACTTTCAACAGACGACGACTACAGGGCTTTAGCAAAATATTATTTAACAAATAAGATTACATTTTACTCTTTCCAACACCCTAATGAACGACCACTCTCAGTAGTGATTAAGAATGTTCCAGTCACCTTAACGGAAAAGGATATAGCAGATGAACTCTCTGTACATAACCTTCCCATAATTAGTATCACCAGACTGTACAATAGAGACATAATACCAATTCTTGTATGTGCAATAAGACTATGAAATCTTCAAAATCGATTACATCTACCAATAGCAGAGTGGAATCACCAAAAACATCGAACAGCACACCTCAATGCCATAGATGCCAACGCTATAGCCATACTAAAAACTATTGCCGCTTGCAACCAAGATGTGTGAAGTGTCTCGGTAACCACACGTGTACTAACCGTGATAAAGACAGAAATACTCCTGCTATCTGCATTAACTGCGGAGAAAATCACCCAGCCAACTTTAGGGGTTGTAAGCACTTCCAGGACTCGAAAAGAGTGGAACATAAACAAGAAAGGACAAGCTAATAATAACACATAACCAGCACCAGAAAATAATCTCATAAACTTCCCAGATCTTGACAAAAGCTCCACAAATTTAAATAAACAAAATCAACCCTGGAAACCAACGAACAACACTTTCGAAACTAAACTCATAACCAATAAAATTCTAAATCTAATGCAACTCTGTCTTGGCCAAATAAAACAATTCTTATTAACTAATCTTTTACCACTTCTCCCCAATGGATCATAACTCCAATAAAATAATTATCTCCATTCAAACATCCTGAACTGGAATGCCAATGGACTAAAGGCCCAGCAAATGTAGTTTGCGACCTTTCTAGTAAGATACAACATTGATCTGGTATGTATATCAGAGACACACTTGACCCATAATGACAGAATCAAAATATCTGGCTATTCCTGTTATCGCAATGATAAAACAGCAAGATTTGCCTTGGACGGAGTTGCAATTTTTATAAAACAAAAATTATTTATAATGAAGATACAACAATCAAGAAACATCCAAAAACAGTAGCTGTTAAAATAAAAACACAAGATAATAATTATATCAAAATAATCAGTGTATATAGACAACCAAACAAACAACTACTCGAAAACGAGATATTCAATGGAAATGAACCTACAATTTTAATTGGTGATCTCAACTCCACAAATATCATATGGGGATGTAGGGCAGGTAACCCAGCAGGAACAAAACTCGACGCAATCGCAACTGCACACGCTCTACAGATAATAACCCCAGAAGAACCGACATATTACCCATATCGGTTGGACCATGAGCCGGATATCTTGGACATAATAGTCAAAAAAATTTTAAGAAACAAATATTCCAAGAAGTTTGCGCCGAACTTATCTCGGGCCATTTTCCAGTAAATAATCTTTTTTGTAACAGCTCCTTCAAGAAGACTTAATGAACCGAGATTAATAAATGGACTAATAGATTGGAACCTTTTCCAGGAAGATCTAAATAAAAATCTGAAATATCGGAAGAGATAGACGAAACAATATCTAACTACACAACAGCAATAATAGGAAGTGTACAAACAGCCACACAGAACTGGATGAACACAGAATCAGGTCATACCAGAAGCACATTAGTATCTTTGAACCAAGCGACCCGGGACTCTGGAAAACCACAAAAAGAATCTTACAACAGCCGCAAGAAATTCCCTCGATAATTTTAGGCAATGCTTCTTATAATACTGACGAAGAAAAATGCGGAATATTCGCCGACCATCTCGAAAACACATTTACCTCCAACAACCATTAAGAAAACTCTCCCACTAAACAAAACTCCTGGAGAAGACAGAATACCTAATATAATTCTTAAAAAACTTTCCCGAAAAAGATTAGCATATTTAGCTACTATTATAACGCATGCTTAAGAACAGGCTATTTTCCAAACAAATGGAAACACGCATTAATCCTCCTCTTTCCCAAACCCGGAAAAACAAAAAACTCATCTCTAGCTACAGACCTATTGGTCTATTAACAACATTATCAAAATTACGTGAGAAAGTAATCCATAATAAATTAAATAAAGAAATCGAAAGACTGCAACTACTACCAGTCTTCCATTTTGGAACATGTCACCAACTACAGCGCATAGTGGAAACAATATAAATGGGCTATGAAAATAAACAATATACAACAACACTATTTGTGGATCTGGCACAGGCCTTTGATCGCGTATGGACTGAAGGGCTAAAATACAAGCTTATTAATCTTACCATCCCAGGATACTTGAAGGCTATCTTATTCTCTTATCTTGACAATAGAACGTTTGCAGTTAAAATCCATGCAAATGTATCATCACCAAGGCAGGAGTTCTCCAAGGGAGCATCCTAAGACCTATGTTATTTAACATCTATACCAGCAATATACCCATTACAATGCAAGCTTATCATTATTCGCAGATGATATTGCATTACTAACTAAAAACGTCAATCTTTTAGATGAAATTGCGCAATTATAATACGCGACAAATAAACTGACTAGGTGGTTCAAATACTGGAATCAACAACAACCAAATTATGTGGACACAAACCGCGGAAGCTGTAAAGTACTTAGGTGTATATTTAAACACTAAACTTACTTGGAGGTTTCATATACTCAAAAAATTAAATGAAGGTCATGCAAGACTGGCACAGATATATCCCCTAACCAACCGTCAATCGTCATTGAAACCCGAATGTACAATGTTACTATATAAAGCACTAATGCGACCATTAGTACTTTACGCCTGTGTAATCTGGGGAAATACATCCAAAACTAATATACAGAGAAACCAAGTACTGCAAAACAAAATTCTGAGAATCTCAGTGAATGCCCCTTGCCATGTTACTAACAGACAACTTCATACAGAACTCGGATTATCCCCGATCACGGAGTACATCAAAAATTAACCATAAACTTTCACGTAAACATTGGGAATTGTGCTGATGCAGTGTTTTATCAACTAGGACAAAGATAAATACACACAAGACTGAAACGAAAACTACTACAAGACATTTATCTAACACAAAGTGGTAGTGATAGTGATAACAACTAGATAAACTAGACAAAATGAACTATTGTATTAAGTAAAAAATACACCTACTAATTAATTTTAATTTCATATGTGACGATAATAATTACTCTGTTATTCTATTATATTGATATGTTAATATAGCACATAAACTGCTGATCTGGCACAATGTCTAATAAAACAAAAGAAAGCAAAGACAAAAAATATTTGAAATTAGCGCCTTAAACATCAACTGTTCTTCAATTTTAAAGCTTTTTGTGTTTCGGTTTGTAATATGCACAGCCCCTTTTTTGTAGCATATTAACATATATCACTCAATTGGTATATTCTATACACTTCAGTTCAGGAGACTTCGTACGTGGGAAAAGAGGCAAAGTCGCTTGGTCCAAGAGAAAAATTGGCGGAAAAAATTTTATACAAGCATATGCAAGGAAATACACTTGTGATTATGATACTGAATTCCATTACAAGGCATGGCATTTATTCCTGAAAACGCCCCTTAGGTTTCAATGCAAACGCAAACGCGTCTTATCACAGACTGGCGCACATCTTTCGGGCTAATTTAAATAGCAACACAGGCTGCAATGACACATAGATCGTATTTGTGCATCAAAGATTGGTATGGCGTACATGATACTTTTCAAATTGTCCCACAGATAATAGAGGTTTAACTCCGGTTACCTAAAAATTAACACGAGTGAAATGAAGATCTATTGTGAATCAGTCATATAACCTTTCGTATTCCCAATAGAATATCTCCATGCATTAAAGCTAGAATTTTCCCCAGGAATGGCAAATTCTAAGACACTGGGGGATTATAGAAAAATAGATCTAACTGACCCCAGCCCAAGCATTTATGTTAAATTATTACTGAATCTATAGGGATTTTGAGCAGGCTAGAAACGACTGTTCTCCAAGTTGATGCCGTCTCTACTGAAAAGTGCTACATCTGTAAAGAGAACTGACTCTAGAAATGCCATAATGGTGGTGACCTGCTGCAATTTTCTGTTTTCCCCCCTACCGTCAAGCAATCCCATCTCACACAAATTACAACACACTGCTGCAAAATTTTGTCTGAGTTGAGGTCTGTGAGGGTAGATTTTGTGGTAAATTCTTGCAACCAGTTGCATACATTTGTCCGTACTTGTAAATTGTCTTTGTTTAGTAGCACTTCACAATACATATTATCATATCGTTAGTAGTAATATCTACAAGTGCAAATAAACATATAAACACATTATAATTAAGATGAGAGTTTTTTCGGTTACGAAGAACAGTATTGTTCATATAAATTGTTATTTGTTATTTTTCCATCAGAAACAATCTCCTAAAGGTTGTTAAATTGTGTCTAGCTAAGATCTTGTTCGCATTTTTTGTATATTCTTGTATGTATGATTTTGAGGAATAGCTTAAGTAGGCTCATCAGGGTTTATAAGCTTGTGTTCGTCGCACTTTTTTGCCGTTGCCTACTTGAGGATAGGAATAAATTCTGAAATCAACCACTCGGAAGGGATTATGCCAGATTCATAGATATTATTGAAGATTTTGGGTAAAATGTCTATGTTTTCTTCTTCTAGTAGTTTTATTAGTTCAAGGTGGAGTTGGTTTGGCTCAGGAGCTTTTCCAGTTGACTGTTTTTAATTGCTCTCATTACTTCCTCTTTCGTAATTTTTGCGATTCCTCTAATTCCCTAGTAACATCGAATGTACGTGGTTCATTGTTTCTAAATAATTCCTGAATATACATCCTCCACTGTTTCATAGCCTCTTCTGAGTCAGTGATGATCTTGTTGTTGCTGTCAACTAGGCTGTTTACTTGAAATTTTCTGTTTCAGTCTGTGACTTTCCTTATATTCTTGTGCACAGTGAAATGATCATTCCTCTCTTGTAAGCATTCGATTTCCTCACATTTTTCTTTTCCATGATTCTTTGACAGTTTTAATTTTTCGATTTATTTCTTAATGTATTTCTTTGTATTTGCCTAAGTTTTTCTGTTCCATCATCTGCAATATTTCGTCCGTCATCCAAATTTTCTTTTTCAATTTGTCCTTTTTCCAATTTCTTCGTTTTCGATTTTCATTAGCGTATCCTGTATTTTATCCCATTGTTCTTGTATAGGACTTTCGTTGTCATTTACCATGTTAGCAAACTCCTTATTCACCCGCTCTTTGACTTTCGCTTGTATGTCTGGATTTCTAAGTTTTGTAATATCGACGTGCTTGTCGGTAGGTACTTGGAGCCTTTTTAATCTAATTTGTACGTTACCAACTTCTGGGTTATAATTACTGCCGATGTCAGTGCCTGGGTACGTTTTTACTCCTCGGATACTATTCTTATATCTATTATTTACTATAATAAAGTCAGTTTGGTTGCGGACTATGTGTTGTTTATTGTGTTGTGATGATTACAGGGTGTAGAGTCGACGAGGAGGCAGCTGAAACCATGTGTTAGTAATTATCATGCTCTCCTCTTGGCAAAATTGTAGCAGTGTATCTCTTTTTGGGTTATGCTATCCCAATCCGTATTTCCTAACCACACCATCAACTTCTCCTTCACCCACTTTGAAGTTAAACTTTCCTATAATGAAGTTGGCTTTATTCCGATTGGTATATTTCAGTAATTCCTTTAATTCTTTATAGAAGTTATTAATTTCCGCATCTGATTTGTCGCTTGTTTATGCTGTATTATGTTATTGTTCACTGGGTGTGCTCTTATTTTAAGAAGCATTGTTCTATCTGAGTTTGAAATAAACTTGATTACAGATTTGTGTATTTTCTGTGAGAGGATTATGGCAACTTCATTAGGATATGATGGAAGATTGTTTCCTGAGGAAGTTGAGTGTTGTATTCTCCCATTATTAGACCATCTAACTTTACTAAGGCCCAAAATGTCCATTTTATTCTTTGCATTTCCTTTACACCATTGACGAGTTTCCCAGCCTGATAAGACTAGTCACATTCCATGTTCCCATTCTGATTTTGTCTGGAAATTTGTTTCGTTTGTTTACCACTTTCGGGTGGTGCTTCCTCGCGGGTAATCTTTGCACCCCTTGGCCATTTTTTTTGGAGAAAAATAGTGCAGTAGTATCCCCTGGCTTTCTGCATCGCAATGTCACAACCATTGAAAGCTTTCTGGTTGCGCTTGTGGGTTTTTCGTCTGCTACCATTTTTTCCCGGTCATTAGATATGCCATCATCGACTAATAACAACACGGTACCCCCCATATCTAGGGGGCATTCCCTATCAGACACCTGAGGAAGCGCTCGATGGGGGACTAGCAACCCCACACGGAAAAAGTTTGAAGAGAAACTAAACAAGAAACAATCTATTTATTTACTTGATACGTAGAATATAAAAAAAAAAAACATAAAAACCCAAATTATTCCATAAATCATTCAGCACCTGCCGTTATTTTCTTAATCACGGATCTGCAATTGCTTTAAAATATCTTGCAAAACATCACATCAAAAATGTTCTGAAAGCTATAGAGACGATGATGATCTAGAAGATTATTGAAAAGGTCCACAACGTTTGCTTTGATTATGCCTTATACGTAGTAGTCAAGGGATGAGTCAAGCCAGAGTTGAATGGGAGAAGGGGTTCATGTGTCGGCACTTAAATGTGTGATGATACATGAACAGTTCCACGCTTTTCTCAATCGGAGATGACACATTTTCCAAATTTACGGTTTTCTTGAAAAAAGGTGAAGAAAATAGTTGTTCCCAGCATGAATGCAGCTGTCTATAATTACGATCAAGCCGCTATCGAAGAAATAGATCGCCATTACGTCACTGTTCAGCAATTACAAACCCTGACATTATCACAGTGTGGTCAGAAAGCTTCCTTAAATTTTTTGGCTATGTTGCAAATTTACGTCTTTTTATAATCAAGCCACGCACAAGATTCTGGGCATAAAGCAATTCAAATGGCATCTCCTCTCAGAGGTAGTAGGCGCATTGTGTAATCACGGGGTCACTGACTAGGCAGAAACTTCATGTTAAATTATCTAATAGGGTGCTGCACAAAGACTGGCCGATACATTTTTTTTCTAGTAGAACATCCTAATAAAAACTAAAAAATTCATAAGATCTAGTGCTTCAAGGCTTTAATGACAAAAACCCTTCTATTTGGCTACGGTGGTTTTTAGTTAAGTACATAACATCAATAGAAGAAACTGTGACAATCTATGATGTTACTAACAGCCTTGTACATTTTATATATTTTAACTCTTTCTTTTTTTCTTCATTTTTCGTAACCATACGACACAGTATTGTCCAATTGAATGAAATGTTACGAATTTTGTGAAAATCTCGGCACCTAACTCTCAATTTAATTCTGAATATACCAGCTCTTCTATTCTATACCACTACTTCCTTCTAGAAAATATATAATTAACCGTGTTTTGCGTCTGCTTTTCATTTCTATTGAAGTATGCTATGAACGCTTGAATTATGCTTTGGTTAAATAATAACTAATTTTTCTGTACTCGTATCTAATCCATCTTCTGATGTCCAAAATTAAAAACCAGAGAGTTCTTTAAATCCTTCTTCTTGCACTTGTATATGCGACTTCTTTTTTCTTTTATAATATGTCATCACTACTTCGGTTCCAACGTGTATGGCTGTTGTGGGTACGGTAAAATCTATTTTGCTTCAGTTATTAGTTTCAGATATTCAATAGTTTTCACGTACTTCGCAAACTAAACCTGGACATTTTTCTAATTTTTCGCTCTACGGAAAAATAGAAATGTTTCTTGGGCGTTGCTTATAATATTGAAAGCAATAAAAATAAAATAAAGTGGAATATGGTACCTCCATATAGAGATATTCCTTGTAATTTTGACAAAACAAAATTAAACTTATTTCGGATCTTTAACAAAGTCGAGTGTTCTGTTTTAGGCAGTTAAATAATTATAGTAAAGCTTTACATCAGCTAAAATTGCGTTTTCTACATTTTCTTAATTTTATAGCTGATTCAGGTGAAATACAAGCGTTTCTTTATTGCTCAACTTCTAGACTTTGCCTTAATGTGGATATTGTTTTAAATGCAAATGGGTGAGTAGTGTCTGCATTAAATACGGGGGTAAATCAAGTATAAACCGAAATTGCTATTTTTTAAACTTAGTGGGGCATTGTAAGGAAAACAAACACAAAATTTATTTTTCTACATAATCCATTTTTAAACGGAAAATAACTATTATTTTGTGAAAGGTAATATTCTACCCATTTTTAATTTAAAAAGAATCATTCATTTAAATTAACATGCACAAATAGATTCTTCAAAATTTCAATGTTTAAACTTCCATCAAGCCTAAGCACAATATATTTCTTAATATATTATTGTGTAAAACTAGACATCCATATAAATCTTAAAATTTTCTTTTATCTTTAATTATTCTATGCATTTGAAAGATAATTAATTATTTTGCATGCATCAAAGTTTGTTATATAATTAAAATAGTTTTTACATACACAAATAATACAAGCAACATTTGTGTCGCTCAATTTCAAAATGGTGTAAAAAGTAGGAAGCTATTTGTTTTAAAAAGTTAACAATGGCACAACTGAACGTTAAACAGTAAATGGAACGACTGGCCGTTCCATCATGAAATGCATCTTGCAAACCAGTTCCGTATGAGGTATCACAACAATAACCCTCCTTCCATCTGCAGCCGTTAGCTTTAATAGGCAAATTGCGGAAAGCATTCCTTTAGACTTATAATTTTTAGTTTTCTGTATATTTAGCGTATTTGCAAAGAAAATTAATTCCCAAACCGCTTACTTATTGGAAGTTTCATCGTTAAATGGGCTAACATATAAATTGCACACAATGCGCAAAAAGCTTTCCGAATGATTCTGATAACATCAACGTGCGCTCTACGAGACGATTAAGCGGCTTTAGGACCTGGCAGACGTGCAACGAGAGGCTCCTCTAAAACTTGTGATACTTTATACAACCCGCCTATTCAAAATTTTTATAGTACTAACACAGACATGATTTTCGCATAAACTATGTTAGTAGTTTTAGGTAAATAAATGTAAATTATTGTTGTTTGCTCAACAAAATGCATTTATGTAACCACTTAACCCTTGTAGTTCTAAACTACCCATGGAATTAAACATTTACCTTGCTTAATCATAAATACTGTTACAAAAGGAGCCCATCTGATTTCCTATGGTCAATCCTCTTTTTCCATACTAATAACACTTCAACTAGTCTATTATGCTAGGTGTCCCAAAAAAAATTTCGATTTGATTGGCTCACTGCGTGAACGCAACGAACCAGAGGGGCGCGGGGTGCATGTCAATAGGTAGTGCGGCTTTCGGGAATGTAGTCGCTGTGCAGCATTTCACAAAAACAGTGATTCAGTGATTATTGCAGTAATCATCATAACATAGATCAAGCCCCAAGTATTTCTCGCATTAGAAAATGGGGCGTAAGTTCGAAGAAACCAGTTTAACTCTGAATAAACCTGTCGGGACGACCAAGGTCATCAAGACTGACGAAAACGCAGAGAGAGCGTACGACAGTCCGTTCGCGAGACTGCTGGTCTATCTGTTGTAAACGGGCAAATGTTTTGAATGTGCCTAGATCATCATTACACCGCATTCGGCGTAGAGATTTGTGTCTGCACCCCTGTAAAATTCAATTGGTGCAATAATTAAAGCCCAACGATGCTAGTCAGAGGCTTCAATTGGTGTATTGTATAACTCAAACCGTTCAACAACATTTTGCTTTTGGATGAGACATTTTTACCGTGTTAACAAACAGAGCACTACAAGCCCACAATGCGAGCATAAGAAACCCCTTCATTAGCCAAAAATGACTGTATTGACCGCAATGTCAACGCGGGGAATAATAGCCCTTACTTCTTTGAGATGAAAAAGACCGCGCATTAAGAGTGACTTAAGAGCGTTATGTGGAGGTGCCGAAGAATTTCTTGGTACTTAAACTGCAAAGTTTTGCTGGCTATGATCAAAGAACACGGTTTCCAACAGAATGGAGCAACATCGACACTCTCTCCAACGAGTTCGTAAAATTTTCCCCCAAAAATAGATTTCCAGAAGAGGTGATATTAACTGGGCTCTACACAGCTCTGATTTGGCTCCTATGAATTTTTCCCTTTTGGGATATCTTAAATCAAGAGAACACAGTAGCAATCCGGCTCTCAAGTTCAATTTAAAGAAAGATCTCCGCCAAGAAATGACAGCCATTGCGGAGACTATATGCTGTGTAGTGTTTAGAAATTTTGCTTTCCATTTAAAAGAGAGTTGTGTATTTTTAAAAATTAATTTTACCAAAGTCTGTATTTTAGTAACAAAAAGCAACATTCAAGTGTTAAATAACATTGAAGTCTATATAATTTTTTTTTTACATACATAATTTTATTTTATTTATGTACATGACCGTACTTGTATTTTATTTCCTATAAATAATTCATTTTTACTTCTAACTTCATCGTTAGCCCTCTGTCTTCTATCTTTTTGTTTTGACTGATATTTTTGGCCTTGTTCTATTCTTTTTGCTTCAACGTTTAGCTTTCCACACTCTTAACTAGTCCGGTGTTATTTATTCGCTTAAAGTATCTAGACCATTTCAATTGGCAATCTCTAATCTGTTTTATTGCTTGTTAGACCTGTAGCTTTTCTCTGATAATGTCATTTTAAATGGTCTCTTCTTGTGACTCCTAACACTCGACTTAAATATTTTATTTCCATATTTTAGATCTTGCTCTTTAGTCTCCTCGCTGTTACCAAGGGTTGGCTTCCAAATATTACCATAGGTACAAGTACGGCTTAATATATACACATTTTTCCTTTTACAGAAACTTCTTTCCTTTTCAGAAAACTATTTCGTCATGAATGTTCCTTATTGACAGGACGTACTCTCAAGAATGTGAAGCTGTCAATTCTATGTTGTCAATTTACTCATTTTTATTTGTCTTTCTTCAGCTTAACTTCTTTCATGGTATTTTTGTATCACCGAACCGATTACTTTCTACTTCTATTTATCTCAGCTATTTATTGCGCTGATTAGGATATTTCTGAAGGTTTCTCATGCTTCTCGTTCACTTCAATATATGTTATTTCTTGTCTATTTCTCCTATACCTGCTCGCTACTTGTCTATATTAAGAGATACGGCTATTTATGTCTAATCCTATTAAAACTCTGAAGTCTCTCATTTTCTCACTATGGCTTTATAACATTATTAGCACATAGCCTAACGAGAAAACTTTTAGATGCATTTGTGCGCATCTTTGCGTTGAAATAATGAGTTCATCACTGATAGGCTATTTTGTACACAAAAATCAAAGACTCAGTTCTCCCTATTTTTTCGTTCTTTTCTATTGCATCACTAGTTCTGCAGTCCTTACATTTAAATACTCTATCTCTACAATTATATCTTTGCAACTTTCCATTATTATGATGGTTTATCCCAGAATTTGTTTCTAGTTTTCGTTTTACTGTTTTTATTTTGGCCGTACAAATTTACTTGTTATAACCCACCATATTTTCTTATTTGCATTTTACTTTTTATTATTATTCCAAACATATATTTCTTTAGCTATTATTGTTTCTTCCTCATTCGTGACTGCCCTTAATACTATCGTTTTTTGTCCTTCATTTTTAATATTTGTAGCTACTAGTACATTTGTATATTTTTCTTCAAATTTATTAACTAGTTAACTGCCATCAAATTTATTTTTCGTAAATCCTTTTCATGTTGTGTCGTTACTATATTTAGTAGATTTTTAGATTATTATCTTTTTCCCTCTTTGATAATAGTAACTCTCCTTTATCCTTTCCCTATTTCCATTCTTGATCATCAATACACACGTTCCTGAAACTATATCTTGTTATTCCTTTTCCTTCTTGGACAGTTTTCCCAATTATTTCTCTTTCTTTTGTTGACATTTCATTATTAATGCATATTTTTCTTTCTTTTGAGTTTCTTAATATATAGCAATCTATTAGAAAAACACGATGGGCGGGTTGTATAATAAGGTCTATTATTTTTCTAATGATTTTACGTTAGAAATCTCATAAGTTTTTCATCTTTCTTTGTTAGGTTCATTGTTTCACTAGCATAAATTACCACTGGTCGGATCGTTGACACCTTAATCTTCAATGTTTCACTCAAGTCTGTTGTGTAGTAGGTTTTTAAAGATATAATAGACGTAATTTCCTGCTTGCATGCGTTCTTGGATTACTTTTTCGTAAATTCTTACTCCTAAATATTCGAATTTCTCTACCCTTTCGAACACGTGTTTCGCCACTGTGCTATTTCTTGTATTTGTTTGTTGTCTGCTGCTTGCCATGTATTTAGTTTTATTCTCGTTTATTATTAAGCTGTTTTCTTTCGCTTCTTTTTCTAGTTTTGACATTGTGTCGTTCAAATTTTCCTTGCTTCTTGTTACGATCACTATGTCGTCGACGTCTGCAATTAATTACTTCAGTTACTTCGCAATAGTTTCTTTAACTTTTAGTTGTAAACAGAGTGTTCCCCTATCTGACTTCTATTTCTATGCTGAACACGTGTATTGTCACGTTTGCCTCTGATCCTATCGTTGTCATTTCTATTAAGTTAATAAGCTTTTCAGGTATATTTAAGTTCCGAATTTCTTCTAAGTGTTTATGTCGGTTAAGGGTATCAAATGCTGGTCTACGTATATTGGACTTATGGAATTTTTTTATTATCTGTGTAAGTTCTGGAAGGCGTCAATGGTGGATCTCTCTTTTCTGAATGTGCGCAAATATAAGATAATAATAATATAAAATAACAAGACACTCAGGAAAACAAACTTTTTTGGTGTTGTCTCAATTGTTCTGAGGTTAGCAATCAACTCAGCATTTTTTCATAGGTCTCTTATATTCGTTATCACAATATTTTTCTTTCTAGAACTAATTTTGTAATGCGTATTATATTTTTGTGCATTCTTTTATAATCTATTGTATGATAACGTGTCTTGGCGATTACTACTGAATCGCATTGTTCACTGATCTGAGCAATATGTAATCTTTAATAATTCTCAGTACTCACTCAACTTTTTGGTATTCTTTGGTAGATTAGCAACTGCCTTCTTTGGTATTCTCACATAGTGTAGCCTAGTAGTAGTACATTTAAAAAAGTGTTTTTATTTGTTCTGCCCCTTATTCTTTGTGCTTTGTCAATTTAAATATTTGTAGCTGAGTAGTTGGTGTTTATTAAAGATGTTGGAGCTTATAAGATGTCTAATTGTTACTAAAAATTTTCTTCTATCAGTGCTTACTCTTAACTCTATTGTAGTATCTTTAAAAGAAAAGCTTTTGAGCGCAAACTCCTTGATTGGAATCGCTGAACGTTTCCTATGTGTAATTGTTTTATGCAAACCCACGTTTGTATTCCAATTGTTTATATTTGTATTATGCATTTGTACAAAAGTTCATTTTACTGTTTAATTTAGATTTAAGTTCCAAAACGAAGACATTTGTGGTAATTTTAAATGTAAGACAAGTTATTTTGCTTTTGTGTTATTGCCACGTTACTTTCAGGCCAAAATCTACTATAAAAATATATTTGAAGGTTGTTAACGAAGACCAGTGGGATATTAGATTGTTTGTAGTGAAAGTGACTAATACTAATTGTCTTATCAGTTTCCTGTATAGTTTTTCGTTACAATGTTTATTTAAAAGCTTAGATCAAAATAATTATATTACCCTGTTCTCTAACATTATTCTTGATCTTCTATCCTTTTCAATGCATTAAATATATTCTAAGTTGTATATGTTCGCTTCCGTGGTCTCCTAGTTGTGGTTAAGTATTTACTTTTTTCTTTATTTACTTCTAGACCAAGCTGTTGATAATTCTACTAACTGCAGCTTTGTTTCCTTCTATTATGGTCTGATTGTATGCAAATAGTGGCGATTGTATTTGCCTGCTTTATTCTGATTCATTTCAATTGAGGACAATGTTTCTTATTGCTCTTTCTAGTAATAGATGGAAAAGCAGCGACGTTGCTCCGTTTTACTTCTTTTATTATTTAGAAATCTTCAGATAGCTTCTCTCCTATTCTATACTTGTTTTTTGTTCCATCTATTGCCAGTTGACGATTATTTTTTTATTTAATTGTAATATTAAAGTATTTTAATGTTTTATACGTTGAATGTTGTTTGAAGTTATCATTTCCTTTCTAAGCTTAATGTACAGGGTTTGTTTGGAGAAAATGTATTCAATATATCGTTACAAACGTTTAAATTCTTCAAAGTACTCCCCTTGGACATCCACACACTTTTTCAATGGTTGCAAAACGAGTTCCTTTCAGGGTGGACTTTATCCTCGAGAACAAAAAGAAGTCTTCTGGAGTCAGTTCAGGGCTGCAGGAGGGGACAATGTTACTAAGCTGCGCTTGGCTGGACGCGTAGAGCGTTGTGGCTTGAGACTACCAGAGAGTAGAGTTACTGTAAGCTGCCTGAATCATTTGATGTGTTTCGGTTTAACAAAACTTGATCGCATAACGTTCGATAGTTTTCTCCATTGCGCATCTTGAAACAGGTACTAACAGCAAGTTAGAAGAGTTGTGAAGCTAATAACACTCTTACTTAGGCTGTCTCCTTTTTCTCCTATGATATTTTTTGCTGGTTTAGTTATTATACTTTTTATTTTTCCCCACTATATCTGTATAGTCTCTTGTCACTTTGCTCTGTATCCATTTTCTGTGTGTTTTCTTCTTCTAATTCGTCTTTAAGTTTGTTAATGTTTGATTGCATTTTTCTTTCTCCCTTATTTTCATACATTCTGAAAATTCTTTTTCTTGCCTCTGCTCTAATTAAAAATGGCCGAAGTTTCTTCTTAAGCTCATCTTAAACTCCTGATATCTCTTGCATAGGCAAAATCTATTAGTCTGATATCATTATTATTGGATGATTTATGCAGACTGGTTTGAAGCATCACTTTCTTCCTACCTTTGCGTTAATGTTTCCGATTACTATTCACAAATCGTGTGTGCTATATCTTTCGAAGGTTTTTCTGGTTTTCTGTAGAACTCCTCCTTAATATCATTAGCTTTATCTTCTATCGATGTGTGAGCACATAGTAATTATATATTGCAGAAATGTCTTCTGACTTTAAGTTTCCATAATTGGTCATTAACCGCTTCAAAATTCATTATTTTGGGCAATACTTTTTTGCTAACTACGAGTCCCATTTCTAGTACATGTTTTCCGTATAAGAAAAAAAGGTATGTGTTTTTCTTTCCATTGTGTCTTTGCCAGGTCACTTGATTTCTTGAATCATAGTTACGTCTGAGTTGTATTTTGTGATTTCTTCTACTAAGTTGTTAAGTGTACCAGGGATGTATAGGCTTAATACATTCCATGACTCACCAACAATGCTTTGTCCGTTCTTTTGTTATACGTCGTTTCCGAAATCGGCGTGTTGTATTTGTAGGAGGTTTTTTACGAAATTGTTCCAACCGACCCCCTGTTCGGAAAACCATTTTTCCGCTCTCTTCAGTCCTGATCCCGCCAGCGTCCTGAGTTGGTTACTAGATGTTTGCCGTGGTTGCTCACGTTCCGAAAGTACGCCAACTTAGAGGAGAAAGTCGGATTTGAGTAGGAGAGACTATGTGATATTAAGTGGATGTTACATCATGTATTGCGCTTCACGATCTTACAAAACAGTACGTGATCCACAAAATTGGAAAATTATATCTTTTCTTCTAAATACACCAAATTTATGTATTAAAATTTTGGAATATTTAAATTATTCCAATGCAGATTCCAATCTTCTCACAACCTTTCGTTGATATAATTGGTTTTTAAATACATTTTTCTTATTTTCTATGACTCGCAAAACAAATTTCTGATTTTGGACCTTTTCCAGTATATAGACAGATAATTGTTATATTTTAAGTCGCCTATTCCTTCCTTTTTAGTTTTGCTCAAAGCACAAGCATTTTATGTACATTTAGATCTAATATAACCTTTTGATCTTCGTTATTTGATGAGGCTATATTGTAACTACTTCCCTACTCGCATTGTAATGATGTTTATTCTACGTGATTGTTTCTAGGGTTCTGGTCGGGTCGCTTCCGTGTTTTTACGAGCCTTATTTTTAACATTCTTCCTTATCCAAGCTTGGCACAGCAGTGTCCATAATCGTTGCCATAAAAAGTTAGATAGAATATTTAACTTGTTAAACTACAAATTATTTGTAGTGCCATATTATTAGTTTTCATATTTGTTTTTGAAAAATTAATTGGGGTCTAAATTTTGGGCGAGTTTTCAATCAAGAAAAGCAGGTAGTTTTTGAGAATATTTTCTCACCTATCATGTAGCGCTATAGTTTTTCTCTTAGACTGAAAACACTTGTATTTAACCGTGCAGATGAATTTCTACTACCCGACATTTATCGCAAATGTCGGCTCGCCCGGAAAAAATCCCGTCGAAGGCTGGCGAGCGGGAACGAAAGCCGGATGGAGGCGCAGCGCGGCTGAAACAAAATAATAAAATCTGACAGGCTGAAGGGAGCCATGCTTACCTGCTCATTACTGAAAACCAACAGCCAGCTAATGCGAATGTGTAATGAGGGCACTAATGTGCATGTAGCGGTCGCCGGAGGATGGACGCGCTGCCGGACGTGTCGGCCGGTCGTGATCCCCGTGGCGGCCGCGCTGTGGCCGCGTCACTCAACGATATCCCTGAACGGGCCGGGCGTGCCGATTATAAATTGCCGTGACACTATTACAATACATTAATTAACTCGTCCCCCAGACCTCGCGCCGTGTCTTTTCCCGGCCGCCGCGGATTAGCCGCGTTTGAATTAATTTCAGCGGCCGCCAGGTTACGGCCGGCGTTCGCACAGCCGAGCCGTCATGCTCCTGTCCATTTCGCCGATCTCTTCATTGCACGCCCAAAAACAATTAAAGAGCGCTTGCCGAGCTAGAAAGTCTCTTCTAAATCCAATATTCATGACTCTTCTTTTTGACTGTCCAAAGAAATTGCCTTATGACTCTGGCTCTGTTCTTGTATTTATCTGAATCACTTTTTGGGTAGCCATAACAATGAATGTAAATTCCAGTTGGTGTACTAATGAAATACGGGGTCCAGCAGGGAGATGTTATGTTTTTGAGACAGGTACAACATTGGTGGTAGAGAAACTAGCGCATGCGCAATGGTTGATGTGCACTCGTTAGTCGCCATTTCAGCAGCCTTGAAGCCGTGGACGATTTAATAACGTGTCTTTGTTTACGACACTTTTGTTACAACCGGTCATTTGGTGGTGCAAATACAGCGAAGATTTCGAACTCACCTCAATGTTGGTCAACATGATACCATCCCATCTTGTCTAACGATGCTCAAGAAGGTGATTGAACCATTAGAACACCAGAAAACAGTTCGACAGACTGTGGAAACCAGCTCTCGCCGTTCAACACATGTCAGACAGGTCATTTCGGCGAATTTTGCACTTTGACTCTCACTTTTGTCTTACAAAATCATGGTCCTTTAAGAACTGAAGAAAAAGGACTATGTATGGGGTTTAAGCTTGCAGAAATTATGCTGAAAATCTGGGACAATGTCTGTATTCTGATAACGAATGGCGAGGCTCATTTTCACTTATCGGGTACTGGTCGAAAAATAATCTACAGAAAGTCTATCAAAGGCCGCTACTTAATGGGGCGGAATTGCCCTATTTAGCACTGAGTCAACTCACAATGTTACCTTACGA
Organism: Sinelater perroti; assembly: GCA_036346155.1. Lineage (NCBI taxonomy): Eukaryota > Metazoa > Arthropoda > Insecta > Coleoptera > Elateridae > Sinelater > Sinelater perroti. The sequence continues at coordinate 1,037,495 of JARFIY010000167.1, read as the reverse complement.
TGTTGCCAGAATTTTTGATGCCTAGATTGAGAAGACATCGGATTGCCCTTGATAGGCTTTGGTTTCAACAGGATGGGGCTACTTGGTATAACTCATGGCTTTTTACATTTTCCAATGCGCCTTATTTTATTGCAATAAAGCAATCTTTGTACCACTCAAAACAGCAGGCATTAATTCATAGTTATGGAAGCGATCATGAAGGAAGGGATCCGTTTCGATTTTGCTTCTTTTGGGTACCATTTTTTCACAGGAAGAATTGTACTGGTTTCTCGATAATAAAGTATCGGTCTCCATAGTACGACAAACTACGAGTACGGCAGACATACAGAAGCATAAAAAGAACACAATTTGAATGTACAAAGGTTAGAAAGTACATGCAATTATTGAATACAAAGTTCAGGAAGATGGGAATTTTCCAATATAGTTGTAGAACTGATGAAAATACAATTCATTGTATATGTATACAGTACCATGACAAGTACATGTTAATAAAAAAATTTTAAAATCTATGGTGGCCGTAAATTCATCTTTCCCGGCATTTTCCTTAGTGTAGAACTCAGGAAAACCTCAAAAACCGGGTCAAAACAGGTAACTTTAATTCGCTGATGGCTGCAAGTCATACTATTTACATTTCTACACAAATAAATAAGCTAATCTACTTTGATCTACGCCACAGTATCTATCTAGTCACCTATTAGTCATTCATGTCCAAGAATGTATCTCGCACAAGTATTAATTCGCTCAAGCGCGTGCGCCCATCACAAATTAGCCTCAAGACCGCAAGAACCGTCCACCACTCGCGCAATTTCAAATGTCTTTTAATCTCTCCCCTTGTCGCCAGGTCGATCCGCTTGTGATAAGAGCCCTCTCCATTTTGGCTTAGGTCTCCTCCTCCACGTTTCAGGTTGGGAGGACGTGCATCGTGTCGTTAATTTCCTCACAGCCGCATCTGTTCTGCTTCTCTGTCAGCTTCCAGATTTTTATGAATAGGATCGGAAGTTGTCATGCCCAGTGATAAGCTGGACAGTGTACCATCTCCTCTATTTATCATCTCTGCTCCCGTCTTGCTCTTGTTCTAGCTCGTGGTCAGTTTTTTATCAGTGCCATTAGACCACTTCTAAAATCTGCGGTTCTGATCCTGCCGCTGACTCTTTGACCAATTGCTCGAAGTTCCGATGTGAGCCTTGGTCCAATGGAATTTAATCTTGATTTTGGAAAATAAAGACTTTGCAAGTCTCTAATTCTCGTCAGCGTCTTCATATTTCTGAGAGCAAGAAGCGCTGACTTTCTGTTAGACACTGCAGCGCATCTTTGTACACGTGGATATATCTCAGGTACTCTCGAATGGTTATTAACTCCCACTGAAAAATGGTGCTCCAGTCTACTAGCTTGGTTCGTCCTTAGTGGATATTTTGTTTTCTTCGCGTGAGCATGAACGCGGCTCTCACTTTCTCGTCGTCCGCGTAGCAGTACACTTCTCGGGCCTCAAACCCCTCTTCCAGCTCCTGTCAAAGCTGTTGGTCGGTCGCCTCCTTCAAAACAAAAGAAAAATGTGATAATTGAGTCAATACTAACGCTGTTTCCGTGACTGCAATGCTGTGAGCACATGCCGGTTTAATCCAGAACATTCTTTGTGTGCTACTAGTTTCTACTACTCTCTCTTCCGCCCAAATCTCGACTGCATACAACATAGCCGACTGTACTGCTAAAACTGCTAAAACTAAGACATGCCTATGGGAGCCTCAAATATCTTAGCAACGTAGCAGAGGTTCTTTTGCATATTGCCTTGAAAGAGGTTGCGCTTGTGCAATGGAACGATAATTCCATTGTGATATCGCCCACACTCATACGTCTGCAATCAAGTAGAACTAATCTTAAATGTGGGGTGTTTTTCTTTAACATGAAAGAGCAACCAAATATTACCAAATATGTGAAATATAGTACTGATATGAATGGAGTCACTCTGCTTGATAACATGGTCTTGAATTATCAAATAAAATATAAAGGTAAACAGTTGATGATTGCTCATTTTTGTGAACTTTATAGGCATGGCCATCCATGGTAAATGCGTGGAATTTGTGGTAGAAGAAAAAATTACTTTAGTTCCGCAGGAGAAAATTACGTGTGCATACAATAGTGTTTTCTTATAAATGATGACTAAATATTGCTAATGGAATACCGTTTGTCGTTTATACTAATGTAGACGTCTTATAGAGTAACAAATTTTTTGAGCGACATGTTAGATTTTGTAAATGTGGCATAAGCCTAGCAAAAGTTACGCTTATACAATTATGTTGAATGGAATTGACGTTGACTATAAGGTTTTTTTAAAGTGGGATAATGGTCTAGTCTTGTTTTTTACGAACTTTTTTATGACCTTTGACCTTTGACCTTTGTTCACTAATGTTAGTACCTAAGATTATAATTTGGTATCATATCTGTATACAATTCAGAAATTTTACTAACAAGAAAAATTCAGGAGTACCCGTAAACGAGAATGAGTATTTTTGTCTTCTCTTACTTTGGCTAATTCCCTACCTTTTTTGGTAGTAAGTCTTGAGCCTCACAAAGTGTTTTTAATGTTGTAGTCACCTGCTGATATGAACCTGGATTCAAAAAATTGATTTAAAATTTTCATACTTTAAGCTATGGCGAAGTGGGTAGTATATCGTAGAGATTGTTAAGTTGTGTGGTAAGTTTTGGCTCTAGTTACTGTGACTTGCATGTAATCTTTTGCATATCTTTGTAATTCGTAATGGTCTATCGTCTCTTTATTAGTATTGCACTTCTGACATAGGTTATGTTGTCAAGATGATTAGTGTAGTAAATAATATTTATATTGACAGAGGAAAGTTTTAATGTCTTCTTTATGTTGGATTAGACATTATTTCTTCACTTTCAGCGTTGTAATTATGTTTGACACTATGATATTCTTATAGATAACCTAATTAAATATATTTTTCAATTTATTTAAAACATGAGTGAAGAGAGTACTATTTTTTTTTGTTGTTATTAATAATAGTTGATTGAGATGTTGTACTTGTGTTGTTTGTGAGAGCATTAAAGTATATACTTTTTTGGTGTGTTTGATTAGAGAGAGTTGGTATTTGTTGGTGGATGAAGTTTGTGCTCGTATTTGATGATGGGATTGCTATTGCTTCTACTGCTTTTATAAAAACGATGATAATATTCGCACCCTCTGTAATTTGCTGGACGCAAACACACATGACAAGAGAGTCATTGCTCTTTGTGCATCTTGTGGTGCTCTATGACTTCGCATTTTATACACACAAATGAACACTTGCATTAAGTTTTTGTGCGCCCATACGGCTGACGCCTTATCTGTTGAATTACGTTTTTATCCTTTTCTAGATGGCTCCACCTGTACGGAGCAATTTAAAATTAAATTGTCTTTGTTTAGCGTTGATAACGTCAAGATGGAGTAAATTTACTTTAATCTTAAGGATGTTCCTTGAATGATGATGTTTAATTACTACTCGGTATCTTATGTCGCCATTAGGTAGGAATATTCTTTGTTCTTGCAAAACTTTACTAATTTTTGTATGTGTCAGAAAGATTACAATTGACTAGACATACTTCTAGTAGTAGCCTTCTGCCACTAAGTCAGACAATTTTTTAGTCATATCAGGGTAATTAGTCGCACCATATAGAAATGTAGAGGGGTTTAGGACAACCTTCACATGATTGCTGGTGCTAACATGTTAAATATGTTAATAAGGTTTTTATTTCTGCAGTTACAGTTTTATTTAAAAATTCTTTCTTTTGATGCTTTCCACTGTTTGTCATGGTTTTTCTTTGGATATGTTATATATCTCCTTGTCACTAGTTAATATTATTCTTTCCCATTGACAGTTGTGGTTACAATGTTGAGATCGCGGAAGTAAATATTGTCACTTTGATTTTACGGTTGCTCTCTTAACGTGTCAATATTGAATTTAAAATCAAAATTGATAAACAGCTGACCTTAGCAAGGTTGAGGTTTCTGTATGGGGACTGATACATCAGATCATAAAAAAAATATTAATTTGTATAGTTATCCAACTGTAATATCCAATTCTGCATTGTTGCAACCAAACCGGTCTCTTGGATTTCTAAGCCAGAATAGCCTGCGCCTACTCACGCTTCGTCTTTTTTTAATTCTACCTTGTATTATCAATTGTAGCAATTCGTACTTGTCTTCTCATTACGTGTCCCAAAGATTCATGTTTCCTCATTTTGGTGGCTATTAGAACTTCTAGTTCATTTCCCGCCCTTCCACTAACTTTATGTTTGACATTCTTTCTTCCACAATAGTAGGATTCTCTTATGGCACTAAAGCTCGAAAGTGGCCAATTTATTCAGATGCATTTTTAGTATCCACGCTTGTAAACTATATAGAAGAGTAGAAAACGCAAAACATTGAAGCATTCTTAAATGAAGTGTCAGGGTTATATTACGGTAGCATAAAAATGATTCAAGTTTAACAAACGATCTATTTATTACCTCAATACATGTTTTATCTCTTAGGTTGATCTATATCTTATGTTCCCAAATACTTGCATAGATTCACTCTCTCAATATCTATATTTTCAACGTTTAGTCGAGTGTTTACAATTCTTAATTTAATAATAACCATATATTCGGTTTTGTTTAGAATAATCTGGAGCCCATATTCGATACAATATGCACTACGCTCTGTAGGTCGTTTATATTGTCTGCCACTATTACCATATTATTTGCAAAATGTAAATTGTTGAAAATTTCTCCATTTATAAATATACGTTTTATGGAATCTGATAAGGCTTTTTGAAATACTAGTTTGCTATAGACATTAAAAAATAACGGAGATAACACGCACCCCTGGCGATCCCCCCCCCTGAATTACTCAATAAATGATTGTCAACTTTAATTTTAGTAATCTAAATTCAGTATAGACAAGAGATAATTTCTATATTGAGACTGTCTATAGTTTAACCTCCATTAGTTTGCCATGTTGGACCCTACCGAAAGCTTCTTCAAAATCCACAAAACCCAAATAATTGTTGTAATTCAGGTCGAAACGCAACTAAGCTAACACATTTAAACCATATGAAGCCTCCCCCGTGCTCATACCATTTTTGAAACCAAATTGTGTGCCACTTATCTCATTTTCTGAACTTTTAACAATTTTGGTTCTGTACTCTAAACAAATTGTTGTGTGTAGCTTCTTGGGGATTGCTACGCAGGTTGATCATGCCAGTCTGATAGATTCGTTTGAAAAGTTTAACAAAGATATCGATATAGTCTTCATCAATGTGTTTTATTAATTCCATGGGTAGTTCATCCGGCCCTACTGCTTTATCATATTTTGTATTTTTATTGCATAAAAATCTTGCCGTAATATTAGTGGTCTTGGTCTTTTGTTTCTTGTACTACTAGTTCTCTTCCTTCATCATTAAATAATTGTCGTTGGTCCATTGTGATAACTTCTTTTTTATTTCGTTAGTCGCGTTTTTCTAATCGTCTTTGAGAATATTCGAAGATGTATTATTTCGAATTTCCGTCATTTTATTATTTTTTATTAACATTTAATCTAAGATATTTTTTATTTAGGTTTTGTTTCCCTAATTTTGTTTTTGATGTTTTTACATATTTGTCTATACCAGTTTTGGTTTCTTGAGTTATGCTGTTTTCTTTCTTCCATAAATTCTCGAATTTCTAGTGTCATCCAAGGCTTTATTTTTTCACCAAGTGGAGTTTTTCCTTTCCAATTAAGACCAAAATATTTTGTATATCTTTTTTTTTATATTTACTGTTTCTATGGGTGTTTTGCTGAGATTTCTCAAACTTTCATTTATTTTTAGTATAGTTCCTCTATACGTGTTGTCCTCTTTAAGCCTTAGGCGCTTAGGTTGCTTCAGTTTGACGGTCATTGATACAACAACTTCTATTAACAATAATATAGTCTATTTTATTTCTAACTATTTTGTCACTGTAATCAGCTGGAGATTTCAAACTATAAATATATGCTTATGAAGTTTAAACAATGTATTTGTAATTATAAACTTTTGTTGGTACAGAATTCAATCGGCCTAAGTCTACGATCATTTCGTTCTACTTGCCATATCTTCCTACGCAGTCTGCAACTTCTTCTTCGCCCACATTAGTATTAAAATCACCCATTGTGTCCTGTGTTTTGGTCAATTTAACGACATTATCAAGCTATTCATTTTTCCTCAGTACCCCCTGTATTTGATGAGCGTTCCCTATCCACCACCTGGAGGGTACCCAATGGAAAGCTGGTAAATCCTCCCCCGGCATAGAAAGGACTTTCCAGTCGTCGCCTAAAAATGTGTTTAATTTGTTCTCAACTAGTTTATACTCGAACCGAAACTTGAGGCTTAATATTTTGTTACTATATAACTAATACCATTTTAGTTTTAAAGAGTATAGATATGTCGTTAATTGTTATTAACTTTTTTAATCCTTGTTCTCTTCATCATCTATGACTTTATGCTAAAATAATTTGGCAGAAATTCATGTAATATTTAGCTCAATATTCTATTTACATAGAGGCTTTCAACGATAAAATAACTTTATTAAACTAGTAGACCACATAGTTTAAGAAACAGTTTCACTAATGAATACGTTTGAAGCACTTCAATACACATAGAAACAAATCTGAAAGATTAATAAAAATGGTTATCAAACTGAGCAAAGAAGATACACGTGCTTAATTTAATGTACCAATTCCGCATGCAAGTTTGTGACACATTTTGCAGAACAAAGGCAAACCAACCGCATACGAGCCGATGAGTTCTCGAAATCGCAATTCCGAGCAATCCGAAAAGGCTGAGCGAGCTCGATGTGGTAACGAGATTATTGTTCTCATTAACAAGTCAACCTGCTCGGTGCAGTGAATGGATTGCTTGTCATGGATCCAATATCTCACTATACGTATAGACATATTGCTATCACCTCGAGGCGTGCGAGTTCCTATTTACGTTGCACCTTTTTGCCGCGCCGCAATTTATTAGCTTACAGCGCCGCTATTTTTAACCACGGAAGCGAAATTGATGCGCTGCAATATTGGGTTTTAAGCCGGGGGCATGATTAAAATCTGAAAAGCCGCATGGTGCGTGTTTCAGCACATCGAAATCCTAGAGGAATATGTGTGCCGATTTGTGTTTTTCATTAACATTTTCTAAAACACAAAATATGACTAAAGATGCAACTACTTTGCAATCATTCTGTTGTTCGCAAAAGTATAAATTGTAACCAAAATAGTTAAAAATCTTATACATTGGGTAATCAGTTAAAGAAGAGTTCGGGCTGCGAATAAATAGGACAATGAAAACTTTCGCAGAAGAACTTCTTGTATAAAAATAATTGGTATTATGGGACCTAAGAAAATAAAGTATCAAGAATATCAATCCCAATATAGAAACTAAGCAAGAGATCATAGCCAGGATAAAGAGTGGGCAGAAAATGGCATTGCCGGGCAGTATGGCCCAAACAATCTTACCAAAGAAACATCTAATCAAAAAGACTAAGCATCTAAAGGAGTAACAAAAATCATATCTGAGAAAATGAAAAAAATAGAGAGTTTGCTTTTAGTTTGGAAAAAAGAAATATAAATGAAAATAGATGTAATCAATATAACTATCAATCAAGAGAAAGACACTCCACATTTGTCATATAAGAAGATAGATTTCAAAGCTACCACTGGATGGTTCATAGTTTAAATTGAGATCTGGCATTGAGCATATGGTAGTGTATAGTGGAGATAAAAAATAAGCTAAGAGTTCTGCTTCAAATTTCAAAATTTAATTAAAAAAAGGACATTGTTTACAAGAAATTTTCAATTGTGATGAAACTCTACCTATATCATAAAATATGAGGAAAATAAATGTATGAAAGACCGACTGACGTTAATATTAGTAGCTAACACTAGTGGTGATGTAAAACTAATCTTATCTATCAGCCTTGAAAATCATGAAGAATACAAAAGCGCATAATTAAAGAAATATTGACGGTGGTGACATCGTATAAATAAACGTTTGTTAAGCATTAAGAATTACCTTCAGACCAATCAATTGCATTTAAAGCACTGTTGCTATTCGACAATTCACCAGAACATCCAAAAGATTTTAAAAATAATTTTCTAGAAAACTTTCCCTGGTCAACAGTTTTGGTTCAACAAAGAATCAAAAAGTTATTGTGAGATTCAAGGAATTGTACACTCGCACGCTATTTTGAAGTATGTTATTTCTCCTCAATGATAACATTAAAAACGTTTTAAAAAGATAAATTTGATATTCTTGAAGCTATCTAGATCATTCAAAATGCATGGTTTAGAAGTCACTCAACGATAGTTTAATTCTTGCTGGCGAAAGCAGAGAGGAGAAAATGATCTTCCTGAAATTATGGATGACATTGTGACAACTGCTGCAGACCAGTCATTGTAGTTGAATAGAGATGACATTGAAAATCTTATAATAAAACATGAAAATAATCTAACGACAGAAGAACCCAAAAACTATTGAATGAAGAACGCCAAGAAACTTACGTTTCCGAAAAAAGAAGGCGAAAGGGGACCAATGGTCCAATTGAAGTGCGAGAATGTTAAAATAACGGTATTAGAATGGCACCTGAATCAGGTTGAGGTCAACATGCTTAGGGATCTCTACAATGACTATGCTCTTAGTTATTTCAAATATCCCCAAGAAAAGAGAAAAACAAAAATGCAAAACTGTCTATGTATGGTTATTACACATAAATAAACGATATAAAAAAATTATATAATATTGTTTATTTTTTTTTATCTGTAGAACGAATTAATAAAATTCCCATAAAAACCTGTAGGAAATCGACGATCGGTTAACAAACAATTTAAATAGTAAATATTATCTTTAAACGGATTATGTTGATTAATCGATCACTCTCTGTACTTAATGCTTCATATCTTTAATTATTATTTGAATTATTGAAGATTCACTGGAAAAACTTCATTTTTACGTCTACTACAGATTTTACAAGAAGTACCACCATAATTTCTGGTTAGTATGGTTCTTTTTAATTTCCTTAAAGGCATGATCATTTTACAGAGATATTCACAGACCAAGGTGTCAAAGATTTTCAAAGTACTTCAAAGTAAAAATGTATATTATGGTCTGAAATGTAGCATGATTAGATCGAAAATGCATAATATATCTAAAACTTCGCACTAAACGTAGCTACCGCCATTCTTCTTTACCTAGCTATGCAATGTTTATTTCGCTCATACACTTCAATCGGAATTACTTTTATTTGGTTTGAAAGGGTGTTTTTATTAAATATATATTTTCATAGTTTCCAAGTGCCTTTAAGGCGTTGTTACCATACAAATAGACTGTCAGCAACTTCTTTCTAGGTTTCTACTTGCACGCTTTTTCTCTAATAGTTTGTAGTGCTGCATCAATATATCTATAATTTACCACGTCTAAGAAACAAGTGAATGTGAAAATATTCCCAAAACAAAGATAAATTTCTGAAAATAGTCTTATGCAATCAAAAGTCCAATGACCACATAACTGTCTTGATTAAGGCCAATTGCACGAAAAAGAACCACAGCATATTTCAACATGATAGATCCTCAGCAAGTCATAACTTAAAGGCAAATATAATATTACATGGTTTTCGTAATAAAGTCATCAGAGCTAATGGCTTATTAAGGTGCTTGAAAGCAACATTCAGCAGATCAAAAACGAATTGTATCTTATACTTCATTAGTACTTTTTAACTTTATTATCTGCTAGACTGAATAAATATGATTAATTTGTCAAAATGGTTTTAAAGTAACTTATTTTACATGTGAATCTAGATCTTATGTATAGTAGACTTTTTTATACATAGTTAAGTTTAGGAATTTATGAGAACGATTGGTAGGGTTTACAACATGAAGTCTGATTTTTTCTTTAAAGGAATTCTTAACTTAAGTACTTGAGTTTGGTCTTCAGTTTAAGAAACATTTATTTATAATAGCAGATTTTGAGCTGGAAGCATAATGTATGAGGAAAATTATCTTCCACCAAATAATATCAAAACTCTTGTTTATCTTCGCATATATAGCTACGTATAGCTATGCGATCACATGTTATTATCATTATTCATGACAATGAATTTATAAAATACTAACCCACTATTATATTTTCTACTATAATATTATCAGTACCACTAAAATGCAATTTCAATATTCTCATTAACAACTTGACTTGCAATCACGGTTTGCACAAGTACTAAAAGACACATTATATAAAAAATATGTCTTTCATATAAACATAACTATCCATACATTTGAACAGAAAGTAAACAAATACAGCTTATACACGTGAACAGAAAATAAACAAACAGCTAATATGAAATGTGGCGTGGATGAGCTTTGAGCGTACATTTCGTTGTCTATCTTCAGAATCGTTTTGCATATCTTACTTTCGTAGTCACCGTATCGATTTATCCTACTGTTATCATTTGTGAATAAATTGTTCCACGTTCCCACCATGCAAGAATGTGAGGAAAGGCGGACGAAAAATTGTCAGATTAGGACGCCAAAAATACCTTTTTGCAGGAGCCCCTCGTACTGTTATATTTATCTGTATATGAAGAAAAGTATTTTTACACTTATAAAAGAGAAATCATATTAGTTCGATATAGTAATAAAAAGTCTAGTTGCTGATTCGTTCTATTCTAGTGCCTGTTCCTCGACATTATGAGATCTGGCACCAAGGGTTGCTATACAAAGTTAAGGAAACCCTACCCATGAAATATTCAAATCATACCTAACTAATAGGCATTTCTCCGTCAAATATGGCAGCGAAATAATACCCCTCCATCCTATCACATCAGGAGCACCCCAAGGCAGTGTTCTGGGCCCCATTTTGTACTTGATATTTACACGAGATCTCCCAACATCTACAGGAAACATGGTTGCTGCCTTTGCCGATGACACGGTTATCCTTACATCGCACACAGATCCAAATCAAGCATCCCAAAAGCTTCAAGCTCACCTAGATAAAATACAAAATTGGTGTAATAAGTGGCGCATAAAAATAAATGATAGCAAATCGGTCCAGGTAACCTTCACACTCAGAAGAGGCAACTGTCCACCGGTGCAGCTAAACAACCACCTGATCCATCAAGCAGATAGCGCTAAATACCTGGGCATCCACCTAGACAGGAAACTAACCTGGAGACCACATATATGGGCAAAGCGTAAACAACTAGGGCTTAAGCTACAAAAAATGTATTGGCTAATCGGGCGTAAATTGCAACTTTCTCTGGAAAGCAAAATGCTTCTCTATAAAGCCATGCTTAAACCCATATGGTGTTATGGAATTCAGTTATGGGGCACTGCTAAAACTTCACATATTGAAATACTGCGAAGATTTCAATCCAAAGTGTTAAGATCATTAGTTAATGTACCGTGGTACATTCAAAACGAAACCATAAGACGCGATCTTGGAGTTTCAACGGTTAATCAAGAGATACAAAAATTTATCAGTATCAGTGATCACCCAAACATTTTAGTGGAGTGCTTACTAGACAATGACGACGAAGTGCAACCACGTTTAAAAAGATTCAAACCCGCAGACCTAATTGTCAGATTCGTGCAGTAATGTGTCGGTTAATCAACAGTTCCAACAGTGTATAGGATAAACTAGTTTAAGAGTAATAGAGGAGTGTCATCAGTGGATGCACTTCCTTCATGTTTATTATGTTCTTTAACCATATATGTCATATCAACTACTGAATGTCTATAGACAGATTGTAGTGTAATAATAAATTTTAAAAAAAATCTAGTGCCTAAAGTAAAAATGAGTTTTAGCTAAGGTTGCTTTAAAAATATTCGTGTTTCGCCAAAAAGCTGAGAGATTTATAAAAATATAGATTAACTAGCATAGTTCTACAGCTTAATAATACAATATAATCGAGTTTATTATAATAGCTTCTAAAAGGTATTAAAAACAAATTATTTCAAATGTTGGGCCGCTGCTGTGGCAGACTGGTCACGAGCAATCACGCATCAGCGCGCAGATGAGTTCGTCTCGCTGGAAACTCATGGATGTATATGATGTTCTCCTTTGTAAGAAGTGAAGGTTGCACGCTGCTAGGTTGCAATGATAGTAAGTGCGCCACAAAAATATACCAGATGTCACTTGGTTGTACCTAAATTAGAGAACGTGTTTAAGCGTACGGTGAATAGTGGAGAAGTGATTAGTGCCTTAAGCAACAGATTGTCCTATGAAAATAAATAATTGATATTAGTGCATTAATTAGTCTCTAATTCACTATAAACACAAATAGAGTCAAGTGGAAATTAATAATCATAAACCTAGATCATTACAGCTAATGTCAGAAGGGAGATCCACCGTCACTAAGAAAACTAAATAAATTGCCGTACTAAGCAAGCCAAGTTGCACGAGTCGAAAAATAGGTTAGAATTGCGGTATTTATAGAAAGTCCAAGAAATTAAGATACAAACTAAAAGAAGACAACGTTTTTGAATGTTGGGAAAAAGATGAAAAATAAACATTTTAATTCAAAAGTAGAATTAAGAAGAAATTTAAAACATAAAAGTGGATACGAAAGAAAAATTTGGAAACCAGAGAGAAAAACTACAAACTAACACAGACGAATACTTCAAAAATTTGTTGAAAGAATTAGAAGAGGAGCTGCAAGAAGCAAAGTTAGACGCAGAACAACAATTTAGAAATGTAAACAGTGAGTTTGAAGGAACAATTTTTATAGGTAAAAGTAATTCCGAATTTCAAAGTTTAAGAGAAAAAGTAAAAATAAGCACAAAGAACATCCAGCATTATCGAAGACCTATTAAAGATTAACTCAGAAATAAAAAAAAAACCTAAAGATATTTGTTACGTTGCACATCAGCGATTTTAGGAGAAAGTTGTAGGAGGCAAGGATAAATATTCGGAAAGTTTAAAAGAAAAATTAGAGATAGAAGCAACAAAAGAAAAAGGTATACAAGTTGCAAATATATAGCTAAAGCAAGGGTTTGACTCCAAATTACGGCTCGTTCTATGATGAACTGTAGGGACGATACCATAACAGGAAGAAATTAGTTCTATTGGGTATATTATAAAAAAAAAAACTTGAAGGAATGACGCCGGAAGTATAAATCGTGTACGTTAAAAACAGCTCTATTAGGAAAAGCAAAACATCTACGCGGCAACCCAATTTGGTAAGAATAATAGCCCATGTTTTTGAGACGGTAGCATCAAAGATACCCTAGTTACTGCGGATTATACTTTATCAATGCGTCTGTAGCGTATGCGATACCAAATCAAAAGTCCTCCACAGTTTACTGCTACTTCTGCCATCAGAACACATGCAATATAGGATAGTTTGGCAATTTCTTTTATAAAATGACAAGTCATCTCAGTTCTTATACAAAATGGCTTTAAGTAGACCCCCCAGGAGTCAGGCTTCACTAAAACAACGGCTTGGAATTGCTATAAAAATATTGAGTTTAATATTGCTAAAAGAAATTACCGAAGCATCTACAGGCGTTTAGTGGCACTACAGGCCTTGTAGGTTTTCCCCGTCCTTGGTACTTTCTTTCTACTCGCGAATATTTCATTAGTCGGTTCTACCTCCCCCTTAGCTCTCGCTTCCTCCTATTTGTCAGTTTCTTTCACTCGCACTCTAAGTTCCCTGCCCACTCTACGGCTTAACTTCATTGGACTACACTTTAAACTCTCTCGAATTCGCCTCACATTCTTGGTTCAGTGTAGTGATGACGTCGAAATGATTGTTGCTCCGCAGTCACCGACTTACTGAATTCACAAATGCAAAAAGCTTGTGCTGCATTTTAGTCATCCCGTTCAAAACTGACGTTCATAACTAATCTTGCTGCGTAATTTTGTGCACAATGCGAGCGCTCTAGCGGTAGTATTAGCAGGAAATATAGCCGTTTGTAATTGAATCCATCATTTTGAATCACTCTGCATTTTTACTCCCTTCTTTCAAGGTACTTGTAGAGCAGGTAAAAAAGTCAAAACTTTGCTTCTTTAACTCTTTTAGCTTTCACTCCGTTCTTTCCGTTATTAAATCAAATCTTAATGTGGTTGTTGGAAAATTGCGACACTAACTTACGAATTTGAGCCGTATGAATTTAACAATTGCCGAAAATCAATATAATTTTGTAATAAATTACATTGAAAGAGTTTACTCGCTTCTAGATATAAATAACCAGCACTTTAGGAAAACACTAAAATAACATAAATGTAAACTTTTCTGGTTAAACCTTGATTTTTCTGATCAAAATGGGCTCTATTGGATTGAATTTTATTTAAGTCAGTAATGATGTAACTATAGGGTACTCCACATAAATCAGTAAAATGAATAAACGATGAATTCAAAATTAAAATACAATAAACATTAAATTTATTTACATGAGACTTAGTAAATAGTATTGAGAGTCATATTATTCAATATACCCCCCCTAAGCGACCAATACTTTCTTGAGCGGAGACCTAAACCTGCTGTAGGCCAACACAATGCCCTCTTTGCCTACAAGTGTTATTAGCTCCATGATCGTTGGCCCTAAGCTAGTATTAGTGTTATAAAGCCTTTTATGACCTTCGCCTCAACCACGCCTCATACGTAGTAGTCGTGGGATTTGCAGTCGGGGCTGGCGGTTGGCCGCAAGTCAAGACACCGATGGTAATACAAATTGTTGTATAGCTGTGCTTGGGCTTTTCTCCCGAAAACTGTTTTCAATACTTTGATATACATAGCCGGCGGTCACTTCTTTAAAGTAATAGAACACAATGACACACCCTTTTTTGTCCACAAGCCCCAGCACTACCACAGAAGTGGAAAATCTCGTGTGCATGACGGTAGGTACTTCAGAGGAATTTTAGCAATTTTGACAATTTACCCTCTTTTCAGGAATGAAGATCTTTTTGTCTGAAGGGACTCTCAAGCAGCTAGCACTCTCGTACTTGATATCTTTCAGCAGTGGTTGGTGCATATTGTTTTTCCCACTAAAAATTTGGTGGTTTCTCAAGACGAAAGACTTACAGTGGAACACTGGTAGACTGACAGGCCGTCGATTTTGCCACGGCCATTTTTCCTTGCCAGGTCAGTCATGCTCCAATCAGAATCTTAATCGATCGTATACGAATTCATCACTTCTCTTTCAATGATGTGAGTTGCTCTATCAGCAACTGCATCCTCTTGATGGTCAGATTATCTATACTTCTTGCCTAGGTTGTGAACTTGGATAATTTTGCATCCAAATCATGCAATCATTTCTGTCTATGATGTTCTGACGCAGAAGGGATCAAGTATGGCAGCTCTACGCTCGTATTCTCGGCTCATTTTGTCGACAATCGTAGGCTGTTGATAAACTAAAGCTAACTTGTTATGTTATGTAATAGAGGATAAAATGGCCTTTCAAGCTTCCTGCAATATAACTTAAAAATATTCCAAATTTACTTCGACCAGCTTGTATTCGCAACATTTCTGTTAAGCATACTTTTTCGAATTGCATTTTTTGTTGTAAATGTACTATTAAAATATTCAAACGATCCTATTGTAGTTCTTCTGCTGTCTATTAGAATGAGCCATTCGTCACATAGTTGCTTGTCAACAACCAGGTCAGCCTTGTTCAATATTTTTTTTAAGTTTTTGATGATCAACGTAATTGAGGACTGTTTTACACGCTAAATGCCTATCACCATAAACGGAAGAAGATTGTCTTAGAAACATGCAGTCATTTGCATGCAAAAATACCCCTAATATTACAATGTTCTTTTAATAAACCCGTTTCGATTGCTGTCATACTAAATTATGATGTGTCTTAATAATTTTTACGTAGTAGTTTTTACCTCTAACGGATAAATAGACAAATTACACAATTTCTGGTTTTAAAATAGAGTATTGCTTCATTCTGTGTTACACATTATGTTACTATCGTTTCTTTATTTATAAATCAATGGCATTTAACTAAAGCTGCTCATTTCTTGATTTATTTTGTTTAACATTTTCTTTCGGTGGAAGTAACATGCTTTGCTTTTTCCGCATCTTTCCACAAACATCTAGACACAACTTTGTATCCAAATATAAATGCCCAAGAAGTTCTGCCCAAGAGTAAGACCGGAGCAAGTTCCAAATCAATAGCGATTATTCTACCGGACAACTATTGACTATAACTTGAGCGTGCTGGCAGCGCAAAACAAGAAACTCGAAAAAGTATTAATAACCCACGAGCAATGCAATATTCCAGGCAGCACCGATAGAAACTTCTTGGAGCATTCAATTTAAAGTCGGGCATCTACTTCAACTGCGAACATCAGGAATAAAGAAATAATTACGCCGGGCTGCATGTAATTTAATTAGAAATTCAGCAAAAAGTAAAAGGCGAGCGCGCCGTGCATATGCGATCGCTGAAAGATAACTTCATAGCCTCATTGAGGCCGTAATTTAGTGCGTGCACATTCCGCAGCATCTTCGGCTGCACAATGGCATTCGTATCGCATACGTGATCTGAGCACTCGTCATTACAGAGAGCACGTGTGTGTGCGCGCCACCAGCGATTTGCAAAATGGCGAGGGTGTAAGTAGCCTTAGCCTGCACCTTATCGGCATTCGTGCATGCATCTCGACTTTTTCGTTACCTGGGGCGTCGAAGAAAATATTTGATCACGACATCGCTGTCAAAGAGCAGGACTTATCCAGCGAGGACGAAATTCGCACATAATTTGCAGGCCACTCTACATTATCGCACATCTATGGCTCACCCACACCAGCGCTCTTTTCCATACTGACCGTGCATTCGCACATCTACTGCACCCATTCAGCCCCTGGCTATACACCGTCTTGACTTCATTTCACGAAGACATAGAGGTTTAAAAAGCGAGGCACCAGGTAGGAGACGTGAATCATAATCACGTCGCTTTTAAGGCTTGTTCGCTGAAGCACTTTTTCATTCATATTATATGACTTTCGAAGAGGACAAAATTTTAGAGCAATTCTTAGTCTTTGTATGTCAAGCGCAGCTTTCGTTTTGCAGTTTAAAGAGTAAATTAGGACACACCAATGTACAAATAATACTTCTGATGCATAATAAACCGGCGTTCAAAAATAATATTGTCCTAACGTGCGCCTCCATATCAAACATCGTCAACAAGAGAGAGGATTTGTTCCCTTATTCAACTTGTCCTATATAAAAATTGGTAAAAGGTTAAGACATTTTTACAAATCGATATATTGTACTTAAAGTATTCTAAAAGTGCACGTGTGAAAAGAGATAGAAGAAAAGGTGTTATTTATGTAGTGCTTCGAATACAACTATGGTTAAAGCGGAAAAACTATGGAAAAAGAAAATCATGGATAGCGATGAATGGCCTGATTTATTTGGTCATCCGTACGAAACTAGCAGAACTGTTTTGCTGGGTATTGAAGTTCAAAGATAGAAAAGATGCACGTAAGCCACACATTATCCAGTGTGTCCCTAAACTGATAAAAGCAACTAGATCAGATTAGAATTGTATTAGTGAAGATGGTAAAGATATATTTCATGGAACTTTGCATACCATCATCCATGAGGAGGTTGACAAAAGCCTGTACACAATGAATTCCTCATACTTTCATCGCTTAACAAAAGTAAAAGAGGCATGACAACAGTTACTGCAGCTCTTTGAAACGTTCTTTTGAGTGGAAATAAAAACAGGTCTACGGCACACTGGAACCACAACCGGAATTGTTTATTCCAAAACAAATGCAAATTATTTTTTGGGTCAGAAATAAAATCCTGCCAATAGATTGGCTTTCCTTTTTGAGAATATTACGAGTAAATAGTACTGATTTTCACTGAAGCGACTCGGTATTCAGCCAGGACGCTATAAAAAAATGAAGACATAGTGCGTTGTTTTAACATGGAAATTCAAAGTCACATGTTAGTGATCGTACCATTGACGCTCCACAGGATCTTGGGTACAGCGTGGTGCCTTACGTACCATATTCGTCGGATATTGTGCTCTGTTTTACACAATTAAAGATCTCCTCTAACCACAAGTTTCAATCGGCTGTCTAGCAGTGATATTTCCAAAGAATGGTTTACAAGAGATGTTAAAAGAATCACTAAAGTGCATAGACATTGAAGAGAAACAGCTCTAACGAAAGGTGTGTTTACTTATACCTAATAAAACGTTAGTGAGGAGAAAACAACTGTAATGTCAATTATGTTAATTCACCTAGTATTACTAGAAGAATCAACTATAAGATGGGTGGGAATAAAAATCGTCCAATTCGTGTCTATTCTTGCATACTGTATTTAAATTAACTCAAACCTTCTTGTAATTAATAAGATCGCGGCATCTTTACCTACTCAACTTACTGTTTTAGGAACTTGCCGTGCTGTTGATATACGAATTCCAGTCTTTTTCTTTTTTAAACAATACATTTTTACACTTCTTCTAGTTTTTCAACTCAGTTGAGAAATAATTAACAAACAGTAAATTTTATGAGTGTTGGAGAGAGATTCTTGACCTTTAGTTTCAAACTACTTTTCATTTCTTCTGGAAGTAAAATATGCATCCGATGTCATTAAAGTTCTGACGAGAAAGTTTAAGAAAATGACTTTTTTGCTTATTTTGGGTTAAAAGAAATAACAGGTCTTAGTTGTAATCATAGGAAACGAACAGTTTAAGTCGATTTGATTCTATAGACCAGTGTCATAATACATATCTGAACGCTGTTTACACAGACATTTTAGCTTTATTGCGTATTTCCCTTTTTTTCTTAAACAACATTAAAAACGAAGAATGCAGCATATTGGAAGCAATCCAAGTACCGACATGTGCAGGCCAGTTAGACTCTTTTCTTGCTCCAAAATAATAATAAAAAAATAATAGTCCCAAGTTGATTTATTTTTCTTTCAAAGATTAACTTTAAATGCATAAATAAGGAGCATGACCCCAATTATAAAAACACTGTCGGAAAAAAATTGGATGATATTTTTACATATTAAATTTTTTTGTTTGATATTACTATCACTGTTTTGAGTTAGAACACGTGGAATGATATCAACGTCTTTCTGTTCTTATCACTTGATTAAAGCCTTATTTGCGATTCTCTCTTTTGCTCTTTCAATTAGGCATTTCTTCTGTCGTACAAATACTAAAAGCGACTGGTCTGTTCTATTTTTCGAAATTTTTCATGCATCCGTTATGTCTCATACAAATCATAATCCACATTACTAGCTTATTTTTGCCACTTTTATATCTTTTTTTGAAAATTGTTCGTTCAGTAATAATGGATAGATTTTATCTCTCAATCAGTTCCTTTTTCTCTTCTATTAATTGCGTTACTTCTTTAAAATAGTTTTGTTGTTTTAGATATTAATATCGACTCTTCTTTTTTCGTCAATTACTGTACTCCATGTTTTGTTTAGCTTGGTAGTTAGATTAGTTGCATAGGGCATGCCCTAAAAATACTGAAACTGGTTCTTTAAAATTTATTTAAATGAAAATATGAATGTAATCTTAGTATTTTTCAAAATAAAAATATTGAACATCAATACATCGTTGCCAGCGGTTCTGCTACGCGTCGTAGCTTACCTGGAAGTCTTGATCTGGAGAGCACTCATCGTCACAGCAGTCTGCCATTTTTAACAGATCCTAAATGGTGTCTTTTCAGGCTAAATTTGAGCCGAATAAACAAAATAAACGCAGCAGAGCCAGACCTGGCTGTAGAGAAGCTGGATCAGTATTGGACGTTTGTTCTGTTAAAAACTCACTAGCAGCAACGCATGTCTCGGCATATTGTAGTGCTGAAAAACCCAGGTGTTGGTAATCTCGGAATAAATACATGCTACCCTTTTCAGAGTGTTTAAGCATTTTTACGTAAAATACAGTGTTAATAATTTGTCCGGGTAGTACAAACTTCTAATGGTCAACACCTTTAAAGTAAAAAAAAAGATAATGAGAATTACAGTTACAACTTCCTACAAACAGTATGATTACTTTTTACATGGTCTAAAAGGTTACGATAAATCTATCTACGGTTTTTCTTCTGTTCGGTCAAGACCTTGGGAGCCAATTTAGCGTATCTGCAATGTCGTCGTGACGATTTCATGCACAATAAATTTTGCAATCGATATAACACTCAGGTGTTGCTTAAAATCAAAAACCGCTTTTTCCTTAGCCATATTGTCCGAAATATAAGACATTAAAGGATGCCATTCGTGTTGCGCATTTTGACGCCCTCTCTTCCTTCCCTAAATGCATTGTGCAATCCAAACACTTATGCTTTCGTTAAACCATTTTCCCAAAATCGTTTTGTATCACAGTAAGTATTTAGATTGTGAGTTTTTCGAGTTTAACGCAAAATTTTATCGTGTAGCACTGATAGACACTGTGCTAGATTTAGACCTGTGAGAAGACGATGAAACAGCTAACCATTATAAGAGATCTGCACTCTGTAATAGCTCAAATGCAAATAAGCTGCGTCGGGTGGTTTATCTAACATTTCCCGCCAACCATGCGATCGAAAACTCTCCCACCTGACACTTGCGTAGACCAAGAAAATCACTCAGTATAAGATTCTAAATTGAATTTTTCTAGGTATACCGATGTATTTTTTATATTTGGTGAAATCTATTATAATATTTTTGCTCATTATTAATTTATAATTCTTTCTATGTTACTCATATAACCAATATGTTTTTTAATTAATACGTAATAGATTTCTTTCCTTATGTGTTATGTATGTGTTGGTTTAATTTGTTTCGAGAACACAACCACAATTGTGTTTTACGCCAGGTACCCCCTTAATCGGAATGACCTTGTACATTTCATTGTATTATCTGGCTTGTCCTGTAGTTTATGGTATAATTTTTGATTTCTTCTTTTAGTTTTATTATTTTTAGTTGGCTGCATGTGTGGATAGGAATTGATGATTTAGTAGAAAAGTAATGAGACTCCTTGAAAGAGGATATTCCAAGTTTAGAGAAAATATACAGCCTACTTGTGTATCTTATCTATTATTAAAGGAATCGAGAAATCAGGATCCAGTATCTCTTCGTGATTTTCTTTTTTAATTCTATGTCGTAATATTTTAACATGCTATTCTTAATGCTTTGACTTTTATCTAATCTGTTCTGTTTCTCTCCTTAATACACGTAGAATTTCGTCCACTTCTCGAGGCTTGATCTTCAAAACGGTGAGTTCGGTGGTCTTTTTACCAAAGCAAAAGCTAGACTAACCTAAAAAATCTTTGTTAATCCAGATTGGAATTGGTAGTGACGATCGATGGGCTGGTGAATTTACCAATCACCTACTCTAGGTGGACTAATTTAGTGCTTTTATAAGAAGGTAAGTTTCTTAATTTACTGTGGAATGATATTAACCAAAATAAAATTTTGAGCATGTGATAGCGTTGTACTTATTGTATTTGTTTAGGAAGTTATCTTACAATTACACAGATATATTTTTTATTAAAATTCAAATAGTCATTTCGGGAAATTATTCTTATTGATTTACCAACTAAGCCTTCTAATACTTAACTTCCGCTTTTTTGAAATTGCACAAGGGTGTTTAAGAAACAGCCTAGATATGTTGTATTATTTTTTGGAATAATCACATTTTGTGTTGTTAAAATAATTAATAGAAAGACACAACTGTACCATTTGAATTTCTAATTAAAAAACACTTCATATATATGTTAATAAGAGACGGTGCATACTTGATAGTGTAACCATAATAACTATTATATCTCCACATATCGATAAATAAACTTGGACTATATATTAGGTTCATGTATAACTATTCAGAAATTTTTAAATACAATCCTGCATCGAAATATACAGTTCTATGATTCCACATTGAAGCCAAAATACCACGCAAATATAGCCACATGGATAAAATGAAAAAACTATTCCATTTCTTTGAAAATTCTGAAAGAAATGATTTAGAAATTTTATACACATTTATTCTTATAAACTTATAAAGACAATCCCCACAACTGTCAATTATTATATTATGAAAGTTATTGTACAAAGTGTTGTGTTAATATTAACAGTAATTAAATCTATTTTTATAAAGATAATGCTATGGATAATAAATATTTTTTATATATGTAGTTAAGTTAATTTTATAATTTTGGAATAAAATGTCCCTGTAATTACATAGTCTTACTTAAAATAAAAATTAAAATCACAGATTATTTATAATGTTATGTAAATTATAATTGACAGAATTTTTATCAGGCTACGAAGCTAGGAAATCGAGAGATATTTCTTTCTAATTATTATAACAGCTTTCAATTGAATTCTGAAACGATTAAATAGATGTTTTTGGATACAATACATCAGTTTTATTAAAAAAAAAACAGAAGAGTATGTAGATTGATTTTTTAATTAACAAGAATTATTAAATGTTAAAGTCAGATTTATTTTAACCTGGTATAATAAAAATAAATATTTTGTACTACATAATTAAAGTAACAGAAAGTTTTACGTAAATCGCAAATTGTGTTCAATAAAAGCTCTTTTAATCACAGTTGTACACAGAAAGGCTCACGGATAATGAAAAATAGTAAATGCACCTATTATTTGCATTTCTCAAGTCCGGAATTTACAGTCCACAAATTCATTGGCACGTAAATCTTTTTTAAGAGTTACTTAATTCGCTTGATTTTATATTATACATCTAAGTTATGTTAACACACCGCAATAGCTTAAGATTTATCACGACTAAAACTCTTCAAGCCGTCAAAGTGTTGTTTATATCATCCATTTAACAATAATGGTAAATCTATACTATTTCAGTTGTAATTAATTTTTTAAATTCATCTATATTTTCTTATGTAGATCGTCCATTAATCTATTTCATGTTTTTTTTGGGCTCTCTGTCAACACTGAAGTTTGCAATAGTTTATTATAGCTATTAACAAGCAACTTAAATTCTACATCACATACATTCATGAGTTTCCAGCGACACTCCAATCGCCGGCCCTTTGGGTTTCCCTGGCGGAGCAGATTCGCTGGTGACCAGTCCACCACAGGCGCTGGGTTTTTACGAGGACAGTTCAAATATAAATGCAAGTTGAATAAGTTATTATCACCCACGGAACTTACACCATTTGTGCGCGAACTCTTCTACTGCATTACTGTTTTCAAACCTTAACTGGTTTAAAGTTTTGTATAAGAAAATTAAACAATTAAAAGTTACAGAACAAGTTTTTCAGTTCAATATATAAACTATTGATTTAACTTATAATCATGGTTTATTTGTTTATGTAACGTGTTACTGTGTATTGTGCACTAACTATTCTCTGATCACGGTACAAAAGGCAGTATTTGCAGATGGAATCACTTTTGCTTGTAGTGTTACGCTTTGTTTCGTTCTGGTGTGTCATAATAAACCTCATTTGCTGTAAAAAGTAATGTTTTTGGTTTTCAAATGATTATAGCAACATTTCACAAACTTGCTAACGCCTGAAGTTTTATTAAGATTTGGCACTCGTTTCATTGTAATTTTATAATCATAAAAGTGTTTATAGACATAGTTTTAATATATGATGTGTCATAAAAGTACTAAATTACAAGGAACATATATGTAGCCATAATATCCTTCAACTGAAGCACCTTGGGATTTCGTATGTTCCTTTCGGATTCGTTTCCATTGTTCGAAACATTCTACGAATAAGCAGTTAGCCATGTTGACTTAAATCTTGTCGACTATCTGAAATGCACTTTTACACCAAGGTGATTTAAGGAGCAACCTGAAGTCGCAGGACAAGAAATTTAAATTGTCGGGTGACTGAGTCGCATGCGCGATTTAGTGTTTTTACTATATTAGCATTGGCTCTGTACGTTAGAAATAGATCACTCATTTATGCACATTTGCAGATACAGCTCACTGTTGATTTTTTTATCGACCTTCCTTAAACATCTTATGTCATCGATACACTTGTAAATATAAATAGTATCTATCTTTGAATTTATTATGCAGTCACTCGTAAATTTAAGTCGGTAAAGTATTTTCAGCTATTAATTTAATAATAATCTCCTGAACATATTCCAACAACAATGTACTTTTTGACTTGCTACAAAACTGTTTAAGCAAAACCTCAGCACTATAAACTATGACAATTAGTAGCTAATGGACTGATATATATTTTTAATTAAAAATGCATTTATATTTGAATTGTTCTTGTACAATCCCATTTTATTTGTTTAAAAAAATTGTTAATATAATCAAAAGACGGGGTAAACCAGTAAAATATAAATTACCTTAGTGAATAAAGTACTACATACATAATAAAAAAGTACGAGGTGCATTCAAGTTCTGAAGTCTCCGAATTTATTCTCAGCAGTTAGAGTAAGTAGAAAGATGCGGTTAATCATAAAAGACGCGAAAAATATTTCTAAATTTGTAATATAAATGGCGGCAGCATGCAAAATACACAGATTGAATTACCGCCATTGCAGTGAGTGTTGTTTTGTATACGTCAAGTGGCGACATTTAGTGTTCAAGAAGAACGTGTAATCCATCCGTTTTCGCCTATTGCGTGGTAAAACGCCCATCGAAATTCATTGCTAATTGAAAAAAATTCATGAGTGCTAAAGTTCAAAGAAGGTCAAGAGCTGCTTGACAATGAACCGAAGCAGCCTCGGACACGACCTAGCCGAAAATCGGACCGAAACTACGATTGCGCGAGTGCAGCAAGTTGTTATAAAAACTGTCAATTACGTGTGCGTGATGCCGCCTCTAAACTTGACATTTCCGTGGATCTGTGTCCATTTTGCTTGATGACCTGAGAATACGGAAAGTTCCACGAATGCTAACCGACGAGCACAAGACTGCGCGGGCGACAATGTCTCAATGTTGATACGTACTACCGCCACGAATTTGCGACCATGAAGGACACTCCGTGGCCGCTCATTTTCCAACCGAGGCGCTGTTGCATCAGCGATTTTTCAGTGGGAAAACACTAAAGAAGTGTTCTTAGCAGCCATAGGATCATGGCTACGACGTTGTGGAAAATATGTACGTTGGGAAGCAAGATAAGTTTCAACTTTCTTTTAAAAAAATTTTAGACCTTAGAACTTAAACGAGCCTCATAAAATAAATTTTCTAATCACCGAAGGAGCAATTGGATCCTCGATAATTTTATGGTTGATAAGTTTATGAAAAAACAATTGTATTACAGTTCTATTTTTGAATAATAAACAACAATGAAGGCTGATTTATTACCAAATGTTCAATATAACAATTTGTTAGTGCCTTGGCAACTAATTAATAGAGGATGAGTTTGATATAAGAAATTGGATAGCCATATGCACTTCGCCGCTATTTTTGCAGTTCATACAGTAATTTAAGACACCAAACTTGTTGAAGTATCACGTTCTTGATTAGTTTCCCTCCCTATATTATAGGGGTCCGCAATGATTGCCGCTGGTAACTTGAAACAATATGGGAATATACACTGAAAGAAAGTTAGCGCCTAGTCTGTTGCATTTTTAATTTATTTTCAATTTAAGCGTATTTTACGTGAACTACAGCTTGAAGTAAATTAAAATTCGAGATACTTTCTTTAAAAAAAAAACAAAATTGAACCATAAAATTTACGTTCAGTATTCTATTATTATTGGTGATTTCTGGGAAGAATTTTTTATTTTCATTAATAAGGACTTCAGCACGTAAACTCTCAATTTATCTCATTTAAAAAATTGGAAGGAGCGGATCTCAACCTAAATCTTAACCATTACGGACTTTGTTCTTTCAGTATTCTCTGGAAATCCGCGTTGGTATATGTAAGAGGTAATTTCTATAAATTACTTACGTAGGTAAATAAAACATTAAATTTTTCTCTAGCACTAAACTTGAATGTGTTATAGAAGGGGCAGCATTAAAAAATTACCAAAAATAACGGGAGAAACGCAACACAATATCCAATAACCATTATAGTCAGTTTTATTTACTATTTCTTCTTTTTCTCTCTTATCTGTTTTAATATGCTAATAAGGTAAATAAATGTAATAAACTCACCACCTTAAAAATAATTTTTTTAAATCTTATTAAACAAACACGTCATATGTACTACTAATAATTTTTGAACTGACTTGTAATACCCGTCTAACTTTAATCAAGCTCTTAATATCAAAGCAAATTGTAAGCACAATCTTTACTTTAGATTTGCTCATACTTATTCTCGAATTGTTATATAGCATCAATTGGCTCTTTGTTTTTGAATTTCGCCATAAAATCATGTCTCGTTACATATAATGATTTTTTTAGTATATTACGTTTCATTGCAAATACTTTTGTGAAATTATTGTTTTAATTCTTTTATTTCCAATGGATTTTGCAGATCACTTTGAGTACACTACACATATTGTAGTTTATTATCATATAAATGTTTAATATTGTTTTCTTTTTCCGTTTTCCCTACCTACCACTCCATTCTCTCCATCTTCCCCTCTCCCGTTCTCACTATCTCTCACATTCCGTAGCAAATTATTTTGGTATCATTCAAACATACTATATATTATCATCATTTAGTAGTTTCTTCATTTTTGCAATAAAATAGTTTTAATGTGCTACCTAGATTATTTATATTTTTCCTTAATTACTTATATATGAAATGGAGCTGACAAAAAACTCATCTAATCTACTCTTAATGGGTTTAAGGTAGTTTATCATAGGCGCATTTTGTATATTCTAACAACAGGAAGCTCAATCTCAGAAAAAGTTTATATTATGATATATTTTTAAGTAAAATACAAACACACTTTGCATGCATTTCTGAAATTACCAAATATCAACCTCATAAATAATTGGTCCAGAATGGTATCTGTACTTTTAAACCTATCAACTTCTACCACGCTTGCAAGACTGTATGTACCTGAAGATTTGTTTACTTGCACCATAAAATATTAATTGTTTTTTATTGTCCCGACATTGAGCTTTAGCTTTCATCGTGTTTCACCTTAAAAGTATCAATATACTAAATGTTGAGTAAAAATGCAAGTACACGTGAATTAAAATAACTCATTTTTTATCTTTTTTTAAGTTGTAACGCCTAATCCCACTATCACTTTATCGGGAACCCATACATATATTCACATTAATATTAGGCGCCTAAATATTTTTTTCAAAATTATACCAGACAACATACAATTAGGGTCATATGAAAGTCCTACCTATGTTGCGTGTTAAATAATTTTTCAATTTCTTTTCAATAAACATTAAATATTTAATACTCTTTATAACAGGTGAATAATTTTTCCAAGGCGCAAAGACTGATTTTAAAAATATTTTACAAATAAAATATAAACAAATAAAAATAATTAACTACTTATTATATGTGTTAACGATTTAAATAAACAGTATGTATAAATGTTGCTGTTTGATAACGTGCAAATGGAAGATAAATTGTTACAATTACTATGTGGCAGCAGTAACTAATCATGCTCAAGCCATTAGCATATACATATATAAAATATCCCCCAAAACCATCATATCGCGGGTCAGATTTTATCATAAGTTTGTATGTTTTTTCTTCGAGTGACATAAATTGATTGCACACTTAATAAAATCAATTGACACTGAATTTTAACATCAATTTTAAAATTAAACTTCTATACATCAGCAAGATGTAGGATATGGTAAGAAGTCCCACCATTGGTATATATAGAAAGGTTATTATCACACATTGTAAATCATGAGTAATTCTAATATAGGAGTTCTATACGATTTATTAAATATAAAAAATTTCCTAAACAAAGAAGAAATGCCCTCATACATAAAACTATCTATTAAACAAATTTTCTTATGAAGCCGAAAGTTGGGAATTGACAAACATCAAAAATAGGAACTACCAGCTCTAAAATTAAAGTTTTTCAGAAATATCATAATGACTAAAATATACAAGATATCAAAAAATAGTTAAAGGATAAAACTGAAACATAGGACAAGCTGAACCAACAGGCAAAAATAGAAGAGATGATTTAGAAGAATCTGAAGTGGTATCATTTTATAGCTGTTTTTCTCCAACTTTCCACTTTTCTCCGTCTTTCAAGTTTTGTTTTCCATAGCCTCATCCATCTCATCTCGCTAGGATCTTCTTCGCCTACTGGGTTTTCTTCATTCTGTTGAGCTCCATTCTATTACTATTTTTATCCACTTATCATCCTTTTCCTTCACTGTAGCCAATTATGCCTTTTTCTGCATTAATTCGTCTTCTGATATCTTGATTTGTTATTCTATACCTTCGTATTATTCCTCAATGTCTGTTCCACTGCCGTAATTTTATTCTTATTTGTTGTATTCATTTTTGTTTTGGTTGTCTCTGTTATTTATCTCACAGAATAGGATTTAATTATCTTATGCTTGTTCTCTTTATCTCAGTCTACTTTTTATTTCTTCTTCTGTTGTTGCGCTTTTTATTACAATGGATTCTTGATTATTACCTTTTATTTTAGAATCTTATTCAATACCTAC
The DNA here is from genome assembly GCA_036346155.1 of Sinelater perroti. Taxonomy (NCBI): domain Eukaryota; kingdom Metazoa; phylum Arthropoda; class Insecta; order Coleoptera; family Elateridae; genus Sinelater; species Sinelater perroti. The sequence goes on along the minus strand of JARFIY010000167.1, from coordinate 1,009,006 downwards.
ATTTTTACTAGATATTCTCTTTTATTAAACTTTATTTTTAGTTTTATTATTTCATATTCCTCTAAGTTTTCGCAGCGTATATTCTATATCTTCTTCCTCCTTCTGAATTACCATCTGGCCGTCAGCAAGCTCAATGTATGAAAGTGTTTATTTCTCACTGGAACTCCTGTCTTCTCAATTTTCTTTTCCATTTCTTTAGCGCATTTTGAAAAAAAAGGTTAAATACTACAGATAATATCGGGCAACTTTTAAGAAGGCTTTCATCGTTTCAAAGTTATCGGTTATTTTTCAAATCGTACGGATACTTTATTTCCGTTGTATGAACTATGGTTATAAATTCAGCCTGTTCTTCTCCCGTTTTTTCTTTTATGTTGTGTTTTACTTTATTTATTTTTACTTTATCGTAGATTCCCCTGAATGTCGTATATACACTTGCAAAAAATAAATATCACACCTCTTGCGATCTTCCGTTTTAAAACTTGAAGACACGCCCGTTTCCACTCTTGAGGTATTTTTTCGCCATTCAATGTTTTCTGGAACCTTATATTGACTATTCAATAATATTATGAAAATCTATACTATGCTTAGGTGGGCTTCGTTTAGATTCCCCTAATATGTTGCTTTTAACAGATTTTATTGCCTTGGTTATCTCTGACTAGTCGATAAAGACTTTATCTTTCTTTTAATTTTCAGTGTCTTATTGTGTACATTTAAAAACTAAGGTCTTGTTTCTATTAAGCGTTCCTTATTGTATTTCTTTCATTTCTATTTTTATATGTATTTTTATTTCTATTTGTCTTTAACACTTTAATTCCAGATGACCCAGAGTTTCCTGTCTCGCAAATATATTGCTCTATATTTGTGTATGTCCTTTGTTAGTGCTCCTTCTTTTATCTTTCAAAAAGTTCTACTTTTCCTACGACTTAGAGCTGCTTTCTTTATGCTACATTTTATGTGTTTTTTCATTGCCGTCTTATTTAAATTCAGATAATTTTTGGTCTAATCTGTTTTGATATAAATTCATCATCTTATTCTGAAAAAGATTTAGCTTTATTTTCCTATTTCATTTATCTTGTCATTTCTGGTACTATCCATCTAAATGTCATTGCAATTGCTCTTACATTTTTTATTATCAAGGTATTCTTCTTATCTATGGCGTAGTCGAATATTGATTTAAGCTGCCTGGTGTTTTAAACCCAAGTATATTTATGTATAAGTTTATGTTCATAAAAGCCATTTATTATTTTTAAATTATACAACTAATCTTTCCCAATTGTCTTTAATAGTTTATTCTCCAAACTGTTCCACCGTGTCGTCATTCTTTTTATTGTCTGTTCTTTTATTTAAATTCTTGTGTTGTTTCTACTTTCTCTATTTCTTCTGTAAAGTATCCATAAAGTTTTCTTTTTCTGACCGTAATCTGTAGGCCCATAGAGTTTTAATAATATTTATATATCTTCCACTTATTTTAAACTTGTTTTTAATTTTTCTTCATTTATAGGTTCGCAAACTTAAAATTCCTTTTCATGTTTCTTTTTCATTAATATTTTTACACCTATTACTCTGCTCTTTGACTTTTGGAGATACCACTACAACAATAAATTCCTTTATTTGTTTTTATTTCTGTAATTGTCAACATGTCCAAAGTTCATTCTGCTAGCATTTCTTTGTCTTTAGATCTCATTCCCTGTACGTTCCATGTTGCCATAGTGATGATTCTGTTTTTGTTTGCTTTCTTCTGGTTTAAATTTAAATAAACTGGATTTTGCAGTTTATGAACCCCCCCCCCCATCTGTTGGAATGTTTTTTTTGTGAGGTGTGGATTTCCACCCGAGGATATAATTTCTTTTTACGATTTTCCATTCTGCTCCTTTCTTCTATTCTTTCTTCGCTGTTTAAGATGTGCCTAACGCAAAAACCCCCAATTTGTAGGAACTTATATATAAGCCGACTATTCTGGATTGAGTGCCACCCAGAGAGGCGCCCGATAAAAGACTAGCAACTTCGCACATGGTCTGAAATGATAGCATCCTAACAATTCGAGAACCTAGATTAACAACAAATAATAACAAAAAAATATGTAGTTGTCCATTCTTTAAATAAAACCGCTAATTATGTTTTGACATTGTTTAGGATTTAAAAAATATTTTAAATTTTTAGCTCCCATTTGTGATAAGTTTTGTTTCGACACATTTTATGGATAAGTGGGAAAGCGAAAACATAATTATACAAAACCTAAATTAATAAGTGATAATGCAAACTAAAAAGCCACAGCTTGCTTCAACTAAACTCCTATCGACCAATATATGTTTTATTAGAATATTAGCATTCACAAGCAAACGTAACGAACTCCATATCCCAGGCGGCAATGACGCATTCCTCAGAAATCTATCTTGGGCACCAAGCGCCGCGCGGCCAGGCGCAATCTGTCTGATCAGCATGTGTATCCTTTATTAACTATTGTGCAAGCCGGGGCCATTTATCTGGGAGGATGCGTGTGCTCGAGCTCCGCGGCGCCAAATCTCGGCATGGGGATGCGGGGACATGATTTGTTGGGTCGGCGGATCCCATGGCGGACGCCGCGAGAGGCCGGTGGTCTCATTTTTCAGCGATGGACACGATGGGCCGCCTAAGTGCCCATTGATGATGTATTTTTACAAGGAAACGGCGGATAATGCGCCGGATCACTCGCTGTTTGCCGTCGTTGCGCAAGCGGCAAACACGAAAACTCGTAATTTGAATGCCATTGTGCAGCGTTCCCATTTGGCAACGGCTTACGTCAGCCGGGCGGTGGGTGCCACGGTGGATCTCCGGTACCAATGGTCGTACGATGCAGGCTAATTAATTAGGAATTAATCGCTCAAGTACGTGTGGTCTGCACTTATAGTTTGTTTATGCGTCCGCACCTAAAGGTCAGAACGTCAACGTGCTGGCATACTTTACAAATTAATTACTGGTGCAGTCAGATATTTCAGCCTAAAACCATTTAAACGTATTACTATAAGTTTGGCTTTAATATTTTTTTTTAATTTATTTGTCTAGCTGACTTTAACTATTTGACGACGGTATTACTCACACCTTCAATGATATTTTAATTCAATGATAATTTAAGCATCAGTGATTATCGTATCATATCACCTCAAAGCAGAACAGATAACACGTAACATTAGACCATACCTATTCGGGGGTCTGAGGTCAAATTATGACTACATCAAACCTTCTTTTGTAGATTTATTTAGTAATATTTATAATTATTTCTTTCATGACCCTTTCTCTAAACAGCTTGCAAGTATTTATTATTTCTTAAATATAGGTTAAGAAATGGGGATAACAAAAGCAACTTAATTTTGAGAACTTCTGTTAAACGATGTTTAATTTGCATTGTTAATTTATGATGTCAGTCATTTTAAAATTAGTAGTAAGAAAGTGTATATTATAGTTAACGAGGTACCTTTCACTTAAATGTCAAATTCTGTAGGGTTCTAAGGGCTAATGAAAAACATTACATGTTATATTATCCAGTTAACATTCACATGGCCTCTCTTGCACAATTCCTATTTCCACCTCCATTGGCGAACCCCGTGAACCTGAACAACCTCGGCAAAGATCCAAAGAACTAATCCTGGATGGTGGAATCAAGGCTACTGAGAGCAGACGAAATGGTTCTCCGAAAAGAGTTGGTTGGGGCCAGTAACTCTCTTCCGTAAAAAACTACATACTCTTTGCGGACTGGACAAATAATAAGAAAACGAACAAAGCAAAGAAATATGGATATATTTATTGGGCCTTGGAATGTATTAAGCTTATACCGGGAAAAATTAAAAAATGTAATAATTAAATTAGCATAAAGCATAAATTATCCAATAAAAAATGTAAACCGTTACATCCATGAAAAAAGAAAAGTAAATAAAATATACAAAAAGAAGAAAAAATAGAAAACTTTGATCAATATCATATACAAAACAATACTAAGAACATGTGTAAAACAGTCAATAAAAACATAAAAGGATTCCAACCAATATGTGATAAAAATAATTGTAAAAGAATGTGCAAAATACTTCGAACTGCATAGTAACAAATAAAAATGAATCCAATTTGAAGGTAAAGGCAGATCTAACCAAAGATAGTAAGGAAGGGAAAGATAAAGTTACGAAAGAAGATAAAAGCAAGGCGATGGAGCTCAAGTTATATAAAAATGCAAGTACACCAAAGCCCTCAGAATTGAGAGAACTTTAGTAGATCTAGTAAAAAAGGAGAATGAAATAATTAAAGCAATGCATAAACTTTTCATAGCAATATGGAGAATTGAAACTCAAATGCAACAATTATTGGGATATTATTTTATTAATAATAATATGGAGAGAATACTTTCAGGAGCTACTAGGACAACAGACACGTACAACAAGAATTATTACAAATGAAACGGGGAAAACAAACCAGATAGAAGAAGAGGAAATTGAAAAAATAAAAATGGACGAGCTGAGGAATGTAGTAAGAAAACTAAAAAATGGAAAAGCACCGGGAGATGATAAAGTTACAGCAGAAATGATTAAACACTTGGGAGAGACAGGGATGGAAGTACTACTAGAAATATTAAACAAAGCATGGCAAAGTGAAAAAATTCCAGAAGAATGGGGAGTGGCACTAATAACGCCAATACACAAGAAGGGAGACAGAAAACAGTGCTGTAACTATAGAGGAATAACGCTACTGAACATTATTACAAAAATATATGAACAAATAATCAATAACAGATTAAAATAATATTAGAACCCCAACTAGCAGAACCGCAAAGTGGATTTAGACCAGGAGAAGTGCAAGACCACATCTTCACAATTAAACAACTAATAGAGAAAAGACAACCACAAAACAAAAATCTTTACCTAGCCTTTATAGATCTGCAGAAGGCATTTGACACAGTTCCTAGAGATAAAGTATGGAAAGGACTGAAAGAAAAGGAATAAATAACAAAATTATACGAGTGATTGAAGACCTATATGAAACCAACACAAATTACATAATAAGTAACAATAGGAAATCAGAAGGGTTCAAGACAGAGAAGGGATTAAGACAGGGGAGGACTAAGCCCAACCTTATTTAATATACACATGGACAATATCATCAGAAAAACTGAACAAAACATAAAGAAGTTGTTTGTAGGACATAGAAATTTAGAAAGAGTAGAAATAGCCGAGGAGTTTTCGCAGACGACGTGGTGTTAATAGCAGGACAGGAAAAACTTTACAAGAAAATATAAATACATGGAAAGCAGTACTAGAAACAGAGGGCATGAAAATAAACATAGATAAAACTAAGATAGTGGTAATTGGAGAAAGGATATTAGAACAAATATCAGAATAGAAGACATCAAAATAGAACAAGTAAAGGAATATAAGTATTTGGGAATAACATTAGACAAAACAGGGAAACAAGTTGCAGAAATAAACGAAAGAATAAATAAAACAATAAAAGCTGTACTATGCAATGAACAAAAATTCATAAACAAGAAAGAAATAAGTAATAAAACCAAGATAAAAGTCTTTAATACAATATACAGACCAGTACTAACCTACGGAAGTGAATCGTGGATACTCTCAAACAGACAAAAACCAAATCCAAGCTACAGAAATGAAATACCTTAGACGAATACTAGGAGTAACCAGAAAGGACAGGATTAGAAACACAGAAATAAGAAAAGAATTAGAGGTGAAACCAATCATACAATTTATAGAACAAAAGCAACTCAGTTGGTGGGGACATATACAGCGAATGAATAACAAAAGACAAGTAAAGGCAGTATACGAGGCCAAGACACAGACAAAAAGGAAAAGGGAAGACCAAGGAAACAATGGAACCAAGTGATAGAAGAAATACTACAAAAGAGGAAAATCATGGGAAGAGGCAAAAAGGTAGCAAGAAATAGAAAAGATTGGAAGAAATTTATAGAAGAAAATAAAAATAAAATAAAATGTAATTATAGATATATAATGTAATATGAATAAATAAGAATGTAAACCCGACACCGAAAGGTATAAGGGTAACGATTATAATAATAATAATATATAAAGCTCTCGCACGCATTATACACAAAAATTAACATCACTTGCAGAGAATATAATAGCCGAATATTAAAGGAGTTTTCGCACTAGATCTACTATCAAAAATTTCAGGAAATTTAATATACTTTAGGAAAGCATATAATGACATCAAACTACATAAAATATAAAAATATTAAAATATTTTAAAGACTCAATTAAACTAAAAATAAGCGGAAAAATAACGTAACAGAAGCAAGTATCTATACTTGTTATGCTAAACAAAGCAGTTATATGAAGTAATACAACGCAAGAAAGAGCAGTAAGAAACATTACCTTCATTCCGAATAGATCAGTGTATAACAGAAATAAATAAATAGTACCCTTTACAGATATGACCATAATATAAGAAAGTAAATACATAGCACGAAAAGACTACCTCAAAATAATAAAGAAAATAAACAACAATTGTAGCAGTAGACAAAACCCAGAGATTGAGGTAGTTCGGATACGTGTGGCGATTGGGAGACGGTAGATATTCAAAAAACAATAAACGGGACACCAGGAGAAAGACCACCAAGAAAACTTCAAGAAAATATTATAGATGAAACCTTGGAAAACTGAATTGAAAAAGCTCTACTAAAGATAGGGGAAAGTGGAAGCAGGTTGTGGAAGAGGCAAGGCCCACGATAGACTAGAGTGCAACAATGTGTGTTTGTGCCAAATTCTGTGTGTAATCACAAGAAACTAAAATATGGATCATTAAATTATTAGTTCTACGATTACTGTATTCTCTATTATATTATAAAAACATAACAAAAACTCCACTAACAATGTGGTATGATTGCACTCTTTATAAATAATAATAGTGAGGATCTAAACATCTCACGTAGAAGCATGGCCCTCGAACTAAGAGGTTGAGGCTCATTGCTCGGTGGTCACGCACCATCTCTGATACGAAGCGATGTGGCAAGCATTGTTCGAACCCTTTGTTCAAAATAAACCCAGGTACCTAATTGCTTTTAGTGACTTTAGAACACTTGCAAAGCTTTTTTCTGCAGTATCTTTCTTAAAATTTCTGTGTTTTTTGTGTTCAATTTTATGCCTGTTATAAGATTTAGAATATTTTCTGTCGCCCTTTTCATTCTTTTGAGATCCTCATCTGCTATTGTTGTTTTGTATTCCTTTTAAAATACCCTTGGATTGATTTCAAGGGACGAGGTAGTTCTAAAGGCAGATGAAGCGTAAAATAGATGCGTCTCCCTCTCAAGGCCTTTGTGTGTGGTGAAGGGTCACGTCCGACCCAAAGCGCGCCCGTCTAGCATGACACAATGGATATAAACTAGAGGAAGTTAATAAAAAATCTTTCTATTACAAATAAATGCAGCACCCTTATTAAGGCGATTTTTAAAATTATTTGAATGGTCAATACTATTTTATGATGACTAATACAAGGAGAAGGAAAAACGCAGATGAATAATGAAAATTTTAAAAATTGCAACTGTAAACATGAGAAGTTTATATACTGAAGAAAAAGAAGTTAGCAATGTGATTAAAGAGAAAAAATTAATATACTAGTGCTTCCGGAGGCATAAGAAAACAAGGACATAATGATGTTAAAGCGTGCCCCACAACTTACTAGAGTGAAGGAAATAATAGCTATTTTGATAAACGCAGAACAAAAAAGCCTGATTCGAAATTAGGACCTTATAAATGAAGAAGAAACGCCCATCATATGGGTTGAGACAACTATGTAAGTAAAATAGAAGATAATATCTACGTGCGCCAAGGAACTGCTTATAAAATTTTAAAATAGTTAGATAAAGAAAATAAAGATACAGCAAAAACTAATGCAATTGACAGAAATATGTAGACCAATCACTATGAAGAATGAAATAAACCTTCCATTTACTGATAATATAGATTCCATAACTGAATGATGCAATAAAAAAACAAGAAACCAGAAATCTATAGGCATAAGTAACATAAATTTAAATTTGATCTCATTCGAGGATACATTAGTTAAACTAATTTACCCACTAAATATGTGTTGGCAACAAAATAAGACATCTGATGATTGGTAAACAGCTGGAGCAAAAGCCTTTGACAGAGTTATAAAATCTAAATCATAAGAAATTATGGCACAAAACGAAGAGTTTTTAGACATTTAATTTAACTAATAAAATGTCTTTATTATAATACTAAAATAACAATTGAAGCAGAGGGAAATGGTAATCGCGTAGAACTCATATTTGTATACTGAGTCATTAGACCACCAGTGTTGTTTATCAGTCACCTTTTTTTCGTATGCATAAATAACTTAATAATGACATGGCAACCATAAGCTCCAAAAGTCATTCAATTAAAACAAAATACATCCCTAACTACGAATATGCGAAGACCATCTCTAAAGATCAACAGGTAAACTAAGTGTTAGAGATAAAGGATGTAACTGCGAAACACCTAAAACAAAAACTAATGTAATGGTTTTTAAGGAAAAGTATTTAATTAGATCAAAAACAATTATAAACAATCAAAGCTTTAAACATATTCAGGCTGCGATGTATCATTCAATATAGTAAAGAGATCTATCAAAAGCTAGTATTATTTCAACAGTCACTATTAAGAGAATTATAGGTACCAAAAGTGAACAAAAGACTCTTAAGATTAATCAAAGGCCTTGCATGATAACAAATGAATCAACATGACAAGAACTAAATATTTTTCCAATAACTGACACAACGAAATGATGCAAACAAACTAGAGAGAATACGTGGAATGTCAGCAAGTAATTTGTAAGTATCTCATGACTGAAATTGTAGTCTTAAAAGATGTTTGTTATTTGGTACGTGTGCGCTATTTTGGCCAATTAAATTTGGTTAATTAAATTAAAGTATTTAACGAGAATGTTAGGTGGTACTCAAAGTATAACTTGTATACAATTTTCGGCTGCTACTTCTTTAGAGATTTTTTATTTCCGACGACTTACATTGCCACAAACTAAGAAAAAAACGAGTGTTACTTCCCCTCAAGTGATAGCGAGTTTTTTGAAGGAGAAATTGAACAACAAACTAAAGATAATGCTACCGAACAAAAGAACATATTGAAAGAATTTGAAGAAAAGGAGCTAGCCACTCAGCAGTTTCTATTGGAAAAAGTAAATCAACAGAATGGCGTAAGACTAAATACCGTTTTTTGTAAACTAAGGAAACAAACGTAGTCAAAGTACTAATTGAGATCACTCAACGATCCCGATGGGTCCTGCCAAATTATCGATCTCTATGATTGAGGATATTTTGAAGTACACAAATATGTATATATGTTTTTTCTTCAGCCTTGTAGCGCCCAGTATTGAGCATAGGCCTCCCTTTTTGGGGGGGATTTGGCAATTAAACGCCACGCTTGCCGGGCGGGTTGGCGAGTGGATAGTGAATGTACTTTTTACGACCGCCAAAGGTGTTTGTATGACGGCCGGAGAGCATTAAATGTTTTTGTCATTGCCGGGGTTCGAACCCGGAGAGCACGACAGCCACGAGGTAAAGGCCTCAACCTGCCAAACATTTAATTAGTATTAAAAAATCTCGCCACGCAAATGAGAAAAAGATCTTTGGAAGCGACAGCACCGAAATTCAAATTGCAAGAGCTATTATGAATTACAAAAGGTTCCATCGCCCGTTGTCTGAGATTTTATGACAAAAATGCAAGAGTAGGCAAGAAAAAAGTTGACAAACTGGCAGCGATTCGTGACTTTTCCTAAGCATTCGCCAACAGCTGCAGGTCGGCGTTCAATTTGGACGAATATAATACAATTGACAAGATGATCTATTTAGAGGTCGTTGCGGTTTTATTCAATACATTATCAGAACATCAGCAAAATACGAGGTAAATATATTTGCTTTATGTGATGCCAAAAGTTTTTACACGTCCCATCTAGAAATATACTGCCAAAAACCACCAAATGGACCATTTGCGACTTCAAATTCCCCAACAGATATTGTGAAGCGTCTAGTGGCTCCGACAGAAAATTCAAACCGGAATTTGACCATCGACAATTGGTACACAAGTGCACCCCTCACTGACTATTTGCTCAAGAAAAAAGTAACGGTTTTGAGCACAGTGAAGAAAAACAAAGCCTATGTTCCAAGAGAATTCTTGCGGGACAAAAACAGGGATATAGAGATCTGTCTTTTTAGATTCCCAACGCTGGTTTCCTATGTGTTTCGAAAAAATAAATCTGTAATACTAATCCCAACATCACATAACGATGAAATGATTACCTTGGACTACAAAATATCGAAATGCGGAAAAATATGACGTTTACTCGGTCTCTAAAATAACAGGCTCCTAAGTACCGAAAAATTTCCTGAATGATTTGTCATTGATCTTGATGAAGGAGCACCTTATCTTCAAATCAAATCTTAGACATTTACCTCAAGATATAAGTGCTTTTCTCAAAGTGAATTACGGTCAGCCTGTTGAACCTAGAAGAGAAGAAAGAAACCTTCTAAAATGCGGTGTGTGTCGGTCATGTGTATTGGAGAAGAAAGGATCTTCAGCATCAATGAAGTGTTACCGTTGCCAATCATTTACGTGCAAGAACCATTCTACGGTTGAAGTGATCTGCGACAAATACAAGGATGAGGGTACTAATCTTGACGAATAGATCGATAAAATATATTGAATTAATTTTTTTATTTTTGGAGTGTTGTTTGCTTGATTGTTTACGAATATGCAATAATGTTTTTGCAGTACTATTATATATCATTTTTTACATTCCCATAGCAATTTCGCAACATTTAAGGGAAGAAAAAACATTAACTTGCATAAACCCGAATGACGTAACATTTACAAGCGCTCGCTCTAGAAAAATTAAAGGATACGCCCGCTCAAATGTTATAATAGTTTTATATACAATTACTTTCTATTAAGCTATTGGTCAAAATTACCTATCACATAGATAGTGTCAGTACTGAAAATAAGAGATTAGATTAATTGTTTTATAATTATGCAAAATAATGTATAGATCACATTATTAGAACAATATGTATTTCCAAATACAATACAATAGAATACAAAAATGTACAATTTAGTACACCTCCATAAATATATATTTTATAACTTACATGCTTATGAGATGTTTGTCCTGAAAATACCAAGCCAATTTTAATATACATAATAAAAACCAGCCAATGAGAGTAGACTGTAAGGCGCATGTGAAAATAAGGAAGATTCTACTGACCGGGTTGGTTGGAAGTTAAATTTCTGTCGTCACATTTGCAATGACTGGGCGAATAGAACAACAAATTTACATTAAATTTTGTGTAAAAAAACATAAATTATCTAGAAAGTACACATAAAAACACAACAAAATGCTATTATTTTAGGCATTATGAAAACAATGTACATCATTGTTTGGCAGGACTCAATGTCGACCTTATACCGAACAAATACACGAGGATAGCACAAAGGGGCAGGAGCGTCGCAGCTTGGATAGCACACAAACTCTCAGGCTGCTTGAAAACAAGAACTACTAAGGGAATGAATTTTTTGAAGAATGATAAACCGCAAGTTTTATTGAAAAAGCTAGAATTAAATTTTTTCTTCACTTGGTTCTCACCGGAAACTTTAAACGCGATTTTCTCAACACCACATTTTTTAATTTTGTAACTAAGATTACTCAATAACTAATTGACAAATCACCTTATTTCTGAATAGTTAAAAAAACAACGTACATTCTTAGATGATCTCAAGCAATTTTTGAAAAATTCAATTTTAATTTCTTTTTAAGTCACTTTGAACCTCTTTTCTTCAGGATGTCCTTATTTTGCAAATTTTGATTATTTTTCCAATTTTTTAGGCCGCCCAAAAAGATACATACACACTTATTGTTTAGTTCAAATGTTATATTATGATGCTTAAATAGTTTTGTAGATTTTTAATAAAAAATTCACAAAATATTTTCATGCGCTGGATCTCCTGGTCCACTTAAAGAATGCATGGAACAATAGTATATTGAAGAGATTACTCTAAATTTGCTGTCGCGAAGAACGATTTTTGCCCGGCTAGATTTTGTGTTCAGCCTGCTGCGCGGCGCAGCTTCGAATATTACACCTACGTGCAGTATTTATTGTTGTTTGGTGATTATTTTTTGTAAACGCGAAATCTAGTTTGCGAAACAAAAACTATTTCGGGCTACCAGCAGTTGTGTATGACTGAGCGCAGCTGAAACTGCTAACCGCATAAAGAAACACGCGACCGGCCGGTGACATCGATGCGCGACCAGCATGCAAACCTTTCGGCCTCTTCGCTGCGGTTTCGAAATCCGAGTCCGCTTGTCGCCGCGAAAACCGAAAGGGCATGATTAGCTCGCAGCGCTGTTCCGCGAGCGCAGGGGACGCCATAAATCGGCGCTCGTCCGATAGACCGGCAGATAATGAGCAAATGAAATGCCGTCCATTTTCGACATTAGCACACGAAAATCGTGAAGCACTCGCGGATCCGCACCGGACGTGGCGCAGCGAAACGCGATGCGATGCACTGGACCGTCCAACCGCTCTTTCTCATGGCTGGCCGAGATCAAATCGAACTATATTAATGAGTAATGATGCACGACCGATTCCAACATACACAATCATTAGTAACAAATAGCAATAATAATAGCCGCAATGATATATGTCGGGCCGCGATCGTAATCATATCGGGTCGTGCGCGCCCGCCGCCCCCCGGCCCGCGCTTATCGCTCCGTCAACACAGCGGAAAAGTGCATGCTCTGGTTTTTTGCTCGGTGGGAAATGGGCGCCTTAATGCCCATATTCGATATTAAGCAGATTGGTTCGTTATGTAAAGGCAGTTGGCGGAAGACGCCATCGGCACGCATCGACCGTAATCCTAAACGAAACGTCCGCCGTTCGGATTCATGCGCCCTCTTAATCACAGAGCGATGCTGCTCGCGTCGAATCATCTCAGTCGAAATGTGACGACCTTTCGGGATTTATTACTTAATATAGCACGCCGAGTTTATTAACGAAAGAAAGCTGTTTTGCAATTTGTCTTGTTAGCATGGATTACGAAGGCTCCGAACAACTCACTACATGGGAAAACATAACTGAGTTACCGAAGGTTATATTCTACTGAGATTGCCACCACTTTTTAAATAATTAAGATGTTGACATATTTTTTAAATGGTGACAAGTGCATTCAAACGCAGTTATAGTATTATTATATTTATTTGTAATAACGATTTTACTTTTTTACTTATTCTAGTAACATTATAAAGTAAAATATCTTTTTGGAGAAAATAGTATACACTAAGTTGTGGCTCTATATGACAATATACGCATTAAATCTATTTTAAATTCAAACCAAAAATGGTTTATTCACTTGGTTAGTTTAACAGTAAGATGTGATTAATAAAAACCAAGACTTCGTGCCAGTCTGGTTAAAATAATGGGGGATTGCTGTGCTTGAGATGTAGAGGTACTAAACTCTTTTTTGTATGTATTTTTTCCTGTACACTTCATCTCCAATTGGACCAGTTGTAGAAAATGTGGAGCTTTTAAGACCACAAGAACATATGGTCTGCCATACAGGAATTTATTTATTTTAATTCTTCTTACATTATCAGATGTCCTACAACGGCATTGTAAAATTCAGGCCCTGGTAACGCACTGCTACCTATTTTTATCGATGACGAAACATCGATAATAACACAAGTTTCGTTTTAAATTAAAACGCCGTGCAATATTCCACAACGTTCCTTTGGCTGAAGGTGTTGTCCCTCGTTCCACTTCGGCAGTTTCTCCTTTCTGTAAGTACGTATGTTGTTTTTTTATGTTTTGAATAGTACCTAGACTGGAATTCACCCTTTTCGGCTATTATTACGCGCAGACATAATTTTTCGATTTCACTAGCTTCAAAACAGTTCTCTCTGTTCTTGCATTTACCAGACAACTTTGACGTCAAGATTTAGGCAAATCGTCAAGCTTATAATAATTTGGAAAACCGTCGGCTTTGAACACTGTATTTTTAGCAAATTTTAGCAAAAACAACTTCTCTGAACACCACTTCTTCAAAGATTAGCTATTTAATCTCAATTGCTGTATATTTGACAGCTGTTGTTAAACAATAGTAAACATTAGAAGCCAACACTCCGCCGATGCAATCAATGCCTATTACTTAAAGATCAGCATAAAATTAAATGTGTTCCTTTAGTAAAATTAACAGGTCCTTATTTAGATAGTAATATAAGAGCTTTGGGGTTTGTAGATAGTAAGAGTGACCTGTGTAAGAACAAACAAAAATAGAGGCATATGGTACATACTTAGAAATCCATTAAAATGAGTACAAGATGGGACATAAGAATGAATAAAGAGAAAACAATAAGATGTACACAAAACAAATTTTTCTTATGTTCATTGTTATATTGCATTCGAGGTGCAAGATCCGGGGTACGGGCTGACCAAGCAACGTCGCCGCGCAATATTTGGAGCGAATCTCTTGTTGTAGCTCCATCCTGTTGGGCCAAATTAATTTCCAGTCGGAGCGCATCGAAATTTGATAAGAAAAATTGTTAAGCCATTTACACACATCAATTGGAGATGACAGTAACTCATTGACCTCTCTCCTCAATATTTTCTCTTCTTCATATTCTCTTAACCTGTCTATCCTTGTCCATACTTATTATATATCCCAAACATTGTAGCTATAACATTACTTTACTAATGCCTCAACTCTTAATTCTCTAATTATGTAATTCCTACCACTGTGGTTAGATATTTCGGCTCCATAGCCTGTAATCTATTCTTCCGTCTGTTTGTTAACACCCAAGATTCTCTTCTAAAGATCACAATTGGTTAGTAAATTGACTTACGTACTGTAATTGTTGTCTTTTCTGATTTCCTTTATATTCAGGAATGTATTTGACATTGAGTAGTAAAACTCCACTACGCTCTCTATTCTTTAATTAATATCTGCTTCATGTCTTTCCTTGCTCTCTACGACAAATCCTGGAAACAAAAATTGTTCATCTTGTTCTAATTTATAATTGTCTGGTTTTACATTAATCCGTACTCCCCTTTTAGATATTACCACGTTGTATACTTCTAATCTTTATTTTCAAATTTCTATACCATCGTATTATAAGTTTGGAAAGTAGGCCTCAAGCAAATACACTTTGTCAAGTGTATGCCCCAAACATATGCTATCATTCTATGCTAGACAGAATTTTGTTCTTATTACAAAAACACACACACACACATAGTGTCTTTCTACTTTTCTTTTACCATACCAAAATAAATGTATATAACGTGATGTGGTTATAGAAGAGACTGGATTAAAGCACGAGCTTTCATTTTTGCATAAACCGTTTGTAATACATGCTATTAGAATCTCACTTAGATAGATATCGTACATTCAGTCACTTTTGCTCTTAAAGTAGACCGATCTAGATGTACATTTATAATATGGGGCCATTCAAAAATATATCTAATGTATGGGCCTGTAAATAATTAACTGACCACTACTAACGTCTAAATATTATCATAACTAACTTGTGCAGTAATTTGTACATCTAAATGTCTAATTGCATAGTTCGATTAATTGCTTTACAAAAATGGTAAATAATCAACTTTACTTTAGTGCATAGCATTGTTGCATAAAAAGCAACTAACTAAATCTTACTCATCCATCTGATCGAAGAATATCACAAGTTAATAAAAATACAACTAAAACCCCTAACGTGCATAAATATTGTGCGACTTTTCAACGCCAAATGCAAATTTTCCACCATTCTACCATAACTCAATGAGAACCGTAATAAACATTACCAAACTTCTAAAAAATGACGTAACGATTAAATCTCAGTTCACCTAAGCCAAAGACTGTAAATAAAATGGAATAATAAATAAAATTAATAATAAAAGGCAACGTTATAATAAATAGTAGTATTTAATGCATTAAGAATGAATGGCATTAGAATTCTACGTACGTAATAGCCTTGTGCTAGATTTAAATCAATAGCATAACCGACTAATTATAGTTTGAGGCTATTTGTTTTCCAAAGTAAATTAATCTTTTACAGCAAAGCCTTGCGGCTGGGTCATCATGTCGGCGCTTGGGTTTAAATCCTTAATTCGAGAGTATTTTATTTTGGAGACCTTTAGTTCTTATAGATTCAACTGCCGCTTAATGATTTTGGTACGACTGAACTATTAATGCATCGTTTCAGAAGGTGCAGTTCTTCACTTAAATATATATATATTGCAATTTTGTGTGCATAATTATGAAATGTTGATTTAGTTCATTTAAGTACAGTATTTTCATTATTATCAAGATCACGTACAGCAAGTTCTATTTTTTCTACTGTATAAAGCAAAAAACGCTGTTTTTAAAATAGTGGATTCCTGAATAATTTAATTTTCTGAAGTAGATCTCTAAATCTTATAATTTTATTAGATCACCGGTGCCTAGCAACAATTAAAACATTAAACAATATAAGTTAAGTAGTTTCGAAGGACGGCCTGCATTAATACTATTAAATGTACTTGTAGGAAGAAGTCTTTGTTGTTGTATTTGATAAAAGAAGAAAGTATCCCGCAAATGCATTTGAATAATTATAAACATCATAAATCATTAGGACTATTTAATTCTTATCCTTTTTTTATTAATTTTTCATTTATTGCCAGATCAGCAAATATTTTTGTTATACATAGCATGGATAACATAAACAAAATACAATAAGATTAGACTATAACTTGAGTGACAAAATAATGGTCACAATGAGGTTAAATGCTGGTATTAGCTTAATGGTTAATTGGATTTGTTAGTACGATATCCTGGGGTAATTTGCGTTGAAGCTTGGTATGAATGTTCGTTTTAAAGAGTCCATAATGAACCGCGCTATTACATGCACTCGAGTTTAAGATGAACTTTTCCGCACATTTTTTTAATAAACTGATCGACGGGTAGGATGCCTAACTCTTCATGCAGCTGAGTGTTACATATGTACCACGGTGCGCTCACGGCAATTCTTAACACCTTATTTTGGAAGCGTTGGATTTTTAGTATGTTTGTTTTTGACGTGTTGCACCACGCTGGTGATGCATATAATAGTAGTGGTCGTAGTAGGTTTCATATAGTAAAACTATGCTTTCAATTTTGAGGCTAGATTTGCGATTGATGAGTGGGTATAATTGCCTTAATCTAGTATATTCTTGGGTAAGTTTCTGGTTAATGTGATATTTCCAGTTTAGACGGGTATCGAGATATACCCCTAGGTATTTGATTGCACCATCATTCGGGTTCAAGGGTATTACATTATTGTCAATGTATAAACCAGCAGGACTGTTGAGTCTTCGCAAGGTAAAGATTTTCGCTTGGCATTTGTCGGGGTTTATGGTGATGTTCCAGAGTTTGAACCAAGAGCATAGCTTGTTAATTGCATTCTGAAGCTTTATAATTGCTTGGTTAGGATCGTCAGCTTGGGTAAACACAGCTGTATAATCCGCAAAGGTAGCTATTGTTGCATTAAGCTCAGGCATCTCAGAAGTATATACATTAAAAAAGACTGGGTCCATAATGCTGCCTTGTGGGACTCCAGCACGACACATTTTGGTTTCAGACAGTGTTGTGTTAATTTTAACTGCAAAGGTTCTATTGTTTAGAAAAGAGAAAATGAGTGCCTTTATATATGTAGGCATATCAATGACTAGGATCTTTTTTTTAGACTTTCAACCCACACCTTGTCAAACGCCTGTGCTACATGGAGAAAAATTGTTGCAGTGTAATGTTTATTTTGAAATCCAAGTTCAATGAGTTCGCTGATTCTTTGTAATTGATGACTTGTTGAAGGGCCTTTTCTGAAGCCAAATTTAAATTTTGTAATAAGTCAAAATTTTCAATGTGTTCTAATAAGCGATTATAAACAATTTTTTAAAGGATTTTTGAAAGTGACGTCAACAGACTTATAGGTCTGCAACTGCTTATTTTGTTTTTGTTTTTTCCTGGTTTTCTAAACATCAGAATATGTGCAAGTTTCCAGGACTGTGGAAAGTAACCTAACCTCATGCAAGCATTGTACGTAGAACATAGATAAGCTATAGCTATCAGCGTGAGGTGTTTAAGAATTGTATTGGTGATCAAGTCGTGGCCAAAGGATTTCCTTTTGGAAATTTTTTCTATGATGTCTTTGGGATCGTCTGGGATTGGCACTCTTCATTCAATATTGTTTATGATTTGTGTGTGGTGACTGGGTGTGCAAGTGGTTGCAAAAGTAAATGTTTTTTCAAGATAATCAGCAAAGGTAGCTGCTTTTTCTGCGCCTGAAGTGTAAATAGCATTATCCGTTCCAGATGACAGCAAAGGAAATTCTTCTTTATTACTTAGAATTTTTCTAGTTGTTTTCCAAAGTCCCCAATCTCCTGGATTGAAATCCGCTTTGTGTTTTTGGTATGAATTGATTCATAAGTTATCAAGCTCTCTTTTGATTTGATGCATTAGGTTGTTTAATCTTGTCTTAAGTTGGGGATGCCTGTTTCTTTGCCATTAACGCCGAAGTTGGCTTTTCTTTTTAATTAAGTCAATTATGTATCTGGGAAGATAATTGTGATCCGTCGGATGGGTTCGTCTAGGAGTAGAGCAAGCTAATTTAACACTTTCTTCAATTGTTGATGTAATGTGATCCACAGCCGCATCGATGTCTTTAGCTGTTTGAAGTCTTGTTAGGCAGTGGAGTTTGCTATTGAGTTGGACTTCAAAGACGTTCCAATCCATTTTGCCGTTAATTAATGTATTGGTAAATGACACCAGTACTGGGAGATGATCAGAGTTTAATTCGGGTGTGACACTTTGAAAGATAGGTTTATTAAAGTTTTTCTGGAGAACAATATCGACTGTGTCCGGCTGGTGGTCTTCTCGGTAAGGGTAGTAGATATATTCGTCAGGTGCCAGAATTTGGAAGGTGTTAGCTATGGCAAGATTTTTCAGCTTAATTACTTCAGGATTTGTGACTCTGCATCCCCACAGGGTATTTTTGGAATTTACATCACCTACAATCAGTATTGGTTGCGTTGTGTAAAAAATTCTTTTGATTTCTTCTTCAAAAAATTTTATGTTTGGTTGCCTATAGACACAAGCTATTATTACGCTGCTCTGATAATCGAGTTTAACCTTTATTGAGGTCAGTTCAAGTTTTAAATTAGCGATTTCAGGAAGTTGGATGTGCTCATATTTGGTTTTAATAATTATCGCTAATCCACCGGCTGCTATTCTGGAGTTTCGATCCTTACGATAGACATGATAACCTGAGATAGGATAGTCTATGGTTTCTTGAAGGTGCGTTTCTGATATACAGGCGATGTCCACGTTGCATCTCGCTAGGAAATCTAGAAATAATGAGCACTGATTGTTGATGACATTTGCATTACAGTTAAGGATAGTTAAATTTTGTATTGTTTTTCTTTGGTCATGGTCCATTCATAAGCATTGGTAGGAGAATGTTAATAATAAATGTTTTAATTTGGCTAAGGTAAGACGTAATAAAGCCAAGGAGAGTTTGAATGAAATTGTTGGGTAGTGCTGAAGTAGTGGAAGAGGTGGTAGCACTGTTGCTCTGGGTTAGTCCGCCATTGAGTTTGTCTGCAAATGTCTGTGTGGTATTTATGTATGAGTTGCTAGGTTGGGTTCGTGTCCGTTATTTTAGCAGTGCAATATGGTGAGCATAGCCACGATAATTTGCACTATGATTGCCTCCACAGTTAGCACATTTTGGTGGTTCATTTGGTGTCTTTTTACAATCAGAATGTAAATGGTCACCAGCACATTTAACACAAACTGGTTTTAATCTGCAGTAATTTTTAGTATGGCCGTACTGATGACATCTTTAGCACCGTAGTATATTCTTCGATTTCCTTCTGGCTTCAACAGTGACTATTGAAGTGAAAAATTGCTTTCAGCGAGTATATTCGTTTCGCTTGCTCGTTATTGGTTAGTTCCAATGCACAGACGGGCAAAGGTTTTTTATCTCTGGTGTACAATCGTGTTACCTTTATCACTGGTGCCTGTCTAGCTAGTTCAGTTTTAATTTCTTCGTCTAACAGAGAAAGTGGAAAATTTTTAATTACTACGGAAATTGGTTTGTCATTTGGATTTTGATAAGTATATTATTGAATTTGATTTTTAGTAAAATATTTGGTTAGTTTTCGAAAATCTTCATCTTTTGTTAAATTAATGCGTAAAGTTGTTGGGTTATACGTTGTTGTGAAGGTTTCAGTTGCTAGTTTTTGTAAGTCTTCTTTTAAGGCTTTATGATTCACACTGTTTGGTAGGTAGATAGGTGGAACTTTGATAGTTAGTGTGTCATGAGCTTCTGGCTGTGACTGTGTTTTATGGACTACGTCTGAACCAATATTTCCAGAAGATTTTCCGCTACTTAATTTATTTTCCAAATTGGCTAGTAGATAGAATTTATTACTGGTTAACAAGTCTTGAGTGGTCCATGCATATCGTTTTTGAACCACATTAGCTGGTGGTGTTAAACTATCCATTTTGCGCTTGATAATCCATTAATTCATTTACGAAGATAGTATTGATTTCGTTGAAAATAAGTAATATAAAATTATATTATATATATTATTATACATAATAATTTATACTTACATACAGACGCAACCATGGCAGTTACAAGGCTATCAACAGCAAGCAACAAACTCACAGCAATCAACTACACATCAAATAACACATAACAATGCACTGCATACTCAAACGCAAATGCAAAATCAACCGTATGTTAACTTATGTCAATCTAATGCTGATTTTCCTCAACTCTCATCATCACAAATCCAACCGTATAATGCGGAACCGATTCCTGGCTATTCGGGAAGACACCATGCAATCCCGACAGTTCAAATAGACTATAACCAAACTTTAAAAAACCCAATGTAAAAAACCATAATAACGACAACATGTCAACTGCAAGCGATGTTTCTCAAATAATAAAGCTGAACGACTTTCAAGTAATTAGTCATAGCAAAAAACGAAATACTGCAAATGGTAGTGTATCTATACAAAAGGCTAAACAGTCAAACCTAGGCATCCCAATATCAAATAAATTTCAACCACTAGCAAACCTTTCTGATACCAACTCTAATAAGCCTATCGACAGTAATACTCTTACCAATTGGAACAAAACACAAATTCCACCATTTATACTCCATTATGTTGAAGCTATAAATCCATTGATCAAATTAATAGAAGACAACATTCCTAAAGCAAACTACTGCTATCAACTTTTACAGGGGAATAAGTTGAAATTACAAATAAATAATGTAGAGGATTACAAAAAGATCAGAGACGTTCTAGATATTAATAAAGTAGCTAGGCACACATATAGCCTGGAAGAGAAAATGAAATTTAGAGTAGTTTTGGAGAATTTGCATCACACGACAGAGGAAAATACTATGAAGGAAGCCCTGGCCAGTGAAGGCCACGAAGTTCTAAATGTAACGAACGTAATGAACAGGGAGACTAAACAGAGGAAAAACCTGTTCTTTATCGATATTAAACGTAAAACTAACAATAATGACATTTTTAAAATAAAAAGCATCGGTAATGCAATTGTTGCCTTTGAAGAACCAAGACGGAAAACTCACATACCGCAATGCAAAAACTGTCAATGTTATGGTCACACACGTAATACGTGTACTAGACCGCCACGCTGCGTCAAGTGCGTTGATCTACATGATTACCATACCTGCACAAAAAATCGTAGTGACGGCAACCCAGCTATTAAATGTGTGTTGTGTCAAGGCCAACATCCCGCAAAGTATAAAGGCTTTAGAGATTCTAAAACGTAGATACCCAAATCAAGCTAACTCCAGCTATGCTATACGCCTCCAACCCCAGCAACAGCAAAAGCTACAATTACAGCAATACCAACAAAAACAGTCACAACTGCAGCGGCCACCACACCACAATCAACAACAACAACAGTTACCCCACTCCATGAGCCAGGCACAACTCCAAACAATACCATTATAATCAGATCAAACAAAAAAATCAAAGAAAGAATTGACCGTTAACACTTCACCTCAATCATTTAACAATACATCTAGCCAGCAAGCTAGCGACCTAACGCCAATAATAACCTCACGTCAACAAACAGTTCAAGCGCAACAACAGATCATTAATGAATTAACTACCCAAATCAGGCTTCTCAGAGAAGACTTAAACAATAAAAATGACTCCAATCCTTAAAATAGCACAGTGGAATGCCAACGGCCTTCCAAATCATAAGAATGGAGTTGACGCGTTTCTCACACATAATGAAATAGACATCCTGCTTGTTTCTGAAACCCACTTCTGCAGTAGTTCCTACTTCAAAATTTACAATTACCAGTTATACCATACAAACCATCCGGATGCAGATAGAAGGGCTAGAGGCGGCACTGCCATAATAATTTTCTACAGGCAACCAGTATTGAGATAGAAGACTGGCATGGTCCACTAGTTGTATCTGCTGTATACTGTCCCCCAAATTATGCTAGCAATAAGCAAGGCTTTATTCAATACTTTAGATCCTTAGGTAATCGATTCTTAGCAGTGATTACAACGCTAAGCATACATTATGGGGCTCCACCCGGCAGAGGTAAAGTGCTATACCAAGTAGTACAAGAACATAACTTAGGCCACCTATCAACCTCACTGGCCCTCAGAACCAAATAAATTGCCAGACTTGCTAGATTTCTTTCTAACCAAAGGTTTAGCTGCGGGATACCTTAAAATAGTAACATGCCTGGACCTATCGTCAGACCACACCCCCGTTATTGCAACGGTAAGCACTACAATTCTAGAACAGGACAGGGTACCAAAATTATTTAACAATCAGACTGATTGGGACCATTACAGAAATATTATCTACAATCAACTAGAAATTCAAATTTCTCTTCAGTCTGATGGAGAACTAGAATCAGCAGTCTATAATTTTACAAGAATTATTCAAGAAGCGGCTCTGGAAGCAACTCCCGTAATATCGCCCAAACAAGCACAAGCTCGTTGCCCTATTGCAATTAAGAGAAAAATTGCAGAAAAAAGGAGACTGAGGAAAATCTGGCAACACTCCAGGTATCCATCGGAGAAACGTAAATATAATCAAGCTTTAGCAGAATTGAAAACACTCACAGAAGCCGCTAAAAATGAGTTTTCAAGAATTTCTGTCGAACTTAAGCCCAACAGAAGATACCAATTATTCCCTCTGGAAGACAACGAAAAGAATACAAAACCAAAATCAACCAATTCCTCCCCTAAGGAAAACTAATGGTTTATAGGCACGATCTGACTTAGAAAAGGCCGATATGTTTACTCAACATCTTGTAAATGTCTTTCAACCTATTCCATTTCAAATAACCGTCGATGAGGAAAAGGAAATACAAGACTTCCTGGATATTCCACATGAACTCCCTCTGCCCGTGCAACTATTTACAGTTAGAGAAGTCCAACAACTAATTACACACAACCTAAAGTCGAAGAAAGCCCCAGGCTACGATTTAGTAACAAGGAAATTAATCAAAGAATTACCGCACAAAGGCGTAGTTATGTTGACTATGTTATATAATGTTGTCCTGAGGCTGGGTTAATTTCTAGTACAATGGAAGGTAGCACAGGTTATACTTATTCCCAAACCCGGAAAACCTCCTAATGAAGTTGGTTCTTACAGGCCCATTAGTCTATTGCCCGTCCTAAGTAAACTAGGGTCGTAGACACAATTAATCAGGCCTTTGAAGAAAAACAATACTGTACATCTGCCTTCCCAGATGACAGTCAGGCCTTTGACAGAGTTTGGCACACGGGCCTCATGTACAAACTCAAAGCATTCTTATCACACCCTTTTTACACTATCATCAAATCCTATCTAGTGAAACGACACTTTCAGGTAAAATACAGACAAGCCAAAACTGAGTTACATCAAATTAAATCAGGTGTGCCACAGGGCAGTGTACTTGATCCCCTCTTGTATCTCATCTTCACAGCAAACTTGCCAACCAATCCCCACACATTTACTGCTACCTATGCTTATGATAAAGTATTTATGGTGAAACATAGAAATCCGATGGTTGCCGTAAATCTCCTACAACAGAACCTAGATGAAGTAATACAATGGACCAAAAATGGCGCGTTAAGTTAAACGAAACAAAATCTTTTCAAATAACATTTAGAAAAAGTAAAGGTACATCACCTGCAGTCCTTGTAAACAATATTCCGCTAACTCAACTGACAGAGGTTAAATACCTAAGCCTCGATAAGAGACTGAAGTGGAAGTCCCACATTTGGAAAAAGCGCACACAGCTCGGTATGAGGTTTCGTAAGCACTACTGGCTACTTGGTAGAAAATCAAAATTATCATTAACTAACAAGCTCCTCGTTTACAACACAGTCTTCAAACCTATCTGGACCTACGGCATCCAGCTGTGGGGAACAGCTGCCAACTCCAACGTGCAAATGTTGGAGAGATTCCAGTGTAAAGTGCTACGTGCCATGTGTGATGCCCCATACTTTGTTTGTAACGCAGACATTTTACGGGACTTAAAAGTGGACAGGGTAAAAAATGTGATAACGAACTTCAGTGAAAAATACCTAAACAACCTAGAATATCTTTCTAATGAGTTAGCTCTGAATTTGCTTGACAATAATGCAAACACTCAAAGGTTACATAGATACAAACTGCTCGACCTACTTCATAGATTTAACCAATTACGTTGTTATTGTTCTAACCTTATTCTTAAGTAACTTCTGTATTGTAAACCGATGGCTTTCAATCTTCATATCATTATTTCATGTCACTTTAACTCTTAACCTAAAACTTGCTTATTGTTGTATAAACAAATTACAAAACGAAATATACTTTAAAAAAAATCAATGTAAGATGTAAAAATATTTTTGTATTTTTTAGGTAAACTGTAGATAATACATCTTATTTAGATTAAAAATAAATAAAAATCAGTTATTAATAAGGTTATTTTATAAAGTATTATGAGGGAGAAGTATTTATAATTGTTTTCTGTCTGTCACAATTTAAAGAAATTTGTGGTAACTTTTTTTGCTTCTATTATTTCTTGTTAAACCATTGGTTTAATAAAAGTGTTTCTTGAGAATCCGCATAAAAAACAAACGTGTTGATTGGCCCTACTTTTGTATCTCTAGCATTAATGTCAATCATTATTCAGAAAAATTTAAAAGAAACTAGCTAAAGTTGGCCAAGTTTAGCGATATCCCAATGTAAAGGTATTTAGAGTTAAAGTTTTAATATTTTTGTCTATTTTTGCCGTTTGGATTTTATAGGTACGATAGCCTTTATAGACTATTATTACTATTGAGTGAAAAAAATGCTTGTCTTGGTTAAAAAGTAGTTGATATGAATTAATATATAAATAAATTGGTTTAGACCTTCACTATAAATTGCTAAAAACGTTATATAAAATCTACATGTTAATTGTTAATGAAATCCCCCAGAAAAAAAATAACAGATAACATATTTCAAAATAGAGCAGCATGAAAATACTATAATATTGCAGTAAAATTTTTGTATAACTATTAATATTGTGTGGTGCGTAAATATTTAACTGTAGTGCAGATTTTTAAAAAATGTAATGTTGGATCAGCAGTAATGTTAATATTTGAGAGGATCATGATGCAATAAGACCAATGTTTTTTAATATCATTAGTTTACTTTACAGTCTTAATCAAGAGTAAATAATTATTACGATTGACAAAGATTTGCTTATGTCTAATATAAAGATAAGATAACGTTTTTACTATTTTGCAAAATTAATAATTACATTTTATAATAAATAATACATAAAAAGAATGCTAATTTTATTTAAAAAATTATACAGCACCTTTTTATCTCAATATGGGTGTCAAAAGTGTGGATCACTTGATTGAAAGTTTGAGGCACAGGTGAAACCCGCCAAATTGAATGTTCATATAAAAAAGGGTTTTATTTATTTTGAAATGCCTTTTTAAAAGGAAAAGTAAAAGAAAAGTTCTTTTATTAGTAATAATATAACACTATCAAAAACTTTACAAGCAAAATTCACCATCAACTGATTCTTCCTGATTCATAGGTGGAAAATTTAACACAAGAAAAGTTTTAGGAACAGAAATCTAAAACTATCTTAATGTCACCAGAAAAAAACAGCTTTCTAGGGATGATAAGTACCTACGCTGTTTTTTTTAGTTTCTTGATGACTTTACAATCTGTCACCTTATGACATTCAGTAATTATTTTAACTTAAAATTAATATAATTAACATAAACTAGACATGCTGAAAATATTCCATTGAACATTCTCTTTTATAAACATTATAATTTTGATTTTGTACATAAACGAGAGTAATATGAACACAAATTAACAAAACTTCATGATTTAGATGAAACTGCTATTGAGCCTAGGTTCTTCTTTGTCGCTATCCATAAGGCACTCCACGAGTGTACTGTTACATTAGGAACATACCAAGGGGCCTCAACTAAAAATCGCAAAACTTTTGCCTGGAATCATTCTAGTATTTCAATGTTTGACTGGCTTGCAGTACCACATAAGTGGATTCCGTATACCCACATCGGGTTGATAATTGTTTTGTATAATGATATTTTATTTTCTAGGGATAATTGCAAATGGCTCCCTAATAGCCATTACATCTTTTGGAATTTTAAGCCCATCTGTTTCCTTTTTGTAAAGATATGTTTCTTCCACGTTAATCTTCTATCCAAATGTAATCCTAAATATTTAACGCTGTCACCCTGTGGTATTTGTTGGTTGTTCAATACTACAGCTATGAAAGTTACTTGGACTGATTTGGTTTCGTTGAAATGTATAGCCACCTATTAAACCATAATTCTAGGGCACTTAAATGTACTATGAGATAATTAGACGCGATAGTTGGATCCGTATGTGAAGAGAGTATTGCCGAGTCATCAGCAAACGTCAATAGTGTAGTTCTTGGTGTAGCGGGTAGATCAGCAGTGAAGCTAAGATATAAAAACGGTCCCAGTACACTCCCTTGGGAAACACCAGCATTAATAGGAAATAAGGAGGTTTGTGAATCACCTCACCTGACGAGGAAGTGCCGATCGGTTAAGTAGGATTTCATGATTTCATATAGGTCATGTGGCAGGATATTTTTTTAAACAATAAGCCTTAGTGTCAAACCTTGTCAAAGGCTTGCGCGACATCTAAAAATACTGCTGAACAATATTTTCCTTTTTGAAAGTCTTTTAGGATTCGGTCCGTAATTCTATGAATTTGTTCAGTAGTGGCATGCTACTTTCGGAAGCCAAACTGATGGTTAGGTATAACATTTTTCTCCGTAAGTATTGGTTATTTTTTTCAAGCAGAAGTAGAAGTCTGTTTGGTCTAAAGTATGTCAGTTCATCATTTGGTATGCCAAGTTTGGGGATCATTATGATTCCACTGCTCCGGAAAGTATCTTAATCTTAGAACAGCATTGAAGAGGTAAGTGATATAGATAAAATCTTTTCCGGTAGTTCTTTACGAACTTGGCCTGTGATTAAATCATAACCTGGCGCTTTGTGTGGGTTTAATTCCTTCATGATTATAGCCTTAACTTCATTTAATTTAAATTGCTTCACTGGTAGGCTCATTTGGAATGGTGCTTTGAGATAGTAATAAATTGTGCTTTCTTTATCTCTTGATATTTTGAAGTTGAAGGGGGTAAATACACTGGTGAAGTGTCTCGCAAAAGCTTCAGCCTTTTCTTGGTTATTTCTAGCCCAGGTGTTGGCATCCAGACGAAGAGGTGATATGTGTTGTGGTTGCTTTAATTTCTTTGTTGCTCTCCAATGCGAGTATTCAGTAGCGCTTTTTAGTTCTGTTGCAAGTTGATTTAGTTTTCTTTTGTCTTCAGGGTGTCTTGTTAATTGCAATCTTCTGCGTTGTCTGCGCTTTTCTGCTATTTTCTTTTTAATAGCAATGGGACAAGCTGCTTCTTGTATAGCTTGATTGAAATTTTCCAGTGCTACAACTAATTCCTCGTTTGTTTCCAACGGTACTTCAAGTGATAATGATTTATCAATTAGTTCTCTAAAAATATTCCAATTTGTAAATCTATTAAGAAGTCCAGGAGGTTTCGCTTTGGGCATCACTTGTGTGCTAATTGTAACAATTATTGGTGAATGCGCACCTGAGAGGTCTAGGCAGTTGTCTGCCTTGAAATAATTTGGATTTATGCCTTTGATCCGAAGGCCAGTTGGTCGACCCGCCTGTTAATAAATAATAAAATGCATTATTATTTATTGATTTTAGCAATTCTTTGCCCTTGATTGTGGTTAATCGTGGTCCCCACTATACGTGTTTACGTTGAAATCGCCGCCTGAGATAAATCTATTTCCCAGTGTTTGGAAATAATCTTCGTATTGCTGTTATTTATTGTTATATGTTACCTAGGTGGGCAATAAACTGCTGATACGTTCAGTGTTCGCTGCCAATCTTCTATAGTGAAGATGGTAGATTGGAGATGCTGTGGATTGTATTTGAGAAGTTCGTAATGTTTAATGACATTTTTAATTATGATCGCTATACCAGCATGCACCGTACCATCAGGATGCTGAGTAGCATAAATGGTTTAATTTGGAATTTTTAAATAGGTTCTATTTGTATAATGTGATTCAGAAATTAACATTATGTCAATGCATTGATTTCTAAAAAATATTATCAATTCGTTTCTGTGATTTGCCAAACCATTGGCATTCCATACAGCTATTTTAAGTTAAGGAGCCATTAGTTTTATTTGAGACAAGTGCTCTTAAGACATTTAGCACAGTTCCCATGTGTTGCATTTTTAGCATGTTTTTTAGTTGAACCACATCGTTTGATTCATTTAGTGAGTTATTATTTGACTGCTGTGAAGTATTATTACTGTTTTGAATGTGTGCGCCACTTACTACCTGGGCAAGGGTACGGTTTTGTTGATACTGTTGTGTTGGATGCTGTTGGATATTTTTTGTGAATCGTTGTCGTATATTTACGATGTTGGTAACTGTATGACCATGTGTCCCGAGTTATTTTTTTTTAGTTCTTCTACATAAGTCGAAGGGTGTAAATTTCTAAGAACAACTCTGAAATTTCGGTCCTCTTTTCTTTATATGTATGGAACTCTGTGCTTCTTTCTTGTAACGTTTTAGTTATAAGAGTGTATTTTTCAGAGGTTTTTGGGAGGACTTTAACTTCGTCTTTGTTCAATATTTTAATTTCGTAATCATTTTGTGCTACGGATTCCAAAGTTTAATAAGTGGCTCGATAGCTACGACTCCTAATATAAAAACAGCAGCGACTTGGGTTTTTTTCTGCACTTTGATTGTGCCCGTCCACTTTGTCGGTTACGCTGTCGCTTAGTACTTCGGAGCGATTTGATGGACTTAGCCAGTGGGTTGAATTTTTTGCTTGTTTGGCTTACTTTTATGAGCTATCATTGGTTTTATAACGGCCTCGTTTTTATCTTTTCGACGAGCCGCCATTCTGATTCTTGAGATAGCTGGATTACTTGTGGCTGAATAGAAGTTTGATATAACGAACTAGTAGTTGGCGTTTGTAAAATATCGTTTGCACTGTATTTTGAACAAATATTATTTAGCAGCATTGACAGTTGTAGATACTGAAAAATTCGTTGTGGATATTCCAGCTGATAACTTTGGTCGGTTTGCATTGGGACAAATTGTTGTGCGTTAGGTATAGTTGTGACTATATTAAGCTAATAAGCCATACTAGCTTTGTATATTTTAAACCGTAGTTCGCAACGCGAGTTAAGGCGGCCTCAGCCGCGTTATTGAACGATGTAGCGATAAACAAATGCGTTTGGGGCGATAGCACAGGTAATACGATTGTACCTTTATATAAGTTTGACAGGAATAGCAATTCCTGTTATTTTACACTGGATAGAGGCTGCTATCCCGACTTTGCTGCGACGGCGAGGAATCCACTGCAATGCTTCTTTCCTCAGAACAGCGGCGAGAAGGGCGGCAAGGAGCTGCAGGCTAGGCGGCCTAGGCCACACTGGTGACGGACGCTGGGCTCCATCCACGCGTCGGTTCGTCGCAAGTCCGATGGCTGAAATTGTTTATGTTTTACGCGACACGGCTGTGAACACTATCAAATTAAACACCGTCACACACAGCGCGATCTGATTACGTAACATATCTGCTTGGTTTGAATGCTCGGACCGAACTGACGCAATGTTTTCCAAGTCAGGTAAATCATTATCAGTTTACACATTTTGGAACGGTTTAGCATTTAACTAAAGGAATATCAAAGCTCGCTTTTTAAAGCAAAAAATTACCATAAACGTACAAGAAATGTACTTATCAACATAATAATAAAAAGATAAATAGAACAAGGTTAATTACTCGAAACCTTCAGTCAGATCCATTTCAAAATAATTTTTTAGGAAAAAGGAAAGTGATATTTTATCATTAATTTTTGGTGACAAAATTTTCTTATCGTCATATCTCAAATAATATGAATTGAAAGAGAATAAATAGATCTGACAATAAAAATATCGGTCAAACTTCAAGTATAAAGTCTTGTTTTCACAAAAAAAAAGTTTTCTTTAAGTTTCTACTATTCAAAATATGTTTAACATTAAGCGTGAGTTTGTAAAAAAGGTATTCAATTCACTGAAAGATCATTTTTTTTTCCTTCAAATTTCGTCTAACTCCACAACATTTTATACTAACCTTTCTCCATTATAAAAACTTTTGGTATTATTTTTAGAATGCATTATTTATTGTTAAAACCTCCTATCAAGTAAGAGACCTCTACTTACCTCCCCCTTATGCATAAAACTATTATATCGATGTTTAATTTTTTTCTAGTATTATTTTATAAAGACAAAGGTTTCTTTATCTAATTGCACAGCATGCTAAAGCTGATAATATATGATAAAGAATGAATAATCATTAACTACGAGAAGATTTTCAATGGAAAATTGAATCTAAAAGCATGGATACAATCTCCTTATTCATATAGTGCAGCTCTTTTGTGATTTTTGTCGTCGACCATAGGATGAAATCAAATAAAAAATAAAAAGTGTTCAAACTTTTATTTTTAATTTAATGTAAAATATATAATCTACTCAAAAAGTAACAAGTAAATGTGATCAGATCAGTTAACTTGAGTTAGTAGTCACCCACTGAACGGTTCTTCCTACCCAACTAGATCTTCTGGCCACATTCGTTTAAGTCATCTAGTTTCAAGTGAACAACTTATTCGAGTAAATTGGATGAAATCTCCTATAAAGAGAATTTTGAGGGCTTTGTGTATTGTTAGAGACATATCAGGGCGTACTTGTTATTATTCTGAGGATTTTAGATTGAAAAATTTAAGAATTTTCGTATTGGAAGGTTTGCTACAGCCCCAGAGTTCGATACCATATGCCCACGTTAGTCTCAGTATTGCCTCGTATATGATGAATTTGTTTTCCAATGTGAGTTGGGATTTATGGTTTATTAACCAGAACATGCTTTTTACTTGTAGGTCTAATTAGTGTCTTTTGGCTTTAATGTGTGATTTCAGAATTAGTTTTTTTTCCGAGATGTAGTTTTTAATGAAAATGGGAGTGTTGTTTAAAGTAATTTGAGAGCATTCGAATCTTCTTGACTTGACAGGACTTATCAGTGTTTACGTTGATTGGATCGAGGTTTGTGGCAAGGACAGCTGTGTCGTCAGCGAACGTTGCTAATAACGTATCTTGACTAGCTGGTATATCGGCAGTTTATAGCAGGTAAAGGAATGGTCCCAGTACGCTTCCCTGACAATGGGGTACGCCAAATTTGATGGGCTGATACTTTGGGAGTCTTCAAGTTTAACTTGGAAGAAACGGTCCGACAAATATGATTTAAGGATAAGAAATAATTGGTTAGGTAGTTGTTGTTTTAGTTTAAAAAATAGACTGGCATGCCGCAACCTATCAAAAACTTGACGTCTAAAAATGCTAATGTACACATCTGTTTTGATTCTAGACTTTCTTTGATTTTGTGTACCATCCTATGGCATTGTTAACTAGTAGAGTGATTCTGTCTGAAGTAAAACTGGTAATTGGAAATTAAGTCATCGATGTTTGTTGCGTCTACAATCCTGGCAAGGAGAAGTCTTTCAAAAATGTTGAATATAATAGTAAAGAGGCCTCCAACTGAATTAGCATCAGTTGGAGGTTTTCCAGGTTTCAGGACCATGATTATTACATCATATTTCCATAGTATGGAATAGTGGCATAGTCATAGCATGCTGTTGTTATGGTTGCCAATAACACAACAGTTTTTAAGTACTTCGCCTATCAGATCGTATCTTGGAGCTTGATAAGACTTTAATGGGTTTATTTTGTTTTTATCTTCTGCTAAAAAATAGATTTAAGTGGTAAAGATAAGTGACAAGGGGCGTTTAAAAATGTTTGTATTTCGTCATCAGTTTCATCATCTGCGGAACGGAGAATACGGTTGCAAGGTGTTCTGCAAACCTATTTGATTTTTCCTTATTTATTCGCACCCAACTGTTTTTCCTAATGGTGGAATCGATGGATCAGATCGTATCTTGGAGCTTGATAAGACTTTAATGGGTTTATTTTGTTTTTATCTTCTGCTAAAAAATAGATTTAAGTGGTAAAGATAAGTGACAAGGGGCGTTTAAAAATGTTTGTATTTCGTCATCAGTTTCATCATCTGCGGAACGGAGAATACGGTTGCAAGGTGTTCTGCAAACCTATTTGATTTTTCCTTATTTATTCGCACCCAACTGTTTTTCCTAATGGTGGAATCGATACTATAGATCTCTTGAATTTCCTCGTCGCTTTCCACAGTGAGTGATGATCGGTAGATAGGGTGGCAAGGTAATGTTCTAAGGATGCGTTTTTAGCTTCTTGTATAGCCATATGAAGGCTGTGCGTCATTTGATTTAGATAAGTCTTGTCGAGAGGATTTCTAGTTGCCATCTTCTTCAAGCTCTGCGTGTATCAGTGACCAATTCTTTAATACAAAGTAGAATATTGTAATTATCTTGGACTAATGTGTGGACTTCTGGGGTGTATTTCCATAAGGCGCTTTGAATTAGCGTAGTTAGATATTGCACAGCTTGATCGATTAAGCGGATGTTTAATGTAATGTTGTCAATAATATGTTAGCGAAATAAGCCCTAGTCCGCCTTTTTAGAGCAGAGTTTAGATGGGGGTTGTTTCCATATAATACCGGTGGTGAGAATGCAGATCAAGATTTGATTCGGTGGCACTATGTATTTCAGATTCCCTTAGTTATGGCGAAATTTAACAGATCCGGAGTTTTGTTTAGATCGATTGGTTCTCAAGTCGATTTGTTCGTTCTACGACTTGCAGCAATGTTCCACCTTTAGGAGTAATGAGTCTAGATACCAAGCTGTATGCTTGGCATTTCGGTCACCAACAACCTGAAAGTGGGAGCCAAATTGTTAGAAAAACTCTTGGTATTAGACAATAGACAGCGGCAATTACAAGAGAAGGCTTCTATTTTTTTGATGGTGCAAAGTATAGGCATAATAAAATGATAAATTTAATATTTAGAAGTTACAAATATAGCCATCAAAATTTCAAGTTGATTAAAATTATTGTACTGTAAAGTTATGCTCTCAAATTTATCATGTTTGGTTATTAATACGCTGAAAATCTAAGAAAGATAATAAAATCTAAAACGTATCTAAACACCAATTATAGAGATTTCTAGTGCTGTATCTAAGCTATACTTTGTATCTACACACTATAAGACATTGGTAGCCATATAAATAGATCATGACATTGCGATGTCTAGAGTTATCTTGAAAAAATCTTCATTGCACCATTACAAAATGGTTCCTCAAACTTCCTTCTTGCTTGATACTACATATAGTAATTTTTGTATTACATTAACTTTAAAAGACACTAAGACTCTTTAATTAATACAAAAAGATTTGATCTACACAACTTAAAAAAATACTTAACTAGACGCATAGAAGACATTTTAAAATAATAACTACCATATCATATTACAGTCTTAAGAAAAAGTGTTGATATTAAATATACGTCAAGTCTCTCCCTGTGTTAGAATAGTTAGGTCTCCAAGAACGATATCAAAATAAAAATCAAATAGGACTATAGACGATTAAAAATCATTAAGGAATATGCAAATCATTTGGTATTTTATGGTAGGAAAGAGACAAAAGGTACAAAGTTTATCAGAACATAAATGTATGTGGTCAATAATAGACAGCAATATCGTTCTTTATAACCTTAACCACTTTGAAATAATGCTTAAGATGTTCTATATAATTTCTACTTGCAAATTTACCATAAACTGAAGTTGATGCACGGGTTTATCAGTATACCTGCCCTCACGTACAG
The DNA here is from genome assembly GCA_036346155.1 of Sinelater perroti. Lineage (NCBI taxonomy): Eukaryota > Metazoa > Arthropoda > Insecta > Coleoptera > Elateridae > Sinelater > Sinelater perroti. The sequence goes on along the minus strand of JARFIY010000167.1, from coordinate 974,571 downwards.
CAATATAATCACTCGACTTTTGCAACAACGTCGTTTGTATAAAACGGTACTGTTTAATGGAAAGAATGAATAATGAAGACTGGTGCGTTAGGTTCACATATACGTAGGTTAGTAAAATTCGTTCCATAAGACAAGTACAAGTTCCGGGTAGTGACCCACCGGTGATATATGCCGAGTGACTGTGATGGGTATGCTACACGAGAACATTTAGTATCCTTATCTCTTAAAATGTATAAAGGAATGGTGACAAGGGATTTTTCCACGAGATAGGTTTTATCACTGATTTTCGCAACGGAGCACTACCATTATCAAATTTTTGTCGCCAATTCTCTTAACACATGAATCAATATTCAGTAAATTTGTGGGCTAAGCAGAATTTTCATCGAACAATAAAAGTTTATTATCAGCAACCATTTACGTCTATTGGTGATCATTAGGTTGGTCCAATCTTTCTTCTCATTATAAAATAATATATCTGCAATCCGTGACAATATTATACATTTATTGCCTACAGTTGTGACATTCAGAGTACGATAGGTCATGTGACTGATGCAAGATGAAATTTAAGTTCACTTTAGTGTTAGCGTTCTCCAGTATCTTAATAACATAAACATAAAATCGATTGAATAACGTAATCCTACTGCATAGCTATGTGAGGTCACTTGAAAAGCGGCGTGTATACGGAGCCTGTTTTTGATGCGCAAACATCTAGGCAACACATTATGGTAGCCTACGGCTATTCAGGTACAGCCGAGAATATTTGAACGGGTACGTCATTCCATAGCACGACGTATTTGAATACATTGAATATCTACTCTAAAGTTATCAGAAATAAATGACATAGTGTCATGTCTAGCATTACAAACGTACTGTGAACTTTTTTGTTTATATATGTTTTTTTGTGTATATATATATATATATATATATGTATATATGTATGTATGTATATATATATATATATATATATATATAATTCAACAATTACAAGGGGAATATCATGATAATTACATAAACTGCATCAATAAATTACTAACACGTTTGTATTTTTGTTTTAGTAAGACCGCTTTGCGGCCTTGTTAAAATATACTTCTATGCATGAGATGGTAAACCTTTCGAGCGGTGTGCGTTGAGGCGCTTCGCGCCTTGTAAGAAATGCAGGCCCTGCCTTTTCCCACATTTAAATATAGCTACTAGCATATAAATGTAAAAGGGGCTATTTTTTAAGCCATTTGCAATGGTTTTCAAGAATTTCTGATCGCGTATTCGAATTCTACGTCAAATTTGGCTGTCCCTTTTGTTTTTTCCAGAGTGACCCCGCGGCTAGGGGATTTTATGTTCTGTGCTTATTGTTTATAGGAAAAAATGGAAGAGAATAAAGAAAATCTAGCTCCTGTAGGTTTAAAAATATAGTACAATACCTAAGAAGAAGCTACGTAAGGTTATAAGAGAAGTAGGAGTACCCTATAAACTTATAAGCGCAGTCAACAATCTATATAACGGAAATGAACCACCACCGACAGCTTTTAAAACGACAAAAGGCCTTTTACTAGGTTACTCGACATAATCTACAGTATTTAAATATTTCTTTAACGTGCACTAAAGAAATGGAAAAGGAAATATAAAAGCATAGGAGTTCCTATCAAAAATAAATACCTTTATACACTGTATTTTGCTGACAACCAGGTGGTAAATGTGCAGGAGGAAGAAGCTCTTGTGCCAACTTAAAAAACAATTAAAAAAAAGTAGAATTATAAATAAATTTTAACAAACGATAAAAATTTGTAAGTTGAAGAAGTTCTTGAAATAAAAGATAATAAATTCAAGTATTTGTAACAAAAAACAAATCAATAGAAGAATATATAAAGTAGACTGGGAAAATCAAGAATGGCCATAAGACAATTAAATATTGTGGGAGAGATATATGAGACAAACAACCACAAGAATATACAATACCATGATAGAAAGCATAATGACATACGGGGTTAAAATATAAAATTAATACAAAAATATAATAAAATTGCGATGGTGGAAATACAGTACTAGAGGAGGTATTTTAGAATAATAGAAGAATGAATGTAGAGAAAGGCATTGAAGAAAAAGATTAATTTGGTACAAACCGTGAGAAGAGAGAAAAAGGATAGGTGGACAAAGAAAATAACAGAATGTAGTCCAAAAGGACGAAGAAAAGGCGATAACCCAAGAATATCTTGACGATTATCTAAGTTTACTTAGAATTTGACACTCTACAACAAAGAATTTTTTGGTTCTAATAATAAGTGTAATTGACACTTCATGATTTAATAAAAATTCCAGCTCCGCACGTCTTCAACATCCTTGGAGGGTTTGCAGCTCCGACGCCCTCAGGTGGAAACAGCACACGTCGGGGCGGCGCACAGGCCGGACGGAATGAAATTGAATGGAATCGGAACACTTTTCCAATATCGGCGTCCGCACCCACTTAACAATGGCATTAAAAATTCCGTTTTAACTGCAAAATAATGAAAGGCGTGCTCGCTGTGCTTCCTAGCCGGGCCCTAAAATTGTAGCGCACGATTCCTCTTTTCACAGTTACAATTTATTGCGGCTCTCGGCACTCCGGTTGCACGGATGTGTGTTCCTGCACAATCCGCCGCAGTGATTTGCACAAAAAATATGTCAAGGTGCGCGGCGGCCGGCTTCGGCGGAGATGGCTGGCCGGTCGCGCTTTTCCTCGAGCTTCCGACCGCGGGCCTGAAATTAAAGCCTTAACATTTCGCGGAGATAGTCTTCATTAGCCCATGTTGCGCGTCTCGCCGGGTTCCTCCAAACGGATACGTGCCGTTTGCACGCTCTTTGGACACCGTTGGCCCGTTAAGTCTGCCAAGTGTAAGCAGGTGAAATTCGTTAAAGTTGCAAGAAGAGCGTTAAAATTTTTTGGGATTTGTTGTAGCCTGCCTTATTCCATTTGGTTTAGTTAGTCTAATATATTTTGTTTGAAGTTGTTTTATTTCTACTGATTATAGTTCTGCCGGTTTTTTATAATTCTCAACATTGATGTACGGAAAGCTTGAGAGAACAGAAACGTTTTGAAATCAGTAGTAATATAATTGTTCACTACATAATAAAGTTACAAATCTCTGTAGATTTTAAAGAATTATAAGATTATATACCCTTTCACTGCACACTCGATCAAAGGTTGCATAAAATAATCATTGTTACTAAAGCACATCATTTTTACAGCACTACGTTGACCTAAACGACCCTTGCCTAGTAATGAACACCCAGCGCTTGGAAGAAGACCGCAGCGACTACTTGGCGATGCTGAGCCCACCCGACTTCGAGCACCTCTCCCATCGCATGAGTATATGAACGACGAACTCCACATCAGGGAAACCCAAACCCCAGGAACACCCCCGACTACATGTGCATCAAGTCTTCGCACATACTCAGCCCATGCTTGGCCGAAGATCCCGTTTTCAGCTTTGATGTCGACTCCAACAGGAAGCACAAGAACAGCAACGGAGAGGCAGCCACGGGGACGGAGCTGCTGCCGAGGAGCGAGTCGAAATGCGAAACGCCCAACAACCACATTCCACCCCGCATCAAGGAGAAGACCAGGGTTGACATAGTGAAGTCGACAAACGACTACATCAACATGCCGCAAAACAAAAGTGCCACAAAGAATGACAGTAGTGTGAACAACAATGCGAGTCTCAATACAAAGTCCAATAATTACGTTAAGAGTAGTAGTAGGGATTTGGAACGAATAAAATTGTAAGAGGTAATGTCTGTCATTATTTCATTGCGGTAATATACACAAATATAGAATTAGACAGTACAAAGATATAAAAAGAGTGAGCTTCTATATAGACCTACATTACAGTTATTAACAAAAGATAACATGACCTGTTTGTAGTGTAATAAGAGAGTCTTCACGAAATTACTTGTATTGCGTGTAAAAAAATTGATTACGATCTCTAGTGATGTACTTAATAGGTTTATCCCTTACGTTTCATGTTCAGTTTTTGTGTATAAATGAAAGAATTATCAAATAAAATGCTGTTCATAACTGCTCTTGTTTGATTTTTTTCTAGTATAAAATAAAAAATTCTATTGTTACCACCAAAAAAGATAATATAGAACAGATACGAATAAATCACTTTAGCCGATTAAATTAAAAAAGATTATGGTAAAACGTTAATTTTAACTACTGCCATATAAAAGGCGAGTATTATTCTATATAAATATTTCTATAATTTCATAACAAGTATAGAGGAGGTACTTTAGCTCAGTGTCAAGAGCGCTTGCTTGCCATCGGAGAAGACCGGTGTTCTATACTGCACCAAAAATGTCTTTTTTAAAACTCTTCAAAAATTGCAAATTAAATATTAAAATAATAATATAATAACAAAATCAAAAAAATAGTAATTATACAATAAAGCATTATTAACAAAAAATTTAATTATTTAAATAAATACTTTTAATAATGGTTTATAAGATGTGCAAGAAATGACGTCGCAATATAAATTATATAAATTTGCAAATTTAGAAATTACAACCAAGGCATAAAAATTAATAACAGCGTACCAATTCATTTATACATGTATTTATATAATACATAATTAGAAACAATAAATTATTATCAATTCAATAATTTTATTTTTATTTTATCATAAATACAGATCCCTGTAATAACACAAAAATGGTATCTCTTCCCACTCCTGCGATCCTGATACAAATCTTCAGTTTTGCCCGAAAATCGCCCTTATAGACACCTAAAATTTGCTAGAAAATCAGAACGAGATTTCTACCAGGATCACAGAAGGGCGAAGAGATCTTTATGCGAAGCGGCGCATAATTCAAAATTTATAGATGAGAGCTCGGATTTTCTGCAGCGTCTGATAAATAGCCTCCTCGCGCTCCTGTGATCCTGATAGAAATCTCGGTGTATTTCTCTAGCAAAATTTGGTTGTACATAAGAGCGATTTTCGCTATAATTGCCATCTCTTCGTGCTCCTGCTATCCTGATACAAATCTTCAATTTTGCCCGAAAGTCGCCCTTATAGACACCTATAATTTGCTAGAAAATCAGAATGAGATTTCTACCAGGATCACAGGAGCGCGAAGAGATCGTTATGCGTAGCGGAGCAAAATTTAAAATCAATACATGAGCGCTCGGATTTTCTGCAGCGTCTGATAAATAGCCTCCTCGCGCTTCTGTGATCCTGGTCGAAATCGCGGCCTAATTCTCTAGCAAATTTTGGTTGTACATAAGGCGATTTTCGCTATAATTGCCATCTCCTCGCACTTCTGCGATTGTGATACAAATCTTCAGTTTCGCCCGAAAGTCGCCCTTACAGAAAATTTGCTAGAAAATTAGAACGCGATTTCTACCAGGATCACAGAAGAGCGAGGAGATCTTTAAGCGAAGCGGCGCATAATTCAAAATTTATAGATGAGAGCTCGGATTTTCAGCAGCGTCTGATAGATAGCCTCCTCGCGCTTCTGTAATCCTGGTAGAAATCTCGGTGTATTTCTCTAGCAAAATTTGGTTGTACATAAGAGCGATTTTCGCTATAATTGCCATCTCTTGGTCCTGCTATCCTGATACAAATCTTCAATTTTGCCGAAAGTCGCCCTTATAGACACCTAAATTTGCTAGAAAATCAGAATGAGATTTCTACAGGATCACAGAGGGCGAAGATCTTTATGCGAAGCGGCGCATAATTCAAAATTTATAGATGAGAGCTCGGATTTTCTGCAGCGTCTGATAAAAGCCTCCTCGCGCTCCTTGATCCTGATAGAAATCTCGTGTATTTCTAGCAAATTTGGTTGTACATAAGAGCGATTTTCGCTATAATTGCCATCTCTTCGTGCTCCTGCTATCCTGATACAAATCTCCAATTTTGCCCGAAAGTCGCCCTTATAGACACCTATAATTTGCTAGAAAATCAGACCGAGATTTCTACCAGGATCACAGGAGCGCGAAGAGATCGTTATGCGTAGCGGAGCAAAATTTAAAATCAATACATGAGCGCTCGGATTTTCTGCAGCGTCTGATAAATAGCCTCCTCGCGCTTCTGTGATCCTGGTCGAAATCGCGGCCTAATTCTCTAGCAAAATTTGGTTGTACATAAGGGCGATTTTCGCTATAATGCCATTTCCTCTCGCTTCTGCGATCCTGATACAAATCTTCAGTTTTGGCCCAAAGTCGCCCTTATAGACACTCAAAATTTTCTAGAGAATTAGAACGAGATTTCTACCAGGATCACAGAAGGGCGAAGAGATCTTTATGCGAAGCGACGCATAATTCAAAATTTATAGATGAGAGCTCGGATTTTCTGCAGCGTCTGATAAGTAGCCTCCTCGCGCTTCTGTGATCCTGATAAAAACTGCAGCTTTGGCCGAAATCGGCGTAAGTTTGCTTCAAAATTGCGTTAGGGCACGATTTGTATCAGGATCACAGGAGCGCCAGGAGGTTTTCCGTTTCGAATTTGTCGGGAATTTTAAATATTTGTGGCGTTTTTCCTATTTTACGGCAGCTTGTCCTAATTTTAACAGTTGTGTTATAAGGGTTTGGAATCTTCTAAGCCTTCTGTGCCCCTGATAGCTAAGCTACGATTGTCGTCAATAAAAAAAATCAAATTTTAGTGATTTTTTTTGTCTTACTACTTGAAAATTAATCTGAAATCTGATGTAGATGAAAAAGTCAAATTAAATGAACATTACTTTTTATCTAATATTGAAATATTGCTGTAAACAATTACTTAAACTGTTTTATAAGAGAAAAATTATATTGCTGGAACGGGGATTCGAACGGTAGAAACTCAAATCTGAAGCAATCGATATAACCACTACACTAAACTGTCACACACAATTCTACTTTCATAACATTAACATTTTCGTACAAAATAATTATTTTAAAAATAAAACATTTTATAATTAATATTAATAACTTATTATTGATTTTGACATTTTATAAATAACTTTAAACATTACGATACTGCAAATTAAATATATTAGCTATTTCATTAACATATCTAATTTTAATTAATCAAACTCACTTTAAAAATCACTAAAGTTATACTAAAATTTTAGTACTTTTAAATTAATAGAAATATGCATAATATGTTTGTTATTAAAATATAATCTAGAATACTGTTCTAATTATTAATTATTTTTAATACTTACCTTGATGTAACCTAAAAATTAGTAATAAGTAGTACATATAATACTTCTGATACCGCCACTTTTAAATGTTTCAACTAAAAAAAAGTGCCAGTGAAACTCAGGAAATAATGTTTCGTTTTAGAAGACAACCTTGCTTTCTGCACTACCCGCAAGAAGTGGATCCAACGTCCTGAACGGCCAAAGTCAATGATTAGGAACTAGAACAACATTTGAAAATAGATTGCTGTCGCACAAAATTACAGATTGCAAGGGAACTTAAAGTAAACCTGTAAAAATATTTTTAAGTGTCTTCATAAACTGGGAAAGCCGCATGGTTGGTTCTCGGGTTATCAGGCTGTGGTCGGAGTTCAGAAACTCTTGACGTTTTGTCCAAAACTGCGGCGGATATCTTCAGAAGAAAATCTTCTAAAAAATTAGGTTACTGTCCTGTGTGTTCTAGCTTTTATATTCGCGCGGGTGTGGTAGGGATGGTGTTGGGGGGGGGGGGGGTTGTTGACGTCACCGGGTTAGTTACTAACGTAATCGAATAGCTGTCGTTGTAGATAACATCTCATTATTTGGTGACATCACTCGCTCCTTCACCGCATTGCAGAGTGATAAACCAAGATTTAAGTAAATCGAATCTGTCATTCCTGTTAAAGTTTCTTGCGTCCTTAGCTGATCGAAGGAAATCCTGTATCTTGGTGGTAGTAGCACAGTACCTTGTGTTTATTTAGAATTTTCCCTACATAAAGCGTAAATTATTATTATTATTACATGTTTGTATCATATTTACTTCATTCAATTATAAAATAATCGGATTCACATATTCTGACTTACTTAAAAAAGTATCTTTGTTAAAATTTTAACTAATCTATTCTAGTTTCTACAGGACTGTTATTTTATGTTAACAATACCTATACATTTTGAACATTTTTCTTTCATTAAAACCCCAAAGTTCTCGATCAGACAACGCCCTGAACAATTTAGAGGATTTTTGTCCCTGACTGCAAAATTGATGGTGTAGTAGATTACTTTAAGGCTTCTTAACATACAGTTCAGCTGTCATTGAAATGGTAGTGAACAAGAAATTTGATTTTATTCCAAATGTGCATATTGCCTGCATAGCTATGGTCAACTTCTGATCCTTTCAGAAGGCAATAAGTTATAGTCTAACCTAATGTAGGTTTCATTGATTATTAGCACACAAACTTGTTTTGAAAGAGTTAAATCGAAAATATTTTACTTTTTTATTTTCTATGCCACCACAGCTTAGCTTAGCTTAGTTCTTTGTACCATTCAAATGGAAGTTTCCAACATCTTGAGCATAATTCATTTTTGATACGAAGTGTTTTAATTGCCATTTGAACTCCATATTTTATAAGTTATTCCTTTTATAGTACATGATTTGTCCACTATAAACTGTGCAAAAGATTCTCACATTTTCTTTTTACAGTAAAAGCAACATTTGGACTGTACAGCGCTGAATTAATGGAAATGAATTTTTGCTGCCTAAGCATTTGATTTCATTTGGCAGTTCCTGTGAAACTGATTACAGTCTATTGTGCTGAGATGCTCATTGTATTTATATTAAACTATAATCCAAACAATGCAAAATGTTAAAAATATTGAGGATTATCACTAAATAAGAGGTTAAAATAGCACATGCAAAGATAATAAAAATGGGAGGTCACTTTAAAACTGTGCAACAAATTGATGGACTTACGAAGGAAAATAGAATAAAGTGTTAAGTGTCACAATAAGATAAAACTTAAAAAGTTAGATTAGACCTAGTAAAATAAGGAAAATTACAATAGTGAATTAAGTAGTAATACGAACAAATAAAATAATATGTTGCTACGTGAGATACACTATCGGATAAGAATGATGAATGTGCATCAAACTGATGGCAAGCGCTTTAAAAGAAAGATAAAATATCTCACACAAATTGGTTAAATTGTACAAAGTGAAATAATCTCTTCTGTTTTTTGACTCGTTGGTGCTGATACCTCTGTTCCATTTTCGTTTTTATAGTTCTCATTCTCTTCGTTCAATTCATTTATGACGTATTTTGGATATAAATTTTTGCGAAATACTCTCTCCATACTTTAACCGTCTCATCTCCTACTAAATTTCCTTTTTCATCTTACAGAACAGCGATCTCGATGATCTCACTTGCCTTGTATTTTTGACTTCTTGGTAAAAGTTTCTAACATCTCTCCTTTGGCAATGTTCTTCCAAATTTCGTAATTGATTTTCGTAGTACTCTCTCTTCACCTTTCTGTGCATACTTTTTGTTCTTCTGGTTTCTGTACATTTCTACATCTTTCAGTTTGTTAGTTCTTAAATCTTTCCATAAAATATGTTCTTCTCTTTTTCTTCTTTTTTTCGTAGGTATATGTTTATTGAGAAGGTTGACGTACCTATCTTTCATTTTCACTTGCAGATTTCACATTTTTTTATTCATCGGGGCAAATTTCGTTACCAAATGTTTCATTTCCTTTGTTGCTAAAAAACTTGTTCCCAATGTACATGTTTCCTTTCCACTATTAAACAGGATATATTGCTCTAATTCCACAACTATCCTTTCTTTTTGTTTGGTTTCCTGTAGGGCTAATATGTAAATGTTGTATCTCTCTGCTTCCGCCTCTAAATCTTTTAGTACTCCTTCATTCCTGTTAGATTCGACGTTCCATTTTTTTTTGAGTTCCTTTTCTCTTTCCTTGTTTCTTTTACAGCTTCTAAGGTGTTCTTCTCTCTACTCCATTTCCAACATTTTCCATTAATTGTTATTTTCTAAAAACCAACTCTTACTTTATTTGCTAGTACTTTTTTTCCTAGCTGTTCCTATGATCTACTTTTGGATATGCCTTTCCTTTATCGTTTCATCATCATTAATAGATTGATAGATTTTCTGCTCCTTGTTATGTCTCAGTTTGCTCTTACTTTTTATCACTTTGACCTTATATTGTTTCTAAATTTTATTTTATAAAATTACCCATGGCAATTTTAAGGGTATCTGGATCTGTGTCTATTTTCAGGCCTAATACCACCACATTTTTTTCTCTCTCATTTTCCTCTTCATTTTCCTTTTTCATGTTTTTATTTTTTCTCTTAATTCTTTCAGTTCTTCATTATTTTTTGTTCTTCTAATATCAACTGCACCTTTGCCGTCATTTTCCCCATCATTTTTATCCAATTTTCCATAAGTTTCCTGTTTTTTTTCAAGCCAGTGCACAATTGCTCAACAAAACAACAGCTAAATGGTTCAATTGGTTCAAAGAAGCAAATTTTAATCTTAAAGACAAGCCTTGTCGACCATCAAAGATGAATATTTATCAAATAGCTACAATCTGGTATCGGTTCTTGTTACCATCAGACGTTGCTCAACTGGACTTTATCTACAATAGCACTGGTCAACAAGCGAGTTGAGATCCGTCGTCAACTGCTTAACAGCCCGCTGAACGATCATCTCCAGAAGCAAATTGTGATGTCGGACCAACATATAATGGCCTGTATTTTGAAGATTAGTTGTTACGGTTTTAAATAAATTTTTTATTTTTATAAATATTGTTGCGTTCTTCGTTTTCGTATCTTTTCTATTTGTGATTCTTGTTTCCTGTTTTATTTTTGTTGAGTGACCCACATTTGTGATTTTGCTTTTCTCGTACTGATTTTTAATTGTTTTTTTTCTCAGTCCTTTTTCCTATAGTCTTTCATCGTATCCGCCCATTTTTTCGATTTTGCTTCATAAACTTCCCCATTTACTATCTACCAGACCACATTTGCCTTGCATTTCTTTTTTCTTGGGTTCCTCATATGTCAAAACAGATTTTTTCTTCTTTTTTCTGAATTAATTTTGTATAGTCTTTATTAACTAAGGCCACTTTTATAATTCCAATTCTTTTGCTCAATTCTTTCCTATTTTGGTCTTGCTTTGTCGGACTTTTGACCACTTGCGATTATTTCTATTTTCTATTTCTATATCTTGTAATAATGTTCTAATTTTTCTTGCATTCCGCCTCTTTCTTTTAACCCATGTACTATTTTTCTTTTTATATCTTTCTTAAATTTGTATTTGTTTATTTTGTCCTGCATCTTGTATCCTAAGCTCCTCATTTTCTTCTTTAGAGGGTTATCTTATATTTTAACCAATTAATTAATTCATTTATTTGCAGTTATTATTTAATTTAGTCCATTTAGACTAAAGATCCTAAAATCTAAGTTATCTAACTTACTTGGGTTTTGATTAATTTTTTAATTTAAATTTATTTACTGAATTTGCTGAAGTGGTATCGCCGGGCGTCTTTCACCCTCAATACGCACTATTGTTTAATTAGAGTTATATGTACTTTAGTCTGATAAAATTACCAATGTTATCAGATAACTTTCATTAGTCTAACAATAAGACGAATTAAAAAAATATCAGCGTTAGAGAAGTAGTAATTCAATAAACCTTAGAAAATATTTGTACATTCATTTCTTAATTAAAAATCCCGTACGTAATCAATTCCTCCAGCGCGCCCTTTGGAAATGGATTTGATGACATCAGCATTTAAACCTAACATCTACATAGCGGATGCTTCATGACGGCTGGATACATTCTAAGCTGTTGTCGAGCAAGGCCTCAATAGAAGCATTTTGCACCATATATGCGTTTTCTTTGTACCCCATAATTGAATTCTTCACAATCGAAACGGCTAAATTATTTGCCGGCGCATATCGCAAGTCATTTAGAACTAATTAAATTTATGTGTGTGCTGGGAGCACGAGATTGTCCGTCCTGACAGTCGCGCTGTTAGCAGGTACACGCCTGCGCTTTTTTCGGCGATTTGGCAACTTTCCGCCGCGGGCCGCGGGCCGCGGCCGCCGTCCCCGATAGTCCCTTGCATTGTGCAATTTTAATTGGGTCATAGATGTAATAACTCACTCGCGCGAGCCTCCCACGAGCCCGAAGATGCCAGATCGCGGCCTGAACTGTAGCAACTACGAGCCCGCAAAGGCCGCACGCAGTTGTTGCTCTAGAAAGAACGAAATTCTTTATTGTTTAACATTTCACCCCCGGGCGCAATCACGAAGGCAAACAAAGAGCGAACAGAGATAGAACGGCGTGCCGGGGCCCCCGGGCCACATTTTTGTGCATGGCAGTTAACAAATCGATTATTGAAACTCTATTAACGATGCCTCAGCAATTAATCTCGGGCTCACTCGTTTCCTTCTGTCAGCGAACGATTAGTGTTTATTTGCCGCTGCTGTGTTCTACAGCCTGCACTCTATGTTAAGTGTAACTTTAAAAAATGTAGACACGCCCAAGTATTCATGAGGTCACCCAGTGCAAAAGATGCTAAAATATGTCTTCTTGTAAAAATTTCTCATAAAGTGAATTATTTAAAGAAAATTTACTAAGGATGCGAGGCGAAATCTGAATCTGCTGCAGGACAACACAACTTTCTCCTTGTCCATAGATATCATTATCTCAATGATGGAAGCCCTTAAACTATGTTTGGTGTTATAATGTCTCATTGATCTTCGTTTCGACCACGGTTCACGCGTGGTAGTCAAAGAGAATGCAGTCAGGGCTAGAGGTTGGTTACAAATCGGAGGACTAGTAGTAATACAAATTGTTGCTTTGGGTTTCTTGCCTTGTGAACTGGAGCGGAGTTTTCTAGGATCATGCACTTCCACCCAGCGGCGACTTTCTCTATCCAGCACGTTAATATAGGTATCGGCAGTTACCTTCAGGTCTTCAAAAAATCTCTTGCATTGCTTACAAGCTTCAGAACTATTAGAGGCGAGAAACCGTTTATGTTTGACAGCAGGCACTTTAGAGACATCTTGGCAGATCCAATGATCATTTTGGCGATTCAACTTCCTGCCCTGGATCTCAGAAAGCCAGCGCTATGATGCTTGGTTTCGTTCATTAATACTTGGACCTTTAACTTCCTGTCCATTTTGCTTTTTCAGGCAACAGTTAGCGGTTGCTTAGGACGAAAGACTTGTAGCACAGGTCCTGATAGACTTGCCATTGACTTTGTTACGCTTATTTCTTTGCCAGGTCAGTCATGTTCCACCCAAGATCCTGATCGATCTTATTTTTCAGTTCGTCTACGAATTTATCAATTTTCTTGCGATACTGTGAGTTGCCTTGCCAGCATTTATGTTCTCTTAATAGTCAGATTCAGAAAAGTAATATAATTTCTGTTGGCGATATTTCGGCGCGAAAAAAATTGAGTATAGCAGCTCTTGGGTTATTTTGACTACAATTGTAGATTGTTGATTATATGAATCAACAGTAGCGGTCTTGTCCAGGTTCGGTTTTAGTTTTTTGGCTACGACTTAAGTTAATACTTACTTGGCGTTAATTACCGCTTAAATTCTGCGCGCCATGGACACAATGAGTTTGCCGATTGTCGATTGCGGGACGCTGGCCCATGCGGCCTAAAGCTGGGGAAACTTTCGCTCGCATTTCGGGCTTTGACACTTTGAGGATTCTCTCAAGCTCATCCCAAATATATTCGATGAGAATCAAGTTCAGAGACTGCGATGCCCACGGAAGAAAGGGGACTTTGTTGGCCTTGAACCTGCAGAAGACAAGAGCGGTGCTTGGGATCATTGTCCTGCTGAAAAATGTAGCCGTGACAAACCGTGCTCCGCACATAGGGCCACACAACATCTTCCATGATATTCCAGTACATCTTGGTGTCCATGGTTTCTTTAGTACCATGAAGGGGACTTATACTTTTACCACAGAAAGACCCATGCACCATGACAGAACCACCGCCGTGCTCGAACGTCAGAAGCTAATACTTAGGGTCATATCGCTGGCCCACAGGACATCGAACGTAGGTCACACCATACCTTAACAAACCTATAGCTTCTGAAAATCTGAAATAAACTTAAAGATTTTACAGAGGATTTACAAGAGCTTTTATTATAATTAGAGTTTAGATGCAATATTTAACTGCAAGACTTATGATAATTATTTTTGAGATTATTATAAAGTTAATTAAATAGTAGTTAGATTTTACTACCAGCTGATGAATGAGGAACGTTTTAATTTATCTTTAGATGCGTTTATTTTTAATAAAAACACAACCGTGCTTGAAGTTGTAAAATTCCATTCGATCTGCAGGTTTGCAACTTCGCTGAGCTGAACTATCTGCTATATAGTTACAATATGGCAACAGTTGTTGTTTTTACTATCACAAAAATAATTTTTTTATATAAAAGCTTATGATTACACTTTGATATATTTTTGTGATTGGGCAGTTTTCGTTCGTACACGATCATTGATATCTCCAAGGATTTTGTTGCATTTATTAATTATTTTATTGTTTGTTATAAATGTTGACTTATTTGTATGTGTTATTAGTTATTCTAATTGGTATTTAAGTAGCACTGAGAAAATATTCATCACTGGTTTTTAGTTTAAAAACTATTTCTATTCCTACTACGTAGTAATCGTGCTTTGCCAATTTTCAGTTTAATTCTTGAAACTTCCCCAAATAAAAATTCATTTAAGTAAGAGGTCGTGCTTTAAAATGCGGGCACTACGTGCAAAAGAGTCTATATAATCCAATATATGAAGCGCACTAAAAAGCAACTCTGCGTTTCACAACAAACTAATTGATTTCCACGCTTGACGTGACTCTTGACATGGCATGGCGCAAACGAAATTGCGAACTTTATGGCAGCTAGGTACGGTAAGTGATAAAACTGTTGCGAAAGGTCAGCCATATCGCTAAATCAAAGGACCTCGAGGTTACGTCATGTAGTGCAACAAGCAATAGTTGTAAAAGCACTTGCTTTTCAACTGATCTGTAATCGTCGTTTGCTACCTCTTTGCCTTTTAAATCTCATGTTTAAATCATAATTAATTATTAAATTTATAACAATAAGTAGCAAATTATGACTTTAAGGTAGTTGCACCGTTTAAATGATAATTAGTTAATTTACAATTATTTTAGGTACAAGAGTTGCTTCGTATGTTTCTGTTATTAATAGAACAATGTAATTAAAAATTATTTTTAGCTTACAGAGTAAAAATAATTATGTTACAATTATCTTGCAATAAATTCATTTTTTGTAATTTTATTACAATTTAAAACATACAGGTCTTATCAGACAATTAATCTAAAATCATAAAAGAATTCTTCATACAATTACTTGTTGCGTTCTTTGCATTATACATGCATTAATATTGCTGCTATACGCACAGAGACTTGTATAGCTGCTTATACGGCGATTAACCAAAAAAGTTTGCGATTCCGCATATCTTTTTCTTTTTAATTCTTCATCTTCTTTCGAAGGTTGCTGATCATTACGCCAAGTTTAACTTGTGAAGCCACATTTCTAAAAAGTTGGACGGATGTGATTCCAAACCATTCCCTCAAGTTTCAAAGCCAGGATATTCTTCTGGCAAAGTTTCTTTATTCTGTATTTTACTCTGCATTATTAGTTTTTGCTTTCTTGTGTTAGTGACGTGTTGGAAGATGTGTGCTAATAACTTTTTTGTGGGTAGTAAAAATACTAACATTAAATATTTTTCTTAGTCGTTTTAATCGGTTTAAACTGCAGTTGTGTTTATTTGTATTGCTTGGTATTAGAATTTATAATCTGTTTTACCTAAGGAATTTAATTGTTGACATTTTATGCTTGAATTTTATCTTTTAGATGTGTCTATATATATGTAGCATGGGTTACGTGCCCATTTTCCAATTCTAAGGCTACAATACTAACTACATGATGGTAAAGCACAGTCAAACTTTTTTTATATATACAGATTTATTAACACATGAAAATTACAATTCTATGGGTTATCTTTAGTACTAATTAATTACAGTACTAACTATTACATCATTGAGATGTTCTCTTCAACCAGTCAATAGTTCAGTTGACCAGTTTCTTTTTAAAAGTTTATTGTTAAATTCTTCTAGTAGTGGATGGAGGAGAATTTTTTTTCAGTTTTACATAAGAGTTAATAATATTCTTAACATAGGAACTTTCACATGTAGTGTTTGATTAGTAACATACTAGAGTACGTTTCATAGTATCTTGGATTTACATGTTTGGGTTATAGTTTTATCAATTTTGTTCGTAAAGCCATATAAGTTAGATGACAGTAATCAGTAAATTTCTTTTACTTTCAAGTTCAGCTATTCCAGTTCTTTGGTATTTTATTTCCAAGCTAGTTTTCTGACAAACTAAAAACTTAGGTATTTAACGGGACTAAATTATGGTATTACTATGCTGTTAATACAAAATGGTGAGAATTAGAATTTTTTTAATGTAAAAGTAACTTATGGAGATTTGTTCTCATAGATTTGGATTTTTCACTTTTTTCACTAAACTGGCCGCTCATGCAGGTGGTTCTGTACTTTTAATCCAGGACAAGTATCACTGTGTTATTTGCGGACGTTCCAGTTGTAGAATTGACAATAGTCGGTAGACATGATTTATATGTATACTGGTTTGTATAACATATAAGATGGTTGCTGTGCATAATTCTTTGTTTTCAAGTGCTTTAATAAAGGTGTGACTTATCCGGTGGATTTGTTATACAGGTAAATGGCCAATTTGAAACCATGATACAAAGGCACCCGGTTTTCTGGCGCTGGATTTCGATTTAATCTTCGGAAGAAACGCCCTTTCAGAACTTTTAAAATTGCAGGTAAGAAATTTATTGTTTGTGTGTGTATATCATAGGTAGAACTTTGTTTATTGAGAATTCCTTTGTGGTTTTTGGTATTATATTATCTATATAGCGGATTCTTTGATTAACTTTTCTTAAGGTAAATAGTGGGTTATGAGAAATTTTCCCAGGTACAGTCGTAATGTTTTGTTTTATTTCTTGATCAGGTTGGTTATTGAGTGATATGTACACAGTGCTAAGATGTTTTGTAAAAAAGTTTACTGCTTCCTCGTGCTATAAATTTATTTTGATTTCATATAAATGGACCTAGTCTTTTGGATACCTTTATTGATTTTATTGGTTTTCAAAAATCATTGTTTAAACTGATACGATACTCTTAGCATGAATAATCTTTTAATTTTTTGAGTTTCGTTCGATTGAATAGTGTTTTGTCTGCTGAAACGCTAAGGGTTGGTTCTTGCGATCCGGCGGCAGCCTGAACAGTGTCCGCAGGACACGCTGCAATCGTTCTTCAGTCGGTGATGCTGCTGCCGCTTTCGCGAGGGATGAAGATTCGCCGAGCTCTTTAACGCCCGGCGTCCCTCGGCGGGCATCTTCTGGGGTGTCGGTGGCAGCGGGGAGAGCGGTTCTGGTACCGGCGTTCTAAGGCGGTAGGCTCCCCACTGGTTCTGATAGTACTCTTATGGAGGTGTCGATCAGACCTGAGGGCCATAGACCACCGTCACGTAATTGTCGGAGGTGGCTCATAATTCGGCAAGATCCTATGTCTACCGGCGAGCGCTGTTCGATGAGGGTCAAGGCTTTTAGATAGCGGCAAGGCCAGTTCGAAGGCTTTCGAGTAGCGGCAGCGAACTGTCTTGGACTGGCGTGAGGCACGCTTTTATCCCTCAAGGATTGTGCTTGTGAGGGTGGCTTCTCCCGGAAAAAATCGCGTGATTGGGCAGGCTTGCACCCATAATTTCCAGTTTCTGGGAATACTTCTCGGCTCGGCATTCCGCTAATTTGTTCGCTTCTCGAAAACACTGCGTTCCGATATTAGGCTGATCATTTTGCTCCGTGGAAGTACCTTACGTCCCGACAATACTACTACAATTTCGATACAGAAGAGTTCTTTGTGATGAACATCATGACAGTAGCGATATTGGTAAGTGATCCGATGAAAGCTTATAATTTGAAATCAAATGCGGAAATTATATTTGTGACAAAGAAGTCTGGAAGATCCGAGATCTTGTCATGGTCCGTAGGTCAAGTCGATGTTTCTGTTGATAAATATAAATCAGGCTGTTTTTATATCAATTTATAAATCATCTGTTTTCTATGTTATCAATAGAAATCCCCATAAAGCGTGTTTGCTATTATAAGCGACAATAAATTTAGATCATAGAATTTGTTAATTTTTTTTTTCTAAATATTATGTCGAGGTGAGCAGTATAATGATGTTATTACGTTATATGAAAATATTTTTATTTTATATAAAGCTTTTCGTAGATATTCTTTGTCAAATTAATTCTCTTTTAGTTTTTTGTGCACTAGTGGCATTCTATGTTGCAATTTTTAAAAACTTAACCTTTATGTAACTAATCTATTAGTGCAGATATAATGTTTAAAATCATACCGCTAATTAAACATTGGCTTAAATTCTTCTAAAAATCTGTTTAATGATATGGAAGAGAAATCGTCTCTAGTTTGTGAATTATGTCGTGCACATCTCGGAATTATTACATTTCATATTCTTTGAGCGTTAGGAACCAAATATCTGGTTATAATTCGAGTGTGTGTCACTAGCGTTGGTTGGATGTTTAATATGTTGCAGATATTTTGCGGATTTAGGAATCTGTGATAGAAAAGTCACATCCTTCATGGTTTGGCGGACGCAAAGCACAGTTTATAGAAGGGTCTTTATTTTTTTGCAGCTGACAGTATTATGTAACACTCTGCGTTTTAGACAAAAAGATAGTCTGACACAATATGGCTTTGTATGACCATATTGCTGGCATCTTATAAATTGGGTTAAGCCTGCTGTTCCCGGTGGTTTTGGAGCTCATTTATCATATACGCGTTTTTATTATTATTTGGAAGTTCTATGTAAACAAATAATAAATTTAACGACTCCTTTGTTTTTCTTTATTTATTATTAAGTATATTTTATACTTATTATTCCATATTAGTTAGTTGTTCTTGGATATCGTTAATATCAACTGTGTGGTACGGATGGAGAGCCTGTAATATTATTGTATTTCTTGTACTTAATCATTTTTCGATAAGCTTCTGAAGTATTAGAGTTACATTCTGTTGCCTTGTCTGCCATGCTTTTTGTGTTCAATTTCTATGATGTATTGTAGTGCGTTTGTCATTTCCGAAAAAGTTATTGCATGATATACAAAGACAGGTGTCTTGGGGAATTAATAGTTGGGATTTCTGTGTTTATGGTTTGATTAAAATTATTAGTACGATTAATGAATATGCTGATTCTGCTATTTAATTATGTGATTGTATCTTGACTTTCAGAAAATACATCAACAATGTAATAGAGCTTGTCACCGAAAATAACCGAAAGAATATTTATAAAACATAACAAGTATGAAAAAGCAAATCACAAAGCTCTTTAGAGGCGATAATAGAATTAGATCAGATATGAGACGTATTGTAATTAATTAAAAATTATTTTGAAAAATATACAAACGCAAAGCAAAAAATTAAATACAATGCAATAAGCAAAAGAAAGTCAAACTTTTCTTTTGCATTATTTAGTTCTAATTTGACTATTCTACGTTCATTTATCTGCGGTACGCTTATGTTGTTTTTGTTATCACGATTTACATAATCCTACTAATCGGAAACTATTGTTATAACGTGCAACTATGCAGGATATTACAGATAAACACATTAACGAAGGCAAAATCGATGAAATAAAAATAAATTTTTATTAAAAATAAATGAGTAGTAACAAAAATGCCAAAGTGTTTCACAACTCTTGGATAAATTATGTTCAAAGAAAATTATACAGATTATATCTATTAAATAAGAAATATAATTCTATAAAAACAACAAAGGTTTTCATGTCTGCGTTCAATTTATTTTTTATTTATGCCCTGTACAAAACAGGAATGATTTATAATCATGTAGTAAACTTTTGTGTTCTTTGTTCTTTTAAACTATAAGATTTTCTACGGAAATTTGAGGTATTTTTAGACATTAGTGCATACCTTATATTTTGCCAACGAGTATTGTGCATTTACAGATGACATTAATTTTTTTTTTGTTTGCAAAATACTTTATGAAAAACTTAGAATATGTATAACAAGGTAAAGTGTTGCAATTAATCTTTTAACTGCCACCTTGCGAAGTTCGGAGTTGCCGCCGTGCTGTTCCAGTCGAGCGGCGAACTTGATGCACTGGGCTGCTGCCGTTGAGATCCCCGCAGTGCTTAAATTAAAATATTCCAGAGTACGCGAATGGCCCCAATGCTACGCTAAGACTCCAGAACCGATGTTGGGTATATAAATAGAACGTAGAAAAGCAGCAACAGAAAGTGAACTAAATTATTTTAGTGCAAACTAAATTGCATTGTATATAAATAGCGTAATTTTATATTAGTAAATACATATGTTAGTGTACTTCAAAATTATTAAATAGTTCAATTTTTGTAAGTAAACTAAATAAATAGTTTAAAATAAATTTATTTGTTGTATTCACCAGAGTTAAGAGCAAAAACAATACACGTTTAAAAAATTATTTCTAATGGAATTGTTCATATTTTTGCATACATGTTTTCTAATGATAATTAACAATCATTATAGTTATTAATACAGGATTATTCACAATCCCGTGGCACATTTTAAAAAATTTATGAAATAAACTGAGTAGTAGATTGTGATATTACTTTCAACTGATGCAGAGAGAATTTTTTCCTACGCGTATAATTGGCAGTGTTTTGCTGTTATAAGACGGTAGTAACGGATATAGTGTTTACTGAACGTGAGTAGTCGTTTTAGGTTTTAGACCCCACAGCAACGATTTCCAACAGATATCCAGATAACAGCTCCAATTTTAAAGAATATCGATGAGTGGTTGTTTCTGCACAATTCTTCAGCTAAAACTAAGCGAAGAAACCGTAAGGTCTATTAGTCAATTTTACCAATACAGCCTACGCAAGTCCATTATACATGCAAATTTAGAATTTAACATTTCGCAACAAGTATGTGACATATTGTTTTAATTTTCTTTTTCTTCTACTTTCTGTCCTCTTTGTACATATCGCTTTTTTCGCTTCAGGTTTTTCTATTTATCATTTGATTGGTACGGACATTTACAAGAATTCTAGAAGCAATAAATGCCATCTAATGAAATAAAAAAACAATGCGGGGTAAGACAGCAAATTTAACGTAATGTCTATATGTATATGTGAAATGAAACAATAATCAGGTAATAATTGTAGTAAGTAATTTACACAGAGAATTTTCTTCAAAAGATTGATTAGTTAACAAAAAATGACACACAGGCCCAAAACCTCACTAAAATGTCCACTTTTTAGATAGATTATGCGTTATCATCCAACATTTAAGATCGAAATAGTCTTTTCGTGCTTTCACTCAAATAGAGTTTTGGCAAATTTTATTGTTTGTAATAAAAACACACAACAAAAGATTAGGTAATTAAGCATCATCAATTGTTATTATTATATTCAGATGATTCCAGGGTAGCTCCATAGTAAAATAGCGGGCTCCGTTTTTGAAATGTGAAAGACATGTTTTGATATGTATTACTAAAAATAGTTTAAATATCTTTACCTCTTAAAATTTGTATTTATCTGACAATAAATATGTACCTTTCAAAATACATAAAATAATATAAAATAACTTTATTATATGATTTACTGAAACATTTTACAGAATTTGATCTAAAATGTTATTACCCCGCAAGAGTTAGAACGGTAACTCAGAAAAAAGCTCTGGTTTTGGACTATTTTGAAAATTTAATTTGTCTAAAACCAAAATTAAAAGAATATTTTTAAGTAAAATTGCCAAAGTACGCCTCACGGTCGTCGGTACTTCTCTGTTCCACAACAGCCATTCTTTTTAGGTCATCCAGGCGTTTTATTTGAAAGCATCCTTCACTTATATTGGATATATGTATTCCATTTGCTGTTCATTTGTCTCGTTATATATCTGGCCCATCTCCATTTCACAGACTCTTCGTGTTGAACTGCGTCTATTACTTTTGTTTTTCTAACTAATATTTTTATTTCCAACTAGGTCTTCTAGTTCAACATTCCGCATTTCCCTTTCCATTGCTCGTTGCATCTTGGCTAATTTATCGGTGATACCTTTCGTCAATGTACATGTTTGTTAAACAATTCTCAGTCTCAATGCAATGGAATTTTTTTGACTTTCCACTTCAGTTTTATTTATAGGGTTAATTAATTGGCCGAGGTATATGTATTTTCTACATTTCTCTAAATATGTTGGTTTCATTTTGATTTTAGTTTTACTTATTTTTAGTCCTATTTATTTAGATTGTGTTTTAAGTTATTCTGTAATAGACTGAAAATATTCGAAATTGTAACGAGCATTGGGTCACCGTATAGAATAAGTTATTGAACCATTCCCATATAGAATAGTTGCTCTCAGCAAGAGTTCCAAAGTTGATGCGGATTGGAGGCCTTCTAGTATTTTATCTACTCATTCTTACTGTTAGGAGATTGAGATAAAACTCACATCCTTACCAAACAGCTTGATGAGCTTAAAAATCAGCTGGAGAACAGGGTATGTTGCACACCCCCTTTTAATTTCAAGATACAGCGCTGTTTTATTACTTTGTCTACCTTTGGTATTCTATTTTCTCCCGGTGTTCACCATATCTGGCTATGTCTTTTATATACGCCATCTGGGTAGGCTGTAAACCTACTAATGATAAATTCTATTTTTCTTAAGTTTAAACAATTGTACTTTAGATATATTTAGATTATTTTTATCTCTTCTTATTTTACGTTTGACTTTTTTTAAATTTAAATATTTGAGAAAAGTCAATACAAAGTAAAGCAAGGTAAGTGAGCTCCTCTCGTAAGAGAGGAAACAGGAGTAAAAGTTACATCGTCGTGCTATATCAACTATGCACATCACCAGTCAATATACGATAAATGTGGTTCCAACAAGATAGTGCTACAGCACGCGTCGTAAGATTATCTGCATGTAGTTAACCAGATGTATAGAGGTATCTTAACATCCAAGAACATTTAAGATCTTAAAACGTCAATTCGCCAAGAACTTACTGCTGTACAAAAAGAATTCTGGCTGCAAAAAAGTGATGGAACAATCTATTTGTCGTAGTATACAAATTAGATTTTGTAGTGTGCCAATGAATATAATTTCAATTGATTTTACATGAAAATCACCTGGATAACTGTTGTTGTTTCAGAAAGCCCATTTGTTCTAAGATACATTTGTAATGCTCTTTTTTCGTTAGTTTTAAATCATTTTGAAACAGATTTTTATCTTATTTAGAAAGTGTAGCCAGGCAACGGTTCCTAATCCAAACAACCAACGGGCTGATTTAGGGAATCGAAAACTGACAATAACAAGCTTTCAAGGAACATCTCAATACGGCTAATTGTTTATTATTTACGGCATATTTCCAACAATAAATATCATATATCTCTAATTGCGGTTTAAGGTCCATTAATATCGAGCAATTAGAATTCTAGTTGGGTAAGCTCGGGCCGCGCCGCGTGACGCGCGACTTAAAATAAGCTGCGATAAAGCTCGGAATGGCGAATCGCTCCGCTCACGACACACACTGTGGGTGGTTATATTACATTACACTCTGGGTAAACCTGCTCGGTAATTAATATGGGATAGCTGCGATGCCGCGGTGCCGTTTAAGAGCGGCGACCGGGCCCGGCCGAAAAGTGTGCTGCGATATTTTAATTGTATCAATTTGACGTATCGCCGAGCGCGTCGGAGTTATGGGTTCGCCCGAGTGGCTGTGCCGGCCATAAATTCTGGCATTCGCAGCGGTATTGGCACATAACCAATCAACAGCGGTTAATTGCCTTTTTGGAAAAGCGGCCGGGTACCTAACTGATTAGTCATTGAAAATAGATACGTACATGTTGCTGAGTTAATCGGGATTATTTTGACAAAACAATTTCATTTTTATGAATATCTATTTCAGTCAATTTTATTTTTAATTTTTAATTTTTTTACGAAATGCGTTCCAAGCTCTAAGGTCTTCAAATATTTTCTCGGCAGTAAGAGGGAAATATTTCTGAATTTGTAATAGAGATGGTAGCACTATACAATTACAGAAGTCGAATTACCACCATTGCAGTGAGTGAGTGAGTGTTATTTTGTATACTTCAAATGGCGACGTTTAGTGTTCAAGAACAACGTGTAATCATCCGTTTTCTCCCCTTGTGTGGTAAAACGTCTATCGAAATTCATCGCCAATTGAGTGAAACATGCAATGAAGGCGTTATGGATGTTACATGTCACATGTGCGTTCGTGGGTGCAAAAGTTTCAAGAAGAACGACAGTTGTGTGACAATGAACCGAAGCAGCCGGACCGAAACCTTGATTGCGCGAGTGGAGCACGTTGTGGAAAGACCGTCGATTAAGTGTACATGATATCGCCTTTAATCCGTAGAGTCTACCTTACGTGATGACCCAAAAATACAGAAGGTTTCTTCAAGATGATCAGCGAATACAAGGCTGCGCGGGTCCAATGTCCCAGAACATGTTGACACCGCCATAAATTTCCGACCGAGAAGGACACTCTCCGTGGCCGCTCGTTTTCAATCGAGGCGCTGTTGCATCAGCAATTTTTCAGTGGGCAAAACACACCCCTAAGGAAGTGTTCTTAGCAGACATGGGACCATGGCGAAGACGTTGATGAAAAATGTGTACGTTGAGAAGTAACAGAAGTTTGAACTTTCTTGGATAAGCACTTTTCAGACTTTAGAACGAACACGCCTCGTAGTAGCTAAATTAAATACGGAAGAACTATAATAAATAAAATAGTACCAATATAAGACATAATTATTACATCAGGAAAGTATAAATAATTGTATCGGACTCGCCTTAAAGGACGACTGAATGTGGCTTTACACTTACAAAATTATAATACTAACACATAGCGTAACAATGTGTACATACAGCGATGTACAAAGTGTTAGAACAAAATGATAATATAAAATGTTACAAAGAGGAAATAAGCGAAGTAGTAAGAAAACTTATAAAAACAAAAAGAAACACGTAAATTGGCTAACAAACAAAATAAAACACACTACAACAGAATATATAAAATATCAACAGACAGTAAAGAATAAAATAAAAGAAGAAAAAATGAATAATGGAATCATATTTGCTTACATACTGAGGTAAGAGAAATCCACAAAAGCCTAGCGAAAACAACAGACATAGATACTATATACAACTACTACAGGAAAATAGAAAAACAATATATGGAAGAAGACGTGGTAGAAACACATAACATAAAGGAATCGAGAAACAAAAGAGCACCAGGACAGGTTTGAATCAAAACAAAGCTTTGGAAATATGGAAGAAAAGAACTAATACGAATAAGGCGAAAAGAATGATTACATATATGTAGAAAAAGGGTTACAGATAGGGAATACAGACCTGAAATCCTTATTATCTGTAAACGACAAAGTAATCTTGGTATGAACAAAAAATATATGGAAGATATGATTGAATTATTAAGGGAAGAATTTTAAAAAATGGAACTAAGTAAGTTTTGACACGACAAAGTATGTGTATATAGAAGAAGAAAAAACATAAATCTAAGATACCACATCATTAAATAATGTAATACTTTCTAGGCTCAATTATACCAAACAATGACACAGCACAGGAACATATAAATAATAGCATCAGAATGGGGGAAAAGCACTACATAGAATTATATGCAATAAAATGCTAAAAAAATAAACAAAAAAGCATTATACTAAATACAATATTATGTAGCAGAGAAACTATTACTTCAAAAATTAGAGATACTCAACAGAACTAAACTTCCTGAAAATAAGCCTACCAATTACCAGAGAAAATAAGTAGCGCACAGAAAAAATATTTCAAAAAATGGGAATAAAATCGTCAATTGCCAGAAATTTGAAAATCCGTACCTTAAAATGATATGGACATTACAAAGAAAACAACGAAAGAGAAAACCACAACTGAAATGGAAAACACGCAAATAATATCATGAAAGAGAGAAATTTAAAGATCAGAAACTGGAACACTGGAACACTGGATAAAAGTTTACGACGACAAACCCATAGAGAAACAATCAAAAAGAAAAGGAAAATTTTATTCAAAATATTGAGTCATTTTCATAGGTTCATTCTTTATTTTAGCAATTTCTATTTTAAGCTGCTGTTCTACTTGCTGTTTTAACTCACTTTACTTTAGATTACTTCTTCTTCCAATTGGGGTATCGACCAAATTCCTATATTCTTGTCTATTTCTAGACAGGATCCGGATTTCTTTTATGATTTTTCCCGTTTTCCAGATGTTTCCTTAATATTATCCACCTATTCTTTCACTGGTCTCCATTTTTCTATCAGTTGTAATATGAAAAATTTTCTTTGTGCATGTGGTGTTTTTCATGCAGTTTAGGTGTCTGTACCATTATAATGTTTTGTGTCCCATTTCCTCTACTATCGGTCTTAGTTCTAGTTCTTCTCTTACACTTCTATTTCTGACCCCATCTCGTCTTGTTTTACCTAGCACGCGACTAGGTGTTTCATTTCTGCGGCTGTTACACTCGATCTATGTATAGCGTTGTTCTAGTTCCGGATTCATATAGTAGAGTGGGTGTGTAAATTGTTTTATATAGGTGTAGTTTGCTTTTTTATTTATTTGGTAGTAGCTTGTTACTTTTGCTTATTTATAATTCTTTAAAATTGTTACATCCATCTTGGACCAATCTCTGAAAAAAATGCCAGCAAAGTCAAAATCCCTATGTTGATCTTATTATTATTTTCACGAATTTAACAATATTGAAAAATCAATCGTTGCATTTCCTTTTGCTACATTAGCGGGTAAAATTTCGAAATATTTTATTTTACCTAAACTGCAATCATAAGAAGATTATGGTGATCAAATTTCACGCCTTAGATTTGAAAATTTAGGCTAGTCGTTGATAAATCTGTCAACTAGAACTTAATTTTAAAAAACAAAGACCGGAAGATGTTTATTAGTGATTTTGGCCCCTCAAATAAGCGTCATGTTACTGAATCAGGCTCCCTCCGGGATCGAATTCCGAAACTTTCGCACTCCGCTCATCTCCCCTGTAACCAATTTTGTTATTTTTTTTATAACACTATTAAAGTAAATTCTTATTTTAACCATAATATTAATGTGGTCTTACGTAATGTCTATTCCGTTACAGGATTTAGCATTTGACACTTTTTTATGAGTACGAGGGCAATTTAATTCTGTTACTATATCTCATACTTTGTAGTAAATCTATATATATAATTACACTTCGATAAGCTGATCATTATGTTTATAACATGTGTACCCTTATCACTTTATCTTCCGGGATCTGCAATACTTTCCAATTTTTCTCAAACTTTTGCGTTAAACTCACTTATCTTAATAATTTTTTTAAACCATGCCGTTCATTTACAAAAAAAATTAGCAACTTCAGAACGTCTAATCAAGTTCTCCAACCAATATGCCCTCAATCATCCCAGCCTTCAACGTACCGATTTATTGACGTATTATATTCCTTCAAGTTCTACGAGGGTGACCTATTTTCTTCCTTCTTTTAGCGTTTCAATTAAATATATTCTTTGATCATTGCGTTTAATCTATCCTTTCTTAGTTGACTCTAACAGTTGGGTCACCAGTCGAGGTGATGGAAGTTCTTTGGCCGCGCAATTTAGCACAGTTACAGAATAGTTAAAAAATAAGATACCCACCGTAAAACAAAAACGCTGGTTCTTCAAATTCAAATTGGGAGTTAAAACGTTAGATTAGCATATTATAAAGGGGTTGCTTATTGCTAAAAAATGTAGCAATGTTTCACACTAGATTAGGATTTAAGGGAAGCTAATATAGTCAACAGAAAATATATATGTAAACAATTACATGGAACACACAGTGTTCTAAAAGAAAACTGAAAAAAGCGATAAGAAAAAAAAATAACTAAAAACTAGTGTTACATGTATTAGCGAAACTAAAAAATAGTGAGACCCGTAGGCGTTTCCAATTGTTTTAGCGGTCAGTCTAATTAACCAACGGCATTTGAGTCTTCTAGACTCTGGTAGGTGATAGCTTTTTGAAATAGCTTGCTTTTGTTGCCACTGATATATCACCGGCCTAACTTAGGATGTCAACTCGTTAGCTTTATGATTTTTTAGGTCGCTGTCGGAAGTGCAAACGCAACTTTGATAAACTAGCTGAGATGTCGTAGAGCTAACAGTGCGTTTTGGTAGCTCTTAGTATCAGTACAACGCACGACAGGCTACTAGTTGGTGGGATAAAATTTGAACATCAAAAAAAATCAAAAAATCTTCTGAATGGGCTTCAACAGTTTGCACATGCGGTAGATTTTTTTGCACCCTTTGATAGGGATATTAAAATGGCAACAATCATTGTATTTACAACTTTTAGTCCTACTTTGTAGCAAATTTGAATATGATTAAAGCACTCACTATGCACCGTTTTTTCGACTGGTTGCCATTCACTTCGGTATTTTGTAGGAAACAAAGATTGAAAATTTCTCTAATTTTTTATTCAAGTTCTGTTACAGATTCTGGAGTACTCTTTCTGCTTTTTTGTATCGCTTCTATTAAGAAAGTCAAATATGTTAACCCGCTTAAAGTTTTGTTTTCAGTCATGGATTCTTAGAAATATAGAAGTATTTAGAGAGCGTTCTAATTTCGAATGGCAAAAGCATTGCCCGCTAGATGATAAGTCACCCACACGTAGTCATTTAATGGTTTTCAGTGACATGTTTAGAAATTTTGGACTTAATGTGAAACAGAAACATCAACGGCATTAACTTCTGCTCGGGTCTCTTTCTTAAAAAGTCTTTGACCTGCAGATCTTCATTTATGTCGTATTTTACGTGAAACTCAAGAGTCTCTAAATGACGGTTAGCAAAGACTTACCTGCTTTAAGCAAATAAAAGGATTTGGAGATTTTTACTTCAAGTAAGTAGCAAATTATCTCTCGCTTTCCAGTGGCTACGATGAGCTGGGTACGAAATTCCATCCACTACTTTTGGTAGAAGGCTAGGCTGCTTTTTTTTAGAATATGACAATAGCCTAGAGTAGGCAAAATAAAATATGAAATTAGACAAAAAAATTAAAAACAGGCACATTTCAGGCAAAAGAATCTGATTAATATCCTGAAGCAAAGAAATAAAAATCGTATATTTTTTGAAGTTTTATTTATACTATTTTTTATTTACACGTAAAAAGAATGCGCTACTACGTATTTCTCTAAATTATTTTCTGTACAATTTGTTCTTCTATGAACGTTCCACAACATAAGAAGTGATGGGCGCGTATTTAAAGCAGGATACTTATTTAGGAGACAAGCTGTTCATTATTTCTACACCCTCTCCCTCAAGGGAGCTTTTAATGTTGTTAATTTTTTACAACCTGGGTTTTATTTTAAAACCATAAAAATTTTCTGACAAATTTTTTCTTCCTTGACTCCAGGAAACTTCAATGGAGCTTGATTTACTAGGTTCGTGCTCTCCGTGAGTGGTAGAGATGGATCTTCCAATTGCTTGATTAAACCTGGAAGATGGCTAGAATGGGCTCCAATGTAGCCTAAATCAGCCACTACAGAATCAGAAGAAAACGCAGCTTTGGCATCTTTCAGAATTAGGCCTATGTCTTTGCACCGCGATTTTTCCTTTTCCTCGCACGAGTGATCTACAACCTGTGAAGAAAATAAAAACAATTAAGGTTTCGAAATAGACAGATCTAACATTTACTTAAAAAAGAATTTGAATATGCACCTTTTTAATTTCTCCAAAATTCTTGTTGTAATATAGAGCCGCCTCCAACCAAGTCCCCCAACAAGCGATGACGGGAGCTGGAGGAAAAACTTTCTTAACTGCTGAAATTAAAGCATTGACATCGGGGAAAAGATTTCTAATTTCTTCCGCCACACGATTTATAAAAAAGCATTAAAGCTTTTCTTGCTTCTACCATGTAGATGTAGCTCCCACATCTGGTACCAGCAACAAGAGGCGGTCGTCCCGGTCTTCAGAAGGCCACAAAATTTCTATTAAAATTAAACGGAAGGAGTAAATTAAATCTGTTTAGTTAGTTCTTTTTAAGTCTACTTACTTAATGCCGCTTTTACTGTACGGGCTAGCGAGGTATGATTTGCAACATCCAAAAATTTTGATAAAATAAGACGAGGCTTTGTGACATTTAGAGAAAGGCACCAACCACAGCATTTACATATCGCCCAAGGGCGTCCGTGCTCTCATCAATCGAAAGCCAAATAGGATTTTCGCCTACTTCGTCTCGGATGGATATTATTACCTGAATTTTTCAGAAAAAACATTGTTTTTAGTAGCATCATTTATATTACAATACGTTATCTATGTACTTACTGTGTCGTACATATTTTCAAGGTGATTTTTCCGAAGCGTCGGTTCGTCCGGTATTGTTTTTGAGGTATATTTTGCTAAAAATTGCGAAATGCGGGGTTTGATAGCTTAGTCCATGGAATAGTAGCAGCTAGCAACGCCACGCAAAGATCTTTTGGAAAAATATGCTGGTCCAATGATTTTTCTTGCATAGCAGTAAAAGCGAAAAATAAAATGTCTGTAGAAGCATCCCCACCTCTGAAAACAAATTTATAATTTATTAAAATATCAATATCTATTAGCAAAATAAACAGGCAAAATCCGGCCTTTAGTTATGAGCGTGATATTGTCCCAAAATTCTTCTAAGCATCTTTTATAAACTGGCTTTGTATATGGTATATTGTATGTGGTATCACACACTTATTGTAAATCTTTCATGTAGAAGTCCATCAACACTACACATTATCTCCGTTGTCTCTTCGCTGGCGTGGTATACCTCCACAATCGCCTTTGCATGTCTACACAATATTTTTCACTTATACAAACATGCGAAATCGTAAAAGGACTGGTTTCCCAAAATACGATTAAACAACAACCTTATTTATTCACCTAGCCCGAAGAGAAGATCAAACTTGGACATTTCCATTTTTATCTTCTCAAAGCCACAACACAGACTATAATTCGTCAGATTGTAACAAAACAATTCGAATTTACACATAGAGCGCTAGAAATGTTTTGCAGTAGTCTCTTAATTTTCACATTTTTTACTTTCCACCACACTCTAGACACTTCTACATCCTTTAAGGTCAGTTTTCGAAACACCTCTTGTATGCCTGACTATCTTTCAAACAACAACGAAGTTCTCCTCATGTTAGATGAGGATAGGCGTTTTGCCACCAGCTACAATTTTCCCAGTACCACCTGAATTTTCTCCAAGCATTGATCAACAGAAACAGCGTGCAAAGTTGTAATCCAAAATTTTCTAGTGTAGAGCTGTTTGCACTTCTACAATTCATGAGCACCTAACACCCAGTTGTCGTTTTGCCGTTTGAAGTAAAGGTTTGCGCCTATCGCAAAATGTTTCGGTTTGTCATTACGTACGACTATCGCTTGCTCCACTACGTAAGTTTTTAATGCGTTTTTGAAGAATATAAGCAGCGCTAGATTATTCAGAACCATAATTTGAGCTAACTTTAAAATTAAGACTTGAAACATTTGGTTAATGTTGAACCTTATTTATTCCTTGCCCGAGTAATTGAATTCCTGAGTGTAATTTCTAACCCCCGTTTTTAGGTGACCTTGCGTAGATGTTGGGGTTGTCATAGCCTTCAACGATAAATCTAACATTCGTAGAATTTTTGCTATTTATAGTCAAACAGTAATCAGTTTATTACCTGTTACAAACGCCTTTTCTTTATTTAGTTTCTTATTGCACTGTTTAAATTATCGATCCACATTTTACCATATGTAAGAAGTCCAATTTCAAATTCTTTTATGAAAGTCTAAGCAAATGAAAGTGTTTTCAGTAACTGCATGTATGTTCGTTAATTGATAGCAAAATTATTTTCCCCAAGCATCAGGTTTGATTTTCAAATTTAATCCAAAACTTCTAGCAGACCTCTTGATTTGCAATATGATTTCCATACCATTTTTTATTATGAACGTTTATCCCATCAGTTATAAAGAGCCCGTTGTCTAGGTAAATCTGAAAACTAGATACATTTTTTGAAACAACAAAAACAAATATTTCTTTAAATTAATCTAAACTTAATACTAACCAACAATAATTACCAAGGGGATTTCTGACATATACAACAAAATTGTACATAACTTTAACTTACAGTCCACAGACTTCCGATAATAGTAAACTTGAGTACAATGTATGCCCAAATTATTCTGATTTTCAAGTCTATCAAACCTCAGCTAGACACCAGTTCATATCGCCTGATAAGTCTGCTGCTTTTTCTATTTTAATTATTTAAACAATCACTTTTTTGTAACAGCCCTTCATAGTTTACTCCTAAACATAAGCTTTTCCTTTATTTCTTCAAGACTTTGGTGCAAGCTTGTGCCATTCTGTTTCTACTTTCTTTTTTCTTTTCTGCAATCTACCAACACTTCGTTATATAGGCAGTCTTAGTTATACAGCATGTCTATCTTAAAACATTTACTCCATGTAACCATTAACCATCGCGTGTTATACATATTCACTTAATTTTTAATTAAGTCATTCGGCGTGTTAATTGACTAAATAAAGCAGAAATCGGCTTAGATATCTGTCATGAATTTTGATGCCTATTCAACCCAGTTCAGCATTTCGAAAACATCTTGCAATACAAGAGTGAATAACTTTAAAGCGATGATATCTCATTATCCCACTCCTTTTCATACTGGAACTTCGTTTAATGTCTTCCGTGATATTAATTGCAATTGTTGTGTTATCATATATCTGTTTAAGTGGTTCTACTGAATTTAAAGCTTTGTTATAATCAGCAAAACATTTGATACAATGGAATGATTATTATTACACAGAATCTTATAAATTAATTCAGCTTAGCTCTTTCTAAGGTCATTTGACCGATCGATAATGCCATAGAATATTTAATTATATCTAAAAAAAGTGTGCTCCGGTGTTTTTAAATATTCAACAAGTCCTCGACAAAATCTAACAGCGAATTCATACATGAAATAAAAGCTACTCCATCAAATTTACCTTCTTTTAAAATCTCACCCAATCAAAAAACATTTCGTCATTCAATTGCAGAACACATTGTTAAATCGTCATTCTATTATCTCTGGTGATCCGTAAAAAAGTGTTCTCAGGCCTTTCCTGCAGCTACATCTAAACCTTCAACAAATCTGGCCGTATCGTTTGAAGAATTAAAGTAAACAGAAGTAAAGCAATTTAAAAAAACTTGAAGACAATAACTATGTACTAGTTATTCGGGCGTAAATTACAATTGATCGCATTCAACTCTAATCTTTAGAAGATTTTGACTGAAGATTTGTGTCTGGTCAAAAATTTGAAAAACCTATCCCTCGCAATTTGGCAGAAGAGAAAAGCACGCTCAAATCGACATATGCCATCATAATCTTCTTCGTTATAACTGTTGACCTCAATTATCGAAGCGGATACACAGATGAAAATTGAATACCCTTTTACCGACCCTTATCTAAAAACAAGTGGGCTCAATGGCTAGGAGAGGGTGAGACTGCTCAATGAGAGGCAAAGAAAAAGTTCAAAAAGAGGCAATGGGTTTCAATTAAATAACTTTTTGTCATCTCTGCGAAGAGAAGACTAAAGAAGCCTATAAGTCATTTCTTGAGACTTTCTATTCCGGAATAGATGACGAAAAAGGATGTGAAGTCACCTGACATTGTTCATGATAAAGCTAGATATAGAGTGTTTGATAGAGAAATTTGTATTACTTTTTTGAATGCTCACATATTTGGGATTCACTACAAAAATTGGGATTTAGTCATTAATGGGATTAAAGTGCTATCTGAGCGGTGGGAAATTGTGGTTGCAGGGGAGGGAGACTGTATTTTATTGTTACCAAAGAAATATCGATATAACATTTATAGTTTAATAAATTATTAAAATTTTTATAAGTTATCACTGTATGAACATACAGGATGAAACTGTGGGTGCAAGCAGCAAAAACTTGCAGTACTTTTAATTAAATACTCTATATATTCTGACCAATGCTGTATTGTTCATCAACAATAAAGCCCTATATAATAACTCCAGAAAAAGCCGAAATCGCACCTTAAACCACACAAATCTCCGACCACCAGCCGATGAATGAAGGTTAAAGAGAAAATGTCTGAAAGTCAATGAATGTATCGTGCCCAACTCCTGATAGATAGCAACTCTACCATGCTATTCACTTATCACTCTATAAATTGAGTAGATTTTAAATACACAATCCAAATGTCTCTGTTATACATTTTTTTTCTGTTTTGGAACATCAACAAGATGCATGTTAATCAATTCAAGATAACTATATAAATAACTAAGCTTATAGTCGTATATTTTTGAAATATTTCTACAATGTACAAATCAAGTGGCATTAGATAGCATAAAGTCAAATTTAGTTTAAGATACCTTTGGTAACTCTTACACTATTGAGTTTTGTAATACCTGCATTTATAAAAATTAAACGCCCAGGTACTCAGTTTGCGAAATTACGCCTACTTCTCCCGCTTCAAATTAATTCTTATTACGGGTAATGGAATTTTACTCGACATAAGTAGAAGTTACTACTAATGACCCATCCACTCCGCGAGCTGCCACTCAAGAAGCGCTCGCTCGTTCAATCACACCACCAACCACTCAATCTGGAAAAAACGGGAAATAGATGGAGTGAAATATCGGCTGTAATGTAGTAGTATTGTACGTGATCACGCGTGGAGTCCTTTTGATCACAGAGCGGCCGATGTCGGCGGCATGGGCTGAATAATTGCTGCTATCGCTTGGATATATTAATCAAACTGTGATGGGTTGATATGCCGGATCTGCTTTATGAGTTCATCAAGATCGAGTGCGGCGGGACGAGCCTTGGGCAGCGGTAGCTTTGTGGCCGTTCTTAGCGCAAGTGCATAATTATTCAGCAGTCGCCAAGGACAACCGTACTCGACGTACGTGGCGCTACGGCAGCTCACGCTGAAAATGTTCCGCCGGCGGAAAAAATCGGAATAAAAAGCACAATACAAAGCCCTATTAAGACTCAATCCGCTGAACATTGGTGAAGTAGATTCGAGACGCTTCCGCTTTGTCCGAAATAATTGCAATTGTGTTTACTCTCGCAATGATTGCACGTGTCCATCTTTATAAAAAAAATAAATTAGAACAGAAGGTAGTCCAAATTAACTTTATTGTATTTTGTAGATCAATCTAATACCTATTCAAATATGTATTTTTATAAAAAATGATAACTGGCAGTAATCAAAAGCCTTTGGTGTAACAAATTCATATTAGATTAATACATGTATGATCAATGCATGATCTCTCTGCTACAACTCTTATCATAATAACATAATAAAGTTATGTGTCTTCAGTTTTCACACCTAGTTAATTTCCCTTTTTAATTATATTTATTCATTTAATTATTTAAAACAGACATCAGAAACAAGGAAAAAAGTATAAATGAATTTCATCAACTTTGAAAAAGCGTTTGACTCAATAAATCAGGAATGATGTGGAAGATTCTAAAACAACATAGATTACCGAGAAATATATTTAAATTATAATAATACACACCGAGGATAGAACATGAAGGCAGACGTTCAGAGTAAATAAAAAGTTCGTCAAGGATGCAGCCTCTTACCAGTAATTATTTTAATTATTAAGACTGCTTAATAAAAAATACGAAAGACAAGAGAAATGGTACTGATTAGGAAAATATTCAACAAGTTGGAGGATTTGGAGTACCCGGACGATATTTGTCTATTAACAGCGAATGAGCAACACATAAGTCTACAAATAAATACGAAAAAGAGAAAAGTTAAAAAACAATTTAAACAGCACAGCAAAGATGCGCATAGATAAGACAGATATAGAAGAAGTAGAAGAGATCTGCTGTTTAGGCAGCATAATAAAGTTGGAAGGTAGAACTGAAAGGATTATGAAGAGTAGAATTCAACTAGCACAAAATGCTAGTCCAAACACAATTATTAATGAAGAGCTACATAGGACTACACAAGAAGAAAGAATGGAAGTAACTATTAAAAAAATTAAATTAAATGGATTGGTCATACACTTAAAAATCTGACAGAAACATAACGAAACAACCAATAAGTTGCACAATACCAGTAAAAAGAAAAGATAGAAGACCGAGAAACTCACGAAGAAGGACAATATAAAGAGAACTGGGACAATGTGGTATAAAATGAGACAAAGCAAAGATTAGCAAGAAACAGAAAAAATGAAAGAAGTGGAAGGGTTAGCGAAGAAATCAAGAACATAACTTGCAAAACACTGCAGATGCTTTTTGCTCCTGTGAAGCTATAGGACGACAAAGAAGAATGCATGTCATACTATTTTATATTAGGTACATTGATATATTTTAAAATCCTGTTTGTATACTGCCAAATAAATATAAATTTAATATAATAATAATAAGGGAATTACACGATTTGTGTCTACCTATAATTCTCGTATCGATCACTTCTTCTCGAAGATCGAGACGCCATCTTCAAATAAGACGCCTATGGTCTTGGCAGGAGACCTCAATAGCAAGCGTCTCTCATATAACTGTCGAGAATAACAACAGTAGAACGCTCCGTAGATACGTTCAACCTTATAGTGGTTGTGGGATCTCTTGAGTCCACCCACTACCCATACCAATCTCATCGGTCTCCGACATCCTTGATATCACCATATAAAACGTCTTAGAACATGACAGCGACTACAACGCGATATTTTTTACTTTGAGGTTATCGTACGACATATCCTTCCACTTCTATATTTCATAGCCGACCTTCACCGACCATTTGAAAGAAATATGCAATCTCACTGTCTTTACGCGGCTTTTCTTCAACTTTATTATCGGTTTAATCCGCACTGAAGGGGAACACGACCTTCTTTCTCCGAAGTTAAAGGAGGGGTAATTTTTTCATCTCAATGAACAACAAGTATGCTACAGACTAATTACAGCAGTCAACACCACTATCACAAAGCACCGCAATGAAGCATGGGAGATCAAACTGAAGGATCTCGACGTAGCCAACAACGGCCTCTGGCAAATAATAAAGGTCATTTGTGGCATACCTTCTCAAATATCGGAAACACCACAGTGAGGGTGTTCGCTAACAGTATGGATCGTCAATACCGACGCCGACCTTGACAACGTAGCTATCATTAACAGAATTGTTAGACGGCTACGTAAGCAGGAACCGCAAGACTACTTAAACCCACGTCCTACGACCCAGTTCTCTAGCTTATCTTGGCACTGAAGCTCCCGAATCATGGGCTACAAGCTCTTCTAAAAAAGCAGTCGTCTGAATCATCATTAATGTCGACGCTGTCCTCCGCCAATTTACAAGCTTAGAGTAATATTTTCCGATAGTGGGAGATCTAGCACGTTTTCTCAGGACAACCAATCCATCAGTCTTTTGCCAACCTCAGGAAAACTTGTTGACCAGTCGATCCTGCGCCACCTTAAGACAGTAGATTTTGTGTATTATAAAATGTGTAATATGTAATACATTTAATTTTTGCACTAAACGTAATAATGTACAATTTAATAGCAAATTATTTTTATTGCAGTTTTTGAAATTTACAACTTGCAAACCCATGGTCGCCATATGAATAATAAAAAAACCTTATACTAATTTTTCTAATCTTCTTTTCAACCACTCATTAATTTGTCATTTACTAAAAATTGTTTAACATAGTGCACATTTTCGCATCCTTCAATAAAAAGTCACACCAATATACTATTCATTGCATTATCTCCATAAGCACAATTTTGACATTCATTTTTATCTGATTTAAGGTTCATGTAATCCAGAAAAGCGTCTTATGTGCCATTGCACAAACTCATTAGTTTTCTTGTCATAAAAATAACAGTAGCGAGTGAGCAATGCGTGTGGTCAGTCGTCTCCGCCGTGTGCGTCGCATAGTTTCGCAGTGATCGCAGTGATTTCCAGCTGATACTTCTGCATGATACGGGACTGGAAGAAATCCTCGCGCATTAGCTCGCCTGGCGGGCGCTAACCCCCCTTTCCTTCCGAGAAAGAATACTGTCCATTATCCTTGGCTTGGTCTTCCGCAAAGAAGCCCATTCACGAGAGTCATATTGATTTAAGGCCAAAATCTAGATTGCTTTTTGGGATGACTACCAGTGTTTGACTCACTTCCTGGAAGACGCAAAAATTCAGCACCTTCCACCTTTTCAAGGCAGATAAGCCGCTCCGTGCCATAATTTACAGTATGCCCAAAAACGTCTTGGAGAAGGAGATCAAGAAAAAACTCCAGGACAATGACTTCTCCGTACTCAACGTGAGATGCATAAGGAAGAGTCCCCAGAAACGACCAATGCCGTTGTTCATTGAACATGAACGAACCAGCAAGAGAAAGATAATATCCGGCTTCAGAGGCATCCTTGACTTGACTGTGACCATGCAGCAGTCAAGGAAAAAAAGTAGTGAGCCAATGCCACCCTTGTGAACGCTTCGGTCATGCGCAAGGCCCTAAAGTTCGTAAAGTGCGGCGAAGATCAGCAGTCCGGGGACTATAAAAAGCCCAGGATGGAACCCGCCACCTACGCTAATTATCAGCTTCTGAGAATGTCCTGCTTTTTGAAACCGATAGGTAGTCCACCAGGCAATGACTAGATCGCAGCAAAACTGTAACGATGACAGGAGATGTCTTAACATCCGCTAGTTCTGCACAAGAAGACGACCAGAGACCCCAGCCAGCTCCTCGGCGGCAAGCATAGGGCCCCTTACAGCAAGCCGAGCACCAAGGCTGAGCCGCCATCGCCGGATGGCTCCAAAACGTAGACTTATCCATATTTCTAAATCGTCGCGGTAAAAAAATACCAATAACGTCTTTGAGATTGTCGTAGGGCCCCTGACTCGCAGAGGAATTTGTCCTTAAGCTATTTAAGGCTTTCCATGCTTCCTTTGATCTAGATCTTCCTATCAATGAGTTTATTTGTCCACATTTCTTGTCCCTCGTTTTTCACCTTTTTTTCTTTTTTAACTATGTATTTGTATCGGTTATATTGTTTACGATCTTCTTCCTTCTTTTTGACCAGGTACCCAAGATACAACTTTTTCTTTTCTTTTATTGACACAATTAGTTCATCTGTTTACCCAATTTTTTAATCTTTTTTCTTTAGTTCCAAGGGCATCCGTTGCTGCTTTATGTAATTTTTCTTTTAATTGTTCATACATTCCTTCTCGCTCGCCAGTTATATCTTTTTCTAATTATTGCGTCAGTCGTATTTTGTAGAGGAACCTAGTGAATCAATTCTTTAAGATGTTTAGATTACAGGCTTAAGTTTTCTCTGCCTTTCCTTCATGTTTGTCTTCTATTCTTTGTTTGTTGTAGTTTATTTTTATATGTGACTTCACCAGCAGATAGTCTGACTCACATTCCGCTCCTGTCCATACTTTCACGTCCACGGCTCTTATATAGGAGTTTTGATTTATTACAGATCTCAAGTTTTTTTTAACCCACGTGTATTTATTGATCTCTTTGTGTTGAAGGAATCCATTTAGGATTTCTAATGAGTGTCGTTCACAGAGTTCCAGCCATCTTGTTCGGTCTTCGTTGACAACGTCTTCCTTATGTCGTCCAATTATTTTACTTTATCTACCCCTCCGTTAAAATCTAACATAACAATTTCTTGTTTGGTTGTTATCTTAGTTAATTCCCCTAAGATTTTGTCGAAGAATTCGTCTTTTATGCTAGTATCTAAGTCATCGGTAGGTGCGTATATTCCGATAAGTTTTATGTCTCTTCCTTTCATTTTCAATTCAATTGTTAAATTTTTTTCTTCTATTGGGTTCCAGTTTACTATATTCTTTTTCCATTTTTCCATTATTTGCCACAATCACCCCGTTTTTGCTCTTTTTACTTTCTCTACTCTCCTGTAAAAGTATATGTACTCGTCCGTGTACTTATTTCTTTGCCCTTTCTTTTTCGTTTCACTGAATGCTACAATGTTAATATTATGTGCATGGAGCTCTTTAAAAAATTCATCTTCCTTTGTGTTTAAACCTTGGATGTTCCAGCATCCTATATTCATTTGCCGTTTTCTTTACTTGTGTTGTTTTCCGTGTAATCTGTCCGTATTCCGAGGCTGCGTTTTAGAATTTTTCACAATTTCTTAAGATTTTACAAGTAACGAGATGCTAGCCCATTGCCCCAACCCTCAACCTAGAAGATCGAGTAATCTCTTCTCAGGGTTTTCTTCTACTGGTTTCACGAGACCAATCTTCCTGCTGATGGTTCTTCCTTATTCATATAATGTACGAATCCATTGACCGGTTTTCCTCCTGTAACCCTAGAAAACGGCCTTACTGGATGCTATCAACCGGAGCCAACAGAACCCAGTCTTTTAACCAGGGTGGTACTCCCCCACCCTTCCTTCACTTTCTCATCCGGGCGTGGAACCAGCATAGGCGGAGTTAAAACATTATTATATAATGCAAAGTAGTGTAAATCTTATCTCCTATATGTATTCAAAAACATTGGGGTCATTTTGATCCCTGACCCCTTCATTCAAACGTTAATATTTGGTGAAGGCAACGAGGTGGCATTAATTACAACAAAAGAGAATAACCAGAGTACTTTCTGATATGTTAGTAGAACTGATAATACAAGAAACAAGTTGAAATTAATATGCATATTGCAGAAACCACAATTATTACAAAGCAGTTAAAAAATAATAACAAAAGCAAAACGAATGAAGAAAAACATAACAAAAAGCTAATTTTGCATGCTTAAATCCATCTTAAATCTCACTAAAAACTAGAATTTCTAATAAATATAATAAAATTCTAAAATACTTTGGTGTCGTATAAAAAAATATCTCCATTTTACTACCATAGTGCAGCAAATATAGCAAATCGTGTCGCCTAATATTCAGAGAAATTAAGGGGCTAAACAATAACATAGAGGCACTTAAAAGAGCTTCTGCATCTTTGCTACGATTATGTCAAGGAACATTCAGAGTGAATAAGAACCTAGTAGCCCAAAAAATCTACCTAGACAAATGGAAAAGACATCTGTGAGAGATAAAAAATAACTAAAGAAGAAGAAAGAAGGAAAGAATATAATAACAATTTCTTCATTGATGTTAATGTTTATTATAATTATTTATTTTGCGTAAAGTTTTTGTGTTTAAATAAAATTGTTCTTTAAGTTCTTTTATTGTTTTCTAATTATTAACCAATTATTGTTAATGAGCTGAACAATGACAAAAATTATAAGCAAATTGCATTTATATTACATACGTGCAATTGTTTATTATATGAATTTTATATGCAATTATTTCAAAAATGTAGTGACCTATTATAAAAGGACAAAATGCACCGATCAAGCCGCGCCGTGTTGTCACCTCTCCGCGCGCCATTAAGAAAGTTTTAAAGTCTATTAAGAGGCAGATAAAAAGCTCGTTGCCGGCGGTATTGTGGAACGAACGCACTCGCACAAAAAAATTAATTAATCCCGGCCGAAAAAGCTGCCCCGCTTTGCGTGTTCCCACACATGCGACGTTGCCTTTCCATTGCGCGGCCCGGTAAAAACCGAAAACAGTCAATTTCGATGGGGCATAAAAAGCGGCGAACAAAGGCTGGCTAACTGATCGCATCGGGCGATGGCGAGATACGGTAATCGCGTAATGTGTGAGACACGACCGGGCGTGCGACCCGAGACACATCCGCGGAGGTGTTGTGGAGTGCAGGTTCACAGACCACTTAGATCAAATCGGGCGCACATGAAAGGACGGCCGCGATTGCCGCTAATTATTTGAGTCCGGCGCTGAGCGGCGGCGATCGGTTTCGCCGAACTGCAGTCCCGTGGATAATCGCTTTGTAAGGGTTCGAAAAACGAAAATGCGTGCTGTTTGGGCATATTGTTGGATCAAAACAGGCCAAATCATGTTCACTCCACAATTTTTTTTAATTTTCGAATGAAAAATCTTTGAAGGTGTTATAGTTTCTGAAACAATCAAAATTATTTCTATTAATACCGCCTTACAATTTGTTTTCAACTTTGTTAGCAATCAAAACTTGATGACTTGGGCAAAACTTGACATATTTGTACACGTAATCATCAAGCTATGTCATTGTCTATTTACTCTCCTATAGTTGTGCTTAGCAGTAATTGATTGGGATGATTTTCAAGTCTGCTATGATACTTAGTGCTGAGTTCCTGAATGACTTCATTCACTTAAGGAATCTGTATATCCTAATGAACGGTATGGTTAGAGACATACTATGATGCGCCTGCATTACTAGTGACAATTTTAGATTGGACTCGTTAGATGATAGCTGTATTAAACTTATTAATTCTAATGTTTTATCTCGTAAGTTCGAATTGGTCAAATTATTGCTTTGTTAATCATCAATTTATTTTTCTGTTGGGCTTACGCCCTAGGTACCAATTGAACTCTCTAGTTTTTATGTCTAAGGGTTTTCGTGTTTCTCAATACATGTATGATGACTTGGGGAACACTGTTCTTTTCACATGGTGTTGATTTTGTTGTGTCATGCTATGTTACTACTAGAAGTATACTTGAGCGACATTTGATACACATTGGATTTACGTTACATTTTATTGTTATAAACCGTTATCATAAATAACTTATTATGGCGAGTGATACTACAATCAATGTCGTAAGCATAAAATGTATCAGAATACAACACCTACACAAACTACAAGCATTAGTACAACAAAATACGAGGTGCGTTCTAAGGACTCCAATATTTTTCTTTTTAATTCATTAACTTTTTTGGGGATAGAGTAACTATCAATATTTTTTGCAGTTGATTGCGATTCCAATCTATCTTTGATGACATTTGTTTGTCTATAAAATATACCTTCAAAATAGTTTATTAAAAAAATAATTAAACACTGTTAATGTTACTTAATAATCTTAAGTAACATTAACAGTGTTTAATGCGATGGATAGATGATGTAAAACTACACGCCGGTCTTGCATGGAAAAGAATTGCACAAGACAGGACACGATGGAAGGAACTAGGGGAGGCCTACATCCGCAAATGGATTGAAGAAGGCTAAAGAAAGAAAGAAAGAAAGAATGTTACTTAATAGCAACTTTTTCCCAGGATAATGAAGTATAGCAAGCTTCTCGTTTCAAAAATGTATTAAAGTAAGGGGTTTTAAAATAATCCCTAATTAACCGTCTTAAAACTGAAAATTGTATTACGAATTTTAGATTTGTTAAATAACTATAAAAACATTGTTATCTTAAAATGTTTTCCTAGCTAGAATTAGAAATTAGAAGTAAAAAGCTTTTGCATGGTCGTTTACAAAATGGAAAGAAAACATTATGAACATTTAAAATAAATACTATGATATAAAATAACTGAAGAGTTTTCTCCGAAAATTTGAGAGTTTTGGTGTTCTG
The DNA here is from genome assembly GCA_036346155.1 of Sinelater perroti. NCBI lineage: Eukaryota > Metazoa > Arthropoda > Insecta > Coleoptera > Elateridae > Sinelater > Sinelater perroti. The sequence continues at coordinate 931,080 of JARFIY010000167.1, read as the reverse complement.
CAAAATATTTTACCTTTCTGTTTGCCCTTTAAAATAATCAGTAGTGAGAAGGTTCGAGAAGGCAGGAGTCGTGGGTATAACCATAATCTCCTAACTGAGTATCGCAAGGAAAATATTTGTAACAGTTTTAGTTACTCAGTTAAAATGTAAATTACATAAGACCATAAGGGCCACGGAGATGGAGTTTAGGAAAGATAGTAAGCCGAATATATAAAAAACCACATTTAAAAGAGAAGATTTAGTGGATTTAGGAAAGAATTTGAACGGAATCCTGAGAGAAATGGTTATAAAGAGAAAGAAAATAGCAGAAATATTGTTAGAGCAGACATGAGGATATATGCCTGGCCCATTGTTGTTCAGAATTTGATAAAGCAATAAAAAATCCGAAACGCAAAACATACTAAGTGAAAGGTTGGAACATAAAATATCGACAACAGAATTATTTTTCTCGCATTATACGATAGTGAAGTAAAACATGAAAAAATTGGAGTGTTTAGTTAAGCAACAGAAAATTAGATAACGAAATAAACAAAACAGTAGAAGCTACAAGGAAAGTATTCAATTCATAAAATCTACATTTTAGGAAAATAAAGAGTCAGAATGTAAGTGCTGAAATGTTTATCTACGACACATTGGGGTAGAATAAAAGATTCGTGGATGAAACTCACGTGAAGCACAGTTGATTTGAATGTATCATATAATAATAAAAGATAAATAGAGACTTGTGGAAAAAGTATTTAGAGTAAGTCTAATTGCAAATAACTAAAAAATAAACATGGAATTAATAGGTGTGCAAATAGAAACAAGTAGAAAACTTTTAATGACATAACTTTCAGTCATTTACAAGCTGTCATTCCATGTGTATTAATTTTATAAGAGATGGATGCCGATAAGCAACATTTATGCCATTGCATTCTGTTTTCAAACAAAAAAAATGATTAATACAACTTTGGGTGAACATTCTCTAAGTAACAGTTTCAAAGATTTCGTGATGAAAATTTTAGTCTTGAAGACGATCCACGTCCGAGTGAAGTAAACAAATTTGAAGACGAAGAACTTCAAGTTTTATTGGATTAAAATCGATGTCAAAGAATAGCTTGCAGAACAATTAGGAGTTACTCACCAAGCAACATCACTTCGATTGCATGCAATTGGAAAGATATAGAAGGGAGGAAAATGGGTTCCTCATAAACTGACGGAACAAAACAGAAACCGAAGAATTGGCATCTGCATGAATTTGCTTTCTCGGTACAAAAAAAAGAATTATCTGCACAAAATCATTACGGGCGATAAAAAGTGAATTTTGTTCGACAATACTAAACGTAGAAGAGCATGGGTTTATCCAGGCCATGCCAAGAAAGTGTTATTATGTGTCTGGTGGGATTGAAAAGGAGTCACTTACTATGGGCTCTGAAACCTGGTCAAACAGTTACAGCTGAACGTTACCAGGCCCAATTGTTCAATTTAAGTGATTCTCTCGATGAAAAAAGACCATTTACGGGTCAAGAAGGCGGAAGTGATATTGCTGCATGACAACGTACACCAAAACCAACCCAGCAACTCATCTTCCTTAGACTAAAATTGTCCAGCATGCGACGTGTTCCCCAGGCTTGGCTCCTTCTGATTACCACTTATTCAGATCGATGTCGTCATATTTGAAAGACCAGCGGTTCGCGAAAGTTGAAGACCACCAAGTTTCTATCGCGAAGGCATTCATCATCTACCCGATAAATGGCAAAAGACCACAGATAGTAATGACAAATATTTCAATTATAAGTATTTATTTATTTGACAAACAGGGGACTCCATAGGTAACTCAGGACCGGAAATTACTCATGAAGAAGTGATAGCCGCAATAAAAGGAATAAAGGACGGAAAGTCGACGGGGCCAGACAACTTCCACGCAGAGTAATCCCACTTGAATGGCTTAAATCCACATTTATAACCCTACCGAAAAACCCGAATGCGAAAAAATGTGAAGACTATAGAATTATTAGTCTAATGAGCCACCTTCTTAAAATAATGCTAAAAATAATACATAGGACATACAAAAAATGCGAAGCGCAACTAACTCGCACACAATTTGGCTTTCGAGACTCATTAGGTACAAAAGACGCTCTTTTCGCCATTCAAGTCCTCATACAAAGATGCAGAGACGTGAACTGTGACGTGTATATGTGTTTTATAGACTATCAAAAGGCTTTCGATCGGGTCAAACACGACGAGTTAATATCAATCTTAAAAACAATTGGTCTAGATGATAAAGATCTACGTATAATTAACAACATTTACTATAACCAATCAGCAACTATCAAGATAGATAACCAAATAACTGAGGAGATCAAAATAGAAAGAGGTGTGAGACAAGGCTGTGTGCTATCTCCGCTACTCTTTAACATCTACTCCGAACATATCATGAAAACAGCCTTAGAAGATATTGACGAGGGAATACTCATCAACGGAGAACGGCTGAACAACGTAAGATATGCAGACGATACAATTATACTGTCAGATAACCTAGAAGGCCTACAGGCCCTAATAACACGCGTAGCAGAATCAAGCCAAAAATATGGTCTAAACTTTAACATACAAAAAACTAAATACATGGTCATCAGCAAGAATCCAATACCACCGGGACGTCTAATAGTTAACCAACAACAGATAACACGAGTTGAGAAATACGCATATCTAGGGACAAGTCTAAACGAACAATGGGATCACTCAACTGAAATAAAACAAAGAATTGAAAAGTAGGGCAGCGTTCATTAAAATGAACACAATATTCAAGAGCCACGACCTCTTAATACCAATAAAAATTCGTTTACTGAGATGCTACGTATTCGCAGTGCTCCTGTACGGGGTGGAATCTTGGACGCTGACCGAGGCTACTACCAAGAAGTTAGAGGCGTTCGAAATGTGGTGTTATAGACGCATCCTGTAAATCTCATGGGTCGACCGGATTACAAATAGAGAAGTACTACGTAGAATGCAGAAAGACTGTGAAATAATCATCACTGTCAAAAAACGTAAAATGGAATACCTGGGGCACATAATGCGTAACGAACATCGATATGGCCTACTGCAACTCATCTTGCAGGGGAAAGTGTACGGAAAACGAGGCCCAGGACGTAGAAGAATATCATGGCTACAGAACCTAAGGAAATGGTTCTCTTTAACAACAACTCAACTTTTCCGTACAGTAGCCAATAAAGCTAGGATAGCCATGTTAATAGCCAACATCCGAAACGGATAGGCACTGCCAGAAGAAGAAGAAATTTATTTGACCGAACAAAGCCGAGTTTCTATTCGCATACCTATTTAAAAATATAAAGTAAAAGAATATGCAACAAGTAGATCTGGCCATTATACCAACTGAAGCGTTATAGAAGAAGATAAAGTATAGATAGTAGCATATGTAAGTCATATACGTCCATTAGGCAGACAATGAGTAAGTCGTCAGTGTTGAGTGATTTTGACTGCTGCATGATCGTGCCATCGTTGCAATCGGTATGTGACATACAGGCTTTGCTTCAGGTGTCGAAATCAACTGTAAATGATGTCATTATAAAATGGAATGGTAGGTCGCATAAACTTAATGATCATAACCCTCTAGCTTTAAAGAGAGGTAAAAAATTGAACATCCTTGTTGTCAATATTATAATTTGGGGCTGTTTTTTTATGGTTCTGCCTGAGTCGGTTAGGAAAAATGAACTCTGAGATGTACCATAATATTTTTGACAACTATGTACTTCCTCTTTAGCAATAATTCGGAAAATGACCGGATAATTAATTATTCTGTTCACAACATTTGAAGAGATTATGCCGCGGTTTCAAGAGACGTGTGTTGGAAAACTAGACTGGATTTACAGATTGCGCCAGGCCAAATCGCCTATTTTCAGTAGCTGGATTCAATTCAAGTCAATTTCTATGGACATATATCAAAAGCTGGCGGAAAGACTTCCCAGACGAGAGCAGGCTGTGATTAATGCTAAAAGTATACCAACATTCTATTAATGTAAGCCACATTAATATTTGATTTTACAACAGTGAGTGTCCGGATACTTTTGGATATATAGTGTATGATCAAAAGTAAAAAGTAGAAACGTATAAAAAGTAACGTAAAAGTCCGAATTCACAAAATGGACCACACCCAACTCATTAGGATTACACAGCAATTTAGAGTTTTTCAATTCGAACCAAAGGTTTGTTTATTACCTTAATGTTGTCTTTTGCTTCACCCCATACGCGTGTTGGCCACAGAAATGGAGACATAATTGCAAAAATCCTAGAGATTAGCTTTTTTGTCATCTATGCTCTATTCAACTTTTTGCCAAATTTCGATTGAGATACTCTCATACATTTCTGTGATAGTAAGCAATACATCGCCTTTGAAAGAAATGTAGCTGCTACTATCTGCAATCAAGTGTGGCATCGGTCATTTTTTTAACATATCGAGTAGATTATCCTAGTGACTGAGATTTTCAAAAAAAGTTCCATATACCTACTTTTTCAAAATACCAAAGAAGACATTTACCTTAGGTAAGTCTTGCGCACGTGTTGTGAATATGCGGGGATTTTTAGTCCCCCAGATGCGCCTATTGTGTTGATTCACTTTTATTGATAGATAAAAAGTTGCTTATAGCGAAACCGTCAATTTTAAAACTTCTTTACGTTCTAATGCCATTCGCAGTTCCTTGGCTTAGCCCTCGACGTCTTGAGAGAGAAGTTATGCTCAAAGACCAGATACCGTCTTCCAGAATTCTAGTCAAAGCCATCATAAAATGATTGCTGACGTTTCCAAAAAATACTCTCGCCGCTTTCTCTCAAATTGAGTAGTTTATTTACTGCAGATTTTTTTGCAGAATTTTCGATGCATTTTAATGCTGTAATTGCCTGAAACGATTCTATTCATTGCTTTGCGCTTGTAGGCTAGCCGAATAGTCCGGATGACCAGGCCAGCAGATAAGCTTTGCATCGCACGCAAGGAGCGCCCATTAAAATTAAAACCGACCGAACGCATACCTGCTCTACGTGCCCAAGGAAATAATGAAAAATGCTAATTTGCGTTCCGCCGCGGCGCTCCCTGCGAGGTGCCCGCGAAGAATCGCAGCCCGCAGTAGTTTCCACTGTTCCCGGCTTAATTAACTGCAAAGCTCTCTATTATTCCGCAAAGCGTCGCGAAGATTAAGAAATATATGAGGTATTAATTAAAACTCCTTTTTAATTTTCATTAATAATCAGAAAAACCGCACTATTATGAGTGTGGTTAATTTTTAAAGATAACATTCAAAAGGCTGCCTTTATCCGGAGTGGAAGAGTTAAGGGCAGATCGGAAGCGGTGGGGGAAGAATGAGAAAGGACGAGAAAAGGCTTGTTGAAATTTCTTTTTCTTTGCAAGGTGGTGCGCGAGAGGTGGCGCCACCGGCCGCCCTTAGGCAACCCATGCATTTGGGTGCTGCATTATAAGCTGCCCTGAACGAGAGATTAAAATCGCTTTGTATTGACAAGCGCAGCGAGGCGGTCGCTTTTACTAAATTTTATGGAAGGTCCTCACATTTTTCCTGTAAAATCAATAGAGTTATTTCCATCGGTGCAATTACATAAAAATTTAACGGGTGTACGTATCATAACTTGCATTAATGTTGCAAATTAGCAAAAATGCAAAGCTTTTTGACCTAATTTTTATTCTAAACAAACGATTTCTAATATTTTATAAAAGAAAGTATTAGAACTGATAAATAAACTATGAATATTTATATATTATAAAGATAAGATAAATGTTGTTTTGTTAATTGCGTTAGCATTATTTTCACTTACAAATACGAGCAAAATCGCTCAGCTGAGCCAAACCCGCCCTTCGCGTCAAAATGAGATCACGAGAAGTGGCTGGCGTTCAGCCAGCATTAGCAACAATTTCTGCTTTAAGTTTGGTTAACAATTAACCAAAACAAGCACACGGCTCATAGCGAATTCCGTTAGAGGACGCGACCCGGCGCGCGTGGCCTCACCTGTCTCGCAGCTCCCCCTGGATTACATCAACTTCTTTATATCTGAGCGAGCCTGGCTAAGAATTAAACTAATTAATCCCCAGCAAAAGCAAAGCATGGAGTCTGCAATCTATTTTATTTTAGCATTTTGCAATGCTGAGTGGTCCAGATTAAAGTGTGCGCCGTATTTATTGTACTTTTTGCTCGCTCGCTGAAAAGACTGGGAATTTGATAAGCAGCCGCTCCAAGTGGGCCCCATATTTGTTGCTGTCGAACTGCAACTTCTTTCCTGTAATTCATGCAGTTAAGTAAAAGTTTGGGAACACTGACGTGTGGAAAGACGCCGCAGGCTGCAGCTTCGGTGCAGTTGTGTTCCTTCTTCCGGCGGAGCGAACCGGGGGAAAATCCATTAAGTTCAAGTCACAACCAAAAATAATTACATATAATATTTTACTTCTTCGGTAGGATTTGCGGCAAAACGCGGAGTATTAGAAATTTGAAAATCCGAAATCCTTTCTCATTCCGTGTTTAATTCAGATAAACCCCAATGGAAATCAGAATTAAAACGTAGTTTTCTTGCGGATGCAAGTACCGAGGGCGGCTGCATTCCTCCCCAGTTCGCCACCCCCACTTCTTGTTACCCTTTTCACCAATTGTGCAGAGATAAAACAATAATTATCTTTTTCTATAGAAAATCTCATAATTTTCATGCAGTACTGCGAAAGAAATGCGGAAAGTTCCATAGAAATTTATGAAAAAACAATACATTTCTTCTCATCAAAATCATTGCAGTTGTAATAATTTGTGATGTAATGCTAAAGTGCGTTTCAGCAGTAGGGTTCGTTTTCATGCCGCAGCAGCGAGGCGACCGTGGTGGAGCGGCCGCGGCCTGGCCTGCCGTTGCCTTCACTCCTTCTCTTATTTAAATATCTCTGTTATTTTATAATCTGTCTTTGTCTTTACTCTTAAATCTATCGCCATTCTGCGTGCGTTTTATCAGAGCAACTCCAACAAATTACTCCCTGGTTGAGAGGGGGACACACTTGTACAAGATAGAAGTATAAGGAAAATTTTCAGAAATTAATGCTGGGAATTATTATTGCTCCGTGCCGGAAATCTTGGCCTGTACACGGCGAGCTTTGCTGAAATGGAGATCGAGGAGTCGGGGGATAATGGAAGATGTACGCGAAGATGTACATATAAGGTAAAAAATATATTAATTTCAATTATGCTCTATACAAAGGACATTCAAGAGTTGCCACATTTTTTGTATATCCAGATTTAGAAAATCCTACTGAAAATTTTTAAACGGTTCAGTCTGTTTTGTGCCAGCGTTACAGGCCTTATAGACACTTGGCTTCTTTGTAACGTTTTTATTTTTGTTGGTCTCCACCTTCTCTTTCCCCAGTCGTTTATACAAACTTTTAAATTTTCTTTTCTTTTTTCCTCCTTCTTCTTCAATAAAACTTTTTTAACATATCTATGTTCTGAAATTCTGATTATACGCCCTACATCTCACTCTATTTGTTTTTATCTTATGTGACAATTCTATAACTTCTATAAATATTTTTATTACTTTCTTTTCCAATATTTTCAATTAGACTTCGTCTTGTTTTGTCATTGTCCAAGCCTCGTTTTTATATAACATGGTCGCTCGAATGATAGTTTCAAAATTACGCTGCTCTTAAGATATTTTTGGTTTTTAACATTTTTGTTGACAATCCATCGCCTTTTCGGATGCTCTCTCTATTTTATTTCACTCTTATTTATTACCGCAACCCCATATATTCAAAATGACTGATTCTACATATTGACATTTAAATATCATATGGTAATTGTCTTCAATTGGATCTGCTCCCATTCCCAAATATTTTGTTTCGTTCTCATTTATTTGCAACATTTATTTTTTGCCTCTTCCTCGTACCTTTTAAATGCGTTTCAAGTTGTTTTGTGCTTATTGTTAATATATAATATTGTTACCTATAAAAGATTAGCTCATTTTAATTTCTTTCATAACTACTTCTAGGTCCAGGATCACTATATCAGATGAAAGTATGTTCTGATCGGTTATACTCTATTATTTGTTTTGTATACCGTAATTTTATGAGATTTATCAGTTTGACTTGTATATTCACTTTTTTCCGGAGCTTCGTCTAGCCTTTTCTAAAGATAGCGCCATATACCTGTTTACAATTCATAAATAGCATGTGTGGTCCTAGATTTTGCTCGTAACTATTGTTTTGAGTCATTTTTAGTGTAAATATCCGATCTATTGTTGACCTACCTGCCCTGAATTCGCCTTAATAATCTCCGATTAGTGTTCTAAAATATTTTTAATCTGCTACTATATAATTTATATAATTTTTGCTAGTATTTTGTATGCTGCGTCTAGAATAATTTCCCCATATAGTTTTCTCTCCCTTTTTAAATATTGGACATGTGATAGCCCTACCCCAACGCTCTGAGTTTATGCCCTCCTTCCATGCTCTCAATATTACGTTATAAATTTTTTTATAATTTTTATCAGTTTTTATTTCTTTTATTTCTTTTACTTCTCGTTCTGTTAATTCTTTTACTTCCTCTCGTTTATTACTTTCTGATAAAACTGGGGGTATCTGTTCTGCTGTCAGTTGTATATTTTCACGTTGCTCACTAATACATTTTTAAAGTGGTGCGTCCATCTAACTAAACTTTCTAGAATTTGACTAGATCTAGCGCTTTATTATTTTGTCAGCAGATTATCTCAGAAATCTTTTTTTGATCATATTTTGTTACGTTTTATTTTTATCCATTTCTGCTTCCGTTTTGTTTCGGGCTATTAAGTCTTCTCTATAATTGGTATCAAACTATTCGTCTTTCTTTTTTTTACATTATATGTTTCCTAAATAAAGGTTTGCTGCTGACGTCATAGCTCTCTCATTTTTCCCATTCTTCTTCCAACGTGTGGTCTGCTAAGTTTTCTATTTGTAGCTTCTGTTGGACCTCTACAATCTATAGTTTATTTACATTATATCTTGGTCTTTCCTTCTAGCTACTCTTTGTACCGATACTTCCCCTTTGATTTTGATAATGATAAGGATATGGTCAGTATCACTGTCTTTCTTCCTTGTAACTTCTCTAATCTCCGACTGTTTTAAAATGTTTGTTTTCTACAAGTATGTGACTAATTTGGGTTTTCGCTTTTCTGTCTGAAAAGATTCGTTAGGTAGCCTATTCTATCTCAAATTGTTTAAAAGTCTACCATTACTTTATTATTTTTTGGTTTGCTATTATATAAAGCCAAGTCTAAAATATCTATGCTCCCCTTCACTCCTATAGATTCTATAGATTTTACGATTTCCTTTCCTTTTTGTTTAGTTTTCCTGTTACACCTCCTCTTTTACAAGTGCTTCTCACGTTTCAAGTTCCTATCTTTACTTCTTTGACTTTTTGTTTAAGTTTGTTTGTTGGCTTTTCAACTTTTTGATTGCCCCATTTTACTATTTGTCCGCCATTACTATTTTGTTTGTTTTTTGCCTTTTATGTATTTTTACTTCATTTCCTTTTTCGTAGTCTGGTCAATTTTATTGTTGCTTATTTCCTCATCTACGTACTTAGTTTTTTCTTCTATTAGACCTTTCCAAATTGTGCCTTTATGGAGCTTCCCTCTTCTTTTATTACTAATACTCTCCATTTCTTCGTTATCATAGATACTTTCCTGTCTCATTAGTGTTTTGCCATGTGTGGTTTAATATTTACTCCGTAACTTTTTCCTCTTGCTTTTTTTAGTTGTGGTATTAGTAGTCGCCGCCCTTCTCGAGTATTCTTAGAAAAATGCTGGTCTATACATGTTGCCGACTTTTATACTTCTATATATTTTTTCCTCAAAATTGGTGGCGTTCTTTTCCCTATGTATTCACCAATTCTCCTTATTCTTCGATATCGACTTGCTTATCTATGCCTCCTATTTTTACAACACAATACAAATTTTTCCTTCTGTTTCTTCATTACTTTCATTTTCCTTCTAGATAATCTCTTTTACTACTAAATCCTTTTCCTAACCTCCCTCTACAGCTTTTCTATTCCTTTCTTCTGTTGGCACGCATGACCTTTTAACTTCAGATTCTCCTCCTTTGTTTCTTTTAACTTCCGGGTTTATTTGTTTCATAAACACCCTGTCTATTCTTTTCATATCCGTCTTATAGTTACTATATAGTTACTATATATACTCGTTCATATCCCGGCTCTACACGTGTTGTTTTATTTTCAAATTACCCTTTAGGTCGCGTAAAAAACTGGAACCAGTAGCCCTATCGGAAGCTGCACAATCTGTGTTAGTGTTTATGTACTTGATTCTTTTTTCAATTCTACAATCTCACTTAATTTTTGGTTATTGTAAACATGTATTTTGTTTTTAAACAAATTTTTACCTAATGTCAGATTTTATTAGTGTAACTGTGCTATCAATGTACATTTCGCAATTTCTGTTCACTACACCGCACGATTTTTAAAGTGTATATTCCAATAAGTCCACGTTGACCAATTTCTATGTAGTGTTACTAAATAATATTAAACTATTAAATAAAATTATTTCGTTTTCAATAATGAGCACTTACTATTACAGTTAGTTAACAATGCAAATAAGTTTGTTTTTTAACAGAGCTATAGGTTTTGAACGTCCTTGGTTGCAGTTTCCTTCCTTTCTGTTATATTTTTAGATATTTCTTCCCACTTACTACTTATTTATATTTGAAATCTTCCATAACTAACTCCACTAACATTTTTTACAGTCTTTTTCTTTTATTTCTTCCTTTAGAGTTCACATCATAAATTTTCTTTGGCAATTGCTATTAAGAGTTGATCTTTCTACTTACAGAAATACGTAATCTTGAGCTTTTCTACCATATGATGTAGAACTTGGAGTCGTTAAGTTGCCACCCTTAATTTGCTTGCTATTCTCGATACCAATATTTCTATATTGCCTCAATAAATTCTACTCTAAACTTGTCTGTTGCAATGCTTTTCTTGCCCCTTTTATTTATGTCTTTTCTAGTGTTCCTACTCTGTTTTTTCCCTCTAGTCTTGCATCAAATATCGTTTGCACCATTTTGTCGACCTGTATTCTGCAACTGCTTTTCTTGTAACAATTCTTTCACTGCCTTTACCCCTGACTACTTTCTGTATACTACGTTGCTAATCGTTTTCCCTTAAATTATTCTCCACAATGTCATTTCTATACTTGTCAGCTTGCTCTGTCGTTTATCTGTGATCGTCCACGATTCACTTCCGAACGGGTAGGTTTTCGTTAAAAAACGTTTTTATTTAAAAGTTTTTCTTGCAACATCTACACGTTTTTTATTTCGTAGTTTCTCTTACCATTGCTACTAATGTGTGTTCCCAAATATTTTATTTTGCTCACTTCCTTATAAAGTGCCTTGTTCCATTTGCTGCTATAATCGTCTTCTTTTTCTTTTCTGTATTAATTTCCATGTTTGACTTTCCATTTCTCTATTATGTATTTCAGGTTATGTTGCAGCTCTCTATGTTCTGCTTTTTTTTATTGACATAATAGTATATTTACAATATACTTCCACAGGAAAGGAGTATTCAGTAAATGCTATAAATGTAATACAAAGTGTATAAGGAAGCATTCACTAATGCTATTCCTTTGGATGATTTCTTCTTTGTTATATTAAATCTTGAGGCCAGGTTCTGTGGAGTTTTCTTGTGTTAGGACCGCTTTCATATAACTGCTATACCAGAGCGTTGTCGTGGTTCATTATTTGATTTTGGTATTTAATAGCACTGCGCTCGATCTCTACTTTGATGGCTGGAATTTTCAAATGGTATGAAGAGTGAGATTACTGACATACCAAGGAGCATCTGCCAGGATTCTGAGAACTTTAGACTGAAACCTTTGTATGATTGTCAGGTTTGATGGTTTAGCACTCCCCCATAACTGAAGCCCGTAGGTCAAAATAGGTTTGATTATACATTTGTATAACAGAATTTTGTTATTTAACGACAGTTTTGATTTTCGTCCAAGAAGCCAATACATTTGTCGAAGTTTGATGTCCATTTGCTTACGTTTAGTCTTGAAGTCGCTTTTCCATGTTAATCGTTGATATAGGGTTAGTGCCAGGTATTTCACTTCAGATTTCATAGGTACGGATATGTTGTTGATTATTACAGGTGAACAGGTTGCTTGTCGATTAGTGAACGTGACTTGGACCGATTTAGCTTGGTTAATCTTCATTCTCCATTTATAATACCATTTCGTAAGTAGATCCAAATGGGTTTGTAGTTGTTCGGAAGCTTTTGTAGGATTTTCACTGGTGGATAGCACAGCAACATCATCGGTATCAAGGATACTGAGAAAGTCTTTGTATTCGCCTGACGATATAGCATGTCTTGGGGGGCTATAAATAGCAGAAACCGTAAAGTGCCATGAAAGAGCCTTTATTACTATACTTGTTGCTTGAATTTTGTCAGTTTGGTACGAGGGTAGTTCATGATGAGAAATCGAACTACGTATAATTACAGCTGAACCTGCATGGGCTGTATTATCAGGGTGGAGAGTATGATACGTCGTGAATTGTGGTATATTAAAAGTTGTACGATTGGTGAAATGGGCTTCTGATATGAACAGAATGTCAATTTTGTTTTGATTTAAAAATGATATTATTTCTTGCTTGTGATTGAGCAGTCCATTAGCGTTCCAAGTAGCAATTCTGAGAATATGAGCCATTATAAATTCAGTTTAGCAATAACTGATGTTTAATAGGTTTAATATTATACCGTTTTGGTTTATTAATTGTGAAAACATTGTTTTGAATTCATTCAAGAAAGTTGTTAGTTGTTCACCTAAGGTGGGTGTTTGAGGAGCTTGGGTGAGATTGCCTTTAGCAGAGACGTTTGCATATGTTGATTGTGTATTTTGTGTAGAGCCACTTTGTGGCATTCTTGTGTTGGTTGGGACGTCATTAGTTTGTGTATTTCCATTTGGAATAAATCCTTGATGTTGATTTATGCGAGTTATATTGTTAGGTCTATGTCTTGTTGCCACTAGGTTCTTATAAACGGCACAGCCCTTGTAGTTGGCGGGGTCACCTTCTCCACACAATGCACATTTTGCTGGTGTGATTTTGGGTTTCTTACATGTTTTAGAATCGTGTTCTTCTCCACACTTTACACAGTTATAAGATTTGGTGCAATAAGATTTCAAATGGCCGTATACTTGGCACCTCATGCATTGTATTATGTCTCTGTTCCTTCTGGGTGGTTCTACTGTTATTTTTGTGTTACATAAAAATTCTGTTTTAAATATTTATTTATTGTTTGACTGAGGTTCCAAATCAACAAAGAACAGAGATAATGGTTCTTTACTCATTCTGTACTTCACGTTAATGATATTTCGGACTTTATGACCTACGTTTTCTAGATCTGCTTTAATGTCTTTAATTGGAATGGAGTAGTATAGATTTCTAATTACTATGCGATATGCACGCTCTTTTTTAATTTGGTACGTATGGTGTACGATGTTTTCTTCTCTTAGGTGGCGTACAAATTTTCTGTACGTTTCAATTGTATGTGCAGTGATTTTGACTGGTTCATTAGCTAGGGTTTTACTATAGTAGGTTTCTTCCTCTGCTACTAAGGCGAAATTGGTGATCATGTCTTTAAAGTTTTTTACACCGTAGATAAATATAGGGGGTGGTTTAGGAGTTCTTTCAGTGTTCAATTTATTACTAGGATCTTCTGTTTCGGCTAATTCGTTTGGATTTATTGTAGATAACGGATTATAACGATTTTGGATGTCTGTGTGATAAGTGGCGGGAACACTTGATTCATTATTTTGTCCTTCTCGTTTGTTTCGGGTTCTTCGTCGCTAGTGTCATTACTACGCCTTCTACAGGCTTATTGTGGGTTTAAGGTTATAGGTTGTGACATGAGCTGTTGTGGGGGTTGTAGTTGGAAATTGATTGGAGAATTAATACCCTGATGAGTAGTTAGTGGGTTATTGGGAGACTGTTGAGGCTGAAATGATTGCTGTAGTTGTGGGGCATTATGCATGGGTACACCTTGTTGTTGCCAATACATTTGATTAGGGATGTTGGGGGTAGGATACCCAAAGGGTTGGTTAGGTTGTTGTCATGTGGGGAACATCATAGATGACTAATTTAGATTAAATTGCTTACTTGGTATCTAGTATTTGTTGCACTTTTAAATAAAATTGTCTTGTAAAAATAAATTCATAAATAAATATCTCTGTCGCGCGTGTATCGCGCGATAGCGCTATCACTTAACTTTACTGGTTTCGGAACGAACGATTAATTACAAAAATTAAACGCGTACTATATAAGCTATAACGATTACTGTTACCAGTAAAAGCACTACAGATGCCCTCGCCGGGTGAAGGCCCTGGTTGCTGGCCGGAGAGGTCCGGCCCGCTGGCTCCGCTGAAGCCCTGATCGCCGCCGCTGGCACCGTTGAAACCCTGATCACCGCCGCAGAGTTCGCCCTCCTGGAAGCACTTGAAGAAGTGTTCGCTTGGCCCTGTGACCCTGCGGTTATCGCTGTTTTGCAACGATAGCGGAACGTACACCTCTGTTCTGGTCAGATCACAATGCTATCCGCGTATAGTAATTCAGGCACTATGTTAATTCTTCATTTCTTTTTGATTTCTTTCACTGCTTTGTCTACGATTAATATAAACAGTTTCAAACTAAAATCTTTCATTGTTTTGAAAGCGTTTGCTTCCACATTTCTTATTCTTATTACATTTATCTGTTCTATCTTTGTTGAAAGTCCTTTCTCATTGTAAATATATAGGGTGTTTCAAAAAGAATTAACCAATTTACAAAATATAACTATTCAGCTCTTAGCCCGTTTTGATCGAACAATGTACTGTTAGAAAGAGGGAATTATTGAGTTTCACGCGGTCGTCGATAGGTAGCGCCAGCGCGCTTCGTTCACTTGCCACTTAAGGGTTTTTTAACATGACGACTAGACAACAGAAGTCATTTCGTGTTCTACACTTCGCGAAGTCTGAGTCCGTAACAACTGTTCATCGTGATTTTCGGCGACAATGTGGTGTTGCATCTCCTACTGATCAGAGCATTAGGCGATGATATAAACAATTCCTAGACATGGGTTATCTATGTAAAGAGAGATCCATTAGTCTTCCCCGTGTGTCAGATAAAGATGTGGAGCGCCGAGTTTTGCAAAAATCAACTCGCCGTGCCGGTAGAGAACTAAACATTTCCTCAACGTCTGTCTGGCGTATTTTGCGGCAACCTTTGATTATAAAACTGTACAGGGTTCAATTAATGCCAGCTCGTCATGCAGGAGACAAGCCACAACATTTTCTTTTGTATTTTTCTAAATTCGTAGTCCTTTTGTTATTCAATTCAGCTTTTCTTTCCTTCTATTGATTATTTAATTTACTTTACAACTTTTAATTCTTTTCCTCTCTTTAATTCATTTTTAGCTATCATTCTGCTTTAACTTCGTTAAATGTACCATAAACTCCTTCTATCTTGTTGAATTCTGGTTTTAGTTTGTTATTTCTTTCTTTTATTTTCCTTGGAATTTAGTATTTCATTCCCTCAGATCAAAATAAAAATTATAACGGTGATTTAATATATAAAGCTAATGGATTAAAGAAAGCAATTGATAAGCCGAATGGTTAACGTAAAATATAATTTTTTACTTGATTTCCCCTTAACAATTATTATATTCTCATATATTCTATTTTCTAGTCCTTGCTGTATATTCATATTTTCACAAGTACTTATATTTGTAAATGAGAATTTCTTTAAACTTCTGCCTCTAAAATATTCTTTGCTGGAAGATACTTCTAGAAGGCAATTAAGAGTACAGAGAAATGTTCCAAATAAACGCGTTGAGCTTTGAAAGAATTATGATAACAAATAAAGTACAAGTTGATTATTGTTTTCATTGACAATTAAAAATAATTCTTAATCAAATTTTGGTTTGGTTTGGTTTGGTTCTAACTGTCAGCATTATTAGTACTATAATAGTAGCAAACCTATTTTGGTCTAAGACTCTACAAACACCCGTGAGTCCATCAATGGACCGCATGGTCGGTTCATATCCTTACTGTCAACATTAGTGCTTTTTCTGTTTATTCTCTTAAATCTTTTTCTATGCTTTTTTGTTTCGTTGTTTTTATATCGTACCCTTTCAGTTTATCTTACAGATACCTGACAGTTTTATTAATTTACTACCGACCTTTATCCAATTAAGTAACAATCGCACAAATTATCTACCATTACAATCTTGTCATTTTTACATACTTTAGTCAATATAATATATTTTCTAATTCTTCTGATAGTCCTATTTACTATTAATCGTAAACAGAAGAATTATCGAACTCAATTTGTTCTACAATCTGTTGGTGTTAAATTTCGTCCTGCTATTTTGCCAAATAAGTTTATCACTTCTATAAATTCTGTACAGGGTATCTTGACATCTATTAATTTAAAATAATACAAATAGTAGAGAAGAAAGCAATAGTTCTACGTGCTTATTTCAGATAAGGGGAACATTTGAAGAACATTTTTGTAAACCTAGTTGTTATAGGAACTCTTCAAAATAGCAGTCACTATCCTCGATACCTGTAACATAATGTGTGCATCAGATTATGACGTACTCTTAAAGATTCTTGTTATCTATTGTATAACATTACAATCAGTTAGAACCACAGTTCTTTCTCGGTTTCTAGTAAAAGCTTTGTACACCAACAACTTAACATTCAAAAGAGTAGGATTGGTTGATGTAGTTATCCAGGTGACCACATACATCAATATAAAAGTAGGTAGGCGCACCGTCATGTTAAACCACATTTTTTTGCAAACTTCGTGAGGTGTAAAGTTAATCTTTGCTATTCAAACAACGTGGGAGGGAAGGGGCCACGTGTTTCAATAAGTTGAATTAGTCTAAAAAATAATAAACCAATCCATTTTGTATACGTATTTGTCCTATACAATTATCTTGTGGCTAAAAAAACAACATTTAATATCTCTTCGTTATATATTATTACTTTAAATACCTTTTCTCCTATCTTAAAAATCTTATTTCAAACTACAATAATTGATCTACCTACATGTGCGACTACCGCTAAAATTTGTTAATGGCTATATTAAAGTAGAGTTACTGCTCTTTATGGTATGATAGTATGAATCATATGTGAAGTTCCAAAATTTACTCTTCAAGGTACAGCCGATGAACATTATAGAAGGTCTAGGTTTTCAGCTCACTCTCATTGTAGTGAACAAATAAAATTCAGTTTTGTGCCAATATTATTGTAACCTCCAGTTCGAAGAGACATTGGAGTCTCTAAAATGTTAGAATATTGACGACGATGGAAACCCCACGTTCTAATAGAGTTTGCTATTTGATTGTATTACCACGCCTACAAGTTTGTAGTTTATATCTTACTCTTCGAGCTTTGCCTCAATTACGACAGAATTACCGTTGTTTGGTGGTTAACTGTCTATAACTATATTTCTATAAAGTGTATATTGACTGTAGGAATGCCCGATTTTTCCTCCGTCCCTTATATTGAATAAAAGATGAAAAGAATAACCCAACGAAAACACGGAATTCCAGGCATTTTTCTTTTCGAAAAAAGATTTACAAGGGAAGAGTCACGTTTAGCCTCTTAGTTGTTTCGGTACCACTAGTCTCTTGTCCTTAATTTCTTTGAGGTTTATACAAAATGCTTCAAACCCTGCTTATTGAACGTTAAGGGCATTCTTAGACTTTCCTTTTGTAAAAATAATAATTAGAATTTCTGCAACTGTTTCAAATATTTCAGAAAAATTGCAGCATCTTAAGCATTTTTAGTTTTAAATTCAACATAAAATGTCTTGTAAAGTGTATTTAGATTCACTAGTATGATTTAAAAGCATCTATACTGCCAACAAAGTTTTTAATTTTCTTCTACTTAATTGGTTCTGCCTGTTTCATAAGCTACGTTAAGTACGTCCTCAAAAATTCCCTTTTCTGTACTTTTTCTAAGATTATTTGGTTATATTTAAACTTTTTTGTTAATATGTGATCGTTGTTGCTCTTTAAAATATGTTTTTGCTGTTTGGCTACTTTAATACAATGTACTGCAAAATTACCCTAATATTTTTTCTTGCCTGTGTACTTAGCGTAATTGCAAATTTACCAATCATTTTCATAAGGATGGAAAAATATGACGACCATAAGAAGTGATCAGATAAAGAATGATGCGATAAACATTTGATTAAGTTCGCGTTGCAAGTGCACATCAAAGATACCTGCACCATGACGGTAACCTATGAAAACGCACTTAAACAGTTATCCAACAGCTCATATCAGCCACCGTATAGAGATTCTAAGTATGCCATTTGAAAGCTTCATCTTATGATTTAATTGTCTTGTCTTCGTTTGTTTGTTTGTTGCACATTTTAAAGTATGAATATCGAAAGTGTAAAATGTTTTGTTTGATTTTTTTATTTATGTTTGCACATACTTTTTAATTTTATATCTAGTTACCTTTCCTTTTTCAATCTACATTTCTGATTATATCTATGCCTCTAAGGTTTGTGCTATCACTTTTTTAATCTTCAATTTGATCTTTTATTAAGTTGCACTTTTGCATCATTTATTAAAAATATTTTTTTAATAATTTCTACAATTTATTAAAAAATATTTAATGTTTCTACTAATGCTCTTAAGTTTAAAACTTTATTTTTGTAATACATATAGTAACACAAATATTAGGAACATTATAAGTTATAATTTGATGCGCAGTTAAATAACAGAAGCTCTGCCTCAAACTAGTTGTACCACAACTTTTTAAGGACAGTTAAAAATAAACTACAAATCAAACAAAATACGGTTCTGATTAAATATTAAATCTAAAAGTTCCTTATATTCCCGGAAATTTTTGAAACCTCTACTGGCAACAAATTAAGTTTTACATTTCAGGAGGCACTGTTCTCCTAAACAAAAATGCCTAAGCCATACAATTTAAAGCTCTTATTTTTCCTTATAAGAAAGTTTAAAGAGTAAACCCATTCTTAGAACTAAGTTTGTGGGATATTTTGCGTTTTTAACAATTTTGTTTCGTTTCATTTAAGAATTCCTTTTTAATTTAACACTGACTATTTTGGCTTTGTTTTTTAAGATTGCAGCCATTTTCTTCCTTCTATTAAAAGTATAAAATTAAGGCTTTTATAAATATTAATTAAAATAAGATATAGACTAGTGACCGGAATAAAATGGGCATTAAGTAAAAGTTAGTAATTCACAATACCTTTCAACAATTTAGTGTCTTTTGAATTACATCGCCTCTAGCTAGATATAAAGATCTAGATATCAACCGCAGGTATGAGTCACAAAAATAAATAAGTACGTATTTAAAAGAAAACTTTGTTAACACAGTCTGATTATTACTTATTTTAAAAGAAGCGATAAATTATCAAACCAAGACCTTGTCTCCCTAAACTCTAGAAACAAACAAATTGAGCAGTGATGAAATAAGCCGTTAAAAATTCGAAAACGTAAATTGACACAGGTATCAGTACAAAAGCAATGTCAAAAAAATCCTTACTGATGTCTTTCCAGAAAAAGTATTAACAAAATTAGACAACGAGGAGGCGTACTAGTTGATTATCGGTCATTTTTTCTAACTAAAGCCAACACTACCAATTTAATAATAGTAATCGAATCTATGTGTAATGCTAGTCCAATTAATTGAATGATAACTTTTTTTACCAAACTGTAAAATATAAAAAAGTTTGCATAACATTGTGGGGTGCCATATGATTTAGTAGCAGATCACGTATAATTTTGTATAATGGAACCGTAAATGCCTCAAAATGCATTATAATTTTGGATGACGGACTTCTACTTATCTCCAATAATAACATTCTCTTTAATCAAAATGTTGTCTTTATGGAGGATCTCATCCCTTGGCATTTAGGGTGGAAAGAGGAGCAACAAATTTAACTTTTGCATGGTCGGGGCATTCTCCTCATACAAACCTGTTGGACATTCTTTAACAAAACATGACCAAAAAATCATAAAAGTCTAGCAACCAAGTCAAATTATTAGAAAAATGGCAGAGAATATCCTGGACGACGATAGGCTATTTAATTTATATCGCACCCAAAAATTAAAAACATTGTATAAGAGTAAATAACGTTCATCAGCCAGCCCCTCTTGTCCACTGCTGGACATAAGCCTCCTCTTAGAGGGTGTTTGGCATTAAAACGCCATGCTTGTCGGGCGTGTTAGCGAGTTAGGTAGGAAAGGTAAAGAAGGGGAGAGGGGGGAATATATTTATGTGTTTGTTGGGATTGCAGGTTAGGACATGATGTTTCCCGATATTTAAAGATGGGGGTTAGTCATGGCTCGCATAAGGCAGGGGCGCATCCTCGAAGTAGAATTGACTCCGTCGAGATCACGGAGTGCGTCTACCTGCTACCTATACACAGTTAATACACAAACAAAAATAATTTTAGTAGCATGTGTACACAACGAACAACCGTTCAAAATTCAGTAGGCACGCCGAGCACTAACTGAGAACGCTGAGTCACAGTCTTTCTCCCCCCACCCCGCGCACCAACGCGCCGAGCGGAGCAAGCATTTTACGGGGCCTCACAAAAATAAGTTTACTGAAAAAAGTGGGCCAATCACTGCGGACCACTTTCTACATTGAAGTACAAGTATTCAACCACAATACGTGCAAACTCCAGATCACAATACCAACAAATGAGGTCGTAGCGATTTGCTGAAAAAAAATTTTCTCGGTTCCTGTTAGTCGTAGCACAACATTCGCCCTCAAATTCGTGAAAAAATATCAGCCCCCAAATGGCAACAATGCACTTCCGATTAAATTTCCACCATAAGAAAAAAATCTACATTCCTCGACCCAAAAAAAGAAGTCAAAGTCTCGGTAGATTCTCCGCATACTTCCAACCGCCCTGCATAGCAAAGCACAACTCCCAAAGAAAATCTTAAACCCTAGACGGGCTACACAAGTGCACCACTGTATGACTTATTAAAACCAAAAAAATGTCTTTTTCGAAAAACTCTTGGAATAATTGCATCGAGTTCAACAGAGTATTAATTGTATACGGAGTTGAATATTTCAGTATGTGTTGTACATCTGCCTGTAATTATCACATTTGAAGCACCCATTAAGTAATCAACTGCGCTAAATGTCATAGTCGATTGACGTTATTCTTTGTATGCCTGCATACAAAATTACAAATAGAGCTCTAAATATCACAGCAGATCCATGGTATGGAATACTCCAAATCACAACAACTATCCAACATAAAGAATTCCCAGAACTATGTCAAGAAGGAAAATATCAACTAACCATTACGTACTTTAAAATTATATGCCATACCTAATAAACACAGAAAAAAAACAGAACTTATAGCACTATCGGTAAAACCTTACTAAAGCAATGTGGTCTCAGAATCAAAAAAGAACTAAATACGTCTTGGATAAACTCGTTATTTTAATAATCTTGAATCCAACGATCCTAAATTGTATAAAACAACTCAAAAAATACTTTAGTCATCATCAGTATTCTAAGTGACCAACAAAAACAATTTCGTCAGTTTTGCAGACTAACTAAACTTTACCCGCCCTTCTCTTGAGGTAATATAACCACATTCGTTAACCTAGTAACCAAGTTTATAGAAAGCCATGTGCTAGTTTATTTATTATTTCAAAAAAAACTTTACTAAAGCTCTTTCAAGTAATAGATCATTTGAATTTTATATTTGGCTCTTAAATATGTGGTTTATCTCGTATTTAATGCATGTATGAGGTTACTAAGGGGAAAGTACCCCTTACGCAAAATTTACCCACGCACTAATGTTCTATAAAAGTGAAAAATGTATAAACTATATTTCCAGTTACAAGTGGATTAATCTTCTTTCAACTCTAGCCAAAGTTGAACGAACAAATTACATGCAAACATTTTTGTTTAATTTTAGGCGCGATTACTGCACCTTTCACCAACTTTAGAGTTTAGTTAATACCATTGAATCAGTCCTAATTAGCCTCTAAATACAAGATTGTAAACCTAAAAATTTCCCTTTTCTTTTTTAAGAACCGCATATGCTTTCTAAAAGTTTATAATTCTAGCTCAAAACGAAAACCTGCATCAATCCATTGCATAACTCAAGTTATTAACTAATTTCCAAATAGACCCTTAAACCAAATCAAACCAAATGTGTAGCAAGATTATGTACTCCAAGAAAGAAAAAATTATGGGATCTGCGAAGACAGAATGACAATAAAATGTCACACTAACCTACAAAATCGCACAAGTGCCATTCACTGCCTCTTAGGCCAAAGAAACGTTCACATTCAGCCCTGCGTGACAGCAATAGTGCAAATGTCTGACCTTACCAATCCCAGAAGCATTCCGTAGAAGTGTCGAGGCAACCTCAAAGCTTTATTTGTATACAGCAATCTTCTAACACTACCATGTATAACATCGTTTTTGTTAAAATGATCTTCTAAATAAGAAAAATTGCTATATATTTAACCAAAGAGAAAAGAAGCAACACTGCTAAAACTTTTAATCATATTCTTATTAATACTCTCGCTAGTGCTTTTAATATTAAAAAAAGTTTAGTTTTACTAAGCTACTCTTTAACTAAACATTTGGTCTTTAGCAGTCACGTTTAACTACTTTATCTTTATCTGTTATCTCTGACTTTACAATTTTGTTGCAGATAACAAGGTGTACGTTGTTTTTTAACCTTTTTAATCTACAATTCATAAATAATTATAATGTATTTAATACACAACCATCAAGTTGTGTGTTCAACAAATCACAATTTTCAGACATTAGATAGGTGCCTTGTTCAAAAATGTTTTGCTAATCATTAATCCATTATATTTTTAATTATTTTTAATTTCTTAGAATTAAATCTGCCGAAGTTGCTCCTAAGCGCGGTTGAGAAATGAGGGGGAAAAAGGTAAGGTAAAAATGCCTTGGTAAGGTGAACTGATGTCGTTAAGTATAATTCAACAAAGGACATAACGACAGAGTGTCAATCTTAATGACCAACAAGTCCACTTCGAAATGAAGTGGACGACGGCGAGTTTCCACCTCAGTAAAACTTGGACCACGCGACTAGGGAAAAAATTCTAACAGAAAATCAGGCAATCCAAGTGTTCCAAAGATGGCAGCTTCGTCACTTCAAGTATACACCCACAAAACTGGGGCCCTGAGCTAGATAAATTTAAAAGTACTTGACATTTCAACAAATCAAACTTAGATTAGTCTACAAAAGGACAAATAAGATGCAGCAAGGACAAACGATTTACTATAAATGAATTACTGCAGATAAAAAAAATTAAAGAAACAAAACTGAATAAAAAATACTGAAAAAATAAAAAAATAGCTATTATGGTCATAATGGAAACAAAGAAGACGTAGTTTATAGCGGATTACCACAAATAGTAGTGTATATTGTGGGGTAATGATACCTTTAAATAATAAATACACAATAAAATAATTACACGTTTATAAATAAAAAATAATAGAAACACACTTCAAAATTGAAAAAGGCCGCTTAAATATCACAGAAGCGTACGCACCATAAAATGGAAAAAGAAGATATGGAAAAATTTCACCATCAACTACAAGAAACACTTAATAAAAATAGAAAGGATCGCGTCTTAATATGGGGGAATTTAAATGCTCCAATAGGATATTTGCCAATACGTAAAGTAGTGGAAATTTTTGGAGAAAACCGGATAAATGACAACGGAAAAGAACAGCTTAAAAAATACTAACACTTTTTGCCGAAATAAGAACATCCGTATATAAATATAAGGTACAAGACGTTAAAGGTCATGTATAGATTATATATTTGTATAGTAAATAGCAAAATGAAAGCTTGGTTAAAAATATCTATTCGGATCGTTGTTTATTGATGTCTACAATTACATTAATATACAGAAGCACTTAATAAAAAATACAAATAGCAATATCGACAAAGAATAGAACATTATAAGAAGTAGCGTAGAAAAGCCGTACGTGAAAGAACAGAAAGAAAAATAAAATACGAAATAAAAAAGGCTTAAAGAAATGAAACGAAGATTTACACTTAGTTATAAGCAAAAAAAATACAAAACTTCTTCCTAAAAATAAAAAGTATATTTAAAAATAAAACTATGCCAAGCAGCTGACGAAGAAAGCTTACCAAGAATTCTAAGACAAATTTGTAGTGAACATTGAACATAATATATATGAAGTCCAGCACTAGTATATAAAGTCATAAGGCATTTAAATCAAATAGAGAAAGATAGAGAGAAATTAAACATAATAAAAAAGAAACCCCTAGGGGAAACCTGCGACCCTTAGAGGGCGCGTTCCAAGGTGGAATACCTCCCAGATATGGGTGGTAAGAGGGAAATGAAATACCTCCCGCAAGCCAGCAAGCCAGCAGGCCTAGAAGTGCGTAGCTGTACCAGTGGAACGAAAATGATTCGGGTGCAGTGGTTTAGAAGATACATAAGGCGGAGATGTAAATAATCAGAACAGCAAGGGTACAGCGGTGCGAAATGCAAGAAGGAAACCAACTCACTATTTTCTTAGTAAAAAATCAGAATGGCAGAACTTAAGAAAGTTTCGGCCTTCAGTCCCATGCAGCCTATAAATGAACAGAGGGCAGTGAAACAAAAGAACTGCAGCATGGAATATCACAAGTATGTTTGAAAGTGGTAAACTTCATAACACCTTACAAGAAATAGACAGCTACGGATAGATGTCTTTGGAATTAGTGAAATAAGTTGGCAAACATATAAAAAACACATTACTGGAATAAAGTCGCGTTAATTATCAACAAAGATAGAGACGAATATGTAATCAACGCAAACCTAAAAATATAAACATCATTTAGATTTACACTCCCACTGTCGATAAAGGAAACGACAGCGTAAAGGACGATCAATTAAGTGAAATTTAAAAATCAGCAATTCAAAAGTGGGTAGAGGAAGACAAGGAAAATGTGTTGGTTCTTTTGGACTTGAACAAAGAAATGAGAGAGAAGAGAAATTAATGCAATTCTGCAAAGCGAATAAGTTTATTATTTCCAATTCTTTCTGTCAACACCCACCCAGAAGGATATATCCATGGATTGCACTAGAGATAATCCACAATATATGATAAGACGTTTGAAATGGACTTTTTATTAATCAATAAAAAATTAAGACGTACCCCGTTGCAATGTGACATCAAACATAATTATGTAGTTGCCACAATGCATATCAAACTAAAACAACTACATAAAACAGAAAAGAAGAAAAGACAATATGATTGCACTAAATTAAATAAAAATATAATAGCAGAAAAAACTAGAAAACAATCTAAATAGGAATATTAAAGAAGAGCAAGAACTCAAACTAATTAGCTCTAGGTAAGTAAGATGTAACCATCATTGATAGCCTTTGTTGGTATCAGAAGGCTAATGTGAGAGTGGGTACAAAATTAAAAGGGAGGAAGTGAACTATCAGCATGGTGTGAGACAATAATGCGTATTGTCTCCTCTGCTGTTTAATGTGTACTCGGAAGCAATCTTTAAAGAGGCATTACAAAACAGTAATGAAGGTGTAGCTATTAATGGAATACTAGTCAATAACATCAGATATGCTAACGACAGTTTGCTGATCAGAAGACTTATAAACTCTTTTTAACTCTGTGCAAATGACTAGTAGTAGCGGACTGGAAATGAATGTAAAGAAAACGAAGTACCTGATTATTAAAAAAATACAACACACACCTACAGAAATAAGAATGAGGGCAAAGGAAATAAAGAGACTGACAAACTACAAATACTTGGGGACTATTCTAAATTAGGAATAGAGACAAGATTCAGAAATAAGAGTAGAACAGAACAAACCCGAAAAATATTCATCAAAAATGAAATACGTGCAAAATATTTTGAGTAGACAGAGTTCGGAACGAAGAGATACCGCTTCGACTGAACACACAACAAATTCTATACACAATTAAAAAGCGAAAATTAAAATATTATACCTGGGTTATATCAAGCGAAACTCAAAATATAAACTGTTGGAATTGATAATTCAGGGTAAGATAGATAGCAAAAGAAGCCTTGGACGTAGAAGAGAATTTTAGCTTAAAAGCCTTAATAAATGGTACGATCAATCAACTACAACTCTTCTTCAAGCTGCAGTATCTGAAATGCAAATTAGCCTTATGATAGCCAATCTCTGAAGATAGGAGAGGGTATGGAGAAGAAGAAAGAAATAGTAAAAAATCAATATAAAGAGTTGTAGTAGAAAGGCAAAAGAAATATAAGCTGGTCGGAAAAGGTAGTCATAAACAAAGATTTGTGAAAACAAAACAGGCAAATAGCTAATCCTTGTAGTACAGAAAAAGAAAAAGTTTCTTAAAATATTACTAGAATTACATAAAAGCTGACGCACATTTTTGTATAAAATCAAACTGTTCTTGACCACCGAAAATCTATTAATTTAAACAAATTTAAAAAATATTGTATTTTTATACTCAAACCAAAAAGTGCAATATCTAATTAATGGCAACAGATAATTAGGCAATAATCTTGAAATCACTTTAGATAAATATTTTAGAGGCCCCAGTAATATAAATTGGTTTTGCAAGAGTTAACATGATGATCGTTGCTAATTCTTGATGCCGTTAGCTTGGGAAATAAATTTAGATGATTGGACTAATAGTCTAGCATTGATAGTCGCTTGAATTTAAATTGGCAAAGTTTAAATATTTCCCATAAAATTAATTTCTTGGTATTTCTCTAAAAAACTCACGCTACTTAAACCAAAAAGTCTTAATTTTTATAGAGGAGACAAAGATGGTGTAAGTAGCAAAAATAATTGAGAATGTCCAAGTACCTTTATTCACAATTAAACCAAAGACTCAATATATCACTTAAATATGTAGTAACAATATAATGCAAAATTAAAATCTTGGAGAACTATGAAAAACAGGGCCTTATCGCCACGCCAGAGATTGCTCATTTCCGCATCATTACCGGCGCCTTCGCATGGCCGATACATCTAATTCCTCCATACCATAGCAATTACCGGCAGGCTAACGGTGAATGAAGCCATAAGTGAAAGATACCGCGTCCAGCAGTGTTCCATAAACAATAAAGCCCACTGGTGTTCCCACGCATGGCAGCGCGAGCTAATGCGAGATGGACGCAAATAGCAGCGACAGGTGTAAACCAACGAAGTCATGCTCCGTGGCGTCAGCACTGGATGGCCAATTTAAATCTTCACATGATATCGTACGCTCCCGATGGGCAACGGAGGTCGTAGAACTGGTGATGAATCAGAGCGAGCGGCAGATGCACCACCTTAGTGGGGAAGTGGAGATCAACCAAGACCTGACAATGAGAAATTGGCCGTGTTTACTCAATTAAGTGTGTGTAGCACAATACTCAACAAATTTTACTTATCACTACTTTAATTCTTACCAATGATCCCTCAACACATACTTACAGACATAAATTATGAATTCTATTTAGGAGAAGACTTAGAGAAAGCTTTACTTTCTCAAAGCACGTCGCCTTTACTATCCTCACCTACAAACACACACATATTTCATGTCGTATGATCTTTTCATTGAGGGTAAATAAATAAATATTGGGTTTCATCCAGTTTCTTACCTCAGATAACACTTGAAATGCTTATTAAAAGTTGTAATATTGATGTTAACACCATAATTTGACTTATTTTTGACACTACCATATATTCCCCAAAAATACAGTTACATTAAGCTGCATATGTGCCTCCGCAAGGTAAATCTTCAAGTTGTGTACTATGCACAAGACCTGATTAACCCTTAGTCTGAGTAAGCTGCAACAGGAAGGATGTGGGGGGTGTAAAATTTTGAGTTGAGTTAACAAAAAAGTAAACTCGACCAAAGTACCTTTGAACAGCTCGTAACTACTAATTTGAAATTATACATTTGTGGACGTATAACAAATTCTAAAAACATTTATATTGTAAAAGACATAACACATCATAAAAAGTATTCAAGAACTAGCTAGAAGGATCGATTATAATTCGCGCTATTTTTAGCACCCTTGAGGTGCAATTGTAGAACCTTCTAATTCGTGGCAGTCGAACAGGAGAAGTCATAGAGGGAACAATAGTAGTGTAAAGAAATTAAAGATCATAGTTACTACCGCAACAAGGAATTCTGGGGGGGGGGGGTGTTTAACATCCCCCCCTTGCACACCCATATCTTGATGGTGGGGGATGCGGTACCGAGTACCCTTATTGCCGAGTCTCTAAGCACGAACCGGGAGGTACTACCAAATGAAGGTCCGCACACACACAGGCATACACCCGGACAATCGTGCAAGTCGAGGCTCAAAAGCTCAGCTATCGAACTAGACCCCTATTACACCAGATCCAAGTGCTGGGGATGTTAAGGCCCGACCCTCCATGTCCAACAATGGGTTGGACATATTTGACGGGTGGTGGGGGCAGTCCTGATTATGACTCTAACTTTAAATATGATCTGAAAGAGAGTATGCTACCCAAAAAAGATTTTGTACCAACCAGTTATTCTGTAAAAAGTTAATGACTGAAGAACGCGCCAGGCGAAATTGATTGGTTTATCCAAAATCAATCAGAAAAGTAATTTGTACGCTGTATAAAATCTATGGAGAAAGAACGTTCCTAGCAACTGCGGGGTCGGCGCTCGAAGTGTTACCAATTAAAAATTGTCAAATTTGTCAATTTCGAATTTTTTTATTTAAAAACTTCAGTATATCGTAAAAATATTTCAAATTTTAAGAAAAGTATGTTATTGTTCGATGTAGCTACCTAGTGCGGATAATAGCATCGAGTCTGCCCGGGAAGGCTTCACATGCTGCACGAATATGGCCTGATGGTATTTTGCTCCAATCTCGGCGAAGAGTAATCTTTAAGGCGTTGACCGTTTCATATTTTTTAATTGATACTTTGGCCTCCAGAATGGGCCGTATGGAAAAATCCATTGGGTTTAAGTCCGGAGAATATGGTGGCCATTGTTGTGAAGAAATGAAGCTGGAAACTTTTTCTTGTAAAAAACGTCGGGTTTCACGGGCTTCATGGGATGGTGCCGAGTCTTATTGAAACGTCTAATGATTTCTATCGAATTTTTTACGTGCCCAAGGTAACAATCATCGTTTAAAATCTTTTCACGGTAGATTTGTTGATTTACCTTTACGCCCTGTTCAATGAAAACGAGTGGTGAGCGTCCTGGCAGTTACCGCGGTCCAAACCATCACTGATGTAGGCGCTTGCTTTTGCAGATCTAAATTGATTTTTTTGATTTGCCCTCTAACCACACACGATCGTTTTGTTTGTTTACATATTGCTGAACCGTAGAAATTTTTTCATCAGAAAAGACCAAATTTTCAAGCTCGCCACCAACGCGCAAGTGTTTTAACACCTTTGCTCTTGCTAGGCGAACTGCCTTTTGTGCAGGTGTTAAATCTTGCACTTTTTGTATTTTGTAGGGCTTCAGTCGTAGTTCATTTTTTATTGTGCACCCCACGCTACGAGCAGACACATTGAGATTTTTCACCAATTGAACTGCGCTTTGTCGTGAATTCTGGCCTTCACCTTTCGAACCATTTCTCGCGATGTTGCTGCTTTTCGTTGTCCGCCTCCATGACGTTTTTTGATGCCACCAGTATCATTGTAATGTGTCATGGTCCGATGCAGAAACATTTTGTTCACACGTAGATGTCGTAGCTCATTAATAATTTTCCAACCAAATACAAAGCAATAACACTGTTGCGTTTGAAATCCATTTCGATAACTTTTTTTAACTGCGACGTAAAGCGATATGCTTTCATAGGCTTGTAAACAACATACCAAACTGACGCTTGTCAACAAATGAGCGCGCTGTCATTAGCCGTTTGGTTGCTACAACAACTTGAATTTGGTAACCCGCCGACCCCAGTAGAGGGTTGATGATTGTAAAAACAACCATATAATAAACGATCAGGACAACTTTTAATTCGGAGAACATTTCAAATTTATTAGTAGAAGTCAAGTTTTGCAAAGGGTGAATAAAGCTATTAGAGATTGTCCAAAAGATTGTCAATGTTAAGTATTATCCCATAATTGTGATCTCAACGCTAGATGCATTGCACATATAACTGGATTTTATAGTAATTTTTGTGCTACCTATGGAAATTCCTGTTAAATGAGTTTTGGCGTTTACTTCTAACTGTGACCATAAAGATAAAGAGATAGTGAACGTTGTAAAGTCACCCGTAAATTTTATAGTTCTTGAAATAAATAACTGTAGAGGTAAGAACTACGACAATACCAGCAATCTGTCGGTGTGCTATAAAGGACTCCAAGTCAGAATTAAACAAATAAATCCTCTGGCCACGTACGTCTCTTACGCGGCTCTCTCTTGAAAACTAGTTAGATCTGCAGCTGAGAGAAACTGCAAGTACTCTGTTAAATTTTTTTTAGAACAAATCTATAACTTTTTTAGTTCTGCAACCAAAAGATAGAATATCTTGCAGTTTCGCCTTGGAAATGATCCTTCATCTTCAAAAACTTTGTTGACAACCCAATGGAGTACCGATACTAATGACAGTCAGCATTATACAAATCTTGCCAAGAGGTTCTTGATGCTCTAACACACAC
Source organism: Sinelater perroti (assembly GCA_036346155.1). NCBI lineage: Eukaryota > Metazoa > Arthropoda > Insecta > Coleoptera > Elateridae > Sinelater > Sinelater perroti. The sequence continues at coordinate 900,409 of JARFIY010000167.1, read as the reverse complement.
TACCCATGACAGGGCGCCCAGTATGAAGCAAATGTGATATTGGTAAACTTGAGAGCCTTGAAATGGCATTCATGGTATGTTAATAGAACAATGTCCTTGTAAAGTCCCGAGAAGTGAGTGAAATGGTTCAAAGAGAAAGAACAGATACGACAAAGGTCATTATTCTACACTTTAGAAGCTCTTATAAATACTCGAAACTAAAATGAATTTTCAAGGCTAGAAAATAAATTTGTTTCTCTAGTTCCCATTTTCCTTAAATTACACGTGGCCACTGTGATTTTTTCGTTTATACTAAACCATTTGTACTTGTCGCGTTTTGTCTTTTAGTATATCAATCCGACTTTTTCAATTCTTCCAGTACAGAGTACCAGTCCGTGGCTGAATAGCTCAAGTGATGGGAATGCCATTTTTAGGCCACTTAACTTGCTTAATTTTCTGCTAGGGTTGTCTCCCTTGGTCGTAGTTCTATTTAGCTGGCTAGTTGATTATGTATAATAGTCCGTTATTATAAGTACTTCTTCTTCTTCTTCCAGTTCCGTCTCCTATCGGAGGTTGGAAACCATCATTGCAATTCGCACCTTGTTCACAGCAGCTCTAAACAGTTCATTTGTACTACAGCCATACCATTCCCTTAAATTTCGAATCCAGGTAGTTCTTCTTCGGTACACACTTCTCTTTCATTTAATTTTTCCTTGTATTATAAGCCTCAATAACAAGTATTTCTCTCCTCTCATTATATGGCCTAGGTATTCCAGTTTTTTCTTTTTTATAGTTTTCATTATTTCACACTCCTTCTCCATCTTCAGCAGTACTTCCCTATTAGTTACTCTTTCCATCCATGATATCCTCTACATTCTCCTGTAACAGCATATGTGTTTGATGATCGTCTATTTTAAGGTCCATGCTTTCATACCGTATAATAACGTGAAAAAACATAGCAACGTAACATAGGCATTCTAAGATTTAAATTAATTTTCATTTTAGTAAACACTTGCCTAGCTATTTCTATTCTTACTTTAATTTCTCTAGTTTGTTCATTTGTTTCAGTGATCCATGCCCCTAGATATTTGTATGATGCGACACTTTCAATTTGTATATTAGAAATTATTAGATTGGCGTGAACATTTGGCTCCTTTAATATTGCCTTTAATTTCGTATTTTTAAGATTTAGTTTGAGACTGTAATTGTTACTATAAATATTTATGTTTTCCAGTACCAACACCATATCTGTGTGTTGTGTCATCATGTCCTGAATAGTAAAACATTCCGTTTGTAGTTGCACATTTTCCAGAACCTGACCATTGTTATGTTATCTGCCACTAACAGTTTATCGTCAGCATAAAAAATATTGTTAATGATTCCTCTATTAACAGTCATTCCAGCATTTTGTTCTATTAAGGCTTACTGACATGTGGCTTCACTATATATATTAAATAATATTGGGGAAATAACACAACCTTGGCGTACGCCTCGGCAAATTTCAGTTTCTTCCGTTAATTCATTTTCAACTTTGACTTTTGCTGTTTGGTTCAAGTACAATTTTGTTGTTATGTTAATATTTCGACTATATGTTGTTTCTTTTGAGAATTTCATATAGCTTTTCATGGTGGATTTTGTCAAATGCCTTTTTCAATAAAGCATATAAAAAGATCTTCATTTATGTCTAAACAACTTTCCATCAATACGCTTACACCACAAATAGAGCTTTCCTTGTGCCTAGTCCGTTCCAAAATCCTAGTTGTGTGGCACTTATGCCTTCCTCAATTTTTTTAAAAATCCTCTTATGGATGATTTTAAGAAACACTTTTAATGCGTCTTTTGTACTGTTCTTTCTTCGAAATGTTACAAAAGTTGATAGAAGCCACTCTTTTGGAAACACACCCGTTCTATAGATTGTGTTAAAGAGATCTACCAATATATCAGTTGTGTCGTTATCTATGAGTTGTAACAGTTCTACTGGAATTTCGACCGGTCCTACAGCCTCTCTCCTCCGTTGGAATTTTTGTTTCTGATCATTCATCTCTAAAGAGTTCTTCTATGTACTCGGTCCACCTCTTTAGTTTAGCATTTATATTGATAATTGTTTTACTATCTTTGTATTTTAATGCGGAAGTTTGTTTTGACCTTTTGATACCTGTTATTTCTTTAATCTTTTTATTGTTGTTTTAAGTTGTCATATCTGCTTTCTATTTCTTTGCAGTTTTCTATTAACCACTCCTCTTTAGCCTCTTAATTTTTCTTCTAATTTATCGATTTAGTTCTTTGTACTTTTCCTTACTTCTAGCTGTATATCCTCGTCTTTCCTCCATCCAGTCTTTTTTCTTAACCTTCCTTAAAGATAAGGTGTCTTTTCCAGCTTTTAGGAGTGACACACTGCCACTACGAGATTATGGTCAGACCCTATATCTGTTCCGGGGTATGTTTTCGTTGATGTAATAGAATTTTTAAACTTCCTCCTGATTATTACGTAGTCTATTTGATTTCTGACAATGTCTCGTTAGTTATCTTTAGGTGATCTCCATGTACAACCTACGATTTGGTAACTTAAACATCGTATTCATTATTACTAATTCTTCGTTCTGACAAAATTCTATTAATCGTTCCCCTCGCTCATTTCATTGACCCAGTCCATATTCTCCTGTACATTCTTCCGTTTTAACCTTCCCAACTTTAGCATTAAAATCGCCCATAATTATGGTGATTTCTTCTTTCTTGATAGAATCCAGTTTCTACTGTTGGTGCATACACCTGTATAACGTCGATTCTTCCTTTATTCGATTCGATCTGTATCGTTATGATTCTGTCGGAGCATGAGGTAAAACTTGTTACTGATTTGTAGTTGCACATTTTCCAGAATTTAGCCATTTATACGTCACTAATACACAGTATGTTCAACTTTAGTCTTTTCATTTCTGGTGTTACGTTCGCTAATTTTCCCGATGCGTATAAGCTTTTTGCGTTCCAAGTAGCAATTCTGATATTTCTTGTTTTACTTATTGATAATTTCTCAACTTTGTTCACAACCGTTCCCCTCGGAGATACGTCTGAGGAACCTATTACTCCGGAATATTTAGTCCTGAACATTGCCATGACGGTTTTTACTAAGGAAATCCATATGGATCTTTACTGCAGTGGTTTCCCGTTTCCTTCTGCATCCTTATGCCGTTGACCACTTACCTACATGGTTCATCCGCTTTAGAGGCCGATTTCTCAACTTCAAGACAAACGAGTGCTCTACTTCTGCCAGTTCCTACACCCGAAGCTGTTGACCGCATAGAGGGAAATTGCTTATACCGGCGGTTAATCGGTGCCTTCATCGGCTGCTAGTTTTGGTCCGCCCCGGGTATTTCACTTTCCCGGTACCACCCATATCTGGGAAGCTTTCCCCTATCCGCCACCTGGGGAGACGCTTGATGGGGACTAGCAACCCCACACGGGAAGTGCTTCTTAGCATTTGTTATAGTACACTTTACAACACCAGTATGCCTCACTATGGCATTTTACCAGCCCTTTTTCCTCTTTTCTCAGCTAGACTAGCTGCAGCAGAGTTTATTCTAAGAAGCTTTAAAGTAAATTAAAAGTTTAACGAATAAATTAAGATTAACAAAAAATTTTTGGTCAATGACTGACTCGCATTGGCTAAGGATTCTGAACGTACTTGTACACTAAGAACATTATTATTATACAGATAGAAAAGCTTAAAAATGACGTGAATGTTATTTCCTTGCAACACACTTACAAAGTCAGGGATAACAGACGTCGAAAAATATACGCAAAGCAGTTCACTGTAACCTCCAAAGACTTAGTGGTCTGCCGTCGTCCTGTTTAATCAAAGAGTAACTTAGTTGAACTCATCTTCTCTGATATATTAAAAACGCCAGAGACTGTCAAACTTTTATATGATTAGAACTAGAATTAGAATTTGTAACGGTTTATTTTTGCTTTTATTCGCTGTATAGCAATTTTTTTATTTAAAAGAACAAATCCGCAAACTGCAATACTATACGTGGCAAAGTTAAAAGATTATAATAAAAAATAAATAAAAATCTAATATTAAGAGCGCCTCTTCAGCTCTTTAGGGTAGCTATCGAATTAATAAGATAAAATTTTTACTATCACTTACACAGGTGTGAATGTAAATGTTCTTTTAATCTAGTAGATACGGAGTAGTCCCTGTGTATTTTTGTACAACCAGGAGGCGCTTACTCACATTCTAATACTTTTTTTCTGAACAATTTGTGTTCTGTTCAAGTCTTTTTTTGCAGAACTGCCTCAAATCGTGAACGAGTATATTCCTTATTGATTAGATAAGCAATTTGGTCAAAAGTTTTCAAAAGTCTTCAGGTTGGATTATCTCTTTATAATAGGATGGCTATAGATGCCTTAATCTTTTCTTCATTGAGTTTCTTCAGAATGTAAGTTTTAGGTTCATTTTGTATTGAGGTAGACCTCAATAAATTTTACTTGTTTATTAAAAAGAAGGCTTTCACGGCCGGTGTTATGGTGCATCGTGTGGTTGGTTCTCTGATTATAAGGCCGTGGTCGAAGTTCAGAAGCTCTTGACATTTCGTCCACAAAATCTTCTAAAAATTTTTGGAAGATTTTCTTCTGAAGATGTCTGTCGCAGTTGTGGACAAAACGTCGAGTTTCTGAACTTCGACCACAGCCTCATAACGCAAGAGCCAACCACACGATTACTTGTTTATATTTAGAATTCCACTATATGATAATCTCATTGATAAATATCAAATGATTGTTTTTCTTAGAGTAAACAATTTTGTTAGGGATTTAGTTTGATTTAGTTTAGGGTTCGGAAAACCAACTTTGTTAATTGTAAACCGGAACTGTATTATTGCTTGTTGAGGGTTATAGTTTTGAATTAGGAGGGCTGTGTCGTCAGCAAACCAGTTATGTTGTTCTGAATAAGTGGTACATCATGCATGAGTATGTTGAATAAGATGGGACCAAGAAAACTGTCTTGTAGTACGCCGTTTTGAATTTTATTTGCATTCAGGAAGGAAATTATAAATTTTTACAAGAAGACATCCTGGAATTTTAGGCGAGATTCATTATATTTTAAATAAATGTACGAGACACAGTCAAACCTTAAGTATATATCAAAAATTATAACTGCTGTGTATTTCTCCCATTCGGATTATGTTAAAATAGTATTAAATAAATTCTGGTGTTGATCATATCTGAAGTCAAACTGAGATGCTACTATGGGCTTTATGTTAGTAATTTGTTACAGAATTTTTTTTTAAATCTTGGATAAAGGTGAGAAAACTAATCCACCTACAGTTAAAAAATCGTTTCTATATTTTTTATTTTTGTAGAACATTGGTACGTGGACTTGTTTCCACTTAAGGAAAAAGTATTCTAACCTCATGCATTGAATAAATTTGCGAGATAAACCAGATACTTAAAAATTAATTGTTTAAGTATCAAATTGGAAATCTGGTTAGACTAAAGAGGTTCAGTAATGTTGAAAACTTTAATCAAAGTAGGAAATGTATAATGTTTGGAAGTGACAGATAAGTTTCTACCAAATTAGTTATTAGATTAATAAATCTTAATATATCACTTTCCAGAAGGGTACAGTTTATTTGCAGATGATATGCCAAATCGGTGCATTTGCCTTTGTAGGTCACCTAAAATGTTTGTGACGATTGAAGTATTTTTCTTGTTGTTTTTCACATTTTGGGACCGCTGGGTTTAAAAGTTTATCTAAAAGTTCAATTTTTTAAATTTTGAGTCAACTAATATACTAGGCTTTTATTTATGCCATAATTGAGAGTTAAATAGTGGTTATTGATATTGTCTTTTTGGCGTAGTTGCTAGCTGTGCTCTGAACTGGTTCTTGTGATTTGTAGTACTCTATTGTCAATGTCTGCTGTGGTCTTTAGAACCCCATACGTAGTTAACTTTTGTGAGCACTGTTACCTGGCCCCGATTTCGCCAAGGCTGATGTTGCTTGACCAGGAATTTTGCGGGCAACACAAAACCCGTTCTTGGAGTTTATAAGCCCAAAGAATGCTACCTGAGGCCGACCTTGTGGCGCCGTGTGCAGGAATGTTACCTGAGGCCGACTTTGTGGCGCCGTGTGCAAAACCGGAGTAGTTGACCTGCCGCGCCGCGTCGTGCTAAGCGATCCCGAGTCGACCCGAACGCCACCGATCATAGCCGCCACGGCATTTCCCAATCAGCGCAAAGGCGCCAACGGCGTCCACAAATCTTAGCATCCCCAGCAGACTCAGCGTGCTTCCACCCTGAACTCTGCACCCCGCCAGCAGAGTGGGGTACGAGCTGAGCCCTTAAAACCTGAGCCACCAAAGAATTCGTGCTTAGTCGTCAGCCCCTTAAGAAGTCACAATCAAGTGTCCTCAGGTAAGTCCCTTTTGGCTTCTTTTGCTGCTCGCCGCCTGGATCTGCTGCTTGCTGCCAGGCTCCGCCATCGGCCCTACTGCACTCTACCCAGCTGCCTGCTTCCGCCACTGGCCCCGCTGCTGCACCTAGCTCGCGGCCCATTTCGGCGTATACATTAAGTCGCAAGTTAAGTTTTTGTAAATTAGCTAAGTAGGTTAAGTTAGCGTAAGGTAGGTTAGGTTTGTAAGGTTGTAAATATAATTCTAATTGTAAGTTGAAGCCGACGCTTCGTTTTTTAGCCTTCCGTGCCCCACGCGTTGCCGGTCATAGCGTCCCAACGCCCGATATATCACCGCTCGGGCCCGACCTGGTAACAGCACGCATATGTAGAATAACTTCAATTGACTACATTTTCCGATTTCAGTGCAGTTTGATATTTATTAGATGCTGGGAGAAATGTGATGGCTATAAGCTCATTTAGTAATTAAAAATGTTTGGTAAACGTATTTCTAAACATTTTTTTCAATAATAATACCTAAAACGCTTCTTGGAAATCAAATGGTGATATTTCCAATTTTACTTGTAGGTGGGCTTGTTTTTTATCAGGTGTGTTTACATCCGTGGGTTTGTCAGGTTGACTTAAAACCAAAGTCAATTTTTTTCGAATTAAGTTGGAGGGGTCCATTAATATTTTCTCTGCTCTGTGATGAGTAGTGATGAATAAATGCAGTTGCGTTTTGCGGTTGACATTCAACGATAAATTTTGCTGAATTTAATCCGAATTATTGTATATGATTTTAATTAAATCAAAGTAACCGCTCAGCTGTGACACTTAAATAGGGAGGTTGCTGCGATGCGCAACCGCACCGTCTTGTGCTCGAACTCAAATATGAATATAATTTTGTTCCTCAATTCTCTAGGCTGAAAAACTGAAAGTTGTATAAAAAATACTTTAGGTTGTAAGCCTTTTTACTCCGAAGAAGTTTCCTGTAAAGACAATAACGATTTTCCTGTACAAATACAATAAAAACTTATTCTTTAAAAAAATACAATTAGAGCATTCTGCTTTGAACCTGTGCAAATTAGAGTAATTCTTTCAACATTCCATAAGTTTTGTTAACAAAACAATAAATTTTTAATTTTTGTGTTCTATAAAGATGCACATCAAGGTTTCAGAATAAAATAGACATATACAAAATTTCTATACCAAATTTTATTAATCAAACAAATATTTAACTAAAACATACAACTAATACTCAATTAAACCTTCTTTACCATCATGTTTTCAATATTTGTTGTATACTTTTTTATCGTCTAGGGTATTTTCTTTTGGTCATGTGTATCGGGAAACCGTCCCGGCCATGACAAAAGTTGAATTTGTTGCGTTTCTTCGCGCGTAATAATTGCACACGCTTAATGACATTTTTCTTAACAACATAATGCATTCCAAGAATCCAGGTGTCGCTTGTACATGTGCAAATATTCGAACAAAGCGAACATTTCAGGTTTTTCCAGCCCGGCGTTTCCAGACGTTTTTCGGTCCCTTCTGTTAGAATCTCAATAGGCATAAATATCGCGCAGTGAAGCATCTGCAGGAAATTGAAATGGAGATAGAAAGTGATTTTCTGATGCCACATAAATAATATTACAGATAAATACAGTATAAATGTTGTTAATTGTATCTGTTGTGTATATAAATAGACAATTGCAAGTAAAATAAATAAGTAGTGTACGTAAATTTGTACGTATTATTTACCACTGTGGAGTCCCCAAACGCCACAATATTATTATTAGAGACGGGTAAAATTTCGTCGCTCAAAATTGCAATGTATTTTTTTATCATAATGGGCAACATTAATTAGCGCATCAAAAAGAACTATTTGTATACTTCTAATACTTCTACATGCAACTGAATTTTAAGCTGAACTAAAAACTGAGGTCAACGTATAAACAAAAGAATTTAAAGAGTAGTCAACAATCTGTTGGCATATATGCCAATATATTACAGAGCTATTGGGGCCAAGTATTTAAATATTGTTAATTACACTTAACATTTGTCAATACAATCGAAATTTATTTGTCATAATCAAGAGTTAAAGAATATGTCGATATTAAACAACCAATAAGCCAGTTCTTCTATTTTCTCTTGATACAAACATAAATTGATTATAAAGATTCTCATATTCTACTGTTGATTGTACTTCATTAAAATAACTAAACATTAAAGAGAAACAGAGATTCAAATTATTCCTCGTTAGATATATTTAAATTCATCTACCGCTAAAGATAATAAAAATTAGCTTTGCTATTTATTATATTTATTATTATATTTTGTATTGGTCCACAGAAATTAAGAAACATTAGTTCTACTAGACTTTCTTGCCACTTCTGGTATCTTCTCGTCCATATACTAGCATAGCACTTGGTTCTGACCTTTCATCGAATGACTCGCCTGTAATATCCTGTTATATAAAAACCCTACCAAAGCTAACCACTTTCGCACTAAATTAAGCATAAAGATGTACTTTAAAATAAGCCTTAAGAGCTCAAATAAAAATAAAAGAAATAGCTAAACAAGCAACACCCCAGATAACCTATAAAAAATACCCAAAAAATTCCATTAGAAATCAAGGAATTAGTTGCTACAAAAAAGAGTTAAAAGAAATCAGCAGAAGAGTCACACTCCATCCGTAACAGACTAAATAACCAACTTAAAACTAAATTGAAATATTTACACCAGGAGTTACTCAAACAGTATGTATCTACCTTAAACAGATTTGACAACTCCGTCTGGAAGTCCATTAAGTCCACAAGGAAACCAATAATATCTCCACTGTTCATAAATTTACCAAACACACAATATAAAACAAAAAGCGACAAGAAAAAAGCAGATGATTTTTTACCTCTGTGGAAACCACTAAAAACGAGGTTTAAGTAGAAGTTGAAGAATATCTGTTGATGCCATCATAGGCAACTGAATCAATCAGACGCATCTCTCGCCAAGACAACTTATAAAAAAAATCAAGTTCTTAAATATAAATCTTATCACAACTCCAGAAGCGTCTGCAGAAAGTACTTTTAACTTGTATATATAAGTCATTAGATTCAGTACCGGCCCAGATAATTAAAAATGGTAGAAATAATTTTAATACCAAAGCCTGGTAAAAATCTTAAGCTGGTTGGTCAACTCTTATTGACCTATAAGGTTGTTACCTGTGGTTTACAAATTGTTGGAATAACTATTACTCCACCGAGTTGGCCCAGAATTCACACCCACCACATTAGCAATTGAGATACCGTAGAGCCCATTCACTATTCAGCAATAACATTGTTAAATAATAAAAAGTACTGTTCTGCTCTATTCTTAGATGTTCGCAAGGAATTTTATTGGGTCTGCTTTACAAAATTCAAAAGTTCCTATCACTGTACTATAATCTAAAAGTCTACATTAGTGATGGGTAATTTAGAACTAAAGTAAGAACAGAAACATTAGCAGTAATACCAATTGAATCTGCAGTGTCAACAGATCATTATTATACATATTGTATACGTCTGACTTAACAATTCTACCAAACATTACAATGGATACATTTGCTGATGATACCGTATTATAAACCAGCACTATTGAGGTTCACTAATCTTATTCAGACTTACAAAAAACCTATATATTCTACAAACATAAACTGAAAATGGAAAGATATATGAATCAAAACCTAACTATGCAATCATTATACTGAGAAAAAAATCCAAGTCCCTCCAAATAAACCACAAAGAACTAGGTCTACATTTGGACAACAAACTTAAGTAAAAAACACAGATCTGCAAGAAAAGGAACCAAAAGGACAAAATAATTCAATTAGTTTATTAATAATTAAGAACAAAAATAGGGTCTTAATTTATGAAGTTATTTTCGAAGTTTGTGGACCAATGGCATAAAGCTTTGGTGCTAGCAATCATGCAGAGATAATAATAAAATATTAAGAACTAATGAGGCACTACACATCGATCTAAGAATCCCAAAAATAAAAGAAGTTGTCCACCGTAGAAGTGTAAATCACCATAGAAAATTGGGATCACCCTCAAACCTATTAATTAGATAGACAACACAAAACGATCCAATAAGAAGATTAACTCGACGATGACCAACAGACTGGTTCACCTCCAAAGTGGTTTCCAAGACAGCCCACTAGCTTATAGAATATCAATGAACTCTAATAAATAATAAAAAACACAATTTTGTTCTCAAGAATGACTTCGTAACGATTCAGTTGAATATAATTCTAAGCGACGCATTAACTGCACTATTTTTTTATTTATCAAGCAAAATAGATGCTTTTGTGTACCTAAGATTTTTCAAAAAATGCACACGCATCCACAATTTAATTCCGTGTAAGTGTCATAACGTGGATACAAATCGTAAATTAACTCATTTTATTATATCAAAAAATTATCACCTTTACTTTTCCTTTTACTTAATTGTGGAACTACGCACATTATGAGTTATAAACTATATATCTATATACATAAGATTAAGGTATTCTTAAGCAAAGAGTAACCAAAATTAAACTTTCCCATTTGAATTGCATGCCATCTGTGTTTGGATTTGTACTATACACTGTGCACTAATATCACTTAAGCTCGTTATTAAACCAGACTGATGAGCAATAAAGCTAATTTTTCTTTAAATCGTCAAAATTGTAGCATCTGGTAGTAAAAATCCACGTGTTGTCCACGAAAAACCAATGCATTAACAAAATGCATTGATATGCACTGTGGGTTGAAAAATCATTGGCCCGTGCTTTTTGTGAGAATGAATCTGGCAACGCTGTTACTGTTAATAGTGTACGCCATCAAGAGACGGCAATCAACATTTTTTCGGAAAAAACAACAATTTGAACTTGAATGACATGTGGTTTAAACAAAATAGAGCCACGTCACACAGCAAGCGGAACATTCGTTTTACTTCAAACAAAATTTCCCGATCGTGTTGTGTCGCAGAGGGGTGACATCGATTAGCCACCGCGGTCTTGGACTTTTCCTCTGGGGCTATTTGTACGAAGAGGTCTATCTCAACGAATCTGCTGCGATTCCAGGCCAAGACAAAACATGCGAGGTGTAATTGCTGAAATAAAGTCACATTTAGAAATGTATTATGAAAAATTGTCTTTAAAAGGGTCGTTGCATAGTAGCAATAAAATTCGGATTGTTCCAAGATTTTATTCAGAAAAAACATCTCTAAAGTTTAACTTGGATCACCTTATACTAACACTTCAGAAAAATAAATTAAAACGCCTATTTTTATTTAAAAATTATTTCCATACAATTCTCCTTATATTTGAATAGTACCGGTATAATATAACATGCATCATGGTGGAACTAATTTTGATTTTAGCTGCAGCCGTGCTTTTTATTCTTCGTACACAACTATGCAGGGCATCCCATTTAATTTTAGGTTGCACCACGCACGGCGATTGACCAGAAAAATCGCCCTGTTTTCCTCCGCTCGAAAAGACCCAGCGCGTTATCGAGCGCCGAAGAGGGAAACATTTCGAAAGACGTCATTTCTAGAAGCCACGTAAGTAAGTTATTAGAATTCCTTAAAAACCCGTATAAATTAGGCTCTATTTTGCATATGCCTCGAGCGCCGGTTCTTAAAATTGCCTTCTCTCATTCTTACCCCTGCATGCGTAACAAGATTTTTTAATTAATGTCAGTCTTCGGAGACATTAAAGATTTCCTCCCCGGGAAAAGTGTAAAAACTGTATTGTGTTACTGTACCTATATTCGTTGCTACGCGTTGCTAGGGGTGGGAGATTAATTAAAGAAAGGGGATGCTAAAACACTGGCTGAATGCTGGAAATAAGACGTAGATATATTGTATGGAAGAAGGATTTATAATGTGAAGGAATGAGCAGAATTTATTTTTGATGTCGCGGGGAAATTATAATTGCTTGCGAACTTGAATAAGATTCGGGGATTTTGGGCTTTGGCGAAGAAGTCGTCTTAGCGCTGATGTGGTCGCCGCGCTCTACCTACGTTCCCTCATACAATGGAACGGCGGCAGCTTGTTTCCTGTCGTTAATGTTTCCAGGGAGTAAAAATTCATAACTCCCGGCGCCATCTTTAATTAATTATTAGTTGACGCTGGATGTCCGCACTGCAACTTCCCGCGCGTTCGACAAATCTCCAACTTTTATTCTGAATTTCTATTCGCAACGAAATTCGCCACTTGGTAAAGTACAACTTAATAATTTAATACCTCTAGCTTTACGAATTATAAAAATAACTAAAACCCTCCGTTATCTACTAGGCAATTTTAAATTTTGGTCATTTTTGAGTCTTTGTTTTGATTTACAATTATTTTTTACTTCTGATACGATAATTAGAGCTGAGATTCGTGTTCGAATAATTAGAACATTAAAATATGTCACAACTTTTACTAATGTGAAGCAGGACAACTTTAAAATTCTTTTTATTTGAATTTATTTTAACGCATTGCCTTAATTGGTAAAGTGTTGTTGATAGAGGTCTGTTACAACTGTTTTTTTTTCTCTCTCCCCCTTGATCCTATCCCATGCACCAGAAACTTTTTTAAAACCAACATAAGCTCTTGTAGTTAATATCGTCTGGTGATCTAGAATTACATTCAATTTCGTAAGTATCAAATAAAAATCCAATTTACTACAATTATTTGTGTCAACTGCTTTAAAAATAATATATGGTCAATACCAGATTTTTCCCTGTTATATGCTAGAACAGCTAACGTTATTGATGCAGCTCGTATACTTTTTCTACATCTTTTTTTACCTGTGTCGAATGACTTCCCGAAGGTAAATTGGAATCGTCGGAAAGAGGTGCCAGATCAAAGACGGTGCTTGTCAAAGGCTCATCGACAAGGATAACATCAAGCACATTGCTGTTTAGATTTTTTGGTTTCGGCTAGAGTTAGAGCATGTTAAGTTGATAAAACCTTGATATCACGAGCATCTCTTCATTTCAGTACTATAATGTTGTTGTTGTCTGCTTGCGAAACAACTGTTCTGCATTTAAGTTTTTCTGAAACCTTCTCTGTTTGTTCTATAAGTGCCAACAATGTGGATACGTTTGTACAATAGTTCTTTGGCCAATTCGTAAGTTATATAAAAACAAAGTTTTTACCGGTCCCACGTTGACCTGTCGCTGACTTTCCTGCATACACAATTTTATCTTCCATACAAAGCATTGGTGGAACAAAGCTTAAAGGCTTTTACACCATATCGGTGGGTCTTTCCGGGGAAATATTGTCTAAATAGAAAGCGTCCCGTCTAAGATGCTAAGGTTGCATCAACAACTGGTAATAAAATAAGCTATCGAATTTTCTTTCAATTAGATCTGTAAGTGCTTAATGTTTTTTTAACCGATCCCTTTTTTTAATCGTTTCATTCCTGACAAAACCAAAAATTTTTAATTAATTTTTTAGAATAATCTGCGGTGGAGTTATTATTTAATGAACATTTCGAATTTCCCAATAATCAGAATGTTTACCGCATTTATTTTGGCCCATTTTGGTTGTGGAGGAAAATAGAACCACACTGTTGTACCAATCTATTAGCTAATTAATATTTAAAAAAAATTCTAAAAGAAAAAAAAGAAAAATATTTGTGGTGTTTCTACTTGCTCTTCATTTGAGTAATCGATTTCATCTTCTTCAGCTGCTAAGCCATGAAGAATTTCTTCTAATGACGGTTTATCCGAACCGTCTAGGATAGAATTTTAGGATCATAAATGGAATAATCCAAGTTAAAGTCAGGATCTGAGCTTTCTAAATCTACAAGGTGTATTCAAATTATAATATCTCCGATTTTTTTTTCATGAACTAATTAGACAAAAACTGTAAAGCGTGTGTCACTTCTGCAGCCGTAGACATTTTTGACAACATCGACGCCATAATTCCTTGACCATTGGAAAATCGCCGATGCAATAACTGCATGACTAGTGAATTTGCAACCAAGGATCGCGTCTTTCATCGTTAGAAACAGCCAAAAGCCGCTAGTAGCCAGGTCAGGTGAGTAGGAAGCACGAGAAATCACTTCAAAGTTGTCAGCATTCAGGTCTTCATGCACAGATCTTACGGAAATGCCAACTCTGGAGGCGATGTGTTCTACACTCATTGCCGTCCAACCGGCTGGTGCAAGGCCGAGATTGTCTTGGTTTGTTGTCACACGTCGTTCTGACTTCTTGAAACTGCCGTGCTCACAAACGTACATTAGACACATCCATTAGACCATCACCACATGTCTCACTCAACTGGCGGGATAAATTTCAATCAGTGTCACACCGTGTAAATGGAGAAAATGATAATTATTGTAATGAAGACGTCGTCATTTTAAGTATAAAAAACAGTCCTCACTCTCGCCGCTGCCGCTAGAGTCCTATGTGCCATGCATGATATCCTCTCTGTCACGTAATCAGTAAGACTGCGCACGTATTTTAAAACAAACCGCTTGTTCCTATCTGTTTCCAGTCCTGAGAAAAAAATTCGGAGGTGTTATAACTTGAATGCACCTCGTATTGCTGATGCAATACCTAGTTCCTTTTGAGTTCAGCGTCTTTTGCTTATTTTAGAAACAAAAAATTGCAACGGGTTGGTAGGAATAGAAGTGTGACAAAAATCTAAAGCTGCGGAACTTTACGCAATCCGTCTTGTAAGAAAATACTAAAAACAGCCACAGTTAGCAACGTCGCAAATTTTCTTTATAAATTACTTATTCTGACCCTGACTTAAATTTTATATTTGGTATCGAATTGATCGGTACAGTTCTGCCTTCCCCTTCGTATTATCTAAATATTCTACTTTCTATTACACAAAAGTGCACAACAATAAGACAGTAAAGTTTTTTCACCTCAAAACACGCACAAAAATATTGTCACGCCATGTTGTTGTTTGTCATCTACAAATTTATATCAGTAAAAAGCGTCGTTGGTAAATCTGGGTGATAGGTCACTTTTTTGTGTCATTCATATGTGAATCACCTGATCATCTGGGCAAAAGTTACTCAAAGTCGCAATGTACATATATAAAATTACTACATTGATGATGTAATAATAGAAAGAATAACATTTTATGGTCATTTTTACTCATTCATATCAAATATTGAATTTCTGCAAAACAAAAAATACAACAAACACCTTGAACTTTAATAAAAAGGAAATCCCATAAAATGCATGTAATGTCACACATGCAATGTATTTGTCACTATTAATAAGGGTTCCGCATTTAACTCAGCAGGGCACCAAATATAAATAAAAAAAATGTGAGGCTTCAAAAATGTGATCAAAATTACTGAAAAGCTTAAGCAAATTTTTCAGTTAACAAAGGACTTTTATAAATTTTTATAAATTTGAAATAGACAAAATCCACCTAAAATCCCAATTTAATAATTTCGTTTTAATTTGCATCTCTTTACATATTACAAACAATGGGACCATTAAAAGTTAATCTTTGTTTATAAAAAGGATTGTATCAAATTCTTGAAAATATAACAGTGATTTGAGGGTATCAGCAAAATCGTCTGAATTATCTGTAGAGCTATCATGAGTTATAGAGAGCTCGAGTAAGGAAGGTGTCGGCGAGCAAATGAACATATTGGTAGGAACAGAAGCAGAAGCATCAGCCTTCTCTTACATTTTTATTAGTTAGCAGGCGTTGCATGTTTAATAGGCAAAATTGTATAGAAAAGATAATTAGAATTTGATTTCGGAACAGATAATCTCTCTATTGTATGTATATGAGTTTAAATAAAAAAAGTAGAAAATAACTATAGGTTAGGGACCTGATAAAAATAAATCAAAGAAAGTAAAAAATAAATTTTGACAGCAAATGTAAATCGAAGTTAAGAGAATACCGTGATAATCCGAAATTTAAATGGTCGTATAGAGATGATGTAGAAGAAGTTTGCAAAAATGTTATTAAATCGATTTCTGCATTAACAGACTGTTTGTAACAAGTACTTCATACAAACACAAAGACACACAAGTATACCGGAGTAATGCCATCACAAATTGGCAAAAAAATTGTCGATTTATTTATATTCGAGAAAATAATTGAAGTAAAATACGGAAACCACTAACTAAAAGCAGAACAAGCATTATTTAATAGTAAAAATGGCAAGAACATTGAGATAGATACGAATATATTAAAAGTTACAAATTACGAGATATAATACCAGTCGTTATCTGTAGAGAGACCGGGTAGCGGGTAGATACTCCTCTAGGATCCCGATAAAGGATAGATCTACTTCAGGGAGGCGACCCTACGCGAGCCTTGACTCTTCCCCATCTCCTAACAAGTCGTGTCCCAACCTTAATCCTACCTGTAATCTGCATACTGTTATCCTCCATACACCCTATCCACTCGACATCCCGCCTGGTAATCGTGGCGTTTAATTGCCAAATCCCCATTGAATTGCAAAACTGTAAAATTCAATGGAGGCCTACGTCCTGCAGTTGACTCCAATGGCTGTGTGATGATGATATGTAGAGAAGTCGAAAAAGAGCTTCAGCAATATAGACCTGGAAGGAGAGAAAAAGATAGAATATCTTGAGGAAATATTCAAACAAATCACACTACCAACAAATAAAAATAAACAAACATCATGCTGATAAATAAAAAGAAGAAAATGACTCGAACAAAATATTTCATTTCAAACAAAGATGAACATATGCTAAAAACATGGAAAAAGACACTAAACATAGATCTTGCATCGATTTTTAATAAAAAATAAAAAACTGATAAAAGAAAATAGCAGTAATTTTAGAACAATTAATACAGAAAAATGGGAAACTATTATCAGATGAAGGAGAAATGAAAAAAAAAATATTTCTCATATTTGTGAGGTGATAAGGACACCCCCAGCATCAGCACCTATATGGATGGAACAAGAATACAATGTAAACAATAAGTCTCAATGCAAGAAATAAAAGAGGCGCTTAAAAACAAAAGGTAGGTAAGGCACCAACAAGGTATTGATAGCGTAATACCGGAATTAGTTAGACATTTAGAAGATGCGGTAGTTAAATGGCTACATATATTATTTAGCAAGATATTAAACACCCCCAACAACACCAAAAGACCTAAAAATAGCAGTTATCACAACAGTTCAGAAGAAAGATGAGTTTGCAAATTATAATAATGATATAGGATTCTCCTTACTTCCTGTCGCATACAAACTTTATGAAACGATTTTAGAACACAAGTTGCGAGTCTTGATAAATCCTTACTTTAATAAAAACCAAGATGGATTTCATCCTGAAAGAAGCACACAAGAATGGTAAAATATGATAGCTTACTACGAGAACTGATATGGAGAGTACTACACCAAAAAAAAACTTGTCGACTAAATTAATTATTAGAATATAAAATAGGCTACCAGATACTACTGAAAGTAAGAAAGAAAGAAAGAATATAAAATATATTCCAATAGACAAACAATGTAGTAAGGGTGAACGAAACAACAGCAGATGAATTTAGAATACATAAAGAAGTAAGACATGACGGATACAGTGATAGTTGTACTTTCAGAAAAGGCGTATGAGAACATGAATGACTGGTATTCATATCTTGTAATTTGTAACTTTTAATATATTCGTATCTATCTCCATGTTCTTACCAGTTTTACTGCTATATAACGCTTGTTCAGCTTTTAATTTTTTAGGGTAATCCCATGTTTCAACGTTCCTTATTTTAGTTTTAGTTATTTTCTGAAAATTAAATAAATCGATAATTTACTTCCTAAATTGTGATGGAATTACTCTGGTATATTTGTGTATGTCTTTATATTTGTATCAAAGCACAAACAGTCCATTGTTAATGCAGAAATCGGTCACTCTTTTGCTATCGGAGATAACAAAATTTTCAAAAACTTCTACTTCTTCTACATCTTAAAATTTTCGATTATCACAGTATTCTCTTTTATGTGGTTAACTTTGATTTGCATTTGCTGTTAAAATTTATCTTTTACTTCCCTTAATTTATTTTGATCAGGTCCCTAGCCTATAATTATTTTCTACTTTTTTTACTTAAATTCATGTACGTACAATATAGACATTGTCTGTTTCGAAATCAAATTCCAACTAATTATCTTTCTTATACAATCAGTCTTTGTGTATTAAACATGGAACGCCTGCTAACTAATAAAATGTAAAAGAAGCCTAAAGCTTCTTACGCACTTTTAAAGAAAGAAGAAGAAGGAGTGCCAAGATGTTTACTATAAAAGGGTTAGATGCAGTGGCGTAGCTACCGGAGGGCTAGACGGGGCGGTGCCCCGGGGCCCCCAAGCTCAGGGGGCCCCTCGGACTCTGACTTACAAACTATAAATTCCAGGATTCCAGGAACGCGACTTTAATAAATAAAAAATACAGGGGAATTTCCAACAAGGCTCGAACAACTTTGTTTGAAACTTTCGGGGAACTCCTCTGTATTCTTAGGATGGTTTCACAGTCGCGCCGTCGAACAGCGCGTTTCAACAGCAGGCGCTTGACGCAAGGCACAGCGGAAAAACCAACGATCTCGTCAGTTTTCGAAAATTTGTACAATCAATCGTCATACAACTTGGGAAAAAAAATTTTACCAACATTTTATTGTTAAGTGATGATAAAAACGTCAAATTCTTGATCGTGGACCTTTACAGCCTTCGGGACCTTTTCCAAAAGACGCCCACCAGGGCAACATGTGTTTTTCAAAATCGTAGTACTTTTCAACTTCTAAATATGGACCAGTTCACCGTTTTTGGTTGTGTTATTCTAAAATACTAGATGCTGCCTATCGCCAACCCTGCAGGCTGTTTGCTTCGCAAAGGAATAATGTATGGTGTAAGGGCATTCGGGACTGAAAACATTTATCAGAACAAATAAAACAACACAGTTTCTCGAGTGGTCATACGGAAGCATGTGCTGTGTATGAGACTTTGGAAAAAAAGTGATACAACTATCGACAAGGAACTTGAAAATGAAATTCGTAAAGAAGCGTCATTTTGGAAAATGGTTCTTCAAAGATTATTTTATGTCATACTTATCCTAGCAAAGAGTTCTTTGGCTTTAAGAGGACATCGAGAAAACTTAAATGAGGAGGGGTACCATGGAAATGGAGCTTGTCGCCCGATATGATCACATACTGCGGCAAGTTTTGGATATGCCTAAAGGTATTATTTTTATTTTTAAGTTTTTACCTGACTGCTTCGGAAGGAGGGTTATGTTTCTCGAGAGTTTGTATGTATATATACGAGGACTCAGTATTAGAAATAAATTTTGTAAACAATAAACTGTCACTTTTTACGTCATCTTGATTTTGTATTTGGAATTTATGTCTTGGCAGCAAGTTATCAGGTTTGTACTAGAGTTGTAAGTAAACCACTATTTATTTTAAATTATATATATTAAATTAAGTCAAGAAAAATAAAATATTATATTTCTTATTGTATTTTAAGCTACTGATTTTAAAAATAATAAAATTAATGTTTAGTCAGAACAAAAAAGGGTAGATGGTCTGATAACTGATAACTTGCTGCCAAGTCATAAACTCTTAATTAAAAATCAAGATGACGTAAAAAGTGACAGTTCTTTGTTTACAAAACTTACTTCTAATACTAATTCCTAGTATATGTATGTGGATTTATTTGTACCCTGCTAAACGGCTTGATGGATTTTCACTTATGAGGTAGTCGTCTTGATAGAGCGAGTGACACAGGGTACAAAAATTTTTTCTAAACTCATCGAGTGGGGTATCAAAATGTGGAATTTTAATCAAATAATAATCAATCAATTTAAACACAAAAATATTTAAGTTACTGTAGTCGTTTTTTATTCATTTATTTTTATTAAAATTAACGTTTATATTCTAATTATTGTTTAAAATCGTTTTTAGGATCAACAAGATATCTGAGTGCAACAATTCAAAATGAAATGATTGATTGCTTGGGGACCACACTTGAAAATCATCTGCTAGAACAGATTAGAGCGTCGCCGTTTTTCGCCATCATATTGGATACGACATAAGATATATCGAAGGTAGACCAGCTGAGCATTGTTGTGAGATATGCAGTAATAACCAGATCGGAAAATGGACAGCCAGTTGACATAGAGGTTAAAGAAACTTTTCTAGGTTTTTACGCAGCTAGCGAACACGGTGCAGCAGATTTAGTCAATCAGGTGACTACATTATTTAAGGATAATAATAATGATTTAAAAAATGTGTGGGTAAAGGCTATGATGGAGCCAATGTCATGATCGGTGTGTACAATGTGTACAAAAACAAATTAAGGATATCCAGCCTAACGCAGAGTACGTACATTGCGCCACTCATAATTTAAATTTGGTGGTAAATGATACCGTTAGCAATTGTTTGGAATTGCAGAATTATTTCGCAGCATTGCAAGATTTGTTTAATTTTTTTGGACTTAGCATCAAACGCTGGGATCTGCTGTCAAAATTCACTGGCGAATCGGACACCACTCTAAAAAAACTAAATCTGACTAGATGGTCCAGTAGGGTCAATACGATATCTGCAGTAAAACTTCGTTATTTCGATATAATCAAAGCATTATCAGAAATCATTCTCAAAAATTCCAGTAAAGATGAGCGTAGTCAAGCAGAAAATATTAAAACAAAAATGCTAAATTTCGAGTTCGTGTTCCTTTGTGAATTCATACGCTCCATATTGAATGATATCAATTATGCATCTAAAACTTTGCAAAAATGCAACATTGATCTGGACGAAGCAAGTAGAGCTTTACAAGAAACAAATGCAAAGATGCAAATTTATAGAAATGACTTCGAATCATTTAAACGCAAATCCAATGAAACTGCAACAAAATTTGGCATAGATCCCCATTTCAAAGAAAAAAGGCAAAGGTAAATAAAAAAAACATTTTGATGAATTACCTTCAGATTACCGATTTCAAAGCAGGGAAAAAATATTTAAAATTACTATTTTCAATAATGTACTAGACACAATAATAACTCAAGTTAAATGCACGTTTTACTGGCATGAGTACAGTCAGCCAAATATTCAATTTTCTAACACCAACATTTTTACTGGATGTAGATTAAACAGCTTTATTACAAAAGTGTGACCAATTCCAACGTAAATATTCTGATATAATAGACGCTAACTTTACCCTTCAATTTCTTAATATTTACCACCTGCTTTTACCTGAATTAACTAAGGCAAAAACATGGACTATTCACCAATTCTGTAAAGAAATAATGAGCAAATTGGAATGTGACCTAACAGAAGTATTTACAGCAATGTTACTGTTCCATACAATTCCTGTCGCTTCTGCAGAAGCTGAAAGATCATTTAGCAAATTAAAAATTATAAAAAACTATCTGAGGAATACTATGAGCCAAGCTCGACTCCGAGATTGATCACTAATAGCAATCGAAAACAAACATATAAAAAGGACCACACTTATAAGATTATTTTCGAATAGTATGCCTCTGTTCCTACCAATATTTTCATTTGCTCGCCGATACCTTCCTTACCTCAGCTCTCTATAACTTATGCTAGCTCTGCATACAATTTAGACAGCATTGCTGGTACCCTCAAAGCATTGTTATATTTTCAAGAATTTGATACAATTCTTTTTATAAACAAAGATTAACTTTTAATGATCGCATTGTTTGTAATATGTAAAGAGATGCAAATTAAAACAAAATTTAAAATTTAAAATATATAAAAACTAATAGGTCCTTTGTTTGCTTAAGCGTTTCAGCAATTGTAATCACATTTTTAAACCTACAATTTGCTTTTTATTTATATTTAATGCCCTACTGAGTTAAACGCAGAACCCCTATTAACGGTGACAAATTTTTGCCCAAATGGTCACGTGATTCACATATGAATGACACAAGAAGTGATTTATCACCTACATTTACTGATATAAATTTGTACGTAACAAACAACAACATGGCGCAACAATATTTTTTGTGGGTGTTTTGAGGTGGAAACTTTATTGTTGTGCAGTTTTGTGTAGTGGAAAGTAAAATATTTAGATAATACGAAAGGAAAGGCAGAACTGTACCGACTAATTCGACAGCAAATATAAAATTTAGGTTAGGGTCAGAATAAGTGTATAACTGGTAATTCATAAAGAAAATTTGCGACGTTGCTAGCTGTGACTCTTTTTAGTATTTTCTTACAAAACGGATTGCGTAAGTGAAGTTCTGCAGCCGTAAATTTGTGTCACACTTTTATTCTTACCAACCCGTTGCAATTTTTTGTTTATAAAATGGGCAAAAGGCGGTATACTGAGAGATTAACTTAAAAAATTGAAGCTATTGCACCAATAATAGATTTAGAAAACTCGGATTCCGACTTCAAGTTGGATAATTCTATTCAAGATCCTGGAATTCTATCACCGATGGTTCGGATAATCCGTCATTAGAAGAAGATTGTTTACATGGAAAAATATCGAAGAGATTCTTCATCATTTGGCAGCTGAAGAAGAGGAACTGGATCAATCAAATGGACAGAAAGTAGAAACATGAACATTTTCTTCAACCTTTTTCTTTTTAGAATATTTTGACTTTTAATTAACTAATAGATTGGCATAACAGTGTAGTGCTGTTTGCCCCCACAACCAAAATGGGTCAAAACAAATTCGGAAGAAATAAGAGGATTTTTGGCTTGCGTTTCCAACAGGAACGATATGATTTTAAAGTAAAATAAAATAAAAACTACTTTAGATACAACCAAATCTGTTATATTATTTTGAAGCATAGTCTATTACATTATGTATTGAACACATCATTTAAGTGTCTACCTCGACTTCGTACACACCAGCAAATTTGAAGAACTAAATTTTCGACAATTTTGTGCAATAACTCCGGTCTAATGTCACCAATGTAACGTTCGATGTTCAATCTTAATGCATCAAGGGTTTGTGGTTTGTTTGCACAGATTACAAATTTTAAATAACCACACAAAAAGTAATTTAAAAAGTTAAATTAAAACTTCTCAACTAACAGTTGCATTTCTTGAAATCATTCTTTCTCTAAACGTTTCTTGTAACATGTCAATAGTGGCATTAGCACTGTAATACGTGGCGCCATTTTGTTGGACCACATGTCCTCCAAATCAACTTTATCCAAATTTGGGCACACAAAACTGTTGATATCAATCGGTACCGCTCACCAGTCACTCTAACTGTATCTCCTACTTCGTTTTGGAAATAGAATAGTCCGATAATACCACTATGCCATATATCACGCCATACAATGACCTTTTGCGAATGCAAGGGCTTCTCGTGAATCTCTTGTGAATTGTTTTCACACCAAAAACGAAAATTTTGTTTCTTAACATATCCACTTCATCAGAAATGAGCTTCATCTCAGAAGATAATTTTTGCCCAAAATTATGATCCGTTTCAAGTTTCTCTAAAGCCCAAACAGCAAAGCTATGGCGCTTACGATGGTCTTCACGATGACTTTTATTATTGGGTAAACACAATCTTATTTTTGGACAATAACCAAATGTTCTTGAAGCGTGTATTTAGCCATGATAAATCGTCAAAGCATACTAAACACATGGTTGGCATTTTCTTTATAATAGAAGCTTATTTTCGGTAGATAGTTATGCATTCTCTCTTAAGCATCCAATATATTTTAGGCCCAGTTGATTTCTTTGGCAAAAAAATATGCGTGGGCTATGTTAGTCGCCTATCCAGAAGGTCTAAGTATTTGATTGTTTCACGTGTGGTATATAAGTTCTATTTAATATTACAGGGTGTGCAGTTTCATTGGCTTTTATACGCCAACATTGTAACAGGTGTAGATGCGTTTTCAATTTTTGGAAGCCTTCACAGGTGACGATGGTCATTTATCTCGTTTGCAGTATATATAAAGAATAACATGGACCCTAGGATACTTCCGTATGGCGCTCCAGATAAGACTAGGTGTAATTTTGCGTAGGTTTCTTCATATTTAACTAAAGAGGGGTTAATAAAATAAATAAATAAATAAATAAAGTCATAACCATTATAGTAAAAAAATTCAGTTTCGTATAAGCTCGACCTTATAAATTTTTGTGATTTGTAAAAGGTTTTGTAAACATATACAAAGCTTCGGTGTGTAAGATAATGTACATTTCTGATAAAACAAATCTTCTAGTTAATCCATTGTTTTGAGTGTAAGCATTCGCACTGGCGTGTGTGCCTGCATTCGTCTTATCAGCCGCACAAAGCTCTTTCGCCGCCCAATCGTTAATCTCCTCATGCATAAACTAATTTTAAGACTTTAAGAGATTTGGAAGCGGCTCATTCAAAGACAATATCGCACGCTTCCGCCTCCGCGCCGTTTCTTATGTAGAGGCCCGGAATGTGTTTCTTTATCCCATTGTTGCGGAATATCTTTCCGATGCAGGCTGACAAGAACACTTCTTCTGGCGGCGCTGACAATGCCATCTTAATCAAATGCGCGCGGCAGATATGTTTATTTGTGTTATATTTGTGACGTAAGTTCCCGAACTTGACAGCCCGGCGAGGAAACAAAGTTTCGCGAGTGCATTCCAGCAGCTGCGGGCGCGACGTGCTCGCCGATGATTACTAATTGTAATTATTTCGTTGCCGCCGCTCCCCCTGTTTACTCTATTTGGCGGATTCGCGCTCGCACCGGAATCTATCTATACTTCGGCGCCGCTCCCGGCTCCCCGCGTTAAAAAACAAACAGCATGTAGCCGCCGCGAAAAATTCGCGCCACAGGCGGGCGGCGGATTGGCGGATGAGGTGCTTGTAGGTGTAAGGAAGTATTTAATGTTTAACGAAATACATGCTGTAGGTTTTATTTTTATTAAGATATTGCTGCCTTAGTTTTAAAGATTACAAATAGAATTGTCCAAAAGTAGATTCACGAAGTAACTACAAAGCTGTCGTCAATTTTTTCTTTACATGCTTAACATTTAATAAAAATAATAGCAATTTCCGACTGGAAAATCTTTTATAAAACAATTTTAAAACCTGTTTGAACTTATGGTGTACCATTATGGGGCTCTGCGAGCACATCCAATATTGTAGAGATTTCAAAACAAAGTACTTCACGCGATAACTACCACATTGATCACATGTGCCAAACAAATTATTACGTTCTAATCTAAGCATAACCACAGTACATCAGCCTCAAATGCAACAACAGGATAACACATTGTTCTATAACGAAGATGAGCCAAGGAAACTAAGAAGAGTTACACCAATCGACCTAATGACCCATTTCACATAAGCGTTGAGAAATACTATTTAAATTATATTCTAGGTATGTATGTAAAAATTGTTTCTTAGAGAATGCTCATTTGAACATTACCCTCCGTGACATTTACTTATTTCTAGTTTT
Organism: Sinelater perroti; assembly: GCA_036346155.1. Taxonomy (NCBI): domain Eukaryota; kingdom Metazoa; phylum Arthropoda; class Insecta; order Coleoptera; family Elateridae; genus Sinelater; species Sinelater perroti. Next base: position 874,684 of record JARFIY010000167.1, on the reverse strand, counting down.
TAAGCCTTAGATTAAGTATTACATAAATGTACTTATAGTCCTCAAAACTGACCGACTGTACAATTAGAAAGAGTCAATACAAAAATCCTTTTTAGTTACAATCTGTGCTACTGGATAGCATACACCATATTATTATGACATGAGCTTGCAGAAGTGCTCCAACAAAGATTCCCCTTTATCTTAGAAAATACGCAATGGGCTTGAAACTAACTTAAACTAGATATAGTAATTATATAACTAAATAAACTTGTCCATTAATTCATTGACTTTGAAAATATTTAGTCGATGCACTTCATCGTTATTTTTCAACAAAGTTCTTACAAACATATTTGGGTGTACTATGAGGCCTTCATTATGCCATAAATTTATTTTTAATACCATGGTCAAACTTTTCAGCAAATTTTATGTTTGACGCTAGTTATAGCTAAGCCAAAACGGAATATGGCATCAGCTAAGATCAACTACTCAACCAAAGAAAGAGTCTTCATTGTGGCCACCTCTTACGAGAAGGGCCAAAGTGCTAGTGAAGTGCTAACTGAATTCAACACATTACCATAGCAAGGTAAAAAATAGCATGATAAAATTTGTTCTATAATTAAATTGTCTATTTTACAATGCTATAATAAGGTGATTGGAACGTTTAAGCACACAGAAAGTGTACTAAATAACAATTTGTTAAGAAGGAGCAGACCAGTCGCTTCCGAGACCGAAAAAGCTTGGGAGCTTTATAAACAAGAGCCGACAACTTCAGTCTCTAAAGGTGCAGCTCAACTCGGTGTGAGTGTAAGCTCTATGCACACCATTCTCGCCAAGAAATTAAATCTATTTCAATATACGATCCAATTGAAAACGCCTCTGACAGGTCAATATTGGCAAAAGATTCGCTTTTACCAAAAGCTGGAAATAAAGCACGTCCATTTCACGAATGAGGCTTATTTCAACTAGACGACTAGGTCAACAAACAAATTTACCAACATTGGGGTACCGAAAACCTACATTTGACCAAAGTTTGTTGATTGCACCCTGAAAAGTTAGTACATGGTGTGCAATTTCCAATATGGAGTTGTCAGTCCACTGTTTCCCACAAAATATGTGAATGAAGAAGTTTATCCCACAGAAGTTCTCGAGAAATTCATTCTAACTGTAAGAGACAAAATATAAATCAACCAATACTGGTTTCACCAGAATATCTTTAACATCCTCACAGAAGTCTTTGAAAAAAGGATCATAAGTCTAGACGTCCTCTAACCCCCCCCAAGATAGAAGGTAAAATCGAGTGGCTCCTAAATTCTCCCAATTTAAACCCATATGATTTCTTCTTCTGGGGTTACCTTAAGCATATTAAAAAAGCCGCAGTTGAAAGTTTCAGGAAAAGGGTTCAAATGACCATTTCTAGTGAAGGCAGTCATTTTGAAAAAATAATGCACCGAACTCCATTACGTTATCATCATAATAAAAAAAAATTGAATTTCATCTTGGGATCCGGGTTCGAACCCCGGCAATAGCAAACATGTAATGCTTTCCGGACGTCATACAAACACCTTTGGCGGTCTTAAAGTACATTCTACCATATCCATTGGCCAATCCGCCCGGCAAGCGTGGCGTTTAACTGCCAAATCCCGTTGAATTGTAAAAGTGCAAAAATTCAAGAAAAGCCTACGTTCTGCAGTAGATTTCAATGGCTGTAAAAAATTCTTTTATAATGGATTGTTATCGTTTGCGTCACATAATGAAGACCCTGTAGTACTATATTCTTTCCCATGTTTTTTAATGTTTTGTTTAATAGACAGCATTTGTAGATCTCTTGCAATTAGGTAGTTAAAGACATACCATAATACATAAACTATTATTCTCTATACTTTATTTTAAAAGCGCCGTAGAACTTCAAGATTTTAATTACTGGATGTGTCCCATAGCTGTAACCTACGTACATACAGATTGCATAATAGTTTTATATAACAATAATTGATTTTCAGTTGATGACTACTAAATATCTAATACATTTGCCTAAATGCTAAGCCAATTTGCATTCTTTTTGTAAATAAATGCTTTCTACGTGCCATTCAAACCTAAACTTTAACTGTTTATCTGCTCATGAACCAACTTATTAGCCAAGCGATCTTCACAATAGTCAAAGGCATTGCAAAAACGTTCTTCCAAATCAAATCAATTACGACTTATCATCTGACCACTCACCGATAATTAGTACAGCAAGTTCTAATGACAATCCACCAAAATTAAGTTCTAAGCGCACAAACTGGAAATTATTCCAACAACTATTAAATGAATGCACTAATCTTGCATTAATAATCAATAATCCTGATGAACTAGATGACACAACCAAATGTTTAATATAAATTATCCGAAATGTCGGCCTTAAGCCACACTAACTGAATCCAATTAGTGTACTGAAACTAATAACATAGCTCGCCTTTTGAAAAGCGTATAGCAAAAAACAGATATCAGAGAACCAGAAGCATAAACAACAAAACAACATACAACCGACTTACTCATCGCTTACAAACTGCGCTCAAAAAATCGCAAAATAAAACTTTCAAATTTTACATATTGACCAACGATTACTCAATATGGAGAATCATAAGGAAACTTAAGACCAAAAAGTACCGTTCCATAAATCAAAAAAGCGAATAAAACATGAGCCAGAACAGACCCCCACAAAATTAACATAATCCCTGATCATATTACATAAGTTTTTACAGCTCCACCTCCGAGCGTAAATAATAATCAAGAAGAAATAGAAGGTTTCATCTATGCTCCGTGCCAACTGCCTTCAACGATCAAACCATTGTCTCCTGCAGAAGTAAGCCAGAAAATCGAACACACCAATGTTAATAAATCTCACTATAATTACAATGGTATCAAAGCCTGGTAAACCGCCAACAAAACCTACATCATATCAGTCACCCCTTTAATGTCAAAGGTTTGTGAAAAGCTGTGCCTAAAAAAGAATAAAAGAAACTATTCACTAGTCTGAAATTATTCCAACACGCCAATTTGGCTTCCAAAGACAATACACGACAGTACAACAAACCCACAGAATTCTATCCAAAATAATGGAATCCTTAGAAACCAAGAAATTCTGTATCATAACTTTCTTGAATATTAAACAAGCATTCAATAGAGTGTGGCATACAGGTTTATTATTAAAACTTAAATCAGTCTTTTCAAGTCAAAGTAAACAATGATTTTTCGGACTATCAACATATTTCTTGTGGAGTGCCACAAGACAACGTGCTGGGCCCCGTATTATACATAGTGTTCACTGCAGATATTTTAACTACAGCCACTATTGAGATAGCTACCTTAGCTGACGATACAGCAGTACTATCAATCAGCGGTAACCCCAATAATTGCTTTAATAAGTGGATAATTTGAGTCAACTATAATAAATCCACCCAAATGACTTTTACCAACGACCAAGATGTGTACTCACAAGTTACAATCAACAAGGTAATCAATCATATCAGCTAAGTCAGGATCTAAATATCTAAGTATGCACCTTGACCAAAAACTCATCTGGACGATTCACATAAAAACTAAAACCCTTGATCTCAAAATCAATTAAATGAGCTGGTTAATTGAAAGGCAATTCCAGCTGTCCCTAAAAAATAAAATTCTCCATCTTAACACCAATCTGGATACTAGGTATTTAACTATGGGGTTGCACCATTCAACACTAAAATTCTATAACACTTTCAATCCAAAACGGTTCGCATGTACCCTCCAAAGCCCTGGAATTCCATATGTAACTAGCGAAATCAGCTGATTAGAATCTACTTAGTACTACACTCTTGTGGGACTCGAAAACAATCTCAACTAGCCGAAGAACCAGCGACACCAAGAAGATTAAGGTGCCAGTGGCCACATGATCTGATCTTTCTCCCCAATTAGGCTTAAGCCTTCTAACTGGGAGTAACATCAATTGATGGATCTCCCTCAAGTCACTACCTCAATCATCCGATTTGGTTAATCCTCATTTATGTTAATATACGAGTAGATTGTAAATATCCACCAATGTTAAATAAAAAAAAATTCAATTGACAACCATGTAGTTGGATTACAGATGGCTAAATACGCAAGAAGAAGATCATATACAGGTTTAAAAAAGATTTTGTTATTTAGTTAAGAAGGAAAGTTAAAAGCCCTTTATTTATAAATTGCTTATTAAGAAGGTCTGTGTCAAAGGTAGCTTGGAAAAACTGATGATTGACCCAATTGGAGTAGAAAACTGGAAACATAGACCGACTAACGGAAAAAACCCAGTAGAAGAAGTGAAAAGTGCACTTAGCGAAATGATAAATAACAGATCTCCTGTAGAACTACTGAAGCAATCCCCTAAAGCCGTATTAAAATGTCTCAGCAAAGTATTCAATGAATAAATGCCTAAATGGTAAAACAATACCAATGAAATGAAAAACCGCATTTATTTGTTCCCTACATCAAAAGGTTGATAAAATAAACTGAGCCAATTGCAACAGCATCTTCTGTAAGCAAATTGTACGCTAGAATATTACGGAAAAGATTCGAACAACAAACTTAAGAAGTAGAAGATCAAAACGGCTTCAGACCAGAGAGATCTTGTATTGATAATCTATTTGTATTAAAACAGATAGAAAAAATTATAGCATATGGCAGTCAACAGCACTAATTTTCATTGACCAGAAAAAGGTTCTTCATAACATACCAATTAGTAAGTTGCGGAAATCAATGGCTGAAAACAAAATTCATACGCAATATGTAAATACAATTAGAAATAGTAGTAGTCAAAACTAGAAAGGCAGCCTGATTCTTTGGAGGTCAATAAAGGTCTTTGACAAAGTTGCTGCCTTTACCCTAGTCTGTTCTAAATATATTTACTCCGCTTTAAAACTATGAACGAGAAGAAATTAATCTCTTCTTTGTCTAGGGCTTCTAAGGCTGCTGGTTTTGTTCCAAGCTGTTGTAATTTAATTCTATTAATTTTCTGTCCAATCTTCTTCTATACAAGTCCCTTATTGATTCGTTCTGTAGCAAATATATTTTCAGTCTTTTAGTCTTCTCTGGGTAATTTTTTTCTGCATCAACTGCTATTTTCTTTATTTCTTTGTGATTTCGGTTACAATTTCTCATTGTGAGCCATGGGAAGTGCAGGTGGGCTATCAGTAGCTTATGATTTGTTCTGCTTTCCGCTTCCTCTTTACTCTTACGCCATTTATTCTCATCGTTGTTTTCTGTTTGGCAATAATATAATCTATTACGGATCTTCTTTGACCCAGATGTATTTGTGAATGTCTTAGGTTTGTAAAACTCATTGGTAATTGTAAGATTATTTGTTTAGCATATTTCAATTATTCTCTCTTTGTTGCTATTAGTAACATCCCCACCCAAATGACCTACAATATTATCGTTTGTCTTTCTTGCAGTTATTCTATTAAAGTATTAGCTCTTGGTCGTTTCTTGCTTTTTCTATTCCTTGTCCCAGTGTGTTCATAAAATCTTCTTTTTCTGCTGTCGTCGATAGGTCGGTATGATGCTCCGAACAATATTAATTCTCTTCCATAGACTGTCATGTTTAATTTTATTATCGTTTCATTGATGAGTTTCTATGTATTTTTATAATGCTTTAATATATATAAAATAATTTTAGTTTTTTGGGATGTTATAAAGTTTCGAATACTACCGCTAGAGCTCTCGCGCCTAACATAGAGTCATGCTATTGCCTTAGTTGTGAACAAGATGGCTCCAGTCTATCATAAGGCTTTCTTTCATTTGTGAATTCAGTAAGACCAGTAAGTTTCGTTGGAATCATCAATTTGATCAAACTAGCTGTTTGTATAGAGGTATAAGCACGGGGCTACCGCATGTATTGGTAGAAATTTTTTTTTTTAATGAAGGGTTTTATTAGCAATAAGAATTAACAATCCTATGAGCTAACGTGCTCGCTTAAGTACTAAATATTTACAGTACTATGACATGATAAGGGTACTTCCAGCGAAGTATCCTCTTCAATCGTCAATCAGGTCTATTGGCCAGCTTCTTCTCAGACGTCTGTCAGGACGGTCTTCAAGTAGTGGATGTAACAAAATGTTGCTGTGGCTTTCCAATTTGTCATGGTGACGGATGCTTTGTTCCTTCATGACGTTTGTGACGTAAGGTACTTTTAAATCATCGTGGAGTGTCTGGTCAATCATACGTAGAATTTTCGATTGGTACATTTGGATTATGGTTACGTTACTTTTGCTTACACACCCGCAAAGTTCAGCTCCGTATAGCCATACAGGTGAGAGGACAGTTTTGTAGAGCAGCAGTTTGTTCTCTAGGGACAAACATGAGTGTCTTCCAATCAGTCAGTGCATATTTTTTGTTTTTAAGTCAATATGTTTGCGCTTTTTAATTATGTGTTCTTTCCAATTAAGTTTACTGTGCAAGTGATGTCCTAACTACCTGGCCGTATTGGACTGTGGTATATTTACGCCATTGGTGTTGGCTGGTGGACATTGATCTTTCTTCAGCCTAAAAGTGACATGCACTGACTTGTTTTCATTAATTTTTATTTTCTGTTTTGTTAACCATGTTTGTAGCTCATCTAAATGGTTTTGTAATTTAGTGGCGGCTGTTTGAGGGTTTTGGTCTCTGGCTAGGATTAGTGTGTCGTTCCGATGGCAGTGTTGTCAGTTGTTGGTAAGTCACATGTATAAAGCATATACAAAATTGGCCCGAGTACGCTTCCCTGTGAAACACCTGCTTTTATTTCACATAGTTCAGATACCGCTTGATTCACTCTTGTTTTAAAAACGCAATTAGTTAAATACGATTTAAGTATTAGGAAGTAACTTGGAGACAAGTAGCGTTTGATTTTAAATAATAGACCTTCATGCCAGACCTTATCAAAGACCTGGCTTACGTCCAGAAGGATTGCTGTGTAGAATTCCTTGTTTTCTAGTGCCTCATTGATATCCCGTACAATTCGGTGGGTCTATTGCCCAGTCGAATGACCACTTTTAAATCCAAATTGATGGAGCGGTATCCAGTCGTCTGGATCAAAATCTTGATTTAATCACAGACAGTAAGCTGATTGGTCGATGTGAAGATGCTAGTTTTGGATCTTTTCCTGGTTTCGCTATTAATGACTTCAGCTGCTTTAAATTGATTAGGCCAGTAGTTGAGTCTTAGTATTGCATTGTATATGTACATTAAAAGTATAACTCCCTTCCTTGAGAGTTATTTTATCATTTTTAGTATCAGTTGATCCATACCAGGCGCTTTTTGAGATTTAAAAGCTTTATTTCTTCTTTGACTTTCTTTGGGGTAATATATAATGATATCCTGTTCTGTTTCTAAATCAGGTTAATTGTCAAAGTGTAAATACAGTGCTTAGGTGTTTTGTGATAAGCCCATTTTCATTTAGAAGAGGTGGTACAGGCGTTTTAGATTAATAGAAAATATGGGACGAATTCGAGAGATTTTAGAGCATAGCCCAATAAAGTCAACCTGTAGAGTGAGGAGAAAAGGCCATTTAATTTTCAAACCATACCATCTAGAACTGCTATAGGCTCTTTGCGCAAACGACAAGCAAACGCATGTATAATTTTCTAATAGTGTGCTCAAAAACCGAAAAATCCAAAAAATTACACTTTTCTTGCGGCTGTCTAAGTGAAAAATAGAACAGATATGGGGGTTACAAAATTTCCATGAAAGGGACTCTCCGAGTAACCTGCTCTGTTCCGTATTGAGTGCAAAGGTTTGTGCGCCTTTTTTTACAGTAACACGGTTACCGCAGTAACGTATCTCGCGATGTTGTAAGACTGGCTCTTTCCTCAAATTAATGAAGATTCAGGGAACTTTATTTCGCAACAGGACGAAGATATTTGGTATTTTCTTAATTAATCTGTGTCTCAACGATGTATAGGTCGCACGGGAAATGAAAACTTGTCGCTTAAGTTTTGTAGAACTACTTCTACCAACAACTTTGGACGACTTAAGAAATCGCACCACAGCTGCGGTGAACTTAGTGACGCAAGAGATTCTTAATTTTGTGTAAAATTAACTATGCTTCCGTCTAGATGTTATCCGTGCAGCTAGAGGGGACACATGGAACATTTATAAACTTGAGTATAAATACAATCAAATGTAATTTACATCATATTTGTAACTAGTCGAGTCCACCATGTTGAATTATCCAGTATTTCGATGGGGGGGAGTTAACTATTCTACAGTTTTACATAAATTACTTTTACATAAAACGTATGTTAAATAAATTTAGTGTATCAGGGCTTCTGCTGGTACTTTACGACAGTTTGAACGCAGGCAAATGCATTTTATTTCAGCAAATCTCTTGATGAAAATATCTGTAGTCTGCTCGTCGTTATTGTCTTAAGAGCTGGTTGCAGAGTACGTGGCTAGAGATCCATTCAGACAAACAAAACGCACAGACACAAAACGAAGCGAATCTTCTTCATATTTTATTGTCAGCCGCTTCCGGTAAGTGATTCCTCAGGACCGTAATCGTAATTAATTAAGGCAATTTGTCTAGTGCTTTAAATAATTACGAATTGCAGCTATATTTTGCTGCAGAATAAAACTAGATGCCAATTAATGCGGGAATTAAGAAGTTGCGCAAATTAATAGTGGGCAAATAAATGTACAAATTTAATAACAGCCATCGATTCGCGGCCATTCTTTCGGAGGCGGCGTATAAAGTTGCAAACATGTCCGCGCCCCGAGATAATGACGAGCCGGGATTAGGGAAAATTAGTGATATTGTTGCCTATTTATTTCCCGATGCCATATTCGCGAGCGCCAAGTCTAAAACCAAAGTTAATTGAATTCGATGTCGCATCGGAGTCCGCTAAATGGGAAACTGCATACAGCCCTGTTCCGCGGGCTCTCTTAAAGGCATGATTTCATTAAAACTTATTTCTTTGTGGGAGCTTAAAATTCTATTCGTCTTATCCGAAACTCGACTTATAAAATTATAACTAGATAATTTGCGGAAAAGTATCATTGGGTTAATAAAATATCGTTCAGCTTTGAGCTCTTTACAAAAGATTTTAACTAATTACAATTATGAAGTTGCGCGAAGTTAAATTTTCAGAAAATGGCTCTTCCCGGCCCTAATAATCGTTAGATGCTCGCCGTTAATTGCGCGCGGAAAAACGCCCGCGCCGTAAAAACCGATCCGGCGCCGATAAAACATAAACAAACGGAATTTGTTGGTGCCAAATCGGAAAAGTTGGCCCGGCCTCCCGCGTCATAACAACGTCGTTATGCGCGCCGTGTTTTATAAATTGAGTTCTTTAAGTGTATTTAGCAGCGCTACATGCATATTTGATTGAACTGCGCAGCAAGGGGTAAATTACCTATCAATAATTAGTGCGATGTCCGTCAGGTTGACACCTGTATAATGTGTTAATTAGCTGTCTGCTGCGAACCCCACCTTACCGGCCGCGCCCTTCCTTACAACCAGGAATAACGTGCAGGCAGAGATTTTCGTGTTGCAAAACCGGGACGAACAATAAATTGTTGTTTGCCTGTACTCATCAAAATTGGAAAACGTACATAGACGCTTAACGCTGCTTTTCGACAAAACATTTACGTTTCTTAGTACAAATCACTTATTTGCATTTTGTGCATCTACAAATAAATCTGGGACTAGAATCTCTCTTTCTCTATCACTCGTTCTTGGATATATGCTTCCTCCTTCATTACTTTCCAAATTTTGACTTAGTCATATAATTTCTTCCCACTGAAGACATAATATAGGACGTAATGATCTTATTTTACCTCCCCATTCCATGGTTGGCTTAAATAATAATAATGGTAAGTCTCTACGCCCCACGTGGGCCATAGACTACCAAATAAGATGAACTGGTTCTCCACAAACGTCGATTTTGTGTCATTTCTTTCAGTTCCTTGCACGTTCTTGCATTTACATCACTCCTTATTTGTTTGATGCATTTCAGCCGTGCGCGTCCTCTCTGGTTTTTTCTTTCTACTTGTTCTTCTATGATTTTGTTTACCGTGCCTTTGCCTCGTACGATATGGCCTATGAGTTGACTTCTTCTTTTTTGTATTGTCTTATCATTTTCTTTCCTCACTTATTCTTCTGGGAACTTCCTCATTTGTTGTTCTTTGAGTATTCTTCTGTAGCACCACAGTTTCAGTGCTACCAGGTGGTTTCTTTCTGGTACTCGAAAGTCCAGCTTTCGCATCCATACAGTGCAACGCTCCATACAAAGGACTGTAAAAAGCTTTCTTTGTTTGGTGGATACGACTTCTTATTTCTTTCCTACATATTCAGTCTCTGCTAATGTTGCTCCCCAAATATGTGAATTCGCCTACTTCTTGTATTTCTTCATTGTCTATTTTAATGTGCGTTTTGTGTTCTATGTATTGATCTGGTACATACCATAACTTCTGTCTTTTTCTTGTACAGTTTCAGTTTTATTTTATTTCATATGTATATGCTAAACAGAAGAGATGACAATAAGCATCTTTGTCTCACTCCATTTTGTATTGTTATTTGCCACTCCTCTTCATTAATTTTTATTATTCCTTTTTGGTTTGTATACCGGTTATATATGAACCTTCTGTCATCGTAGCCTATCCCTATGTTTTTTAGTACCTTACATATCGTGCCCCATTTGACATTATCAAAAGCTTTTTCGGCGTCAATAAAAACTGGATACAATTTTTGTTTTTTTCTTTGCCTTTTCTGTAATCATTATTAGTGTTAATACTGTTTCTCTTATGCCTTTTCTTTTTCGGAGGCCGAATTGGTCCTCAGTCAGGTTTTCTTCAACCTCTCCTTTTTATTCTTGTGTATATTATCTTTGTTATTATTTTCGAAACGTGTGTTACTAAACTTATTGTTCTGTGTTCTTCGCACCTGCGACTATCGACAAAGTCGTCTGGGATGTGTCCTGTTATATATTGTGTTTGTTAATTCATAGAGCAGATCTTTTGTTTTTTGACTAAGGCTCTTATTATTTCCGCTAAGATTTTGTCAGTTGTTTCTATGTGTATTTTCTCTATATTGTCATCTTTATATAAGTTCTCTATATACTGTTTCCATCTGTCTCCTACCTCTCTGTCATCTGTTACAATAGTTCCGTCGTCTTTATGTATGCCACGACTTGTCTCCTTCTTCTCATCGAATAACTTCTTTATTTTCTTATGTGCATTTTCGTTGTTTCCGTTATTCATTTCCTGTTGTATTTCTTTGCAGTTGTTTTTTCCGGCTTTTCTTGCATGCTTGTTGATTTTGTTTCTTAGTTTTCTGTGCTTGTTTTGTCCTTCTTCAGTATTGTTATTCTTATATTTTCTTCTTTTCTCTATTAAATCAATTAGCTCTTGCGTAATCCACGGTTTTCGCGGGTTTTGCTTTACTTTTCTTATCAATTCGTTCATTGCTTTCATTACGTCGTCCTTTACGTCTTCTTACGTTTAATTTGTATTTTCTCTTATTTTTTATTTTTTCTTAATCTCTTTGTGTTGTTGTTTACATTTTATCATGACCATATTATAATCACTGTTAATGTCGGAACTAGAATAACTTTTGCTATCTTTAACTTAGTTCTTCTATCTTTCTTTGACTATTATATGGTTAATTTGGTATCGGCTTATATCACCCGGCATCCTCCATGTACACCTTCTTCGTGGGTGGCGTTTATATAAAGTGTTACTAATTGTCAGTTTGTGCTGAGTACAGAATTCGATAGGTCTTTCACTTCTCTTGTTACTTTTTCCCAGTCCGTACTTTTCTACTATGTTCTGCTGTTGTTTTTCCGCCTTTTATTTTTAAGCCAACTTTCCTTCAGACAGTGTCAAGTTCAAATACCATTGTCGTGATTTCTCCTAGGTCATCCAATATTAATACTACGTTATCTCCGAAACGGAGATGATTTAACTGTCCTTTGTCTACTGATGTCTCTTTTGTATCCCAATTAAGACTTTTAAAAACATGTCCTAGGACAGCTGTATTTTGGATAATAGCGTGTCGCCTTGCCTAATTCATCGTTCCATTTTTATAGGTTTCATTTTTTCATGTCGTTTAATGGTCATAGTTGCATTAGCAATATATACATATTAGTATTCAATATTTTTTTCTATAAAAATTTTGATACATTTGATGTGATAGTTTGCACTAAAACCTTGTTTAAACCCGGCATGTTCTTTTAGCTGATAGAATCGTAGTTTGCTTTCAAGTCTAGTTGTTATTCTGGCGAATAGCTGATAGATATGATTTAAAAGGCTTACTATCAGATAATTTTTTTATAAATCAGAATAGTTACTACATTATTCCATTTAATAGGTATTATACACTCTCATAAGTATAGATTGAGTAACTTTCAATTTATTTTCAATAGTGTGTGGCCTTTAGTTTTTATATCTTTCATCATATAATAAATAATAATACCGTCTTCGTTGGGAGCTTTATTTTATTTCATCTCAGTTAATGCGTATTCTGTCTCTATTACCAAAATGGCTAATAACTTCTCTGTAAAACTATTTTACTATTTAAAATATCTTTTGAGTACTTTAAAGCTTGTCTTTTTGTCAATAGTTTGTCTTACTTCCATATCTTCGGATATCTTTTCTAACGACTTCGGATATCTTTTTGTTCATTTTTTATGATTGCTTTCCATCGATGTTTCTGTTAGTTTTTACCTTTCTTATTTCTTCCTTTATTGCTTTTGTTATATGACTAATATTTTGTCTTCTTGGGCAGTATCTTTACTGGCTCTTTTTTATTACATTCATGATTTAGCCATTTCCAGTGTCAATATTTGAATATAATATAATTTTGGCTTCTAACGTGTCTAATAAATCGTTGATATTTGTAGACGTTTTCAGGGCCGGCAGTTTTTCTCTAGATTAGTCTGGATCATTCTTTACCAAGATGTGTCGTAACTCTCACCATTCTGTGATTACTGGCCGTTGTAAATTTATATGATGTAATCTATTTCGTTTTGGGTTTTGCCGTCTAAGTTTTTCCATGTCCATCTTCGATGTGGCTTTGTAGAAGAAGCTATTCATTTAGAATAAGTTATTTTTTAATAAGAAGCCTAGCAGAATTGTTTCTCTGTCACTTCTGTCTTCAAAACCAAACTGTTCCAATATGGTTTATATGTCTTCTTTTTAGGCTCATTTTGACATTATACTCGCTACTAATCGCTAAATAATCAATTGTTTCAGTAATTGTTCGGGTAATATCGTCACAGACGTTATCCACTTCGTCATCTGTGTGGTCGCCCGTCGGTGCATATACTTATATGATTTTCATGTAGTATCTTCGTGTGATCTTCAAACAAAGGTGTGTACTCTCGTCGATATACTTTTTATTAAGCTAATGTTGGCATATTTTCTGTGTATGAAGTAGCCAACACATTCGTATGTTTCTATTTCACTACTTATGTGATAAAACACATGTCTTGATTTTAGCGTCTTTTTACATTGTTTAATTTCGCTGACGTTTATAACATTCCATTTTATCGTTGCTAATTATTCTTCTTCTTTCGCACTCTCCTTATTTAGATTTAGATTTAGATTAATTGTCCTTCTCTTCATTCACCCATTCCTTCCACTCCTTCCTGAATGCTACTATTACCTTCAATTCCTCTAGTGTTTTGGCCTTTTCTTTTCCCACATCTATTATTTGATGTATCCATTTTTCTTCTTCTTTTTTACGGTTTTTTGCTCCCCATGTTCTTTTGACTAACTTATTAGAGTTTATCCTTGCCAAGTGACCGTACCAATTTAGTTAAATTACAGATTCTCAGTTTGGTTTCATCATTCAATTCCATTTTTCCAAATATTCCTTTATTGCATAATATACTCTGCTTAGTTTCCTCGTCCAGTTTGTTAATTCTCAGCAGATGTTATTATACTTCCTAGATAATTGTTTCAATGTTTTTGTCCAATTATTTTTCATTTATAATCGTTATTCTGCATTTCTCTGAGTTTATTTCCATTTAAGTAATTCGATCTCTTCCGCCTATATATTCATTAGCCTTTGCATCTTTCTTTTTGAATCCTCTATGAATACAGTATCATCTGCGTACATTGATGCGTCTAGTCTTTGATATCCGATTATAGTTTGTAGGTGTTTCGTTTTTTCTCTGGCATTTTTAATCAACTAATTATTAAATAACCAACACTACTATTATAAATAGGAGTGGGCTGAGACTGTTTTCTTCTATTTAAACTCCTCTGTTCTTTCCTCTGCTATCTGTAACTTTCCATTCAATCTCCTATAAGTGCTACACACAATTTGTATAATCAGAATATTGATTTCGTTCAAGTAGTTCCATAACACCCCACTCTGTTGAGACGAATGTCTCTCTTATAGTCTATAAACGTAAGGATAATCTCTTCTCTGCTCTCTAAACTTCTTTCTATCAGACTTCTTATTATACAGATGTTGTCATTCGTCTGTCTTCCCAATATAAATTTTCTACCAGTTGCCTTACTCTGCTCTATTATTTTTGTATTTGTAGATGCTAGACATGTGTCTCTGTACTCGATCTCTTTTTTTGTAAATTGGTACCACCAAGTTCTGTTCCCAGTCTAATGGTATTTCTGTGATTTCCCTTGCTTTACTGCAAATTTTCTAGAACCAGTCTATACGCTCATCTCTTAAATATTTAATCAATTCCGAACCTATTTCTTCTTCCGTTTTTCCTGTTTTTATATTTCTTTGCGCTTCTATTGCTGCGTTCCTTATGATGCCTTCTACTTCTGATAATTATTCGTCTTGGCCTTTGTTTTGTTCCCTTTCTTCTATTGTAGTGTTAAATTGATCTTAGTAATATTGTTTCCACACATCTAAAATATTTTCTTATCTTTGTCTATAAGTTATTTTCCGTATCTTTAATCTCTAGATTTATTTTATTCTTATTCTATCCTCTGTTATTAGTTCTATAGTGTTTTTTGCAAATTCATGCTCTATTTTACTTAGTTTTTTTTCTGATAGCAAAGTTGTTTTGTTATATGTTGCTACAATTAGTATGAGTGGCTTCTTAAATTTCTTTTGAAGACTCTTTTGGTTGTCACATTTTTGTCCCGCGAGAACCATGGGACCGAATATAAGCTTCTTGATATAATTTTCTACTACACCTGGAGTACTACATTTTGAAAATATGACATGTTATACTTTAGAGGAGTTTGACAGTGTGACTATAGAATAAAATGGGAGGAATATGAATGTTAGGGTTTGACTGGGTCTAGGGATGAAAATGGCTTCCCCGGCTACTATGTTCAGTGAAGTAACCATGAGCTCACGTGGGCAGGGTCATTAAGGCCCTGAAATAATCTACCGTTTACCCGAAAATTGCATAACAATGTCCGTATGACGACCAAATTTACAATTCATCAATAAAATAATTTGTGCTTGTACTCTCATTGCCATATTTCTATTTTCATTGAAAGAAACTCTTTGTTTAGGTCACAATAATTAGCTTTCGTGCGTTCTGTACGAAATCTAAATTAAAAATATTTTTTATTATTAAAAACAATGATCGTGAGGTTTCGCAAATAACGCGCACAAAAGCCCCCACAGATTGCAAAACAGCGCGCTGATGTAAAAGTACCTGCAGCTCAAGGATACCAAACCCCAAGTGACCGATCCGACTCCCTTCGAGTACGCCCACCCAGTCATGCAGAGAAACCGCTTCATTGTTGCGGTTTTTTCTCCCGGCGATTGCTAATATTATTGTTCGGCCGGAGCAACTGATACGGCTCTCTTTTCAATAATCATAGTGATTTGTTTCTATTCATATCCGATCCAGTTGCCGGCGTTCCGAAAGTGCAAGGCCTTGATTAGACGGTACCGAACGGGCGCCGCGTGATGGATGGCCGTTTCCACGCGCGTCGCTAAATAATGCGTGCATTATATCATCGGCCGGCATTTATCGCGTGTCATTTAATAAGCGTCTTCAAAGGCTATCTCGGATCTCCGGCCGCTGAAACAATGGGGCGGCCGTGTGCACCACGTCGGGCCGCATCAGTTTCCGACGTCTTAATGTGTGGTCGCCGGCGGTTCCTGCGCGGTCCACCTGGCCCGAGCACACACGCTTTCAGCGCTGAAAGCGCGCCGCGGCGCGTCGGCGGTCTAGCGCGCGATTTCTGAAATCGCGGCAGCACAACACACACGCGAGCGGCCCGATCATTACTCATCCGGGCGCGCGCTCAAATTTGCGCCGAAGAATTAAGCTCTCGTGAAGAATGCCGGCCCATTAATATTTTTAACGATAATCGCGCCAAATGAGAAATGACAATAATGTATGTAGACCGTCTCCACTTGCTCTCGGAGAAGAGCGCCGGAGGGGCAAAAAGGGTAAGTTTTCTCGCCCGCCGCTCCTCCCCGCATCTCTTTCGTTTTGTTTCAGAACGGCGTGACGTAAAACTCGTGCACGCACTAATTTCTTTAAGGGGTTTAAACCTTTGAGTATTTATGAGTAGAAGCAATTTTGAACTTTATGTGGGTACCTCGAGAGGCTGCTCGGGGCAATGAAATTCCAATAATGGCTGTATAAAGGACGTAGTGGAGCGGATTCCGAGCGCGGCCTTCTTTTACAAATGAAACCTAATCAGACCTTAAAATAATGAGAGAAACAAATAGAAATGAGTGATATCGATCATATTTGTTTTGCGAAATCAGATAAAGCCGTCGCGGGAGGCAGGAAGAACGAAAGGGACGGGGAGAAATTATGGGAGCTTTGAGTCTTATCCGGGCCATCTGTAAAATAAATTCCAGAACTTCCTTGGCATTATTGTTCTAACGTATAAGTTATTGGTTAAAGAATCCGTATATTACAAAGTCAAAGAACATATAAGTGATGGTTCATCAACCGGGAGGGCGCAGCCGAGAACGCGGCCGGGGGCGAGCAAGGGTTGCTCGCTCCCATAAGGGCGGATTTTAAGCTCTTTC
The DNA here is from genome assembly GCA_036346155.1 of Sinelater perroti. Taxonomy (NCBI): domain Eukaryota; kingdom Metazoa; phylum Arthropoda; class Insecta; order Coleoptera; family Elateridae; genus Sinelater; species Sinelater perroti. Next base: position 857,754 of record JARFIY010000167.1, on the reverse strand, counting down.
TTAAATGGAAAAGATTATCTAAAGTTACGCTGAATGTAAATTCTTATTTCGGGGGATGAAACTCGGCGATCGATGGAGTTTGAACGCGGAGTAATGCAATTATAAACCATTGCTTAATTAGAAATGTCACGCGAAGACCTTTATCCTCGGATGTGTTATTTTATGGGGCCGGCGCGCGGAACTCCTCCGGCAGCTAAAAAATTTGACGGGATCACACCTGGGGGCGGCGGGCGGCGGGTCGCGCCAGCGTTTAACGACGTCCGCTGAAACTGTACGAAATAAGAAAGCTGTCGCAGTCAATTAGCGGGGCCGCCGATTTCCGAGTTTGTTCTAGACAATTTTCTAAATAGTTTTAGAAGTTAAATAACGTCCATGTCCTGTGTTTTACTAGCAATTTGATAGTTAATACAATTAGGTGCTGAGACAACTCCCACCCTTTTAAGTTGAAGGTACAAACAGCTTACCTCTAAAACATCGCTATGCTAGACGTTCGCTACTTTTAATTGTACGTATCTTGAATACCAATCAACATTTATACGCAATACTTTTTCCTTTTCTTTTCTCTTTTCAAGTATTTATCGAAATATGTGCCTGATTTTACACTATCCGTGGTATTAACAATTTAAACTATCGTGGGCTTAGGATTCAGAAATCTGCTAGGTGAGCAAAATTAGAAGAATCAGCTGAAGAAAGGGACGAGGTATTTTTAAAAATATATTCAAAACTATAATAATGTTCCCAAGACAATTTACTGCAAAAAACTAACAAAAAATAGTAATCTTCAATAAGGACGCATTACCGAAGAGGTCAAAGCGCTACGATATTAAACCCAAAAACATTGGGAAATATCAAGCTGCAAAAATTTGAATAATAATAATATTAGTAAAAGTGAAGAATCTGCTGTGATTTAAGTGACTGAAAGTGCAGAAAAATAACAGAAACTTGATAGTTAAAAGAGGTAAAGGGGAATACCCCAATAAGGACAACGTATGGGAAGGTAAGGTAAAATTAAAAATTACAATAAATAAAATTATACATATTAAAAATCTTAACAAATAGAGACTGTAATTATAAACAGCAGGGAAGTTTAATAACCGAAAAGTCAATCTGGGTAATTAGACCATCGTTAAACAAATTCTACAATCAAACGATGAACAAAGTTAAAGAAATGTTTAAGCAGTTAAATGACTAAATTAAATTATGAGAAGCTTAAGTATCTAATTGTAAAAATGACAGAAATAAAGCAATAATCCCGTAATACAAGAGGTAGCCAATAATACAAATCATACAGTAATAGTATCAAAACAGGAAGAAGTAACGCTAACTAAAATTGAAACTGATATAAACGAATAAGTAGCATTGAAAAATATATTTAAAAAAAACAGAAAAAGACCGATACTGATTAAATTAACAACTGACAAAACTAACACTGCAAAGGAAAGAAGCAAATGCATCTGAAATATAACAAGCTGATCAATTACGATGTTGCTTATGAGGTACAATACTGGAAAAAAGAAAAAAATAAAAAAAGTACAATTGAAAAAGGAACTACCGAAGACAATAAGGGAAAAATAAATAAGCGAACGCTTCTAGAAAATTCTATACAAAATCTATCAACAACATTTACAAGAAAGGACAGAAAACCAAAAAAACGATTAATAAAGTAACTAACTTGCACGGGATAGACCTTAAAAATGATAATAAAAATTATTTAAAAAAATAAAAATGAAGATATAGATAGGTTAAGTAAAAAGAAAAAGTTTCGCTGCGTGAAAGCTTCGAGGGACGTTTGAAGGAGGAATTTTAAAAAATGTAGTGGCGGTATTAAATAACTATTAAAAAGATATTGCAGCAATACAGGAAACTAAACAGAAATATGAAGTAATAATAGACTTAGCTGAATATAGTAGGTTTTATAATCGTGGAAGCAGTGCAAGATTATTTGGTGTCGGTATGCAAAGTACTTCCACGGAGCAAAAGAATTAACCTAATATCGAAACAAAAAGTGTTTCCGCGAGAGGCAAACCTGCCCAATCACGCGATTTTTTAGGATAAGCCACCCCCCACTTACAATCCCTGGGGGATAAAAGCGTGTCTCACGCCAGTCCAAGACAGTTCGCTGCCGCTACTAGAAAGCCTTCGAACTGGCCTTACGGTTATCTAAAAGCCTTGACCCTCATCGAACAGTGCTTGCCGCTAGGCATAGGATCTTGCCGAATCGTAAGCCACCCCCGACAACTATGTGACCGTGGGCTATGGCCCCCAGGAGGACCAGCACCAACATCGTCCGATCGACACCTCCGAAAAAGTACTATCGGAATCAGTGGCGAGCCTACCGCCGAAGAACGCCGGTACCAGAACCGCTGTCCCCGTTGCCACCGACACCCCAGAAGAGACCCGCTGAGGGACGCTGGGCACGGCTCCTGAAAGAGCTGTTCGGTGAATCTCCATCCCCCGTGAAACCGGCAGCAGCATCACCGACTGAAGAACGTTTACAGCGCGCCCGGCAAACACTGTTCGGGCCACCACCAGATTGCAAGAACCAACCCTTAGCGTACGCCGACGCCACGGACACGACCCAACTGCCGGCCGGGACCTCAGCACTCTCGTAGCTATAATACACTCTTGTTGTAAATAATCTAAAAAAAAACGTTTGTAAATAAAAGCTTTATGTGAAATATTCGTTATACCATTCCCATAGTGTATTACAGAAATTTAGAAGTAGTCTAAATAAATAAATGCACGTTTGCTACCAAACTTGTTATATTTGCAGAAAATAAAAGAAAATCGAAGAAGAAGTTACAGATATAGTTTGGGAAATCAGAAGAAAGAAAACTAAAAATAGATGAAGAGTGATAAAAAAATCAGCTTAACATTAGACTAAATTAAAAGGTAGTGAAGAAAGTCGCACTTTCAAATTCTTAGAAGTACGACTCGACGATAAGAAAAACTATGAAACAGAAATCAATTATAAAAGATAACGCATCAAAGCTGTATCACAGTCTCAGTTATAGTTTCCTTGGAAACAGAAAAGTTTCTGTAATAGCAAAATTGCGTATATACACAACAGTATTTGTGCCAATACTAACATTCGACAGCAAAACCTGGGTGCTAACAAAGAGACTTAAAGAGCAAGATATATTTAAAGCGAGTGTTAGGAGTCACAAGAAGAACTCGCACAAGAAGTAACCCTATCAGAGAACAGCTACGGCCGTAACCAGTAAAAAACGGATTAAAAACTGCTAACTGGTGTAGTATGGACACCTCTAGAAAATGAATGAGACCAGACCAGTTAAAAAAGTATGGGAAGCTAAATGTCAAAGCAAAAAGAATAGGAGAAAACCAAAGAGAATTAAAACATAGAGAAGATAGTAGAAGATACAGGGCATACGATGAGTCAAGCATCAACCATGGCAAAAATAAACAAGTACGGGCGTGTCCGGGGCTTCTATACACAAACAAAAATTTGCAACCACTTCCGGTCAAACCGGTTTCGAGATTTTCCGACCAGGCTGATTTCTGGCGTCTGGACCTGACTTATCGTCCTCAGTTGAATACTGAAAACGTTATGTCTCTATCTATCACAGATCAAAAATTATAAAGCGCGACAGATGTCAGAAATGGCAGAAAGGTGGTCTCCAGCTTGGAAGCTGCCATGATCAAAAGTTATAAGGAATGACATATTGGAAGCTGTATCCTCTAAAAACTCTTATTGCATTGTTGTAGGGCATTCCACCTATGCCAGATCTCAGATGTGAACCCAGTAGGCCATAGGCTTTCGAATGATACTCCCCCTTATGTCTTTAGGTTCAGTAGTTCTCAGGTTGAAAGTCGCAACGGACAGACGGACAGACGGACAGACAAACGTTCGCACCGATTTCATTAGCCTTCCTTTTCAGGTATAGAAGCCGAAAAAGGAGTGAAAAAAGTTTATTTATAAAAATTAAATATATGCATAAGCACGAACATAATTGAAATGTAGTCTTACAGCTGAAAGTAAAGAAGGTGATTATTTATGTATTCATGTGTGTATGAACTTCACTAATCTTTAAAGAACTTCTTTTATAAATCCTATTAATAACACGTACACAGCAATGCGTAAATGGTTACATCAAACCAGCAGCTGCTGTTTACTCTTAATCATCTAACCGCAAGATTTAAATAAAAAAACATTAATCCTCCATCACAATACCACCCTCTAGTCATAAATAAATCCCACTCAATTGATGTGGTGTGTATAAGATCGTAACAAAATTTAAAGGGAACAGTTGGATATCTCATAAATTCCTAAATTCTTACTTACGTCTTATTAAGGCCCGAAAACCAATTAGCCCCCAGATGGCCAGATTAACTCCGTTACAGTTCAATGATGGTGAATAACACGTTTTAAGCTCGATTCATAAAACAAATTACATTATAACTAAAAGGGTAAAATAATGAGGGCAGCTGAGAAAGTCACTGAGATAAGAACAGCATTTAAGAACAAACAAAAAGAAGTATACAACAAACTATAGTAAGTAACAGAGAAAATTTAATGAGATAGGATAAAAGACAAAAGTACAGGAAAAGATCTAAAAGTATCATCAGTAGAGATATAAAAGATCAGGGTAAAAATAACATTCCTAAATATAATCTAATAAAAGAAAACCATAGAAAAACATTACAAGCGTTACAAGAAAAACTAGAATAAGTAGATTAAAATAGTTATAAGAAAATTATTTTGAAACTCAAACCAAATCCATAGTAGGGCAGTGCCAGCTAAATGCACATTCCAGCTGACAATCACTAGAAAACGAAAAAATCCCCAAAAAACTCAAAACAGTCCTAGAAGAATTAAAGATACTGAAACGAAATAAGTTTCTTATCTTACTTAAAGATCCAGACCTAACTGTGGTAGTTTAGTATAGTACAAATATGCGGTACAACATAGCTCATATCTTTGACTCCGAAAGTAAATTCAACTGAGTGTTAAAAATAAAAAACTACATATTTTTTACAAATTTGAAATTGTATAAGTAGTTTAAATATTGAATACTCGACCTTTAAAAAGATGGATCTTTTTTTATTATTTTTTTTGTATTGAGGAACTTTACAATCTGTCAAAATTTGACATTTAGTAAATTATGTGGTACTGTAGATGCATATCGTGAAGGAAAGAGTTCAATAACAAATTCCTTAAGTGGTAGTAAGTCAGTTTGGCTTGCAGCTAAATGGCACTATGAACTCGCGCACACACGCTATCACTCACTCGAAGCGGTTTGGAAGATCCAGAGTTTTAATCCGTTTAAGTCGTGGCTCATCTTCGGCAACATCGAGAAGGCCCTCGACAAGGGCATTTGGGTGGACATGAAGCCTGTCACAGTAGCGTACCGTGTAACGCTGGATTTCTTCATTTACTGAAGGTATGCCTAGGTCACGACGTATAATCTCGTTGGATACATACCATGGTGCGTCAACGAAGTTACGCAACGTCTTGGCTTGAAAGCGTCTCAGAATTTCGATGTTGGAATGACTAGCTGTTCCCCAGAGCTGAATACCGTATATCCAGATCGATTTAAGTATAGTTGTGTAAAGGAGGATTTTGCAATTCAGAGACAGTTGCGAGTTGCGTCCTAGTAGCCAGTACATTTTTCGAAACTGAAGGCTTAGTTGTTTTCGTTTCGTCCAGATGTGAGTTTTCTATGTCAGCCGCCTATCAAGGTGAAGTCCTAAGTATTTGACACTTTCAGATTGTGGGAGCTGTTGATTGTTTAGCGTGACGGGTGGGCAGGTGCCTCGTCTTGTTGTAAAGGTTATGTGGACAGACTTTGTCTCATTGACCTTAATGCGCCACTTCGTAAACCACTGTTGCAGATTATTTAGGTGAGATTGCAGATTTTGGGTTGCCAATAGAGAGTCGAAATCAGATGCGAGCACCGCAGTATCGTCAGCATATGTAGCTGTCAGGATTTTTCTGGAGGTTGGTAGGTCGGCAGTAAATAACAGGTAGAAGACCGGCCCCAGCACACTACCTTGAGGGACACCAGAGATGATGCGAAATAAAGTTGTTGTATATTCACCATGTTTGACCAGAAAGTGTCTGTCAGCGAGGTAGGATTTAATAAGTAGAAAGCAATCCGGAGGCAGTAAAGGTTTGATCTTAAATAACAGGCCATCATGCCAAACCTTATCGAATGCTTGCTTTACATCTAAAAATACAGCTGAGCAGTACCTTTTTGCCTCAAAGTCTTTGGTGATCTTCTCTACGACTCGATGTACTTGTTCGACAGTGGCGTGTTATTGCCGAAATCCAAATTGATGATCAGGGAGTAGGTTATTATCCTGTATTATAGGTGTGAGTCGAGTTAGGAAGAGTTTTTCAAAAACCTTGGATAGGACTGGTAGCAGGCTTATTGGTCTGTAAGACGTTAGTTGTTCTTTAGGTTTTCCAGGTTTGGGAATGACAATGATTGTAGCAACTTTCCATTGCGGAGGGATAAAGCACAATCTTAATATCGCGTTAAATAAGTAGGTGATATACCGAAAATCGTTCTCAGGGAGCTCCTTTAGAAAAAAGATGGATCGGCGCAGAACTTCTTTCACAACAAAGGTCAGCAGTTCACACTCCGTTTGGCTTTACTAGCTGGTCAATGTATGATACAGTGGAGCACGACCATCCAGTCCTTCTAGAAGGTTTGTTTGGCATTTTTTCGTACTTTCATCGCAAAAAAACTGCTACTTTGATGTAGCTACTAACTGACGTTACGTCCAAAATGTACATTTGAATGTATCACTTTTGGACCAAATATCTCAAGATAAAATTAAAAAATGCCTACACGGCACACGCTCTCGTATAAATGCAGAGTTGTCCAAGTAAATCCGCAATTATTTTAGGATGTATTGCGGGAAAGTCGCATGCGCAATCCCCTATTAAGTAACAATTCAGTTTCACATAATCAACCACTTGCGATAGTCGACAAAATGAGTTGAGACAGAAAATATTGCGTAGTTTGGCTACAAAAAGATAAAAGTTTACGACCTAATCGAGAAGTACAGGAAAATTAACCATCAGGAGGAAGTAGCTGCTGACAAGTCAACTCACAGTAAGCGATCTAATCGCAAGAGAAGTGATGAATTCTTCCGTAAATTGAAAAAGGAAATGAAATAAGTTAAAGGCCCAAGCACTGCTTAACATCAGACACCACGGCGCTGGCTTTCTGAGGACGAAAAGAACTTTGTCCAAGACAGAAATTAAATCCTCAAAACGACCGTTGGATCTGCCAAGAAGCTCTGAAGTGCCTACCGTCACGCTTCTGTGATAGTTCTAGGGCCTCTGAGCAGCGAAGGGAATGTGTTAGCGCCCCACTTCTTTGAGAAAAACTTGAAGATGACAACCACAATTGTCAAGCCTTGGATAAAAAGTGACCGCTGAGCGAGACATGGCTATTCTCTTTAAAAGGCTTTATTGTCGGGTAAACAATGCAATTGTTATACATGATATATTTCAAAAAGCTGTAAATAACTGTAAATGATGCGAGAAGACTATTTGTAACGTCTTGATTGATAATGATGTTTTGCAGCAACAATGTTTTGAGATTTAAGGGGCGTAGTAGGGTTTTATACGTTAAGATGGTACAATCTGGCTTCAGCGATGAGTTGCGATTGATTAGAAAGTATAACTGACGCATTCTATTGTTAATCTGGAGGAGTTTGTTGTTTACCTGGAAGCTCCAGCTTAATCATGTGTCTAGGTGAACTCCGAGATATTTTACAGTTTGATCCATGGGGTTCCATGGTACAGATTTGGCATCAGTTTCGATGTTGAGCTTAACAGTTATTTTCTCTGCGTGAAAATTTTGTTCTGATATTTAATGGGGTTGGCTTGAATATTCTAGGTTTTAAGCCACTTGCTTTTTATATCCGTAGCGTGTTGTGTATGTTGCGTTGCTTTGTGTAAGTCCGTGTTTTGCGAGACAATAGCCGTGTCATCCGCAAATGTGGCCCTAGTGGCTGTGGTTCCTGGTATATCTGATGTACAGATATGGACTAGCAGGGGTCCAATAATGCCTCCTTGGGAGACTCCAGCACGTATTACTTTGATGTCAGATACGTACGAGTTGACCTTAACAGCGAAACTTTTGCCTTCTAAAACGAGAAAACTGTTGCTTACAGGTAACTTGGTATATTGATGTCAAGAATATTTTCTTTGGACCTTCAATCCACACCTTGTCGAAGGCCTGTGCAATGTCCACGAAGATGATTGCACTATAGCATTTTCAATTATTTCGCTGATTCTCTGAAGCTGGTGACAGCTTTAATGTCCTTTTTTAAAGCCATATTGAACTGCTGGTAACATATTTCGTGTTTCTACAAGTTTGATAATTGAACTTGAATAATGTTTTCCAGAACTTTAATTAGAGACATAAGTAGGCTTATTGCCCGGTAATTTTTAATGTCCTGTTTGTATTTTCCTGGTTTTTCAAACTTGAGGATGTGAGCATGTTTTCACTCCGTGTAAAGCAGCTAATGCAAAGGCATGTGTTAGATATTGATGGTATGCTATACAATTTTTGGTTAAGTGTTGCAGAATAATGTTAGTTATAAAGTCATGGCCTGGAAACTTCCGTTTGGGCAGAACTGATATGATTTGGGTTATTTCACACGATGATGCAGGATTAATGTCCTTAGTGATAATTGGGTGATTGCGCTTGATATGGTTTAATACGTGAAGTGCATGTGTAGTGCCGCAGATGTTTGCTGGCGTGAAGACGTGTTTGAGATGATCACTAAAGCTTGCGATTTTTTCCTGCCAGTGTAAAGAATATCGGTTCTATTTGATATGGTTTGTAGTTCTTCATGTTGTTTTAGAATTCTTCTGGTAATTTTCCACATACCAAGATCGCCGATATCAGCTTTCAGTATGACTCGATCTCATCCAGCTCTTTCTAAAAACGATGAAGATGGTGAGGCTGTTTAGAAGTCTTTTTACTTTAGAGTTTTGTTTTCTGCTATAGTCGCCTAGTTTGGCTTATTGTTTGATCAGTCTTAATATATAGATGGGTGGATAATTATAATTAGTGTGTATGGCGTTTTCAGAAGTTGAGACAAATGTTTTGACAGGGCCCGTAATTGACATGGTAATGCTAGAAACGGCAATATCTAGACCTTCAGGGTTTTTGCATTCAAACGGTTTTTATAAATTGAAATTTAGTCTCTCTTGAAAGTCCGTTAATAAGTCTTTGAGGAAGTTGTTTAATTTTTGGCGTGTCCAGGAAAGATACTAACACAGATACACGATCAGAGTTTATTACATCTTAATTTACCTGTTTTGGAAATTTCCTTTTGAAGAACAATATCTAGTAAGTCTTCGCGGTAAAGATAGTGCGTATATTTGTTCGGAGGCATAATTTAAAAAGCATAAGTAGTTAAATATTGCCCGAGTTTTGTACCTTTAGGGTTACTGGCTCGACAGCCCTACATTCTGTGTTTATAGTTAATATCTCCAATTACTAATATTTGGTGAGTTGTATTGAATGAGGTTTTTATATCATTTTTACTGGGTTTTCTATTTGATTGCCTATATGCGCCAAAGATGGTAAAATGTCTTAGGTTAGGTAGTCTCACTTTGATTACAATGGATTCTAAAGTAGTATTTAGTATATCGGAGATATTTGCATGTTCTAATTTTTTTTAATGAAAACTGTTCTGGCGTTTCTGTCTTTTTAATATACGTCGCATCCTGGTATTTTAAGGTTGTCATTATCTCGCAGGTGTGTTTCGGTAATATAAGCTATATGAACATTGTACCTGGCTAAAAATCGAATAAATAAGGATCGTTAATTTAAGATACCATTTGAATTCCAACTTAGGATTGTTAATTTTTCAATTGCTCTCCTGATATTAGGATTCATTAAGTAATAGCGGTAGTAGGATGGTTGTAAAGAACTTTTAATTTGTGGAAAAAGGACTTTACGAGGTCTACAATAAGAAGATTCCGTTGGTTGAGTTTCAATGTGAGTTATTTGTTAGAAAGAACTACTCGCGATTATCTCATTTTTCATCTATTTTTGTTAGAGTTCAACATGATGACTAAAACCACGGTAGAATGCCGCGTAATCGCCGCTGCAATTGGCACATGTTGGTTTAATTTTGGGCTGCTTAGTACACTCTTTAGTTGTGATTGCCAACGCATTTGACACATCTTGATGTGAAAGTACAGTAATTTTTTGTATGTCCCTAGCATCGACATCGATGACAGTGTGGTAAGCTAGTTGATTTCTCCTTATTTCTACGCTCACAGTCGAATTATGCATCGACTTCAAAGTGAAGATTTTTTATCCTCATCTCTTGTTAGTAGGTGTGTTACATTGATAACTGGCAGTATTTTCAGTATAATTAGTAATAATGGGTCATTTTTAATTACCACTGACGAAGGTTATAAGTTGAGGTTTTGGAAGGTATGATATTCAATTCTATTTTCAAAAAATTTTTTTATGAGAATACGATAGTCGTTATCATCCGATAAGTTGATACGTAGCGAGTTCATGGTACAGATTGTTGTAAACTGTTCCTTGATAATATTTTTAATGTATACATAATGCATTATATAGATATATTGGCGGGATTTTAGGTTTATTAATGGAAGTAATTGGTCTGTAGCAGATATGCTGATTTCATTTGTGTTATCTTCGTTAACGTTTTGTTAGCTGCTTTTAGCTCTTCAGCTGACCACATGTATTGCTTTTGCACCTCATTGAGAGGTTGTGTTTATTCATCGAGTTTGGGCTTGTAAAACCTGTCCCAAAATTAACGCAAGATTTGAATTAAATAGAAAACACAGTTTTTAGTCTTTTGATTGTAATTTTTTATTGAATCATAAAGTACATAGGATAGGGTTATTTATGGAATAACACATCGGGCAAATGGCCTCCACGGCTTTGCATACACATACGCACTCGTTTGTCGAAATTTTCCATGACCATTCTGCATAAATGTGGCTAAATTTCGTTGATGCAACGTTGAATCTCCTCCTTTAATGCACGCGTGGTTGTGGGCTTGTTGACATAGACCTGTGATTTTAAATAACCCCATAAAAAGAAATCTAATGGTGTTAAATCACACGATCTAGGGGGCCAATTCTGATCACCGAAACGAGAGAGTACACGACCTGGAAATATCTCATGCAGTAATTGAAGTGTTTCACGGGCTGTACGGCATGTGGCACCGTCTTGTTGAAACCACATATGGGCCACATCAATATCATCCAATTTCGGCAAAAAGAACTGTATTATCATGTCGCGATATCGAGCACCAGTAACAGTCACTGCTTGACCAGCCTCATTTTTAAAAAAGTATGGTCAAATTATGCCTCCAGCCCAAAACCCACACCAAACAGTGACGCGTTGTGGATGCATTTGTTTTTCGACAATCACATGTGGGTTTTCAGAACCCCAAAAGCGGCAATTTTGGCGATTATCAAACCCATCAAGGTGAAAATGTGCTTCGTCGCTTAGGATGATTTTACTCGAAAAATCAGCATCCATTTGTTGATGCTCAATAATCCATTCAACAAACTCTCTTCGCTGTGCATGGTCATTAGGCTTCAGTTGTTGTGTTAATTGAATTTTGTAAGCATGGAGACACAGATCTTTAATGAGTATACTTGTCCACGACGCCGAATTGAGGTTCCTGGATTGTCACCGACACTCTCACGCACTGCTTCAATGTTGACATTTGAACGGCTTGTTTTTGGACGACCAATGTGTTTGGCGTCTCCAACGGATCCTGTCTCTCGAAATTTTTCAATTAATCTCTTCACAGTTGACGAAGTTAAAACACTATTCCGACCATATTTTTTATGAAATTTTCGAACAGCGGCCGCCAAGCTTTCATTATTTTTGAAATATTGTTCAATAATGAAGACACGTTGTTCTATCGTGTAACGCTCCATTTTTACTAACCCTAAACTGTCAGCTGTCGATTTGTTTTTGTTTTAGGGTTTGTCAACACTTTACTGCACAAATGGCGGCAAATTTAAATCTTGCGTTAATTCTGGGACACCCTTTAGTTTAATTTTATAATTATTTAACAAATCCTTGATACTTTATGCTATTTATTAATACTACTATAAATACTCACAGTGTAGGTTAAAGATTGTGATTCAAGCCGGTTGTGTTGTACTAATAATGGAGCGTGCGTTGCACCCACACCGTACCAATACTCGTGCTACACTAGCTAATTTGTAATTTGTATTACCACTAGTACCACTACTCTTACCGCTTTGACTACTATGGGGTGTTCTTGAGGCGAAGGTCTAAGAGAGATATCATAACACCAACGACAGCTTAAGGACATCCATCATGGTAATTATGACACCTATGGACAAGAAAAAAGTTGTATGGGCCTGCAGTAGGTTTACGTTCCAGTTCGAAAAGGTCGTGGCCACTAATGGTGGTACTTTAACTGTGCTAAGTTGCACATGAATTCATTTAATTTTTCTTGTACTTTAATTTCATTCTAATTGTTTATTCATTTTACGGATTTACTTTGACGGCCCTGAACATATGTATAAACGACTGTGTAGATTTGCGTTATTGAAAAAAGTAATAAGCTACCTTGCAACTCTTTATCATCTTAACCATGGTGTTGAATTATTTTTTAAATTACAAAAACACCTGTGCGTAAGAGAAGGATTAATGATAAGACAAAATTCGCTCTGTTCATAACCTTCGCGACATTCAATTAAACGGAGCGCGCTGATAAATGGACAAGGTGGATAAGCCAGAACCCGCTCGGCTAACTAGGAGCACCTCCAACATATTTCAAGCCGCGGCATCCTCTACAAACGGGCCGGCCGTTGGGAATATCTACATCTGAACGTGTGTAATAACACCGACAATACAGCATTACCTGCCCGGCGAGTGGTCCGATAGACATTTGCTGATATAACGAATATATCAATGGGCTCTGTTAGTCATGCATTACATAGATACATTCGATTAATTGTGTGTGGCTTATCTCCCTCCGGACTGTACAGGATTGTATTGGAACGTCGACGCAGTTCAGTCCGCTCGATATTGGTTTATCCGAACAAAAAGAATAAATGAAATTAGAAGTGTACGTCATGCACAGTTATAATCCTACTTAACGAACAGTGCAAGTTCTTATTGTTTCTTAGTTTATAATAGACAAATAACTTTTGAAATTACCCAATTATAGACATATAACTAAATCAGTGAGTAGTTGCTAAGTTTATTTAAAAATACATCTAAATTTAGGCGTAATGATAATAAATACGTGGGTTAATCAAATATAAACAGTAAATAACTTTTGCATATTTATTGAAACATCATAAAAATAAAATCAAACCTTATTCCTTAGAAACGTATTTTTAACAATGAAGTAGTTGTAACACCAGTGCATTACGCACCAACACTTCCATGATAACAAAGTTGTTTAATCTCTGTCTCACAATTGTTTCTTTTTGTAGTCTAAAAAATGATAATTGTAGTGCCATCAGTCTAGGCTATAGAGAGGATATTTACGTGCAACTATATAGAAGTGGGAGTTTCCGTAAACCAGTAGTGGTTACCTAAGCATTTTTTCTTTTAAGTGCCATGTCCAGTCTTATAGACGTTGGCGATTACTGTGGTCCATTCTCTACGACCTATGTGCTGAGACAAATTTGCTCTATAGTTCTTAAACCTGCCCAGTCCCTTATATTCTTCAATCATGACATCTCCTTTCTTCCAATTTCTCTATGGCCTTCGATTTCCCTTTTCATAATTATAGCACTTTATATTTCTCTCCTCGCAATATATGACCTAGATAAGCCACTTTTCTTTGTTTGACGATGGTACATAATTCTCTGTCCCTGTTAGCTCTCCTAAACTCTTGTTCATTTGACATATGATGGGTCCATGGAATCTTCAGCATTCTTCCGTGTAACCACATTTCGAACACTTCTATTCTATTTACGTGTTCATTTTCTATATTTAACATTTCGTTTCGTATAACTATATTGACCATATGTAGCATTTTGTCATGCGTTGTCGAAGTTTTAAATTCAGTACAATGTTACGTAATGTTCTTTTCATGGAATTAAAAGTAGTGCGAGCTATTTCTTTTCTTTTCTTAAATTTTCGATCTGAATTAAGGTCATCTGAAGGATTACAGCCTAAATATATAAAAACACTAACTCATTCTATTTGGTTATTACTTATATATAAATTAGCATTCAAATGTTGTTGTCTACTGAACGCTATTAATTTAGTTTTGTCAATCCATATCAGTACTGTGTGCATAAACCCTGTTTAGGAATCTCTAATAGGTGTATAAATAAGTTCTCAGCTTTAAATTTCACAGGACGCAAATCACCGTTTACATGTAACGTATTAGTCCACCCTCTTGAGGTTTTAAAGAAATGACATTTGATCTTTCATGCGATTTGGCGTTTGATGCACATAACCTCAATAATCAGCTATGTTCACGATGGCAATCACAAAAGAGCATATTCGATTTTCTATCCACTTCGCGTTTCATCTTAAAAAAAACGCTGCTGAAGCCACCGAAATTATTTGTGCTGCATATGGTGAGAATGCTGTAAGTCATGCAACGTGCAAAAAGTGGTACCAAATATTTCACGGAGGAGAGTTTAGTCTTGAAGATCAACCGCGCGCTGGACGCCCTCAAACATTTGACACGGATGAGCTGCAGACGCATTAAGCTGGAAACTTCTCCCACATTCGGTGTATAGCCCAGACATGGCCCCTTCCGAATATCATTTATTGCGGTCGTTACAGCATCACTTGGCTGATAAGCACTTCAAAACAGAAGAAGTTCAAAAATGCATCGATAACTTTATCGTCTCAAAGCCGGTGAGCTTCTATCAGCAGGGAATTCGCTTATTTGTACACCTGTTATAAATCTTCATTGTTATTAATACATTATCATCCGCATATCTAATGTTTTAAATTGACCATTGGTCTTCACGCCCGATTCTTCACAGCCTATTGCTTCCTTAAATATAGCATAAGAATATAAATTGAACAACAAGGGGGAAAGGATGCAGCCCTGTTGCACTCCTCTATCAATTTCCACTCCGTTTGCAAATCCTTCTTCATCATATTGATGCTCTTTGTTCCCAATAGAGGTTTTTGATAATTCGAAGATCTTTTTCATCTGTTCCAGCTGCTTTAGTAATTTTATAAGCTCTGTATGTCTCACTTTGTTAAACGCTCTTTCATAATCAATGGAAAAAACAAACACGTCTTTTTGTTGTTCTCGACATTTTTGTAAAAAAGACTGTAATTGACATTGTCACATGTACTGAAACCATTCCTGCAGTCAAACTGAGTGTTTTTCAAATGTTCTTCGCATTTCGCCGGGGCTGATATTACCTGGCCCGGAATTTTTCGTGCAACACAAAGCTCTCCTTTGGAATTTGTAATCACAAAGAAATGCTACCTGAGGCCGACCTTGTGGCGCCGTGTGCAGGAATGTTACCTGAGGCTGACTTTGTGGCGCTGTGTGCAAAACTCGTGTAGTTGACCTACCGCGCCGCGTCGTGCTAAGCGATCTCGAGTCGACCCGAACGCCACCGACCACAGCCGCTACGGCATTTTCCAATCAGAGCAAAGGCGCCCCCGGCGTCCACCAATCCTGGGCAAGCCCTGCATTCCCCAGCGGGCTCAGCGTGCTTCCACCCTGAACTCTGCACCCCACTAGCAGGGTGGGGCACAGCTGAGCCCTTAAAACCTGAGCAATCGAAGAATTCGCGCTCAGTCTTCAGCCCCTCCAGAAGAAACCACCAAGTGTAATCAGGTGAGTCCCTTTTGGCTTCTTTTGCTACTCGCCGCCCGGATATGCTGCTCGCTGCCTGGACCTGCTGCTCGCTCTCCGGCTCCGCCGCCCGGATCTGCTGCCGCCCCTGCTGCTCGCTACCCGGCTCCGCCATCGGCCCTACTGCACGCTGCCGAGCTGCGCTACCGCCCCTGCTGCTCGCTGCCTGGTTCTGCCACCGGCCCCGCTGCTGCACCTAGTTCGCGGCCCGTTTCATCGCATACTTAAGCCGTAGGTTAAGTTTTTGTAAATTAGCTAAGTAGGTTAAGTTAGCGTAAAGCAGGTTAGGTTTGTAAGGTTGTAAATATAATTCTAATTGTAAGTTGGAGCCAACGCTTCGTTTTTTTAGCCTTCTGTGCCCCACGCATTGCTGGTCATAGCGTCCCGACGCCCTATATATCACCGCTCGGGCCCGACCTGGTAACATACTCATAAACATACTTCAAAGGTGGCGCATTATGCTAACTAATCGGTAATCGCTACATTTTCTTAAAACAATTTTTTTGATATAGCAATGATTATTTACTTTAACCAACCTTCTGGCAGTTTTCCAGAATCCTATACCTTACTAAATAATTCTACTACTACATTCAAGCTTCTATCATTCATAAGCTTTAGAATTTCCGTAGGGATTTCGTCTGGTTCTGTTGTCCTCTTATTATTTTAAATCTTCATTGCATGTTCCACCTTTACTTTTAACATCTGTGGACCTTCCAATTTTTTCTGCTTCCATATAAATATAATTACGTTCGTATTGAAACAGTTCTCGTGTGTAACTGAACCACATGTTCTGTTTATCCGTTACTTCTAACACTCGTATGTTATCATTGTTTGTTAACCGGCATTGTGTGCGTTTCTTGTATAATCCTGCTATTTCTTTCAACTTTTTATATATTCCACTTGTGTCGTGCTTTTTTTCGAGTTCCTCTATATTTTCACAATTTTCTCTCATCGATTTGTCTTTTGCTATCCTTATTTCTCCTGTTTCCTTTTATATTCAGTATTATTGCGTTTAAGTTTCCTGTGTTTGTTCATCCAGTTCTTTCTTGTTATTCTTTTTAAACTTTTTGAATAATATCCTTAAGGTCTTGCCGTCTCTGTTATTTAACTTGTCTTGTTGATCTAATTTTCTAGTTTTCTCTTTGACGTTATTATTTTTCAGTATGTTTACATCTATTAGTAGATCTCGTTTCTTTTTAATAATTATTTTCAGTCAGAGTGATACATTTGCTACAAGAGAGTTATGATGGGATCCTATGATTCTCTATACATACCACTTGGGTATGCCGATAGTCGTTTCATGCAGTTCCTGTAGCGTTTGTTGATGAGAATATAGTCTATCTGATACATTATGGGTTGAGTGCTCGTTTGACTTTCGTTGAACACGGACGTGCTGCTGTCGGCTTGTGATAAACGAACCGTGTGCGGTAGCTGGCCGCGGTCGGGTGCATCGCTCTCTAATAACGATAAACATTGTTAATCGACCCGGCCTGGTAACAGTACACATGTGTCCCGTTCCCCGTCTCAATCTACTGATTGCGACGTGGTAAGTACTAAACTAGCCTAGCATACTTCTATCGTGAATTAGCAGTAACGGTGCCCGTGCTTACGACAAATGAGCGAACCGAATAACTTTCACCTTAAATCTCCAACCATAATCTACAAAAGATCCAAGTGCACTGGAACACATTCAGAAATGGATTATCAACAACACTCACCCAGTAAAACGTCATCAAACAATAAAAGACCTTTATCGTCACCGAACGACGACATAAATAAACGATATCTTTTTAACTCGCAGACGCTGGTTACCCAAAACAAATATATCCTACAATCTGAACAGGAGGACACCACAATACTTAACACAAATACCCCCAATAATTCACTAAATACTAAGAATTCAAACGTTGACCCATCACCAAAACCTAAAAACCCCCAAGATATTTACCAAACGCTACTCACTACCAGAATGTAACCGCAGACATAAAAAAAATAGTTAAAGAAGATTTTTCTACTGTGCACCGAATCAATCAATTACGAATCAAAGTAAACAGCATTGAAGACTTCAGAAAACTCACAAAATATTATGAAGAAAACCAAGTACATTTCTATACCTACCGAAATCCTGAAGAAGCGAACATTTCTGTAATAATATGCAGTGTCCCATTATCAATTACAGAAAAAGAAATAGAAACTGAACTAAACAATCTAAATTATACCATTCTTAAAGTAACCCGTCTACTCAACAACAAAAGAATGCCAATGCCCCTTATAGCGGCTGAAGTGAGCAGCACAGATAAAGCCAAATAAATATTTAACCTCAACAGACTCCTATATTCAGTCATATCGGTCGAGCCAAGACGTAAGAAAAATGAGACCCCACAATGTACCAACTGCCAACTGATAGGTCACACCAAGAATTATTGCCACATGCCACCGCGATGCGTGAAATGCCCTCGGCAACACCATTTTTCCAAATGCAATAAAACTAAAGAAGTTAAGCCTAACTGTGTAAACTGTGGAGGTGAGCACACCGCCAACTACAAAGGATGTCCATGCATAAGAAACTTTAACAAAAAAACACCCCCACCCACAATCCAGCGCATCAACCCCAACTCTACCATAACTGGAAACATCACTGCCAACCCAATCTATGTCCAAGCAGTAAAAACTAACCTTCACCCCTCCCATCCCATCACGAACATCAACAACAACGCAAATACTAATGATTCGCTTTTATCAAAAATCCTCCAGTCCATTCTCACATTAATCACTCCCTACTATGACCAAATCAAAAACTTCCTCTTGTCCCTTATCCCAATGCTGCTCACAAATGGCGGCAAATAAATCAACCACTCTACAAAAGTTAACCCTAATGAATTGGAACGCTAACGGTATAAAGACTCAGAGATCTACCTTCATATCATCATTCCTTGCAAGACATGGCATAGACATTGCGTGTATTACCGAAACCCACATTATACAAAACGAGAACAGAGAGGCAGCAATAGGATGGGGCGGTTCTGCAATAATCATAAAGCAAAACATCGTAGCCACCCCTATTGAACTAACAGGCATTCATCAACTTGAAGCTACCGCCACAAAATTAACCTTTAAGAATAACTCTTTAATTAACATAATTTCGGCTTACAAACCACCCACAAATAGACTCATCTTAGAAGAACTGGTAAAAATATTTGACAACCAGCAGCCCACAATACTGGCCGGAGATTTAAATTGCACAAACAATCTGGGGATGCAGGGACAACAACTCCAACGGAATAAAACTGAACACACTAGCGTCCCAACTGGCTTTACAAATTTCAGCCCCTAGAGATTACACTTATTTCCCCTACCGCACAAACCACTTGCCGGACATCCAAGATATAATAATACATAAAAACCTGCAACTGCCAATAAACCAAACCGTAATAACTGAACTTGACTCTGATCATCTGCCGGTAATATTCACTCTTAACTGTACTCCTTATTATTACCCGGAAATTCCAAGGCTAATCAACGGACCAGTTAACTGGGAACTTTTCTGTAACATCATGGACGAACAAATCTTACCATATCTACCACAGCTGAAATTGATGGAACCATTGAATTCTTCAAAGAAACAACAAATGAGGCTATCAAACAATCTACTCTAGTCTCTCAAACACGCAAACCTGTCAATAACCAAACACCCCCACTCCAAATTTTAAAATGAATAAAAGAAAAAACTCCACCCGAAGAAAGTGGCAACATCTTAGGAACCCTGCAGATAAACACCATCTAAATGTGTTGATCCGGCAGGTTAAAAACGAACTCGATCAGTTCAGAATAAACTCTTATAAACAGTATCTAGAATCGTTCGAACCTGGAGACCCCAACATGTGGAAAGCCACCAAACGGATCCTGAAGCAACCCACGGTCACCCCCGCACTAAAATACAATGGCCAAACAATATCGGAAGATAACGACAAACCTGAAATATTCGCACAACATTTCGAAGCAACATTTACCACCGCATATTTTAACAATGATCCCAATCATATCAGACAGGTTGAAATGGAATCTCAAAATATTACACCCCAAGAACAAATGCCAAATAACCCTGTCTCCCCAACAGAAATTAAAGAATGCATAAAAAAGCACCAGGAATCGACATGATCCCCAACATAATTCTGAAAAATCTACCGCAAAAAAAGTATATGTTTACTAACAGCCATATTTAATTCCTGCTTAAGATTGGGTTACTTCCCCACCGAATGGAAGCGAGCACTAATTCAAATGATTCCCAAACCAAATAAACCGCATGACAACCCTAACAACTACCGACCCATCAGCCTCCTGTTCACAATTTCTAAAGTTTTTGAACGAACCATTCAAAGCCGATTAAACCAGTTTTTAGAAGATAATGCAGTCCTGCCAAAATTCCAATTTGGTTTTAGAAGCGCGCACTCTACTGGTCATCAAATCTTACGACTCACTGAGATAATTGAAAAGGGTTACGAAAACAAAATGCACACGATAATGGCACTTGTAGATAAACGGCTTATTATACAAAATGAAAGATTTGGCAATCCCTGTTTACCCATTAAACATAGTTAAATCATTTTTAACTGATAGAACGTTCCAGACAAGAATAAAAGGATATACCTCATCAGTACGTAAAATTAATGCGGGAGTACCGCAGGAGTCCCTTGTTATTCAATATTTTCATGCACGATGCTCCTACAACACCAAACTCTGACATCGCAATGTATGCCGACGATACAGCAATCATAACTCAAGACTACGACATTAACCTAGCCGCAAACAATCTGCAACAAAGTCTGAATCATCTTAACTCATGGTTTAAAAAATGGTTTATACGAATTAATCCCAACAAATGTGATGCCAAAATCTTTACCTTGCGTCACCCACAAGACCCACCTAACATCGTTATCAATAATGTACCTATCCCTTGGAATCCGAAAGATAGCGCGGTGAAATACCTAGGGGTCTTTCTCGACCGTAGATTAACATGGAGTTTCCACACCAATACAAAACTGACTGAATCATAAGCAAGACCGGCCATGCTCTATCCCATCATCAACAAGAAGTCAAAATTGAAAATAAAATGTGGGGTTCTCATCTACACGACCATCATTTGCGCGACATCAAAAACTAATCTTCGCAAACTCCAAGTGTTACAAAATAAAATTATCCGTATAATAACAAATGCACAGTTGTACGCAAGAAACTCGCAGCTCCACCGAGAAACAGGAATACTGACAGTGGAAGAATTCATAAAGAAAACAGCCCAAAAATTTTATGATAACATAAATCAATGCAGTGGTGCGATTCACTACAACTTGGGCTCTTAAAACTTACACACCAGACTTAAAAGGAAGTTACCTATTGATGTCCTAAATAGTGAGAATAACTAATTTAATTGTCAAAATCACAACGAACTATCTATTTTAGTGATATAAATGTTAAAAATCTTTTAACCTTGCCATGTAATAGCAAATGTAATGCTGATCTGGCATAACCCCTATTAATAAATACATTATGGGTTGTACGTTTTTTTTCATTATCTTGAAGGGATATCTACCTGTATAATCTCCTTTTATGAAGTTTATACCAAGTACTTGTAATTACCATCTGATGCAAAACTGATAGTTACCAAATAAGTCTTCTAGTCGCCCTTGCCTTATTTGGCATTGAAATCACTCATAATAAAGGTTATATCATAACTTTTCGATGCTTTTAATACCTCTATATTGTCGTACAAATGTTCTACTTCCTTTATATTACATATTACCTCGTATCTATAGTAACATAAGTCTATTTGAAATTGGGTATATTCCAATTCCACAAATTTTGCTACACCATTTCGATGATCTTGATCACTTTTATTGCTTCCTGAGTAATATAGCTTTCCACCCTCTCTTTCACATATACCTGTGCCTAGCCATTTTAATTTGCTTATTCCTAGTGTGTCAATATTAGGTCTCTGCATTTCCTGTATCGTTTT
Source organism: Sinelater perroti (assembly GCA_036346155.1). Taxonomy (NCBI): domain Eukaryota; kingdom Metazoa; phylum Arthropoda; class Insecta; order Coleoptera; family Elateridae; genus Sinelater; species Sinelater perroti. Next base: position 835,925 of record JARFIY010000167.1, on the reverse strand, counting down.
ATATAGTTTTCCTGCCACGAATAAACTTTGTACGTTCCATGTCCCAATTATCAGTTTGGATTGTAGTACCCTAAAATGGAAAATTCTTCGCATCCCTTGCTCATCATAAAAAAATGATATCTTGAAGAAGTAATTACCCAGTGTTACCAAAGCAGTTTCCCGTTGCCTTATCGGGGGATAACTCGGGCGCATCTAACCTAGAGAACAGGCGCTGTTTACATCCGCCTCGCTAGAATCAGGCGCTGCTATGCTAGCTTTGGTCAACCCAGGGTATTTAATTTTCCTGGTACCTATCATATCTAATAGGCATTCCCCTATCCACCACTCGAGGCGCCCGATAAAGGATTAGCACGGTTTAAGCACTGATGTAGCCTATTACAAGCCTATAATCAATTTCCACAACTGTTAATCGGCGATCACCTCGTGAAGGTGGTGAAAAATGCATATATTCTACACTGGTTTTTGAGCAACATCAATCAATGACCTTTATTTTCAACTGTCTCTCGTCCTCTCAAAAATTGTTTATACCTTGCATGCACTCAAGTCCCTTCAAAGATATTGTTGCTAAACTCTGCCTTAAATTTCAATATTTCTAGAAATTGTAGGCCCTCTGTTAAAAGAATAATTATAATATCCCGTTGAGCAACAGATAAGAATACTCTAACATTAAATAAATCAGTAACTTTCTTCCTCCCAAAAATTGTTTACGGTACGCTTACACTTCAGTATGTTTAAAAATGTTATCCCTAAACAGTGCTTTATATATATATATATATATATATATATATATATATATATATATATATATATATATATATACTCATAGTAATATTTGTGGAAAGTCCAGGATGATTGAGAAAAAATCTAAAAAAATGTGTGTTCTAAAGGCTATAGCACAAAGTTAGAAAACAACTGACAGCAACAATATCTAAAGTATAGATAATAGTAATTATCAGTAAGTTTCCATTTTTCAATGCTATATTTTGATTTCTTTTATGTTTGTAATTGGTAATATTTTTCTCTAATAAACATAATTATGTAAATTATGCTATTTTCTGCATGTACCTTATGCTTGCCCCCAACAAGTTTTTGAAATGAAAAGGTTTCTTAAGAATATACAAATCGTACTAATCATTACAATATTGCTGAAGTATAAACTACGAGGGTATTCAATAAAGACTAGCTTTATCAATAAAATGTATAAAGCAAAACTTTCTTATCTCCTTCAAAATTATCCTCAATTGACTCAATACACATATTTTGAGTTCAGTAGTTTCCGAAAGATATGCAGAAAACCATACTTTGAATCACTTTGAATTTCATTTTTAATCCACATTTCTTTAATCTCATTTTAGCTGTTAGCATTTCATTGTCACATTGTGCTTTCTTATCTTTAGCTTTAGTGTGGACCAGAGATATTACGACAGGGTGTATTATCTTGCCGTTAGTGTCACCAAATATCTTTGCATAAGATAATGTATTATTTAGTGTTCTCCATATATGACCTACCTATTATTATTTAAACATTGAAAATAGTAACTTTCTCATTAAACTTACGTCAATGTTAAATTCACTTGGTAATAGAAAATTTGTTCAAATACCCTCTGTTAAATATTAGTGTTGTACAAGATCCATGGCCTCTTTCTGGTCTTGTAACCTTTTAGCCCTGCTTTCTAAGCCTTCTTTTCACTAGCCAATTTTTGTAAACATCCTAGTAGCGAACTACAAAGAGGTTCTATTCCAATTTTGAAGCGATCCCGAAATCAATTCAGTCTTCAAGTTTCAAAGTTATTCATTTTCGGCCTGTTTTCTGCCAATGTAGATGTGATACAATGCATTTAATATGTTTTATAGTGCTTTGTACAGCCCGGAATGAACAATTAACAAAATTTCTTATACATGAAGATTACCATTATTCTCCAACATAAACACACCTTGTTCAAATAGTCTTTTGAAAACACAAAAAATAATTCTAGTTAAAATCGTTATTCTCCTCGATATTCATTTTCTTTAAATAGATTTTTTATTATTAAAAACAGACAGCAAAGCACAGGTGCTCAATGTTGCCCACTTTTATTATCTGATCTACTCTATAACACTTTTACTGGCGGATTTGACAATAAAAACTTCAAAACACTGGTTCAAATACTCGTCATCCCATGAGAGTGAAGCTTTGAAAACAGAAATGCCATTTTTCCCAACTTTAAAAATTTACACGCAATCATTGGTTGTTTTTAAATATCTAATCTATTGGAATTAATATCTTCTCTTAATCTAGCTGGTACACTTTAATCTATAAGCTGCTTGATCTTTAAAGCTTCTTCCGTCAATCAACAAATACAAATGAATCCTAACTAGGATTTTAATAATTTTGATTTGAAACCAGTTTTGATCAAAATGGGTAGAATCCAAGATAACTTAAAGTTTTATAAAAATATATTAATAACTTGTAACTTTTCTTTAACTAACAAAACATAAATTTTATAAATTTTTGCAACATTTTAATTTTAATTCCACTTCTTAAAAAGACAGAAACAAATTATTTCACTATAAAATCTTTTTTCCCTGCTTTGTGTAGTTTTGATTCCAGTACAATTGTCACCACTTATGCAGTTTCTGGAAGCATCAGTTCCATTGTTGATATTTTCAGTTACACTTTTATAGTGGCTTCAATAGTATTTCCCACACAAAATAAAATAATGTCAATTAAAATAAACTATTTACAAAACAATAAATTGTTTTAACAAATACTTTAAAATATTAGTAAAGGATGTACAATGGAAGAAACTACTGTTGAATGATTAATGAAGAGTTGCAATAAAGTTAAAAATAAAAGTACTCTAAATGGAGATAAGTCTGAAACATAATGCAGATCTTGGTAACTAATCTGCCATAAAAAAATTAGGAACTATTGTCAGAATTGTCAAAATCTAATGTCACATTTAAAGCTTCACCCTAAAAGTTCACAGAGGTACAACTTAAATTGAACAAATAAGCTTTGAATATGTTAGTGGCACATGAGCTTATTCTTTATTTAGCTTAAGATTATTTCCATTGTTATGAATGAACAAAACCTTTATCACCCCTCTTCATTAGATTTAAAAAACACTTCTGCTAAAGATTCTAAAGGCTTCTCGTCTTTTTCTGCTATTTTATATGTTTCTTCGAGCATCATTATTTTCAAAACCGCCACTATTCATTCCCGACTAGACATTGTATTTCTAATATCTTTAAATGTTCTTTAATGCAAGCAATTTATGTAAAAATACTCTTTCCGTTCACCACACATTCGTAAAGAAGAAATTCGGTTTATGTTTGATTCACCCACGTAATTATTACTTGAATCCATATTGAATAAATTATAATAGTTGTTATAAAAACATATTTTATCGTAGTTTTATTTAATTTTACATATTTAATGTAGAAAAGAATTATTCTATTTAAGTTCATTAATTTTGTATAAATATTTCTGCTTTTCCAATTGTGTGGCAGTTTCTGTTTAGAATTTTTTTGTCGATCTAAAATAAAGCATTAAATACAGCTGTAAATTACTAAACAAAAAGTAGCAAAGTAACAATAATATTTTTTAAACTCAAACTATAAAAATAATTGGAACAAAATTATAAACAATTCAAATAAAAAAAAACAATAATTGAAATACTTAAAATAATAAATTACGTCTGATTTATGAAACTCGTGAGAGGTACAAACCAATAAAAAGAAAGTCTAAAAATAAATTAAAACAAAAATGAATGGAAACCGTTGCTTTTACTACATATAGTATATGCAAAAACATAACCCTCTCCGAAAATCTTATTTTCAAATTTAATTAAACGATCTAATTGCAATTTGTGCTCGACTAAATCTATTGTAAATTTTACTAGATGTTTTTCCCCTTTCATAGCTTTCTACTCTGCCTTAACCTTTTCTCTTTTGCTTCAGATAAACTTGTTATTATGGAATTACACCGTACATTGAAAATGCTCTAAAAATTACAGTGTCGAAGGGAGGCACATATGAAGACATTTTATTATTAATAATTGTAAGGCATGAACAAAATAATTACTTTTTCTACTTTCTGTTCAGGTCATCTATATTGATCATTCAGTCATTTCTTAAGGTTTTTCCAATATTTCATTTTATTGCATAAGTTTAATTCGATACTACGCACTATATTATAAAAAAAGAAGAATTGTAACTATCTATTGCTTAGATTTTTTTGTAGTTCAATAAATGTGACAAAACTAGTCTAAATAATTTGTTTTACTCCTTATTGCGGAAATAACTTGGTGACCATTAAATTAGAAAGAGACCAACAAAGTAAGAAAAAGAAAACTTAATACGGCTACCACATATTCAATTAAAAAATGTCGATTAAAATCAGTTGTTCGATTATAAATTTGTAAAATTTTAATTTGGTACTTTTTAAAAATTCAAGGCTCCAAGAAGGTAGAAGTCTATACTATTTTCTTTATGTTAAAATTATTAAAAAAAGAAATTCAATACCTTATTCAACTTCTTTCGTTATATTTCTCTGGAGTAAGTGGTACCATGAATAATATAAGCGTTTTTTAATTTTTCCAGGGATGTTTTAAAATACTGATTTACCAAAAACGTCACTTGTTCTTGTGTTGACCATCTTCAGAAAAAATAAATATCTTGATCTTCCATAGGGACATGATCATAATCCGACTTACCAAAGTGAGCTACATTTCACAAAACATTAGCTGTTACTTTCATAGTGCAAACCGTGAGGCGACAAACTGACAAAAGTATTGTTAATTGACAAACCTTCAATAAACAAAGTTAATTAGAACCCTTTAGCAGAATCTTAAGTATCCTCGTCACCTAACAAAAGGCCATGGAACAGAAAATCTCCAATTTCACCATTCTTGATTATATCATCTATATAATTCAAATATACGTTATCATTTTCTTTCTTAATTGTTCACTAAGTATTGCATATTACCGTTTTAGGTATTATTCCCCAAGCATTATTCCAAAAGAAAAATTTTCCTCGAGTATTCACTTCTGCTAGTAAAAGATTTAATTGTGCAAGTACAACTACACATTACTGTCATTATGATCTAATAAATTTGTAATTATAAATTTATTTTTATTAATAATAATACTACTATGCTTGATGTAATATGTAATCTAAAAAAGTGGCCAAAAAACGAAACAATTATAGAAATCTTGTTTAAATAAAACAGTGGCGATTTAAATAAAAATTACACACTTCAGAGTTCATCATAAAATAGTTTACTAAAGCACAGCAATAGGTCTCAAAAAGTTAGTACAGTTATTTTATGCGAATTTGGTGGCATCCACATTCTATTTTTTAAAAGGTTGCATTGATTGTAATCTACGAAGTTGAAAGAATATCATCGAGTTTTGTTAAAATTTCTGAACAATCTAAACCAACAATCTATCATTTACAAATAAAAGTTTAATAAATCTATCAACAAAAAACACATAACTGACCACTAGACGGAAAAGCCATAAAATATTTTTTACAATCAAATAGGTTCAGAGAGACATTCGACAAGGTTGTGTTTCCTTTCTCCCTTATTAAATAGCACTCAAAACACTAAAAAATTAACAAAGTATAACTATAGATGATGTAGTAATCAACAATATACGATATGCTGACCATTATATCAGGCACGCCAGAGGAATTATAGCTATTAATAGACAGATTGGTCTAGATTGCTAAAGAATATAAATTAGAATTAAACACTGCCACAATATATATGATGACCAGCAAGACAAACAACATGACACTCAACCCATATATAGATGGATCGGCTATAGTACAAGTAGAATATATTAGGTTGTCCAAAAATCTTCGTGTTCCACTTTTTCTCATCGATTGATTTAATAATTTTTAACAAATACAACTTATAGCAAGTAATCGAAGTATTCTCCGTCAACACTGATCACTTCCCCCCACTTTTCCGGTAACATTAAGCAGCTTTCGAGTCAAAAAACTCTTCAAGCCGGCTTTGAACTCTAAAAAATGCATTCGAACCGTCGACTGTCCAACCGTACCTTCATCTCATGCTTTATTTGGTTTTGAACTCGACTTGTACTCGTGCAGCATTAACAATCTTTTTGCTCGCGCGTAAGGTCCATACTGAAACAAATATGCAAGAATTATATATCAAAATGCGCGGAAGATTACGAGCTTTCAAATTATAAAAAAATTATCCAACAATAATCCAAAAAATATGAAAAAAGTGGAACACTTGAAAATTTTTGGACAAACTAATATTTCATATTTGGGATATACGTTATATGAAGCTGCCTATTTAAAAACGAGATGGATAATCAGCAATAATAATCTAAATTTATAACTATGTCTACGAATGGTGAAGTCTATGCAGTGTTACTGTATTGTGCTAAAGCTTGAACACTGATATAAATCACATAAAAACGAATTGAAGCCTTTGAATTGTTGATCTTTCTACGTACACTTACAATAAAATGGACCAATAATACAATGACTGAAAAGGTCCTTCGAAGGACAAAAACCAAGAGAAAAATGTTAAAAACTGTGAAAGTTAGAAAAATTACTTATTTAGGCCACAGCAAGAAAAATAATGAATATTAAATTTAAAGACGTATATTGTAGCTTAAAGACCTAAGAAAATAGTTTGGGTTAATTTCAGCCTAACTATTTCGAGAAGTAGCCAACAAAATAACCATAGCGGTAATGATAGAATTAGATAAAGATAAGTCTTATTACACACCAACCAGAAATAGAAATAAACGATTCAGTAATAACAACAATAAGAATTATTTATTTGTCTAGGTTGCAGGACTAAATAAAAGTTTTATGAAAAAATACATGTTCGTTCTTTAAACATTATATAAATATGGTACTAGGAAAGTTTTACAGTAAACCTATAATTTGCATGATCGTCTAGAATACTTTCCACCACTCTATACACTTTTCCATTCTTTGAAACCAATAGTCAAACCAACTCCATTCTATGCCATTAAGAGGTTCTTACCGTTGAAAAACCACCTCCATTATAGATAAGGCCTTGACAGCTACTTCAATTCTATTAACATAGCAAAATGTTCTATTCTTAAACTCATTAAGCATCTCGCGGCACTACAAAACTCATAGTGCTATTTTCTCGTCAGTTAAGACATTTTTCTCCCCAGAAAGTAGTTGTGCAAAATGGTATAGATGCCAAAATTGTCCAAACACATTTTTATTTGTCGTCCTGACCTCGGAACGTATTCCATACTAAAATTTCTTCGCTGCAATTCTCAGTATTAGCTGAAAAAGCTAGTATAATAAGTACGATTATCTATAAGTAAAATAGTTATTTTCCCAAAACACTGATTAACACTCGTAGCGTGCAAAGTTGTAGTGCAAAAATTACCTAGTATTCTATATTTAACCAAGATGACGTTGCGCCATATTCTTACTGTCACAGTTCAGCAGCAAGTAACACTTAAAGGTTTAAACCTACTCTAACACCCTTAAACTTATCATAACATGCAATTTACAATATTGGTACTGAAAAACTTTCCTAGCTCCCTATGAAAATTTTAAATTAAAAAATCAAACAAAAACAAAGAAATCTCATCATCAATAAATAAAAGCTTATGAATGTTCAGGAAGCAACAAATAGAAATATAAACTCATATACGAAACCATATTTAAAAAGTACAAAAAGACTAATGTTAAAAAGTAATTTCAGGATTTTTAACAAAAATATCATTACAACAGTTTGACAACCCTCCTCTATTACAAATATATGATTATTTCTTCTTCTTCTTCCCCATTCCCTGTACCTTATTCGGGTGTCAGATAAATATATGTTTACAATTTTTGAAACTTTCTTCCAAGACAATAACTACCTGAAAGTCAACATTATGGAATTATGGATAGCACTTTTATGGCATGTAGTATCTTAAGAAAATTACTGTCTTTAAGCAACTAATTAAAAAAAATTACTATTAAGTTAAGTTTGATCTTGCACTGAATCAGTACTACTTATATCATATTTACGAAATGAAACTCATTGCTAAAATATAAAAACCACTCAAACATTTCGATCCTCCCCGGTAGCTCGATCCCTTTTCTGTCCGCTTATCAAGATGCGACCTTTGCACTCGTCTTGCGTGGCATGTGCCGCTTCGGCGTGTTAAAGCAGCCCGTATCGCGCATCTTTAATATAAGCAATTCGAAATATGATTGTCATTACATCACCGATGATTGCCTTCGACGTTATCCTTGGTAGTTCATCGAAAGCCTGCAAGTGCTAAGCGCGTATGTTAAATGCTAATGGGCGCATAACAGGTCTGCCGCGAAGACAGAGCTGCGCGTTCTATAGGTTAAGCGCCTTAAATGTTTTAATTATTGCTCCGTGATAAGACTAATTGCGGCGGAACACAACGGCAGTATGAGTTACACCGCACAATTCTGATGTAATTGCCTGATAGTGACGTTACGTCTCACTGTTGCAAGGCTGTTTTGCAAGGCCGGGCTGTAAACCTAAAAACTAATTGTCTACAAATTATGGCTGTTAAGAAAAAGACAGAATACAAATAAAACGTATAGACTAGAGGTTAAAAATTACAAAATATGTAAGTAAAGCACAAACATAAATCAATTGTTGCTTTTATTCTTTTACAATAATTTTAATTATTATTATTTATCAATGTAGAAAAAATAAGACTACCGATATTCCCAAATCATTCATTCCATCTATGACCAAGCAACAATAGTAATACACGAAAACACAAACAATATTGCTATGCTCGTGGAGTGAAAGAGGGAGATTCGATGAGCCTTTAAAGATGTTTTTAAAAACATGGGGGTATAAAGGGGTAAATATAAATAGCAAAATATTTACCCAATTAGCATATACGGATGATGTAGTAGTCATGTCAGATTTATTTTGGGATCTACAAACTATTTTAGATGAACTAAAAGTTAATTTGGAAAAAGTTGAGCTAAAAATAAATAACCAGAAAACCAGAAACAGAGACATTATAATTAACAACCAACACATAGAGATACAACAAGAATATACTTATTTTGAACAGACTACAGTATGTAAAAAATTCAATAAAAGCTTAAAAATGGACAGACGCATACGCCAAGCTTGGTCAAAGCTTTAAAAAACAAAATAAAATCCCGATAAATTAAAAAATACCTTTAACACGGAGAAAATCTGTATATGACTAATGCATACTCCCAGTACTTGGGCTGCACAGGCATGGACGTTAACATGATCATTAATGGAAAAACCTGCTAGAGCCCAACGAGTCATAGAAAAACAAATGTTGAATGTAAAATTAAAAGATAGAATAAGGAATGAAAAATTAGATAAAAACAAAATTAATAGATGTTAAAAGATATATAGCATCTCTAAAATAGAAATAGACTAGTCATACCATGAAGCAGAATGACAAATGTTGGAAAAAATACAACAATGGAGACCATGGACTGGTAAAAGAAGCGCGGGCCTCCCGCAAACCATATGGAAGGATGACTTGAAGGTTACACTAGGTTTAGTATGGATAAGGGTAGCTCAAAACAGAGACATATTGAAAAATAAAGGGGTGCCTGTTTACAACATTGGATGACAATAGGCTAATGAAGAAGAAGTATAAAAAACTGGCTAAAGTTGAATACAAAAGAGCTCAATCGTCCACACGAATTAGATGGAAACATGCCATGATGATCGCCAACTTAGCGAAAGCATTCGAAGAGGAAGATCACCTGTTTTAAATAATATCAAAAAGTAATATGCAAAAATTTCTGATGAAGACTATTTAGGGCCAAGCGATGAAGCTGCACTACGAGTGCAAATTTGGAACTTGGCACCTCGCATTAAAACTTATAGCTTGCATTAGAATCTTACTGACAATAATAAAGTTATGCAACTTAATGTCTGAATTAGAGTACAAAAATGATTTTGAGATGACACTTTCAAAAATTCACTCATCTTTAGCGATAAAGCAATTTCTTATATGGAAAAATAAACCAGCACAATGTTCGCGCCTAGAACACCGAAAATTTGCACATAGTCTTTTTAAAAGTGTCTACGAAACAAATGGTTTACTTCCCATGTTGGAAAATTAACTAATGCCACAGTTGGATCAAAATATTAGTAGTTATATACACCTTTCAACAAGATGGTTACTCGGGTCGCTACCACACAAACGTGTAAGAATATCTCAATCGAAATTTTCTATAGTGACGGCAATTAGTCACTTTATCATTCCTTACCATTTTGATTTCGCTTGGGAGTATACTGAGATAGTTTCCTGTTGCTTTCCTCATCGCAGTGCTACATCCGAATTAATCATAACGTGATGGTCGCCAGTAAGTATATGATGGTAAGCATGTTGGGAAGTAGCCTTCTGTAGCCTTGACTCATTAATAACACAGGTGCTGTCCTATGCCATGCTAGTTTTGGTCCGCCCCTGGTATTTCATTTTCCAGGTACCACCCACATCTGGGAGGCTTTCCCCTATCCGCCACCTGGGGAGGCGCCCGATGGGGGACTAGCAACCCCTCACGGGGCTGAAGAATTAGAGCTTAGAAAAACGACAACTTTGCGAAAATATGTGGGTTTGCACCCGGATAAGATTGTGTTGACCCAAGAACTGAAGCCACTGAGCCATCTTAAGCGTCTTTTGCTGCTTCAGTTTTAAAGTAAGAAACGGACGATTATTTTAGACAAAAAGTTATCTTCTCAGATAAAGCTCATTTCTGATTAAGTGGACATGTTAATAAACAAAATTTCAGTTTTTGGTGTAAAAGCACTACAGGAAAACCCTTTGCATTCGCAAAAGGTTACTATATGGCGTGGTGTATGGCATGTTGACATCATCGGACCATTGTTTTTCCAAAACGAAGTAGGAGATGCAGCTACAGTGACTGGTGAGCGGGGCCGATTGACGTTAACAAATTTTTGTAGCCAAATTTAGATGAAATTGATTTGGAGGACATATGGTTTCAACAAGACGGTACCGCATGTCACACTGCTAATGCCACTATTGACGTATTGCAAAAAAACTTTGATAAAAGAATAATTTGAAGAAATGTAACTATTAGTTGGCCTCCAAGTAGTTGTGATTTAATTCCTTTAGATTACTTTTTGAAGGGTTACTTTAAATCTATAGTCTATACAAAAAAACAACTAACTCTTGATGCATTAAGATTGAACGTCCTGACATTATAGCCGCGGAAAATTGATTTCATCGATTAAGCTCGTGTCACAAAGTCGCGACACAAACAATGTGTTATTGATATATATAATTCAGTAGACTGTGGTTCAGAATAATATCAAATTTTTGTTTCATCTAAAATAGTTTTTATTTTCTTTCATTTTAAAAGCATATCGATCTTATTGGAAAACCCTTTATCATATATGCTGTTGTCGGTTACATTTGCTATATAGAAGCAATCCTAGATACATAACGATTTTACTTTGAAGTATGACAAGTTAATTCATGTTTATTGAGGAAAATTGTTTTTTTGCAGGGTGGAGGTTATATGTGTTGATTTTGCTTCGTTTACGTTGACTACCTCATTGGCGTTTGGTTTGGTACTGTTGTTTCTTCAATCATTGGTAAGTTGGCTGTCTAAAGTACATACAGCCTTGCACCCAAGATCCTCCCTAATAGAATGGGGAAGAAGTTACACTTTTTAACATTAAGCCTGATTTTAAAGACACGATCATTCAGCTTTCAGTAGGTTGAAATAACGTGTTGGAAGTAGTAGGAAAATAATTTAAATTCAGCTACTACCACCTCTACAATTTTGTACGCTTTAACTTTTGTACTCACCCTCGTACAATAGAAATAGTGATGAGAAGCTACTTAATTGTTCAAATTAATCAGCTTGCTGTAGGTAAAGTGGTGTCACTGGATATTTTTGCTTTCTTGTTACATTGGTGGTCTGTTTTTGCCCTTTCATAGCGATAAACCAAGGTCTAGGTAAATGAAATCTGCAGTTTCTGTTAACTTTGTAACCGCGCGAAAATAGTTCACCATAGACTTCTTGTAGATTTCTTGTGCCTGTGGCTGGTCAAAGCTAATCACAAACTTTTTGTGATGTAGATCGTGTAGATGAGTTACACCTTGTTTTGTTTATAATTTTTTTTTGCAGTTCTTACAACATTCCTTACGTCTAGCTATTTCATTTGGCAAAGGCTCTATTATGAACAAAAAGAGTCTGTAGCTATTAGAAGTCCACTCAGCCTTGCGATCTTCAATTTCTATATGAAGAGATCGTCTTTAATATGGAAATATAAAATTTACTACAGTTTTTACATAAGAAACAAACTTTGCAAAAAGTGGTTACACACAATGAAAAAAGGGCAATAAGCAAAGCTTTTTTACTTTATGTCAACAAATTTGCAAATCGAGCGAGAAAGGTCCTATACAAACTCAACGTGGAGACCATCTACGCAATTACAATTAAAACACGTAATCTACTACGACTAGTTAAAGCCACAAGAAATTCATCAGATACACCTGAAATAAATTGCGTATCATGCTGGTGGAACCAAGTTTCCGCCCTGGCCACTCCACCATCCACCAACTCCACGGAAGCAGTACACCGCTACAGCCTTCCTAGACGTGGGCAAGACATTCGACAAGATGTGGCATCATGGGATCATCTTCAAGATGGCTTCTGACAGCATTCTGCTGCCGATGGTCCAGCTGATTCGGTCCTTCCTGTCTGGTAGGAGGTTCCGGATCAAATTCGACGGCGTGAAGTAATCGGAGAGACGTCTCCAAGCCGGCGTCCCCCAAGGCTCGGTACTGTCCCCATACTCTTCAATCTCTACGAGAGGGACATTCCGACGACGCTCTCCACGAAGATGGAGAGTTTTCAAACGACACGGTGGTGATGCCAAGCTCTCTGAGGCTCTCCCTGGCAATACGGCATGTTCAGCAGGAGCTAAATAACGTGGAAGAATAGTGCGACAGGTAAAGAATCAGGATTAACCCCGAGAAAAGCGAGGCGGTCACGTTCTCCACCAAAAAGAAGATAAGATAACGCGGTGACTTGGAAAATATCAAGATCTTCGAAAGATATATACCCTGGAAAAAAAGAGGCACGGTACCTCGGAGTGACACTGGGTAAGAAGCTCACCTGGAGAACATGGCGACACGCGCCAAGGCAGCCCACCAAGCCTTAGGCAGTCTACTCCACCCAAACAGGAAAATGTCGCAATCAAATAAATTACTCCTGTACAAGGCAATAATTCGGCCTACGATGATGTACGCATGTGTTATTTGGAGATATGCGGCGGAAACCCACGTGAATAAACTCCAAGTGGTCCAGAATCGGGCAATTCAGACCATCTTCAGCGCTTCGTGGTACGTAAGAAACACCACCCTTCACAGCGGTGCCAACATGCCAACCATCCAGGAGTATATCTCCCAATGCACTCAACAACTCCATGCCAGTGTCCAAAACCACAGAAATCCAGCAATGCGTGGCCTATACAACTATGAGGTTGACAGAGGCGCCGACCACAAGCGTCCGAAGATCCTGATCTAGCCTGAGAAGCAGGCTAACCAACATCCCAGCCAGGTCACTGAATAGATGGGGGTTAGGGGCTGCAAACTCAGGAACCCCAAATACGTGATGAAGATGTGTGTGTGTGTGAGTGTGCGCGCGCGCGCGTGTGTGGAATGGGACTACAAGCCAAACAATTACCAGTAGAGTAAAAGAACATCAGCAATACCTACGCCCTAATGAATTTGAAAAACCAACCATTAATATGTCTAAGTATAGGTTTTCTGCTCTTTACAAGCAAACACAACTTCTACGCAATAAAACGGCCAAAACGGCCAGAAATGTTAGCAAATGCCGAGGAGAAGTTATCTAAAGAACAATTCCTCATCATGACCCCTTTCATATGTTTAGATTTTTTTATTAGGGGCACTATTAGCACTGCAGTCTCAAGAGCTTACTAACGTGCAACTTACATACTACGACGTCACATACATCCATTAGCTTTCAGGGAGACTTGAAATCGCATGCGCGCTGGGTTCCCGCATAGAAGAGCATTGCTTATGACCTGTCGGTCACCACGATAATACACATCGCTGCTTGTAGAAAACCAAAGAAATATTTCATGTATATCTTATTAAAAATAAGAGACATTTGAAAAGTAATTTAACTAAAACTTGTGTAAAAAAGGAAATAAAATAACTAAATAACAGACGTAATAACAAATTTTCTTTGGTAGTGCTTAAAAAACAGTTAATTTTTAATCCGTAGGTTTAGCCAACACAAAGAACTTCTAAGCTAACCATAAAAACTTCCGTTCTCCCTAATAAAGAAGAAGAAAACGGCAAAAATTACTGTAACAGAAAGAACAAGCTTATTTTTATTGCAATGGAATTCAGTATACCCTGTTTTAATTAAAGTTAAATGAAGTGAATGACTTTAAACATGTGCAAATTATATGTTACATTTTATCAACAAAATGCTAACGTAACACAATGCAGAGTTTCAAAAGCATACAATTTTCGTATAAAATAATTTGTTCTATTTATACTTTTCTCCATATTCTTTTTTACTTAATTATTCTTATTTACATATTCTGTAATTTTTTAATTCCCAAAACAATACTCACATTGTGCTCACAGCAAAAATTAGCAAATTAATTGGACCACTTGCAGTACGACCTCAACTTATTTTTGAGCCGGGCGACGGCCCATATCTGCTTTTGGATCCAGCACCGCAGAGCACTAAATATAAAAGTCATGTCGAGCGGCGGCGAAGCGGTCCATTTAGCACAATCTGCGCTGCCATCTCCAACTCGTTAATTACTAATGATAGATTATTACTATTATTGTTAGCGTGTCCCGATAGATCAGCGGCGGATACCGTAGCCCAGAGTTGCGTTCCGCGCTTATGATAACTCTTTCTCTTTATCTCGAAGCCAGCTCGTCTGAGACGGCCAGGAAGTGTGGCTTCAGTATTTTGTATTGCCATCGTTTTTTTAGCTTTCAAATACACCAGTAAACAAACATCATAAAGTACCTTGAAACGTACAAGGTACGTCTAGAAATTAATGAGCCAGATTTCAGAAAATTCGTTTAATTGAAGATACAGGTATTGATAAATAAAATAAATAATACAATCTCTTGTGGAAGTCTTGTATTAATACGGAGTTGGTCCACCTTTAGCATGCAATGCAGCTTGAATTCTGGACGGAATAGACCAATAAAAGTCCTGAATAGTGGTGAGTGGAATTTGAAGCCTTTCTTCATGCAGCACAGCCTCTGAATCAGGAAGTGGAAATCGACGCCGAACCCTGTTTTCCAAAACACTCCACAGAGGCTTAGTGATATTCAGGTCTGGGGACTGGAAGGGCCAGGGAAAAGTGTGGAATCTCAGCAACATGCTCTTGAAACCACTCTTGAACAGGATCAGCGGTGTGAATGGGGGCATTATCATCCTGGAATGCGGCATTCCCATTTGGAAATAAAGTTTGTACTATTGGGTGGACTTGGTTATCCAAGAGATCTCTATACACTGCTGCTGTTATCCGACCGTATAATGTGACAAGGGGAGTTGCCGAATGCCATAATATAACGCCCTAGACACTCGGGCGGAAACAGTTCATATCGTACGCTTAAGTAGATGTTTGTCAGACAATCACGCGTTCAATGGTGAGAAAGATGGTAAAGCGTGAGTCATCCGACTAAACGACACGTTGCCAGTCCTTCAACATCAAATTTTTGTTAGCATTCCACCATACACGCTTTTATAATAATAATTAGACTTCTTTGAAACTCCGTTGGACGTACTAGTCATTCAGCACACCTGCACAACGTCCACAATTACACTGCCTCACTCTACTATTAGTGCACAGTCTATACTACCTGCAACAAACAAGAGACGGTTAATTAATGCAGTGCCTAGTGTTACCAGTTAAAGTGAAGGTATGTACCACTTTTGACAAGTGTTTCCATTATTTTGCCCAATGTTTGTAGTTTATCGGTACAATTGGTGCAAAATTCCTAAACTATACAAGGCTGTGTGAATTATGTGAAAGAACCGAAATTGACATACAAAATGACAGCAAAATATATGCAAAAGCCGGAGTAATTCGTTAAGAAGTATGTAAAGGTTATGGGGGGTATGGAGATTAGAAATGCAGATCTGACAAAGAAAGGAATACCCCGCGTCACAACAACAAAGAAAAATAAAACAATCTTGCGTCTCTTTGAAGACAAGCTAGACCTTTCGTCGTTTTTTGTCCAAATGAAACTCAACAAGAAAGGAATTCAGGTCTTTCTATATACGATCCGAAGTCGTTTACGCGAAAAAAACGTTATTAATTTACTTTGAAGAAAACTTTATTATCAAAAAAGCACGTGGAAAAACGACTGGCTTGGACAAGGAAAAATTTGGATGGAGATGTTCTTCATGGGCGAATTTCTTTTTAGGTTTGATCTTTTTTATAGAAATAGTGGTGAGCGAATAGTAATAGGATTCTTTAGCGCACGGTAAAACACCCTGTAAAAGTGCATGTTTAGGGATGATTTTGTAAACGCGAATGTCTCTTCCTGTTTACAGACAAGAAAATGTGCACCACCCACCAGAAATGTTTACTAAAGTCTACTGAAAAGTTTTTAGTTCTGACAGAAGAAGTCGGGTGTTGCAAGAAGAAAATCACCATAAATATCGCAGCAAACTGTGCGCAGTTCGATTCGAGCGTTTAAAGAGAACATGCGTTTGGATGTGCGCTGCCTTATCACGCTGTGAACGTTGGAACTGCCATTAAAAATTGGCCTACATACACGGATCTACACAAAATTTTATTTGTACGTTGTTGCTGTTCGTGGCTACTGCTGGATGGTCAGGCCCTCACGATGGAGCTGTGGCAACAAATTTAAATTCGAACATAATATTAAATCCTAATCTCATACCAAACTATCTCCAGTACGAATACTGTATCAACAGCAACAAGTATCCAATACATTTATTCAACCAAATTATGTTTTAAATAATGGAAACTCGTTGTGAGGTTCCCCCGCATTTGTGCAAAATACAAATCCTCAGATTATCAATCCATATCAAACATAAATGCAACATTTCTCAACTTCCACCCACACCACTTCACCTTCCGTATATACTGAACTGCAATCATATTCGGAATCTAAAACATCCGCAAATGAAACTTCTTGGCAAGAAGTAAGAAAAAATAAGAAAAGAAAGATATCACAAAAGAAACCCAAAGAAAATCATATTGTAACAAAGGCTGGCGTTCTATTTACTTCATAAATATGCACCACTAGCTTCACAAGAAGATGATGTGGAAATGATACAAAATCAAGCAGACGGAAATAAAAGTCAAAAAGAAAATACTCCAAAACCACCTCCTGTCTTTATCCACGGCGTTAAAAATTTCCCGGATGTGCTTAAAAATCTCAACCTTGTCATTTCGGAAACAGAATATGACTGCAAAGCGATGGTAGATAATTCTATTAAAGTAAATGTTAAAACAACTGACTCACCGCACGTTAGTAAAACACCTGCAAACAAAAAATATAGTGTATCACACCTATCAGCTGAAAGAAAATCGAGCGTATAGAGTCGTTATACGTAATCTTCATCACTCAGTTCCCATTGAGAATATAAAAACAGAACTAACCAAAAAAGGTTTTAACGTTAGGAACATCTACAATATCAGGAGTAGGAGCACTAAAGATCCATTGCCCCTATTTTTTGTTGACTTAGAGCCGGCAGAAAATATTAAAGACATTTATAAACTCAAACACCTACACCATACAAGTATTAACGCAGAACCTTCAAGGAACAATTAGTTCAGTGCTCACGTTGTCAGGCATACAATCACACGAAAACCTACTGTAATAAACCTTATGCATGCGTGAAATGCGGAGGTGCCCACAATACCGCCACTTGTACTAAAAGCAACACAACTCCAGCAAAATGTGTCCTATGTGAAGATCCGAATACGGCAAATTACAAAGGATGCACCATCTATAGAGAACTGCAAAAGAAATACCAACCTGCAAGATTTCCACTACATACTGGAATCATCAGAAAAACTGTAGCTCCAACCTTAAATCAAAGTCAATTCCCATCACTCTCTAATCAAATTCCTTCATATAATACTCCCATTAACAAGCAGTACAGTCAAGTCCTTAAATCCAACCCAAATCATACACAAACATCAAATGAATCAATTTTCCTAAATTTCCTAGATGAGTTCAAAAATCTATTCTACCAGCTAATTCAGCAAAATAGCACTATCCTAAATATGCTGACTACAGTTATAAACAAAATAGCATCATAGTGGCGGAATTTATAAGAATAACTGTATGGAACTCCTATGGGCTCCAACAATACAAGGACGAAATTCAAATTTTCCTCAAAATAAATTGTATTGATATAATGCTTATCTCAGCATCTCACTACACAACAAGGACACATGTCAAAATCCCAACATATTTGATTTATCATACAGAGCATCCTGATTGAACAGCCCACGGTGGTACTGCAATCTCAATAAAGGAAAACATAATGCACCATGAACTACCACAATTCAAAACAGATCGCATTCAAGCTACAACCATTCAAGTCAATAAGTTACCACGACCATTGGTTATATCAGCGGTATACTGTCCGCTAAAACACAAGATCAATAGCATTCAGTTCTATCAGTTTCCGAATACACTTGGATCATCGTTTATAGCGGGTGGTGACTTCAATTCTAGGCATACCCATTGGGGTTCGTGATTGGTTACTCCCAAAGGAAGGCAACTTTATGAATGCATAAGTAAAAACAGCTTTGTATTTCTCTCCTTAGGGAAACCGACTTATTGGCCAACCGACCCCAACAAAGTACTCGATTTGCTGGATTTCTTCGTCACGAACGGTATTTCACCAAATTATACCACTGTAGAATAAAATTATGATCATTCACCCATTATTGTGACGATTAGTTCTTCGGTAATTATAAAACAACGTAATAGTATGTTATATAATAAATACACAAATTGGGATATCTTTAGAAACTACATTGAAATAAACGTTAACCTAAATATTAAAATAAAAGAACCAGATGAGTTAGATCGAGCTACAAATTATTTAACTGAAATCATACAAGAAGCGGTTAAGTATTCCACCCCCCAAATAGAACAGCACCAAATATAATTAACATTCCCAGTGAAATCAAGTAATTAGTAGCAGAAAAAAGGAGAGCAAGATCTACTTGGCAAAGAACACGTAACGCAACGGATAGAAACAAATACAACAGATTAACAAACCACTTAAAAGCTAAGTTAAAGGAATTCCGAAATGATAAATTTAATTCATATATCTCTACGCTATCGAAAAATGATACAATTTGGCGAGTAACTAAAAGATTTAAACGACCGCAAACTACAATCCCTCAATTCGAACTGAAACAAGGGAATGGGCCAGATCTGACGAAGAGAAAGCTAACACTTTTGCCCATCATTTTAAAAAAGTCTTCATTCCTCACTCTACAGACACAAATAAAGAAATTGAGGACTACCTCGACTCAGCACTACAGCTTAGGCTTCCAATTTCACCTATTTCGACGCATGAAATCGAAAAAGAAATAAATATGCTAGCAAAAAATAAAGCACCGAGAGCTGATAAAATAACAGGACAAATACTGAAAGAGCTTCCCAAAAAAGGGTTAATTTAAATTACTACAATATTTAATGCGATATTCCGCCTGTCCTACTGGCCCAAGAATTTTAAAATGGCAGAAATTATATTACTGCTGAAACCTGGAAAGCCACCGAATGAAGTCTCATCCTACCGACCTATAAGTCTTCGGCCAATTTTATCCCAATTGCTAGAAAAACTTCTTCTCAAAAGAATACGTGCAGAACATAAAGAAGAAAATTGGATACCTAGCCAGCAATTTGGATTTCGTCGTGAACATTCGACCGTTCAACAGTGTCACCGCATAATAGACAAAATAAACAAAACTTTTGAAGAAAAATAAAATATTGTTCCGCACTATTTCTTGATATTGTTCAAGCGTTCGACAAGGTGTCACACAGAGGACTTTTATTTAAAATCAAAACAGTACTTTCCCACAAATACTTCCTGCTCCTGCAATCCTACCTGACAGAGCGCAGTTTCCATGTTCGTCATGGTAATGCAACGTCAAATCGTCAAGCGTCAAAGCGTGTTGGGTCCCATGCTATATATACTGTACACTGCTGATATACCAAAGATGGAAGGTACATTAATTAGAACCTTCGCAGATGACACGGCCATATTAGCAACTGACAACGACCCCGTGATAGTCAGCCAATTGCTCCAGGGATATATTTACTTACTTGAAGATTGGCTAAAAAATGGAAAATTAAAGTAAACGAGACAAATACAGTAAAGGTAATATTCACATTAAGACGTCAACAATACCCCCAGATCACAATCAATAACTCATTGGTACCACAAGTCGCAGAAACCAAATATCTAGGGACGCACTTAGATTCCAGGCTAACTTGGAAGACAACCATAATTAAAAAAAAAGAAATGGATTTGAAAGTCAAGAAAATGTATTGGCTATTAGACAGAAAACACCATTATTTATTGAAAACAAAGTCCTTATTTACAAAGCAATCATAAAACCGGTGTGGACCTATCGTATAGAGCTGTGGAGATGCTCATGCAAATCAAACATCAACATTATTCAACGCTTTCAATCAAAAACACTACGTGCTATCGTTAACGCCCCCTGGTTCTTATCCAACCAGACAATTCATACAGACCTAAACATACCCTTTGTAACAGAGGTCATAGAGAAAATGGCAACCAAACATCAAAACAAACTGATATCACATCCAAATGTCAACGTCCAACCACTACAAGAAGCCAGGCAATCTAAATGACTAAAAAGAAACTGGCCGTGTGATTTAACAGCACCATCTCATTAATTATTGTAAATTAGGTTAATTATAACTTAACAACTCAGATTAATGTACATATGTAATATATTATCTATAATTATTTTGTCAAACAATGTATTGTAATAAAAGGGCAAACACCATTGGGTGCCACCCTTCACATGTCAACGCAAGTTCTACAATTAGCTCATAGAACAAATCTAATGTAAACTGTTCTGATTGCTAATAAATTACCATAATAACATAAAAAAGCAAACTGTGCAGTATGTTAAAATAAAAAATTAACTTCACGACTATGGACTAGCGGAAAATTTCCTTAAATATTAATTTCATTGAAAATATGTGGTAGTACATAAACATTAAGCTCAAAAAAAGCCCAAAAAAATTCAGTGTACACAATAAAGCTGCTGTCATTTCAAATTAAGAAGGTATGACGATCTTTGCCAAAGATCACTCTATTACTGAAGAAACTGTAAATAAGATCATTGTGAATGTTAACAAAGCTATAATTTACACGTACATGCACAATTAATGCTTTGACAACTAATAATGTCCATTTTATACGGCAGGGTACAGTTACCCACGCTGTTAATACAACGAGGACATTAACACCCGAAAGCTCCGCGGAAAGCTCGCATTAGCAACGCGCCAGCAAGGCAAGCAACCCGCCCGAGCGCCGGCGCCGCCGCACTCCATTATTTCTGCACTAAATGCAAATATGACCGCTACTTTAACTGCAGCAAATCCCTGCAAAAATAATTACCTCAATATAATGTGCTATTACATGCGAAAGATTTTAATTTGATCCCTGCATTTACAGCGCAATTGCGGCCGTTTGTCGGAGGCGAGGCGGGCCGGCTGCATCCTGCCTGTGTTTCGCAGCACAATGAAATGTATTTTTCCGACCGACGAGTGCGGGCCAATTAGAGGAGCGCCGCCGAATCGAAGGGCGCAGCTTTATTGTGCTCCGCGCGCTCTGCACCGGCCTTATTAAGCGGCTGCAATAATCCGCGCGAAATATGTGTTTCCATCGGTGTCTCGAAGCTCGGCCGCCGCCGGCTTCCGGCGCGCCGTTTTTCCAGCGAGTCGCGGCACTTCAGCGGCCCCCTTCTGCGGCAAAGGAAGCTCGGCTGACCGGATGAGGAAGCGGCCCTCGAGTGCCCTCAGATATTTTAAACCAGAGTAAAATATTATGGTATTAATTCTGGCACACAATGCGGAAAATACACTGAAGGGGCACTTTTGTTTATTTATTTCGATTTGGGAAGTTCCGTGTAATGAGGATTTATGTCTTTATGAAGCCGGTCCTCCGTTCGCGACCTACATACCTGCTCGGGACTCGTAAAAATGCACTGGGAGGAGGCTGAAAGATCGCTTCAATTAATTTTACTTTAATGCCACTACAGCTGTTTCAAAATGCATTTGAATTTGAGTAAATGCTCACTGTTTGGACTTTTTGTGGTTTCAAAACAGCAATAAATAGAACAACATCGATTTTGTTCAATTTTTTATTGTATCACCACACAGGCCAATGCTTACCATTTGATCATCAATCAGTTTTGAAGATAATATCGTCCAAATGTTAGCTCGCACAAGCGATACACTCCTGCGGCCTCACCCTGACGTCCCGCATTGCTTGCAGAGTCATCTACACTGGTACCGCTGCGATCGCGTTGCGAATAGCATCCTTTAATTCCCAATAGGCCAACGCCCACGTTGAACAAAATAAATCGCAAGTCGATAGGTTCGGAGATCTATCCGGCCATGGAATGTCACCTTGTAATCAGATGAGGCAGCCTGGACACATCTGCTCCAGAACCTCTTGAAAAATTCTTGCCGTGTATGCAGTAGCACCATCTTGTTGGAACCGCAATTTTGTATTTCTGTGTTCGTTGAGTCTGGACTCTAAGAATAAAGAAACATTACAACATCACCAGTAGACGAAACAATCGCATCCTTCTTCCAACGCTTCTTTTTCCTTCTATTTTTCCCTCCATTATTAATTGCAGCCGTCTATAGTTTCCTCATATTAACAAAGACTTGCTTGTTCAATTCTATTTATCGAATTGGTCAGCAGTGGTCAGCCTGGTCGTTTATTATACGGCCTAAATATTTATAGCAGTTTACTTGTTCTACTGTCTTACTGTTGATTTCCAACCTAAATACTGGTGGATTTTTGCCAATTACCAATTTTGTTAATGATTATCAGCATTTTTTGCAAGTACTCAATATTATCCGCTAAGATTGCAGTATCGCCGTCATACCAGAGATTGGTGAGATTCCTACCATTTACAACTATTCCATCTGGGGCATTCGCTAGGGCTTCGCAAAAGATCGTTTCTGAGTATAAATCAAAAGTAGTGGTGAGAGAATGCACTCCTGTCTCACACCTCTCTTAATTCCTATTTGTTC
Organism: Sinelater perroti; assembly: GCA_036346155.1. Classification (NCBI taxonomy): domain Eukaryota; kingdom Metazoa; phylum Arthropoda; class Insecta; order Coleoptera; family Elateridae; genus Sinelater; species Sinelater perroti. The sequence continues at coordinate 812,588 of JARFIY010000167.1, read as the reverse complement.
AGAGAGAGTATTTTCTACTTTTACGACTGCTTTCTGATTCCAATTCAAATTTCCTATTATTCTTATAACTTTTGGGGAAGCTTTAGATTTTGCGAAATGGATGCGAGTGTTTCGTGTTTTACACGAACGAAAGCTTTCGAATAATCGGTGAAGCATACATATAATTCCTTATTTACATCTTGGCAGCGTTGTGCTAATATATTAAAGCCCAACAGAGCTTCCATAGTTCGAAAACCATTGAGGAATCCAAATTGAGTATACGGTTGTGTAATATTCTCAAAAACAGCTTTAGCACATGGCTCATTAGACTTATCGTACGGTATTTTTCGCATTCATTTGCTCCTTGTTGTTTTCGTATCGGAATGAATGTAGAGTGTAACCAGTCATCCGGGATGACACCAGTATTGTAGATTACCTTGAATAACTCTACTAGTCTTGTCAGTTCTTTATGTTTTAAGCACTTTAAAAGTTGTACATGTACCCTATCAGGACCTGCTGCTTTTCCTTCCTTTGCATTTTTAATTGCGTACTCAACTTCGCTTAGCTGAATATTAAGATCGTCGTCGTCTTCTGTCATTTTATAATTATCCGGCCTCTCGTCTTTAAAAAGTTCCAGGATATATTCTTTCAAATCTTAAAATTTTGTTTGGCAGATCCAGTATACATTTCCCATCTTTCCTTTGAGATTATTTACTGTTCCGTTATACCCGTTTCCCGTAAATTCTTTGATGCTGTTGTGTATATTAAAATATATTCCTCAATTTCTTCACATTTATTCATAATCCATTTTTCTTTTGCTATTCTTATTTCTTTTCTGGTACCTTTATGCATCTCTTTATACTTATCTTGGTTCTTATTTTTGTACTGTCTACGCTGTCTTAGTAGTTCAGTATCTCTTCTGTTATCCATGCTTTCCTTCTATCCGTACTTCGATACCCTACCACCTCATCCTGTGTTTGCGTTATCCTAAACTTTTATCCATAGATCGTTACTGACGCTCTCTTCTTGATATTCTTTTTGTATATTTATTTTCGCAAAACTTTGTTTAACGTGCTTTGATACCTTGTCGCGTATTCCAGGCAAATTTAGCTTTTGTGTGTCAACGTTCTTCTGAGGGCAAGATTGTTTTTGTTTTTTAAGTTTAATTCTTATATCCATTACCACAGGGATGTGGTCCGAGGCTGTGTCTGCTCCTGGGTATGTTTTAACTCGGATAACTCCATTCCTATATTTTTGCTTAACGAGTATAAAATCTGTTTTTTGCCTGGCTTGTCTTGTGGTGATATCCAAGTATACAACCTTCTGGGACGTTATTTGAAGATTTTGTTAGTCACAGTAAATTCATGTTCTGTACAAAATGTATGATCCCACAAGGGGTTGACACTCTCTGCGTCCTATTATTGCATTGAAGTTACCCATAACAATGGTGACTTCTCTGCTTTTTGTTAATTGCAGTGCAATATTTAGTTCTGCATAAAATTTTTCTATTTCGTCATCATCTTTTGTTGCTCTGGGAGCGTATGATCGAATTATATTCAACTTGCCCATCGATAAATTTAAGTGAAGTAACAATACTCTGTCTGGGAGCGGTAAGAAGTTTACTAATAATTCGTTTACTTTTCGTGATACAGTTATGCCTACTCCATATTGGTGTTTGCTATCTTGACTTGCGGAATAGTATAATACTCCGTTATCTGTTTTGTTTTGTCCGACATTTAGCCATCGAACTTCGCTCATTCCTAATATATTCAATTTTAATCTCTGCATTTCTTAAACCGCGTTTGCTAATTTACCGTTTTGATACAAACTTCTTACATTCCACGTTGCCATTCTTCTCTTAGTTCTATGTATTTTCAATTCTTTCCCTTGATTTTCAACTGACGGGGGGATTCTTAGTGCCGCCTTCTCATTTAAGAGGTGCCCCGGACTGGCGGCCAAAACTTGTTCTCAGCCATTATGATAATCTTGGGATAGTTATAAATGAAGGGGCTATCCTTGTCCTTCCTCATCGCAGTGCTTCCGCCGCTTCAACATAATTTGATTCACGCCTCATACAATTGTATCAATTTCCCTAACTTCCACCTATATGTGCGGCAAACTGCGCAGTCCCTCCTGTCTTAGAAGCCACTGACTGCATCATTTGCCAGGGTGCCTACCACGCCGTTGCTAGTTTTGGTCTGCCCCAGGTATTTTATTTCTCTGGTATCCATCATATCCGATAGGTCTTCCCCTACCCGCCACCTGGGAAGGCGCCCGATGGAGGATCTAGCCACCCCACACGGGAGTTTGGGTACAAAAAGCGTAAATTGTCTTAAAATCACGTTATTCAATTGCGTTTAGTTTAGGTTGTTAATAATAGTCAGACAATTTACATGTGCCTACTAAATCAAGAAATCTAGACCTTCCTAAGCTTCTTTTCTTTTCTTTTACCCGTGAGGCAGTCTAAGCGTTTAAAAAAGAAAAACACATTAAAAAATTACTTGAACAAAATTGAACACTAAATGATATTACATATTACAAACATGCACTAGATCGAAATACCGTCGTGAAAATAAGACATGTATCCCTGCTTGGATCGTCTTAGGTTCACCTCAGAAGCCTGAGCTGATGAATCCGTACTACATTGAGATGGAAGTGTATCAGCTGGTGGTTGGTTTATGTGAGCCGTCTTAGTATCTGAAGGATTTTGAATATACTAAGCTAGGTCTGATGCCAATGCATATGCTGATTTAAGTCGCCATTGACGCATATGTTGACCGGCTTGTTTTTAATTTCCGGAGTAAAATATTTCTTATTTTTCTTCAGAACTAAGAATGGACCATCATAGGCAGATTTCAAAGGTCCGCTAACCCGATGTATATACCCAAATACCCGAATGCAAGATTTTAAATGTGCGATGAAGCTTAGTGTCCACCCAAATAGTTAGTATAGTTTGAAACTACTTGGGAGTTCCATGAGCGGTGATAGCTGCTTTTAATGTTTTACGAAGCCGTTCAACCTTGCCATTACACTGTGGGTAGTACGGGGTTGTATGTTTGAAACGTTAATAAAGTAAAAAGTTTAGAAATTAACTGTTGAACTTGATCAATGATGACAAGTGCCAATGCTCCGAATAGAATGATCCATTATGTCCATGATATAAAGCAATCTGTACAAGTTATACAATAATAAAAACCGTCTGAAGAAGGTAAAGGTCAAAGTAAACAATCTCAAATCTGTCATCAGGTTCCTTAAACGTTCCAATTTGTAACTTTGTGTACCTATTAATCTTACTTTTCTGGCAATCGAGACACGTTTATGCCCACTTCCTAGCATCCCGACGCATACCCGTCCAAATGAATCTGGTGCTCAGATTTTAACAAATAAATTAACTCCAAATTGAAATATTCCAAAAAATTAAAATAAAATAAAGTTAAACTGAGTGTATGTTTACAAATATTCAAACACGCGACCACAACTTTCTTGACATAGCCGGTAATACAGACTAACGGATTCGATAGCATTATGGAGCGTTTTATTTTCAAACTTCATAATATTTTCTTTCAATTTCCTCTTTTAGTTAATCGATTGTTGTTGGTACTGTGCAATAAACCTCACCTCTAAAGAATCCTTATGTCTATTGAGTTGGGACCTGGACAACACGCAGAAAACAAACCATCTCTTCGCTCAATTTATTTATTCCGAAATATTAATTGCCCAATGGAACGCCAATGGACTTCCAAATAATAAAAATACAATAAAATTATTTTTAAATCACAATTCCATCGACACTTACTTATTAGCGAAACATACTCACAAACAGAAGTTATTTTAATGTACCAAACTATGATCTATATTACACAAACCACACGGAGGTTCTGCGGTATTAATAAAAAATACAATTCAACACCGTGAACTACTAAAACATGAAGAAAATCACATTTAAGCCACATTAGTAATGTGAAATGCCTCCCCCACAGCAGTCTAGTGCCCATCACGACACAACATTAAATCTGATTACTTCAAAACATTTTTACAAACACTGGGGTCCAAATTCATAGCTAGTGGTGATTTCAAAAGCAAACGTGCTTTATGGGGGTCCAGATTGACAACAACAAAAGGTAGGAAATTAGCAAAAATTCTACAGTAGGAGAATTACTCCTTCACATCGACGGTTGCTCCAATATACTGGCCCACTGACTCAAGCAAAGCTCCAGACCTGTTAGTTTTCTTCATCTTTTTGAGCTACGGCCTCTCATCAGATCAGAGTTCCATAATAGCTACAATAAGCACAACTGGATAGAAGGTCTACTTTATAAACTACAGCGCCTCCACATACCAGATTATTTGATACATATTATACGATCATTTCTCACACACCCCACCTTCTCCATTAGAATCAATTCCACATACTCAACAGTTAGACCTATCAATGCGGGCGTCCCACAGGGATCCGTATTGGGCCCAACACTATTTAATATCTACGTCCATGATATACCTCAAATAGACAAAGCAGCCATTGCTATGTACGCAGATGATACTGCGCTACTTACCCAGAGCAAAGAACTATTGGAAGCATCAAACGAACTACAATCCAGCCTAAATACAATATCAAGCTGGATGGGAAAATGGCACATAAACCTTAACTAAACCAAATGTCAAGCCCAAGTGTTCACCTTACGACGCCTCAGAGATATACCCAACATTCAAATAAATAATAAATAAATTCCATGGAACACGCAAAATAGCTCAGTTAAGTATCTAGGGGTATACTTAGCCCAACGACTAACCTGGGGTTTCCATATTAACCACAAATTGAATGAAAGCTATACTAGATTAGCCCTACTATACCCACTGATAAACAAAAAAAGTTCTCTACACATAGACTGTACAATGCTAATCTATAAATCAATAATTAGACCACTGGTAATGTATGCATGCTGTATATGGGGATCTGCTTCACCGACTCACATCCGCAAAATACAAACACTACAAAATAAGATTCTTCGAATAGCCACAAATTCTCCGTGGTATATAAGGAACCACCAACTACACGCTGAACTAAATATCCCAACCATAGAAGAACACATTAAAAAATTAGCAACAACCTTCTTTAAAAATTTAAACAACTGTGCAGGAGTCCATTACACACTAGAAATGAGACACATACATCAACGCTTGAAACGTAAACAGACGCAAGATCTCCTTTCAACCGATAATAGTAGTGATAATGAAGTGTAGAGTAGTGACAAAACCAAAATAATACAACAATAAAACAGCGAATAGGTAAGCCAATAGGCAATCCCGAAGCGACAATAGTGTTACATGTAATCAATAGTTAACAGAACCATGTATAGCACGACGTTGCTGATCTGGTTAAATTACATCTAAGACTGCAGACCTCAGAAGACATAGAAATCGAGACAAATAACACCGTTACTCTACTCAAACAAGCAGCAAAACAAGCCACTCCACATCAAAAAGCGATTAATCACACTTCTCTCGAAAAGTTAATACCTAAAAAGAGAAGAGCTAGACCAATATGGCAACGGACACACTCACCAGACAGCAGAAGACAATACAACCACCTAAATTAAAAAACTAAAATCCAAACTGCAAGCAATTAAAAACAATTCCTTTATGACATACGTCACCAACTTAAAAAGACAGGACAACTCCATATGAAAACCAATTAAAAATAATAAAAAAGCCAAAACAACACTCTTTACAATACGTAGATGCACAACATCACCGAGCCCTTGAGCCAAGAACTCACAGGAAAAAGCAGACCTATTTGGAGAGTACCTTTCGGAAGTCTTCACCCCACATCAAATGCAATCCGATATTGTGCATGATCAAGAAGTAGAGCAAGGCTTAACTACCATTCAAGTTCAAGAGCGCATTAGACCAATCACCTCAAATGAGGTATCTGGTGAAATTAAATCTCCGCATTTGAAGAAAACTGCAGGAATCGACCTCATCACTTCAAAAATGCTGAAAAAAGCTGCCAAGAAAGGGATTCGTCAAGCTAATGTACATTTTAAGATTAGAATACTGATCAAAAGCCTTAAAAATATCATAAATCATTATGATCCCAAAACTCTGCAAGAATCAAATGAATGTTGCAAGTTATCGCCTCATTAGCCTGTTGCCAATAATAAAAGCTTAAAAAAGCTTATACTCAAGAGAATTAAAGAATATCTTTTACCACTTGATAGTATACTAGACCATCAGTTTGGCTTCAGGCAAGGCCACTCAACAGTACAGTAATTCCACCTCATAATCAACCTAATGAAGCATTTGATAGTCCAAAATACTGTAGTGCTGCATTCATTGACATAAGCCAGGCTTTCGACAAAGTCTGGCACCCTGGCAGCTCTGTAAAATCAAAAAAAAACGCAAATTTAAAGCAAATGTCAAGGAAGAGGTCGCTTTGTTATTCATTCAGGGATCTCCAAAGCAAATCGTTCTTAGCTGAAATACCAACTACCAGACACACAGAAATTACCACGTTCGCAGAGGATACGACCATTGTCTCAACCGATGAAGACCCTAAGTTAGCCTCATCCTACCTACAAGACCATCTCAGTCTTATTGAGAGCTGTCAAAAAAGTAAAAAATCAAATCAAATGAATCTAAATCCACTCATATCACATTTACTCTTCGTAGAAGCGCATGTCCTTTAACCAGATCACTCTGCCACAACATGAGGCCGTTAAATATCTAGGCTCGCACTTAGACTCGAAACTAAACTGAAAATTACACATAAAAAAGGCAACAAATAGACCTCAACATGAAGGAACTGAACTGGCTGATAGAAAGTCACATCTATCGATAGAAAACAAACTGCTTATATATAAATCTGTAATCATACCGATTTAGACTTATGTTATTGAACTGTGAGGGTGTGCCTGTCAGTTCAATACAGCCACACTATAAATACGTTATTCTAAAATTCTAAGAATCATTGTGCATGCACCCTGGTACGTTTCAACCCACACACTCCGTAGAGGACTCAAAATCCCATACTTAACTAAAGTCATGCAAGAAAGAGCCATCAAAGATCGCGACAAACTGAGTAATCATCCCAATCCAGTGATTGCACCACTTCTACAACCGGTAAACAACAGAAGATTAAAAAGACTGTAGCCGTCAAATCTCTAAATATCTAGAGAGGGCATCGCCGGGCGGACTTCTCATCATGCCAACAAAAACACATTACTTGCAAATGTATTAATTACCATATTAGCTGATAGATATTATGTATTCGATTGCTAATAAATTATATATTTATAAAAAAAGAAACATTGTATTAAAGGTACATTTGGAACACACTGTGGATTTAGTTAGAAAAATGTCATTTCCTTTCACCTTCAAATTTTTTATGTATTCTTGGTGCTTATATTTCTTCCCTTCCAGGTTTCTGCACCAATAATAGTTCTGCCCGAAATATTTGATACTTTTTTAATCGCCTTCTTCAGATTATAAAGTCCCAGTCTTTTATAGGAGACCTTATTCAAACTATAATAGCTGATTGAAAAGTACGTAATAACGAAAAGAAAATGATCAAAAACGTGTCACTAAAAACTACTATTTTTAACTTTTAACAAAAAGAATTAAGCGGCAAAAACGACAATGCTACAAAAGACCGAACTGCGTGCTATACCTGAGTTATCACAACGGCGGAGCACATGTAACGTAGCCTTCCTTAAGGTCAGGCAAATTTATATATTTATTAATTTAATTTCGAAAACTCGTGTATATTTTAAACGTTTTCATAATATTTAAAAGTGCGCATTATTAAGAATCCTATTACACTGCATGCGAACGATAAACACTCTTAAGATAGAACATGTTCCCTTCCACGAGTAACGCAGGACCTGGGACCCCACAATTTAACACTCAAGCCAATAATGGATTCGGATAAACTGGTAATTACTATAATCAGCCTATTGTGCAGTCATCAAACATACCAGGACAATCGTTTGTAAATGCACAAATGCCACTAATGTACCCCAACCGATCCCCAGCGAATCAGGCACCTTTACTAGAATTCAATCAACAGCGAAGTCAAATAGCACCTTCATTCACACCAATTTATAATCATTTTTAATTTTGCTTGTCTATTTCTGTAACTATTTGCCGAATTAAATAAATTAACATCGTTGTTTACTTCGTGCTTTAGAGTATTAGTCTAGAAAGCTATCGCGTGCATGTGCATTTTAAATCATAAAATAAACAATTTGTAATTCAAGCTCTTCTAACAAATTCTATAAATGCATTTTATGTAGCTGCATCATAATTTATTGCCGCGTGTGTATAAGGATATTTGATTTTAAATATTATCATCCGCTCTTTCAGCATACCGCGCCATCTAACGAACTCTTCATGCACCTACGTTCTCCTAATTTAAGCCACTAACATTGCAATTTACCGCAACTTAATGTGGTGAATTAGTTAGTTAACAACTATTTAAAATTACACTAATTTAAACATCAATTTATTCGTCATAATTTAAAAACTTTGAACTAAATACTAAAAGAAACAAGAATTAGTTTTATTTTTATATTTAGGCTAACTGCAATTTATTTTATTTAACACACATTTAAATCCAACTTCAACTTTACCCCTAACTAATTTTAGTTGTATTCAATAATTTTCAGTTTTAATTACATAGTAGAAGAAGATTTTTCCTTTCTGGCAACAAATGAAAATACAAAATTATTGTACTAAAGCAGCCGTAGTATCCAATTAAAATTCATGCAGTACAATTGTAATGTAACAAATAAATTACATTATTGCAATTATTTCCCTATCAAAAAACAAAATATTTGAACAATTTTCATCACATTTCGCAATGATAACCGCAAGGAAGAAAATACACAGTTAATTTTTTAATTCATACACAAAACACAAGCGTGGAAAGGTTTTGACCGTTTTTTAAAGCTTAGCAACCATTTGTTGTGCTTCAAATTACAGTATCGCCGTTGCATTCATTTACTTTTACGATACTGAATGCTGAGAGAGCCAGAATAGCTAGAACTTGAATTTTTCAGTACCTTGCTAAGTAAAAAGGACAACCCTGTCGTGATTATACTTGCGGGAATAAATATATTCACAATAGCACAACGAATGTTCTCATCATAAATAAGCAATTTAGAAGCCACTAAATTACAAAAATGATAATAATAGTCTTCTGTGGGTGTTGGTGGCCTAGAGAGTTTTATACATGTTCAGATTTATCTCAAAAATTTCTTCTGACAACTTTTTTTCAGTTGGGGTGTCAAATTAGCTACTCGTTACCTTTAGCAGCTGAAAACGAAACAAAATCTGAGCATTAATTTATTTGATCATAACTGAGATAACACAAAATGGAAGAAAAAGTGGCTAAATAAAACTTTACAGAACGTGCGAAGACTCTCGATGACGTTACTCTTCAGTGTGCCATACAACGCGACAGAGAATATATGATTTACAGAAGACTTTTCAGCATTATTCTTTTTGATTGCTCAGAACTTATTCAGTTCATAGGCTGATTACCGAGGAGGATATTATATGGTGGCATATTATCTGACACGGGTAGATACTACGGCGATCTACTCAGGAATGGGATCCTGCCACGCGAGCCGCGATTCCCCATCCCTATCTGGGGAATCTTGCCATAACCTCTATCCGACCACTTCCTTTCTCTTCCATAACGCCAACTCGCACTTAGCCAGCGCGGCGAGTTACGGCCAAAACCCTCAATGATGACAGCAATCTCCGAATAGAGAGTTTCACAATCAAAGGAGACCTATGCTCAATACTGAACGCAGGCTGAAAGAAAGATTCTCTGACACAAACTTATACGAAAAAATTGAGCAAAAACGCTTAAATCTTTGAACCTACTCATACAAACAGAAGAAGAGTTGCATTTCTTAGGGCAAAATTGATGAACTGTTACTATCTGCACAGCAGGTTAGCAAATTATGATAATTCTGTTCAGCAATATAAACTATAAAACCACAGAAGATAACTTAGCATGTGATGATGAAACAATGAACTACAATGAAACACAAAATCAAACCAAACACGCCTGGCAAATAAGAATCATTGTGCATGCACCCTGGTACGTTTCAACCCACACATCCGTAGAGGCCTCAAAATCCCATACTTAACTAAAGTCATGCAAGAAAGAGCCATCAAAGATCGCGACAAACTGAGTGATCATCCCAATCCAGTGATTGCACCACTTCTACAACCGGTAAACAACAGAAGATTAAGAAGACTGTAGCCGTCAAATCTCTAAATATCTAGAGAGGGCATCGCCGGGCGGACTTCTCATCATGCCAACAAAAACACATTACTTGCCAATGTATTAATTATCATATTAGCTGATAGATATTATGTATTCGATTGCTAATAAATTATATATTTATAAAAAAAGAAACATTGCATTAAAGGTACATTTGGAACACACTGTGGATTAGTTAGAAAAATGTCATTTCCTTTCACGTTCAAATTTTTTATGTATTCTTGGTGCTTATATTTCTTCCCTTCCAGGTTCTGCACCAATAATAGTTCTGCCCGAAATATTTGATACTTTTTTAATCGCCTTCTTCAGACTATAAAGTCCCAGTCTTTTACAGGAGACCTTATAAAAACTATAATAGCTGATTGAAAAGTACGTAATAACGAAAAGAAAATGATCAAAAACGTGTCACTAAAAACCACTATTTTTGACTTTTAACAAAAAGAATTAAGCGGCAAAAACGACAATGCTGCTAACAAAGACCGAACGTGCGTGCCGAGCTATACCTGAGTTATCACAACGGCGGAGCCGCAGCCGTAGCCGTAGCCTTCCTTAAGGTCAGGCAAATTTATATATTTATTAATTTAATTTCGAAAACTCGTGTATATTTTTAAACGTTTTCATAATATTTAAAAGTGCGCATTATTAAGAATCCTATTACACTGCATGCGAACGATAAACACTCTCACTTAAGATAGGGAACATGTTCCCTTCCACGAGTAACGCAGGACCTGGGACCCCACAATTTAACACTCAAGCCAATAATGGATTCGGATAAACTGGTAATTACTATAATCAGCCTATTGTGCAGTCATCAAACATACCAGGACAATCGTTTGTAAATGCACAAATGCCACTAATGTACCCCAACCGATCCCCAGCGAATCAGGCACCTTTACTAGAATTCAATCAACAGCGAAGTCAAATAGCACCTTCATTCACACCAATTTATAATCAATTTACACCTGTACTATCGGCACAGCAGGTTAGTGCAAATTATGATAATTCTGTTAGCAGCAATATAAACTATAAAACCACAGAAGATAACTTAGCATGTGATGATGAAACAATGAACTACAATGAAACACAAAATCAAACCAAACACGCCTGGCAAATAGTAACCAAAAGAAAAAGAGCAAAACGACAAACTTCTTCTGAAATTGATGCCCAAATAGAAACTGCTAATCAGTTCTCACTTCTCTCTGAAAGCAATAACAACACGTCTAATACTTCAATTCCTCCAAAAAGAGAACCGAAACCTTCACCAATCTTTATATGCGGGGTCTCAAATTACAAAGACATGATCGATAACTTAGCACAAGTAGTTGAAGAAGAAACTTACACTACCAAAACGTTAGCAAACAATACTGTTAAATTAAACCCCAACACTCCTGAAACCTATAGAAAACTCATCCGTCACGTTCTTGAAGAAGAAATTGTGCACCATTCATATCAGTTAAAACAAGATAGAGCATACCGTGTAGTCATAAGAGGCATCCACACTTCTATTCCCCTACCAGAAATTACACAAGAACTCGAGAAAAAAGAACACAAAGTTCGTAATATTACAAATGTCAGCCATCGGGTTACTAAAGAGCCCTTACCTCTATTCTTTGTAGATCTCGAGCCACAAAACAATAATAAAGACAACTTTAAATTAGAATTTCTGTATCATTCTAAAATTCGAGTAGAAGCGCCAAGAAATAAAGGTGGGATCGTACAATGCACAAGATGCCAAGACTATGGACACACGAAAACCTATTGTAGGAAACCGTTTAAGTGTGTTAAATGCGGAGGACCACATAACACCTCTAGTTGCAGCAAATCTAAAAATACACCAGCTACATGTGCTCTATGTCAGAAAAATCATCCAGCGAACTACAAAGGCTGTAAAGTTTATCAAGACTTAATAAACAGAAACCATCACCTAAGACCAACCAGGCCCAGTCCTTTGTCACAAAATATTACAACTAATACTCCACTACATCCAACAACCCCAACCCCTACTTATGCCCAAATAACCGCAGTACAACCTAACATCCCATCTAACAACACCAAAACAGACCTAACTAGCAAATTTACTATATTCCTTAATGATTTTAAGAATATGTTCAATCAGTACTCAACCAGAACAGTATGATTCTAACCATGCTGACAACAGTTATCAATAAATTAACTCAATAATGGCCCCTGCACTTAGAATTGCAGAATGGAACGCAAATGGCTTATCAAACCATATTCAGGATCTTACGCTATTTCTTAACATAAATAAAATTGAGATCCTTCTAATCGCTGAAAGTCATTCAACACAAAGGACAATTCTTAAAATACCATACTATTCCATTTACTATGCTAACCATCCTGATTATGCGGCTCACGCAGGGTCTGGAATCATAATCAGATCTTCAATAAAACATCACGTACTCCAACCATACATAACACACAAAATTCAAAGTGCCATCATAAAAGTAGATACTTTCTCCCGATCTATTACAATTGCTTCAATATATTGTCCACCACGTTATTCTATAACATGCAATGTATACCTCGAGTTCTTCCAACGAGTCGGCTCACACTTTTTAGTTGCCGGAGACTGGAATGCTAAAAATACAGCCTGGGGATCTAGGCTGATTGCTCCTAAAGGCAGAACATTATTGAGAGTTTTAGAACTAAATAATTTCAACTATTTGTCGACTGGAGAGCCAACTTATTGGCCGACCGATCGAAATAAAATCCCCGACCTGTTAGACTTTGCCATAACTAAGGGAATCTCAGACCTACATAGTGATATTGAATCCAATTTAGATCTGCACTCTGACCACAGTCCTGTAATAATAACTCTAAGCACCAGTATTATATGGAAAAAGCCACAACAGAGACTGTCTTCCAAAAAGACTGATTGGAACCTATTCCGTCAACATATCAACGATAATATATCACTAAATATCCACTTAAAAGATAAGGAGGACATAGATGAAGCTGTGCAGTACCTAACTACGTTAATACAAAGCGCTTCCTGGACCTCTACTCCCATGGTCTCACCCGCAACAATCAGAACATTCCGCTTCATATTAGAGAATTGGTCATCGCAAAGCGCAGAGCTCGGCGCAGGTGGCAGACTACCAGGAATCCACTTGACAAAACTTATTTAAATCGAATAACGCACAATCTCCACAATGCTATCCAAGAAGCAAAAAACGAATCCTTCGAACACTACATCGTCAATCTATCTACTGATGATCACTCCCTGTGGAACGCGACAAAGAAATTCAAAAGACCCATAGTATCTATTCCACCTCTACGGAAAGCTGGTGGGAGCTGGGGGCGGACGTATATTGAAAAATCCAACAGATTCACAGAACACCTTGCTAGTGTATTTTCCGCTCCTGATATCCTCAACGATGATGAAGATGATGTCGAAATACAAACATTCTTAAACGCCCCTTGTCAGATGTCTCTTTCACCCAAGCCTATTTCACCTGCAGAAGTCAAAAAATAAATAAGTTTCTTAAATCCTCATAAAGCTCCTGGATATGATCTCATTACAGGTGAAGTACTGAAAAACTGCCCTAGAAAAGCTATTGTATTACTCACAACAATATATAACAGCATACTACGCCTGTGCTACTATCCGATACTATGAAAATATGCAATAATAATCATGATACTGAAGCCAGGAAAACCTCCAACTGATGCCACTTCCTATAGGCCGATAAGCCTCCTTCCTGTAATGTCCAAAATTTTCGAAAAACTTCTGCTCACCAGAATTGCAAACGTAACACATATAGATGCCTTAATCTCTAACCACCAATTCGGCTTCAGACCCAATCACTCCACTATCCAACAGTGCCATAGAATCGTTAATAAAATCAAAGAAAGCTTAGAAGCAAAACAAATGTGTACATCAGCATTTTTAGACGTAAAACAGGCGTTTGACAGGGTGTGGCATGCAGGTTTACTTTTCAAACTTAAACAACACTTACCAAATCAATTGTTAGTTAAATTCGAAGACTCGTTATCTGAGTACCAGACTATCAACTTTGGTGTACCCCAAGGAAGTGTTTTGGGACCTTTCTTGTACTTACTGTTTACCGCTGATATACCAGCCAGCGAGGATACACTACTAGCAACGTTCGCTGATGATACAGCCATCCTTTCTACAGATCTCGATCCGATACGAGCTTCTGCAAAATTGCAAGCTTATCTTGGTCAACTCCAAATTTGGCTTACGCACTGGAAAATTAATCTAAACGTTGATAAGTCGTGTCAAGTCTCTTACCTTCAATAACACTCCCATTCCTGTCAAAGAAGAAGTTAAATGCCTCGGCCTTCACCTTGACGCAAAATTAACTTGGAGAACACACATTAAGGCAAAAAGACGTCAATTAAATTTAAAAGTGAGGAACATGTCTTGGTTACTAAATCGTAGATCTCAGCTCTCACTACAGAATAAACTCCTCATATACAAAACCATTCTTAGGCCTATTTGGACATATGGTGTCGAGTTATGGGGCTGCAGCAAACCGTCTAATACAAAAAATTTACAAACCTTTCAATCTAAAACCCTCAGAATGTTACTAAATGCACCTTGGTATGTCTCTAACAACACCATACACGACGACCTCAAAATACCGTTTATACACGACGTCATTAGTGCTTACTCTGTTAAACATAAAAATCGAAGCATAACGCACAGCAACGAGCTAATCAGTGAACTGTTCAGACAACCAATGGAAAATAGAAGACTTAACAGAACATGGCCAGAAGACCTAGCTAGGTGAATCAAGAGAGCCGTCAATGGATGGCTCCAGACTCAAGTGAACTTCTTTCAACCCATTTACTTATTACTTTATTAAGTAGATTGTAAATTTGCATTAATCCAATAAAAAAAAATGTAACGGCACAAACTAAATTAAAGTAGTTATTTTAAACAAGATCAGGGGGCGAAACGGTAATATATAAAAATGTTGAAACTCATAAACACCTTGGAAACTCAAACTTAGACCAACCAATCAACTATAAAGGTCTCAGCACTCTATATATTATCGTTCATGAGATATGTCACTTTAAAATAAAAAAAGCGGGAAAACCCCCCTTAGGGGTGTTTCAATGGGTCGGGTTTATGAGACATTCCTATTCTACTTTTTAATGAGGAGTTCAAAAAAGGTGGTCAGAAGTTTCGACCTAATTGTACAATTGATCACTATACTCAATTGTATATATTACCTCTAATTACCTCTAATTATATAAAGCAATAAAACAAGATAATTAATTTGTCAGCTTTCGCTTTCCTGTACCAATCAAAAAGACTAAAAAGCAAATAGTCGGTTCTATAAGTACCAAATAATGGTAATATAAATTATTATTACACAACAAAATATAAATATTAACAAATGTTTTTAATAATTTAAACATTTTTTAATTTTGCTTGTCTATTTCTGTAACTATTTGCCGAATTAAATAAATTAACATCGTTGTTTACTTCGTGCTTTAGAGTATTAGTCTAGAAAGCTATCGCGTGCATGTGCATTTTAAATCATAAAATAAACAATTTGTAATTCAAGCTCTTCTAACAAATTCTATAAATGCATTTTATGTAGCTGCATCATAATTTATTGCCGCGTGTGTATAAGGATATTGGATTTTGAATATTATCATCCGCTCTTTCAGCATACCGCGCCATCTAACGAACTCTTCATGCACCTACGTTCTCCTAATTTAAGCCACTAACATTGCAATTTACCGCAACTTAATGTGGTGAATTAGTTAGTTAACAACTATTTAAAATTACACTAATTTAAACATCAATTTATTCGTCATAATTTAAAAACTTTGAACTAAATACTAAAAGAAACAAGAATTAGTTTTATTTTTATGTTTAGGCTAACTGCAATTTATTTTATTTAACACACATTTAAATCCAACTTCAACTTTACCCCTAACTAATTTTAGTTGTATTCAATAATTTTCAGTTTTAATTACATAATAGAAGATTTTTCCTTTCTGGCAACAAATGAAAACACAAAATTATTGTATTAAAGCAGCCGTAGTATCCAATTATAATTCTTGCAGTACAATTGTAATGTAACAAATAAATTACATTATTGCAATTATTTCCCTGTCTCGGCGTTTTTACAAAATATTTAAGCAATTTTCATCACATTTCGCAATTATAACCGCAAGGAAGAAAACACACAGTTAATTTTTTAATTCATACACAAAACACAAGCGTGGAAAGGTTTTGATAATTTTTTAAAGCTTAGCAACCATTTGTGGTGCTTCAAATTACAATATCGCCGTTGCAAAAATCGCATTACAAAAATGATAATAATAATCTTCTGTGGGTGTTGGTGGCCTGGAGAGTTTTATACATGTTCAGATTTATCTCAAAAATTTCTTCTGACAACTTTTTTCAGTTGGGGTGTCAAATTAGCTACTCGTTACCTTTAGCAGCTGAAAACGAAACAAAATCTGAGCATTAATTTATTTGATTGACATAACTGAGAGAAAAGTGGCTAAAATAAAACTTTACAGAACGTGCGAAGACTCTCGATGACGTTACTCTTCAGTGTGCCATACAACGCGACAGAGAATATATGATTTACAGAAGACTTTTCAGCATTATTCTTTTTTATTTGATTGCTCAGAACTATAACTTTCAGTTCATAGGCGTTGATTACCGAGGGAGGATATTATATGGTGGCATATTATCTGACACGTGGTAGCGGGTAGATACCCCTCTGCGATCCCAGCAGAGGGCAGATCTACTTCAGGAATGGGATCCTGCCCACGCGAGCCGCGATTCCCCCATCCCTATCTGGGGGGAATCTTGCCCCATAACCTCTATCCTGGCCACACCACTTCCCTTTCTCTTCCATAACCCACTCGCCAACTCGCACTTAGCCAGCGCGGCGAGTTACGGCCAAAAACCCCTCAATGATGACAACAGCAATCTCCGAATAGAGAGAGTTTCACAATCAAAGGGGAGACCTATGCTCAATACTGAACGCCACAAGGCTGAAAAGAAAGATTCTCTGACACAAACTTATACGAAAAAATTGAGCAAAAACGCTTAAATCCCTTTGAACCTACTCATACAAACAGAAGAGAAGAGTTGTCATTTCTTAGGGCAAAAAAATTGATGAAAATTTGTTCTAATTACTACAAAAAAAAGATCAAAACAAATAATATTCCAATCGTGACTTTGTAAAACACGTAAAATTGTTGAAAATCACTTTGGGGAGAAACAGCAGTTACTAAGATAGATTTACTTTGTCTATTAAGAAGAGTTGCGGATATAAGCAAATCTACATCGTCTAATAAACAATAAGAGAATAGACTAACTGATTATTTTTAAATGAGAATAAACTGTCCTTGCAGAATGATTATGAGTAGTACAATTTTCTTGAGTTATTAAACCTCGGGTTAAATTTAAAATTAAATTAAAGAATTGCTTACTGCAGAACTCCTCCATTGACCGTTCCAAGATGAGATGAGAAAGAAGTAACAAACACTCTAAAAGAATCTAAGTTCAACATTACAGGTTAAAATATCAACCGACCTCAAGAAAAATAAGAGAAAGCATCACAAACTCCAACGTCTGATCTAGAGTAGGTGGCAGCAAACAGCGATGGACCCAGAATAGGCGACTAATCCAGAAGAAATTCAAAAAAGTAAGAAAAAAACTATAATAGAAAATAAAAATTTTCTTCAGTAAGGAGCCTTATTGAGTACAAAAGAGGAAGATGCAATTATTCTACAATAAATGCTCACAACTCAAGTACTAAATTAAAGGAGAAGAATACTATTACGTCACGTAACATCCAGGAATTAAAAACTAAAAGTGATACAAAATGAATGTTAACATACTGAAAAAAGGTTACTTTACCTTTACAGAACCAAGAATAAAATATATAGTGTACTGCTGGAGTAGAAAAATAGCTAAAACAAGAGTAGGAATCCTCATTAAAAATAATTACACAAAACAAATACAATTATGACAATCAATAAATGGAAGAATGCTAAAACACAAGTTAAACATACATAGTCGAGACGTTATGCTACTAGGTATACTGGCATATGATTCTAACGATGGAATATAAGGGGTAATTTATAGATACAATTACGGAAGAAATAGAAGACGCAAAAATTATAATCATAAATGTTCTCAGTAAAAAACTGGATAATAGAAGAAATCATGGGACAGTGGGACGGTTTGGAAAGGGGACGGAGAAATAATAACAGTAATATGCGAATCGCATAACCTCGGAGTAACAATCGGATGATTTCTACATGAAAACATTGATAAATAATGGATACAAAAGGCATAAAAGCGCAACTTAGTCATAGACTACACACACAATAGTAAAAATAAACGTTACAATAACATTTAAGAATGTAAGTATAAAAAAAAGACAGACTGGAGAACTAAATGCATAGTAGCATATATAGAGTTTAGAGGGTAAAGAAATGAGGAAAACAACAAAAGAAAAATATTAACAAAAAAAAACAAAGTTTGAATTGGGGCAATTAACAAACTACACCAAATACTAAAAACTAAGAGAATTAAAATACAACAGAGTGAAACATACGTACACACAAGAAAATAAACAGCCATGAGGGAAATCAGGGTACTACATGATTTGACACAAGTAGTAGAAATTTGTATAAGAATAACAAAATAGACATAAATATTAGACAGAAAATTACGAACGACTTTGACTCACTTCAAAACTTCCCAATAAGGGGCAATTACCTATTTATACTTAACTTACAGACGACCAGGAGGTTGTCGCTTAAAAAGAAGAATATCTCAATTATATGCTACAAAAACTAAAGATAGAATTTACAAAAGGCACTGGAAATTAACTTTAATAAAACAAAATAATCTGATAACAACAGAGGAATACAGAAAGAAAAAGCTAACAAGAAAATTGAAATGCTTAGGGTATATCACAACTAAAAATACAAGTACGGAAGAAAAGATAAAATTCAAATTGAAACAAATAAATACAAAAACAGCAATAATGACTTAAAATACATAACAGCATGCTACAAGACATCGCGTCTTGAGGTGCAGAGAAATACATCATAAACAAACGTAATAAAAGTAAAATAACCACCAGAAAAATGTAATACTAAAAATATGTTATAGAGTAGTCAGGATAGAATGAACAAGAAATAAAGAGATTACAAAGAATAAAGGCACAAACAGACACGTTCAACTACATAGAAGAAGAAAGGATTACAATAGTATAGACATATTAAAAAAGTGGTAGTAGCAGGTGGATAAAGAGGGTAACATACTGGCTTCCAATAAGAAGAATGTATATATGTATATGCATATGTAGTTATATAGATTTTTGTAGACTTTCTAGAATAAAACGTTCAATTTAAATAGATCTTTTGTTAATTTAACTTTTGAAATACCTATCTTTTCCAGTGCCGGTGTTTTTGGCCCTTTTCATTATTTCTCTCCTAAAAACTCCCAAAAGATATTTCATCTTGTTATGTTCATTAACCCACTTACCAACTTGCTTTGCAGTTTTCTTCCGCATTCTCTTTTCAAAATATTTTTAATTTCTATAAACTCCACAGTATTCTCCTTAATCCACTACATTGATACAATAAGAACCGCAATTATACAGGCGAACAGAAATACATATCCAACGAAAATGAAGATCTATTAACATTCTCTCCAAACATCATGCTGTCGCAGGTCGTACCGCTTTTTTAATGTGACCGATCGGACTCGATACTTTTCTTCATATCAAGAAATGCCACACAGAAAAATGCAACTTTAGATTAATCGCTTAAAACAAAAGTTCGATTAATGTACTCATGAAAGTACGACCATCTCTCCACAAGCCCTTCAACTTTAAGCAGCTAAGAATTTTAAGTTCCTAAAGTGCCTCCTAAATAACATTGTTTATATCTTAATAGCAAAAGTAGAAATCAACACTTTGAATACGAGATCCTGATTGAAGTTGTTGACAAATACTTCGAATATACAAAACACAAAGCAACTGCTGTATGTTAAGTTCCAAAGGCCTTTAAAGTTAAAACATCCAAGAAAAATAGGGAATGGTGTTCACTTAACACAGTTTTGAGATAGTTATCACTGAATATGCATCATACTTTACTTTTGCAATTGACTATTACTAGAGCTTTGAATCTATATAATTACAAATTCAGGTGTTGTAGCAAATTACCCAACTTTACAAATAACTTGGCGCAGTGGTGAGGGTAATGATGCTCAAGTAATAATGAATGTCAAAATAAAAAGAAAAATATCACCTGTGCCTCAAGTCAACTAAAATGTTTTTCTTTGAATATTTGAAATAAAATTCGCCAAAGGCGGAGCATAAGACTTTAATTTCGGCTCTCTACTCCTCAGAATCAAAAAGGTCAGATATATTAACCTCTCCTTCAGAATTAAAATTGATATCTTCAATTTCAGGCTCTAAAAACCTTATTTCAGAAAAAAGCTTCTCTTAGACCTTTCTTCTTTTTATTGAACCTTTATTATTGGTTTGGTCTTGAATTTTCTCCTTCGATATTTTCAGATTTTGCCTTCTCTTATGATCTTTACTTGGTTCGTATATTTTTCTTCTTGTTCAGCTAACTTTTCGTTTTTTCTTTTCTTCAAGTAGCTCTTTGCGTTGTGTAGCAGTCAGAATTATAGTGCCGCTTTGGCTTTTCTCTCGCGTAACCTAATACAACAGAAGAAATAGAAAGAACAATATGTCTTGTAAAATCTCCGATTGATTTCTTGAAATTTTTTCGTCGGCCTTGGACAGGAGGGGCGCCAAAAGTTGTAGTGTTGGCTTAGTTTAAAGCAGCAAAAACTTGTTTTCAAAATTATTGAGATTAAAGGAATAAATCCTAGCCTTGAGAAAGCCAAACGTGGATATACTCGCATTAGTAAACCTTCATGATTTCAGAGTTGACACAACTAGGTGTATTTTTCTTTAAAATACACACTCTTCAACATATGTTCGCTTTAAGAAAAAAATGTCATTCTCTTTTGCAAAGTCATAAGTTGCAAGCAAAGTACCAGAGTTTTATTTTTGTTTTAGAATTTTGTAAGCAGCGTCTCCGTCAACCAACCAGACTTCGAGAACCGTAAATGCTTCCTGAAGGATCTCCTCAAGTCTGCGCCTTTTTTATTTTGAAACTCGTGTTCTTGTAGGCAAAAACTACTGGAACTATTTAAACCATCATCATTCGGTTGATAAAATGTCTCTTTGTCATTGTTAACAAGTTTTTAACGTCTGCACGAATCCAGCAGTACAGCCCTTACTAGCAAGGCTTGTATCCTTGTTCAAGTTGCCCGACAGCTCGCACCTTTCCTCAAATTTAAAAGCTACGCGACGAAAGTCTACGATCCTCATT
Source organism: Sinelater perroti (assembly GCA_036346155.1). NCBI lineage: Eukaryota > Metazoa > Arthropoda > Insecta > Coleoptera > Elateridae > Sinelater > Sinelater perroti. The sequence continues at coordinate 790,924 of JARFIY010000167.1, read as the reverse complement.
CCGTAGTACGGATTGTGCAATAATATGGCATATTGAGCAAGTTGTTTCTCTTGCTCAGACTTAAAACCTGGCTTTTGTTCGATTTTTGGTTCTCTAAAAATCCAATCTTTCTAAGTAACTATCCAATCACATTACCTACGTAGATTTTGATACTAATAGTTTAAACGTCATAAATATGTGGTTTACGAAAAAAATTGTATTTTTTTCAATAAAAGTAGTTTCCTTTTGGAAACATCTAGTAATTTCGTCAGGTCAATCGAACATCTGGCAAAAAATAAATTTGGAAGTTAAGAAAACATGTAATTTTTTGGAGGCCACCCTTTTAAAAAGCCTAGAGCCCGATAATAACAATAATGGTCGTTCTTACATCACTGTCACTTTATTCCTTAAAAACCTGATTGATGGCCGAAGCAACTCTCCAAGAATTTTTTTAGATTTTTGAGAAACAAAAAAATACTCCTTATATTTTTACGTTAATGAGAATCTTATAGAATAAATTCATGGAGTTTGGTAACAAAAATTTGTTTATTTCACAACTTATATCGACTTTTTAGGGTATACCACTGTATTACGACTAAATTCTGAGCTCTTACAAAGATTTAAAGTAAGAGTACAAAAGCATTTAAGCCAAGAAGTCTTAAACTATTTTGTCTTTGAAGATCAAAAATCGCCGCAACCAGTTACTGTTGGCTTTTTAATCCTAGCGTGTGAGTACAGCAACACAATAAATAAAGTATCTGACCACTTAGTGGTTGATTACATATGCGTAATATCATCTCAAATCGGCGACCCCAGCGCGATTTGACTTTGAGGGGCAAATAAGTGCGCCAAAGGCGAAGCATTCCATTGCCATACTTATGTTTTAAACTAAATTCAACGGTTCCTACGTGTAAATAATAAGCTCTTCCAACAGATCAAACCCTGAAGTCTTTGAGTTAAATAGTTAGAAAAAGCGATGAAATACGGATTCCAAAATTCTGGCCCACAACGTCTCTGGTCAAAATTGTTGGAAGCGCAATTTTGAACGATGCAAGTGATCAAGGACGATATGAGATATACTGAAGTATTGTGACACATGAGACGTCAGCAGCTAGAATTAATAAAAAAAATCCTAGTACGGGACGTCAAAGGAAGTGAGCGCTGATGAAAACTCAACAGATTGGCCGTCACTGTTCTACTTCGATCCACAAAAATTTCCCAAAATAACGGTACCGGATGTGCTCTACATCTAGCGTAACCACCTTCTAGTGTTGCCGCAACAAGCATCTCCTCTCCTCGCCGAAAAGAACATAAAGGTGATAACGGAGACAGCTGATCGTGTACATAAGATCAGGCCAGAGCAAGAAAAGATCGCCGCGATGACTAATGGCAAAATCTCCACAGTAGAGTGAATGATGAAGAATATCTCCCACTTCAAGACCGACAAATACTTTTCGATAAGGAGCGCGCAGTCAGCCATAAGACCACCGATGCCTTTTGCTGGTATCACTAGAGACTTGAGGAAAATGTAACCAAGTTTCTGGAAGGCAACGAGCACCATCCGTAAATGAGGCACATAGCGGTGCTTCTAAATCTCAATACATGATAAAAATTGAGTAGAAGTGTCGGCGAGCTATGACACGATATCTAATTATAAGAACAATAGTCGGAGAATCAGTGTATTATAAATTACTGTCACAAGTACCCAACGTAACGATACTGCCAGTGTTCGAAAAAGAGACGAATATAAGGTGCATCACCATATTAAAACGGCACCGAGGTCTCTGGTTTGCAGTAAATTATAACAAAGGGGAAACAGAATTCGAGCTGATGACGCAGCAAGAAACAATACAACCTTGGAAGAATCCACGGGCGTGATTATTCCACATAGTTCTCAAAATTAATGGCAATCTTCATCTTAACGGCGATTATGGCGCTCTTAATGCTAATTTCAAAGGAGTGTTTGCTACACATAAAAATTTTTGCCCAGTTTCTACACAGTAAAGGCACTAAAACCATTAGGTGACATTCACTTCTGAGGACATCTTAAAGGCTCGTCGACGAAATCACCTTAAATTTAGATTTCCATATATCTCTAATCTTAATTAAAGCTTTAACAAAAATTAACCAGGTACCTAGAAATGATCAATTTTTACCAACCTTTTATTCCCACTGCCTTGCAAGTTTTACAATCACTTAGCGGATTACTAAAAGGACCAACCATTTCCAAAAACGCGTTCACCAAGTCAAAACAAATCCTCATAAGCGCGATAATGTTGGCGCACCCAATTCTGGAATTTTTCATCACCATTATCGTCCAATTTTACAATGAGGGGTGTTTTGCACATTTTTCCGGTAATAAATGATAAACGATAAGGTTGCTGACAGAAACGATAACCATAGTAGAGCAAAATACAGTACCTATGACCGCAAGTTACCAACTGCTTATAGCGTCGTCAGATTACAATTGAAAGACGACAATTTACCATACCTACGGACAATAAGCCATTGGTTTTTTCATTTCAACAAGATCCAGATATTTCGCGCTAACCCCAACATTAGGACTACGTCGGTCAATTTAGAGCGATATTCGTCATGTAAAGAGCCATTGGAGCAATTGCACAGTCAATTGACGCCGCGTTTAGATTGTCTAACTTCTATTCAAAATATTATAATATACATAACTAAAATTCACAAAATATCGGATTAATACGCAACAGACTCAGTTTGACGTCTCGATCAGTTGCAAACCCAATTTACATAAAAGAAAAAACTTGCAATAGCGCTCCATGTTCTTATGCAAAACCACGCGACACACAAATTATTTCAACCGTCATTTGAAGGGTTGCATAAAGTAGTCGAACAAAATTTACGTATTTAAAAATCACGAAAGTAATTTAAAGGTTTAAATCGACAGACTCAAATATTTATACCACAACTACGACAGCTCACCCTTTCAAAAAAAAATAAAGATAAACTCAAAAAATCTGGTCGCTTTTGACCTGTTGCAAGCCCGTTTTACATAAATAAATGTTTAGGTATCTGTAGCAGCGCTAGTTGATAAATACTCTGAAATGCAGCATGTAAAAACCAAAATTTAGCATGAGCGATAGGTACACTAATAAACCAAAGAGGCAATCCCAAATCCCTCACTAAGAAAATTGACGGTGAACGACTAGGTCCTGAAATCCTGCATTTCAATCAATGGCACCTACTCCACACTACATCACAGTTTATTAAAAGCTTTATAGGAGGATCAATAATAATTACGTTTATAATATTTTGAATTAGTAGAACAAGCATTTTCCCTCCATTTTCTTACTTGCCCTTACTTGTTCTGCCTTAAAATGTTGTAAACGAAATCACACAATCAAATATGTATTAATGGTACCTGACTGATTAAGAGCGGCAATATGGACCAAAACTCTAGAAAGCAAACCAAAATTAAATATGAATAAAATGTAAGAACATTATCAAATGAAAGGAACATCCAAGAACTCGAAGTCACACTAACAAAAATTAGACGTGATATGCTGAAGCAGCACTAGCAAGAAAAATGGAATAACATTCTTTGACAGGCCCAAACAAAGGGCAGCCAGGAGTAGATTTCTACATAAATAACCATTTATTAAACATCAGAGAACTCCATTGCATGTCAGATAGAATAGCAGCACTAACATTAAAAATATAAAATGAACTATATATGGCCATAATTCAGATATGTGCATCAATAACAATTAGCTCTGAAGAAGAAATAAACCAATTTTATGAATTATAAGACAAAACTACAAATGAATATGTGAACAAGAATAATGTCAAACATACATATAACAATCGTGGGGAATTTCAATGGTAAAATATGAGAACATTCTCTTTAAGAAAAAGGACTAGGAAAAAACCAAGGACAAAATTATCACCGAATGGATAACATAAAAATCAGGTTGACTATATCTTCACAAATGATAATCAAATAACATAAAATATAAAAACATTAAACTGGTTCGAGTTTAGCTCATATCAACGTCTAGTATGAACTACTATAAAAATACAGAAACACCAAAGGAAACACAAAAAACTAAGACACAACGCAAAAGACTTTAGATATAACTTACAATCAATAAACATAAATCTGATAAATAAACCAAGAAATGGACAACTACTTAGACCTTACAAGAAGCAAACAAATACATCCAGAAAAATACACATTAATAATGCCAATAAAAATTGATGTACAAATAGAAAAAACAAAATCAAAAAACTAACTAATAAAAAAATAGAATTGCAGTACTGGATAGATTAACGAAGAGAGAAATCAGAAAAGACAAGTATTATTTTAAATAACTCTGGATATGTCAGAGATGTTTATAAACAACTAGAAGAAAAGAAAAAATGGATAAATAAGGAAATCACCAGCAGACCATAAGATCACATTTAAAATCATAGACAAACCACATATGTTGTTCAATAAAATTATGAAAAGAGAAACCATACTAACACAATAGACCAGATCAGTAACCATTCTGCTACAGAAAAAGGTTTAAATAAAAAAATACAACTACCGTCTTAATACACAATATTTATAAAATTTTTACAAGTATTTTACAAAGCCAAATATATAAACTAGAACCATTCTACTCACCATATCAATCAAGAGAGTTTTTCAACAATAGATCACCTCCAGACAGTTAATCGAAAAGTATAATGAATATAATATTATTTTATACATAGATATACATAAAGACTAGCTTAGCTATTACTTAAAAATAACTCAGCACACACACAACTAGAAAACAAAGGTCCACATTTGGAAATCAAAAGAGGAGTTCGTCAAGGCGACCCACTGTCTCCGTATATATTCAACGCCTATTTGAAAACTTCAGTTTGAAAAATAAAGCATTTCTATCAACGTAAAATATCTATCAAACTTAAGGTTGCAGGCGACGTGGCGATTTTCGCAAAAAGTAGCAAAGAGCTAACCAAAATCCTGAACGAACTGAACAAATTAAACAAAACTATAGAACTGAAGAGATATGAATAAAACCAAAATTATAACAAGTGGAAGAAAACCAAGAACAACAATAGTAAAGTAAAAGTACCATATAAAGAAGAAGTATTTTATTTGGAACAAAAAGTCGCATTTAAAACAAAAGAAAAGAATAACTACATAGAAAGATTAAACAAAAATAGAAAAAATTTGAAATGAAAGACATAAGATGTATGTTCAAAACTACTGATATAGTTAATAAATGCAAGAAATTGAAGTGGAGGTTAGGTAGACACATTTTCAGGATGGACAAGAAATGGACATAGAGAGCAATAGAACAAAACCGAAAAGCAGACCAAAAATTCAATGGGTCGATCAGATAACACATATAACAAACGAAAACCAGATGAAATGCAGAAAAGACCGGGCAAAACCGAAATCCCTGGAAAAAGTCTGTCCGAAAATGGGGTTCCATTGGCTATGATGATATTTATTCACCACCCCCTTCCAAATTATGATTTTCAACTATTTTCCTGATTATTATTGTATACCTCTAAATAATTCTCTCGATTCTTATCTTTGATATCTATACTTTAGTGTTTAAAAAAAATATTTATCCGGATGATGAAATAATAAAACGCAACCAAAGGAAAGGCCTTTGTCCTTTTTCTTTTAATTTCCGAAAAAGTCACGTCCAGAACCTAAGCCCGGTAATTTATGGCACAAGCAGAGTCTGCCCGATGTTTCTACAATTAGGAAAATTAATGACACGCCGTTAGTTCATCAGCATGCACATATTAATTAATTTGAAAAATCGGAAAGTGGGGCGCCCGCGCGAGCAGCTCCGACGAACCGGCAGCGGCCCCGGAGCGCGGGGCGCGCATCCCACATTTTCAGGAAAAGCCTCAAGACAGCTATTCAATTCCAACAATCTTTGCATTAATGAGGGGCGCGTACACAGTGCTGCATATTAAAATTCTCACACGCTGTAAGAAGTGTGGAAGAAGACCCGGACGATCGATACAAGACTTAATGAGCCCCGCAAAAGAAGGCTGGCTGATGGGAAATGAGTGCGGCCCAGCGCCTAGCGGGGCGCGGGGGCGCCGAGCGGGGTGAGGACACACATGTGCTGCGAATCTTAGCACTTTTCTGCGCCACCTCGCTTCGCGCGCGCCCTCCCGGCCCGAGAATTTCGGCTGGGAACGCGCCTCGCGGAGCTTTTGAGCTCGGAATTTCGAGTTTTCGCTTTCAGTAGTTTTTCAGTTTGTTTCAGAACAAAAGATTGGGTTTGTTTCAACGTTAGCCTCTCTGCACAGAAGCAAATTGTTTTGAATCAATAAGTACCCAACGTTTTAAAAATCAGAAATCTCGCAAATTTAAAATAATTTAAATACATTAAACTAACATAATACAAATAACAACAAATTATCAGGCATTATCTTTCTAGATTTTAGGACAATACCGTCAGACTGACGTATAATCTGAAAATATTAGAAAATGAGAACTAAACTTCTTTTTATATATTCTTTGTATTGACCAAAATATCTTCATTATCGAGAAGACAGCACAGGACCTTTACCTTTTACTTACAACAGTAAAAAAAAAACTAACATTAGTTTATCATCTGGTACAATAATCTATGGAAGTTTTGTATTGAGACCCAATTTCAGGTTATCAAAAAAGTAACACAAAAATAGCACAGCACAACACCCTAACCTTCATTTAAATCATTTAAATTACAGACTGCAATTCATTTAAAGATTTAAAAACTAAAGACAAAGTAGTTGATCTAACAACTTTCTTGCATTGTTCCTTGCACTCCTCTAGTTTTTTCCTACTTCTTCTATCTTTGTTTTAAAACAATTTAAATTTAAACCCAAATATTGAATCATCTCGGATAAAATTCATAAAATTGGTGCATAGAAATAAAATAACACACCTAAGCATAGGAAATAAATTTAGAAGAAAACCTGAGGGTCTAACATCAAATAATATTGAAACCTTTCATAAATAAATAGAACCTCCCTTGGATGAACATGCCAAGAGAAAAGCAGCAGAAAAAATAGAAACCTTTAAAAAAAGCGGAAGGATAACCAGGCAAATCAGCAAAATTAGAAAAAAATGATAATGACAATGACAGTAGCAAACTGGAAAGCATGATGATAGAAATAGTAAAAAAAAATGTAAATAGTTATGACAAGATCAAAAATAATTGATAAAAGAACAATAGTCATACCACAAAGAAGCAAGTGCATTGAAGCACGAAAACACTGAGCCAAAAGTGGAACTAGAAAAGGCGGATAAAAGCAACTTGACAACAAAGAAAATAACTATGAACGTATGGATAGAGAAAAACGAAAAATAAGCTAAATAGTAATTAGTTTAAATACAGAAGGAAAAGAAGAAGAGATAAAAAAAGTAAAATTGTTCTTCAAATAAAAATTAAATGTAAAAATAAAGCTACCAGGATTAGTGACAAAGGATATTATATTCCACTGAAAACTCGCAAGATAAAATTAAAATGTTAAAAAACAAAAATAACTTATCAAAGTTAAAGGACCAAAAACATATATTTATAAATAACGAACTTAGCCCCAAGGCAAAAATAAATACAAAGGAAAATAAGCAAATAACAACAAACGGAAGAAAATTAGGGAAAATAGCCATAACTGGGTATCAAAAATTAATAACAAATAACTTTCGAAGTGTGCAGAGAAAGAAGAAAAACTAATAACAATAAAACTGACGTACTTTCCCATAGGAAAAGGAGAAAAAAATAAAAATACAATAAAAAAGTAAATAAAACAAAACACAAAAATGAACATTAATGAAGCAGAAACTGTCAAATATCTTATAAAAAAGCATAAAATATAATTGATGGGTATACAAGAAACAAACATTTCAACAACCACACTAAAAGACTACACCTTCTTCGACTTCGGGGGAGAACACGACAGATTCGTAAGCGGGTCCCAAGTTCAATAATCAATGGTAGATAAAATTATTGATAGAGAAGAAATAAATAAAAGAATAAGCTGTATAAGAATCAAATGAGATCAAAGGGTGTCATTGGAAATATACCAGGGGCGTTCGCTATCGCTCAAGGATCTTGGATTGGAACCGCTGTAGTATTTTAGTATGCCATGATTTAGCGCAACCTCAGATCTGGATCCCGTAGATCCAAACTGGCTTCAGATGGTTTTATCAAGTAGTGTTTTGTTTGACAGGAATAGTTGAAAACGCCTTCCAAATAACCAAATCATTTCTTGAGTTTTAATATTAGATGTAGCTAATTCCGTTTTACTTCAAGTGAGTTTATGGTCAAGGTGCAGGCCGAGATATTTTAAATCAGTTTTTATCGGGGTTAAGGCGTTGTTGATTCGGGATTGCGGACATTCAACTCGTCTGGTGGTAAAAATTACTTGTGCAAATTTGTCGGCGTTAACTGTAATTTTCCACTTAAGGAACCAATCTTGTGGCGTTGAGACGTCTTTGAAGATATTCTGGTGCTGCTTCTGGCGATTTGTCAACTGACAAGAAGACCGTGTCATCCGCGAATATGGCAAGTACAGTAGTACCCGTTGTTGGTGCAACCAAAGTGTATCGTAGGTACAACAGTGGACCCAAGACGCTGCCTTGCGAAACACCTGCTGTGTCTGGATGGTAGTCGGACAATGTATTGTTTACTTTAACTTGATAAAATCGGTTCGTGAGATACGTCTTCAATAAGAGGTAGAGCTAGCTGGGAAGGTGTAGTTTGAGTTTATTCTCAAAACTTTCTATTATATAGATGACAATTCGATGGCTTTGCTGTATAGTTGAGTGGTACTCCCCAATTCCGAATTGATGCGATAAGATAAGCTAATCGAAGTCTACGATGTTTTTAATTCGTTGTAGTAGGAGTCATTCAAGGGTCTTGAAGAGTAGAAGGAGGAGGCATTGGTTTATAGAACTGTGGTTATGTGAGAAGTTTTCCTGGTTTAGTGATTTTGATAATTAGGGTTTATTTTCACTGAGCGGGAAAGTAACAGAGTCGAAGTTTACTGTTATAGATAAAAGTAAATAGGAGCAAGGGTTTTCGAGGAAGTTTTAACTACTTCGCCTATTATGAGGTTGTATCCGGGGGCTTTTCGTGTATTCATTATTTGAAGTTGCAGAGACTTCTGCTACTGAGGTCTTGAGAGGTAGTGAGAGTTGACACGGCACATCAAGGAATTATTTAATTCCTCTATCACCGTCATCATTGTGAGTTTGCGTCATAAAGACGTTTGCAAAGTTTTCGAAAAACGCGAGTCCGATCTTGATCATGTCCCTTCTAGATTTTTGATAGAAGGAATCATTATAGTTGGCCGATTAAATTTTTTGTTGCCTTCCATATGGGGTTGTCATCGAGTGAAAGGTTTGTGAAGTATTGTCTAAAAGCAAACTTCTTCTAAGGTTTCATGCAGCTGGTGGATAAGCCTGTTATGGGAGTGTTTGTTCGCCCCCTGCGTTTCTCAGTGATGAGATTTGGAGTATATCTGGGAATGTTATTTACTGTGGATGTAGTGACATTCCATGAAACTTTCAGTATTATCCTGGTCAGATACTAAGTAGCTTCATCAAGATCGTGTGCATCTTTTATTCTGATGTCAAGATGGATCTTTTGTTGTGACTTCGAAAGTAGTTCCAATCAGTGTGTTTGGTGCAAAGCTTTAGAGGGGGTTCTTTTTTGATGATTGTTGAGCTGATTGTTATAATGACTGGAGTGAAGTCAAAGATATGGCTAGATTCTGCTTGGTAGTAAGTATTTGCTATGCTACTGAGAACCGCGTGATCTAGCAAATCTGGCAATTTGCCAAAGCCGCTAGGCCAGTAGCTTGGCTCGCCGATTGAAAGATTTTTTTTTTTTTATTTCAACTAAATTTACAATCTGTTTTTATAAAAAAATAAGTAAATGTTATGACAAGACTTACATTCTAAATAAATATAATCTAAATATAATCTAAAGTTGACATGGTAAGGATAATCCACTGATAATCCTCTTGCTTGTAGAAATTAGCCAAAAGATAGGTAATTCGTATAACAAACCAACAAGAACATTACAAACACAACGCGTGAAGTATTTAGTAGAGCGACAGTACTTAATTAAATCGATTTTCTAAATCCGATGGTTTAAAGCGTTTTAGTCTTCGTATTTCATCACTATCGTCCAATAGTTCGTTGGCTACCTCGTTAGGTGTACCTCCAATCGATCACGATATTTAATATATTTTTGTTTAATTTCTTCCCGCACTGTTTTAATTTTAAAATCACTGTGTAACACAAAATTAGGCACATAGTAGGGAGCGTCAGCTATAGTTCTGAGCGTTTTATTTTGGAATCGCTGCAAGATCTCGATATTGGAGATACTAGCAGTACCCCATAGTTGCAAGCCGTAAGTCCATATAGGTTTTAGAATAGACTTGTAGAGTAATAACTTGTTCTCGAGCGTAAGTTGGGATTGTCTACCTATCAGCCAGTACATTTGACGAAATTTGAGGCCCAGTTGTTTCCTTTTAGTAAATATGTGTTTACGCCACGTCGGTCTAGATGGATTCCTAGGTATTTAACGTCTAGGGTTTGCGGAATTTCAATATTATTTAAGGTTACTGCTGGGCAAGTGCTTCTATTGGTAGTAAATGTGACGTGTGAGTATTTAGATTCATTAATTTGGATTCTCCATTTGTGCAGCCAATTTTCAATTAGTGTGAGAGCTTGTTGCAAATTTTCAGATGCCATGATAGGATCAGTGTGCGACGCTAAGACGGCCGTATCATCAGCAAAAGTTGCCATTGTCGTGAGTGCTGTGGTTGGTATATCAGCTGTGAAGAGTAAGTAGAGCACAGGTCCCAATACGCTACCCTGAGGAACGCCGGATTGGATAGGATGGAGATTCGAGTGTTCGTCACACAGTTTGACCGTAAACCATCTGTATTCAAGAAAAGATAGCAAGACTTCATAGAAGTGATGTGGTAACACTTGCTTGAGTTTGTAGTATAAGCCTATGTGCCAAACCTTGTCAAAGGCTTGTTTGACATCGATAAATACCGCAGAGCAGTAGCGTTTTCGTTCAAAATCATTGCTTACTTTTTTAACAATTCGATGTACTTGTTCGATGGTGCTATGGTGGGTTCGAAAGCCAAATTGATGGTTTGGTATAAGCTGTTCGTTTTCCAGTATTGGCTTAAGTCGTTTAAGGAGTAGCTTTTCAAACACTTTAGACAGTGCAGGCAATAAGCTGATGGGTCGGTAGGAGTCTATTACAGTTGGGGCTTTTCCTGGCTTCAGTATCATGGTGATTTGGGCTAATTTCCAGGAGATGGGGAAGTATCTGAAACGAAGGATAGCGTTATATATATAGGTCAGGAGTTTGATGCATCTCGGGGTTATTTCTTGTAACACCTTGCCAGTGATGAGGTCCCAACCTGGTGCTTTCTTCGGATTAAGTTCGGAGGAGATCACGTTCTGGACTTCAGTAGATGTGAACTTCTTTACGGGTAAGTGCATTTGAAATGGCGCTTCAAGGAAGCTGTGGATATCAGCTTCTTCTGCCGCGGCTATTTGTGCCGGATATGGTTGGAAAACATTTACAAGATGCTCAGCAAATGCAGTGGCCTTTGCTGCATTACTTCTTGTCCATTTGTCAGTTGCATCTTTAATTGGTGGCATAGGTTGTTGTGGGCATTTGAGCTTGCGTGTGGCCTTCCATAAGGAATATTCAGAGGCTTCCGTGGGAGATAGATTGCTGAGGTATTCTTGGATAGACTGATTTTTATGGTTGAGCAGTAATTGTTTAAGGTTTCTGGCAGCTTTGTTAAAGATTCTTTTATCTTCTGCTGTTCTTGACAGTTGCCATCTTTTGCGTAGTTTACGTTTTGTTGCTATCTGATCTCTGATTACTATAGGACATGTGTCTTTTATTTGTGTTTTATTACTATTAGGAGTGGCTTGCCAGGCAGAATTTTGTATAGCACTTGTAAGCGCCTCAACCACATTATCTAGTTCTTGGGCAGATTTTAAGGATACATTGAGCTGGATCGACGCATCTAGGTGTCCTCGGAACATATCCCAGTTAGTAGCAGAGCTAAATAAAGAGGGTTGTCGTTGCTTGTGGATAATATCGGTGTGTATAGTGATTAGTACAGCAGAATAATCTGAAGAGAGATCGAACAATGATGCGGCTTTACAGTGTTTATTATTAATATTCTTTATAATAGCAAAGTCTAGAGCGTCAGGTAATCTCCTCGGATCGGTTGGCCAATAGGTTGGTTCTCCCTTTGCGACGGAATTTAGGTTACTGCGTCTCATTGCATCCATCAGTTCTCTTCTCTTTGCTGTCGTAGTTCGTGAGCCCCACTGTGGGTGTTTAGCATTATAGTCGCCACCAGCTAGGAACCTGTTTCCTAGAGTTCTGAAAAAGTGCTCGAACTTATCTCTTTTGTTATTATGCTTAGGGGGGCAGTATACAGAAGACACCACAAACGTTCCTAGATTATCTTCTATGGCGACGCTTGTAGCTTGGAGATAATCGTGGCAGTAGGCTTGTAATTCGAAGTGTTTAATGTTTTGTCTTATGATTATCGCTGTTCCACCATGCGCATTACCAGATGGATGTTTAGTACAATAAACGTAATAGTTCGGTATTTTAATGTAAGTTCTCTCAGTGCAGTGCGCTTCGGAAATTAACAGGACATCTATTTTATGTTTATTTGTAAGAAATATTTAAGTTCTTCTGTGTGTTGGCTGAGGCCATTGGCATTCCATAGGGCTAATGTAAGTGCGATAGCCATTAATTTAGTTTAGCGACGACGGTAGTTAAAAGGTTTAGCATTGTACCTATTTGTTCAACTAACTTTTTCATCATGTCTTTTAATTCGCGCATCTCATTTGATTGTTGATCATGGGTACTAGGAGCAGTTTGAGATAAGTTATTTGTGTCTTGCGAACTTTGCACATTACCTGTTATTTGTTGGGAGTATAAGAGGCCAGGTTGAACAAATCTTGTGGGTGGTTTACTGTGATTGTTTCGTAAGGTTAGGTAAAGTTTTTGCTGGAGTTGTTTATACACAAAACAACCCTTATAGTTAGCGGGGTGATTTCCGCTACAGTTTATGCATTTCACGTCATTACTTTTTTCTTTACGTAAGCACTCTGCTGTTGAATGACTTCCCGTACACTTGACGCATCTGGGGGGTTGGAAGCAGTAGTTTTTGATGTGCCCAAATCGTTGGCAGTTGGCACATTGCGGAATTTCTCGTTTAGCTCGTACTGGTTCAAATTGTATGATAGAGTTTTGGAGTTGTTTGATATTGTAGATTTATTTGTTGTTCTCTTTAACTTGTAGATCGATAAAGAATAGGGGTAATGGTAGTTTTGTCTGTGTTCCACACATTGACGGCTGTGTGCCCAAGGGCAAGTAGCTCATTTTTTATTAGCTCTTCGCTAGTCGAAGAATGCAAGTTTTTCAGGACTACTCGGAAATTCCTGTCTTTTTTGGGCTTGTAAGTGTGGAACTCGGTGCCTCATTCCTGGAGGGCTTTTACGATAGCTACATATTTTTCGCTAGTTTTTGGTTGTATTTTGACTTGCTCAGAGCTGAGTGTTTTTAATAAGTAATTGTTAGGTGGAATGTTTTCAAGCATTTCCGTTAGCGGTTTGATATTTGTTACGCGAGATACAAAGATCGGTGGAGGTTTATTTTCGTTTGGATGGGTTTCATTTTGTTCACCTTCCATTGCTGCATTTTCTGATAATGGATCATATCTATTTGAAGTGGACACGGGGTTACTTAGCCAGTAATGCGATTTAGATTGGTCTGTATTAGTATCTGTTATCACTTCAGAAGTTCTTATTCTTTTTCTACTATTATTGGTTACTAATCGCCAATCATTATCGATAGGTTGCGATAACGATGGAAATTGCATGTTTACTGGTTGTTGCTGACTATAAAAAGGTACGTTAGGTGTAGGCAGTTGGTTGTAATACATACCATTTTGCATTGGTATATGTTGTGAGTACGCCCCTGGTTGTTGACCCATTTGGAAATGTGATGTTTGATTATAGGCTGCAGGTTGCTGCATAGATCCCATTTGCAGGTTTGTATAATTTTGCGAGAACGCCATGTGAATGTGTGCAGTTAAATGCGGTTAGTGATAACACTTATAAATACACAAGTCAAAAAGTAGATAGGCCTTACGGCCTTCACTTCAAGTCGATTCCGATACCACAGCGCTAGACACTTCTTTACGCTTCGGAAATCAAGATAATCATAGTTCTGATTCTGAATTGCCCTTAGGATATTACGACCTTTTGTGGTGGTAATTCTTAAGCCCTAGGCTACATGTTTCGACTTCCAATCTTCCCCGGTAATAACTTTTGTGCCTAGTGTTTGAAAATAGTCTTTGTATTATTTAGTGGAAATTAAGTGCTTAATGGACTATACACGACTGCGATTATCAGAGGATAAGGAAGTACTTGAATTTTGTTTGTTACAGAGAGTTCCAGTACATAGTAAGCAATTAAAATTTTACCAATTACAGCTGATGCAGTATGAGCTGTGCAATTCGGATGATTGGCAAAGTAGAATGTGTAATGTGAATTTTAATTGTTCTTATTATTGCATGGGTTTCGGAAATCAGTAAAATGTCGATATTTCAAAGTTGTAAGAAAGTTATGATTTCTGGGATGTGATTGGTTACGACATTGGCGTTTCAGAGTAATACGTATCATAGTTACTATTTTTAGGTTATTTTGTTGATAACTGCGGAGAGCATGCTGTTTTGGTTTATTAATTGGGTAAACATTGTTTTAAATTCTGCGAGAAAAATAATAAGTGGTTTAAGTTCCTTTCGGATGCTGGACAATTATTAGTTTCTTCGATAAGTTTTTTTCTAGTACGTTGGAGGAATGTTTACGATTTCGTTATTTGTGTTAGGATGATATTTAATGGGGAAAAGTAGTTTGTGTTTGGTAGCAACTGTTGTGATCGTAGATTGCTGAAGAGTGCTCTGAATAAGGCGTTTCTGGACCTCTGTAGGTTCTTGTATACCGTGCAGCCTTTGTAGTTTCTAGAATGGCTTCCTTAGCATAATGCACACCTGGCTAGTGTGTTTGGGGGTTTCTTACATGCAGCTGTACTATGTTCTCCACCGCATTTAACAGATTGGAATGGTTTAGTGCAATAGGTTTTGGTGTGGTCATAGCGTCGACAACGTAGATAATGCGGTATGGTGTCCTTTTTCTAGCCGATTCAATCGACACCTTTACGTTGCTTAAGCATGTACTTCAAAGATCTTTTTGTTATTGTCTTTAGACTCTAGTTCGACCATGAATAATGGTAGCGGCTGTTTTGATACCTTGTGTAATGTAATGTTGGGTATATTATGTCCAAGGGCAGCTAGTTCATATAAGATTAACGTGGTTGGAATAAAGTAATGAAGATTTCGTATGGCTACTTTATATAATCAGTCTTCCTTAAGTTGGTATGTATGCTGTATTATATTTTCATATCTAAGGTGAGTCTTAAGTTTCCTGTATATATCAGTAAATCGAATATTAACTTTAGTGGTGTTATTCACTGAAGCTCTACTGTAAAATTGTTCTTGTTCTATGACTGCGGTAAGCTTAGCAATCATTTGTTCATAATTGTTTACTCCACAAATATATATTGGAGAAGGTTTAGCAACAATAGGTTGTCTATTAGGCAGACTTTGTTGTTCATTGGACGGGACCTGTGCAGCAGTGCTGGTATCGTTTATAATTTGTGAAAGTATTTCATATCTGTTATCTGTTATTGAGTTAACTTGTATATTGTATTTTATGTTGGAAGTTCTTTTCTTTTTCTTTAACGTTTACCTAAAAAGTGCTTTTCTTGACTGTTATTATTGCCCTGGTCTGAAAGATCAGAATTTGATGTTTGTCAGTGTTTGCTACTTTGGCTGTTTGTTAATGTGGTACGCCTTGCATTATTTACGGATATTGAGATGTGTTAGAGGCAATTATGTGAAAGGAAGGCAGTATAAATTGATTTTGAGATGTAGGTAGAAATTATGAGGTGGCTTGATTTCCTATTGACTTTGTTGCGCGAATTTAAATCCTTGATTTATGGACAGGGGGGATGTGAAACCGTAATTATCTGGCACCATTGAAGTATATTGTGTTGACAGCCCGAGATCGGGCGGGCCAAGCCCATAGCTGCTTCTAGGGTCGGCGTGTTTACATTTAGAGTATTTTTTTGAAGTAAATATAAAATTGTACGTACTATTTTAGATAATGTAATAAAAATATACGTAACTTCAATATCATCACAGAAACTGGGGACCTTAGATACGTTTATCCACATATGACGCTTAAAATTTTTAAAGATATATATAGTATATAATCATTGGTAACAACTTTGGCACTAGAATAGAAAAAACTTCCGTACAAATCAAACGCTCTTTTACAAAATTTTTAAGAACACAAGAACGGGAAACCAACAAGCTGGGGCCAAACAAATCAAAGATATAAATGAGATCGTGCTACAGAAGGAAACCAAATAATAGAGGGATGGAAGCAGTATTTAGGAGGATTTTTATTCACGAGAAAAGTTCAGAAAATTGAAAACGAGAAAGCTGACGAAGATCACGCAGGAGGCCCAATGGTGGAAGATGACGTAATAGAAGCCATAAGAGCGCTCAAAAAAGAAAAAGCAGCGGAACGCAATCGAATAGCAGGCGAAATGCTAAGAAATGTGAACCATCAAGGAACAGAGATGCTAACTCCAATATACAACCAAACTTAGACGGAAGGGAAAGAGCCATCGGACTGGAAAAGTGGCACACAGTACCAATTTTTAAGAAAAAAAAACAAACGACAGTGCAAAAACTACAGAGGAATCACCTTGCTAAGTATACCATAGAAGGTTCTACGATATAAATAAACCAGTAAGACAAAACGACGAATCATCAAAGCAGTCGCAGAATGGCTCCAGAAAGGGGCGTAGCATAAATAACCATATTTGTGTACTAAAATAAATCGCAGAGAAGTCCTTAGAAAGAAATACTGATACATAGCAGACGTTTATAGACCTAGAAAAAGCCTTCGATTGAATGCAGAGATCTAAGATCTGAGCAACATTGAAAAAGAGAAAGGTGGGGGACAACCTAATAGCTGCATTAATGAGCCTATACGAAGAAAAACAGTAGTCTAAGGCAGGGAGTAGTATTAAGTCCTTTACTTTTCAACTTGGTTCTAAACGATACGGTGAAAGATACAAGAGAAAAAACGTCAAATATGTACATCGAACATAGACACATAAAACAAGTGTATCTAAATTAATGTGACTTTACAGACGATATTTGGTAAAATGAAAGAAACCTGCAAAAAACCTAGAGGTCTGAAACATATCATTGGAATCTAACAACATGAAAATCAATGTGGAAAAACAAAACTAATGGTAATAGGCATCAAGTTGAATGGGGTATTTCACAGCTTAATCAATGCATTCATAGGAAAACGAGAGATCTCAGAGAAGACTAAAACAAAACTATTTGTACCAACACTCACTTTTGGAAGCGAAACATAGGTCTTAACGCAATCCATGAAGAACAAAGTATAGGCGGGGGAGATGAAGTATCTCCGCAAAGTAGCTGGCGCCACTAGAAGGAACAAAATGAGAAATATGGAAACAACACTAGTATTCTCTTGGTCAATAATTTAGAAAGTTGACAAACTTAAAGTCAAAATGTCTATTCCTTAAATCTCGACTTTTAGTATTAAAAGTTATACTAATCGACAATAGCAGAACAGCCTCTAAAATATCTTTTTAAACTATTTTATGATTTTCGAATTATGTCATTCTTTTGTTAACATTATATTATACAATTAAGTTTTGTTTGTAACACGGTCGACAGGATTTTTAAATTACTTTTTATCTTTAAACCTCTAACTCAGCAGTAAATCGAACCATTTGTAACAAACGATGTAAAGTTAACAAGAGACGATAAACTGTACAGAAGGCAAAAAGCTAAAAAAGACAAAAATAGTTTCAAACAAGTTTAAATGTGATGGAGACTTAGATGATGTTAAATATAATAAACAACTTTCAAAAATGCACACACTAGATATACTCGCTCAGAAAAAAAAACAAAAAATATACATGCTCAAATAAGACAGTTAAAGAAATTATTAGATAAGGAAATTACCACTTCAAATCAAAATAACGTAACAGTAATTACATTAAAAGAAAATAAATAAATTCCGACAGAAAGCTAATATATATTATAAAGATAAAAACAAATAATTGAAACAGAAACAAACCGTTTGTTGAAACATAAATATATAATATGACATAAATGATAGTCTCATACAAAATCTAATTTTAGAAATACATTATAACACAGCAACAAAACTGTAGAAGTGGTGATTCAGAAATATCATACTTAAAACTATGTACCAAATATACTAGTAGCAAAAATAAAAAAAAAGGAACATAAAAAATTGGAATCTGTTCTATACTAAGATTCTTAGACCTAATGGCTGATTTTTTATATGACCTTTCTATAGGTATATATATATATATATATATATATATATATATATATATATATATAAATCCAACAAAATATACATACCAAAACCAACCCTAAAAAGCACCGAATTTTGACCTAATCACTGGTAAAGTACTACAATAAATCACTTATAATAATAATCACTTCAAATAAAAACAGTGCGTAAAGAAATTAAAAATTATCATATATGTTAAAACACCAGACAGAATAAATATGCACCAGAATGAGTTAACAAAACAGTTCTGGACATTACTAATGAAGACAGAAGGCTCAAACGTTTTCAGTCCTCAGATATTATTAACAAGTCCAATTAAGTTAATTAGTAGCAAATAATATTGTTGTAAGGTAACTAGGAGTATATATTTATGTAAGAAAATTATATCTCATTTTATACTCAATTAACCACTTTGTTGTTTTACATACAGTCTTTAAACTAATCACCAAAAATAAAATGGTTACCTAAAGAACTGCATTACACCTTTTTGACCTATCAGGATTACTACACAGGTTCTCACATGCGTAAAGTTAGTAGCAACAACAAGAAGCGCATTTAACAAGACCTGAAAAATAGTTTTCTTAAACTTCCCCACAAATACGTCAAGAAGAATCTTATTTTTAGATTTTACTAAACTCAATTTTATTAAACTCAATTACCTTTATCGTTTACTTTATAATATTTTTTTAACGTAATTAAATAGAATTAGTTTAGTTTTTCTCATAGCAATCTTAGCTATGTTATGAAAGTTTGTACACACTCCAATTTGCACTTACAAGAAAAACAAATTGGCGTTTTTATAACATTGTAGTGTAAATTAATGACGTAGTAGTAAACAAATGCGGCTTTGAAGTGAAAAATCCGCAGCTAGATGGGTTAAAATGTTTAACCTATTATAATTATACATTAAATCATCTAATCATTGCTTTCATAACATATTACCTCAAAAAGAGCCTTTGAGAGAAAATATTTTTTATTATACAACAATACAATTATTAAGTGGCCATTAACTATTATTTTTATATTCTTACATATCCAACAGGAAAATAAGAAAAATAGAAGAAGACTATTAGAAGAAGTTCCTTAAATCTATGTGTATAACAAGTGATTATATGATACACAAAATCAGACGTGGAAAATAATCAGAAACTAGAAAACTGCTATGAAAGAAGTAGTAGAAAGAAGTAGTGACGTAGTAACATAATTTCTTTCAGACTCTGTACCAAATAAATGAAGATGAAGAACATAGCAATGATAATCTAATAGAGAACTTTGTAAAATTTGAGGACGAACAAGAAATGAGAGAGGACGAAGTTAAAAGAACAGGAAATTGCAAGGATATAACCATGTATACACCGAACTATTGAAATAAGGAGGTGATATATTGATAGAAGAATTAACAAAATTAGCAAAATACCACATAAATGAAACAGCAATACCGGTATTTAAAGAAGAAGACAAAAAAGTCTGATAAAAAATAATGAACAGATCTTAGGCTCCATAGAAACGAATCCAGTAATTAGGCAAAGCGACTCCTCGAGTTCCCTGCTATTTAATATCATAATAGATGAGATTATTAAAGAGATAAAAAATGAAGATGAATGTGAAATGTAAAATGGAGAAATAAATCTGTTAGGCTGACGATACAATATTAGTTGCAGAAACAGAGGATCGGTTACACAGTGAAGGCATGCGAAAAATATACTATGGAAATATTAAGTAAGAAATTTTAATGTATGACAATCAGTTAAAAATCTATACATAGAATAATGCACTACACCGTCATTTTCTCAGTTGCTTTCTACATTTCTGTGGTTTAACAATTCTTCTGTCTCTTTCTTTTTGCTGTTGTCAGTACATCCGTCCTCGCATCCGCCTTAGTGCAGGACTCGGGGAAAACCACGAAAAACCCCAGTCAGAGCAGGCGACTTTGAACAGCACGAAGATTCGGCAAAACAGAAATAAAAACTTCAAACTATGTCAACGTATGGTATTACAACCTCCAAAGGATTTTTGCTCGGGAACGATTGAGTTCCTCAGAAAGCGGCCCCCCGAAATTTGGCACCCAAAAGCTTTTGTGGGCTTATATGCTTGAGTGATTTCAAATAGTGTAGCCATTTCTGTTTATTGCGAGACAAAAAAAATTGAAAAAGAGGATAGTTAGAAAGCACTTGATTTTGGCTTAAAACTTAATCTTGAAACATTGAAAACGCCCTCGCTATCTCAGGAACCAAATCGGGAGCCATCCCTTGGGGGTTATAACACCATATGTTGACATAGTTCGACAAGCTATTGCAAACTTCAAAGTTTTCAGGCGTTGCCTCTTACTTTAACAGACGCTTGTGAGTCCGCATTTTTAATCAATTGCTCTTAACCGTGCCTAACAAGCTGCACACTTTCTTATTTATTTCCATTCGCAAGTCCCTGTCTGTTGCGCAGTCTCGATCAAACTGCAATTATTAGTCCGTGCTGTTGTGCCACACTTTAATGCTTCCTCAATTTTTGCCCGTGTTTTATGCGTGCTAGCCGTAATTCTAAGTCTTGGCTCTTACACGCTTCCACTTTTCGCGTGTTTCATTACCACTTTCCACCCCCACTCGCGATAGGGCCTTACCACGCGTTTTGTGGCGCGCGAGCAAAACTCTTCAGAGACCTTCCTAAATCAGCATCAGCTCTGTTCGGCTTCTGCATTCTTCTTCAAGGGGACACCACGACCAATACTAACATACAGTAAAAACCACCCCTAAAACATAACGAAACAAATGCCAGAAACAGAAATGATGAGAACCATGACAAGAATATGTAGTAAAACAAAATGAACAAACTAAGGCAATGAAGGTATAAGACACCATCGTCAAATTAATCCCATAAACGACTAGACCAGAAAAGAAGATGAGAATGGAACAAGCACGTTTTAAGAATAGAAGAAAATAGAATACTCAGGGTTTCACAAGATGTATGTAGTAACCTGGATGAAATAGGCAGATTGCCTAAAACCAATTTATTTAGTTTCTAGTAAAAAAAATCTTTGCATATGTATCACAGAGTAGTTTTAACATCTACAAGTGTTCATTCAATGATATGGAAAGTATAATAAGGAACATGTGTTCTATCGGTTCAAATAAATACTTTGGAAATTTCCTGATGATTTCTCGCTCTAACGCTCTAGGTCATTTTGCCAGAAAAATGGTAAAACCATCTAAAAATACTTAGCTCTGTATCAGTTCATATACTGGTCCACTGCAGACACATTGAACAATTTTCTTTTTTTGTGTGGCAGTTGAAATGTCACTTTGCAATTGAAGAGACTGTTTATTGTATAAATTTCTTTACTGTTTCGATTTGATTCTAATTCTATATGGAACATTGAAAGAGGTATCTTTGTTCTTTTTTTTTATTTTGTATATATCTAACTTTAGGTTCTTCGCTTTCTATGCTGATTTATTATTATTTGATTCGGTGGAATAATGTATGTGCTTCAGCACCACCCTAAAGCTAATGTCTTGCTTTAATTGGTTTTTTTAAAACATATTTTATAATTTTCTACGCATCTTACTGTATGCTACTGTTGCTTTGCAGTTATTTTTACTGTATATTTGCCTATTATCTTGCCATTATAGTTATTTGTTTATAGTTATTTATTAGATCTCTAGCTATTTTTATTGGACACTTAAAATGATTATTGGTGACAATTTATGATCCGCTATTTCCTCAAATGGTTTTAGGGTTTTCAAAGTTTCATGATGCTCTTGGTAGACTAGTGCTTGAAATTTATTTTGCTAGCGGCATTTTGGCTGGTTTTGACCATTAATACAGCCGCCCTCTCTTTACTTTTGCTTGGCCCTACCATGATCCAGTCCTGATGTGACATATTATCGTTGTTTATCGGAGAGAATTGATTTTGATGCTAGTGTTATTAAAATTAGTCTTGTAACTGTTGTGCTTGTATTTGTTCAGATTGTGAGTTAATATTCATATGTGTTTAATTCTCGGTGAATAAAAAAGTGCTGAAAGCACTACTGATATCGAATACTGATATAAGTGAGTGTGATACGAGTGTTGATCTCTGCATATCGGAGGGTGACCCTGACTGCGGATGAGGTACCGTGATTTAAATAGAAAATGCAAATTAAGAATTATAGCAATGACTAGTGGAACATAGCCGACTACATTAAATAAAGCATTCTTAATACAGCAAAATAATGAATTGTTCCAGGAAAACAACGTTTACAAAATGAACAATTACTATATGCAGAGTGGCAGAAATCCAACAATGAAAAAATACAATTAAATAATATGATTGCACAAATGCAGTCTCTTATAAGTAAGCTTGACTAAGAAGTTTATCAGCTGAGCCGGACAAGTGAGTACTATTAAAAAAGTAAAACAAACCCCACTCAGGCAAGTACAGTGCTCCACCGATGAATAAGAATTAGCCAAAAAAATTGAATGGATAACGGTTAATAGTCGGCAAAATAAGAAGGAAAAATAGATACCTCAATTGAAGATAAAGTAAAAAAGATATAACCTCCACCTCTAATAATAGTGGAAAAGTTAAAGACCATGATGAGTTCTTTAAACTTCTCACAGAACAAACACAAAAGATAAATTTACTACAAAAATATACACAGCAAATATTAAAATTAATACAATAAATGATTATACCTATTGTATTATAGCCAAAATACTAAGAGAAAACTACATATTCATGTCATATATACGAAGATTAAAACAAAATACCAATCAAGGTAACTACCAAATATTTACCAAATTTATGCCACCCGGATATTATAATCCGTAAACTGGAAAACAGGGAATTAAAAAGCTTTGAATTCTGTAAACAAAATTAAACGGAAAACAGAAAAGCCGCTTACCATGTTCATATTGACTTTTGACCTCAGCGAAAATATAAAATGCTTATTCAGCAATGCAAGGTAGAGACCAATCCTAAAGAACGTCCAAACTGATATCACAATGTAAGAAGTGTCAGGTGTATGGACATATGCAAAGATATTGTAATAAAGAGACAGGATGCGTTAAATGTGTAGACAAACATCACACAAAAGATTGCCCCGAAAATGCATACATTGTGGTGAAGAAAACCTAGCTAACTATCGTGGATGTAAAGTAGATATTGAGCTATAAAAAATCAAAAATAAAACTATGAAAAAAAACACGCCGAACAGGTAAAAACAATAAAAGAAATCTTGATGACTTCAACGAACTTAATAAAGACGTAAATATAAATTATGCTTAAGAATGAGCATCAAAATAACAATATAGAGTAAACCCTTCAATTAATTTTAGCTAAATTAGATAAATAAGAAACTCTAATGGACTCCTCAACCACCTACAGGAGCTCCAATTAGTACTTTAGATAAAAAACATTTATGTAGCGCTAATTTCGGAGACTAATTTTAATAAAAATTCTTTTGTTAAATTTAATGGCTAGGAAGTCTATCATACAATTCATCCTGAGAACGTTGCTAAAAAAGAAAGCATATACAACATCACGAAGAACCCAACTATGTTACGGAAAAATGCAGATGACAGCAGTTGAAATAGAAACGAACAGATATTTATTAACAGTGGCGGGAATCTACTGCCCGCCAAGACAAATCATACAGAAAGATAAATATAAGGAGCTATTTAATCACCTAAGCGGTAGATTTGTTATTGAAGATGATTTGATTGCAGAAAACCACAAACAAAACTATAATAAATAATCAAGAGGAATTAAAGAACTAAAAGAGGAATCTATTGCTACCTACTTGACAAACTTAACCATTGATAGCAGTACAGATTATTCCTTATGGAAATCAACAAAAAGAGGTATTAGAAAAAACTGTCCCGCAGGACAAAAAAATATACCATCGGTGTCGCTAGGCAAAGTTATTAAAGAAATTAAATATAACATAGATTCAAAAAAAGCCCCTGGATTTCACCTAATTACAGGAGGAATCCTGAAGAACCTTTCAAAGAAAACAATTGTTAAGTTGACCCATCTTACCAATGCCGCATTCAAGCTTAAATATACATCTAAATAATAAAAGGTAACGGAACTAGTTATGATTCTAAAACCAGAAAAGTCTCCACGTAGTCTCCTCTTATAGACCGATATCATTATTACTGCCTATACCTAAACTATTCGAGAAATTGGTACTTAAGAAAATGCAGCCAATTATAAAAAGAAGAAATTTCATCTCAGATCACCAGTCTGGGTTTAAGGTGCATAGAATTACCCATATTATAGAAAAAGCACTAGAAAGAAAAAAGTGTGCTATCCAGTCTCCTTGCAAGCCTTCGACAAGGTGTGGCACGAAGTCTCGCACTGGAAATTAAAATCTATTCTACCTTACCAACATTTGGATCTTAAAATCCTATCTATCAAACAGATTTTTCAGGATGCTTATTCTGCTCTTAAAGAAATTGAAGCAGAGGTACCGCAAGGTAATGTCCTGGGGCCGATACTCTACCTCCTCTATACTAGTGATCTTCCAGAATCAGAAAATAACACTGTGGCTACTTTTGCAGACAATAATGCTATACTAACAGTAGGAAAAAATAATACAGAAAAAGCCAATGAACTCTAAAATACCATTAATAATTTCCAAAAGTAGACTCAGCAGTGGAAAATCAAATTCAACGAAGGAAAATCAGTTCATATAAATTTTACAGATAAACGAATCGAACAAGTACCCGTAAATATAAATGGACAAATCATCCCATATGCCAATACAGCAAAGTATATTGGTTTTACGGTAGAATCAAAACTGGAAATCTCATGTGAAGAAAGAAAAAGAAGAAATAGGCTTCAAATATAAAAAAATGTACTTCTAGGAAGAAACTCAGCTTTGTCGATACATAACAAGCTTCTTCTGTACGAGCAAATTTTAAAACCCGTGCGGACGTATGGGTGGTAGCTTTGAGGCTGTACCGCAAAATCAAACATTGGTATATTAAAAATGACGATCTCTGTAGAAGTAAAACATGTCAAAAAAGAAATCCATAAATATGCAAGAAGCCACGTGGAACGACTTCTAGAATATGGAAACGTCGAGGCTAGTTAACTACTCAACGATGCAAATCAATTAAGAAGACTTAAGAGAAAGCTTAGAGGTTTGACTTAGCTATGAAGACATCAATTGATGACTAAGTTACTAAGACTTTTAGAATTGTAATTTAGAAACAAGTTACTTATTAGTCTAAGACTAGATTGTACCACTGTTTTAAAATTAGGTGACTGTGTATATTGTTGTCAGTGATGCATTACATTCGAAAAATTATTTCTTGTTATTTAGATTAGCTAACGTTGATAATAATTTATAAAAAATTGCGGACAATGTGATGCATTCTGTTAGGATTCATAGCCTCTTATGTGAAGATAAGATAATGTCTGCTCCACGCATTCTTACTATCGTAATGCATGGTGGCAAAAGAGTTACAAAGAATCAAAAATAAACAAATTAAGAAACCCAGTATATCACAACAACCAAAAAGGGCTAACCAATCAATCAAGAAATTACTCATAGACCCAACACTTACTGTAAATAACAAAAGCTCTCCAACAGATATTGGCATAATTAAACAACATAAATGAACGTATCTCTAAATTGCAGTATTTTGCCCATGGAGCGATACCCAAAATTATAAATGACTAATTTTCCAAGAATCATGGAGTGAAATTCTAATGCAGCACCAAAAGTAATTGCAAGTGGTCCTAGATTTAGAAAAAAATATGTATGTCTCATTCTGAAACGCAATCCACCAAAGAATCATACATTAATTTTAAAGAGTATATGGTCTGTCATACCATTCGCCCAGATAATCGCAAAGGAATCTATTGTACACAATCAAGAAATAGGGCATCAAACTGAAAAAACACAAGCAACATCTATTAATGTTAAAATTAAAACGTATGAAATTATTATTACAGCTACTGTCCGTCGAGATATATAATAAAAAAAGAATAATACACTAACTTTTTAAACTAGCGGATAAATTTATAGTGGGAGGAGACTTCAAGCAAAACACATGCACTGGGGATCTAGACTAACAACAACTAAACGTAAAGACTTTTAGAAGCATATAATCAACTAAAGTGTAAAACATTATCAACTGGTAAGCCAACCTATTGGCCTACAGATCTGAACAAAATCCCAGATCTCTTAGACTTCTTTGTAATCAGAAGCGTTTCAGCGAATTACTTGCATGTCCAAGAAGCATGGGAAATGAATTCGGATTGTTCCCTAATACTCCTTACCTCAAGTAATAGTGTTATTTCAAAAGAACTAACGGATTGGTAAAACTTCAAAATCAATCTTAAACACTCTATTGAACTCCCGGTCTCTTTAAAAACAGAATAACAGATAGACAACAAAGTAAAACTATTTGTCAAAAACATACAACAAGAAGCGTAAGAAAATACCCCAGAGAACAAATTTAGAAAGAAGGGAAACATCGAAAACTTGAAAAAAAAATGGAAACAAGTCAGATCAAAAATACTTGTTATTAAAAATGAATCGATTAATAAATATTCGAGTCAACTTACTAACGACCACAAAACAGACTACTCTCTATGGAAGCCACCAAGAGATTAAAAAGGGCTATACTACAAAATCCGCCAATTAGAAATACTAACACAAGCTGGGCCCACAGTGACCCGAAAAAAGCTCCCGGATTTGATCCAATTATCTTGCAGCAACTCCCAAGGAAAGCTGTCGTAAAACTGACCAATATTATCCACGATTCATTCAGGTTAAGATATGTCCCTAAAATGTGGAAAATAGAAGTTAAGATCCTCAAACCAGGAAACTCCCTATGAAGCGACATCATATAGGCCAACCTCCTTGCTACCTGTTATCTCGAAACTCTAAGAAAAATTGCTCCTTAAGAGATTAAAACCGAAAATAATAGAAGAAAAAGAGTTGATCCCGTCTCATCAATTATAGATTTAGAGAAAAGCTCTCCACAACTGATCAGATACATAGAATAACTGATATAATTGAAAAATCGCTAGAGGAAGAGGAAGTTTACTTTGCCATTTTACTTGATGTTGCCCAGGCTTTCGGTAATGCTCGTTTCATAAAATGAATATGCTTCTGCTACGACAGTATTCTCAACTCTCAAATTCTTATTTGACAGAAAAGGCCTACTCTGAAATAAAAAAATTAAGGCAGAAGTACCGCAAGGGCCCAATACTCTATTATATACTAGAGGCAATACCAGTATTCGCGGAGGATACAGCTATTTTAGCTGCTGGGGAAAAATATAGAGGTGCTGAGAAGCTCCGAACCTCCATAGATAGAATTTATAATTGGACTTAAACTTGGCGTATCAAGTTAAATGAAAGTAAGTCTGTACACATAAACTCCGTTAACAAACAACAATATATACTACACACAAAAATAAAAGTAAATTTATAAGAAACTACCATAATACTGCAAAAAGTTTAATAATATGCAATACTGTAACTTTAATAAACAATGAAGTATTTGTTTAAAACAAAAAGCATACACATTGTTGATGGACGTGAATATGGTATGTCATGAAGCTTAATTTCTTTCTATTATTCACTTGATAGTAATGCATCCTATTAAGTGGATATGGATTGTTGATTATTAAAAGTAGGCACATGGGATAGAAAAAATATTTGCTTTATAAACACAAGCTGCAACATTTGGTGCCTAAATACACTTAAGTAAATAATTTAGCATCCAACGGATATTGTTATTAAAAAAGTTAATTTTCAATAAAAAGAAACTTTAAGAATGAAGATAAAAATGACTGACACCGATTTAACGTCTTAAACTACTTTTATAGTTTCAAAGTTGGTAAGGCTTCGTTATGTACTTGCTTTCTTGTATATTTTTTTTCTTTTGCGTTCTTTGAAGCTTTTTATTGCAGCAACTTCTTGGTCTGCCCTTTCCTTGGTATTGTGAATTTAGATATTTAATTTTTTCTTATTTTTGAAGTGACCAAGTTTTTATATGCTATGGCTTTGCTGTTCCTTATAGAAAATTCATTTTTGCAACTTTCATTTTTTCATGGGGTTCTTTCAATCCCATTTACTTGCTTACTGATATTGCTTATACGCATCAATTTAATAATTCCTAATTATTTATTTTTTACCGTATTAAGAAAGTATCTCTCTTAAACCAGTGCTAGGCTCGATACTGAGAATTGATGTAGATGAAGTAAAGACTGCAGCAAAAAGAAAACTCAAAACGCCATTAGTCCAGACGAAATTCCGGCAGATATCTGGAAACTTCTCGGTCCTATAGGAATAGCGTGGCTCAATAAACTTTCCAATCTCATTCTTAAAAATAAAACTATTCCACACTCTTGGCGTAAGAATGTATTAATCCCACGAAACGAATACATCCGGGGCAGTTTTAAAGTGGCACCTATACAAGACAAACTGAAGGTGGTACGGCCACGTAATGTAGCGAGATAAAGAGTACGTGGTGAAGAGAGTTCTAAGCTTGCCAGAAAATAAAAGACGCATAGGCGGCCCCTCGGCTTCATGGTGGATGAGCATGGTCTCACTGTTAAAAAAAAAAACTTACCTGACCCGACGACCCCAGACAAAATTTCTTGACGAAGTAAAATTAGGAGTGCCGACCCTACTTAAAGAGATACTACTCTGTTCAAGAAATAAGATAACTTTTTAATATCAGTATCACGCGAGAGTCGTAGTTCAAAAAACTTTTTTTCTTATATTGATACAACCTTCAGTTTGATCTGTCAAATAGTTTATGTCACTGCAGTTTATTTATAATTTCTTGCGTTTTCGATTTCTAAAGTATCTAATATTGTTGAACAAAGAAGGTACATTAAATTTTGGATTACAAATGAAATTAATGCCACTAAAACGTTTAAAAACGTGCAGCAAGCATTCAGTGATCAATTGAGAAAAGCCGTACTTCAGTGACAAGTTATTCAGATAAAGTCGTGAATCCGTAGATGATGAACTTCGTCCTGGTCGTCCATAAACATCAATAAGCACAGAAAAATTACACAAAATAATGGAAAATCAGCATTTTATTACAAGAGAGATTGCTGAAGATGTTGGCATATCAATAGGTTTAGCAATTTTAAGGATGTTTTGGGCTTTAAACGTTTGTCAGCAAAACTCAGCAATTCATGAGTTTTTCACCAAAATTCCAAAAGCACTGTATTCTCCAAACATGTTTCCATGGATTTCTCAGTGTTCAGCTGATTAAAGTAAAACACTTAGAAGAACCCGACTTGACTCAGTTGAACCGATAAAACAAAAATCGAGAGAGGTGACGAAAATTTCAAAAAATAAATATGAAGTAATTAAACGTTGGCGTATGTATATTGCAATAGAAGGGGATTATTTTGAAAAAGACAAAATAAATTTAGATGCTTTCCGACTATAACAAATGATATAGTAAATTCAAATTAATTTTAGTTTGTTTTTCAATTATTGATCGGCATTTTTAATATAAGCTTCAGCTTGAGAAAGCCTAAAAAATATTAAAAACCATCAGGTTTTTTTAACCAATAATTATACTTCCACCTAGCAAATTAGAGAAAATTTAAATTATCAGTAACGGAAGACGCAAAATACAAGCGATGTTTGGATAGACAAAACTGCAAGTCCTCACATAAAGTATGATAGATTAAGGCGTGCAGACAAGAGCAAAACATGAA
The DNA here is from genome assembly GCA_036346155.1 of Sinelater perroti. Lineage (NCBI taxonomy): Eukaryota > Metazoa > Arthropoda > Insecta > Coleoptera > Elateridae > Sinelater > Sinelater perroti. Next base: position 760,716 of record JARFIY010000167.1, on the reverse strand, counting down.
CAACGTCCGATTACTGGTAGACTCCGCGAATGCGTCTGCGAACTCCATGCTTTTTTAATGCCCCCTCCCCGCAGCAAAAATATTCAGGCGCGGCTTCGCAATTCCTTCTACGCGCACTTCCTCTACATTATTAAATTCCTTTATGGAACAAATCGGATAAACAATTAACTTTTGTAATTCAATTATTCCTAAAAACGTCGCGGTATTCGCGAGACTAGCGTTTCTTATAATATTTATTTAAACTTAAACAAGCGTTATTAAACTTTAACCGGCTTTGCTTCGAACTTTTTGGGCCGCGTTCGCTTTATTAAAATTTAAATTGTCCATCCAGATGTACATAATTAACTGCGCGATCAAAAAGAAAACAGTGGCCGGCTTTTAAAGGTAATCTGTGACCGTAACTAATTGTATCTAATACACTTAAAGCGAAATATAAATAGGTACTAATCTAATAAATGAAGCCGCATAGTAAAAAGTAAATAAAATGTCAGTTTTTTTCTAATTTAGTAGAAATAACCTAAAACTACTTAAGCGACATCGTAGTTTCTTTTGCTAATTCTTCCCAGTTTAACCCTTCGATGCCAACCCGGGCTTGACGGGCTCAGAAATATTTTTGCTGTTATATAATTCTAAAATTTATAAATTTGCACTATTGGAAGCATTCGTAATGCTCCAGAGTTTATTTATTAATATGTTAGTTAATCTGTCGATGTCACAATTTGATATAGCTCAGGTATTTTCCATTTTAAAACAAATTTGTGCTTGCTTAGAATATAAAAGTTGTTACAACTTATTTGTGTGCAAATCTACAAATACATTCGTAGGGATGTAATATGTACCTCTGAAATTGTATACAAGGTAGTCGAGTAGTTACACTGTGAGAAAGCCAAAAACCATGTTAGGCAGTAGCTAACACAACAAGTTAAGTTCACATAAAAGAACTTCATCCAGGTCAGGAAAGCGAATCGCCAAAATAACCGTTGGGTTTGCCAAGATACCTCTGAAGTGTCTACCGTCATTCGTACAAAATTTTCCGCCTCAGCGAAAAGAATGTTAAGAGGCGCTATTTCTTTGAGGAAGGCCTAAAGGTAACCGCCAACAATTATATCAACGTGCTGAAGACGTATGTCAAGCCCTGGATAGAGAAAATGGCTGTTGAGCAAGAGTATGTTTTTTCAACAAGACTTGGCTATAGCGCACAAAGCAAGTAAGACCCAGGCGTGGCTATACAATCCCTTTGACTATTACATGTGAAAATGGTCTAAACAAAGGTCAATGAGGAGAGGACAGCCTAAAAACCTCCATTATAGAGGTAAATGACACATATGGACAAGGAGAAAGTGTGTTGGCCTACAGCAGGTTTAGGTCCCCGCTCGAGAAGGTCGTGGACCCTGATGGTGACTAAATTGAATAGTATGATACTAAAGACTATATATAAATTTAGTTTCTCTTTTATCTTAATGCTATTTTCATTGCTTGTTTATTTTGAGGATTTACCTCAACATTTTCAGTGAGGTACATTTAGTTAATTTGAATTTATAAGCTGTACGTGTAAATGGCGACACGTTGATATCGCGATAATGATTATGAACAGACTATACCACATATTATGAGTTGGTAAAGCGGGCTAAAAGACATTAGGAAAAATTAATAATAAACCATAAGATAATAAAAGAAAAATTAAAGTAAATAATAACAATTTTTGTAAAAGTGGTGACTCCGATGACGACGAATATGATGATGCGGCTAGCACATCCGCGTTCCACAATTTAGAAGTTTCAAACTAATCCTATTATTATGTTGATTTGGTCTGAAATTCAAAACTATCCAAAGAAAGTAAAATCGCCAAAGTGGTCTAAGCGGTTGAGACGCGAGCTACAATGCGGACGGACCCAGATTCAGTCTGATGCCTGGCGGGTGGCCTACTCAGTCACTAAAAATAATTGAGTACCTGCGTTTATTCGAACAAGGGGTAATAATGGCGGTCGTCTTAGGCGCGGTGCTTGCCACATCAGAGAGAACAAACTTATGAGAGCCTTAAACTCTCAGGCCGTGTTTCTACGCGGAAAGTTGGAGCTTTAAAATTATTATTAAAAGAAAGTAAAGCGCAAAAAGTAAACATAAGCATCTAAATAAGCTATTTATAGCAAAAGTAATGTTACAAAAATAGTAAACTGTACCACTTTAATTTTCCTTAATAAAACAAGAGTTAAAAGAAATTGAATTATCAAAACTTTGTACTTTTCTAGGTATATTCATTAAAATCCAGAATGCAATAAAGTTGAGGCGTTTTCGCATGGGAGGTGTTTTCAAATAAAATTTCTAACCCCATTATATAGGGCAACTATCTGTAATGTAATAACAAAATCTAACACTGTCAGTCAAATACTATACCTGATCAAAATATAACAATAGATAGACGGCTTGATGTCCATGCTCAGTTAACCAGTATAATAAAGCTTCAGGACACTATAGATGCTGAAATTTAGTTTCGAGTACGCTAGCAATGGTATGGTTTGTATCAACAGGCAACCTGGTAAATCACAGAAATCATATTTAGGACTTGTTCAGACATTAATGCACAGTATTCAAAAATCGAAACTAAATTTTACAATAGCTAGTTGGTTTCCTATCTCTTGAATAAATATGTTCGATGCACTAAAGCAAAGTAAGCGAGACATTCCAAAACAATTAAAGCCCTCTAGAGCTTTTTCTTCGGTGTTTTTTCAGAATCGCAATTATGTTACAGAGAACCAATGTGTAATTTTACTAAGCATCGTGCATCATGAAGAGGCCAAAGATACTTCTGTTATTACATAAAAGGTGTCAACCATGTCACAGATCAAAAAGCAACAAACCACACTCAAGATATGACCCACAAACAACAATTATTTTTAAAACATTTGGTCAGAACCTGGTATTACCATACATATAAAAGGGTCTACAAATTCTATATTACAGGCAAATGTATTAGAAAGCTATTAAGCATTTTATTGACATTCTGATCCATCAATTAAAAATATAGTCACTGCGTTCTAGAAGTTTAACAATAATTTTCATTATTTTTAAATTTTTGTACAACTAAATCAATAAACCTGCTTTTTGTAAACATATGCAAAGCAAAAAAAAAGAACTGACTTTCTAGACTTGTATTATGTAAATTTGTATATGTGACACATTCTAGGATAAAATACTTTTATGTGTATAGTAAAAATCAACACACTACATTATATTCTGTTTTCTCAAATTACAGGTTTATATACAGTGACAATCTGTAAATTACAAAATATACCTAAATCTCCTAGTACTGAAAAATAAAATGTGTTTCAGAGTGAGAGATAAATTTCCCCAAAACTCAAGTAGTTATGCACTTCAAGAAGGTAAAAAGGAAACTGAGAGGACACGTCTAGGTCGCTTAGATCATATTTATAAATGAAAGTTTCAAAATAAGCCATCGAGGCAAATCCTTGTTCTATCGACATGATATTAGCTTCCATGCCATTGCTTCCAGGTGGACACTGCTTATGACTTTGATAATTCAAGAAGAAAACAATAGGCAGCTAATAGCATCGGGCTCCCTTTAAGTTTTTGGGGTAGTAGCATTTTTCCGACCAGTCGTTTTTCACTCAGTTTTCATGTAGCGGGCTGTGTCTGGAGTACCAGCCTAAAATTTAGCAGAAAATTAAATGTAACCAGCCATTATGCAACATGTATTTTCCATCATAATCTAGAGTATCATTTGAAACAAAGTAAAATATGTAAGAAAAATCAATGCCATATTTGAAATAGGTCTATACAATGAATTCAATGAAAACTAGACAATAACCAGAAACTTACTCTTATTAAATGAAATGCTTAAGAACTGTTGACCTTTTAATACATGCGTTGTTTGCATTAGAGTATCATGTAACAATATTTTAAATATATCAGCAAGGTTTACAACAATTCCAAAAAATTCAAAGGAAACGTAGAACGTCTGCAAAAATTGGGTTTGTCCTAACTCCATTAGAGATTGATAGTGTGAAAAATTCAAATAACACTCACATTAATCACGGCTATTGTAAAGTAAATGTTGAAGACTGTAACACTGACATTGTATTTTACACGTATAAACGTGAAGTAGCAAAACTATTAAATTTATCTAATTTTCAGATTTCCAAACCAAAAATCCATGATTCAGACAGCCGCATAAGGTGTGAGAAGCCCCCTTGCATTACATTTTCGTACCATTTTTTTATGATCTCAATAATCCCCCATTCATTATTTTCTAATTTTGGCAACTGTTAAGAGATGTAGTCGGCGCACGTCCTTCATAATCGAATCAGAGACTAAGTACTTACTTAGCGATAAACACCGTAGCCACCGAGACAGTGTTGGTATTAGACGTCTGCATTTCACTTTACAAGAGTCAGCTGACAATCGACCCTAGACAGCAACTTTAAGAAAATCTGAAAATGCAGCCAGGGGAGATCAAGCAAAAATTGTTCATGGATGATACAAGCCACCCTATCGAGGAAGATGACGCCCCATTCAACGAGGGGTAGCCAGTAGTGCTACGTATATTGAATGCAGACTACGAGAGAACGAGAGGCGCGTTCGTGGTTATGCGAGGACATCCACCATGTACGATCCAAGCCCTCAGACTGAAATACCATCGTCAGTGTAAACAGTCATCCCGAGATGCGCTGTAATATCTGACAGAAAGTTAGCGCTACCTGCTCTCAAAAGCATAATTGCATCAACTAGCTTTGTACCTTGGAAAGACCTAACTCCATTTCCGTTAGATGAAGGCGCACTTTGGGACTCCGAAGAACAAGCGTGCAGGCCAAATATACAAAGAGGCAAACAACAAAACCAGGGCCGCCAATTTTTTAGAAGACTTACATAGGGTTCGTAAGGAATCAGTTATGAGCTAGAGCAAGAGTAAAGTGGCAGCAAAGAAGGCAAGCAGAGGAAATTAAACAACATGCACGGATATTCATCCCTATAGTGGACATGGAGCGATAAGAGATGGAGTATCTTGACCAGCACACCATCCAGCTTATCACTTAGTATAGTAACATTCAGTCTTGCTTCATGAAAATCCGGAAGCTGACAGAGGACCAAGATAAATCCGCGTATAGGGAAGTCGAAGACGCCAAGCACATCCTGCCGACCTGCATAAAGAACGAGGAGACCAAGTAGAACTGTAGACTTTAGGAGGGCTTAGAACCATCAGTGGTTTTGAGTCACCTACCTGACTCGATCTTTTCCAAGTTCTCCATTAAAGAGAATGCCAAGATAGGCAAACGCGCTATCACAATAGATTTTATAGGACTCATCGTTATAAGAATCAGGTTAGTAAGTCAAAAACATTGTATTTGTGATAGTGCTGGTGTAATGTCGTCAGACAAAGAATCAACCGAAAAATATTCTAAACATAACTCAAATTTTTATAAGTATTTTAACCGATAAATTGTATTGTCCTTCATAATAATCTTTATATGCAAACTTAAAGGACATAACGGCTTGGTGGATTCTAAGATAGAATAACCTTCAAATTATATTGACATATTCTCTTATTTTTCTCTTATTTTAATTTTTGCAACTTTATTATATCTTCTTGTCTTGCTAACACATAGTTTTAATTTATACAGTTTTCTGCTTTTGTTTTTTTTTGTAGTCTAATTAACATTCTCTTGTAGGAATTTTAGTTTTCTTCGTTTTGATCTTCGAACCTGAAGGTAACTATTATTGTCTATTAGTACTTTGCTGTTCAGAAACTTATTTATTTTTAGTTTGTTTTTTATATAGCTTGGCATTTTACAACTTCTACCTAAGTACATTTTTCTCACGTTAGAATACGTTAATGTAATCTAAATATTTTAATCTATATTTTTCCATCTGAAATTTGCATTCCTAACTTTTGCCCTTTTTGCGCTGTTGATGGCGTTAACTTTATACAATTTCTTCCTGAAAGTAGATATAAATAGACAAGTTTGTAGAAATAAAGAAAAGCATAACAAAAACTGAAAACAAACTCGCCTCAATATACTATTATAGTAGCGAATACAAAATACAAAGAAATTTTTTTTAAATAAAAATCCCGTTATCGTAAAATAAGGGTGGTTGTTTTAACAGCTAATTGCGCACAAACACTTCAATAGTAACATCGTCCTCAACCCTCTATCTGAACTATAGGAAGGGTGTTCCAAGAGAGTCCTCAATTCTTTGTCGAGTTTGGGCAGCTGTATACAACTAGAGCTTTTCGGAATCTAAGATCGTTAATCGATCGATGTTAGTCTCTAAAAAAAAAACAACAGACAATGCGAACATTTTCCTCAGTTGCGTCGGTCCTCGTGTGACATCAGTGATCTTTATTTTTAAGCCATTCTTCTATTACTTGTACACTTCTTGTACTTCTTAAGCGTATTATCTTCGGTCTATACCTCAAATCTTCTGAAACTTTGGTACGATTTTACGCGTTATGTCATAAGAAACTGAATAATAGTTTGTTGTACAATGGATAAGAGTGCCTCTTACTCTGACGTCGTAATACTGCCTGCTTCAGACATTTCTATCTACAACGCTCAGAAGTAGTTCCCTCTTTGTTCCGGTTTATATTTTATTCATCATCGTAGTATGGTTTGTACGACACAATTACAGAGAGTTATGAAACCACTAATAGAATCATTAATAGATCAAAAGGACAACAAATACAAGGTAGTTCAAATATGACCGGAACTGATTTGCATGTAAACAATCCGCGCTGCACAGCAGCGCTGCGACTTTGAGAGAGGAGAGCCGCAACCTCCACTCTCCCTCCTACTTGGGTTAGAACTTGTTCAGTCCGGTTTAGAAATTGCTATAGCGATGAGCAAACAGAGGATACAGAGGAGCGTAAAACAACAAATTGTTATCAAATTCCTCGTTGGAGAAAGCGTCTAGTCTGCTAAAATTTATTACAGACCTCAACACCAGTTGGAAAATTGTGTCTCTTACGGATCTGGGTGTTTGAGTGGTGTAAGTGCTTCAGAAAGGGCAAAGAGCGCATGATACATGATCGTCGGTCGCCAACATCCGTCACCGAGACAAGCATTTATTGTGGAGACGCGCTTATTCGGGAAAATAGGCGCAGCATTATCAAGAAACTTGGAGCAATGCTGTCCATCAAAGTTGATATTGTAGAAGACATCGTAAAAAACACGCACTTTGATGGATGTGAACAAAATCCGCATGCAAGCTGCCAGTCGTCTCCTACAGCATATGCAGAAGAATATGAAGGTGATGCATTTTTGAATTCTATAGTAACCACCGATGAAACTTAGGGCCAGAAAAAGTGATGACAACGTTCTTCTTGGACTAGAAGAAAGTTATCGATGTAAATCTTCTAACGGATGCCAGAACAGTCAATGCAGCTGACTACAGACCTTCTGGCAACAGACCTGAAAGAAAAGATTCGTCAGGTGGAAAACATGGCCAAAGCAACAATAGAAACCTTCCAACAATTGAAATGGAGCCTTCTGTCACATCCGCCGTACATGATTTGACCCCAAGTGATTTCTAGCTGTTCGAAAAGCCCAAATCAGACTTGCAAGGCATGCGGTTTTCGGACAATGACGCCGTCGTACAGATTGTTTGAGAGTGGATACACCGCCAACCAAAAGCTTTATGAAAAGAGCATCAGGATGCTTCCAGAATGTAGGAAAAATGTGTTGACTTCGGAGGAGAGTAGATTAAAGACTGACATGTGCAAGTAAGTTTGAAAAAAAATTTTATATAAAAAATCAGTCCCAGTCATACTTGAACCACCTTGAAATGAAAATTAAAATTAGAAAAAATAAAAGAAAAACAAAGAACACAGTTGAAAATAATAAAACGAATAAACGGAAGGTAACATTTAAGAATATTAAGAAATAAGATTGAAAAGGAACTCTAAGATGCATTAAGTAAAATAAAAAAGCAAAAAGAACTCAAATGGGGTTTTATGAACGATCAAAAAAAAAGAAAGGAAGAGGAAAGAAAAAATTTTAACTTTTGGCCTTTTCAAATATTTGAAAGCTTAGTCTAATACGTGTGGCGTGGAGAGCCACCTATCTAACGGTGTTACCTCAGCTTCATCGAAGTTCTAATGGCCAGGATCGTTTCAGTCTTCTGTAAAGTGTGGAGTACAGTAAAGGGTCTAGTAGTAGATTAGGATGGGCTTTCAAGTTGTTGTAGTGTTTATTACTTTTTTGCTTTATGACTTCACTGACATATTGGATTTTAAGGCCGGTATGTAGGGTATGATTTGATACATGTCAGGGGACGTTTGCGATGTTTGGAAGTATTTTGGATTGAGATCGTTGCATAATGTTTATATTAGACTAGCTCGACTCCGTATGTCTTAACCGCAGTTTTCTTTTAGATTTTCTTTTATTTTTAGAACAATTTGTTTTTTTTTTGCTTACTATATGATGTTTCTAATTTAGATTAGAATCTAGGTGTGATCCTAAGTATTTAATTATTTCTTTCTGTTGTATGGCTGTTTGATTTAGGGTTACACTAGGACAGTGACCTTTCCGAAAAGTTAACGTTAAATAAGACGATTTAGGTTCATTAACACTAAATTTCCATTTTTAAACAATATTTCAACAAGGTTCAAATGCTCTTGCAGGTACATTGCAGCTATCGTAAGATCTTCGAGAGTTGCTGTGTAGTCTGCGTGTGTACTTATTGACGTTTCTTTGGTTACTGGAATATCTGATGTGTACAGTACACTTAGAAGCGGACCAAGAATGCTTCCTTGTGGTATTCCTGAGAGAATTTTGTAATTATTTGACTTCAAAAGATTGAAGTAGCTTTTGGGAAGAATCATTTTATTTTATATACTAAGCTAGGATGCCTAAAAAACATCAATGGATGGCCAACGAGATTCTGTACATGATGGACGAGAGAAGAAGATATAAGAGAAGCAACATAGAAAAATATAGAGAAATGCAAAGAAATATCTGGAAAGAAATAAGAATAGCTAAGCGAAAGTGGTTAGATGAACAATGTAAGGAAAGTGAGGAATTAGAAAAGAAACACGACCATTTTAACATGCATCGTAAAGTAAAAGAAGCGGCAGGTATGGTCAAACGTAAATCAGTTGGACGATTGATAGACGAGGAAAAAAATATCATTATAGATAAAGAAACAAAAATAGAACAATGGAAAGACTATATTACAAAACTTTTCGAGGACGAATAGAAGGGTGATCCTAAACAAATAGCATGTGTGACTGGACCATATATAACAAAAGACGAAGTACGTGCAACAATAAATATTATGAAAGATGGAAAAAAGGCAGGCCCGGATGGAATCCAATCCGAAATTTTAAAACTTTTTGACGATGATGCTACAACATGGATAACAAGCATCTTTAATCAAATATATGACTCAGGAAAAATACCCATAGAATGGTTCAAATCAACTTTCATTGCCATACCAAAAAAACCAAGCGCGAAATACTGTGCCGATTACCGTACGATTGGCATTATGTCACATCTTCTTAAAATCTTTTTAAAAATAATACATAGACGAATATATTTAGCTCTGTGAAGAACAACTAAGTGAAACTCAATTCGGATTCCGTAACGCCTTGGGTACTAGGGAAGCTCTCTTTGCTGTACAAGTTATGTTTCAACGTTGCAGAGATGTGAATGTCGATATTTACGCTTGCTTTATAGATTATCATAAAGCATTTGATAGAGTTAAGCATGACAAACTTATTAATGTTTTGGAAAAAATTGGAATAGATGACAAATATCTTCAAATCATAACAAACCTCTATTGGAATCAATCTGCGTACATTACAATAGATGGAAATAACTCAGACGAGATAGAGATAAGACGAGGCGTGCGACAAGGATGTGTTCTGTCGCCCCTGTTATTCAACATTTATTCTGAGCAAATATTTAACGAATCTCTGCAAGGTACAGATGCTGGTATATGATTAAACGGAACTAAAATGAATAACATTAGACATGTGGACGATGCGATTATATTTGCGGACAGCTTCGAAGGTTTAAAAGAACTCATGTCAAACACTGAAATGGTCAGTCGACGATACGGACTTGAAATGAATATACAAAAAACAAAATACATGGTGATCAGTAAGAATATAATTCCACCCGAACCCTTAATAGTTAACTCTCAACTAATTGAAAAAGTAACATCAATAAATTACCTAGGTACGTCGATAAATAGTCAATGGGACCACTCTAAAGAAATAAATTGCAGGATTGAGGAAGCCAGATCAACATTTGTAAACATGCAGAAAGTGTTAAGTCTCGAGATCTAAACTTGAATACAAAAATTAGACTATTAAAATGTTATGTGTTCTCTGTCCTGTTGTATGGAGCTGAGACTTGGGCGCTGACGGAAGCATCAATGAAGAAACTTGAGGCCTTTGAGATGTGGACGCACAGGAGAATATTGAGAATATCTTGGGTCGACCATGTGACGAATGTTGTAGTACTACTAAGAATGAATAAAACAACTGAAATCCTAAAAACTATAAAAATCAGAAAGTTACAGTATTTCGGACATATTATGAGGAATGAACAACGTTATGTGATACTTCAACGGATACTACAAGGTTAAGTGCTAGGAAAGAGAGGACCCGGACGCAGGCGCATGTCCTGGCTAAGGAATTTAAGATCTTGGTTCTCAATGACAACGGCAGACCTCTTTCGAAAAGCCGTCAACAATGTTAAGATTGCCATATTGATCGCGAACACCCGGAACGGATAACGCACATGAAGAAGAAGAAGGATGCCATACTTTAATAAACGCCTGACTCACATCCAGAAATACTGCAGCGCAGTATTGTAGGTTTTGTAATACAGTGTCACTGGGGCACAGTAGAGTGAGATTAGTGGTCTAAAATCCAGTGGTGTTGGTTTACGCCCTTATTAATTCTTTCGAATAGAAGTTTTTCTAAAAGTTTTAAGATTTTTGGTGGCCGACTCATTAACCAGATCTGTGAGATTTTTTCCTTGATTAGGTATAATTATTATTAGGGCTTTAATTTGAGCCAATGGTTGAGTCTTAGAATAGCATTATAAATATATATTAGTTTGACAAGTCTTTTTTTGCAGTCTTTTAGAATTTTTGCTATTATGAAGCTGATAACTGGCATTTTTTTCAGAATAGAATGAATCTTAATTTCGCCATGAATTTCTTTTAAAGTGAATAATTTCAGGCTTTCTTATGCTAGAAGAGATGTAGCTAAATTGCGTTCTACTTCTTGAACAACGACGTTGTTTTGTGGAGAAGGCTTCTGGGAGATGAACATTTTCAAATTATTGGTGAAGTTTTGGGCTTTCTCTTATTTTTTATTAATTTCCAAGTAGAGTTATCTTACCTATTGAGATTAGAGGCAAATGTTTTAAAAGATTAATTTCTCAATTAATTCAGTTTTGATTTTAACTTATTACAAAGCTAGTTATATTTTGTTTGACTATCTAGTATACAAGTGCGTTACCAAGCTGACCTAGTTCGCCTTTTCTCAGCCACTATTTTCTTTATTTCGTACGATATCTTATTGGTTGATTCATTGATTGGGATAGCTAGTTTAGCAGCGTGCTGGAGTAGATTGATTAGATTATCAGTTTCTCTTCCTATATCTTCTGATAGTTGTAGTCCTACAGATAGATTTGCGGTATCTTGTATTACTTGGCGTTAGATATTTCAATTTGTTTTATAGTTGTGTACTCTAGGTATTGGTTTCTTTGTTATAACAGAAGCACACATAATAGATATTATTGTGCTATAGTCTGAAGATAGTTCATAGCTTGGTCGTATATCCATATATGTTGAGAAAACTCAGTTGATCACAAAGAAATCCAGTAAGTCCAGAATTTTGCCTGAATCGGGGTGCTTGTAGATAGAAAGGAGTAATTGTTTTCGTTTATAACTTTGATTCCAATATTTCAAAGAATTATTAAAAATATTCTCTTTTAAGTTATGATAAGGAGAACAGTATACAACCGTAATAGTTAGGTCATATTTAACTTTTATGGATGCTGCCTAGATATAATATTCCTTGCATTTTAGCAGCTGATAGTATTTTGGAAAATTAAAATAACTTCTGTTAGTTAGATGTATTTCACTAATTAAGAGTATATCAATAAAATTTGGATTGAAAAATAATTATATTTCTTCTTCACGCCTTAACAACCTATTGGCATTCTATTAAGCTATCCTGAAACACTTAGCCATTTTTAGTTCATTTTATTATAGTAATTAGCATTGTTATCATAAGTATCACACTGTTCTACTGATGTAACTGCATGAATAAATTTGGTTGATGTAGCGAGTGTATCATTGTCCAGCTTAGTGTTTTGTCTGATGATATCTGTATAACTTTAGCCGCTAAAACTTCTTTGGCTTTTTGCAGTCTTTAGTTTTGTGTAAGCTTCCACATTTAACGCACACATAAGGTTTGTTGTAGTATATCTTTGAGTGGCCGTATTGTTGGCAACTCATACACTGGATTATATTGGTTTTGTTCTTCGAGATTCTATTTGTACGGTTTTATTTCATAATTCTGTTGTACATGTCTTTGTTGTTATTCGCTGTCTAAATCTGCCAAAAACAGGTTAAACGGATCCTTTGTGATTCTATGTTATGTATTATATTTTGAACCTTGTGGCCTAGTTGAAGTAATTCCTCTTTGATACGAGATACGTTCAAGTTCTAAAATCTCCAATTTTTTTCTGGTAAAGTAGTTAGCCAAGAAAGTCTCAACGCAATCTCCGTCTAGACGTACACATGTTTCACAACATGATCGCCATGATTCCATGGCTGCCGAGAATACTTCCTTAGAGGTGTGTTTTGCCCATTGGAGAATCGCTGATTCAACAGCGGCTCGATTGGAAAATGAGCGAGCACGAAGAGTGTCCCTCATGGTCGGAAATTCATGGCGCCATCACGTGTCAACATGTCCTGAGACACCCGCGCAGCTTGTGTTCATCGCTCAGCATTTGTGGAAGCCACCTTAAAGAAACTTTTCGCATTTTCAGGTCATCATGTACAATGGGCTCTACAGATTCTACGGAAATGTCAAGTCTAGAAACGACATCGCTCACACTTAATCGATGGTCTTCTATAAGAACTTGTTCCACTAGCGCAATCATAGTTTCGCCCGGCTGGTTCGTGTCCGAGGTTGCTTCGGTTCATTGTCACACAACTCTCGATTTTCTTTAAACTTTCTAATCCACGAACGCAGATTTTTAACATCCATAACGCCTTCAGCGCAAGTATTCAAACAACACTCACTGCAATGCGCGTAATCTGATCTGTGTACATTGCAAAGGGTTCACAGAACCGATTTCCGGTAGATCATTGTGCTTCGAAACTCAAACGAGCAACCAAAATATGCAGATGAATTAAATACGTAACTTTAAAAAACACAAAAATAATACAAAACAAAGTTGTTATTCAATACTAAATACAGAATATTGGGCAAAAATAATAAAAAAAATATTTTTCAGTCCATATTGTTAATAAATTGCAGCTGGTCCAGTTTATCCTCCAAAAATAACCCTAAAATTGCACATTTATTTTCTAACAGCCAAAAACGTTATAAACTAAAGAGGCGCCGGAAAATTCCAATAGCTCATTCGATCGACATCCATGTCAATTTCTGCGGTTTTGAAAGCGGAAGTAAAAAGTTCGGAGCAAATTTGGGAAGCTGCTTTCGCGAATAAAAATCCGCTAAACCGCCCATAAATTTGGCGGCGCCGGCCAAAGCCTGCGCCCCCCGCGCTACGTGCCTGCTTATTAATCACGCAATAAAACACGTAAATACCTTAAGCAACTACAGCACTAAATAGTCGGGAAATATTCGCGGTTCTTTCGGGCCGCGGGCGTTCAGGTACCGCGTTATTTATTAGATTTCTTCAGCAAGTGCTAAGAGCGCGCGTGACCAGTTTCCAGACTCGCTTTACATACACTAAAGTTTTCCCCGCTAAGCTCAAATTTTGTAGTGCATTATATGAGTTTTAAAAGTTGTAAGATGCCGGTCTTATAAAGAAGTTCTCAAGTATGTATACCTGATACGCTTTTAAAATTTTAATGATATGAGGATGTGAAAAGCGCGCTCTCTCTGTATGTCATTGATTGATGGCGCTGTTTGTGCCCATTAGTGATTTATGATTAAATTTCCCGTTTACGTGTGGTCCCCTGCAAATTTATTGATAACTCCTCTAATGATTGCAGCAGCAATTATGGCGAAACGTGAAATTTGCGCAACAAGATAGCGAATCGTTTATATACTTATGTCATTAGCTGATAACTGTGTAACTAACTGGTATTACATAGTTACATGTTATTGCATATTGTATAGCCAATAAAAGAGCTATTAACAGTGTGCCGGGACATTACATAGAAACTGCTACATGTTAATTATTGTCTTACAAAATACATACATGCAAAATTCTTAGTCTACTTAGCCTTTCGGGTATAAAATAATTGTGGGAGTTTACTTCTCTGTATTAACGGGTTTCTTCCTAGTGATTCTGTTTCGCGTTGCTTCTCTTGTTTGTTCCCAATGGATGTCCCTTTTTACCACTGCACATCTCACGTCTTTTAGCTTAGTTCTACTCGGTCTTCTTCTAGGTCTCTTTTTGACAGCTTTAGCTTCCTGCACTTGTCTAATTTATTATCTGTTATTCTTTTTACATCCCCATACCATCTTAACCGACATTCTTATACATTTTTTTCTTTTGATTTTACTTTTAGTTTCTCTCTCTACGTTACATTTCTGATTTTATTTATTTTGATTGTACCTTCAATTTTTATTCAGTATCTTGCTTCTATAGCTGTTGTTTTCTTTCTTTGTCGTTTAGTTAATTTCCGTTTCTGCGCCAAATATAAATATCAGAGTAACAATATTCTTAAAAAGTTGTACCACTGTTTCCTTTGGCATCTTAATTTTGTTAAAATTGTGACTTTTTTATTTTCTCGACTATTTTTCTGACTTCTGCAATTATTAATCAAAAATATTTAAATTATTGTTCTTGATTTAATTTTTATCTTCTATGCATATCACATATTTTCGTAGTTTTTTCCCATTGTAAGAGTCTTTTTCTTTTTTATTTTTATATTCAATTTTTCTTATATTCCTCTGTACAATATTAAGTTCTTGTTTAGGGTTCTTTCGTCAGTCACTATGTCGACTGCATAGCACATTTATCTCAGCTTCAAACGCTTTAACTTCTTCCTTTGCTTCTTTCAGTGAAAACAATTCGGGGTCCACTGTGCATCCTTGTCTTAGATGTTGCTTCGAGTAGATTCGCTTTTCCTTGCCTTATTCTGATGTAATTCTATGTATTTTCATCTGTGTTGCTTTAATTGTTGCATGTAGTACTGTTCTTGTTCATAATGTCTCCAAAATGTCTTCTCTTTTAATTTTATCGATGTTGTACGTTTATACATTCTTTAATTACTTTCTTCTTTATTTGTCCCGTTGCAAATATTGGAAAAAACATAAAAGCAATAAAAAACAAATAGGGTCAAATATAGACACAAAAAATCCTAGAAACATGAAAAGAACACTACAAAAATAAATACCATAGGACAGAACAAGAAGCTTAAATAGAGAACAAATAAAACACGAACAAAAACTTAAGAGGGAAAAAGTTAAAGATGCAATATAAACAATAAAAATCGACAAAGCAAAATTATTAAATAAATTTGTAAACAAACATGGGAAGAACAAAAAGCCCCGCCATAATGGAAAAATAATCTAATAATACCAATATATAATAAAGGAATACAAACACAGTGTAAAAATTACAGATAAATATGCTTAGACCAAACCAGCTACAAATTATATACAAAAAAAAAATTAAGTGAACAAATCGAAACAAAACTAGGAGAATAGCAATCAGTATTTAAACCAAATAGATAAACAAATAATAATTATTATTATAAATACAATGATAAGAAAAATAGAGGGAAAATATACTCAACATTTACTAACTTAAAAGCCATCTTCGACAGAGTAGACAGACGGGATAAGTTGAAGGCCTTGAAAAAACTGGAAGTAAATAATAAATTAATAAACGCAATCAGAAGCACATACGAAACAGTAAGAGCAAAAGTGTAAAGGGCAAGACAACGATCAAAGGCATTGAAAATGCTTCAAGGAACAAAATAAGGGGATGGCCTTAGCCCCTTGCTATTTATTATCGTTATAGACAGGATAAATTAAAAAAAAATACAAACAGATGAATACAGTAATTAAATAGAGGAATCTAGAAGCAATCAATGTAAGTAACCTTTTATATGTAGATGACGTGACATCAATAGCAAGCACCAAGAACAAAAAAAAAACTAGTTGACGCATGGATCAAAGAAATCGAAAACATGTAAATAGAAATAAATATCAACAGAACAAAAATTATGACCATAAATATAAAAAACAATCAAAAGAACAAATAATTTAAATGCAAAAACGACATATAAATTCCTAGGAAGTGTATTAACCGAAGATCGGAAAATAAAGGCAAAAATAACAAATAGAGCAAATAAATCAACAAAAATATATTACACTATAAATAAAACAATTCTAGGGCATAAGAACATAGACATAGAAGTATGGAAAAAAGTCCAAAATATGATAACAATACCAACTACAATATACGTCTTTGAAAACTGAATACCAAAAATAAAAACCAAATTAAAATAAATGCTGCAAAACAGACTAAAAAATAAAAACATTAGAGAAATAGTAAAACAAGAATTGCTAATGAAAAACAAGGAAAAAGCATTTAAACTAATACGCGCACATAGTGAGAATAGAAACAAACAGAAATACAAGGAAAGTAATGAAAAACTAATAAAAAAATGGATTGAATAAATTCGTGAAGTAATCAGTTAGGAATCATACGCCGGTAAGTAAGCACATGTAATGTCCGATCGTCGCATTTGTAACAACTGCATCAATTTTTATAGGAAGTTAGAACGTTCGTCCACAGAAGCTATTCGAATGCTTCAGATGGCTTTCGAAAACAATTCAAGAAATGCGGCTCGACTAAAGAAATGGCCGAGAATCTGTTAAAAGCGAAAGATGTTCAATGTATGCGAGCAATCAACAATCTGAGAACTAGAAGATGAGCTGTGGATTACAATATAATAAAGTGTGGAATATTTTGACGAAATATCTTGGTCTAAAACGCTGTAAAATTAGTTTCACAGATACTGTTACCAGAACGAGAGGAACACCGTGCTGCAGTTGCTACTGATTATGAGCGGAGTGGGTCTACGGTTATGAGCCGAAAAGAAAGGCTCACTTGTCCCATGATCAAATTAATCATTGCACTGAAAAACAGCTAAGCCACAATTACAACTCTAACTTTATAATATTTCGAAACTACCATTTATTTACATGTTAATTTAAGTTTACAGTAAGACTGATAAACTATAACACACGATAGATATAAATTAAAAAACTTTCACGCCTAATTTATAATGAATCATATGGTCTGTACTCAGGTTCTTAGGTCGGAGTTTAGAAACTCTTACGTTTCGTCCACAACTGATTAAAGCCGTTGGTAGCTTCAACAGAAAATAAACGTGAACAAACTCCAGATGGTTCGGAATCTTTGACTCTCCGTTGTATGTCAGAAACACTATGCTTCACAGCGACGCCAACGTACCAACCATCCTGGAGTATATCTTCCAGTGCGCTCTGCAACTCCATGATAGCATCCAGGGCTACGGAAATCCAGCAGTTCGTAGCATCTATTCCTATGAAGTTGACAGGGGTGCCCTCCTCAAATGCCCGAAGATCTTGATTCCCCCGTAAGGAGGTACGAAGCTGGCCTGAGAAGCAGGCCAACCACATCCCACATAATGTCACCGAAGCGTTTGGGGTTAAAATCTGAAAACCCAGGGACCCCCAAACACGTGAGAAGTTAAAGTGAGTGAGTGCAATAATTTAAAATCGCGTAGTAAGCGTTGTCAAAAGAAGACGTATCCCGCTTGCTCTCAACCCTACGAACGTCACACCATTTTCCAGGCGGTACTTGTGCCGACTAGAAAAAGTGCAAAAATGAAGGTTAAAAGCGTGCACGATAGCATACTTTAACACCACATTATAAGTCTAGTGTGGGCAGACGTCCCCCGAGACCCTTGACAAAATCACCAGAGAGTTACAAAGAATGGCCAGTCGTGCATGGTCAGGTGCACATTAAGAGTTTTGGGCCCCAAAGCTCCTCCCTAGGGTAAGTGCTCAACCCCGCCGCGACAACCTCTGGTGCGAGATAGCTCTCCCCCGTCGTCACCGGAGGCTGAAAGAAAAGAACCAGTGAACCATAACAGTGATCAACCTATCCAGCCCGGACTCCCAGGAGAATGAAGACGACAGTAAGATGGCACCGCCATCACTTAGTACAGCACACAAAGAACTTATAAACGCCGAAAGCCAGCATTCCTCCGATACCGAGGAGGAAGCGAGGCGCCCGCCGCCCTAGCCGGAGAAGAACCGGCAGCCCAAATTCCAACAAGCAACCGTTACGCTGCCATCGAAGGACACGACGAAGAAAAACATACCCAGCGAATACCCCCGGTTGTACTCCGGGACAAGCAGTTTTGGCCGGAGCTGCTTGCCACATTCGACGACAAGAACCTGAATTTCACCAAAGCCAGGAACACAGCGGACACAATAGCGTCCATATCTAAGCTTTACCCTCCAAGAGACCCCTGCGAGGAATTCTGGAAACGTTGACGGACGAGATAGTCCAAGAGGACCCGATACAAAAGGGGACCCGCATGCGGCCCACAAGAATCAAGATGTCCATAGTGTTCGTAGAAACCGAGCGCACGGGGAAAAACATCTATAACATCAGCAAAGTGATGCGAAACTATCACACAAAAAGAGGACTGAGCCAGCCGAATTGCTTCGCTCCCTCGCGCTGCGTCAATTGCGCAGGTCCCCACCACTCGAACGCCTGCAATAAGAGCCGCAAGACACCAACGGTGTGCGCCAGCTGTGTCAAGCTTTCCCTCGGCCACAATCTACCCCAACATCTTGGCAGACACCAACTCCAGCTCCAGCCAGAGCTCTGGGCGGTCATACGCCCAGGCGACCGAAGGTGCTCCAAGTGTCACCGCCTAGCCAGCTCTTCCAGCCACGACAGACCCGGCCGCGCAGGTAACTTCAGCAGCTGCGTCAGCAGCAGCAGTTCCCCAACAGGAGAACAGTAACCAGGGTTGGGGTTTTATCTTCAAGCTACTCCAGCAAGTGGACGTAGAAAAGTTCATACAACTCATTTTGCTACTCCTCAACAGCCTGCGTGGAGTCACCAGCGTTGGAGAGATTTTCGACCGGCTTATATCGCACGCCTAAAATTCAGGGCCTGCTGCTGCCCTGCACTAGCTCTGTTCATCATCCACCACCCATCAGGACAAAAAAAACTTCATCAACTACCTGACCTGGCGAGACACAGAATCTTCCAGCGAAAGACACGGAAGTACCATCATCTGTGTCCTAAACAACATGAGATTCTGAACCTTCATAAGACGGTCTGGAGGTGGCCCATCGCAGGCCTACCTCACCAACTCAGCACAGAGATCCCTAAGAACGGGGACGGGTTCTTAGGGACCCCCAATGACGAGATGAAGATTAGTAGTAGTAGTAGCAGCAGCAATAATTTAATTTTAGAAGATTTGCTTCTGAAGACAACTATGCATATCAGTTAGACTGCAAAGCTTTCCAAAAAATCAAACGGGAAAAGATTTAATACGGAAACAATTAAACATGAAAAAACAATGCAGCCTTTATTGAATAAATAAACAAAGAAGCTTAAAATTGCAGTATTACTGGCGTTCAAATCCTCCTTGCCTGATTTTCTATTAATTAGTTATTAGATCCATTGGAATTCAAGATCAGCGGTAGTGAAAATTAGTTCAATGAAACAATGTGAACTTATGTAAGTCCAGATTTAGATAATAATCAGATTTTCATTCCGACATATTAAAATTTTGTCAATTTGCTATGACTTTGGAGAATTTGCATTTATAATTTCACTTTATATAAAGGGTGTAGACGGAATCTGAAAAGCACAAACTTAAGAACAAGTTAAACCAATTCGCCACATAAACGTGCAGTACGAAACCTTTTAAAATCCCCTTGTACAGTTCCTATTCTCGGATAACACATAAATCACGCCATAAACATAACAGGTTGAGCCAGCAAACGCGCGCTTCCATAACACTCTAGGAAGAAGCGAATAAGAGCTCCGCGGAACTGATAAAAGGTGTGCGTTTTAAGATCAACAAGTATTTTCCTTTACCTGCAAGAACCTCTTGAGGTGCTAAATAACGTTTAATTCGCTAGAAGATTCAAAAATACTTTACTTTTAATACTAAAATGAATGTTTATATAAAATAATAATAAACATGTTACAGCTTTTGGCATAAAACATTATTTACCTTAACATAGATTATGGTGATAATGGCCTAAAAAATAAGTTTATAACTGTTACAACAACTAATTTAGTAATTTATTTTAGAAATTTGTTGTAATAATCACAATTAGTAGAGGGCTAGTTAAAAAAGCAAAATACGTGAATGTCGAATCTTGCTGAATGTTCCGATTCTCGCCGGAAACAAAGGTTTTGCTACCGTTAATATTGACTATCCCAAAAACTATCCTTTGATTCGTTCTAGATGATACTAGAGAAATGAAAATTAGTAGCACCAACAGCTTTATTTATTTTTCAGAATAGAAATTTCTCTTCACAGTAAACATAGTGAGAAGACAACAGAATTTTTCTATTAAAATGTTTCTGTTTTTCCTACTAATTCTTATGATCAGCTGTGAAAAGGTGACTTTTAGAGTATGTTCAATTATAAAGTAACAGCAGTAACCTTGAAAAATAAAAACGTAGATAACTTCTTTCTTTAGTGGAGTGTACACTGTAAACTATTGTACAATTACCTAATATCTGATCCTATCACCTCCATTACTGGTTGCAGCTTCATACCTTTTTTCCGTACTTTCAAAGAAATTTTCTGTATAATCATTTGGCAAAGATCACTATATTTTTTAACTTCAAATGATAGCTGCTTTAGCTTTAAGCTTCATGTTCATGTACGACCACACATTTTCGATGGGATTAACATCTGAGAACATTGCTCAATTTGCTGCGATGTTTAGGGTCAGTGAACCCAACTTGTTCTGTCAGAAACAAAAACCTTTTCAGCAGACTTCAGCAAGCATTTCTGGTAGATGGTGCACATTTTTTCGACGCTTAAATTGTTTATAGACAAAGATCCAACTAAAACCGCGTTTACGTAAGCATCCCTAAACATTCACTTTCACAGGGTGCTTTACTGTGCCCTGAAGAATCCTATTACTCTTGCTGGCCACGCTTTTGATAAAAAGACGATTCTCAAATAAAGGACTTGTCCATAAAGATAATATTGCTTCAATCTCCCAAAAAGGTTTATCAAAAAGGAACGTTTTTTCACACAGACTACTTCGATTGGTATTTAGAGAGGCCTAAATTCCTTCCTTGCAGACTTACATTTTGGCATACAGCAATGAAGGGCCTGGTTTGTCTTCCAAGAAAACCAAGATCGCTTTATCCTTCTTCGTTGTTGTGACTCTGGCTATTTCTCTTTCAGGCAGATCATCTGCATTTCCAACCACCAAGTATCACTTTACGCACGTCTTAATAAGTTCCTCCAGCTTACGCATATATTTTGCAGCCGCTTTATACGTCAGTTTTGGTTGTTTTCATTATTTACTAAAGACAGTGCCTCGAATCGCTATAGGAACTTTGCACTCATTGTAAAGGTAACGAATGCCTCGTAGGTGTCAGGCTGTGACCACTGCAAAGGACATGGCGACCAAGTATTAGGATGGGGAGAATATTAGTAGATTGCTTTTGATCAGATATATTATATTCAGATTGTTAGAGCTTATCACAGTGTATATCGTAATATAGAGAATTTTGTGAAATATAGAAATTTTTTTCTGAGGACGCCTTCTCAGTATATTACGTGTTAAGCAATGATGATAAAATCATCTCAGTCCGCCAAGTTTTCGAGAAGTTATTAGACCAAACATATCATTTTGTATACTTTTGGACGGTTTGTTGTGTTATAAGAAATTTCTTGAGAATACGTTCTTCCATAATCTAGCAGCAATGTTCTTGACTCTACTATAAAAAGTCTGTCTTGTGTAAATAAAAAAGTGGAACACACATTACAAGACTGCAAATAGTTTAAGAACTCATTCATTTAAGACATTCGCAAGCCCAAAAAGGTAACAGGGATCGACGACCTTATTTGTCTTCAACAAATTCTTTTTTTTTTTAACTTTCTTTTATTCCATTTTTTGCTTCTACCGCCTTTCCCCCATCTCTCTGTCTCCACTCTTTTTTCTCCATACCTTTCTCTTCTATTATTCCTTCTATCTGTTCCTCTAACATCCCGTTGCTACCTTCGTAATACGTTTATTCTCTGAAGATGTCCATAACAATTCTACAGCATTTTTGCCTTCCTCTACCTTTATTATATTCTTTATTGCATCATTTTAAACACTAAGCTCGACATTCTTGCTGAGGGCCTCTAATAATCAATTTTGCAATGTTCATGGCTCTTTTTTTCCGTTAATTAGCACGACTCTGCTTCATGTCGGTATACTTTTCACTATAATTTATATAGTTGTTTTTTCCTATCTCTACTTATATTTCTATCCTGCAATATCGAATTAAAGTTTATGCTCCTTTCATTATGCTATTCAACACTGTACTGTCAAGCATTCCATTTTTGTTTATGTGAATCCCCAGATGTGTGTTATAATGGCAACTTTTTATTTTTATCCCATTTCCTAGTTGTTCGTCCTAAAACCAAATATTCCGTTTTAGTTATATTTACCTCCAGTCCTCACTTTTCATACTCTTCAATTAATTTTCCTATTATATATTTCAAAGGGAGTAGGTGATATTGCGACTTTATCGTAATTCCTTACTTATTTTAAATATTTCCGTTAACTTAATTCCCTATCTTCACCGATTATATTTGGTTTTGTACTGCTCTGATCCATGTCGTTCTATTATTAATCCCTCCACAGTCTGCTCTGGTACCAAATCGTGCACTTTTGCGAGGTCTAAGTTTAATTCTCTTTTTATGCCAGGCGTTCCCTGCATGATTTACTGTTCATATTTCTGCTCTCTGTTTTATTTTATTCCCTAACATGCGTCTACCAATTTTACTTAGTGTATTTGTTCTTGATATCCTTCTATAATTTTTAGTTTTTATATATCGATGTCCTGTGTACTCCTTTTCATTCCTATTTTAATTATTAGTCTTGGTATTAATTTGAAAAGTTTGTTCGTGCTCTGTATTACTAACTCTGTCCGAATAGCTACTGGTCCAAGGACTTTACTCCTTTTTAAAGTTCTTACTGCATTTCTTATTTTTTTCTTCTTGTTATATTTGTTTCTTTCTCTGCTTGCAGTTATAACCTATTTTTGCGAAGAAGTCTCACTTTATCCACTAATATAACGTTTTGCTTCTTCAAAACTTTTTTCTCCTTTATGACTCTGTAGTCGTCTATATATCCGCTCCATGTTTTCTTTTCTTCAGTAATCATATTTCTCATTTTCATATTGTACCCGTATACATTTTTTTTTTAAATTTAGGACAGTTGTTTTTTATATTTCATTTTATTTATTATTTCGTCACTGTTCCTTGAATTAATTTCATATTTTCTGTTTTGGGTCCTAGTGCTTCTTTTACCGCTTTGCATGTAGATTTTGTTTAAAATTGACTATGTGGACCACACTAAATGACAAGAAGACCACAATTGACGTCTTCTTACTTTTAATTTAGTTTGTTTTACTTGAATTTATCTTAAGACCTGTCTTTTTTAATTTCTCATTCAATTAATTAAACATCGCCTGTTATTTTCTACCACGACTACATCATCAGCGCACCTCAGATGACTCACTTTTTTATCGTCTAGTAAAAAGTTTTGGGGCAGATTAAGTCTTCTTGATAAACTCTACATGTTATTAATTTTTTTCGTGATATTTCTATCAATTTTCGTCTTTTTTATTATGCTTTACAGAAGGCACGCTATCGCTAACGTACTGTATTTTGTGACTCGGTGTTAAATATCATGAATCAACAAAAATGGTCAACATCAGCGTGACAAAATCGGTGATATGATGGCCAAGAAGAGGAACATTCGCAACATATACGTCATTGCTCATGTGAACCACGAAACGTGGACTCTCGTGGTACTGTTGCAGACACCTACAAAGACAATCATCACCATTAAATCCATTGATATGTCTATGTTCTTCGAGCTTAAAAATAAAGATCTGGTCTTTATCACCAGATTAGCACTAGAAATATTAGGAAAGCTACTTAATCAACTAGATTAATGCTCCTGGACATATTGAATTCTCTTCAGAAGTGACTATTGCTTTGTGGGTCAGTGATGCAGCGGTATTCTGTTCTGCTTCAACAGTTAAAAGCGTAGGAGCTGTACAAACCTTTCAGCACATCGCGAATAATGTCAACGTAATTATCGCCTCGTACTTGGACGAGTTTGGTCCTATGGGCACAAAGGTTCCATAAGATTTGACTCAGGTTTGCGCGGCTGGATGTTTACTCTTAAGCAATTTCCTGAAATGTACTCTGCAAAATTTAAAATTGATGCGGTGAAACTAATAAACTGACCATGGGGAAAGAACTTATTCAACCCCAAAAGAGCAGAAGAAGGTTGACAATAAGCGTTTCTGCACGTATGTCCTGAATCCCATTTACAAGATCTTTGAGTGCATAATAAATTACAGAAAGAAGAAACTGAACAACTTCTAAAAAAACGGAAATTGCATTGAATGTTGGGTATAAAGTTAAAAATGACAAATCTTTGTTGAAAGTAGTGATATGAGTATAGCTGCTGACTAGAGAAGCTTTGATGCAAATGATTGCCTGTAGTACCTTACGGAAATGTACGAATGAACTAATGATGATGAGGTAACTGGTGCTGTTTCGAATTTCAAAATCAATATAAGTATTTATTTAATTTTCCTTTCCTTCGGAGTAAATTAAAGCTACTGCGCAAGTCCCTCCCCTATACAAGTACATAAACAAAAATTTTATTAGTTATGTGCAACTAAATTTATCATCCCAACCGCAAAAATCTTGCAGCAAACAAAATGCCCCACTGCAAAAAACAGCTACCCTCCCGGCCGTAATTAACTTGTTTAATTATCAAAGTTAAAGCATCCGGCGAACGGCGAATTCGATTCAGGACATGTAAGAGGGCGCGAATATGCAAACACGGTACAGATCTAGCAGGCCGCGCTTTAAAAAAGCGAGCTTTAAGACGCACCCTCCTAGGGTGGCCAATGATATTTTAAAATAAAATAAAATTCACTGGGGTGAATAAACACTGAAGGGTTAGAGTGCAGTAAAGGAATTTGCCGAAAGAGAAAGCTTTTACGGTTTTAACCCTTTTTATGTGTTCATTGAATTTGGGGATTTTTAGCTGAGGGAAGCAATTAGGATTTTATGTTAATTGTTTGTAACTGGCTTCAATAAATTTTATAACCCCTACGCAACGGGGGCGCGCATAAAAATACAAATAAGTTAATGAAGCTTATCCCGGTTTTTACTTCTACGCATAAACGCCGCTTCCGTTTTATGTGTATGGAAAAAATAATTTCCTTTTAGATTATTAAAAGCTCTGCGGTTTGGTTTTTAATTAATTTTTATTTTTTATGCCCTTTCAGTTAAGCCGTAAAGCGATAAGAGCTTTGACGCGCTTTAATTATTATATTATCAGCTTCAGAAATTTGTACGTAAGGAAATACAGCATTGAATTGTTGAAAAAAATTTTTTTTCTGTGTTATATAATTACTCAGTACTTTTCTATATTTTTAATTCCTGTTTTAATGCATTTAAGTCCAATTTCACTCCAATAATTCAACCTATGATGTATGCATTTTAGAACAACCAGAAAGCTCTTGTTAACATCATAATCTACTTTTATCTAAGAGCGACAATAATAAAAGAAATATTCAAGAGTAAATAAAAATTGCAAGGACCACTCTTAAATGTTCTCTTCGTAAATTTTTCTCAACGAAACTTGGTTGAGTATGAAAATATAACATTTGATAAAGGGGTCTTAGAAGAATTGTAAGCATTTTTAAAGGTTACTTGAATGATAAGACATTTGGTTGCTAAGCTGCGAGCAATGAAAACGGCTCAGGTTGTCCAGGCAACCATTTGAGTCTTCGGTTCAGACGACAGTTGGTCACACGTGGGCGACGGACCGTCTGGGCTTGAGCACAATTTTAGTAGCATCCCGAGATATGAAAGCAGCGTTATTCGAAACAGGGGGGTTTCTTTTCATTTGACTCCATCCCTACATAATACAAGCTTTTACAACATATTAAAAACATATATAAACAATAAACAACTTTAAGTACAATACCGAGATATGCTTACTGAGCTTAATCAAATACAATCGGCTGTCCCACAAGGCAGAGTTTTGGAGCCAACATTTTATCTACTCTATACTTCAAATCTTCTAACTACAAGACAAACTCTGATAGCCACTTTTTCAAATAACACCGCAGCGCTGGTATCACACAATGACTCACAGACCTAAATATAGAAGAAAGTAGAAAACTGGCTAAAATCCAGAGCATATTAGCAAATGAAATCAAATCAATGGACGTAATTAATTTAAATTAAACAATAAACAAAATCCACAAGAAGACAACGTGACATACCTTGTAATGTAACTAGACAGAAGGCCAACTTGGAAGACCTACATTTGAAAGAGAATGCTTCAATTGAACTTGGAAACTATAAAAACTGTACTGGCTCATATAAAGAACTTCTCAACTAATACTAGAAAATAAGCTACTTTTGTAGGTTCCAAAATAAAATAATTCAAATTCAAATTGGATGTTATAACAAGATGTTCCAATACCTATAGCAAAAGAAGAAATTAAAATGCGATAGCAAATAGAAATTCTTCTACATTTTCCTTTAGAAGACAGTTCTACTTCTTTTTTCATGGTTCCTAATACCAATATCGAAGAGAATTAGTCTCAAACTAAAATTCCACCAAAAACTGGTCTCTTCTTTTTACATCCTATTCATTCTCCTAGCCATTTAGCCTATTTAGAGGGTTAATACTAAGCCCCCCCCCCCCATAAACTACAATTCAAAACAAACGGAAATATACCTCAAGTTAAATAGATTAGTACTTGGCAAATTCGACACTTTGAAGAAGGTCAGCTCTGATAATTCTGGGTAAGACAAAAATTCCTTAAAACCCAATACAGAGTAAATTAAAAATAATTAAATTTCACATTAATACATCTAACATTCTAACATTAAATGGAACATCTTGGACCCCAGTAAAACTGTATTATCTAAAAAAGTATATTCAACTAAAATCAAACAATAAAGAAGATAACCATAGAAAAACTGAAATAGCAATAATGAAAAATAATAATATAAAACACAATATCACGTAGAGTTCTTTATATAATAACTAGGGGTTGCTCGCAAAAAAGTGTTTTTCGCGCCGTAAGCTGCCTTCCCTCAAACCCATGGACCTCCTCGTGTAA
The DNA here is from genome assembly GCA_036346155.1 of Sinelater perroti. NCBI lineage: Eukaryota > Metazoa > Arthropoda > Insecta > Coleoptera > Elateridae > Sinelater > Sinelater perroti. The sequence continues at coordinate 733,093 of JARFIY010000167.1, read as the reverse complement.
ATCAAGAGCTCAAAGCTCGTCATACCACCGTTCATATCAGCCGTCTTTGTTTACTACACACAGAAGTCCTCGTGCAAATCAAGAACGGAGAGCACGCCGCATTTATTTGTTTACTTTCTGTTCAAATCTAGAGATAGATGAAGTTATCACAACGATATGGTATTTAAATTATTCAAGTATTTAGTGTGAGAGGTAGGGTTACAGCGCAATAGAGCTACGAGTGAACACCTAATTCTGCTACAAATTGGGGAAAACAGAGGTGAAGACGCATTCAACGTTGGTGTAAGTGTACAACACGAAAACCGTAAGAATGGTTCAAATGCTTTCAAAACGAGAAAGAAACGACTAAGAGTGACCCACATTCAAGTCTGTAGAACACCAGACGTAACTGTACAAGATCGACAAATGACTATATAGACGATTGATAGCAGTGAAATTTAGCATTAGCAAAAACACCATGCGCACGATTGTCTACATAGACTTGGGTAGGCGTAATATCTGTTACTGGTTTGTGACAGACAAACGGACAGAAACTTCTGGAGATTCCATTACCATGTTTTGGCCTAAACCCATTTTTCCAGTTTCTTTTTTAGAAAGCGTCATAAAAACGCATGTTTTGCAAATGTGACCGCAATATAATAATCTGCGATCGATCCCTAAAGAGACTTTTGCTGGCAGTTTCCAGAAATTTTATAAACTTTGTCAAAATTGTATTGTAAAGGATGGCGATTATTTTGAAGGTTACTAAAGGTAAATTGTTTGCTTCTTCGGTTTTGTTTCTTTTCTGATACCATTTGTCGATCTTTTTAGACATATACCATTGGAGTCTGTTATCATCATTGGAAAAATAATGTGGTAAAAATACATCGTGTGGTTCGTTTTGTAGCTGTTAGGTCCTAGTTGGAGTTTGGATTCTCTTGGCGTTTCATCCACAACTGTGGCGTACATCGTCCGAAGAAATCACTGCTTTGAAAAATCTACCTACCTCTTGGGAAATTTGCCGCAAGAGATTTTTATAAATTGTGTTCGTTAAATTCGGAGACACAAAAAGCCAACTCATGCGTTCTTTATCCCTTTATAATACAATACATGTTCTGTTTTCTTCTTCTTTCTCTTTTCCCTCTTTGCCTAAACGGCGTCGGGTGTCTCCATCCATTTCCTATAGTTGTTTCTGTCTCCTGTCAATCTGTTTACTTCTCCGATCGTTTTTCCATTCCTTTCTACCATTTCCTGGGCGTTGTCTGTCCACATTCTCCCTGGTCTACCGCTTGGTCGTCTACTTTCCATTCTTGCTTCTAGAATTCGTCTTAGGATTCGGTATTTTGCCATTCTTTTGGTATGCCCATACCATTTTACTGTTTATTTTCTATTCTGGTTACTTGCGGTATTTGTAGCACTAAAATCGTTGTATTTCTTATTCTTTTCTCGTTTTTCCAGCTACTTTTCTTAGGTACTTCATTTCCCCCATAGTTATCTTTAGATTTGTGCTTGTCTAGCATAGTCCAGCTTTCTGCCCCATAGGTCAAAATTAGAGCACCTACTGTTTTATATATGTGTAACTTTATTTCTGTTCCTATCTCTCTTTTTCCTATTATACTTCTGTTTATAACGAAGTATAAATGACTTCCTTTATTCGCCCTATTTAATATTTAGCTGTCCATTCTCCCATAATTTAAAATTATCGTTCCTAAATACTCGTATCTTTTGTATTTTTTCTATGCCTATGTTGTCTATTTTAATTCTTTGTGCTGGTTGGTGTTCTTGCTTCGATATGTGCATTGTTTTGTTTTGCCGATTTTGATTTTTAGTTCAGCTGCTCCTATTTCCTCTTTCCACACGTTCACTGCAGCCTATAGTTCTCTACTTCTTCTTAAGACCGCAATATCATCTGCATAGACCATGTTTTGGATTTCCACCGACTCCATGCTCCAATTACCTATCTTTAACTTTCTGGTTCTCTGCTTACTATTTTTAATCACTGTGTTTAGAACTAGTATAAATAGCAGTGGGCTGAGAGTATCACCTTGCTTGATCCCTTCCTCCATACTGAATTTTTCCGTCTGCTCTCCTCCTAATCTCATTATTCTTTATATACACTTTCTATTACCTTTCTCAGCTTCTCATTTACTTTTAGTTGTTCTAGTACTTTCCATATCTGTTTTCTAGACATGGTGTCGAAAGCAGCTTTGAGGTTAATGAAGGCCAGGTATAAATCCCTTCCTCTGTCTATCATATTTCCCATAATCATTCTTAATGTGAAAATATGGCCCTGTGTCTATCGTCCTTCTCTAAATGCTACTTACTCTTCCTCTAGCTGCCCTTCGTTCTTGAGTATATCTTTAAAGCGCAAGAAGATAGGCATAAGGTCCTATAATTGTCGCATTTAATTGTTTTCCCTTTTTATGTATTGGTACTACGTAGTTTCTATGCCAGTCTTCCGGTATTTTCTCGGAGTCCCATGGTCATCCATCCTACCATTCTAACCCCTGGTGGTATTTGGTCGTATCCGGCTGATTTTCCGTTTCGCATCCCTTTGATCACCGCTTTTATTCTTCTTCTGTTGTATTTCATGTTTCGTTGTCTTCAAGTCTCTGTTCTCAATCTTGTATGGGGTTTTCTTAAATTTCTATCTCTTCTTTCTTTTTATACATTTCTTCGAAGTACTTTCTCTATATACCAATGATTTCTGCTATTTCTGTTTTTAGACTTTTATGTTCCTTGTTTGTTTTGCTTTGTGGTTCATATGTTTTTAATTGTGCTCCAAAAAATTTTTTTGGTTGTCTTTATAGCTTTCTTATATTTTAATTCCGAAATCTTCCCATGCCCTTGCTTTTGTCTGTTTTGCTGCCTCCTTTGCTTCATCTCTCCTTAAGTTGTATCCATTTCTGTTTATTATCGTTTTGTTTTTTATGTACTGTTTCTAGACTTGTTTTTCCCGTTTTATTTTTTACTTCACATTATCGTTCCACCATGGTGTTCTTTTATGCTCTGTGTTTATCTTCTTTGTTTTGTATACTTTCTTTGCCACCTGTTGTGTTACCCTCTTAAGTTTCTGCCAACTTTCATTAACCTCCTATTCTTCTTCACATGTTCCTCTTGTTGTTAACAGATTTTCATATTATTTTTGAGTAGTTCTTCATACTTTTGTTTATTTCTTCATTATTCAGTCACTTTATCTTCAGTCTTTTATACTTCTTATGTTTTAACTTTCGGGGAGACTTAAACCTCATGTCTATAACTAGAAGCTTATGATCAGTGTTCATGTCAGCCCCCCTTATAACCTTATATATCTTATGTGTTTTGTGTACGTTATATGGTCAATTATACTTTTAACGTTTCTTTCCTTGCTTCATATGTATATCTGTGGGTGTTATTATGGTTAAAGTATGTATTACCTACTAACAACAGATCCTCTATACAGAAATTTAAGATGCGTTATTATTTGTATCTATTAGTGGTTCTTCATAATATTTTCCGAGCGTTCCCATGCCCCTATTCAAGCGATAAAATCCCCCATTATTACTATATATTTATTTCCTTCTCTACCCTTTTCTACTGCAGTTCTTCATAAAAATCCTCCTTTTTGTTTATAACGGCATTTTCTGTGGGAGCATATATTCGTATCAGTGTTATTGTTTCTTCCAGCTAAATATTTATTACTGTTATTCTTCCTAATTTGTTATTCGTCTCTCAATTTCTACTGTTACTATTATCGCCACTCCTTGTAACCATTGAGTATCCCAAAACAGAGCCATTTTCCAAGTTTATTATTCCTTGCCCCTTCATTTTGGTTTCACTAATTCCCAGTATGTGCATTTTGTATTTTTCCATTTCCTGTACTAATTCCACCTTCTTTCCGTTAATCGTTTTAATATTCCATGTTCCGAATCTCAATTTCTGTTTCCGCTCTAATCGTTTTCCTTCAATCCCTCTAGTTCCGAGGCAATAAAAACTTCTTTGGATCAGCGTACCTCCAGTGGGTAATTAGTGGACGGTCCTTTACCTCAGAACAACTGGGGTCCGGTTGTACCCCCGGACACTGGGTCGCCAGAGCCTCGTTAGTTATCCAGCAGGGGGCACCACGTGCAGGTGAGGTTGGCATTTGGGTGACTAGATGATGGAGCCACCCCCTACCCCCCATATTCTGGTTTCCTCTCTATTATTTATTCGTAATTTCTTCTTACCTTTGATAGCACTATTGCATTCCATTTTATTTTTTCTGTTGCTTGTTCCAGCTTATTTTCTAATGCCCGAGACTTCATATTAACTGTGCATACGTACATAGATTTGTTTTTAACTGTATTATTGAGTTCAGAATTATTAGTTTTAAATTATTACTTCCCGGGCACCACTTCTCTAGAAAGCGATTTTTATTTTGTGGTGTATTAATTGGTTCTTTTTCCATACACCGTTTCTTTATTGTTGCCATCTTCGTAAGATCGTTATAATTTGTTATATTTAGTTACTATATGTTTTGGTTTTGGTTACCACCTGCCTTACTATTGTTAATTTTTGCAGCTTCATATTTTTCTTTTGATATCGTTAACACGCTTCGGAACAGGTTCGTTCTTTTTGCTTATTGCCACTTCTTGTCTTAATGTGTTCGTGGAATTTCCTCTTCTGATATGTTGCGTTTTTTTTTTATTTCTGAATTATATCTTGAGTTTTCTTCCCCTGCTCCTTTGCCTTCAATGATCAACTGGTTGTATTTTATGACTGTACATTTTCCTTCATTTCAGGCATTAGTCATTTTCTTTGTGCTAGCATCCCCTTTGGATAATCTTCATCAAAGTATATTTGTGTGTTTTTTAGAAGTTTACGATTTTTTATTATTATAATCTTTAAACGGTACGTGATAAAGAGTTACTACTAACGGTCCGGTTGCTTTGTTTGCATTTATTTTAGACACGGTGTTTCTTATGTTCCTTTTATTTTCTTATTTTCCTTTTATGTGATTTATTTTTTAATTTCGCATCTTTCGCCTGAACGCTTTAACTAAAAAATTCAAATTTTGGTTATAAATGTTATAAATGCCCAAATTATGCAACTCATTTATTATGGAGTTGAGCGTGACAATTTGAGCTTTCACAAAAAACCGCCGCAAGGCGCTTTTTCCGCTCATTAAGGTTGACGATCAGAACTAAGCGCCGGCGAAGACCGCCTGCACTGCTCTCAGATATATGCAGATAAAAATTAATTTCCATCTTGGGTCGGCCAGTAATTTTATTGGAAAATGCCTCGCTCGCTGTCTGCAGCAAACATAAAATACTGCACCGCTCCAGCACTCACTCATCGCGACGATGTTGGTTTTAATTTACAATTTGCGCGAAACTAATTAACAATTTGGCGCTAATTTTACATGATATATTAACTTTTTGCGCGCGTTTTTCGCGACGGCTGCCGCGGGCGGAATCTAAGCCGGCGCAATCGGCAATTACGGCGCGTTTGCTACTCGCCTTCAAAAATCCGCGCGCGTTTATCAGCCTCAAATTGCGATTATCGCGCGAGCCGGCGGTCCTTGGTGCATTTGTTTTAAATGAATTTTAAATAGTTACCTCCAGCCTCACTACTCTCCACTAACCTCGATTTATTTTCCCTAATCCGCTTAATTCCAGTGTAATTCTGATAATACAGCAAAGTCGACCCACTTATTTAAGCCAGATACTTAACTCCTAACATTTTTGTTAGCTCTTAATTTAGCATTTGGTTATCAAATTGATTTCATATAGGTTTTCAGAAAATTAGTTTTTAATTTGCTAGATATCAAGTATCACATTAGGTTGTCCCAAAAGTTCTGTCGCCGAATCAAAATTCAAACATTTTTTCTTCCTTTTTCAATTTTTGTGTTAGAATAAGATGTCTGATACTTGTTACGAGATCACACAGCTTGAAATCCGACTTTTGTTGCGCCATTACTGGAAGAAAGGCATAGACGGAAAAGCTGCTGCAAAAGCGATTTGTGACGTTGAAGGCGAAGGAACGGTGACTCCTCAAACAGCACAAAGATGGTTCAAGTGTTTCAACGAAGACAACTTTGATTTGGAAGACAGGCTGAATACTACTTCGAACAGATCCGGAAGCTTGCTGAACGGTGGCAAAAGGTAATGAACAATGATGGGCTATACTTTGAAGAATAGTTGTTGTTTTGAATAAATTTGTACGTAAATGTTTGAATTTTGATTCGGCGACAGAACTTTTGTTTTATATTTTTTATTAAACAACACAGGCGGGCAGGTTTTGTGAACAGCTTTAACTTTGTAATGGTAAGGTTCTAACGCCCGCGCAGAAGCACGGCTTGCGAATGAGAGGTTAAGGCTCTCATATGTCGGACTTTACTGCCCGGTTGTCGCGCACCATCTCTGATGCGGAGCGATGTCATGTGATTATTAACCCTTATTCGAAGTGAACGCAGGTACTCAATTATTTTTAGTGACTGGGTAGGCTAGGCATTAAAAAACTCCGGTAATAAACCCGGGTCTGTCCGCAGCGCAGCCCGCTCCTCAATTTAGGGACCACGCTGGCAATAGTTTTCACTTTACTTCTCTTTTTAAATTGTTGGAATAGATATTTGTAGTTCCTTTCTATTCTTTTTTTTTACTTCGGCCTTTTTGTTGTTCTAAAACATTTTTATGTTACTTTTATGTCTTTGGGGATTTTTATTAAATTATATTTTATTATTATTAATTATTATTTTTAATAATTTATTCTTCTTTCATTTTTACACTATGCATATATATAGTTGGATGTTTTCTATTTCCGTGTCTGCCTCTATCCTTTCAATCAATTAGATGCAAGCCTAGTAGCAGCTCATTATAATGGTTTTTCCAGTCTTTAAGCTAATTACACGATGCATTTTGTTATTTGTATTTGTTTTCGTTTGTTTAAATGTTCTCCACACTTCCGCAGATTGAGCAACCCCCAATTAAACTATCTATTTGTATACACCTTTGCTCTCAAAAATTGTTCTTTCCCTTTTTTATTTTGTCTCCTGCTTCTCTATTTTTTCCTTTATATTGCTCTCGGTGTTCTTTTGTCCTGTTGTTTAGTCATCTGTGGTACGGAACTTTTCTTTAATTGATTCTTGTGTCTCCTCTGTAATCCAAAATAACTGAGTGCACTTGTTATTCTTTGTTACTTCTCCCAATACTTCCATAGCTATCTGCAACAAACTTTTCTTTATATTTTCGTGTTCTAATTCTATATCCGCAGTTGGATCTGCGTTCCTTTATTCTCCCTAAGCGATTTTGGAATAGCTGCTTTATAGAAGGTTTTTTTGTACCTCATAATATCTTTGATGAATGTTAGTGTTTGTATGTTATCCATTCTTTTGCTGTTGATACTATACGGGCACAGTAGTTTTAATTCCACTATCTTTCGACTACTTTTTAAATTTTGTTTTATCATTGCATAGTCTATTAGAAACTTTTTTTGTAATGACGGTCGTTCCCATCTACGGTGTACTAGTTTATGTTCGAAAAACGTATTAAGTATATTTAAATCATGTTGGTGGCACAACTCTACTAACCTTGCGTCTGAGTTATTAACTGTGTTCTCTACAAATTAACCAACTGCTTCGTCATTTTGTTGGGAGCCTACTCGAGCATTTAGTTCGCCCATTACCACTGCTTCTTGATTTCTTTTTGTATTGTCTAACGTATTCTCCAGATCTCCTCAGAACTTGTCTTTAGTATCCTGATCACTATCATCTGTTAGTCTATAAACCCCCACAATTTTTGTCTCATACTCAAAAACTTTTATCGACGCTGTTACCGTCCATCCCTTTTCCGAGGCTTAGTTGCGGCTTCAAGGGCATTTTAAAATTCTTTTACGGAAAGCGACCTTCCAACCCCCAGATTGGAGGACCAGGATTTTCTGTCAGGGTTTACTCTCTTAGCTGAAAAGTACCAATTTTTTAAGTGCCAAAAGCTCACCTTTTACCGCTGCCTGTTAGCTACAATCTATTACGACCACAGTTAGAGAGCACAACGGGAACGTAGGAATTAGGCTTTGCTAGCAGAGTTGCTAAAAAAAGTCACTGAGGCGTTACTTGAGATTTGTGGAAATGCTTATTTGGCATCTGCATCTTCCTCGAGGCCATACTACCCTTACTCTCCTTTATTATTTTAATATTATTTACTATATTCTTACCTCTAGCACACTATTAAATATTCTTTTTTGTGACCTGGCTAATGCGGTGCTTTTGTTGCTTTCTTTCAAATAATAATTCTTTCGTTGATGTCTCTCGTATGTACCTACTGAACTTAAAAGTGTGCCCAAATAGTCTAGTGTTGTACAGGTTGTACAGGATCTTCTTTTCCTCTACCCTTATACCCAGTGCCTATCTGTCTATACATATATATTGTGCTTTTTGATATTTAAGCTTCAAACCCTACTTATTAAATTATTCGTTCAATATTGTTAGCAAATCTTCTTCATTTCGCAAATAGTGGGGATGTTAGATTGAGTTATCTATGATATTTCCCATTCCTGAGCAGTCTCCATACCACATGTCCAATACTTCTTCAACGTATACGAGGGTTAGAGTGTATATCATGGCAACTGTTTCTTTTCAAAGATAAGGGATGGTTACCACAAAATGTTGTACATTCATAGTGGGTGCACATAGGGCAATGTTAAATTAGTTTTCAGTCAACCGCCGTGCAGGAGGGATATGACCTGAGTATAACAGAATTCGTATACCAAAAGAGAGTTAATGTAGATCTGCAGCACGGTACGGGTGCAAGCGTGTGCAGCTGGAGTTCAAGCGTAAAGCATATCATACATAATAAGAAGTCGACCAGCCACCTACCAACAAATCAGGCAGCCAGCAACTTCATGCAGTCAAAGCTTCCAGGATAATCACGCAGCACAAATGTACTCTTCACATTAATTAAGACAACAGCCATTACAAACGGGTCTATCACGATTTATGAGTTAGCCAACTAACAGCAATATCTATTTTCCTCCAAATCAAGAACAATGTATGAACATGATGCAACACCCACGAAATCAAATATCAAGTCAGATTCACAATAGCCAGCAGTATGTGAGGATATCATCTACCAGTAAAGATAAGGAAGAAAATATGCAAACAACAGAAGAAAACCCCTGACAAGTAGTTGAAGGTGTCAAAAAAAGTCAGACACACATAGATCACTAATACGATATATGAGAGAAAATAATCCACTATTCACATCAGCCAAAAGGTGAGAGATCTTACAGAGCAGTGAGAAATATAGTAATCCAATGCTAATTCATAAATCTAGCAATGGCTAAATCGTATAGAATTGCACTTTGGAAATCTAATGGCCTAATCCAACATAAAGATAAACTACAGTTATTTCTGAAACAAAATTGCATTCACATTCTACTAATTAATGAAACCCATTAGTAGAAAAAATCTACTTTAAGATACCTGTTTACAATGTCTGCTACACTAATCACCCTGATGGAACTGCACACGAAGGACATGTACTTATAGTGGCTATTACAGGCGAGTGGTCCGAAGTGACAAAAAATCTAGTAGATCTGTAATATTTTTATTCATATGTGGCATTTGCTAACTCTTTGCCTTTAATGGTAGTTAATCTCGAACTACAAATAGTCCCCTCCTGTTATAAACTTTGAGTTTAGAAAAATGCATCAAATTTGTCCTCCTCTAATTTATGCTTGGGAGGACAGTATATTGCAGTTATAATTATTTTGTAAGAAAGAGTGTTCACTCGGATTGTTGTGGTTTATAGGAAGTCTTTTTCATATTTTGGTAAGGAGTAACGTTTGATTGCTTGTTTAATTATATGTACATAAAAATCCCACATAAGATCACAATTCACGAACCAACTGGAACCACTTCCACACTAAATTAAGTACAAATGTTTGCTTAAAAGTAAGCCCAAACGAGATAGAATAGACCTTAAGTAGTTTCATCAGCCCAAGAAGCATCTCAACAAGCAACACCCCAGATAACCCATAAATATTCAATTAGAAATCAAGTAATAAACAAAAGAAAAATTAACAGAAAAGTCACAATCCAATAGATAAAAGCATCCTTAACAGATTAAGTAACTAACTTATAGCTAAAGTGAACTCACTCAAACAGTACGATATCAACCTTAAACCGATTTGACGTCTCCGTTTGGAAACCCATCAAATATACAAGAATATCAGTACTAACTAGTTCTCCACCATTTCATAAATTTAGCAGGTAAACAATATTGAACAAAAAGCAAAAAGGAAAAGTAGATGCTTCTGAAAATTACCTCTGTGAAGCACTCCAGTCGCATGACAACGAGGTTGATATAGAAATTGAAAAGTATCTACAGATACCATCACAGACAATTTATCTCAGCAAAAAAACTTATAAATGAAACCAAGCTTTTGAATGTAAAAAACACCTGATATGGATCTTATCACACCAACAATGCTTCAAAATCTTCCGAATAAAACAATAGTACTTTTGACTTACATATACAGGGTTTGTCCGGAAAGTAATGCAATTTTGTGAGAGGTGGAAGGAAGCGGAATGTATTCTTAGCTTTACAATGCTTGCAAGCTCTAGGAGCGTTAGGATCGCTGTTTCCGTGAACTTTCTCTTAGTACCTGTGTCGCAATGGAGAAAAATATCGAACAGCGTTATGCGATCAAGTTCTGTGTTAGAGTGGACAAAAGCCCCGCCGAAACCTACCAAATAATTCAGGGAGTCTACAGAAACTTTGCACTTTCATATTCCCAAGTTCCCAGGTAGTTGAAATTGTTTAAAAATGGCCGGGACGAGGTGGAGGATGACCCCCGCCGTCAACCAGCAAAAGTGACAAAAATGTGTCCCGTGTTCGTAATCTTTTAAATAACGATCATCGAATGAGTGTAGTAGTGACTCTCAGTATTTCAAAAACCACTACACAAAATTTTTACAGACAATTTGCAGATGCGGAAAGTGTGTGCCAAGTTGGTCCGCAAATTGTTAACTGATGACCACAAGAACACTCGAGTGACGATCGCGAGTGAACTTTTGGAACGTGTGCAAAGGGAACCTCATTTTTTGGACACTGTCATTGCTGGAGTACGAGAAGGCAAGAATTAGAAAATCAAAAGTAAAGCCATGCTTATTGTCTTCTTCGACGCCAAGGGGGTGGTCCACAAAGCATTTTTACCCAAGGGCAGACAGTCAACGCTACCTACTATGTGCAAGTGCTCGATAGATTAAGAAACAGGGTCGGACGGACTCGAAAAGAAATCGCTACACCACGACAACACTCCGAGTCACACCGCTCTGCGCGACTAGGAGTTTCTGGCCAAGCACAGCTTGGCAACGTTGCCCCAACCCCTCTACAGTCCTGACCTGGCTTCTGCAAACTTCTTTTTGTTCTCGAGAATCAAGTTCACCTTGAAAGAAACCCGTTTGGAAACCACTGAAGCGATCCAAACCGCCGTGACAACGGCTATGAACAAGGTCCACGTCGACGCCTTCTAGGGTGCGTGCCGTACGTAGAAAAGCCACTAACGAAAGGTGTGGATGCCCAAGCAGAGTACTTTGAAGAATTTTAAACGTTGTAACGATATCTTAAATAATTTTTTTACTAACTTCATTGCATTACTTTCCTGACAAACCCTCTATATCGCAAATACTAGAATCCAGGACTGGCGCAGGCAATTAAAAATGGCAGAGATAATTTTAATACCAAATCCTGGTAAAATCGCCCTACAAGTTTATTACATGTGATTTCCAAATTATTGGAAAAACAACTACATAACGAATGACTGGATACCACACCCCCAATTGGGATTTTCTAGAGCCCATGCAATTATTAAGTGGCGAAGCAAAACGGAATCACTTACTAACTTCTTATTGTCCGTCTGTCTGTCCGTCCGTTCAACCTAAAACTCGAGAACGGCTGGGAATTTCCAAATTCTGTTTTCACCAATCGACAGGTGACCAAAAAGACTTGTTTGCTAGTGATTTTAAAACTGATTGGTCAAAGGTCAACTAGAGGGTTCTCAAATTTGGGAGACTGCTTCGCTACTTCGCTATGCGTTGCAAGCTTTGCGGGTTTATTCAGCAATGGCATCCGATAACCAGCACAATCAGAGAATCATTAAATAATAAAAAATACTGTCCTTGTAGTATTTTTAGATGTCAGCTAAGCTTTTATAGTCTGGCACTTGGGTCTAGTTCACAAAATTAAAAAACTCCCGCCACCGTACCATAATTTTTTAAAATCTTAAATTAGTGATTGGCAATTTAGAACTAAAGTAAGAACAGAAGCATCGACAATGCTACCAATTACATCTGGAGTTCCGCAGGGCAGTGTCCTTGGACCATTATTATACGTCTGACGTACCAACTGTACTAAACATCACAATAGTGAAATATTGACTAGCAATAGTTGAATAAGCTCATTCATAGTTACAAGAATATCTATACATTCTACAAGCAAGAACTTGAAACTTCTTTTCCACCAATGTCCGGGGCTTCTATACATAAACAAAATTTTGGACCGCTTCCGGTCAAACCGGTCTGGAAATTTTCCGATCAGGCTGATGTTTGGCGTCCGGACTTGACTTATGGTCCTTAGTTGAATAATGAAAACGTTATTTCTCTATCTATCACAGATAAAAATTATAAAGCGTGACAGATGTCAGAAATGACAGAAATAAAGCTGGTCTCCAGCTTCATCAAAAGTTATTAGGAATGACATATTGGAAGCTGGGTCCGCTAAAAACCCTTATTGCATTGTTGTACGACATCCCACCTATGCCAGCTCGCGAATGTGAACCCGGTAGGCCACAGGCTTTCGAATGATACCCCCCTTATGTATTTAGGTTCAGTAGTTCTCAAGTTGAAAGTCATCCGCGCCGATTTCATTAGGCTTCCCTGTCAGGTATAGAAGTCTAAAAATGGAAATTCAAGATAAGTGAATCAAAATTAGACCATGTGACTTTTACGTTATGAAAAGATTATAGTCCATATAAAGAATGTAGCGATGCTACAAAACCTTCAGTGAAATATATGGATCTACAATTGGATAGTACACTTAATTAAAAAACAGACATCTGAAAAAAAAGAAGACAAACAGAATTAGAGACAAAATAACTCAATTGGTTGGTTGGTACAAGATCTCACTTAACAATAAAAACTAAAATCGTAATTTATAAAGCTGTCATCGAACAGAGAGCTATGACATAAAGCTTTGGGGTGTACCACCACCTCGAACATCGCCTATTTATTTCACATGACAGAACAGCTTACTACAAGAAATTTCTGCTGAGACAGGTACGCCATGCCATTAGGAAAGCGTCCTGATCTGGATAATGCAATCATTTTCCACAACTCAAAACCAAATATAGCAGTGTAGGAGGGCTACTGCGCCGCTGGAAATGGAAAGTATTGAAGCACCCTCCATACTCTCCGGATACGAAAAATAAAAAAACATTATGTGGTAAACAATTTTGGACACGAATAGATATTGTAAATGCAACAGGTGGTATTTCTACCACGGAGAAGGGACATTTGATATACTAAGGCTTCTTTTAAACCATCTGTATACACTTTTCCGTATTTTCACTCTCCTCGTAGTTTTTTATAATTCCTATTTAGTACGCTATCATATACCTTTTCAAGATCTATCGAAGTCATATGTGTGTCTATTGGTTTGTCCTAATTTTTTCTGTTAGCTGTCTAACCCAATATATGTTGTCTAAACTTAATCCTAATTTTCCAAAACCGCCTTATTCTTTACTTAAATTTACATATTCTTCTTCTGTTTTGCTTTTTATGGCAGTGGAAAATATTCTGGCCATAGATGAGCTTATATAGGCTTTATTCCATTTCTGTGGGATATTTTATCCTTCCATTATTTTATTAAACATCGTCTGTGCACACTTTTTCTAACTTTATTCCACCGCATTTAAATAGTTCCATCCTTAAGATTACTCGTTCTGGTCCCCTATTGTTTTTGACTTTTTGAAGTGCTTTCCGAATATTTTCCCAGTTATCTCATAATGTTTACAATTTCTACAAGTTATTTTTCTTTTATATATATTTTTTATTCTTGATGAGATTGGAATAAAGAGTCGTCCATAGTTTCTCTATTTGCATTATTTCTGATTTTTTATTGTGCTCCCTGTTGTTGAATGATCTAGTGTATCCAAAATTGTTCTCAATGTCTAGACAATAATCTTCTCCTTCTTCTCTTACTTTCATTTTTACTAAATTTTGTAGTTGAATGTACTATTCTCTTTTAATGTGCCTTTTAAACACACCTATTCTCTAGATTTTCCGGAAATTTCTCAACATCTTTAGTTTTTCGAGTTTCGATATCAAAAACCACACTTGCTGCGTTCCATAAAGTTTTCTTTCAATTATTATACATTTGTCCTGGCCACTATACTCTATCATCATGTTTGAGTAGGTCTGTTTAAAATGTATCTTCTTTTATGGTTTTCAATTCTCTGTGCATTTCTTCTGTTTCTTTAAGATTCCCCTTTGTTTATGTAAAATTTCTTACTACCGTATAATGATTGCTTGCACATTTTGGTTATAGACTTTTACGTTGCGCATTTGCATTTTTTATTATTATCAGGTCTATTTTAGATTTTTGATTTCTTAGTGGGTCTATCTATTTATATTTAGGGATGCCCTTCCAGATATCCGTATTTTTTGTAAAAATTTCCAATATTGTTGTCGTTATTTTGTCTTTCTACTCTGCTTTTAGGTTACTTATTACGATTATTTCTTTGTGACTTCTACAATATCCATCAGTCTCTCAAAGAGAACATCCTGCTTCTCGTTTCCATAACTACCACTCATTGCATTTATTCCTGTAATAATTATTGATTGTCCATGCTCGACTCTAATAATTTGTTCCCTGTACTGCCTACGTTATTAATGATATGGATATTCCACATTTGCTATGCAGGTGCTTAGGTTCTACACTCAAATATGGTAAAGTTTATCAATTTTTTCTTCATCTATATCTTTCTTTTGGCTAGCTGAGAATTATTATATCTAATTTTAATTTTTTGGTTCGAGTTTGCTCATTCTTTTTAAATACTCTCTATGGAGTCCATTCGGCTGTATAATTTTTTCTTCATCTCTATTTTGACTATTATAATTTCTTACCTATAAAAATTCTCCTTAATTTCATCTTACCTACTTTTTATGCTTTCGGGGGTTCCTCTCAGAGCTGCATTTAATTTCTCACCTGCTTTTAAAAACATCTTGCACTATAGCGTGCTTTCTTTGTTAAACTGCACATGATTATCTGAAGGGTACTTTTATGTTTTGCATTTGGTATTATATTTTCTACCTCGAAAGTCTTTCTCCAATTTTAAAAAGAGACAGGAAATAGACGGTGCTAGATTTGGGCATGCACCTTATTTATATGAGAATGCTCATAAAGAATGTGTCGCACGGCTCTTTGGAAAAGCCCTAACCTTGATCGTAATTCTTTTACGCCCATCTTGCAGTACCTCACGCTTAAAGGTGCCGACATTTTCTTCCTGAACGTGATTCGTTTCAATGCTTTCTCGGTCCAAACGAAATCGTTTTTCCCATTCCTTCACAATGGAATATAAAGACCAATATTTATGTTTAATATCACCTTCTTTAGTGAAAAATTTACAGTACTACTAATTTAAGTAACTGTTGCTACACGACCAAGACGAATTGGCAGCTGAAATTTTATAAACATTCAACCAATTGGCTCTATCTGACACTTTCCCTATTTTATTTCTATTGTTACTAGAACATAGCCATAGTAAAAACACTTTAACTTACCTCATATGTAATTCTCATTATAATTTATTGTTGTTCCATCCACTTGTTTAATTACGTACATCAAATATTGCGTTTTCCTCTGATTCAATTCGTCTTCATAATTCTAGAATACTTTATTGGACAATAGTTCGGAAAGTATTGTTTCCGCCTCTTTTTCAGTTAACGTTTTACGATTCATTTTTTTGTTTCAAAACTGTTATGCTTTCTTCTTTATATTTTCAATAAACTGATTTTTCCTTGTACTCAAATCTTTTTCCAATTTTATTATTTGCCTTTATCATTTGTTTACCTCGTTGTTTTGCCATTGTATTTTTATACATTACCTTGTTTGATTTGTGTTACTCCACGTTTTTTCTTTGGTGCATATTGAATTTATATCCTTTTATCTTTTCATTTACGTTCGTTCTAAGTTTCTTAAATAGTTTTGTTCTTTTTAACAATGTTATAGCTTTTAGCATTCCATTATCTTATGGATGCTTTTACATCTAAGTTTGTTTGCTATAATTAATAGATATTTTCTACACAGTTTTACGGTTCTCTTTTTATTTCATTTTGTGGTTCTTTTCCTTTGATACCCACCTATTCGCCCACTCTTTCATTATATTGGAATCTTTACCGATTCTGATGAATTAATTAGCTTTCTTTCTATAACAATTTTCATCATTTTATAATTGTTTCTTAATTTGCTTCTAGTATTTTCGTAATTTTGTTTATTACTTTTCTTAATTTTGTCGTTGTTATTAAACAGTCGTTTTTTTAGAAAATTTGTTTTATAGCTTATTTTTATATTATTTCTTGACCGTTCTTCCTTTGTTTCATTTCATTTCCAAAGCTCTCCCTTAGCTATTAATTTTTGGCTGTTTCCCTACACTCCTTTTCTTAGTTGTCGTCTTTCTTATATCATCATGTATTTCTCCCACTGTCAATGGAAAATCGTTAATTATAACTGCATATCTCTGGCCCACCGGTCCGTTTAACCTATAATTTTACATAGGATGGTAATTAAACATTGTTTACTACTAGTTTTAATGGCTGACCCGAATTTAATTTCCAAATTCAACATTTTTCTCAAAAAAATGCTTTTTATTTTATTTCTTCTTTTGCAATAGCTTTTATTTCTCGTCTTGTATTTAGTAAGTTTTTTTTCTCTCCCTATATATTCGAAGTTGTCCAATTATTTGAACTGTTTATGTATATTCTCTAATTCACGTTTTAATTTAGCGTTTTCTTACTATTATACAAGTACTGCTTTGTAATAAGCGTGTCGTTTATTTTTCCACTTTGTTATCTTTTCTCTCATTTTTTTAATCCATTTTTATGCTTTTTTTATTTTTTTGCAAATATTTTTACAATACCAAGCGTAGCATATACGTATGATAGACTTTTTCAGCACCATATATGAAATAAAGGGTATAATGTCTTTCCTATATTTTAAACTTTCAGTAAATAGTAATGGCACCGCTACTCACCCCTATCTACACCTTTGCTAAAGTGCAACTGTTTGTAAATAACTCTTTGCACACATACATAGATAATGTACAGCATGACAAAATGTCGCTCTACAGGGCACCCCTTAATGAAACAACGGAATATGAATAAAAAGCCGCGGTATAGTATAAATACGATTTATTAATAAAATTTTATACAGACAATTGTCTTACAATGTCAAACATTTGTACAAATCTTACATCATCAATTAAATGTTTTTTTTAAATGTTCCCCGTATCCGCACATTCAAATTATTTATATTTGTAATGCTTTCCATTATTTTTGTAACAAACTATCTTTGTGTTCATTTAAAAACAACAGTACGTCTTCATGCCCTCTAAAGCCAGCTTTATCGTAAGCTGTGAGGCCCGACTCATCTTTCACGTCGACTTCAGCGCCTCGAACAACCAATAAGGAAACCATCTCCAGATCTCCTTTGGAAGAAGCAATCATCAAAGCAGTCTGTCCAAGTTTATCTTTTACGTTCACATTCGCTCCCCAATCCAGCAACAACTCGGCTGCTTCTTTGCACTTGCTTCGAACGGCACAATGCAGCGCAGTTTGGCCACGAATATCAGCTGCATTCCCATTTGCTCCCTTTTGTAAGATGCTTACTATTATATGTTTACTTTTTCGCACAGCATCCATCAAAGGCGTCCTTCCTTTATTGTCTTTAACATTTACATCCGCCCCTCTAGACAGAAACAAGCTAACCATATCGTTTGTTCCAATTCGTAGCGCCCAATGAATGGGAGCAATATTCATGTTGTCGCAAACATTTATGTTTGAACCTTTAGACAACAACAAATCCGCCGTTGTAATATCATTTTTGTGGACTGCATAAATTAAAACGGTTCTTCCGGATATATCTTTAGAGTCCAAGTCAACACCAGCCTCAATAAGTAAATTCGTAATATCACCGTGACCTTTAGAGACTGACCAGTGCAAAGCCCTCATGCTCTTATTATCTTCTGCTTCAATGTTTGATCCTGCAGAAATAAGCAAGCCTGCTATATCGGTGTATCCATTCATTGCTGCACATATCAAAGGTGTATAACCATAGCCATTTGATGCTTCTAAATCGGCTCCAAACAGTAGCAGCAACTTTGTCAACTCTATATGTCCAGCTTGTACTACCAACAATAAGATAGTTGTGCCTTCAGAATCCTTTATTTTCATGTCTGATCCTTTAGACAGCAATAATGCAGCTGCATCTACATTTCCTTTAATGGCAGCATAAAATAAAGCTGTTTTTCCACTGTCATCTCTCACGTTTAAGTCCAGTTCTAAATTTAGTAGGAACTCAATCAAGTCAACAGAACCTATTCCAACAGCACAATGCAGCAAACTTCTGTTATTTATATCTGTGACTTTAGCATCTGCTCCGTATCTGCAAAGTAGCTCTAGAGTGGATTTTTTGTTATTCTGCACGGCACACGTCAAAGGCGTTCTACCGTACTGATCCTTCACTTCTAATCTTGCTCCTCTAGAATGTAATATTTCGACTACTCCATCGTGTCCATGCCATGCAGCCCAATGCAACGCTGTCATATTTAGTTCGTCAAGTTGATCGACACTAGCACCTTTGCGCAAAAGAAAATTTATCACGTTTTCATGTCCGTTATAGGTTGCGTGCATTAAAATAGTCCTTTTGTCCAAGTCTACACTTTCCATGCTCATTCCTTTCATTAAAAGTAAGCTCACTATTTCTAGAAAGCCATTGTAAGCAGCCCAATGTACCGCAGCCATACCTTCGCTATCTGTAACTTCAACATCAGCTCCATTGCACATCAAAGCATACACACTTTCTGTGTGGCCATTTTGAGCAGCGCATATCAGTGCGGTACGACCGTGCCTGTTTCTGATTTCCGTAGCTGCCCCTTTAGCCAACAGCAGTTTAACTAACTCTGTACGGCCGTTGTGAGATGCCCAAATTAGGGCATTCATGTTCTCTACATCCCTTGCCTCGATAAATGCCCCTCTTTCGAGCAACAATTCCAGAGCTTGCAAGTGGCCAAAATCTGCCGCGTAGATCAAAGCAGTCTTTTCGTACTTACTTTTCGCTTCTTTGTCTGCCCCGTTTACTAGCAAAATATTAATCACGCTTGTATGACCTTTAGAAGCAGCGCAGTGCAGCGGATTCATACCTTCAATATCTTGAACCTCCAGATCTGCTTCGTTGAGGATTAATTCCGCTACTATGTCTACATGCCCTTGATCGGCTGCGTTAGCCAAAGGCGTACGTCCCAAATCACTTTTTGTGTTTATATCAGCTTTCTTGGAAATCATCATTTTTACCACTTCACCGTGATCTTTGTAGGCCGCCCAGTTAAGTGCAGTCATACCTTGATTGTTCTTCATTTCGATATTTGCACCACTCCTTAAAAGCATATTTACTATAGATTCATGGCCATTATGGGCTGCACAAATGAGAGGAGTTCTTTTGTACGTATCTCGTGCTTCTATGTTTGCTCCGCCTTCCGAAATTAAAACAATCGCGGTATCCAAGTGATTATTCCAACTCGCCCAGTGCAAAGCAGTCAGCTTCTCCTTATCGTTTGCTTCCACTACAGCGCCCTCCTTTAGCAACAGCCTCACCACATCTGTATGGCCGCTAAGCGATGCAGATATCAAAGGAGTTCTTCCGTCGACATTTTTTTCTTCTAAAGAAGGGTTCTTGGTTAAGAGCAATTCAACTGCTTTAGTGTTACCATTCCATGCGGCCCAATTTAAGGCGCTCATATTTTCAAAATCCTTCTCTTCTATGCTTATATTTTCTTGGTTAACAAATATAAAAAGTAGTATTTCTTCCAAATTCTTCACAATAGCTTGCAAAAGTGGACTTCTGCCGATATTATCCTTCTCATAAATATTTGCCCCATTAGCCAACAGCAACTTCGCAGCTTCAACGCTAGCACTATTTATTGCTAAACTTAATGGCGTTCTACCAGACCAGTCTTTCACATCTACATTGATTCCATAAGACAGCAGTAAAGAAATCACCTTGTCATGGCCCTTTTCGGCGGCCCAGTGCAACGCTGTCTTCCCGTCGTTGTCTTCAAATTCTGGATTCGCTCCGTAAGATAAAAACAATTCCACGATATCAGTAAGCCCTTTATCAGCAGCCCAGTGCAAGACAGTTCCACCATCAGAATCTTTACTGCTTAAAACAAGTGATAAGTAATCTTCATTAGATGCTAAAGCGCTTTCTTTATTTTCGATTTTGATATCGGTGCCACAATTTAGTAGCAACCTTAAGTTCTCTATCTGATTATAATGGAGAGCGTAATGCAATGGGGTTTTATCGTAATTATCTTTAGTAATCATGTTCATGCCACTCTTAGACAAAACTGTTATAATATCTTTCTGGTTCTCAGTTGTAGTTAAGATTACATAATGAAGTGCACTCATCCCATTATTATCCACGACATCAGGATTAATATTATCAGAAAATAATAATAAATTAACGATATCCTTATGCCCTCTTATAACAGCCCAGTGTAGAGGTGTTTTGCCCGTAGCGTCTGCCAAATTTAGATCTGCTCCATTCGAAACCAACAAATTGACCATCAAAGTGTCACCAGACATTACCGCGACATGAAGAGGCGTAAAGCCCCATAGATTAATTTTGTTAATGTCGCCATGTAGCGACAACAACAACGACACTTTTTGTATGTTCTTCCTCATAATCTCATAATGAAGCACGTCTTCGCTTGTAATCAATTGTGTTTGCTCGAGTGCGGCTTCCAGTTCCTTCATAGTCGAGTATTTAATTAAAGCCGAGCTCAGAGATCCATAAGAGAAATACTTAAAATAAAAGTACTGATTTATGTTGACTTCTCTTAAAGATATGCATCTGTTCCCATCGGCCAGCTTAGAGCAAATCATATCCGCTATATTGAGCGATCCGCTTAGTATAGCATAATCCACTTGCGTTGCGCTCAGAACATTCTCTTTACTGCTGGTTATCTTTTCAGTACACACCAACTTAAAAATTTCTACCATAGGATCTTTAGTGACTTTTTCATACAAATATCCGAGTTCCTTTTCAGGTATGGCATGAAAAGGATGGTGCGCGCCCCAAGCTGCCATCAAATGAACTACGGTCCTGCCGCCCTTATCAGTCTTTACCAAAGCAGAACGATCCGACAGGATCATCCCTTTAACATTATCAACCTGACGCGTAATTACAGCTAGATGCAAGGGGCATCTTTTCGCGAGCATCCTATCGAATATATTTCGAATGGTGACATAGTTGGGTTCAAATATTCTTTGCACCAGATTTTGAGCAGCTGATTTGAATTCGCTGTTGATGCTGCTCGACAGCCAATCTGCGGCCAAGTATTCAGCGTACGTTCTATGGACAAAGCTGACGCTTGACTGGCTTTGGACGACAACGATGCCGTCCTTTTGTATGTGTTGAAGGGCGTCCGGGAATAACTGAACAAGTTGATTTAGCTTGCCCTCAACATCTAGCTCTTTTAGATCTTGCTCTGAAAACAGTAGTTGCAAAGCAAAAAACGAACGATACGCCTTGTATTGGTGAAAAATATCGTCAGAGGCACTACCAAATTTAAAGCACACCATGTCAATTTTGCGTTTAACAAAACGCTCGTACAAATACAACAAATCGAAGTGCGTGCTCCTAAAATCGTCGGTGTCTATAAAGAATTTGCAGTCTGAAAGAAAAACATCAGCAAGTAATTTGGTCTGTAATGGAATACCAGTGAAGTTTTGATCGTCATCGTTAAGGTTCCGTTTAGCTGCATCTAGCAGCTCTTGACATATTCCACTAGTTTATTTTCGTTTTTGGCGTATTTATCTTCTAGAGTTACAGAAAAGTAACGCGTTAAATACTCGACTTGATTCGTTCTAGTGAATGGATTTATTCCAATGGCAAATGTATCCAATAGTTCTTCTAAGTATTTTTTTGAGATTTGCCTAGTAGTTATAATAATACGATAATTGTGATCCTGCAGACTCTTTACCATATCTGAAACTTCTCTTCGACAACTCAACGGAATTTCATCAAAGCCATCTAGCAGCACAAGGACCTTTTTATCTGCGAGATACTTCTCAAAGACGCCTTTAACTAAATCATCGCTACAATTTCCATCAAACATACTTCTTTCTGCAAAATAGCGTAAATGGTGCGATGGTTGAGAGTGAAACTCTTCAAAATCATCATTTTTGTAATAACTAACGTGCTCGTGCAGGTTTACTTTTATTACCCACAGGTCAGTGGATGTATTCAGCGCAATCTTATCCAACAGTACGGATTTCCCCATTCCCGGGCTTGCGCTTATCAAGGCCACATTCTGTTGGTAAACCTCCGACAAATCTACCGAACAACCATCAAAGTCACCAGCTGTGCTGAAGTTCAATATATTTTTGATTGTGCCGATTGATTTGCTCCATCTAATTTTGCTGCAGTTTTCTAAAACTAAAAAGTGGGCGGATTTCTTGATGAATATATCGCTTGGAAACTCTTTGTCGGCAACGATGATCCTGTATTTATCCAAGTCTTGAGCGTCATTAACATTTTCGTATTGACAAATTTCGGAAGAATTCAAGTTAAGCAAATGTTTGCTTAAGAACACTTTTATTTCGCTGAAAAACTTGCAACGAATCACGAAAATGTCATCAACCTCTCTTAGTACGTCAGGCCTAAGCGAAACAAGCTGTAAAGCTCTTTCGATGAATATTTCAGATGGCGGCATTATCTTGCTTCCTATACTAAATTCGTTGCCTAAAATATAGATTAAATGTCTAATGCTGATGAAGTTCTTTACTGAAGTATCTAACACGTCTGATAATTTTACAAAGCACCGCCCTTGCAACTGTACAGGTAATTCTAATATTTCTTCTACAACATTCAAGCTAAAATCATTCAAAGATCTGCATAAGCCCTCATAACTAGTTAGTGCATCTACGTCAAACTTTACCAGCAAAATAATTTTGATTGCAGTCGAGAGTTTCTTCCATATCTGATAAAAATAATTAAATTCTTCTATATCTGACAGTATAAGAAGTAGAGGTACTTCTCCAGTTTTCCACAAAAATTCATAAGCTTCGTCAAATTTCACTTCTTTTGACCTTGTTGCCATTCTTAATATTTGTTGGTTAATTACCTCGGGATGGCGTTTCCATAAATTTTTATTAGTAGTATTATTACAATATTCTTTAATTGCCGCTCCAATAACTTTATTTAAAAAATCAACGACTTGTTCATCTATCTCCACAACCAGTAGACTATGCTGCTTCGTTATCTCACTCCAAAGTTTGGAATGTGATGCTTGACCTTCTGTTATTTTAGGGTTCTCGATATAAGGTGTAATTAGTTGCTCAAGAAGAACCTTCATTATTAAAGTTTTAGTCATTTTGAAATAACCACCCAAATCGCCTTTCGACCAATTCGTTATAAACGACACGTACTTCTCTCTCAAGTCACTTATAATCTTCTTCTGCGGGTTTATAGGTCCAAGAAGGTTTGCAAGAGCAGTTTCTATCGCGACATCCAACTGGCTTATGTTAACTTGTTTGGCGAACAACAAAAACCTTTCCAACAAATCCTTGACTTGATCTTCAACCCTCAAAAACTCGATTTGATTGCAATCAAACAAAAACACCTCTCCGTTAGTATCTACAAGCTGATGAAGCAGCCACTGATCGGAATAATCGCATTTTCTGTCGACTTTTTTCAGGAACATGTTTTCAGACACTCCTCTAGTGGTAAAAATAATGAACACAATTGATTCACGATGGTGCATTAAATGTTCCATAATGGTAGATTTTGCTGTTCCTTCCATCCTGATGTACTTATCGATTTGAACAACACTGTCATAATATTTCTTTAATTGGAAATCTCCCTCGACTTTAAAATCTCGAGCTGCTACGTTTTTCGGTTTGTGCATATATTTTAGCTGGATAAGAAACGTAATTTTCTTCGCAGTTCTTGTTTCTACGTGTAAGACTATGTCATCAAAAGCGCCGCATTCATCAACGTTCATTGCCATCCACAGGTCCAGTATGTTTTTGTTTACCATGCAGCGCAGGCTGAGAAGGGCTGCCATTTTCATTTCGTAGTCTCTGCCATAGTCTACGGTTCCCGGCCGATTTACAACATTCTAAAGAGAGAAACTCATTACTGTATCGTAAAATACATAACCATTGCTTTCGTTAATGTATAAATATAAGATTGAAACGCAAACACTCGCTGATCAAAAATCAGATAAATTCTAGTATGGTAAAAGCAAAGGTAATGTAAAGTCTATTATTTGTTCCTAATTTTACCAAAACTATTTAATCTGCAAAAAATAATAGTGGACAACATCCATTTTAAAATAGTATAACACACAAAACTAAAGAGCAGTAAAGAATAAAGTAACAAAAATAAAAATAATTTAACTCCTTAATTTAACAACTAAAACAGTTTTTATCTTATTCATAAACAAAAAAAATAAATAAAGCATCACCTAACATTACCAAAAAACCGATAGGAAAGAAGAGAAGAACATTTTAAACTCTACCATCTACCAAACGTTCAATGTTTCCTTAAACACCCAAAAATAAAATCTTCCTGCATG
Organism: Sinelater perroti; assembly: GCA_036346155.1. Lineage (NCBI taxonomy): Eukaryota > Metazoa > Arthropoda > Insecta > Coleoptera > Elateridae > Sinelater > Sinelater perroti. The sequence continues at coordinate 708,244 of JARFIY010000167.1, read as the reverse complement.
TCCTCTTAATGATTGAACATTTAAACGTCACAAAATAATGTATAACAAAAAGGCATTATAAATAACTGTATTATGATCTTCTACCAAAAATAAAATCAATGAAATGGCACAAATCAGACGAAAAACGTCCAAAAAAGGCAAATATGGCCCAACCAACGAAAAAAATTATGGAAACGATCTTTTGAGGTTCAAAGGAAATTTTGCTAATTAATTTTAAAGAAAAAATACAGTGGAAAAGAGAGTTGTACGCGTTGTTACTAAGGATGAAAAGAGTAGTCGAAAAACGTCCAAGAAAGGCAAAAAGGTCCAATCGATGAAAAAGTTTATAGTAACGATTTTATAAAAATCAAAGAGAATTTTTCTAATTCATTTTAAGGAAGAAAGCACAGTGGTAAACGAAGATTTTTATGCGAAGTTACCAAAACTAAAAAGAGTAGCAAGATAAACGTCTAAGAAAGACAAAGGTGTTCAAATCGACGAATAACATTATGGCAACGGTTTTCTGAAAATCAAAGAAAATTTTGCTAATTGATTTTAAGGAAAAGACACTGTGGTAAATGGATATTTTTACCAGACGTTACCAAGACTAAAAACGTCCAAAAAAGAAAAAGGAGGTCCAATCGACAAAAAAGGTTATGACAGTGATCTTTTGATATGCAAAGGAATTTTAATAATTGATTTTAGATAAAAATCACAATGGTAAACAAAGAGCTTTACGCGACCTTACCAAAAATAAAAAGAGTACCACGAAAAACGTCCAAGAAAAGCAAACGTGGTGCAATCGCCAAAAAAATTATGGCACCGATTTTCTGAAAATCAAACAGAATTTTGCTAACTGATCTTAAGGAAAAAACGCAGTGGTAAACGGAAAATTTTACGCGACGTTGCCAAGGAAAAGAAGAGCAGCATGCTGAGTCGAACTACCTGTCCATAAAGCCGCAATTTCTCAGGTTGCTGCAGTAAACTGTAGCTTTTAGAAACTTGCTTATCTACCCTATGGTCGAAACTTAGCTGCCAGTGACTACTGTCTAGTTGCAAAACTTAAAAAAGGCCTTGAGGTTGAAAATTTAACAAGGATGAAGAGTTGCAGGAGGCAGACAAAACTTCAAAGTATTTTCCAATGGTATTAAAATGCTAATTTCAATTTCGTTTGGGTCGAGAACCATCAAAGACAAACCACGTGCAGGTCAGGTCGCCCAATTGAAGTACTTTTGAAACAAAACGTCGCTGCTTCCGATGTAGTCGTGTCGCTTATTCTCCATTAGCACCTTCATATAAACAAGGTTAGTGGCAGATGGGTACCTCGACTTTTGTCAGCAGTTCAGAACCAGCTATGACCTGTTGTAAACATTTTTAAACCTCCGCAGCGACAACTAAGAGAAGTTCTTCATTCCATTGTTACGAGGAATGAGAACATGGTCCTGTAATATAATTTCCTAGAAAAAAGAGAGACAATGGAATGACGCAAACCAAATGAAAAACTCAAAAAAGACAAAATTAACTCAATCGACAAAAAAATTTTTGGGATTCAAAAGAAATTTTATTAATTGATTTTAAGGGAAGATACACACTGGTAAATGAGAGGACGTCAGTCTACTTCATACATTACGCGAAGCTATCAAGCAAAAGAGGAGTAGCATACTGAGTCAAACGGACCCTGTCCATAAGACCGTGCCTAGTCAGACTGCTTCCAATAACCATAGCTTTGCGAAGCTTCACCACCCACCCTATAGCCCAAACTTAACGCCCAGTGACTACTATTTATTTTTAAAACCGAAGAAAGACGTCTGACGTAGAAAATTTAACGATGAGAAGTTTTAGAAGGCTATTTCATTTCTATCACTGTTTAAATATAGTAAAGCCGAAAACTTTTGACGTTACCTCGTATGTTGTACTAAAATGGAATATTTGTTCTTTATGGTTGTTACCACTACTTCATTTCCAGGCCTCGTAGTTTTAAATCAAAGCTTATCTGGAAATTGTTTGACGTCTTCAAAAATCTATTAAGGTCAATGAATAAAATTTATTAACGCTATACCAACACAGTGACAATAAAACCTTCTTTATCAAGGGTTTAGAGGAAAAATATTGCAATAATCTTTCTAGGCTAAGCAAGGTTATTCATAAAGCGTTTATCCAAAATACTCTCAATCAATCTTGGCTCATGAAAATTAAAGATCTTTCCTATTAATTAAAATCTTAAAGAATTGGAGTTTTTGCCGGTATTATAGAAACCCCTAAGAAAGATTCAAGTTTTCCCAAAAAAAGTATTTTGCATCCATATTAGTTCTTATATCAAATCATTCTTATTATATTCCACGATATATCAACGGAAACATAACTTTGGTAAACCAAACAAGTCTTGTCGTTTTCACACAATTTCGGTAAAAAAAAACCTCCCCGGCGGGGAATCGAACCCCGGTCTCCCGCGTGACAGGCGGGGATACTGACCACTATACTACCGAGGACCCGCGTTTAGTCGTACACTTATAATAATAAATATGTATTGTTTTATTTTATAAATAAGTAAATAATTACTAATAAATTCGATAATCTGCAAAAATTAACAATTAAGAAACATACCTCTACATCAGAAGCCATGCTTAAATATTTCCTTTCGACGACGGCTGATCTTACGAGCAAATGGGCGTGTTCGCTATGTCAGCCTGCACTCGACTGTGTATGGATTACTAGTGAATTGAGTAGATTATTTTTATCTTCCTATACAACCAATACGAGGAATCAGAGAACAGTCACTGCCTATGCGATATAAAAACGTACATATATTTAGTTTTATTTTTACTGCACATATTATCGGATTACGGCTTCGACCTCCCAAGGACACCAACTAAGTAATGACGCTGTCCCAAAAAAATTCGCCTTCACGTTTAATTCCCTTGAAATCAAAATCAAAAACTCCGAAACTCCCACTGATCAATGGAGCAACTAATTACGATATGATGATTGAAGACATCACAAAGGTGTTAGAGGAAATGCAAAATTATACAACAAATTAATTTTCAAACCTAAAACTCAGATAGGAAATTAACTAGGCATATTAAATATAAAAAACAAGACATTAGACATATCAATTTAAAAAATAAAGAGCATCTAGAGAAAACTTTATTATTCTTCCCCCAGTTAAATGAAAGCAATAAGAGTAACATAAGGTAATTTACATGAAAGTTTCAATTAAAGCTCCCAGAGAAAAACGTAAGACCACAACGTATCCAATACGAAAATTATGATAAAGAAAACCACTCTCGTATACAAAAAGGGTCAAAAGCGCCCGCTAAGTGCGCTCTATGTAGTGAAAAATACCCCGTCGATTAAAAAGGCTTTACTTTTTATCAAGATATTCGGAGAGCCAGAAACACAACATTTTCAGAGCAACTCGTAACAACCAAGATTTTATTCATTTAAATATCAAATGAACAATACCAAAAACGTAACTCAAAAATTTACAAGTTCAATTAAATGCATCCTCGTTTCTCTTTTGATCCATAGCCAATCGCAAAAGTCAATGCTCCATACAGACATGCCATTTCAACTGAGAAATACGAAAGACTTCTCCGACTACTGGATACCAAATTCGTATTTGAAAAAAAATGGAGAGCAAAGCATACTATCCGATCCTCGAGATTTCATTAACCCAAAAAGGCACAATCTGTTAAAGGCAATCTAAAGGTTTAATAAACTTGGGATAGGGGGTTCTGCTACCTTTTGTCGGAACGGTCAATCCAAACGTCGTTAAGAGAAGAATGCGTTCGACAACTAGTCCTCGAAAGATAGCCAACTCTTACCTATGGCTCCTCGTACTATATCCCGTCCAACTGCATCGAATTGTAGGCTAAACTGAGTGCGGGGAGCCAGATATGGTGAAACCGGGCAATGGGCAGTAACGTCCTGGCACATGTAAAAACGAAGGAGAAAAACAATAGTGTAGCAGAATGGAAATTCAAAAAAACATAAAACATCCGATACGAGAAGTAAGGGACCAGTTCTGCGCAGACGTTGACGTTGACATGAATAGCAAATGATGTCTGGGACTAAACCCCTAACCGTTCTTCTCTAAGAAGCCTTGACGTTGGAAAGTTGAAGAACCGTATAGGCACTTCCTAGGTGGGGGAAGCTTAGTCGCTGACCAAGCACCTTTAGTGTTTGCCAAACATGCAAAGTATAGTCTTCACGTCGTCCTTGCAAGGAATTAATCAGCTAGCATTTTCTATTGTCGCAGATGTGTTCTGGATGACTCCCGGGAACTTGGCGGGATTCACGTTCTGGAATCACGTCTCCAAGGTATTCCAGCCTTGGTGTTCAGGTTGCTGAAGATGTTCTGCGGCTGACGACCAGGGCTGGTTGAGGACAATGGTCGATGGGGACTGTCCCGTCCCTTCGAGCTGCTGCAGCGTACGAGCGACCTAAAATGGTCACCGGTGACCTGGTTTAGGAAATGCGGCGCATCCCCTCTTAGGTGGAAAATTTCTTTACCCTTGTTTGTCCACTCAAGTTCTGTAATCCTCATCCTCCTGACTAAGGATCGGAGGGTCGTTCTTCAGGAGCTCACTCTTACGCTCTTCCCCGGGAATATTCTCCAAGACTCCTCACATAACTACCCGGAGCGGTTTGTCTGCTTTTAACAGATGGTAATGGAAAAAAATCTTAGCTTTCGTCACGAAGCGGGTCAGCCACCTGTGATAATCGCGCTTAGCGGGTTGGATAGAGATACCGTCTGCCAAGTTCTTAGCCTTCGGAAGCCCTACATTGTTTTCATGTAGAACCTTCCGCACTAAAGACCAAGGCTCTTTATCCCCTACTACCACGAGAGGAACTCGTTCCCGTGTGAGACAATTGGGGGGCTGGGTGGTGTATCCTAGCAAGGGTTGGCGACAGATGAAGCGTCTTGTCGGGGGCTGGAAGCAACTACCATGCCGATATGCTCCTCCTCGCGGTCGTTGAGTGACTCAAAAAAGTCAACCAACGTAACCCTAGCATGTCGGCAGCCAACGCGGCGGCGCTTGCGGACAGGTTGGAAGTCCTGCTCCGCCGGGGAGCTCACCTGGGTGATGTTGGCGTTGGCCGAACCAATCTCCAAGAGGAAATGTGGAGGCGATTGCGATGAGACAGAGCTCACTGGGACGTCAGCAATAAGGCGAATTCCGACCGGATCTGATCGTCCATTCTTGAACTGCAACAGTAGCCTGCTCGGAATCCCTCTAGTATATTTCCACGAGTTTAGACCATTTCGCTCGGTAACCTGGAGTTTTCGCGCACTTCTTTTCGACCACGTCGCCGGGCCATCACTGTCGGTTTCACTGTCGTTCGACATTGTTCGTTGTTCACCCATTAACTGAGCCGACCGGCGCACGCACCGGTGAAAACCAAAAAGGCTAATGCACAACTATGCCGCGCACACGGATAGACACAACCGATAAGACTTGACTCCAATTTATCAGTTCTCTAAAACCAGTTTTAAATCTCAACTGAGAACAGAAACAAAGAGTTAGAAAAGAAACATAGAATAAAAAGAAAGGCCTTAAGAATGGGGGCATGGCACATTCAGGGGTTAGCGACCAGAAAGAAGTAATATAAAGCAAATGCAATAATGATAAGAATTAATATAAAATTACATAGACAAAGTATGACAATTGTAAGAAGGAACAGTTTTTAATACCCTGGATGAACAAAGATAAAGTGTTGGCAACGAGAGTCATTTAATTAGTAATAGAGTTGGAAGAAAAGAAATAATAAGACACCTGGATAATTCGGAGAAGAAAAGGTGAACGAAAATTAAATTCAGCTACTTACTCTATACAGATAACATAGATTAATGATTCAAATACAATAATAATGAGACAAGACCATAACATGACAATAAAGATGTAAAAGCATACCACTAACCAGAGTACAGAAACGACCAGATACAAAAAAAAAGAAATAGAGGTGCTAGAAGAAATAAACAATCCAAGGTATAAAATAGACCTGTTAAGACAAAATAATATCAAAAGACCATACCAAAATTGGGGGAACGATAGAGGGCAATTAATTAAAATATAGAAGCGTATAAAAAGTTGCGCTCACAAAACAACATACAAAGCTCTGGAAATAAAAATAAAGAAAAATAATTATTAAAACGTTTAGTGAAGAATTAAAGAATACCAAAAATAAGAAAAAAAATTATTTGAAATGGCTAAAGGAAAAAAGAATCTAGACAAAAATATCTGGAATGTTGAAAACAAATAAAGCAACAAGTAAAACGAGAGAAAAATTAATACTAGGATAATGTATATGGAAATATAAATACACTCCTACAAGAAAAAATAATAAAGTATATGACAATCCTCAAATATACCGAAAGAAATGAGGAAGCCATAGAAAAAATAATAATAACAGTGCAAGATGCGATAAAGGCTTCAAATGACAACAAAAATAATTAATTAAAATAGAATTAGCATAATGTGAAGGACTTAGACTAATAGAAATAATTTTTGTACAAAATGAAAAAATCATGATAACCTGATAAAATAATTAAAAGAAGAATTGGACAAGAAGGGCCACAATAAACTTTAAGAAAACCGGATACATGTGTGTTGGGGGAGTTTCATGTAACTTACAGATAGGACACAAAAAATAACAGCTTGTGCAGAATATAAGTATTTAGGCTCTATAATATGAAAGAAGGATAACGTAGAGGTAGATGGAGAAGACAGTGAGGTAGAAAAAGAGCAACAAAAACAGTATGTAGGCTCGCGAAAGATAAAGAAAATTTAGTGCACTTGTAGTAAATATTACAACGTATGGATCAGAAATGTAACCCATAAGTAACAAAATAATAATAATAATGGTAAGGGGCTCTACGCCCCGCGTGGGAGCACGGCCTGCGAACTGAAAGGTTAATGCTCTCATACGTTCGCTCTCTCTGCCCGGTAGTCGCGCACCATCTCTGATACGGAGCGATGTGGCAGCACCGCGCCATAAGACGACCGCCATTATTACCCCTTGTTCGAGTGAACTCAGGTACTCAATTATTTTTAGTGACTGAGTAGGCCACCCGCCAGGCATCAGAGAGCACCGGGAATTGAACCCGGGTCCGTCAGCGTCGCAGCCCGCCCCTCAACCACGGGACCACGCTGGCTTGGTCATAAGTAACAAAATAAGGGATAAAATAAGAACAGTAGAAGTTTACAACACACGGAAAGATGAAATAGAGAGATCTGTATTACCAAAAAACTGGAAAATAAAACATCTAGATGTTACGCCCACATCTAAATCATGAATGATGAAGATAGTTATGGATTGATTACCAAAAGAGACAGAAAAGGAAAACAAATGTCAAGATGATGATGGAGAACGGCTTACAAGGGAAAAATGTGGAAGTGTAGAGCGTATTGCCCATAAAAAAGAGTCAGAGAGAGATGGGAGTGTAGAGAAAGAAAAAGAAATATATAGAGAAAGATAAACCAACTTATCGGTCTAACGAACGAACATAATATCAATAATAAAATTAAAGTAAAAACTAAGATACATCTAAAAACCCCTCAATAAGAGCCTACAAAGCTATGCAATTTGAATACAGATGAGAACACGCTATATTTTAAAGAAGATTACCTTTATGCGCAAATGAACGTTGAAAACAATAATTATTTTTAATATGTAGCCCATCATTATCAACGATCTTTTCCATGATACTGAGACTTTGAAACAAAGATTTCTTGACATGTTTCTTCAACTTAATCAAAGAACTCAAAAAGACTACAGATTGAAACAATTTGGGCTGTAAGTAGGATGCGGAAAGGTCACAATTCCATCCAGTTCAGTAATTTTGTCTGTGGTCTTGTTAAAAACAATCAGATACTTTCTTCCAGCTACTCGTTGTACCTCAAATGCCGGTCATCCAACAGATTTCAAACACTCCCTTATCGGCTGGTTCTTCAGCCAATGACACAAATGATTTCAACCTGTCATCTTCGACATAATAACACGATTCACTCTTCGGCATCGTAAATCTCCTTTACAGCATTTCTTATTGACACTTGCCGTTTCGAGTTTCGAATTAAATGTTGTCCACTACCATCTCCTTCTTCTTGGAGTGCCGCCTTCTTAACGAAGGTTGGCCACCATCAATGCTATTTCCAAGTTTGCAAATTGTTAAGCCAAGATATTCGTCTTCTCCCAGCGCTTCTTCTACCTTCAATTTTTCCTTGGATTGTTAATTGCAGCAACTGGTACTTTTGATTTCGCATATGTGTCTTAGATATTCAATTTTTCTTTTCTTTATTGTATTTAGAATTTCTCTGTCCTTCCCCATTCTTTATAAAACTGTTTCATTTCATATTCTGTCAACCCAAGATATTTTAAGCACGCGGCGGCATATCCACATTTTAATCAATGCCATCTAGAGTTCAAAAATAAATTCAAATATTGTTACTGCAGCATATACATACAAAACAACAACGAAACAATGCATACAAATCTGATTTTTCATACATTTTGAAGTATTCTTTCGCAATCCAGTAAACTAAGGTCTCAACAAAGCAGCTCAGTACAAGAATTCAAGTTATTGCGTAGCAATAGCAGACAACCGCATTAAATGACCAGTTCATTCATCGGCCACAAAACATATTAATAGAAGCGAACAATAAAATATTCAAAAATATAACGTAACAAAAAAATGAAAAGCCCCATTTCAGTAAATTGTTTAATTATGAATTATTATACGAATATAAACAAACGCAAAGCAAATGCAGTTTTCGCCACCAATTACCAAGTCACCAAATAAATTCCATCAACAAATAAAATTGAAAATACCGATAAAGCTCTCAGATATGACTTAATAGTAGGATTTATAATAATATTTTACGGCTAACCCATTTTCCTATATATTAAAAGTATACCAAAGCAATCACAATTGCGAAGCCTGAAAAGCTACTTGCACAACCATCATCCTATAGATCAATAAGTTTCCAACTTCTATTGTCAAAAATATTCTAAAGTTTACTTAAAAAATTACACAAATAGCAGAACTTAATTAAAAAAATAAAATAAAAGATTCGATATTATAAATATATTAAAGTCATCGGATTATAAGTTAAATAATGAATAGTTCTAGACAAGAAAGGTATACACATCTCTATTATTCGACATCAAACAAGCCTTCAATTAAAGGTTCGTTCAAACTATATTTTTCGTGTCAACTGACTGATTCTATCAAATCAGAATAAACAATATGATGCCATTAAATAACTTTTGGTTTCACAAGGTAGTGTTTTGAGTCCGCTGCTTTACTTGTTATAGTCCTCTGACTGCCCAAAGACAGAAATCACCTTAATCTCCACATTTGCAAATGATAAGGCTGTGTTATCAATCAATGAAAGAGCATTTGAGTAGCTTGCTAGAAGAATGATTTAACATAACAATTAACGGTAAAAAATTCATACACTTTACCTTCACAAATAAATTCTTCAGAAAACCAGAATAACTTGGAATGAATTCTGATGAAAAACTTAACTGAACCACACCAAAAAATATTTTTGTTACTGAAAATCCACTCTACCATCCATATATGGTTCATTAATCTTCATCTAATTTACTAGGTCCTTTAGGCATATCTCTTTGAATCATTTTCCTACTAGAGTTTCATTATAAATATACCTTACTAGCTAATTGTTATGATCAGTACTTCTTTTCTTGGATTTGTGGGCAGATAGAGCAGTTAGGAAGGAAATTCGGAGATCCGTATGAATAATTTAATTAAGCGCATGGCAAGATGCATCTGCTATGAATCTGAGTGTTTCGGATTGAAAGGTTTTGAGTATTTTGATTTTGGTCAGTTTACTGCATCTCCAAAGCTCAATTCGATAAGTCCAAATCTGCTTAAAGATGATTTTGTATATTATTAACTTATTTGCTAGAGATAATTCTGTATTTCTACCGAGTAACCAAGTCATTTATTGCACTTTTAAGTTTATTTGTCTCTTTGGTCTTAATGTTGCATTTCCAAGTGAGGTTTTGGTCTAGGTGAAGCCCGAGATATTTGCTTTCTGATATCAGTACATTGTTTAAGCGACAATGAGACAACTGCATCGTCGCGTTGTGAAGAAATTATTATTTCTTTTAATTTTTCAATGCCGAAGCCAATTCTGTAACGCATATATATAATTTTGCAGCTTTTCAGGGGCTCTATCAAAGTTGATATCTGATGATATGATAACTGTATCGTCGAAAGATGTAGCCATAGTAGGTATTATATCAACTAAAGATTAGATAGAGAAATGGTTCTAAGACAGTACCTTGAAATGCGAAAGATAGTAGCTGGATAATGCATTGTTGACTTTCACTTGAAAATATCGTTTACTAAGGCTTTTCAGGCTTCGTAATTATGACAATCTTTATGAATCTTCACTGCGTAGAGTAGCAGCACAGGTATATAATGTTATTATAAATTATTATTAATAACACAAGTGCTTTTTACGAACCATTAAATCATAAAAAGCAGCTTTAAATGAGTTTGTCCTGTTAATTTCTTTGTTACTTCGACCGTTGTGAAGTATTTTATAAGTAGTAATAATTGACAAAGAGTATACAAAAATTTTGATTTCTTCGTCTTCTATATTGTTTGCTAGATTTTCTGCTAGTACGTCTGCCTTTTCCTGTTGGGTTCGTTCCCAATTGGTATCGTACTTCCTTATTGTTGAAACTGATGCAACCGGTCTTTTAAATTTCAGAATGATTGATCATCTATTGCTAGATCAGCTATATAATACTTTACTAGGCCACTGCAGTGGTGGCTTGAAACAGTAAGATAAATTGTAAAGTGGCGATTTTTTGTTTTTTACATTTTCTACGTGGTGGTAGGTGTGTTACAATTTAATTCTTACAAAACATAGCTTTTCAAGATGCTTCATAGATTATCCCCGTTAGGTGTTTTACTATTTCTTCAATTTCGTATGATTCTTCTATTCTACAGCTTAAGCTGGTATTTTTTTAATTAAGTTAAAAAGTTTCCAATTGATATTTTAGTACATAGTTTGGGTAACGACTTTTGTCATATTAAGTTTGTGCTTAGTGTTATTATCAATGCAGTATGATCAGAGCTTAAATCTAAATCTCTATCCTGTGGTAGATCAGATGTGTCTTTGGTTATGGCAAAATTTAGTAGATTCGATATCCTATTTGGATTTCTAGGCCAATAGGTAGGTTCAACAGTGAATATGGGATTTACATTATTTTGTTGTATTGATTGGAGTTGGGATCCTTTTGACGTAGTGAGTCTAGACCCCAGGTATGCTTGGCATTCCTATCTCCGGCCACAAGAAAGCGAGAAGGCGAAAAAAGATATCATGTTCTTCTGATAAAATACTGTAGCGTGGGGGAGAAAAATAACTGCGATAGTTAAAGGTATGTTCAGTGTTTCTAATTTCATTATTGTACCTTGGATTTTATCTGTCTGATTGTAGTAAACAATGAATTACGGTTAATTTCATAATTAGGACGGAACTTCCATGTGCGGTTCCCTCAAGATCGCATAGTATATGGTTTTTTTTTAATTACTTTATTACCAGATGAACAACATAAGTGTTATACATGGTAGGGTTGAAAGTATGTACAAATAACGGAGTAAACTGACATTTGAGATATGTTGACATCTCGAATTATATTGTGATCAGTCGGTAGAGTCATCGGTTAGTAGGTCCTGCGGTAGCTTACGCTTCAGTCGACTACCGAGATGATATTGCGTAGATGCCTCGCAGAAGCTTATGTTGGTATAAAATTTCTTTGCTCTGGCACTGATGTATTCTTGTATTGTTGAGATGCCCAGTTCATAGTGTAATTGTTCATTTCTTATGTACCATGGTGCATTTACGGCAATGCGAAGCAGTTTGTTTTGGAGCCTTTGGAGTTTAGTTACATTCATTTTTGCAGTGTTGCTCCAGATGGGTGATGCGTACAGTGCCAGTGGTCTGATTAGGGATTTGTACATTAGAGTTGTGCGTTGGATTTTTACTGATGACTTTCTATTAATTAACGGATACAGTTGTGCATTGAGTTTTTGATTGATGTGTAGTTTCCATATCAGTCGCTTGTCTAAAAGCACTCCCAGATATTTAACTGCTTTATCAGCTGGGTTCCATTCGATGCTGTTATTACTGATGTGGATGTTAGGTAAGTTAGGAATGCGTTTTAGGGTAAACACTTTAGTTTGACATTTCGCTGAGTTGATTCGTATGTTCCACTTTTTGAACCATGAGTAGATTTGATCAGTTGCTCGTTGTAATTTGGAAATGGCTTGCGAGAAATCGGTGCTTTGTGTTAAAATGACGGTGTCGTCAGCAAAAGTTGCTAAGGCAGCGTTAATTGTTGGTATATCTGAAGTGTATATGTTGAATAGTAGCGGTCCCAATATACTACCTTGTGAGACTCCTGCTCGTATGTTTTTTGATTGAGAGAGGACAAGAGTAATTTTTACGGCAAACGTTCTGTCTTCGAGGAAGGAAAACACTATTGCTTTGAGGTAAGTCGATATGTTTTGCTTTTCAGGCCTTCAATCCAAACCTTGTCGAAGGCCTGGGCTACGTCAAGGAATAGTGCTGTTGTGTAGTATTTGTATTTGTAGCCAGTTTCTATGACTTCAGTGATTCGTTGCAGCTGATTATTAGTGGAGTACGTTCTTCGGAAGCCGAACTGATGCAGTGGGATGACATTAAAGGAGGTCACTTCGGTGTTTAATCGGGAATAGACGACCTTTCCAATAGTTTTGACATTGTCGTTAATAGACTCATAAGTCTGTAGTTTTCAATCTGTTCTTTATCTTTTCCTGGTTTCGCAAACATAAGGATTTGGGCATGCTTCCAATTTCTAGGAAACTATCCTATTCGAAGGCATGAATTAAAGGTTGTGGAAAGATAGGCTAGAGTCTTCATGGTTAGTTGCGTTAAAACTGCTTTTGTTATTAAGTCGTGTCCCGGCGTCTTTCGTTTGGGAAGTTTCTTTATTATGGATTTTAGTTCAGCGGGTGATGTAGGCTGAATAGGCTGTGTGATGCATGGTAGGTTTCTTTCTATGTGGTTTGTTATGTTCATTCTATGGGCGGGGCTGCAAGTAATTTCAGGTGTAAAGACAAATTCAAGATGTTCAGCGAACGCTGTACCTTTTTCTGCATCTGTGCTATAGTTATTTGCTTCTGAGGTTAAAGTTGGTATTTCCTCCTTTGATTTTAAGATTCTCCTTGTGGCCCTCCACATATTAGGATCGCCGGGTTCTAATTCTTCGATGTGTTTTTGATATGTGGTTATCCTTAATGTTTCGAGTTCGTTTTTAATTTGATGAGTTAGATTATTTAAAGATCTCTTAAGTTCTGCTGTTCTTGTTCTCTGCCATTTCCGTCGTACTCGACTCTTCATTTTTATCAGGTCAATTATGTAGTTTGGAGTATTATAATTCTTTGGGTATTGAGTTAATTTTGTTTGTAGTATCGCTTGTTGTACGCTATCTGCAATTGCCGTTGTTAATTTAGTTACAGCGTTATCTATGTCTTCTGTTGACTTCAGATTTGTGGGACATTGTAGGTTTTGGTCTAAGCTGGCTTGGAATTTATCCCAATGAATTGGGCCAGTAATTAATCGAAGGATGGGTTGTCTTGTTTGTATGGTGCTAATGAATGATATGAGAACAGGAAGATGGTCAGAGTCGAGTTCATTAATTACTTCTTGATGAATTTGTTTTAAGAGGTTCTTCTGTAGCACTATGTCCAGTATGTCTGGTTTATGGTCATATATGTAGGGGTAATAGGTGTACTCTGTGGGTGCTATAATTTGAAAGCCATTTTCAATTGCTAGATTTTCCAGCTTGATTCCATTTGGGTTGGGCACTCTACATCCCCATATTGTATTTTTGCAGTTTGATAATAGGTGATATTACCAGTATTGGTTCCGTTATATTAAATACTGCTTGAATATCTGCTTCATTTAGTTTTTTATTCGGTTGTTTATATATACCTGTTATTCTGTGACGCTGAAAGAATCTGCCTTTTGATGATTTTTGCCACGCGGCCTGCAGCTTTATCTGAGTTTCGGTCGTTGCGGTATACTTGGTAGCCAGGTATCTTGAAGATATCGACGTCAGACAGGTGTGTCTCTGATATGCAGGCGATGTCCACGTTATATCTCGCCATGAAGGAGATGAATAAGGATCGTTGGGTTTTGATTCCATTAGAATTCCAATTTAGGATTGTTAATTTTTCTAGGGTTCTTGGCTGATTATGGGCCATTGAGGAACAGAGGGAGGAGGGTAGTTGTGATGAAGGTTTTGATTTGTGGGAGAAAGGGGTTATAAAGTCGAGTAACAGTTTGATTAGGGTATTTGTCAGGGGTGATTCTGCTATAGTGGTGCTTGATTGTTGTTGGCTAGTGGGGTTAAGATTAGGAGACAGGATGCTGGTGTTATTGGCTGGTACTTGTGATATATTTGGTTGCTTATTCCGTGTGATTCCGGCATAGGTTTGGCCTCGGTAGTTTGGTTGGTTTTTTAGGAATCTTTGTGCTAGTTCGATGTGGTGACTTCATCCTCGGTAATTTGCGGTGTGATCTCCGCCACAATTTATGCATTTTGGTGGTTCTTTAGGAGTTTTTGGGCATTGTTCGTGGTAGTGGTTCCCGACGCATTTGACACATCGGGGATCCAGCGTGCAGTAATTCCTCATGTGCCCGTATCTCTGGCAGCTGTAACATTGAGGTATATTTGTTGGTTTCTTCCTTAATTCGACGGTAACAATAGAATGGTATAATTTGTCCAGTGAGAAAAATTTTTTTTTGCAGCATCGCTATCTGTTAACTCTACAGCGCATTCTGTTAGTGGTAGTTTATTTTTGTTTAGTAAGCCCGTTATCTTAATGATTGGTAGGTCTTTGAGCTCTTGTTCTATTTCCTTTTCTGTTAGTGAGAGTGGGACGTTATTAATTACTACATTGAGTGGCTTATTGTTTGGGTTCTGAAATGTGTGGAATATTATGCTGTTTTCTTTAAAATGTTTTGTTATTGTTCTGTAATCCTCTTCTTTAGTTAAATTTAATCTTAATGTGTTATTATTATAGAGCGTGGTAAACTCGCCATATATCATATTTTTAATGTCTGTTGTTAGCGCTGTGTGATTGATAGCATTGTGGAGATACACAGGTGGAATTTTTGATTTCGTTGCTGCTATGTATGGTGCTTTGGTTGACATTAACATGTCAACCAAAGTTTGATTGTCATTAATTTTATTTTCTAGTTGAGGTGGTAAATAATATTTATTTTCCTTTAACAAGTTTGGGGGTGACCACATGTATCGCTTTTGCACCTCGTTGGCGGGTGGTGATAAGGAGTTAAATTTACGCTTATTCAGCGTTTGAATTTCCATTGGAGTTTCATCATTTGCATTATTGTTATTTATTATGAGTAGTTATTACTTACAGTTTATTAAAAGTATTCTTGTAATCGAAGTTTTTGCCGAAGGCTAACTCACGATAAGTAACTGATTTTTAACTTTCTGCACTCGGAGCTCTGATAAACACTTCTATGCGCTTTGAAAGTCAAACGAGAACTCATAGTATATGGTGTACCATAGAATTTTGACAAATATTCTTTCTGTTGATTGCCCTTACAAACTTAACATCTTGTTGTAACTTTGGAATGGGGTAATTTCTTGTATGTGGTGTTTTCCATGTTCATTCTATTATTGTGGTGGTTTTCCTATAAATGTTGCAAGCATAATTAAAATCATGCTATTCTAATTAAAAAGTTGTATAACTGTATATTTAAATTCACCAGAAAAATATGTTACTTTATCTGTTATGGTTCCTTTTTCTTGATTTTGATGGGTTTGGTTTTTGTTTATTCTATTACTCTTTCTTGTTATTTGGGCATAGGTAAGAGTTGTATTTGGAAGAGAGTTTTAGATGAATGATTGATTTTGGATTAGGGGTGTGGTAGTTTGTACGTGAATAAAGGGACATCGTCATCTGTTTGGGTTATTTTATTTCCTCTTTTTGAAGTCCCGATAGACGGTGCATCCTTTGTAATTTACAATGTAATTGCCATTATACAGTATGCGTTACTAGCTTGTCATATGATGTCCTGTATTTTATATAATTAAATTTTAATGTGGTAGGTTTTGGAGTGCCCATCATTTCTAACAACTAGTACACTTATAATTTTTAAGTCTGGGCGATTCTACCTAAATTTTAATGTATTGCAAATTCTCCACACTTCAAAGATAGAGAACAGTTCGATCTAAAATTCAAGCTATTATAACATGATCTGAATGACCCCTCTCACGCAAGTTATTTATTTATAAAGTAGTATTATAGCTTTTGAACACCTAAAGTTCAGCTGTGGGGTTATTCAAAGGATTCTCATATCAAAGACTAATACCATCTGTATAATAACTTAAAATTAAATACCCATTCAGCAAAATTTAGATAGTTATAAGTACACTTAACTTCAGGTATAAAAATTACTTCCAATCATAAGGAAACTGGAAGAGAAATGTCCAAGTAACGGTGGCTATTTTTATACTTTTGTTTTATAATTATAAAATGCAATAATAACTGATATGTCATATCGTTTATTTTATCTTTAATCATCACCCCAATAGATGATATGGGAACAACTATGTACGATACAGAAATGCAATGTTAAAGGCTGATAAAAGTCAGAAACTGTAGTTCATACCTTCTGGTATCCCATTGATAATTTGCTAATGTAAATGTGCTTAAACAAAAACAGTTCGTTAATATTTATTTATTATACTTAAATATAATATTTTATTCAGCCCCTTTAAATAATGTAAGCATTGCTATAAGTTAAAGTAAAATCTAAGATTTTAAATGTATCTTATCTCTAAATAAATATTCTTCATTCTCTTAATTCATTTACAAGCAATTTTAGCGTTTCCTAGACTATGCAACCAATGCAGCAGATCTGAACTGGAAATACTTAAAATACACGTGTTTTGCAAATCACCTGATATACTCATAAAGGCAATTTCAATTTCCATCTTACTACGCACATTTTCTAAATTTAAATTTTTAAACGTAATACAAGGTTTTTTATTTTTAATAAATTAGCATTTATAATACGTGTATTAGGTATATTTCTAAAAATACCACCTGCTGCAATTACTTCATGTCATTATTTCTAAAAAAATTTAATGTAGTTTTTCTGTATATATAACATACAGTTTTTGGCAGATTTAGATCAAATTACACGTTCCTAAACACAAAAATAAAGCGAGTCAAATTAGGGTATGGAAGGGACCATAAATAGTTTTCATTTTTATGAGGGGGTAAGGGTGGCGTCAACATCTAGTCACTCAAATGTCAACCTCACCTACACCTGGTACCCTCTGCTAGATAATACATGGGGCTCTGGCAACCCAAAATCGAGGGATATAACCCGATACCAGTTATCCGAGGTAACCGGGCCCTTACCGTTGGGCTAATGGGTGATTGGCCCAACGGTAAGGGCATGACACAAGTAAGATGATTCAGAGCAGAAGTATGAACCTCGAAATAAGACAGTCTCAACAGAAACGACGAGAAAACGGACAAGAATAGGATAATGGAATATTAAAACTCTGACAGAAAAAGAAGTTGAATTAATAGAGGAAATGGACAAATATAAAATTTATATTTTTTATTTATTTATTATTATATATATTTTAGGAATCAGTAAAGTAAGGAAAAAATGACAAGCGATCAAAACACTAGTCAGGGGATACACACTAAAATACATTGGAATGCTATTCGGGAATAGATCTAAAAAAGGGGTGAAAATAGTGACCAATACAAAAACAGAAGCAAACCCGCAAATTTAACAGTCAGCTTAAAACTAGAAGATAAGATAGAAATAATTCAAATCTATGCACCTACAGAAGACACAAATAAATTAAGAGCTACAAATGGATAAATTATAATCTAAAAATAAACGGCATGATTATCGGAGATTGGAATTCCCAGACAGGAAATAACAAACAGCAGAGATATGGAACAATGGGAGACCATGCATAGGAGAAAATAGTAAATAATAATAAACCATGAATAATAGATTTCTGAATCAACAACCAAATATGAAAAGAAAACTCATGGTTTAAACATACAAGATACAACCCCCTCCTAAAAAAGCATCAAGAACATATGAGAAAACAAAGTTAAAAACTTTAAAAACACGAACAAAAAGAAGAATATGAAACAGAACTAACCACACAAATTAATAGATTAGGAGAAAAAGAACCAAAAATTAACCAAATATCAATGAGAGATGGAATGAATTTAAACAGGCAATAATCCAAACAGCAGAATGGGTATGTGGAATTAAAAGAATTAAAGAAACTCACATACAGAAGCTAACTAAATAGTGGAACGTTCATGTCAAAACAAATATAAAAAAAAACGCGAGAAAGAAGCATGGCATGGGTTCAAAATATCAAATACACAACAAGATAAGGACCTATGCATACAAAAGAGGAATAAAGTAAAGGAAGCAATAAAGTAAACTAAAAAAGAAAAATTTGGAAACAGACTAGAAGAAAACCTCTCAGAGAATCAAAACTTCTGGAACGTAATATCCCATTCAAAGAAAAACTGAAATAGAAAGAATGTCTGATGGCATGGAAGTCGCATTCGCACTCAAGCATTGTATGTATCCACCAGTAACATCATCACTCTCTTCGTAAATCAAAAGTCAAATACTTAAGAATGCACCTGGACACAATTTAACATAAAAGTAAAATAATTCTTCTGACTAATGGGCAAACGTTCTCAGGTCTCATTACACAATAATGTATTCTTATACAAAACTATACTCAAACCACGACACAATGATACATTTCAAACCATTAACTTCTAACTCAGGTTACTAGAAATTAACAAACGCAGCTATTCGAACAAACCAATAATCACTAAAAAACTATAAAAACCACTATAAAGCATTTACTGCAGTCGATCAGACGTTCACATAAAATTTAGTATTGCCAAAAATTCAATATGAAAAAAATTTCAGTTTATTTAACGAGATAAACGCATCAGTTGCCGACCAGACTGGGTTCCAGTAATAATAGAAACAAAATAGTAAACGTTCACAAAATTCCAGCATCCGCTTGGGGTTGCAGCGCAGTGTCAAAATTGCGTCTGGAGGCGTAATTAAATTTTTCACTAAAGAATTATTCCCAGTGATATTGATTAACCAAGATTTGAATGTTGTGAATGGTGAATCTTCATCTTCATATTTCACTGTAAAGAAACGGGTAAAACCATTACCTTTTAGTACGCGCAGATCCGCCAGTTGAAGTGCTTTCGCAAGAAAACGTCACCCTTATCGACGGTTGGGTGCTACAAATAACCGTTTAAAGTAAAAAAATTATCAGCAAAATTAAAACTTTCTGATACAGTCGTGCGACGCGTTCTCCTTGAGCATCTTCATATGAATAAGGTTAGTAGCAGACGCCTATCGTGATCTGTTGTAAGAAGTTATTCAATCCATTCAAACCATAAACCTAGATTATGATCCCTTCGCAAAAAGAGAGTCAATGGAATGACTCAGACCGGATGAAAGACAAAGATGGCTGAATCGAAGAAAAAGATCACAACAACGATCTGGAATTCACAGTGGTACTGGTACTGCATAGAGAATCAGCATGCTGAATTGGGCTGTCTGCCTGACTTTCCAGAAGTTCTTCTCCCACTTTACAGCCTAGATATCGTCCCAGTATCTGCTATATCTTTTCAAAATTAAATAAAACCGTCAAGTCAAAATTTAACAATGATAGAGTTGCATGAGGGTGTTTTGGGACATTTTTCAAATGAAACTTCAGAATATTTTTCCAATGTTACTAAAATGATAATTCCGAGATATAGCAAATGCGTTGAACTATATAAAGGCTACATTGCTTTATTCCTATCATTCCTGGAATATAGTTGGGTCGGAAACTTTTGGCGCCTTCCTCGTACAAAAAAATCTTCAATCTAAAATCTTGTTATATAAAGATATCCGTACAGGGCATCGTATTGATACGTTGCCTGTAGCATATGCAGGGAAAATAGAAGCTGATGGCCCTTAAATTCCCTATCAGCCCTGCCGCTACCATGTTAATCGCTCTCCTTGGGCGCCGCGTACCAGCAAATTAATATTGTTAGCCGGAGCAATAATTAATTCTGAGGGCGATTTATGAAAACTCGTCGATAAAACTCATCGGGGCCGGAAGGGGCATCGATTGCGGCGCTCGCCGCGACGTCCTGGCCAACTAGCTAGTTAACATGGCAAATCCGCGGCTCCTTCGCCCTTACATATTTTCTCGGTCTGTGCATGCAGATGTATGAACCACGCCCGGGATAACTAAGATCCACCCCCGGCCCTTAATGACGTAAGCACGGCAAAACAAAGAAAAGTCCGCCACCGCACACTACGTCTAAGGAGCCGCGGATTTTTAATGATGCGACTTGCGGCCGGGCGACGCTCCGGCCGCCTTCTCCTGCGCGGTCCCTCTGCGTCCCGGGAATTTATAGAAAGTAATAAGAATAATTATTTTCCTTCGCTAGTGCGTTTCAAATTAACGCCGCGGCGCCATCGCCGTCGTTACCGCAACGCTGCTGCCCGCGAATCCGGACGCGGCGCGGCGCTGCTGAAACAACCTGAAATACAAAAAAGAAGCAGCCGCCGCTCGAGGAGAATTATTCGCGTTGCTAATACGGGACGGCTTAAGCGGAAGCTCACCTTACCCTAATACACTCCCATGAAAAGTTCAACAGCAGCGCGATAACACAAACATTTTTGCCTGCGCAATTCAATTTCAGGCATTAAGTTGTAGGGATTAATGTGCACGCCGAAACGCAAAAATGATAGGCGAGCGGAAAAATCAATAGCCCATAAAAGCAGAAAGCAGAACATTCACTACAAAAACCTATAGTCGGCCACAGTCATACAAAGTACCCACACTTAGAGAGGAACTTGCAAAAAAAAAGATAAGAGTGACAAAAAATAATTGCTAAATTCCCTTTGCTGACAAATATACGACAAAATAGAGTTGCCAAAATAAAATAAAAATAAAAGTACAAAATACAAAATTGTATGGGATAAATGCCTTGACAAACTTTACTATATCAACATAGTAAATATATTGTTGCCAATATTTAGTTTCAGCAAGACGGGGTTACTTTCCACATTGAAACAATCAATTAATTATAGAAGTAATATTATTTACCAGTAATAACCTTAGTTAATAATATATTGTTCATTTGTACAAAATATTTGCTTCAAATATATTGTTATGTCGTAGTATTTAATTTTTTTCTTAACAAAAAATATTCTGTTCACTACTATACCAGTAATTAGCAATCTCTAATAACCAATACAGTCTCCTTTGCTTATTAACGCGCTCTTATAGCCTACTAAATTGTTGTAAACATTAAATTTCCAACAAGATGAGGTTGCTATCCATATTGAAAATCCAATGGAAATCACGATTGCATGACTTCTTATTTTTGTACAAGTTTGTGTTAGTAATAATACTTTTCTTGATAAAATTTATCCCAACGCAATTTTAAGAAACCATATATAATTGTTATAACGGGCACAATTTAGAAAATGGAAGTTAAGCTATAAATGGTTC
Organism: Sinelater perroti; assembly: GCA_036346155.1. NCBI lineage: Eukaryota > Metazoa > Arthropoda > Insecta > Coleoptera > Elateridae > Sinelater > Sinelater perroti. Next base: position 686,605 of record JARFIY010000167.1, on the reverse strand, counting down.
AAGTTAAACTATTCTCGACGAAAATTTTATCGTATGGTTTACTATTTCACATCACAATAATATGAAATATCGTATTCTCTTGCGATAAAATTCAGACATATCCTCCCAAGCAGAAGAAGAACAAATTTTTATGTTGCGTCATATCTCTACGCTATTGTAGCTTAAGCAGGTGAAAGCATTGCAACTGATTTATAATTGGACGTTGCCAAAACAAAATAATTTTGATTACAACCTCAAAAATTCATTTTATTAGGTGGCTTTCCTTATAAAAGTAAAGCATTTGAAATCTCTAATTTGGCAAAAGGTAACCCTCAAATCATTTTGATAATATTGTAAGGGCTTTATATAGCAATATGTGGATCTATATAGGAGCATATCAAAATAGGATAAGACCAAACTGCCCAAAGGACTGAAGAGAGTCGACTACAATATCATAATTACATAGCTTTTGCAAATAATTGACCATTTATCACTTCTTTTATGAAATTCGATATATGTAGGTTAATATTAAAATCATCTTAATGCAAAATTAATTAGTATTTAATCCATCTTTCTTTATTAACAATTGAATAAAGCAGAATACCTTTTTAGCTATTCTTGCCTATAAGATTCTTATCTGAAGAGGAAGAAGATCGATAGACTTTTAATATTTCTTTTATTCAAGAAAACTATTAACAAATTTTAGAGTACCAAATAATAATCTGCATTGTTCAACCATTTGACAGAAAAATATTGCCCAAAACTTTTACTTATTGTAAAGTACCCCTTTTTCCTTTTGTAAAATAAGTCTTACAAACCCTTTTTTCTGATATCATCAACCAAACCATTGTAAATGACTGGTGTATAGCGGCGGTTGCCTTCTAATAAAAATGGTATGCTTCCCATCTATTTCAATTTTAAAATTTTTAAAAAAGAATTCAAAAAATTTCAATAAATGTTTGGTCTTTTAAATCATTACCAACCCTTTCCCAATCTTCTATTGCAAAATGTTTATAGATTTGGCCAGAAATATCTTTTAATATAAATGAGAGCGAGTTTTTGACTTAATTGTTAGTCTACAACAAGTCATACCCACTTCCCTTAAAAGTTTTTCAAAAATCTCAATACCAGTATCTGATACATGTCTGTAAAATATTTTTGTCTGCATATTTCTACAATGCTATTATTTTTCTTCCTGCATTCTAAATTGTCCTTTTCCCCATGCCCTTTAATATTATCTACATCAGGCTAAAAAATTTACAAATATATGTAATTTGGCATTGCATCACAAATGTTTTCTTGGACAAGTAAACTATAACTTCTCACTTTTTGTTGGATGGATAGGTTCTCTCAACACTCCTCAGTGTTTTATCCTACAACTTCATCTTATACCTATAATAAAAAAATTGGTTTTACTTCATTAGGTATCCTTATTTATGTTTAAATTCACTGAAAAATAATAAAGTGCATTTGAACTCAAAAATATTAAGAACAACTTCTTCACATGTCGGCGTTGTTTTGATTATGTTATTCCAATCGAAAAATCATATGTAGAGAGAACACGGGCACTCATAACAAATAACCAAACATATATTAACAATTTCTTAGTGTTAATTATGTCTTATACTAATACACATTAATAAAATCTGTTTAAGTATAATCCACTAATTGCATTTATTTGGGCAGATACTATCGGATTAAAAAATTAATTGTCGCTTCCTAATTTCAAAGCTTAAAATTCGTAATCATACCCGTCTTATAGTTACAGTGGGGCGCCATCTGTCAGCCTTAAAACGCACTGCAAACGATGCCTGTTCTAGCAATGTAACCTAAAAATCAGTAATGAAAGCAATACTATGTGACGAGCAATGTTTGCAGAACTGTCCCCTCTTCGCGTTTTAATTGAAAAAAAAAGACAACAAAGCCCGGAAAGCCTTTAGGGCAGATTCTGTTTCTGCGGTACTTGCAAGAAGCAGTTTCAGCAGTTTGAGAGTTGGAATGTTGACCATTATGATGCCAACTGTTCTAGCCAAAGATGACAAACAGAAAAAACTTGTAGAAAATAATTACTGTCGCACGCCGTAGGAGATCGCAACGTATTAATTTCTAGTGTTCTCCGAAAGTTGGGTAACACTAAGGCCAAAGAAAATGCTGTCAAATTGGTAATGATCACCGACCCGGCGTATTACGCCTTCAGATTTCTGCAATATCAGCGCTTCGCTTCTGTCAAAGGTGTCAAGAAATATCTGGCTGCGTTTATTAACTCACATTTGCCCTCTTTTAAATTCAAGAACTCCTCAGAAAGGTCTAAAGGATCACTAACACTTAACAATCCAAATATCAATCCCCCATGCCCAAGAATAATAAAATTATCCGATCCACCCTACTAGATGACGAATAAGACTTTTGGCGACCCAACATCGGGAAGTATACCTAATACCAGTTGTCCGAAATAACGGGGCGTCAGTTGCTGGGCCAGTTACCCGAACCAAATGCGAGCCTTGGGATTCAACGATGATCGACAAGAATAAATAGACCGTTAAAAGAAACGGAAGGGATGCTACCTAAAACCAGAAGAGAATGCAGTAAATGCTCCAAAAGATAAATGGAGAAAAGGAAGTAAAAGACTCCTCGAAAATAATACAAACGCATAGAAAGCGAGACAAACCAAAATAATTATTACAATTCTGTATGTATATGTAGGTAAAATGGCCAATAAAGTCAGCTAAGATAATCGTTATCTTTATTAAGACTAAATAATTTTGAATTTTACTTATTTCAATCAGCTTTTATGGTAGCTTATCTAGACTGCACTAAGAACACAACCCTCCAAAATTAAAACAGAATTCTAATACCTAACAAAACTAACAGGGTGATTCTTTTTTAAAAACTAAGGAGAATGATGCAATAACAGACTCTAATAAGGTTTAAATCCATGTTTCTTTCGAAGATATGAGTTTATAATTGGCCTATCCTAAATTTTTCTGTTCTGTATTTTCAAATATTGTTTAATTTACAAAAACTACTTCTATAAATTTATGTTAAACAATTTTTGCATTTATATTTGCATATTTATACCCTAATGCCTGTGTATTGAAAAATTAAGCAGGTAAGTCTTATTTAAAAACAAAATAAAAATTATTCAATAGCAAACTCTAATAAGTTTCCAAATACAACATGAAAAAAAAGAAACTCTATGTAGACTTAAAACCTTCAGCACATTTTTCTTTCAAGGTTCTCGGCCAATACCTTTCTAAATTTTTTGCCAATTATTATGTACTACTACATAAACTTACTTTTAGACGAACTTACTTTTATTAATTTTTTCGCAGCAGTAATTTAAGGAAATTCAAAATAATTCAGAAGTGACAGTAAGGATCAAACGTCAAAAGTAATCACGCAACATGTTAGGCCTTTTTTTTCGAAAACGCGCTCTGCTGTCAATTTGCCCTTCTAAAAGTACAAATGTGGTCATTCAACACGTAAAAAATTGTGGAAAACATTTTGAACCTCATTGGGCCATATTTTTGTTTGTTTCGAATGTTTCCTGAATCAGTGGGGTTCGTGTTCATTTGGGTGATTTGGTCAATAAGCAAAGCAGCGCATTTTGAAGCGATGTATGAACATTAAATATACAGTTTGATGCAAAGCGATCTCCAGTTCTCTTTTTAATGTTACTAATTGTGATGCAAACTTTACTAAAAGACAATACATTATTCAGAAGCTGAGTTGTAGTTCCAACAAGATGGTGTTAGACCTCATACAACAGGATCAACACTAATACTGTGAACGAAATTAATTTGCAGCACACTCCTTAGGAAAACTTGAAATATCCGAACTAAAATCTTCAACTTTCCCGACAAACCTTTAAAGTTGTTATAGAGAATTTAAAATTTTCTCATATTTGATGTTTATAAATTTTCAAAAGTCCATATTCAAGAAAATTACTATTTCAGATCACCTAGACATCCTAACCTATTCTATATTTCCTTTTTTTATATGAGCGATTATCACTTCGATATATATATATTTTCTATAATGTAAAACGAAACTACTAACATCATAGTATTTTTTCTCACATTTTGACAGCATCATTTACTGCATATTTATGGATTTCCATTTAGTGTATTATTTGGCACATTATTGACATTTTTGTTTTCGTAAAAATCCAAATCTTACTATTTAATAGTGCCTTAATTGACTAGAAGGAATGAACATGAATTAAATAATGTAATAGAGAGCAATTCAAAATAAGTATTTCAAGATAGCACACAGTACCACAAACCATACTATAAAAGGGGCAATTCGGCAAATTAAAAAAAATAATGGAAAACAAATTAGTGATAATAATAGCCACAATTATAATAAATAGTAAAAATAGAAAACAGAAATAAAAGCTCAAATACAATTAAAAACACATTTTGGCAATATCTTGCACTGCATATTTATGGATTTCATTTCCTTGCATTATAGACATATTGGTTTGGTAAACATCAAAATTTTGGATTTTAATTCTATCTCAACTGATCACAAAGAACAAGCAATGATTTAGTAGCAGAGAACAAACCCCAAACCAGTATTTCAAGATTTCTTTACAAAGATGCAGGCAAGGCGAGATTTAAAATTGCAGTAGCACAAATGATACTATAAAAAGAACAATTAAACAGATGTATAAAAAAGTAATGGAAAATACAAATTATTATTCTAATAACTACAACTGACCAACAGAAGATCCTTTGAAAATCTTAAAAAATTAGAAATATAAAGAAAAGCACCAGCGACATCACAGCAGCCAATATAAATAAGAATTTGTTGAAATCCATAGCCTAGAAAAATAATAGATAGATAATAAATAGAAAAATAAGAAACAAAGAAAAGTAAAAAACAACCAAGTAGTTCCATAGCTTTGGATTTGCTTTAATTTAAACAAGACAAAATCGCGAAATAAGAAAAGAGAAGGGTGCACAATTATGAAGGTCCAAAACAAAAAACAGAAAAATATTTCATATGTGTGTGGGGGGATGGGGGGGTGTGGTTATATGGTGGACAAGATAGCTGGCGTAATTCCTATTAGATTTGAATGAAACTTTGCACACAGACTTCTTTGGTAAATATCTCGGCCAAGTTAAAGGAAAAAATTATCAAAGAGGTGGGGACAATAGCCTCAAAATGTGAAACAGATAGTTCTCACCAGATTTGGAGGAAATAGGGTAAAAAATTCGGCAAATATATGAAGAAGCAACTATATATACAAATAGCTGTTGTGGTAACCATGACTGGGCTAATATAAGACACTTAAAAACCTAAAAAATTAAAAAACGAAGAAACGAGGGATAAACAATCGAAACATCATAGTCAACACATATAAAATGATAAAATAAAATTAAGAAACAAGTAGATTCGAATATAATTCATTTAAACAAAACAAAGTCGGAAAATAGAAGAAAAAAACAAGTAAACAGAATTTTGAAGGTAAAAATCCAAAATAAACAAAGAAAAACAATAAAACCATTCACAAAGTCTCAATAATCGTTTTAAACAGATTTTACTAAACTTTCCTGTAGTGAGTTCGTTAAAGCATAGTATGCATTAAAGGGTAACATAAGAAGAAGCAGATTTTAGCTATGTGTTGCTTGCTTTAGCAAAAGACATTAAGAAGTAAGCAATTGTTGGTTAAGTTGGCGACTTCCTAGCAGATTTTTAACAAATTTGGTACTAGTAGTGCCTCGCTTATCCTTGTATGGTGCATTTACGGGTAAAGATTTTTATGCTTACCGCGGGTTGCCCTCTGGGGAGGAAGAGGACGCGGACTCAGCAGCGGATTGCTACTGTGCGTCGCCGTTCGTCCGATAATTGAATAATGAGGCGGGCCGTCCTCGGCCGACATTTATATGAAACTCGCGGCGACATTAATTCGAGCCATCTCGAAACATCTCTGGTTTTTCGTAATTAAAGCAATTATAAGGCGCAGGGCCCGAATCGATACAATTTAAATTAAACAGAAAGAAATAAGCAAAACACGGGCGCAAATTGCGTGCACACAAAGGAACACATCGGCGGGGCGGCGCGCCCCTCCCAGAAGCCCACAAATCAAAGTTACATCCCGTCGAAAGAATAATTATAAATTCGCTGCGCCCCACATGGAGCGACACACATACGACGGGGAAGCCCCGGCTGAAACTTCCCCCACGTGGTCCGGCGGCGCTGCGGCCGCTCCGGAGGGCCGGAGGGAGACGCACAGCGCGCGGGTGGGACAAGAAAGAATGCAAATAAGGTAAAGAGTGAGTCTTTGCTTAATTCACGCGCACTCTTCCGTTTCTTTCTCCCCCGCCGCCCCCCGGGATGCTTACTGCTTAGTTTTCACCCCCCGCAGTGCCCCCCGACGGCATCTAAAGCTTGAGTTTTTGCCACAGCCTCACATGCGCAAATGAAATCGATTAAAATGCGAGTTTGTGCTTTGAAGAAGAAGTATTAATGGCAGTGGATGGGGGTGATGTAAGGGGTTGCAGGGGATGGGGAGCCGAGGGGAATGTAAGAAAGTTGACTGCGCTCGTACGTGTACAGCGGACCGTGCATGTAGAGCTTTTTTCGGCGCGTTTTAATTATGCTGGGCCGCTCCGCGCAGTGGAACCCAGATAAGATGGAATTAGCCCGGCCGTCGCTTATCTCTGTATTTATGTTTTAGTTCTAGTTTATTAGGCCGCCGGATTTTTATGCACTGTTTATAAAGCTTAATTATGCCGCGGCGTCGGCGATTTTTCTTGCGGCGTTGCCGTCTGCTGCGCCGCTTCGTCACCGTCAACCGCCATAGGAGCGGCTTCCTTCAGATTGGTCCTGAAAAACAATAGAAATTGACAATTTTACATCAATCTCCACGACAATTTAAAAATAAATAACGTAAATACGATTAGTTATCACCAACCAAAGAAATGGCAAATATTTACAGGTTTGCCAACACATTACAACATAAATTAAAAATAACAGTCAGTTAGTTTATTTCTTTTATAAACAATTAAAAAACAAGTTTACAAGTATAACAAATCCAACTGAGTATTTTAAAGAATGAAAAAATAATTCTCTATTGTATTCTATTAGAATAGTGCTATCTCGTACAGAATTAGAAATAAAAAATTATATTTCTAAACCTATCAAGATAATGGTTTTAAAAATTATTTTTATGCTTAACAACATGAATTAAAAAAATAAAATATCATTATTAAAAGGCATACACTCCATTAGATTTGAGTCCTTTTGTCCTTTTTTCTTGTGAAGGGCCAGTCCACTGGTTTTCTGTCCACTTGCATCTCTTTCCTATTTTGAATTTCTTCTTGCCAGCCAGCTATTCCAAAAGTTTAATATTCTCCATCGCCCGATCCACCCGTCGTAATCTCGGTCTGCCTCCCTCTTGTGGTTTCCATCTTGTAATTCTTGTCAGTGATGAATCCATTTTCCGATTTACATGACCGAACCAACGTATTCTCTGAGATTTTATTGTTCTAACTGCACATTTTAGGATTTCTTTTATTTCCGAGTTCATTAATCTTCTGTATTCCGTTTCTCCTATCTTTATTAAACCAAATATTACCCTTTCTTTCAAATATTTTTAGTTCTCCTTGGTCTCGTTTAATCAAACTCATTGCTTCTGAAGCATACGTACTGCTGTCTTGTAAATTCTCAATTTTGTACTTTTGCTTATCGTCTTATCTTGCATAACTTATATTTATAATATGCTTTGTGTCTTGATTGCATTCTTTGTATTATTTCCGCACTTCTGTTATTTTTATTATTTAACATTACACCTTAGTGTTTAAAATTTTGAAATTCTTCAAATTTAAAATTTGTTATTCTATAATTTTTGTACCAAAATAAAATTCCTTTCATAATCCTGTTTCTGAAATAACTGCTCTTTTGATCCTTTGATCGTCATTTGTCGTCATATTTCAGTCTGTCAAGTGTCCATTGGAGTCCACGAATAACATTTGTAGTTAATTATTTTCGTATGATTTTTATATTACTTATGATGTGTATGTATTTCATCTATCGTGGACGTGCCTTGCCGAAATCCCTGTTAGTACTACCCTATGGATTTCACCTTCATTAGAACCATCGATGTTAGTATTTTATATGCGATATTTAACAAACTGTTTCCCCGATAATTCTTATATATTATCAGGCTTCCTTTATTTAGTAACAATACTATTAGCTCTTAGGTTCATTCTTCAGCTCATGTGTTCTATCCTTTAGCTTTTCGCCTTTATTTTTTATCGACTCATTACATATGTTGTCTGACCCTGCAGCTTTATTCCGTTTTAAATTTTTAACATTTCATCGTATTCTTCCCTTGGTAATTTAATCTTCTACTTCTTTATATTCCTCTTTCTTTCAATCCTATATATAAGACAATAAAATTAAAAATAAAATGCATATAATTTGATTATACGAAATTATTAATTTTTTAATATTTTTGAATATCAACAATAAAGATTGACAAACACTATTTGATTTAGTCGTATCTGCAGTTTTATAAAGACAAGAACAATAAAAAAATAATAAAACAATAGATGTACTGATGTCACTGTTCTAAAGATTAATCAGTTAGTGACCTGCATAACAATCTCCACTTTTTCTTTCTCCTTTCCAGTTTATGTCACGGTATTGGGTTCTCTATCCATCTGTAAAAGGTCTTTCAATCTCGTGCCATTCTTCGTATTTTTTAAATGGTGTTCCTCTTTCTAGCCACTTGCTGTCTTGCTTTCATTGCTTCTACTCTCGTTTCTGATATTAATTTAGAGCAAATTTGGATCTCAATTCTGATCCGATATTTATTTTTCTCTTGTATTATTGATTGTGGGTCCAGATCAGCATGAATGCTGTCATTTCTAATCATATAACTTCTAGTTTTGTTCAGAACTCTTTGCTGATATCTGATCTCTATTTCTGGTAGTCTAGTGGTGAGGGTAGTTTTTAGAAATGAATTTTTGTTTTAAAACTGAATTTCTCTTTACAGATGATTGACTTGTTAAGTTGATAGCATAGTTTGCTGATTATATTATTTATTTCTTCATTTATTTTTCCACTACTGTTTTTTTTATTTTTAGATACTCCCATTTTTCTACAAATCCTTCTAGTAAGATGGCATTCCTCTGTCCCTTTTGTTGATAGAGTACGCTCATAAATACTGTTACAGACTGATTAGAACAAAAGTCAAAAAAGGTTAATTCTTTTTCTATAAAATTTTCGAGATTTAAAAAATGGTTATTGGTAAGTATAATTATAACGGATTTGTTCAGAATAGCCACCCTTAGCCTCTACACAAGCTTTAAGACATTCGAACCACTCGTTTATGGTAGCACGCACTACATTCATTGGAAAAGTATTGAGTGCCGCCGTCAGGGCTGACTCCAAAAAATCAACATCGGGTGTCTTTTGAGCAAAATATGCCCTCTAAAACTGCCCATAATTTGTAATGTAATGGATTGAAATATGGGCAATCAGAAGATCAATCTTCTACTGTTAGAAAATAAAGCACATTGTTGCTCATCCAATTTTGAGTTGACTGTGTCTTGTGGGTGCGGAGTCTTGCTGAAAGATCCAAAGCTCACCTTTAAAAGGCGTGTAATTCAGAGGTTTTACTACACCCTCTAAAACATTCTGTTTTTTTAACTCCCTTTCCACAAAAATATCGGCCATTCTGTCACAGTAGACTCGCCATAAAACCACTACTGCTGCCGAATGATGGCCTCTCTAATCACTGGGTACTAGCTGTGATGCTTCTTTGGGAGATCTAGCGTATACTCTGTTATTTTGTTCGTTGAAATGTTCCTCCATTATAAAATTTCTTGCTTTTCCTCTCCTGCTTTTCTTCAAGCATCTGTTAGGAGCTATCCCGTATGTCTTTTGTAAGCAGCTAGTCCTAGGTGGTATTTAATAATATGAGACAACGAACATTGGATATCCGCAACTCCCGAGACGTAATATTCTTCTTACGAAGAGCATTTTGTTTAATTCGGGCACTTATAGCTTTTACTGTCTGAACAGACTTCCAGATCTTGGACGATCCTCGACACCTCCAGTCTCATTAAAAAAATTTGTAGCCTTATATATAAGCATATGTCTAATTCCAAGATTTTTCATTTCCACACTTATGTAATGTGGTTTGCTTCGTCATCTCACTAGATTGTCAAATAACCAAATTTGACAAGAAACATAAAGTAGCTTAAAACTTTAAGACGACAATTACCACTGAATGTTAAAGTCATAAATATCTTATGCTGTGTAAAGCAAGGATAGATTTCATTTCGTAACAGTATTTGGAAATATTAGATACAATACCTTCCTTTTTTCTATGTTAACCTTCATCCTTTATTCTATAGATGTATCTTCAATATGTTTATATTATTTGTAAGTGTTTTTTTGTCCTTTTGCATGTACTGAAATCCTAGGTCATCACTAGGCTCGTATTATAGTGTCCTGTGCTTGTTTTGGTTACTTCGTTGTTAGTCTACTTACATAGAGTGGTGCAAATTGAATTTTAGAATACTTTTTGAATAAAAAATAAGATATTAGAACAATCTAAATTTTAATGCTGTCACTGTCAAGCAATACGTACAAAGTATGATGTCAGCCAAATGCCCACCATGAGGCTGGTGATAAGCATTGTATTGGCAAAGTCTTTCATAATGCTATTTCAGAAATTACACATTGTTGTTCCTTTTAGACCTGAAATCGTAGTAGGTTTGTTAACATAGAGCTTTCCTTTAAATACACTCAGAAAAAATCTGCCAGGAGATTTAGTTTGAAGTAAAGTGTTTCACGTGCTGTGTAACGTGTACCTCCATCGTGTTGAAACCACATGTTCAGATTAAAATTGACTGTTGTTTTAAAAAAATTGTAGTCCACCCCATGATAGCATACACCACTGACAGTAACAAAAATGTACGCGTCAATGATTTATCCAGCCGAGACTACACACCATACAGTGCATTCTTGTGGATGCATTGGTTTTTTGTGATTAGCACTACCCCAAATGCTACAATTTTGATGATTCGCTCAATATTTTTTTTGCAAAAATCGACATCAACTACTGTGTTGTCTAAAACCTAGTTCATACATGTAAAGCCTTTCTAGCGGTCTTTAATGGACTTTGCTAAGTAGCACGTAATTCAAATCCTAAAATAGAATTTGAATTGCCCTATCCTATTTATAATAGCGAGCTCAAATTGTCGTATTTCTTAATCCTTTCTCTGCGTTAAGTTCTTTAAATTTTTGCCTGTTTTTCTTCAGTGCTCTAACCCTTTACTATTCATAGTTTTTATTAGATTTACTTGTTTTTAGCTTGTCTGTAGTTCATCAAGTGCCTTCACTATGTATTATCTGGGCATTTGAGGTTTAGAAACCCCAGGAAGATTTATTTAATCTTATCTATCATCTTTCATGTAACTTGTCTAACTATGCATATATGATATTCCAGACGGAATGCGTGTTTATTTGTATTCCAGTTTGTTTCCTATCTCGCTTCGAAATGCGTCTCTTTATTATTTTTGAATATATTTTTAGGACTACTGATGGTAATCAAATTACCAACTAGTTCTTGCAGTTCGTCATTGTTCCCTTTTTGTGACTGGGCACTATTATGTTTCGTTTTCTGGTGTCTGTTTGGGCCCCATTGAAATATTAATTTTGGCCATTTTAATTCCTTTCTGTTTTTTCTTTCGTTTTTGTGATTTTTATTGCCATCTTGATTTCTTTGTCATCTATATTACCATCCTCGAATATTTTCAGCCTATTGTTCTTCCACTAACATTTCTATGGTAGCACGGTCTTATTTAAACTTGTCTGCACGGTGGTTTTTAGGCCTATAGAACCCCCTCCATCCATGTTGTTCCAAATTCTCCTTTCTGATTTAGAATATTGCAAATAGGTTTTTCAAGATTTTCCGTTAGTTTCTTTATCACATTCCAAAATTGTGTTTAGTTGTTTATGTAATTTTCTTCCGTATTTCTACCGAAATGTTCTCATGTAGACCCTATCGTCAATCCTCTTTCGTATTTGTCTTTTTGAATCCGTTCTGATTCCGTTTTTCATCTCTTCGTTCCACCGTTTTGTTCTTTATTTTTTACTATAGTCTGTAACTTTTTGTCGTACATTTAGACCATTTTAAGTAGAGCTTTTTTAACTTTTTCTTGTTTCGTGTTGGTCTTTGGTTTCTACTGAATTTAATTTTCTAAAAATCTTAAATCAACGCCACTTAAATATTTTTAATTCAAGTTCCCAGATATTGGCAAAAGCAACCAAGCGAGTGATGGCTGGTTAATATCAGCACTTAACATATATTTTATCTTTAAAACTCAAAAATAGTTTGGAAAATTACTCAGGAACTATAAAATCTCTTATAATAACAAATTTAAAAAAATATTTGTCGCTGCTCTAAAGTGTTATCTAATTGTATGAAGGTTTGTTATACAAATCGTTTTGAAAACGCAGCTATCCAACAAAAAAGGTTGTACATCTTAAAAGCCATGATAAACATATATCCTTGTATAATGTTTTTAAAAAATTTTCTCTTATAACCAAAGCCAAAGCTGATCCAAGATAATAAAAAAGACATATTTTGCACTAGATATTAAAGGCAAATTTACGTGTAATCATAAAGATCTCTAAGGCACACACTAAAGAAATACTGGAATTTGAAGAGATATTTAAATTAAAGTGCAATAAAAACCTCCGTTAACAGAATAAAATACAACTGATGCAATTAAATTTATTGCACAACAATAATATTCCTCTAGATTCCCAGAAAATTAAAAAACGAAAACAATAATAAACTTTTTTAATTGTACAACTCTTTCCTAAAATTCGCAATAATGGAGATCGTCTTAACTAAACCTAATACTAGAACGTGAGTTGAAAGCGACAGGACAAACATGAACGTTAAGACAATCCAGAGAAAAACAAAGTATAAAGTAATACACAAAACAATAACTAGCGAAAGAGAAGGAAAGCAAGAGAATAGTGGAAGTCAGAAAGTATTTCTAGAAAGCATACGAATGTTATTCTACCATGTATGAAGATACTATTTTGATTCTTGAGAGAAAAGAGGCAAACATCCATAATAATTCGTTAAACAAATCTGCCGAATGATCAAACAGAATTAATAGTGGAACTTAATGGTGCTTGAACTTAGAACTGAAAATATTCCTCGAAAAGGAGAAAGAGCGAATATATATGCTAAATAAATAAATTCAACCGTGTTCCTGATTGTTTTAATTTCTATAGATAACATACTTTTTTTTCTTTAAAAGATTCAAACCATTTGTAGACGTTAAAATACCACCTGCAAACCATCGATATGTCAACAAACATTCCTTCTCTAGCACATATGGCGGGTTTGGCATTCCTGGTGTGGTACAAGACTAATGAAATAATTGCTTCTTCTATTTAATATTTATAAAATAAGATACCATTTGGAACTTTGTTGACAAATAGAAATTATTTTGACACAAATGTATAAAAGAAGTGTTTGATACAAAAATGAAGAATACAAAAAGTTGACATTAAACTAATAGCTTTAATAAGCGTAAACAATTTACATAACTGTATGACTTAGTTTATGTAAGTTCAAACGAATGGAAGCGGCGTGACCAATTGAATTAAAACAATATCTGCTAAAGAGTAAAATGCTTATATCTATTATACATTTTGAAATAAGTATGACAGCTGATATAATATGTGGCACTATAGGCTCAAAAATGTACGTTTGGTTGCCTATCTACAGCATCGTTTTGCATATCTTACTTTTGTAAGGTCATCGCACCGACTTATCCCACTATTATCATTTGCAAAAATTTGAGGAAAGACGGGTGAAGAATTGTTAGCCTAGGACGCCAAAAATACCTTTTTGCGGGCAACCTCTCGTAATTACAATATTACAAAAGATTTATTCTTCAATTTTCATTAGTGTATGCATGTATTTGATCTTTTTACAGATTACAGTTTTTAATTGTCTGCAAGATGCCACTCCAAATCTTGACATCGTGACAGCATTTCTCAAAATCTTCTGCGGTATAAGCCTTAGACACTTTTAGAGAATTTCATCGTTTTGAAATAAGTTTTGTACCATTTTAATCCAATAACTCGCCTAATTAGGCCAAAATATGATTATCTTCGTTATAGTATCTTTGAATAACATTTTGTATAATCAGCATCCTTGTTGATAAACTTCAACAGTAACAACAAGACTAGAAGATCAGAAATGGTAACTCCAAGAAGAAATATTTCTTCAAATTTTTATTTTTATTCAAACTGAACAGTTGCTAGTTTATTTGTCTAGAAACAGTCATTGCTAGGCATGTTATTATTGGCAAATGTAAGGAACTTTTTATTATCCTTAAGAATTAATTTTTATTAGATTTTTCGACACTTCTATAAGATTTTGCTAAACTACTCTTTAATTTATTTTAAGACTACAGTTTTTAATAATACCTAAAATTGTTTTGCCTCAGAATGTTGGAAATGCAACCCCTAAGACTTTACGTTTGTTGCCATATTGGGCTAAGATGCTAACCCTGCTTCTATCACTTTTTAGACTTTCTTCTATACTTCGTTTTTCAACTTTTGTCCCAAAAGCTTAAGTATGCACTCACATTTACTGCAAAAAGTATACTTTTAAGGCAATAATAACTTAAAGCAGTATTGAATATAATTTAAACCAACAGCAATAGCCACTATTGTTGTTCTCTTATGTTCTAAAAATTCTTGTCGCTTTAATCCACCCGTTCAGTATAGGTTACTTAAAAATGCAGCTAGTCATAAACTATAAAAATCTGTTAAGAACTATATACATAAAACTAACAATCCATAATACACATAACAGTAGTAATATTTAGTAGTGTCTACGATATTAATGAATCCATTATATAATGATACTTGAACTCACCCAACGCATGGCTTGTCCTCCAGAACCAAAGCACTGTTAGGTAAACTAAACTGTTTTTTAAATTTATTGAAGCATCTTAAAAATACAAATATCATTGCCAAATCGCTATCCTTTTATTGTAAAAATGATAATCGTAAGGCTATAAGTTTGAACTGTAAAAATGATGTTCTGCTGTCGTCGTTTTTTGGTAAGTCTGGATAGGGGTACAGGACCAAGTGTTCTAGGACTGCTACAGCTTATTCCAACCTCCAAATCAATTTTAGCAACCGTCAATTAATGCGAATGTTCTACTCAGTAGCTCTAGTACTTAGATGTTCTCGTCATCCGAAAAATTATTTATGCCACGCATACACTTGGATCTCTTTAAGGGTGCTGTTTCCAAATTGTACTTTAAGTCCTCTAAAAATTTCAAAAGATTTTACATCCTCTGTCGTGAGAAAAAACTCTTGATATTGTAAAAATACAGCAAACATAAGTTAAAAATTATTGAAAACAACAAAATAAAGAAAAACTGCATAAATATATGGGGAATCAACCGAAACTATTTTTTTTAATTATTAAACTATAAAAAAGTACAAACCTACATGGTTCTTCTTCTACATAGTCTCCTGACTTAATAACTTTTCAACGAATATATGGTTTTCTGAGCTTACTATCGTAAAATAAAAATAGTTGTGATACCACCTAATCGTCCACAAACGCATCGACAGCACCAAATCTCTACCCTTCAAGTTCTTCTTGTAATGGTCCGACCATCGTCACACAACGATAAATTCGTGCCATGGGGAAGGTTTTCCAATGTAATCCAGAACAAATCCTCGATTTTGATGCAGTTTGGACAGCTGTGTGGAGCCGCGCATGGTCGTGAAGCAGGAAAACGTTTCAAATAGCAGTGCCGCAAGTTATCCCGACCTGAGAAATAATTTCAGCAAACTTTAACAGATCACTCTCAAGAAGGCGAAGAATAATGTGAATATTCTTCTGTCGCGCTGCTTCCCTTCCTCCCTTAATCTCTTTCGGACGATTTTACAACCTCTATTGTGAGGTAGTCCATTGCGCAACGCATAAGGATACTGACTAAGCAAATACTGACAAGCTGCACCTCTCTTTATGTATCTTAAGGTTTGTAAATATTATGGTTTTTATTTCATTTACCCACTTAATAAAAATTTATTTTAATACAACAAAAATTAAGTTCTTGTCAATAGAAATTTTGTCTATCATAAGCAATTGTTATTATAAAGTATAATTTAAATAAATTTTATACAGAATATATACCTCATGTTCTTCTACTTCTAGTAGTACAACAACCTAGACTTCATTTATTTACATAAAATTTATAAATAAATTTAATTAAACTCTTTACAATAAGCCTAGTCTCTAGAAACAAGCTCAATAATTTAACTAATTCTATAACTCGTCAAAAATTGCTTTACACCCTTTCCTTATCCTCAACCTTCCCTTTTCATTTTTTACCAGTTAACAGAGCGCTAATATGGCCTCACGGTTGAGGCATTTGGCTGCGGTGCGGACGCACAGAAGCTCAGACGTCTGACGGGTGGCCTAATCAGTCAGTAAAAATAATTGAGTACCTTCGAACAAAGAGTTGAACAGTGAAAATGCATGTATGGGAGGTCTAACCTTTTATTCGCAGGGCGTAAAGCCTGACCATTATTATTTTTATTATCATCAACCAGTTAATAAAATTTTATTTGATTATAACAATAGAAGAGCAATTACAACAAGCATTCTATAATTTCTCAAGCATTTAACGAAAAATTATAAACAAATTTCATAAAGTTTACTTGGATCGCTTGTATCTAACGTCTATATCTTTTAAATCATCATGAAAAGAGATTAACTTTAAATATAACTTTTATTTGTATTCAAAATTGTAGATGAAATAAATTTTCACGTCCGAAAATGATTTTAAATAACTTTTAAAGAAGAAGAAATTTGTCAGTTTATTGTGACGTGCTAATCAAAATTATTGAATTCTAATTTTACTTTTATTTTGGGAAGCATAAAAAATATATGGCATCCGATACTTTTTGTTTTTTCCTTCACTTTATTTATATTTTCTTTTCGCTACTTAAATATTTTCTCAAAGCTTTTTCATTCTTAATTTTCATTTTTCTTTTATGTTACTTTTAGTATTTCATGCTATTGTTGTATACCTTCTATAGTATTACTTATATATTAATTAGATAGATAACTTGGACTACATTCATTAGTCATGCTCTTCAATATATTTTTTATGTGATTGTCCCAGATTTATACAATATCTTTTCTTTAGTTTTTTTAAAGAAATGTTTGCCTTTTCGCTTTTCTCTAAGCAAATACAGAAATCCAGTTGAATGCGAAATGTCAGACTAAGAAATTTATTTCAGCAAGGTTTATAATAACAAAACCACTGAAAATTAAAGGTAAACTCTATTTGACACGATGCCTATTAAGAGACCCTTAATCAGCAGCGCGGCCTACAGGTTGCCGCGGAATGCAAATCGGAAGGCAAACACCTATGCTGGTCTCCCCCAAGTGCCCGGTTTTGCGAACGCCCGCGTAGCTCCCCGCGTTCGGCAGGGCAAGAACTAGATATACGAGCCCATTCATCAATACATGCTCGCATTATCAGGAGCAAACTCCATATATTAAAAATTTGCATGCATAAGTCGCCAACATATTTCAGTAGCACACCCCCATAAATAAGGAGCAAGAAGTGGAGGTGAGGCCTGCAAAGCGCGGCCTTGGAGTGAAAAAGGTATGGAGCTTTCGTGATTAATTGAGATCCAATATTTATTTAATATTGTATGGTAATACAATCTTTAGCTTTACTTACTAACAATTCACGTCCTTTTAAAACTGTAGTTATATAAAAAAATCATCACAACGTATACATTTATTTTGCGTAACTCATTATAAAAACCAAAAATAAGAATAGTAAGATTTCTAACAGAAGAACTTGACAAAAAAGGTTAAAAATCAAAGTAGTACAGATAAATAAAGGTTTTCTTTTAAAAATAAAATAGAAAAGAAGTAAAGGAATTTTAAAAATCTTCATAAAGAACAAAGACATTAAAATAGTAAAGACCTAACTTGGTACTAGATCTAGTGACACAGAAAAGCACTAAATATTTTGCTATAAATTGGAGCTTGCCGTCAAATTAAACCTATTGCCTTTAAAAAAATTTCTTGCATATAAAACGTGGCGAAAAATATTTTTGAGTTTGAAAAATGATGAACACAACCTTCTACAATGTCATATTTACAATTGTTTACAATTTAACATAAATAACTCAAAATGCCAATGTTTGAATTATTATCATTAGTTAATAACTACATAAAATTTATTGTTTACCCTATCATTTTTTTTTCTCCCCACTCTTTCACTCTATTAAGTATCCATGTTTTATCATCTATTCCAGCCTTGCTCTGTTGTCATCCATTTTCTTCTCTCATCAGATTACTTTAATATGAAACGTGCAGATTATTGTATCTCCCCATATTTTGTTTTTAAGTGAAATATTTAGAATTAATTTTTTATCTGGCGTAAGAAATTTTACAACTTATAGTTTTGTTAGTTAAAGACCAGTATATCAATTCTGTTATTTTATTATTGAGCACAATAGATGAAGGCAAAAGTCTGAAGGTGCTTAGAAAAAAAATAAGTGCAAATATAAATATTATCTTTCAACTGAAGAAAAGCTACGGTACAATTATACAAGGACATTTGCAAGTAATAAAAGAGTTATCAACAATTACAGTACTACTACCACTTTAGATTAAAACAACCAAACCAAAACCAAAACAACAAACCAAGAAATCAATATACCATCAAATAAAGCATGCAAAATAGAAAAAAGGCGAAGAAAATCAAATTAAATCGAGCCTCAACAGAAGATGACAGTGATATAATAATGCAAAATATCAAAACGTTTGATAGTAATTCGAAGAAAGAAGAGTACTACGCAATTAGAATAATGCAATACTAGAATTCTTATATAAAAAATAAGACTAATCGGATCTGCAGACTAGAAATCGATAAGTTGTCTAAAGATATACAATTTAGCACGAGACTAGTCAATAAGTGCAAATTACACCACAATACAGCACATTCGACCACATTGAAAAGATTCATCCAATGTAGCAACCGAACTTTAGAAACGGAGAAAAACTACAAAAACTAGAACGGTATGTATATCTAGGACAAAACACTAGAATAAAAAGAAAATTTCAAACAGCAGACCTGATAGGTGTTTGAAAGGTTAAAACACTCATTAATAACTACTAATAAAACATCATGCTATACTTAAACCAATTTTGATTACTATTGCTGTCGATTTTTTATGTTCCGACAAATAAATCATTACAAACAAAAGTATAACAAACATCTAAGTCCTTACCCATCTATAATAGACCTTATGTTCAACACCTTACAGATCGAAAAAGTCACCAGATGGAAATAAAGTCTAAATAGATAAAGCAAAGGATATCGTTTTGCAACTTTATTATCAAAAAGCATCAATTCGAAAGTTTCAAGTAGCAATAATAGTATTCCAAGACATTCTACCTGGCGAAGGCGCGGATACCATAGTTCTACTTGAACAATCTGATAACCATTCAGAATTAACCTTTGCATCAATCAGATACCAAGCTATTTTATCATTCTTTTGGAGATCTGATAAAATCATAACACATCACTCGAAAGACATTATATAGAAACCAAAGCAGGAACCGGTCAAGAGCTGTCTCGATCCATAGATGACCTAGGCAACTTTATAGACAGGAAAGATAAATTTAAATGCGTATTAAATTTGGTGGAGACACCTACAAAGAATAAAGAGAACAAGGCCGGTGAAAAAGTATGGGAGGCAAAAATAGATAACAAAAGAAAAAAGGCAGACCAAGAAAGACGTGGAAAAAGTTATAGAGAAAATATTGAGAAAAAGACTTTAGACATCTAACAGCAAGCTAGCATGTAAATCAATTTAAAAAAATAGGAGGTTGCTCACATTCTAATCCACTGAGATTAAATACAAAAGGTAGTTGTGAAGAAAAAAAAGCAATAATAGCTTCAATAAAGGTGTAGATGTTATACTACAAGAGCTAACTCTATAAATATACAATGCCATATATCAATATTATTCTACCCCTCTACTACTCTTCTTTGATAAGAAAAGTTTTTTTCCTGTTGCTACCCAACAAGGTAATCCGTGTGGTCCTCTGCTATTTAAATAAAAAACGATAGTTTCTTTTCAGACAAAATCTAAGTCAAAAAC
This sequence comes from Sinelater perroti, assembly GCA_036346155.1. Lineage (NCBI taxonomy): Eukaryota > Metazoa > Arthropoda > Insecta > Coleoptera > Elateridae > Sinelater > Sinelater perroti. Next base: position 666,412 of record JARFIY010000167.1, on the reverse strand, counting down.
TAACGTATCGTCCAAAACGAATTACTATAGCTTTAACTTAATAAATCTAGCCCTTTGAAACCATTTTTCAAATCCTTGCAACTTTTCAGCTCAAGTGTTTATCCACTCATACCATCAAAATCTTCTTCGAATTATCACTCAAAACAAATAATAAATACAGCTACACAAGTAATTTGCATAAAAACACATCGATAAAACCAAATATTTCTTTTGCATATATATAAAGAAGAAGCAATTAAAGATGCTATAAGAAAGTAAAATCTAAACAATAAATAACAAAAAAAATCCACTTTTTATGATTCTTAAAGCCACAAAATGCCTCAAATTTTAAATTTGTGGGTTTATAATTTTTTAACTACTTCAACTGCTTATATGGACGATTTTCATGGACAATAATGCTAAGTTGAGTCAATCTGACTGAAAATTAAAAAGAAGTCCTTGTACACTGCAAGTAATTAACGAAACGCTTTTTGTTTTCTTAACGCAAAGACGCATAAACAGAAATATCTTTTCAAATCTGATTCCGTCGGTGCAAATATGGCGGAGAACGAATTTCAGCCGTTAATTACACTTTTTTAATTTCGCGTATAAACGCTCAATATTCCGAATGGATTCGTCTCAACGCAGTATGAATATTCAGCGCCGGCCATACATTTTTTTAGCCGCGTTCCTAGGCAACGCTAATTTAAAACGTAATATTAATAGGCATTCCTGAGGAATCTCGTCTTACTTTAATAAAATGTGTAGAAGCAGGCGATTATCAAAACATGGGCCATAAAAATGCGAATCTCCGAAATCGTGCCTGCAATATTAAACAATCCACGAAATTAAAGCTTCGGGCCTCATTAAAAAGAGAAAGAAAGGGGGCGGCAGTCGTTGATTAGTTACTGTAATGTAAGAATATACGCAAGGCTTGATGAGTGTACAGGAATGCGGGACAGAGATGGAAATAGTTCATTAGCGGACGATAAAACGAGAGGGGTAACGAAATGAAGAAATTCTATCTACATTTGCGAGAGAAGTTTTCTTTGGGCTGTCATGCAAAAACCTCCCTCTTAGGACTGAAAGCTCGGGCTATTGGGGTGGGGTAACCCCTTTACAATGCTGCAAGTGGAGACAATAAAAGTAATTCTTCTTTCTTACATCTTTTACTTCAAGGGATACGCACTTGTACTTGCTTTAATTGTCGTTTTGAAAGTCCCCTTTGTAGCATTGATTTACAAAACCAATTTGTTTCAAAATATTTCTGCACCCTTGGCAGCAGCGCGTCTTTTGTGCTCCTAGAGAGTTATAATTTTCGCCACTTTGTCGATTACATTTCGAATCCTTAATCAAAAAATTAAGGCCGGAGGGCATCGAGACAAAGCGGGAGGCGGTTGAATTTTACAACGCCCAATAACGCTTTCAGTGTACACAAGGCAGTTTTTTGTAAGACATTTTTGTTTAATTAGTAATTTTTTACTGCACATTTGTTATTAAAAAGCAAAGAGAGCCGAAGAAGTTGTTTTAAATATTGATCTAGAAGGATAATTATGGAAAAATTGACAGAAATGTTATATTTAAATAGCGTTTAGACAACAAATTACACTTCTTTCAGTTGAAATAAGTTGCATAACAATGACTAAATGATGCGATAATTACAAATAGCATTATTATAAATAAACTAAATTTCTGCTGTTGTACTAGGTTGAATGTAATTGTCATTCACATTTTCATGAATTTTCTTTAAAGCGAATGCAGAACTATAATTAAATGTTTTTATTGATTGTGTAATTATACGAGGGGTGCAAATAAAATAATTGCCTTGGGCAGCCACACAGCGCTGGAAACGATTCGTTTTTACCCTCAATGTTTCTTAAGTGTCTCATTTCTATAGCTGCCATTTTCTTTCTTTATTGTTCAGTACTGTCCACGTTTCTGCGCCAATGTTAACAACATTTACACCTTTGTTCCCTAGGAAGATTGTCTTAATTCTGTTGGAAAGGCTTCCCTCAATTTATTTCCTCATCCATCTTCTATAATTATTGTACCTAAATATTTCAATTTTTGTCTTGATCTAGTTTCTTTGTCTTCCTTTGAAGCATTATCTTACAAACCAATAAGCCTTTGAACAACTCGTATAATGGCAAAAACATAAAAATTTCCCTTTATCAAAATTAAAGATGTCATACCTACAACACACTTAATACCAGAACTCTACTTTGGCTTTAAAAAAAATGACTACCTAGTACAATGTCATAGAACAGTAAGGACGGCTTAGAAAAAAGAAAAATGTGTGTAGCAGTTTTTCTAGACATTGAAAAAGCCTTCGATAAAGTATGAGACAAAAGTCTGCTATATAAACTAAAGAAAAATGTACCTGGTAATCCTTATTATACCAAAAAAAAAAATTTAATTTATTGATTATTTGCAATTTGTATCAAATGCAATAAGGGTGACATAATTAGACCTGAGAGTTAGGAGTGGTCTTTCCATGTAAGACCTATGTCTAGTTACATACCTAAGTATTTCATCTCTTACTTAAAGTAACGACACATTATTCATAAAAACTTGCGGTGCGTTTCCTTTATATTTTGTAAAGATAATATGATGCGACTTCCATTCATTCATTTTTATCATTCACTCTTTACACCATCGTTCTATATCATGTAGGACAGTTTGCAAGATCTCAGTAGCTGCAACGGGATCTTTATGTTTAATCAAAATAGCTTTTTCGTCGGTAAAGGTTGCTGTGAATGTTCGATCGCTAGTGGGTAGATCAGTGGTAAAGAGAGGATATAGGAGAGGCCCTAATACGCTACCCTGAGGGATACTAGAGCGGATTGGGTAAACTTCGCTAAACTGCTGCTCTTGTTTAACTTGGAAAAATTTATTTTCCAAACAAGATGGAAGATGATATAGTATGAGTAAGGTAATACAGTTTTTAATTTAAAAAAGTGACCACTGTGTCAGACTTTGTCAAAGAAGGCTTCGATGCAAAAGAAAACCCCTACGTGGCAGTTTCCTAATTAGTTGGCCTGTAATTAAGTCAAAGTCAGTAACCTTCTTTGGATGAAGAGTGATTTTAAACTTGGTTCTAACTTCTCTGACTGTAAACAAATCTACCAAAGGGGATATCTGGTAAGGACCTCCTAATAAATTCTTAATTTCCAGTTCTGCTTCAGGAGTTATTGATGGTGCTAGAGGTTGAAACACTTGCACTAGGTGTTGCGCAAAGGTGTCAGCCTTATCCAAGTCTGTGCGCTTCCAACTGTCATTTATTTTGTGTAAGGGAGGAACTGGCTATCTATGATGCTTGATATTTTTGGTTGCTTTTCAAAGAAAATAGTTGGTATCCTTTGTAGAACTTAGATATTCCAGATATTATTGAAAGCTTTTATTTTTCAGATTCCTAATTAAAGTTTTTAATTCATTACAAGCTTTGTCTGGTTGTTTGCCAAATTTTTCTAAGCCGTCTCTTTTCAGATATTTTCTCTTTGGCAAAGAAATTTTAGGTGTAGCCGCCCAGGCTGATTCTTGAATTATTGTGGTGAGATGTAGAATAGTCGCTTCTAGGTCTTCGATAGTTTTTAAAGTAAGTCTCAGGTTAAGCTGCGGATCGACTAGATGTCTGAAGTAATACCAATCTTCTATTATTGAATAATTTAACTGGCTGCTCTTTAACAAGACTGAAAGCACTTACAGTTGATGTAACAGAGGTTTAATCAAAGTATAAACCGAGAGATAAACAAATAACCTAGAGCAATGCCTTTAGTGACAAAGTCCACAGATCTCTGTTGGCCAGTAGATAGACAAATAATTTAGCCGAAGTTCCCGCAACACGTGATACAATACAATACTCTATTCCGGCTTGGAGAAGAGAGCTACAAACCCCAGTGAGTATGCTTCGCGTTGTTCTGGTACCCAGTGATAAAACCTTCTTTATTGGTAGGATAATTTGGAAGACAGTAAGCTGCAGACAATGTAAGTGTGCTATACCAATCTTCACTCTGTACAGTCGTTGCTTGTAAGTAGGTTTCCTAAAATTTGGGTAATGGAGAAAGACCATTAACGTCCCAGAAAGCTTTTTTATAACTAGGAGTTATTTTTGTTTCTCAACAGCGCTTCACTCAAAATTCTGATCTCTATAGTTAATTCATTGATTGTTTGTTACTAAGTTTGAATGATATGCTGCATTAACACCATTATAGAGGTGAGATCTCTCGCTTGCGGCTCCAACATTTGGTTGGTTGCTTTTGAAGATTGAAGAGTTCCTTGGATATGTTGATTTTGAGTTAAAGGTAAACTAGCAGGCAGAATGGTTTTGTTACGCACTGTATTTGCCAGTTTGTGACCTACGGCTGAATTATTTGGACATGAAGTAATGTTTCTAGTGTTGATGGTTTTGTGTATTGCATATGGCAGAACATAGGATGCTATCGTAATGTGTGGTTAGGGAATCTCCTGTGCAAAATATCTAAATGAAATTTCAATTTGTAACTGGCGGAATGAGCACCGCCGCACAAAATACATTTCGCCGGTTTGCAATTTTTGATAATCATGTAATTCGGCATATTTGGCGCAACGAGGGGGTTTGGCGCATCTCTTGCACGTATGATCATAGCATTGACAATTCTTTCATTGAAGAATTCGTAATTTTCTTATTGATTCTTCCAATACTACAATTAATTTTCAATGTGCTGAATTTTAAAATTTTTTATTGTTAGAATTACGTTTGATATTAATGAAAAACAAGTTTTTCTTTTGTTTGACTTCCCTGACATTCACAATATTTACTACTTCGTCTTGGGGACTTCCTTAAGTTTACATCTGTGGAATGATGCATATGTTTTAAGACAACCCTGAAGGTCTTTAAGCCTTTGATAATCACCATCACTTTTATGTTGCAGTTTGACGTTACTGCCCTGCATTAGTTGAGAATTTACTAAGTCTAACGGTTGTTGTATTGCTGTGACATAATAAAGTATGAAAAGACGTACTTGTACATTATCGTTTCTGCCTTGTTGGATATTTATTTAGCATGCGGCTTCTAAATTCATCAGGCCTCAAACCGATTAGCAGTTTGTACTTTAGTATTTGCCTGTTTAGTTCTTAGTGAGGGTGGACTAGTGTTATTACATGTTTTCGTCTGCACTGCTTAAGCTACAAAACTCGAATTACTAAAATTGTACATGTCGGATTCATATTTTCAAAGAAATTTCAACAATTCTTCATCTGACAATCATTAAATACAATTTAAAGCAGTGTTTTGGAGCCGTAATCTATACTTCAGATTTATCAGTTACGAAGCACAGTTATATATCTCTATGTTAAAGAAGCAAAATGGATAAAACTCAATCTAAAGAATAAGTCAATATCGAAAGCACGCATGAAAGCCAAAAGTAATAACAAATCTAGAGGCTCAGTTTATAAACTAAAGTATCGATTTATAAAATTTTACTCTCATATAAAAATATGGGGTATTGGGTTGCAGAAAACTGCAAAGAGAAACATTACAGACGGTAAAATCAAATATTGTGGTAACAAATTTTCCATGACGTGTATTAAACTGCACAATACATAAAGATCTGAAAGTTCTTTATGAACAAGATATCATTAAATTACAGGCTTTTAAATAAAACACCACAATGCAGGGCACCAACTACCAATGGCTGGAAACAGAAGATTAAAAAATAAATTCATGTGCACTGTCAGTAAATTTCTGTGTTGTGTGATATATTTAATCAGCCGGGTTTTAATTAAAAATGACAAAATCTTGATGGCATATTACGTGCTGTATATTGTTGTTGTTTGATAGCTCTTTTTGCAATTATCATTAGACGGTGGGGTCAAAAGTTTCTTTGTGACTAGAACAAAATAGGATCTAGTTATGACCATTTTGTTAACGCTTTGTGACGATCGTAATTTGTATTTACAAAAATGTTCACTATAAGCGCAAATAAAAGCGCGTAAAAGACTGCTCTGGCTTTAATATTTTAACAAAAAATTGCCAAAGCATTTCAACTGCCTATAAATTACCTCAAGTGTGCAAACATTCATGGAAATTCCTCAGTGTGTAATAGAATAACTAATTATGGAGAGTGTAAAAAGTAATTAGACATTAATGGTCACCTGGAGAACTTGTAGTATCACTAAAGTCAAAGTTTCTGAATAGACAATCCTAAATAGGACTTTATATTTCCCGCGTCGGTAGTATAGCCATCGCCCACGATGGGGTATTAAATGTCCATATCTTATGCGTGACTTAGGTATTTGGCCGCGATAACATTAGCGACCTTATTTTCGTGCAGGATAGTGCACCACCCCAGTGTGCTCTTACTGAAGGTAAGTAGTTAGACCAGCATTTTCCAGGACGTTGGCTGCGTAGGCGCGGACCTCGCGAATGGTTTCTAAGAAGTCTAGATCTCACTCTATGTGATTTCTACCTGTGGGGCAAAGGAGGAAGTGTGCAGGAGAAAGTCTCACGCGCTGAAGAACTTGGAGGTGCAAATTCAGGTCTTCAGCAATATCCCAAACTACATCCCCGGCAGTTTGAGGAAACTAGTTGACCGCTACCTACATTGAAATTTAAAGATTTGTTTTCATTTTTCTATGTAATAAAGTACATGTACAATTTATTTCAATATATTTAAATTAGAAACATGGCCTTTGTTGCCAATTTTTAATACCTTTCAACTGATTAGAAAAGCAAGATTTTAATTATTAAAAAGGCAGAAGTTGCCTTTATAATCATAAAATAATGTGAATGATAATTGAAAAACCAAAAGAAAAATCAATAATATAATAATAACATTCTTATACAATCATTCATTTCCATTATTTTGTTTGAACTGTATATGTAGAAATTTAAAAATAAACTTTCAATAAAACTCTGATACAAGTCTTATAGTGACAAGAAATAATTCAAAATATAAAAATAATTATGACACTTTAATATCTATCTAATTTGGGGGGCATTAAATAATATAAACAGTTTTATATCAACACTTAGTACGCTATTATTGCTACAACTTGTCAGTTCTAATTTTTATATTACTACTATGTGTTTTTAAACAAAAATATCGTTCTTCTACAATTTTTTAAGCTAATAAAAAGCAAATTACTTATTTTTATATTCAACAATATTAATAAACTAACTTTTACTTCTGGCAATTTAAATTAAAATTATCCATTCAGAAAGTTTGTGTCACATTATAATTTTACTTTATTTCGTCTTAATGTTATATTTAATGTAATTGTTCTAAGCAGTTTGTTGATAAGCAAAAACTAAAATGGTAAAAGTTTTAACTAATTAAGTGGAAGCTTTTCGTGGTTGTGAGTGCAACACGTTAAAAGGTTTTATTTTTAAAATCGCAAGTATAGGGGTGGTTCTTAATTAATATTTTGCTTTCTTTTTAAGGTTCAGAATAAAATGTTTACAATACAAACCCTTATATTTAAAGGGTATATGTAAGCATTTACGGTTTTAAACGTTAAAACTTCCATATTTTTTGTTTGTTATTATTTATCAGTCCATGTTCACTACATTTTCTCGACCTATCTTTGATTTTCATTTTGATTTTTTGATTTTAACCAATCATTTGCTATCAACTGGCTTTTTGTAAATAATATTAAAAAATTTCTCATTGTTTCAATCACTTATTCTCCATTAAGCTTTACATTCTCACCATTCACTTCATTGAGACCAATAGCTTTAGTATTATTTGCTAGCTGTACCGCTTCATAACTTCCTCTGTTCCTATTGGCGGACCTGTACATACCCTATCAAACTCATTTTGATAAATACCATCGTCTTTACAAGCTTCTGGCACATGCTTTACCCATCTTTGCAATAATTGCATATTTCCATGCTGGTTTATCACTTTTTACATCTATTTTCAAAGTTATTAATTTTTGCCCATTCTTAAGCACGCCAGTCCACTTTTATCTTTTTATTTTCTCCCGTTTTCTTTATTGATTCTGTTATATTTTACTCGGTTTCTATTTATATAACAACGCCTTCTCTGTTAGATTCAAGATGTATTTTTTATCAATTTTTCTTCATTTAACATTTTTAAATATCTCTTCTTTTGTGTGTTCCAGATTTATTCTACATTTCTGCGATATCATCTCGCTTCCCTGTTGTCTTTTTTAATTCTTCTTTCACTAGTTTCGACGCTTCTCTTGGTATTTTCTCGTTGTTTGCTTTCTCTGTCTATTCTCATTCTTGTTGTGCCTATTTTATTTTTTTCAATCGTAATCTTATCATCGCTACAAGGAGATTGTAAGTAGTTGGTACGTTCGCACCAGAATATGCATTTATCGACCTAACCAAATATCTATATATAGTCAAATTACTTTTTTTGGCCTACTAGCAGGTGATTTTAAGTATACAGGTACTTTTTGACATTTTATAAAATGGTATTTGTGGTCCTAAACAGAATCTTGCAAATCTGTCCTCTCTTTCATTTCAAACACCCAATCTATAATTTTTATAAAATCCTCATCTCTTCCTTGTCTTATTTTGCATTCAGTTCGTCTATAATAAAAGATGCTTCGTGTTGTTTAGCAACTAATGGTACTTGTGTTGGTTCATTAAACTTTTTGATCTAATGTTCGTCTGCGTTGTTATTGTAAGTTGCATCATAATTATTGGATCTGTTTTGCATTACATTCTTAACAGCTCGAGCTGCATCATGCAAAATATTATTTTACCTGTACAATATACAACATGATTATCGATCACTAACCTTCATAATTCAGCTCATCTAATCTCCCTTGTTACAAATTTATTTATTTTTAATCGTTCCATTTCTCTTATGTATTCTAGATCTTTTCTAAGTTATATATACTTTTAACATTCCATATTCCTATCTTTTTGCGTTATGATGCTTCATATTATTTCTAGCTAATCGAAAGGTTCACACCAGCTCTGTCCTATTTAAGGAGTGCCCCACTCGGGGCCGCTGATTATATACTAGATTATTTTCCATTGTTTTCAATGTTTTAATTCAGCCGTTTCTAAAAGGAACCCAATAAAAACGGTATGATTAGTACTTAGTTAGTATTTGGTAAGCATTTATTAATATTTTGATTGGGTGCAATTAATAATTGCACTCGCAGCGCTTAAAACTGCGCATTTGGTATTTTTGCTTATAAATACTTATCATTATAATTTCACATCAGTGAAAACCAAAGATTACAAAGAATGTGGCACTATCACAAAAACTCGAAACATAAAACTATTTAGTAATCGGGTATTCATTTCGGAAGACAATGCAACAATAAATCGGCTGCAATTTTGTAATCATGCTTTCCAAAATATAATGGATATTGGGTCAAAAGTAATGAAAACGATGCTAAAGTTTTTCCAGTCAGCTTAAATGTCTTCCAACCGTATGCTCCAGGTCTAAAATGAAGTTTAACTACTTACACAAGATCTAGACAATGTTAAAATAACTAATCTTGGAAACATATATGGCGTGTTTAAAAAGTTCAGTAAATAATCCGACATATTAATAGTAATGTCTGCTAGGTCTCAGACGCGTTTCTTAACTAAGTAGAGCCCAAGGTATTTCTGTTCTACTGGTTGTTACAATTCTTTGGGGTTTAGATGCACAATGGCACAAATTAGAGCGGTTTGAAAAATCTGTGTAGTAACAGCGGGATTATTGTCAGTGGCTAAGGTAGGGGTATCATTAGCAAAAATTGTAGTTAAAATTTCTGTTGTTTTTTAGCAGTGTATTTCATCTTATATTTAACAGTAGACCAGGTGCGTACGCGTATACATGGTTATCCAGAGACACTACGAGAAGCACCACTAAGCGTAGACTACAAGCGAACGTCAGGATAAACATGCCGTGGGTAGTCAAAATTAGTTTGTGTGAGAGGTAGGGTTACAGTGGGATGGAGGAATGACGAACATTAAGTTCCGCTACAAATTGGACAAAAACGCAACGGAGACAGATAAAATATTAATAGAAGTGTTTATGATTGGCTCAAACGCGTTCGCGACATGAAGAAAACGATTGAGAATAAGCCACGTTCCGGTCGGCCGTCAACGAGCAGACCACCAAACATTGGATTGAGAATTATCAAGGACACGGTGCGTACCATCGTTCTCAAAGATTTGGCTAGGCAGAAGATCTGTTTCCAGTTTAAGAAAACAAAACGAAGAAATCTCTGTTTCTCCGGCTGAAGAGTGTCATATTAGGCGCCCATTTTGCAGACGTGACGGAAATCCAAGACTTAAAGTCATAACTAAAGCTTTATGAACATCACCAAAAGCGTGTTGTATGTGTTAATAAAAGTAGTTTGTTTGCATGTTCTATTTTATTTGTTTTTTGACACTATTCCCTAAATTTTAACCACATCGTATAATTCAAACCAATTTACGGACAGGACCTTGTCACTAGAAAAGTTTTTAAAGCATCTTTCGAAAGGGTCTTCTAATAATCTATCTAAATATACAACTCTTCCATTGGTCTTGATGATATTAAGTCCTACAGATCCATTACCTTCCACCGATATTTTTAAAATATTTTGAAGATAAAGACTGCAACCAACCTTAACTAAACATCAGTTAACAACCAAAGAGCAATTTACCTTGGGCCAAAGTATGTAACTCTTGAATAAATTCGCTGGATCATTGGATAAATACATACTTTTTATGTCTAATTGACCGTCTAGCGCCTTGGGAGATAAATATCTACTTCCCAAAAATCTGAAACGATTAATATTAAGGGATCATCCCAACAGATTAACCTAATAAGACAAATAACAAAGTGTAGACTCAAATAACGGGTTTTAAATCCGTAAACGTATAAATAATTTTGTTGTTAGTTGTAGCAAAACATATAATCTATCGAATAAACACTATCATAAATCAGGTAAAATCTAATTACATTTGAAATTAAATTAGGGCAGCGATGATCTTTTAAATATTCGACGAGTGTATTTATCAAATGATTTCTCGTTTGGTGTACATTACGAACGTAAAATTAGGCTACCACTCGTGTATGAACAATTATCTGCAAGCATTTATTTAAAATGGATACTTTATGTAAATAAAAATGAATATAAGTATGGCTTTTTCAGACGAGCCGTGACATCATCACGCAGACGCAGAAGACTGGGAATCGATTGATAATTTACGTCATCCGATATTCGGTTACCGTATACTCATCATGATATACGCATGCGTCATGTATTATCTTACATACTTTGGAACAAATCAAGAAAAGTTTTTAAAAGCAGTAAGTAATTTGTTTCTACTTGTAACACCTTTGAATGTAAATGCCTCAGCTTTAAGTAATTAAAATGAGTTATAAGAACATTACATATTACTCAAAGGGCCGAAAGCAATGAAGCAGTCAGAATAGAGGAATTAGAAGATGAGATTAGACCCTACGGATCAGGAAAAAGGAACAACAGAGGAACCCAACCGATAAATTAAAAAAAGAACAACTCATATATAATGTACTACTTTAAGAAACACGAAAGTAAATTGTAAACACGACGTCCAGACAGGAAAGTTTAAATGAGATTAACTATATCACAAACAATAATAAAAACATTGTAAAAGGCTAGTCTACTAAATGCAATAAATGTTGAAAACGATCATCGAGCACTTTAAACAAAAAGAACTAAATACCAGCAAATAGTAACACAAGAAGAAGTAAGACTTAAACACATTAGATACAAAAATAACCCACTGCTTATTAAAGATCTCTAAAAAGGTAACTATAAATAAAAAAGCTGAAAAGGTAAAATTAAGCAAAATCTACAAGATTTAATAGAAAAGCCGCAAAAACTACAATAATAAAATAGTATAACTACACAAAACAATTGAGAAGTTCACAAGGCTATATTTAAAGAACACAAAAGTTAAAGAAACTTTAAAGAAAAACAATGAACGCAAATATCAAATAATAAAGTTAATAGTTAACAATTACAAAGAAATACTAACAAGTATCGCAAACTGCAGAAACTATAGAAGTATTGAATGAAGCAAAAGTATAACGGGGAACCAAAGAACTATGGTAAGAAACATAGGGTCAGAAAAAATTTTTAAAGTAACAAGTAATTCATTATTGAAAGCATGGACTGCCAGAGTGGTCCAGTGATTGAGGCGCGGACTGCGATGCGGACGGACCCGGGTTCCATTCCCGGAGCTCTCTGATGTCTGACGGCTGGCCTACTCAATACTAAAAATAATTGAGTACGTGCGTTCACTTCGAACAAGGGGTAATAATGGCGATCGTCTAAAGCGCGGTGCTTGCCACATCGTCCCGTATCAGAGATAGTACGCGACGACCAAGCAGAAGAAAGCGAACATATGAAAGCCTTAACCTCTCAGTTAGCAGAAGCGGGGCCTAGCGCATTTTACCATTATTATTATTATTAAAAACATGCTTAATAAAAACGTATAGACCCATCAGCGTGCTATCCTAAAATATTTGCAAACCTCATAACACGAAATCTCGCAAACAAACTTGACAGCCACAAACTCTATGAATAGACTGAATTCAAAAAAGATTACAGAACTTTAAACCATCATAATGAAAATATTAATAGAGAAAATAAAAAGTATAATGTACCGTTATAGATAACAATGTTGAGTACAAAAAAACCTATTAAATGCTTTAAGCAATAACAGTGTAGATAATAGATGTACAAGTTAATTCAATTTATACACAAAAACGCTAAAAACGTGTGTAAAAAGTAACAAAGACTAAAACAAAATAAAAGTACAACTCAAGGTTTGCCAAGGAAATTCGATTTCTCCCATAGCAATGAAAGATATCTTAAAGAGTCAGAGCAAAAAATAAGGCGCATTACGATACACGATGAAAAACTAAATCGTCTGAGGTTTGGTGATGATGTAGTCGTAATAGCAAATGGCAGGAATGAACTGCAAGATAAATTAGAGGAGATAGTACTCAAGCTAAACTTAATTAATACAAAATACCTAACAAACAGTAGAATATAATGACGACTAGAAAGTAATAATACACGAGAAAAATATTCTTCTTCTTCTCGCAGTGCCTCGGCCGTCAACGGTCGTTGGCTTTCATGTTTACTATGGTCGTTTTATTGACTGCTGCTCGAAACAATTAAATGGTCGAATTTTTTATCAATTTCGTAAGTTCTTCAGCCAGGAAGTCCCTCTTCTACCTGATCCACGTTTACCAACTATTTTTCCTGCATGATTAAATGGAAAATCATTATGTGACTGAAGTAGCTTCCGGTTTTTTATAGTTTTAACTACTTTCAATTCCTTATTCATTCGCTATTAGTTATTCTGTCTATCCTACTTATCTTTAATAACCTTCTGTATACCCACATATCGATGGATTGTAGTCGTTTAAGTGTGCATTTTGTTAGTGTCCACGCTTTGACACCATACAATAGAATAGGGTAGACATAGCATCTCACCATCCTCATTCTTAAGTCACAAGTACACCTTTCTCATCCACAGATGGTCCCAGTTTTCATTGATGGTACTTCCCAGATAAATCAATTTTTTGACCTTCTCCAACCCTGTGCCATTTACCAATATGTCATGGTCTTCTACGTTCCCTTCTTTACTAATAATCATATATTTAGTCTTCTTGATGTTTAGTTTCAAGCCGAATTGTTTGCATTTATCTATTAACTGGTTCGTTAGATTTTGCAAACTCTCACTGCTGATTATTATTAGCGTGTCATCCGGGTACCTAAAATTATTAATTGTTAAACCGTTAATATTAATTTCTTCCTCAACATCAGCAAGGGTCTCATAAAATGTCTCTTCTAAGTACAGGTTGAATGTTGATGTTTGTCGCTGTTTGGTGCCACTATAAGTCATTATATCATTTATGCCCAAACTTTTTAGAATTCTGATCATTTTATCATGTTTAACATTGTCAAAGGCTTTTTCGAAGTCTATCGCGCACATAAGTACATTTTGGTTAACATCGCGAATTCTTTGAATCAACACTTGGACCCCAAACAGTGCTTTCTTGTTCCAATGCCACTTTCAAGCCGAATTGAGTCATCCCAATCGCGTCTTCTAATTTTTTATATATTCTGTGGATATTTTATATATTCCTGTGGAGTTTTTTAACTAGGTAGGGATGTCTTGTGAGAACTTAAGAGTGGAAAAGGTGGATAGGATTAGGAGTTTGGACATAATTCCCCTCAGTATTAGGATGGAGAGAGAACCATGACTCGCGTGGGCAGTGTCGCATCCCTGAGGTAGATCTATCTTAACCGGGTTCGTTAAGAGTACCTACCCGCTACCCAGAAAAAAATTAAAAATGTTAAATCATGCTTATATCTAGGGCAAAAAATTAATCTGGCCGAGAAATTAAAGTCTGATCTGAAAAGGAGAATTGCACTAGTCTAATCAACATACGTTAAGGGCTCTCACATACATAACAAAAAGAGTATTTTAAATTTTTCAAGGTTGCAATTCAAGAAACCTTAAAAAAGTAAGAAAGAAGAGGCAGACCGCAGTTAATATGAAAATAGCTGATTATGGACGCCATGATCTACTAATAATGATGATGATAGAAGAATGTTTACAGATGAATGCAAGCACCACGTCATATATGGTAAGGAGTGCGATGTTTCAGGTTCCTAGACTGGGTAGTCTTGTGTTAATTGTCTCAAAAATTCGATGAAGATCTTTAAGGTTATACCATCTAAGATTCCAAAGCTTGAAGACAAAGCAGTTATCGATTTATCAAAGGCAAAGACGACTTAATGTGTCATAAAAAAAACTGTTCTATGTCTAGACGTAATCGCATTTCTGATTATTTACGGATTTAGCTTTTGGCCATGAGAAAAATGCATGCACCATTTGAAGCTGTGATTTATGACAGATGTTTTTAAATGGAAAGCTCGGAATAACTAGCAGTTGCGCTGTATGAAATAGGTAACAAATGATAAACATGTAATTGTCAAAACTAATGAACATGCCTACTGAATCAGATTCAGCAACAGCAGAAAACCATTGACCATTTAGAGAAGGAAGAGTTTTTTGATATTATTGCATGTTAATGTTATAAATGTAAAAATTTAACTAGTTAAATATCGTTTGATATTCTTACAACTTATTCTCATTAATTACAAATTTTGAAATGAATGAACATCATCTAGAAAGAACAAATTGCCAGAAAACACATTTCTGTTTTTTTGTTTGTTTAAAACACATGGTAACTTAGGGTTCCAATTTATAATTAGAATCAGCATTAATTGCTAAACTTAATGACTGGCTGTTCAATTTCTCTGCGCATTTGTACAAAATACTTAAAATTGTACTGGACCTTTCGATCATTTTTGATTTTATCATTTTATATTAGAAACAAATAGGTAAAGCACAATTTAAAAAAAGTAGACATCTGGGGGACACTACAATAAAGAAAAGTAATATATTCAATAATTAGAGCAAAAATGCACATATTTGAAAACATCAGACGTGAGACAATAGTGCACACTGAGTCCACTATTGTTTTCACACGCTAAAAGAAGCAAAGTACGAAAATAAATTGTATCAAGTGGGTTTTTAGAAAATAAGACAAATTAAAATAAGTACACAAAAAATAATTTGGAAAAATTCAATATACAAATAAACAAGAAGAAGACAAAGACTATGACTATAAAGAAATATATATATATATATATATATATATATATATATATATATATATATATATATATATATATATATATATATATGTGTGTGTGTGTGTGTGTGTGTGTGTGTGTGTGTGTGTGTGTGTGTGTGTGTGTATATTATACAAACCTTGTATACCGTAAGGTGTAAGGCATGTAAAATTATTTCACTTGTTCTGCTTTCTCGTGTATTATTTTAGTCCATTTGTCCTTGTCCTCACCTTCCCTCTTGCTTCTAACCATGAGATTTCCCTTTTCTCTAAAACTAGTGCCACTTCGTCATTCCAGGTTTCCTTTGGTCTGTCGCGTTTCTTACTTCTTTGGATTTTCGTCTCCCATATGCTTTTACTTGTCTCCTGTTGATTATTCCGCACATACGCCCAAACCATTTAAGTTGATTTCCTTCAAATATGCTAATAATTTACTCTACTTCAAGTTTTTCTCTGACAACATAATTCCTTATTCTATCCTGTCTAGTTATTCCTTTGACTCGTCTTAAATATTTCATGGCAATGGCCTGTATTTTGCTTTTCATTGCATTTGTTAGAGTCCATCGCTCGCTACCATATGTTAATACGGGCCTAAAAACTGTTTTGTGGAACACCATCTTTGTTTTCCTATTTATTTCATTTTTCCTTATGAACGCCCTTGATCCGTGCGTAGTAAACAAAGACAGCCTATACATTTGAACAGAAAGTAAACAACGACGGCCGACATGAAATTAAGCGTGCTACGCTCTGAGCGCTTAATTTACACGAGATAGGTGCATACGTACACGCACGTCGGGGCCACTCTCGCTCCTCCGGCGGCCGCGGCTGCCTTTGTACCTATTACCCCTTTTATGATATAGAAATAGATGCATGTTTACTATCTTAATTAATAGTTCCTTAGTATTTCTTATTGACGACTTATGTTTACGTCAATTAGGAATAGGCGCCAAGTTAAATTGTTCCACGTTTCCGATCCAGGGAAAAATCCGATCCGATTAAAAATGTATACGTTCGCACCTTGCAAAAATTTGAGGGAAGACGGGTGAAACATTGTTAGCCAAAAATACCTTTTGGCGAACAACCCCTTGATTCATATATGCCAAGACACTGGGGGTCCAGAACAAAAGCCACAAACTAGAGATGATCCGTCAGCTATCACATTAGACAGGTTTTTGGAATAATTCAAATCAATGTTCAATAAGTTAATCTAGCAAATCAGAATAGTTCTAAATATGCTATCAAGGCTCATAAATAGAATTCACAATGGCTAAGTTTTTAAGCAACATGAAACAACAGTGCCAGCGTGGTCGCACGGAAAGGCGCGGGCTCCGATGCGGACGGATTCAGGTTCATTCCCGAAGCTCTCTAATGTCTAGCTAGTGACCAACTCAATCACTAAAAACAATTGGGTACCTGCATTCACTTCGAATAAGAGGTAATAATGACGCCCCGCATCAAAGATGATGAACATATGAGAGTCTCAACCTTCTCAGTTCGTAAGCCATGCTCCCATGCGGGTCGTTAGAGCCTTACCATTATTATTATTAACATGGAACACCGACAGCGCTTAACAACATAAAGATCAAATGAAACTATTCCTTGATAATAATGTAGTTGACATCCTTTTAGTGAATTTGTAGTAATTGATTGTATTTTAACATACCACAATATGAATTGTATTACATTAATCATTCAAACAATAATACATATGCCGGAAGTGCAATTTTCGTCCATCTCAACACAATATTAAGAATATTTTAATAAATTATTTTTAACGTTAGGATCTAAATGTACTGCAGATAGAAACTATAACAGTAAAACACAAGCAGCAAACTTCATTAAACTGTTAATACAGCAGCATTATTTGTATTTTTTAACAAGTACTCCTAATTATTGGCCTACAAACTCGAATAAGATTCCGTATCTCCTAATTTTGTTTGTCATCAATGGAATCTCTGCATCACATCTGGAGGAAGTCCCAAGTTAATCTCTTATTAGACCCCACAGCATGTTTGCCGTCTATAGATACCCTACATCTAAACTACACAAAAAAGAACAAATTGGTACAAATCTAAACATAACGTGGAACAAGCGATAAAGCTCAATATAGGCCTTAAAGCCTCAGTGCACACCAACCAATATTCTTAAACAAATAGTCCAAAGTGGCTTACCACAGAATGATATACAACAGAAATCTTAAACCATACCTATAAAATTGAAACAACTATATCTAAAAAACGAAGAGCTAGGGCAAAATGGCAAAGGTGCCAAGCGCCTAGAGGCAGAACAACATAATCAAACCACTAACAAAATTACAGCAAAACATAAAGAAGTAAAAGGTCATTCACACCAGTCTAAATCAATTTGACAACAGTGTATGTAGATCAATAAAACCAACAAAGAAATCCAACACGCCTATAGCACCTATACGATATAAAAATTGACTTATTGTAAAACCACGCACACAGAGCGAGGCTGAAAAAACAGAATGGTTAGAACGAAGTTTATTTCACGCGTTTATGGTTTCTTCAGTCGTTACAGTGCGTGGCCTATCAGTTCTGCTTTCATTATAATCAATTTTTTCATTATAACCCATTTTTTTCAATTTAGCAGCTGATCTGTAAAAAATACTTTAATAAGTTAATCAAAATGTTTTTCAATATTCCTTAAAAATTTTGAATATATTAATTTTTAGTTACCTATCCACAGTCTTTTTCCCCAAAGTCGAATGCTTATCAACTTGGGTCCTATAAGCTATACATGTTGGCGAAAAGTATCTTTCCGAAAGCATCCACAATTCAACAAAAATTTTACTCTTTGCTGAGTGTCGTAGGTGTACTTAACTGTAGCCATAATTTGAACTGTAATAGCTGTAATTTTTCAATCAGGACAATGCACTACTTAAAGTTAGCTACTGGCCTAAACAATTAAAAACATGTGAGGTTATTCAGATAACCTAAACCAGGAAAGAAGTCAAAAATTACATCATCATATTAAGTAAACAGCCGAATTAAAATATAGTGCCAGACAACTGGATCCATCGGATCATTTCCATCATTAATAAAATATTTCAAAACACAAAATTCTGTACAGCAACTGTCCTAGACGTTAGTCAAGCATTCTATGAGGTTTAGCACAAATACTATTATTAATTATTATTAATCAAAATCAAGTATTTTTTTATTCTAGGTTACTTCAAAATTCTTAAATCGTAGTTAAGTAATCGCGCATTTAAATGAAAGTGAATCAAGGAGTGTCAGGTATATGTCAAATAAAAACAGGAGTTTCACTAGGCAATGTAATCAGACCACTTTTGTATCTACTTTACACATCTGATCTACCAACATACAATCGAAAGTTTAACAGGAGACAAACCCATCTAGATGAGCTATAAATCTGGCTAGAGAAGTGAAAAATTAAAATAAACATAAATAAGTCTGTGGAAGTCATTTTTACGCTAGTTCTGATTATAGCCAAGCATTTAAGCTTTTATTTAGACAATAAACTAACTGGAAAACATATAATCAAACTGCAAAAACAGTTAGACTTATAAACAAAAGACATGTACTGGTAGATTGCCAAAAAATCACTAGAGAACAAATTATCACTGTATAAAACCGTCATCAAAAAGCAAAAGAAATATATTGACAAACGTGTCAATCTAAATTACGAATAATTACAAATGCACCCTGATAAGTCACTAACAAGACATTAAACGGTCATTTTTTTATTACCATAGTCAAACTTTTCAGCCAATTTTATGTTTGACGTAAGTTAATACCTGAGTCAATGTTTGGAGTTTTGTTTACATTCTAGGTCAACACTAAATATGGCATCAGTAAAAACCAATTATTCAACCGAAAAAAGAGTCTTCATTAAGAGAGAGGCCGAAATGCTAGTGGAGGGCTAATTATCTTCAAGGACAAGTCTGACAAGCGCACTATCTTGTCTGTCTCTACAATAGCAAGGTAAAAAAAAATTGCTCTGTAATTAAATTGTCTATTTTACCATACTATAACAGGCTGATTGGATGACAGCTTATCAATAACGGGCAGACCAGTTACCGTGACCACTCCCGAGACCGTAGAATAAGCTCGGAAGATTTATTAACAAGAACCCACAGTTTCCTAATCAAACAACTTAATTTATTTCCGTATAAGATCCAATTGCAAACGCCTCTGACCGAGGTCAATATTGGCGCAAGATTCACTTTTACAAAAATAATCATGAAGATGGTTCGGACCAAAAAGTTGGATATAAAGCACGTCAATTTCACAGATGAGGTACATTTTCAACTGAAGGGGTATGTCAACAAACAAAACACTGAGGTACCGAAAACCAACATTTGTCCGAAGTTCGTCGATTGCACCCAGAAAAAGTTAGTATATGGTGTGCAATTTCCCAATACGGAATTGTCGGCGCACTCCAATTGTTAGAGACAAAAGACAAGTCAACCAATACTGGTTTCAACAAGATGGAGCATCTTTGAGATCCTCGTAGAAGTTTTTGGAAAGAGGATCATAAGTCTGGACGCCCCCCGTGAGATAGAAGGTAGCATCAAGTGGCCCCAAAATTCCCCCGATTCAAACCCATGTGATTTCTTCTTATAGGGTTATCGGAACAAACCCGAGTCCATCGACGAACTCAAGAATCACACCATAGAAGAGGTTCTGCCCATTTCTGCAGAGATCAGAAAAGCCGCAATTAAGAGTTTAGAAAAAAGGGTTGAAATGACCATGCTCTGATCTCCATTTATTCATCGTCATAATAAAAAAAATTGTAATTTTACCTTTTGTAGTTTTTTTATAATAAATTTCTTATCGTTTGCGTCACATAATAAAAGCCTTATATAATAACATTCTGCTCAAACCACTCTAGAAGAACGCAATGACAAACGTCTAAGAAGACCATCATGTCATAGTACTGTAGTAGTTACTTTGTATTTAAGCGAGCATATTAGCTCAGAATTGTAAATTTTGATTACTAATAGACCAAAAAAAAAAATCTTTTTAAAAAAAGAGATACTAATGTAGGAAAATTGAATCAAATTCTAACTGTAATATCAGACTATTAATTTAATTTAAAAGTTAATGTACAAATGTCTCTCCCCTTAGCTTTTTAATTTTATTTTTTATATCGATTTATTTTTCAAAAATGTAATTACATTTACCTTTAATATCTAAGTTTTCTCTGAAACTTATAAGAAGATTCACAACTATCACCTTTTAAGAGCTTTTTGACTCTTTAACCAGCTTTAAAGGCAATTTTCTATTAAAACTCCAATAACTCGTTTCTCTTATATTCGAAAGGTATTTAAGCGATTGACGTTTGCTCAGCATCTGCATAATACCTTCTCCATGTCCTTTCCCGAACCGCCAACAGTTCAAGTGTGCATTACGGCCGCCGGCAGGGCTGCAGTTATAGTTTTACATATTCCGATGCGCCCGGCTCTGCGGCGGGCACCAGCGCACTCTTTCCGGTTCCGGACAGCTTCCGGTGGCGCCGCGTTCTCCACCCTACCTTCCCTTGATTGAATGTGCATTCGTGCTAGCCGCGCGTTTATTTCTCGCCATCAGAGCCCCTGTTCTGGCCGAACGTACAGCGCTGGTTTATTCGCCGTGCCTTTCGCCAAACGCCGAGTGCTGCACAATGGGCGAAGGTGGGCCGTTTTTCTATTTGCAGTCGCGCCTGACATTTCGGTGATGGCACACATTGATAAACAACTGGTTCGTTCAAATGCTCCGCAAGAAGAATGATGCCTCCACACGTACGTTTTTTTTACCAAGCTGTTCGGCCTAACAAGTTTTTTCTTATTTATGGCTTGGTTGCGAAGCTGAAACGATTAACCTAGACGGCACCGACGCAATCATCGTTCTTTCTAAAAATTGGGGAGTCCAGCTAAAATACTCAGGGCGACTTGTGAGAATTCAACCAGAATCTTAACAACAATATAGCTACCCCTACAATGATTCCAAAAATTATATAGAACCAATGCATTTTATGAGTTCATGTCATTACCATCTAACAACCAAATATTTGATGCAGAAATAGAATATCTAAACTCACCTGGTCGATTATCCCTACCTATAAGATCCTGTTCTTCCTGAAGAAGCTTACAGAGAAATGGGATTAACCAACTCATATGAAGCCCCGGGCTATGATATTATAATGGGAAACGTACTAAAACATCTACCCAAAAAGCAGTGGTACTCAGAACAACAATATTCAATGGTATGGTAGCCATAGCTTATTTCCCTACTCACTGAAAATACGCCAAAATAATTATGATCGCTAAACCCGGGAAACTTCCACAGGAATCCAGCTGTTGTAGACCTATAAGCCTGCTACCACTGTTATCTAAATTTTTTAAAAGATTTTTATTACTTATAATCAAGTAATTAACACCATTAGGAGAATTAATTCCTTTGCGTGAATTTAGGTTCCGTGAGTCACTCACCCATCCAACAATGGCACATCAAAGTTAATCTTGAAGAGAAAAATGTGTGGTTCAGTACTTTTAGAGAAGACTTGTATAAAATAAAATGAAAGTAACCCCATCAAATCTACCTTCCTCTCAAATTTTACCTAACTTTCAAGTACAAGTACAGAACTCACTGTCCCAGGTCCGCTTCTATACCTAATCTATAGAGACGTTCCAACTACAAACACTACCTTAATCGCTATCTTCGCAGATAAACTGCAATAATGTTCTCAGATATTAGTCCCGACAGTATATCCAAGAAGCTTCAGCTACATCTAAACCTTTTACAAACCTGGACTAGACTGTTGGAGAATTAAATTAAATAGTAATAATAATAATAATGGTAAGGCTCTACGCCCCGCGTGGAAGCACGGCCTGCGAACTGAGAGGTTAAGGCTCTCATACGTTCGCTCTCTCTGCCCGGTCGTCGCGCACCATCTCTGATGCGGGGCGATGTGGCAAGCCTAAGACGACCGCCATTATTACCCCTTATTCGAATGAACGCAGGTACTCAATTATTTTTAGTGACTGAGTAGGCCACCCGCCAGGCATCAGAGAGCACCGGTAATTGAACCCGGGTCCGTCCGCATCGCAGCCCGCGCCTCAACCACTGGACCACTCTGGCGGTTAAATAGTAATAAACTCACGAAAATTACATTCACTACAAAACGCACTATTCCAATAAAAACCAAGAATATCTGGGACTCCGCCTCGATCAAAGACTGACCTGAAAGCCCACATAAAAGCCAAACTACAACAACTGAACCTAAAAACAAAGAATATTTTTTGATTTATCTGATCACAATTGACTAGAGAAAACAAAATGCTACTGTCTAAAGTCATCTTAATGCTTGTATAAACCTAAGAAACCGAACTGTGAGGATGTAGTAAACAAAAAGATCTTGCAATCCCTTCAATAAAAAATGCTGCCTATCTTGGTCAATGCTCAATGGTTCATCAACAATCAGACCCTATATAATGACCTCAGAATTCTATTAATCAATATTGTTATTAATAATATAAATAAGCGCCTCCAAAATGTATAAACCAATTGTAAGAGTAATTAACAGACAATTTTTAATTTCTCAGAACCTTAAAATCATCATATCAGACTTGCCAATTTTTTTTATTAGAAGACAGTGTGGCTGTTAGTTATGGCATATGTCCACTATCGCTAATGTGATGGCAACATAAGTGTCGTCTATGATAAATGGCTACTATCACTAACGTGACATTAGTGTAGTTGTCGTATGTGATAAATACCTTTCATCACTTATGTTATCACTTATGATGTTAATGTGGTTGTCTTGTATAAAAAATTCTCGCTATTACTATTGTGATTAAAGTGTATCTAAAGTGTACAAGAAACTCACCCACTCTTATAATGGCACTATGTTAGTCATGTTATTATAAATGCTCATTATGTGATAGTAAAGCATAATGACAGTACAAGTCTAACTGTGTATGTTTATCACTAATATAATGTTAGTGAGGCTATAGTGTATGACAAATAGTTTCTCACACTTAGTGATGTCCATTGTAGCTGTCGTATATGATAAATGCTTACCGTTACTTGTGTAATAGCTCTGTGAAAGTCGTATATGATAATTCCCAAAACCAATAGTGTAATTATGAGCCACTGTCGTGGATGATAAATGTCCACTATCACTAGTGTGATATCAGTGCGATCGTCGTGTATAATAAATACCGTCTTAAATACCGTTTTTCACTTACTAATGGTAATGCGGCTCTCGTGTGTAATAAATGCTCACCGTCACGTTTGCAACTTGCACACAATAGTCGTACATGATAAAAGCTCACTATCGTTAGCGTAATGGTGGTGTATCGCTTATGTATAATAAATTTCCACTATATGATACTGAAGCGTAATAGCTGTGTGGCTTTCGTGTATGATAAATGCCCACCATCTGTAGTATTATTGCGAGTGGCTGTCGTGCATGACAAATATCCACTATTACTAATGTGATGTAAGTCTGGCTGTAGTGTAGGATAAATACTCATGACCACTTTTATAATGATGCTGTGATAATCATGTATAATAAATTCTCATTATCATTAGAGTGACAACAGTGTGACTTTAGTGTATGGTAAGACCCACTAGCACTAGTATAATTTTGAAAGTAGCTGTCGCTTACTATCACTCTAGTGTGATATGTATAGCTGTCGTCTACGACAAATACGCTGTATTCAGTAGTGATGGAATGCAGTTGTTGTGTGTAATAAATGCTCAGCATCACTATTATAATGGTGTCAAAGCAGTCGCAGATAATCAATGCGCGATGGAGATGTGACGATTATGCATAATGAATGTCCATTATGTGATAATAAAGCGAGATGACAATGTGGTTTTCATGTATGATAAATGCTCACCATCACTAGTATGATATAAGTATGGCTGTCGTATATTAAAAAATCTCTTAAGTAATATTAATATAGCCGTCGTGTATCGTAAATTCTCACTATCATTAACATGATTATAATGTGGCGCTCGTGTACAATGAATGATAGTAAAGTAGAATGGTTGTATGGTTTTCATGTATGATAAATGCTCGCTATCACTAGTGTAGTTAGAAGTGGCTGTCGTGCAAACTAGATACTCAATATCGTTAGTGTGATACAATGTGGGTGTCATGTAGAATAAATATTCGCCACCGTTATTACAATGGCACTGTGATAATCATATATAGTAAATTCTCCTTATCGTTAGAGTAATTGCGATTTGGCCTCGTGTATTATAAATAGCCATTACCAATAATATTGTAAGTAGCTGTCGTGTATAATAAATGCCTACTTCACTAACATAATATAAGTGTGGCTGTCGTGTATAATAAATATCTGCTCCCATTCAGTAATGGAAAATGTGGTTGTCGTGTATGACAAATTCTCACCTTTACTTTTAATTAGCGTGATGGCACTATGGCCCTCGTGTATGCTAAGTGTCCACTATCATTAATGTAATTATGTGTGACTGTCATGTATTAAAATATCTAGTATCACCAGTATAATATCAGTGTAAAAACGGCCGCCCTTATTGCAATGACACTGCGGCAGTTATGTATATTCAATACTCACTATCGGCAGAGCGCATCTATTAACAGTTATACAAAACTTCATTCAATATATCTGTACAGAAAGCTCAACCCATGCAGATATTATTTTGTGATGTTTTGTTCTCCAAAATAAAGAATAAGCCGCGAAAGAAAGTTCTTAATTCTAACGCGGATAAAGAAGTGGCCAATAATAACTTTCACCAGAAAACGACCTCACTGATTTAGATACTGCCAAAGCATCTCTAGATTATTATTCTGAATTTATCAATTTTGACATTACCTGGAACACACAACTGCCTGTAGTCAGCAGTCCAGTTTTCAGACCATTTCAGATATTTTCGTCTGTTTTCTGCTGTCACCTATAGTTTGCTCATTCAATCAAATAAAATATTTTTCTTAATGTCTTTAGACTGTATTTTTACAATTTCACCTACTAAGCAGGATATTGTAGTTATCACCTTCTTTAAATGATACTTTTAGTCGCGCACTAGGTTACAACTTTCCAGAAAATCATGGGGTTTTGGATATTATTAGTTTTTAAATTACTTTGAAAGCATTTTCCAAAATATTTAAGTTGTTTAATAACTATTCTAACCAGTATTGCATAGTATACCACAACGGAAATAGATACAATACCCGAACTATTTCGAGTGACTTTCCTGGATCAAATATTACCTTTTGAATGACAAAATCTAGTTCCCAATGTAATTTGATACAGAGCAATGGGAGTAGATTGGCAAACTGATAGGAAAGTGGTAATTCTATCTAAGGCTAACTAGAATGACTGATAAGTCAGACTATTTTCAAGCAAAAATCTACCGACTCACCAGTTTTCTGTTATTAATACTTAAAACAATGGATAAACTGTTGAACAAGCACATCAAGGGTAAGACATTGTTAAACAGTCCTTTGCACTGAAATCAGTATGTCTATGTCAACCAAAATGGTACCGTACCACCTTAGTTAAAGGTAATAAAGTGCTTCTTTTAGATGTTTTTTTAATATACAAGGAGACTTTGACAATATATCCTTTAACTCCACCACCTACTAGGAGAGTGGTGGTAAAAAATACTTGCTGCAGATGGATTGACTGTATGTTAAGAAAAAGGATTGTATATACATCGCTAACAAACGAAACATTGCCGGTCCAGATGGCATGAGAATGTTCCGGGAGTAATTCTTTCCCTTCTTTCGTGAAACTTTATTATGGTCTACTATACATTTGAACAGAAAGTAAACAAAACGGCTGATATAAAATATATTTTCAGGATCGTTTTGCATATCTTACTGTTATAATTTGTAAATAAATTGTTCCACGTTCCCACCTTGCAAAAATTTGAGGAAAGTCGGGTGAAAAATTGTCAGGGCGCGGGCAACACCTCATGTATAATACTTTAGAAAAGTTTGTTGCTACACTAAATATAAAATAATGTATAATTTCCCACTCACTCTATGCCAGCAAAGCATAAAATCTGTCTTATTGTTTGAAGATCATATGTATCGTTAACCGTTTTAAGTAAAATTGTTACTCTTATTGATAAAGAATATTTCGTGAAAAAAATAATTGGGAAACTAAAAATATTCAAACATTCCTTCATTTAAAATAAAAATTAGGTAAAATTGTTAGTTTCTTGCGATAAATACGCAGTGAAAACTCAATAAAAACAATTTCACTCATCGCTGTTTAAAAAAAGTTTATTTTATTAAGTTAGCAAACCGTTGCTATCCAAAGTAAACAGACGAAAATGTCTGGCATGGCTTCAGTTGTCTAAAAATTGGACTAATTTGAGCACATACACGCTATAGACAGTTGAGTTCCTTACAAAAGATAAATTTTGGGCAATCTTAAAAAAAAATATTGTCAATTTATAACTTACAGATAGACAACATAATTGAAAAATGTTTGACTAATGAAAAAGCGCCCCATATCTAAAAACACAACTTACACGATGCTTGTAATTACGATAATCTTAAAATAATCAACAAAATGACCCGACAATATACCCGCAGAGCTACTATACCCGAAACCTTTTGCGCCGGATAATCGCCAGCAAAATTATTGAGTTATTTGGCTACAAAAAAAAAAGTTTACAACGTAACCAAAAAATACAGGGAATCTGACCACCAGGAGGCGGAAACTGCTGATAGGGCAACGCACAACAAGCGATCTGATCGCAAAAGAAATGATAAATTCGTCGGCGAATTTAAAGAGAAGATCGATCAGAATCCTGAGCGGAGCATGACTGACCTGGAAGGCGAATCGCCAAAATATCCTTTGGATCTACCAATATTCCTCTAAGAGCCTACTATCATACATACGAATTTTCCCGTCTCTGTTAAGGTGTTAGGGGCTTGTGAGTATCATGGTGCCCCACTTTCTTGAGGAAAGCCTAGAGTTAACCGCCAACAGCTATATTAACGTGCCGAAGACAATTAACAATATCTGGTTAGAAGAGGCATCCGCTGGGCAAAAGCACATGTTCCAGCAAGATTTCGCTCCAGTTCACAAGACAAGGAAGACCCAGCCATGGATGGCTATACAACAATTTGTATTACCATTGGTCCCAAGACTTGTGGCCACCCTTCAGCCTCGACTGCAATCCCCTTTATTACTACGTGTGGGACGTGGTCAACGCGAAGATCAATGAAAGGTAACATAACACCAAGAACAGATTAAGGGCCTCCATCATGGAAGTAATGACACATATGGACAACGAGAAAATGAGTTGGCCTACAGCAGGTTTAGATCTCGACTTAAAAAGGTCGTAACCGTTGATGTGGGCTACATAGAATATGCTTCTCAATACTATTTACCTTAATTGTACTCCATTTCACACAAACAAATTTAATTTTTCTTATATTTTAATATTATTTTCACTGTTTATTTCAGATGTTTAATTCCAGATTTACCCGCACATCCCTTTAAAAATTAAAATCACATTAGAATTGTGATATATTTTTAGAATTTTCAGTTAAACACATATTTGTAAATTGTAAATCATTGTACCATATTCCGTAGGCTAAATTTAATATTCAGTACCAAATCAGAAAACATTTTTTGGTTTTAAGCTTTTATACATTAAAATGAGAAGCCTTAAGTAGAGAGTAATGTCGCCTGTCTGTCCGTCCTTTTATTTTCCAACTTTTGATCAAGGCAAGTTCCAAGCTGGAGACAAGTTTCTATTTTGTCATTTCTGGCATCTGTCAAGCCTTATAATTTTGATCTCTAATAAATAGCGACATAACGTATTCAACTACAGACCATAAGTCCAGACGCCAAAAATCAGCCTGGTCGAAAAATCTCGAGACCGGTTTGACCGGAAGTGGCCGCAAATTTTTGTTTATGTTTAGAAGCCCCGAACATCTATGGAACCGGAATTCCATGTCCGTACCTGTTTAAGATTCATTTTGAAAAGGCAACAAATTCGACGTTTTGTTACTAGGGCCAATATGAAGTTCTTCCTCTTGCGTTAAGATTATCTGATCGATATTATCCCACTTCTGCAATAACAACTCTCAGTTCCTAGGCAGTTCTCAGAGCTTGTGTATGCCTTTGTCATCCCAACTTATCCTAAACATGTTCAATAGGATTTGTGTTTAGACTGAGAGATGGCCACTCAAACTGATACTCTCTGGCTACGTAAAATCTAGCATTATCTTACATAAGAATGCCATGCTTGCCCATAGTGGTCGTGAAAGGCATAACATGATCTTGTAGAATCTTCATAATGTACCTGTGAGCTGCCAAAGAGCCATTTTATATGAAAACCAACTCGGTGCGTGCTTGTGAATAGATTCTCGCACAAACCATGACCGACCCGAATAAAAGTCGTTCGTTAGTACAAATCATAGCGACCTCGCTGACGTCTGTCTGATTAGTGAGGTAAGAAATTGACTCATCTGAAAACAGTACCCTGCTTCGATCCTCATTATTCTATGCCAGGTGACTTTGCGCAAAAGCCAATCTTGCAATTCGATGCCAGCGTTACAATGGTGAACTGGTAGCCATCCTTCTACAAGACAATCCTGTAGCACGAAGTCTTCTTTTAACAATCCATTCACTAACATTTACATCTCTAACTTCTTGGAGTTGATTTCGTAGCCCAACTACAGAAGCTGTTCTATTCCGCAAACTTACGGACACCAAAAAACGATCATCTCTTTGGATGATGACTCATTTTCGATCGATTCCTAGTCTTCTAGTTATCGTGCCAGTTTCATTAAAGCGCGGGTGCATATTTTGTATAGCACAAAGGCTCTTACCAATAATTCTTGCAGTTTTACGTTGCCCTCGACCATCTTATAACAACATAATTCTTGGCGCAACAACAAGATTGTCGGGACGCAAAGTACTTCCGCAAGGAAAAAAATTAGCCTAATATCGGAACGCAAAGTGTTTTCGCGAGGCGAACAACTTAGCGTAATGCCAAGCCGAGAAGCATTCCCAGAAACCGGCAGTTGGGGATGGAAGCCTGCCAAATCACGCGATTTTTTCTAGGAGGAGCCACCTCCACCCACAATCCCCGAGGGATAAAAGCGTGCCTTACGCCAGTCCCAGACAGGCCGGGCGCGACGGCGCGCGCTGCGATCCCAAGACCCCGAAGACCAACGAGAATATCGAAGGCTCGCAGCAGAGGTCAAGAGCGCCGTCGCCGAGCACCGCCACAACGCTTGGGAGAGCAAACTGGAGGCCTCGACATCGTCGACAACTCCTTGTAGAGATTGGTCAAGGTCTTACGAAACCGTCCCTCGCCAACCCCACCCATTCATGGAGAAAATGGTCTCGCATTCAGCACAGCGGAAAAAGTCAAGGCTTTCGCTGACAGCTTGGAGCGTCAGTGCGACCTCGACTACACAGACGCCGCCCTTGACCATATGGAATTTGTCGACAGGGCAGTAGGACGCTTCCGGGGACAGGAGCCTCAACCACCAATACAACCAGCGTCCTACCCTGAAGTCCTCCAGTTGACTAAAAGCCTGAAGCCGCACAAAGCCCCGGGACCCGACGGCATTCCGAATCGTGCACTGAAGGCTCTCCCAAAGAAAGCAGTCGTCTGCATCGTTAACATCGCAAATGCTGTCCTTCAATTTCGCCACTTCCCAAATTCCTGGAAAGTAGCAGACGTAGTGATGCTCCCCAAACCTGGAAAATCTGGCACGTTTTCCCAAAACTACCGGCCAATTAGCCTTTTGCCGACTATGGGGAAACTGGTGGAGCAACTCATTCACCAACGCCTGAGGACAGCTGTCGAAGGCCTTGAACTGATTCCAGAGGGACAGTTCGGCTTCCACCCAGGCCACTCAACCGTCCACCAACTCTTGAGAGTGGTGGAAAAGATCACGGAAGGCTTCCAAAAGAAGGAAGTCACTGGAGCAGCCTTCCTAGATGTGGCCAAGGCCTTCGACAACGTATGGCACAATGGGCTATTGTACAAAATGGTCACAGCAAACATCCCCCTTCGCCTAACACAACTCATCCAGTCCTTCCTGACTGAACGAAAATTCATAATCAAATTCGAAGGGGTGAGGTCATCCGAGAGGCGTCTCCGAGCCGGCGTTCCCCAAAGCTCGGTCCTATCCCCGACGCTATTCAACATCTACGTCCGGGATATGCCAACGACGCCCTCAACTATGATAGCCAAATATGCAGACGACACGGCGGTGCTCGCCAGCTCCATGCGTCCCTACGTGGCGGCGAGAAGAATACAAAATCACCTACAGACTCTAGAAGACTAGTTCCACCGATGGAGAATAGGAGTAAACGCAGAGAAGAGCACAGCGGTCCTATTCTCCACCAGGAGATTGAGAGGGAGATACCCTGGAAAACAGAGGCAAAGTACCTTGGAGTAACCTTAGATGCCAAGCTTACCTGGAAGCCCCACGTGGAGGAAGCCGTAACAAAAGCGAAGGCAGCCCGACACTCACTCAGCTCCAAGTTTAACGCACGGAGCAGGCTGTCCTTCGCCAACAAACTAACAATCTATAAGATGATAATACGGCCCACAATGTTATACGTGGCTCCAGTTTGGGGCTGGGCCGCAAAAACCCATATAAACAAGCTCCAGGTAGTCCAGAACCGGGCACTGAGGACAATCTTTGGCGCTCCATGGTACGTGCGAAACACGGCCCTGCACCGAGATGCTAACATACCAACTATCCAGGAGTTTATCTTCCAGAGCGCCAAACATCTTCACGAAAGCGTTCAATACCAATATGAATACGACAGAGGCGCCCGCCAAAAGCGCCCAAAGATCCTGATCCCCCCGTAAGGCGGTACGGGGAAGGCCGACCAACGGCCAACCACTCAACCAAGTGAGGTCACCAAAGAGGACGGAGGTTAGGCTAGCTCCAGAAACCTCCTACACGCTAACGAAGTCAAAGTCAAATTCCCAGACAGTTCGCTGCCGCTACTCGAAAGCCTTCGAACTGGCCTTTCCGCTATCTAAAAGCCTTGGCGCTCATCGAACAACACTTGCCGCTAAGCATAGGGTCTTGCCGAATCATAAGCCACCGACAACTGCCCCGTGGCCTCTGGCCCCAAGAGCACCAGCATCGTCCGATCGGCACCTCTGAAAAAATACTATCGGAACCAATGGCGAGCTTATTGCCGAAGAACGCCGGTACCAGAACCGCTGTCCCCGTTGCCATCGACACCCCAGACCAGGCCCGTCGAGGGACGCCGGGCAGGGCTTCTGAAAAAGCTATTCGGTGAATCTCCATCCCCCGTGAAACCGGCAGCGGTGTCATCGACTGAAGAACGTTTGCAGCGCGTCCTACAAACACTGTTCGGGCCACCACCGGATCGCAAGAACCAACCCTTAACGTACGCCGGCGCCGACGCTACGGACACGACTCAGCTGCCGGCCGCGACCTCAGCACTCTCGTGGCCATAATAAACTCTTATTGTAAATAATGCAAAAAAGCGCCTGTAAATAAAAACTATATGTGAAGAATAATCATTATACCGTCCCCACAGTCATTATCAAATTGAACAATAAAATCATAAATGGTAACAAACACATAACACTAACAACTGAGAGTAAATTTAATTTTAAAAATAGAAGAAAATGGTTAAGTAAATCATACATTGATAAAAAAAATGACGATTCAAAAAATTATAAAATATAGAAGAAGAAAGCATCAACAACATTATCACAAGGCTTTCCTAGGTACTTAAGAAATAAAAAGAAAAATAGAACGGAACTTACATTACTACCAGTATTACCACTCTCTCGGCTTTGAATTTTACACCGCTATCTCAAAAGCCTTGCAATTCAACGAGGTGTCGCAGCAACTGGCTGCTGCAATCAGCAGAAACATTTTTAAATTCCAATCTAGACGCTGAAATTGGAAGTGCA
Organism: Sinelater perroti; assembly: GCA_036346155.1. Taxonomy (NCBI): domain Eukaryota; kingdom Metazoa; phylum Arthropoda; class Insecta; order Coleoptera; family Elateridae; genus Sinelater; species Sinelater perroti. The sequence goes on along the minus strand of JARFIY010000167.1, from coordinate 633,873 downwards.
TAAAGTGTGAAAACGCAGCAGAACCGAATTTCACAGCAAAATAAAATTTAATTGCCCCAAACACACAAATGGTAATTCGGAGACCGACAACTTAAACGCATTACAAATGAATTTCGCCAAGTTTTCATTATCTCGTAAAGAGATTTTGCGTCCAGGCACATCTCGTCGCGGGCCGTCTTTGCTGTTTGATGTAAAAATAGGAAAGGGCATAATCTCTCTCCAATCTCATTACGCATTTACATCTACAGAAAGATGGAAAAAGTAAAAATCACTAGACAAGAAGGAAACGTGGAGTGCATTAAAAATTAATTAGTGCTCGAGATGAAGCCGGAGTCTTATTTTCCCTGCACATCCTCATTATGAGTTTTGTAGAGTTCTAATAAGTTCCATACATATTCGCAGAAAATTATAATTTACATTTACAAAATGAAATTTTCAGGCTGTCGTTTTGCGCTCCGGCGTGCTGGTGCAAAATTCGACTTCGTTCTTTTGCTAACTAAGCTGAGCAAGTTACAACTAGCACAAAGTAGTAAACGGAAATGCGTACTTGTAGGTGTAAGTACTATTTAAAATTAAATTTAAAAAAACGAAAACATAATCGCTTTCAGTAATATTTTACACTACTCTACTGCTACTAGGTTGTGCATGCTATTGTACTCATATTAAAACTAATTCTTCTTGGCTAAATATAATTTTATTTCTCTATGTAGAATGTTAGGGGTAGACACACACCAAAATAAAAAGCTACCCAAATGCCAACCTCCCCTGCACGCGGTACACCCTGCTACATAACGAACGAGGCTCTGGCGACCGAGCACAGGCAGTATAACCTAAAAATAAAGATATGTTTGGGGAAATGAGAACATATGTACTTGATAGAATAAAACTAAAACCGACGAAGAAGGAAACGGGAAACCACTTCGTCCACAAAGCAACCCTTTCCTAAAAAAAGCAATGTTATGATATCTTCGAAAGTTAAACTCATATCTGAAGTAAAATAGTCCCCCATTCGGATTTCCGGGAAGGGACAACTCAAGAAGACAGAACAAGGAATAGAACCCCAAAGAAAATTGCATGCTCGAACGTAAAAACGCTCCTGCAGAGAATCTCAAACGGAAATTGCGAAGAAACAAGATCGGAGTAAAGGGTGTAAGTGAAATGAGGTGTCCCCAGCAAGATGATATGTAGTCCGAAGAATACAGAATTATTTACCCCCAAGCAGTAAAGGACGGTAATGGAGGAGTTAGAATAGTTTTAATCAAAGACTTAGGACAGAGAGGACAAAAGACTATTAGTTAGACTAAGAACAAAACCCAAAGACACGATAATAATAGAGATCTACATTCCAACAACCAGTCTTTTCAATTTCGTCATCCTGAATCCTACGCGAACTCCCCGGTCCTTCTAATGAGACGTACGAAAGGAGATAAAAATCTTGTACTCATGGAAGACTAAAATGTAACTGTTGGAAAAACACAAAACAGCATAACAGACAAGTACAAGCTAGAAAAAAGAAACTCAAGGAGAGAAAGGTTTTAAAATTCTGTGCTAAACGTAAACTATCACCAGTACAATATTCCAATATCATCTCAGAATAAGGTACACCTGGAAAATGCCGGGAGACGTGAACAGATATCAGAATAACTACATTACGGTAAAAAAAAGGATTCAAAAAACAAGCTAAAGACTCCAAAAGCCAATATAGGCTTAAAGAAGATAAAAATGGATTATCAAAAACAATAGAACAAAAAAATAAAGCATGAAATAAGTAAAAACATATACCAGAACGACAACATTGATAAAAGATGAAAACATATAGAGCTAGGAATATTGGAAGAAACAAAAAAGAGGCAAAAATACAAACCAAAAAAAAATGCTCATGTATAACAAACCGGTATAATAAGCATGATCGAAAGACGAAAAAAATTCAAGAACATAAATGCTGAACAAGAACAACAAAGATACAAAGAATTGAGAAACAAGATACAACGAGAATGTAGAAAAACAAAAGAAGAGTTCATGCCGAGATTCAAAAAGATTTTATAGTAAAAACAACAAAGCATATAGGAAAGTTAAAAACTTGTTCTGAACAGAGAAAGCCAGAACCCAAGGAATACAGAATAAAAAAGGGTATATTATATAAAGACAAAGAAATAGTTGCAATCTGAAAGAACTATCTAGAACTATATAAAAAATATAATACAAATCCACTGATAGATATCACAAAACCGAAGATGAGAAAGAGGACTATAGACCTATCCTGAGAAGTGAATTTGAGAAACCAATAAATGATCTGAAAAATGATAAAAACCCAGGTAAAGATGATATTCCAAGTGAAATAATCAAATCCTTCGATCAAGATCTGTATAACACAGGTGGAATCTCAAAAGCTTTCACAGAAACAAAGCTAGTGATAATTCTAGAACACAAAAATGTGTAGAACATAGAACCATCGCCTTAATATCGCATGCTTCAAAAATTCTAATAAAAATATTATACAGAATAATTGAAAGTTTTAGAAGGAATATTGGAACAAAGAAACAATTCTGGCTTTAAGAAGAACAATAGAAAACACGATAGAAAAACAAAAAATCTGTTTACAGCTTTTATTAACGTGGTAAAGGCGTTTGGCCGGGTAAATTGGAACAAAATGTTTGAAAATAGGTGTTAACGACAAAGACAAACAAATACATAACATATACGAACACCAATCAGCAATCATTGAATATAATGGGAAACAAATTGAGGCAAAAATGAGACGAGGAATGCGCTCTCTCGCCGCTCCTCTTTAATATATACACATAACAAGCAATAAACGAATTCAGACAAACACGAAATAAAAGAATTTTTATACGCAGCGAAAAAATCAACACAATCAGATACGCAGGCGATATAGCCCTAGTAGCAGAAACAGAAGAAGAATTGATTCAAGCATTCAAAGAAATGGATGAGATTTTTCAAAACAATTACAACATAAAAATAAATAAAAACAAAATAAAAGTAATGCTGTGCTTAAAACACCATAAACAATAAAACCATAAATCAGTAAAAAAATTTGCATAGCTAGGAAGTTTGGTCACTAGAGATGGTAGATGCACACAAGAAATCGACAGTAGAATAACAGAATAAAATAACGGAAAAAGAGCAATTCTACAATAAAATAAAACACTACTGACATCCAATAGCATATCAACAAATACCAAAAAACAATATATCAAGGCATACATATATTGAAAAACGGACAGAAAGAAAATAGAAGCATTTGAGATTACTAAAAATCTCCTGGATACAATGGAAAACAAACGAAGAAGTCTGAACAAATACAAGACAAAATAAAAATATGGACACAAATAACAAAAATGATTGGAGGGAAAGTAGATGGCCCCGACGAAATTTATCAAACAAATAATCGAAGGTTCAAGATGTAAAAATGATCAAGTAACGAAAAATAAAGCGCAAAACAGAGAGAAGTAGAGAACTGCTGCATACCAATCCCAGGACTGAAGACTAAAGAAGAAGAATTTTAAAAACTTACTTATAATACCTTATAGTTTTATAGTTGATTATCTAATGGTTTTCTTTATTTCTTATTTTTTATATTTAAATTTTTCTTCCTTTTTGTACTCGTAATATAAAATATTTTCAGATTATGTTTTTTTGTAGCTGTTTTCTACTTTATCTATCTTACTTTCTTGTTTTCTCTTTTGCACATGTCTATTGCTCCATTGTGTAGTTCGTGATATATTCATTTTGCTTGTTTTATTGTTAATAATTGTATTTTAGTTACTTTTTTATCCTGATTATTCTCTATGTGTCTCTAACACTCAAACAATTTTTGTTTAATTTTTTTGTAAATAAAATATTTACTTCTTACTTTTCCTACACAATATTTTTCTCTCTTATCCTTTATATCTTCATTTAAATTTTTTATTTAGTATCTCTTTTATTATTTAACTTTCTTTTCATGAACAGAAGATGCCTAAATCATGGGAAAATAGCATAATTATGCTAATATTCATAAAGGGTAAGCGGCAGACATCTGGTAATTACAGTGGATTCACACTACTAGACACCTCACTTAAGCTAATAACAAAGAAAGAATAGAAAACACCACAACTCTCACAGACGAACAACAAGGTTTTAGAAAAGGAAGATCCTGTACTGACGGCATCTTTATAATACTACAATTAATAGAAAAATCATTGGAATACAATAGACTGTATGTGTATGATAGATTTGACAAAAGGTTTTTGACAAAATACTATTAACGTGTTACAAAAACTGAAACAAAGACAACTGACAAATTAAACTACAAAATTAGTCGAAAACACATACATTGACAATAAAGTAACAATTAAGGTAAAGAGAAAGATATAAAAGTCACAGCGGAATTCGACAAGGGAACTCGCTACTGTTTAACATAGTGATGGACGAGGTAATAAAAGAGGTGAAAGCATTAGAAGGATACAAGATGCAGGGCAAAGACATAACAATTGTATACTACGCTGATGATGCTGACCTGATAGCAAAAAACGAAGACCAGCTCCAATGATTACTAATGAAAACTGCGGAAATACGTAAAAGACGTAATATGAAGATATCAGCGTGATAAATTAAATGTATGGCGGTAAGCATAGAGCCTATAAGATGTAAATTACAAATTCAAAACAAAATTATAGAACTAGTATCCTATTTTAATTACCTAGAACATAACATAATCAGCCATAGAAACTTCAAACAGCAAGTAATGCCACATAGTACATTAAATATCATAATAAGGCATAACAAATACATAAATATAGAGGTTAAAAGTTGAATTTACAAATCTACGATACGACCAATATTAACATACGGTGCAGAAACAAGGGGAGACACACAAAACTATACAGATGATGAAAACAGCCGAGATGAAGACTAAGAAAGATAGCAAGAAAAACACGAATATATAGAGTGAAAATCGGGGACATAAGGAATTAATCCCAATATTAAATCAGTAAATGAGTGGATTTCTGTTAGAAGAGAGAGCGAAACAACCACATTCAAAGAGATAAATTGCCGATAGGAGAAAACTCGAAGACGATCAAAAAGGTGGAAAGAGAGTAATCCTATAATGAAGAAGAAGAAGAAAAACTTCCTTCGGTTACAGTAGCAAACAAAAGCCACCACTTAGCTAAAATTATTCTTATATTTATGAATTTCTACCGCCTCTCTGCATAATCTCATATAGTAATTATCAGAATAAGACAAAATTTGCATTTTCAGGAAGTCGATCTCTCATTTGAGGATGTGTGAGTTATGACAGATAAAGGGATAAAGATCGTTTATATTTTTGATACAGGGGTGCAGGTGGCTCCTTATTTGAACTTATTCAAAATCCTATGCAATCTGTAATTCTGCTGATATACGCCAGAAAGGCTTTACTTAACGTGTTGGGTACTGTCATTTCTATTCTTATACTTGAGTAGTCAACAAAAATTGAAGTTAGCACACTCACTGTGCTTTGTCAGTATTACCACAATTATTTTGTTCTTGGCCTGACGATGATTTCATTACATGTAAAAGTATCAGTCTCATAAAGATAGACATCTTCCGGTTCCGGCGGTTAAACTGTCAACACGTATGTCAGTCAGCTCCGCGAAAATAACTGATTTTCGGTGCAAAAAGTATCCGCGTAGTAAATTTTAGGAAAGAAACTTTCGTAGCGTAAGCAAGTGTGTCTGAGTGCTCTGCTATCAACTGCACTGTGATTAACAAGTGACCTCTTATATTAGCTAACCTGTCAACTACAAATAAGATAAGTGCAAAGTTACTGTTTAATAATATTTATATTCAACACAATAATAAAACCAAAGAATGATACCGGCATTTAATGGCCCAGGAGTTATTAATGGCCATCAATATGTTTCAAATAACAATGCTATACAGGCTGCTCCATTAAATCCTCAACTACCGCTTAATTACAACTCTCAGCAAGTAAATCAACCAACACCAAGTGGTGTTAAATATTACTTACCGCAAGAGCATCTTGTTAATCCACCTGCTCAAATACACAACATACTTCAAATACTACTCACTTCTACTATGGCATGTCTTCTACAAGCGACGATGAAACTCCTCAACAAGATGTCAACAAAAATTCATGGCAAACGGTCAAACGAACAAAAAGAAGAAAGATACGTTCCCCAAATAGCCACGACATTACTTTAAGTAATAAATTCAGCCAACTAACAGAAATGGAGACGAAAAACCTAAACAAGCAAGCTGACAATACAATTCCAAAGACCTCCAATCTTCGTCTACGGGTGTTAAATTATCAGGAAATGATCGAAAGCCTCAATGCAATTGCTGAATTGAATCAATATTCTACAAAACGTTAGCTGACAATACCATAAAATCAACTGTGATCTTCCAGAAACATACAGAAAATTGATACGACATATGCGCGAACACGACATAGTACATCACACAATCAGCTGAAGGAAGATCAGCATTCAGAGTCGTCATCAAAAACCTGCATTCCACAACAGATACAAATGAAATCAAGAATGAACTTAATACCATGGGACACAAAGTCAGAAACATTTCTAAATGTGAAAATAGAGCTACCAGGAGCTCTAAATATGTTTCGTCGATTTAGAGCCAATAACAAAAAGATATGTAACTAAATTTCAAAATCAAAAAGTTGCAATGAACCACCAAAAGATCAACAGTATAGTTCAAGTATGCCAGCACATAGACATAAAAGCCTATTGCAATAAACCATTCGTTTGTGTTAAATGTGGAGGATCACATAACACAACTAACTGTAAGAAAAGTAAATAAACTCCAGCCAAATGCGCCTTGTGCGGTGGTGCCCACACGGCAAATTACAGAGGTTGTGAATTATATCATAGATTGTTAAAAAAGCCCAATAATGTGAATAACAGACTAAATATCCAGCAAAATACAATAACAGTCACAACACCACCAAACCTAATACTAACATACCATGTCCAACAAAATTTTAGTTATGCGAATGCAGTAAAAGATATTAGAACAGGTGAACACAATTTAAACTCAAATGAACGCATGTGAGGCAGCAAACAAAATGAAGTCAATATTTCTTCAATAATGAGCAAATTTTTAGATGAATTTAAGGCTATGTTTCAGCAGCTAATGCAAGAAAATAGCAGGTGTTGAACATGCTCTCAACCCTGGTCAACAAAATTCATTAAATTTGTAAAAATAGCCCAGTGGAATGCCAATGGCCTTCTACAGCACAAACAGGAGGTTAAAACATTCCTTCATAACAATTCTATTGATATACTGTTAATAGCAGAAACTCACTTCACAGACAGATCCTACTTTAATATACATAACTACTTAACTTATTTCACCAACCATCCAGATAATACTGCCCATGCTGGTGCAGCCACAATAATTAAGAAATCTATCAGCCACTTCGAATTACCTAAATGCGAGACAGTACACCTACAAGCTACAGCAATAAGAGTTAAAATGCTCCCGTATGAACTAACAGTAGCTTCTGTTTACAGTCCACTGCGTCACAACATCAAAAAAGAACATTTTCAGAACTTCTTCCGGGCTCTAGGAACAAAATTTATTGCAGGAGGCGACTTTAACAGTAAAAACTCCCTTTGGGGATCCCGCATGACAACTACTAAAGGCAGAGAGTTGGCAAAACTTTTCCATGAGCAAAATGATTCTTTCCTTTCTACAGGTACTCCTACCTATTGGCCTACCGATCCAAACAAAACTCCCGACCTACTGAATCTTTTCATAACGAACGGTATCTCATCACCACATATGGATATTGTCCCTAGCTATGACCTTTCCTCGGATCACTCTCCGATAATAGCCACTATCAGCTCTTGTGCCATACATAAAAAGCATATTGTTAGATGCACAACAGAAAACCGATTGAAAGTGTATCAAAATCATATTCAAGAAAATATGAACTTAAAAGTTAGTCTCAAAACTCCAGAAGAAATTGACGAAGCATTAAACAAGTAGTTCTGCATCCTTAAGGAGGCTGCGCAGCAAGCAACTCCTCCAGTGTATCCTCGGAGCTCTAAATTCAACGTCCCTGTGGAGATTAAAAAACTTATAGCTGTGAAAAGAAGAGCCTGGGCAATTTAGCACGGGATCCAAGCACCTGCTGATAAAAATACTTTCAATCGACTAAGTAACTAGCTGAAAAAAAAATTAAAGATGTGCAAAATAAATTCTTTCATGACTACATCATTAGTTTGAACAGATACAACTCAATCTGGAAGCCGGTAAAAAATGCAAGAAAGCCTAAAAACCAAATGCCTCCCATATTTAATGAAGCACACCCAAACTCTAGATGGGCCAGAAGTGACGAGGAAAAGGCTAAATTGTTTGCAGAGTACCTTGAGGAAGTCTTCACCCCCAACAATGATGTAATCGATGATGAGATCGAGAGACAATTAAGTAACATCACAACCAAAGTTCGAGGAATAACAAGTTTCTCTCCTAGAGAGATTCAAAAAGAAATAAAAATACTAAAACTCCGTAAATCTGCTGGCATAGATGTCGTGATTCCTAAAATGTTAAAAGAACTACCAAGAAAAAGACTGGTGTTACTTATATATTTAATGCTATCATTAAGGTAAATTACTGGCCCAAGCAACTGAAAGCCGCCCAAAGACCGGACAAAGACTTAAACAAGGTTTCATCATATCGTCCAATAAGCTTGTTGTCTATAACCTCAAAAATGCTAACAGCGAAGAATGGATACCTCAACATCAATTTGGCTTTCGTCAAAGTCACACTACGATACAACAAATTCATAGGATCTGTCACAAAATTAATGAAGCATTAGAACATTCTTGCCCGTAACATACTATAATCTCCTAAAATCCTACTTAAGCGACAGAGAATTTAGAACAAGAGTCAATGAAGATGTGTCTGGCATGAAACCGATCAAGTCCGGTGTACCACAGGGTAGTGTCCTGGGTCCCTTTTTATACGTGCTGTACACTTCGGATTTACCAGTAAATGATTATACTACAATGGGCACCTTCGCTGACAACACTGTTGTCCTTTCTACCAACGATGACCCACAACTAGCAACCATTACCTTACAAAATCATCTAAATCAAATACAAGAGTGGACACATAAATGGAAAATCAACATCAATGAAGATAAATTTGTACAAGTTAATTTTACCTTAAGAAAAGACTTGTGCCCCCCTGTTTATCTAAATAACATACAAATACCTACTTCATCTTGTACAAAATACTTAGGGATACATTTAGATAATAAACTATCATGGAAACAACACGTGATTAAAAAACGTAAACAGATCGATCTAAAACTTAATGAAATGCAAAGGTTACTTGGTAGGAAGTCAAAATTACCACTTGAAAATAAGCTTCTTCTTTATAAAACGATTCTTAAGCCAATATGGGTTTATGGAATTAAACTCTGGAGTTGTACCAGTCGCTCGAATATGGCAATTATACAGAGAAGTCAGTCTAAAATATTACGTATGATCTCCAATGTCCCATGGTATGTTACTAATGACACACTTAGTTCAGACCTGAAAATTCCATATGTTAAAGATGTCATAACCGAAAAAAGTATTAAACACCACATCAACGCACTCCTTAATCCCCTTCTGGAAATACAAAATTCGAGAAGGCTTAAACGGAAATGGCCTAATGATCTAAAAAATATCTAAGGAGGACTTGTCACTGGAGAAGACCTCACCACGTCAATGAAGAGCTACTTAGTTCTTAGACCAACACATTAGCTCATAAAATTCTATTGTAAATTCTGATTGCTAATAAAATAAATTAATAAAAATAAAATAAATAAGGATAGATTTCCTATACAAAGTGTAGTGTAGATATCTATTTTCCCATCTCACTGCCTGCACGTTTAAAAAAACAAAAAATTTTTTCTATTTTTAGTCCATGGTGAAGTAGACAATTAAATTTATTGAATCAAAATGACTTAGGTAGTAAGGTCTATTTGCTATCTCTTTATACACCCAATCTATCATCAACATATTAATGTTATTCTCGTAACAACTGGCTACCATAGAGCTTAGTGAATTTCTTATGGTTACGTCGTGTTTTTGTTTCTAGTACGCCAGTTGTTTGTTATAAAAAATAAAATATAAATACTATTGAAAAGGGTAGAATATATATAAAATTAAAACACTTGTAGAAACCTTCGCTTTGTTTGCTGCAGCTTTGGAAAACGTTTATAAACTTCAAACACGACCTAACAGCTGACAAACAGCCAACTCGTTGTTTTAAGATATCGAAGATGTGGAAACCTTTCCATTAATTTGTGTTCGTTTATTTCTTTTTAATTTGTGGAAAATTTGCACTTTTATTTAACTTCTCGTTACAATATCTTTCACTTTCTATTTATTTCTCTTAGACGGGTGAATTATAAGAAAACAGCTTATAGTGGTAATTTCATTAACTGTGAACGTTGAAGACAGCAAGACGTACAAGGTGTGTTCATCTGCATTTTTGTTTGGCCATTCCCTCCGCTACATCGTCTACTTCTACAAGCATCAGAAGCATATGTCAGGAGAGGCAGTACGCATTGGTTGAATACCTTTGTTTTTGGATTTGCGTAAATGTTCTCTTAAAAATATTTCTTAATATACCAAGTCAAATTTGAAGCGTGTAATGCAACATTACATGAAAATAACCATGACATTCGTTTTCGTCTCGTCAGGTACCACAAATCGAAAAACAACGTCCCGATTGGTCCACCAGGAGAAAACCCTATAAAATCGGCTGTGATCAATATTTTTCAAAATCTCAACAAGCCTCGTAATCTTGAATGGATTTGCGATGTTTTTAGCCCTATCCGGTCAATTTTAATGCCCCCTGAAAAAAATGTTAATTAAGGGTCGCGAAAAAATCCAAGCGTCAATATCGTTAAACTGTAGGTGCATAAATAAGTTCTCAGCTTTTTCCTGCAAAATTAAAGTTTTATTTAAAAACAAACAAAAAAAGCTTAAGTATCAAAGTATTCTCCGTTGGCATCGATGAACTTTGGCCATCTTTCGGGTAGCTAGCGAATTCCCTGGTGATAGAAGCTCACCGGCTTCGAGACGATAAAGTTATCGATGCATTTTCGGACTTCTTCTTCTGTTTTGAAGTGCGTATCAGCCAAGTGATGCTGTAACGACCGGAATAAATGATAATCGGAAGGGGCCATGTCTGGGCTATACGCCGCATGTGGAAGAAGTTCCCAGCCTAACGTGAAGATGTGTTCTTGCGTCGCCTTCGCAACATGTGGTCGGGCATTATCATGGAGCAGGATGACTTTGCGACTTCCTTGTCCAGTAAATGGTCTTTTTCTTCGATTGCGTCGCTCAAATTGATGAGTTTCTGTTGGTAGCGATCCGCCGTAACTGTATTACCTGGTTTCAAGAGTTCATAGTACAGCACACCTTTCCAATCCCACCAGATACAGAGCAAATTCTTTTTGGCGTGGATATTGGACTTTGGAGTTGATGTCGAAGGTTTGCCAGGACCTACCCATGATTTTTTGTGCTTGGGATTGTAGTACAAGATCCATTTTTCATCGCCCGTAATAATTTTATGCAGAAAATCCTTTTTTCGGTTCCTTGAAAGCAAATGGAGTGCGGTGTCACGCCGTCGATTTTTGTTGTCTTCGGGCATTTTATGCGGAACCCATCTGCCTTCCTTTTGTATCTTGCCCATTGCATGCAAACACATGGAAATGGCTAGCTGAGTGACGCCAAGCTGTTCTGCAAGCTCTTTTTCAGTTTGCGCATTATTTTGATCCAGCAATGTTTGCAGCTCATCCGTGTCAAATGTTTGAGGGCGCCAAGCGTTTGGTTGATCTTCAAGACTAAACTCTTCCGCGAAATCTTTGGTACCATGTGCATGAATGATGCTTTTCACCATATGCTGCATAATTCATTTGGTGTAACAGCAGCGTATTATGTTAAGATGAAAGCGAATGGTATTGCTTTGAAAACGCAAAGGGCGCCATGTTATTGTAACACAGCTGATTATTGAGTTCTATGCATCAAACGCCAAATCTTATTATTTCGAAAAGACGAACTGTCATTGCCTTAAAACGCGATGTTTGGACAATACGTTATATGTAAACGGTGATTTGCGTCCTGTGAAATCTAAAGCTGAAGAAGAAATAAAATATCAAAAAAAAAACGGCAGTTTTCAACTTCGGGCGCTATTTGCAAGTCAACAATAAAACATCACGATACGCGGTTGGGCTTACAATTTAGGAAATTCAATAAGGAACAACTTTCTAATTACATATGCTATAGTGAAAGTGCCAAAGAACAGAGATATAAGCGAAAAAGTGAAGAAAGTCGTTTTTTGCCACTAATTACTTAGGGTGTTTAACTACACCCTAAAACGAAGCGATTCCAACAATAAAATAGCCTGTTTCCAACAAGTCCACTTTTTTACCGTTTTTCCTCCCTGCCGACTAGCTTATTAGAACGGAATAGCCGCACGAACGGAAACCATCCCTCGACGCTTTCCACAAAAAAGTCAACTTTTATTCAATAGTCGAGGCAGCTTCTATTGTCACCCGAAAATAAATTACTTTTTCAAACGGTTGTTCAGTGGTTGCTAATAGACTAATGGGTCGGTAGCTGAAAATAGCCTTTTGTTTTTCTGGTTTGAGAAAGAGAAGACTTAATCCATCCTTCCATTTGTTTGAAAAGCAGCCTGATCTCAAGCATGCATCAAAGGCGGTAGCCAAGTATTCTATTACTTTCTGTTGTAGTTTTTCAAGTACACTATTAGGTATTCCGTCTTTAGCTGCGTCTTTGTTTAATAAAAATGTTTTATTATCAAAGTTAGCTCATTAGGCGAAGTTGGTTTAATTAGGTCTCCAGTCAGTGGTTGGTGTGTTTCTATATGTCTAATTATTATATTTGTGAAACATGAATCTTGATGACTGCAAGAAGTAAAAAATGTTTCTTCCAAATGGTCAGCGAAAACTTCACACTTTTCTTCTTCAGTGTTATATGTTATATTGTGTGATGTTGCCGTGGAAATTTTTTGCGTTTGTTGTAATATATTTCTTGTGGTTTTCAAAAGTTCCGGATCACCTGGCTCATGGATACTAATATACTTCTGATAAGACGTGAATCTATAGTCATCCAGTTTCTTTTTAATTCGCTGAGATAAGTTGTTTACCAGGTTTGTCGTTGCAGGATTTCTGGTGCATTGCCATTCTCTACGCAGCTGACTTTTTTGTTTTATTAAGTTAATTATATGTATAGAGAGAGTTCTATAGTTAGTGAGTTTTCGTTGATTTCGTGGAGATGTGGCTGTTTGAATACTTTCTTTTATCCTTGCTGCAAAATGAGTTATTGTCTCCTCTATTTCTTCTGGGGTTCGTAACTCGTTAGAGTATTTAAGGTCTTTAAATAGAAGTTCCTTGAAATAATTCCAATCTATTACTCCATTTATTAGTCTTGATCTCGTTTCGTCTTAGAGAAGGTGTTATTAATGAGATTATAACCGGCAGATGGTCTGACTTTAGTTGGGCGTGAACTTGTTGAAATATTTGTGTACTGAAACCTCTTTGAAATATTATGTCTAATATCTCCAGTTCGTGGTCTATCCGATATGGATAGTATGACGGTTCTTCCAGAGCTAGCATCTGAAGAGCGCGTTCTGTTACTAATAAATCAAGTTTTGCTTCGGAGGGATTACCTGCTCTGCATCCCCATATGGTATTTTTGGAGTTGAGGTCACCAATCAGTAAAGTGGCTTCGTTGTTACTAAACTAGGGGTTGACCCCCAAAAAGTATTTTTGGCATCGTAGGCTGACAATTTTTCACCCGCCTTCCCTCAAACTTTGCAAGGTGGAAACATATAAATTTTTAACAGAATCAGCCGTCCGGCTCCAGCGGTCCATTCGGCAAGGAGCGAGAGCGGCCCTGACCTGCGTGCACGAGCGCATGGAACTCCTCGTGTAAATTAAGCGCTCCGAGCGCGGCACGCCAAATTTCATGTCAGCCATCTTTGTTTACTTTCCGTTCAAATGTATAGTCTTTATTTACTACGCACCGACTTCCTCGCGTAAATCAAGAGCCGAGAACCACGCCACATTTCTTTGTATACTTTCTATTCAAATGTATAGATGATATTTTGTATATATTACTTTCAAGGAGCTAGCAGTTTGTTTTGTTGTTGATATACACTAATTATTTGAATATAATTGCCTCAGTATGTTTTAATATTAACTGCAACCGTTTCAAGATTGATAGTATTGATTGTGATGAATAATTTTTTGGTTTACAAAAGTAACCACTCTAACGGAGGCGAATCTTGCTGTTCTATCTGTGTGGTATCAGGAATAGCTTGATATTTTGATGCTACCATGTTTAGTCAAGTGTGTCTCCGAGACGCATACCAAGTCTACGTTATATCGCGTAATAAAAGATATAATAGCTTAAGGTTAAGACCGTTAACATCCCAGTTTAGGATATTGAACCGAATAAGAGCTTTGTTACAGTAGTGGTCCTTTCAGGAGACTCGGTAGAAGGTTGGTTAATAGAAATTGCTTTATTTGGTTGAAGTAGATTTACAACTGATGTAATAATTCTATTAATTAGAGATTCGTATTACAGGTATTAGAAGAGATATTTTTTGTCTTCCAAGGTTGATTCTGATTAATTGGGTTTTTTGGATGATGGGTTGACAAGGTGGAGGAAGTTGGCAAAATTGTTTTTTAGAACTGTTTGATTGTTATTGGTAGGTGGATTATTTCTAGTTTACAGCCTCAAAGTTGGCCGGGTGGTTAACTACACAGTTAACATAAATTGGAGGGGAGTTTTCACCCTTATCACGCATGTAGGTTGTAGACGGAAATAATTTTTGGTGTGACCTTGAGGTGTATTGCCAGGTGTATTGCTGCACATACAGGAATTGAAGTTTTTTCTATATTAAGCAGTCTTGTAATACTAATTATGAAAAAGTCATATGCTAAGAGTTCAACTCCCAAATCATGTTCCGTTTGGAAGAGTGAAACATTGTTAATGACAACTAAAAGTGGGATTTTGAAAAAAGCAAAATGCAATTTTATTCTCTGAATGATGTTTTGCTAAGCTCCTGTAGTCGCTTTCAGTCGAAAGTTTGATTTTCATTAATGTCCCGCTGAAACTGGTAGATAAATTATTTTTAACGATGTTTTAGATATCGGCAATTACTTGTTTGTGGTTAACTGGCCCATATCAGAATATTAGCAGAATTTTAAATTTGATTTAATTGTTAGGTTCCGAAGTTGTACCTTTGTTCGCCTGAAGGTTCAAGGTGTTCTGGTAAATAATATTTGTTTTTTCTAATAACAATGTAGGTTTCCATTGACATTTTCTTTGCAAATCACTTTGTTACCAGGTCGGGCCTGAGCGGTGATATACCGGGCATCGAGACGCTACGACCGGCAACGCGTGGGCCACAGAAAGCTAAAAAAAAAACGAAGCGTCGGCTCCAACTTACAATTAGAACTATATTTACAACCTTACAAACCTAACCTACCTTACGCTAACTTAACCTACTTAGCTAATTTACAAAAACTTAACCTACGACTTAAAGTATGCGATGAAACGGGTCGCGAGCTAGGTGCAGCGGGGCCAGCGTCGGAACCAGGCAGCGAGCAGCAGGGGCGATAGCGCAGCCGGGCAGCGTGCAGTAGGGCCGATGGCGGAGCTGGGCAGCGAGCAGCAGGGGCGGCAGCAGATCCGGGCGGCGGCGCAGGAAAACGAGCAGCAGGGACGGCAGCAGATTCGGGCGGCGGAGCCGGAAAGCGAGCAGCAGGTCCGGGCGGCGAGCAGCAGATCCGGGTGGCGAGCAGCAGATCCGGGCGGCGAGCAGCAAAGTCAAAAGGGACTTACCTGATTACACTTGATGGTTTCTTCTAGCGGGGCTGACGACTGAGCCGAATGCTTTGGTGGCTCAGGTCTTAAGGGCTCGGCCGTGCCCCACTCTGCTGGTGGAGTTCAGAGTTTGCCCAGGATTGGTGGACCCCGGGGGCGCCTTTGCCCTGATTGTAAAATGCCGTGGCGGCTATGGTCGGTGGCGTTTGGGTCGACTCGGGGCCGCTTGGCACGACACGGCCAGGTAACAACTTATAGGAGGTAAAAGGTGATCAGAATTTCTTTTATTTGCTGACATTGCTTTGCCCCATTAAGAAAAAGCAATTAAGATTAATGGAAGTTCAGAGTTTGTATGAAATATTTCACAAAATAAAATTATTACGTATAAATTGAACTTACCGCTGATGGCTGATAAATCGCCCGATTTGAACACGACCGTTCGACAAAAGCACTTGCGCCAACCTCTAATCCAATCTTGTAAACATTTTCATATTCGCTTTTTGGAATTTTCATTAGCACCTCCTTCGATTTTTGCGTTATCGATTCGACTGAACAGGATAAAGTTGCACAGCCCAAAACGTCACTTAAAATTGCGTCTACTAAACCTATTGAAATTCCAACATCTACGCCAAGCTCTCTTACAGTCAAATAACGATTTCTCATTACTTTGTGTCTAATTATTTCCATATTTTCTTGGATTATTAATGTTAATGGATTCTCAACAGCTTATGCCACTCGAATACAGTTTTTCCCGATAAAGGTTGATCACCGAATTCTTTTTGCAGTTGATGTAAATAAACTAAATTATTTGACAGACACGGAAATCAAAAACTATTCTACAAGATACTTAGATCGCTCCGCAAAGAAAACAACACAAAGTTGGCCTTATAAAGAAAAAAGAGGGAAAATATTTATTAGGGAATAAAAATGAAATCATAGAGAGATGGAAGGAATATTTTGAAGACATGCTAGCAACAGAACAAACACTTGAACTAGAATTAGAGAAAGAGAGAAATGCAAATAGAACAGATACTAACGAACAATATAGAGAACAAGTGCAAATACAAGTAGAAGAAGTATTAGAGGCGGTGAAAAAACTAAAAAGGAAAAAAGCAGCAGGTTATAACGATATAGCACCAGATATGGTTAAAAATTTGGGAGTAAAAGGCACAGAAGGGATCACTAAACTGTAAAGCATGACAAGAAGAAAAGATCCCCAAAGAATGGGAGATAGGAGTACTTCTACCGATATTCAAAAAAGAATATAGAAGAGATTGTTCCAATTATAGAGGAATTACCTTGCTACCGATAACAGCAAAACTGTATGATAGTGTACTAGAAATGGGGTTCAGAATGGGGTAGTGAAGCGCAATACATGACATCAGATCCAGATTATGCCACATAGCCTCTCCTACTCAATTCCTACTCACACCTTCACGCAATGAACCCTGGCAACCTGAGCAACCCTACTGAAGATCTGGTATCCAACGCGGGTGGAAGGTAGGGTCAGGATCGAACGAGAGAGGGAGAAATGGTCCTCCGAAAAGGGGGTTGGGCAGGGGTTAACTACCCCTGGGGAGAAATCCCTTCCCGGAAAAAAGCCCTAGTTAAAAACACTCAACATGAGCCTCGGACTGGACGGACTAATGGCAAACGACAAAAGCGACGAAAAAAGGACATTCTACTAGGAACATGGAACGTACTAAGTCTATACAGGCCAGGAGCACTACAACAACTGGAAAAGAAAATAATTAATTACAAATTAGACATCACGGCAGTTCAAGAAACAAGATGGCCCAATACTGGAGATATTATACATGGAAAATGCACGCTACTGTACAGCGGAAAAGAAGACGGACGCCATGAAAGTGGAACAGGCTTTGTGATTAGTAATAGAATCAAACAGCAACTTCATCAATTTAAGGCAATATCACACAGATTATGCGCAATTAGAATTAAAGAGAAACTGTATAATATAACTATAATAAACACATACACGCCAACAGAAGCGGCAGAAGAAGAAGAAAAATAGGAATTCTACGAAACCCTGGAAGAAAGCATCGATAGCACCCCAAAGAAAGACATCCTCATAGTACTGGGCGACTTCAATGCACAAACAGGAAGAGAAGAAACATATAAACCAACAATTGGGAACCATAGCCTACACCGAGAAAGTAACGATAATGGATTAAAACTGATTAAACTAGCGGCAAGCAGGGGTTTAATAATAAGCAGTACCACCTTCCCGCATAAGTCTGTACATAAGGGAACCTGGAAATCAAACGATGGAGTAACGGTGAAGCAAATCGATCACGTACTAATCAACCTTACAAACCGCAGTAATATAATAGACGTGAGAACAATGAGAGGCGCCGATTGTGACAGCGACCATTTCCTAGTACAAGCAAGATTACGACAAAAGATATCAAATATCAAACGTCAAAACACAACCCTCAAAACAAAGAGATACAATTTAGATAGGTTGAGGGACCCAGAAACCGAAGAAAGATACCAAAGAACATTAATGGGGAGAATAGAAGAAGAACTGGCAAGCGAAACGGAAACATAAGAAGAAAACAGCGACAAACAATGGGATGTTATAAAGGAAGCGATTAACAAAACGGCTGAAGAAATCGTGGGTACAAAACAATTACGAACACACGAATTGTTTGACGATGAGTGCAGACAAGTTATAGAAGATAGGAAGAAAGGGCGCATGCGAATGATACAACAAAATACAAGATAAGCCAACACAAACTTCGAAAAAACCAGGAAACTAGCCAGAACAATCCTAAGAAGGAAAAAGCGAGAACTAATAAACCGAAAACTATCGCAAATAGAGGAAAGGATGGGAGAAAACGAAATAAGGAAAGCACGCGAAAAAATAAGGTACTTTAAAAGATGTTTCCAACCTAGTACAAACATGTGTAAAAATAAGGAAGGAACTATAATGATTAACAAGGACGATATTGCCGAAGGATGGAGGGAATACTTCGGTAATTTACTGAACACAGACAATGAAGAAGAAGAAGAAAATGAACAAGAAAGCGAAACATAGAGCTAAATAGAGACGAAAATGAAGAAATACAAGAGCCGGAACCCACATACGACAAAATCAGGAACACTATCCGCAAAATTAAGATGCATAAAGCACCAGGGGAAGACAACATACCAACAGAACTACTGAAATCCGGAGGTCAGGAGTTATGAAGAAAGATACATGAGCTAATCCGAATAATATGGAAGAACGAGAAGATGCCGAGTGCATGGAATATAGAATCATATGTCCCATACATAAGAAAGGAGACAAGACTGTATGCTCCAACTACAGAGGAATCTGCCTCCTCAACACAACATACAAAATCCTGCCACACATACTACTGGATAGACTGAAGCCAGATGTGGAGAGCAAACTGGAAAATTATCAAGCCGACTTCAGAAAGGCGAAATCAACAACAGACGAAATCTTCATACTGAGATAAATAATGGAAAAAGCAAAAGAGTTTGGAATCGACATACATAGCATCTTTGTAGATTACAAACAAGCGTATGACAGGGTGAGACATAGAGCAGTAAAACAAGCCCTAGATACCTTTGGCATACCACAGAAACTAAAAAGACTAATAATAATGGGATGCACAATATAAGATAAAGGTAGGAGGACAGAAAACACAGGCCATCAGTAGCAATGTCGGATTGAAACAAGGAGACGCACTGTCCCCCATAATATTTAACATGGTGCTAGATATCGTCGTACAAAAAACCCCTACATGGAATGATCATCTATTTAGGAATCGGAATCAGATATTGGCCTATGCTGATGATATAGCCATAATCAGCACTAACGAAAGGGACGTAACCCAAACGTATAGAACTCTAAAAGCCAACTCGGAAGAGATTGGACTCACAATAAATACAGAAAAAATAAAGTACTTACGAATATCAAGACAAATTGAACAGCCAGAACAAGTAACTACAACTACAGGAATAGACAGAGTCACTAAATTTAAATACCTGGGTACAGCGATCAATGAAACAAATGATATAACTGACGAGATAAAAACCCGAATCTTGACAACTAACAGGGCCTATTTCGCAATGAATGATATTTTCAAGACAAAATTAATATCCAAGAAAACAAAAGTACGACTATACAAGGCAATAATAAGACCAATACGGTTAAGGATATTCGAGAGGAAAATACTGAGAAGAATTTTTGGACCAGTTAACGAATGAAGTTAACACAATGAAGAAATTAGGATCCTATATAACGAACCCGACATAGTTAATGTCATTAAACGTATGCGAATACAATGGATAGGGCATGTGGCGCGAATGGCAGCCAACACCCCAATACAGAGGATATTTAATAGCACGCCAACAACAACACGACCCAAAGGAAGGCCGCGCAAGACCTCCAAAAGCTCAATGTAAATAACTGGAGGAAAACTGCCAAAAATAGAACAGACTGGAGGAAAATCGTTGAGTCGGTGAAGACCCTTGATGGGTGGTAAAAACCGAGAGAGAGAGAGAGAGTGTGTGTACTAGAAATGAAATTCAAGCCAGAAGCTGAAAGCCAATTAGAAGATGCACAGTGTGGGTTCAGGAAAGGTAGAGGAACACAAGGCCACATATTTGTATTAAAACACCTAATAGAAAAATTCACTACAGAAAAAATATTCGTAGCCTTCATAGATCTAGAAAAAGCATTTGATAGCGTGATCAGGGCAATAGTATGGAATAGTCTAAAACGGAGAAAAATAAATAAAAAATTGATAAATCGTATCAGGAGTATGTACAAAAATACACGAAATATAGTGAGAACAGGACACATACAATCAAAAGAATTCACAACAAAAGAAGGACTGAGACAAGGCGGAGTATTAAGCTCAGCGCTGTTTAATTTAGTAATAGACAATATAGTGAAAGAAGTGAAAGGAAAAGTGAAAAAACATGACAAGGGTAGAAATATCAGAAAGTGTATTTGCAGACGATTTAGTGATATACGCCAAAAATATACAAGACCTACAACACAACTTGGAAGTATGGAAGAACGCCTTAGAAAATATAAATCTAAAAATAAATGCAGAGAAGACCAAGGTTATACCAATAAAAATAAAAATAAACTAGAAAAAAATTAAGCAAGTACGAGCATTTAAATACTTAGGAGTAATAATTCAGTGCAGTGGAAGTATCAGAGCCGAAATAAATGAAATAATAGAAAATGCGAAGAAGGTATACCACGCACTAAACTACACTTTTATAAGGAAAAAGGAAATATCAAAGCAAACGAAAATTACAGTATACAAAACAATCCTTAAACCTATATTAATATATGAGAGCGAGAGCTGGGTCCTGACGAAATAACAGGAAAGTAATGTACAGGCGGTAGAGATGAAATACTTACGAGGAGTAAAAGGGATAACAAGACGAGATAGAATTAGAAATCAGGTAGTTAGGAGTAGAACCAGTGACAAAAAGTATTAAAAAACAGCAATTAAGATGGTTCGGACACATAATAAGGATGAACGAGAAGAGAACAACAAGAAGAATATGGAAAACAAGAGTACAACAGAAAAGAGGTAAAGGTAGACCAAGGAAAACCTGGGATAAAGACGTGACAGAAAACTTGAGTCAAATAGGAGTGACGTGGAATGAAGGGAAAAGACAGGCAATGAATAGAAAGGAATGGACCAAGAGAATATATAGTTAAAAAAAACATTACAGAGAGTATTTTAATTTTTAATTTGTAGTATAAAATGTACGAATACTATAATAAGTTTAAGAGAAATGAAATTAAAATTGGCTAAATGTAACACCTTAACACCGAAAGGTAAATAAGGTTTTGATTATTACTGAAGGTTGTACCAATATAAAAAAATTAACAATAATAATAATAATAATAAAACAAAAATAAGTAATTATAGTTAAAAATATAAGTAACTCAATGGTAATAGGATTAATCTTGCATTTATCAAATTCTCTAATCAAATATCTGAAAGGGCTCTAGTAAACATGCTAAAATTATTTATAAGAAGAACAATTATACAAATTATGTTAAGGGTATGTGGGAGTAAGAGAAAACTCAAATGGCCTCTGTCATCTTAAAAGCGTTGAGTAAAAAGAAGTAAAAGACTAATTTGAATGACCGATCGCATCTTGCACCTCATTTTTTGACCAAGTGGAACTTTAAAAGCATTCACCATATTCTTCAGCGACACGCCATATCTAGTGAAAGCCCAACGTCTGAAATTTCTTCCAGTTTATTTAAAAGTGGCCGTCGGGGCGGCCATGCGTCCGAGGATTAACCTGTAAACCTGCCGAACGGCCTAAGTGCCGAACAACAATCGCTGTCAGAATTAAGCTGCAATATATATCGGGCCGGGCATTACAAGTTGGGAGCAATATAAGCATTCGAAACTAATCGAGCGGGATCTAGACATAAAGTGGGTGGTGGACAGGACCGGCAATGTCGATGGCAAGCAGGACTTGAACTTCAGGAATTCGGCGATCGTTTAAGTTCACAACTAGAGAAATTAACCTGGACGCGAATGCCATTTGTCTTGGTTTGACTTGACCCCCCTGCGCGCCCCGGCCGGCGCTCGGCGCCATTAGTCTTGGCACTGCGGTCGCATCGCAAAACAATGCAGCCAACTTTAAACACGTATCAAGCAGTATTAGTTACCTGTAATTGTTACTGGACCCGATATATTAGTACGGTATTTCATTACATTATGTTTCATTAGAGTTCCGAGTTGAATTGGATCTGCGGTTCGGTAATCGGAAACCGAAAAGATTTCCTGCACGCCGGCCGAGACCGTTCGCACTACTAACGGCGCAACTAATTGATTTCGCCTGAAACTTATTCATAATCACTTTCCATTTCTCAGCCGGGATACGTTTCAAAATAAACACCACTACAGAAAAGAGATTAAATGCGTTTCCTAGCCGCTCCTCCGGCAACTAATTGCTCAAATGTAATTAATAGGCGCTACACGTTTCGACTGCACTCGTTCTGGAAGCTTAACAAATGTTCTTCACATGACTGTTGATTTTAAACGATGCTGGCTGAAGCATGCACACTTAATCATTTAAAAAACTTGCACAAATACGTTTTTCAAAACTGAAGTAGTAATATACAATAAACTATTAAACCTGTACTTAATTACACAATCTAAAAAAATAAACAGAAGAAAAAAATTATAATAGTATAATAAAGAGTTGCTTTCGAGAATAGCTCGTTGTACTCTTGAGTAGCTTTCGTTAATAATTAAGCTATAAAAATTTCATGTTTTATGCCCCAAGCTATTGAATGATTGGTTCCACTAACTAATAACAAAAACATGCAAAGAGAAATATGATATAAAAACTATACACTCGTATTGTTCAAACCACCACTCTAAATGTTGAAAAGGAGTTGTAAAACGCGATATATGGCTCAGAGTCTAATAGCTAGTAAGCCTCTCCTAATCAATTCCAAGTCTCACCTCCAAGTTGGAGAGCCCGGGGAAGCTGAGCAACCTCATTAAAGCTAGGTAACCAACCCGGGTGAAAAGTAAGGTCAGAGTAGACGCAAACTCAACAAAGAACGTTAGATAAAAACCCAATGAAAAACATGTGCCCACAAATGGACACTGATTATAATAAACAGGAATATAAAAAATCGAAAACAAATAAAAATTTATTAGCAACATGATCATTTCTGAAGACGTAAATGAATATGTAAATTCTTATAGTGGGGTCAAAAATATCAAAAAGCTACAGATGGAATATGAATATTAATCACAAAGAAGCTACAAAAGCAAATAGTTATCACGAGAACCAATCAACGAACATATTACAATAATACTATAAGAATCATTGAACATACAGTAACAGTTAAAGGACTATATACACCAAATGAAAATTCCAGCCTACTAAAAAGAGAAATACGTAAGTAACCTACGAGAAGTGCTCAATAGAATACCGACACTCACGAAATAATAATTTGAATTGAAAGGTAGACAAACAGAAGAGTAACCAAGTAGTAGGACACAAGGGGAAGAAGTAGTAAACCACAATAAAGAAGAACAAATTGAGATGTACACAGAATATAAACTACAAATAATTAATTAATTCTTTACCCACAAAGAAATTAGTAAATACACATGGCACAAAGAAGAAAATAATAAAAAATCACAATACACAGTTACATTATCAAAAAAGATATAAAATGAAGAATACATGATGTAACAGTAAAAAGAAGTAATGTAGTTAAGGTATATGCCGCCTCAGTTAAAAAATAACAGTCTCGCCAAATTAACTACAAGAATACGCTCAATATTATAGAGAAGAAGTACAATTTAGATAATGAGAGGGGATTTCTCTATCAAAGGAGAGTACATAAAAATTTCAAACCGGACAATAGAACTACATACCAGAAATATGAGCATATTAAAAACAACATTTAAAAAGATGCGGGAGAAGCATTAGAGCTATATAATTCCAAGAAGTTGGTGCGATCTACCCAGTGCTGGTGATCGGGTTGCGATGGGAGGTTCTACGACAGACAGGTGGCTGGGGTCGCTGAGAATTTGAAACTTCCCCTCTAGTCGCTCTTGCATAGCTGCAGGGTGATCGCTGTCAATCGGAGTGCTGGGAAACAGGATATCCCCGGAAGCTGGCTAGGTATGCTCCCTGGCAGTATACACAATTCCCGGAGTGGTGCGTGTCCCCGCAATTTACGCATTTCGGCGTAGTGAGGCAGCAGCGTTGTCACTGGTTCACAACCTTCCTTTTGTTTGGGTACTCCACCGTTACAGCCAAATCGAGGACTTTCTCTTGTCTGATCGCTCCAGCTCGAGGAACATGAGCAGCATGGGTCATCTCTTTGGGTCCTTCCTCATTCACCTCACCGTGAGGATGGAGATGAGTCGAAGAGCTACTGCTTTAGCTGCTCCCCGAAGACATTCTTTGGGTCGCCGCACATTACGGCGCGGAGGAGTTTATCCGTTTTCAACAGATGAAAGTGATGCTGTATTTTCGCTTCATTTAGGAAACGAGTCAAGCACCGGCAATCCAGGAATGCAGAGGTATGGATGGTGATTCCATCCGCTACATTTTTAGTCTGGATAAAGCCAATTTGTTGCTCATGGATGGCCTTGCAAACAGCAGGCCAAGTCTCTTTTTCACCGGGCGATCTGGTGTATCCGGGTGGGGGCTGGAGGCGATGGGCTTCTCAGTGAGTGTCTTAGCATCTTTGAGGTCACTCAGTACCTCAAATGCGTTGACTATAGTGATTCCTGCTAGGAGAGAGCGGATAATCGCTCTCGCTTGGCGGAGAACACGGCGATACTTACAGACAGGTTTGAAGACCTACTCCTCCCTGGAGCTGGCCTAGGGTCGCAGAAATCAGCTAGGGCGGCTGTAAGGGTGGTTCGTCTATCCGCGTGACAAGTTGTTCCGGAACTCGCTGAGGGGCACATACATATTCCCTCATTTTCTAAATAGCGCTGTTGTAGTACACGCCAGAAACTCACTGCTCCAGGTCGTCGAAAATGATTAAAATCACGCTAGATGATCATAAATCGCACTACTACGCACAACTTCATGGCAGACACAGCTGAACGCATCTGACCGGATGTACTGCTCGGCTGCGACACGCAAACCCAAAGAAAAACAAAATACATGTAGCACTGATTGACCTAGAAAGCATATAACATACCAATGGGGACGCTATAGAAAAAAATAAAAACCTAGATATAAATTTGACTTTAATTAAAACCGCTAAATAATGATCTAAAAGCAACATCACAATAATAAAAATAAGAGGCCATTTCGCAGATATATATACGGATTGTCTATTCAAAATACAGGGTGGTATTCAAAAGTAGTAGGACTGATTTTTTTTTAAAAAATGTATTGAACATTTTGGTACATCGACTTAATACTCTTCAAAATAGGTCCTTGAGCATCCACATACTTCTGGTAGCGAGCCTTCCAGGTCGCGAAGGCCTTCTGGAAGTCGTCCTCCGGGATGCTGTTCAGCGCCATCGTCGTTGCCGCTTGGACTGCTTCCACCGAGTCGAAACGATGCCCCTTGAGCTGCCTCTTGATCCGGGGGAACAGGAAGAAGTCCGGCGGTGTCACATTAGGGCTGTAGGAGGGGTGAGGCAACGTGGAAACGCCAAATTTGGTCAGGAGATCCCTCACAATCCACGCGCCGTGGCACTTTTCTCATCGACAAATCCTCCGTGATGATGCGTTGGACTGTCCCGTACGAAAGATTCAGCTCATCACTAATTAATTTAATGCCCAACAGTCGGTTAGAGTTTAAAAGTTGCTTAACTTTCAGCACATTGTCGTCCGTTCGCGAGGTTGATGGACGCCCGGTGCGTTGGTCGTCCTCGACGAGCTCCCTCCCCTCCCGAAACAACTTGTGCCACTTAAATATCGAGGAACGGCTCATGGTATCCTTCTTATAGGCCTGCGTAAGCATGTCCTTGGTTTCGGTCGCTAATTTTCCAAGTTTGTAGCAAAACTTGATGGCGTACCGCTGCTCCACATTTCGCTCTATCGCAACTGTCACAACAGGAGGTCACTAAAACAGTGGTCCACACTCAACTACGCACGCAGGCGACTGCCGCAGGTCGACACCTGTTCCCAAGGCTCCCCTCCATAAAATCCAGCCTTGCAGACCACCCTCCATCGCTCCGCGCGCGCGGAAAAAAAAAACAGTTCTACTACTTCTGGATACAACCCTGTATATTAAACAAAACCCTCAATGGATGGCAAAAAATCCAAAAGTATGAGACTGCGGGTTGGAGTAAACTTCTTGTACTCCCTGTGTTTTATAAACGATCAGATAGTCATGTCAGAAGATACAGGTGACCTAAGCTACATGGTTAGAAAATTGCAGAAAACATATAAACAACTTTGATTCGCTATAAATAAAAACAAAATAGGATACCTATAAATTGAAAGTAATAAAACACCACATTTACTGTGAGAAAACGACTACACAGAGGAGGTAGTAACAACAGCTAAGTACTTAGGGATAATATTCAATACGACTGAAGGTAGTAATCAAGAAATAAATAAACAGAATTACTGAGAAAAGAACGATTAGGAGGTCCTTAATTACATCCAGTACTATAGAACATAAAAATCGCAAAATAAACAAAGAGCTGAATATATAAAACAATTACCTGTGGAGTAAAAATGTGAGATGTTAATAGGAAACCTAAAAATAAGTTACTGACAATTGCAAAAAACTACGTGAGAAGATACTATTGTAAGATGAGACTCGTCATTAGACATTAACAGAAATGATTAGTATGGAAAAATATTTCCAGAATAATATATGCATACTTTATTTACCCGAAACATTCCATAATTAGATCATCTTGCTTAATCCCTAATCCATTCATCTCAAGCATCGTATTATGCGCTTGCCCTGCTTCATATAGACTTCAAACATTGCATGATGCAATTTTTAGTGTACTTTTTATTATGCCAAGTCTTCGTACACCTGTTGCAATAAAGGAAAATTGTTGTATTTGCTTATCAAAATGATTGAGTAGCAAAATGATCAAAGGTATTCATAGAAAAATAGGAGAGTAGCTTCCTCTTGCTTTCCGTTACGTAAAGCTGAGACTGTTGTAGTTATCTTAACTGTGCAAATCTCCCGATAGCCTTATTTGATCTATTTTAGACAGTTTTTAAGATATATACGCGCCAAATTTGATTTAAATCTAAAGAAAACTATAAAGTTAAAAAATATTCAAGAATATTTAAAGGTTAAGATCTTATCTAAGATATTGGGCCAATAAATGTACATGCTAAATAAAGTCCAATAAAAATTATGGCAACTATTGTATCTATTGCTAATGCAATTTTAGAAATTGCTGTTCCGAAGAATTCGCTAGAAGTGCATCCGAACCGTTCTCTGAGGTTTCTTAACCATAATGGTCTCCTTCCCACATTATCTCCTCCTTGGATTTTGCCCTGTATTCATAGCGGTAGTCTGGTGTATTTTTCTCCTCTTGTGATATTTCAAAGATATTCCAGCTTTTGTTTATTGATGGTGTCTACAATTCTTTATATTTTCTCATTCATCTTAAAATCTTCCTGTATACCCTCATTTCAAATGCTTAGATTTTCCTGCGACTTGTTATGTTTAAAGTCCAAACTTCTAGTTCGTAGAGAAGATTAATAAAATCACGACATTTTGCTGATCGAAGCCATAACTTTGAGCTCAAGTTTTTGCTACATAAGACTCCTTTCATTTTAATAAAGTGATTTTTATTTTTATTTTGATTTCGTACGTATAGTCGTTTTTATGGTTTATCATCGTACCAAGATACGTGTAGCTATTGACTTGTTCGATATTTTTTCTATTGATACTAAGACTTTAATTCCTTCTGTGAGTTTCCGATATTACCATAAATTTGATTTTTCAATATCAAATGTTAGTTCATGTCTCCTTCATAACTCCTTCGTGGTTTTTTTAATAATTTCTTCAGAATCTGCTTTTAAGAACATTGGCAACAACACATATACTTGTCTTCCTCATTTTTATTTCCATTTCTTATGATATTTGATTGTGGATACGTATTCTAGATTTTTGACTATAAAACAATTTTGATATAATCTGAAATTCACTATAGTTTAGATGTTTCAACTTCAACACACTTATCGTGCGTGTATATCTAAGCATCTCTGAATTAATACATTAAATAAAAAAACTCATTGGCAGATGTCATTTCAGTAGCAATGGAACCTTGGTCTGTAACATATCTTGTGTATGTTTACAACACCTTCATTGAAACGAGTCGTTCTGTGGTGCACACACAGCGACGATTTCGAAATCATTTTAATGTTGGTCATCATGGTTGCGTTCCAAAACGAGATACCATTATAAAGTGGTTGAATAGTTTTCAAACAATAGGACCTTTGAAACCTGGGACTGCACGGGAAGATGATCGCACTGCATGGACCCCGAAAAACATTGAAAGGCTGCGACAAGTAGTGCGAGCTAGCCTTCGACATTCAGCGGTACGCCACACTCGCGCTCTTCGGACCTCAGACAGATCAGTTCGCAGAACTTTACACTTAGCCCTCTATTTCCATCCCTATTTTATGATTATGGTTGTTCAATAACTGCAGCAAAACGACTTCGTAAGACGACATAGGTTCGCAGAAACGATGTTGGACTTAAATAGATGCGAAGGCTTTCACGGCCGGTGTTATGGTGCATCGTGTGGTTGGTTCTCGGGTTATGAGGCCGTGGTCGGAGTTCAGAAACTCCTGACGTTTCGTCCACAACTGCGGCGGACATCATGAGAAGAGAATATACCTGCAACGACCCATTTGACGTCTACCATTTCGGTGACGTCAACAACGGCCCCCCAACACCACCCCTACCATACTCGCACGAATATAAAAGCGGAAACACACGGGACAATCACTTAATTTTTAGAAGATTCTCTTCTGAAGATGTCCGCCGCAGTTGTGGACGAAACGTCAAGAGTTTCTGAACTCCGACCACGGCCTTATAACCCGAAAACGAACTACACCATGTTGGACTTGCTGACAGATGATATCGTTTTAATCGTGAGCGACGAGGCCCACTTTCATTTATCGGGGACGGTAAATAATCATAATTTTCACTACTTCTTCTTCTTCTTCTTTGTCAGCCTGTATCTATCCAATGTTGGACACAGGCCTCCCCTTTAAATCTCCATTTGTCTCTGTCTTGAGCTGTCTTTATCCATGTTAATCCTGCTATTAATTTTATGTCATCTTTCCATCTGGTTTGTGGGCGGCCCACATTCCTTCTGCCCGTCCGTGGTCTCCATTCCTGTATTTCCTTGTTCCATCGTTCATCTTTTTGCCTCATGGTGTGGCCTGCCCATCTCCATTTCAATGATGCTACATATCTCTTGACGTCTATTACTTTTGTTTTTTCCCTTATACTCTCATTTCTTATTCTATCTTTCAACTTTATATTTAGCATTTGCCTTTCCATTGCTCGCTGGGCTTTGGCAAGTTTTCCCATTAATGTTTTGTTTAATGACCATGTTTGTGCCGCGTAAGTAAGTACTGGGAGTACGCATTGGTCATACACAGCTTTTCTCAGTTTTAAGGGGATTGTTTGGTTTTTTAGTATTTTATTTTGTTTCCCAAAGGCTGACCATGCTTGGCGTATGCGTCTATCAATTTCCAGATTTTGGTTAAATTTTTGCATGTTATCAATTGACCTAAATAAACATATTCTTGTACTGTCTCTACAGTTTGGTTGTCAATTTTATGTTTATGTTGTCTTGTTAGTTAGTCATTATTTTTGTTTTTGTTTATTTATTTTTAGCCCAACTTTTGCTGATTTGTTCTTGAGTTCTTCGAGCATGTTTTGTAAGTCCACTGCTGAGTTTGATATGATGATTAGGTCATCTGCATAGGCCAGGTGATTGAGCATTTTGCCATTTATATTCACTCCTTTGTTTTCCCAGTTAAGTGACTTTATCACATCTTCTAGTGCTGTTATAAACAACTTAGGACTCATCGAGTCTCCTTGCCTTACTCCTCTACCGACCGGGATTTTATTAGTGTTTTCGTGTAACCTCACTGTCATTGTTGATTTTTCATAGATGGAGTGGATCATTTTAGTGTATCTATAGTCTATTCTACTGTTTTGCAGGGCTTTTTCTATCGCCACAATTCAATCGAGTCGAAAGCTTTTTCAAAATCGACCAGTGCCATATATAAAGGTAAATTGTATTCGATGGCTTTTTCTATTAATGTTCTTATTGTGAGGATGTGGTCGTTTGTGCTGAAATTTTTCCTAAATCCAGCCTGGTCGATCGTCTGGTAGAATTCTAATTTTGCATCTAATCTGTTTACTATGATTTTTGTGAAGAGTTTGTATATTTGGGGCAATAGAGATATTGGCCTATAATTATCAAGTATTGTTCTGTCTCCCTTTTTGTATATGAAGATAATTAGTGCGTTGCTCCAATCATCAGGAATCCTTCCTTCCTCCAGACATTTATTAAAGATTATTTGTAATGCTTGAATTATCGTATCTCCTCCTTCTTTTATTAACTCGCCTATTACGCCATCTTGTCCTGGGCACTTGTAATTTTTGATGGACTTTATGTTGAATTTAATCTCCTCATTAGTAATTTCTGGGATATCCTCTGAATTTACATTTATTATTTTCTTTTTTAATTCCTGTTTCACATCTTTCGGCGTTTCGTTTTTTTGTTTGTATAGCTTTTCATAGTATAGTTCTATGGTCCTTAAAATTTCGTTTTATCTCTTACTTCTTTTCCTCATTGTCTTTAAATGCTGTGATATTTGCTCTACCTAATGATCTTCTTATGCTTTTCATATTTTTATTTTCTTGGATTATTTTTTCAATTTGTGCTTCTAACTGTTTCCTTTTATCTTCTCTTATTGATTTCTTTAGTGTCTTATTGGTTTCTGTAAATTCTATCGTGTTCCGTTTTCCGTTTTTCAACAGTTCTCGTCTTATACGGAATAGTTCTTCTGTTCTGTCACTCCAACTTTTTTCTTTTTTCTTACGAGCTGCGGCTACTTTAAGGCCTGCGTCTAACATACATTTGTTTATGGTAGTATTCATGTCGTTCATTATCATTTCCTGTATTTCAGAGGATTCTAAATTCTTGTTTAATTCGTATTCGTACTGTGCTTGTTTTTCTTTTAAAATCCTTGTGTCTATCGTTGTTTTTGGAGTGCTAATTCTTTTCTTTCTTTCCAATCTCCTTTTTATTTCTATTCTTGTTCTCAGTATCCTATGGTCGCTTCCTATGCCAATATTGTTTAGTGGTGTTACATCTTTAACAATATCTTTATTTGATGATAAAATGTAATCTATTTCTTTTTATATTCTCCGTTAGGACTGACCCATGTCCACTTTCTACCGGGTTTCTTTTTAAAGAAAGTATTCATTACGTATACATTTTGTTGTTCTGCAAAATTCATGAGCATTTGTCCGCGTTCATTTCGTTTCCCTAGCCCATGGATTCCGATCTTATCTTCGCTTGGTTCTATTTTTTCCCCTATCTTACTATTAAAGTCTCCTATTATGAGTGTATATTGGCAGTGGTTATTCTTTATTGCTACTGAAATTTCTTCATAGAACGATTCTACCTCTTCATCATATTTTGTAGTTGGAGCGTATACTTGGATAATTTTCATGTTGCAGAATGTAGATATATTTAGGATGATATAGGCTACTCTTTTCGATATAGAATTGTAGCTCTTTATGTGATTTTTTAATTTCTTATTTATTATAAAACCTACTCCTCCTATGTTGTTGATTTCCTCAGTTTCTGCACCTCTGTAATATAGTATGTGTCCTGATGTTAGCGTTAGGCAGTGCTCGCCTTTTCTTTTAATTTCAGCTAAGCCTATTATATCCCATCTAATGTTTTTAAGTTCTTCTTCGAGTTCGTATAATTTTTCATCTTTGTTTAGTGAACGTATGTTGTATGTAACAATCATTAGTTTAGTCTTATTTCTGTGTGTGCTTAATGTTTTTGCAGTTGTCAAATTTGTGTCTCCCCCAGAATCCTTGAGACAGACTGATGTGTAATCATCAGTGTGAGATTCTGGACTAGTAGCCCTACCTGGGGTATAATTCTTTTTGTTTTGTAATTTGACATTGTTGCTAAATAAAGGGGGTGGTTGGCCTAATCTTCCCACACTGGCCAGACGGGTTGGGAGATAGTAATTCAGCCGCCCCTAATATGGGGTACAGTCGCTGTCGGAGTACCGCTCCTACTGGAGAGCCGTCGTGTCCTTTGCTAGTTTTGGTCCGCCCCGGGTATTTTATTTCCCAGGTACCACCCATATTTGGGAGGCATTCCTTTATCCGCCACCTGAGGAGGCGCCCGATGGGGGACTAGCAACCCCTCACGGGGTTTTTTTTTTCACTACTGGACACCAGAAAACCCGCAAAAATTGCATCAGCAACCTCTTCACTGCGAGAGAGTAACTGTTTGATGTAACGTATCTCAAACCTACATTATTAGGCCTTATTTTTTTCGTAAAAATGGACAAACGGTGTCTGCTAACGCAGGTTGCTACCTTCCCATGTTGCGTGATTATTTCGCGCCAGAATTAAGAAGACGGCGCATTAAGCTCAACACAGTTTAGTTTCAGCAAGTTGGAGCGACTTTCCACACATCAAGAGCAACAATGACTTTTTAAGGCATTTCCCGGGACGCTTGATTTCATTGCGTGGGGATGTGGGGTAACCTACTCGGTCACCAGATCTGTCAGCTTGTGACTACTTTTTATAGAGCTACCTATAAGCTAAAGTTTACATAGACAAACCTCGTAATCTTGAAGCCCTTTCCGAAACCACAACGCGAGAAATTCAAAGCATTCCTCGTGACATGCTTCAAGAAGTATTGGCAATTTCGCCACCTGTCTACAAGAATGCCTCGACAAAATAGACGGCACATGACTGATGTAATTATTCCGGCTGATTATTTTTTTCTTATATTTCGTTATTTATTTTCAAATAGCAATGTGGTAGTCTTTTCAAAAATACCATACCTCCTGCCGGACGCTGTACATCGGTAGTATGATGTAGTACAACAAAAACAGATATACAAAAACTACAGAGATTCAAGAACAAAGTATTGCACACTGCCGTCAATGCTCCATGGTATTTCGAAATACACAGCTGCATCAAGAGCTTGGCATACTTCTCATCGATAAATGTATTAAAATAAGTGCTAAAAGGCTTATAAAAAAACTCAACCGCTTGTAGTTTACACACGAGATTTAAGCGAAAACTACCACAGGACATTATTTTTACTGACCATAAAGTTGTGTAATACTATTATTAAAATTATTCACTGGGACTCTTAAGTAGTCTCCTTATATGTGGACTACACGATAGATATGGCGAAAAACTTACAAAAGCCTTTTGATTCTTTTTCAAAATATTCTCCCTGGCTATCAAAACATTGTTGTATATGCTGAAACCAATTTTCATGGTATTTTTCCATAGCGAATCAAGCATCTGTCAAACATAGGTTTTGAATGCATCAACTACATCTTCCAGTGTCGAAAATAGTTGTCCATGCAGTTTGTTCTTCACGTGTGGGAATAAAAATAAATCATTGGGAGTCAAATCAGGACTGTACGGCAGATCAATTCAACGTTTTGAGTGCTCAAGAAGCCATGGTGGAGAATGATCCAACGTCGCGGATTGGTTTTTCTTATTACTCCGAATACTTCTGGAAAACAAATGGTTGCGTACTATTTATAATTGACCATTTTAAGATTCTCTGAAACCACGGTTGCGACACGTCTAGTTTGTCAAAAAAAGACGACCTTGTTTCGAAGTACTTTTGTTGGGTTTAGCTCATTTCGGAAAACCCATACAATCGACTGTTGTTTAGTTTATGCATAAACCCAAAATTCCTTACCTGTGGCGATGTTCTAAACGGCCAATCGACACGAGCTTGTTTTTGAGCGGTCGTTAACTTTTGCGGTTCTAACGCCCATGTTAAATGTTCATGCAATATCGAATGTATGCTAGTGATATTAATGCTCAAAGATGTCTGAATTTCACTTGCTTTATCAGTTCGCGCATGGCATCGATGTTTGCTGGTACCACAGCTGATTTTAGACAAACTTTTTTAAATTCAACCGCCAGCGAACTACGACCACGCTTAAATTCATAGAACCAACGATATACTGGCTCTGTGTGGGGCTTCATCACCAAAAGTCAAAATGAGTTGATCGACGCGCTATTGTTGAGTTAATCCATGTCAAAGTCATAAAAGTCATCGCACAAAAATGTTCACGAGTTAATTCCATTTTTTGGCCGAAAACAAAATTTTAACTTAATGACAACGAAACAAATAGCTCTGAGTACGTATGCCATCCACCGTATCAAACTATCTAACACACGCAGAGTTTACAATTCGCAATAGATATCATGCAGCCCACGTATTATACAGTAGTTAAATAATTTACATCCATTATATGTGCTATGTATAACAAACAAGATCTAATAATTAAAAAAATTCAAATCTTGTGATATAGTTGCAAAGTATCAGGTATTTCCAGTGAACTCCTCGGTTTGAACTTCCCAAAGCCCAAATATTTTTCGGTAATTTTGGAAATGGTACTAGACAACAAAACTCACCCAAATTTAAACGCCACAGAACACATGCAAATAACATTATCAAGGGATATATGCACCAAAGTGTTCTAATATTAGCCTGTTATTGTAAATAAAAGCAGATGCATATATGGGAAGTTACAAGATTGAATAGATAACTGAAATTGTTATACAAAGAAAGGAAGAAATTAAAAAGATATTTAATAAAGTAATTTATTTTCCTGAATAGCTGCTGAAAGAGAAATAAAGTGGAATCTGGCCCATAGAAAGTAAAAAGAGTATCGAAGATAAATAACTTTCTATTAGCGAACAATAACAAATGCCAGCAAATCCGCTAAACCATTTAGCGCAGTTAATAAATAATTAATCTTTATTAGGCAGCGATGTTTGTTTATTAATTCGCGAGCAAATTATCGAGACCCACCCGGCGCCGGGGCGCGGGGCGGCGCGTGCAGCAATCTCGCAACATCAAATAAATTGCATCAAACCTAGCACTTTTAACTAGCGAGGAAATTCGTCTGAAATTCAGTTTTCTCAGAAATATGTTGTTTACTCGCGTCCCGAGTAATTAGTAGGTTGGCCCAAGGCGAAGCGTCGGTCCGCTGTACTATTGGAAATTAAACTTAAATTGAGAATCTTTCCTAGGTAAATATAAGAAGGTACACTGTTTAATTACCTCAATTGGAGTAGCAGCATATTTAATAGGCGCCGCTACGGCAGATCGCGAACTGCCATATTTAATTTGCGCGATGGGTAAATTTAATTTCCATGTACTTTTGCTTATACATTTGCTGATGACTGTCTTAGCCAGGTGCTCGCTAAATAGCGCAATTTCGACGCTGAACATTTGTATCCGCCTTCGGAAGGTTTGTTTTTACACTTTTTTTGCTGTTACGAGATATTTAGATTTAATAATACTCCCATATCCCTGGCTATTATCTCCCAGTTCCTAATATGTATAGTTAAGGTTCGCCTTCACCATATCCAACTATACATTTTTAGGTCTGTCCTCTTTCTTATTTCTTCTTTTTTTTATGCTTCAACATTGCATTAGTTGTTCGACTTTTAGTAGATCTTTGTACATGCCAAGCTAGCGAATTCCTTGAGATCTTATTATCTGGACAACACTTAATTTTCCATACTATCAGGATCGTCAAGGTAAATTCGGAGTTTTAGATTGTATTTTGGGAAAAGTTTGTTTTGCATAATCAACAACATACACTTGTCGACTAAATGGGTTGTAAATACGACACCAGAGCTGCTATATATATAAATTTCTTCACACCAGAAAAATCCAATTATTACGTGGTTTGGCTAAAAAAAAACCAAGTTAGGAGGTAACCAAAAAGTACAGGGAATATACTCGGAGAAGGTGTTGAGTTCGTCCGCGAATTATAAAAAAAGATGGATCAAGATCCTTCCAAAAGAAATTGCAAATCTAGTAGTGCACCAAGACCTACACCATAAGTCTTTAGTGGTAAAAAACCACTAACTATTAAGTGAAAAAAATCAGATAGACAGAAAGTTAAAGTCCCGAGCGCTGCCAAACGATATCAATCATGACAGCAATGATCTTTTAAATTTCTTTTCGTTAGAAAAGAGTGGCATCCAAGATAGAAAGGTGAATCGTTAAAATGACCACTGGATCTGCTGAGATGGTTCTGAAATGCCTACTATCGTGTGTAAACTCTTCTCCTCTGGGGTGGTGCTGGGCTTGTAAGCAGCAAAGAAAAAAAATTATTTGAAGAAGGCCTAAAGCTGATCTCCGACAGCTATATCGACGTGTTGGAGACCATTGACAAGACCTAAATAGAAAAGGCAGCCTCTACGCAGGAGTATGTGTTCTAGCAAGACTCCGCTTCAGCTCATAGCGATACAACAATTTGTATTATCATTAGTACTCCGAATTATGGCCTTTTTCCAGCCAGGACTGCAATCCCCCTGAGTATTATTTAACTTGTAGGGCGTAGTCAAGGCGAATGTCAATGAAAAGTATTATAACACCAAGGACAGCTTAAGGGCTTCCATCATGGAGGTAATGACGCATATGGACAAAAAAAACAGATTTAGATCCTGACTGGAGATGGTCCTGACCGCTCATGTAGCCACATTGAATAATATTTTTTTATTAGTTTAACTGCATATTTATAAATTGATAAAAGTAATAAGTAAATTTGATAGTATTGTATATGGTACGAAGAGGATGTAGCCCATAAAAATCAAAAATAGCCCTGGATCAAGTATCGCGATAAGTCCTGTGACCATTGCCTTTGTAATCTTCTTTCGACTGCTGGTGGTTCCAAATAGCTGTTCTACTAAGTGGTCTGGGTGTCCCACAAGTTGCGATTCTTTAAAGTTCATTATCGAATTGAATAATATATTGGATCAAGATGGTGGAACGTTAAAATTCAATGGAGACCATGGACAGGCAAGAGACAGCGTGGCAGGCCATATGATGGAAGACGACATTTTGAGAGAATCAATACTCATTAGAAGAAGATATTTTGTATAGATTTTGACTGCTGATGTACCATGTTGGGCCCACCATCATTAGGAGAGTTTTTGATTGAAATCTTTTTAGTATTTTAGTATTTAATGGCTTTGCACAACGCCAAATTGTATTCCATAAGGCTATATAGGTTTTAGTATTGCTTTATACATTAAAATCTTATTTGTAGGGAAAAGCTGCGAGCCACGTCCAAGCAGTCAATTCATTTGTTTCACCTTAAGGTCCAATTATTTTCTTTTGGCTTTAATATCCAAACTCCAGGTGAGTTTTTGATCTAAGGGTAACCTAAGATATTTAAATTCAATCTTGACTAGTATGATTGAAGGGCATGAGATGTTTTTTCGTAAAAGCTACCGGGATAAATTTATCATAGTTTACTCTCCATTTGCTACACCAGTATTGTAACAAGTTGATGTGATTTTTGGCCTCCTAAACCACTTGGCCTTTAATATTCTTTCCAAGATTCTTCTTTTCCATATCCCATCTTCTTTTTGGTTACATTTATTCAGCACCCATAACTCACTCCCATTGGTTACTGTTAACCCTATAACTGTCTTACTCATTCTAGTATAGTATTCGATCCGATTATTCTTAGAAATGATCTTGCACTCCTACTTCCCTTTATTTCGCGCACTAATTTCAGCAATGTCTCAACTTTTATTTGTAATTGTTACGCCCATACTAACACTCCTCTACTAACACCCTCTACTTCTTTGAAGACATTCTCCATCTCAATATTTTAAATTTCAGACATCTGTCTTCTCTTCTTTCGTTTCACCATTAACTTTTATATATATAGTCTTTTCAAATCTCTATAAGACATTTTGTATTGCAATTCCTTTCTTGTTCTTAACTGCTAAACTTTTAGATACTCTTCTACCTATATGAATTTTATTGTTCCGGTACTATAATTATTGTCAGTTTTATTAATTGGATAGACTGGCTGGAACGCAAAACTTATAATTGTCCTGTCTTAAGCAAGCAAAAAATTCTGGGAAAAAGACTTCATTCAAAGTGGCACAGGCACCAGAAAATAAACGCTTACATAATGTAGCAACGAATAAACTTAAAGAATTTTTAAACATCAACAAAAGAAATACATACAAGCGTTTTCTGTCTTTGAAGAACAACTAAGAAATCATAACAGACTACAAAAGCTTTCCGACCTATCAAACGCAAGAATCAAACAAGAGAAAGCTTGAGCCTTTGCAGATCACCTAACATCGGTTTTTCAACTACTTCCTTCAGAAAATTAGTCTAAAAAAGAAAAGAAATTGAAATGCTAGAATCTTCCGTTCGATTTGAACCAACAGTCCAACTTTTAAAACCATGATGTTGAAGATATCGCACCTTACACACAAATAACGTATTGTAGCGAATTCCCGAGTATCCTTATATAATAAAGTGCTTGTGACCATACCAGTACTCACGAGAGTATTCCAGGAGAACTATAACAAAGTTCTGAGCCCACCGAGAAGATTCCAAAACAGATTTTAAAGGTATAAACAGCACGCAGTGGAACAGTAGCAGACAGGAAATTGTTAAAAAACGAAGTGAACAGCTTTAGTGTATGATAAATTATTTTGCAGATAGAATTATAAAATGTGATAGCATATTAGTGAATGCATTCTTTTAGTCTACATAAATATTATTAAACATTTGAATTTTTGTAGATAAACTAAATAAATAACTTTAAATAAATGTAAGTTATATATAGTATTTACAACTTTACGGTATCTTACACCTCTTTAATGTTAAATACTTTCAGAGTTAGTGGAAAAGGCTCAAATAGTTCTAATTTTACAACTAGAAAACCCTTAAATGACTTAAAATCTTACAGTCCAATAAGCCTTCTCCCTATAGCGTCTAAGGTGGTTAAAAAGCTGTTTTGGGCAGACTTCTGCCAATTATTAAGAACAACGAAGTAATCCCTGATCACTAATTTGCCTTCAGATATGTAGATGTATTCTACAATTCAACAAATTCAAAACATCAATAAAAATTGTGGAAACAAGCAATACTGTGACATACCACAAGCGTTTTACAAAGTGTAGCATATTGGTCTGTTATTTAAGTCAATCATCCTTCTCCTCATAAACTACTTCATTATTCTTAAATTATATCTTCATAATAGACACTCTCTGGTCAGTCTTAAAACTGAGTGTACCCTTCAAGACATACACTCCAAGACGGTGTCCTCGAACCACTGTTATATCTGCTATACACTGCAGATCTTCCTACTACACCAAATATTCTAATAGCAACCTGTTTTAGACCAACTTAACTGATCAACGATAATAAACCTGCTCTCCAGTTCATATAAATAATCAACAGCTATCTCAACAAGAAGTTAAATATATTGGACTATATCTTGACAATTTGGACCTATAGCGTTCAACTTTGATACACAGAATCTACCTCTAATATTGAAATTCTCGAGCGGACATGCTACGTAAGATAAGGCCCGAAGCCTGAGACCTTTCTATCTTTTCAAGTGTAAGCCGGTTGGAGTTGGATTACTGTGTTTTTCGTCATATCTTAATCCATTCTTTTCTGTCTTGTGCCTTTTGTTTCATTTTATACCGCTTAATGTTCTTCTCGATCTTCTTTTTATAAGGTTTTACTGTGAGCACTCTACTTACCGTTTTATATTCCCCCATCCCAGTTTTCCTTCCTTTAGTGTATCTTATATAAGTTTTGTTTTCAGGAATTCTCTGAATGTATTGTTCTTTAATTTATCTTTTCTAGTTTTTCCATTCATTTTCCCTAGGAACCTCATTTCTGTTTATCTGGTTCTGTGTTAAAGTCCATGTCTCTGGCATGGGGGTTGAGTAGCGTTATTCTTAAAAACCTGTTTTTACTTCATGCGGTATTTCTTTTCTTCTCATAAAGGTGTTCTCTTTTAGAATGAGGGTAGACGGCAAAAAACTGACTTACCTGAGATAAACTGATGGTCCTGATAGTAAATGACAGAGATGAACTGTAGGAGATGCTCAAGGAGTTGAACGAGAAACCAAAGAAGATAGAACTTAAAATAAAACAAAATATC
Organism: Sinelater perroti; assembly: GCA_036346155.1. Taxonomy (NCBI): domain Eukaryota; kingdom Metazoa; phylum Arthropoda; class Insecta; order Coleoptera; family Elateridae; genus Sinelater; species Sinelater perroti. The sequence continues at coordinate 593,284 of JARFIY010000167.1, read as the reverse complement.
TGACGAAGTAACTTTGACCAATATGTGTTATGGGCCCTTACACACGGAACAAAACGAGGTCATGCATTAAGAGCATTGCAGGTAGCTTACAAAAACAAGATGGACGGACGATATATAATGAATAGCTGGTTATGGCTGACTATAAAAAGTGAAGGATAGATACAGATGATGATAAAAGTAATCTAAACAAAATATTAAAATAAAAAAATCTAGGCAGTGTATTCACAAAATCAAAAAAGTAAAGATAAGATATAATAAAGATTAAGAAAAGCAAGCTGAGGTCGTGTTTAACAATGTAGCATATTATACATTAATTCGAAGCATGCTGTTGGAGGAAAACGTTGAAAATGTTGCGACTGCAACAATCAAAGTACGAGGGTGGCCCCATAAGTACCCGACCAGCCCTAGAGATGGTGGTAGTTGTTTGAAAAATATCACTATATTAGAAAATACACAATCTATAAAGCATATGTTTCAAGTTTGAAGACGCCACGTTGTTTAGTATTTGTTTGGCAGCCATCAATAGTAAACGATTTCAGTGAATTTGTGAAAGTGGAGAAAATTGGCCATCGTTATGTGATACAATACTTTTATTTGAAAGGCCTCAGCCCAACCAGTATAAAATCTGAACTGGATTCTACTCTGTGTGAGTCTGTTCTTTCGTTTACAACAGTAAAATATTGAGTAGCAGAGTTTAAACGAGGCCGTACGAGCTGCCAAGACGAGCATCGCAGTGGTCGACCAAATGAGGTGACGTCTCCAGAAATGGTGAAAAAATCCACAAAGAAGTACTGGATGATCGTCGACTGAAAGTGCGCGAGCTAGCAGACATAGTAGGCGTTTCAAAAAGTGCGGTATGTCGCATATTATCTAAAAATTTGGACATGAGGAAGCTGTGTGCAAGATGGGTGCCGCGTTTGCTCACACTCGAGCAAAAACAGTGTCGTGAAGATGTTTCAATTGAGTATTTAGCGAAGTTTCACGGCAACAAAACAGAATTTCTGCGCCGTTTCATAACATGGGTCCATCACTTCACACTCGAGGCAAAAGAACAATCAAAACAATGGACTCAAAAGGGAGAACCGGCTCTAAAGAAGGCGAAGACCGTTTCATCTCCAGGCAAGGGCGTGGCGTCGGTTGGGATAATTTTCATTGACTATCTTGAAAAAGGAAAAACTATCAACGGCAAGTATTATGCGAGCTTATTGCAACATTTGAGCGAAGACATCAAGCAAAAATGGCCGCATTTGGCTAAGAAGAAAGTGTTGTTTCATCAAGACAATCCACCAGCTCACAAATCCGTTATAGCAATGGCCAAAATTAATGAATTAAAGTTTGAATTGCTACCTCATGCGCCCTATTCGCCAAATTTAGCCCCCTCGGATTATTTTCTGTTCCCAAACTTGAAAAAATGGTTCAGTGGTCAAAGATTTTCCAACTATGAAGAAGCGATGCCGGCAGTTAATGGCTATTTTGAGGAGCAAGACAGTTCTTATTATAAAAAGGGTATCGAACTTATTGAACATCGCTGGGAAAAATGTATAGAGCTGAAAGGAGATTATGTTGAAAAATAAATATATTTTTCCAAAATTTTTGTGTTTTCTTTGTTGGGTCGGGTACTTCTGGCACCACCCTCCTAAGTCGCACGAAGCGAAGAAAAGAATAGTTTGCAATAACGTCATATGAAGGAGTGTTAACTAATCTGCGGATTAAGAAGAAAGAGATATTCTCAGTATAAAAAAATCTTTTAAAATTTCAAACCAATTTAAAATTATTAGAGTTTTGTTTGTTAATTGGGATTTAGTTGATTTTTCTATGGGACCAAAATCGATTGATTTAAGACAGTCTTATCACTTCTTTGTCATTTTCAGTTTGTCGTTATAGTGAAGTGTTAAGTAACCACATTTACTTGTAAATTGGAGACGATGTGTTTGTTTTGCTTATTTCTTTATCCGATACAGTTCTAATCATCAACAACAATGAAGTTCTCGTGTGTTTTTAAATAAATACAAGGACTGCCACAAATTATTTTAATTGGCGCTTTATTCGCGTAAACAGAGTCAAACAAAAACTTTCACCTAATTGCATTACTCGTTTTTAACCGTAGCCGTAATTCGGAATTTTAATACGGCACATGTTTATTCTGCACTCAATTCTTCTGATTGGACAGCTCCGAAAACGCTTTTTTCCGGCTTTTCTTTCAGGTTTCCGCCTTTCAGGGCCCGTACCCGAAATCTGCTTAGCACAAATACGGCGCCTCGCGCTCAAAGTAAATAAAACGTTTCGGCAACTAATTTGAAATACTCCTCTTGTGCCCGTGCGTTCGTTTGTATTTGTTTAATTAGTAATTATAAGTAAATTTTTAATTTCGCCGCGCCCTTCTCGAGAAATTAATTTGGAGGCGCTCGCGAATCGAAAACTCGCTTGCTCTCTTCAGCGACAACAATTTCAGTCGCAGTAAGCAGCTTTCGCGACATTGACTTCTTGAGATGTACAAGTAATGGGAGCAAAAATCGCGCCCTAAAATTTGAGCCGGGTTGCTTTGAACTATTTAATGTAATTTAGAAAAAAATATTTTTTCACCTTTACGACTAAATTATCCAAAAATATTGTTATAATTTTTTTTAATCAGTATTTTATAGGATTTTTTAAATATTCCACTTTATTTGCAATCTAGAAGTACATTCATCAAATGACATGACAATTAAGTGACATGGAAGAATTCTCAACAGCGATCTTCTGTAATAAATAGGATTTTATGTTTGATAAATTAGGATAACGATACCAAAGCATAAAACTAAAACTAATTTAAGAAAATCAAACCAAAATTTGATAAGCAAATCACTAGACAGGTGTCTTTGCAAGCTTCTGTTGATTATAGGCTGGTTATGGAAATTCTATACACTAACGATAACTTAAATCTGAAAAAGGTGATAAATAATTTTATAGAAGAAAATGTAGAAATAAATAAAAATATTTTTGTGCTTTTGTTTATTTTTACAATCTACTCCGAGGGAGTATTTTGTAAAAGTGATGAAGGGGAATTCATCCAATGATGAAGCTCCTATATACACTTAACAAGTTGATTATATGTTATAAATCATTAGTCCACGTTCTTTTTAATCGTCTGAGTATTATGTCTTCGGTAAGTTGGTCTACAAGTTGGCACTTTACAGTGAAAGTTCTTGCTTCTTCTTGAATGAAGGGCACACCTAGGTCCTCATGGATGGTCTGGTTTCTTACGTACCAAGGTGTATCTGAGATTACTCTGAGTAGTTTGGATTGGAACCGTTGAGCAGTTTCGCACATCCCTATAATTGAAGTCCGTATGTCCAAATCGGTCGAATAACACTTTTATAGGGGAGCAATTTGATTTCAATTTTCATTTCGGAGTATCGTCCAAGCAGCCAGTACATTTCTCGAAACTTTAGGTTGAGTTGTTGTCTTTTCATTTGTATGTGTCGTTTCCAAGTGAGGCGTTGGTCCCAGGTAGAGACCCAGATATTGCTCTTCTGTTTTTACTGGGATAGGAACATGGTTGATATAGAGAAGATATAGTAGACCGAGTTGTGAATGTAACCTGCACCGATTTGGATTGGTTTACTTATATTTTCCAGCGGTTAAGCCATTCACTAAGAGTGTGTACATTTTATTGTAGGTGTTCACTAGCAGTATTCGGATTCTGATGGATGGATAGTACTGCAGCATCATCAGCACAGGTAGCCATTATAGTGTTTGGAGTTTCAAGAATATCACCTGCATATATCAGATAGAGAAGGGGACCGATTACACTCCCCTAAGGGACACCAGACTGTATAGGATAGAGTTGAAAGAAGATGTCTTTAGATTTTATTGAATAGAAGTTATTTTCTAGGTAAGACTTTAACAAGAGGTAATATGAACTTGGTAGATGTGACAGCCCAATATGCCACACTCCATCGAACGCCTAGGCAACATCCGTGAATACCGCAGTACAGTATTCGTTTTTCTCAAGGTTGAGTGCAATTTGATTAACTAGCCTGCGAGTTTGGTCTGTAGTTGAATGTCCTGATTGAAATTTGAACTGGTGGGTAGGCAATAGCAGATTTAAGTCGACATAGTTACAAAGTCTTTGCAGCAGTAACTTTTCGAACAACTTGCTTAATTGGGGAAATAAAATGATCTGACTGTACCATGACTATCTTGGTGTATTTCCATAAAAGAGGGTAGTATAAAAGGCTTATCATGCGGTTATATATGGTTATCATCCACAGCTTTTTTGATAGGTTTTATAGCACTTGCCTGGTGATTGCTTCAATTTACTAATTTCCTTTTGTACTTCAGGTGGCAAAATGAGCTTGATAGAGTGCGATATTTGACATGGTATATCCAGAATGTTTTCGATTGTACTGTCTGTTTGATCTGGAGGTAGATGATTCGGTTGGAAAATGGTAGACAAGTGTTCTGAAAATGTGTCAGCTTTCTCTTGGTTAGTTCGAGCCCAGGGTCCGTTTACAATTCTAATAAGTGGGGTTACAAGTTGTGGTCTCTTAAACTTCCAAACTGAATGGTCGTCTTTGTTCAGATGTGTGAAATATTGTTGGACTGTTGCATTTTTCAACTCATGGAGAGTTCTGTGGATTATTCGAGCTAGTCTTCTGGGTCGCGTGACCTTTGCCATCCACCCCTGGCTGCTCTCTTTTCAGGCACTAGGGAGTATGTACATGCATACAGTGGCGTATTGTCATCGTGGCGTTCTTCGGTCGGTTGATTGGGTGTAGAGTTCCACACAGCTTTTAAATGACTGGTTAGATGCTGCACCGTAAGGTCGAAATCTTCGGGTTATTTTATGCGTAACCGAAGAATTAGGTTTGCTTCAATGTATCTTTGAAAAACTTCCCAATTAGTATGTTTTGTAATGAGTGAACAGTTCCCGTCTTTTTAATTGTATAGCTACTAACCGAGAGAATTACAAGAGTACAATCGGATGGCAGTTCTAAGCTTGATTCAATTTTACGTAGTTTAAGGCTATGCCTTTTGTAACGAAAAAGTCTGCTGTAATTAGCCTGAACCCTCAGTGAGTATGTTTTGCATTCCAGTCTTTTTCTGATATGAATATGGAACCTAATGTGCGGAAAAAAGGTTTATTCTGGTTCGTTGAGTCGCTATACCAAAGCGGACAATGGATGGATGATACTCTAAATAACCATAGAAGTGTATTTACTTAAATGTTAAACTTAAATATGTTCGATCCAAAATTTGGGAAATTCGTGGTGAAAAATATTGTTATAAATAGAAATATAGCTGATCTGCTGTGTACTGTGTCAAAAGGACGCGTTGTACTACAAATTGTATAATTTGGTATGCGACTCATACTCTTCTCACAATCAGTGAATTAGCATAATTTTGTTAATTTTTAAGAACGTTATTAACTCATTTTTGTGGGTGTGTATTCCATTAGTGTTCCAAGTTGCAATGCGTATTATCTTCGCCATTATGGATGGGTTTTAATCACGACCGCAGACAATAAGTTTAGGATCATTTGATTTTGGGTCATCAGCTGGGTGAACATTGTTTTAAATTTCATCAGTAAGGGAGCTAATTGATTATTTGAGTTCGCCTATGAGTTGTTGTTATTGAAGTTGGGTAGTGATTGGGCTGATTGCGCGTATGTTACTGCGGAATTTCTTCTAAGAGGTGCATTGGGTGTCTTATTGGATGCTTGTACCACATTTAAATTCCTGGTAGACTGAATAGCCTTTTTAATATGCCGGGTGGCTGCCATCACATAAGGCGCATTTTACGGAAGTATCTCGTGGTTTTCTCCACACTTGACGCAGTTGTATAGCCTTGTGCAATATGTTTTAGAGTGACCATAAAATTGACTCCGCGTACATTCAATGATTTCTTTTCTTCCGTTGGGAGGTTCAACTTTTATTTTTGAGTGATTTGGGAATTAAAGATGAAATGTTTTTTATTGTTGGGACTTGGTTCAAGATCGACAAAGAATAAAGGAAGTGGGTCATTCGTTGTACTAGGTTTAATGCTCATAATGTTCCGTACTTTGTGACCTTTACTTTCTAATTCTTCTTTTATGCCCTGGGTAGGTATAACTACTCTGTAATCGCGTTCGTCTTTAGACTGATATTTGTTCTTCCCTTAAGTGTGTTATTAACTTTCTATATGTGTCAGGGGTTAAATGATTTATTTTTACTGTGTTATTAGATAATGTTCTTTTTCAGCGACTTTTGCAAGATTTTTTACTACACTGTTATAGTTTGTCGCTCGATATATGAAAATAGGAGGTGGTTTGGGTGTTCTAGATTTTTTGGAGTGTTAGTTATGTGAATGTTGTCGTTGGGTTCTTATAATCCGTATACAATACCACCCGTTGTGATGACATGGCGTATTGTGGATTTGCTGTAATTATTGAAAATAGTATTTCTCGCCATAAACTCCTGAAATTTCGCACGGCATGCGTTTATATAATACAAGCTGCAAACATTCAAGCTAATGCACTTCCTTGAGCCTTCACGTTATCTGCAATTTATTGCCTACCTCAGCACGGAGTGCAAAACACAGCTATTGGTCCTCCAAGATAATTACAACAAAAGGCTAGAACCTATTGAAACCTATGAAGTATCAGTCTAACGGAAAACCTATATATTGGCCAACGGATCTAGTTAAAATTACAGATCTTCTAGATTTCTTTGTAACTAAAAACATAGCCTCAAATTATATTGAAATTAAAGCAAGCCTAAACTTCCTGTCATTATGACTATTACTAACTACATAATTAAAGACATTTACTGTGCGCTAACCACAAACCAACAAGTCTTAAAGAGAATGAACAAGGAATTGCAGGTTCTATTCACCTTCAAAAAAAAAGAAAGTTAGAGTTCCTCGGCCACATCTCTCACAATGCTATCTATACCTATACGAAATTCCGTAGCTTATCATGCAGGGCAAAATAATTAGACGAAGAAGTGTCCGACAACGAAGAATTTCCTGGTTGCGCAACTTACGTGATTGGTTTGGGCTTTTATATGTACAGTTTTTCCGTACACCCCTTTCAAAAATAAGAATCTCCATGCTGATCAGCACCCTCCGCGGGAGGATCTGACATCAAGAAGAAGAACCACAAAAAATATTAATTCGAAACAATTTCAAAAATAAATTGAAGAAAACATAAATCTTCAGTTACGTATCAAGTGACCTGAAGATCTTGACCTTGAGGTATATCATTTAACTACTGTTATTCAGGACACCTAAACAAACTAAAGATAAGTATTACGTCGACAATATGCCAGAAATCATCCACCATCTCCCGTACCCTTAAGAAAGCAGAGCTATCTCTACCGAGAATCTCCATTCACGCTACCCGAAGAAACGTCGCTAATACCAATCTGGAACTTTATGGCATTTTCCATAAATTAAATTCCTCCAACATCCATCCTATTATCTGGGATACTTTCTCTAGGATAATACATGACAAAAAGAAAACCGACACCCAGAAACGTAAATTTTCCAAGTTGTGCCAAAATCAACCAATATAACCTTTCTAACTATCCTGTAAGCGACTTAGTTATTCAGGCTTTTGAAAAAGGTTTTTATTTTTCTGTTGCGCCAAATCATATTTCCATCAAACACATTATATCCCAGATAGAATCCTCCATTTCACTCTTCCTAAAAGGTGGCAAATGAAACCAGGCAAGATGTAGCCAAAGTGCTACGTACAGCCGTACTACCAAAACCAAATACCAAAACCTCCGAATTACGTACATTAAAAACTCTGAAACAAAATAATAATATTACAATTTTACAGGAAGACGAGAGCAACACTACAGTGATCCTAAACACAGCAGACTATAACGGTAAGATGCAAAATTTACTTGAATCATCTGATTATCGCCATGTACCTAATAATCCCACCACCTACCTCGAAAAGAAAACCAAAGCCTTAGTTAATAATTTAAATATACCATCTGACACTAAAACACACCTCAGATCTCGAGAAAAATCTTCCAGAATTTCCAAATTGTAGGGGCTCAGAAAAATTCATAAAGAAAATATTCTTTACGCCCCACAATTAGTGCTTTCGGTTCTCCCACCCACGATCTAGTAAAATACTTTGCCAAGGCTCGTCAACCTGTTACAAAGCAGACATCATCCTAGACCCGTAACTCATATCATTTCCTTAAAATACTCAAAACCTTCCCTATACTCATAAATAATATTATGGTCACCTAATTTATCGTCTCTTTGTTTACCAGTATCCCAATTCCTGATACCCTACAGTTATTAAAGTCAACCTATAATATAAATAACAATATCCTCTCCTTAATTAATCATTGCCTATCCAACACTTACTTCACCTTCAAAATAAATTTTACCGCCAAACTAATTTATCGCCTTCTTTCACCTTAAACCCATCTGCTGGATACGATGTGACACTTTTGTTATCTAGCTCACGGATATGATACCCTTCCATAATTCTTTTCCCACCTAAACCAAATTCACCATGGAAACCGAACAAAATAATTCCCTTCCCTTCCTAGATCCTCTTATAACAAGAAATCCTTCTAATGGCAGCTTTCATTACACCGTCTGAATGCCAAATCCCATCACCACCCTGCCCAAATTCATTCCGTTGCAAAATCCCTCATTACCAGATCCATCAGTTTCCGATATGAAAAACCGACAAACAGAAGTTAAAACCATTACCACCACCCTACTGCAAAATGGGCATTCCAATAAATCCTTAGCCCATATACTCAAAATATAAATAAAAAAATTAACTCCTAATCCCAAAACCCTCCTGACCAACAAAAAGCATTCTTGCCTAACATCAAAGGCATCACCGATAAAATAAGCCGCATGCCAATGAAGCAAAACAAACATATGGTCTTCACGACCAATAACCAAATATCTGGGTTTATTCGTTCAGCAAAGGATTACTGCTCTAATGAATTCCAAAGAGTTTATGAAATACCTTGTAGAGACTGCCAAAGGACCTATATAGATCAAACAAACCGGCAAATATCCAGCCGAATATATGAGCACTCACTGGCCGTACGGAAAGGCGATAATGGTTCGGCACTTGCCAAACATAACAAAGAAACAGGCCACAAAACCATTGCTCCCATTTCCTATCTCACCAACAGGATTGTACGTGAGGCAATTGAATAGAACACCCATAATGCCCAAACACAAGAGATAATAAGCCAACACCTACCCGTCATGGAAATCTCTAATCACCCCGCAGCATCAATTACGCAATACCCTTGACGCAACAAACTTTTCCCAATCCAATGCATCTCCCGCCAAACAACGTTCACGTCAAACTTTCTCTTCCAGCCCTATAAAAGACCAAGCAGGTTACGCGAAAGGTCAGTCTTATTCAAACACTCGTAGCTCTTCTTGGGGAGTAGGCAGATTGAGACCCCGAGTGAAGAGCTAACCTCTTGAAAATGATATCAAAACCGATGCCGAAACGTTGACATTTTTCCCAAATACGAACTAGGGAAAGGTAGCAAATATCAAGAAATCCAGAAGATAAACGACTCATGAAAAATTGAGAAACGATTACTCAATCAGAAGGGCAACCAAGAAGTTTAAGAGGCCACGATTTCCCACTTCACCTATCAGAATATCCGATGGCCAATGGGCTAAAATACATAATACCAAAGCGAATACCTTCTTCAAGAATACCCGTCAATCATTTTCAAGCCGGCTGTTCTTCCTCCAGATCATAATAATAATAAAATTGAAATATTTTTAGATATACCCTGCCAAATGTCACTCCCTATAAAACCTACTAGATCAGCAAGTGTAGAATCTAAAATAAGTAAATTAAAACCATGTCAATCTGCGGGCTATGATCTAATCACCAACCAAGTACTACCTGCTGCCGAGAAAAGCAGTTATTCTCATAACCACATGCTAAGCCTTTCATACTACCCTTAATTTGGAATTACTCTCAAATAGTTACGATACCTAAACCGGGAAAAACACTGAAGAGACAACATCTTACACACCTATTAACTTACTTCCCCAATTAAGTAAGTTTTTCGAAAGATTGCTGCAAAGACTTCATAAAGATGTAGATCTGCAATTAGTGTTGCCTAATAATCGGTTTGGATTCCGTGAAGAACATTCAACGATCCACCAAGCACAGGATTGCGAAAAAGTCTGGAGAAGAAAGAATATTACACTGGGGTATTTTTGGACATCGCCCAAGCATTTGTCAAAGTGAGGCGTGCTAGAATGCATTACAAATAAAAACTTCTTTACCAAGTACCTACACCTTATTGTTAAAATCTTACTTAGCAGATCGATTTTACTCTGTAAAATACAAAGATGCCCTCTCTTAACTTTATACTATACTGTCTGGTGTCTCTTAAGGTAATGTAGTTAGCCCCGTCCTTTACCTTATATACACAACCCAAATTACCAAATATCCTAATGGTTACCTTTGCTGATGGTGCTGCTGTATAATATCCACCCATCAAAGTCCAAATATTAGCAGTGTGCACCTTTAGCAAAACTTAGACCTTATTAGTGAATGATTAAACCATAGCAAATAGAAATCAACCAGTCCAAATCAGTGCAAGTTACATTCACCACTCGTATTGCAGTATATTCACCTGTCAACATCAATGGAGATGAAGTTCCAGTCAAAACATAGGCGAAATATCTAGGTCTACCTCTGGATCAGCGTCTCACATAGAAGAGACGCATCCAAATGAAAATGAAGCAGCTAAACTTAAAGTCCCGAGAAATGTATTAGCTACTCGAAAGACAACCCAAAATAAATTTTGAAAATTTACCCTACAAAGCCGCGATTTAGACTTATGGATTCCAATTATGAGTATATACGAAACCATCAAACGTAAATATTACAGAGGTTCCAGTCAAAATTACTCCGAGCAGTATTAGATGCGCCTTTGTATGTTAGAAATCAGATCATCCACGAACACTTAGGTGTACTATTCGTTCATGAAGAGATATAAAGATTTGCTAAAAAATTTCTAAATACTTCAATCAACTTTCGAATGATCTACATCCACATTGGGTCACAATTTCTTGCGGGATTCCTTTGGAGATGTAATTGAATCTTATTTGTTGAGGATGAAGCAGAAAATGATCTTACCATTACTCGAAAGCATTACCGAAACACGTTAAAGAACTTTTTGGTCCCTCAAATTGAAAAATTAAACGTGAGTAAAATATAATTTCAGCAAGATGGTTAGACATGCTACATAGGGAGAAAGAGATAATTAACCTCCTAATAATAATTATAGAATATATATAATTCAAGAATTTAATCTCTTCTCTTGGTGATGAGATTTGATCCCCCGATCACCAAATTTAGCTGCCCATGACTTTTTCCTAATGGAGTTAAGGTTTACACTACCAAACCAAACACAACTGAGAAACTAAAAAAAAAACATTTGAAAAACTATTTAAAGCATACGTCTATGAAAAGGTAATGGAGAATGTGATTCAAAGTGACTTTAAATAAACGACTAGGCAAAAAATACTTAAAAACAAGTTAAAGTAGTTATGTATTGCTCAACCTATGTATATAATACTTTAAAATTTTATGGTTACAAGAGTTACACTTTAGACACCTAAAAAGTTATAGGCCATAGAATATTTGATTTATTCTCCAAGTTAGCAAATCTAAAGAAATAAGAAAAGAGATCTTCAAAACAAATGCTGGAGGAAGATCTAGAAGGCAGTTAAAGTGCATAGAAGGAGACCTGAAAGAACTAAAAGTAAATAACTGGGAGACCAAAGCTGACAACAAAAAAAAAAGTGGAAAGAAATTTCTCAAAAGGCCCTGGGCTTTAAAGGCTTGTCATACTGATATATATACACACAAAATTTTTACAAATTTTTAATTTTCGTATTCAGAAACAAAAGCATTTGGAGGAGCTGGGATTTGAACCCAGGACTTTCAGCATGCGAAGCAGACACTCTACCACTGAGTTACACCCCCGATGATATATGATGTTTTTGGAATTATATATAAATACGTGTATGCTAATATTATAGTTTTGTTATGAAAAAAATAGTAAATATCATAATAATTAAAAGTGGTTAAATATATTATAACGTAAAAATACTTTTTAATTATCAATAATTTATTTTTTACATTGCCATCTGGTGGAATTATCTACTACCATTACATAGCTGCTCGAGAACGAAATCTGCCTTACGGCACCCCGTCCAGCAAGCGCTGCCCTCTATAATAGAACTGTCCAGAGATCGTCAACGCGTTCTTCAATTCCAGTCATACAATTTAAATGACAACGTGTTCGCGGCATGTTAGGAGATAACGGGCGGTCTTCATTAACATAACAGATTTCCGATACTTGAGCATGGCTCTTACGTAACGAGCGACACTTTAGCGCCAACTGCGACAGCGTGCAGTCCGATCGACCATGGAGCGCACCGGTTTGAAGTAAGTAGGCCCCTGTTAGGTTAATTGCCGCAGCGAAATATCCAGCATTGCGAGCTCTAACGGGTCTGTCCGTCTAGGGAAGGCCTGCTGCTGGGCATCGGGAACCCCCTGCTGGACATCTCGGCCGTCGTCGACGGCGAGTTCCTCGAGAAGTACGAGATGAAGCCCAACGACGCGATTCTGGCGAGCGAGAAGCACAAGCCCCTGTGTGCGGAGCTCATAGAGAAGTACAACGCGGAGTACATCGCCGGCGGCAGCGTGCAGAACGCGCTGCGGGTGGCGCAGTGGGTTCTGGAGAAGCCCTGCGTGACCACCTTCTTTGGGTGCGTCGGCGAGGACAAGTACTCCAAGATCTTGGAGGACAAAGCTCGAGCGGACGGCGTGAACGTCCACTACCAGTACTGTGAGTCGGAGCCCACAGGCACATGTGCTGTGTTGATCACTGGCAGGTACAGGTCGTTGTGTGCGAACCTCGCCGCAGCCAACTGCTTCACTATAGACCACCTGCAGAAGACTGAAAACAAGAAGCTGATCGAGAGCGCCCAGTTCTACTACATATCGGTTCGTACCTATTTATATAACATTAATTCCTAGATCTTAAGATGTAATAATCAACTATCCTAATTAGCAAAAAGATGTAATAAATTGGATTACTTTGGCTAAATATTAGAATTTTACTAAATAAATATTTGTGTAGCATTAAAACACTATTTTAAACAAAAAAAATAGAAAATAATTATTTTGTGCTTTCTACATTTTTACAATCTAATTTTGGCTGAAAAAATTTCAACAAAAGGCCATCTCGGAAGAACAAGGGTTTAGAAACAATAGGTCAACGGTGGACGCTATATTCATCTTACGCTATTTACAAAAAAATCAATAAATTCAATAAACTAATGTTTATGTTTTCTCGGTGTAACAAAGGCATTCGACAGAATAAGCCTAAATGATATAATCGAAATCTGAGAACTCAACAACATCGACAGGAAATACCAAAAAATTATTAAAGAACTCAACACTGGAAACAAAACGGGTATGTGTGGTCTATCAGAGCAGATCCAAATCTCAACGGGCATCGGACAAGGAGATAGTAACGGAAACGTAGTACTGCTACTCCGAGAGAAAATGTAATTTAATCACCACCCAGCACCAAAATGATATAAAAGGCTTAGAAAGCCCCAATACTGGAATTAATACTACGTTTTATTATAATCCGAGCTTTGCACAAGGCAATTTTTATCTATATTTATCTTTGGAAATTTACATTTAGATAGCAGGCAATTTTATTATCAGAAAATTGATTGGCTTAAAAACGTTCGATTCTGATAATGAGCCAATTTATGGCGGTAATAATAATCCATTTCATTAAACATAATGAACAAATCATAATAAAACTCACTTTTAAAGATTTTTAAATCCATCATAACGTATCCAATAGGAACTCGAATATCTTACAGAACACTAAAGTCGCCTAGGGTATCTTAAATGCAATATAATTTGAATAAGGAAACTGGATAAATACCAACAAGGCAAGTGTAAGAAGTAAAACGAGTAATTCAAGGACGTAGCATATAGAAAATGTATATGAATCTAATATAAATTACAATAACAGAGGGTTTATTACCGAGGCTACTTATGAAGACAATGAAAACAAAACAAAAGAAAATATTAAAATATCAAATAAGAAAACTAAATTATGTAATAATACAAGACGTTTCTAACTATAAATGTTTTGTTGTAGACATCTTCAGTTAACATCTATTAAAAAATTATGTATAAGCTCAAATACCGAAGCTGGCAGGTTTCCAGGCCCCAATGATATGTGATAGAATAAGTTTGTCATACTACCAATACGAACTTATGCGGCGAGAACTCTTTCTGAAACACAAAAAAGGGGAAAAGAATGAGATATTTCCAGAAATAAGAAAAATAGAAGAGTCAAGGCCTCTAGAAATAAATTACCAATAGGGAAAAGATAAACAGATCTGTATAATAATTTGGATAAAATAAACAGATTTACTAACAAGTAAAAAGAAGAAGATATTGAAGAATCGTAAAAATACAAAGTTATATTTCTACATATTCTTCTGACGTAGAAACATGTTTTCAACAGATAATTTTTGATACCGCTATAATAAAATAAAGATGGTTGTAACACCAAACAATCGCGTACGAATATCTTTGTCCCCCAAGTGCTCTTTTAGTTGTCCAAAGAGATGATAAATTTGGACCGTAGAGAGGATGTTCTAGTATGGTCCAAAACAAATCCCTAATCTTTTGTCGTGTTTGGGCAGTTTGGGAGCGTGAGCTGTAGAAGGACAGGACAATGTCTGCCGTAGCTTATTCCAACCTCAGAAGCAATTTCAGCAACTGTTAATCGGTGGTCATTCCCAAGAAAGCAGCGAACAATACGAATATTCTTCTTGCAACGTCCTCCCAAAAATTATTTATGCTTAATTGTTCTTGTGGGTCTTGTCCCTGAACCATGTCTAAGTTTTCTCAAAATTTCTTCTGTCATGAAAAATTTCATAATAATCCATTATGTAACGGGCAAGGGTGCATACTGAATACAGAAGTAATAGGGGTACTCCATGTGCTCAGACATCTCAACCTGCAATGCTCAAAAGCCACATCCTGCTCCGTTTATGTCACAACACGTAAAAAAGAAATTCCATTTTGTATTTGATTCACCCACTTCTGAAAAACGTATAAATGATGAAAGAAGTAAAATAGAAAAGATGAAAACGAAATGTCTTTATAAAAGCTAATAAACCAAAACCAAACGAAGCAATTTAAAACATAAAATAAAAAACTTTGCATATGATTAGGTATATTTAAATTTTAGAACGATAGAAGATTAAAAAAGGAAAAAATGCCGAGTAAAAAATAAGCAGAAGTGATTCAGAAAAAACTGAGATATACATAGATTCAAAGCCTTACAAAAAATTAAAATCAAAATCTATATTTTGTAGAGATGTAGAAAGTGTTCAATATGTAAACATTTTAACAACCAGCATAAAGATATGAGAAAAATAAAGACAGCAACATTAAGAAAATGATAGACTGGTAGTATGACATTTAAGATATAAACTAGAAATACGACAAAAGCAAACATTACGATCTTGCAAAAAAGTGCAAATAACAAAAAGGAATAGAAAAATATAAATGCATACAAGTAACCAAATGTCTTATATTGTTATTCTTCGCAGTACCTCTATTTTCGTTTCTTCAAATGCATAATTTAATATTGGCCTTAGATGATGGTTTTGATTGTCTTTTTGAATCATAGTTCGGTATTATCTTTATAGTTTTTGTATTTCCTCAAATGCTGCGTTTAATTATATATGTCTATAAATTAAGGATCAAGGCAAGTCCACAGCTATTTAATGTGGTACAAATTGGTCTATAGGTGCGCGGCACAACTGAACAGGAAATCAACAAATGCATGTCATAGAAATTTAATTCAGATGAGAGTATTGAACTGCTTCTGGGGAATACAGAAATATCCTGTAATGCGTCTCCCGAGATTATCCTAAGTGTGTTCAATAGCGAAATAGATTGAAGGACTTCGACTCTGCATGTTGGATATCCTCCATTTCCAAGATTTGAAACGATAAGGAATCAGTCAAGGGCATTGTATGGTCGGGTTACATCACTATTCTCTGGAAATCTCAGCTAAAACTTTACGCTTTATGGAACTTAGAGCTATTGGACTACTGCCGAGTAGGTGACACCAAGTTCACGCCGATCAATGATTCGACTTTGTAGAATGTTATCAATATGTTCACACTAGCAACGCACAATTCACGCACATTCTTAGGCTTTCCGCGCAAATATGATTTTTACATACCTTGCCACTGATACAGACAATTTTAATATGTATGACACCTATAATAGCTTTCGGGTGAAAAATATGACTGTTGAGCAATGAGTGTTCTCTTCCCCACTGTATTTGGATTTTAATTTATGGACACGAACATAACTTGGATGTGCATACCAAAGAGCATACCAAAACCTCAAAGAGATAAATAGAAGATTTTTTCATCCTCATGTTCAAATGGTCGTACTTTTCTTTGCCAAAGTAATTATCAATATTTCGTAGACACTATGAAATAGCTGCAAAAGATTTTTATTTAACTTTGTTAAAGTAATTTTTCTTGACTGTTAAAGTCTAAAATACAAACGAAAAACGGCACGCTCTACATAACCAACGTACAAACTTTACTTATGGGGAAACTCCAGAAAAACTAACATTGATTTCAACCACTGTTTTAGACAAAATATTCACGTCTATTAAAAAAAAAACCGACAGTGCAGCTGATTTTCTTCTTACGTGAACAAAGCTTAACATTGTTCTATGATTTATTGGAATGATAGACAGTAACTGATGTCAAGCCGCAGCTTGTTATATATAGAAACCGTTGTATTTCTTTATTTATGAAGAGCCCTGTATTCAATTGCAATTGTATTCAATTCGCGTATTCAATTGTCATCTTGAAATAAAATGACGGTTACACAAAACCAGAAACCAAGATAACTTTTCTAGTTTCTCGAAACTCGGAGACAAACAAAAAACGACATATTGTGCCTTAGTGAAAGCCCCTTTTCTAAATATTTTTGCCTGTCCGCTTTTAAAAATAAAATGACAGCTTTGTATCGGCCAAATACCTGAATTAAAAGCCAAAAACATCATTGTGTTTCTCTATTCATGAAGTCTAGGAAACTCAATTCAGTCACCATCTTGAAATAAAATGGCGGCTACACAAGCCCAGATATTGAACCAATTTTTTCTCAACTCTCGAAATACGGAGAGACAAACGAAAAACGGCATATTGTACCTTGGGCCAATGCGCCTTTTATAGATATTTTTGCTCATCTACTTTTAAAAACAAAATGGCAACTAATTTTTTTTAACCAAAAACGCCATTGTGTTTCATCGCTCATGGCGATTCTCAGATAATTCCCAAGTTCAGCCATAACTTTGAAACAAAATGGCGGCTGCACAAACCCATACATTGAAGTCATTTTTTTGGTTTCAAAAGTTGAAAAGACTAATAAAAAACGGCACACCGTACCTCAGCAAAAGCTCATTTCAAAGATGTTTTTCATTCTTATTCGCTTTTGAAAAACAAAATAACAACTGTTTATCTTCTTTTATGTATTAAATATAATATTTTCGTTAAGATCGTTATAATTCATTTGAGATTAGATTATCAAAAAAAAATAAGCGGGAATTATGGTCGGCCTGTTTTTGGCTGCCATAGATGACGTAGTTCTTGTCGCCTTTGACGCTGGAGAGTAGCTGTTCGGCGCTCTGGTTAGTTGGCACGTTAGCACCTCTGTGAAGGATGATGTTTCTTACGAACACGGAATACCAAAGATGATCTCGTGGACCCAATTCTAGACCACCTAGAGCTTGTTTATGTTGGTTTTGGCGTACATCATTTTCTGGCGGATTGCCTTTATATCTAATTGATTCTTCTAAGCTGTATATCATCACGTTGTTTGGACTTCCACACAAGCGAAGCTGCTGGTGTAACTAGCATTAGCAATCTTATCCTCAACTTACAACTATGATTCTTTGGTTTTCTTTGTGTTTTATGAATAAATAATTCTTGGTCCTGTTGATAGTACACGACATCGAAGTTTTGAAAATTTGCATTCTGCTGTTATGTTAATATTGATGTCTCGCGTCTACCTTATAGAACACATACATTTGCTGTCTTCAGGGCAGATACAAATACTAAGGCCTTTCATAAATAATTCCATATTTAATGCACTCTAATTAATATTCACGGTCTTTTATTCTCCATTTTGAAGAAATTTGCGCCGAGGACATTGTAGAATAACAAATTATGCAATCATAAAAGAAACATGAGCCTGACATCCTTTTCACTGCCGCGTAACATAGGCGGAACAAAATTGTACAATTCTATCATTATTGTAATTGCCCTCATTTACATCGGCAGCCATGGCCGTTTCGAAGAAATATTTGGATCAAATTCGCTTAAAATTTGGCACGAGTAAAGTACAAAGATCCTTATAATTCAGACGAGGATTTTTGTTACGTCACAATCCAAAGTTCTAGTTGTTAACCCGCTTATAATCCGAAATAATGCGGTCTTGTTTTCCACTTCGTACAATAATGCTTTGGTTTCAATTGCCGCTTGTAAATGGATTACAAATTATTGCGGAACAACAAAAACAAATGGCATTTAATGAAAATAGCGAAGCGTAAATATTATTCAGCAGATCAATCGGCTGATTATGAAATGACCCCAATTGATCAATTGTTTTACGCCGGTTTCGAATTCGAAGGGCACTCTCACTTCAAAGCGGCCGCCGTTTAATAAAAACATCGGCACTATTGTTCTAATAGCCACTAAGCAATAAAAATACATCGCCGGCGCATAAAACCATCAATTCATAAATTATGGGCCACTTGGCAACACCAAAACGACGTTATTTTTAAACGCGTTTTTATCATCGTAACTATGTAATTACTACAAGGTTGAAGGCATTGTACGATGTAAATACGTTCCGTATCTGATGCGGATTACGTGTCGCCTCTTGTGAAATTCGCCATGTTAATTTGCTTTGCTTATACGAAGTGTCGCGAAGGCATGGAGGAAATTTTATAAGTCTAAAAGGTGGGGGGGGTACGATGTTCTCTCGGTACAAGACTAAAAGGGTGGAAACTAACTGAAGGATGATAACCATTTATTACCCAAAACCCATCTTTTTCCTCTGTCTTGCTGCTCTATGTTACGCTTGGTGAAATAATTTGATAAAGTCCGTCTTTTTAGTGATTGTCCTTTTGATATTTTGCCTTTATCATTGCTCTCCATAATCAGCATTTTCATGATATTTCCACCACTTGCAGTGCCTCTAAAGTAGTTAGTAAAATTGGATAGAATAGAGAGTCTGAATAGTTAAATTGGCGCACTGCTACCTATTTTACATTTCTGATCTTATGTTATACTTCAGTTATCTTGATTTGTTTCATTTAGATTTTATTAAGAAAAGCAGAAGCACATAGATGGTTTAATAAATAACTTAGTGCGTGTACCCATAGAAGATAGCAACAACAAGTGTACATGGAGGCGTCGTCCAGATGCATCCGACCCAAGCGCATTTTTAATGTCATTCCTATAAATTAATTGCCTCCCAGGAATGTTCTTGAGTTACCTGAAAAAAGATAGACTCGGTTTCAGCTCATTGGCCAATGATGAAATCCTTTTGGATCAAGAAGTATCTGCAAGAATTGCAGACACTAACAAAATGGTATAAATCTACTCCATCATGAACACCTGGAACCATGGTTATGGTCGGTCAAGTAAACTATATTCCCTTACATTGAGCACGTGATATAGTTGAGGACGTTTTCTCAGTAAAATCAGGGTTGCTCAAGTAGGTGTCGACTTACCGTGAGGCTGTTCCATTGCAAACACCGTAAAGTAAATTCGTTTAGTCTCAGAGTTTTCCTTTCTTTCTCAATGTTTTGTATTACAAGGTTAATACTTTAGTTCCGTACTTGTACATGATTTTATAAACGACCGACCAAGTGTGTTTTCTTCATTTAGTTTAGAGTCTTTTCAGTCCGGTAGACAAATTGGTGCCACTTATTGCGTTTTCTGGAGCTAACATATAGCTGAAAAGAGCCTTGAGGGGGAGGGGGATGGTTACGCCATTGTTCCTTTAAAAATGGTTGAAGGGAGGAGAAGAGAAGTGTCGCAGTTTACAGAGTACGTCAAAAAGTCAATATGTTCGCGAAATGGACCACCATCAGTTTGGCCAAGTAGCACAGAGTTTGTACGCAGGAAGTATGAAAATCACGCTCGAGCTCAAAAAGGGTTAATTCGACGTTTTTCCATAGAAGGTGTAGAGCCTTTAGTTGCAAATCTAGTTTCATAATTAATGAGAGATTGCATAAAAACAGATTATCGACTGCTTATCACCAGGTGTTGTGTTGATCACGCCGCAACATTGTCATGCATGTTTCAGCAGTCTACTTGGGCCCTGTAATTGCCCTACGCCCTTTCGGGGGGTGTGGAAACGTGAATTTTTCTCTTTTTAATCGTAGCTCTGGCAAAGTCCATTCGACGACTGGGACGTCGATCCCGGACTAGAAGATAGAAGGTATCCAGTCTTCATTCCATCCCCATTATCGACTCCTCTTCTCGATCCTCCTTTTGCTATAACTTCGAGAACATTATTGGCGGCCATGAGAGGTCATGTCATCCAAATGGTGATGGATATCGCCCCATAATTATTCGTCATCGCAAATAATTAGTTTAAAATACAGCCCACTTACGCCGATAAAATTTTTTGGTTGTGAAATTTTTTTATAGATTAACATTCTATAATTACAAATCATTAAGACTCTAATTCGTTGTATGAAACACCAGAAAATGAATATAATTGACAGTCCTGATGTGACATGAATCGTTTTTATTTTGGAAAACCCAAAAGGAAATCATTAAAAAATTATAACTCACGTTCTTCCAATGAAACCTTTCCACTTTGGACAAACGAATTCAAGTACAGCATAAGATACATTGAAGACGCACCATACCCTAGGAACCCAAAAACAACTATGATATGGATTTGGCCGGCAATCAAATGAAAGTGCATGAGTTAGCAAACACTAGGGGCATCTCGACCGGTTACATACAACCTACGTAGCTGAACTAAAGTTTGAAATTCTTTTACATTCACCCTAATCGCCCGATCTAATTTCCTCGGATTACAATCTGCTTCCGAAAGTCAAAACGGATAAGTGAACAAATCGTGAACGGATATTTTAAGGGTCTCTAAGAAAACTTCAACGTGGAAAAATGTTAGGACTACGCCGGAATGACAAAATCAAATAAGTCTCAACTCGATGCCTTTAATATCGAATATAAAAGACTATTGATAGCACTAGTAATTATAGTTATTCTCGATGTGATGTGCAGAAAAGAAGTATAATCTTGACCTTTATACTAGTAACTCTACAATACACCTTGTAACGAATTCAAAGACTTCGCATTTAGCAAAACGTAGCATAGCCAATCTTGTTACGCGCAGAAAGAATTATTAGTTTTAGGATACTTTGGAAAGTTATAGAAATGCCAAGGTTACAGACAACTGCCATCTCCACTCTGCATTAAGTCAAATACCGAAAAACTTTCATGTCCAAAAACATCTGTAGGGTTAAGGCTACTTTGGAGAAAAGTTTGGAACGTTATCTATAATATTAACCAGAGGCACTGAATATATTCATTAAAAGTTCAATAAAAATATCTCGCATCTTTTTTATATATTCCCCCTCCCTTTCGATACGTTGATCTAGCGAATGGACAAACCTTTTTGATTCCACTTTCGTAAAAAGACTTTCTGTACATGGTTATTGCTTTCAAACCATCAACCACGTCTTTATATACGATATACAACTTTCATCTTCACCAGCAGATAGAAATGGAATCAGTGATCGACTGTTTTATTCAATTAAGAAATCAGGGGCTTTGTGGTGCCAAAAGACTTTTGACGTTGACAGGTGTACATTCGTCTTTTATTCGTCACTCTATATGTTCCATCACACGTCACTAATATATGCAAAAATTCATCTATATTCTCTTCACAATGAACGAGGATCGCCTAACCGTTTGTTCAGTATTAAGAAGACGTTGGATCTATCTTATGGACACCTTTCGAAATTTCAACACGTTTTTAGTTATTGACTGTAATCTATTGGGTAATGTCCATTTCGTCAATTGTCAGCCACTGATGGTCCTCGATATGACCATTTCGGTGTTACTAATGCGAACGTAACGGATACTCAAGTCAGGAGAAGAAACTTCAGTTTATAAAACGTCTAGATGAATGGTAGTGATAAAGGCGGCTGCAGTACGAGGTGCGTTCAAGTTCTAATTCCAGTGTCGAAGCCAGTTCTATAACACATCTAGATGATTTGCAGCTTTTCAAAGTCTCTGTCAGAGTTGATATCTAAAAATTGTTGTGTCGTCGGCCAATGTAACTGCTATAGCTCTTCTGGGGTATGAGGACGCGTTCAAGTTGAAGTTCTGTCACTTCTCAACATAATCTCCGTCTAGACGTACCCTTTTTCACAACATCATCGCCATGATTCCATGACTGCTGAAAACACTTCTTTAGGGGTATGTTTTGTCCACTAGAAAGTCGCTGATGCAACAGCGGCTCGATTGGAAAATTGAGCGGTCACGGAGAATGTCCTTCATGGTTGAGATTTCATGACGGCATCACATGTCAGTATGTCAGACATTGTGCCATTGTGGGACCCACCTTTCAGGTCATCATACAAAATGGATTCCACAGGTCCTATGGAAAATGTCAATTTAGAAGCGAATCGCGCACGCCTAATCGACGGTCTTCATGGTTTCGGTCCGGCTGGTTCGTGGCCGGGGCTGTTTCGGTTCTTTAAACTTTTGCACACACGAACGCACATTTTTAACATCCATGACGTCTTCGCCGCATATCTCGCTCAATTAGGCGATGAATTTCAATGGGCGTTTCACCACACAAGAGGAGAAAACGAACGATTACACCTTGTTCTTGAACACTAAACGTCGCCATTTGAAGTATACAAAACAGCACTCGCTGCAAAAGCGGTAATTTGGCATATGTAAATTGTATGGTTCTGCCATCTATATTACACATTCAGAAATATTTCCCGCGTCTTTTAATATGAACCGCACCTTTCTACTTATTGCTGAGGGAAAAATTGGAAACCTTAGAACTTGAACCTACCTCGTGTATAGTCAATTCTTTGAGTTCTAGTAATATTAATCGAACTACTGCTAACAAAATAAAATGACATTTTCCTCTGTGTTCTGTTGGTGACCATATAGCAAGTGTATATTATTGATGTGAATTAAACTAATTTTGTAATGTTAGTTTAGATCGAACTTACTTAATTTTGTGTTCTTTAAGACACGTCTAGTTACCATTTTTGACCCTTAGACCACATACTGAAAACATTTTTTGAAGGTGATGTAGTAGAATTAGAACCTTCGTTTAAACTCGTCTTATATCTATGTTGATAGTGAGAAGATTTATTGCCGTCTTTATATGAACTTGCTGAAGAATTTACATCTTCACTTCCATTACAATTATCAATCTCATCTAATAAATTATTTTTTTTTCATTTCACATGTCTAGGAAAAATGAAGATGAAAGAAAACATGTTTGTTATAACCTCTGGGATATATATAGGGAAGCCACTGACCACGACCAGCGAGACAATAATAACCCACCAAAGGAAGGAAACTGAGGCAATTACTTCATACTACTACTACTACATGTTTTGATCGTATTCTGTAATGACGTGCTAAAACCACGACCACAAATAAGCAGCTAGTGATAACCGGTTGTTTCCCTTTTAGGAACCACAAAAATCCTGCGATTTATAGACAGTTTTCGGAATTAAATATTACGTGTGGAACAGCATCTTGCGAGTTCTAGAATCACTGTTGTACCATTGGTGTCTATACTTCTCCTTTATGGGACACGTGTCCCGTTGAGAGTCTAAAGGTTAAAACCTATTGGGTCTGCTAAGGTCAAATTTCAGGGACGATGCCAAAGTCCACCGTAAGTTTAATAGAACTCAAACCTATTTGCTTAATAAGATTATGGCTGTGGTATAAATTAACTGCTTCTAAACATTTAATTCGTCGCTAAAAGTTGGTTTGTTTGATTTAACATAGACAAAGAGCTGAAGTATTCTCCACGATTCATTAAATCCATGTATATTAGATTGCATCACTTGCGATTTCACTGCGAAAAAACATGAAACAAAACCTTTATTCGAGTTGAAACCAACCAACACTTGTATTCGCCAAGGCCGGCTGCCTTTGTTTAAGATTGATCTCATTACTTTGAATTTTGAACCTTTGCCCTATCAAAACTCTAAGACGGCGTAATACCAGTCTCGAAAACTAATTAAATTTAATTGATTCTATACTCTTACGTTATTTCTTTTTCAATAAATATATTATCTGCATTCTTCTTTTCTGTTTTATTTTTTTTAATTCCGCCTTAATTTGGGGGGGGGGGCAAAATAATTGAACTTTGAGACATCCGATTCAAAATTTCAATTTTGAAAGCAATAGCAACATGGCATAAACATTTGAGCGAACAATTATGCTCGTATCAAATGACATGACTCGGAAATTATGCAAATTCAACTGCGAGATAAGAGGATTAGCTAATGAGCCTATGAAGTAATTCCGGCTATTTTTAGCTCCCGGAACGTTGCTTGAATAAATATTTAAGTATAACCATGAAAATCTTCCGTATATATAACTACCGCAGTGGTTTTTTAATAATTACATGTTTATAAATAATTGTATTAAAATTGTTATAAAATATTCATTTTGCAACAATTTATTGCCGCATTCCAATCTAATATACATAAACTCACAAATTATCTCTTTGCTCATGAACCGCTCGACTCGACGAGGTGAAACCTGGCACAATCGAAGTGTTCACATTGTGTGGTAGTTTTGACAAAAAAAATTATTGATATCTTCAGTGAGTGACCAAGACCAAAATCGGATGGTCATCAGGATATATTCGTGATTTGTTGCAAAAAAGTATGCCATCGAGGTTATTCTCTATCTATACCGTAAAGAAATGGGCGACCAAGATGAACAAGGGGGTACTGTAATTCAAGAGACCAGAGAATAGGCTTAGCAAATGACTCTCGATAAGACCAAAGATTGGAGCGAATCAAAGCGCGTTTGGATGAAACAAGATCATGGTCAGCTGCCAAGCTGGCTATACACGTTGATGTTCCCAAAACTAGTCTTTAGTCTGGTCAAATATCTGGAAACTTGTCCTTCACATTTTGACAGAAAACGAAAAACAAACTGTAATCGTCATATGTCATGATAATCTCCTTCGATTCAACCGCCGACTTCAACTATTGAAGCTGATCCTCGCCATAGATGAAAGTTAAGTAACCCTTTACTGACCCCTACCGAAAAACAAGTTGGCTCAATGGCTAGGAGAGAATGAGACTACTCAATAAGAGCCAAGTTAAGGTTCAGGGAATGGAAGAGGATGTTGACTATGGCAATGGATTTGCTTTTCTGCGAAGAGACTACCGTCACTATGTGGAGAGGTCTGTAAGTCATTCCTTGAGACTTATATTCCGGAATATATGGAAAGGAATGGTGCGAAGTTCCCTCTCATTGTTATGATAAATTACAGAGTATTTAATGGAGAAAAGGTGGAAGACTCGGAGTTACCCCCATGTTCACCTGATGTGTATCCCTGTGACTTCAACTGTTTTATGGTAGGAAAATCGGGATTCAGTCGTTGAAGCAATCAATAAGACGATATTGGATGGTTCTCAAAGTGGCCTCTTTAAGGGGTTAGCATGCTACTTGAGCGGTGAGAAGCTGTGGTTGCAAAAAGGAAGACTATATTTGATTGTCACCAAAAATCACCGACGTGACATTTATAGTTTTTATCATTTTCTAACGACCAAAAGATGCCCTGTCAAAATTGCATTTCATAGAGAAACCGCATCATACACTACATTTCAGTATCGAAACAACTTATGGCATAAGGTACCCCTTGTACTTTTATATTTTTCTATATTTATTCAATTTAAAGTTTCTGGTGTTTTTCTTGTTTTGTATTTTTGCCTAAAACTCTGTAAAAACACAAACAGGGATAAAGGCGAAACTGTTTTAACTTTAATTATCCCAAGTCAATATTGGGTCGAAATGGTCAGATAAGATTGCCAGCAATAATCAGCTATTGTTTTGTCTCAATGATATCTTATTGTGGCGGGGTGGGGGAAGGGGGAGGTGTTCATTAACTTATTTTCGATTAAACCTGACCAAGAGTGGGCTAATCAAAATCAAAATGTGTCCTTGGTAATTACACAATCGAATCGTTTTAAAAATTCTTCTCATATAAAGCCAGATTACGTCACTTGTTAGGATGCATTTTTAAATTTCTTGAACATCTTGCGGCTCTATAAAATGCTCGAATGCCATCTTTTCGTTGGTTAAGTTATAGGATGACCAAATAGAATAAACCTTCCTCACTTGCGGATAATAATAATATAGAGGGGTATGAATTGCTGATTCAGGAATTTCCAAATATTCTTCGATGTCATCCATATTGTCCTGACAGCAGATATGTTCTTCTTCATGTTCTCGACGCGTCTTTCAAGGTAGAATTTCCTCTCAAAAACTGTCGATACCATCTACATATAGTCATAGATATATTTACAAAATAAACGGATCTAAAGTAATGGTAGACCATGCCTACTAATTGTAGAATTGGTACAATTCTGTTCCTTTGCTCTCCCCTTTGGTTATTGTTCTTTCTCTTTATGAAACAATAGATTTTCTACAGCTCTAGTTGCTTTTTGCGAATTTTATCGCAAATTATTGATATTTCGTTAGAAGTCCATTTGGCATTTTTTATTTAAAGGATAACCAAGAGGATAATTGTGGAAACACAAGTAGTGCAATCAAACGATTTGAAAAAGCAGACAACAAAAATCAGAACAGATGAAGCTGAGAATAGCAACTGATGAAACTCCTCAGCAGACCGTAGTTAATGCGATCATGCCAAAGCAGTTAAAAATTGAAGAAAAAAAACAATCACCATAGGGGGAAGCAAAAGGAAAAATCGCACCAAGACTTTTGGTCGCACACAATGTAAAACAAGATTTTATTTATACATTCTTGTTCTAAAATTTACTTTTTTCTAGGCTTATCAGTGTAACAATCATCAATTTTTATCAGCATCTTATCGTGTGACGTAAATTGTAATTTATGTTGTTTTCGTAATAACCTTTTTCTAGTGTAATGCTAAGTAGGCGTTTCTATTTTTAAAAGAAAAGCACTGTTAAAGGAATTTTAAAACACCTCTCTGATGCTAATTTATTACTATTATAATTTTTTATTTCCAGGGCTTCTTCCTCACCGTCAATCCTCCTTCAATACTCACGATCGCCAGGCACGCGCTCGAACACAACCGTCCTTTCGTCATGAACTTAAGCGCTCCCTTCATTTCCCAGTTCTACAAGGAACCGCTGATGGAGGCCATGCCCTACGTGGACGTTCTGATAGGAAACGACACGGTAAGCGACTCGGCAGAGACGCGACCGCATTCTGATGTTGCTTGTTGCAGGAAGCTGAGACCTTCGCCAAGGAGCAGAACTTCGGTACGGACAACCTGCAGGAGATAGCGCTGCGGATATGCGCGCTGCCCAAGCAGAACGAGGGCCGGCCCCGGGTGTGCGTTATCACCACGGGGCACCAGCCCGTCATTCTAGCCCACAAGGGCAAGATATCGCTGTTCCCCGTCAAGGCCATCTCCGAGGACAAGGTGGTGGACACCAATGGGGCCGGGGACGCGTTCGCGGGCGGCTTTCTGGCGCAGCTAGTACTTGGTCAGTCCTATGACGTGTGCGTGAAGTGTGGAATCTGGACGGCTACTGAGATCATTCAGAGATCTGGGTGCACATTTGAAGGGAAGGTCACCTTCCAGCCATGACGCCTACCTCACAATAGAATTTGAATTTTAGCAACCCACGGCCGATTTTGGTCTTGGCGTGTGATAGCATTATTTAACAGCTCCTTTAAAATATTGTAACGTTGACGTTTTATACTGTTACCTTGTTTAAATTCTCTGTTAGGCAGATTCATAGTACTTACATTTTTTATACTGTTAAACGTGAATGAAGTAATAAACTGTTTTGAATTTGAAATGGTTCCGTTTCTGTTTTTAAATATATGAAAGCCATAAAAGCACCAACATTGACGTAAGATGGGGAGGGGGGGGGAAGTGGATACAAATGTAATAAAACTTTAGATCGCCAAATATAACAGACACTTGTTTTCTCATTGCCTCATGTTAAGGATTACCCTCCAAACAATCATGAAAGAATAAATTCTTTGGGTTTTGCTAAGCTTTGTATCCATCATACTGGCTATGGCCAGTTTGCAACAAATTATTTTTAACCAGAAGTCAGTCACTTGAAGGTTATATTTACATAGTTGTGAATCATGAAACTTGAGAGTTACATTTCTATGACAGGTTTAAGAATGGTTTGCGAGGTTTTTTTTGCAAAAAAAGGAATAAAAATTATTTTTGTTTGTGATCCAACTCCTGCGCATTCTCAATCAGGTTCGAGTATAAAAAGTTTAAAGTTTTGCTAAATTAATTTAAAACATTCAGTGCCTCTTTAATGTCTAAAAGTGTGTTAGTCATTATCTTGCTGCCACATCATTCATATCATAACTTCCCTTTTCTATTATTTTTAGGTTCTTCTCTGTTCTCTCAATAATGTGGCTCGTGATACCAAAAAAGGATGATGTAGACCTTGATCAATCCACTCTGCTTCATAGTGAAATGGTTTTTGGAAAGTAAAACATTTCACCACACATATCTGATATATCATTCTCAAAATTTTCGTCTGTTAATGATCTAATTTTTAAGAACTAATACAAATAATACTCAGCTCCCTTATTGACAAATCATGTTTTTTTATCGGAACTCTTGAATTATTTAAAAGAAATTATATTCTAATCACATCAGAAGCATACATGAATGTGAAAATGTCATTTGTAGTGAACTATTAATTAACATACGAGGTTATCCTGGCCAGGAAGTATTTTTTGATAGGTCAAGAGATATGATACTGTGAAAATTTAACTTGTTGCATTTTTACAACACCCCAAACCAAACTAAAGACTAAATCTCCGGAACCGGACGGAATTACTCCTG
Source organism: Sinelater perroti (assembly GCA_036346155.1). Lineage (NCBI taxonomy): Eukaryota > Metazoa > Arthropoda > Insecta > Coleoptera > Elateridae > Sinelater > Sinelater perroti. The sequence continues at coordinate 564,063 of JARFIY010000167.1, read as the reverse complement.
CCATGCTACAGAAGGGTTCAGAACTTTTAATGATAAAGATCTGCATGGTACTCAGAGCCAGTTTGGCCCTAAATTACTTGCCAAAATTATGGAGACTTACCAGAGTGGTATTTATACCAAAGCCTGCCATTATTTGCAGACAAAGAATTACAGACCAATTAGTCTTATGTCTTTTTTGCTTAAGACATTGGAAAAACTAATCACATTAGGGGAAGTATACTGGTACCATCCACTATATGAGAACCAATTTGCCTATCAAGCTGGTCTCTCAACTGAAACAGCACTTCACTATCTCACTTGGAGAGTAGAGAAAACGCTGGACAACAAAGAGATCCTTCTATGTGCCTTCTTGGAACTAGAAGGATCTTTTAACACCATAACCTCGGCGTAGCCTGGAGGAGACCTGATGCAGGTGGATAGACTGCATGCTCAAAGGAAGGATGGTTTATTCGTCAATGTATGACAGGTATGGTCCAGGTGGCGGGGCGATGTCCTCAGGGAGGAATTCTCTCCCCCCCCCCCTGCTATGGAACCTGGTAATGGATGGACTTTAACTTAAAAGGCGAAAGATTCTCTTCTGTAGGCTACGCTGATGACCAGGGAACGGATGCAGAGGGACCTGAGCATGGTAACTGAATGAACCAAACAGGAAGGCCTCAAGGTCAGTCCCGTAAAAACCAAAATTATACCCGCGAAGGAAAAAATTAGAGGGACTTACACCTCTTTTCCTTGGCGAGAACAAAAACATATTGGGAGAAGTAAAGTATTTAGAAGTCGTTTTCGATTCTAAACTTACTTGGAACCATCATATTGAGAAAGTGGTCGACAAATCGGTGACAACTCTAGCAGTTGTCAGACGCATGTACGACAAGTCGTGGGGGTTAAAACCAGGTATGGTGCACTGGTTGTACACCAGAGTGGTTAGACCATCTCATACATACTCAGCTTTGGTCTGGTGGCCCAAAGTAACACAAGAAACTACCAAACTAAAACTAGGCAAGGTACAAAGACTTGCCCGTTTGGGCATTACAGGGGCCATGACAACCACGCCCACCGCAGCAATGGAGACTCTTCTGGACCCCACCCCTGCACATAGTAATTCAGAGGGAAGCAAGGCACACACGAGTACTGGTCATACAAGAATAATTGACAGTCTGGGGGGGGCCCTCTGCTTGAAATATGTGCTCAAAAATATGTGACGACTCTCTATTCGAAGTGATAATGCAGGATCGAAATAGACAGGCACCTGATAGCCTAATCTAGTACACAGATGCTTCTAAAACCGAGCTAGGTACCGGAGCTGGAATATATGCTGAGGCTCCCAGGTTAGAGCTAAGCTTTTCCCTGGGTCAGTACGCTTCTGTCTTTCAGATAGAAATATACGCCGTACTACAGTGTGTGCGTGAAAATGGTAAGAGGGCTTACAAGAGCAAGCGGATCTATATTATATCAGACAGCCAGGCAGCTTTAAAGGCTTTATCAAGCACAAAAGCATCATCTAGACTGGTATGGGAATGCATCAATGAACTCAATGCACTGGCAGAACATAACACAGTAAAACTGTTATGGGCACCTGGGCATTGTGGTATCTATGGCAACGAGAAAGCCGATGAACTGGCCAGGCAGGGATCTAGTGAGTCTTATATAGGCCCAGAACCTGCATTAGGAATTTCACGAAGTGCTGCCCAAAGCTTTATTAAAGAGGGGACGCGCACTCATCATCGAATGTACTGTAAGAACCGACCAGGACATTTCAGCAAAACCTTTAATAATGGACCTTGCCAAAAGAGAGCTGCAGAACTCCTTAACCTAAGTAGGTCACAGCTAAATATAACCCTAGGGTTTCTTACAGGACATGCGACTGTAAAGAACACCCTGGAAAATTGGTAAATTCAATGGTGACCTTGCATGCAGGCTTTGTAGCAAGGAACCAGAAACAACCTTACAAATCCTATGCAAGTACGATGCGTTGTGCAGGAAAAGGAAACGTACATACGGGAAACCAATCCTGGAAACCAGAAGATTTCCAGACACACCCTGTAAAGGACCTGTATCTGCTGATTCAGGGGACATCATTTACAGATTGGTTGTAAATTTATTTAATTAGGGTAATCACAATCAGCCATAGGCTGCAGTGAACATGGATCCATTAAGGAAGACATACCCTGAGCGCAAAAAAAACTAAAGACTTTAGTGATTCATCACCTACCCGAAGAGTAACTGTAACAATTAAAAATGAACATATTATTTATTACTCGAAATACTACATTGCTTTGAGTACAAGTAGATCAGTCCAAACAAGAGCTATTCGTCATAAAAATTTTGGTAAGAAATAATTTGATCTCTTGAATATATCAAAGTGGAAATCAACTGGACTCTTCAGAATTAGTTCACAATCGTTGACAGTTCTTTAGATGCTTGTAGTTCACTTACTTCACAATCAATGGTCTATATGGTTGTAGTCAGCAATGGTATATCTCAATTTGTATTAATTCACTGTGATGCTAATTTATTTTCCAAACAAGATCAGGGGGCGAAACGGTAATATATACAAATGTTAAAACTCATAAACACCTTGGAAACTCAAACTTAGACCAACCAATCAACTATGAAGGTCTCAGCACTCTATATTATCGTTCATGAGATATGCCACTTTAAAATAAAAAAAGCAGGAAAACCCCCCTTAGGGGTGTTTCAATGGGTCGGGTTTATGAGACATTCCTATTCTACTTTTTAATGAGTTCAAAAAAGGTGGTCAGAAGTTTCGACCTAATTGTACAATTGATCACTATATTCAATTGTATATATAACCAAATTCGAAATTTTTTTAAAATCTGTAAAAATTAATTATACATTTTTACCTTCTCTGTGATTGTTATATTTATGCTGGTTACTCACCAAACCTGCTATTTATAACAAGATAAAAAGTATGATAGTTGTCCCAAATTAAATCCCTAATTTTTATCAAATATTTCAAAGTGACCTGTAAATAATTTGCCAGATCAGAATAGACCCATCAAGGTCATAAGATCCAAGTCTTGGTAATCTACTTTATAACTGTACGAAGTTGCTCTTCAATTGAAGAAAGTTCTATAAATTACTCATGAATTAAAGGAATTGTCAGCTCTGATTTCCACGTCGTACTATTTTTGACTAGGTGAATACAAGGAAAAGAGCGTTATTTGTTAGAAATTTATCGGTATATATATATATATATATATATATATATATATATATATATATATATATATATATATATATATATATGCGTGCGTGTGTTTGTGTATGAAAAAACAAGTAAAAAGTTCCAAGAAATATGCATTTTAGAAAGAAAATGTACAGGGAAAAAAGGTTCACAATTTTCCCTCTTTAAAATGACTATGCGTAAACTGCGATTTTCCTAACAGTTTTTCCGGAAAACCAAAAAAACTACATGAACCGATATATACAATTTGAAAACTCAAAGAAAAACTTTAGGAAATATGCATTTTAGAAAAAAAATGTACGGAAAGAAAAGGTTCAGAATTTTCCCCTCTTTAAAATGGCTACGTATAAGCCGCGATTTTTCTAACTGTTTTTCCGGGAAACCTGAAAAATTGTATGTTTGAATAGATGTAAATTAAAAGAATAAAGATAATGCCGAAATCCTTGGCTTTGATACAAAATCATGGTACATTAAAATACTTTCTCATTGTTGACATCACTATGAATGTGAAGTCATTATTTTCCTAGAGTTTTTCCCCTAATCAGAAAAATACTCTTTCGCGAATTTTTTTCTAGAATAGTAAAACCATTAAGAATAGAAATTAAAACAAATATCGGAAAATACCCGGAAAATTTTCGAAAGTTTTGGTCCAAATAACAAACGAGGCTATCAAATAATCATTTTATGGGTTTTTGAGGTTGCCGATTACGATCCTCAGCCTAAAGCATGCATAAATGTGATATTTTCTTAAATTTTTATCTAGGTACAAATTATTATGATTGGACAGTAATTAAATCACTTGATGTTAATAGTGACGCAATTCAAAGATTGATAAAAATAAAGAATGGATAATCAGTCAGCTGGATATAAACAGTAAATACAAAATTGAATTGTATTAAAAATTTATTTATAACTATTATAACTTCAACTATTTTCTATCAATTAAAAAAAAATTATTTACACGCATATCATAACAATATTTTATAAACCGTCGTATCTAGCTCTTTTCATTGCAGTCGGTTCATCACTTTCGTATTCTTCTCCATCATCTTCCTTCTTGCCAGTTTTTTCAACATCTTCGTCATCTTCGTTTTTGAATATATGAAGGAGAATATAAGGTTCAACTTCCAAGATTCCATCTTCATCCTCTACAACTAGCTCAATGTCCATAACTTTGTCATCTTCATTAATTTGCAATGAACTGTCAAATTTTTTCAATGTTTAAACAAGATATTCCTTTGCTTTCTGCTGCCATTTCGACGATATCCATCTTTTCCAGAATCACGATTCCTTTTTTTTCCGTAAAAGTCAGTGCATGTTCTATTAAAATTTCTGTAACTAATAATCTTGTAGCCATTTTGAGAGTGTATAACAACATCACCAACAAAAAATTGTTCAATTTTTTCTTTAAGATGAGTAGACCATGTAGGCGCTTCGTCCAGAAAACTTGAGCAGAGATCAAGAAAAGCGACATTCGCCCTCGTTATCTTTGAAAGTTTTATCCACGTGCATCAAAAAAGCCTCAATTTTAGTTAATTTTGCATCATTTTCACCAGATTCTGGTTTATAACACAAAAATCGTGTATAACACGCTTTTACAGCAACCAGATCAGGACCCGATTCTAAACGTTGCTTGACGATAATATATTTTTCGCAATTATATTTTTCGTCTTCTTCCATCTTTGCAAGAATCAAAACTGCAGTATCATTGGAATTTATATTATGTACTGCACTTAATCTCCTTGGATTTTTTTTTTCATTTGCATTTACATTGCAGAAAAACCCCATTCCGAGAAATCAGAATTGCAGTATATGTCTTTTTACAATGTGAATGAACAAACAAATGAACAAAACAATGGATCCTATCCGCTCTACCATCTTGCTTACGAATGCTTGCCATGACCATTGATTGTTGAGCTTTTCTCCAACTTTCTCACGATCCTCGTCCAGTTTTGCATCACAAAGTACACACAACTCCTCCATTTTCTCAAAAACCTGCAAAACATATAACATAATGAATATATTTGAAATTATTATTATATTTTAAAAATATTAGATTTAATACAAATTGGATGATTTTCAATAATTTAACAAAAATTAAGAACTTGACAGATGGATCCTGCACTGAATCCAAGATGCATAGATTAGAAGTGTCCCCTTCCAAGCTTCTTAGGTATAACAAGAAAACTTTTTTGAACCTGATTGAGACCTGCCGCAACACGTGGATTCTGTATGATAATCGTAAACGAAGTGATTGGACCGCAAGGATGCAAGAATGAGTCTTTCATTCCATGTAGATTATGGTGACTATATGGAGGTCTAGCAAAGTCTTCACCTATTATTCCTTCTTAGAACAGAGTAAAAAATGTACTGCAGAAAGATGAACATGTCCATTCTTTTTATGATAGCTCTCTTTGATCAATGGACAACTCGAGACCTCATATAATAGAAACCACACGTGACCTTACTTAATCTTTCACCAATAGATTTTCATCTTTACTGTAACCTAGGCAACCATATGATTTTCTTATAGAATTAATGCTTTTCATCTGAAAATGATTTAGGTGTTCCCTTTCAATGTCTATACACTTTTTCCATCACTCCAGCAGTTTCCATAAAGCCGCTGCAAACCATTTTTTGGGTCTAGTACGCCACCACTTGTGGGCAGCTGACTGAAGCTCGTTTATAGAGAAGAACTTCTTACCGTCTATTGTCCCTTATTGCGCCAAACAAAACGCAAGTTCCGACGAATATGGGCTGCCAGCACGTTGTACCCAAAAGCCTGCAAAGCGACAATGGTACGACAACCGACATGTTGCCGGACATCGACCTATTAGCAGAATCCCTTTCTAATTCCAAAAAACAATCGTCATTTGTTTTTAAATAAACACAACTTATTGGGACAAGTAATTCCAACGTGCTAACTTTCTATCGACTAACGTTTCTTTTCTGAAGTCTTGTCCAGAAACATTATTTATCTACTGTAACCAAATACTCTAATACCACACGCTTCTGCTTCTGATAAACTATAATAGTATAGGAACCTATTGACCTTTGTCATCTTCAAGTCCTTATGAATGATGGTGTGCAGAATTTGCCAAGACAGGTTTGTTGCATCCGCCATTGACTTTCATAATGTATAGCTTGTGTATATTTGCTATATATACTGGCTTTTGTTTAGTCCTTGCTGCTTTTGAACTTCAATACCCACTGAAACATAATTCTGCAACTCAGTGCTGCATTCCCATAACAGTTACTAACTTTATAAGGGTATCTACAGCAGTCAGTCCCTTCTTCCAAAAAAAAACCATACCATCCATCCCTGCCTAGGATAGTTTACTTACACGTTTTTCCACTTTGTCCACAAATGCACTTATAACACTGCAAGATGTGTCGCCATTCAGTGGTGCTGGGGACTCATTTTAATCTACGATACAAACAAAGTTTCAAGTGAGAATTCCAACCATTTATGACCTTTTTAATTTGTGAATACAACGTTGCTTTTGTGTTTTAATTATAGGCGAGTGTGGAGTTATTATAATGGCCAAGTCATCTACTACCAACTCAAATTAAGATTTGATTTTAAGCCCTTTGTAATTCCATTAGTCATTTATATCGTCTGTGGACCAAAAGATAAGTTCAACAGTACACATTTCAAGTTGTTGTATAGAGGTTAGTAGTCACCATCCATCAGTTCTTCTTGCGCAATGTAATCTTGAGTACTTATATGTTCAGGTGGATAATAAAATTCCAAAATTTTAAGTATAGCAGATTTATCATCAGAATGGTTGTAGCTTGAAGATAGTTTTTCTGATAATATTCATCTTCATGATGTTGAACGTTGTTTTAAATTATTCTAGTTGTCCCGCTATCTCGATGATATGTATCAGAAATATTGTATTTTGGAAACTCCACAACTTTAGCATGAGAACTGAATTTCAGGTATAAGAATATCTATGTCCTTGTCAAAAAATATTTTTTCATGCTCATATTAGCTTCTTCTTCTTCTTTGTATCCTCTTGAGGATGTTATTCTCTTAGGAAATTGAGATCGGTTAGGGGAAGTTTCCGTTTGGGTAGGAAAGGATAATTAATGATAGGGTGGGATTATGGGTTAGGACATGGTTCCTTCCCTGTAATAGGAAGTAGAAGAGAACCAAGGCTCACGTGGGCAGGGTCGCTTCCCTGAAGTAGACCTATCCTCTGCCGAGATCGTAGAGGAGTGCCTACCCGCTACCCGGGCATATTAGCTTAGCCCATTATTATTTCAAGGTACCATTTTGAGCCATTATGATAATTGTAACATTTGATGCTGTAAATTTATATCCTCTAAATAATTTGAAGTGATCTTAGTTTTATTTTTTCCTTATCATATTCCTAAGGTAGAATTCTAACTTAGGTTCTTTTCCCCATACATCACATTGTGATACTTGAGAGAAGACAGTAGCAAGATTTATTGTTCCTCATTTTATCCTGAATTTCTATAAAAGTCTCTTTAGACGTTTAAAATAGTAACTGTAGCTTGTATGGCTTCAGAGTTAGTCATTTAGTAAATCACAGCATTTGCAACTCAAAACAAATTTGATGAATGGACTTTTAGGACTTCATATAAATGTCTCCACATTAAAACAACATTCAACATTCTCTTCATATGCAAAGGAAAGCGTCTTTGTACTCAAATATAAGTTATGCAGAATTCTACCTCTACAGAAGAATAACAATGAATGGAAATGTAATGATTGCTACAGTGGCAGATGTGTATGCATAAACTAACAGACATGAAAACTATAAAACTTCGAGTTGTTCTTTGCTTCTCATTATAGCATGTTACATTATTTCAATTCAGCATAACATAATGACACAATAAGGGAGAAAAGGAGAAAAAATCGAGATAAAAACTAACGTTTTTAATATCATACTGTAGTAATCAATACAAATGAGATTTTAGATGTACAAGCAAAAGAACATTATTGACCATGATTTAAATAAACAAGCTAACAACTCTAATCACAGTGCTATACAATCTTAAAATATATGTGATAAAAAACATCAAACACTCAACATTCTGTACACGATTGGATTGCAAGTGCCGCAATGTTAACCGCTGCTGCAACCGTCCTGAAATATAATCATTATTGATATTACTATAATAATCATTATTTATGATGATAATAATAATAATACACATTACTTAAAATCTGCTCAAATGTTTATACAGTGGCCTTCCAACTAATAATAATAATAAAAGTCATCCTACGTCAGAGTAGAACACCACGCGCCTGCTGCTAGTAATAGTTCAATTTACATATTCACACTATTTTACAGGTTATGCGGTATAAAGAGATTTAAATAAATACTTTACATTACCAAAATAAACTAGTAATACCGTTCTACACATAGCGGTAATTCCTAACATATGTACAGTTAAGTATAAGAAGGCAAACAGTTTTTTACGCGGTTTGTTTACAGACCAAACAGCTATGGTCGTTATTGCTAATGAGACCACTTATAACAATGTCAGCGATTTACAGTCAGCTCGTGATCAATTCTTATCTTTTCTCGTGTTAAGGTTCATCCGGTTGTTTGCAATGCATAAGTCAGTTTATATAACCGTCATTTTTATATACATACAATCCCAGTTAAAAATCTGCAAGTTATAAAAAAAATTGACAAATGATAACTACACACATGCGTGCATCACACGCAACTTATAAAAAATAGCAAATTCAACAAAAACAACACACAAAATAAATTAGAAGGCCAGTAAATAAATTTCAATTTCATTCAAAACGAAACCCGTAAGTAGATTAACTTTGCCATTCTCATTTGTACTAATCATTTAGTAATCACTAAAACCCACTTGGATGAATCTCAACACGCACTTTAGTAACTAAAATACTATCAGATCCTCTTAAAGAACTTCTTAAGCAAGCACAGCCTATTCGTACAAAATTAGTTCAGTCAGAGAACGTCCTCACAGACTACACTAGTAGAGTTATCTGTCCACCACTATTGCCAAATTTCACTAACAATTAGCGTCTCATAGTTCCATTAAGAGGCTGCATTATGCTTCCATTGATGTACCCGTAGGTCGTGTACATAGTGTTCTGTTGGGCAGCGCGCTGTATGGCTGCCGGATCCTGGTACTGTGTCTGTGCCATATTCATAACTCCCATCTGCATAGGTATCTGAGCAGCATTATTTATAAAGCCAGCTGCTGTGTTTGTGATGTAGCCAGCAACAGCAGCTGGTGTCTGTTGTGCCCCCATTCGATAGCCATTCAAAGAATTATACTGAGCCATAATGTTGGGGTTCAACGTGACGTTCGGGCTAACTCTGCTAGACGTTGACTGCATATGCTGTACAGCAACATTCGTCGAATTCCTGCCCGACCGGCCCAGATTTTGTCCGATGGGCGGCGTGACTGTTCCGCCCAACTGATTGACGTTCATGTTAGTCTGGTAGTACTTGTGGTAGCCTAGCACTTGCTGTTGCAAGTTCGCTGGGATCGCAGATGGCGGTGTCGTCAAGTTGCGCACCGGCTGGTTCTGGATCATCTGGTGCGTGGGCGGCGGCGTCATGTTGCCGTGTGCGTGATGCGTGGGCGGCGGTGGCGTAAGCGTCATAGCTGTGGGAGGAGGGGTCATGGTGTTACATGAGCTGGGCGGGATCATCTCTAAACCATTGGTTAGTTGCTGCAACTTTGCTAAGCTACAACTGGCGTTACCTGACGGATTCTGGCCAGCGTTACTTTGTATTGTGGGGGCAGACGCCGAAGGCGACGGCGTCGGGACAGGCCCCGGCGTGTGCGAATGGGGGTGGGGATTGGATTGTATGTAAAAGTTGCTGCCTGAGGTGACAGCGCATGCCGGCGATGGCCCCAGTTTCTGATGCGTGGTCAATGTTGAGGGACCCAGGCTGCCCAGGCCACTCTGTTGTGCACTCATTCGGTGCTGGATGACAGTGGTCATAGCCGGCACACTAACATATGTACTTGCTGCCTGAGCAGAGAAAGCCTGTGAACTGACGGCCATTTGTGGCACCGGTATGTAGTTCCCTTGGCTGATGACAGAGTGGTGGTGAGGGTGATGTGGGTGCTGATGCATTGCAGATGCTCCTAACTGATGTGCATGGCCATAGCCTTGATGCATGGCATGATGCTGAAGATGAGCCTGCAACTGCTGCTGCTGTTGTTGCTGCATGGCGTTATGTTGCACCTAAAAGAAATGCCCAACATGTATTTTTCAGTATTACTAGTATATACATCAATGATATATAAAATAATAAAATAATCAATTAAAGAATAATTCTTAGAAACACTTCTGAACGTATATAACAAATTTTACAAATTCTATTTTAAAATGTTTAAATGTCCAGATGAGTGAATACTTTGAGGAATTATCTCGTTACAAATAGCACAGTTTTACATAAAAAATACTAATACTATTATAGATTATACAACTTAATCTTTCTTAAATAAAAATAACCAAAGAATTTTACTGTGGAGAAGAGAGTAGAAGATATGGCACATATTAAGTGGATTTCGGACAAAAAGAAGTTCATAGGGGAACGTAGGTCACACCAGAGAGAAATAAGATCAATTAGTTTAACCATATCCTGACAGAAACGTTTTTCACAGTATATGGGCTCAGACCATTATCTAGTACAAATATATACAAATTATAATAGAAAAAAAGAGTGAAATACCAAAGAAAATAAAAGAGTTTAACAAAAGAACAGACAAAGAAACAGTAGACGAAGTATGGAAACATCAAGGAAATAATGACAAAGTCGGCAAACGGTACACTAGAAAGGAAGAGCACAAAAAGAAAGAACATTTGGTTTAGTGAGGAGTGTAGACTGGAATTACGAAGAAAGCAGAAAGCAAGGGAGAAGATGCTACAAACAGGTTCCAAGGAAGATAAGTCAAAGCACCAAAATTAAAAGAAAATAATATATGGGGTCCTGCATCAAGCTAAAAGGGATTATAAAGAAGGAAGCAGATTTTTAGAAAGTAAAAAAATATATAAAAAGAAGAAAACCGCACTTTTATCAGGGAATAAAAGAAATGCAAAGATCATCTTTGTTGTTTTGTGAAGGTAATGAAAAATTGATAAGCAATGAACGAAAAATAGAAAAATGGAAGGAATACTTTCAGAAAAAAATTAGATCAGAAAGAAAGCGGAAATGAATGTAGAGCAGATGAAGAAATAGAATTAAATAGAACAGCTTTTAAAATTCTCATTAAAAAAGAAGTAGTAAATATTTTAGAAAGGTTAAAGAATAGGAAAAGTGCAGGAGAAAATGAAATAAATGCAGAGTTATTGAAATATGGAGGGAGGTGAAGGACTGTCGAACATAGTTAATTCTCAAAGTCTCAAGTCTAGGAAAAAGGAATTATTATACCACCACATAAAAAGAAAACAAACGAGTGTAAAAATTACAGAAGTATTGTTCTATTGGACATTACTTATGAAGTGCTGGAAACTTGGATCGGGGAAAAGCTACAACAGTATGCTGAAAAGAAGATTGGAGAGTACAACACGGGTGTTAGGAGAAGTCAATTAGTATCTGATCAAATTTTCACACTTAAAAGAAATACAGAGCACTTGATATACAGGCGTGTTTCATATATTTTAGACAAGCATATGATGCAATAAAGAGGGAACAGCTGTATAATATTATGAGAGAACTAAAGAAACCAGATAAGTGAGCAAAGATAATAAAAATGACGATAAATTCAGCCAGTAAAGTAAGAATAAATGGAATCCTATCACTAGAATTTTTGGTAAAGAGAGGTTTTAAGGCAGAGGGATGATCGATCCACTCTCAACTATGCTTTTTTAACATGGATAGAGTATTAAGGAACAACGGCATAAATAGGCTGGGAACACTGATGACCAAGAAACGCCCATATGTGACTTATGCAGATGACATTATGTTGCTGACAAGGAATAGAAGAGAATTAGAGAAGTTGGTAGAAAGTCTGGAAAAGACAGCAAGAGAAGTAGGACTAAGAACTAACGAAGATAAAACCAAATATATGACAATGAAACGTAGAGTAAATATACTGGTTGCAGAAAGAACATAGGTAACTTTCCAGTTAGAAGGATGAAAAGTTTTACAAGTCCAACAGTTTGTGTATCTGAAACCCTCAATAACATCAGAATGGAACGAAACTAAGGTAATAGAAGCTAAGTCAGTAAAAGGAGACAGAGCAACTGGGATACTCAGCACTCTCCTAAAAACCAAACAAGTGTCATGGTGAATCGAAGTACAAGTATACAGGACAGTATTAAGAACAATATTGACTTATGGGTATAAAACATGGACGATAAGTAATGTAAACAAATGTTGACTCGAGGTGTAAGAACAAATGGTTTTTAAGAAAATTTATGATGAAACCCAGAAGGTTGGAAACGCAAAGGAAACAAAAAAGTGTTATACCTATATGGAAAACTAATCAGCACCTACATAAAATCCCAACGAGTAAGATAGCTGGGGCACTTAGAATGGTTACCAGAAGGAAGAATACCAACAGTGTCCCTAAGGAAAGTGTCATGGGAAAAGAAACAGATAAGTAGGCCATGTTTAAGATGGATACAGCAAGTATTAAAGGATTTAGAAAAAATTGGACATAATTGGAGGAGAAAGATGAAAATTGAAAGATATTATAAATAATTTTCTAAGAAACATATGAGTAAACCTAACATCCTACCAAACCTACCAGATGTCTTCCAGGAATATATATAAAGAGACAAAATCAGTATTATTTCATATTCAGAAAAGTTGAAATCAAAAACAAAGATTAATACAAAAAATGCTAAAAGGAACAGAAAATAAATGTCATCTAAAAAAACTTCAAGATTAAACATAAGATATTGTAAATATAGTTAATTGAAAAATAATAAAGTTTGTGAATTGATGTAAATAGAAGCATTAGTAGTAGCAATGGTTTATTTTACCATTACACCATGTTACCATCATTATCATTTTCTAACAGTCATCCACTAGATAATAAAACAAACAGAAAATAAAAATCTAATGATATGTAGATAACTGACATTCAAAAGAACAGTTAGGTTAATCATCACAAAAATTAATACTGCACAAAATGTTGGACAAAGAACCTATACTTTTCCTGTCTCCATTTTATGTTTTTCTTGTATCTGTTATTTTAACATCAGCTAGCTATCTGAGAAAACAACTGACAATGAACAAACCCACCAACTGCTATCATTTGTTTAAATTGTAGAAGTTACCTCCATAAGGTGTATACATTATTTCTTTTCATTTTTCATCTACTATTTTTTAAGTTTACTTATTCAATGCAAAACGCTACATATAATTCATATCATTTATTGTAGAAGAAACTCTTATTCCATTTGAACTAGTAATGACATCTAATGACCAGACTAGGAGAGCAAAAACATTTTTGTTTAGAAGTAAAATATCATTAACCTGTTTAAAAAAATCTACATATGCTAACACACAGACCATTTATATATACATTTTTTTAATATTGAGCAATAAAAAATGATCATGCATGGCGTCCTACTTAGTCGTTCAACTGCTGAAATCCACAGTGAATTTATGACAACTGTTAATGGACAGATTTATACCAAATGATGGTCAAACAATAAATAACTGAATAAGAAAAGTTAAAATACGTTGAACAATATGAAGGTGTACAGTATGTCAGAAGAATATATGACTGAAATTTGGATAACAAAAGGAGAGGAGGTAACTAACTCTTCCAAGTGAAACAGCATGTAAATGCAGAAGTGTAAGATATTTTCTAGACTATAATGTTTAAAAATGAATGCCCAAAAGACCATACCATATTCTCCTAACCTACAGCTCTAAGGTTATAATTATTTTTGAGACTCTAAAGTTCGCCTCAGTGATAATGGCCATGAGTTCCATCAAGCAATACAAAACCATGAGCAACATTTCAAAAACCTACTTAAGTGACAGAAAACCGTTAGCAAAGCTATGAGACTAGTAAAATGATACCTCCCTAGTTTTTCAGTTTGGTATTTATTGAAATTGGCATTATTTTATATAAAAAGATGGCTGTGACGTTTACATGAACTTTTCCATCCAATACTACAAGCGTTCAAAAGTATCAGGTAAATGTTTATTTCTGACCCCACTGACTTAAAAAATGTCTGTTGTGAAAATATATCACATCTTATTTATTCCTCCTAGCTATTTTATTTTAAATTTTTGTCTAATGATAGAATAAATTACATGTTTAAGCTAGTAACATTTAAAAATAAATCACTGGACTGTTTCTCTTTCTGATGTTTTCACAAAAAGCGCTAAGGAGTAAGACCATGTAATGAGGAATAGGATAAGAGTCACAGCATAAACGTTACAAATGTTCACTATCTAAAGAAGAATAATAGCTCAGATGTCAATGTTCAGAAATTGTGCTAAACACTCTATGAAGATCTTGCAAAAAAATAGGAAACAAGATAATAGAAAAGGCGGAAAATTCCAGTCTGTAGAATATTTAAAATAGATACAGTCTCATCAATGCCACTTATAGTGACATGCAGGATGCTCGTTAAGGGAACTTGCAATGTGTGGAAGAATAAATAAATAAATATTTTTACTAATTCAAATAATAAATGTTTTTATGGGTCAATCAGTATACACTCTTACCCACAATGCCACAAAATATTACCCTACCTATCTAAATGAGAAATTTCTGTTTAAAGATAACTGCATTAATACAGGCCAAAAATAAACTGCCTAAAGAAAACTATTAAAAGTTTAAACAATTGTAAGCCCCTTTCTGGAAAAAAATATTACAAATATTAACCAGAACCGAAAACCAGATGAACCAAAATGAAGATGAACGAGGTGATTTAAAAAAAATAATATAAACCACTGAAAATGTAAAATTCCTATTGTAGAGTGACAAATTGTAAAGGTCATAAATAAACTTTTAAGGTATAGGTGCAACAGCTCTTTATAAAATAAGAAATAATAAGCAAAAAGAAAAAAAGAAAAAATTCACTTTCTACTGCAACAACTCTAAGTCTGACTTTATGATCACCAAAACATTGAGGAGACCCATATTGAACAATCATTCCTTTAAAATAGTTTCACCAACATTTTTTGCAAATCATAATCTCCCTTAAAGAATAATCTTTGTGAATATACACATTTCCAGCGTTCCTGAAATTTCTAATAGCGCAGCTAGAAATAAATATTAAAAGATGAGGATTTTATTCCAGCCAAAAATATGCGACTTGGCATATTACCATGGGTAATGATCCACAAAACTGCAGAATCATTTTATACATGTGCATCCTTCTTTCTCAAACAATCAAGAACACGCAAGTACAACTTTTGATTCTGTTTCATTTCGAGGTACAAATGTCTTATAAACAATTTTTCTAAAGTCAAAACAATAGTCACTAATTTGGCCTTGTGGGCTTTTTTTGAAAATCTAGCACCTTTAATCAAAAAAGCTTACCAAAAAAGAAAAAAAAGCTTTCCTGGATATGACGTGATAAAACTGGACAACATTCACCACTTGGGTCTCTTCATCTTGCTTATGACTTACTAATAAACTGTTATAAGTGTACAATCACCATCACTATCAATAAACTTATGAAGACTATAAGAAACTTCATCATATCTTGTACTTAAACCAAAATCTAATTCAACCTTGTAAAATCAGATAAACCAAAATTTTCCTAATATCACCAATAGAAAACAGAAGAATATCCAAGGGAAAGACTGTGACATGCTGTCAAGAAAAATGAAATATGTCTTTGTAAAAGTAATTAAAGAGACTGCAAAAATAAGCAATGGTACTAGATGAGACTAAGAAAAATAAAGATAGATGATAATGCTGTAAAGTAAGACAAGTTTCAATAATGAACACTTTGGAAGATTATGTTAAGAAAGCTAAGCAGGTCCCTAAAAAAAAGGAAAATATTGATAACAAAAATATAAAACATGTATCAGGCAGCAAACAGCTCCAAACTTTTAATAAACAACAAATGAGTTTAGACAAAGTTACAAACAGAAGTAATTTGTATGAGCAGAAACAGCAAAATATTGGGAAGAGAAGTGAAGGCCCTGAAAAGATATATGGAACATTTCGGTGAATTACTGAACAAAGAAAAGGAAACCAGAATGACTAGAGGAATTCAAAATAAAAACCAACCAGAACTGCAAATTACAAAGCATATGCTCAACAAAATTCAAGAAACTATTTAAAAAAAGGAAAATAGCTACAACAGAGGACAACATTTCTGGAGAACATATCACATACAAATACCTTAGAGTAGAAGAACCTTCAATTGAACTAACATTCAAGACACAGAAAGATAAGTTTATATTTCTGACAAAACTTCTTTCTGTAGTTACTTTAAGAAGAGTAGAAAGAGATAATTGTAAATTATCAGAAATCAAAGAAGAATAAAAGTATAATCAAATCTCATGACTTTGATAAAAACTTGCACATATTATTTATAAACTTTGAACAAGATAGCATTTACACAAACAAGGATAGTAACGGTGCTACAACATGCCGAAGCTAAAATAATATCAAAAAAAAAAAAATACCAATCAACAGAGAAATTAGAGATTTTATTTGGATGTTCCAAATGACAGGACTTGAGGGTAAAGAAAAATAACTGCAATGAAAATATTTGAAATTCAACGAGAAGAACAAAAAAACTGAAAAAGAGGTCAAGATTCACCTATGACTGGAGCTAACAGTTAATAAGCCAATAACTACAAAATCTATAATTAATATTAAAAACATAGTAAACAAGAAAAATATTAATGTCGACACACGTACACACTAATCGTATCATTAGATATAAATTAACTGGTATTTATATTGAAACATTATTTACATAAAAGGGAATGTGTGTCTGTAAATAGTTTAACAGTTTAGTATATTCGTTCAAAATTTAGTACCTGTTGCTGATTCTGAGTGGGACTGACTTGCATATGATGGTGGGGTTGTACAGAGGGGGGAGTAGCTCGCTGACGTCCTTGCTGCTGCACAGAAGCATGTTGCGCACTTGGAGGCGTTGATCGCACATTAGAGTGCTGTTTACTGGAAGGCGTGTTAGACCTGTTGCGCTGCTGCTGCATCTGCCGCTTACTGGAGCTGGTCTGGTGCTGGCTAACAGGCGGCATTGGTAACTGTTGATTCATATTACTCTGCTGAGGGCTTGATGCAGGAATGGTGATGTTTTGCTGTTGCTGTTGCTGTTGCTGCTGCTGCTGTTGTTGTTGCTGTTGCTGCTGCTGCTGCTGCTGTTGCTGTTGTTGCTGCTGCTGCTGCTGTTGTTGCTGCTGTTGTTGCTGCTGCTGCTGCTGCTGCTGCTGCTGTTGCTGCTGCTGTTGTTGCTGCTGTACCTGCTGTTGTGCCATATTCTGCTGCATACTATGCTGGACTGAGCAGTCGTAGTTCGTTTGCGGCTGAGCCTGGCTGTGCGAAGGAATTACAGAGGGCGGGCGTGTAGACTCCACAGAATTTTGCGATGCCATGTCACTGGAGATTGAAGTAGGCGATTCTAATCCTAGTTGACTGACATCCAAGTCACACTGTCCGTAATGCAAGCTGTGCACAGAATTTGTTGTCGAATCAGGCGTGTAAACCCCCATTGAAGGAATGTCTGGCGCTGACGGCGTAGGTGGGGTGTGTTTGATCGAACTGGGCACTGGTGTCTGTGACTGATGCAGAGGATCTACACTGTCCAATTTGGTGGCAGAAGCATCTGCATTTATATCAACAATTTCACCAGATTTAACTTTAGGCACTGCTTTATCGTCCACCTGCAAGTCATTCATGCTGGTATTATTATTATTGTTAGTACTACCACTAGAAACACTACCAAGTTTATTCACATTATGAGTTTGAACGCTGTTATTAATATTAGCACAAGAAGTTCTAACAGTTTCATGAGTTGCTACACTAATGGCATTCATTTTAAGATGATGATTTTCATCGCTAATCTGTTTAGTTTTCATATTGATTTTGTCTTCCTTTTTGGGAGAAATCTTGTCCTTTGCTTCATTAACCTTGCTATCTTTTGCTTTAGAGCTGCTTTGCTTAGATTCATGTCGATGCGACTTTAGAGCCGCTTTTTCTTTTTCAGAGTGTTGTTTAGGCAGAACGTCCAAAGGAGGAATGTGAAGCGGCATTGGATAGCCTTGATATTCCCTCTTGGTGGGGTCAAAGTATAAGCCTTTCTCCCATGCAAATCGGTCCCACTGCCATTGGTTATATTGGGCTTGAGTCATGTGATAGTTTGGGTTGGCCATAGAAAACTCTGCTTTAGCTAAAAGACTTTCGGCAGTCTCCATGTGGCTCACCTTTGGTTTCGTCTCAAATGGCTTCTCATCCTGCGGCTTCTGATACCTAACATCCTGATGATCGTATTTCTCTTGCTTGTGTTTAATTTCTGGCTTAGGCGGGGTTGTTTCCTGTTTTGGCTGTAGCTTTGGCTCTTCCTTTGGCTTTATAATAGGCTCGCTTTTAGGCTCACTACAAACTGACTGAACTTTGGTGTCGACACTCTTCTTTTCAAAATACGACTTGGGACTTTTAATTTTATCTTCCCTTTGCTTGACATCTTCTATTTTCTGCTTTGGGGAATCTTTAATTTCACTGACTACTACATTTGGGCCGCTCATTGAGTTTTCTATAGGTCGCTCTTCAGCCTTGCAAGCTGTTTCTAGAACATTGTTATCCACTGCCACTGGATCATTTTTTACTTCAATCACTTCATGTTCAGATTTAACTTCACCATTGCTACTCTCTGGCTCCTGTGGTTTAACCTCTGTATCAGATGATTTTAGCATCCCTTCAGTTGATTTATCTAGGACTTCTATTGTTTCATTAGATTTAACTTCTAACTTTGGCAGAACTTTTTCAGGCACCTTTACCGAGGATTCGTCACGCTTCGAAGGTGAACTCAAAACCGGGCTTTGTTTTGCCAGTTCTAGTGCTTCTTTTTGGGATAAAATTTTTATTTTCTGTCCGTCAATTTCTGTTTCTGATTCAGATGATGAAGAAACAGACTGGTGCTTTTCAAATTTGTCTACAACCTTGCCAGTTTTTGCATCATTACCTATGTAATCTTGAGGTTCACTATCTTTATTCGATTTATTTTCTTTTTGTAATTTTGCATCTAAGTCATCATAAGGACTTTTAGCTGCAACACTGCATTCAGTTTTCCTCAACTTATCAACAGCTTTCGCTTCTTCTTTCTTAGGTTTCTGAATTTTATTTTCTTTTTCTACAGACTTCTGTGGCTCTTGTATAATTTTATGAGAATTTGTACTACCCAATTTGTACTTTGCAACAGGAGACACACTTTTACGTTCCTTACTGGGAATTTTATAGTCACGCTCGTCATTCTCCATTTCATCATCAGCTTCCGCCGAGGAATCTTCTTCACTGGCAATTTGACTGTTACGTTTCCGCAAGGGCAGTTTTTCTTCGATATCTCCACGTTTTTCATCAAGGAATTCGCTTTTTACGTTTACCTTGTTCACCGTTTTAGTTTCAGGGGGTGAAATTTTAGATTGGATCTCATCATCAGACTTTTCAGAAGCCAAAGATTCACTTTCACTACCCTGCTGTTTATCCTTAATAAGTTCTGGTAAAGTAAGTTGTTTTCTATCATCCTCCGAGGGACGTTTCAACCGCCCCCGGCCTCTACCACGACCACGTTTTTTCCTACCACATTTAACCAAACCTTTATTTTTAGCTTGAGGTGATGGAGTAGCTGGAGCTACTTTCACAGAAGGATCATCAACTGTTTTTACTTCTGGGATTGGCACTTCTTCCTGTTCTACTTTAATTGACACCAGTTCTACTGGCTTAACATTTTTCAATGTTTCTCCTTGTCGCTTGGCACGTCTTTGTGACCAACGTTCTCCAGAATTCTCTCTTATTTGATTTGCATTTCGACGCGGCCTTGTAATTTCAAGGACTTCATCTGCTTCCACTTTAATCTCCTTACGTTTTTTAATGTCACCATCAAGTGCTACAATAATATTCTTGGCAGTGATATTGCCAACGTTCGACTCTAGTTTATTATCAGTTTTAATTTTCTTTTTATCATTTTCACCATCCTTGTCACTTGTTACTGATTCATTACGTTTCCGTTTAGGGGTCACCTCAGAGGCGTTGTGTAATTTGACTTTAACATCAGCATAAGTCGTTTCATTAAACTTACTAGGACGTGTTCGTTTACGTCCAGATGATGTAACTTCAATTTCAGAGTCCCCTGTTGCACTAGTCAAAACTGATTCATTTGTGCTTACTTTTGGTAGTGTCCTCGGCGTCTTTGGAGTTTTCATTGTGCCAGATGTCTTGCGCTTTCTTCCCTTCTTCATTTTTACACCTTGCTGGGTTTCAATGATAATTTTTTCAGGTACCGGAACAATAATGTCGGCAGTCTCCACCAGGCTACCGTCCTTTTCCCCATCTGACTTTTCCTCCCGGAATGGATTCACTATTGTTGTTAGCAAAGGAGTCCACCGCAGGCATTCGTGGTCAATAGGGATCCTTGTCTTTGACTTGGCCACCCGTTCAGCATGTGCATCAACCTTCTTCCAGTCGATGCAGAGCGCTGCTTTGAGGCCCTTGTCAGTAGGCACAGTTTTAATAAAATTCAGCAGCTGCAGAGCTGTGGCAATGTCATTGGGGTACATGCCCGTGTCCTTGCTGATGGCACTGAGACTAAATTTTTCCTTGCGGTGCTTGTGTAGATACTCAAGGACTACTGATTTCCAATAAGCATGGTAGGAGACGCGGCCTAAGTCTGATAAGGGCTTTTCTGGCGTTCCCGGCTGTCCTTCTTCTTTTGATAATAGATAACCTGTAACATAATTGTGATTGTTAAGTAATGCTCTACACTAACAAAAAGATTAAGTAACTAAAAAACTAGAAATTTTTTAAAATAAAGTTAATTTCAATTACTCTTGGTAGGCGAATCTGACCAAATCATATTAAGTTAATTATTTGAAGAATAGAGCTGGAAACAAATGATCAGTTTTTGCAGAGGTAAACTACTGAAGAAATAATATTACAATGATAAATTCCAATAGGTGAAAATATAATTAGAGAGTTAACTTAAAAAAGAAAAAAGACATGGATTCACAATTAAGAAATGTAAAGCAAAATTAACTAATGGCTTAATTACAGATCTATCCGTATTATTGTTTGAAATGATAACTCTATAAATGCTCTATGAACTTTCTATCACAAGTATTCAATTGATGACAATCCACAGCATAAAAGTGTTTTTAATCCTAACTTGGTATAAACAGAGATAAACGTTGGAAGTTTAACACATTCTTCGAGCCATTTCTAAAAACTAACACAATAATATTCTACAAATACAATAAAGTAATTCATGTTGCTTTCATAGATTTTCAAAAAGCATATGATGCTTAAACAGAAAATGCTATAAAGAATCTAAATGTACAAAAAAAAAGCACATCAAGCAGGGTACATGGAAAGGGAGGTTGTCAGAGAGTTTCTATATTAGAAGTTGAGCCAGACAAGGAGAAAAATAATGTTAGAAATAATAAAACATCCAGAAATTTACTATAATAAGCTTGACTAGTCCACTGGAGCAATTTGCTGAAAGTAAGTTACACAAGGACAAAATACCAACACTGCATGTGCAGAGCATCTCACTGGGCATTGTTAGGTGATGCTTAGTGTATTCCTGCTTATGGTGCTTTGTGATTTTTATAATATGTACCCATAACAAATAAAGACTGCATAACATCCTATTTTTTGTTGGGATAAATTGCAGCTGAGACTGAGACTTGTTGGTTTACAAGTGATTTTCCTACTTCAAAAATGGCGACATATCAAATAAAGATCTACTAGACCTGATCCTCCTTCGATAAGAAAAAATGAAGAATACATCGAAAAAGTAACATCTTATTAATGAAGATTAAATTTCTGCAAAAATAGGATTGTCATGGAGTAATTGCGTGTCCGCCAAAGAACAATATAGCGCTTGTGTCTCATCCTCTCTTCCAGTTATTATTCAGTACAACTTCTTTTTTAATCCACAGATTAAGGAAACTCAACAGGAGGCGATTTATTAATGTGGATGAGGTAGAGGTACACGTTATGACTTTTAATAGTATTCCAGATCAAAAATTTCACAAAATGTTCCCGATAGTGGACAATATGTAGCACCATTACTGTCAATAAAAAATACTTTCAAGGGGACTAATATGAAATGTCAAGTTGCTTAAAGTTTTGGTTGTTTTTGAGTAATCATAGAGTATTGTTCTCAAGAGAAATTAACACATTTTGATGGAGGATCCATCCGCCTGGCCGACGGACGACAGCAACGGCACATGGGATCATACCCCAAATTAGTACTACTTTCCGATCTTCAATTTTTATAAATAATTTGTTACATAATTAGCGAAATAAAAATTAAGCTCCAAATACACATATCTGGAATTAATAAAATGGGTGGAAAAGATGGAAAGTAATAGATATTGAGAATGTATAGAAACGGTTGGAAAATAAAAAAAAACATCAAAGGGTTGGGAAGACAATTTAATAATCACAATACATAAAAAATGAGAAGAAACGGAATATGAAAATTACAGAGTTTCAGTGGTTTTTAGTTTATATGACCATAATTGAAGGAAGAATAAGAAGAATAGTAGAAGGCAAATTAGAACAGGAAGCATACAAAAAAAAAAGAAAACATATAATACATTCATATTAAGGAATTTAATTGAAAAGAAGAATGAAAGGGGAGGGATTATCAGGCAACAATAAATCTCTCGGACTCGATTTCTTCACCTATAAGGAGTAATTTTAAAACTCATATCACATTCTTGAACTTTCATCAAGTACACAAATTCGGGTTTTGCGGTTAATATTGATGATTCATCATGATTAAGCCATAATTTTTTCATTTTTCATCACTCATCAGTGACCAGTGATCACCTCCCGCGTGTAAGCCTGGCCTGCGAACTGAAAGGTTAAGGCTCTCATATGTTCGCTCTCTCTGCCCAGTCGTCGCGCACCATCTCTGGTGCGAGGCGATGTGGCAAGCACCATGCCTTAGACGACCCTTGTTCAAGTGAACACAGGTACACAATTATTTTTAAATAATTCCCAATAGTGAAATTAATTTTGTTTGGATATAACATTGATTTTGGTTGTCTGGCACACATTTGTCTGGTTACAACAGCTATACAAAACTTTTCTTTTTAATTTTAGAAGAAATTTTTGCTTAAATTTTTTTCAGTCCTATTGAAGTACTTCAGAGTGTTTCTTCCATATTATCATTAAAGGAAATGATTTTATGTAAATTTCAAGATTAACTTAGCAAAAACTGAAAATATACATATTTATCCATAAAATGTTAATTTTCTCAGTGAAATAGTAATTTTACACATGGTATTGTCTGGACAAAAATAAAAGAGAATTAAAAATGGCCCAACATGGAATAATAAAATATAGTGTTCCATTTGAAAATCTTGAGTAATTAACGTTTAAAAATTACCATATTAGCCTGTAGAGAACATCCTGTACAATAATAACCAAACTTTGGCTAATTTTCAGTTAGTTTAGACTCTTCACTTTAAAGAACCAAATATCATTTTTAAAATTTAATTTCAAAGTCACTGTATTTAATTTTGTTAGGTCCTGATTTTTCAGTTTTATTTGCCTTTTTTGAATAACTTGGCAACGACGCAAAAAAAATCTCAAAAATAATACATAGTTAGAAAGGCAATTCAAAGTAGTATCATTTTAATAAAAAAAAATACAGAATGTTCTATTTAAAAACTAAGTGTAGTTTCACTACGTGTTTTAGGGCCACCCTGTTTTTTTTTTAAATATTTTTAAATTGTGCAGCTAAAACAATTAAAAAAACTTGAATAATGTTTTTTTACATAATGTAATGTAATGTACGGTTTAGGATATATTGAACGATTACCCACTAAACGGGCACACTGTATATTAATACATATGCATATAAGTATAGTTTATTATATTTAAATAATAATCAATCAATGTTTAGTCCATTTTGTTCTTAGCTTACTAAACATTTGTTTCAAGACAACTATAAATATATTTGAAGACAATGGATCGCCTTATTTCTTCCCACAATTCTTCAATAATTCTAATTTTTGTGACTCTTTTGTCTTGTCTAATAGTATCTTCAATCAATTTATTCATTTCACAAAATTCTAACAATGCTATAGTTTTTCTCCGTTTTCTTTTTTTCTCTGTTCTTTAATATTTTGGTACAGTGAGATAAAATTTTACTTTCCACAGATGCAATTAAAACAACGTATCATATTTTTTTACCAATCGGCTACATATTTCTACCTGTTAATTGTACCACATTCCAATTATTATTTAATTTTCTAAGTATAGAAGTTTATTTTTCATTTTTTGTATGAGATGTAGGTACGGATATACATCCTTAAATTTAATCTCAACATTTTATGACTTGTGTTGACTCTAGCTTTAAGTCTGTTATTTTCAAAAGTTTTGTTAGTATTTCCCTATCTTAGATGACCTTTTCTTGAATCTTCATTAATACAGTATTTAGTACCCTTAAGTTCATTTGAATTTTTTTAAATAAATCAATTTATATTTTTACTTTATTAATTTTGACTAATATAGGTTTGTAGTATTATTAAGACATTTGTTTGAAAAAAAATTTTTGGTCATTTTTTAATGGCTTAAATGGTGTATAAACATCTCAAAAATAAGCAAGTGTAGGTGTCGCTAGTTGAATTATAAACACTAAAATTTTATATTTGATGCCAGTGTAAAAAATCAACAAGCACTTATTTTAGAAATTTTATATTGATAAGTAGTTTTGAAACTTTGAACTCGATTATCTCGACATAATGTTTTTGAAATCGGCAGGCAGCAGATCTCAAACAATTTGCAACCGATTAATGTTTTCAACTATTGAAATTTTAACTGTACCTTCTTAGATAAATTATTTAGTGAAGTACACACGATTTTTATAATTGACAATTACGATTTTTATAAACAAATTAAGGTCGATTTTTTTGCCAAAAACGCAACATTTGTTTCAAAACTGCCAAATTTTCAAAAATCAACATTTTTTAATAATCGTGTGTACTTCACTAGCAAAACTCATAGATAATAAAAAAAAATTGTATTCCTCTAGGTCAAGATAGACAGCATTTCCACTGCCTGCTGCAAAGGCATAAAAAAGGGTTCCTACTACCAAAGAAATAGTATAGTTTTATTTGTAACTTTAAATTTTGGTCAAAAATCAATGCCTTTAAAAATCACCTGTTAAAATTTTGTTCACATTCTTATTTATTATGTTCACTAAGACACAGATTCTAAGAGCACAGCTCCTTTAGTAATATCGCAGTATTTTTTTGTAATAGCAATTGATAACTAAGATCATCGGATAACGCCAATTTCTACTATACAAGAAGTTCCAAGAAAAATAACATTTCAAGGAGATGAAAAAGTGGATAAGTTAGAAAGCTAACTGAAGGTACATTTATTTTAAAACTGTCGTGAAATATTTTCTTTTGCTTCTTTCCCTCACTGTCCCATTTCATTGTTATTTGTCTATTGACTGCTACAACAGTAATAACAAACTAGAAAATCCAGCCAGCTAGGCTTGGGTGCTATAGATAATGCAAAGTGTTACGAACTTTCTGTAGCAATCGTTACTATTCTGCAGCTATTTCTTCCAATATTTTTTGAGAACGTCACAGTCGCCTTGCTTGGTTTCTTGCTGCTATTTCTTCCAGGGTTTACTACTTCAACTTCCTCCAGAGTTCTTTGGGGACATATACGTCGCCTCGTTTCATTTATTGCTGCCCTTTCATCCATTCCATACCAAAGAATGCTTATTTGCAAAAAGGAACAAAAAAACTAAAAAAAGTAGGATAAATAATTTAATTATAATTTAAGTTTTTAAAATTGCAGTGTGCTTTAAAGATATGACGATTGTTCGTTTAATTTCGCGTGGCCCCGAACGCGTTACTCTGACAACCAATGCTTTTCACATGACCGCCGACTAGAGACCTCCACATTGAGCTTTAAAGATATTAGATTAGATAGATAGATTTCCGAGTTTGGCCCTTTATCAATACTTGCTGAAATAATATAGCTTTATTTGTAACTTAACATGCTCCTGGACCCCTCAGGGTATTTTGTATAATTCTGCAAAATATAAAATTCTGTTAGTTTACTTCTTTGTTGTGTAATCATAAGCAGTTATTTTTTTTACCTGCTGTTAAGTGATAGGAGTATAATATCAAAAAATTGAGAAAAAACTGGTGCCGTTTCAGGTAAATACTCACCAAGCTCTCTGAAATCGTAGAAAAAATCTCTAAAACAAAAGGAATACAGAGCTTACTATTAGCAACTTGAAAGATATCAAAAGTTAAAATATTAAACAGACATACAAAAAGATTGCCGTAAGTGTGACTCATGTGATGTTTATGTCCATCTAAGTGTATTGACAGCCACCACATAATATATGTTAAAACCCTTAAGAAATGCTGGCTATCCGAATTGTGACATGGGCTTACATGAGCTACCGTTTCTTCAAATGCGTTCGGAACTTAAGGATCTTCGCAAACCACTTGTAACTCCTTGAAATTTCCACCAAAATTTAAGTATAAGATTATAGCTTAAATATTAGACCACCGACAGTATAAAACATCAAAGGTCATAATCCACATTGCAATTGAAAATGCCTCTCAAGTCTTAAGGGAGAAAAACCGACACAAATCTAGTGAGTGAATTTATTATAGCATATAATCTTCAAAAAAAAAAAACATCATAAAGACTATTCAACTCAAAAATCACCAAACCCTGTTCTCCTTATGGTCATTGAATTGTGATATCATTTTTTTGGAATAAAATCTTTGTGAATATATATGATAAAGAATTAGGCTTGAATAGAAATACATTTTTGACCTCATGGATTTAGTTACACTATTAAAAAAAGAAGTGTTGGGGGAGTCTTGATTGCTGTGAAATCTCTGTATGTAGTGTAATTGCCTTAATAACACTGTTAAACAGCTCATGAAAATATTTGCTGGTTCACTTAACTTCATTATAGTCACAGTTTACCTTCCACCCATATGACCCTTCAAATCGTTAAAAAAGCCCATCAACAGCAACAAATGCATTGTGAAAACATGTAACGTCTCTTCAACCCCTCCTTTATATATGCAATATCTTAATTACTTCTCCTGTCTGATGATTTATACTTGATGATTTTTTTCAGTTAGAATAAACTAACTATATCACCACATAAGTTGTATGAGAGAAATTCTAAATTTGATTTTCTTATAGGCTTTCGCTTAAAACTACCCTCTACTTCTTACTGAAATTGGGCTCGTTTTCTAGAGGAGAAATCGTATACATTTTTCAGATATGACTTTTGACTTATTTAATGACGATTATTTTTATCTGGTCAAAACTAGTTTCAATAGAATAACTACTCCGTTAAGACAGACAGCCACCAATATATTCTACAATATTCTCTATAAAGGTATTGAAATTCTTATTCCCTACAAAAAATGTATTCATCTTATCCCATATCTCCAATCTCAAAAAAATTAATAAACCAGAAAAACTATGCATTCGATCTGCAGCAAAACATTGTCACAGAATGATTATTATAAATTTATCAAACTTGGAAGAAAATGTAACGCTTTATCATTGAAACTATATGCTAATTTTATTTCCACATCTAAAAAATTATCTTAGCAGCAACACCAAATAATTTTGAAATTTTTTTTAGAAATACAATGGAAAAAAAATGTTTCAGAATCAACTTTTTTTTTTAAAGAAAACTGGGGTAGAGGAGGGCAAAAAGTTGTCAATTTATTTGCCCACTATTTTTTCAAAGTTTATAAGGATGAACCTAATATGCAATTGCTTACTTCGTTTTGACAATAAATTTGATATCTTTTTAATTTCCGTAAGTATTTTTCTTTATAGTCTCATAAAATTAAGTATAAACAAAATTTACAGGTCATGATAGAATTCTTTCTCAATTGCTTGCCCAATGCACACACATTGTGAGTTATCCTTTATTATTCAATCAGTCTCTAAAATCTAGTAAGGAAATCTTCCTCTTTGAAGCCATAACTCCTTAAAGCAGAGGTCAGAAATAACGTTGAAAATTATAGACCAATTAGCATCTTCTCTTATCTCAATCATCAGGATCCTTGAAACTAATTTATCCGTATATTGTTCTCGAGTTATCAGATTTTATTCGTAGTTAATCAGTCTTTGCCAACTTGTTGAATTTTCAGAACTTTATTTTGTCCGGCTTTGAAAATCATTCAAACGTTGATGCCCTCCATATTTTTCAAAATTCTTTAATTCAGTCAAGCAGAAGTTTCTTATTTATAAGTTATTAATCATTGACATATCAGATGTTTTTCTACACTGGCTCTCAAAACTATTTAATAGCCAAAACTCAGTGGGACAGGATAAAGTTATTTTCCCTCTTGTTCAGGTGTACCACAGAGTTCATACCTATGACTTTTGATGTTCATTAATTTTATTAAGGATATTAAAAGTGCATTCAAGCTCTTTGATACTAGATGACAAAGTATAAATGAGAACCCAAAACATTTCCAATGTTTTATCAATCCAAGAAAACTTACACAATTTTAAATGGCCAAAGCAAATCGTCCATTCTTAAGTAAATAAAAAAAAATGCTGTGCTATCCAAGAGCCATGACTTCTTTAAACTATACCTTAACTGAAAACATAATCCAGAGATGAATGTTGTTAGAGATTTTGGCATTCTGTTTGATGAAAAACTCTACTTCCATACATCCCACATCTCTCATAAAGCTTATAAATCTCTGGGATTAATTCTATGAAATACTCAATTTTAATTCTACAATGTGCCTTAAAACAATATACATTCATTAGTCAGCATTATGTGGAAGCCAAACTATAAAATACATAAAAAAAATTATAAGCCATTCACAGCATGCCTTTTTTAAGAGAACTGGCTAGCTAATGAACATTCATAAAGAAGAAACTAACTCTTCAAGTGAAAATGTCAGAGAGAAGTGGCATGCTACAATGATGAAGGGTCCTATAGCACTAAAATTGTTAAAACCATATATTTTATAAAAGTACATCAAGAACTGCAGACTGCCCCAAACACTATCTGCAAAATTTAAAATGACGGTTATAACTGTAATACTTTAAATCTTCTAATTACAAAAACCAACTGCAGATAATTGTATGCATTGAGCATTCAACTTACCCTGGTTATGGCTTCAACACCTATTTACAGGTACACACTTTGCTAATGTGCCATGTAATCTTAGTAGGACACCAGAGGGATGGTTCTGAACACTCATCCACAGAAATTTTCATGATCTATGTATTAGTAAACCAAAAATGCATTGGATAGGAAGTTTTTACACTGAAAAAAATTAATGTTCCTATAAGGATTCTAAATTTAACATTTGAGATAGGAGATATCTAATATTGTAATTGGTTCTGATGAAACTCTAGGTAGACATCTATCAACTGGCCATTGAAACTAAGTATAATTGGGCTGTATGAGTTGTAACAACAGTCAATCGAGTAAACTTTACTTATATGCCATTAAATATAGATGCACAAGATCAGAAAATTTCTACTAGTAAAATTTACAAGCTGAATTTCATTAAATTTGGCATACAGTTTGATCTTTCAGTAACAGACATTCACTAAGGCCTACCACTCTCTAATCGAGGTGATAATGCAGGATCGAAATAGGAGCGAGACTTTTAGACAGGCAATTGCACCTGGTAGCCTGATCTGGTACACAGACGGTTCTAAAACCGAGCTGGGTACCAGAGCTGGAATATATGCTGAGGCTCCTAGGGTAGAGCTAAGTTTTTCCCTGGGTCAGTACGCTTCCAGACAGAAATATGCGTCATACTTCAGTGTGTGCGCGAAAACGGTAATAGGGCTTACAGGAGCAAGCAGATCTATATTATATCAGGCAGCCAGGCAGCCAGGCAGCTTTAAAGCCCGATGAACTAGCCAGGCAGGGATCTAGTGAGGCTTGCTTATATAGGCCCAGAACCTGCATTAGGAATTTCACAAAGTGCTGCCCAAAGCTTTACTAAGGAGAGAACACCTTGCCAAAAGAGAGCTGCAGAACTTCTTAACCTAAGTAGGCTACAGCTAAAGATAACCATAGGGTTTCTTACAGGACATGCGACTGTAAAAGAACACCTCTGGAAAATTGGTAAATTCAATGGTGACCTTGCAAGCAGACTTTGCATCAAGGAACCAGAAACAGCCTTACACATCCTATGCAAGTGCAATGTGCTGTGCAGGAAAAGGCAACATATATTCGGGAAACCAATCCTGGAACCAGAAGATTTCCAGACACACCCTGTGAAGGACCTGTATCTGCTGATTCAGGGGACATCAATTACAGATTGGTTGTGAATTTATTTAATTAGGGTAATCACAATGAGCCATGGGCTGCAGTGAACATGGATCCATTAAGGAAGACATACCCTGAGCGCAAAAAAAAGGCCTACCAAGCCTACTCCTATCACAACATAAAGCTATAAGTCAAATAGATCAAGAAGAGCAGAATACATCAAAGAAGAGTACAAAGACTAAAGAAAACTTCACCTTAAAATCAAACAAACACTTGCCCCTGCTCAACAAAAGCTGCAAGGTTGGAATCTTAACGATACAAATAATAAATGAAAATTTTAAATTATCGAAGAGATCAATGATATGAATCCTCCATCATATAACACAAGATCAAATTAGAATCATAGTCATCCAAAACAATTTATTCCTCTTATCAATGTCACAAGAAATTCAGCCTCATTACTATCCTGATCTGTAACCCCTTAACTACAATTGTTTTAGTACTTTGAAACACCCATCTCATAGTAATTGTTTTTTGCAAGGTTTTTAGTATTTGGCCTTACTGGTTTCTCAATAATCAATAATAAATTTTGCGCAAACTTAAATGGAATAATCTGATAAATCCTTTGCATTTTAAAATAACTCACCATTACTAAAAATCATAAAAGGATTCTTCTAAACTACATAAATTACAATACTGATTGTAAAAGATCCACCATGCAACTTTATTAAGTAATAATGGTAAGGTTCTAACAGATGACTGCATTATTACCCTTTCTTCGAAGTGAACACAGGTACTCAATTATTGTTAGTGGACGAGTAGGCACCTGCCAAGCATCCAAGCCCAGGATTGAACCCAGGTCCCCACCGTAACCAGGTGCCTTAACCACTTGGCCATATTACATTTACCTTATTAAATAACATAGTCAAATAATACTCACTAAAATCAATTAAAAATCGCCCAAACCCCTGTCTCTGGTACTGTGGCATGGTCATTATGCATGACACATTATATTTCTGCTGGCAGTGCTTCTCCTTTGAAAAATAGCCCACCAAATGGCACCCCTTCTTGTCATTCTTTGTTAACACATAAAACAGAAAAGGCTCCACATCGTAATATAACGTCTTGTGGTCCAAAAACAACTTAGCCAAAAGGCACAAGTTCTGGCAGTAGATTTTGTTCACATTACCGTCAACCTCAAACACTGATAGCTCACCGCACCGGTATATTTCTGTTCCTGGTGGGTGCTTCCACGTGCACTTATCTTGGTGCCTCTCAAGAACAGCCTTGCTCTTCGTGTACTTGAGGCAGAACTCGCAGAGAAACAATTTAGGTAAGCGAGCATATTCTTGCGGAAAAGGGCTGGAGTACCATGTTTGAATGTCATACATGCCAAACTCGATTGCTGCTGGGCACCGAGCTTGGGCTGCCATCACTTGAGAGGGAGATGTGTATACCCCACCAAAGCTATCTGCAGTCGGCACTGATATAGTAACCGTCGTCACTGTGGTTGCTGTTGTGGCTGAATTCGCCCGCTCCCGAGTGTCTCGAAATACCTCTATATCTTTCTGTGTCACACCTGGAGGCAATGGTGGCATGGTATAGCCGCCTGAAACAAAACACGCACTTACAGACATTTCGAACGAACATTCCAAGTATGTTAGTTTTATTTTCCATCAAGTACACTGTTTTGGAAGGTTACTGATAAATAAAAAATAAAATAGTAATGCAAATAAAACCTGCGGTCGCACCCGCATATGGGCAACGGAATACATGAAATGTTGCAAGCACAAACGAAAGTCCCATCATCTCACTCCGTTGAATGATAATTATGGCGGTGGTTAATACCAAGGTCAGTTCCTATTTTGTGAAAATGATAAAAAATAAAGGTACAACGGAAGCAATTCATCTTACAAATTGCTTCAGCCACTTTAAATCAGACAAAGCCAAGCATGCAAATTTAAACTTCTCCAGTAGAAATATTTTGGATGCAAAGCATGTGCTCCATTATTAGCCAATCAGACAAGTAATTAGGTGCACGCCCGAATATGCTCTGCACATACTTTAACTCTTTGCTCTTCAGCTTGAAACAGAACTAATTTGAAACATAACAATCGACATGAGTCAAGATATATGCACAGGACATTCGAGCCAAGTAAGTGAAGCTTATTGCACCATTAGTACATGCAAGTGGGAAGTTAAGGGAAAGCAGGTAAGCATCAACGAAGAATGTTTTACCTCTAATAATACTGTGGGGGAAGGTGTTACGCCTGAAATATAAAGCCAAGTAGTCGAGTTCGTTTTTCAAATGTAGCAGCTGAGTAAAGTAATGTTCAAACAAGCAGAATACTTCTATTATACAGAAAGCAATCTTAATGTTAATTGAACTGCAAATTGTAAGAAACAAATCTATTTTTCTTTTTACGAAGAATAAAGTTATACTAATTTCTTCTTGTTGGTAATAATAGCACAAACTACAATGAATTACACAAATATTTTATAAATTATTTAATTTTAATATACTTCAATTTGTAGCCCCCGAGAGGCAAAAATTGGTATTTTGGCTTACCATGCCATATAATAAAAAAGTTTAATAATGTGATCAATTGTAATTATGTAAAATCATATTCAAGTCATTACAGATTTAATTTCTCTAAAAAATAAACACAAAAACGTATAACAATGAAGACTTGGTTAAATCACCATTACCATACCCACATCAAAAAAATTGTGAATGAAATACATTAAAAGTCAAATAGACCTGCGAAATCACTAAAAAAACCAAGGAAAAAATTGCAAACATGGTCCTAAGCAGTTTAAGGACACAAAGAAATCAAAAAAGGAATTCTTGTCCAGAAAATACCCCCTACTTAATTTTTTATTTCAGTTTATGCAGATATGCTTTATATTTTTTAGTGGATCACAGACAATCAGCACATAGCCATCCTTTAGTGTAGTATAATGAACCACCCCACCTCTCCTTTTCTCTAAAATTTGAGCCCTACACTTCTCATTTGTTTCATCTCACCATACCAAAGTTAAGTAAATAGTTGACAAATAGAAAATGTGTCAAACATTGATTTGCCTCATTAACTTAGCCAATCCCGTAAAGTTCATTCACAATTCTCTATTTTGATTAATTTAGGCACTTAAAATTATTCCCATCTAATATCATTGAACAAAAACATTACCGCAACAATGAGTCAGAAAATCAGTATACAATTAGTAGAGCACCTATTCAACAAAACTAATATGAAGATACAAGAAAAATTTTTTAACAGTAACAGTAACAAATAATAGCTGTTTAGATAGCAATGAGATATTAATTCTGACGTTATAAAAAAATTACTTTTGAAACAACCCCTA
This sequence comes from Sinelater perroti, assembly GCA_036346155.1. Taxonomy (NCBI): domain Eukaryota; kingdom Metazoa; phylum Arthropoda; class Insecta; order Coleoptera; family Elateridae; genus Sinelater; species Sinelater perroti. Next base: position 530,071 of record JARFIY010000167.1, on the reverse strand, counting down.
TGCAAATAATTTGCAACAACCAATAATAATGGTGACAAAAAAAAACCACCAAACAAGGCTTTTTTGTAACACTTTTACTCTTTGTAAATGTTTTAAATGTCTAAATAATTACAAAGTTTAAAATCAGGACCTAAAGAATTTATTCATGAAAACATATTTCAATAATTTTAATATGTTTAGTTATGAGGTCAATAGAAAACAAATAAAAATAAATAAAATTTAATTCTAACAAACAATTATGAAAGCTCTATTAATGAATGTTGTATTAATTTGTGTAGACTACATACACTTTAAAAAAATAAATCCAGGATTTGCGTACAATAAAACAGCATTAGTATATCTCTAATTGTCATTTAGCTTTAATAGGCTATCAAAAACTCACTAAGCAAATTGTAACGTAATTTGTGTTTTTACAGACATAAAAACCAAACTTTACCAAATTTCAATTTACAATTATTAATTTTTTGTAGTTTTACTAAAAAATAGTGACTAAAAGGTAATAGATGTAATCGTCATAGTCTATTTATTAAAAATAATTGTAATAAGTCAGTCAGGCAATTTATAAAATTAAAATAGTATTTTCTAAATAGTAGCCTATATTTGATCTCTGCCAGACTGTCGCTAAATTCTAGCAAGTTTGTAAATAGAGTAAGTTGTCTAAAATGTGCTAAGAGTCTCAATGGCCTCGTAAAATTAGTAATTTTAAATAATTTTTTTAATTATAATAATTAAATAACAAAGAATCTAATTATAGAAGTAGTAGCACTCTTACTGCTAAACATCTGCAAATTTAAAAAAGTAGCAAAACAAAAACAAAAGTCTACTCAAACAAACCTAGTACCATTAACAGTGAGTAGGGGTAAGCTAAATGCAAAATCTATCGTACCCTTTTATACTAACTAATATCAGCACCTTAAACATTCAATTAAATGATTTAAATATTTTAGATTGAAGTTGCAGATGAAAACACAACCTATCAACAGTATCAGTTGGGGCTTCTCCTTGCTAGAAAGATTATCAAAATAAAAATTAAAAGCAAATTAAAAAGTTTTGAGGATTATGGACCTGTTACAGACATAATCTGTAAATTATGCCATTAGCTCAGAATGATTCAGAATAACCTAGAAGTCTTGGATAATGTAACATGAGAAACAGAAAAATATTTAGCACATTAAGCTAAATAACAAAGATGAAACTGCTATTATAAAACAGTAATGTTCTCATTGCATTAACCCTAAGACAGCATAATAATCATTGTTAAAGATAACTGTTACTTTGGACCTAACAGTGAAAGTATATCCTTAAACTAAAATTCCTTCAGAACAAACAAAATAAAAAACAAATTAATATAAAAATAGCTCAAAATTCATAGTCAAAACAAAATCAAAGAGTGACAATATATAGATAATATACAGAAATTAAACAAATTTTATGTTTACTTCCTTTTGTAAAGAAGAAAATATAACATGTTCAGATAACAATTAGTAGGATAATAAAAAAATGGGCATAAATTAATGTGTTAATACCTACATAAATGAAAATCTATTGTATTACCTGGTAAATTTTAAGACTTCACAAATGTGAAATATAATAGTACTGTGATATAAAACTTAGCAACATTTTAAAAATAAATACATTATTATAGAACAAGCTGATAGTATGTACTTAACTACATGTATCTCCATCTACGTTTGTGTATAATGTATGCATTTTATCACAACCACAATTTTTAAAATAAGAATTTTTCATTGAAACTTTACTTTCCTCAGCAATGGAACTAAACTTCAGTGGCGCCGATGCAGTAAAAGCCGGCAATCCTCAAACAGTAACTTACTCTTTGTGCAAGCTGTATATTTCAGGCATGAGGAAACAGTCGTGGAAGGGAAAGGAAGCAAGTGTAGTTGGGTTGGAGTCGGATCTTACCCGTCTGATTGTTGGAAAGCGGCAGCACCGACAACGGATGGTTTGTCTGTGTGGCCTCGGCAATTAGATTGCGCTTTTTCATGCGAACATCCTCTAACATCGCTTTTTGCGAGAACCCCACCGCACCCAACCCAGCTTCACTCTTTAGGAACTTCCTCCGCTCTAGTTCGTGCCGTTTTGAGTTAACGGCCGTCTTAACCAGGTTGGAAGGTGTCATGTGTGGGGGCTCGTCCTCAGAGGCAAGGACTTTGACAGGAGGTAGGGCTTTTCGGAAGGGTTGGGGTGAAGCTGCCCGTTTTTGACCGTTAGCGGCGACAGATTTTACATCAACAACAGGACTTTTTATGTCTATTTTATCATTTTCAAACTTCTCAAGCTTTTCAAGCTTTTCAACTTTCTCAAACTTCTCTTTCTTGATTTTAATTTCTTCTTTAGCAACCTTTTCTGGCTCTGTTGTCTCTTTAACAGATACATTTATACTTTTCACCTCTTCCACTTTCTTCTTTCTGCTGCTTGGATTATAATTAGGTGAATTACCAGATCGAGAACGGTTCAAAGTTGGTGGAGCAAACAGATGCGATAACCCGTCAAACAACCCTCTTAGTTGACCAAAACCAGGCCTACTAATTTTATCTATGTTATTATTTATAGAATTACTCTCCAAACTTTTAGCATCAAACTGTGAATTGCAGGTTTTATTACAGATCTTACTGTCATTTATTGAATTCACATTGGAACTTATTGTGTTTGTGTTGTCCGATTTATTTATACCCAATTCTTTCTGTTTGGCTTCAGCAGCAGCAGCAGCAAATCCCCATATATCATCTTTATTGTTATTAATAACAATACCTCCTATACTTCCAAACGTTTTAGGCTCTTCAGGTGGATCAAACGTGGTATTTGTACGTGTTATTATAGGCTGTGCATTGGTTGTATCAGACAACTCCATAGAAGAATCGGAATCACTGTCTGAACTGGTGGAAACCTCTTCGTCACTAGTGCTGGAACTTTCAGAAGAGCTCTCAGCAATTTTACTTTTATTTGGGCGTTTTACTTTAACTGCACTATCCGAAGAACAATTCGAGTCTGAATCTACATCTTTGGCTTCGTTATCAAATTTAGTTAAAACTACTTTAGCACCCTTCAGTTTTGGCGACTTCTCAACACTGCTGTCCTCCAGGTGTTTCGGTTTCCCCTCGTCTTTGCTCCTGACATTCTTGCACACCCTGTTCTGGGTTATCCTCTGGGGAGTACAGTCCCTCTTCTTGACTGAGGCGCCTCTTTCAGTGCTGCTGTCGTTCTCCTTTTTTATGCTGCCATTGCTGCTGTGCACAGATTGGGCCTTCCTGTCGCGGTTCTTGTCTGCATTGAAGGCAGACAGTCGGAAGAACTTCTGCTTCTCCTTGGACATGCGGTCAGAGGTTTCGAGGCGGTCAATAGGAGGAGAGGTTCGAGAGCTGGAAAGGTGAAGGTAAGAAGTGGTGGGGAATGGCGTACCCTCGTGATCGCTGTAGTCGCTGTCGCTGAGTACTGGCGCTCCACTTTTGCGAGTGCTGCCTTTCAACGATGGAGAAGGTGCAAGTGAGGACGTCGGGGTGTCTGCCAACTCCCTTGATATCCTGCAAGCAATTCAAACTGTTACAGTAATGGTAATAATTAAAAATTATTATTCTTCAACTATCAACAACAGCATTAGAATTGTGCAGAAGCGCTATATAATTAAAGTAAAATAACTCTTGTAAAGATTACAAAACATCACTTCATGAAAAGTTTTGCAACTGTAGTCATTTTTATTAATAAGCTCTACGGTTAACCAACCACAATGTATGTACCATTTTTTGGCAATTGGAATTACATAACAATGGTTGAAATAACATCTTCTAAATAAGAAAGATACTTTTATGTAATTTAAAAGAATGCATACATAAGAAATAAATGCATAAAGGTTTCATAAACATGAAATTTTAAAAAATAGTGGTTTTAAATATAAGCAAATTTCAGAACACCCTATTTTATAGATTTAATTGAACAATAAAGTAAATAATTAAAGTTTTAAATGCAAGTGAGTGAGAACTAGATAAATAAACTTCTTTTTCTACTCTTTTATAAAGGCTAGTAGCCTGTTTCTAACCACTCATTTTGTGTAGTACTACAAGCCATGATGGGCGTACCTTGGGCAGGCAGCTAGTCTAACCTATTGATAAATAAACACGACTGTTAAATCATCTATGTAAATTGCTTATTTATTTTAACACAACACAATAAAAAAATAAGAAGCAAAGAGCAAATTCAATATGGAAGACAAATCACAAGTCACTCAAGTTTCAATTAAAATAAAGAATACCACATTCCAAAAAAACAGTAAATGGTTCCCTGTTACTTGTTTTTATAATTTACTATCATCCAGATTGTACCCTTTATTCAAAATACCAATTTTTAAAGTTTTGCATCAGATCAGATCATTTCTGATGATGCTACTGCAGTTTCTTCATATATAGTAGCCTTCCGTTTAACATAAGTTTTTAAGCAAGATTTATATATCTATTTTCAACAATCCCTTGATAATTGAGCGAATTAATTTTTCCAAAACTTCTTGGTGTAGGCCCACCATGATTTCTAAGTTGGACAAGTTTTAAGTTCAGAATGTTCTGTAGCGTCTTCATATATCAACTGAAAATTACTATAATTGTTTAACATCCCTCTTCAAACAAAGGACCGTTAAATACCAAATTTTGGAATAGTGCATCAATCTTCCAATAAAACTATCCTATCTTTAAAAAAAATTGTGTAATCATACGGTTTTATTTTATTTTATTTTGAAGTACGTTGAATTAAGCATGAAACATGGGGCCGGCGAAGAGATTGCTCTGTAAGCAATCTCAGAACGAAAATTATTCGACATAGAATTTTTTCGACTTTATTTTCGAATTCAGAGTAAAATTTCCTATAAGAATCACATTTAAAATCGTAATGTCGAAAAATTTCCCTAAATTCGAAGTCGAATATAACTATTCGAGATACAAATTTTTTAATTTTTTTTTTCGAATTCGAAATCAGCGTAAAATTTCCTATAAGATTCCATTTTCAAATTTTAAAAATCTCAAATTTTGTGACGGACCGACAGACAGACAGACATAGAATTCAGTAACGAACTTTTTAAGTTCGTTGAAAATAACTTTGGGTACTTCGTTTGATTGCACCCGGACTGCCCAATTTTCAATGATTGTCTCACAGAACAGGTTCAATTTCAGGAATGATACGAATGATGCTCTAAAGCTCATTTTTTCAGTTTATTATCATTCTAAATTTAACATGACAACATAGAAAGTATTTACGACATTAAATCACATAATTTTGGTAGTCAGTTGGCATCGTCACCTCACACCTCTATCGTTTTGCAGAAGCAGTAGCCTGATATCTTTCACCATTGATAATTACATGTTTTCCTTATTCATCATGGAAGAAATAAGAACTATTAATGCCGCAAAACCAAAAGTCACACCAAATGGTAACTTTTGAAGCTTAAATTGCATCTTCACAGAGTTTTCATCACTCCAAATGGAATTGTTAACAAAACTATTAATTCAAAAGTAGACTCTGGCATTAAAGATTCTGTTGTTCTATCCAAAATCATGTTCAAATTTCGGTTATTAATAATGTTGTAAAGGAGAATTTTTAAGTCTTTTCCCTTTAAATTCCCCTCAAAAATATAAAATCGTCCAGAAAAAAAAACCATAATCAAACAGTCTATGCTAATTTGTCTGAAATATCTCTGTACAAAGCCATAGTATTAAAAATTACATGGCATTACATAGGTTATCGAGATTTAATAATCCCAAAATCTCGATTTAACTAACTCTTTTATACTAGCTTATTTGAAATATCAAAAACCAAACAGAAAATTTCATCTGCCTGCTGCCTCTATGTACTTATAAATAAATAAACATTTAAGTAGCTTCAAAGTAAACATGGACCTTAGGGTCTCACCTACTTGTTCCGGAATCATTTCTACTGTTCACAACATTCAGCAAAATCTTGTGTCGTTATCTATTATACATTTGAACAGACAGTAAACAAAGACATCTGATATGAAATGTGGCATGGCTGAGCTCTGAGCGTACGTTTGGTTGGCTCAGGATTGTTTAGCATATCTTACTTTCCAGAACGTAGATCACTTTCAACAGATTCCCAACAATCTCTGAATCGTTTATACGTATTTATTAGTGCTGTAAAGACACATTGCATCATCCTAAAAAACCTTCTTTAAGCTTTGCTTAAAATTGATACAGATTTGCTGCTCTACCCGCTCAATAATTGCAAATGTGATTGCTCACTAGTGTTTAACTATTAACTCCAACCGTCCTTATTAGCATTAGTCAATTTTCACTGGTGTCAAGTCACATGGCAGCTGTGCAAACTGATTCAATTATATTAATATTGGCTTAATATTTTCAGAACAGACCTTGCATTACAAACATGAGTAGAGTTCTTGACAGAAACAATTATATACAAATGGATGTTAATTATTATTACGAAAACTCATATTAGAATAACAATGATAATTAATGTACTACTAACAAGATTTATAAACAGTCAGTTAATTGTGTATATCAATACATTTTTGTAACAAAAAAATACTGGCAAAATAAAGGCAGCAAGTGAACTGCTTTTCTACAAGTTGTTGCTTTTTAGCAATTATTACATTCCTAGTAGTTATTGAGAATGACAATATCCTAGAGGATAATATAATTTCCAGAGATGTTCGAGGAGAGTTAAAATTTAAATTGTAATTGAATTATTCACCAAATAATAAAAACAAAAGAACAAATATTGATTTATGTGGTTTGTTTGATAATTATAAATGGAGCAAAAGTGCATTCAAACATGGAACAACGTATTATCATTAAATTTCTTATGAAAGAGGATATCACGGGTTTTCAAAAGACAAAAAAAAACAACTTGGTGCATATAAAAATGTTGTCACTAACATTGACAACAGAAGAAAATTGCCAGCAAAACAAATCCACTTATTAACTTTCTACAACGGAGCTTATAGTAGAAAGTTAATGAGATTATCATCCTGTCTGTCTGTCTGTGTGTCTGGAGACACTATGACTTCCGTTCTATTCAACGGATTCACTTCAAACTTGGCATACACACATCTTAGGTCAGTACCTTTCATGGGATCGATTTTCAGCCAAATCGGTTAACGGCAACCGAAAGTGACCGTTACGATTTCGAAAATTCATTATACTCGCATATGTCATGCAGCATATCATTCGATAGCATTTTTGACGCTGATCATTATGGAGACATTAATCAACATCTTAATTCGTTTTAAAAGTTTTTATCCTAATTTCATCGCACTGCTGTAGAAAGTTTCCCTTACGGTATTACACTGTTCTTGTTCAAAATGATTGTTGAACTAGAATAGAATATTGTTTCTACATTAAATATCTGTTGACAAATTATTAGGAAACAACTCTGATGCCACATTTCTGTCTGTTCCTATTTACCACTATAAGTGCCAAAATTATCTTCCATTCGATCTATATAGTTCTTAGCTAACTCTCTTAGAATTTCATCTGGTTGAACTCAAGGCCCTTTCAGATGGTAAACTGGATCATCAGTAATGAAGCTGCCGGTAAATAGCTAGGCGTGTAAGCTTGTTAACAATTGTCAGCGATTCTGAGTATTAGTATGCTATACCGTTGTTTAGCATTTGCCGATGACTTGCCGACTAGCAGAAAATTGCGCTTGCGCTAGAAGGCGCTTATCTGTATCATACAACCATGGTGCTGTAAGAAGTTCTAAAAAAGAAAGTTGAAGTCGCTCGAAAGTCAGGATGACCATCCTTGCCTGTCATGGAAGGAAAAATCAACAATGTCAAAAAAATGCTAGAGTTCCAACAGCACGTTACCTATCGCCAAACAGAAAAATGTTTGGATATTCCTGCACCAACAATGCATACCATTTTGCACAACTACCTTCAAGTAGGATAGTTTGTTGTCTACAAGTACTCCAACAAACAGATGGCACAACATGTTTCATATTATTTGGAAAAACTTTCTTAGCTAGCAAGTATCAAATATATCCTACACCAGCAATAGCAAAGCCTTTCTTAACAGAAAATCAGAATAACATCACAAAATTTTGTAGTTGTACATCGTGAGTCAGATATTGAAACTAAACTGAGTAATTTAAAAAATAACCTTTAGATTTAAAAATATAAAATTCCGAATGTTCCTTCATCAATAAGAAACAAAGTAATAATACACATTTCTCATATTTATCACTGCTACCTGTATCTAAGAAATCTCTTAACAAATATCATGTCAAATACACAGACCCCCAAAAAGGAAGCAATTCAGAATTTCATGAGGAAAAAAGAATAGAATGTGATACTATGGAAATTAAATACCAACAAAATAATCCTAAACAGTATAAAGTAATAGTGATACCCTACCAGCATTTTAAAATGCATAAAGTAGCAAAATTATCAGAAAGCAAAAAAAATTTATAGAAGGTTAAAATTCAAGCAAACATGACCTACAATGCTAATGTGACTTATCAACCAAGTAAATAAGAAAAGCCCTAAATACATGCTGCAACGCTAATCTTAATCCTTTCTGCAGCGTGATTCTAATAGATGATCACTTCCATCACATTTACTTCAGGTATTTAAAAGTATAATAGTTATTTCCAAATATAACTATTCGGCGTCAATCGGGTTAAAAAATCAAGAACAAATGTATCATAGTTGAAGATCACCAGCATTTCAATAGAAAATTTAGGCCTAGGTGTTTTTAGACAAATATAAAAAGAAAATGGCCTAAGATAAAATAATTTTTCTAACATATGTGGATTGATCAAACAACTATCAAGGGTGTTATGCAATATCAACAGTTATATAATGACCAGACGTTTGCTTTGGGACTATAATATGGCGCATAAAAGGAGTTTTGAAGGATTTACCAAAGATACCAGCGACAACGTTAAAAAAAATTTGAGTGCTGATTGAAGACCTCTGGTTAACTTTGTTGATGTATTGAAAGTATTATATTTTTTCTGTAAACTATTATATTTAATCTAAACTTTCTACATCAGAATCGAGGAAAAAGTGACCCTAGCATTTCTTACATACTCTAATATATCACTTTTAACATTAAATTAGGTATGCTTCTCAAGAATAACGATCGACTAATAATATTACTTTAAAGAAAAACAAATATAGACGGGTTTGTGAATTTGAGCAAATAATGCAATATACTAATCCATTACCCAGTAAAGGTTTGTCTCAAAGTAGAGATTGGTAATATTGGTGCAGAACGTGACTCTTTTCAAACTACAGTAGTCACTCACTAGCTGTGCTAAAAGGAGTTTCTAGTACTTATATTTGATCCTTTCAAAGTAAAAAACAATCTTTCTGCAAGATCTACATAACAAAATATCGTAGAACTAACGTGTTTTATAAAGAAATCCTTAAGTAGATAAAATGATATAATCAAATATTTACCTTATAAATTTATCGTCAAAGATAGGTAGCTACTACTATACCATTCAAAATATATTGTTTAAAACAAAGGGCCACCAATTTTAGGATGTAAACCAGAGTAGCAATCATTTAGTCAATCTAGAAAGGTGTAAAATGTATTTTTTATAATCTGTAGACCTTCAGTTAGACAATAAATATAAATATTGTCTCCCTGATTATCATCTCTACTCTATACAATTTGTTTGCAGCTATTAGGGCAAATATGCCACCACTTATATTCAATTCAGAACACTGTCTCTTCAACTACAAAACCAGAAGTTTGATTTCATAAAACTATGAATCTTTTAAGTCACATCTAAATATGATTGCTTAGTTCAATGACTTCTGCCAAATCCTTTACACACATAAAGCCCCTTTTAACTGCATCTAATGTAAATATTTTATTTAACCATTTGCTTTATCCTGTAAATCACACTTAATAATTGTTATAAATTATGTAAATGTACTACCCAGTCATCAAAATAAGGATGAATTAACGCCCGTTCGTTATTTTTGATCTTTCACCAAACAAAATTTATTGTTTATAGAAAAAAGATAACTGTCAATTCTATCTTTCTCATGAACTCCATTTCAATAATTCTATCCATAACTGTCGACACTATGTAATCCAGTTGCTAGGGAAAAAAAAGGATGCGAAAAAAAACCTTTTTATTTGGAGTACGGAGAAACTATATTAGACATACATATCATTATTTAAGAGTAGCATCTTTTACATCCATGTTGGTCAAAAAATTATTATTGATATCAACATTGCAGATTTTATCTCATAGTTAATTGCTAGTATGTGTAAAAAGTGAAAGTGTAGTGTTTTATTGCACATATGAATAGTAAAATGTTTGAAGTAATATCACAGACACCCATGAATCAACATCCTAATGTATTACTGAGTTTATAGTTCATAATTTATTATGTAATTCTGCTAATCATCTTCTTCTTTCTCTTGGTCCCCATTTATACCTCGCGGTGTTGGGTCCTGCTAATCATATTACAGGTAATATAATTTAGAAACGGTACAAAGAAGTAAAAAAATTACTTAAGTAAAGAAATTCTTGATTAAAAAATTCTTTTTCAATATTTTGACAAGAAGAAATAAGAATCCCCATCTTTCAGTAAATTAATTACATATAAAACCTTTCCCCTTCAAATAAAAAGGAAGAAATGGGAATACCGGCAAGAGATTCCCTAGAAATTATTGCTTTTTGTGATTAATCAATTTTCGAAAACTATAAAAAGAGAATTGATTAAATTGAATGATAAACTTCAAATCAAATTAAATTTCATTAAAATGAATTTTTTGTATCAATTTGTCTTTAATTTTAATAGACTGGTTGTAATATCTTGTATATTAAGTAAGTATCTTGTATACTTTAGTAAGTACAACTCTTTAATAGTGTATACCTCAACTTTTTACTAAAACCTTTTTCTAAGACAATAATTGTATTATGACGAAGTCAATATGAAAAAATAGATAAAACTTGTATGAAAAAAATATAAACTCTAAAATAGTTTTTACGTATATACACATATACATTAAGATCATAGTTGATGATGTTATTAATTTTATCTGTATGTGAATATTAATCTAAATAATTCTACTGACAAGAAAGAAGAAATACGAACTTGTCAAAAAAAAAAAAAACAATCAGATAACACGAAAGTTTGAAGAGCACATGAAGTGAGAGATTCTACTAGGCATGATTAAAAAATTGTAGAAAAATTCTAACTTATTCTTAAACGTAAATACTCTTATCACATAATTCAAGAGAAAACACCCCAAACTTATTCTCCCTCCTTTAAATTTCAGCTTTGTTATTATTATTATTACTTCTTATTGTTTGTTAATGTTCATGATCTCCTATAATTCTATAATTCTTGATTTTCTCTTGTAGTGATCAAAGAAACATTGGCAAAACAGCAGTACATTTGAGAGGTTCTGAGACCTCTTATATTTCCCTTTATGGTGTGGCTCTATCAAACTATCAACAGGTTAATGCCTGTCCACATACAACACTACCTTCATATTGTGAACACCCTTCTTTAGCTCGCCTTGTCTTTAGACAGTGCCAGCAAATAACATGTATAAAGACAGCTGGTACACCAATTTCAGCTGGCAACATATATGCAGGAACTGGCGTGGTAGTTACAATTAATATCTCTACGACTCTATGCCACATCACCACATGTATTATTAATAACAATAATGTTCGGGCCAATCACCAATTCCTTTTATTTGGGTTTTAAAATAAGGTCGGCCGTCTTGTGGCTTCCCCTATACACATTTTGATTAATTAGAGATAGCCACGGCGGTTTGGTTCCCCTACGCGGCGACGTTGCTATAAAAGCGAAGCTGTTACGGCCATTTCGGAGTAGCCATAATAGTTTTGGAAACGTTCGATCGGTCTTAATTTTTTCGTGTGTACAAAACCCTTTTGACCGAGAATTCGATTGGTGGTAGGAGTTTCCACATCCTGGAGGTCGTTTGTTCTAAGCCGATTGCGTGTACGCGAGTCGATATTTGTCGATGGTCCGTTTTCTTTTGTATTTGACCCGCCGAGAAAAAATAGAAAAATCCTGTTGTAAACTTCTGACACGACCAGCTGAAGGACCCACATCAGGAAACACTTTTCCGATCGGCCCCGCAGTGAAGATAGGGGTAACTTGTTCTTTTTTCCGCCCACACCCTTCTCTCCTCTTCCTCAATTTCCTCTAATTACAGCCCCGGGGAGCCGATTTCTGCAGCAGAGCATCCGCTTCGACGTTGAGTGTCTTCCAGCTTTTTGACCTTTTGATTGAAATTCTTTTGTTTGAAATTAAAAATACCATGCAGTCCGCTTAAACCTGAACAAATACAATGTATTGTTAAATTACATTCTATTGTTAAATGACAAAATAAATATAGAAATGCTTTCAAGAACAGACTCAATAATACAGGGAAGGAGGTTCACAAAAAAAATTTTCAGTATAAAAATACATATTAAACTATTGAATCAAATAATATTATAAAGTAATATAATAAATTCTCATCATAATCAGTTCTTTTTTTATAATTGAAATATAATTCAGATCACAGGCAGAATGTTTACATAAAATATGTGACGTGTTTTAAATTAAATAGAAAACTCCAAAAAACAGATTTACTTCAATCAACAAAGTTGAAAAATGTTTTTTCAGAAATTCGTAAATTGTTTTGTATAAGAAGAAATATCCAAATATATGAAGAGCTATTCAAGAATCTATAAAGCAAAAAAATCATTTTCATTTGTTTAATTGCAATTAACTCACAAATTTTATTCAAGATAAATATCTATCAATAGATTAGGTGACACCATAATGAATTATACCCCTTTGAACAATTTAGTTTAATAGTTGAATTACATTGACTATTAGAGAAAAGGTTTCTCTTTATTTAGAGCCTCTAGCTATCTATTTCACAAAAAAATAATACTTTGTTTTTACCTAATATTTTCATAAATATGGTACAAACAGATTATAAAGTCAAAATAAAACAATTAGGTATTTTTCCATTATATTTTTAGTATTTTTAAACAACTATTGGTAATTATAAATGTAAATAATTTATTTTAAACAGTCATCTTTAGTTTATAGATAAACTATAAGATGTTTGCACCAATTCTCTATGCCACTACATTAATCAGGAAATTGTTAACTGCAGTATTAAGATAACTTGTGCAAACCATTAAGGTCTGGACTGACTATCAGAAGACCTATCATCTCTACTTTCAACCAAATCTGAATTAATTTTGCTTTATGGGCTAGTGCAGAATTTTTCTTCCAGCTTTCAGTCCAAGACTCGCTCCAAAAAAACTTCTAAACATTTTTTGGTACAGAGCGGGCAAAACTTTATCCCATTTTCATAAAAATTAATATCAATTATAACTGACTCCCTCCCAAACCATTGCAAATGCTGGATAATGGTCTCTATGAACCTTTGGCACTAACTGAAATGTTTCTTTGGACTCCTTAGCATACATTCTACCATTTTGTTTGTGAAATATTGCTCTACTGTAAATATTTCTTCATCCACAAACAAAATATTTCTATGGCTATCATAAAAGGTACTCAGTTATCAATCTCTTTGATATTTCTCTCTTTAAAGCATATTAGCAAATGTCCCATGTGTCTTTCGTAAGTAATTAATCTCGGGTTTTGTTTGACACAAAACAAAAATTTTAGAAATTTATATCTTCTGAGACAATAAAAGAAAATTTCACTTAATTCAAACACTTAAGGCTTCAACTGACTAAGCAGGCTGAACTAAATTTGGTGTTCCAGACCTTCACAATCTCTGACTTCTCCAGTATTACCCATTAAGCAATTTTATAATCCAATACACAAGCTAGTTGCGAATTTATAGTCTTAAAGTTGATATTTATATAATTTTGGGTACTTATTTATCACTCTGCTACAATGTTAAACAACAAAGATTTTTGTAAAAACAAAACGCATCTTTCAACTTTAAGATATGATATTCGCAACCATATGTCAAAGTCATAAATATCTCGACACTGTGTAAAACAATGATAGCTTTGATTTTGTAACAGTATTTATAGGAAATATGTAAAACGTAAGATTACAAATAATAAATTGGAATGTAGATTGAAATGAAGTTTCCTAAGGACAATTCAATTTAAAAATATCAATAAAAATAGAGAAAATGGCTATGGAAAAAATATATAATGTGTACTGTAAAGGTTATAAATAACACAAATTCATCTACACTGTAATACAACTGATTGCTTGTTCTATGAAAATTAAAAATTATAGAAATATCTCTGCTGCGTGATTTTTCATTATCTATAAGATACGTCGTATGGTATGAAAAATTGAGAAATTTATTTTAACCTAAAGTTAGTAAATAAAGCTAAAAAGAAAACCTGACCTCCATACTAATGGAAAGAAGCAACTACTTATAAAAAAACTAGAAAATCCATTAGATAAGTGTGAACTGCTATTTTGGTGTGATTATATACGCCTCCAATTTCTCATGGAGCAGCAAAGTTCCTAATAACAGGGGAAACGATTTATAAGTTTTATTTTTAGTAACAAGTTGGCGGTGTTAAATCATGTCAATAAACCCATTTTATGGCCTCATTTAAAAGTGAGGTAATTGACATCACAGTTGAGCAACTAAAACATGCTAGATATTAAAAGTTTCACGTTTTGATGAGTTGTATTTACGATTACAAATACACATAGCATTTAATATTACTTGACAAAGAAGTTTGTACTTCAATGTTATAACACTTAAGTTATTTTTTTTTCAAAATAAATTATAAAATGATATATAATTATGAGTGAATTGTTAAATAGAACGAACTTGTCCTAATTGTAGTCAATATGATCTTTTGAGTTGTCTGTTCTTTTGTTAACATCAGTGGTTCTCTCTGTCTTATCTACTCGGTAAGTGTTTAAATGTAAATCTTAATCATTGCGATTACATATTTGATGTCTTTTTGCCTTATTAGAAGAATATTAGACAAATTTTAAATGTAATATTACTTTAATATGATTATAAAACTAATCTTAAATAACCGATTTTAATCCTATTTAATTTTAATTATGGGTATAATATTACATAGACAATTTCATTAAGTAAAAAAGAGCTAAAGAAGAACAAAAAAAATTCAGAAAAGTTCAATAACTTTATTTCTATCAACTTCTGATAACACATTCTGTGGCTGAAATTAGTAGTGTCACTACTAACTGCCACTACTGACATTACTAATGCGAGTAATTTCACATCGTAATGAGTTGAGATTTACTATTCAATATGATAAAGACAGCGATATAATTGAAATATTCTGCATTCCAATTTTGTGGAGAATACTAAATACCCGACACATAATCCTATAACCTTCTTTGACCACAGAGCATTTCAATTTAGAATTTTAATGTTGGTCATAAGACAATGTTGTAAACATGGCACAAAAGCATTCAAGTTGTGCAGATGTGTCGAATTTGTTCATTTTGCAAAAAACCTGTACCGAAGTACTAGCTTGAATTATTTTCGATTAATACAAAATTTGTACAATTTCTTTATGGATTCAGCCTGCTGTCAAAATCAACTCAGTCACTCAACAAAGTTATCAAAAAGATACTATCTACCACATCTTAATCGACCAAAATCGAACATAATACTATACTTATAAGTAGGATGATGATGCAGAAAGTATTTTCTCAGATGACGACAAAGAATAGACGAAAGCTTGAAAACAATTAGATGAATCTTATGAAAATAGTTCTCTAAAAGCGATCTTATGAATTTAATAAAACACATTCTCATTGGATTATATCAGTTTGTCATTTTTTAAACATTTAAAAATATTTTTGATTACTAAATGAACATTTCAACAGCCTCATGAATTCATGGGTAGATTTTTCTATGTATTGGTTAAGTATTAATTTGATTCTCTCAATCATTCTCTTCAATCAATGATAATACTTATTTAAATTCATATATCATGCCCAGTGTATAACCATAGTCAAGTACCATCTATCAGCTTTACAAAGCACGCAAGAGGTGCCTGTTTTACCAACATGATCTAAAAATCAGTATTGAAAACGGTGTATCGTGCAACAAGCAACATTTGCGACACCAGCTCTTTTAACTGAAAAAAGTACTGGGGGAAGCCTGGGAAGTAGCTTATGGTGAAAATTTGTTTCTTACAGTACCTGAAAAGAGTAAGGTTTTTAAGAGTGAAAATTTTTACCTACGCGATGGTGTCAAAATGTCCTGGCCTGAAACAGCCAAAGATAATTGAAGACAAGGAACTGAAACAAGTTTTGCAAGAAGATTGTTATTACACAGTCGAAGCTAGCAAAGAAACTTAACATATTCAGCCTTTTCTAAGCGTTTACGCAAGCTGAAAGGATTTACAAGTAAGACTATTACATTATCCACAAACCCATAGCTAAAAACACAAGTAGACGCTATGATATTGCTAACGATCACTTACACAGGTTGGAATTTTATCATATCTAGCGTATTCGCAAATTTTGGCTACCCAAATTATTATCTCTTCAAGCGCCTGCAACATCACCTGTCAGATACTCGATTCGCTTCTGTTGAAGATATCAAAAAAGTCTAGTCAAGTTTGTCGACTTTAAACCAGCCTCTTTTTTCCGAGAATAGAATTTGATAATTCTCCTAAAGAAAAGAATTAAATTGTAAGCAATTTTTTTAGGAGAAATAGTGCCAATCATTTGTCACATTCGTTCACTTTCTTTTTTTTTAGTAACTAAACCATGAATTATATATCATATCTGGTATCAAAATGATAAAATTCGATTTCCTAAAAACCCAAAGTAATCCTAACACTTTTACCATTGTGCCATAGTTTCTTGGGTTTCTCACTAATTTATTATAAAAACTTCTAACAATCTATTAACAGAAAATCCAAAAATTACAGGATTTTGCCCACACTTAATCTTAATTATCTGCCATAAATGAATACCAGTTTACCATAAAAAACACAACATTAATGTAAACTGTTTTCCATTATTTATTTATTTTATGAGAAGTGAATAAATCATAAAACGCATATAAAATCAAGTTTACCATGTAAAACACTGTTTTGTAAAGCACCTTAAATAAGTAAATGATCAGCTAAAAAACTATTGGATGTCCAAAAATGATTTTGAATGTAAAGTTCCTTTCCATTAATAAAATTGTGTTGCAGACTAAAAACTTTCAGCGCCTAATAAAAAAAATTTCGATAATTCTTTAGTATCCAGGAGCTTTTAAAGCAGCTATTTTATAAAAATAGCTTATCTGTAACAACTATTTGAAGTACTACTTTGTTGGATGTTTTTGTACGCTCGAAAATTATTTTATAACTATGTTTTGGTGTGAATTTGCGCAGTTTGCCTATAGGACTCGTCTATGACCCTTCTAGCTCCGTTTGCAATTTTTAGTGCCGTAAAAAGAAGGGCAAGAGGCTTTTAAACGTTTTTTAAACAGGATACATCGGCTATTTGAATAACTAGGAGTAGCCCATCTCAAAATTATTCTAAACAGAAATTCACAAGCTTGCTAAAAACCATTCAAAAACGCCACGGGTTGTAGCTGTTGCAAACGAGCTGCGGGGTGGAATTCGTTCAAACATTTTCGTACCACAAACATTTCTATAAAATAACTGTTTCAAAACGACAGGGCATTACTAAACAATTACCAAAATTTCTTTAGCACACACATACATATCCCTGGAAAGTTAATTGTGAAGAAACTTTTCGAAAGCTCGATATTTTTATTGCATCAAACACCTTTCACTACCTTGTAATACTAAAGCGGACAGTAAAGTACAAGTTACAAGAGTACTCATCAAAGCAGTTAATCAATAAACGTTCTCTCATGAATATGTTCAGTTTCTGCACAATTCTGTGGCGTTTAGAAGATTTACAACACCTGAAACAGCTTCTACATAAAACAATAAGGCAAAAACGGTACTCACTTTTTGTTTTTCTCTTTAATTTTCTCACGCACTTTGTCAATCTTCTTCCGCACGCTGCTCCCGGGCTCTGCCGCCTTCTTGTTTTTGGGGCTGTCGTGGTGGGCCAGGCAGTGCCGACACCGCCACGGACACTTGGGCTTGCGTTCGGCCGGGGGATCCAGGCAGCCCATGTGGTAGATGCGCTCGCAATTGCAACAGCACAGAAGGCACGTGGACACGTCCGTATTGCCTTCGAAAACAAGCCTAAATTAGTGAGTGCAGCGGCCAAGGAGGGGGCGGCGATGACAACCGGCACCGCGGTATCCTACGAGCCGATTACTTATATTGGGCTCTCCTGCCAACCGCTCAATTATTTATGAACTCGCGTTGCCAAGGCCTTTTCAGCTGTACGTATCGCCTGAATCAGATTATGCGGATTAATTATGTTATGTCGGAAGAACTGCCTCGAGTGACTTCACTAATATGCATATGATATGGCAGCTTACTACCGTATACATTTGTGTGCGGCCGAGCGGTGGTTTAGAGGTAATTAGACATGTGGACATTAAACTAATGTACTTTTCGCTCGAACATGTTTATTTGTTTAAGTACTTATAAATACTTTTTCAAGTTTACTCAAAATAATTGTTATTAACTTCAACACTATTTCAATTACTAATTAGTTACGCTTCTGTCACAACAAATACTACTTAATTCGTTCCGACTACATAAATTCCTTTTGAATATAAAGGTAGTGAATCTTTACTACTCTACGATATTTTTTTTTGTAAAAATCAAATAAAGATTAATGAAGTTTCGTAATAATACATCATAATTAAAAACACGCTCAGAAATTGCATGTTTTATTGTAAAACTCCTCAGCAGTCCAATGAAGAAAATGTCGGTCTAATTTATCTAAGTTTTCATCTAAATAGATTATTTTATAATATAAAGTGGTATCGAAAACTTTCCACTTTATTTGCCGTGACTAAACGTGATAACTCAAAACGTCGCTGCTTGTAGGTCTATCACTTTAAGTCGTGTTGTCTACACTTAGAACATGCAAGTCCAAACAACAATTACCAGTAAGATGTTGAAAAATATTAACATAAATGGTAACTTTACCCAAGAAGAAAGAGCAATATAACTAACACGGATATGATCTCTTAACAAATCTTTTCAAGATGGGAGCCATAATTAAGTAAATTTTTCTCCAAAGCTCCTTACCAAAATTATTACAAACAAATTAACATTGGAATAGAATCAATCAGTCGAACAAGCAACGTTCCAGAGATTTAATACTTGTGACCATCTTATTAACAGTGAAAATATTGTCAAAAAAACAAGACTACAACTTGGAGCTATATATGGTCTTCGTTGATCATGAAAAGGTCTTCGACTCTATGAAAGAACTTGATAACGCCCGCAAAGAATATCACTACAGTATACTATTAAATAATGTACACAAACAAGCGACATTAGTAGGAGAAGTATACGGAAAAACACGACCATTTTCGATCGAAAGAAATATAAAGGCAAGGAGATATAATATCTCGATAATTGTTCACACTGACCTTGGAAAGAGTCTTAAGTAACTAGACTGGACAAAAAAGGAGAGCTTTTAAACAATCTAAAGTTCACTGATGACATTGTCATATTTGCTAACTAGGAAGATTTAAAAAAAATAATAAGAGGATCTAGTACAGAAAATGCTATAACATATACATGCTTAGGACAAACTATATCAATGGGCAAAGAAAACAGATAAATAGAAATCGAGTGAATATTGGCCTAGGCAGTGTTCACAAAATTAAAGCAAGTATTAAAAAACTTAAAGATCCCTGAGCACCTTAGAACAAGGATATTTGATATGTGTCCTCCTCAGTGTCATGATCTGTAGCGTGCAAACTTGAACACTCACAAAACAAATAACAAGAAAATTACAAGTTACATAACGAGCCATGAAATGATAGATGTTAAGGATTACAATAAGAAATAAAAATAGAAACAAATGGATCCGCATTAAAACAAGTGAAAGATCTGACCAAAAAAGTTGAAATGGAATTTCGCCGCAAAAGACAACAGATGGAAAGCCAAGATAATACAATTGAGACCATGGTTAACGAGAAGAAACAGGGGAAAATCAGTTGCAAGATGAGCTGATAATATCAAGAAAGTCGTTGGTCTACAGTGGTTTAAAATAGCCCAAAATAAAAATAGATCAAAGGAAATGAAGGATACCTATGGACAAAATTAGGCGCAATGAGGTTAGAAAAGAGAAGACCCCTCAACGCTCGACATACTCGAGTAAAAGTAATGTCCTGGTGTACTCCGTGGGGCCATGACCTTTGTTCATAACCTTTTTGTTTACTAAAATAAAACTGAACACAAGAAGTGCTGCTTCTGCATACACTGTGGATGAAATATAAAAGAAATCGCATATTAAACTGTTTTTAAAGGAAGACCTTTACTGCGACTTTAAAACACGGTAAAGGAACTGGGGCCACTGAATAGATTCTCGTAGGTGAAGTATTTCGAAAACGACAAGAATCAAGTTAACAAGTTTGTGTTTGAAACCGAGAATTTCTAGATACGCTTCGTATATATGTATATAATTTCATTAAATGAGTTTCCATACTAAGTACTTCTTTAATCGCTTAAAACTGATAAAAAGCTAGTTGAAATTTTTAATTGCTACTTAATTTTTCCATGTTTCTAATTGTTTTTAAATCGAGACACTTAGTTACGCTATTCAGAGATTTGTCATAACTAGTACTACACAACATCGCGTGATTTCATTTTATGATGAGATACAGGTGCTCGCCTTAGTTATTAAACAGTTACTCAGCAAATAAGGAGCTTTAAAAGTATGGCCGACAAGAAAAGCAGCCTTAATGGGGCATCGCGGGTCAGACGAATTCCAGTCCCGTTAAAGTGACGTCTTTATTGAAAGCTTACTGGCTATTGTAGGTCTCAAAAGGTCTTGAGTGCCGATAGAGCGGGGAAATACAAACCTAGCTCGCATTTATACTCACTAAATGGGAAAGCCCAATTTATTTTAATAATTTCCTTGTGGGCTAAATAAAACATTTACTTCAGTTAAAAACTCCCCATTGAAATATAGAAACGAATTCTATCGTACAATTTGAAAATATTCGTGCTAATATAATAAAGAGTAAGCAAAAAAAATTGTGATTATTTTGAGGTGTGCTGATTGCTGCTTCTTCTCTAAGTATGTTACAGTACTTTTTATTTAATTGGCATAAGTTTCAGGCGTTTGACGCCAGAGAGCTCTGAATTGTAGCCAGAAACATCGTAATTAGAGATTCAGCTAAAATTTTGCCAAATTTGGGATTGTTTTTGCAATTTACAATATCACTTTTTAGTCGACGATTTATTTTCATTGTTTCTAGTAAAAAAAAACTAACCATTAACACTAGAATTTTAATTTGAATTAATGAGCGGACTAGCATTTTATCAAAATTTTTTCTTCTAAAACTTGAAAAATTACCAAAATTTAAAAGCAATGTGACAAAAGATAGAGAATAACCCATCAAGAGATGTAAAATAAATAAAATAATGTTTTTGTAATTTTTTTAATGTAATACTATATAGATCTGTTTCAGTTTCAGTGGGAGACATACATCCTTCTGACAATTTTGTTTTCTATAGTCATAATTAGTGGTTCTACTTCTGCAAGGTTTTTCCAGAAACAACCTTATTACAAATACTCTGTTTACAACTGTTTTCCATACAAAATAATCATAAACAATTTATCATCATGCATCTTATCGTTACTAAAGAAACAAATTGTAGCTTTCGCAAAAAAATAGTTGTCAGTTGAAACCGCCAAATCTCGCCCATTAACCATCATAAAATTCGGCGATGAATAAAGAAATTAAAAATAGCTCCGTGATACGTCATGCACGACGAAGTGCAAACAAGTGTAGTTAATGATACGTCATCTCTCTCTGTATCAAATGTTAAACAAAAATTTGCATCTTCCTATTTATAAATTTCAACTAACTCAACAATTATGCATGACGTCTTGAATTCAACGATTTAATGTTGGCAAACAAAAGAATTTTATTTTTTCAAAAGTACATTCAATGACAAAGCTAATTGTATCACCTTCTGGCGAGTCACATTCAAACTGTCAACGGGTATGCTGTTGCGCCGCCACCTTGCTGAAACCAAATGTTGACTGATGTTTCTGTATAAGGTAACATTCTTGGAGAGAGGGGGGCATAAATCAACAATAAACCATAACAACTAAACGATTAAGAGAGAGCAAAATATGATGCAACATACAATGGAAAAGTTTCCAAACCGCTTATAGGAATTCGTGAAGAAAAATGGACACAATTCGGATGGTGGGACTTTTAAATGACTTGTGTATCATAAAATGGCCAAAAAAAAACTAATTTCTGTTTCAAAAAAATTAAACCTGATAAACCACGCTATCAATTAAAAATGTAATTATCGTATTCAAACAATAAAGTACAATAATTACTCCTATATTGAACGGTATGCTCTCATTTTAGCTAAACAAGTATCGGTACCTATTTTTTACAAAACCTGAATGAATCCTTAAAAAGTTGTACTTCAGCAAATAGCTTTATAACTTAAAAATATCTTCCTTTAACCCTTGTTCGGGCGCAACTGATCTAATGGGTATAATTGTTGCACTCGCACCTCCCCTCCCATCCTAAACAATGAACAACTATCACTATTGTATAACTACCTCTTATCTAATGAATTTTAAATTCGTATCAATCAGTTTACTTAAACTTTTCAATGTTCACAGTGACCAAGCACATTACCCCCTATTTTGCACCTTTGATCCTGAACGGAAAATAACCTATTGCTCTTCTTTTTCATTTGTTTTCAATTTTCTACAAAAATGTCAAATCTGCCATTTTGTCGATCCTGTGGATCTTTTAGTCATAAGGAATTATTTTGAACATGTGATAAACGAGGATTTTGAGACTTTTTTTTGAGATTCAGATAAAGATATGCATTGTTTTTTGAAAAAATTAACCAAATGGAATCATAACAAAGTGTCAAAGGGAATCTCATAACAGTTATTTACTTGTCTGTGGTCATATAAATTCGGCGAAAACTGCTGTCGATTGTTGAAATACAGTCGAACTTCCGTCTTATGGAGAAATTCGACATATGAAAGTTCGATTCACAGAAGTTCAACTGTAATTTATTTTGTAATAATTATATGTATCAACCAATATAAAGGAAGTACAAAGATAATTTTCCAAAAGAAAGACATAAAAACCACGAATAAAAGGCTTTCGTGGGATTATTGTTATCTATCAAGCCCCCCGGTAAAATAGGCAGAATCTCAATGAATTTTGGGGAATAATGGTAAATGAATTAAAAGTTCTAAGAGTCGGATATACCACCTTCGTTTCGATTATGATTATACATGAAAAAATGATTATACAAAAAAAAGCAGCAGATCAGCTTGCTCCAATTCGTAACATTTCCACCATTTTTGCGTACCTGCCAGATAAGTTATTATATTGGAGAAACTACAACAATTAAAAAAATGCTTCCATCTTTCGTGGAAGATGGTTTATTTTGTAATAGACACTGTCAAAATAAAATAAGTACGGATAAAATGGTCACTCACTTGTCAATATAAAAATGTTTTATTCGTATAAATTTGGAAGTTTATCTTCGAAAGCAACCTCAAGGTGTTTCACAATTAGTAACAAGTCAATGCAAGTAGTTAGCAGATTGATTAATTTGGTTTTTAACAGTAACATAATTAGTTTTCGCTAATCTGAATCTTGTTGAATAACTAAAATCAAAAAGCTATCCTTTGTCATATCTTGTGAAAAAATAGAAAACTATCGCCATAATTTGTTACTATTAAAACTATAAAACAACAAACACGCCAAAGTGTTTGGTTTCAATCACGGAACTACTTTAATATCATGTGTTCCATGTCAACAGGAAAATGCTATTCTCGTTTCGTAATAATAAATCAATCGATCCTGATCTCAGAGAACAAAATAAACCAAGCAAAATATCTTTTTATAACTGAACAACGCAAGTGTTGCATTTATCGTGATTCCAAACATCGGACGATGAGCAATGATCAGATGTACAGTGTTGACTATAAATGGTTCAAGTTATACATCCCGGTAATTAATTAGAACCAATGCGCGGAAGACTGTCCGATAAAAGAAGTATAAAAACTGTTAGAATTCCCATAGACGTATAATAGAAATAAAAAGGATTTCGTCTTTCTAAAAATTACGTCTGTTAATGTGACTTTGAACATTACGCCCGAGAAAAAAAACAAACCGAAAACAATTTTTGATGTGAGTAATATCTGAGTGTAACTTCCTGCACTAAAGCCAATGAAACTCTTTTAAGTCAGTTCACTTACAGCAGACTTAAGATTAATTGAAGCTCTTAATTTCGCACCAGTATTGAAATACATGCACTTAAGACAAAGCGCGTTTTACATGCTCGAGTGCGATCACTACGAAGAATATTACCAAAACATACTTAGCATAGTAAATCACTGAGTAAAAGTGCACGAGGGGATTGCTGAAACTGTAGGCATCTCAATTCAATAAATGAACAAAATATTACATACGAACAATCAGATATTGATTGAAACAAACCTGAAAATGCGGAAAGTTTTTTCAAGGTGGGTCCGTTGAATGCTAACAGAAGAGCACTGCGCGGGTGGCAATGTCTCAAGATATGCTAGCACGAGATGCCGCCATGAATTTCTGACTATGAAGGACACTCTCCGTGGCCGTTCATTTCCCAATAAAGCTGCTGTTACATCAGCGATTTTCCAGTGAGCAAAACTTGACTCTTAACTTGAGAATATCTCAGTAACAATGAAAAACGAACAGTGATTGTTTCAGCGCCATAAGGTCCAACAACCTCATGACACTAGACAAGTCGCGATTAATATGACACGTTATCTCACCAAAAAAGAATTTGAACATTTAGCTAGTGTTTTTTTATGACAGTGATGGTAGTAATAATACCCTAGAAAATGCTGAAGAGATTGTATTTATTGAAGAAGTTGGTGATCTTAGTGATATTGAAAGAGAATACACTGATCACCTTACGGATTCAGAGTATGAAATGGAAGATTCTGACGAAAGTGATATGGAAATCGAAAGAAATGCTAGTAGCCTTTACTACTGTAGACGTAATAGATACAAATGATCCAAAACTTCTCCAGAACTATTCCCGAAACGAAAATCAAATATTATACATTTTCCTGGAACAAATGGTTTTAGAGCTACAACTAAGCCTTCAACTTATTTGGAGTCTGGTCAGTTTTAGTCACGACATCTTTTATAAATGACAAACTAAAGTTGAAAACATTTCTCGGCTTGATAATGTTAGCCGATTTTTACAAATCTGATGATGAAGATGTATAATCCCTTTTCGTTACAGACTGCATAGGACAAGATACATTGCGAGCAACTATGGCCTTAAAGATTCTTTTTTATTGATGGCACTACAGTTTGACGATTCCGATACAATGGAGGATAGGAAAAAAATGTTAAACATAAATTACATCGCAAATCTAAGAACTATTTGCAGTTCATATGCAGTTGTAGACGAAATGTTAGTAGTATTTTGTGGGGCGATGCTGTTAGGCAATATTTAAAAAGTAAGTCTAAAAAATACAGACCGTGTAAATTGTGATTCTAAAACCCACTGCTTATTTAATTCGCTTGTTTACTGTAGAAAATCAAATCAATCCAATCCCAAAAAATTATCAATTCCAACTCCCAGTGTTCTGAAATTAGCAAACTGCTATTACAAATACGAATAGGAACATTACAGGAAACAACTGGTTCCATTCGTTTGAACTTCATGATGAATTAGAGAAAGTAGGTTTGATATTGGTTGGAATGTTGCGAAAAAATAAGGCTGAAGTACCTGTGTAATTTCAGGCAAAAAAGGACTAGAGGTAAATTCGACCGAGTTTGACTTTACAAAAGATAGTTCTTATCGTTTGTACCAAAAAAAGAAGTGTTATTTTAATTTCGGCAATGACATCATGACAAAGCCATTGAACAGCTCAATGATAAGCCGGAAATTATAATCTTTAACAACCGTACTAAAGGTGGGATGGATGCCTTGGATCAAAAGTGCGCTACCTATTCTTGTAACAGAAGAACCAAGGGTGCGATGTTGGATATATCCAGAACAGCTATGTATTACTAAAATCATCTAAAGTAGATGTGAAGATAACTCGTCCGTAATTCAGCGTAGCTTTGGAAAAAAAATATTGAGCATCATTTGAAAATGAGAGCTCAAATCAAAAAGCTACCTACCGATCTAAGCCGCATTATACAAAAATAACTAGTAGTAAAGGACAACAACGAAAGCTATCAAGAACACAAAGAACCTGTAAGGTTTGCCGAAGGTAAAAAGATATAAAAGTAAAAACAGCCTGCTCAACGTGCAAGAAAGTTGTTTCCAAAGAACATTTGCAGCCAGTTGTAAAATATTTGCAATGTGCTAATATTTTTGTTTTATTATTATCTTTTTTTATTTAACTAATATTTACTATTATTATTATTATTATTATTATTATTATTATTACTGTATTACTAATTGTTTTCATCTGTTTTACATTAATTCTATAGCAAAAGTCCAGGAAATAATAAAAATGCTTGTCGCTTTTTTTTTATCAACAAATATATTTATTTATTTTGCTACAAAAATTGAGACTGCCCTTCCTGGACCTGCTAAATCTTGAAAATTTATGTTTTATTTAGTTTTTTAACATAACTTCTAAATTTGTATTGATTTTTGTAGCCTGTAAGAAAAAATGGTTTTATTTCTTCTTCTTAAAATGTTGAATGTATAAGTTTATGTATATGATATATTATAAATAAATAATTATGCATAAATGGTAGGTGTGAGGGTTAAAAAATAATTATGAAATCCGGGCTGTTCGAACACCCCACCATACAAGTTACGTTCTACAAAACACAAACAAAAATTAATTTTACCATTTTTAAGTAACGAAGTTAATTTTTTCAGATATTTATTTAAAAAAATAACAACATTCAATCAGATTTTTTAATCTCAGAGGCTCGTACAATGCTGATTATAATTTCATTTTCATTTTTGAGGAAAGAGAGACGAGAAATTTCAGATGCATCCATTGAAGTCATTAGTATGAAAATCAGCAGCTTTCGCAATCACTTGCTGGTAACAAAAATCATTACAAACCACACTTACCACAACCGTCGCACGTTTTGCAGTCTTCGCAGAACCATTTGCTGCCCTTCGACAGGAGTATGCCTAGCTCAGGGCCGGCGTTGGTGCAGGTGACGTGCACACAGGACCCGCAGCCAGCACAGGAGCTCAGCTTCTCGAACACCCCCTCGCGGTTGTTCGCCTCCGTGCCCAAACACTCTATGCAGATGGGTAGCGCCGTAGGGGTCTGCAACAAAAACGCCCATGAAGCTGCGGCGCACTCGACCACAAAAACAGCAATTACAATCATCCCGATCTCACGCGGCGCTTGACTTATCGCACTTCCGCCGCTTGTGCGATGCACCCAGCGACGGCAGCTGGACACTTTTTGCAGGGAAAATTGGACTTTTTGTTATAAATAGAAGCGGATGCGGCATCTCCTTCTAGGCTGCCGGTCTATTTTCGTCAATCTCTTATTGCGGCATTGCGCGCATCAATTAGCATTTCATTTTTCCGTCGAGACGCGCCATGGACGCCTAACTGAAGAAATGGACAGGAAGACAGATTGATGTCGCATACCGGGCGATAGCGTGGCGTCCGAGGCAAAAATATCAATATTAACATTGACGTAGATAGCAACAATAACTCTAACTGTATGAAGATTCTGTCTACTGTTATTAGCAAAAGACACAAAAAATTTGGTGTTGTGGGTTAGACTATGACGATAAAACTTAGTAAATGGAAAAAGATTTACTAAATAAAATTTTGCAAAAAACCACATTGTTACTAAAGCAAATATTTTGCATAACACCAAACAATGGATAGTGAAACAGCAAATCCAATTATCGCTCCGTGAAGAGAAACACTATTCGATAATAACGCTACAATGAAAGAGCTTCATCATCAAAAGAACTTAACTTCGCGTGCTTCATAACAAAGGCAAACAAGAATGCAATTAGTTTGAAAACTAAATCAAATAAACTTGCTTTCGCGATAGAGCCAAGGAAACTCTTAAAACCGCGGTATTTTCGAATACAATCAGCAAAACTTCCCGGCGGGCAAGCTCCTTTCAAGTTATCCCGCGGAAAATGTAATGAGCCCCTTTACAAACCACGCGCCAACAATAGTGTAGAAAAATTTAATTTGACGCCCTCTAACATTTAAAGGCCTCTTAAGTATGACATGATAAAGGGTTTTACAAATAACAAGCGTGTTAAAGGTACCATCTTATTCCAATATAAGACGCTTAGAGTTCATTTAGAACAAAATATAATTCAAGTGCCTACACGATTTTAGTAATAGAATGTTCGTCACCGTTTTGTATGGATCTGCCTCAATTTTCCGACAGCAGCTTAATTTTTTTTTAAGGTTTAAATATTTTTTGTAGAAATATTAGCGAAGAAATTTGTGTCACGTCACTATGTAACCATTTGAATTCAATATTTGTATTGTTTAAATAATGGTGTGGCATATAACCTTCTTACTTCATTTGTGTCTATAATATGCCACAAAACAATACCGTGCGCACAATGCTAAAAGGAGGAGGAGTTGTTTAAATAATACCATCATTCTAAAATCTAGCATCCACTAGCCTAAAAACCGCTGTGCTAATGTTCGCGACTGTTCAGTTTATACAATTACGACATATCACTTCTCGCCTACTTATAGAGGATTAATGTTAACTACAGGAACAAACTTGGGGGAAGGGGTTGATTCCTGATAGGAAGCGAAACAAAAAGTTCAAAATACATGCGTTGTATAATGGATAAAAAAAACTGTTTTTCATAACGTTAGACCCCCATTAGAACACCCATCTTAAGTTAAGGTGTTTCTGTACGTTCTTCTTCACTTACAGATATATCCCTAAGTGAACTTAGGGTTGTGGAGTGCTGCTAAGATGGGCCATTATTCATGTCATGAATAAGCAGAGCTAATTTACAAGAGAATGAAAATGGTGTCCAGTATCGTGCATTTTTGGACATATCTTCATATGATCATGAATCGCCTTCTAAACACAACGCAATCAGAAATGAAATGTGTCATTTTGTAAAATGGAATGATTGTGAAATGGGAGTTGATTTGACCATCAGTACATTACATGGCAAAAAATATCCACTTATCTGAATAGACTTTTGATAAGCCTGTAGGAACTCTCTTCTATTGCTCTATGAGAGTGGCAATGAGTCCAGCCACTGAAAAATTAGTACGATGGCCTAGGGCGTAATCTGTGTTCCAATTCTTCCCAGAGGTGTTCGATTGGATTAAAATGGGGGCTCTGTGAAGACCAGTCCATTTTTTTTAATAGCTCTCTTCAAAACATGACAAGATAACTCTCGCTGTATGGACAGAAGGGTTATTCTGTTCATACAGGACGAGTCCTTCCCCCAAACTGTTGCATGAGAGTTGAAAGCACAAAGTTGTCAAGAATATGAAGATACATCTCGGCGTTTATTCTTCAGGATATAAAAACTAAGTGACCCAGGCCGGATTATGAAAACCAGGCCCAAACCACGATGTTTCCGCCGCCAAATTTAATTGACACTACTCGAATAAAAAGCATTCTCCTGGCATCTGACAACCCAGACGCGTCTATCGGATTGCCAAATTATGCAGCGTGATTCATTGCCATACAGAACTTATCTCCTATGTTTCACAGTGTAATGGTAATGAGCTTTACACAATTGCAAGCGATGTTTGACATTGACCGCACGACCATGAAACCCCATGTTTTTAAGTTCCCGGCGAAAAGTCCTAATGTTAGTTACGATGCCAGAAGCACTATGAAAATCATGACTGATCATCGTTGCCACGGGGACGTTCGATTTTTCATCACTACCCTCTTCAGAGTTTGACGGCTACAATCATCAAGTTTATACGGCCTATACCAATTCGTTTCGCGGTTGTTTCACATCATTTACAGTTGATTTAGGCATCTGTAGTAGGCGCATATTTTACGAACAGATTTGTTGCAATTATGTCACCCAATGTTCACCCGATCATTCAAAATCACTCAACAACTCTGCCAACTTACTCATTGTCTAAAGTACGTAATACGACTTACATATGCTACCAAATGCACTTCTACGACATTTCAGTACACGTAACTATCAAATAACTTCTCCAGAATGGTATCCAGATGCTTTTGATCAATGGTGGATAAAGTAGACTTGAGCACTCTAAAAAATTTGTACTTTTCCTATCTAGGATGCGAAGGTAAACAAATTATGTGCTGTTTTCAAATCCCGTTTCATACTCATTTCCTCAGCTACAACCCCAACCCGCTTATAATTTTAGATTAATCGGTCCAATTTTTAATTTGGTCTATTATAATTCATGTAAAGTAACACACTTGAAAACTTAAGTGTATACAAATGGCTATATCGAAGTTGACAAATTGTTTTAATTAAACCAAAAATTTTTTTATCCACGCTACATACATAATCATTCACTCTATTTGACCCTTACTACGACAAAGCAAGCTACCGTAGCACCTGCTGCCATACATCACTCTATTCTTATAAATAAGCTGATCGCTTATTCGAGTTTTTTTTCCTTATATATAAGACCAACCATTTTTTAGAATATCGTTTAGTAAAACGATAAAATGGCAGGATGCCTATTGTCATTTTTATTACTGTTTTGTAAAATAAGTTGAATGTGTGCTCACATAAATTTATTATTTATGTACGACAAAAAATGTCATTTAAGGAAATAAGTGGCCATTTCTTTAATAAAATGACGCGTTTTATTGCAACATATAATTGTGGCGTGTTTACATCTATCAGACATTATTAGGACCACGTCTTGGAAAAATAAATTGCATTCTCTGGAATATCAATATTAAACGAAATATTGCGCAACAATGTTATATAAAGTTACCCTTTTAAAATGGGATACACAAAATAACAGTGATTTTTGTCCTGCGTCTAAGACAGGGAAGAATTGTTACAAATTATAATTTAATACAAATATTACAGTATTTTGTGTCTTAGTATCGACAGTAGCTTTATCAACTGTTAATTTTTAAATGTATTCTCTATTTCTATATATTGTATGAGTGTAAAATTTGGCAAAAA
This sequence comes from Sinelater perroti, assembly GCA_036346155.1. NCBI lineage: Eukaryota > Metazoa > Arthropoda > Insecta > Coleoptera > Elateridae > Sinelater > Sinelater perroti. Next base: position 498,854 of record JARFIY010000167.1, on the reverse strand, counting down.
AGAAAACAAATCAGTCGACATGAATATCAAATCAAAAATGCAGACGACTCTTACTGTATAAAAATAGTTTCATCTAAGTGAATAATAAATTTTCCAAAATTATAAAATAATATGTATTCTTAAGACTGAGTTTGTTTTAAAAATGCAAAATCAAACAAAAGAAAACAAAAAAAAAGTTAATGGCATAATAAAGGGATAAGAATGGAAACATTAATTAAAGTCAAATGTAAAAACACATAAAACATTAATAATCACAATAAATGTAACTTGTAGTAAGTATTTCTTTAAGAAACCTAACCAGAAAGAAATTAAAAAGTAACAAAAATTACTCAATAAACTTTAACTACTGATATTCAATCAAATAAAAGAAGAATGGTTAATAATATGCATTTAAAACAAACTAAAAAAACATCAATCTCTTAACACTTCATACATATTACAAAAATAAGTTAAATTAATAACATAGAGAAGACTGTAAGCACATTATTATTCAAACTAAGCCTTCGCTAATCAATTATGAATAATTACAAATTACAACAATATATCAATATTACAATCCAAATAAAACTTGTAATTAGTAAATAAAGCATTGTAGCGATGCTGAATCTATAATTATTGTTATTATATATATTTATTTATATATATATTATTTATATATTTATTATATTATATAAAAAGAGTGCCGTTGTTTTGGCATTTTTATAACTTAAATTTAATCATGACTGATACACAAGAAATGATTGTAAATTAAACACATAAATTCTCATAAAATCTTTTATTTAACATCCTGTAATGATATTTTGGTGTGACAATGGTCATTTATTAAGTGTCCATTGTTACCCTATTTGAAAATGTAGTCACTAATAAAAATGACAAGTCTGTATTTTTATATAGATGAGAATCTTGGATGGCAACAAAAGAAATAACAAACCGCATCGAAGTCTTTACAAATCAATGTCTCCAAAGAATCCTGCGCATTTACTAGCCAAATACTATTAGTAACCTAGACCTGTGGAAAAATGTAAAATAAGAAAGCATGAAGATCTAGATAAAATGCCGTAAATAAAAATGGATAGGGCACACCTTACGAACGCCCATGGTTAATGTTCCGAGAGAAGCCCTCGAATGAAACCCACAAGGAAGTAGAAGGAGAAGGCGCCCAAAGTTGACTTGAAAGCGCTCGGTATTTAAAGAAACTGAAAACATGCGTAAGTCGAGGAGAGAACTAAAAGCTCTTGCCACGAATAGGACTAGATTTAAGCTTTTTTTAGAAAAGCTATGCTCCCAATAGGAGTGAAAGAAGGAACAAAAAGTAGTGATACAATTTTTCAGGTCGAAAGGTGTGCCAAGGCTGAAATGCACCGGAAACTTATAATATAATACGTGGAAAGTGTTCTACCACCTAGAAGTTTGTACGAGTAGGTCGAAGTTTAAAAATGGCTGGACAAGCGTGATGCATGAAGCGGGAGCAGGACGCACGCCAAGATCCACCATTGAACGGAAGATTCACAAAGATTGGAAAATGGACTTCTATAGTCTATGTAAGATGGGTGCCAAGAGAGCTAAAGCGCAAACGTATTAAGATCGGGCAATGAATGCAAAGAATTTTTGAGCAGAATGGTCATAAGTAGGGTCCATCACTATGAGCCAGAATAAAAAAAGTATGAAGTGCGGTACATAAATGGTTGAACGGCCAATCTAAAAACATTCTTCTTGAAAGAAATATGCAAGCTTGTGGGCCGATGGACTGAGTTCATTGAACAGGAAAGAGATTATATAGAAAAATGACGTACTAGTTCAACCTTTAAATTTATGTCAATTTTTTACTTTCCCTAGTAGGCGTCTACTACTTAGTTTTCTTAGTATCTACAAAATGCACACTTCAAACCTCAGCTGCCGCCAATACAAGCTTATATAATTAGGATAAAGCTATCAAAACGGAAGAGACCTTTCCAAAATAACAAGACGTTTCAAGTTCAAAGCACCTTATGAGGTACCGTCAGGTTAGAAAATTGCTGTAGATATACATACAGAATTTATTGTAGTTGACAAGTTGAAAGTCCTCCAATAATGAGGTTTCCCTGTCAGTATTGGAATTGTAAGAACACTATAAAACGCGAAAGGACCAAAAGATGTTAAAAGGTGCAAAATTGGCAACTACAAAATAAGTAAAAGTACTGCAGCGAAAAGTTTTTATTAATGTGAATTTGTTAGGGGAAATATTGATAACTACTTCATTGTTGTTGCGATTTATTTAAAAAACCTTGTAGGTATAATTTTTCATTTGTGAAGTATTAACACCACGCTTACTGATGAAAGAGAAAATTTGATGAATTCATTTTTATTGCATTGTCGCAAAAGTAATTTTAGTTTTCCTTTGAATTAAATAAAACACGCTGTCAATTTGGTGGGATTACAAATCTGTATTTTGAGCTGCTTCTAAGGAACCAAACTATTAATTCAGATGTGTACTGCTGACAACTAATGAAATTGGATGAACCAATCCGAAAAACGCTCAAAATTGGGTAATCGTGAAGCAACGGTGCTTCGCCACGGAAACGCTAGACCATTGAATTTACCATTTATTTCGATTTTTGCAAAACTCCTCGAATAGTGGAACGTTCAATTATGCTGATACTGCGGAATAGCACTTGGTTTAGTTTTTGCTACTACGGATCAGAAGTTCTATGATGTTCTGTCGTGAAGTTTCCAGAAAGATGTTATAAAGTTATCAAATAAAATGGAAAATATATCATTGATTAAATGTTACCCATTATATAAAAAAAATCTTGATCTTTTAATGAGATTTAGCTTTCAATGTGGTTTGTCATGTTTGTTCTGTGATCTTTTTAGATTAATGTTATTGTGATCAATCAATTTTTCATCATCCGTTACCATTCGTTTCAAAAATTGATCTTCTTTACATTTAAGATGCAAATTGTCGCGTTAAGTGAACTTCTTTCAATACATCTGAAAATCAAATATCAAACCCTTATAAATGCCTATCATGATTGAAAAATGTAAATGGAGTTCTTCACCAATATCACATGTTGAAATACGACGATCCGATTCGATTGTAGATTTGATTTGGTCAATTTCAGTTAGTCGAACAGAAGGTTGGTCATCTTTGAGTGAACAATCGCCAATATGAAATTTAGTAAACTAATTCTGACAAGTACGTTCTAATATGGCAACAATACTACAAATTCACATCTCAGCAGCTTTTTTGCCTTTACAGAAATAAAAAGGCAAAATATGACAAAAATGGCAATTTGCTTCTAAGGCACGTAACAATGACAGTTGACAAAAGAAATAAATCATACCACTGATAGTCGTTTCACAAAATGACTAAGGTATCTAATCTATTCATGAAATTCGAAAATACTTTTGCAACAATTTGATAACATTACCATTGTCAGAGACGAGATAACCCTTACTTAAGGTTTCAAATTGTAGTGAGGTTTAATTTGTAAATACCACAGCAGACAATGCATACCGAAATATATTAGATAGATTATATTTATTACTTCAATGATGAAATTGCCTCAAAGTACTTAAAAAATCATCAGGAATAGTTCATCAGCTAACCTCGTGGCATGGAGAGGTCGTCGCTAGCACAATAACCTAAATATAGCAGAACCCGGTCGTGCGCAATTCCCCAAAAATACGAGCAATGCGGCGGCGGATGATTACCGGAACCGAACTCCCATCGCAAGCCTCCATGGGGCAAGCACCGGCGGCTTCTCCTAGGCCCGGCTCCGCAGGCCGCGTTCGCGCTATTTTCGCCGGGCACGTGGTGCAAACTCCACCCAGAGCCGTCGATTGGTGCGCCGGCGAAGGGCCCCGCCGAGACTCACATTTTTCCGCACCATCATTTTTCAGGCCAACCGCCCGAAATACCACCTCTGGTGCCAAACTAATGGCTAACGGGGCCGGGCCATTTTTCAGCGATCCAACGTGTGTGACAGGCAATTATGCATTCTGAATCCTTTTTTCTGAGCCCTGCTTTTCGGGCTACAAATCACCGAGCTGGTCCTCTGGCTGTAAAAGTATCGCACAATCGATTGTGGGAAGGAATGCGGAAGAGCGCCCGGGCGATTGAAAGCAATCTAGAACATGACTATTTAAAACGAATGGCGGCGGCGTCTTCGAAAGTTGTTTTGAGTGATACGTGGGTTTTCGCAAGCATATTTCGCTTGAAAATGGCTTCCAAATACATTTGGACAAGCAACTTCTTGAAACATTGATTCCTCATAAAAATGTTTTATGGTCAAATCATTCCAGAGCCTTACAATACATTCAAAAATAAAAATTAGAAACTTTATAAGAACAAAAAACAAATTACACAACAGCTAAAATCAACAAGTGAAAATATTACCAAAAAAATTGTAATTAAAAAATTAATCATTCTTATTGCATTTGGAAAAGTCTGAGGAGTGAAAGTCAAAAGATACATTATCTTAAGTAAAAATAATTTTTTTCAAATTTCATTGAATAATCAAACTACAAAATAAATATGTATTAAAAAAATACACAGTACTAGTCAAAAGTTTTTGAAAATTATAATCTATGACCTTAACTCGTTTAAAAAACGAGCTACCGCACTAATTTTTGGATACGTGTTGGAAGATGACAAGTCCTCAATATATGGTATGTATGTTAAGGTATTTTTCACCGCTAAAATCCTATAGGACGGTCTAATTTCAGGATGTTCTTTATTTTTTCTGAAAAAATGGAAGGAATTTATGTTAAATAGGCTCTCTAGAGCCAATAACGCTAACGATGAGGACACACAGAAATGCGGTATTGCTGAGAAACAATGTTTTTAATTATCTATTCGATTTGATATATCTAACATATGCATATGTTCTAGTAAGGCACTGGTCATTTCCCCATAGTGGCTCTGGTCATTTGTTTAATCCGCTTTTTTTATCCTTCACTATAGTCCTTCACAGCCCATTGGACAATTTTTTTTTAAATTGGCCTAGTTTTAAAGGATAGTTAGTGGATCTTCTCAAAAGCTTAAGTTCAAAAATCCAGTCCAATACCATATGTTCCCGCGGACGGCTAGGTATTTTTATTAAGCATACATGCTGCAACCACGTTATGGTACGTGGCTCTTTCATAAGGGGTAAAATAGAGCCTTTGTGTAGGATTCAGAGCATAATAAAGATTTATGACCACGTAAAGATCTTAACAGACACCATAGAACCTTGGACAACGGCAAATTTTCCTGTTGGGTGAATCTTCCAGCAGGACAATGATGACCCAAGTACAGCTCTCCCTCTTGATCGTCCTCGAGTGTATGCTCAGCAAACAACCAGATCTTCGCAGAAACATACGATGTCGGTCTAGTTTTTCGGGATGATTCACTAACTACCCTTGAAAACTGGATATTTTAAAAAAAGAAGATTTATATTGAAGGATGTCCTTGAAGTTAGACCCAAAAGTGGATATGACCAGCCACTATTGGAAAATGACCATTACCTTATTAAAACACTTGCACACATATCGGACATATCAAATAGATAGAGAAAAAAATTCGTTTCCCAGAAAAATATACCCTTTTAAAAAAAATTGTTCCTCAACAAGGCCGCATTTCCATGTGTTCTCAATATCGGCATTGTCAGCCCTAGAGAGCCTCTCTGACGCATATTTTTTCCACGTTTCTTCTTGCTACGGGAGAAAAAATCAGAAAGTAGGCTTTGCTACAAGCTGGTGATACAAATTCATTTTCCGCTCAAAAGTCTCATCAATACCTTAACGTGGGTATTTTGAAGTCTTCTATATCCCCTAAGACATAACCAAAAATCAGGGAGATAGCTTGTTTTTGAAGCGAATTATGGCCATGTATATACATTTCCAAAAACTTTTGACCGATAGTGTATATTTTTGAAGTCAACAAAATAAGCGTGTTCGGCAAAGCAAACCACGATCATTGTATTGTGTTAACAACCTTGAAAAGAGCAACATATATACCTAATATGTACTGAGAATAATCAAGGTTATATGGCCAAAATTTGAATTGCTAATACATGTATTATTTGTTCTACATCAACTGAAAAAACAACAACCTTGGAATTAATCCACTAAACCAAGTAGCGTGAAAGTAGAAATTATAAATGCAACAGCCAGCCGAAATTATTTATGGTGCAGTAATACAGAATTGGACGCGCCAGGCTTCCTTTATATGTACCCGTAGAACTTTAAAAAACAAAATCTTCATAAACTATTAACTAAACAAGAAATTTATTCAATTGCGCCTACTGTTACTTTTCATTATTTCGTACTACATCACTATAAACAGCAAAATAATCGAAACATCGCTAAATTATCGTCACCTGTTTTACCTTTCGTTCTGTGCGATGAGAAGTAAAAAGACCAATCGTCAAATCCCTCCCCGTATAAAGTATTGTATTTATTCAGTACTGTGATCGCTCCAGAACTTCGTTCGTATATAAATGAAAGCTAGAATTGTATTCGAATAACTCGAACATCGGAATATTTAATTATTAAAATTCATTCCAAATATTCCAATTATTCGAATAAAAACTTGAAATATTCTAATTATTCGAATACCAATTTTGACTATTCAAAAATTAGAATAAATTTTTAATCGACTATGGGAGCAGTACAACTAGAAACTACTGGTAAGCATAAAAAAGTGATTATTTAAGATTCTAGGGGGTGGGAGGCACCATTTACACTATATTTCTATGTTTTATATTTGACCATCGACCTCATTTGAAAAAAGAATGTTCTGATATATGCCCTTTTTAGCACCCGCATAATATTGTGTTTATCGTTTCATTCTGGACATTCGGATCTTGTGGACTCAATTAAATGGTGTTCATAAAATTGTCTTTCCATGTACCAATATACTATTTCCAAATCAATATCCTTTCAATTTAAACTGTTGGAAATTTTTCATAAGGGAACGCAAATTTCACTCAAAAAAATAAATGTGTAATTTAGTATTTACTTTTTCATTTCTAAATTATAATCTTTTAGGACTTATTAAGCGAATGAGAAGCTAAAGGTCTTGTGACTATATCAGAAATTACTTTCAAACTTAAGAATTCATCGGCCCAGGTCTTTTTTTAAACTTTGTCTAAGTTAACCTAGCGACACAACAGAGATTTTTGGAGTTTAAAGGGGAAGTCAAACTGATAATAGCTGATTTTGTCATATATTCCTTGCGTAAGCGAAAACTTGCCTTCACAGAAGAAACATGTAAAAAAATCGACGCAATGGGGATGAAACACAAGAAAATTGGGGGGGAAACAAAATGGGTCAAAATTACTAACAAAGCAGTCAGAAAGATGACTAAACAAAAAACAATAATGAACAAAATACAAAGAAGATAACTAAACAAGTTTGGCCAAATCTGCCCTGGAAAAAAGAAATATTTAAATTGCTCCACAACAATGCAGATCTTTAACAATAATTCGTTGCTCGCTTTTATAACATGCACTAATAGCACATTAGTCTGCCTTAAAATGAAACGAAATTTAATATTACATTGATTCTTTATAATTTTATAAGTATCACCAGTGTGTAAAGTTTATATGTTTAAGAAACATTCAATACTTATACAGTTTTACTACGATAATCATAAGCTACCGACAATCACAGTAGATAAATACATGGAGAATAAAGAAAAAACATCTATTATAACTGTATAAATCATACTGTTATGTGAGTGACTCAACCTTGCCCAGCCCAAACAACAAAAACTACAAACATCAATATTTGTAGATAATGTTGCTTATATGACGTATACTCCCACTAACGCGGATTTTTTTAAATTCCATTGTTAAGATGAATAAGGCCCTTTTAGGCCAATTTTCAAAACGGCAGATTTTAATAGGTGCATAAATAAGTACTGGGCTTAGATTTCACAGGACGCAAATCACCGTTTACATCTAACGTATTAGTCCGCCCTCTTGCGGTTTTAAAGCAATGACATTTGGTCTTTCGAAACATCATGCGATTTGGCGTTTGATGCACATAAATTCAATAATCAGCTGTGTTTACGATGGCAATCACAAAAGAGCATATTCGATTTTCTATCCACTTCGCGTTTCATCATAAGAAAAACGCTGCTGAAGCCACCGAAATGATTTGTGCTGCATATGATAACATTTGACACGGATGAGCTGCAGACGCGTTAGGGTGGGAACTTCTCCCACGTGCGGCGTATAGCCCAGACATGCCCCCTTCCGATTATCATTTATTCCAGTCGTTACAGCATCACTTGGCTGATACGCACTTCAAAACAGAAGAAGAAGTCCGAAAATGCATCGATAACTTTATCGTCTCAAAGCCGGTGAGCTTCTATCACCAGGGAATTCGCAAGCTACCCGAAAGATGGCAAAAGGTCATCGATGCCAACGGAGAATACTTTGATACTTAAGCTTTTTTTGTTTGTTTTTAAATAAAACTTTAATTTTGCAGAAAAAAGTTGAGAACTTATTTATACACCTATTGTAAGGAATTTAAAATACTTTAAATATTAAGAATGTTAAAATAATCGTCGAGTATGAAAACTCTCTTAGTCGTATAAAAATGCTACATATTATTTTGAAAAATTATGTAATTCTCTCATTTTTATTATCCAGAACTAAATATATTTCCTAAAAAGAGGAAATCGGGATAAGGTATTGAAAAGAAAATATATAAAGTATGCAACACAATGGACCATATTTAAATTGGATCTGGGATCTTCACCGATTAAACCTAGACTAGCATAGTACGTTAATATACTAATTAAAAGTGTCAAGGGCTGAACTTTTTAAGTCATTGCTGGGCTGAGCTACATGCCTTAGAACTTAGCAAGATTATAGGATATACATGGATCTCAACACAGGGAGGTTACTTAGAGTTCAAACTACTGCTAACCCATAACTCTCAACGTCCTAAGCAGTGTCGATGTGCTAGGCACTAAGACTGATAAATATTTCCTCAAGCTAAGCAATGAAAAAAAAACCCAAAAGAGAAAGCAACCAATTGAATTGGTCGAAAATGCCAAAATGGGATTACATGATATTGGCACGTTTTCATAGACTTAATTTATTGGTTGTTAAACGATATATGCGCATTATCTGAAACAACTAAAGAAAACCACAGACGGTAATGCTGTTTGTTACATATACGAAACCAAAAATAATTGTGATGACCTTAAGTTATAGGGTTGAAGCTAGGGATCGAAATCACGACCGACCTAAGACTTGCCGGGCCATTTTACTTCTGAAAGCAAGTACAGCACATTTCTGCTGGCTAGAATTAAGCAATTAGGTGGCTTAAAAGCACAACACAAAAGTAAAATAATTAAGAACACCTACAATTAATACGCAAATAAGTTCAATAACCCCATCAATTGAATTTAGTTCTGAACACCTTTTCATCACGAGATCCAGATATACCATAAAGTCTAATTGTAAGTTCTAAGGCCTACGATATTTTTTGACAATTGTCCTATGCTCTGCAAGTTGGCTTAAGTTTCAATGAAGGCTCCAGATCCAGTACTTTTATAGGAAATATTTGAGAGTGAGATGACAATGAGGTGACATAGCATTGGAGGAGACACTCCCTCTACATGTCAGTATTTTAGTTTAGTTTAGTAATTAAGAATTACATCAAATTTGCTCGTTAGCCTTTGGGCTAGTTGTAAATTAAGCATATAAAATAAACAAAAAAAAAAACGATTAAACTGAAAACATTGATAATTACCGCGAAGAATAAAAGGTGCTTCAATCCAACGGTTAACAATTAATGCATTAAATACAAAAAATTCAATTAAAAAAATCAGATAAAGCATTTATTACTTTTATCCATTGAACTGCATCTATCTTTTTAATTATTCAGTTGGTCTCATCATACGGAGCATTAATGGGTTTATTATAACCGGCGTTGTCAATCAAAGCAACTGAAACTAATTTTGCTGATTATTTTTACAGAAATTTTTAGTTCCGCAATTGCGTTTGAAGGCCTGTCTGTCAGTGCAAGCATTCACGTCGTGTGTTTATACCCAGGGCTTTTGAACGAGTCGGCTTTTGTTCTATCCATAACCTGTTGCATGCTTTATCAATAATAAAGTGAACAAATTCACCATGATGTTTTCATCTTTTATTGCTCTGATATAAATTTGCAGTTGGCTTTTACAAATTAACTTTTCAAAAATTTGAAACTTGATTCTATTTAATTCATTGATAGTTAATATTGCCATTGTTATCTTCTGATGATTAGTATGCCAAGTCCAACATTTCATCTCACTAATAAAGTCTGTATAAACCAAAACCATCAAAAAGTTACCTTCAACATTCAAGCCGTTCTTAGCGAAAACAAATGTTAACAAGTTATGAAATATTAATAGAGCACAAAGGTATGGAAGACAACCTATGCAACACTATTAATATTGCATGTTGCCCGGAAAGAGACATGGCAATCAATTTTGGGCCGGGTGGTAGACGTACGAGTTCAAAGTCGCATCAGAAATTGCTAAATATAGCCGGCGCCGCTTTTCTGCTTCCTACACTGGAGGGAAACAACCAAGCGGCTACCCATCGGTGCGGACGTAGACAGAGCTTATCAGGATGGCGTTGTCCACTTTCCCAGGATAATCCTGCAATTAAGTTCATGGTGCGTGCGTAATAATTAATGATCTCTCGCCGACAAACGGACTGGCCCGCTTTTTCATCCACGCCGAGCAGGAAACAATCTGGACGTTAATAATTTTAAGTTCAGTCACGCCGGCCGCGAGCTGTTATGAGGGACTCGACAATAGGCCATAAATTAGTACGATCGGCCGATAAACGGCCGGTTGATAGCTAAAATTACATTCAAACTAATCAATCCACAATACACGTTTATCAGGCGAGTGATAAGTGCTTATCGGGAGCAAATGAACAATGTGGGCGGGGAAAATTGAGAGCGCGGGGTTGGAAAAGTAAAACACCTACTGATAGCAGCACGGCCATTCAAGTACATCCAAGAAGCGCAGTTAACCAATTTATCAACGCGCAACGTTATACTTTGCTACTGACCTGTACACAAGAAAGGATAAATGTAATTCGGTTTTTGAAAAAACAGGAGTTCAATTATGGCCTACGCGTGCTTCGCATCTCAATTTATGTCATTACATCCGGTATTTAGCCGAGCACACGGAAAATTATAATGTAACTAATAAAAGGAGGAGTCAAATTTAGAATGAGAAGAAAGTTCTGTCACTCTTCAATTTTTGTGCAATTTTTGTTATGATTTTGTGTTTATAATATCCCAATTAGCTTCTTTTTTTATTCTAGTTGAACAAAGCTGAACTTAAAATCCTGATATGTTATTACTGGAAGGGACAACTTTCATCGAGAGAAGATGAAAAAGAAATTTGTGATGCTAAAAGCGAAAAAACGGCCAATAAGCAAGTCGAAATTTGGCGACAGTTGTTTCATTCAACGATCGCTTTTTGAAAGCGAATTATAACATCCGAAGAAAAGCGGGTCTACCTGGTCATTCACAATCCGCCGCCAGTCCTGCGTCAAAATCCTTTCAGCAAAAAAGTGGTGTACGTTTGGTGGAATTTTTAAGGCGTGTTATCAATATCGAGCTCTACTGTCAGTAGCTAGCTTACAAGCTGAAAGAGAAGTACCCGACTTTGTTCCAACAAGACAATGCCAAGCCGCATACTGCCAACTCCTACCACATCCAGCCTAGAGTCCAGACGCTGCTTCATCCGATTACGGCCTATTGCTCATTCGAATACTTTTTGGGCGGCCGTCTGTTCGAACTTTCAACGAAGTTGAAGAACTGTGTCAGGAGTGCTTCGATTGAAAGCCAGCGGAGTGGCAGTTTAACTCATATCGATGGCAAGAGGTCGTAGAGAATAATAGCCTTTATCTTGAAGAATAGTTGTTGATCTTGAACAAGTTTGCCCACAAAAATGAAATTTTTCGTAAAAGACAGAACTTTCTCCTCGTCGTAGTAGATCTATCGTATATTTCAACGCTCTATTTTGTAAATATTATCATATTATCATATTATACATATTTCATAATGTCATCTTTCAAAACTTTTTGATTTGCTAACCAAATACCGTTCCAATTTTTATGCCACTCGATGAACTACTCTTTTTGCCATAAACATAATTTTTATTGAAAGAAATAAATAATAATCACGTGTGGCAATATTCTAGAAATATGAAGGAAGAGATTAAAGACACGTGGGACCTGGCATTATTGTACTGGAAAACAATGGTTTGTCTGTTCATCATTGCTAGCCCTCATTTTGTACTGAGTAGTTCTTTCAATTTGTCCATTTAGGCACAAATACTTGAATTAATGGTTTCACCTTGTGGAAGCAGTTCATAATAAATGACTAAATAGACATCAAAACTTGCTTCGGATGAAAACAGGGTTTTATAGCCGTTAAAGACTTCTTATCATTAGACCAACAGCGTTGACGTTTAATATTTTTGTAGAAGATATAAGTTCCATCCCTATTTTTTCAAAAAATATGGAGATTTCTAGTTTCACTGAAGAAGTAAACTACACGCAGCAAACACGGTTAAGAAGGTTACTCTCTGCCAACTGATACTTCAAAGCGATTGTTGTGGTAACGAGATGATTGTGTACTGTTCGTGGAATGTTTAAAGCATTCACCATTTCACAAACAGTACCTATATCGCGGTTTTCGTCAACCATAGCCTTGAAGACATCCATATTTGTAGTAGGCGGGCGGCCACTGCAGTATTCATCTTCTAAATAAAAGTTAGCGGCTCCTAATTTCTTAAATAAAATGCTAACTAGCTGAACTCTTGGAACACTACTTCCATAAACTATACGAATCTCGTTTGTAATATAGTGGGCACTGTTGCCCATTTTATAACAATGCAATATTAGGTCGCATACTTAAAGGGTGTGTATAACTTTTCTACTTCGTCTACGAGATAAGATCGCATGTTTATATAAAAGCGACCATATAATAAACTTTCGAAACAACCTCTTATAATGAAATTTTAAAAAGTTTCTGCAACTCAAGTATGAAAAATATCACCAAAATATTGGAAGATAGAAAATATAAAGTATTTGCTTAAATTTGACAATAACCTACATAATGCAAATAAATTGCAATAAGATAATCTAGTTTTAAATAGATCTACAATTTAGAACTGAAAAATCTACAGGGGCCAAACACACACTACAAATATTATATAAAAATGCCGACCATTACAAAAATCTTTCAATATCTTCTATGGTTTGATAGATTAAGTACAATAAGGAAAGAATATACGAATATAAAATATGAATTAGGTTAACATAATTATTTTTTGAAGTCATTAAAATAAGATAAGTAGATCAATTTAGGCACTTTAGAAGCTGTACTCATTTTACATGTGATTTTAGATCATAATAGTTATTTCAGGTTTCTTTGAAATCACAGACATCAATTTGGGTCATTGAAGATACCATTAGAAATTTTGAGGTTACTGGAAACACTGTGAATCTTTTAAAACTAACTAAATCAGATAGTCACTTTAGTTTTCTTCAATATGGTAATAAGAATGTTTAAGATAAAGGCACTTAAGTTACTTTTAAAATAACATTTCATTTTTATCGCTTTTTTGAAATTGATATCAATTAGATTTTATCGGCATAAAAACTATAATCAAAAAAGCTTATAACACCGAAAATGTAAACCAACTATGTCGTCAACAAAAAAAAAGATGCATTTTGCCCTATACGTCTCCTCCTCACATGTAACAGTAGCAAAATAAAAAAAAATATGAACTATAAACGCAGATGAATCAGAAACTGAAAGCAATTTCCATATAACAATTTTATTTTCGACATCCTGCTTCTACATCTCTTCAAAAAGGATCTTTTCAGTTACTCACTAAGCCACGTCTCTACTGCTTGGATAACCTCACCATCCGAAATGAACTTGTGACAGCGCAGTCTCCATTAAGCGACCGAAGATGTGGTAATCAGACTGTGCTAGATCAAAACTTCTACCCTCTGGATGTATGGATTGGCTGGTGTGCAATATCTATGGGCGACCAAGTCGGCTTTTATCCGTTACACTTCTTCTTTCTTCCTTAAAACGTTTTATCCATTTGTAGATCTTTTGTTGGCGCACAGTGCGTACTCCATACTTTGCCAATATCTGGAAATGGATTTCCGCAGATTGAATCTCTTTTTGTTTTCGATGGTACAGTCACTGAATGGAACAGTCATACTTCTACTCTCGTTCGACTAAATCCCCTGCGCCGTGTCAGCGCCACTCTCTTATTTTTAGCGCGCAATTTCAAAATTGTCTTTACTTTCTGTTCACCCTTCAGCAAATTCTAAATAAAAAATAAAATCACGCAAATGCCTATATAAGAGTTCTGATTCTATTAGATTAAGAAACATGATAAAACACTTCCTATAGTGAAACAACAGGTAACATAAACCATTCTAATAATAAATAAGGATGATACCAAGTCATCCATCACTATGAGATTTTAGCAAGCCTCATAATTTAATTTAGAGAGAATTTCTGCAAGGGCGGCACAATATTTAATAAGACTTATATAAACAACGAAAATATTCAGGGAATTTTATTTTGTTTATTACTATTTTGTAAAATAATATAGGTATGTGAAGTAGTCTATAAATAAGTTTTACCGTTCATTTAGTGTACTGCCGCCGATAATGAATGGCTCTATAGAAGAGGAATCTTAGATCCTTACATCTCTTCTTACATTCTACGAAAAATTGAGAGTGACATACTGCAAGGTAGCAAATTAAAAACTTTTCTTAATGTTCACGATTCAAAGAGTCAGTCAAAATCGCTTGGTGCGGGCGCAAGGGGGGGAGATGAAAATGTCAAGAGTAAGTTGTTTCAAATTGAGTTTTAGTAAGGATCTACTGTTTATATCTCACGTAAGGAATACAGTTTTTAGATGAACTTATCTCGAGAAAACCAAATGAATGGATGAGACTACAGATGGTGCGCTTTTCAAAGATCAACTAAAGGGTTCGTTCATTTTGATTGAGTTTGCATCCTTTCAATCATTATGTCGCGATCGTTATCACGTGATGTCCAGCAATATGCAATGCCACACAATAGCTGCAGTCATAGTCTTCAGATTTTAACTCCTGCATGTAATGGTGTTTCCACTGTCGTCACGTTCTCAACGGACCGGGATGTGAATTGGAGGCCAATCTTGCTTGTAGCATTTAGAATAGAATTTCACATTTCATAGTTTGTTCCGATCTTAGCAAACTCTTGAACAGTCAAGCGGACTATTATTTGTTAATGTTGCATTATATATAAAATCTTTTTAACTAACGTCTATTTAGACTTTTTTATCAGAAATCTTGAGATGATATTACTTTCTATGCCCATTTTAAGGCCTAGTTATTTTTTGCCTACCATATAATACTTTTTAACAATACAGACACACGAAATTTATTTTTGGATTTCAAAAACTAATTTCCTCCTACTGATTATGAAAGAGACTTTTATTAACAACAATTGTAGTTCGAACAATGCTTTGAAAGGGAAGTACCTGTTTCAAGTATGACGACGTAAAGGAATAATATTAACTTGACAATAGAATATTTTGTTTTTTGCAAACTGAAAACACCCACACGATAGCGTCTAAATATGTAATCAGTATAAATTCTCATAAACTTTCCCCTCACTTAAAACCTTTGTTTTTCTTTGTTTTTACAATACTGTACAATGTTTTCTGCAATATTACCATTTAACGTAAAATTATGACATTAATAAAATAAAATTTGTTTCGTCGCGTTGTATGTTGCTTTTTAGTTAATACCTCCTGATACATGCTAAGCGTCTCGGGAATTTATAAATAATACAACTGGTGCCATTTCCCACGTTAACACAAATTCTTGTGGCTCTTTGCAAACATCACGTCTATAAATACCGCCCTGTAAATGAAATATAAGTCATCTCCGTAAATTATGTTGCAGTTTAAAATGACATTAGACAATGGAAATGCCCTGCAATTAAGTAGGCGATTTCTAGCACTTCTCACTTACTCTTTACGCTGCTGTAATTAGCGTTCCGTGCTCAGCAGCCAGAGGCGCGCGTCTGCGAGCGCTAACCGACGCACCTACGTCGACGCCATTGCACATGCCCCAGAACACAATAAAGCATAATTTTTATCGGCGCGATGGCGCGATAATCTCGAGCACCTGACTTGAACATCCGCCCGACTGCGTTTCCGGCCTGCCATTATGCCTAAACGGCCTGCCGCATTCCTCATTTGCATTCGTATTCTCTCACCGGGCGTAATTTTATCCCCGACACGGGATAATTATGCCGTTAAACACACTTTAAGCCGTTCGCGCGCATAAATTGACTCGGATCAGGAATTAAGCTCTTTTCCGGAACGGGCCGAATTTGATTAGGCTCCGAGCCAGGTAGCTTTAAATAATTAATGAAGTAGAGAGTCATATAATTCGTGTAACTAATTACCAATTCTAGTGCTACTAAATACTTCGAAAGTTTCTGCGCGTCATGCTTAACCGCGTGCATCGATCACGATCGACTTAATACATACCTCGATCGACTGCCGTGCGTCGATCGCGTGGAGTGGGTGGTACGGATTACAAAAGAAAATAAGATCAGAGTAACGATCTATGAATAACAACAATATTTGTTATAACTGTTTTTAAATAGTAAAAGTGAAGAGCAAATAGAGTTAATATAAAGCCAAATTTTTATAAGCTAATGAATCGATTTAAAGTCGGACCAGGCCACTTTGTTAGCGGGCAACATAATCAATCACAAGACATTGGAAGATCATGGATGTTTCTTGGTTTGAAATAAGTCATTCTAAGGTTCGATATTTCGCCATGATATTCGCTACTCTATAATCTACGAAGGGTATCCGATATTAAAGGTACAATCCAAAATACACGAACATTTCCTCCTGATTCGCAAAGCGTTTCCCAGTAGTAAAATGTCTTCAAAGATCCGAATCAATAAAAATCCGAAGGAGTCAACCAAATCTTGAACTACAAAGATGTTGCAGAACCTCTCAATTCCAGTGTGTCAATAACAGTTTGCTTTGACGTGTGAGGTTTTGCGCTATCGTGCAAAAGTTTAACTTCTTCGCGTAATCGTCCTGGCCTTTTGCTTCTAATGGCTATATGCAATTTCTGGAAAGTTTCATAGTATCTGTCGCTGTTGAAACTGTGCGCGGTTCGAAAAATTCACACAATAGACTTTCACTATCCCAGAACACGGCGGCCATGGTTTTGCAGGCAGATGGTTGCGTTTTGAAAAAAATTTAACTGAGGAAGCCGGACGTTTTCATATTATGGGCTGTTGTTTCGTCTCTGGGGTAAACTCATCTCTGATAATGATGTTTTTAATGAAAGAATCCCCTTTCTATTAGTATTTTGAAGTGAAGCACTCATTGGTTTTTTGTTCATCAGAGAGCATTTCCACAGCCACTGAGCCGAAACTTTGGGGAAGTTTAGGTTGTATATGATTTCATCTTGAACACAACTCTTAGGAATGCTGATCATTTCAGCAATTTCACGAACTTTAATGCGACGATTTTCCCTAATCGAAGTTCGACAATTGTACAGTTATCATCCGTGTGTAAGGTCCTCGGTCTGTCTCTTTCTTCTTCGGATCATCATTCAGTTTCGTTCGTCCATCTTTAAATTGTTGTACCAAACGCCGACTTCTTTTTGTCTGAAAACATTCAGGCCATAAACGCCCTCTAATCTGGGATGAATTTCACTCTGATTAACTCATTCGGCTTACAAAAATCTGATAATTCCACGCAACCCAGACTTCGAATACTTTGCGATTACACCAAATTTGTTTGCTTTCCGAAAGCTAAATTGAATCTGGAACAAAACAACGCTCCAAACTCTACTACTACACGCATGAACGTGTCTAGTAGTCATGCATATGACAGCGATATTACGCATACGCAGTGTATAACAAAAACCTATACTTTTAAAATCGGATACCCCTCGTATTATAAGATTATAATTTTGTCACCTACCAATTTAGTTACTTTTGCGCAGTTGATAAATTTTAAAAATTTCTCAGTGTTTATGATTTACCAATAAAGAGTGTGTACAAAGTTACGCCAGATTTCTATTTCTGCAAACAGCATCTTGTGTACAAAGATCAGTATTATTTTTACTACAGTGCGAAAATGGTGATATCATGTGTAATTATAATTGTTTTAAGTAACCACAGCATTGCACTCGTCACGTTATACCACACTAAGTTTACTTCTACAAAGACAAGTCTTGGTTTTACGCGTTAAACATGGAAGACCCTCAAAGCCGCCATGATAAAATTTGAGACTGTGTGCGATTCGCCCAGATCTGGTTTCAACGCAAAAATGTTGGCAAGCCTGCAAGAAGTACACAAAAATAAATCCGTCGTCTGTTTTCAGAAATGAACATTTCTCCTAGAAGTATCCACAACCTAATAAATAACTTAAAACTTGTGCGCTGTAACCCACGAATGGAGACAGATTGACGAATTGACTTCGCACAAAATTTTCTGGAAAGGGGTGGATTGCGCTCAGCCCATTTTCTGGACAGCATAGAGACATTTAGATTGAACTAACATATCAATCGGTACAATTGCATTTATTGGACCAGAGGAATTCCTATATCCTTGAACAAAATGTAATCTGTCAGGAATACATGGGTAGCTACATTCAGTCATCTAAGCATCATCGGCCCGTACTTCTTTCGATGATAAATGACTATGAATGAAATCAATTACTTAAATATATTGCAGGCGTATTTTTATTCTAAAGTTGAAACATGTTCTCGTTTCAACAAGATGGTGCTCCACTTCATTATTGACCATGAGTGTTTGAGTATCTTAATAAGATGTTATTCAGTCGTTAAAAAAATCGTTACAGACTAAGTCAAAGGCATCAAAAGCAGGGTACATAAAACCAAGGAATAGTCGCCACAATCGTGAAAGAATTGCAGAACAGTTTAAGTTTGTTGATGTTGATGTGGGTCGTATGATATGTTGCACATTATTTGAAACAAAAATGAATATTTGGATGAATGAAAAATAACTTTCCAACTTCTTTTTTTTACATATAGTGTGACGAAGAGAGAGAGGAGCGGTTTTTGGACAATGTATATAGGGATGATCAAAATGGATTCCCCTCGTGCTATTACTCTTTTAGTCAGTATAGTGATATTAGAGAAAGAGGGGTCAAGTTTCTTATGACAGAGAACGTACAACTGCCTTACAATTTTTGACTACATTGGAACACCCCCGTACGGTTCAGACTTATCGCCCCATGATTATCATTTGTTTGGACCTCGAAAAGTAGCACTTGAAGGACAGACATTTGAAAAGGCAATTAACAAGTGTTATGGCCACCTACATTCTAAGACAATAGAATAAAAAATACCTATCCGTTGGAAGCACGTGTTTTTAAATCAACGAATTATGCAAAAAAAATTAACTTCTTATGTAAGTACTTTTATTGCGTTTCAATATATTAAAAAATCCTGTTTATATTTGATTCATTCCCATAATAGACCTCTAGCGTAACTTTTCCTTATCACTAAAAATTTATGGGCAATAATTTCATGATTGGATTGGAAATTTAAATATTAAGTGAACTCGCTTCTGAAATAAACATGGTCTTTAATTTTCGTTGTCCTTTGTTAATTATTATTGTAGATATTGACCTCATTTTTTCTCTTATACGGCCTTTGATCTTTTTGGTTTTAAATAATCAATTTGCATTTATTAAATTGGGCTTCTAAAACAATTCGGAGTAATAAAAAATTGAAAACCTATGAAAACAAACAGCAGCAGTAAAAATTTAACTTGCGCTCCGTTAATTTAAGGCAGCGACTAGCCAATAAGTTAATAACCTCGCGCTAAGGCTATCGATGTACAAAAAACATAATTACACAACACCCGATCAAAAGAAGCTGGCTTCGGATTTCCTAGAGCTGTATGTTTTTAAATTATTTTTTGGGTGTCGTAATTTCAGTTGAATCATAGTGCAAAATGTATGACTATAATAATTAGCAACCACAACATGCAAATAGTGAAAGATAAATCACGCTACTAGCGAACCAAAATATCTGTTGAAAAGAATGAAATTAAAATAATCTGGCTACAATTAACGCGAAAATTTGGCACATGTTTACGATAAGTTACAGCAAAGGCAACAAAAAAGAAAACAAATAAACCTTGTGCAACTTAATAGGCCATATTAAAATATACAAAGCAGATTTAAAAGATTTCTATACTTCACATCATAATTCTTTATATTGCAATTGTAAATGAAGTGAAAAGAAAATTAAATTTTCTGAGCGTCCTGTGACGCTGTATCTACGCGTCCTGTATCTAAAATATAATTTGTTCCCTGTACAGCCGTGTACTTTTGGTTGTGTGCGAAGACAACAGTAACAGTTGTTGCAACTCAAACACATCTTGACATGTGGTATATACTGGGTGCGTGGAAACAAACGCAACATTTAATTTTGCTATTCGACGCCAGACAATTGGTTCCAGCAAAACGGAGCCGCACTGCATTGCCCTACGAACAATTTCGAATCGATTTCCAGTGTATTTGAAGAAGAGTTGAAAGTCCTCAAGGTGGAATTGATTGGCCGATTAATTCACCCCATCTCAACCCCTGTGATTTTTTCTCTGCGGTTATTTGAAAAATTGCATATATCAAATCCCTATCAAAAGCATCGAGGAACTCAGAAATCAGGTCACTTGTGAAATTCAAGGCATCCCAGACCATGTTTGGTATAAGCACTATGTTACTACATCGAAAGCCTTAATTAAATGTGAAATTGTCGCTCTATCACAATATTCAAGAATAAAATTTTTGTGTCTAACAGTTATTTTATAATTAATTTTTCAAAAATTGTGCTTATTATCTCGCACCCAGTATAATAGCCCTTTCACACCTTCAAAGGAGCGATGCAATTGAGGTGAAGGTCATCATTTCACAATAACATGTCGAAGATATTTTACACTCCTCCGAAAAGCAAGGAATGATTTCTTTCGGAAAATATTATAATGAGTTTTAATTTTAAGCGCATCTACATAACATCCAAAGCTATAACGAAGATTTTCGGTTCCCCAAACATGCATTATGACAATTCAACCTTTCCGTGAAATTAATGTAGATTACTCAACTACGTTTGGCACGTACATCTCCTAACCCCGCTAAGTGTGTGATCATGAAATAAAAGCTTTGGAATTATTCTCTCCGTTTCACTACTATAATGATAGATAGTAAAAGAACGAAGTATCATAACAAATGTTTTTCCGCTTCTTTTTTATAAGTTTGACGTAGTAAAGATCTAACAAAATAATTTCGCTGGTTCACTATCCAACCCATTTCATATCTCAGAAACTCAGTTTTATGTACATGTATTATTTTGAGAGAAAATACCTCCTCTACAAGAACAGTAGTAGCACAAAATAGTCTAGTTTTTTTAAGCCTAATTATAAAAAAGGCAGTATTATATGGTAAGTTTATTTAAAATCAATTTCCTTCCTTATTTTGTTGATTATACGTTGCGCCTTCAAGTTAAAATGTATCTAAAATGCAAGTTAACTAATCAATCATAACGATAAAATAAAAATAATCATTTGATACTTAACTTTTCAGTTTGATAACAACAAGTATAAAAATCAGGGACTTCAAACAAATCAAGAGACATGTTGATTATTATCTGTGATTCAATACATATCTTGAGTTGTACTCGTTAAAATTACAATTGGATAACAACTTGGATTTCGAACAAATAATTTTGTTTAGATGCAAACTTAAATTACATTTACAAAGGTATAATTAAGGTCAAATGTATTATTATTATTATTATTATTATTATTATTATTATTATTATTATTATTATTATATATATATATATATTCTTTATGACGACCGCATTACCAAGAATTACATATGAAATTGCAATACATTGGCCTTTACTTTCCTCTTTCAGCTCAATGATGGTTGGTTTTATGTATTAAACTTCATCTTTAAGGTATCCCCAAAGGAAGTATATTTAAGTAAGATTTAGGAAACCTACAGAGAATTCACTCTGACCTCTTCGGAAAAGTCACATCTAGATATGCAGAATGTTTAGGTAAAAAAAAAAAGAATTGAGAACTCAAGTGAACTGTCAATTTAACTTAAAGATAGCCTCATCGTTACAGACAATTTTGAATGGAAATGCTGCATCTAAATCAATAAATGTCGCATTTAAAGAGCGAGTACTTTGCTTTAGGACATCCTGTATGGAGTTATGAAATACTTACTGTTGACGTAATTTTTATCTAACACATTTACCAAAGTTATCTATTTGCACGTAACACACTTCATACAATTTAGGCAGCTTGTTTAAAATCATCACGTCAGTATAAATACGCGGGGAGCAATTTCCGCCATGGCGCACTGCTTTAAATCATTTAAGGTAATCTTGTAGTCGTCTCAGCACTGTAGCGATATAAAATTTTATTTATGTATGCAAATAGGAATCGATACCAGACAATGACCTTCATGGCGAAGGTTGTTAGCTTTAAATTTCAACTAGTACTTAAACTATAAATCTAAAAAGCCAGCCCGAAACAAAATAAACCTCCTTCGAGGTGGAGTAATTTAGCTGCAAAGTAGCAGCCGTTATCTGTGCATATCTAACGATGGAAACACCTTTACACCGAGGGGCCATAAAATAGCAGCGAGCAATGGAAACGATCCTAGAATTCAGTTTATACATTCGTGTATAACGATCACCTTTCCGTGAATCCCGTCAGTTATTTTGCCGTTTAAAAACACGTTAACGCTATTTTTGTTTCCGTTCAATAAAGAGCGGCGCTGGTGTTTTCCGGAATTAATCGATGGGCGGGGGAGTGGTTTATAAAACAAAAGAAAAAAGAAAAAGAATATTCAGTTTTTCTCAAAAACATAGAAGTATTAAAATTTAAATACATATAAAATTTACGTTGCGCCTTCTTTATACCAGCTCGCACTCAATCACCAATTAATTGTATTTTAGGCAACCTACACCTTCTCCCCACGGGATTCGAAGATCCACTTAACTACATCATTGATACATTAGGTGGCCAAAAGTATCCGGACACTCACCATTATCGAATTACTCATATGGTATGTATCAATATGATGTCGACCAACCTGTAGTATTAATCACACAGCCTGAATTCGTCTAGGAGGACTTTCCATTAGTTTTTGATTTGTCAGTAGGAATTGCATTTCATTTCTTCATAAGAGAATATGGGCGATTTGGCCTAGCGCGTATTCTTCTTTTCAGTCCATCCCAGAGGTGTTCGATGGGATTGATATTTGTGAAGACCACCTCAGTTTTTAGTAGTCATCTCTTCAATGCCACAATAATCTTCGCTGTGTAAACAGAACACTTTTTCTATTGGTACAAGAAAGGTCCTTTCCCAAACTGTTGTTAGAAAATCGAAAACAGAATTATCAAAAATAACAAGATACACCCATCAGCATTCAACTTTCCCTCTACAAGAACTAAGAGACCCAGGTCGAACCACAAAACACAGCCCCAAACCATGACGCATTCGCTACCAAACTTGCTTTCATTGTCCCATGGTCCAATGTTTTTACACAATTGCAAACGACGTTTGGCATTGACTGAATTAATGGTAGGTTTGCCATCGCTCACACGACATTAAAAACCCATGTTTTTCAGCTCCCGGTGAGCAGTCCTAATGATAGCGACGACTCCAAAACATCTTATTTTTTATCGCTCCTGTCTTCAGAGTTCTACGGTTACCATAATTAAGTTTATGGAATCTACCACTTTGCTTCGCGACTGTTTTACATCCCATACGTTTTCATAATTACATAATCTATAGTTCGTTTGGACGTCTATAGCAAAACAGATATTTCAAGGATGAGTTTGTTACTACGATGGCGCTTTCAAAAACACTCAACTCTGGCGATTTAGTCATTGTCTATCTAAAATGTGAGTATGACCTACATATGCTAATATCTATACTTCTATCTGGTTCTATGACGCTTCAATAAGCATAACAGCCAGATCTACTTCTCTAGAGTGGTATCCAGATACTTTTGGTCATATAATATATTCTAATATTTTAAAAATACAATCAACCCAGTATAATTTAATATAAACAATCATAGGTATAAAAAATAGAAATATATACTGTTGGAGGCAGCAAAGTTGAGGTCCGAACATATAGCTCTTGGAAATGGAAATTCGATAATGCAATGCTACCATTACCATGAGCTGAAGAAATATATTAATCACAAAAGAATAAACCCGTACTATATGGCTGAATAAGGTGAAACTGGATCCGAAAGAATTTAAAATGCGACACCGCAACTTTAACTTTTGACCACTTTTGAGTATTCCTATTGTCTTATATGTATTTTTGAATTATCGGCAAATTTTCCATTTCATGTTGATTGCCCTTCTGTGATTCGCTCTCTTCCTACAAATTACTTTACTACATTATTTAGGATGATTTTACTTTGAGTGAGATTCGTTGCACCAAGACCTGCACACAAATATTGTTTCTAATTAAACTGTTCCGGTCAATTTTGGATGTTAAAGGATTTCCTATTCACTTATAATGTTAACCTCACTATACCTCACTACAAGATCCGGATTCAAAAAATTCTTGTAACTCACTATACAATCAATGCGACGTCATTCCTGAGAAAGACAATAGCACAAATAAAATTTAAAAAGGTTTATAATATTACAAGAAAATTGCAATAATTTTGCGGATATTGGTAAAATTCATTTTTCGACACATAAAACTTATTCGAATTGTATTTTATGACAACAAAAATATGCTTTTAATTTGGTTTTTCATTAAGCTACATAAATCAAATGTAACGATGAAGTAACATATTTTAAAATATAACATATATTATCTCAAAAAAATGTTTTGCTACAAGAATCGGGACCTTGCCGAGACTAAGATATCGCCGGCTGGCGAATTCAAGTCTCATTAAATTTACGGATGTTATATCATTCTATTTATAAGATGGAATGCATTCACACTTCAGCTGTAATGGTAAATGAGCGCAAACAAGTAATCCGATCTTACAAAGAATTCCACTGTGCATAAATTATGCGGACTATTAGTCGACTTATCTCTATTTTTATAAACAAAAATATATAGCTCCAATGCAAAGAAAAGTTTAAGTAAAAATTCACATAAAAAACATGTTTTGCTGTGTTGAAATTTTTGTTTGACATTTGTTAAGTGGTTTTAGATTGACAAACAAATTTCCATTTTTCTGGTAAGTCGCTTGTAATCACTGTTTGAGCTAAATTGTGGAAGATTTTAAATTTCGATATGTTGTCTATCACAGAATAATCATTATTTGTAATCTAATCGTTTAAAATCAAACACGTAAGAATAGAATAATGTCTGAATGACTCCAATCATCCAATTAGATGAATTTTATTTGCGATATCCGCTAGTGAGTCATTACTAGCCTCATCATTCAACACATCTTCGCATTTATCATTTGAAAATTACTGACCAAGTCTTTGTCTGAAGCTAAAACTGAAATGGATTGTTAAATATCCAGTTTATGACAAATACCAAATAGCTATGAAAATATATGAATAAGTCCATGCTTCTAAATCTGTAACCCCATTTTCTGAATGAAAATTGTATCATTCCTGAAATGAGAAATTGTAGAAAAATCAAACAAAAATCCTATCTCATTATAAATTCAGATTTAATGTTAGACCAAGAATTAGTCTTTTGAATTTGTGATGAATAATTTTATATTGTAGTAATGACCCGGGAACGTACAAAAGAAATCAAGACATGTTTGTTTTTAGATTTCTTTGGTATTTATTTAAAAAATAACGTTAGTATTCAATCAAGAAGAGAAGAGAATATCTAATACGGTCATAAAAATAATTAAGCTTTTTAGAACAAGTTAATAATAACTTAACGTCAATTTCGACTTACATTGGGATAAGTCATGAAAAGTTAGTAATGGTTTCAATTAGAAAAAAATTACAAGAAATAAACATATAGAAAAACTCTATGACACCACGGAACAAAGAATAGTTTCCAAATTTCATTTGGTTTCGTTTACCTACATGCAAAGTTTCAAAGAAAAAATCAATTTATCAAAACCATATTTAAACTTATTAGTCATGCGCCATTTTAAATCCACTATTTTGAATTTTGAGAGTTTTGACCCAAGATTCAAAGCCAACACCAAAGATTTTCATATACCAAATTAACTTTCAACTTTATGTATTTTAGTAATTATACCTTAAGTAAATATTGTAACCACAAACAGATACATAAATTGATATAATATAACTGTATTATTACTAGGGAACTCTAGGTCTTAAATCACTCTAAACTTATGTAGCAATATCTGTTTATGTGACTATATGTTCCTAATTGAAATAATAATAAAAAAAAATAATTAAAAGCCTAAATACATCAGTATCTGCTGAGGATTTAGATCAACATAACATTGTGCTCAGCTTCGAGAAGTGTCAAAAGTCTGAATAATGAAAACAATAATAAATTGTAGCCAGTAGCTCAAATGTTTCTTAAATATTTTTGAATGTGTAACAAGTATACTAGTTCTAACTAGAAACTGCCATACCGGACAAACATTCTTCTTCATTTATCCCTTATGCAGTTTCTTTCTATAGTATTTGTAACAGATTTGTATTTAGTAACTCACCTACTAACGTGAAAAATGAATCTGGAGGAATAACAAAATAGAATAGTGTAATGATAAGCAAGTTTGTGAGTTCCGTTTGCTTTTATAGAAATTAAATAAATATGACAGCTCCATTTTTAAATCAAAATGAAAATTTCTGCTTGTTTCATAAAAAAATTTAATATTATATTCTATTTAAAGACCTTCAATCATACTCGTAGAATGTACTTTCTGTTCGCTAAAATGTGATAAATATGGGATTTTTTAAATATAAATTTATTAGGTAATATTCAAATTTTCTTCATATCAGTAACCGAAAAGCTCGTATGTTTTTTTAAACTCAATCCACTATATCATATATTGCTTTAAACAGACAAAAATATGTATCAATATTAATATTTTTCGCCAAAAAGTCTGAATTTGTTTGTAAAAAAGACCAACAAACATTACAAAACTACATGTTGCGTTACGTGAAAAATAAAAATATTTTTAATAATATCAATCAATACATAAAGAACATATTAAAATATACAAAATAAAAAGAGTAATGAAGATATTTTAAAATATAAAAAATATCGTCAAAATGTTTTACCATTTTCAATTTTATACAACTCTTCTAAATGAAGCTCATATAGGGGGGGTCGGTCTGTTGCAGTCAGGCTTGGATTTTAGTTTTAATTTTGTACTACAAACTCAGAAGAATTTGGCCTCTTTAAAGAATTTGCCTCAACAATATTGTCAATGACTATGTTGTGTCAGCGACAGCTCCATTTCGTTAGAACTATATTTTTGGATTCTTGAACGGCAGAATATGGAAAATTTTGAACCATACCCCTTTTCCGTTTGTTACCAACAGTTTTTTATTACCATTTTACTACCACTGGCTGTTTACCTACATTAAACTATAAATTTTGTGCGTCACATTTACAAATTTTGTCCAGAAACTATTCAGATGATTCAGAAGATTTTGAGAAACTATGTAATGAGTGCAATATGGTATAAATCATTAAAATATGATTAGGAATTTACTAATAATGATCTACGTTCTGAAAGACCAAGCAAAACACTGTATGAGTTTTCAAGGTGCATCCTTTAAAGATAAGTAAGCCTTGTACAATATTTCTTATATCTTGTATTATTTTCACTAAATATATAATTTTGTTGCTATTGTAATTATAATTTTTTGTATATGTTTACGTCCACATTTTAAGAGTGTTCTAAAATCTTCAGTTTTATTTATTGAATGAACTGTCTAACGCCCCAGAGTGGTTTTCATGTAATCAACTTCTCATAAGAAACATTGAAAAAAGATTTAATATAAATCGATTCGAAAGATAAGATAATTGAAAAATTTTCTATAAGTGGATTCAAAAGATAAGATGATAGACCTTTTCGTGGATTAAAGGATTCAGATTCTAATTACAAAATATAAATTTAGGACACTCCGATTTTTCATTTTGATAAATATAATTAGACCCAATAAGACGATCTTATCGATCTATCTTTACAATCTTGATTATAAAGGCTCTAGCTCTACGTAAGATTTCCTAAAAGTGTAATTGTCTTAACATTCACTTTTCGTGTAGTATACTCCCAATCGATACGCAATCAAATTTCTCCATCGCTTTTCAATCGAACTACTACGCCTGAACAAAGGAAAACAGACAACGTAAATTACAGTTTAGCTTAGTTCCATTACAAACTTTTCACATGACCCGGCATTCACCATACTTTCCCTTTCATTCAATGTACTTTCTCTAAACACACAACTGAAGCGCAATTAAGTAATCCATCCATTACACGTCCGAAATATCAGCTACACGTGTACTTGAAGCAGATAACAAGTGCTTAGTAAGTAGCCGCCCGTACTTAATTAGTCCCGATACTGCCCCCAGTCACGGAAAAATAACTTTCGGTTCTTCGCTGGCAAGCTCACCTTACAGAACCGTTCAAAAGAGAAGTTTCGCCACCTATTCGTGCCGTTTTTATACTGATATCGGGGTAGCAAATCGGCGTGGCGCATGCACAGGCCGAGCGGCTTTGATGCCTGTACATGCATAATTCATCGCCGACTTCCCATTATATTCAATGTAATGCTTGGACGTTTAATGGCGCTATTACTTCTAAATTAAACGATTATGCGCAAGTACTCGCGGCCATTCCTCGAGACGGCCGCGTAAATTAGCGCCAATGATAAAGAGGTGTCACGGAGAAAACGAGCTAATTACCGTGCAGTCTATTTTGGCGCGGCTAATTAATATTAATTCGCTTTTGCATGGACCCATGCATGAGCAAATTGATTTAAGATATAAACTAGAATGAGTTGCAGTTTGTTCATAGACGGCGCGAGTTAATAATTTCGCCCAAAGCAGTGGTGGAATGCTTAAAACAAGAAAATTGGTGTTTGTTTACTGGATTTATAGATTTTTATACGTACTTCATGTTTATTCTTGGAATATCACTTCACATTTATTTGTTTACAATGCAAGGTTAAACATAATAAATATTTATCGTTACAACCATACAAACTGAGATTGGATTATATTCACTTGAAAATTACTGGTAATGCAACAATAATTATTTGCATATATTTATCTATTCTTTACTACTTAATGACAACAAATAATTTACAATAGCCCGTTAATTATTTAAAGCAATCACAAAAATTACTGATGCTGTTGCTGTTCACACTTGCATGTTATTATCAACATTTGTGTTATATTGAACTCCTTTCAAGTTATCGGTAACACTATGAATATGAAAGAAGTAGATACTCTACCCCATCCATATTGGAGGAAGAGAATAATTTAAGTTGAACCATCAAAAGGCCAAACTAATGATAATAGGCAGACCAGGTGTGATAATAAATAGCATATAATATATACAAATTGCAAATGGCGTTAACTATTTGGGCTCACCTGTTAACAAAAATGGCAATCGACAAACGAAGAATTGCTATTACCAGAACAACAATGACTAAACCGAATATGATATATAAAGATCACAATATATCTAAAGCCATTAAGAAGAGAGTAGTTCTAATGTCAGTATTTCCAATAGCGCTATATGCACAGAAACTTAGGGGCTGAAGGCAGATGTGATGTTGGTGAAGACTCATGATGATTTCATAGACAGATCACAAAACAAATTAGTCTATACTAGAAGAACTAAAAATAAAATATCGACTATCTACAATAGTTAAACGTATCCTAAAATATTTCGTTTCCGTTAAGATGAGGACAAGCTGGGGAGGTTTGTTGTATAGGGAAAGATTGAAGGAGTAAGACTCTAAGGATGCTCTTCCAAAAGATAAACAGATTAAATTAAGTTTCACATGAACCTCACTACCGGAAAATGTATGAATCGCAACAGAGAGAGAGAGATGGTAGATAGAACCACGTAAAGCTATGCAATCAAATCGATTCAATCATAAAACACACGATTAAAATTCACATTAAATTGTTCCAAACTTCCAAAGACAATGTTGAAGACGGGTCAAATATGGACAAGACTCAAACTTTTAACATCTTTCAACTAGTATTGCTAATACAATCATCCCCGAAGTTGGTCAAGTTCTTCCACTCCTCTTACTTTGTCGTTGCCCTCTACAAAAAATAAACTCGAGAAAAAAAAAGCACGACAACAGAAATTTAAAAGATATCGCATAATTTTTCGTATGCAGATCCATGTAAAGATGATTTAAAAAATAAATCACAATTCGTCTACATTTTTATTAAGTGATATTTAATTATTTCAACACTCCTTAATTTAAGAGTGAAGTTTGGCTCAATTTCTTGTAACCACAATCCAGTATTTTATTTATTTGCTTTTCATTTAAATTGTTTGAATTGGTTGAAACATAACCAAATCTCATATACAAGTTGCTTACTCATAATACAAACATGCATGTACTGCATAATTGTTGTAAACAGAGAACAAGTTAGCTGAACATATAGCAATTCAAGACTTCGTTGTTCAGCTTAACAAATTTACAAATACAGAGTGTCCCAAATGAACCGACATTTTAAATTTGTCATAATTTTTTTCATGGAAAAACAAATTATGGAAAGGTACACAATCGTAGAAATTGTAAAAATTCATTTTAAAAATGGTGAAACATTTGAGGAGACTGCTCGTAAATGCCGTACTTTTTTTGGTTATCGTAATGTATCTTCTCGTAACAGCGTGATGAATTTAATTTCGCAGTTATCACAATATAATGAAATCGCCTATTAACAAGAAGAAAGTAGAACTTTTTCCTTTTATGTTTAAATTGACTTACTTTATACAATATTTTAGCATTTTTTACATTAATTTCTTTGACATTTCATCAAGAACCTAAAATCCATCCAAATAACGCATTAGTGAAGTGAAATAAAACACACAATTGTTCACCCATCAGATGATACAAAGTTTAATAGTATATCGCTTCAGTTTTTGCTTATCTGATTCATTATTGAAGTAAATTATACAAAAAATAGATTATCAAGTAATCATTCTATAAAAAAAATTGCCCAACTTTTTTACACCAACATTTGCTCCAATTTGAAAGCAATACACTTTTTTAGACTACAAAGTATGTAATATGACTGCAAATAAAAATCTACCGTGCATTTTGATACAAAACATTTGATGTCCAAATGTCTAATAATAATTTATTAGAACGCAATACAGTAAATTCCGCTGTACAACAATCAAATCCGTTTGCATGTTTTGCAATGTAAATTTTCCCATTCATTAGTAAGCTAAACCATACAATTACTTTACTTATTACCTAGAATAGCTTATCTTTATTATGTATATCTGTGTATGTCGGAATGCTTGTGGTTAGGATTTTCCACCTGCTTGATTACCTGATTTGAACCTTTACATCGTGCAATAAAATATTAAGTTGTTTATACGTTACAGTCGTATTATCAAGCGTGCAAAATCTAAACTAACTAAAAACAACGCTTATGTTATGAGTAGAGTATCAGACCTTAAACCCATTAAATTACAAAAGTATATCATTGGGTGTACAATATTTGATTTACAGTATCTTTAAGATGTATTGAAAACTAAATATTGATTAGAACAAACGACGTAGACTAACTTTAAATCCACGGTTCTAGTCTGGATCCATGATTATTCAATACAAAAAGCTGTGAAATTTGGGTTCAATTTAAAACAAATATTTTAAACCACAGAATGACAAAATATTAAGGAGAAATATTAACAATTGTTAGACCAATATGAACTACAAGTAAGGAGTTCCAACCTTTTTAATGAAATAAAAATTGTGATTATGGACGCTGGTATTATTCATCTAAATATTTCATTGAAATAAAAATTAAATTGGCATTCCTACTAATAGGCATATCACTTTGAGTCCCATAAAAAGCCCATAATTTAAAACCATTTCGTAAGGATATGAGAAGAAATTTTATTATTTATATAGTAAAGGAACACAATCAAAAACTAGGCAAACATATATCATTTATAATTATAATCCATATAATACGAAACAAATCCACTTCGGTCAAGGACAAACATTATATTTCTCGAGGCTTAATGTAGATAATTTGGATAATAAACCAAGAAATTTGACAAATATGGATGAGTATTTTGAATATTACTTTAAAGAAGCCTGTAGCAATTTCCTTGTGAATAAATTTGTGCTACTTTTGAAAAGAAAGTTCGGTTTAAGGCAGGGGCGTCGAAAACTAGCACCTGGCCCGGGAAGAAATGTTTTAGCGGAGCCATAAAACTCCGTTTTTTACATCTCAAGAATTAATCTGTATGTGTATACTAATACTAAATATAAAATTGTTGCCTAATATTATCCTAGAAATCAAAGAAACTTTTTCACATTTTACCTACATAATAGACAAATTGAATTGTTACCATTTTGTGCTACATCGCATATAAATTGATAGATGGTGAACCAGATTATGTCTATTCAGTCAAACTGTGCATACGTACGTAAATGGGAACAATTTTGCTGGCTAGGTTAATTGAGATTTAGACATGTAGTGCGCGATCCTCGCATTTGCAATGTCTGTGATACTAAAGCAACAAATTTGTATCAAATTTTGTTGGGTAAGCTGGAACGCCCAAAATATTTTTCGGTTAATTTAGAAGGCTTTCGGAAACGGTATCACAAGTGCAGCATAAATAAAGGCATGAAAGAAGCATTTAAAAATGGTCGAAAATCTTTTAAATAGTATTCCAGCAGTACCAAAAATGTAGAACGTATATGGGCTACAATTAACAAGAACTGGAAGATAAAGCTGGGGATTCCAAAAACTATAGCACATAAACTTTTGACGAAATATCCTATAATAAAGCGTACCACCAGGTGTTACCAGAGCAGAAGAAATATTGTGTTTCAAATTGCTACCAAATTTCTCTAAAAAGTTATAAGCGGAAATGAAACGTGGGTCCTTGTGGTCCATTGTGATTTTATACATTCAAAAAAGTATGTGATTCCAAAATACTACATATAATGCTTCTTGTAACCCTAAGTGTTATTTCAAACATTTTTCAGCAGAGATTTGAGGAAAAGAGATGTAATTGTATATTGATACCAACCAGTTATTTAAATTTACACAGAACCGAATCACAAAGTTCTAGTTATGAGACAGCTTCGAAAAAACGTAGATTAATTTTATGTAGTGAGAACAGAACCTCTTAATATATTAGTATAATAGTGTCAAGATCACCATTATTGAACGATGAATCAGTAAAACGATGTGTTCTTAAATGAGTTTAATTAGAACTTATAAAAAACTTCATAGAATCCCACGTACCTGGTGAGAAAGAACCAGTGTGTTGATAATGGTAACGGTTTGGATAACCACCATTTACAATAGTCATATAAAATATGTACATTTTCGTATAAGGTATTGACGTTGACTTTGACTTCGTTGGCGAAATTGAAGGATCCCTAAGTCCAACTCCTAACCCCCTTCTTTTTAGGTGATCTGGCATAGACCTACGCCTTACGGGGGATCAGAATCTTTGGGTACTTTCAGCGGGCACCCTTGTCCAGCGTAGAGGTTCCGGATGATACTTCTGGATCGTCGACACGTCGGCGCCGCGATGGAGTTCCTAACAAACCAGGGAACCCAAAAATGGATCTTAAGGCCTGATTCTGGATCACCTGGAACTTGTTGATGTGTATCCTCAAACGGGGCACGTACATCATGATCAGGTGGATGAGTTTTATAGTCATCTATTGCAAAAAGACAGGCGGTTCCCGGGGTAGACTAGGAAACCAAGGGTCTGCCGGGCCGTCTTCGCCTTTGTCATAGCCCGATCGACGTGAGCTTCTCTGTCCAGGGTCTCTCCAGGGCATCTTCACAGGTCAGGTCGCCAACGAAGTTAGGTCTTTGTAGAGAATAGGACGGTTGAACTCTATGGCATTCATTACTATTCCCCGCGCGCTGCACCAATCTTCTAGAGAATCCAACTCTTCCTGGATTCGTTGGATCGCCATCGAGTTGTCGCGAGCTTGATAGCATCGCTGTATCGTCTACATACTAGGCCATGTATAAGGTATTGTTACTGCTCGAAAATTTAAAACTGAAATGCTAGAACCACCCGCGGACCTCTCGGAAACGCGATAATATACATCCCCACACATATGAATTGTATTACATTAGTCACCATTAAGGACAAACTGAACTTTTATAGTATTCTTCTTACTACTGAATAATTTCATAATCTATATGCTATTATGTCAACATGAGCCTTGTGAGACTGTGAGAGGTGATCTATCCAAATTTATCATTCCGAGTCACCGTTGTTCCCATTTCATGTCCTACATGTTGGTTTTGTACGTATCGTCAAGTATGACGCATTTAATCTTCTTAATACATGCAAATTCACAAATTAATTGATTAAGTTTATCTTTTGAATTCCAGGGTACGTGAAGAGAGTTCTAAAAAAATATCTCAAGATACATTTTAGAGAGCTGCCTAATGCAGGCAAAACTTCTCTGCGTTAAACCATCGACAAGTAGCAACTGCTTAATGAAATTAATGATTCCTCCGTGCTGCCTTTGATAAATCGAATTCGATTACGCTCCTCCAAAATAACAACTACAGATCGGAGATGCTCCACCGGAGCGGCAACAAAGCGCGCCCGGCCTCGGAAGCGGCGAATAAAAAGCGCTTCTATTTTCGGCGTCCGTCCCGGCGTCATCCGGCACAAAGACGAGAAGAGCCAAGAAATTAAGAGACGCCGAGCAGAAAATGCCGGCCGCCTATTAAGTCAGCTGCCGCTGTAGGGGCCGCGGTTTTTATTGCGGCTAAAAAATGGCAGCAAAAACTCACTCTCACTGAAATCTGTGCACGTTTCGTGGGCGCTGAAATATGTTTGTTTTGGCTTTGCTGCTCCGCTACCAGGTCCGCGGACCGGGGCCGGCGATAAATCCCGAAATATGTTCCCACTTTTTGCGATGAGGAACCGATGCTTGGCAACAACACCGCGTCATTTATAAATGCTGCATGGCTTTTTGCGAGTGGATTACTGTAATTGTGGAAATAAATATAAAGCAGCATTACACATTACGTCATCTTAAAAAAAAACTAAGTCACTGGGTTGTTTCTATTTTAATTTAATTGAGGAAGATTATGGCTTATCTGCGTTTCATAACTCATAACATAGTCATGATTAACCTTTTCATTTGTTGTCCTACTTTTATTCCAAAACAGTAAATTTCACTTTTCATCTTATTATTTAAGTGCGACTTGACATTCTGCAAAAAATCTGTTAAATATTTACAAACTTGCGCTCTTCAATAAATAAAGGACGTCTCAATTAAATTGCAGATCATATTCATATCGCTTGCCATCTATCTTTCTTGTGATTAGTTATTATGAAATGCTACAGAAACTACAAATATAGGGATAGTTATGCGAAAGCAACTAACAGACTGTGGAATTTTATAACCACAAACTACCAAAAACTTGGTATTCGAAGTATGATCAAGAAATGAAAGATATAGATTCAACAGCATTGTTGCAGCAATGGTTGCTGATGATCTAGGAAGCTACCGTTTATAACAATTGGACATTTTGAGAAGCATCTTCCAGCGAATCTCCACGAAAGATTTAACAAACATAAGCACTCAAACCAAGAGATTATTTGTAAGAAAGTAATTTCCCGCTTGATGGGTTCCTAAATAAACAAAATTATAGAATTTGGGACAAAGAAAATCCTCAATGATTTATGAGAAATCACTGCTTTAATAACGAATCACTGTTTGGCGCAGCTTTTGTGCTGGCCGAGTGATGGCAAAAATTTATAGTGAATAGCATGCGTCATCATAAGATAATAACGAATTTTTGTGATTCCAAGTGAACAGTAATAACTCGTAGACTTGTGATTCCAGGAGGTACGCACAAAACAATTGAATTGTCGAAATAAGATGCTAATAACTTCTTTCTTTTAAGTTTTGTAAAAGAATTTCATGTATATCAATGAATCGCAAACAATTCCTAATTTCCAAGTTTACGGCGAAGATATGATTGGCAAATTTAACTAAAACTATACAGAAATGTGATAAAAAAATTATCATATCCCAATTTATGAACAGTATGAACAGTATCCGTTTCACGAAATTATATTTATTTTTGAAATGAATAAACCCTCAACTATAATAAAGAATTATATTATGTAATGCTATCAAAAAACCTACGCCAATTATTGAAGTATAAGCAACGACCAAATTGGGCGAACGACCTGCAAAATTGTTATAACAGGTACACTCACAATTGGAAGTGCGTAACGAGTCGCCGTCAGTCACCAATCGGATTACTGTCGGACGTTGGCCTTAATTTGGAATATTTTTTTATGTTAAATAGAACTTAAAATTGCGGACTTTGTTAGAGGTAACGTTAACCAAGATATCACTGTACACCAACCAACATCGTAGCAGATATTTTTCAGTCAAATGTTTTATACTGAAAAACATCCATATTATTTTGAATAAATCATGCTTTTTTACAAATTCAAATCTAGTCTTTTTATTGAGGCCCCTTTGTCTTTACTCCTTAACTGTGGGACTGAATAGTTAATGAAAAAATGTCAATGTAATTAATTTTGTTCCAATTGTAATTTTTAGTAAAATTATTCCTAGGAAGTAATCCAGTTACCATTCCTCTGAAGAGAAAAACCTTCACCAATGCACTTCAATACACATTCCTTAACCTCTCAAATTTCGATTTCTTTTGATTAGTTATTTGAAAATAATTTGGCTTTACAGCTTCATGTTTACTAGACGTGTTGACAAGTTATATGTATAACAGCTGCTACTCTCGTGATGAATATAGACACCGATGTTAGTGAATATTGAAGCACTTGTTTTAAGTAGATCGCTACAAAACATTACAAATTACTTTGTAAACAAAATTCACAGTTTTAATATTTCTTGTGTTGCGGTAAATTAATAAACAAAAATTAGAAGAAAGTCCAGGCTCGCAGAATAAAGATAAAATAATGACAATGATGAATGTGGCTTTGGAAAAGGATAAAGTAAAGCAAATTAAAAACACCATACGATAGTAGTAGAATTAACAAATATACAAATACTAAATAAAGAGGACGCTTTGAAACAAATGATTTTATTTGCTATCCAAGAAACTAACATGAAGGTACTTAAATCTAGTAAAGTAGATAGTTATGTGTTTCACTGAATATATTAGAAACTGGTTTCTTAATAAAAGAACCAACAAAAAAACTATAAGAAATTACAAAGTTATAAATAAGAGATTACTTTATGTAAGATTGAAAGAAGCTTAGAAAAAAATTTCTATATGCAAACCCACGAGGACAAGCCCAAACGATTGAACACGTAACCAGATTAATCACCTGCTGGTAGAAAGGGTCCATTCTAGCCTGCTCCTAAATGTTAGAACATATAGAAGAGTGGTTATAGAAACAAGCAACAAGAAAATCCAAACCAAATAGACAAAAAACAATACATAAAAAATGGAATATACAAAACTTTGAAAGATGAAGGCATACGGGAAAAATATACCCGAAAAGTGAAAAGAGGTTTAGAAGATGTGAATGACATACATGTATAGATACAAAAATGAAAATAATCAAAAAACTAGTCGAAAAAGGAGCAAATAAAGAATTATAATTAAGAAATTACAATCATCAAATATCTTTAAAGCACAATGCGAGGGTCCCCGGTCTCCGGCCGTGTGAGAAGCATTGGTTGCCAGAGTGACGCGTTCGGAGCCACGCGGAAATACACGAACGATCGTTGCTATGTGTTTTGTAATGTCAACATAATATCAACGCCCATCACGGCGATGCACCAAAGTGAGACGGAATTCGTGACTGGCACAATCGTTGGTGGACAGCAATAGTAACGATTGCTACAGAAAGTTCGTAACATTTGCTTTCTCTATAGTAGCCAAGCGTAGCTGGCTGGATTTTCTAGTTAAGAAATATAAGATAAACTAAAACAAATATTGTTTGATGATGAATGTAAAAAACATAGTGGAGAAACAAAAGGCTAGACAAATGATGTTGAAAAAGCAAACAGAGATAACAAATGCTAGATATAGAGAAGCCAAAAGAAAGTAAATGCAATGTAAAAGGAAATAAGGACGGACGTGGAACTCCGGTTCCACAGATTTCCAGGGCTTCTATACATAAACAAAAATTTGCGGCCACTTTCGGTCAAACCGGTCTTGAGATTTTCCGATCAGGCTGATATATGGCATCTGGACTTGATTTATTGTTCTTAGTTACATACTGAAAACGTTATTTCTCTATCTATCACAGATCAAAAATTATAAGACGTGACAGATGTTAGAAATGACAGAAATGAAAAATAATCTCTAGCTTGGAAGCTGCCTTGATCAAAAGTTATAAGGAATGACATATTGGAAGCTGGGTGTACTAAAAACCCTGATTGTATTGTTGTAGGAGATCCCACCTATGCCAGCTCGTAGATGTGAACCCTATAGGCCATGGGCTTTCGAATAATACCTACCCCCTTATGTCTTTAGGTTCTCAAGTTGAACGTCGCGACGGATGGACGGACAGACAGACGGACGTCCGCACTGATTTCATAAGGCTTTCCTTTCAGGTATAAAGCCTAAAAAAGGAATGTTGAAGCGGGAAGTAGAATAATATTATATAAAATTTTGAACAAGAAAAACAAAAATACCAATAACCAGGCCTAATTTTAGGAATGTACTGGGTAAGATGGTATTTGAACATATTGAAGTGCTATAAATTAGGGTAAAGCACTGTGAAACATCCTTATAAATCAGAATGCTGATCAAACTGTACTGGTATGGTATGGAAGGGATGGGAAGCAACTGAGAGGAGCAACGATACAAGAACTCCAAGATGTGTTAATACATATGAGGAATAACAAAGAGCCCTGGTTCTGACGACCTGTCAATAGAATTGCCTAAAGTAACTAATGCAGAAATGATTAAAAAATTTATTCATTAATCATAGAAATAAGTTTACACCAGCTGAATGGTCATTGACAATAATACATCCAGTATATAAAGAAGGAAGTAAATATGTAATAGAAAAATAAAAAAGATAATTTTGAAGCACGTGGCAAGACAATAGGATTGGAAATCAGTGTGGAAAAATTCAAATATTTGGCATTAGGGAAGAAAAAACACGAATATATAGTATCATAGAAGTATGACAAAGAAAATTAAAAAAATGTATAGCTTAATAGTGTGGTGAATTTAAATCTCGAAATTAATAGTAATTGAAATAATAACAGTGAAATAAATAGACGACTTACAATAGAATCGACAAGTACAGGAAAATACAAGAATCATATGCGATAAAGTTTAAAATTTATAAATCTGTCAGACCAGTCGTGACTTATGCTAGCGCTGTTTGGGTGTTAACACAAGAATTGATAAATAAATTGGAGGTCTGGGAAAGGAGATACTACGAATGATATTTAAGAAGTCAAAGAGGGGACCAATGGAAAGCAAGAATAAATACAGAATTGGCAGAAATTTATGAAGAAAAGAGAACAAAATCCGTAGTTTAACAAAATAGATTACAGTGGTCGAGTCATACACGGCTATTAAATAATCAATTAACAAAAAATATATAAACTGCAATTGGGAAGTCGTAATAGAAGACTTGAAGGAAAATTGTTACATAATAATGGATTAATAAATTGAAAAACACTCAACAGAAAAGAATATTAGGAGTGAAGTTCTAACATGATAAATTAATGGTTGCCTTAAATTAAGCAACAGTTTTGATAACCTTTTTTTATAACAAAAGGGTTTTCAATGTTCCATTTTAGCGCTATTCTGTAATTAATTCAAAACTTCCATCTGCATTCTATTACATGGAAGTAGGAGGGGGGGGTAATAATTCACTACTCTACATACATACATACATACATACATACATACATACATACATACATATATATATATTAGTCAGGTGATTTGAATGTTACCTTATGGTGAATATTTTTCCTCTAAATATGGAATCTCTCGATTTTCATTCTTGACTACTTCCTTCTTTTTAAGCATAAGGGGATGACTAAGAAAATGGCAGTTTTACGTCTCGAGTGATCAGCCTCTTTAGATTCTTTTCACATCTTCATCTCTTGAGGATAAGGGCGTTTTGAATTAGTACCCTTACGAGTTCAAACCGTACGAGGTCGGCTGGCCTACGCTGAGTCATTGATAAAGAAGATTTTACTTAATCTTTTAAATGGTGTGGCCTCTAACCATTTATATAGAAGGAATAAATTTGCGAAACCGGAATATGAACACATTTAGATGACTACATCGCTGTAGCCACGAAATACCAAGAGCCGGCCACTTTTTACCTGCCCCAAACGCGGCCCAATTAGCTGGAAGATAAAGTTGTTTTCTCAACACCTAATTCCTTAATTGTCGTAGCTAATAGATGTTTGCACTCCGATTAAATTAAATTATAAACATTCTGCAGCCTTACTTTTCCAGCAAACGGCGATAATTTGCGGCGAGTTTCTAATAGAGAGGCCTATCAAGGTACGAATGCCATAATCGCGCCGATGATGGATAGGCGCAATTTGTGTAGGTTAAAACGTGCAATTTTCTGCAGAATACTAATTTTCGTAATTGCGGTTAATGAACTCGGGCACTCCGTTCACGGAGATCGGCAACTTATACACTCCTGCACTGATAAATAATTATCAAAGATGAAAAACCCAGCCGTGATTCATCTCCTTTAATGAGGTCCGCGTAAATTAGCAATCAATTATTTATGCAGATTGCATGTCCAGCTTCAATAATTTACGCACTGGAAAACGACTAATAAACTATTTTAATTGAATAATATACATTGTGATCATTTTAAAAACATTTGCCTATACATGTAATGCATTTCATTATATGCGGGGCAATTACACGCGACTAGTTGCTTTATATGAAAATGCATGCACTATACATTACAAATAATTTAATGCAAATGTCGATATGTCAGATACTTCGTGAGGTTATATTTTATTCGAGAAGAAAAAGGAAAACTTCGCAACGTTCTCTAATTATATGAGAATTATACAATATGCTAATTAATAACACACAGCTAAAATGCCTGCTAGGAATACTCCTGGTTATGAAAATCTATTCGACGGGTATTTTTATGCTTCCGTTAGTAATACAGGAAATCGAAAATTTATTTAAGTAATTAATTAGCCGTAATTGTTTTGTGCCAGTTAGTTTGATTTATTTTATTACATAATCAACAAGGTCAAGTATAATTATGAAAAATGCAATGCTTCAGTTAAATTGATGGCTAACAATTGAAAGAATGGTAACTTTTATATACAGGGTGACAAACTGACATTTACAACAAAGTGCAAACTGGAGATACAGTCAGTTAAGTAAGACAGTGTTCGTGTTAATGTGGAGAAAAGATTATTTAAAAACATTTTCAAATACATAGGTACGTTGTACTCTATCAGAACAAAGATGCTTCATAGTGAACACTTTCCCTCCACGAAGCTTGTGTTTGATGTATGTCCACACATTCTCAATGGGATTTGCATCGGGGAACTGCGACCGCCAATCAAGTGTAACAATGCCAGATTGTTCTTTCCACTCTATGCAAAGCTTGTTGCGGTGTTTGGAGACGTTGTTCTCCTGCGGGACCCAGTCCTCGTTTTTCTTGATGGATCAACGTTCGGCAGTCGCTAACAAATATTTCTTACAAACCTCGAGCATTTTCGGAGCATTCAGGATGTACGTAAACGGATGCAATGTTCCAAAACTCAGTTTTGAGAAGCAGCCCCAAATAAGTACCTATACTGTGTTTAACGGTACGCTGGATCAACCTGTTAGTTGAGGTTAACCAAGCTCGTAAAACAAACAAATCCCAAACAGAAACTTCGTCCGTAAAAATTACATATGACAAAGCGAATCGTTTGCCAAAGCGAACTATGTGGCATTTGACATCATGTGTACGGAGATGATTTCGGATAGCTACCTACGATATATCTATACCTTTCTATTTCAATTTTGCTGCTCCTTCACGATCTGTTTTTTGACTTTAGGGGACACTGTACTTATCGAGCCACGTTCTGGCAAGTTATCGACCGTTTTTGTCTCCTCATATCGCTGCACCGACGTGGTGATGAATGTTTTCGACTTGTTCATGTAGTTTTGGCACTCATGCTGCTTTATGCGTTTCTGTAGCAATAATTCAACGTCAACCGGTAATTATGGCGAACACGTTCTTACTCCAAAAATGAGATAATATCAACAAAAATTTCATTTTTAATCTTTGTGAACTATGGATAGAAGCAAATTGCAGCTATTGCTTTCCTTCGTGAAAAGCAGCTCTTCGACGTGGCGTTCAAGAAGCAAAATTAATACATCACATTTTTTATATATACCTAATATTCCCATAAATACTATTTACTAATGGAGTGGGAAAGGAAACTGTAATGGTGAAATAGCATTGCGTGAGTGTGGAACTGAAAAAAGTTTAATTCTTAAGAACCCTTTATACTCTCGGTATTGGGCGTATGTTTGTGTATCAGATTATAAAATTGTTTAATGGGACTAGAGGTGTCGACGATCGTCCAAAATCTAGAAGACCACGCTCAGGTGGTTAACGCCCTAACAGCGCGAATTAAACAAAATCCTCTTCGTAAGCTGAAGATTGTATTGGGAGATGCAAATTTCGAAAACTTCGATGTCTCGCATTATTAAGCAAGACCCAGGACTTGCTGCTTACAAAGGACGGGACATTTGTTGAAGATGCGAGAAAAATCAAAGAGGTCGTTGACTGAGTACGCACTTGATAGCCACAGAAAAAGTTGTTTATGAATAAAAAAAATTATTGTGGAGGAATCTTTCAACAAACAAAATGACAGGATATACGTTAGGTCGTCCAAAAAACCACCTTAGCTAATTCCAAGGGTTAAAAAAGGCCCATCATTCAGCAGCTGTAATGGTTTGGTAGGGAGTGTGTGTTATGATGGAGTAACCGATATCCATTTTTGTGAAAAGGGAGTCAAAACTTCGGCCGTTGTGTATCAACAGAATGTTTTGGAAGATATAGTAAAACATCTAAATTAAAAGTAGATTGTTTCGCAAAAAACGTAATTTTCAGTTGGTCTGTTGATTTCCTTATAATGACGTCGTCAATGGTTCCGATTTTATTGTTATTATTATTTTGATAAACCATCAAGCGACAATCATATCTACTGGATTTGTTCAGATCTTAAATAACCTTTTTTGTGTGTATAGTTTCAGCAAGGTGATATAACAATTCAAATGGCAAAAGCCACAATAACTTCGATGTTGGTCTTAATCCACGTCCAGTCAAATAATATGAGAAAATAATAAGTATATTAAGCAACAAATTTAACCAACTCAAACTAAAAACAAACTGCACAGAACAATAAAGTCTATAAAATGGGCAAGCATGTCAGACTCATAAGAATATTAAAAGTAGGAGCTACAATTGTGTGCCATTGTACGTCAGTAAATGTAATGGAATCTTCAAAGCGGCGAAGCCTATAATGTACGGCACATTTGCTTTCACGAACGTCAGCTTAAGCATGTTCTTACCGCAACAGCTTAATATTCGTTAAACTTCAAGCCCAACACCCCAGTTAGTATTGATTTGTTTTGACTGGTTGGCACGCAAGAGCAATCAAATAAAGGCAGCAATAGCTTTGTACTGTTCTAAACTAAATGGGGATCAGTAAGTTTAAAAATAGCAACAACCATTTATATGCGTGGGGGAAATTCAAAGGAAAAAAATTTACAGTAGCAACCTTTTAGTTACTTGTTTCACTAGAGTATTTTGGTTGAAGACTCGAGTTCATTAGGTTTTTATCAAACTGGCTGCGAGAACAGTTAAAAATGGCAAATGCTAAAACTTGACAACTACTGAAAATGTTGTTTAGTAACAAGGTACAACGAAGTGTTATCAATAAACGGTCCATAGAATAATAGTACGGAAAAATGTTCAACATCTATTATTGGACACAAAGATTATAAAGTTTTTGAAAGAAAGGGGAAAGGAGGGAGGTCAGAAAAAAGAAAATCAAATAAGAAAATTGTTGGCAATTAGAAGAAACTTTAGAAAGCAGATAAAATTAGCTAATACAGGTAAGATTGTAGAATGATTGTGTAGTAGTTTTGAAAGGTTTTTGACCTCTCAATATGAAGTATATTAGAGGAATGAGATCTCTTTAAGTCTTTCATTTTGTGTTGCGATCAACTTTTTGAAATTGCTAAGGTTTTTGTCACCCCAACAAATGAAATGCTCATCTCAAGATTTCAACAATACGTTTATTTGTTGGTAACTTTTAAAATTGCATGAAATCAAAAAATTGCCATTCCTCTTCACTTTCTTCATAGCAATAATCAATTCTTTGTTTTTATTACGTTCGAATATTAATTGTGATACATGATCTTTCAAAATACTTTTGATCACACTATATGCATTTTTTCCACGTTTCTTCGGGGAGTTATGCTAGTCATCGCAAGCTATTAGGTTTTCATCGTTGAAAGACCGCCCCCCTTTTAGTCTGCTATTGCCGTAAAAAACAACGCAAAGTTGTATGGAATGAAAAAGTTTGGACTAGAGTATAATCCCACGTCTTCAACTCTGTATTTACCAAATACTCAGTGCCGACGAGTGGACAGAGGCATTATCGTGGTGTAAACCCGGAGTCTCCCCTT
The DNA here is from genome assembly GCA_036346155.1 of Sinelater perroti. Lineage (NCBI taxonomy): Eukaryota > Metazoa > Arthropoda > Insecta > Coleoptera > Elateridae > Sinelater > Sinelater perroti. The sequence continues at coordinate 453,950 of JARFIY010000167.1, read as the reverse complement.
GAGTGTGGACGAATGTTTTTGGTCGCTTGAACAACTTTGGATAGGCACTCTTTTGTGTAGTGGCTATTGTGTCTCCAGAACCACCCGCTTCAAAACTGCCGCGACAAACTTATTTTCATCTCCAAATACCCAGACTTTAATAAGCACGTCATAAAAATAAAGTCAAGTTTCGTTTCGTCATCCGTTACAAAACTGATGGCATAGTAAAATGTTCTTTTTTAAACGGCAATACGAAACTGATCGTGTCATCTGCTCGTCGATTAGAGAACAAAATTTCCTCACTTAAAGGTATTTGTACAAAAAGTTATGAATTGCTAATGCATGTCTGTCTATCCACTATACTATCTGGCAATAGGTCACATGCTATACCCTAACATCTTCCTGATAGCAACGATGTTCTCCTCTGTGATTCACCTACGCATAGTCGTACAATTAAGGCAATTGTCTCCCGACAGACGAGTTATTTCCAATAAACAATGATCAGTGCTCAAACCACGTGCAAAAGTTTTGGCGCAAAATATCCCGTAACTCTTTTTTTGCCAAGATGATATTTCGAGCTCTTTTCACTGCCACATTTATGCAATTACTAACACACAGAGTTCGTCTTGCTGGCCCGCATGCAAGTATGAACTTGTTCAAATGTCCTTGAACTTATTACAACATGCGACAATTACTTGGGCCATAATGAAATCCTAAGCACCCCATATATAATAATAATAATGGTAAGGCTCTACGCCCGCGTGGAAGCACGGCCTGCGAACTAAGAGGTTAAGGTTCTCATACGTTCGCTCTCTCTACCCGGCCGTCGCGCACCATCTCTGATGCGGGACGATGTGGCAAGCACCGCGCCTAAGACAACCGTCATTGTTACCCCTTGTTCGAATGAACGCAGGTACTCAATTATTTTTAGTGACTGAGTAGGCCACCCGCCAGACATCAGAGAGCACCGGGAATTGAACCCGGGTCCGTCAGCATCGCAGCCCGTCCCTCAACCACGGGACCACGCTGGCATTACCCCATATATAAAAATTAAAATATCCATTGCTTCTTACAATCCATCGGCAGTCAGCTTAATTTTGGTTCCACGAAAGAACTGTGGTGCGAATGATGGAAGCAAGTTAAGAAAGCATTCTGATTCTTATAGATATAGAGGAGTTTATACGCACACATTTGATGCAACCACGGAATAAATGACCAAGTAGGATTAAGCATATTAAATTCGACTATTGTCGCCTAATAAGCCTCAAGTTCGAGTGAAGTGACTTGTACTATTGTAAATAATATTAATACTAACACGCAACGTACGCGAGAAGTAACTCTGAAGAGCTTAACGTTTTATATGTCGTTGATACAAGTAATTAAAGACGAATCCAACCACACCAAAATTATCAGCTCAAATTAACACAGAATGAGGAGAACTTTCGCATCAGCCAAGAAATACCTGACTTACTGTTTACGAACCTGGAAAACCCGCCCTTGGCAGATTTTTGTCGAATCCTAACCAAATTTTATAGAGACCTGGCAATCATTTTTAACCTCTATTATCTAATAACCTCACAATTTTTTGCCATTATTAATAACTAAGTGAAGTTCTTCTTGCACCCCTCTTTAAATTGACTTTCATTTTGCCACCTCTTTCGAGGCTACTTCTCACGTACGTTACGCTTAAGGTTCTTGTTGAGCTTCATTATTATTAGTAATTTTCTATTAATAGTAATCTGCATTTCTTCATTTATGTTTACCCTTTCAGTGGCTTGTAGACTTATTTTAAAAAATGAAATCAAAGTATATCTCTAATATAGGGTGATCCAAATTAAACTTTCTGTGAACGTTAGAAGTCTGCATTTGTGCATTTGTGAACTAGGTTTATTAGAACATAGCAGTTGATGCGGATTTTTGCAAAAAAAAAACTCATATTAAGCGATAGCTTGGTTTTTTCTTTAAATAATTTTGTTAATCGTCAAAATATTCGTATATGAGGTAGTGAAGATTCACGTGCCGTTCACGAAAAATAAATACATTTACGAAAATGTACTGTTTAATGTGCCTTGTAGAGTTGGAGGAATCATTAGTCCATACTTTTTAAAGAATTAAGCTGTTACTGTCAACGGTGTATGTTATAGGGAACGTTAAAAATGTACTTCCATGAAACTAACCGTTTGAACTTGAATACATGTGATTTCAACAAAATGGAACAACATGTCACACAGCACACCTAACACATTTACTTTACTCCAAACCAAATTTTCTGCTCGTGTAATCTCGCGGAGAGGCGACACCGATTAGGCCACAGCAGTCTTGCAATCTAATCCCATTAAACTTTTTCCTTTAGGGCTACTTGTATTTATGTCAACAAACCTGCTACGATTCCAGGGCTAAAAGAGAATATAAACTAAAACCGCATTTATGGGACAACATTATAGAAAACTTCGCTAAAAGAATTGTTCCAATATATTGTGTTTCATTCAGGAAAACATCCTGAAGTCCAGTTTGGATCACCCTATAGAAAACACCATTAGTCGAAATAATATCTTATTTCACAAGACAATTTTAGAAGTATTTAAACAGAGTTAAGTTTTGATCAAATACTAGATACAAGGAGTCGTATTAGTACAAACTATCGAAGCTAATATAGGTAATACAAGTAACCAACAGGGTGGAAACAGAAATTGATCTGCCTATGTCGCACCATTTCCTGATGCAGATACCCCAAAACAGGTAGCAAAACTGTCGACGACTCCACTAGTTTTGGCAATAACAGAATGCAATTGCGCGACGTCGCGGCAAAAAAGGCAGTCGCCGATTTAACCCCATTTTTCCTCCGCGTACGCACGGCGGCTCGGCGAGCGGCGCCCATTAAAAAGCCAATAACCCACTTTCACGCCTCTTACGTGTCAAATTGTTGCAAAATGATAATTGCGTTCGTTTGATTTGTATCCGCGTATTGCAGTGATGGATACAGCGCCGATGCCGTTGGCGGCCGCAAATAACGCACCTGACTCGCGCAAATTCACAGCGGCCTGCCAATAAAATTAGTAAACCTGGCGACCGCAGATCGGGGAAAAAACTAACAAAATCACGCCCAGCCTTAATGTGCCAAGTGTCCTTCAGAAGCTGAAAGGTCTTTGCCGGAGATATACCTCCGCTATTAATATTCACCGCAAATTCGAGGGCAGATTCTGTGCAATCTACCTTACCATGAAGCAAAAAACGTGTTGAAAGCTACCACCATTAAAATTTCTAATCATCGTGTTAGAGTATTCACCTTATGACCCTGACTTCAGTTCGGCATTGATATTATTATAATGTATCATAATCAGTGTTGTCACATTTGCATATATTTTAGATTATAAATAAAACGTATCTACAACTTTATACATTGATCAAATTATGATTATACAATCCTCGAGGATAAAAGAAGATAATAAGAATAATTCTGATATTGACAATTGTGAATACAGATAGATGGACATTAAGAGATTCTTATAATTGCTCCCAGTAATCTACAGAACTAAAACGTCCGCCCTATCGGAAGGCGTTGCCCGATTAATCGCAATCACATCAATGCAACGAGGCATTATACTTGCAATAATTAATGACGACGACACATTACGTACACGGACATAAAATAGGATTTATTGATTACTCAATTTAAAAAGCTGCCTTAATGGATGCGAACGTTCGCCGCAAATACGGCTCGATTAATTAATTAAAGCGAATCATACATAGCAGATAGCTGAAGCTCCGCTCTCCTCCATCCTCGGATCTATCGGCTGCTGGAATCTCAGGTATAAAACCGCAAGTGTCGTAATAGGTTTCCGAGAAATATCAGGTCTACCATGATATCACAAATTCGTCATTCTACCGTCGAAATATTTACATTTTTAAAATGATTCCCACCCCAGGCAATTATTTTTTTGCAACATGCTGTAGACGTTAGTTAGTAAACTTAATTTGAAATGATGTTTTATGGAAACGTTTCCAATGACAAGAAAAATGTGAAGACTAAAAGCTGCCTGGTAATAAAGATGATGAGGATAAAATTTGTTATTCCGCTTTTTCTGATTGCATATTATGTAATCTTATTAAATATACTACTCTGTTCAAAAGCCAAGGTGATGAACAAAACGCACAATATTTATTTATTCATCCATGTGAACATAGAAAGTGTTGCTAAGATGGGATTAAACGTTGGTGTTCACTTTTTGGTATTTCCATCAGCACCTTATTCGATTTTTGTTTTACCGATGACCGAGTTAAATCGGGACCCTCTAAGTCGTTTTTCTAATCCACTGAACGGGAAGAAGTCGCATGGTGACATATCTGAAGAATACGGTGCTTGTGGAGCAATATTTGTTAAATTTTTGGCGAAAAATTGAGTTTTTCTGACACGTTTCAAACCCAAAGCATCACCTAAAGTTACGTCTACTGAACCTACTGATATTCAAACATCTTCTCTTATAATCAAATGACGATTTCCCATTACTTTGTTTTTAATTTTTTTCGGTTACTGATGTTGATGCGACGACCAGAACGAGGTTCACCTTCTGCGGACTGCACCATTTTAAACGTGTGTTAATTTCATTTCTAACACAATATTTAATGCAACTTCTTTGTTCAACAATATTAGATATTTTAGAAATCGAAAAATAAACTATTTGACATATCAAACTGAAATTAGGAGTGAATATCACTGAAGATCGTGTCGACATAAGAAAAAGTTCTTTGAACTACCTCTTTCGCGTGAGTTTCATATTAATAAATCACCCTATTTTTTTTAACAAAGCATTATATGTGCATGTCCATCTATCCTAATTCTGATTATTTAAATAAAATATTGATATACACAATGGTACAAAAATAGAAAAACTAAAATACACGTTACAAAAATACTAAAGTTTAGCTTGAATGACTCATCAATCGTTTTATGATTAAAATGTACTACCAACTGTAAAGTGCCAAAATAAGAGCACCTATAATTGAGCAATGGCAAGCTAAAAAATAATGTAGAACCAAACAAGTCGGAAAATTGTCAAAAGAGTAAGATGAAACACTTAACATACCTACATCTACAATTTAGTAGATGTGTCCTGCTATCCATGTCTATTTATTTCTTAAACAGTGATAATAGATCATTTACAAAAAACAACAAATATTTACGACCATACCAAAAGTATCTAAGCAACTTTCTTGAAAAGCACGATTAATGACAAACGTCGCTTGCAATGGTGCAAAACTCGTCACCATTGGACTGTGGAAAAATGAAAACAAGTTCTGTGAAGTGATGAACCTAGCTACACGATCTGACAATCCGAAGGGCGCATTTGGGTTTAGCAGATGCCAGAACACTTCTCCGAGTATATTCTGTGAACAGACATGTTTGGTGGCAGAAATATCATGGTTTAGAACTATTTCGTAGCAGCCAAAAGGATGTTTGGGAAAAAGCCCCAATTTCAATCCCATCAATTACTTGTGGGAAGAATTGGAAATCCCACTACGCGTCAGGACAAATCGTCCAACTTCAGTGCCTAGGCAGCTCACTGCAGTTTTCATGGGGGAATGGTGTGAATCATGATTGATGCTAAAGGTAAACCGACATCTTATTAATGCGTGCCACATAAGTCTCTAATTTAACAACAGTGGGTGGGTGTCTGTCTGGATACTTTTCGCCATACATCAATCCTCATGAAATACTCTATACTCCTGAAAGTGTGATCAGGATCTTCAAATGGTCATTAAGTATTAGCCGAAGTTACTGGTATCCCAATATTCTTAAAGATGTGGCTAAAAATAGCACAATCATATAACTTTTAGAAATACCACATTATTAATTGATGAATATTTGTAAAAATCCAATATCAGCAGAAATGCAGTATTACGGCCAATTAAGAAAAGATATTAATTGGTATATATCTGTTGCATAGTTATGTCCACTAGTGTTATGGTAGAGTACGCACCTTCCACAAATACCCTGTGTTAACATATGTAGTAGCAAAAATGAAGTCAAGTATCAAAGAGTAGATTCAAAGATAATGACGTACAAAACGTGAAAATTAAACCATGTTTTAGATTATCTTCTGCATTTAACTCCTTTCCAAATAGAAGCATGATAATTAACAAATTATAACAAAAAAAAATATGAATAAATTAATGTCGAACTCAAGGTATCATAATTAACGAAATATTTCAAATCACTGAAAAAGCATTGCAAAAGAATCTACTAAACTAATACGAAAATAAAAGCAGCAATTTTTTGGACAAGCTAACAGCTATTAACTACGATGCTAATTAAGTTGAGGACAAAAAATCTGCATAGCAGCTTCAGGGTGACTCATAAAGAATGCTATATATTAAAACAGATCCACAGAAATGTAGTTTACGAATAAAATTGACTTAAAATTTAAATGAAATTGTGAACCACAGGTATTAAAAAGTGAGTTACTAAAATTAAATGTTACCATTAATAAATGATGAATGCAGTAGCAGCAAAAAATTGGTCGTTAAAGGCCAAAATTGGGAGTTAAGACGGTGGCAGTCTTCTATAAAGAAATTCAGAGCAATATCGGAATGTGAAGGCTGTATGCAGAGCAATTTCCCGGTCAACGCCTTCCCACATCTTTACGCTAATAGATTAGTCGACAACGATTGATGCTGTGCCTCCCGGATGTGAATCTGTGGGATTTCTTTGTGTGAGACCACATGAAGTAATTTATGTATATTGTGAAAAAGAACACTGTATATAAAAAAGGGAAAGTAATCATTCGGGAAATACTAAATGTTTGCCAGAGTGCAACAGCCATGACTATGCTACGCGTGGGTCTGCACAGACGATGAAGGTCGCCATTTCAGGCAATGTCACTCAGATGTGTGGTAGAAGTCCTATTTACTGGATTAATAAAACCGACCGTGGTTTTTGCATATTAATTTAGTTATTCACCTAAACACTTCCAATGAGCAACAAAGGGTTTACTTAGTTCGAGTGTGGTCTTCATTAAACTTCGTCTAATATTTTTAAAGCTACGTTTGGACATTATGGAGTACGATTTTTACATTTGCGATATCTTATGTATTACAATGTATGTGGTGAAAGAAAATGGATTATATGAGGAATAATTAACACGCACACTTCGGTTTATATTACACTTTAGACCAATCACAATCATAGAGAATCATATTTCCAATAAGTGAATTCTACGAAGAGATAGACGGAATTGCTCTATTTTAACAAAAATAATGGCACCATTTGTTGTTGAAGTATCAGTCTTATTTAATAATTTCTTGACATTTCGTTCACTGGAAACCAAAATATGATGAATTAAGTGACAGTAGTTGTATATATCGGTCGAAAAATGAATACAAAGAATCAACACTCAAAATAATTAAAATCGCTTACGTAGACAATTGTTCATCATAAACACAAGTTTTTGAGTGGCATCGACGATTCAGAGAAGACAAAGAGGGGGTGGATGATGATAAACGTTCAGGCCGATCAGATCAAACATTCACCGAAGAAAATATCAAAAAAGGCGTGCTTTCATGAAATATTGACGAGATTCACGGAAACGAAACTTGGAATACTTCCGTATTCGCCAAATTTAGGTCTCTGTGACTATTCTCTATTCCCTATATTGAATTGGGCGATTAAGGAAAAAAGTTTTATATTAGTAAATGTTCAATGGTCAACAACGAGCACTTTTGACAACATTTCAATCAGCAACATAAAAGTCATATGATGCAGTTCTTGAACATGCGAATCGTTATATTTCTGCTGATAGAGTATTTCGAATAAATAAAACAGTTTTTTTCAAGATTTCTTAACCAATTTTGTTTTTAGGTCATTCCGGTTAGTTTTGGGGCAAAGACTGTATTATTCGCACACCAAAGTAATAAGAGAAGACCTTAGTATTAAGAGAACTTAGGAACGTAAAAAATGCATCAATACATCATCATCATCGTCTGAATGTTTACATGAAAAACATACAATGTAATACAAATTTGGAGCAGATAATAAATCAAAATGATTTGTATTATTAAGGTAAAACCATCAAGAAAAAAATTCAAAATTTTCCTTTTCACTGTTGTGTTCTCTAGGAAAATTAGTTTTCCGTAAATAGATATCGGAATATATATTGTTGCTTTATCCAGCTTTAAGATTTTAATTGAATCAAAGTCTTATTTTTTTGTTAAAGCCTTCTTCCATTGGTATGGATGTTTTTCTAAGCATATCAAAATACTATATTACGCTGTTTAATCGGCTTTCAAAATAACTATTGCCCATAACAGAGAAACGAATGTAAGTTTTTGAAATAAAACAGGCGTAAAATTAACGAGATCTTCAGATTAATTTATTTTGTTGTACTTTATTTAAAATAATCTTTAAATTTCCCGCGGTTTCTCAAGTTTAATTTTCCCTTGACATTCATAATTTTTATCGGGGTGAAAAGCGCGGCGAAGAAGGATAATGAAAATTAAAACAACATATCCTAATTTTAAGTTAAACCACTTCATTATTTTTTTAAATAATAATGATGAGTCCCTAACATCCCTGACTGAGTAGACCACCCACCAAGTATCTGAGCCCAGAATTGAACCCGAGTCCAGTCGCACTGGCGCTTCAGTATTTTTATTACTTAATAATAATCATCACTCAAAATTTTATCAACATATCAAAATTATATATATAAAAAAAATTATGAGTGCTGCTGCTGCTGTCACACAGGTCAAAGGTCAAATCGTTCGTGCCTTTCCGTGCCGACCCGAGCGCCTCCGAAGGACAAATTTCGGCTCGGCGGCAGGCGCGCGCGACCGAAGTAATATATTTCCGGAACCACAAGCGATAGAAAATTTTCGTTTGAGAGCGGGTAATAAATCACTTATATATAAAAAAAATTATGAGTGCTGTCACACAGGTCAAAGGTCAAAGTTCAACTCTAACTGGGTATACGTAAATGCGTTGTCATGGCAACGGCGTACGTCAATTATGTCAAACAGAGCTTTTTAATCGTGTTTTTATTATTTTTAAAAACTACTATGCGAAGGGGCTCAAGCATGTCGGAGTTGGACAAGCTCTCCGGGGGGCCGCTGCCAGACCTCGTATTAATAAAACAAATTTTGGCTCCTCTCATAAGTCACAGTCAATAATTGAAGTCGATTGTTCCTTTCTTTTTCTGTACCATATTTTGTATGTTAAACATCGAAGCGTAAACATGCAAAACATTTTCTTTTTAGTACAGTTGGGATTATATATTCTTATGTAGTAATATACTACCTGTAAGTTTTTTTTTAAAACAATTTAAATTTTATTTGAAGGTTTATTAATATTACAAGTATGTATAAATATTCACGAGATAAATCGATAAGTTGGCCTCGAGCAGTCCATTATGACCACTTAAACTGTAATGTTACTATAATAATACTTTGCTTTATCAGCTTATAAGAAAATTTGTGAAATATTTTTATTAAAAATCTAATTCCTGAAGAGATACATAAACCTTCTAATGATCATTTTACTACTTCACCTTTATTATTTAACTGCATTAACTTCTTTATCTTATTGACAATTTGAAGAACAATGAAAAACTAAAAACTATCGACTAACGATACCCCCAATTCCCTAAGTGAATCACTTTCCTTCTTTTTCCAAATCTCTTGATCCCCTTACAAATCAAACTCGTCTAAACATCCACATTCACATCCAAGGAACTCCTACTGAAGCAGTCCCATTACCAAACACCACATTCAATTTAGTTTAAGGGAAGGGCGATCCCTCAAATCGATCAGGACTATTTGTTTAACCGGGGAAGAGGAAGAACGGGGCGCTTTAAAGCCTAAAATATTTAATGGCAATGTCGGACCAACTCGCAATTTACATTTAGCTTATGTAAACCGATTCCATAAAGGCAAATTCAATATTCAAGTGACGACAGCCCTAGTAACTGCCAATCCAATATTTTAGTAAGTTCGTGCCTATATATAGAGCCTGGATGATAATTCGATTTCGCGTCGATAATCGAATTTCCTTCGCGGTGACATTTCGAAGGGTACGCTTGCCCATTGCCGCCTTAGCATAATGCGAGAGCACAATGGGCAATATCCAAAGGCGAACGGTAGGCAGCGAGGCCTATTAGATAATTAAAAATGCATCGCGTGTCGCGAGCCATCAAACGCAGCGCACACATGCGCCCTGGCTTTCAATCATCCACACCTAGCTTCATCTGAATTGCTAATTAGTTAGAAATCGATGCAGTGACGCTGGGGCGCATCGACAGATGTATTAGGAGCTAAACGGTGGTAAATGAAGGTATTTTGACCGCCGCCGCGCGCTTGGCAACGCCCGCACAGACGACCCTCGCCACGTGAAGCATTCACGGGCGCCTTAAATATTCATCCGGGGATTTTTCCGGGCAGCGCGGCGTTACCTTATTGATTAAGCTGCCCCTTTTAAGGGTCGCGCTCAGCTTATGGGGATTCCGAGCGCCGGGGAGAGGACGGGTAAAAATAGAAGAGCGGGCAGATTTAATCTGGCAGTACCTGAACTTTCACTTTTGATTCGGAACGCCGACAAACCCCAATATCATGGGTATATGCACAATCGCTTGAATTCCCTTTCGGTCAACTGAAAGGAGCGTCTCGATCAATTGTAGTGTCAGCACTACGACTATCAGTTTCTAATTACACGGTTTTTTAAATTCCTCACTAATAATGGTATGAAAATTTTAATAACCAATAAATTAAGAAAGTAATTTGAGTCCTGTTGGACAGCAATTAATTCGCCCACGGGCAAAGTGCAGTTAATCAGATGAACAATAAACTTTCCGTTTCGGTTGCACCGAGCCAACTGTACTACTGGTAATGTACGAGTTTAATCAAGGTTGTACCGCACTAAAATGTTTCAAAGCGAAATAGTTCTCTTCTAGATATTATCTCAAGGTCAGTTGCGAGAGCGAAGAACCATTGTCTGCATTTGTTCAAACGTTAAACTTAATACGGATCTAGAGAATACTAGCAAATAAATTGATTTTTAGTGTAAAACGTCACTAGCTCGATAAAGCAACATCTACGAGGGTCAGAATATAAGTCATGGCAACTATTTTTTTTTTTCAAAGATAAGGGATGGTATCACAAAATATCGTATGTCTCAAAGAAGCTGTGCATTTATAGTATGTGTCCACAAAACAAGATGGCTCTGTGATGTTCTGCAATTGCACAAAGAGTAATGTTAAATCAGTTGTCAGTAAACCACCGTGCAGGATGGATGTGATCCGAGTAGAACAGCGTTCGTATATCCGAATAGCCGTTCCCAGTGACATAAATGCCAGAGAATGCTACAGAAAGTTGGTAGACGCTGTCGGGAATAATGCTCTTCCACGCCGAACAGTTGCGAGATGAGTAGCAAAGTCTCGGTGAGGGCGCGAAGCAACCAGTGGCCGGCATCGGGCAGGACAGACCGACAGACGATGAACGCTTTTTGAATTAGAGAGGGAAAGTGGCATCGAGAAACGCAATCATCCACAGGATTTTGTGAAACAATCTTCACCCGAGTAAAGACTCGGGTCACATCCATCCTGCAAGACTGTTGTGGACACACACTGGGAATACGCAGCTTCCTTGAGACATACGACATTTTGTGACAGCATCCCTTTACCTTTGAAAAAAAAATAGTTGCCATGACTTATGTCCTTACCCTTATATACAACATAAAGACATTTTCTGAATCTTGCGAGGTATATTTAAAAAAAAACAAAATATTAAAATCGTGACGTCTATTACAACATAAAATATCTTCGTATTAAATCACATAATGTTCCGATTAGTTTTCATCAGTGAATGTAAATAGTTGGAAGTTAATTGTTATTACTAATGCCAATAGATATCATATCGATAGTTTTGACATTTCTATATAGCACATGGACAGTCCCTCGATTTCATTTGGTTACCCATTGTTTGTACGTGTCAAAGGATAGAACGTTCTAACTAAAGTACATTTTTAAAATTCGGTAATTTTCATGATTGATTTGAAAAATTTTAACTCATCAACTGTTTGTAGAAGCTTATGGTAATAAAGCTCCATCGTATCTCAACTGCACGTTTCCGTTTCAACGTCTTAAAATTGGCGATTTTAATATGAATGACAAAAAACTTTGAGGTCGTCAAAAAATTCCAAGACCCTCAATTGCCTTATTAGATGAAAACCCAGCTCAAACACTCAAGGAACTTACATGAGCATCAGATGTTAGTAAATTAACCATTTCAGACCGTTTATATGTGATGGAAATGAAGGAAGGAAAATTGTCAGAAGGTGTATATTGCAAATAACTTAACATTGCGATTTCTTTACTTAATAAGCAGCGTAAAAGAGTTTTTCTTTAGTATTATGGCGGGAGATGAAAAATTGATATTTTGACAATTCCAGACGATACAAATCATGGGTGAACCTTGAACCGCCCACTTCAACGCCAAAGCGCAATATTCATGGTTACAAGACTATGTTCTGTATCTAGTGGGATCAGAAGGTTGTGTCTACTACGAACGACCAAAACCGAACAAAACTGTTACCGAGGACCGCTAAAAATAACAATTACATAAGTTGGGCGAGAATTAACACCAGTAGAGACCTGTAATAGCCGTAACGCTCGGTCTTATGTTGCTTCGGCAGTAAAAAAAAACATTGCTAGATCTACAATGGGAAATTTTTTCACGCGCCGTATACTCCCCAGACCTGACCCATTAGATTACCACCTTTCCGATCAATATAACTCACACTTACGTAAATTTGAAGAAGTACAAACATGCGTCAACGAATGAATTGCCTCAAAAGATGGACAAAGCTCATAACTAATTATGGAAAATATTTTGATTGATCTATTAATTCAGTTTCTCTGTTAAATAGAGGCATTTTTTGGCAAAAATCTTGTTCACAACTAAGCGGAACACGTAATATTACAATATTTCTCAATAACACTCAGATATAAACCATCACCTTATAGTAAATTTAAAAATGAATCAAAATCCAAAAGCCACCGGCATGGTTCAAATAATTAAGGCCAACAAAATCAAAATAACAGATAACAAATTGAATCTTTTATGTTCTTCATGTATTAATAATAATAATAATGGTAAGGCTCTACGCCCCGCGTGGGAGCACGGCCTGCGAACTGAGAGGTTAAGGCTCTCATATGTTCGCTCTCTCTGCCTGGTCGTTGCGCACCATCTCTGGTGCGGGGCGGTGTGGCAAGCGCATAAGACGACCACCATTATTACCCCTTGTTCGAGTGAACGCAGGTACTCAATTATTTTTAGTGACTGAGTAGGCCATCCGACAGGCATCAGAGAGCACCGGGAATTGAACTCGGGTCCGTCAGCATCACAGCCAGCCCCTCAACCACGGGACCACGCTGGCTTTCTTCATGTATAGACACCTTTAAACGGAGGAACACACAACGAAACTTCGATCTGTAATCCCTAATTATAATGCCATCCGTATGTATACACGTGTTCACCTAATTTTTTTCCATACCATGGATGTCTCTCTCACAGTTGATCAAAATAATCTGAGTAACAATATTTCTACTCTTCAAAAAAAATTCCCGAAAAACTAAAAGAACCATTTCATTTAGTAGTTTCATCAAAAGTCATTATCATCTATTGGTTTTCCATTTAAAATTACAAAGTATATTATATGGTTAAACTTCAAACTCAGGAGAGTGAGAATACCTATCTGAAGCGCGTATCCTTGTTTGAAAATTGTAATAGAGTACACCTTTTCCTTTTTTTGTGGCGCAAATTAAAACTTTAGAAAAATCATAATAACAACAATGGTAAGGCTCTAACGCCCCACGTGAAAGCACGGCCTATGAACTGAGAAATTAAGGCTCTGTCGCCATTTCTGATGCGAGGCAATGTGGCAAGCATCACGCTTTACACGACGAGTTTTCTTATATAATAAAACAAGGAACAGAACAAAAATAATTTTCTATATAATTCCGCTAAAGATAATTTTATTTTTAGAGAAGAAAACTGAATATATCGGATTTTTAATTTTGCCCATTCTGATTGATACTATTATTATTTCATCTGCTCTGTTTATTTAAAATGTTGATATAGAAAACAGAAAGTAAAGAAATAGAAAACAACTTAACCTCTTATCACTTCTGATCCTTCTAACTTACAAGAGTTAAACAAAAGAGGTTCTTCCTAAAGGGTACTGATTTTCTCAGTCAGGAACTTTGTTTCATCTATTGAGGTTTATAGTGGCGAAAAGGAGCCATGTAAATAAAAAGATGTTTCCAGCAACACAGGACGGGTTTTATATTTTAACTATTTTAGAATAGATTTCTAAGTAAAAACGCTATTTGATGGGGAAAGTGTAAAGCCTTAAGAGTGTGAATTATTAATATGTGCTCAAAGATAAATTCAAAATAATAGTTGATTACCTCAATCAGTGCTAATAAATGCGTTTTTATTAAGGATAATTGTTTAGTACCTCGACGTACTTGAAACAGTTATTTTATAGAAATAGTTTTAGTACGAAAATATTTGTTATCACACAGAGAACTCATTTCACCTTTCGTAGCTTGTCTGTAATACCTCCAACCCTTGTTACAACCCCACAATGTCACTTCGTTGAATATTTTTGTCCGCTCACCAGCTATTTTAAAGGGATAATTCTGGTATAAATTTGTTTTTATAGCTCATCTACGATTCTTCTACCTTCTTTTATACCCCTTTAAGTGCTACGTGTTTTGCACCGTATTGTGACAAACCACAAATGATGACAAATGTGGCAGGAGCACGCACCCCTGCCGCCTGCCAGATTATTGTCTGCCACAATGATCGGCTTCAAAGAATGTAAAAATTGAGTTAGAAAGTTTCAACCGCGATATAAAAATAATGTTAGCTTCCTAAAGACATTCAAAAACGTTGAACTGAAAAGGGTTGTAATAAGAAGAGTAGAGGTTGCAGATGAACTACAGAAGAGAGTAGAGAGAGGTGGAACGCGTCCCCTGATTGATTTTTGTACTATAACCATTTCTAAAAAATAACTGCTTCAATGTGTTATTTATGTTCTGTACCACATTCTATTACAGTACTGGGCTAAGAATCAACGGTTTGAGAAAACAAATAATAAAATGGCGTACTTAAAGAAGGCGATTGGAAAATGGTAAACAAGTTTCCTAAAAGGCGACAATTTACGTTAAAGAGGTGAGGACGGGGAGCATGGTTTACGCATACGTACTGAAAGAGAAAAAACGTGTCAAGACAATCCCTGAAATGTGGGGTGGAGTTCAAAAGAATCTGGCGCCCGGAAAGTCTACGAGTGATTCTCAAGTGTGTTGTTCATCGGGTATTACAAAACAATTACGGGTTGGCTAAGCAGATAAACGTTACGTACCCTACAAGAACTAATTTCCGATAATCGTATGTTGATATGTCAATGTTAATCTCTGATAATACAGTATAACCAAAAAAAAAAAAAGCTGAAGGAAGGCAATTGGTAAAACTTAGTCAATCTTTATATGCAACCTACCAGAGACCAATTTATGTCACAATTGAAATTAGGTAAGGAGGAGCAATCTGCACTAAAAAAAAACATCGGTACGGTAAAAAGAAAATGCCGT
Organism: Sinelater perroti; assembly: GCA_036346155.1. Classification (NCBI taxonomy): domain Eukaryota; kingdom Metazoa; phylum Arthropoda; class Insecta; order Coleoptera; family Elateridae; genus Sinelater; species Sinelater perroti. The sequence continues at coordinate 438,333 of JARFIY010000167.1, read as the reverse complement.
TAGTGAACATGGGTTTTTATGAAGTCGCCTTTTATCATCTCCCTACTAAAAGAAAAACTGTTGAGCGTTACAAGAACATGTTGATTGAGAACATTGCGAAAAGGCTACGTAGAAAGCCCTTTTGATAGGTCTATACTCTTACATGACAATGCGGCTTGTTCACGAACTTTTTGCATACAAGCCTCTTCTTTGGGATTATCATTGTTTTTGTCTCGTAAAACGACCTCTTCGTAGAGTTGTTCATGTCAACTTGACCGGATTCGAAGATTAACTAAAAATTATCATACAAGAGAGTGCGAGTTCAGGTTTAAGAAACATCACGGACGAGCTCACTAAATATAAACGTAAAAGATAAAAATTGAAGAACTATAGTACATATTAGAAGTGGTAGAACACATAGCATCTCTGAAATGGAGTTTGGTTGGTCAGTATTTAAAAGAAGTTACCGCGGAAGAATATTTATAATCGCATCTATGTTCTCTTAAGGAGTTCTTCTGCAGTCATGTCATCTATTGCTTTTAATCACTTTTAGGTCTATAGAAGGCAAAAGGTTAATGCAATTCATATTTTTTTTAGATTATTTCCAAGTTCCAAAATAAAATGATAAACAGATTTACAAGTACCAATTAACAGAAAAACTTTAAGACTGCTATATTTCTTAATTATAGGTCTTCTAATGACGTGTAGTTATAATAATTGCAATCAAGTCTAATCATACACCATTATATTGTCAAAAACCGGTCCCTCTTAAAATCCGGTACAGATTTGTCCAAATATAGAATCTGATTATACCAACCAGCATTCGAGGCAATTTAGCAATTCATTAAAATAGACCACAAAGCAACCATAAAAAAAAAAGAAAAACAACCAACACTTTGCCTGTCTTGGTCTGTAATTACAATGAACGGATAACCTACTTTGTTGCAACACTGAATATATTTTTGTTCTTTACGGAATCAATCGTGATTTAAACATAAACTGAATGCTAGCAATTTAATCAACAAGTGGTCTTCTTGCGCCGACGTGTTTCTCGTGACAGACGCGCCCAGGTTTGCATTACGCTAATTGAAACAAATTTACAATTTTGTTAAAGCAATTACAATATTCAGCACCCGCCACGGGCGATGTTGAGCCGTAATTAGCCATCGAGGACGGGTTATTCAAATTGGGCTGCCTTGGAAAATTTAAAAACGGCTGGCAAGCCAATTCGGTTGCATTTATCAAATTATATGAGCACTTGCGCAACGCGGTTATGCAGCGGTATGGTAATTTACAATTCAACGCAACAAGAGCTTTAAAATCATGGGTTTATTGCGGAAAGACTCTGGAATGTATGAAAGATTTATTCAATTGTTTAAGCAGCGATTAGAAAAGAGAGGAGAAATCGCATTCCAAACTTTATCAGTGACTTTGTTTTCTGTGTGACTTTTATTGCTCGTATTGTGTTTTACCAAAATATAAACATACTACCGCTGGATTTTCTCAATTTATATTCTAATTCCCTTTATTAGAAACAGTCAATTCCTGTGTTATTCAACATGCTTTATTATTACTCTTAAGGATAATTAGTAGATATTATTCAAAATAATAAGATGTGAAAGAAAAACGAAGAACCTGTCATCAAAATGAAATTTAGACAATTCGTGAACATTCAAACTACCACCCTTACCAAAAGATTCTGCTAAATTCAAGAATATTGCAGAATAGATCTTTTTTTTTTAAAGAATAATTCAATAAAGCTCATCAAAATGACGAATGCAAATAGCTTTAAAGTTATTAGTAAACGCAAAATGAGCACGCATAGATAACCAGGCTTATGAACCGCAGACGACATTATGTTTGTTGAAATATTCATTTGAGATATATCAAGAACCATCCCTAATGAAGAGTTGGGCTAATATAGTTTGCCCAATAATATGGTCCGTCATTCTTATGGTGTATAATAGTGATAGTTATAGCCAAAAAAATCTGTAAGATTTGAACTTAGCTTTCAAATATGATATGCAGCTGGTTTCCTTTATTTTTTGAAAATTATCCCAACTATAGCGGAAAAGGTCAAAACTAATTTTAGATACAAAAGTAGCACTAAGACGCAGTTGGATCTTAATGAATGTTCTTATACATATATCTAATCAAACCAACAAAAATTGAAGAATGTATGAAAAAAATGTAGAATTATTTTATGAACTTTATTGACCTATAAAAGTCAAAATATATAGTTATGTAAGCGTCTTAATTTAATAATGATCTATTTATATTGCACTTAAACTATGAAAACTACCTTTTTAAATTGAATCTATATGCACTTGCTCCCTGTCACGACAGCGGTTTTTGATAAATGCTAATAGATAGTAAGGCATAAGCTATTACTTTGACACCTTGCGTAAAATTTTATATATTGTGGGTACCTGAGAAAAATCAGAACGAGTGGGACGAGGGGAGTGATGCAGCAGCATTGGAAGGGATTACTGTAGACACATTCGCAGATGCCACTATATTTCTTGTAGTAGGTAAAGATCTACTTGAAGACTATACGCATGATTCTTGATTGGACCAAACAATGGAAGATTAAGTTAAATAAGCTCAAATCTATCCATGTTAACTTCATCAACAAAAAGCTAGTTAACTCCCATTCTCTAGATAGCAATGGTACCATCCTACCTTATGAGAATAATGCTAAATATCTAGGCATGACCCATCAAATACATACATATTTTCCAGAACAATTGTTGCATAACATAGTAAACGCCTGAGGTATAAGAGACTCCGACTTACATTGAGATCTTGACATCCCAATGAATAATGTAATCAGTCAGACTTCACCTTTATGAGAATGCAATAGCTCTTCAACTATTGGACAATCGACATCTTGTCCAAAGGCTAAAGAAGACTAGACCATTCGAACGTATGTAGTGCTGTGTGTAAAAGCAGAACATAATGCACGGGTGAGATTATAGGTATTAGAAAAATCTAAAGGATTCTAGTTGTTAAGTACATAGTTATAAGAGTTATTAGCTCTTAATATTATCTGCTACAATATCCAAAGTTATTACTAGCAGCTTTTCTTCTTCCGGTAACAAACCATAGAAAAACCTACATTTTCCTAATATTCTCTACGAAGTTTGCATAAGAATTTTTTTTATTTTGTAGTTTTCTAATATATCTTCAATTCTTCTGCAAATTGTAAACAACGGTCTTGTACTGTCGAATCATGTTTATTTATTGCGTTTAACATTCAGTGTGCAACAAGATAACATAAGAAAAAGTCAACATAAAAAAAAACACAATTGGTGTTTAAATAGTCCCTGAAGTCTTAAAGCTGTCCCAGGTTTACGGTAGTTTTCACGCTATTAATTAAGTGGTAACCGATTTTGCTAGTCCTTTTGGAACAAAATAACCACACAAGTCCATTTTTCTTTTCAAAATCCACGCATGTGATAAACTAGAATCAAATTCATCGTCTCCATTCCACCATCGTAAGGCCGTTAAAAAGATTAGGAACCACTATTCTATAGTTAACATAAATTACAAAAAAAAATGCGCGTTATAAGCTAAAACGCTGACGACAAACGTACGCAATGTAGAGAATCACTGTTTGGGTCGATTATGGGAGAAAAAACAAATACATGTTCTCTTACAGCTTCTGTGTGATAGAGATCATTAATCTTAAAATATAAAATGGTTGTCGGGGATTTTGACTAGCTTTGTGGTGTAAACCTTTGACCGATTATTTTTACAACTGTTCACTACGTAATAACGAATAAAAAAGTACTAGATGTCTTAATGGGATATCTGATGATTATATTGGGGTCGACATCAACATCATTGAGTGTGGTGTAAAGCAAGAGCAAAAATGGAAAAGTCTAGAAGTTAAAACTAAATCAAAATTAACTGAACATTTAGTAGAATTTATAATGGACATGACAACTAATAAAATCACAATTATATCACCCATTGCCAAAATAATTCAATATTAAAGTACCAAATAAATTGAGGCAATGTATTACTTAATACACAACTAATTAACGTTAGTTTCAAACTTTTTTCTCTAATTCTCTTCAATATAAGCTATACCCCTTCTTAACACTAAAACAATATCACCCGGGAAATAAATTCAGCGTCGCTTTCCTTGGGAGCAAATGGATAATGCTATGCATTAGAAAGATTAAAAAAGATGATACGACAACAGGACAAACTATGCGGCCGCGATGAATCACCACGGCGACCGATTTTCAGCCGTCCAGCAATGTACCCTGCGTGGGCCCCTTATGCCAGAGGCCCGTAATTAAAAATACCGAGGGCAACTACCCCAGCGGCGAGACGGGGTTTTTGCGAAGCGTGCGGTTGATTTTTTGCGGAATCCGCAAATCCGCGCAGTGCCAATTTGCTGATGCAACCGACACGGCAAAATGAAATACCTGAGCAATATTGGCGGCGACGCGTCATCCGGGGAGGGGGATCTGCGGCACATATTGACTTGACCGGCGAAGAAGTTTCCATGAGTCATAGATAGGTGTTTTTACATGTACTCATTTGTTTCCATTTAAATGTTTATTCACAACAAGGGATAATAACCGGCTATATGTTTGTGTTTTTATTTTATAAACAAACCTATTCCTCATTTACTTCATAATGGACTATGCCAGAACAAATAAAATTTCTAATAAGTAATTAAAAAAAATAATTTGTAAGTCGAATAAAAAAGTCAGGATTATTTATTTAGTTCAAATTCATAATTAGAATTTTGCTAGTAACGTTATAGGATTCGAGCGTGTATTATTGGTTAGAGAACTCTTTGTCTGTCCTTGTATTAGTATTGCTTTCTTGTTTCCGCTTATAGTGCGTATAGCTCTTAATCCTATTACGTTACTTTAGGAGAAAAGCCTATTTATTTTTTTGAAAATGCTAATTCTTTCAGAAAAATGCAAAAATATATGTTGTTCATTGTTTAAAACCTATCTAATGCAGAAATTTGAATTTTAAATATTCATTGAATTTATCGACAACATTTTAATACTTAATTCAACCTCCAATCATTCACAAGCATGTCACTTTTTTTAAAAATTTTGTAGGATGATTTACTGATCTACCTAAAAAATAATTTACGGAATTAGAATTCCAGAATTCTAGGATTAAAAACTTCGGATCTGGATTTCACTTCACAGCTTCTCGTATAGATGGTTTCTTATATTAATAAACACATTATCGTAGCAACCATAACATTTCTTTAAAGTTCGTTTCACCATTTATCATTTACACATATATAAAAACTTGTTTAGGTGTAATTAAGTTGTTGGAATTCGAGCATTTGCTTAAATAATTTTGCTGTTCCCAAAACCATGTCAAAATGACAGCTCGCCCATTACCAGCTGAATTAAAACTGAAAATAATCTAGAAATTCCTTGAATATTAATTGATATTACGAAGCAATTAAAAACAAGAAAATTGCAGCAGCAATTGCAAAAGAATAAAACTAACATTTCTATGGTTAAAAAAAATTCGCTTTATCAACATTAAAAATTAATTCAGGAACAATAATCTTGTTCAACAATGAGTCGTAATGTTACTGGCAATGCAGCAGCTGTTTCTGTATTTTACGAAGATTATTTCTGCTTTTCAATCAAAGAGAGGGTGTTTCTTCCAGCTACAAAATTTTATTTGTGGTTCAAAAATGTTCTGGCTTTATAAATTATAATTGCTTGATTTATATGATTTATAGTTTATTTACAATCTACAAAGAAGTATTAAGTAAATGTGCATTATTAGAAGAAACTAGCGATGATACTCTCATTGATTTCCTACAACTATAGAGCAGCCACAAAAAGTCACGGGGCCACGTTCTAGTTAGACGTCTGGTCGGCAGAAGGTAGAGTCAGCTGTTACACTAGGTCATTACTGTACCCGGAAAGTTAGTTGTGGTACATTTAAGCAGAGTAGCATATTGCTGATTGACAATTTGGACTTCCTACCAAGAAGTCAGAACATTTCTCAATAATTTAGGTCTAGTTGTTCACATTTGTTTGTATGTGTTTTTTCCATATGAGCCGTTGGGTCGAGATGCAAGCCTAGATATTTTGCTTCTATTTTAATACGTACAGGCGTGCCATTGATATTGACCAGTAGGCAGATACAAGTTCTTAAGGTGAATGTAAGTTAGGTTGATTTTAAATTGCCATTTAGCAAACCAACTACTAATACAGTGAAGATGGTGTTGCAAATTAGCAGATGCAGTAATAGCATTCTCATATGCAGATAAGATAGTAGTATCATCAGCAAAAGTTGCCACAACAGTATTATCGGTAAATCAGTCCTGTAAACGAACTAAATGAATAGACCCTAAACACTACCCTGGGGGACACCTGAATGAATAAGGTGGTCTGAAGACAGTCTAGTGTCATATTTAACAGAGAAATATCGATTTGTTAGTGTAGGATTTGAGCAACAGGTAAAAATAACTTGGTAGCAATAATTATAATTTATAGAGGCGACTTGAATGCCACACCTTTTCACCTGCGTCTAATAATCTGAACACCTGCATTCTAGTTTTTAGGTTTTTTCAAGTAATTTAGTTTTTTCTTCTTTATAATTATTCAATTTAAAATAAAAATAGGACCAATGTTATTTTTATTACTGCAAAATAAAACGTCATACAAAATATCGTTGATAATCAATCATAAATATGAATTTTAAGTGAGGTCCTAATGCTTTTATATTTTTCTAGGTAATGTAAACACCAATCTTTATGGCGGAGGTTTGAACTGGTTAAATCAATTCATCGCCACAGCCTTCATATCAATCATGGGAGTTCTGTCTCCATTTGCGTAAATATAAAATAGGGGTTAATCAATGAAAATATAAATTAAAAAAAATTCAGAAAGATTTGTTAGACAAATATTCCAATACATCCGAATATTACAGTTTTATAAAGAAAATGGGTTCCTTCAACAGAATTTACATTCTTACTGAAATGGGCATTTACCAATAAAATTTAAATCGCTATTATAACGACTTGGAAAGAACCATTAATAATAGTTCCCCGTAACAGGCCTTGAAGGCCCTTTGGAGTCGTAACAAGATAGGTCTGTTACAATCTAGAGCCTACGGTACACAACGGTAGTAAACGTGGCTAGCGCTACGTAACGACCGCTTATTATTACCAGAGTATGATCACCAGGTACTCATTTATTGCAGCCCGAGTCGAGCTGGGCCGTAAAAATGCCAGCGATTGAATTGGCGAGAGCGGGATTCGAACCCGCAACTTTTGGTTTCGTAGTTTAGCGACCTATCCACTAAGCCACCACGGCTCTCCTGGACAGAACAATTAGTAGCGACAAAAATGTAAAAAACAAAATGTGAAATTAACACACCCATAAGTTATAAGAAAATCAAATGCTATTATTAACAAAAAACTATACTTAACAATAATAATAATAACCCAGAAGACCCAATATTGGATGACTATCGGAAGAGAAATTACAAACTACTAACCATTATGTACAGATGTATATTCACAGCGTATAGTCTGAAATTCACAGCACGTTACTAGAAAGCCTCCAGAAAGTCAATTTTGAGGTATTGGATTGTTCTTACAGTTTTGATCTCGTCTACCCTCAAAAACGTCAAGATTATCTCGACCACGAAGTGATAAAACGTAAAATGAAAATTTTTGACTAAACAATTTTTAGTTAGAGCAAACAGCGGTAATATCTTAAAATGAAAGGGAAATATGACTTTTTAAAGTAACGAATTATTATATTTTGCGTATAATTCAAATTCCAAGAAATGTAAATTAATTTTCTCACGTTTTACTGCGACTTCAAAAAATTAAGATAAATTAAATATACAGACACCTTTGGTGTTCGTGAAATCATTAATTACTTATTTAATTTCTATCTTATGTGCAAAATTTGGTCATAACAGTTAATTCAAAACACCCCACGCCTTTCTTGTTTTAAAAATATACAATTTGTAATATATTAATTTATTATAAAAGTAAAATTAGGAGTAATGACAAACTACCGCTCAAAATACAAAACAAACACGCAAATGGCCCCCTACAATTTAATGAAAATTTTGTTTAACAAAAAAATATGGAATAACCAGAAATATATGCATCAAATTTAATTTTAAACCGGAAGAAAATTTGTACTCATGTTAGAACTTATATTTACATTATATTTCAGCGTGATACTATTTGCAATTAATTTGGAGCCCCCGCCCCCTGCTCTGTATAGGTTTATAGGTTAGTTTATCACCATAAAATATAACATAGATTGACTTAATTATTTGTAATACATAAAAAATACTTTTATTGATGAGCTATCGATTTATTACGGTTTACTAATAAAGAGTAATAAGAACTCCATTAAAGAAATAGACAATGTCATATCACAAAATTTCTACAAATACTAGACTCCAACGTTCGTGGTGCTCATATAAAATAGCAAAACTACTAATATACTCAAATTATCAGCATAATCAGTCGTCTATGATGATGTTTTCAAAGATATTAAGCCAATTTGTGAAGAATGAGCAGCAATTAATTATTAATGAAATGAATATTAACTAAACTACATTCGACAGCTTAAAAATGACAAAAAAGCCGTTCACTGCTTTTGTAATTAAGTCGTTGTTAGCTTACTTTTTATTTTATATAAAAGCAAATATGGAGTGTTTAGTGCACACCGAAAAAATACGAAATTGTTTAAAAAATTAAATTTTCACTTTAACGCTAGAAAGCAAAAAGATAGGAATGTTTAGTTAAGTTGTTAATAAAAATCAGCCTAATTGTGCAATTCATGCAGAATTATTTGGATTTTCAAAAAGAAGGATGGAGGACATGCAGAAAACTTAAGACAGAAACATAAATTAATTCATTAGAACATCCACTTTACCGTCCCGTCTTAGCTCTGAACAACTTTTAGCTACTTAGCCTGTTAGAGAATTCACCTTAGTGGCAAATGAAAATGAAATTTGCGCAAATCACTAAGTAGCAGCCCAAAAATGTATGTAACATGAACACTTATAAGTCGATAGAACATCAACATTAGAAATAAAAATTGAAAAAATGAACATCCATGAAAATATTTTTAATAGTCATATGTAACATGTTTTTTTTTTTTTAACTCGTTTTACGACAATCAAACAAATAATGTAAATTTATTTTATAAATTTATATTTAACGCGTAAACGTTTGAAGTAAGTTACGCATCTACTCCATAAACTTAATGCTTACGTCTTTCTAAGATGACGTAATTGCCTTGTTTCAAGAATTCTACTGTGGATGGGGCTAAACTCAAAGTTGATGGGGGAAAAAAGTAAAACAAATTTTTAATGCATTTTTAACGTGCAAAAGTCATCAGTGAAATCCGACATTTTATTAATCTGCCTCAATTCTGATAATATAAAATATCGATGAAGAAATGTCAGAAATTTTCTTTGATATTAACTGCAATAAAGAATAATATAAAAGTTGCAAGTAAAAATTGTATCTCAATATCAATTAATTTATATTTGTTGCAGGTGCAGCTGTTACTAGTGAAAGCATTCGCCATTTTTGATTAATTTGTGCACAACACATCAGAGACATTTTTTCTGTAAGTAATATATCAGCAGCACCAAATGTCTACATTTTGTATAGCAGTTGGACGATAACTAATCCATATGTAAACCCTCTGTCCGAAAAAGAACCGAAATGGCCCATTTTAATAAAATTACTGGTGACATCTGTTTGGATTTATGAAGTATTTGAGTAGCATCAACGATTTAGAAGAGGCAGAGAGGATTGGATAATGACAACAGTTCAGGCCGATCAATTGAAAATGCCGAAAAGTGGATAATTTCATGAAAATCTTCAATATGATTCAAGGAAACGATTGGAATATCCAGTTTATTACATTTTAACCGAAAAACTTAGGCTGCGGAAACTATATTTAAAGTTTGTTTCCCATCAATTGAGGGATGGCCAAAAATTGTACCGAATTGGTTTGCGAAGACAATATGAAAGGTGCTTGAAGAGACGAAAACTTAATAAAAACAATTTTAGCTGGTGATAAGATATGCTGTTTTCAATGCAATCCAGAAATCAAACTTCAAAGTGCTGAATAGCAGTCACCAAATGAACGAAATAAAAAAAAATCTCGTTTGGAGAAATCAAACAATTAAAACAATACCCATTGCGTTCCAAGTGGTACGACGATTAATGTTCAGTATTATCGTGGTGTATGGAAGCGATTAGTAATGTTTGCCCTGAAAATCGAAAACTAGGCTATTGACGATTATTGCCCGATATTGCATTGCATCTTCTTATCGTTCGTCAATTAGGGTAAAAACGTTTTTTTTTCTTCATCTCGATTTGGTTCCTTGTGACTATTAAAAAATCTAAAATTGTTTAGATATTTTTAAAATAAAATATTCTTAAACTATTAATTTACTAAAAATTGTAACTAGTAGAAGATTAGCATGCGGTTTTATCCGAGTTTAAATGCAACATAAAAGTTTAAAAATAATTCTCTCATATTCGCAAAATAAAAATTAAATAATCAACCCAGTTTCTTATTGTGCATAGTGTATGTTTGTATCTTGCAAAGTAGAGTTATTTTAGGAACGTTCCATAATGAAAACACCACATCAAACGAGATCAGTACCGCCCGCATAACAAACATCACAAACAGCTTCCACACATGACAATGAAATACTAACACGAAACACAAAAGCCATTGTTGCCATAAACAGCCCAACAATTGCCGGCCAGAATCCAGCGGCTTGTAATCATACCCGTCTAATTGTGATGCCACAATATATAAATTACAATCATTTCGCTATAATTGTGGGTTTACCATTTGCACAAATTAGGCTAACGTTTTAAATATTTAATTCTCCTGTAGACGGCATGTTATTATTGTAATACCCCATTGTTGCAAGTTCATTAATGTTAATGCCCTTGTAACTGTATAAATTCACGAGCGGCTCGCCTAATTTAAAATCAATTTTAAGCATTTATACGGGACGGTATGATGTAAAACGTCCGTTTTAATGATTTATTTATTATTCATATCTGGGCCTCGCTAATTTTATGCGTGAACAAAACAAATCGGGAGCGAAAGCTCGTTAAGTGCTGCCTCATTTATTCGGCGATAAACTTACAAAAAACGTTCGGACATATTATTCCAAACATAATTCAAAAAATTTGTGACCAACGACGCTAATTTTGTTTTCAACTTGGAAACGACGTTCCCGCATACCGGCCATGCAAAAAAAGTTAATTACAACGCTGAACCGGGTTGAATAGTCGGCAATTAATCAGACAATGGCTTCCAATCAAAACACGGATTATTTTGTGTGTGGTACCTGCGGCCACCCACGCACAAATATATTTAACCAGCATAATTCGGCACTAAATTAAAAAAAATCATATTCATATTCTAGAAATGTTATTAACAAATAGCAATAAATTAAGAAAAACCAATTTCATATATTTCCGTTTTACTTTGTCATGTACAGTACATACCCAATATATAGTCAACCTGCTAACAGATTACATAATTCAAAAACAAACTGGAGCGAATATAGACGCAAGCTAACCAATACTTGAACTAAAAATCCAAGTGAAAAAGAGGAAGCCACAACTAGTCTCGTTAATATCCTACAAGAAGCGACCCTCACAAGCTACTCCACATATAACATATAGGATAGGTTTTTTTAAAACATTTTAAGCAAAAAAGTTCCTGCAAATATTATAAATCGTCTTTGAGATATTGATGGAACCAGTTAGAGATCTTTGGGGGTACTTGGTCGTCATTATTTTAGACTGGTAATAGTAATGTCACTAAGAACTAATCTTCTAAGCACATATTATCCTTGTCTACATCTAGTTTACCTGGTAGCGAAAGTTACAATACTTGGAGAAAGAATAAAATGTTAAAACGACCAAGCACCCCCAAAAACCCATAACTTGCTCCATCGATATCACAAAAACGGTTGACAATTCGACCCATGTATAACGGAACTTTTTTGCTTAAACTGTTTCAAAGAACCTACACACGAAATTCTTGGAACAGCCTCGTGGAACACCCTGTATAAAAGACATGACAAAAAAAGTACAAGCCAAATGATAAATGACACACACCCTAGCAGATAAGAATATTTTGAACAGACTTAGTAACAATTTCAAATCTAAACTAAAACTCTGAGAGAACAGTCACCCAATACTTACTTAAGTATGTGTTAATACAATCTGGAAACCGATCAAAAGTAAAATAAACCTGCAATAACACTTCCTCCTGTAAAAATAGAGCAACACCGCGAGGCAGTAGGCTACAGTGATAAGGAAAAATCAGTATTTGCAAAACACTTTAGTCACCCACGACAGTAACCCAATCAATTAATCCCGTTGCGCCTAAAAAATAAAAGATAAAATAACATTTCTGAATGCATAAACAACTCCGCGTATGAATTTAGTAACAACAAGAATCTTAAAGAGAACTACGAAAAGGTATAGTATTACTGGCCTCTATCTTAATTCAATCTTTCGAATACTATACTGGTCCAAAAAATTAAAAACCTCGGAGATAATTTTAAATATTAAGCCTGGTAAATATCCAAATAGTTCAAAATCATATCGCGCCAAAAATCTATTGCCGGGTCTCAAATTTAATTAAAAAACTAGTACTACAAGAACTGACACTGAATAGATGCCCAATTATCAATTTGGATTTCGTCAGGCTCACTCCACCACCCGGAAATGTTATCACATTTCACAAACCATCCTCACCAGTCTAAACAAGGAATACTGCACATCGATATCTTTAGATGTAAGCCAGCCCCTTTTGTCAGAGGCACCGATATTTATGACATCAACACTTCAGAACAAAAGTAAGACAGGAAGTTTCAACTATACTCTCAATCAACTCTGGGGCACCTCAGTATGTTAGTGTCATACTGGTTAGTCACAATAAAGTACCCCGAACACGCTCTAACGCAGGAATATCTGCATTATCTAGAACACCTACTTAAAAACTGGAATGTAAAAATAAATGACACAAAATCTGTTCTTGTAACATTGACGTTAAGAAAATATCCACGTTCAGTCATATATCTAAACAACATCGAAATACCAAAAACTACCACAGTAAAATACCTGGGACTGCACTTAGATGCTAAATTAGATTGGAGAGAATACAACAACAAAAAGCTAAACAAATGGAGCTAAAACGGAGAACTATATTGCTTTATTGGAAGAAGATCTCCACTATCTATTGAAAACAATCTATTTTTGTACAAATCAACAATCAAACTAGGATTGACTTATGGTATAAAGCTGTAGGGTTGTGCCAGCAATCTCAACTTGCAATAATTTAAAGGTGTTAGTCCAAAGTACTAAGAACAATAGTCAATGTCTATGGTAAATAACAAATAAAATGATTCACAAATATTTGAAAATACCAACTCCATGAGAAAAGTATCATCCACTGTCAAACACTAGGAACATACACAGATCCATTGATGCAGCTCGTATCAGATGATACTACATTAAGAAAAATAAATACAGTAGCCAGGTAACTTATGTCATGAACTAAGATCTTCTTACTGGAGGGGATAATTTCATGATGTTTTCATTGATCTAAATACTTAATACTTAGATTGTAGGTTAACAGATTATCTTATAGAATATTTTGTATTTTAATTGTTAATAAATACATTATAAAAAAAACTTTGCCATATAATAATCGAGTACCATTTAGTTATTGAATTACATAAATATTTTCTACAATACCAAAGAACTTTCAACTACGTGGTCTGTCTTAAAAATATAGAACCAATGTTGATTGGACAGGTTAATTGAGAATTAGATGCAGCTAAGTGAATACATGTAGGATGTGATTGTTGCATTTACAAATAACTAAGCAAGTAAAGCAGCGAATTTGTATCAAATTTTATGCGAAGCTGGATGATTTAGAAAACTTTCAAGAACTATACAATGAGTATGGCATGAATGAAAGCATGCTATAAACAATTCAAATATGGTTAGGAACCTGTTGGAAGTGATCCATGTTCTGGATAACCAGCCACGAGCAGAACACTGGAAAATGTTTTGAACATATACGGATTACAAGCAACAAGGATAGACGACTGACAGTTTGGGAACTAAAAATTACTAAAACTAAAGTGGGTGAAACATTAACGGGAGATTTTGGCATGAAACTTGTTGCGGCAAAATCCGTCCTAAGGCTATTGTTAACATAACAGAAGAAAAATCGCGCTGCAGGTAACAACAGCTTGCTTCAGATTGCTACCAGGAAACCAGATTTCCTCAAAGACATCATAACCGGAGATAAAACTACAACTACGATTCGAAAACAAAGTATCAGGCGTCCTAATAAAAGTCTCCTGGTTCACCACCTCCACAAAATGGCTTAAGAAGGTAACACAGTCGTATAATAACCTTCTTCATTAAAATAATTTTAAAAATCCATCTAGAAAAACCTTGTTACAAAATTATTTCAATTCTAATTTCACTGCGCATTAGACTAAACTATTTTGTAGTTTTACCTGCATGACAGTAAAAATAGTTCTGGTATCCACAATTAATTTCAGGAAAGATCATAACGTTTCCTACTTCTGCTAGCAAAATTAAGAAATCAACAACTCCGAGTTGTATAACGACTTCCTGGACAATATTTCAACAAGCCGAGCTCGATCTTACAAATCGTTAAGCGGTCGCAATTTCGATGATTGGACTTCTCAGAGGATTTCCGGCACTAGCGACAAGGAAAGCCGAACATGAGCGCGCATACTTCAAACGCTGGAAGAAGCGCCAAATCGGCAACTTTAAAACTTTCATCTACCTTGTTTAGTCTTGCTTTCCGGGTCGGAACAAAGCGAGCTTTGTCTGCAGTGGGGGAGGTTGGTAGCCTCCGCAATTCTACAAGCCGCTAGCGCTAATTTTAGCTGCCTCTGGCGTCTGAAGCGATGTGCGTAACAATTTTATTGCTAATTTCAGCGTCAGCAATTTCTACGGATTATTTGGCTGCGGCAATTCAATGTTTTAACAATTTTAGGTTGTGTAATTCAAGAATATATAAACAACCATGATATAACTAAAGACTACAATCGTATAAAATTGATAGCGAAAAAATGTGTTTGGTTTAAAACAAACGGTAAAGAGAAATGGCATATTTTTTCTGTTTGATAAATACACATTGTAACTAAACACTAAATAGGAATTCTTCCTAACTTGAAGTATTTAATGTTTATATGTTACCCATCGGTTATTTCCTAATTTTTGTTCTGCTTTTACATTGATACTTCTGTCATTTCGGATTGGTTTTATCCTCTTGAGTCATCTTTTTAATTCTGCATTATATAGGAGTTCATAGAGTCTCGATGTTTACATGTTCATAAAACCTAGTCTAGTGCTTGTCCCTAGGTCCCTCTTGGTATCGCTCTTTCAGACATACCAGGGTACACTTATGATGGTACTTGTATATTGTAACATTCAAGGCTCGCTGTAACACTTCTGTTATTTCTAAGGTATCATTTCCTGTTTCTAGCATTGCAGTGTCATATGCAAAAGTAGCTATAGTTGCTTTGTTGATTGTAGAGATATCGGTGCTGTACAAGAGGTAAAGCACTGGTCCCGGTACATTGCCCTGTGGTACTCCTGCTTTAATTTCGTACAAAACGGAGTATTTGTCTTCTTGTTTAATTGAATAGTTTTTCTGTAATGTATGACTTTAGTAATTCAGAAAATTGCCAGGCAGTACTTTTCTAAGTTTATGGTTCAATATTTACGCCAAATATTGTTAGTCTATGAACTAGATCTACGGTAGAACGTTGATTTTTGAAACCGAATTGGTGTATCGAAATCAGCTCTTTTCTTTCTATTGCTGCCTCCTAAGAAGCAATCTTCAAAGAGTTTTGAGATTATCAGAAAGATCAAGATAGACCGATATGATGTTTCGTTTGGTGACTTTCCAGGTTTCTGTCATTATTACTTCAATCACCTTCCAAACGCTTCGTACGTATTTCAGTCGAAATTGTGTATTTATTAAATTTGATAATTTTATTATTCCATCTTTAGGTAACTTTTTCACTACAATGCTTATTACTCGATCAAATCCTGGAGATTGCCTAGTTTGTTTACTTTAATTTATTTTGTTACTTCTTGTGAAGTAACCAATTTTATTTTTTCCTCTTCTATTCCATTTTCCGGCAGTAATGCTTGTTCATGTTGTTCAATTGCTTCTAATACCTTTTAGAGGTATCTTGCAAGGCATCTGCTTTTCTATTTGTCTCTTGCTCAACCATTTGAAGTTCTTGTTAGCAGCGTTTGGGTTATAAATCGTTCTTAGTCGTCTTTTATAAAGAGTAATCGGTAACTTTGTCGTTTAACAGGTTTTTTAGGTAATTGTTCACGGATTCACGGTTTTTATTTATTTTTTTTCTTACGTGTTGCAAAAGTTGGCTTAGTCTTGTTTTATTTATTGGGGAAAATAGCGCAATGGAGAAAAAATCAAAAACTACAATTAAGAAAAAATACAGAATTAACAAATGGGTCGTCTGTTTAAAAAAATACTTCTAGCGACATATAATTTTTGATATATATAACTTACTGCAGTGGGCGACATACTTTTTTAAGAAAAAAGCAATGCACGTATTTATACAAACAAGTCTAAATTGCAATAGCACAGTTTTTTCTCTGTAAACAAAAGACTGGAGTAACCGTTCTAGTCCGATCCTTTTATGTTGTACCGAAATTTTTCCGGTAGGAAACAGCTTGTATGAAGCCATATGGATACATAAAAAGATCTAACTACACATATACTTCTTTAGTTCATGCTAAATTCATAAACAATATTTTATCGTTTGTCCCGTATATTTGAGCCTTACCCGTAACAAAAAAAATGAATTGGCTGATAAGCTTATTTATATTCTTCACCATGTTATATTATTTCAATGTTCTTTTTCTACCCATTATTGGTTCTGATTTATTATACTTAAATAAAACATATACTAGCAATCACGAAATATGATGTTTGACCGTGATGGCCAACCGTGGCGTATAAATTAACAATATAAGCTAACTTGTGTAAGTGCAATTTAATGGTATGTCTAGTGTACGTATATAACAAAACATTTGATTAGCTTAGTATTTACGAAAGAGCAACGTCTCTATTTTAGAGGTATAACAAAAGATTCAGTATATGAGAAAATATAATTTCGCCACAAATAACTGTAACCGAACTTTCCAACTGTGTTAATACAGTTTTTAAGAGGACGATTATTTATCGTAATTACTATGATATATCAGACGATTTTAAATTTCAATAGACGAAGAGGTTATACAACGCTTATATATCTTTAATTGTTTGTAGATAAATTTTTTAAGTTAATTTTAACGTCATTTGCATTAAAAACAAGCCAGAATTAATTCATTGATTTGAAATATTAAATTATCTTCGCAAAATGGGCAATGAGTTATACAAGGGTGATTCAAATGGCACTTCATGGTTTGAATTTATACAGTTGGTATCCAAACACGGCAAAATCAACCAAAAACCTCCAGGAACGCCGTATATTTATGAATTGAATATAAAGGAATATAGCAATGGACACTCATTTCTGCAAGTTCATTTTTATTTAAATGATTTTGTGATCCACGTACTATTCTTGAAAAACAAATGAATCTACTAAAATCCACTGTGTGGTGTGCAGTGTGGGCTGGTGGAATCGTTGACCCGTACTTTTTGAGGACGAAGCTGGTAACGCTATTACCGTCAATGATGTACGCTATATGTAGATGCTGAACACCTTCTTTTCAATGAAACCTACGATTTGAACATGAATAACATGTAGTTTCAACAAGATAGAGCTACATGTCATACAGCATGTGACATCAATTGGCTATCGCGATCTTGCTGTCTAACCCTATTAGATTTTTTCCTCTGGAGCTATTTGAATGAAAGGAATTATGTCAACAAACTTGCTATTATTTCAAGGCTAAAAGAGAATATTAGACACATAATTGCTGAAATAGAGCCACATCAAAGGGAAATCAAAAAAATGGTCACATGTCACCGGAGTCTTTGAGAGCATTTGGGCGACATCATATTTCATACACAACTGCTAAGAAGTCTGTACTTTACACAGATAATAAGGAAATTGGGATCGTTCCAATAGTTAGTGTTTTATTCAGAAAAACTTCTTAAAGTTCAAATTTAATGACCTTATACTTTCGCAATCAGTAATATCTTATCTACAAGATAAAAAGTTGGATGTAAAACTTGCAACACTAAAGGGCTATAAAAAGAGTTAGAATATTTGTAGATGAGTGTTATAAATAAATTAGGAATATAATACACAAATTCCCAACAATATCATTGCCGTAAAACAACAGCAATTAATCATTTAGACCTCATCTTTTCTGATTTTGGTATACATACATTATAATGTGTTTTATTTTTCTTCCCTTGCAATCCTGTTTTATCGCTTTCTTATTAATCATTATTCACCAAACATACAGCTTTAAGAATTCTTAAAACTTCCAACTACAAAGCTATTTAAAGAACAATAAGCTTGGTCTCGACTTTTTTTTGCAAAAATCAGCATTTTTATGCAGTGTTATGTTCTCTCAAACCAAGTTCACAGCGTTTCTGGTGGTCTTTGGTGAATTTTATCATGTGCTTAGACAGTAACTATACAAATGCGAACTTCCAACTTTCACAGAATGCAATTTAGGCCATCCTGAAGTATTTAATTCGTCCCTACTTTCAATATAAAATGTCATATTTATGAAAACAATCGAACGAATGACTGAAGAAAATACCCAACCTCAAAATTAAGATGATTTGATTTAATACAGATCGCTGTATAAGAGATTTTCGAGTTCAATATTTGACCTCTTTAGATAGAAGAGGCTCAAATAAAAGTACAACTAGCAGTCCTAACAAAGTAAAATATTCCCTTATAGGACATATTAAGAAAAGTTTACATAAAATGTTTTTTCTCCTAAGAAGAGATGTTCACAAAAATATAGAAAAATTTCAGAAACTTCCACATTTCGAATAAACCAACAAAGGCTGCAAAGCGTTGCAAATCGAATAAATAAACTTGGCTCGTAAAACGTCGCGTTTCAGCAAATGAGTCATTTTATCATCCGCCACGACACACCAATTTCCATTTCGCGCTTGCCAGCGGCCGCTTAGTCACAACTTCGCAGCAGCGAGCTCGCCCTCCCCAATTTACAACCTTTCCAGATCATATTAAATCGCGCGATGAAACAATGAATCCGAGCGCAACTACCTGCCGCCGCCGGCTGCGCAGCCACCTTAATTCGACGCCTTTCAGCAGCGCCCGCCGCAGTTACGCCAAAGCCGCAATTCTGCGCGGGCAGCCGCTTTGAACTTTCGACTGTTGAATAAACGGAGAACTGTCGTAATTTACAAAGCAAATCCAAGGCCCACGCGCGAACGGGATATGTTGGGAACGAATCCGAGGGAGGCTACCAAAATTTGGGGCTCTGGCAGGTGGGTGTTTATGGATTTATTGTCGCGGAATGTTGGGATGATCAGGTTTTCAGTTGCAACAAGACAAGATGTTGAAATCCTCTTTATGTCCATAACCATTTTTTTGTTTTGGTGTTTTTATTCTTCTCGTAAAAATGGAATCAAAAGTAATTCAGCCCCATCACACCATTTTTTTTTTTATTTAACATCTGCATATTTACACCTAGCCTACAAGACTAACAAGTAAATTTAATAACACAAGGAGTACCACTCTTAATGTGACTTCTTGCTGTCTCTGGTCTGTAAGATCATTAAATTTAATACTCTTTGAACATTTTGGTGTTGTTTTTAATTAACAGAGTTGTCACTAGTGCACTAGGATGAATTTAAATCTATTTTCATCAGTTGGCGACATCTTATGGCCAGTAAATTGTTGATATACCATCTGAATTTGATATTTTTCAAGATTTAATGATTTAGCACAGCCTCAGAATTGGATACCACATAATCAAACTGGCAGCATCATTGTTTTATAAAGCAAGACTATATTGTCAATTGTTGTGGTTCTTCCACGTTAGTTTAAAATCTAGATGCATACCTAGGTACATTACATCCTCTTTAGGGGGTATAAGAGCTCCGTTACTTGGAGGATATCTATTTTCAAAAGTGATTGATGTTGATTTATTTTCATTGACTATCCATTCCTGGAGCGCCTTAGGAATATTTTGTAGTTAGCTATAGCTTGGACTGGATCTTCGTGGGAGAATAATATGGCTGTTAGTGAATGTCATAGTAATCGTGTTTTCGTTACAAGGTAGTCTTAAAAGTTGGTAGAGCATAGGGCCAATGCGCTGCCTTTGGTACACCTGCTAGAGCGCGGCCACCATAGTTGAAGCAAAATTCAATCTTTAAACCTTCGACGTCTTCTCGCCAATTAGGTGCCGTAACCATGAATATTTGAAAGTCATTTTCAGATCTAATATCTTATGCCGAACACAATTTTTCAGTACCAATTTTTTACATGACCGTCCATCTAGTAAAAGGTCCGTTTATACTACTGTGAAAAATTGACTTTATGTCGTTTATGAGATTTCCATCTTATATGGAGCGGGCCTGATCATCTCTGTTTAGACGCATTCCGATATCAAGACTGTCCCAATAAATGTAACACAAAAATGATTTCTTGAAATAGTGCCAGCCAATATTGGGACAACATATAGTTCCATTTATATTCTATAACTTTCTTCGTCAAGATATCGTAATAATCGTGGCATCTCGCCAACAATAAAGTTTGGTCATCAAGTGTCAAGATACGGCGACGTTAATAGACCAACATTATTAATTATTTTGTATTTCCACAGCGATTTTTATTCCATTTGAAATTTGTGAAATTCCCACGAAATTTGTGAGTATAATAAAAAAAGATTATAAATGGTTATGTCAAAACTTTTCTTCAATACTCTTTATTTTTTGTCATAAGATTTTTTTTGAAAATATACGATGCACCTAATCTTAAGAATAAACATTTTTAGTTTAACCTAAATTAGTACGTTACTTGAACCTATATTTTCTCATCGGTCCATTTTAGTTTCGAACATATCTTGCTCACTATATTAATATGGCTACATTGCGTTGTATTATGCTCTACATGATCATACAAGCTTCAAAAGTTTGGTCTTCTCGAGCCATTGTACTATATGTTGATTGTCTAGAAGCTGAAGCACTTCAACGTTTGCGTATTTATAGAGCCTTACTTCATGAGTCTTGGAAACTTTCTTGATTACTTCTTTGACTGTCCTCATTTGAAGTTTCTCTTAAAGATTTTCATTCCAAATGTACCAAGCAGCATTTATAATATTTTTTAACATTCGGTTTGGAATACTTGAAGGCAATTGCTTTCTTTGACACAGCTAAAGTCCATATATCCGTACTTAAGGACTTGCTGGTGGCAACTGGTATTTTGTTTTTAATAGACAGCTGGGAGTTTCTTCTAATAGCCAATCATCACATAATCACCAGCCTCTTTTTCATCCAGCGTTGAACATAGACCTCCTCTATAATTTTCCATATAATACTACTTTGTACTTTATGCATTCAGTTAGTTTTTCTTAAAAAGGGTTTCAATGAGTATTTAGTCAATTTCGCCATAATTAACTTGGATTTTTTAACTTTTTTTTTGCTGTTAAGGAGAGAGATTCCGATTTTCATTTACAGGAAGAGAGTAGCTACTTGACATAATTCGAATACTCTAAATCGAAATGGTACGATTGGAAATAGTTTCAATGGAGTTAAAACAATTCAACGAATGTCATACTAGTTGCTCATTGTTATTATATTGTTATAAATACAATTTGGATCAAAGCAACGTTAGAAAAATTATTAAAAATTTTTGATAATATAAATTCGTGGAAAAAATTTATTGTCCGCAAATGTAGAAAAAACGAAAATTATTTGATTGTAACTCAAAGATTAAAAATTTTCCAGCATTAGACGGCTAAAAACATCAAAAGTATAAAATTGACCCGATCCTTGGTGTAATTGTTTGATCAATCGTGCGTATGCGCATCCATCTATATTTAACCGGTGCAGACAGCAGAGGTATAATGAGCATTTCCATTACATAATGCATCACTCGGACGCCTATTTTAAGCATTTGCAACAAAAAGCCACTCTAAAACGTGTTACTTAACTTTTTGCGCACTTCGGCCGGCGCTGTCCTTTTTTGCGAAAGAAGTTCTCGTTACAGGATTAGCGCGCGGCCGGCGCTTTCTTTTTTGCTTTATACGGGCGCAATTACACGATTTCAGTTACAATGAATAATTATCTCTCCTTTTAATGATCCATGTAGTACCACGCCGCCCATAAATGTTATCGGTAATTTAATTATGAGCTCGCATACTGCGATTATCGGGCAGCTGTTAGACCGTTATTCAATTAAGGATCCGATTAATAACGCACTTTCTCTAGACACTACTCGTTGCGTCTATAGCCGTTTATAATTTTTTTTTATATCAAACTCGTAATTCTTCCTAAATTCGTTCTTTAATTAAATATTAGCACGCCCTCATTTCCCTTTATTATATTTTGATCAAAAAAACTGTAAGCAATTAAAATGCATATTTTATTTCTTTATATTTTCAGTACTTATAAAATTCAGCTGAACTTATTAATCTACCCTCGTATGGCCATAATATAGTATTTTACTACATAAATTAATTACGTGTTTTTTAGTTTAACAAGCAATATATACAATACAGAAATTATTTTTGTTCATACTGTAAAAAATTTAAATACAGAAAAGTCAAAAATATAAAATAAATGTGTCTGTGGTGTTCTTTTCTTTATTTTCATTTTCGTTCTTTTTTTTTGTTCAGTTAAGGCAATTCGTTGTTACTCTTCACCAACCTCACCCCCAGACTTTTGAAGCAAGTCTAACTCTTGACGAAATAAGTAATGAACCTAAAATATTCCTACACCACAAAGCTGTTATGCGTGGTTTACTAATGCAGAAAGCAGCGGAAATAACTCACAAAGCCGTTTAAATCCCCCATAATCCCTTTAAGCGGCTCCGCTGAGCGCCGCACACCCCTTGTAACGGTTCCTTCGCTACCTATAAACGCTCTTATTGAATAAGCTCAAAATATTCACCGGTGTCCTCTCAAAACTGGCATGCTCCATTGCTATACGATGCTTTCTATGGTTGTGACTCGCTACAAATTGGTTTTGTTGCCGATTGATCTTTTCTGCAAGAATTGCTTCACATTACAATTCACAATTTTGTAAGCGTAAAACACAGTAATCTAAAATGAAATGCTCCAATCGCAGATTCCATTGAGATGATGATAAAATGTTTGGTAGCGTTTTTGCAACGTCAGGGTCAGATTACAATCGAGTTTTTTTAACGGCCACGGGGCCAACTTGGCAAAAGTGGAGTACTGGTTCAAGGACGTTAACTTGACAAACTGGAAATGAAGATGCTGCACTCTTGTGCCTTAACTAGAACCTTCACAATCATCGAGGTTTAATTTATATTAAAATCCAAGGAACATGTACTTCTAAAGAAAACTATTTGCTGCAACGACTAAAACGTGATTTGCACGAATAGAAAATATTAAAATTTTTATTGCTCTCTTTGGTATTCTTCCTAAAGATTGATTATAAAAAAAATCGTTTCATAAATTTTACAACTAATTAGCAAGCTTCAAAAACACTATTGAAAACCCTATTGAACTCTTGGTTCCTCTACGAAACGAGGATAATTAGATAATGAAGCAGAACTGTTTGTCAAAAACATTAAACCTACAACAAAGAACAATGATGAAAGAGATTAGGGAACTAATTATGGAAAAAGAAAACTTAGAAGAAAATGATACCTGTATATAAGACAGTTTTAAATAACGCAAACGTGAAATTCAACCTATTAAAAATTAATGGATAGTGAATTTAACAACAAAATTAATTACTCTATGGAAAACCACCAAAAGATTAAAAAGGCCTATATTTCATATTCCACCAATCAGAAAAACTGGCGGAAGTTGGACTCGTAACAAGTTTCAAAAAAACGCACAAATTTGCAGTGCATTAGATGGTGCATGTGATCCCCAGGATAGAACTAAACGAAGACAAGAGAGCATCTTCACTTATATTTACCTCAGCAAAAGAAATTTATAATGGAATTCAACTTAACTTTAATCCGAATAAAGCGGTTGTGATCTGATTACTGCAAAAATTCTAAAATAACTAGTAAGGAAAGCTACTGTGAAGCTAACCAACCTTATCAACGCATCCTTCAGACAAAGATATGAAAAATAGCAGGGGTCAAGATGATCCCCATAGAAGAGAAAGTCTTGATTCCTCCCACCAATTTGGATTCAGAGAAAGACGCTCTAACCATTGCTTCATAAGATCATAGACAACATTCAGAAGTCACTATAAGGAAAATAGTCTAACTCTACTATCTTCCTTGATATAGCGCAGGTTTTTGACAAAGTATGGTACGAAGGTCTGTCCTACAAACTAAATAAGCTACTGCAACGCCAGTACTCATCTATCAGAAAGCTAGTGCATAATAAAACAAAACAAGGCTTATTTTAAATTGAAAGGAATTAAGGCAGAAGTACTCCAAAGGAGTGCCCAATACTACATTTGCTACCAGATTTATTGAGGACGCTGCAATACTTGTAGTTGAAAGAAACCATGATGTCAGAAAACACCACACCTGTGTAGTTGAATGAGGGCAAGTCTGTGCATGTCAACGTCACTAATAAACACAATCAAACCCTTGCCTGTTAAGACTGAATGATACTAAAATTCCATATGCTAACTCAAAAAATTATCTTGGTACAACCCTTGACGCTAGAACGAAACGTGAAAAATTAGATGTAAAGTATATTGATTATTTGGGCGAAACTCTACGCTACTGACATAATAAAAAAACTCCTACAAAAAAAGATACTTTGGGAATGTGACAGTAAAAGAAACGATTCCGAAATAAAAGTGATAAGGAACATTGTAGATCCACCCTGATTCTACCTAAACAGCGACATCCATTTGGATCTTGTAATGTTGTATATTGTTGACAAGACCATTTACAAAGCTAGTTATGCCCAGACTTTCCATCTCCTTGACGGCAATGAGGAGGTAAGACTCGTGAGGATCAAATCTTTTAAGTAGGCTCAATGCAAAGGAGAATATTGTGCGCTTAGTCTACCTAATTTAGTAAGCATCTAATAATTCTACTGAGTAAGACCTTAGTTAAGTTTCAGAGTTGTAAATTAAGTTAGACAAAAATTATCGATTATCATAAACTGATCAAGTTATTATGTTAAGCATTACGTTAGTTCTGATCAATCTTTTTGCTAAAAAAAAATACATCGATACATCAATCAAAATATTTTCCATAATTAGTTATGAGCTTATCCCATAATTCGGAAAGCACGCAGATTCTGTATGGAAAACCCAAACAGTCTTTTGAGGCAATCCATTCGTCGACCAATTTTTGCACTAATGCTTGTCTGGGTATTACATTAATTGGATAAGGTTGTAATATATAGTCAGGTCTGAAGAGTACGCAGGGAGCGGCGGATAAATTACCCACTGGAGGTAAAGCAATTTTTTTATTTACAAAGCAACATAAGGCCGAGTTTTATCGAACAAAAGGATGACTTTATGGAGTTTGGTAGCTATTGAAGGCCTCTCCTTCTCTAAATTCTTGTCCAAATTGAGTAATTGCCGAGTGTAGCGGTCCCCAGTAACAGTTTTGTACAGTAGCAGTAATTCGCAGTATATTACGCCTTCCTGGTCCTTCCTACCAGATGCAGAGCGTAACCTTGTGACCATGGATATTATGCTTTGGCGTTGAAGTGGGCGGTTGTCCAGGGTTGATCCATGATTTTTTGCGCTTAGGATTATTAAAATTATATCTATTTTTCATTCTCCGTCACAATACGAAAGGGCAAAAAAACTGCTTTTGCGCTACTTAGCAAACAAATATATCACAATGTTCGAGCGATTTACAACATGGCAGCCGTTTACTTCCTTCTGAGTATTTTCCATCACATGTAAACGGCTCAAAATGGTTGATTTACCAACATTTAATGCTCTTGAGGGTTTAAGCTGAGTTTCACATCAAAATGGCCATTTTTAAAAGGTTCAAACCAAAATCTGCAATTGGGATACGATGAAGCTTCATCACCATAAGCTTCTACAAATTGTAGAAAATGCACTTTAGAACGTTCCATCGTTTAACGCGTAAGAACAATGAATAACTTAATGAAATGGAGAAAAAATTGTCATCACTAACGAAAAATGTCAAACTATCGGCATGACCTCCGTCGACATTATAACTAACATTAGCTTCTAATTATTTATAATAGATGTCACTGATCAGAACCAATCGGAATGCCCGCTAAAATAATAATAATAAAAAAACAATAAAAGTAGGGACGAAAAGACATTTTCGAACAAACACCACGGAAAAAACAACCAAACAATTCCAAAACCCTATTATTGCTCGATTCCTTATCCCGTCTTTCCATTCGATCACATTATGTCGTCGAAAGCAATGAAACTCAATTTCACGCGGCGACCGGTAAACAGAACGTCCCGGCATCCCTCAGCAGCACATTTGATTACAATAAATCTCTCAAAGCGCGCCGCGAGCGCCAACACTCGAAACGGATCATCGGCCCGAGCGCAACGACTGCTCGTCCAATCTGCATAAACGAGCATCAAATTAAGTATAACTACGTAGTTAAGTGACAATAAATAATTAATCGCATATTATATGGCTTTAACAACGTCCCATGCGCGCTCCTACGCCCGCGAGGAAATACTACACCTCGGCTGCCTACGTGCAGCCTGAAAATGTGCCATGACTGGGATTTCCTATTCGCAGATCTAGATGAAAGCGGCGATAAACAATCCGCGCGCCCGGTTGAAATTTATCACAAAACGGGACGGCATTAAACCCATAATTTAACACATAAAAATTGAAAACAACCAAGATTTATGTTTAGGTGGAAATATGTATTATTTAGATGACAAATGGAATTTATCTATGAAGGTATATTTAGAAGAGAAAGATTCATATCGTTGTTCTGTAGTACTAGTAGAGCTATCAATAATATACAAAATGTATATATGTATATTCAACCGATCAGATGGAGTAGTAGTTGATACCAAAATAAAAATAGGTAACCACAATTTTCCCTACTACAAAGACGCATATCCGTAAGTGGCTTAATGTGACAGGTGAGTCGTGAGTCATCCACTCGTTCCGGCAGAAGCAACAAGTCTTTCGGATTGGTCGGCGGTTTTGTTGCCTCGAGCTTAAGAATAGTCTGAAACGAAACATTACTATAAGCAGCGCCATTATTCAATTAGTCCATTAATTAAGGAAAAATGTGACCAGCCACATACGGCTTTGTTGTCTGCAATAGTTTATTTGCAATGTAATGCAGCAGTGGCATAAAACAACTTAATATTACTTTTACCTTCACTTTTATTAGGCGTTAACCATATTAGGAATTAATTTATTGCAAGTAGCCGACTTGTTTGTTGATGCATGGTTCATTTGGCTAATTACATTAGACGCGCCGACATCGGTTAACAGGTTTTCCTTTCGTTCGTCGTAACGGATTCGGTAATGACTTTTTTAATGCAAACAGAGCGGTTGCGGCTTTACTTTGGACAACACAACAAATGAGGACTAATATTTTGAAATACATCCTAAGCGAGTTAATGATCTCTTCCTGAAATTTTCCTCATAACAGACCAAACAAATGTTAGAACGAAAAAATGTGGATCTAAGAACGGATGAGTAAAAAAGCAATCTCACCAGTTCCAGATATTGTATTCGTACTTAAATTGCAACTCACAAAACCCATAAAAACTAACGAGCTGTGTCACCAGAAGTAATTTGAGTGTTCAAAAAACAGGAGAGTCACGTACATCTGTGTAAGCACAATTTCGGGTGTAACTAATACTGCGATTACAAATCCGAATTTTGGTGACTAGAGGAAACGATAAAATAACAGCAACAAAGTTCAACTTTGAAAACCAGAGTAACCAGAAGTATTATGCTAATATTTTAATACTCAGGGGTGACTGCTACAAATTATACAGAGTACAGCAAAAAATTGCTGGCTTTGACTATTGCTCCGATATTACAAGGTGGTCATTAGTTGATTTAAGTGCTTTTATGAGCTTTATGAAAATCACGTGAGTTATTGTCTACAGTTTGCCCGACAATACCCGTGTGGAATCAACTTAAAAATGGCATCGGCATCTATTGTGTTCTTGGATGGATGTCATTATGAATGGAAGGATATGTCAATACTCAAAACTATCAGATATGGGGAACCGAAAACCCGGAAATAATAATCTCGCGCCCCTTACACTCAAAGCGGATAACTATTTAGTGTGCCGTCATCTACTATGGCCTAGTGGAGCCTATATTTCCTGGCAGAAAAATTAATGGTGAAATTTATAAAAAATTTTCGATTACATCCGAAATTCAATGAAACGAGGATTTTGGTTTATGCAAGATGGCGCATGAGTCCATCGAATTCAGGAAAACATGGCTACAATATCCAGGTGTCTTTCGCTCGAATATCATTACCTTGGATACAGAGACGAAGACAGGTGGAGAAATTAATTGGCCCCCAAATTCTTCCGATTTAAACCCCTGTGGCTATTCATACTAGAAATTAACAAAAGACATTGCTTATAATCGATGTGGAGGAATAATACAGAACATCGATTGTTTCAAAATTCGCATTAACCATACCAATGATTCGATAGAAGAGGAAATAAGACACAAAATTATTGATCACTTTTTGAAATGTCTGGAACTCATGACCAAGAGCAAAGGAAGACATGTTTGCCAATAAATAGGAATTTATCCGATCTACATATCTTTTGTAGTTTTTTTTTTGTAATTTAATCTCAACTATCAGCATCCAATTGAACCACAGCATCATTGAACTCAATTTCTTGCTTCAGGAGTGTTCTTTCAAATGGTCCAAATAAATAAAAGTAACATTTTAACACATAGTGAGTTATTAGGTTATAAGGAGGATGTGGAAAAAAGGTTGAACTGTTGCTACCGCGCTATAATAGCAAGAATTGTCATGGAGCAAACGGACATTGCGGACTGAATAATTTCGTCTTCTTAAATAGAAAGCTGGTCGACATTGTTTTTCACTAAAATGCTGTAATATTCAGCGTTGACAGTTTTATGGCCTTCAAGAATTTTTCCAGTACATACATATGTTTGAGTTTTTGGACGGAGGCGATGACGAAGGTTTCCAATTTACTTTCAGACACAAAGTGTCGGATTTAGCTCTCATTACAAGTGAGCATGTTCTTAAGAAATCTATCACCTTCTTCTTCAAAACGTTGGAGCAAAAAAGCTGCAAACTTAAATAGCGTGGAACTTTATGTTCACGGTACAGTTATTTGAAAATCTACCGAGCGAGTAATGACTGTGGAATTGAATTTTATCAAAAACTATGGTTTCTACACTTCCAACACTTACTAAAAGAATATCAGAAACAGCTCTGATCGTTATTCGTTGATTTTCGAAAATTCAATGTTCAATTTGGTTTCATGTACAAGAAGTACAAGGAGTACGTGGCGAGTTAGCAGTTGAAAACTTGAGTCTTGGATAAACGTGTTTCCCCTAATTGCGCCAAAAATCTCACCAAAAATGCAGAGGATTTGACTTGTTTTCCAACTAAAAACTTTATAATTATTAACTTTCTACAGCGGAGCTTATAGTAGAAAGTTAATGAGATTATCATCCTGTCTGTCTGTCTGTGTGTCTGAAGACACTATAATTTCCGTTCTATTCAACAGATTCACTTCAAACTTGGCATACACACATCTTAGGTCAGTACCTTTCATGGGATCGATTTTCAGCCAAATCGATTAAATGCAACCGGAAGTGACCGTTACAATTTCGCACCGCTGTAGAAAGTTTCCTTTACGGTATTACACCGTTTTTGTTTTTTATGTAACAGAACTTGAAACGTTTGTTTGGCATTCAACAATTAATCATTCATTGGTGACCTTAATGTCACAATATATAAATTTCAAAGCTTTAGAGCAACTACGATTTAAGAAAAACAATGATTCCACTTATAAGTTGTGAAGCCTTGTCATATGGAAATAATGTAAAAAAAATGTTATGGTCGAATTTTTGAAACATCATGATAGGTGCTATCTCTTACAACATGTTCAATATTTGTAAACTCCACATTTCATCTAAAGCTACAGTGGGAAAAATTTACCAAACACAAAAACCTAAGAAATTCAAATTCTTATTCTTTATATTAGCTTTAATATTAAATAAATGTAGTAAGCAACATAAAATAAAGTTTATAATATGAAGACTTTTTAAGTGAGTCGCAACATTATAGCTTTAAACATTATTAACAAAGGTGAATTTGGTGCTATCAGATACGATCCTCAAACGAAGTATCAAAGTGCGAGGTTATGGTTCTCTAGCCTCTAAAAAAGTGAAGAGACAATCTTCAAAAACAAAGATAATGTTGATCGCATTTTTCGATGATAAAGATGTGGTGCACCATGAATATCTGTCTAAAAAACCAACAATAAATCAAAATTTTAAGATGGAACTCAACGGTAAATTTTGTTGTTGATTCCAATAAGATGGGAATTTGCGCACATCTGCCGCATTGAACTCCCCTGATTTTTTCTCCGGCGCAACTCAAAAACCGACATTTACATCGATTAAGAGCCATTGAAAATAATATCAAGTGATGGAAAACTTCAAAAATCTACTACAAATGGGATATTACCATCTTAACATTGCTTCTAAACTAAATGAAAATCGTTAGATACCATTTGTTTTTATGAGGATCAATCAGAAATTAAGGATAATTTGGAAATTGCCCAATAAAAACAAGAGGCACGCACAACTTTCCATCATTCAGTCATATCTCAGAGACCAATGATGGTAGAAGTATGGAGACTACTCTATAGTCACACCATGGAAATAAAAGTCAATCAGATAAAAGAGTAGTGGTGATTATCGGCAACACATTAATCACAGCCTTATACTTTGTTTTGTAAATGTTTTATCAAAGAAATCAGCTGTCATTTGATGTAGCTAGATTTTAGCAACTTACATTACATGAGTGTCGCTTACGCTTCGCGCTACGAGGCTGTATTTTGTGTTCCCACAGCAAGGGTCCAAAAATGACTCATACAGCCGCTGCGAAATATGGGAAAATCGTGGCAATTTGTAAGCAAGTGGGTGAACCGATATTTGGCAGTTCATAATGTCAATGCTTTTCCAAATCGTGGGTCTTCTGGCAAAGGGTTGGAGAAAGTCAAGAAAATGATTCTCACTTTGTTTCCGAAGAATCCTAATTTAACTCTCCCGAAAGGTGCCGAAATTTATGCAAAATACGTGTGCATTTACGTGATAAAGATGTACAATATCGAAGCACTTTGCGAAAACCTTTGTTAAGTGAAAAATACGTCGCGGAACGTCTCGCGTGGACACAAGAGAACTTTGAGCATAATCTTCTCCAATGAAGCATCATTTTGGGCATTTGCGATCACGAAACGCACCTGGACAACATCGAAAAGCTTCAACGGATCGTAAAACACCCGGTCAAGGTCCATGTTTGAAGGTTTGTCTCACAAAAGGGTTTCGACACTTTATATCTATTCGCAGACAATTTGAACGTCAAAAAACTAAACCAAATTTACTATAACACTTTATTTCCGACTACAAAATGCTGGTTTGGAAAAAAGGTCGAGGATTGGAGTCTTCAGGAAAACAACGACCCGAAACATCGGAGTAAAGTGTATAGATAGTTCGTGGAAGGAGCGAAAAAAAGTAGCCACTTTAGATTGATCGGCTCAGTAGCTCTATGGCAATCCCATCCAGAATGTTTAAGTTTATATTAAAATAAAACTACGCAGAATCGGACCTTGGAATTTGGATCACCTCTCGCGACAAATACGAAAAATTGGAAGGTCCCTTCCGGCCGAATACGCCTAAAATCTTGTGGAGACTGGACGCGTTACTGATGAATTTGCATGAAAGTCAAGGTAAAATTTATACAATTAATGCAAAAACATGTTTAATAAATATCGTGTTTCTTTCAAAACAGTCGACCACGCTTTTATCTGACAGATTGTACAATGCACCATGGTGTGTTTTCTGTGGACAGAAAGGGTTGAATTTGCGAAAATCCATCGCCGAATGTTGGCACAGTATGGTGTACGCACCACCCAGCAACGAAAGATTTAAGAGTGGACAGAACGAGGGAAGAAAAAGTGTAACAGATATCACTACATCATGCACGGATTGACACTCAGAGCGTGGATACCTTGATCTAGGGTCGTCTGATTACTAATCTTCGGGTCTTTAAATGAGACAGTGAACGGTTAAGTTCAGCTAGGATTGTGAGGTTCAACAAGCGCTGTAAACGTGGGTTCGTGAGCAAATAAAAAGCTTTTTTTGAAAAGACGAAGCTCTTTAATCGATAGCAGAAGTACATAAACTATGCAGGAGGACTATGTCGAAAATGGACGTGTATTTGTTCTTAATCAGTGGAAGTAAGTTGTTACATATAAATTTCCTTTGCTTTTTAATTCACCTATAAATTCGGAAGCTTTTTGCTATAATTTGTACATACAATGTACTTTGAAGAGCTCGAGTGGACTCCTTACAACTATGGACATAAATTACCGTCTAACGTACAGCAGTTAAATAAATGAGCACTTTAATTTTAAATTGTGTGTCAAAAACAAATTTGGTGGAGGCGCCTAAATAATATAAGGATTACTTTTGTTAGTTTAAGCCAATTAACTGGGACAGTTTAGAGCATTCTACCTAATTCTGTCCTTTTATGATTTATCATTCTTTAACCAAAAGATAATTGTATCTAATTTATCGAAATGAATAAAATCAAGGATTGTCATGAATTTCTCTTACAAGATTAATTAGGCAAAAGTATGGATTCTATGCGAAGAAAAAACAAAAACAAAAGGAACCTTCCACCTCTGATTCATGCAGTCTGGAAATTTCCCACGCTAGGATGCGAAAAACGGCAGGAATTTCTGGGATACGGTGGCATTTAGCCAATTTCGATCGGCGTACCGGCGGCAGGTAAGTCAGGCGGCTCACCGGCGATAGGTGATTATTTACTGCCCTATCAATGAAAGCCCACGCTTTACATGCACGCTACACTTGCATCGGTTTGCAAACTGTACACCGATGTTTAATAATCCAACATGTGTATGGCCATAAAACATAATTAAATAACCGCCTACGGTCGCGCGGACAGAAACAATAGATCGATCTAGCCAGAGCTGCAAAAGCAGCCGCAACAAATCATGCGATATGCTAATATGTTTATCTGCGAGCTCGGCGGCATTTTACACCGGATTAATTAACTCGATTTGCGTGCGGTCGCGCCATGGTCACTGCCGAAGAGGAAGAGCGGTCGATTTCGATGGGACGCGAAACGGAGATTAAACGATATCGCCTGCCATTGAACGAGACGGCGGAAAAAAAACGAAAAGAACGTTGCACAAACGGTTTGCAATTATCGTTATTCACATCATTCTTCAGCTAAATGCCAAAGAGGATGGCTGCAAAACTGCAATCATTTTATATAAACGGCGTGTCCCTGAGCTTTTAATAACGACATAACGACGCTCTCTCTCCGCTACTGGCCTGGCTATTGAAATAACGTGTAAACACAATTATTTCTTACTACCAGCATATTATCGAAACCAGTTGAATTGTTAATGTCAGCGCGTGAACTGAATGTTAATATCCAGGCGTTACTAGCCGTGAAGTGAATGCGCGCCTGCATTAATAAGCGATCGGACTTTTCCTTCAGAGCCCGATCAATTAGCGTGAAATGGATTCTCGGTAAATAAGTCGGAATAACTTTGCACTTGGACGCCATGTGCGGAAAGCCGCTTCATAGGGGACGCTGCGGAAGAAAAAACGGCACCTACGAGCGCTTGATTGGCCTGCAGATAGCCAAAGATCGATCATTTGGAGATGGAGAAAGCGCCGGCTTTTACCAACTTTCGACCATCCGTCGGCGTGTTGCTCTCGAGGCATCCTGCAGTGCATGTTATGCAATATCCGGTTCCCACCAAAACGAGTTCCAACAGAGATATCGAAAGATTTAAAACTGTTCAACGCTTTAGTGGCTGCGTGGAGCACACTGTAGTCTTAAGTATTTCGTTTTGATAGCCAATGATAGTTGGCAACACTTTTGAATTTGAGCATTCATCTACATTCTCCCCATTCTATCTAAAAGCCCAGTTTCGTAGTTCGTTGTATATTTTTCAAGAATATTTATTCTACACGTTGCACACTTTGAGCACCATTGTGCTCTACGAAACTACTCCCGTTGCGTTTTTTGGAGGGTTAAATGTCACTTTATTTCATTTGGCGTGATGTAAGTGATCGGACCATGAACAAATACTACAATGGTTGAGAGAGGCAGAAGATTATAAAAGTGTCCTTGGTGTTGAAGATCCAGACTAAATAGAAGAAAGTATTGAAGACATTCCGGAAGTACCATACATACAATATATCCTTGGACAGTTAAAACCCAAAAGTTTTACCTTGGGAAGGGATGGGAAACCAGATGGTATTTAGGACCCAAAGTGTCATAGACAAGTCGCAGACAGCGGCATAATGTAATACCAGATCTTTAAGGCAATGCGAAAAATGCTACTTCTCCTATTGAGTCACTTCAATGCATGACTGACGATGTATATTTATATTTGAAAAATTAAAAGTAACTTTCAAAGCGAAAGGGATGCTAAATTCACAAATGAAACGGATAATATTCTTATTGCTTACTGATGCATTGAAATAATCTAGAAAAAAATTTGAAATGTGGAATAATAACTTGTGCGGAATTGGGCTAGTCAATGTATGTTACTATGAGTGAGCACCATTTTAGATTTCTAATGCGTTGTTTCATAGTACACAACAATGAAAATCTCTAGACAAACCTACTGTTATTAGGGAGTTCTCATAAATGTGTCAAACCGTAAAAAAAATTTCATTCAAACCAACAGATTATCTTATAATAGACAAGCATCTTGTTGCTTTCCGTCATTTTCCTCGGTATATCCCGAGTGGCCAAACAAAGGATAAAAGTGTTTGCTTTTATGTCGACAGCTAATTTTTATGCCACAAATCTGGAGGTGTATGTGAGAGTTCAGCCAGACGAACCATACAAACTTAGTAACTCTTCGCGTGATTAATAGCAGGATCCAAAGAAAACATCACTTGTAATAATTGGTTAATTTGAATATCCCTAGTTATTAGTGTACGCGAAGATAATGATCTAACTTTTATCCTCACTTTTAGCAGAATTTTCCTAAAGAAGTTTAAAGATTCTTTTGGTTTTTAAGAGAAATTTACATTATTCCAGTATGTACAAAAAAAATGTAGTTAGCCATATCAACAATGCACAACAGCGAAGCTATTGACCTCAACACAAGCCTATGAGCAGTACAGTAAGATCAAGCGTCTAGACCTCTCGGTAAATTTGACATTTGATGTGATGAAACCAGAAGTCTGGAAATTATACCAAGAGAAATAAAGTAAACCGCTTTTGAAATTGGAAGAAGGAAAGCCATCACAACTTCCACAACCGAAGATATCAAAAACTAATCGGTTTAACATCTGTGCCAGAGAAAGAAACAAAACTACCGAAAAGACGTGCAACAAGTGTCTTAAATGGATATGTGCCGATCACCAAAGTAAGATTCAACAATATTTGCAATAAATGAATTTGTAACATTTGTTGCCAAAATCCCATAAGCATGCTTTTTAAAATTACAATGTTAATTTCTACTTAGTATAACTTTTAAAAGTTAATTATGAATTTAACAAATGCCTTTCTGTCGTTATTAAACAATTTTATGATTAGTTTAAACCAAAATTGATAAAATGACATATTTAGTATTGTTAAACCAGTGTAAAACTATTTTTTAAATCACATTCACCGAAAATCGACTTTAAATATTAAAACTGATATAAAATATATGCAAAATATTGATCGAGCACTATAGTGCTTTACGCGACCAACGGCGTTACTCTAAACCGCGCGACTACAGTAGTATTAAGACAACTACAGATCACAATAATTGTAAAACTAATTATAGTGAAGAGATATAAAACTATACAAAGGCGATGCACCAAATCTATATATTGCATAAATGGCGTATATAATATTTCCGCCTTCATATAACTTCCATCAAAGGACATGTGTAACCGCGGTGCGGATGGACCCAGGTTTAATACTGAGTTTCAGAAGCCTGTCTGGTGGCCTACTCAGTAACTAAAAATAATTGAGTACCTGCATTCAATAATGAATTCAGAAAAATACAGCAACTATTTTCAGTAAGGGACTAGTACAGACTAATATAAGGGATAAGGATACAAAAAAGTGCTGTAAAGAAAACGAGAAAAATTGAATAAGCCTATCATGGAGCTACAGTACCATCGGAGACAAAGATCAAACGACTCTCAAAAGAAAAAGAAAAAAGACAACATCCCAACCACCCCAATAAGTTCAATTACAGAAACAATTGTTTTGTCCTCTTAATCTACAGATTTCTTGACGTGAAAACGTCTTGAAGTTCGGTACGAATACTGAGTGCCATTCCAAAATTATGAGCGACACCAAAATGGTCGAGTTTAAAACCACTAATACTCGAAGACTACCGAGTGGACAACGGGGAGGGCAGCGTTCGATGGAGGAAGGTTGAAAAGGATCAGGAAACCAGCCCAAATTTCCCCCGCCCCCCGGGAGGACTTAGTCGGGTAAGAAAGTGACATTTTCACGGAAACCTTACGTTAGCAACCCTGACTGCTACCTACCCATGTTTTTTTTAAATAACGCAATCATCGCAATGTATTAATCGCATTCTGATATTGTTTTTATAAAGATACAGCTACCCCCCCCCCTCGTGTCTAAACTTCTACTCATATAATACCTTCCATATCTTTCTGATATAGTGTAAACGATTCTGAAGTCTTATGAAGAATCTGATGGACCTCAAGAGACTGAAAAATTGACGAAATCCTTCTAACTCGAATAGAATTCTATTAATTTAAAATCCTCATTAAATATACTTCATCTTGTTTAATTTTGCTAGAAGAATATCAATAACTTTTTATCAAGTTCTATCCAAATTGTTTTAAATGTTCATTTCGTATACATTCGAAAACATCGAAAACATTAAAAACATTAGATTAATTTCAAAAACTGAAGATATTCATTTATATCTAAGATTACTAAATTGCGTTTATTAGCAAAACATATAAATGTATTAACAAAATAATTAACACTTTTCTGCAAGAACACTAGAATCCCCATGTCAAAACTTACTGCTGTCCATTTACTTAGAAGACCAAAAGGGTGTAGTCGTTAAAATCTCATTGTCGACCTCTTCCAATCTTTGATTTGAAGCAAACCACCACTTTCTACATTGATTTTCACCGATCGTTCCTTCGCTGAAAAGTTCGTTAAGATCACGAAATGACTAAACCAGTTCTCCATCCTTCTTCGAAATAATAAAAGCATAATATGACAAATATGTATATCGTTTTCGAGGAGCATTTTTAATCAACTAAATATTAAAAAATTATGACATCTTAGCTAAATCGAATTACAAATGATAAAATAGCGTGAACAAAAGTTTTGCAACTAACTATTTTATTCATTTAAAACAACGTCAGCGGTTTTCTCGTTCCCCTTTCCATTTTCTAAAACGTTTAGGTATAACATGATGTTGGTCTGATACAGTCTAATTATAACACTTTTTTAATAACCAATGGATCTTGGATTCCAAAGTGTAATGGCCTAATTACATTTAAATATTCATATTCGTATATATAGAATTTTTTCTGTTAAAGCTCTTAATCGCAGAGTACAAATTCACCCCTCCCTAAGTGGTTCAGAAAGCTGTTATAGAATTTACCAACTATCTAATGAATTCATTATTTTATTCTCAATGTTGCCTGGACTTGTTGAGAGTTGATTACAAACACGTTGCCTGTTTTATTCTATTTTGTCTAGTATCTTTCTAGAAGGCAAAATTACGCAGTGATATAGTTTGAAGGCCGCAGTATTCTAACTTGCAACTATTGGACGTTGCAAGTCAAAATTATAGTTGCGCAATCCTTGATCGCTATCATACTACATTCAGAAAACCAATTAGCATCTACATGATAGGCCGTATGATTAGATCTCTCATCTCTCAAAACTGAGTATATCAATGTCCTTTAATAACTCGAGTAAACAGTTTTCCTCAATTGGTAGTATATGACTTGATATTCACTCGTTGCTCCATTGCACTGTAACTTTACTCTCAGACTGATTATGCTAAGACTGCGCGTAGTCGGTTTACCCCAAAGATCATGTGTCTCTGGATGGTCACGTGTATGCGGTGTGCACCTGGCCTGTGTTATCCTCGAGATATTGCATCAAACTTTTCAATGGCTTACTATATAGTTTCTATGAATACGAGTGTTATGTTGCTACACGTTTAGTCAGAAGATACTAATCTGATGGTTAGAGACTATATCATTTTTCTATTTTGATTTTTTTTGTTCGTATCATATATTTGCATTAGGAAGCCAAAAATGTAAAATAGGGATGAATTGTTGGATTTACTTTTATGCTGATTTCTTTTCCCGTTGAAATAACAGTTTTATTTTTATTATAAAGTTCATTGGAAGAGCTATTACTAATTTAAAGTTCCTCAGTAATTTTTCCACACAAATTTTCCCCGACAAACGATTGTACATTCAGTTTAATTACTACTTTAAAATGTAGTTTAGTCACCCCCCCCCCTTCAGCCGCCTCATTCGTACCACTTAATCGTGTTTCAAGCAATTTGACACGGCCCTATCTAATAATCAAGCGCGATCTTCTAACGACGTAACCAACATTACACCATCAGGAACCCTCAAACGAACCGTAGGCCCAAGCAGCTGGTAAATTTAGAAAAATAGGGGGCGACCGTCGCTGCAAACAAAATAAAGCCCTACCCAACTCATTACCGGGCCCAAAATACCTTCAGGCCGCGTTTAGGGGGGTTGCACGCAATGCCCCAGAGTCGGGCGGCCTGTGGCTGCAGCGCGGCGCGGTAATTAGCGCATAACTGATTTATTAGTGCCGTGCTGGCTTCTTGTGCGTCTGCACTCGCAAAAACAATTACAATTCGTCATCTCCCCGTTCGACCGGAATGAGCCAATTACCGCAAGAATGGCCGCCCGAATCCGTCAGTTTGCAGAGAAAACGATGCTAATTAATGGGAGAAGGACGGCAGATGGTGGCGATATGTTAACATAATAGAGGCTATTAGTGGGCTGTAGCGTTGGAATATTAGTTGAGATTAATCGAGTTCATTAGAGTTAAATGAATTGAATATTTCATTTCCAATTGCAGCGGAATTCATTTCTGCTCAATAGAATAGACAGAAGACGAACCGTGAGTGTTTTACTCCCCTGCAAATTAAGTTGGTTTAACCCCACGCGGATGGCCTTCTTGACCCAACCACATCAAATCCAGATCAGTCACAATCTAATTGATCTTTATTCAATTTCAGCTAACTATTAATCTGGATTCGAGTCAAACGAACCAATCCGAAATTTTTTAACCTAATCATTAATAACCGTTATATTTCTATGATAATGTTTACTGCATAACTATGATATTGCAGTATAAAAATAAAATCGTGCGTAAGCACCTGCAAATTATGTATTATGTAATATTAATGGGTTCTCCAACTAACAACAACTCGTATCAAATTTTAAAAGGTCTTCCAATAATGGTAAATGTTTGATAGATGTTTTGTATACTCATTTATCAAAATACTATTCTTACTCCAGGGATTCTGCTGTAGTGCTGAAAATCCGTGGTATGTAGAAATTGCTTTTGAAATCCCATACAAAAGTTTCATAAATTAGGTTGTTGCTCTTTTTCTGCTCACCATCTCGTATATGGTTGAGATTTAATGGACAAATCATCTTTTATTAACCTGATAATTGTAGGTTTAATTTGATTTAATTCGATGTACTTATTTTATCTTTTTGGTAGAAAACAGCTCTTAATAAACCAAAATTAAACATGGGGCCGGCGAAGAGATTGCTCTATAAGCAATCCCAGAACGAACTTAAAAAGACCTTTCGATTTCGATTTCGAATTTCGGGAAAATTCGAAATCAGCGTAAAATATATATAAGAATCCATTTTCAAATTTTAAAAAATCTCAAATTTTGTGAGGGACCGACAGACAGACAGAATTCAGTAACGAACTTTTTAAGTTCGTTGAAAATACACCAGAAATAAAAGACTTAATGTTAAGTGTTTCGAGGTACTTAATAACCATGGACAAGTCGAACCATTCATCATTTCTAAGAGGCGTGTTTGTATGTATATGAAGGAGGAAAAACAGACAGCCACGCTTCATTCACGAACTCCCCTGAGCAAGCACATGACCCGCCGTACCTTACTCGAAGAATCTACCATTACCCCCCGCAAGACAATTTAAATTACATTCAAAGTTCAAACTCTACTTTCGAGGCGCATAAACAAAAATCTACCGCACGAGCGCCGCTTCGACCGACAATGCCCCTGATCGCTTTCGAAAGAGAAATCGCGGTTCCTGGGGTGGTTGTGCATGTAAGACGCGCTTAAAATACCCGCGCAGCACCTGAACGTGACTGATATTGCGCGCACTAACGGCTCTAATGGTTTATTGAGCGATTTCTTGACATCGCCGAGATTTCCCATGGAGTTACGGTCGGCGATGCAAACTGTTGCGCAATCTTGCGAATTATTGCTGCCTCGATCTTGTTCTGTATGCGTTTCCCCGTTACTGTACGTTCGAAATGAATTACTGCTTAACCCATCAACTACCATTTGGGAATTTCTGTTTATATTTTATATTTGAAGCCATTGTTACGTTGGTAGACCTGATTTCTTCTTTACATTGTTGTCCACAACTTGTAAAAATATGTGCATAAAGGAACCATTAAATTATTAAAAACAGATTGGTTGTAGAGAGAGATCTGTGCAACAAGGTCGATATTTGCAAGGTTTGATCAATTCAATGTTTTTACAAAGAAGTAAGTTGTATTTGTATATGAATAATTTGCAGTTTAAGTATGTAGACGATATCTAACAGTATATTACGTTATTAATTATTTTCCTCTTTTTGTGAAACCTACTTGAAGTCTGATCCCCAGTTGGGGCTCATGATATGTCATCTAGAATTTTCTTCTTTCATTTTTTCAGATTACAATGATACGTTCTATAGAGTACCTGCAGGTAGTTTTCAAGAATTAGAGGATATAGTTAATCATCCTAATTTCATAGCTTCTGATACTAAAGGTAAAGATGATCTAAATGAAACAACTGACCTCGTCGAGCTCCCACCGGATCATGCAGATGATGATCAGACTGCCAGGAAATTAATGAAAATAGTTTTGAGCTGCACACTAACCGTGGAATTAATTTGAGAAATATCTGCAAAAACAGTGAAAAGTAATAATGGATTTATTAGAAAGAAAATAAAAGCTGTTATTGGATGAAGAAAGAAGCAATTTAAGGAGACCTATACCCCTAGGGAGCAAAAATGAAGTCAAACTTTGAAATTTTTTTGAAACGACATTTTAATGAAAATTGAAAGAACTTTTTTTACATCACTTAAAGTGATACTAGATCTACTAAAAAAAAATTTTTTCCTCAAAACTTCCGGGTTTTGTTAGTGGGGGGCGCCAAAGTAACCTCTCAATTTCGGGTTCCCTGGCGGTATCCACGATTCAGCCTTTCTCGTGAGTCTGAAACCGAAAATTTAAATTTGACCATGAAAGTAATCCATAAATCCAGTCTACCGGCTACGCTTGATCGGAAATATTCAAAAATAAAAAAAATGGCGGTCTACGGAATAAAAAGTTCAAAATAAGACCTTTTTCGCCCAGTTTTTGGCCTATAAAGTAGGTTCAGAATTAAATTTCTCAAAATCCGTAGCTCGTAGACCGAAGAATAAGTTAGTGAACTGTTTCAAGAAAAAAAATTGAGTGATGTTGTTATTGCATCGATCCCAATCGCGAATACCGATTCAAAAAACCTAGTTTCGAGAAAAACGCGATGAAAGATTTTTTTGGAAAGGTTTTTAAACAAACGCGCCCTAACCGAAGATTTTTTCAAATTTAAGTTAAGGCTAGATAAACAGATGTCTTCATCGATATATTTCACATGATACACATACACATCGATATATAAATCGAAGTACAACTGCCGGCAAGGTAGCGCGCACCGCATTTTTACTAAAGCGTATACACGGGTATATACTTACATATAACTTTCTCAAGAAGACAAATTTTGAAAAGTCGTTTTAACTACTTGTTCTTGACATACTAAGAATGAAAAAAAAAATAAAAAAAAAATCGAAAAACATTTTTTTCTGGGTATAGGTCCCTCTTAAAGCAATACCTACCCTGATCTACGAGAAATTGAACGAACGAAAAATTTGATATTATACTTAAAAAGCAAGCCACTCAGTAGAACAATCACAATTTTCAGTTTTTACTGAATATATTAAGAAAGTCAAACAATATTGCTTTTTAGTGGATATCATGCATTTCCTTAGGAACAATTATATTGGTATGAAGATGAATTCAATAAAACTTGCCTAAGAAAACGCAAGAGTCGCAATAGATATCTAAATATCAGCAATATCCCAGTGGAAGAGAACATTTTCAATATTAGATCGCTGATAGATCACCTCAATAAAAAACGTTTAAAAATTGGAATTTTATCTTAAAATCTGAAAATCAACGAACAAATATTTATATACTATGCGCATCATTATCTCAAACAGTTCATGCGGGGAAAGCCTGTTAGAATCGAGATTTAAGCAGTGGACCTTATCTTATTCCCAAAGTGGTTACTGTTATCAAATGTATAATGAGGGAAAAAGCAAGGATTCAAATAATGTTCCAATTGGGGCCTTGCTTCTTTAGTAGTAATAAAGATGATTTCTTCCTTCACAAAATCTACTTTGACAACTTCTTTGCATGTTTCAACCTGATGAATAATGCTCAAAGACATGGGAGTGAGGACAACAAGATAAACAACTGTCCTACAAAAAGTAAGAATAGTACGAAGAAGAAATATAGAGATGTTATAATTATAGATTCGACAGCAAGAATGAAATCTTGGCAGTTATATGGAAGGATAACAGTTGTGTCAAACTGCTAACAAATCATGAGACAACAGAACTAGTAACCCACATCAAGAGATGGAACAGATGTGAAAAAAGAGCTATAGGTCCCCAACAAGTAGCATAACACATCAAGAAAATGGGTGGTGTCGTCAAATTGGATGGAATGTGCAGAAGTACCGTATCAGAATTCGAGGAAAGAAATGGTACTTTGCACCAGTAGCCAATGCATTGGATATGGTGTTAGTCAATGTACACGCTCCCTACCGCCTCGCCAATAAAAAAAAATTCATTGCTTCAATTCAAGAAGATGGTAGCATGGGCATATATTGTTTCACACCCAAAACAGGCTGAACATCCATCGTACCTAAAACCAACATATGTTCCAGTAAAGACCAAGAATTCCGGAATTGGGATATGATCAAATGTATAGCCAGGGGAAAACAAAGGAAACGCCGGGACGCAGTACTATGTATGTAATATAGTGCATGCTTTGTTGTTTGGCATAAACATGATCCCCAATTGGAAATTGACTTATTTATGCCCTATTTTAGAGATATTCAATTACGTGCCTTTTGTTGTCTCTTACTCTTCTCTTTAGATATCTTAAAGAACCAATTTTATAATATTTATTATTAAAAAATGGCAATGAATGGGTTAAACAGAACGGTTGTTGGGTATTTATGTATGTAAAAAACACCAAACTTCAAAAAACAATTAAATGTATCTAAAGATCTTCGCGTGCATAGCGAGGGAGAAAGGTTATAACGTTCGGAGAACGGAAGCTAAATGCCCTTAAACGTTCCCATGCTTTGATACAGCCAAAAAACAGCTAAAGAAATTACTACACTATATACTTATTGAGTTTTTAAGAGACAAAGAATCAAACAGAAACATATTACACCATCGAAAGTCAAATATTCAGGAAAGTCATTAATAAAGCTATACGTCAACTTCATTTTCTAAAAAAGAGGGTTAAATATGACTATAGATTCGCTAGGTTATCCGAGTAAAATAGACAATAACTGCGAAAAAACAAAGAAATACGATCTGCACATCCTTGGATAAGTTTAGTGATGTTTGAAGCACGACACACTTATCTGGATGCAAGAATATAAATGATTTTATCATAGGCCAGAATGTCTGGCCTCCCAGGCCCCTTGAAACAAGCAAAATGAGCACTGGTAAGAGAAGCTATTGAGGACCTCCCGAAAAAGAGCTTAGAGCTATACAGGGTCCGCCATCTAACGTTTTTTTTTTTTTTTGAACTAGCGGTTATTCGGTGAATGGCAACACATTTAACTCATGACATTTTGACAGAAAATTAGTTTTATCCATCCGCTGATCGAGAATGGTTGTGTATACGCTTGAAGAACGCTGGGGAATATTGCGATATTACTTTGAAAATCATGGTAATGCTGCAGAATGTGTGCGAAAATTACGCAAGGAAATGGGAAGAAAAGAGGCACCGTCAGCTCCGTATGTACTTTATCTTGTTAAAAAAGTGAGAGAAACTGGCATGCTTATTGACAAACCAACGCGTGAAAAACCAAAAACAGTGCGTACACCC
The DNA here is from genome assembly GCA_036346155.1 of Sinelater perroti. NCBI lineage: Eukaryota > Metazoa > Arthropoda > Insecta > Coleoptera > Elateridae > Sinelater > Sinelater perroti. The sequence continues at coordinate 393,496 of JARFIY010000167.1, read as the reverse complement.
GAGAATATCGCTGCTGTTGCCGAGAGTGCGTGAATCGCCAGGAACATCAGTTCACCGTCGTTCTCAACAATTGGACATTTCGGAGACATCATTGAGACGAATTTTGCGTAAAGACCTTGGTATGACGCCGTACAAAGTCCAATTGGTTCAGCAATTGAAGCCAACTGACCATCCAATGCGTTTTCGCTTCGATTCATGGGCTTGGGATCGACTTGAAGAAAATGCCGATTTTGGGCGAAAAATCATCTTTTCAGATGAAGCTCATTTCCATCTCGGCGGGTATGTCAACAAGCAAAATTGTCGCATTTGGGGCACAGAAAACCCGCACGCAATCGAAGAAAAGCCGATGCACCCACAACGAGCCACTGTTTGGTGCGGATTTTGGTTCAGAGGCATCATTGGGCCATTTTTCTTCGAAAATGAGCAAGGAGCGGCTATTACAGTCAATGGTGAGCGTTATCGGGCCATGTTGAACGAATTTTTGTTCACAGAAATTGAAGAGGAAGATATTGGCGACATTTGGTTTCAACAGGACGGCCCTCCGTGCCACACAGCCAACGTTACAATCGATCTTTTGCGCACTGTCTTCGAAAATCGCATTATCAGTCGAAATTCTGATGTCGTTTGGCCGCCTCGGAGCTGCGATTTGACACCATTGGATTATTATTTGTGGGGAGCCGTCAAAGATAAGTGTTACGCCTACAAACCAGAGACAATTGAGGCTTTGAAGGACAAAATTCGTGCAGCCATAGCTGAAATAGAGCTGCACACAATCGAAAATGTACTCAAAATTGGACCAATCATATAGCTACTGCTTGGCTAGCAAAAGCAGCCATATGAATGAAGTTATATTCCATTATTAACCGGAAGGACTGTACTTTCAAATTAAAAAAAAATTGGAAAAATATTCAGTAGTTTTTTATTTATAGCATTATTTAAAAAAAAGTTATATGGCGGACCCTGTATAAGAAAATCTTGCTGACACACATTCATCTAAAAGAAAAGCGTTGGTACAATTAGATAAAAGAGATGAATTCTCGACTGGATGATTGTATCGGTTTGTCATTTTCCTGACAAAAGCCGGATGGCAATTTAGCAACAGAAGTCGAACCGGGGTATGGAAAGAACGTTCGTACAATCAATCAATAGAGGATAAATTCCTTTACTAAAGTTTAATATAGTTAGGATTATGGTGTAGGGTAGTATTTGGTATGGTGGCAAATCAAGTTTAATTTTAATCGTGTACATTACTGGAAAAATGAACAACAAATTCGACTTTTGCTATAGCTGAGGCAGCCTCCAGACATAAACCCGATTAAAAACCTATGATACATTATCTAACAAAACATGGCTAAAAGATCACAAAAGCTTAAGAACAAAGTCAAGCTAATGGTAGTGTGACAGAAGAATGGCAGAATATATCTCATAAAACAATTTAATCGTTACCATACCCCAAAGATTAAAGGAAGTTTAACTAAGTATTAATTGCAGGTTTCGGGAAATAAAATTTGTTTCAATTTTATATCTGCCTATTTTGTTTTAACAGCCTAGTGCAGTGAATGGCTTTCCTATGCGTTTCTGAAGTCTTAATTCCCCCCTGTGACATATAAATGTTATTAATTTAACAAACTGTCGTATCTTGTTATCTTTTATAAGTCAAACTCAGGACCCAGACATGTCATCAGAACCCTCCCCCGTCATAAGCTCACTAAGCACACATATTCTACCGCGCCAAAGTCCGTTGACTTAAAGCAATAAGACGAAAATGGAAAATTTAGAAGGATATTATATGAGAATATTACAATAAAAGTGAAATCTTGAAGAAAAATTTTGAACCACAACTATTCAATAAGCTGTATGACAGGCTGCACTCATTACACGTCAACAAGATAAACGTGAAGATGTTCAGATGATAGTAGCGTGGAAAATTATAAAGAAACATGGTTTAAAGAAGATATGATAAAACTCAAGAGCACTGGATGACAGAGACTTAATGTAGACCCTTAAGTAATATCAAGAACAAGAGGTACAAGATTACTTAACTAAAATGTCCCTATCTGAAACTATAAAATATTCGTTATAAAAAGCAATTAAAAAGTTAAATCAACCACAATATATTCTCTACTCAAACAATCCAATAGGAATTTGGCAAAAAGTGATCGATAAACGGCCTTTGTATTTGCTAACCACTTAATGGAAATGTTTACTCTACATATATCAACTGTGTCCATAGAAAGACAAACAATATATTTATAAATATTTAAAAACATCATTTCAGATGTGCTTACCCATTAAGAAGCAAGACAAATCGTATAAATAAACTTAAAAAAACAACTATCAAATAAATATATCATGGAATCATGTACATATTTGACACTATATTAAGAAGTAAATAATTTTACAACCAATGGAAGGTTGCACAATTTATCCTTATGCAAAAATCAAACGCGCCTCCAGACCAAATAGTCTTCTTCCAATAATATCAGAGGTATTTGGAAATGTTTCCAAAGAGACAAACCTGTCGTAAAAGGGCTAATCCCGAATCACCAATTTGGATTCGAAGATTAACACGCTTCAATAAAGTAGGTACATATAAAAGGCCACTTTTAAACATGACGATTTATCAAATAGTTTAATTGTTTCAACAGTTTATTTAGAGTCAAATATAACAACTCAAAAAACAGAAAATCTTTTGCCCTTCCCTAATATTTAAGAAACAACCTTGATGGTCCCCTCACGTGAAAAACATATCCTGACCAAAAGGAAACAATCAGGCATTAAACTTAGAATCATGTATTGGTCGCCGCTCTCAGTTATTAACAGAGAACAAAATTCTGATGTCTAAGAAATACTGAAACCCTGGAGCAAGAAAATCGAATTTAATGATTATACAACGATTTCAGTCGAACAGTTTTACGTGCTTATGTTTTTAATTCCAATATATAGGGCTATAGTTTGGTCTTTGCAAGAAATCGATTTTGGTTTCGAGTCCCGATTGAGTCGAATTTGGTGCAGTTAATTATAATGTAGGAAGGGGCTCCTTCAAAGTGTCTACAAAATAATAAAAATCCAGGGAGTAGACGAGCGAATGAAATTTAGAGTTTTGTTCGAACCCGTTTCTGGCACAGCCGGTAATTTTCTCTGTCAAACTGGTAATGTAGTTTAGCTATTTCCAACCGCTATTTTCAAAAAAATCTAATTTCTATATTTACTACCCCAATACTCAAAAAGTGAACTATTAATTCACATGAAGGCCTTTAACTGTTAATAACTCATTTTCGAATAGTATTACCCCCCCCCCCCCCGTGTAGCATGTGCCCCACATTGGAGATCACGACCTTAGTGTATATACAGAAATCAAATAATCCACAAAACGCAGAACAATTCAATATTAATGCACAATTACAAATGAGTCCTCGTATCACAATTTTTGAAATTTAAGACTGACGAGTATTTATGCAAATGATCGTTCAATAATTCAATTGTTATTACCGACCGGTGCTAACCGTTATTCAGAGAACAAAGAAGCGAGCGCGCTGCCCAGCAAAAACGTCTTGGGGAGACCTTGAGCACCAAGACAAAAACTTGTAATTTATGTGATTCAACAGCGACAACAAACATCATAATCCTCGGATTTTAATTTCGAAGTAGAATTACCCGTCACCCACGGGAATTCGGACTAGACCGAAAAAAATTTCAAGTCTACATAATCAGTCACTTAAAATGTATCGTTCAAAATCGCTAGAATTTCGTGATCTCGTCATAAACGTAGTCAATCTGCGAACCAATCACGATTAGCGGGTTAACGGAGTGGAAAGAACACCGTGTAGTTTCGACCAAGTGGGCACATCAATCGGCCATTAAATATCCTTCAAAGTCTTTAATTTCTTCAATTCAATCAGAGCTGGCGGGAAGGATAGGTCGCGCCACCGGTACTGAGAAGTCGTATATTTGCACAAGATACTTGAGGAGAGGTATGGCATTACCGTTAACGACAGTGTTTGCTTTGGACATAACCGTAGCATTCGCTCCTATTAACGGTTATAGGACACGAACGTGGCACTGGCGGCTGAGATCGAATTTAAATCATTTTTTAACGAGGCGGTTAACTTCGCATGGGTTGCGGCCAGTTTCGTTCAAACAAAGGCAGATTACATATGATTTGGCACAACTTCAAAGCGCTGCGCCGTTTCAACAATCGCTTGCCTAATTAAATATAAAATAATAGTAATAAGGACAACAAGCGTGAAGATAATAGCGTCGTGCAACAACACCTGTTTTGTCACGCGCAGCGGCACCTGTCCTTGAGGTCTCAAAACAATACAATTCCTTCTGTACCACCCATATGTATTCCAGATCAACGAATTTATTACAACGGTAAGGTGAGATAAAAAGGTCGTTTGATGAGTAACTTGGTTCGCATACCCACAGAGGGTGACAGCAGCAACTGTAGATGTAGATAGGACACCAAATCGTTTGATGATTGCCTAAAAACAAACGTTTCGAATGCCAACATGATGAAATTGGAATTTGAGGTGTAAATTAATTTTTTTTTTTTGTTAAAGGAGAAACAGCGAAGAATGTCTATAGACCCTCTGTGCCTACACTGGACGACTTCTATCCTTTTTATGAAACATTCGACTATGAAGCTTGACAGAATAAGTTCCACAACAGTCATGTTAGAACAAGCTCTTGATACCATTTTGAGCAACAGACAAATGGAAGTAGACGAGCTTATTTCATTTATTATAGTCAGTTCCATATCTCAAATGAATGCAAAGTCTGATCAGCCAGAACAAATCGAATTTTTACGGGAAGATCATCCGATTATTTACACCATATTTCACGTATAGTGATGAATTTTTTGGCATGCGAAAGAATCTCCTAATCGAGAAGAGGTGAAGTATCATCATTGGCAAATACCTCGTGGTACTTTTTGAGAGAATGAAGGATAGGCCAGTATGGTTCAACAGCGACAACCCATCAGTGTATTCAAACTGTCACCAAGTAAACAAATGACTGAACTACGGCTTGAAATTATTTTACGTATACTCAATTCTCCCGATGCAGCTCCTTAGGATTAATATCTATTTTCGAAACTCAAAACGTGGAGGGGAATTGACGCTATGGGAGAATACACAAGAATAGAACCCAAAATGTTATCTTTAATATCAAACGAAATTATTCATCATTTACCAGAAGGGAGTTGTCAAAAATTTAAAAAAATTACCTAATAAAACTTCTTGTTCACATCGGCAGTTAGCATAGAAGATGAGGAATACAATAAGTGGATTCTGAACATCGCTGCAACAAAGAAGCAAAAAGAAAAGGCTAAAAAACAGAATCGTGACGTCATCAGTCAGACTTCTAATCGCCCACATGTTCGTCGATAGACGCGCACGCACATTTTTGTAGCTCATAAAACATCCAGACCACAATAAATTAACGAAAGCGAATTCCTAAAACCTCCCCAGGGTAATGACAAAACGTTCTTCCTCTAATAAATTATGTTTGTCCGTAGAAAACGCAGGGACTAAACAGGTGCAGCGCGCGAACGGGTTCAATCGATTTTACCCTGCCTGCAACCAGTTAATTCGCTAATTGGAGCACAATGCGATGAGCGACTTGGAAAGAAATAATTTTTCAGCACGCTATTACATAATTATTTTTTTAATGTTAATCATAGATTGTAGATCATTTCGCACTGTTTACCTAAAAATCCTACATTCAAATTTAAATGACTAAAATAGTTCCTGGAGAAGACCATAATTCATGGCTTTACATTTTAGATCTTTGTCTGTTAGTAGTTTAGCTATCTATTTTTTTTGGTATTATGTCATTTCTATGGAAGAAATTAAAAATGGATATCGAAGCGAAACCCTATAGTAGTTTTAAACTTCATATTTAATGTATCAAAAAATATGTAAAAAATCAGTGAAAATTCTTGCATGTAGTGGGGATGTCTTAGACAATCAACTTAAAACTCTTACAATTAAATATATAGTGAAGAGACATTGGGAAACAAAAAAGTATTCAAAGAACACACTGTTCAAGGACAGCCACCGTCAAAAAATTTCTATTGAATACATGTTTATCAAAATAACTTTAGATTGACGTGATGGAATCAATAGTCAAGGTTGTAAAATAGAGGAAATAAAAATGTGCATGAAGAAGGCCATGGTACAAAAATCTGAGGAATGGAATCAGCCTCCAAGTTAAAATATTGTAAAAAATTAATAAATTAGTTACTAACAGTCGTTGTACGATGATAAAATTAGAAGAAAGTGTATACTTTGGATTTGATTTTTCCTCCATTGCTTCTACTATACAGATGAATATACAAAGATGTTTTGAAAATTCTTGCCTCCTAGCCTACAAATTTTGTAATATTATTTCGAAGCACAGGAAACAGGTCTAAAATATTCTCTTACTCATTGGCTATTAAGAAACTCGGTAATTTCTCTACATAGACTTTTGATTCAACTGGATGAAGAAACTTATTCAGGGTTGGTGTGCGTGTGTGGCCTTAATAAAAGAGTATTTCAAGTATATATTGTTTCTTCACGAGAAAAAAATCGGAGAAATGTTGCACTCAAAACTTCAAAATTATTCTATATCAGCAGAGTAGTTTTAAACCTGTGAATTTATCTAAAGAACTATTGATACCAACCTTACATTTTTTTATTTTCCTTCAGTCTCTCTATCAATTTTTAGGTACCTTTTTTCAGTAGTGAGTAAAAGATATTTTGCTATTTTTCGAGGAAATTGTTTTTGAGCTCATAAGTACATTTGAAGCCTTGTGTAATTGCCTCTTACTTGAAACCTTGAAAACTAGTGGTGGCCACATATTTTGAAACCCAACAATCAAATCATTACACAATGGGACATTTCATCCAAAGGCAGAGCTATATAAAAATGATTTATTCCAACAGTAAAATAAATATAAAATTTGTATTTTCACAAACGTTCTAGCAACATCCGAATAACCTTTAAATGGCCCATTTCAGAATGTCGTTGAATTTCCAATTTGAGGTTGTCAACAAACTGATTTCAAATCGCGAATCGATTGCCCGTAGTTCAACTTTCAGTGAACCAAAACAGTTGTAATCACACGAGCGTAAATCCGGTCAATAACCAAAATGGTTTCATATGTCGAAACCATTTCCCCCAATAAAATCATTACTCTATCGTGTAAAATGACTAGCCTTGTTGATATTATCTTCCGACATCAAAATCGGCACATAGTGCTGGAAAACAGTTCTATAGATTTCAACAGAGACAGTCTGTCCCTGGTCACACGAATGCCAAAAAATATTACAATGTAAATCCATTGCTATTATAGGCATCCTTTTAGGTGTCCACAATTCGTATACTACCATCTTGGACACTTAGCCAGCCAAAATTTCATTTGGTCTTCTAAGAATTATTTCACTCACATTTCATCAATGGTCAAAGTCTTATGTGATAGTCTTGGATGACTTTACTCAGATCAAATTATCGTGACGTATATTCTTTAGCCTGTTTCTGAACTTCAATCTACGGGACACAAACTTTTTCATCAATTTTTGGAAGTCTACATCTTTAGTCATAAAGTAGCTTTGACATCAATCAATTTCTTCTTAGACACACGCAAACAGGCCTTCAGTTGGGCCACTTGTCTTTGTGTCGGTTCTTTCTTAGTTTAATTGGGTGAATCATTTTCTCTCTCCCACCCTAATTTAATAGTGTCTTATACTCTTCTGTCTTACGCCAAATCAGGCATTGCAAATTATACATAAAGCTATTTAAAAAAAAATCAAGCCAAATTTATACATATATGGATTGGGTTCGAAGCTATTTTTTCTCTTCAACCTTTAAAATTCCTTGTAACGTGGGTATGGTTCTTAAAATAAAATTTTAAAACTATATATTTATTGGTTAAAAATGTATGTGAGTGATATCGGAGAGAAAGGGGGATCAAAAAAAGTAATAGATAGGTGTCCGGAAACGTTTGAACAATAAAAATATTCGTGTGTTATAAACGGTTCCAAAATTATCTGTAATAATATTGTGAACAACTTGGACCCCTTTCCTAAATAAAAGTTGGGAAGCCTTGCTTTGTAGAATATAAAAATATAAAGAATATAAAATATAAAAAATATATACAAAGAATTTGAGGAATGTTCTTAACATGGCACCCAAACTTTGTATTGCTTATTGTTCACAAATCATTTAAATAGTGAATTAAGTGACATCTATATTCTATGCAAGGAAATAAAAAACGTCCAAAACTATGGTTCCAGAAAAATAATCTATTAAAATCGTTTTCACCATAACTAACATGGCGAAAAGGAACTTCAAAAGTGACCTTGAAAAATGACAAAAAAAAATACTAGAAAAAACTTTATTACGTCACCACGCTTCTATCGGATTTATCAATTGCTCTCATACATATTTATAATATATACCAAATCAGCACTATTAAGATAATTCCAAAATGATACATTTCTAGCAAGTCATTCATTAAAAAGCGCGGGACAAACGAACGGAGGACAATTAATTTTTTTCATGCTCCCTAAGCAGAAACCATCACTGTTTCACCATATATGGGGGCATGGCACCATGCTTTATGATATTTCTCATAATTATTTTGAATGTTTAACATGCAAAATAAAACAAAAAATAAATGGCCCATACTGGGTATGGTAATTATAAAGCAGATGGAACAGACAATAAAAAAATGTACAAAATCGCATGTTTACTCACTACATCCGTCTTACTGTGTGAGAAAAAGATCGCCTACTAATTTAGCGAAATAGGGTTAACATGTTAGAGCAAGTCCAAGCTCTAAAGATAAAATTATCTTTCTATATAGTTTTTTTGAATACATGGGGAAGAATTTAGGTCTATGGAGAATCTCACTTAAAACAAATTAACACGTTTTGTAGATTACTCAAACAAGTGAGAGGAAAAAAAAGAAGAATCTACACAACTGTGTTATACCACACACAATGAACTGATTAAAGGAACATCAGTTCTTTTATTATTATTTAAAAACAAACAAAACAAGATCGCAATGATATATATTAAATAGATGCCCATGGTAATACCCATAATCATGTCATGTTGATTACAGCATTAACAATGTCAACAATGGTTTATTTATGCCGGTGTTTATGTGAAAGAAATCGAAAGTCTTACCTTGGGCTGGGCATTGAAGGTGTCGTCGGGGCCCGGGGGCTGGTACTTCACGGGGACGCAGGGGTCCAGCTTCCTTCGGGCTCCCGACCCGTGGACGTAGTTGTACTTGAACGCCTTGCCATCCTGGATGATGAGCCCCCTGGCGACGGCGCGCTTGGCGGCCATCCGCAGGGCCGTCTTGAGGTCGGTGTCGCCGCGCTCCACCACCGTGTGCGACTGGCGCACGTACTTCTCAATGGACTTGAGCGTGGAGCCCTCGCGCTGCCCCAGCTCGCGCACCGCCTTGGTGATGACTTTCGTGATGTCTGCGCCCTTCTCGATGACGAGCGTGCGGTTCTGCAGGCCCATAGGGTCCTTGTACGAGCTCTGGCCCTTGTTGAAGACCTTGAGCACGGTGCCCTCTTTGACGGCGGCCTCCAGGTGCTCGGCCACGACATCCTCGTGGTAGTTGTGGTGCTGGCGGATCGCGTGGCAGATGCGCTCGACGCTGGGCCGCTGCTTCTGCGAGCGGATCTTCCGGATCGCCTCCAGGATCCAGCGCGACCACACGGCCTGCGACACGTCCTCGGGCTCGCACATGTCGCTCCCGCTCACTGCAAGCAGACGCGGCGTTGACACCTGGCCCGGTGGGCCCGCGCGCGGCCCTCGCTCGGCCGCCGGCTCGCGGGCCCGCCGGACGCCCCCGGCCGGGGAGGCCGATCGATGTGGCGGCGCGATGGCCGCGTGGTGCGGCCCGGGGCCGCCGCCCCGGCTAGGGAGCACGACGGCAGCGCGCGGCACCCGCGTCCGCCCGAGAAATCGCGCGCTTTCGCCCCGCGCCAAGCCGCGGCGCGACCCGACGGTAGCCATCTTGGGCGAGAGGAGCGCCCGGAACGCGCTTTCGACGGCTTTTCGGCGCGCTCGCGCTCGCCCTGCGGCCCGGCGGGCCCGCCGCCGCCTAAAATACCTGCAATGCAAAGAACACTTACATGGCAATCACGAAATGGCGCAAGAACGGGTGAGCAACGGTCGAGTCGTCCGGCGGCGGCCAGCGCTCCAGCGAAACATTCCACAGGGCTCTCCCGCCTCCTTCCTGGGGCCGACGGCGCACCGACACCTTCACAACACGCACGGCCACCCTGCCAAATCACTGCAGGCCTCGATTGCTCGCCCTAATTAAATTACGATACACATAATTCATCGCAATAGACACATCACAACAAAAGGTTAATATTGTGACAAAATGGCTAGAATGAGGGCGCGCGCATTGCGTTCCCCCTGCCCCGCCGGCCCGGGCCGTTGCGCCAAGTGCCGGAGATACGTACCTCGCATGGGCGGCGAACGCGCAGGGGCGCGGCGGGGGCAACGGATTTTCGGACGCGCGGTTTGTTTTCGCATCCATCACGCCGCTATGGACTCACCTTGGCGAGCGCGACGTTTATTAAGTGCTCGTTTGGGTCTGCTTTGAAACTTCGCGCAATACTTAAAAACAGCCTTTCCATAACCTAGCCAGTTTGGGCAGCCCGGTGTCAAAATCTAAACAAATAAAAAAAAACAAAAGATGCATGATACATCTAAAACTGGACACATATAATGGACAAACTGACGAGATTATTAATATCTAAGTGATTTAAATATTACGTTATCATAACAAATGGCCAATTTTTTTCGAAATTAATCACGGATTTGCAAATTTCTCGCATAGATTTATATTATGAGACACAATTTAAAATTACATACACAGGGTGTCCCATATAAAAGACACCTAATTAGATGAAAGTCTGATTCAAAAATTAGATGAGATCTTTTATCTTAGAGTGTTTTTTGAATTATCAAGGCATCTGTAATATTTTCTTTAAGGCAGTCAGTTCAGATTTAATATAAAAATTTTACCAACTGCAGAGCTAAAAAGGAGCATAACTAATAAACTTAAAGAAATGATGAGCAAACATATCGATAGAAATTTAAAGCAGGAAAACTATATATAATTCAATAGAAAAACTTACAAAGCAGCTGTTATCTAATATAATTTTATAAGGATGAATGTGGGGACGCGGTGACTCAGATGGTTCAACCAGTTGGCTCGGTCCTCTAGCCGGCGCGCGCGAGTTCGAGTCTCACTCAACCCATGGGTGTGTGTGAATGTCCTAGCATTAAGTACATGTTAGTGGATACAATAAGCCCTTGCGGCTGCAGTGTCTGTAAGTGCGCCAAAAAAAGCAAGAATGGGACTGTTTTAACATTTTGTTTTTATCACTTAACTGACAGATAGCGCTGTTGTGTTTTTGGCGGGAAAATCAAAATATTTAAAAAATCGTGTACTATTATTTTCTGCGATTATTCCCCATAACTTTTAAGTACATTTGCACTATTAAATGAACGTTAATATCTTACTTTGCTTTTCATACTTTTAACTTTTTGTGACTCCGCCAGCGGCGGATCTTAGCTTCCTGTGATTTGTAAAAAAAAACCCACTCAAAGACTCAAACCAGTCTTGGATATCGGACGGATCTTAACAAATTACGACACGGCAAGAAATAAAGCAAACCTGGAGAGGAATAAACTATGTTCAATTACCAAATACAAAATAAACAATTGTATGTCACCGGAAACGAAAAAAAAGGTAAAGGGATAGATACCTAAAGATACCTAAATTACATATTTTTGCATTGTGCTAAGGCGGGTGTGAGTATACTTAAAATATTCGAACATCTAATAGATGAAGTAAAATATCTAGATCAGAACAGCATGTACATAACGGAAAAAACCTAAAGCAGAAAGAGAATTATTCTACCATAGCCTGCAAGAAACAATTGACCAACCCATGACAAAATCTTCTCGATGGGCGACTTTAACTCTAGAATCTAATAATGTAATCCCCGGAGTCATGCAGGAGTTTCATCAGGAAACCAGAAATTATAATAGAGATATGCTGCCATAACGCATCAACAACGCATACTTTAATCACAAAGAACAACACAAATATACGTTTAACAATACAATAGGATAGAATGTCTATGTCTAACCACAGCCGTGTACTAAAATAAATATTAAAAAACAACTTGTTTATAAATTTAATTTAAAGGATTCTTTACCAACGAAGAAAAAATTGGTCAAAATAACATCACACAAGGAGATAACGTTGAAGAAGTCTGGAATAAAATCAAAGAAAACATGATTGACAGTACCACAGAAGCGATAGGAATGAAGGTGAATCAAAAAAATGGAAGAAAAAGAACAGAGCTTGGTTTACTCTTGTGGTTAAAACCCTGGCAAACGAAAAGGAAGATGCGCATATTAACTACATTTATGAAAGAACACAAAAAGGTTATTAATAATATAAAGAAACAAAAAACAAAGCCAACAATATTATGCAACCACTAAGGAAAGACTTTTGGGGAGAGTTTTCGGTCGATATAAAACATGATCTACTTAGAGGTCAAAAGAAAGTATGGAATGTGCTACGAAACAGGAGATAACCAATTAATGAAGAAGTACCAATAAACATCATAGAAAAAGAAACAAGTCTAAAATACAGACTGATAAACGACTTACCCAAGATGTGAAAAGACAACCTAAGTCCGACTCTATCCAACATCATCAAAAGCGTAAACGAGATTAATGCAGACGACGCCATCTTTATGGTAGAAAACGAAGATACTCATATTTCCTAAAAAACAAAGTCTATGGTGATCTCTAAACATCCGATCAGATGTAAAATAGAAGTGGACAACAAGACTATCCAGCAAGTAGCGAGATTTAACTGTCTGGAAGCAAGCGGATTTTTTACAAAAGTTAGAATACAAAATAATAAAGTAACAAGAATAGCAGGCTATCTCAGAGACACAAACATACGAGTGCGAAGACTAAAACCAGAATATATAAAACTTGCGTCAGATCAGTACTTACCTATGTCGTAGAAACAAGAGTGAAAATGGCAAAAACAAAAAGAATGATGAGAACAATAGAGATGAAAGTGCTAAGATGTATTAAAAGAGTTATCCTCAGAGATAGGATAAGAAGTTATGCAATAAGAGAAAAGTTTGCAGTACAGGATGTAGTAAAATGGACGAGATCGCGACGATGATACTAGAGGGACCACCTCGATAAAAGGAACCGGACGTTTGACAAAGTGGGCCAAAACATAAAGACCAGAACACTAAAGACTAGAACACCATTAGGAATAAAAGCTGGACGTCTACGACCCAAGAGGCAGGATGATCAGAACTAACAAGACATTGTCTTATCGAAAGGAGGAGGAAGAAAAAGGAAAACTTTTCTCACATTTAATATTTGTCTGTACGACTATTTATGTTAAAACCCCCCACCCCAAATATTATAGCGTAATATAAAATAAAAATAGAATTACAATAGAAGTAGATTCGAATATCCAAAAAAAAATTCATATTTCTTTCTATAATTCTGAATCTCGACAAGACCATTCGCAATTCTAATGGGGTTAAGTATCTTCAGTAGAGTGGCAAGTCTGAATGAACGAATATGAAAGCAAGCGATAATGAAATTTGGTTTCTTGGTCAGTTTTTTTGCAATTTGCTTTACTAAGGTCCTTCCTATTTGGTTTTCTTTTACAACAGATTAATGTTTTCTACTTCTAAATCTTAGTCGAGAAATATTTAACCACGTAGTGGTTAAAATTGTGAAAACCGTATCAAAACTTGTCTAGTAGTTCTCGAGCTCAGCCTAAAACAAACTGACACTTAATGGGAATTGCTTTTTATACAATGTGAAGTTAGGCACACATAGAGTTGTAAGCCGAAGTAAAGTATCGACAAGATGGTAATGGACTAGGTAGATTAGAAGGACTACGTAATAGTAAACAGAGGTAAATCCCTGAGGACTCATGGAAGAAAGGCGAGACTGCAGAAAGAATGAAGAATTTTGAGAATAAATTAGAATCCAGGAAGACCAAAAGGAAAATTTCTGGGTTAAAGGAAAAAGCCGTACCAAACAGGCCCAACAGACATATAAACAAAAAAGATCGACTTGGAAAACTCTTGAGAAAACTCAAGAAAATGTAAAAGAATGAGGAGGTATGGATTGACTCTGGAAAATCGGAACGCAAACATCTATATAATTATCTAAAGCAAAACAACGTAGAACGAAGAGAAAATTATTTCCAGACCATGACAACGGAATAGCAACGTTAAAAATTGAGTAGAAAAATCGGAGCATATGTCAAAAAGAAAACAAAGAAGAGAGATCAAAAACTGCAAGTGAAAATAAGAAAATTAAGGTTTTTAGCAAAATGAAGAACGGCTAAATTCATTTTAAGAGAAAGCACAAGATTAACTACGAGGAAAAAAATTACAGACCTTTATATCTATTGAACATCAACTAATTGAAATTAATAAATCAAAGACTCAATAAAAAATGGGAAAAATACAGTTTTTGTCCGAAAATCAACTTGGATTTAAGAAAGAGAATTTTTAATGATGAAGTGAGCAGGATGGGAATAGTGAGATAGGCGAAGAGAACAGGAGAATTTGCAGTCTTAGTGACAATCGAGGTTAGATATGCATTTAGAGAAACTCAAAAATGCAAGTCCCAATTCCCAAATACAAAGATACCGACAGGTGAAATCATATAGATAAAAGTAACGGACAGCGTATCTCAGAGTTTGATACTAGGCTATAGGACATATGTAAATTACAAGGGAGTCCATATACTGGAGCTTCTACTAAGAGAAAAATCAATCAGATACGCGAACAACTTGACAACAGTAGTATACAGAAAATAAGGAAAAATATTGGAGGCAGTATAAGATGAGCGCAAACGGGTGGAAGAATGGGGGTTGGAGATTGCACCACATTAAACATAGCAACAAGAACATCTTACACAATATTAGCGTCAATAGAAACAGCTGAAAAAGAGAAAGCCAAAAAAGGCTAAAGCATCGAGGCACGTCAATAGATAGAAACATTACCATGAGTTAATATGAGAAAGTAATGAAGAATGCAAAAGACTTCGTGAAAAACTTAATACTTAACTGATTTAAAGAGGGGCGCTCGGTTGCTATCTTCGTAAAGTTATATGAAGGTTCAGTATGGAAAACCACCATAAAAACAGCATTTACTGAAATAGTGCTGATAAGGATAAGAATGATGATATCAAGCAACAGAAAACAAAGTAAGGCTAAAAACAAGAAGAAAAAATTAATAAAGAAGCAGGACCGAGCTAAGGTTCTTCTAAAATCTTTGCTCATAAAAAAAGACTCCTTGGTGATTGTATTTGTCTTGGAAACTACTTGAGAAGAATGACAACCAACCGAAACAATACATTTGTATATTGTAAAGAGGAAGATCCGGAGCTATATAGGTTTTTGTCTGCTCAAAGTGAACATAAGATAAAAGAGCTATAAATGAAGAACTGTGTCATCTACTAACCACAAATAACACCATAAAGGACATGCTTGGAAATCCAGAGAATGAACAACTAGATGAAAGAATCATAAAGTAGCAGAAGAAGACGAACGAGAATAAACAAAACAACGAACAAAATAAAAATATCGAGAGGTAGAAGTGGAGGGGAAGAGGAACAACTATTGGAAGGTAGAGATGGCTTTTGAAAAATTGCCCATCTTCACTCAAAAAAGGTATTTAAAAATTTCATTCACTTTTTTGATGTTTTAACTTCTTCAATCAGCTGATTTTACTGTTTTCCATTTCACATTTTTGGTTCTTCAATTAGTAATTTTTGTGATCCTTAGATTTTGTATTGTCATGTAATCTTCTTTTCTTTATATTCATTTAAAATAAAACGCCCGTCAGAATATTTAAAACAAATGTGAATAGTGCCCCAAAAGAGATAAGAAAAGTAAGAAACATTATAGAAATATTGTTAAACTTATGTAATATTTATATAAGGTAAAAAACGCATAGGGTAATATAATTTAGGAACAATAGCTTGCTTCGAAAACTTGGGTTATAAAATTAAACATTAAGATTCCATTTATCAAATTTGTATTAAATTACATAAATTAATAAGTAAGGCAATAAATGACTGCTACAATGAACAGTAAAACCATTAGGAGCGTCACCGCTATCTTCATAGCAAGGCTGATAATAGCAACGTTTGAGTGACGTGGACATTTACATGACGTAAAGAGGGAAAGATAAAGTTGTTGGTAATATGGACAGAAAAAGGCAAAACAATACTGAAAACAACTATAATTAGTGTATATTAATACACTTGGGATTGAAGCAAGAAAGGTTTTACAAAACACCTTTAATTTCATAATCTTTCTACCACATTCTATGCATTTCCGAATTCTTCGAGACCAGTCCTCTAACAAACTCTTCTGTATGTTTTTAAAGATCTGTCCTAATTCATCTTTACACGTCATTAGAAGGTTTTTGTCGCCGAGAAACTTTTTTTGGGTCTTAGTTCATCTGCGTGATATATTGAGAAATTTAATTTTCAAGTTTATTGAACATCTACTCGTCGGTTAAGGCATGGGGCATCCAAAGAGAACAAACCCTTCTCATTTAAAAGCAGTCTTGCAGATGGGTATGAATTGCCGGTGCAGGAATATCCAATAATAATTATAATTGTAGCTCTAGAGGCCTAGTAGGCCCGTGACTTGTTCCAAAGTTTTTCTCCAATAGTTCCTATCTCTAGCTGTCTCTCCCATTCTGTAATATTCAAGCTGCGTAGGTTATTTTGTAATTATTTGATCCATTGGCTTCGAGGTCTCCCCCTTCTTCTTTTCCTCCTATTTTGTCAGCCCTGTATATTTTATTGGATATTCTTTGGTCACTCATTCTTATAACTGAGCCTCTGTGTTTTCGCTACACCAACTATGTTTGGTTCCATCTTTCCCATTGTCCTTTAATACATTTTTCATCATAAAATTTCCGTAGTATCTTTCTTTCCCACACTTTCAGTATTAATTCGTCATTTTTCTTTAATGTCCACAGCTCACATGCATAGGTCACGGTTGGTCGCACAATTGTTTCAAACGCTGTTATTTTTGTTTATCGCGAAAACACTTTACTTGGCAAAGTGCAGGAATATCCAAACACTCTTCTATCTGCAGGTAGGTCATATGTTCGTCCTTTTGACAGCAGAATGTTTTCCTTCGTGGCAAACCGGGATAGGCATCCTGACAAGGTGTCTTCTAGAACAAAATTTTTTCTCTAAAACTCCCAATACTATTTAAATGTTGTCGAAAATTACAGTGCAAAATTGTCTGGTATTCTGTTAGTGACCAAGATGATATGGAGAGGTCTTTTCTTATTTAAAGATCATAAATTATATTTTTTCTTCTTCACCTTTATAACTTACACAGTATGTTTTATTTAATTAAAGGCTAGTAGGCGGTTTCCTATACCCGGACTTGTGACTTCTCGGGATTGTAAGATAAGGGTTGATCTATACTAATTCGGAAACGCTGAACACAATGGCACCAAGCATTTTGACATACGAGGTCAACAGGTCAAAAAGTGACCACGTGACATTTACATAGAGATATGCTGTGAACATTGTTTTATTGCATTAAAGTGAAGAAGTTTTATTCATTTAAGCTTATTGGGTGGTGATAAGTGTGTGCAAAATTGCACATTTAATGTGCATCAATGTGTAGAGTGTAGGAAACAGCCTATTAGCCTTTAACAAACCGAATACCTTATTTTTAAATAACTGGAAAAGATAAAAAAATTTTTTCTTTCTAAAGTTCATAGAAATTCTATGCTAGAAATAGTAAAAAAAGAATTATACTTTTGCGGTACTTTGAAAAATGATAGAGTAGTATCTTGTACGTGAAACCGCGGTGGCTCGGTAGTCAAGATCATCGTTCCTCTGTCATCGAGCCGGCGCGGGCGAGTTCGAATCTCGCTCAACCCATGTGTGTGTGTGTGATGGCCTAATATTAAAGTGCATGTTAGTAGGCACAATAAGTCCTTGAGGCTACAATGCCAGTAAATGCTAAAAAAAAATGTATCTTGTATGTGCAATCAAACGTTGGGTCGTCAAATAAAATTCATTGGTAATGGGCCCAGAGATATTTCGAAACGGTCTGGATTTATAAGATTTGTTAGTGAGTTTGCAACCTGCACCGGCTCGCGGACAGAGGAATAGTGATCTTAACTTCTGAGCTAAGGCGGGAATCTTTTCCTGATTTAAGAATTAGCCAATCTCTAGACTATATCGTCAAAGAAAGGATTCTGGAGCAACTCGCTCTCAATAAATAAAAGTGCAAGCCCCGTCATTTTTTCCTTGTTTTCAAGTTGATCTCAAAAAGTCTTTCACTCTCTTAAGAGCTGAAAAAATCATTCTTCGGTGCATTTAGTAACTGCAATACTTAGAAAAATTCTTGGCAATATTGGAAAAAGTAGGCTTTACCTATCATGACTACAATAATGTTTAAAACCTTTATAATTGGCTTGGTATTCTTATCTCCTGTAGCAATACTTTTATCAATTTTTAAAAATACTGCCAAATGCACACATTTCTCAGAAAATGTTTGACACAGGGTGGTATCCACAAGTAGTAGGACTGATTTATTAAAAAAAATTTATTGAACATTTTGGTACATCGACTTAATACTCTTTAAAATAGGCCCCTTGGGCATCTACACACTTCTGGTAGCGAGCCTTCCAGGTCGCGAAGGCCTTCTGGAAGTCATCCTCCGGGATGCTGTTCAGCGCCCTCGTCGTTGCCGCTTGGATTGCTTCCACCGAGTCGAAACGATGCCCCTTGAGCTGCCCCTTGATCCGGGGGAACAGGAAGAAGTCCGGCGGTACCACATCAGGGCTGTAGGGGGGTGAGGCAACGTGGAAACGCCGAATTTGGCCAGGAGATCCCTCACAATCCACGCGCCGTGGCACGGCGCGTTGTCATGGTGGAGCTTCCACTTCCCCACCAGGTCTGGTCACGCGCGTGATCCGATTTCGCAGCCGTGTGAGCACTTCCACGTAAAATCTTGCATTTATAGTCTGTCCAGGAGGTACAAACTCCTTACGGACAATGCCACGACGGTCAAAAAATGCAATCGACATCGATTTCACTTTCGATTTCGACATTCTGGCCTTCCTTTTACGGGATGATTGTGCGGTGTGCATCTTCGCTCTAACGTTTTGTTTCCGGGTCGTGAAGACCCAGGTTTCATCTTCGGTGATGACATTATCGAGAAAATGTTCGTCTTCTTCCAAACAGTTCAGTATTTCTTGGGAAATCTCAACACGCATTTCTTTTGTCGTCACTCAACACTTTCGGCACCATTTTCGCGCACACTTCTCATCGATAAATCTCTGTGATGATGCGTTGGACTGTCTGTCGAAAGATTCAGCTGATCACTAATTAATTTAATGCCCAACTCGGTCAGAGTTCAGTCTAACTTTCAGCACATTGTCGTCCGTTCGCGAGGTTGACGGACGCGTTGGTCGTCCTCGACGAGTCCTCCCGAAACAACTGTCCACTCAAATATCGAGGAACGGCTCATGGTATCCTTCTTGTAGGCCTGCGTAAGCATGTCCTTGGTTTCGGTCGCTGATTTTCCAAGTTTGTAGCAAAACTTGATGACGTACCGCTGCTCCAAATTTCGCTCCATCACAACTGACGACGAGGCGTCACAACAGGAGGTCACTAAAATAGTAGTCCACACTCAACTAACGCACGCAGGCGACTGCCACAGGTCTAAACCTACTCCCAAGGCTCCCCTTCATAACATCGCTCCACGCGCGCGGAAAAAAAGTCCTACTACTTCTGGATACAACCCTGTATAAATCAGAAGCACGCTTTTCCAATAGTTGATTTCGACTGTGATTTTCCATTTGAGTGATTTTCCATAGAATTCCGAAGCTCTTATGCATTTTTGTGTAGATAATTCTTTTTCATGCAAAGATGAACTTCAGTAAATCAATTACAGCATAATATGTTTCTATAACGAAAGGCTGTAGTCTAGAAAACTCGTAATTTCCACCTTTGTTTTCACCAAAAGGAACTTTCGGTTTCCTCTTTCTTGTAATGTTTGTTCTTTTAGACGTTGCTTTCAGTCACCTATTTTGTTTTTGGTTTCTAGCCTCAAAAATTCATCTTCCTTCCGAAGAGTGTTTATAAAAGGTTCTAAAGTAAAGTACTGTATAGAGTAATGACGTTTGCTGTGTCTGTGTTTTCTCCTTGAAGCTTTTAAATTAACTCTCAAGACTACAAGTTGTCGACAATTTTTTAAAGATAAGAAGTATATTTTAAAGTTAAACTGCAAGATATTCCAGCTTTCAGTTGAGGAATTAAAATTTAACAGAGTACTTGTTACCACATCTTCACGTTTATGGCCATATTTAGGAATAAATGTGAAATATTGTTCAACAGGGATTCCCGTTGATAGCACATAGCGTACCATAGAAGCTAGTTTATAATATCTGCACCACATCTGACATGACACGTGTGTGACGACTGTGATTGATCTACACTACACTTGCAATCCGGTAATTTTTTCAGTCACTTATCCGAAATTGACGTAAGTAAGTAAGTGACGTACGTGCTCGAGTGATTCGCAAAAAAATGGATACCACGGCTGCGAAAGCAGCTCAGGCAGTTGCAAGTTGAGAGAGGGCCTTAGTCAGATGGCTGCGGCAAATCGACTAAATCTCAGTCAATCAGCTATGTCGAGAGTGTGGCGTCGGTACGGAAAACTCTTGACTAAGTCCGCCGGCAAGGAGGCGGCCGTAGGCGTGTGACAACGTAAAGAGACGATCGATTTATCATCTCAATATCCCTCAAAAATCGACATATGACTGGCGTTGATCTCAAGTAAGAGCTGAGTGCGATTAGAGGTATGGTAGCCAGCGCTTGGAAAATGAGAAGAATACTGAAAGCAGCCAACCTGACCTCAAAGAAGGCAGCTATGGGTCATAAACAGACTGCAATCTTTTTTGAATGGCATGCCTATTTTCAATTTTTTTAAATTTGAATCATCGTTTTGATGAATGCCAGTGTAGACCATCAAATCACGAAGTTCATCCTTTACGCATCACAATACTGGGTGATCGAGTAACAAAATTGGCTCTACATCTTACAACTGTATATTTGATGCACTACAATTTGGCCTTGAAGTCACTAACGTACATGACCATGATTGTGATTGCTGCACACTCTGATAACTCTATTGTATCTGTTTGTATTCTTAGGAAATTTTTGATGTGTTTTGACATTCATTTTCTCTAAGCTTGTCTTTAATATGTGCTGGACAATGTTCTTTAATAACGAGGCTCTCTGTTTCAATAATTGGTTGCAAGTTGTTAAATTGTGTAGTGCTTTGTCTAATTCATATTCAATATTCGTTGGCGGATTTAGAGCAAATTTAGACTTTCAGTTCTTTGAATAATTCACAGTTTGTATGTTATATAATACTGCTGATTTGGGTTTTTGCTTGAGAGTTGACAGCAATTAATATTATGAACAGTGGACAAATCTAGACAGGATTTGCCAATCATGTGTTTTCAGCTGTGCTGCAGAATGTCTGTTATTTTTTGTCTATTTGAGGGCCAATATATTGGGTCACCTGTAAGGAATATACAGTGGTGGAGCAAAATAAAATACCAGATTTAAAAATTTGTAATTTCTTTAATTTAGATTTTTTCAGACCTTTTAAAGAAGATCTGGAAAAAAGATACCCAGTTGCGCAGCGAACGAAAATCATAGAATTGTGTTTTGAAAACCAATGTTGGATAATAGCGACTCGATGAGCTTACTATCGACATTTCAATGTTCGACATCTGTTTCTATTTCTACTAGACGCTTGGTGGGAGATTTTCGCGAAGAGGTTCAGTAAAGATTTTTTATCAAATGTGAAAGAGCTAGAAGTGAAGCGAATATTCACTGAACACAAGAGAGTGTTGAGGAGAACCCAGAAACATCAACCCTTACAAAAAGATTTATCACTTTTCTCATACAAAACCTCACGAATCGTTAAATAACGCCGTACAGTTTCAAGAAGTATCGTATACCACATATCGTTTGATAATGAGTGAAAAAGCTCATTTTACTTTAATGCCTTTGTTAATTAGCAGAATTGCAGAATATAGAAAACTGAAAATCCCAGGGTTACTCACAAAAGGGCATTACAGCCGCTCAAAATCACTGTCTAGTGCGAGGTGAGATCCTAAAGCATTATTGAGCCCTATTTTTTGAAGACTATGAGAGAATTCCGTAAGTGTAACTGCTGACCGACATCGGCATAGGATTCAAAATTTTGTGGGAACTACTTTTAGTCATAATAAAATAATGTGGTTTCAACAAGACGGAGCCAGTGTACACACCATCCGAGTTGCAACAGCTCCAAGCTATATTTTCTAAAGGTACTTAAAAATACGGTTTATGTTAATAAGCCAAGAACCATCTAAGAGTTAAAAGTCATGGAAAATGCTTTGTGCAACGTGGTATTTCACAAGTAGCTTAAAAAATCTCTACAAATTGTAAATCATACTTTCAGTTTTAAATAAATGATAGCATTAGATATTCACAAAAAAATGTTTAAAAACAGTTTCCTTTTTTGCGCCACCTTGTAGAAGACATTCTACCTATTAATATCATAATTTTAAGAAAATATCAATCAAAACTACCCAGATTGACAGCAAATGCTTCACAATTCTTAAATAAACCACAAGACGTGATCTTGTAGTTTCTACAATCAACCAAAAGATACTAAAGTTGAATGCACGCCATCAAGGCCGTATTAACAGCTTCCAAAATACTCTAATGGAGTATTTATTCAAAAGTATTTTATGCTGTCAGGTATGCCTGCATCCTCTAAAGGAATGTTATGCAACTTTTGTTGAAAATATCACAAACTCCTCATTTTTGCTAGAACGAAGCAGAAATCATCAGGACAAGTTTATATTAAACGGTTGAGTAACATTGTTTACAAAATACTTTATAAGGCGTAGAAGTACCTGGAAGGCTGGCGAAGTTTGGCTTTTTGCGTCACACATGTTTTATTAATGACCCTATTGTAGGCAATTAAGTTAAAATTTATCATGAAACATTTATTTGGCAATTCACTTGGATGGAAATTGTTAATTGCGAGTAGAAAAATGATTTCTGTTTCACTTATGTAACCTAATAATATACGATTTGCATTGGACCATACAGCGGCTCCACCACTGATTTCTTGAATTACAAATGATTACAATGTAATTAGTTTAGTTTAGGTTTATTTTTATTTTTTTTTAAATAAATATCTGATAAATGATCTTGTGATAGTAATAAATTTCTATTTATATATGTGTAATGACGTTGTCACTTTTGTTTGTTTTCTTATTTTGTTTTTTAATACCAGTGTTTATTACTCTGAGTAGTTTCAAAACTTTTGATTAAATAGAGCTTAATTAGATACAACAATTAATTAAGTGTTTATCTGTAAGGTTTTCTATTTTTTATTATTGAAATATCCGATTTAATCTATCAATAATTGAATTACTAATAGTAGTGGGTGCTATATAAAAGTTTTTCTTGGGATATTCAAAAATTATTGGTATTATAATTGTTGTCTTCTCATTAATCTTTTGTTAGGAACTCCCCTCTACATATTTCATCAGAGTTATCCCCTTTAATGTTTATGCAGTTTTGCCATCGATCCGATAGTTTTTGTAAAAAAATCAATCTTTTGAGTGTAGTACGGACGGTACCACTTGTAGACAGCCAACTGAAACTCGTTGTCGAAATTCAGCTTCTTAGAGCGCACTGTCTTTTCTAGTCGTTCGGTCTAAGATTTGACGAATCTGCCACGTGAAGCAAAACAGATGACAACAGTGTGGTAATTGACACGCGCAATATCATGTTGAAGGAAAGACACCGCGTCTACACTTCCCAAATATGATGGAAAAGTCACATTAATCATTCGCATTATCGTTTATAAGTAATACCTTTACGAAAAGCAGCCAGTGTAATAGCAATCTTTTATTCTATTTCTAAAAGCCAATCGCTATTTTTTTGGATTAAAGAATTCAACGGCTATGACTTCTTGGTATAAAAGCTTGTAATGTGTTGCCGTTTTATAGACTAATGCCAGAACCATAATTTATATATTGTAACTAGATGCTCAAAGAACGTATTTGGATCCACGGTGTGCTGCTGCAGCAACTATTGAAAGGCAGGAGTATGGAGAACCGATTATCTACAGAGCTTTGTTACCTTCAAATCGTCAGCTTGATGGTATTTAAAGTTTTGCAAGACAGGTCTGTTGCATCGCCAGTCATTGAATATGGTTGACCTATTTGCTATTATTAAATCAAGCTGGATAATGTATGAGTTCCACACATGGCTAGTAACTTCATACGAATGTCGAAAGCAATGATCTTCTCCATCCAAAGATTGTCTACTTTTATAGTTTTTTGCTTTGTTCACAATTGCACTCACTAGCTAGTATCATTACGTAGCACAATAGTGTTTCTTCACAATATACATTGGTCGTGTATTTCAATTGCAGCCAAAATCCAATTTTGGAGGGGAGTGCCAACAATTTTTTAGAAAACGACTTACGCGTTTGTCGGGGTTTAACAAGGAACTAGCGATACTTTTTCTACCACCAAGACTTCACTGCTTGAAAACACCCCTTTATACTATTATAATAGTAGTACAAATATTTGCATACTATAAATATGATTTGTACGTGTTCAGATTGAAAAATAAAATGATAGGTGGCATAAAAATTTATTTTTACAGAATAAAATTGCAGAACTGAAAGTTTTGTTTTTTTCTAATATCTGTTGAGGACCATATCTAATTTCTTAACGTATTGTATTTCTGAGGGGTTGGAGTATCTCTGAGGGACGTTTGTAAACCTCAGCCTTGAAATATCTCCATAGAAAAAATCACATGGAGCGAGATTCGTTGAGAGGACTGACCCAGCGACGTCACCGTGTTGAAAGAGCAGGCGCCAGGACACATCTCACATAGCACTTGAACGAAGCCATTATGTCTGTGGTTCCATCTTGTTGAGGCAAAACGTCTTACGGTTGGAATACATTGAAATTTGGGGAGAAAAATTGTTGAATTATTTTTACATATGGATTGGAAGTGGAAGCCTTCAATAAAGTAACCCCAACTTTAGTTATATCTTGTGAATTGTTGTTACTTCAATAATGAAAGTTGCGTTGATTAATGCACTTCGACTACTGGAAGTTAAAATAGTTAAAGGAAATAATTGAGTCAATATATATATTCCTGCATATTCCCAGGATATTATGATAACCACGTTCAAAAAGTTCTTGTATAAACATCTTCATCCTATATAGATAAAAACAAAGGTCTTGGTGCAAAATTCGCCATATAGTACGACTAAACAAATGAAGAGCACATAGTTTCAGAGACTTTCAAACAAAACGTTTTACAGCATTGATGTTCTCCGATATTCGCCTTCTTCGTCCTTTTCTCACTACAGAGCCAACATTTTTGAACTACCCTACTCACACAAAAATTAATTTTTGATCGGAAACGGAAATTCCAGGTTCAAGTTATCTGCTCGTTCGTCGATGCTATGTTTGCTACTAAAGGCTACTTTAGACAAAATTTCTCGCCTGCTTGAGTCTAATGAAATCATTTCCGCCATCCTTTAGACCATCCTTTGCTTCATAATCTTTCTTTAAAATTATAGGTGTTTTGCTCCACCTTCTATTAACTTTAATTTTAGCCCTTTCTGCAGTCGTTAGCTGTTTTGGTTTTCTTTTTTTTTTAATTCGTAAAATATTTTTTAACGAAATAATTAGGTTCACTAGATTCTTGTTTTTTGTTGTTCTTTCAATTTGCTATTCATATATTTGTTCTTTATTTTTAAGTTTTTCCTTCAGTCATTTTAATAAAAAATGTTTTATTTTTATTTCCAAGTGTTACAATTTTTAAATTTTTATATAAAATTTTATCTGTGTAATCTCAAATTCTAGAATTTGAAAACAAAACTAGGTTAGTTATGGCAATAATAAAATACAATAAAATTATAACAAAAATAAAAAAATAGCAAATATTTGTTAAAAAAACAAGGAGTAAGAGAAAATATTAAGAATAAAACTGACAAAAAATTCTCAAAACGAGAAAGAAGTAAACGGGGGAAAGCGAAAAACTTTTACAAAAATCCTGTTGACAGAAGCAGAAGAAATTTTTAGTCAAAAACAAACAAGAAGATACTCTTTAAAAAGCTGCTGAAACAGTGAGCTAAAGAAAGTAGTCAACATAAAGTAAAATATAAAAAGAATACGCAATTTCAAAAGAAGAAAAAATATAATACGATGCATAAATGTCAGAAACCAGGTAAAATCCTGACAAGAAATTAAAAATGAATTAAACCAGATATACAATTTAAACTTTTTTGAAGAAGAACTGAAGCAACAAGGGAAAGATCTGAAAATACTCATGAAATAAGAGATAAAAATAACTAGACAAATAAAATCTTAATTAAATATTGGGGTTTTGGAGGAGCTAAGTGACCCAAAAAATCAGAAACACAATAGAGAGTGGAACAAGAAGGTAATGATACTAAGGACATAAAGATGGAGGACGTAAAAGAAAACTAAAATCGGAAAAACAGGGGGAAAGACTAGACGAATCTAAGTATGTCAAAGTATATAGGGGAAAAATGAGAGGCCTGGCTACACAAAATATGTAACAAGATCTAGAGATCAAATAGAATATCACGAAAATGGAGTACGAACTTAATAATACCGATTTCCAAGAAAAGTTATCAAATAATATGTGATGGTTATATAGCAATTGTTCTTTGACAACTAATTTAAATGTATATAAAATAATAAAAAAAAACATGAAAATTTATTAAAATATAACTCAACAATTCAGGAGATAATATATGAAAAGAGTATTTAAGAACATAGATATACTTATTATAAATAATAAATACAACGTTCAATACAATAGCAAGATAATTCATTTGGAAAAGCTTAAAACTTTTAAAGACACTTGAGAAACTGACTGAAGTGGTAACAAGTATTTGTAGAAAGAAAAATAACAAAAATAATCAAATTTATTAATTAAATGCCTGTTGAATTCAATAGATGTAATAGTAAAATTTTTGCAGATCACAAAACAAGGTTTTAAAAATATAGGTATGACTTGGCAGCTTGTGAGAGTGGACTGTCCGTGTCACTTGGGAGTTAGACGGCCCTAAGTGAGCATATGTAGTGTATGATTTTCGCATTTGTAGTGACTGACAAAGCCCAATTTGTATTGCATCCTCAGTAATTATTCGCATTATTAAGAAGGCTTTTGAGATCGACCCACTTTCTGAAACATCAACAACGAATAGCATCGCAGAAAATGTTGAATGTGTATTAACATTCCGTTGTACTGTTACCAAAGCACAAAGAACGCTGTGTTCCAGTTCCTAATGACTTGTTTTAATGACTACCAAAAAATTAGATTTCCTCAAAAAGGTTATAATCAGAGTTAAAAAGACAGAAACAAAAACTCAGTCGTCCCAATGTTAGTCTCCTGTTTTGTCATATCCGAAGAAGGTACAATATTTATTGTTTATTTGTTAATGTTTCTGGGCAGACTTCGTGAATTTTGTCTTAGTTCATGGGATGAACCGCGTCTATATTGGGTAAATTCTCGACGTTTCGGCATCGGCTTTGATGCCATTTTCAAGAGGTTAGCTCTTCACTCGGGGTCTCAATCTGCCTACTGCCCAAGGAGAGCTATGAGTCTTTGAATAAGACTGACCTTTCGTATGACCTGCTTGATCTTTTATAGGGCTGGAAGTGAAAGTTTGTTTGGCTGGAGATGCGTTGGGTTGGGGAAAGTTTGTAGGATTAAGGGTGTTGGTAATTAGCGGTGCGGAGCAATAAGGGACTTCCACATGACAGACAAACGCTGGCTGTCATCTCTTGAGTTGAGGCATTGTGGACGTTTTTCTTTTTCAATTGCCTCACGTACTGTTCTGCTGGTAAAATGGTAAATGGGGGCAATGGTTTTAGCCCCAGAGAAATTAATTTTGTGGCCTGTTTCTTTGCTATGTTTGGCAAGTGCTGAACCATTATCGCCTTTTCGTACGGCCAGAGAATGCTCGTATATTCGGCTAGATATTTGCCGATTTGTATGACCTATGTAGGTTCTTCGGCAGTCTCCACAAGGTATTTCATACACTCCTTGGGATTCATTGGGGCAGTGATCCTTTGCTGAGCGAATAAGCCCAGATATTTGGTTGTTGGTCATAAAGACCGTGCGGATATTTTGCCGTATTAGTATGCGGCTTATTCTATCGGTGATGCCTCTGTAAGGTAGGAATGCTTTTTGTTGGTCAGGAGGGTTTTGGGTTTGAGAGTTAGTGTTTTTATTTATATTTTTGATTATATTAGTTAAGGATTTGTTGGAATATCCATTTTGCAGTAGGGTGATGGTAATGGATTTGATTTCAGTTTGGCGATTTTTCGTATCAGAAAGTCTGATGGATCTGGTTATGAGGGATTTTGCAACTGAATGGATTTGGGCAGGGTTGTGATGGGATTTGGCATTTAGGTAGCGGTTAGTGTGAGTGGGATTTCTGTAGACAGTTTAATAAAAGCTGTCATTAGAAGGATTTCTTGTTATGAGAGTATCTATGAAGGGAAGGTAATTGTTATGTTCAGTTTCCATGGTAAATTAGATATTGGTGTTGATTTGGTTGAGGTGGGAAAGGAATTCTGGAAGGGTATCATGTCCATGAGGCCAGATAACAAAAGTGTCATCGACATATCGTATCCAGCAGGTAGGTTTAAGGTGAAAGGAGGTGTGGGCTTTTGCTTCAAAATCGGTCATAAAAAGGTTAGCAATGACAGGTGAAAGTGGGGAACCCATGGGAGCACCATTAGTTTGGCGGTAAAATTTATTTTGGAAGGTAAAGTAAGTATTGGATAGGCAATGGTTTATTAGGGAGAGGATATTGTAATTTATATTATACGTTGAGTTTAATAACTGTAGGGTATCAGGAATTGGGATGTTTGTAAACAAAGAAACGACGTCAATCAAAATTAGGTACTGTACCAATCTGAGCTAAGCTTTTTCATATCCGGATTACACCACCTTCTTAAAAATTCAAGGTCACTTTTCACATAATCCAAAGGCTCGCGAGAAAATAACTCACAATTTTTCTTTTATTTATCAGTCAAAACCTTGGGAACCAATGTAGCACAATTTCTCCGCATCTGTAACTCTGTGATAACGATTTCATGCAAAACAGATTTTGGGAGTCCTGCTTTATCTGCTATCGATATAACACTCAGATGTCGATAAGAGTCCAAAATTGCTTTCACCATACCCACATTGTCTGAAATGTAAGACGATAATGAACGTCCTTCTCTGAACGGTTTATATCACCTAAACAATTGTGATTTGGATAAATCATCCTTCTCGTAGGTTGTCAGTATCATAGCAAGCATCTCGATCCATGACACGACACCCAAGTAGTTGTTCACTGCACAAGAGACCCCACACTCTGTAACGGCTCAAAGGCAAATGAGCTGGAACTTGACAGACCCCATCAACCGTCCCCCCGGCTCTTTGATCTGAAGAAAATCAGTCCTACTACTTTCCAGGCGCGCCTTATAAAACTACTAATTCCATTTATTGTTTCTATTGGGCAAAATTTAGGAATCAACTGAAGTTAGCGTAATATTTTTGCAATAGGTAATAACCATGTCTCCATAATATTGACATCTCACTTTTAAATATACGATTAACTTTCAATAAACATGTTAAAAACGGCGCAGCAGTTTTAACCACAAAAAGAAATAATGTATGCGCAGGTTTTATGCAAATTAGCAATTTATAGCACGGTGTACCTGCCAAATGGTTTTGCTGAATACTTATATAGCAAAATTTTATTAACCGACAGCAACTTGTTCTCTCAAAGGAATTTAATAGCTGTATATATTCTTGCTGTTTATTTAATGACAGTTTTTTTACCAAAAGCATCGTCAAACATAAGTGGTAACTAATCGTAAAATTTGTTTAAGCTAACAATAAGAGAATGTTTGGAAACTTATTGTTTTGTTGCAAGTATGAAATAAAATACAACATATAATCCCTAATATCACATTTTTCTCCGTTTAGTGATTATATTCAAAATAATTATGATTTTTTGTAAATCAATAATTGAAATGTGTAGTCATATGATTAATGACTATATTAATTTAATTTTGTGAAAGTTTCGCAGTAGACGATTAATTTCATATAATGGATACAGCAAAAAATATAAAAAGGAATGGGCGTATGTCATGATTAGCGCCTGGGAGTTCGCGTAGGATTCGTCGTAGTCGGTCTACGGCTGCTCGAAAAATTTTCGCTAACACGGGACATAGAAAAATATTCGTAGCTCTCCGATGGAAATATGTCGCGTATGTAGGACTTAGAATCTTTTCATTAAAACGGCACATGAAAAAAATTCTAGCTTTGAAAAAAAATTGAACGGCGCTCGCTTTTTCGAGCAGAGGCAGACCAACCATGACCAATCCTACGCGAACTCCCGGGCCCTAGTCATGACTTACATGGAGAGTTGCTAATTTACATTTATGTGGGTGCATCAAATAGAAACCAGAATTTATTTTTAAACGTATGAGGACGCAAATTCTGGGTCTTGTATATTGGGGATGCCTGAGGAATTTTCCGTCTGAGGTATCTCGTGCTACCTCTTCTTTAGTTATGGCCACAATGTTAAAGTATGAAGTGCGGTCAAGTTCTAAGGTCTTCAAATTTTTTTCTCAACAGTGAGAGTAAGTAGAAAGATGCGATTAATTTTAAAAGACGCGGGAAATATTTCTGAACTTGTAATATAGATGGGGACACTATACAATGTGCACAAGTCGAATTACCGCGCTTGCAGTGAGTGTTGTTTTGTATACTTAAAATGGCGACGTTTAGTGTTCAAGACCAACATATAATCATCCGTTTTGTCTTGCGCGGTAAAACGCTCATCGAAATTCATCGCCATTTGAGTGAGACATGCGATACAAGCGTTATGGATGTTAAGAGTTGTGTGACAATAAACCGAAGTAGCGTCGGCTACAAATCAGCCGTACCGAAACCATGATTGCGCGAGTGGAACAAGTAGAGTAGATCTGCAGAGTCCATTTTGCACGATGACCTGAAAATGCGAAAAGTTTCTTCAAATGGGTGCCACGAATGCTGACCGATAAACACAAAACTGTGCGGGTGACAATGTCTCAGAACATGTTGATAGGTGATGCCGCTATAAATTTCCGGTCATCAAGGACCCTCTCCGTGGCCGCTCATTTTCTGATCAAGCCGCTATTGCACCAACGATTTTCCAGTGGGCAAAACACATCCCTAAAGAAGTGTTCTCAGAAATAATGGTAACGACTTTGTGAAAAATGTGCACGTTTAGACGGAGATTTCGTTAAAAAGTAACAGAAGTTTTACCTTTCTTGAGTAAGTACTGTTTCAAAAAAAAAAAAAAAAAAACTGGAGACCTTAGAACTTAAACGCACTTAGTAAGAGGTACCATAGTCCGTTTTGCACCAGATTGTTACTGTCTCTTATCGGAAATGACAAATATTGAGAAAACTTAAGTCACAGCTTAAGAACACTTAAGTGTACGCATAGCATAAACAATTATTTGGAGGGCAAAAAGGGATTGAAAACAGATCCCCGACGTCGTTCAAAGGCCACCGTAACTGAAGAAAATATTTACATTGTTCACCGCCTTCTTGAGAATGACAGCCGATTAGGGGTTGCTAAAATTTCCATTCGAGATCAAAATAAGCTACCGCAGTTCTCAGACATTTCACAATATTCAGTTCTATGTAATTATTAAAACAAAAAGAAAGTGAGGATTTGTTTTGAGCTACACTAGAACACTTTCTAGATCTATCGCCCTACAATTATCATTTGTTTCTAGAAAAGGGAATTAATGACGGTATTTTTGTCAAAACTTTCATGCACTATTGACTGGTGTCACAACCACCTTCATTTTATAATAGCGAGATTATGCACAAAAATAACTTTGCATATTTATATTTTATGATACTTTAATAAATTTTAATATACAAACTAAAAGTGAGTAATGTGTATTAAATAATAGGAAAGTCATTAAAATTTCAAACAAAAATATAGATTTTATTTACAAAGTTTCTATGAGCCTCACAAATGTAAAAAAATGTTTACTTAAATGATAAATGATAAACTATACAAAACAACATAAAATATGTGGTAAAGAGACATGCCTAAGAGCTTTTGGAAAAGCAAACATATAATCGAACATCTTTTTGCATCAACCTTATTGAGACAAACACTTTAACTAAAAACTAATAAATTATAATAAAAACAAGAGTAGAACCTGTAGTACAGAAAAAGTATACATGCATAAAAGAAAAAATAATATGTGAATTACAAAAAATCCAGAAACTTGATAGAGAAATTACAAACAGATGCCGAAAAATGTTTCAGATGTTTGGTTAGAAAAGTAAAATAGCAGAAAGCAAGTATAGATAAGGACGAATAATCTAGAAGTTTCAGCATCAGTACAGGAATTTTCAGAAATAAAGGTAGACAGATAAAATCATTTCAGAAATTTAAAAGAAGAACTGAAAGTAGACGCAGAAGCACACGTGGAAAGTTTTAGAAATAAGTTATGATTGTCATACGAGTTGCAGCAAGTTAGGAGATGGTCTTTTGGGTGAAATTGAATTTAGGTCATAGTTTCTATTGCCGAGAAATCGAATGTTCTACATCATCTGCATTATGGGAGTATCCTCCGAGATTAAGAAGACTTTGGAAAAGGTTTGAGAGCAGTTTTGATGAGTAACTGTAAGAAGGCGCAAATGGCTGGCACCGGAAACGGGAATAATGTGTACCTGGAAATGTCCCCTTTGGAAAAAGAGAAAGACAGTCGACATATTTGGTTTATTCTTAGATACTTTTGATGCTGTTGATTATTTTACGAATAGGCGTTTAGCGTACAAAATACCAAATCAATATTCATCGATGGTTCACTGTTACTATTAGAACACGCGTTACGACTGGATAGCGCGCCAATTGCTTCGCAGTTATGTTTACAAGTGGCTTATCATGGTTTTGAAATAGAACGATTTTAGGGAGCAATACAATGGTCGACCCTCGGGAGGCAGATCTCCTAGAAGAAATACTAGCAGCCGCGGCGGCAAGGCGATACTTAGACAATTAGAGAGTTAAAAGCGCATTATAAAGGAAAATCTCAGTAATCTCCTTGGCACGCAGACATGAAATAACGAGGATTATAGAATCAAGTGCGTGAGTATTTAAGAATATACAAGGTACGGCCAGGAGAATTGCGGATATTTAATGTTAGATATAGTTTGCGCGATGGTTTAAGTGCACTAAGAAGGGGATTTAATGTGGAAACATAAAGATAGTGGTAGTATTAGTATGTTACTTAATTAATGCGGCATTTTTTATTGTATTTTTTAGAAGATTTTCTTCTGAAGATGTCAAGAATTTCCAAACCCGACCACGGCCTTATAACCGAGAACCAACCACACTCGACAATACTTAGTATTTTTTGTAGGGTTAGTCAGTTACATTCACAGACAACAACCAAATCACAAAACCTGCAACAGTATCTTATGGTTTACCCGAGACTGGGTCGTTTGATGATAGGGGTGAATACTGTAGACAAATGCATATCAGATGGAAAAACTAGCCTTCCAACATGGTATATGGCGAGATTTAAAAGTAAATAAAAGAGAAAACAACTTTAAACAAATTGTTTTGCATTTTATTATAATTTTTCTAATCGAAATGGCCTTACATGGTTGCATTTGACCAAACCTAAAACAGTTGTATAGTCACATAGTCTATTCCATAATTTCAGACTATTTCGAATCTATATTTGAAAAAATATTTGAGAAATCTCTTGCTGTTTGGTTTATACATCCCTTTAAAGAAACAGAGAGGTGAGACAGAGTGAGAATATTTCCTAATCTGTTTATTCTCGCTATGTATTTAAAAAGTTCACTTGTCAAAATATAACAACATAATATAACTGCAACGATCACCACAAAAAGTTGATCTAAAAATGAAAGGAAAAGGTAATCACTATGGGAAACACAAAAAGTCGCAGAATTTGTATCTAGACCATACGATAAACTGGAGCAGAGAGAATTAAGCAACATACTTAGCACTAAGGAATAAGAATAACTTGGTCGGTGTCAGATATCTGTTTACTTCAAAAAGTCATTTATAAGCATAAGTTGTTAAAGAGTTGATCGCTACAGTTGGCTGTTACATGAGGTGACAAAATGATCACGAATTTAGTGCCTTAACAACCACTCTGTGTTTGATAGCAATTTTGATGTTGATTTTAATGTTATGGTTTCTCAAAATCACTTCAGACAGTTAAGAAAAGGTAGCAAAATGTATTTTGTGATCAAAAAACCTCATGGTTTTAATTATTGTATAGGAACATTTTTCTTCAAATATATAAATACAAGACACAAACCTGGAATCCCAAATATCTTGACGAATAAATAATAAGGGATTTAAAAATGCAACACTAAACAAAACAACAAAGTTGATGTGGTATTAAGAAGACTTTGTTCAGTGAGATGCAACTATTGTAACGTTATCAGGCGAAAAGAAGATATAATAGAAAATTAAGAAAGAAGATAGGGGACAGTGATCATTTAAGCATAATGAACATGAAAACGGAAAAACAATGATAAAACTGGGGCCACGAAATAAGCAGTGCTATTGTAAATGAATATGCTGATAACTTGAATATGACTCAGTAAAAAGAGAAATCTCAAAAAAGTGTTTTGTATTCGCTACACATTTTTGAACCCATTGTTCTCTTTTCTTTTTTAATTTTTGAATATTTTATTATATGGCATGCCTAATATGTATTAGCTCTAACATCGTATTTCCTTTACATTTCATCCTTTTCCCTAAATTTTGTATTTCTAAGTAAATTTTTATTTATCATTGCTTTGTTTTTAATCTTTGATTTTATATCAATTTTTTTGATGTGCTTATTAATTTTTGTGGTCAAGTTCTTAAGGCGCTTGGTTTCGACATAAAGAGGCTTGGATTTGTTGCCAGGGTTCAGATGTTTGGCAGATGGTTCACTTGGTTATTTTTTTTAATTTTTAAGACGACCTGATAATACGATTGTTTAAGATGCAGCGAGAGCAAAAGTATGAGAGCTTTTACCTTCCATTTCGTAGGACTTGTTCCTCTATGAGATGCAAAGCCTCACCATTATTAATTTCTGTACTTGTTTACAATGTTTCTGATTTTTTTTTAAATTGTGTTGTCCGTTTCTATTTTACTCGTAGTTAATGTTTTCCCGAAAATCTACTTATTGGTGAAAACACTGTTTTTTGTTGAGACCCGTCTGGCTTTTTTCTTCGGTATTATCAGCCTCATGGGCTTATTGTGTTTCTATTATTTTCTTTGCAGCACTTTTTTCAGTATCCTCGTCCTTTTGTACAAGTTTCTTACTGAATAGTTACTGGATTCTGCTGCGTCAATTATTAGTTTTTAATAAATAGCTTGCCTCTTGTGAACTAATATGACTCACCCTCGCACCAGATGTAGATGGTTCCCTTCCGCATTGTCTGCAACTTAGCCACGTAAGAAGACCTCAGTAGTTCGTAACTTTAAATTTAACTAAGCTATATTCAAAGCTTATATTACGTAAGGCCAACTTTTGTGTGACCTTGCATTCTTAAAATCCTACAGAGACCAACAGGTGATACTTGTTGGTTTGCGATTAAAACATCACTAGAAATCATCCACCATCTCCCGTATCCTTAAGAAAGCAGAGCTATCTCTACTTAGAAACGCCATTCATGCTACCCGAAAAAATCTCGCCGATACCAATCTGGAAATTTATGGCCTTTTCCATAAATTAAGTTCCTCCAAAATTTATCCTATTATCTGGGATGATTTCTCTAGGATTACACATGATAAAGCGTCGTGCATATCCGAAAAGAAACGTAAATTTTCCAAGTTGTGCCAAAGTAAACTTCCCAATACCTAACGATCCCTGACCAATACGACGGTACATAACTTTTCTAGCTATCCTGTAAGCAGTTTAGCTATTCAGACTCTGGAAAAATGTTTTAACTTTGCTGTAACAACAAACCGCATTCCCATTGAACAAATTATATCCCAAATAGAATCCTCCATTTCTACCCTTCCCGAAAATGTGGCAAATGAAACCAGGCATGATGTAGCCAAAGTGCTACGTACAGCCCAACTACCAAGACCAAATATCAAAGCCTCCGAATTACACGCCTTAAAAGCTCTAAAAGAAAATAATAATATTACAATTTTACAGGCAGATAAGGGCACCGCTACAGTGATTCTAAATATCGGTAAGATGCACAATCTACTTAATTACTGATTAATCCCACTACCTACCTCGAAAAGAAAACCAAAACTCTCATTATCAAGAAACTCCTCATACCCCGAGAAATTCCCAAATTGTATGGTCTCCCAAAAATTCACAAAGAGAACATTCCTTTACGCCCTATAGTTAGTGCGTTTGGTTCTCCCACCCACAACCTAGCTAAATACCTTGCCAAGACTCTCCAACATCTAACAGAGCAGGAATCATCCTACGTCCGAAACTCCTATCATTTCCTAGAAATACTGAAAACCTTCCCTAGACGCAAAGGTGACATCATGGTCAGCTTTAATGTCGTTTCTTTGTTTACAAACATCCCAATTCCTGATACCCTGAGTTAGTAAAGTCAACCTATAATATAAATAACAATATCCTCTCCCTAATAAACCAATGCCTATCCAATAATTACTTTACCTTCCAAAATAAATTTTAACGCCAAACTAATGGTGCTCCCATAGGTTCCCCACTTTCACCTGTCATTGCTAACCTTTTTATGACCTATTTTGAAGCAAAAGCCCACACCTCCTTTCACCTTAAACATACCTGCTGGATACGATATGTCGATGACACTTTTGTTATCTGGCCTCATGGACATGATACCCTTCCAGAATTCCCTTCCCACCTCAACCAAATCCACACCAATATCAAATTTACCAAGGAAACTGAACATAATAATTTCCTTCCCTTCCTAGACACTCTCATAACAAGAAATCCTTCTAATGACAGCTTTTATTACAGTGTCTACAAAAAACTTACTCACACTAACCGCTACCTAAATGCCAAATCCCATTACCACTGCCCAAATTCATGGTTGCAAAATCCTCATAACCAGATCCAACAGACTTTCCGATACGAAAAATCGCCAAACAGAAATCAAATCATTACCACCACTACTGCAAAATGGATATTCTAACAAATTTAACCAATATAATCAAATATAAATAAACACTAACTCTCAATCCCAAAACCCTCCTGACCAACAAAAGCATTCCTACCTTACATCAGAGGCATCACTGATAGAATGAGCGCATACTAATCGGCAAAATATCCGCACGGTCTTTACGACCAATAACCAAATATCTGGGCTTATTCGTTCAGCAAAGGATCACTGCCCCATTGAATCCCAAGGAGTGTATGAAATACCTTGTGGAGACTGCCAAAAGGACATATATATGTCAAACAAACCGGCAAATATCTAGCCGAATATACGAGCATTCTCTGGCCGTACGAAAAGGCGATAATGGTTCGGCACTTGCCAAACATAACAAAGAAACAGGTCACAAAATGAATTTCTCTGGTGCTAAAACCATTGCCCCTATTTCCCATTTCACCAGCAGAATAGTATGTAAGGCAATTGAAATAGAAAAACGCCCACAGTGCCTCAACACAAGAGATGACAGCTAACGTTTACCCGTCATATGGAAATCCCTTATTACCCCGCACCGCAAATTACGCAATACCCTTAATCCCACAAATTTTCCCCAACCCAACGCATCTCTCGCCAAACAAACTTTCACTTCCAGCATTTTGGACAGTCTGTAAATGGTTTAGGATAGTCGACCAAAAGCTGTGTTGCATCTGATTGTGGTAATTATTATAATATTTTTCAACGTTTTTATTTTAAATTAAACTTGGCTTTTGTCTTTTTTACTTGGATAACATGTTATTCGAAACTAAAGTTCTGATTTAAACTTTGCACGTACCTTCTTTGTTTTTGTCATCTACGATTCTTCCGATTAATATGTTTGGAACATTTAGCAAGAAGAGGTATTATTGTTAAAACGCATTAAAAATTCCGTAAAAATTTTGCGGAAACGGTATAAGCACTTCGTGGAGTAAATTCTATGCGGATGAATGTAAGACTTAGTGAATATCAGTGTCGAGTAAGGTTCCGTGAGAATACGACCATAGTTAGTCAAGGCGTCCTTGCAGATCCGAAAGTACATTTCGAGAAGTTACTTTTAGCGAATACTCACTATAGAGCGTATAAAATTCAAGTGACGTAAAAGTTTGAGCTTTGCTGTTCATTGTTGCCATCGACAATTCGTCAATTGGTTTTTAGACTATTATGCACATAATTCTCAGTTTAGTTAAAAAAAATCATCTTTAATGATTTCAACTTCATGGATTCGTAAGTAAAAAAATGTCGCATTTTGAGTTCGGAAAATCCTCGAAAAACTTATGAAAAGCAGATGCACCCCCAATGAGCCACCCTTTAATGAGAATATTGGGCAAGTGGACTGATGGGTTCATACTTCTACGAATATGATCTTGGAAATGCTGTAACTATGAATGGTGATTGGTACCACATGATAATTCAGTTTTTTTGACACCAGCTGGTATAAATGTGGTTCCAGCAAGACGATGCCACCTGCCATATGGATCAAGCAACAGTCAATTTAGTATATCAATAATTTCTTTGTTAGGTAATTTAATGAAACGTCGACATCAACTGGCTAGCAAGTTCTTATGATTGAACACCCTAAGACTCCTTTTTATACGATTATCTGAAATTCAAGGTCTACTAGTTCCTGTACTACCTACGCACACTTTTACTATTGTTAGTTTAAAAATATATATATAAATGAACTCTAACCAGTGCTTAATTTTTTTAAACTAAACTCTGAAGCTCAAAATTATTGAAAAGACGTACAACCTTTTGTGTTGATTTAAATGTTCATAAAAATTTACTAATTGCAATAGTAGCGAATTAAGCCAGTGTTCGTCGTTTACAAATGCTCACATATTAATCTCTTGTTTGCAGACAAGTAGCCTAGAATAACAGTGAAATGGCATGAACGGCTGCCAACATCTGTAATGCTACATTACAAAGGAGCACTTTGTAACTCGACTTGATAGCTTGACAACAAAAATGAGAGCACATTTTTCTCCGATTTGCACCCCGAAGCACGCGGAAACGCGAGCCACTTTTGCTTAACAAAAAATATTTACTTCTGTTTGGGATTATGTTGTTCTTGATTCCTCTCATTCACATTTTCGTTCTCTAATTATTAGGTGACTTTAAACGGGGTTTCGAGATAAATTACGAAATTAAATTATTTTTGTGGTTTATTGTGGATGCATTAAATCTTTTTGTACCTCTATATGCAATTTAATGTTTTTAATCAAAGTCGGTAATTTTTAAATTTACATATTTTATTCTAAATTTTAATATTTTAACTATTGCATTGTTAATATTTTATTCTTATATAGTATTTCCTAAGTATCCATGTAAATTTTGAAGTGCAGAGTTACTTTAGTTGTGCGTTTTTGTTAGTAAGCCTTCTGGGATAATATTGGTAGGTACTGCGTGTTTTATGTATTTAATTTGTATTTATTTATTATTGTTTAATAAAATTGCAGCACCAAGAAAAATGCAAATTAACAAGTGAAACTTTACAGATTCATTTAATAGTATAAGACAAATAAATGATTAAATTTACGTAACACTTGCCTATGACCATTTATATTTAATCAATAATGTATATCCCCACCTCGGATTCTTGTGTCCGTTTCCAATCTTCGATCGATTTAAACAATGGTGTGACTTGATTCCTATGAGATCGTCAATATCACTGTACCTTTCGCACAATAATATTACGGATACTTTCAATCGGTAAAAGTTCAGATGATTGGGCCAGCCAAGGGAGCGTGTTCACTATATTTAACGTGTTACCTTTTTTAAGGCAAGGGGTTGCTCACAAAAAGGTATTTTTGGCGTCCTAGGCTGACAATTTTTCACCCGCTTTCCCTCAAATTTTTGCAAGGCTGGAACGTGGAACAATTTATTTACAAATTATAACAGTGAGAGTAGTAGATGCGGTGAGCTTACGAAGGTAAGATATGCAAAACGATCCTGAAGATAGGCAACCAAACGTACGCTCAGAGCTCATCCATGCCACATTTCATATCAGCTGTCTTTGTTCACTTTTTGTTCAAATATATAAGCAAATTGATTGAGGCACCCTTTGAAAGAAGGGAAGTACCACGGGCTTTAAGCCGCTTCCACATAGATATGACTGGCAATGTTATTTCTAATTCTGACTAAAGATGATCTAGTATCGTAATTGATAGCTTTTCATATCTTGACACCCATAGTGGGCGTTGTATGTTTCTTACTAATGCAGTCTTCTTTCGGTTTAAATAAAAATATGAATTTATTATTAAGACGATTATATGCCATTCATATGTCCACAAACGTCTTTCTGTAACCTATTGCATTTTACCGATGTAGCCTGTAAAATTTTAATGCTAATATTTTGTTTCGGGGCTTTTAAAGCACGTAATTCAGAGGCTTTGATATTTGAATTTGGTAGTACGGCTATCCGTAGCACTTTGGCTACATCTTGTCTGGTTTCATTTGTCAGGTTTTCAGGAAGAGTGAAAATGGAGGATTCTATTTGGGATATAATGTGTTCAGTGCGAATGCGATTTGGTGTAACAGCAATATTATAACCTTTTTCCAGAGTCTGAATAGATAAGTTAGTTACAGGGTAGTCAGAAAGGTTATGCACCGTGGTATTACTTAATGATAATTGGGTACTAGAAAGTTTATTTTGGCACAACTTGAAAAATTTACGTTTCTGGGTGTCGATTTTCTTTTCGAATATGCATGACGCTTTGTCTTGTGGTATCCTAGAGAAAGTATCCTAGACAATAGGATGGATATTGGAGAAACTTATTTTATGGAAAATGCCATGAAGTTGCAGATTGGAATTAGCGTGAATGAAGCTTCTAAGTAGAAATATCTCTGCTTTTTTAAGGATACGGTGGAGATGGTGGATGATTTCTAGTGATGTTTTAATCGTAATTCAACGGGTATCACCTGTTCGTCTCTGCAGGATTTTAAGAATGTAAGATCACACGTAAATTAAGCTTTGAGTATAGCTTAGTTAAGTTTAAATTTTCCTCTCCGTAGAGTAGTATATATGCGCACTCACTGCCTCACATATATGAGCACTCACTGGCCGTACGGAAAGACGATAATGGTACGGCACTTGCCAAACATAATGAAGAAACAAAGTCACAAAATTAATTTGCCGCAGGCTACAACCATTGATTCCATTTTCCATCTCTCCAGCAGGATTGCACTTGAGGCAATTGAAAGAGAAAAATACCTGAACACGAGATGATAGCCAACGCTTACCAATCATATTAAAATCTCTTATTACCCTGCACCGTCAATAACGCAATACCCTTAAACCACTAAAATTTCCCCAATCCAAGGCATATCCCGCCAAACTTTGACTTCCAGCCCTATAAATGCTTTTATGTCCATGAAAATTACAAACAGTTTTTTCTCCTTTCAAATTTCTTAGTGTGTAGATATTGTCATTAGTCTGTCTTCCCGTCTTGTAAGCCGCTTGTTTATCTGCTAATTTGCTATCAATTATTTTCCTTAATCTTCTTTCTATTACTTTTGTATATAATTTAAAACAGGTGGAGGACAGGCAGATGGCCCTGTAATTCTCACAAAGTGTGAAGTCGCCCTTCTTGTGTATCGAGATTATAATATTTTCTTGCCAATTCTCTGGGATTTCTCCTGTCTGCCATGCCTCATTGATTATCTTTAGAATCCATACCTTTCCTTTGTTCAAATACTTTATCATCTCTGGCTGAATGCCATCCTGTCCACACGCCTTTCCTGTTCTGATGTTTTTCATTGCTTCTTCCAGTTCTTCTATTTCTATTTCCTTCAGCAATTCTTCCCCTCTTCTTTATCTGTTCTTTCATCTGATTCGTTCTGTCTTTTTGCTTCATTCGCACTATTCTTATATTCAAATTTGTTTGTCTAGTAGTCTGCCCAGATTTCTAATACGTCATGTACTTCAGATTTAAATTCGTTATCGTCATTTCTTATGCCCCTTATATTTTCATTTTATTTGCTTTTAGCTTTTTTATTAAATTCCAAAATTTTCTATTGTTTGTATTATTGTATGTTTGGTTTAGTTCCCTGCCAAACTCCTCCCAAACTCTCTCACAACTTCTTTCGCTATATTCCTTTTGTTTGTATATTCTTCTTTGTCCTGTTGGTTTCGCGTTTTCTGAATCTTTTCCATGCCATTTTTTTATTTATAAGTGCTTCTCTTACATCCTTATCCTACCATTTAGTTTTCTTCAGTTGGTTTTTGTTATATTTCCTAGTTTTGCATGTCTTTTTTGCTATTTTATGAATTGTTTCGCTGAATGTTTGCCATCTGCTTTCTAGGGTCCAGTTGGTATTAACTTGTTCTAGTTTTGATAATTCCTCATCTACTTCTGCTTAATATTTTAACTTTATTTCATCATTTCTTAGATTCTGTATTTGTATTCTTTCATAGTCTTTTTCTTTTTGCATTTCTGTGTCCCCTTTTAGCACTGCTGTTACCAATCTATGTTGAAGATGTCAAACAAATTTCAATGAAATATACTCATTAGCATTCATCCGATGCTTAGGTATCATTGCCGGCTTTAATAAGAAGAAATTGTCTATCCATTGTTCCAGTTTCTCTTTTGCTGTTAAACTCTCCAACTTAGGTACATGCTGTTGCTTAGTAAAATTATGCTTTTCTAGTCAAGTTCTAGTAATTTTTGCCGACTAGCTCGATCAACATGTGGCACGCATTGTCGTGTAGGAACCAAATTTGATTTCGCCGAGAGCTTTGCAGTTCTTGTTTTGCTTGGTGCTATGCTGTCTACTTTGTTTTCTTTATGACTTCCTGCGATTAATGCGCTGGTTCAGCTTTCATGTATAACCTAACGTATGCATGTATTTGTATACGTTATATATATAACATATATAAAACCTGTCTGCAGACTTAGTTAATCGTGAATTCGCTTCGACTACCTCTTCCAGCTGATCCCAATTAATGTTGTAGAATCATACTGAGCGTAACTGATAGGAATTGCCATTGCAAAAACTATTAAACCAGTGTAGGGTCTTGAGTTCGTTAGCAATACTTTCACCAAAAACATCACAATACGGCAAATTCATTCGGTTGCTGATAGTTTGATTGAAGCCGTATAATAAATAACTGCATATGAGTGTTATAAGCAAATTAGAGAACATTGCACAAATACCCACCAAAAGCACTGCTATAATATAACCCGTGAGTATCCAAAAACATCTAAAAAAGTCTTCAAAGGTTTGTAATGAGAGGTGCAGGACTTTCAAACAAGCTGCCGAGGTGTAAAGTATCCCCTGAATACTAATGGACATTTCCATGCCACCGTCATTTTTATTAAATAATTGCTTCAGGTGCGTTAAAGTAATAAACAATTACCCTAAATACTTCAATAAAAAATAATTATTTAATTCTATATTTATGCGGTTTAATTGAACTTTTAATAATTAAGGGTAGTTTATATAAAAGGTTTTCTAGTATTGGAAAAAAATTTATCACTAGTAAACTAATTTGTATGAACATTAAATCTAAGTAGATTGGCAGACTTAACTTTTATGCAATCGACCACAAAATGGAGTTGGTTGCGAGTGAGGGTTGTACAAAAATAATGTTATTTTTGTAGCTTAAAACAATCCCAGGGCTACGCTTTTCTTGTTCTAACAATAGTGCATATCTTTTTGGTTGTTGAAAGCATGTTTTGATGAGAATCTGTGTATTGCTACTAATAAGCAATCGATTTACAGTGGAAGCGTTATGTTTTGACATGGTTGATAATATAAGTTCTAATTATTCTAATAAACTAGGTCTTCAAAGAATAATTATTTATTTCAACTTAATAAATGATTGTAAATGTACCGTACTATTTGTTTAATTGTACATTTTGATGTCCATTAACTAATTAATCCATTGGTCTACGTTGTCAGAATTCTGAAGCTCTTTGTGAAACAAAGTCAGAATCATTCGAAATCTTTGCTGCGTTTAATCTGCAGTTTTCAAGGGTTTTTAAAGTT
Organism: Sinelater perroti; assembly: GCA_036346155.1. NCBI lineage: Eukaryota > Metazoa > Arthropoda > Insecta > Coleoptera > Elateridae > Sinelater > Sinelater perroti. The sequence goes on along the minus strand of JARFIY010000167.1, from coordinate 349,097 downwards.
TAAAGAGACCATAATATTGTCCTCTGTTTAAGACCATTCTGTTCCACAACCAGGAGAGCCTATGGCATCTGTAGAATGGATTGTGAAAAGTTCGACATATTTTTTCTCTTATACTAGGTGTATAAATAAATTATCAGCTTTAGATCACCGTTTACATGTAACGTATTAGTCCGCCCTCTTGCGGTTTTAAAGCAATGACATGTGGTCTTTCGAAACATCATGCGATTTGGCGTTTGATGCACATAACCTCAACAATCAGCTGTGTTCACGATGGCAATCACAAAAGAGCATATTCGATTTTCTATCCACTTCGCGTTTCATCTTAAGAAAAACGCTGCTGAAGCTACAGAAATGATTTGTGCTGCATATGGTGAGAACGCTGTAAGTCATGCAACGTGCAGAAAGTGGTACCAAAGATTTCGCGGAGGAGAGTTTAGTCTTGAAGATCAACCACGCGCTGGACGCCCTCAAACATTTGACACGGATGAGCTGCAGACGCGTTAGGCTGGGAGCTTCTCCCACATGCGGCGTATAGCCCAGACATGGCCCCTTCCGATTATCATTTATTCGGGTCGTTACAGCATCACTTGGCTGATACGCATTTCAAAACAGAAGAAGAAGAGAATACTTTGATACTTTTTTTGTTTTTTTTTATTTGTTTTTAAGTAAAACTTTAATTTGGTAGAAAAAAGCTGAGAACTTATTTATACTCCTAATAGTAAAAGTAGCATTAAATCATCTTCGTCGAAGCTCCGTCTTTAGATGAGTGCCTCCACCATGTACTACGTCATTCTCCAACTTAACCAGCCCAAACTTCATATAATGTTCAGCTTCGACAATTTCTTTAAGCTCAACTTTTTTTCAGATATTTTAGGCTCTCCGATTTCCAATTACCCATAGTTTGTTTAAGGGATAATTACCTGTTTCAAAATAAGGACCAAGTAAAGTAATTCGCCGTATCTTTCTTCTGTATCAAAAGTTTCGGCAAATTGTCCAATTAAGCTACAAAGCTCAAAATTTTTTCATTTGATCTTGATGTTACTTTGGTTTGCTATTCGGATGCTTACAATCTGAATGCTTATAAAATCGGGTACTTGTCCCTTGTTGGCTCACATAATTGTCTTCGGCAACATATTTTAACGATGAGATGTTTCAAACTAAGTTTGCGTGGCGGGCAGATTTCTCTTTCCATTATAAGGGAAGTTAGAGTTCGTCCATTGTTCTCATAAACGTCAGATCGATAAAGTACCAAGAATAGGTAGATGTATTGGTTTTTAGTTTTCTTGATGTTTGTATACCAAAGATTAGTACCAAAAACTGCTCATGGAAGTCCACCTTATGTTTATATAGACAAGGATAGTGATGTAAAAAATTTAATAGCTACCTTACAAGAAATAAAATATTGCAAAAACCTTAATAAACAACAAATTCTTGGACCAGGTGGTATAGCATCGGAACTTTTAAGTACCGACCCAAAAAACTTCTGTATGATTCAAAGAACGTTTAAGAGGGCTCTTAATGGAAAAAATCTGTTACAGCAATGAACAGAAGCCTACATAATATTAATTATCTACAAGGGAAAGACTTTATAGAAAGTTAATCGGAAAAGTATTGGAAGAGTATAGAACAGATAAAATGTGAGAAGATCAGGCTTGGTTTACGACGCACAGATCTTGTACATATCATATAAACACAGTGCAGCATCTGATTGAAAGTGAAATGGCTAAAAATAGATCAGTATATCTCACATATATTGATTAAAAAAACATACGACTCAATACCACAGATGTTTTAGAAGTCTATGAAGCAACTTAATATCTTAAACAGTAGCAACCAAAAACTTATACCAATATAACACAGTCTGTATTAAAATAAAAACTAGAATAAAGGACACTACTACAGGGTTGTTCAACATCTTTTACCCTCTTCAAGATTATTTTCAATGTAACGCTAACATTTTGGAGACGAAAATTTAAAGAAATTGGGTTTCGATTAGAAATGTACAACTTTATACTTGATAATCAGGTGGTAGTTGCACAAAGTGAAAATGATAGTAACTTTATGATTCATAAACTCACTAAATAATATTCAAAAAACGGGTTGGAAATTAATTTTAATAAAACAGAGTATTTGGTTACAGCGACAAAATATGTAACAGATTTAGAAGTTATAAAGGTTGGTAAGAAAAGAGGAAAAAAGAGTTTTAAATATCGAAGTCCTACAATCTCAAATAAAGGAATAACCACAGAAGATATGAAGAACAAATTAGGTCAAACAAAATCATGCATAAAAGTGTTAAATGGGATACGCACGTCACAAAAAAAGATAATATTTAACACATAATAAAAAAGCATTATGATATATGGTGCAGAGAACTGAGCAGAATTTCCGTTACGGAGATATTAAAGAAGGTGTAACAGAGTAACGAGATTGGCAACAATTTCTAATACAGAAATACGGAGAAGAATGTTAGTAAAGAAAGATATACTTCTTTCATAGAAGAGAAGAGCCTACGTTGATACGGTCACGTTAGAAGATCACCACCATATTGATGGATAACAGAATGGATAAAAGGATGGCGTCCGGTAGGTAGAAGAAAGTGAGGAAGGCCGAAATTCAAGATTATCTCTTCATTTAATATTAGTTGATTGTTTCTACTTCTTATGTATCTGGTTGGCTGATTGTAATCTTCCCCTTAACTGTTTAAAACTCCGTAGACTAGTTTTTGATTTTTTCTGAATCTTCCTCCACTCTTGGTCTGATTCTTTTCAATATCTTCAATTTGTTCTTCTTGATGCCTTTTTGTACTGTGTTATGACAGTCCGTACCTTTCTCTCTCTTCCTCTTTCCTCTATATATATATATATATATATATATATATATATCTCTCTATCTCTCTCTATCTCTCGTTTGTTTTGTGTTTTATAATTACAATAAGCATGAAAAATTCGTTACCTATTCTATAAGTTCTTATAACATCTTTTCGACTCTTTGCCTCTAGCAGTACGTAATAAATAATTCATTTTTCGTCTTTATTGTTTCCTATATAATTATGTGGTAGATTTATGAGTGTTTGAAGAAGAATTTTCCAATGATCAAATTATGTAATACGTAAAATTATATTATTCCCTAACTTTTTCCCGAACTTTCCGACAACTTTCGCTGTGTTGACATCTCCTGCGTCTACTGTCCCATTAAAATGTCTAGTTAAAATTACGTTGTCTTTACTAATTTCCCAATTTTTTAAACGTATTTTTATAAATGATTTTTTCTTGCTTTGCTATATGTAATTATACAAATCAACTTAGTTCTTCCACATTCATTTCTACGCCAAGAATTCTGTCGGAAATAATTTTCAGTTCTTTGACAATTTTTTTTTGATCATGTAAGCCATATATAAATACACATGTATATTATAATCTATAATACTGTATGGTGTAGTGTCGTATATAAAGTATTTGAGAGAGTATCTAGATACCGGACAAAGTAATTATACTGGTATTTAGGTATCATATTTTTGAAGTATTATATTTACAACATTTGTCACAAAAGTGCCAGGCCAAATTTTTAACGCTTTAACTATAATATTCAAACACAAGAAATTGACGTTATTTGGTTATCTGAAACCTGTTCTGAATAGTTACGGCTTTTGGAAGTGTTTCCATGTAAACTTACTAGGTGGCAGGGCGGTGCTTAGCAACCCATTGGGGATCGCTGATGTATTTAGCTGATAGTTACACAAATGACGTGGTAGACCCGAATTTTGAGCAAAGAGTTAACAATAAGTTCTGGGTTAAGCTAGGGAAACTCCTAGTAAAACATGGAAATAATACAGCAAGCATATGGTGACAAGATAGTAATAGGCAAGGTTAAATGGCAAAAAACGTTTTGAAAGGGCACAGATTCAGTGTAAAACAATCCTAGTATAATTCGCCGACTTAATAAATCGATGATGATAATGTAATGTATTTAAATGAGATTCTTATCTATAAGATCATGAGTGAAGCAATATTGCAAGTAATTATATCATTAATTTAAGTATATTGTCTATCAAAACACAAAGAATCAATTTTTTCATTATAAAATGTATTCTTTTAAATACTATTCACAAATGTGGTTAACAGAGCTCCAGAGAAAGGAGATATAGACCGTTTGGTAAAAGATTTACCCCACAAAGAATAAATTGTAAAAATAAAACCGGATATTTTTATTTTGAACAAATTTTGGGACGAAATGTTGAGTAGTTGTGACTAGATACTGAAAATATAAAGGTTACCAAGAACTTTTGAGGAGAATAGTACTTTCTTGACAAATTGGTTTTTGATGTCAAACATATCGTAAATGACAGAAAACTTGAATAAACTATTTTTTGTCAAAACAATACTTTGTACCTAGTTTTGGAGTTAAAGTATAAATGCAAAAGACTACACATAGTCGGTTGCCTGACGATATGTTGAAGGAGGATTTAATCCTAGTATAGTCGACAACGAGGAATAGAGGCAGATCTCCTTGTCTTCACTGAAAGGATAGGTAAAAAGATTTTCAACCTCCAACACTTTATGCAGACAGTTCCTCAGACAAAGAAACTCTACAAGAGTAGTACCACCGCTAGCAGAAGTTCGGGCATGCCCAAGCAAGCTACGTTACCGCCCTGCGCTGTGTAAAATTTGTAGAGTCGCATTACTTGAGCCAGTGTATTAAAGTTGAGAAACGTCACAGTTGTGCGGCACGCATCCAGTCAATTACAGGGGATGTCCAACATTTTCAAAACCGTTGCTTGCCCCATCTTCAGTGCCGCACCCGCTTTCCATCGCTCCCCTATTTCCAGGCATTCCTATAACCAGATGGCTAAAGTTGCATCATCGCCAACCACAGAACCATTTCCTTCAGTTTCAACCTCAGCGGCACCGACAGCGGCACAGAAGCTGCTGAAGTTAATTCTATGCCTGCTTTACTTTCCAAGCGGGATCACCAACACCCGAGAAGTCTTTAGACGGCTCCTAGACCCTGCTGCTACTCACTGATAAATAGAGAGCCCATCAAACCATCCCATATCCTACTAGACTTTTAGAACGTGGACGGCCTGAAAAACAAGGCCCTATACTTGCCAAAAAGATACATCTCTGGAAGAGATATGACCTCAAAGTTTCAAATTGTATGTGCTACCTTACAAACCGATTTCTAACAACCAAAATGGTCTCATCATGTAGATATCTGAGAAAATAGAGGATGTCTCCTTTCGCTCCTTTGTCTCATGGCCAGTCTACGTCGTCTATCTCTCCATTATTCGCTGATGCAAAGATGTCTAAGAGGTAGTGGATAATCTATTGCCTTCATCCGTGATTCCATCAAGTTCGCTAGCAATCGTTCCTGCATTGGATACAGGCGCAACATTTAGTAATAAATTCAAGAGGAGCTAAGACTGGAGTAAGGAGTTATTGAGCGGAAGCAGTTCTTCCGAGCGAGATAGCGTGTGCTACTAGGCGGACAGATCGTGTATGAATGACGGAAGAGCGAAGCCCCGTTTGTGGTCATGCAAAATGAAGAGCAGATTCTCCATGAACGACAAAAACTCTGAAACTGGAGCACTATCTTCCAATACGAGTTAGTACCTGAGTCATATCGCTAGGCACAGGGTAGCTACCTCAAGATGTGCTGTAATAGCCCACAGATTTGTAAGTCGTGGTTTAAAAACTTGCAAAGATGTCGTCGACCAATATTTCATTGAAAGAAGGCGCACGCCGGAACTCTAGGCAACGAGTATGCGGACCAACTCGCCAAAGAGGCAACGGCAGGATCAAGAACACCGATGTTCGAGACGGTTCCATGGGGTTTGTAAAAAAACGATTATAAACTAGGACAAGAGCAAGGAGGGAGCAGAGATAACAAGCAATGGTCGTCACGGTGGGACAAGCTGCGGCACACCGTCCAACTCATTACTGAATATGGCAACTTCCGCTCCTACTTAGTAAGAATCCAAAAGCTGACGGATTAGATCCGCACGTAGGGAAGTTAACGATGCCATGCACATCTTACTCACTTGCAACGCCGAGAAGATTAAGGCCAGAGCGGCGAGGGCCTTTATCGGAAGCAGCTGATGATGACTACGAACAGATAGAAAGATTTTTGAGTGGTGGACGGCTCTTGCGGTATCCGTAAAACGGTGTGCGAGATTACGCGTTGACGCGTTGTAAGGAGCGCGCATTTAAGACAAATTAGTGCCAATGCGCGATGCAAATTGTTATATTTAAAACTGAACAGACATAGATTGTGGCGTAGATTAAGATAGATTAGCCTGTTTCTTTGCTAAGAATTGTTAAACGTTAGGGGGACTCGGAACCATTAGCGGTTTCGAATTGCCTGCGCGGGCTTGGTTTTTTGTGGTTTTGCCGTGTCCTGCACTAAGATAAATGTTGGGATAGAAAAATTTGCGGTCACGATAGATTTACGTATACGGTAGTGCCGTAAGGCGGAGCACCAACCATTAAGAAAAGTATGTACCTGTCATGTTTGTAAATATCTTGATTTAAACAAATTGTGTCTTTCAATCCCGATGACCAACGAGAGTACCAGAGACTGGCTCTGCAGTCAAAACCGCAACCGGGGACCATGGCAATACTCCATAAAGGGACAAACGGTAAGCCCTTTAAGTGATCAATAATAGCCTCTGGCAAGTGGGCAAGGGCTTTCAATTCATCTCCGATATTGCCATTGTTAATGCTATCCCCCGCTCAAACCTTTAGACAGTGGCGGATCTTGAAATATTCTCCAATCCTGGAAAATTCAGCACCTTTTTCCGGAACTAGTGATCTATCGACTTCCTGCCAACGTTGATGACATTGAGGGCGGCTATCAAGATTTTCAATTGATTCCAGAGAATCAGTTTGGATTTCGCTCTTCCGGATAGTAGTTAAAATCACGAGCGGCTTCATGAAGATTTCAACTGCCAATTCTTTAGCTAATTTGTACCTCCGAGATACCCTTATGATCCCCACCACCACAATTAGTGAAGCTTGCTACAACACTCCTTGACAATCCAGTGTGTCCAGAAAGAACTAGATAAGCTAGAAGAACAGTACAGTACATGTAAAAGAGGAGTCAACGCCAAGAATAGTGCTGTCATTCTATTGGTAACAGGACTTCTTAGGGGACGGGAATCTCAGATAGAGAAACACCTTGAATAGAAGATGCACGTTATCTCAAAACGACAACAAAAAATTGGAAGCCTCGCGTGGAACGGGTAGTTGCGAGGGCAAAGACAGCTCAACAGCTTTTTAGATTTCTTCTCCACCAAAAGAGCTGACTGACTGTTTGCAATAAGATGCTTTTGCATGATCATTCGATCGATAATAATGAACGCCTAGCCCTCTTGGAACTACACTGCAAAAATACACGCGAACAAGGTTCAGGTTATCCAGAACCTCGTCCGAAATGCGATCATCCATCAGGGGGCTGACGTGCCTACCATTCACGGAAATTACATCATCCGTGGCCTCTATCCATCAGCTGGATAGAGGTGTCCGCCATAAGCGCCCGAAGGTTACACACCAGGTCACCAAAAAAAGTTAAAAAGGTTAAAGTTAGCGACCCCCAACATCACCGACGAAATCAAGGTGCTTTTCTACACCCATTCGTTTTTTAATTTCTTTGTTCCTAATTCGATCTGCCTTTGTTGCGATCACTTTCATTTTGTTGCTGTGTTTCTTATTTATTACTCAATTCTCCGCTATAAATCATTATACTTCGTACTATTGTGTTATAGATTCTCTGTTTTGTATGATATGAGTATTTTCTAGGATTGGGTGCAGTTGTTTTATACATGTTCCTGTTTGTTCCATTTCTTTTTCAATTATCCCCTTTTTTGATATAGTAAATTCCAATTACCTTTGCAATAGTCCCTGGCTGGATTGAGTAGCCCAGTAACTACTGTTGCCGGTTCCAAGTCCTGACAAAGAAGCGGGGTTTGGTTTAGGATGAACAACCCTATCTCATAAAAAAGGCAATATGAAATTCTATACTAAGCCTCAAAACCAAAAGAGACGAATATTAAAAAAACGAAAACGGGAGATAAAGACGTTGTTATCGGAGCATGGAACATAAGAATGTTATACCAAATAAAAGCCCTCAAAACAGTTATGAAAGAAATAATAAAATATCAAATCGACATCACAGCTAAGCAAGAAATAGGGTGACTTGAGTGTGTAAGTCTGGCTAAATCAGGGTACCAAATAATGAACACATGAACTAGCTACAGGTTTTATAGTTGGGCCACGTGTCAAAACAAGATACTACAATTTACACCAGCCAATAAAAAAATATGTATACAAATTGAAATGAAATTCAACAATATATCTATGTTCTCAGTACCTATATGCACCAACCGAAGAGAAAGAAGACAACATAACGAAACAATTTTTCGTGCCAGAAAGAGTTATTGGTAATTTGAATACCAAAGATAAAGAAGAAGTTTATTTTCCTAGGTAAGTATAGCTTAAAAGAAGAATCTAACAACAATGGGGAGAGCTAATAGAATTCGCGACAATTAAGGGAATGACAATTACAACTTTTCCATACAAAGAAATACATAAGGGTATATGAATACCACCAAATCGACCACGTCTTAATATCAAATAGATATCAATCTAGCATTAAAGATATAAGAGCAATGAAAGGAGCAGTGATTGAATCTGATTACATGCTGGTTAAGGTAATATTCAGGAGCAAAATAGGTAATGCTCGAGTTATAGCCACACAGAGGAATAACAAATACAATGTACATAAACTAGAGAATGAAAATTATAAGATCAAATACCAACAAAAAATAGAAGAAAACATAAAAGAAAAACGAAATCAACCAAATTTTCACAATACGGTAAACATTAGAACAAACATAGGACTACTACTTACCAATACATCAACTAATTATTGACTTCAAGGAGGCATTTAAGAGTATAGATCGAAACACCTTGTATAACATTATGAAAAAACTAGGCATTCCGAATAAATGAATAAGAATGACAATAAAAAACTCCAGAGCTACGGTGAGGATACAGAATAGAATCTCCCCGACATTTACAACGTCCAAAGGGGTGAAATAAGGAGATGGACTTACTCAGACAGACAATACTAGCGGTACCATTATGAAAAAGTCACATTAAGTGATCGGATATGCAGATGATATAAATCTGGTAGCAAGATTGGAAAGAGAAAATAAGAACATCTACAGAAAAATAAAAACATAAGCCCAAAGGCTTGAACAGAAGATAAAGATGTTAACAGTAAAACGGACTGGGCATGTAGAATGAATGGACGTTCATAGAATACCAATGAAAATACACCACGGACGAAGTGAAGGCAGAAGAAAAAAGGGTCGTTCAAAACAAAGATGGTCCGATAACAGAGAAGAAGATTTACAACAGATATTTAACACTTAAACTGAACGCAAAAAAATACAGGATACCCTAATCCAGATAGAACTGTAGCGTTATGAAGAGAGAGAGAAGAGAGAGAGAGAGAGAGAGAGAGAGAGAGAGAGATATCCCAAGTACTTAAATTTATCGTTGCCTTTAATTTTTAGGTTTTCGTTAACTTCTAAATCTTTAATTTCTTTATTTGTAATTGCTACATACTTAGTTTTTTTTTCAAAATTAATTTTCATGTCTGCTTTAATTTATTCTTCTTGTAGCTTTCTTATCATACTATTACAGCTTGATCATGTGTATTCCTGGCGAATTAAAATTCGCATATCTTTATGCTTTCTGTTCCCTATTATAAATGTGTCCTCTAAGTAAATCTTTAATGGGGTTGGTAATGTTGAACACCCTTGCAAAAGTCCTTTTGATGTTCTAAAGTAGTTACTAGTGTTTTATTTTGCTTGAATGATTTCCTTTGTTACTCCTATCTTTCATACTTTGCCTGTTGGTACTGAGTCGTATGATTTTAGGGATCTGTAAAGGCTCTATATTTTTCGCCAGTTTTGTTTCTATTAATTTTACTGGTTCCGGAATAGTTTCTCAAAAATCTCTTGCTTTCCACCGTCTTTTTCTAAGTATTTCTTATACTGTCATTTTCAATTCTTGTCCGTTTGCCGCTCTTTCCTTCTAATTCTCAACCTTCACCGTTTTCAGATTCCACCTTGTTCCTCCATCTTTTCATCAGTGTGCCCTTTTTTCTCTTCTCTATTGGTCTTTTGCTTAGGACTAATTTTAGCGAACGGTTTCCACTTAATCTTTCTACATGTGTCAGCCATCTATTATTTGTGTCTTGGCAGTTGCTATGATATTTAGGATTTTTAAATAACTCTTCTAGTTCTTAGTTTTTCTTCTCCTTAACCCCTCTTCGATTCTTATTCCTCCATAGATAGCTTGTAACATCTTTCTTTTCCATCTTCTCATTTTTTCTTCTTCCTCTTTGTTCAGTACCTACGTTCCACAGATATAAGTGGTTGTATGTATTATGATTGATGCTTTGACTTCATGAATTTTTTCAAGCATCCATATTTTCGGCTTCCTTTACAGTTCTTGTTTGTAGTTCATTTTCGTGTCTAATTTTTTCGTTCTTTCAAAATAGTATTCTTTGTTGTTTGTGATTAAACTCAGGTCCCATCACCATATATTTTGTTTAGCCTTAGTTTATTACCAGACCATTTTTTTGAGTCTTGTTCTACTTTTCTTGAGCTTTTTTGCCTTTGCTATGATTGTTAAATTATCCGCGAAAGACATACATTGATGCACGTTATTAAATATAATTCCATCGGTTTTCATTTACTGTTCTTCATTATTGCTTCTAGTGCCAGGTTGAAGAGTGCCGTTGATAAGGGGCACCTTGTCTCAGTGCCTTTTCTATATTAACCTCCTGTGATTCTTCCCATTTCATATCATTTTGTTTTTTGTGTTTTCTACTATCATCTTTGTTAGTCTAATAAGTTATTTCGGAATATCTAATTGGGGCGCTCCTTCATACAGCTTTCTTCTATTAAAGATTCGTCGTGCTTCTGTTGTTTCTAAAATCTGCTTGATACTCCCCCAATATTTTTTTTTGTGTATGTATTTAGTCTTTTTTTTATTATTTACCCTGAAATCTTGTCACAGGTGTCTAACAGCGCAATGCCCCTGTAGTTTCTACATAATAATGGGTCTTTTTTACATGTTGGGCATATAAGGGAGTTCGCCCATTCCATCGGCTTTTTCTCGTTTATCCATATTTGTTTTATCATTTTACTAATTTTGTTTCTTAATTGTTTTCTTTCCGCTTTGGTCATTTCTGATGTTATATCGTTTTCTCCTGGGCATTTATTATTTTTCGTGGCTCTTATTATACTTACTATTTCTTCACTAGTTGGTTCTTCCTCTTGGCAGTGTTCCACTTGCTCTCCCTCTTCCCTATCATTTAGTAAATTTTTAAAATGTTCTTCCCATGTTTCTAGTAGTTCGCTGTGTTCTGTTGTTAATACTCCTATTTTATTTTTTATATACAATTGTCGATTGTAGTATCATTTCTCTACTTTTTTTATTCCTTGATGGAATGAATTTATTTTGTTTCGGAACTTTTCTTTTTCCTACTTTTTTCTTTATATTTCAAAACTTTCGATTCGCTGTTATTCGTCGGCATCAGTGCTAGTATTTTTTTCTTTTCTTTCACTGTTTTTTTTTGTCCTTAGTTGATTTGTATACATATAAAGATGAAATACTTGTCTCACAACAATATGGTCGTGAGAATTTATGGATCGGGAAGGGTGGTACACGGTGGGACGGAAAAAATAAAATACAAATTTTCTTCTATCGTGTTCAGTTTGAATTTTTACATGCACTTCCCCTTGGTTACCATTTAGAAATATTATCAATTACTAAGTTCTTATCTATCATATCAAATAAACGCGCAACAAAATAAAAAAAAAGTTGCATATGTCTCACCGCAGGTATACAGTGGGACGACCCTATGTACACAGTAGGACAAGAAAAAATACACTGTTTTGGGTTTTTCTTATATTAATTAAACAGAAATCTGTTCTTAGACAAAGTTTGTATTGTGAGAAAAAAAATTTTTAATTATTTATTAGCAATCAGAATATTAGAATACATTCTATGAGTTAATTTTATGATTATTTAATTCTTGGACGTGAAGGAGATGACACCCAGTGGAGCCACCCCTTTATTATTGAAGTAAATCCTTGGGCCATTTTTTCTTTAAGCGTCGGTTGTTGGGATCTTCTTTTAGTGGACCTATGATTGCATTTGGATGAGTTGTCAGGTTGGCGTGATATTTAGTTGCCTTTTGTTTTACAACATCTTTCACAAACGGAATGCCTAGGTCCATATGAAGCGTTTGGTTTGATACAAACCATGGTGAATTTGCGATGTTCCTCAGGATCTTGGATTGACAGCGCTGGATTACATTTACTGTGGATGTGCTGGCGCAGCCCCAAAGCTCTGATCCATATAACCAGATCGGACAAATGAAAGCCTTATAAAGTAGCAATTTGTTGGTTAAAGTGAGCTGAGATCGCCGTTCAATGAGCCAGTTCAGGTTTTTTATTTTTTGGTCCATCTGCTTTCTTTTGTTAGTGACATGTGCCTTCCACGTCAATCGTCTATCGAGGTGTAATCCCAAGTATTTTACCACGTCTGCTTGAGGGACCGCTTTGTTTCGGATGTTTAATTGGCGGACATGTCGGGCGTCTTGATGTGAACGTAACATTGACCGACTTGTCCCCATTAACTTTAATTCTCCATTTCGCAAGCCATTTATCTATTAAATCTATATGTTCTTGGGTTTTTATAGATGCTATTATTGGATCTTCGTTCTAAGCAATAATTGCCGTATCGTCAGCAAAGGTTCCTATGTCACTATGGTTCGTAGTGGGTATGTCATATGTATATAATAAGTACAGGAGCGGACTCAGAACGCTTCCTTGCAGCACCTCTGCTTGGATTGGTCTTATGTCGGAAGTCTCTTGGCCAATTCTTGTTTGAAAGAAGCGATTTTCTAGATAGGATTGGAACAGCAAGAAATATTGATGGGGAAACTGCTTTTTAACCTTCTATAACAATCCCCTGTGCCAGACCTTATCGAAGGCCTGGCTGACGTCCAAAAATATCGTATTGTATTTATTGTGCGGTGACATTGTACCGTAGAATGTTGATGACAGAAACCAAATTGATGATTTGGGATCTAATCGACTTCTAGTTCATCTTCCCGGATTATTTTGTAAATAAGCTTCTCCAGCAACTTTGATATTAAAGGGAGGAGGCTTATAGGGCGATAGGATTGAATTGCGGTTGGGGGCTTACCAGGTTTAGGTATAAGAATAATCTGGGCAAACTTTAATAGCATTGGCCAGTATGTAAGATTTCATTGAATAATATTTGGAGAAACTGGAGGTCGTTATCTGGTAGTTGTTTTAGTAATATTGCTGTGATCAGGTCGTATCCTGGAGATTTATTGTTATTGAGGAATCTAATTTCTTCTCGAATTTCATTAATGGTAAATTTACGAATAGGGAGTGACATTTGCAATGGAGTACTAAGGTATTCTTCAACTTCATCGTCAGTTTCTTCCGAGTTTGGAGTTTGTTTTGGCTGCGATGCCACTTAGCTCTTGCCTTTCGCTTTTCTTTTACCAACTCCATTATTTCATTGGAAATATTAGGTGAGCTTATTTTTAAGTTTTGTGGTACTGGTGTAGCGTTCCATCCTGCTTCTTGAATGATAGTGATAAAATCTTTTGTGGCATTTTCTAGGTCCTCGTTAGTTTGTAGTTGTACATTTAAATTAATGTTTACATTCAAGCATTCTTTGAATTCCTCCCAATCGGTTTTGCTATTACAGAGCGAGGGTTTGGGTATTCTATATATTATTGTGGCACTGATAGTTGCAATTACTGGAGAATGAACTGACATAATGTCATAATTAGGTGTGAGGTCTAAGTAATTTGAGGATAGGCCTTTTATGATATAGAAATCAAGCAGATCGGGAATCTTCTCAGGATCTGTCGGCCACTAGGTGGGAGTACCGGTGGAAAGATAATTATAGTTCATATCATTGATGAGCTTAAGTAGTTCCCTTCCTCTGGTTGATATTAATCGTGAGCCCCAGTACGTATGTTTAGTGTTGTAGATGCCACCTACAACAAATCTTTGTCCCATAGATTCAAAGAAGGGTTACAGCATTTGTTTAGTCATGTTGTGCCTTGGAGGACAATAAACAGCTGATACATTTAACGGCACACCCAATTTGTCTACTTGAATGGATGCAGCTTGCAAAAAGTTAGTTTTATACTGTGCAAGTTCATGATGAGCAATAGATGATCTAATTGGCACTGCTGCACCACCATGGGCAGTTTCGTCGGGATGTTCCGTGTGGTATATAGAGTAATAAGGTATTTTGAAATGATTTCTTGCGGTAAAATGGGTTTCGGAAAGTAACATTATATCTATGTTGTGTAGATTTAAGAATGTTTCTAGTTCTAGCTTTTTTTGTTGTAAACCGTTGGCATTGCATAAGGCAATTCCCAGAAACTGAGCTATTATTGTACTACTTTATTAATGACGGTGGTTAGCATATTCATAATCATGGTATTCTGTTGTAATAATTGATTGAAGAGATTCTTAAACTCATTAAAAAATTGTCAGAGATTTATGTCTTGAGGATTTAAGGACTTGTAAGTTGGTGCTGTGTTATTTAAAGGAGTTTGAACTTTCTGTTGCGTTGAGAGGAGAGGGAATTTTGAGGATGTAGGTTGATATACACTACATCCTTTATAGTTTGCCGGATGTGCTCCACCAGATAGTATGCAACTAGCGGCGGTGTCTCTAGACTTCTTGCAAATTTTGGTGTCATGTTGCCCTCCACATTTAACACAAGCATATGGCCTGCTGCAGTATTTTTTGGTGTGGTTATAGTTTTGACACCTAGTGCACTGGACAATGTCATGAGTTGTTCTTGGATGTTCAAATAGAATATTTTTATTGTGTAAATACTGCACATTATAGATTTCTTTATTATTATCAGCGGACTCAAGATCTACAAAAAATGTTGGAAGAGGTTCTTTTTTTTATGTCGTAAATTTATTATATTACGCACCCGGTGTCTTTTTTCCGCTAGAGCTTGTTTGATTTCTTCAGTAGGTGTAGAATAATGTATATGTTTCAGTACTACTCGGTAAGGCCGATCTTGCTTCATTTGGTATGTATAATGTATGATATTTTTATCTATCATGTGTCTGATAAATTTTCGATATACATCGGGATCTTTTGTGTTAACCTTAACAACATTATTTAATAAACATTTTGTTGTATACTGTTCTTCTTCGGCGATTTCTAGAAATTCCTCAGTCATTTTTTGATAGTTGATGACTCCGTGAACAAAAATAGGAGGCGGTTTGGGTATTACTGTAGGCTCAGGTCGCATGTTTGTCTGCATGGTTTCGTCATCTCCTTGTGATAACGTTGAGAAGCGATTGGATAGTACCGGGGTTGATTTATTATTGCTAATTGGTTTTTCTACTCGTCTTCTTTTGTTGCGTTTAACAAGTTGACAGCTGTTGGTAGGATTATGTTCGACTTCCTCATCGCTTTCCGAATCGTCTACCGATATTTGTTCTATTGGTTTTTCTTGTTGAAGCATGTGAAGTTGTGGTTGGCCAGTTAACTGATTAGGGAGAAAATATTGAGGATTGAATGTTTGGTGCGGGATAGACTCGTGGAGGCTTGTTGATTAAATGGATACTGGGAGTGTGTTAAGAAGGGAATTTGTTGCTGTAAAGCATGTGCTCCATTTGTTTGGAATTGATTATTATACTGATATATTTGTTGAACATTGTTAGAGCTGCTGCCGGTTGGCAGCATGTTTTTGTTTAAGCTGCTTATGAAGCGTAGATATTGTGATTACAGAAGAGTATGAATTAATTATTGTTCACTTGCGGCATTAAATTGTTAAATAAATAAATAAATACGCCAGACCTTAAAGAGTGCGGCTCGGCGCGGCGATATCGCAGGTAAAATTGGCCCCACACGTCCACTCTGCTTCAATGTACGGACCTACGTTCAGTTTTCAATTTTATGTCACTTTTGTCTTTTACTAAGGGGAATACATACAGTTTCTTTAATTTTTTTAGAAAGTTCGCCGTCACGTTATCGCATTTCAATTTCCAAACCGGTCCTACATAATATATTTTACTTTTCTTCCCTTCAAACTCAGCCAACACCCAATTGAGGGGGCTTGGGGCAGCGTTATTTTCAGGAAATATTCTGCCACCATAAAGTTAGCGGTACCTTCATCTGTTGAATGTCCAACCCGGTCCACCTCGTCTACTAAGTTGGGTTTCTCGTTAGATGACTTCTGGGACTCTTAGAAATCATGTTTTTTTACATTCTTCTTTTGCATTTTAGACTAATCTAATTCTGTTTCTCTTGGATTTTCTTTTCGAGTTCAGCTTTCACTGGCGAGCTGGAGAAATTTTTATTATTTGCAATGGCATGTGTATAGGATAGTTTTTTACCATTTTAGAGTTGAATCCATATGCCATTCTGGCACATACTAAAATGTAATCTTTTAGTACAGACTCTTCATGCTCTGTAAGCACTATTTACAGTATAGTTTGGGGCCAAACGTACATTCTCAATGTCTGGTTCGTTTTTTATCTTGCTCCAATATCTCTGCAATGTTGCCTTTAATATCCCCACCTCTTGTTCAACCACGCGCAAAGATTTTCCTTTCTTGGCCATCTTCATAATTTCTACACTATAAGTAGCTACTTTTCTCTTTAGACTTTCTTAGGTATTTAAAAAATACAAACTTATTAATAAATAGAACGACAGATTGTGTGCGCATAGGTACATAGTGTCCCAGTGTACCAAGCATGCGTGTGCCAATGTGCACTGATGTGCGAAATTCCAAAACATTCAATAAATTCAGGAACAGCATCGACGATATTTGGATAAAAATGACTTGTTGTTACAATACATAAAGACTCACTTCACACTATAGAAAGAGAAAAAATTAAATAAGAAAACTCACCTTTCCGTTTTTGATCATCCAAGTCGATAAAAATGTAACTTTTTCATATAAAGCAGGGGAAAATTGGATAACACAACACGCTTTCATCAAACTGCAACCATATTGGATTGGAAACAGTGAATGGAATGGTTTTGATTGGTTAACTCAAACAGTGCGCGAAATTTGAATGACGTCTCACTGTATATTCCGCTCGCTAACCAAGCGATAATATGGAAGTAATTAACATTCAGAAATGAATAACAGAGTTAATAAAAAAAATGGTAGATTTCTTCCAAAAGTATCCAAATGTTGAGATAGGTCATTCATTTTAATTTTTAGATTAAATTTGGGCAAAAAGTACTTCAAACACCAAATTTTCTTTTGCGGTTTATTATACGGAGCACATCAAAAGCGACCCGCGGACGAGCCGCCTATGCGCACTTCCGCTGACGCGTGAGAGGTGAGGGGCTTTGAAAATTGATCAGACATGATGTAGCTAATCACTTCTCTTTTCTTAAGCTGCGAGCGGTGAAATGGCATGCGCCTAGGATCTCGAGCGCGCTGCTGGCCGGCCGGCCAAATCGACCATGTAAAGCCATGTCGAACATCTGGGCTGCCGCGCGGTTTTTTGCGGCGCGGCGTTGAATCGTCGGAATTTCCCGAGGTGGCCGCGCTGTGTGCGCTCGAAGGTGACATCGGTCGCGCCGTCTCTGTCCCCCGCTCGATAAGCGCTCGCACATGGCATCGGTTATCAAATCGGCCGCTGTTTATGTTTGCGGGATGCTGGCGGCGCATCAAAGGTCAATATTTCGCGCGCCGCGCGCCATCTATCCCCCCGCGGTCGAGTGATCGATTAGCCGGCGCGTTTCCGCCGTTGCGGGCGCGCGGCCGCGTTCGGCCTTGCTCCGGGTTTTATTTACTCAAACAAGTCGTAAATCGAGCAAATTGCTACTAAATTTTTAATTGGTTGTCTTTAATTGATTTGGCGTTTCATGAATAGCTTATTTATTAACTGTTGATGTTTTATTTGCCAGTGAATTCAACGTTTGATTAAGAAAATATTAGGGAAATTCAATATATTTAAGTGGAGTTGTTTTTAATGCACTCATAATTTAACAAGCGATTTGAAAATATTTAATAGTTTAAAATTAGCGCTATCTTTGTAGCACCATCTATTGAATATATTGTGTATTTATAAATAAAAATCTGCACAATTCCTTCGATTTACAATTCTAAGAGTTAATGTGTTCGCTTAAGTACAAAATAATTACAGTACTCTGACATGCTGAAGATCCTTCCAGTGAAGTGTTCTCTTCAATCATCTAATAGGTCTGTTGGCCAGCTTCTTCGTCAACGTCTGTCATTATGTTCTTCTAGGGGTTAACAGAATGTTATGGCTTTGTATTTTTTCATGGTGGTTGACACTTTGTCCCTTAATAACACCCGTGACATAGGATTATTTTGTAGTGACTATTTGTAGTATTTTGCTCTTTCATCCCCAAAGCTCAACTTCATGAAGCCATATAGATTTAATGGGGGTTTTATATAGTAGTAATTTGTTCTTTAGCGATAAATATGATTTTTTTCTCATCAGTCAGTACATATCTCTTGTTTTTAAGTCCTGCCGTTTTCGCTTTTTGGTTATACGTTCTTCCCAGTTTAATTTACTGTTAAATGAAACATAAGTACTTGGCTGTGTTGGACTGTGGTATGCCTATGCCACTAAGATCGACTGATAGGCACTGGCCTTTTCTCAGCGTAAAAGTAACTTGCACAGACTTGTCATTTATTTTGATTTTTCATTCCTTTGCCAGATTTGTAGCTCATCTGGATGGTTTTCTAATTTAGTAGCGATTGTGAGTCTTGGTCTCTGACAAGGGTTACTGTGTCCTATGTAAACGTTCCCAATGTGTATGTAGTATTAACAGTAGTTAGCAGATTGTGTGTAAAGCACATACAAAAGTGGGTCTCGTGAAATTGCCGCTTTTATTTCATGTACGTCTTACAAATCTTGATTCACTCATTTTTAAATGTGCATTCACTTAAATATGGTTTAAGAATTTTGAAAGTCTAGACGCAAATAACTTTTGATTTTGAATAACAAGTCTAATTTCTTCTATTCCTTCGTTAATGACGTGAATGATCCAATGGATCTGTTGCACAGCCGAATGGCCACTTTTAAATCAAAACTGATAGAGGGGTATTCAGTCATCTTGTGCTATATCTTGATTTAGTCCTCCCAGTAATAGCTGCTCCAAGGCTTCCGATGATACAGGTCGTACGATAATTCGATTTTTTCCTGGTTTCAGTAGTAAGATGACCTCAGCTAAGTCTCAGTATTGTACATGTACGTTAATAGTGCAACTCCCTTAGGGCACTTTTATTATTTTTAATGTTGGTTTATCTATGTTTGGCCTTTTTTTAGTATTCAAAAGGTTTTTTCTTATTTAACTCCCTTTGAGATAAGTATTCGGATCGGCCAAATATTCTCTGGTGTGACAACGATTTCTTGATCTACAGGGTGTTCCAGAACTTCGTGTACAAACTTTGAAGAGAGATAGAGAACGTCGTTAGAAAACGTAATTACATAGGATAGCATGGGAGGTAATGTCACCCTCACGTGATAAAGAGACACAAAGACACAATAAGACCACAAAACAGAATGTAGTGTAAAACGCTTTATTACACAACAAAAGAGTACAATGTATGACTTACAAGCATCACAGGAGGTGTTCGAAATTGCGCCCATTGGCATTGATGCAGATACGACACCTACGCGACATGGATTTGCGAACACTTTCGAAGATACGTGGCGTTTCGCTGATTGTAGCAGCAGCGATGGAGATTTGTGCCACCAGATCCATTTCAGAATTTACGGGGTGTCGTACATAATGTTCTTCATGGCACCCCAGAAAAAATAATTAAGAGAAGATAAATCAGGTGATCTGGGAGACCAAGCGTCGGGACTGCCACGCCAAATCTAATTGTTTCCAAATGTTCACGTACACACGTTGCGTAATTACATAGTGCCCCATCATGTTGAAACCACATTCTGTGCAGAACATGTGCGGGGACATCGTTAAGCATTTCCGGAAGTACCTCTTGAAAAAAGACAAG
Organism: Sinelater perroti; assembly: GCA_036346155.1. Taxonomy (NCBI): domain Eukaryota; kingdom Metazoa; phylum Arthropoda; class Insecta; order Coleoptera; family Elateridae; genus Sinelater; species Sinelater perroti. Next base: position 328,986 of record JARFIY010000167.1, on the reverse strand, counting down.
ATAATTGCGACTGTTTAGTCGAGGTGGTAAGATGTATGGCCCGACTAAACTGCCCCCACGATACTCACCCACACATTAACAGCGAAGCGTTTTTGTGCGGCTCGTGATCGGGTTCCATGTGGGTTGTCTAAGGCCCATATGTGCGCGTTGTGCGTATTGAACACCCTTTCACCTGAAAAGGTTGCTTCATCACTGAACATAACAAAACTGGAAAATTATGTGTCGGCCGCACTTTGCTGTCGAATCCACTGTGCAAACGCGACACGTCGTGGATGATCATCCGGCTGCAATAACTGAACTATCTGAAGATGAAAGGGATGTAAGGCTCCACTCTGCAGTACGCGATGGGCAGTTGATCGAGAACTTCCGGTGGCAGCGGCAAACGCCCGTACACTGGTACCAGGATTTCGGTCACAGCATTCAACAGACCCTCTTTGAATATGGGTGTTCGTGCTGTTCGCTGCCGTCCAGTATTCTGCATCGTGGCTGTGAACGATACACGTCCCGAAAGGTTCTGATGTACTTATGATTTGGTTGGCGTCTCGTTGGATATATTTTCCAAACAGCAGCGCGTCCATTTCCATCGGCTAGGCAGTAGATGAAGTGGATGTCTGTCAACTCGCCGTTTGTGAAACGGTTCATGTTGATCGCAGGCAGTCGGCGTCTACAATGAGGAAGCCATTCGTGCTGACCTTGAGAGCTCGCGTACAGCGCCACCTATCAATCTTTGCCCACGCTTTCCTATGTAATTATGGTTCCCAACGATGTTCTCTATCTCCCCTCCAAGTTTGTACACGAAGTTCTGGGACACTGTATTTCTAGATCAGGTGAATGCATTGCTAAAATGTTTTGGAAACAACTTTATTTTTTCAGCATAATTGTGTGCTCATGGTCCTACAATAAGTCCTTTTTCATAAAAGGAATTAACCTCCTCAGTGAAAACTCCTGCCTTGACTTCTCAACTGACCATTCTCCGAAATTAGTGATCTTGAGTACAAACATAATCATCAAGGAAAAGTTGTTAACACTTTTAAACACACAAACTGTTTTTTTTCCAAGAGCTGATTGATAATCATTACACATAGATAGTACATCTTACTCAAGTAGTCCAAGAAGTAGCCCGCCAAGTTACTCCGATGTTAAAACAATGCTTTAGTCCAGTTCATTGCCCAATTATAGTCAAACAGAAAATTGTCGAGAAATATCTGTTAAGAAGAATTTGGCAAATAAGACGACACCCTAATGATAAAAGTGCACTAAATTATGCTTCCAGATAGCCGAGATGGTAGATGACGTGAACGGGCTAACTGCTGACGTCAATCGGGACGTTGCAGGTAATATTTCTGACGTCACTCGCTCTTTCGCCGTATTGCGGTCTGTTTTTTGCCCCTTGACAGCGATAAACCAAGACTTAGGTAGGTTGAATCCGCCGTCCCTGTTAAAATTATTTTTATATTTAAAAATTTCCACCGCCTCTGTATAATCTCGGGTAGTAATTCCTAGAATTGGATAAAACTTGTGTTTACCCGAATTCTATCTCGTGGTTGGGATTTTCCAAAGCATGTTCTGCAACTCATGATTTATCGGATTGATTGAGGCGTAGATGATGATTGTGTTCCTTGATCCTGGTAGTAATCGTTCGGCCCGTAGTCCCAATGTAGACCTGCTTACATGAGCAAGGTATGCAGTATACCCCTGGTGTATCCTGTGGGTTTCTTGTATCTTTTGGGTCTTCTTCTTCTTGCGGTTCCTATCCGTTCCGGATGTTGGCAACCATTTGGGCTATTATAATTTTGTTGACTGCTGTCTTGAATAACTGTGTTGTGGTCATAGAAAACCATGTTCGCAGGTTTTGAAGCCATGATGTCCTTCTTCTACCCGGACCTCTTTTGCCTTGTACTTTTCCCTGCAGTATAACTTGAAGTAGTTGGAATCTGTTTTCGTTCCGCATAATGTGTCCTAGGTACTGGAGCTTTCTTGTTTTTATTGTAGTCAGTATTTCTTTTCTTTTCATTCTTTGCAGAATTTCGTCATTCCTGACTCTCTCTATCCATGACACTCTTAACATTCTGCGATAGAGCCACATTTCAAATGCCTCCAGCCTTTTTCTGTTGTTTTGTCAGGGTCCATGACTCTACTCCATAAAGAAGGATAGGAAGACGTAGCATCTCAGAAATCTCATCTTTGAATTAATTGTTAAATTGTGGCTTTTGAAGATGGTACTCATTTTGTTGAACACGGTTCTAGCCTTTTCAATGCGGATCTTTATTTCCTGTGAGTTATCCCACTGGTCATTAATGGTGCTACCAAGGTAAGTATACTTTTCCACTTGTTCTATAGGTATATGGTTTATCATGAGTTGACATCTGGGGATATTATTTTTACTGATGATCATTAATTTCGTTTTGTTTATATTGATGTTCATGCCCTGTCTCTGACTACATTCTGTAACTCTGTTTAATAGTACTTGTAAGTCCTCTAACTTTTCAGCAAAATGACTGTGTCGTCTGCGTACCTGATGTTATTTAATCTTTCTCCATTTACGAGAATCCCTATATTTGTGTTTTCTAACGCTTCTCTGAAGATGTATTCTGAATAAAGGTTGAAATAGCGGAGACAGTACACAGCCCTGTCTCACCCTCTCTGATTTCTATATCTACGATGTTTTCTTCTTCTAATTTCATTGATGCCGTCTGATTCCAATATAGATTTATAATAATTCTAGATCTTTTCGTCTAGTCCTATGTTTCTTAAAATATCTATCATCTTTTGATGTTGGACTCTATCAAAAGCTTTTTGAAAGTCTATGAAGCAGGCATATACATCGCAGTTTACATCCCTGCAACGTTGAATTAATACTTGAATGCTAAATAGGGCTTCGCGTGTTCCGACTGCGTTCCTGAATCCAAACTGTGTAGGTGCTATTTGTTCTTCGCATAGTTTGTATATTCTCTTATGAATTATTTTTAGAAATAATTTTAATAGGTGGCTCATGAGGCTTATTGTTCTATACTCGTTGCACTTCTTAGCTCCTGGCTTTTTAGGTAGTAGAATGAATTCAGATTTAAGCCATTCTATAGGTATTTTTCCAGTGTCATATATATAGTTGAATAGATCTGTCAGCCATTTCACGTTTTCTTCATCTAGGAGTTTCAAAACTCTGTCTGTATGTTGTCTGGGCCAGGTGCTTTGCCTTCCTTCATACTTTTATTGCATTTTGTACTTCTTCTACTAGTATTTTTGGTCCGGTTTCGCTGTTTATCTGAGAGGTTTTGGTCTATTATCGTGAAATAGCTGTTCTGTATATTTTTCCATGTTTCACTGATTTCATTTTTATTGATAATAATTTTCCTTCTTCATTCACTAGTTTGTTCACAGTTCTTTTTATATTTCCCAGTCACTCGTTAATTTTCTTATATATATTAAAATTGTCATGTCTCGCTTGTAAGGTTTCTATTTCGCACATTTTTCTTTACCTCGTTTTCTTTTGCTTCTTATTTTCAATTTTATTCTTCTATTAATGGTATTATATTCTACTGGATGGCTTTTGCGAGTCTTCTTTTCTCCATCAGTTGTAGGATTTCATTTGTCATCCATGTCTTTTTCTTTACGGTGTCTGGTTTTAAGAATTCCTTTTGATACTTTCCACAGTGTCTTTTACTTTTTGACCTCCTCTTCTATATTTGATATATTGACCATATGTCTATTTATGTTTGTGTTTAATCTAATCTCGTCGTTTAACCTTATCTTTGCTTTATGTTTTATTAGTGGTTCTTTTAGTTTTCTTACATCATACTTATTAGTACCTTTCTTTCTTATTCTTTTTAATTTAACTTTAAAGGTGCCCACTAATGGTATGTGGTCTGATTCTGTATATCTGCACCTGGATATGTTTTATACAGGTGCAACTGTTTCTGTATCTTTTATTTATCAGGATAAAGTCTATCTGATTTCTAACAACGTTTTCCGGTGAGTCTTTAGGCGATTTCCACTGTAAAGTCTTCTTGGTGGAAGTGTGAAAATGTATTCATTATTGCTAAGCCTTGTTCTCCTGCAAATATGCTTAGTTGGTTTCACGCTCATTTCTTTTCTCCTAACCTGTGCGGTCCTATGAAATCACCTTCCCGACCTTTTCCGATTTTTGAATTGAAATCTCCCATTAGTATATTTAGATCTTGTTTTGGCAAGTTTTTCAGTATATCTGCGATTTGAAAGTAGAACTGTTCCATTTCTTCGTCTGTGTGATTTGTCGTTGGAGCATATATTTGAATAATGTTTAATGTTGTAGGTTTAGCTTTTATTTGTAGTAGGATTCTTTCAAAATGTTTTGGAAACAACTTTATTTTTTCAGCATAACTGTGTGCTCATAGTCCTACAATAAGTCCATTTTCATAAAAGGAATCAATCTCCTTAGTGAAAACTCCTGCCTTGACCTCTCAACTGACCATTCTCCGAAATTAGTGACCTTGAGTACAAACACAGTCATCAAGGAAAAGTTGTTAACACTTTTAAACACACAAACTGTTTTTTTTCCAAGAGCTGATTGATAATCATTACACATAGATGTACCTCTAAAAACAAGCATGCACTGAAAGGGAGCAGTACATCTTACTCAAGTAGTCCAAGAAGTAGCCCGCCAAGCTATTCCGCTGTTAATACAATGCTTTAGTCCAGTTCATTGCCCAATTATAGTCAAACAGAAAATTGCCGAGAAATACCTGTTAAGAAGAATCTGGCAAATAAGACGACACCCTAACGATAAAAGTGCACTAAATTGTGTTCCTTGATCCTGGTAGTCCCAATGTAGACTTGCTTACATGAGCAAGGTATGCAGTATACCCCTGGTCCAACCTGTGGGTTTCTTGTATCTTTGACTGGTCTAAGCAAATCCCGTATCTTGCTGGTGATAGTGTAGATCGTTTCCACCTTGCGTTTATTGAGAATTTTTCCTATCCGGCCCGTAACCCTGTTGATGTAAGATAAAAAAGTTTTGGCTACCGTAGCCGATTTTCGTTATGTTTTTCTTGCACAATTGTTAGGTTTGATTGCTTTATTTATCTCTAATAGCTATTCCCTTGTAAGGCTTGTTCCAAATTTTTGAGTTCTTTATCCAAAAACTGTGGTTGGCATATACGTCGTGCTCGATCTAGCAATGTTTTCACAACCGTTCTTTTTTGACTTGGGTGGTGATTCGACTGCTTATGAAGGTATCTGTCCGTATGCGTGGGTTTTCTGTGCACTGTGTGTTGTAAATGTCCATTCTCCGATCTCAACACCTGTACGTCTAAGAAAGCAATCCTTACTTCCGATTCCGGTTCCATGGTAAACTGTATGCTAAGGTGTATAGAATTCAAGTGCATGAGAAATTGTGGTAGGGTCTCCTTTCCGTGTCTTCATATTACAAAGGTGTCATCGACGTATCTTAGCCATATCGTGGGTTTTAAAGGTGCTGTATTGATGGCGATCTCTTCAAATTTCTCCATGTTTAGGCGATTACAGGGCTAAGTGGGCTACTCCGTCTTTTTGTTCATAATATACGTCCTGCCAAACAAAGTAACTGGACGTAAGGCACTGCTGAAATAGTTCTAAGATATCGTAAAGAAAAATTTTCTTCAGGTGATCCAGGGCATCTTGAATCGGTACTTTGGTAAATAGGGAAGTTACATCGAAGTTAACCATTAGATCTCCCCTCTGTAGTTGGATATCTTGAAGCTGGATGACAAAATGTGCAACGTCGTTGATGTAACTGCTGGTATGTCCAATGTATGGTTGTAACAGACTGGATAAGTATTTGGCCAACTTGTAGGTAGGACCCTCGATGGCACTGACAATGGGTCGCAGCGGTACATCGTTCTTGTGTATTTTGGGGAGCCCGTATATTCTTGGGGGCAGTGCCACTGATGTTATTAGTCGCTTTTGGCGGTGTCATCCAGAGAGGAACTCTTTATTAGTTTGCTCGTGTCGCGTAGTATCCGTGTATCGAGCAGTTCGGTCATCTTCTTCGTGTAGTCCTCCTGTGCTAGTACAACAGTAGCGTTATCTTTATTTGCTGGTAAAACAATTATGGTATCATCATTCTTGAGTTCACGTAGAGCCTTGAATTCCGCCCTGGATAAGTTCTTCTTTGGTGGCTTAGCACGGCGCAGGATGCGTGAAGTCTCGACTCGTACTTCCTCTGCTTCGTCTGTTGGAAGGTTCCGTATGGCTGCTTCTACGTTAGCTAGAATGTCCTCTACCGGAATGGATTTGGGTGTTACGGCAAACTTTTCAACTTTGCTAAGAGCACTGATGGCTTCCTGGCTAAGCTCGTGTTTGGAAAGCTTCATTACAGTTTGCTTATAATCCAGTTACGTGGGAGCGCTTTTATTCTGTAAACGCTGAAACTTAGAAGATTGTCTAACGGTGGCGGCTGCTCCGTTTCTCCGCAGAATGGAAAGTGATGCGGTCTACAGTATCACAGTCAGCTTTATGGATTCTGCTGGTCAAACTGACATGGACTTGCATCAGTTCTAGTGAACACAAAGAGAGGGTTTTTCCAGTAGCGTGCACTTGTTCTCTGACTAAGCCAACTTCCGTTTTCCGATAAATTCGTTGGGCTTGAGGAGTGCGCAGGTGGTGTTTAACCTGTAAATACTTCGGAACTACCTTTTGATCTCGACAACGCAGTAAGAAAGCAAGGCTGGACAGTAGCTGGAATTTCTTGCGCAAGTTCTAGAATTGTTTTACAGACTTGTAAACCTCCTAGAGAGACCCTACCACAATATCTCATGCACTTGAATTCTATACACCCTAGCATACAGCTTACCATGGAACTGGAATCGGAAGATAGGATTGCTCTCTTAGACGTACAGGTGTTGATTTCAGAGAATAGATATTTACAACACACAGTGTTGACAGATACCCTCATAAGCAGTCGAATCACAATCCAAGTCAAAAAAGAACGATTGTGAAAACATTGTTAGATCGAGCACGACGTATATGCCAACTACAGTTTTCGGATAAAGAACTCAAACATTTGGAACAAGCCTGACAAGGGAATGGCTATTCGAGGACGGAGATAAATAGAACAATCAAACCTAACAATTGTACAAGAAAAACACAACCAAAATCGGCTACGGTAGGCAAAGCTTTTTAACCTTACATCAACAGGGTTACGGACCGGATAGGAAAAATTCTCAATAAACACAAGATGGAAACCATCTACACTATCACCATCAAGATACGGGATTTGCTTAGACCAGCCAAAAGATATAAGAAACCCACAAGATACACCAGGGGTATACTGCATACCTTGCTCATGTAAGCAAGTCTACATTGGGACTACGATTACTACCAGGATCAAGGAATATAAACATCATCTACGCCTCAATCAACCCGATAAATCAGCAGTTGCAGAACATGCTTTGGAAAATCCCAACCACGAGATAGAATTCAGGCAAACACAAGTTTTATACAATTGTAGGAATTACTCCCCTAGATTTTTAAATATAAAAATAATTTTAACAGGGACGACGGATTCAATCTAACTAGGTCTTGGTTTATCGCTCTTAAGGGGCAAAAAACAGACCGCGATACGGCGAAAGAGCGAGTGACGTCAGAAATATTACCTGCAACGTCCCGATTGACGTCAGCAGCTAGCCCGTTCACGTCATCTACCATCCCGGTGACGTCAACCACACCCCCAACACCATCCCTACCATACTCGCACGAGTATAAAAGCGAAAACGCACGGGACAGTCACTTAATTTTTAGAAGATTTTCTTCTGAAGATGTCTACCGCGATTGTGGACGAAACGTCAAGAGTTTCTGAACTCCGGCCTCGGCCTTATAACCCGAGAACCAACCACACGATGCACCATAACACGGGCCATGAAAGCCTTCGCATCTATTTGACATTTCCGGAGGAGTTAGATAGTGAGGAAGGCATTCGCAACATTCTAAATATGCCTATCAAATGAGCTTGGCACAAAATAAATACACAAAGCTCACCAAGTGAGCTCAAACATGTAAATTCCCTCATCACGGGCATAATTCTCAAAAATCTGCCCCAAAAAGGCTTTCAATTCATAACTCAACTATATAATGCAATACTTTGTTATCTCCCAAACAATCTAAAATTGTTTTAATAATCCTAATTCTAAAGCCCGGAAAATCTACTGATCAACCAGGTTCTTACGGGCCTATCAGCCTACTACTAGTACTGTCCAAAGTCTTCTAGTCCAGTTGCCAGGGATTTTTCCCATGTATTTTTTGGCGGAGCCTAAATTTTTTATGACTCCTATGTTTTTATTCCCGTAAAACACAATTGCGGGGTCCGTGCAATCAAGTGTGTGCTAAATTTTTTATTTAACAATTTATGGAAAAAAATTGTTTTTTTCAAGTTTTTGCTTATATTTCAGTTCTCTGGCACTTTTTCTACAGCACATGCATTTAGAAATATATACTCAATTTCTTAAATTTTATGCCCAACCGGAAATCGCTAAAATTTTTGTTATTGTTGCAATCAGCGTTGGAAGTTGCAAAACTCCTTTTTCTTAGACTTTTTTTCTCAACAAGTAAAATGCTTAGAGAGTTGAAAATTCTTGAAGAATATTAACTCAGTGATCTAAACAAGTGTTATTTTTTTCACGGTTATAGATTGTTTACTTTTCGAGAAATTATTGATCGAACTTTTTTGCAAGTCGTAATTAACAATTGAGCTTCAAAATTGACCGGATAGGGCTAGAAAAATTACAAATCTATTCAAGTTTATGGACATTATTTGAGATTTTGAAAAATATTGATTAGACGATTTTATAAGGTTTTCTAGGCAACCATTTTTTCTTACACGACATAGTTAACGTTCTAGCGTTGCAGTTTGGAAATTCTGACTAAAATATGTTGAAAGTTCGCTTCAAGACGAGTATTAAAAAAAATGTCCTAGGATCTCAGGGTGCCGAGAAAATGTGTTTCTCAAACAAATGATTGGTTGTAGGTCTCTAATGTATTTTTTATTTGTATCTGTATTCTATTGAGATCATAAAAACAACAAAAAATGTAGGCAGAACTATTTATTTTTCATAGAAATAATATTAGCAGTAACAAAAATCTAATAAAATAAATTTCAATATTTGGTGATCACACCCTTTGTTGCAATAAGAGCTTCTATGCGTAGGGACATGCTCTCTATACAAGCCTTTGCATTTTCTTGGAGTTCGGAGCTATGTTGTGATCTGATGAGAGTTTCAATCAATTGGACCTTAGGTGATGATCATTTCCTTTGCAATCGCCCGTTTGGTGAGCTCCCACGTTTTTTATGAAGTTCATGTCTGGTGAATTCTCTGGCCAAGGCAAAACAGTAATGTTTTTTTCAGCCATAAAAATGTAGTTGTTATCATCTGGGAATCATTCATTGAGCTGCGGTAGTAGCCAGGTTTCTAGTGCTTGATTGTACTGGTCTTGTTTCATCGTCCATTCTATGATATATAGGCGCCCCATGACTTTGGCTGAGATGACAGACGACACTATGACACTAACTGGGTGTTTGACCATTTCCACAAGGCAATCTACATGGAATTGTTCTCCAGGGCGTTGTCTGATAAAACTACTTTTATCGCCCAAAATTTGGAATGTTGATTCATCAGAAAAGTACACCTGTAAAATATTAGAATTAACATAAGAAAATCGTTAATGGTAAATTGGGCTTACTTCGCTTTAGCGGAAGTGACGAAATCAATCGATTTTGGTGTCAATCGATTTGTATCAATGAGCCGAGTTGATTAACACCCCTCCCAACTTTAGGAAACGTCGGGGGCGAGTTATGGCCGTTGAAATCTGCCCCGTAATCTGTTGGGGACACATTTTGGGCATCGTCTATGCTCACAGAAAGCACATTACGCAAAAATTTTCGCTGAAAACTAAAACGCGCAGGGATTTAAAGGCGTTTACAAAGAAATAGAAAAGCAATATTTAGTGATTGGAACAATTAATGCTGACCATTTAGCCGCTACAGAGCGTTTCCAGGGAGCACCGCGTGGAGGCGGTCAGCTTTTACTCCCCTGGTCCTTCAGTAAACCTTTATTAGGACCCCGCCCTAAAAAGGGTGATATAAGCGCAAAGACAATTTATTGACGATAATCTCCATATTGGCAGCACACAGTGTCAATCAGAGTCTCCATTGGGTCCACCTTACACCTACGACAGTTACGGAGCCAGAGGTATTCCACCAAATAATCGGCGAACTCTTCATTTGAGACCTGCTTGCTGCGGAACCAGTCTTTAGCTGGGCGCCAAGTTGCCTCGATCCGCTACGTGTGTACCATGTAAAAAAAAATTAGAAAAACAAATACTGAGCCCGATTACTTACCGATAAACTGATGCTCATAGTCACTGTGATTGACACGTTTATGTATATAACCGTGGTCGCTAAGGCTATCATAGCCCCTCCAGCAATCAGTGTGGATTTCTGTTCCAGACAACACATAACTTCTGATTGCTTCTGTTAAGGTCGCCGAGTCACGTGTTTCCACAACAACCATGACAATGTTATCATGCGCATCTTCTATCATGCCAAAGATCCAGTGTCCCTCGACACAACGACCACGGTTATATTTCCACTTTCCAAACTTTGATTCGTCGATCTGAACAATCTTGCCAAGACGACCCAGTTCGATAGCTTGTTGGTGAGCAGCAAAGTCATCGACAATCATTTCCCTATAGTAACGATACCTGCAATTAAAAAAAAAGTGAATAAACAAAATAATGGGTTAGAGACGATTTATCAAGGGGTGATGGTTGAAGCACTTAGTTCAATGCATTGATTTTGGGGCATGTGCAGCCAATCATGTGCAAAAATATGGGCATCCTGTAACTATATACCAGCAGCAGCAGATTAGTTCTTTGAGCATCCGGATTTTGGGCATTTTAAGCGCCCTAGGCAATGCTCGCTGTTCTTGTAGGGCTTCATCGGCCTACGGTGCGTCAGACAGTTTTGTGGCGTAGATGGTATTAGACGAATACGGATAGCCCAATCTCTACGAGTATTCTAAACATGCGCGTAATCACCCATGCTCTTGATGCAATGAAGAAGCAAATGAAAAACCGTTGGCTTATTTAAGCATAGTGCTTAAGGGAGCACTATTTAGCCAACAGTTTTTCATGGCATCATTTGCAAAAGTAAGCAATAAAAGCAAAATAAGTAATCGATGGATTTCGTCACTTCCACTAAAGCGAAACCTGACCGTAAATTGCACTATTCAAAAAGTTATACTTACTCAACTCCAGTCTGCAACAGTAATATTTGGGTGTTGTCTAACCCATTGTAGTCATTTCTTCGTCATAGTCTCAGTGAAGTGTGGTTTTTTGATACCAACGACAACGACCCATCAGATTCTCTTTGGCTAACCGCCTCCGGACTGTCCTTTTCGAAACTTTTATACCCTCATACAACATCGTAGTCAAATGGGCAACATTATTTTTACGATTTTCGAGGCAGATGTCCCTGATTTTCCGATTGGTACGAGGAATGCTTCCAGAGGTTTTTTAAATTTATTTTAATTTTAATTCGGTTGACTTTGAAATCCCTGCAATAATTGCTATATCTCTCTCGGAATGTGTAGAGTGCAGTAACAACGTTTGTATTTCTCTGTATTTTCTTGGAGAAGTGTCCAAAGCCTTGCCCATTCTAAAAAGGAGCAAATTTGAGGTTATCACGTCGAACCGTTAACAATTTAAATCCACGGATAAAACTTAGCAAAAGTATTGTAATAAGAAGCATTACTTATCTTTTAATATTAAAAACGTCAATCCAGCTAACCGCATTTTTGACGAATGATAACCGAATGATTAGAAACATCACAAAATTGTCAAACGACCCACGTTTCCAGTGTTGCCACTTGTTAAAAATTAATAAACCTGCAAAGCTTGCAACGCATAGCGAAGTGGCGAAGCAGTCTACCAAACTAATGCTGACCTTTGACCAATCAGTTTCAAAATCACTAGCAAACAAGCCTTTTTGGTCACCTGTCGATTGGTGAAAACAGAATTTGAAAATTCCCAGCCGTACTCGAGTTTTTGCTCGGACGGATGGACGGACAGACAGACAGACGGACAACATGAAGTTAGTAAGTGACTCCGCTTCGCTACGCCACTTAATAATGATACTAGGAGCAATATCAAATAAAATAACTCTTTGAAAACCATTTTGTTTGCTCAAACAGTTTTTTTATACTAAAAATTACGTAAATATGAGCACTACCCCTAATAATTTGGTAAATTCGACGATAACACATTACATATGCTTATTCACCGGTGTTTAACTTCCAATTGACCTAGTACTCTTTTACTTATGTGAATTATAGTCGGTCTCAACAGCTGTCAGGTTACACTGCGGTTTTGCAAATCGTTTTTGTTATACAAGGTGATTCAAATGACCGGGCCGTATGTGTGTTAACAAGCCGCACTGCGCATCACCTGTGCGACCTTGAGAGAGTGGAGCCATAACCTCCAACCTCCCTCCTATTCTGGTTATAAGCTGTTCAGTCCTGCTTGGGAGCTGTTGGAGTGATGAGCGAACAGAAGGTACTGCAGAGAGTGGAACAATGCATTGCTGTGAAACATCCTGTCCACAGGCTACAACAGTATAGGGAAAAGTCTTTCTCATGGACCCGTGTGTTTGAAGCACATCAAGGAACTTGGAACAATGCTGTCCATCAGTGTGGGTAGTGTAGAAGACAAAGTAAAAAACCACCTGTACTATTGCAAGATGAATGGACGCTGGGTACCACGCGCTTTGACGAGCGTGGACAAAATGGTGGTTTAATTCATCATTGGCATCTAATTTAGACAAGTAGAAAAACAGTTATATTATTCCTGTTTATAAATCTGGGAGTTTTATCTTAGCACGCCTTATTTGTTTTTAAAAGTTAGCGATCATTGAAGTAGTAATACACTGGAATTCTGTCATCTACGGTTACACAGAATAGATCCTTTACTCAAGGTTTTACCATTCTCATGTTCCTAAGCTATGACATCTTCTTTCTTTTGATGCAACTTTGTCTTGAATAAGAAAACGGAAAAGCTCGTATTTTGGCCGTCTAATAATTATGATTCAAATATTCTGTTTGTCATCTTAATGGTGTTAATGAGATCTCTTTCTCTTTGGTTTGAGGTTTACTACCTACTAATTTGATGTATAACAGATTGTAAGATTCTTATAGAACATTTATAGAAATGTTTCTATTACTTAAAACCGTTTAACCTTTCAAAGAAGCGTGAGATCTATATTTTTTTTATAATCAAAAAAACCTATCTACTCATAAGGGTGTAAGGTTACACTTAAATTTTTTCACAACAGCATTTCACAGTCTTACATTTTACTAAACATTGCTGTCACATAAACACGATAACTCCTTCAGTTCGATATAAATTTTTTCCACTTGTTTCTATCTGCTGCTAACCTTTTGGCCTCTGTCCACGATTTTCCCTTCTTCTTCAGTACTTTTTCCATACATATTTCCAAATATGTTTTGGTCTTTCTCTCTTCCTTGTAGCTATTGCTTGGGATTCTCAGAGCATCCGTGTCTGCGCTTTTTCCTCCATCCTTTGTAGGTGTCTCCACCATCCCAGTTGTCTTTTTTTTAATAAAGTCTTCTACAGGTTCAATCTTTAGTTCTTCTCTAGTTACTTTATTTCTAATTCTATCACGCTTGGTTATACCTTTTACTCTTCTCAGATATTTAATCTCAACTGCTCTTATCTTACTTCTATCTTGGTCAGCTAGCACCCATGACTCGCATCCGAAGATAAGAATTGGTCTCAATACTGCCTTGTACACCTTCATCTTCGTTTCTCTTGATATTTCTTTTTTATTGATAAGGCCTTTAATCAGTGCACACTTTGTTGGCTAGCTCTATTCTTCTATTCACTTCTATACTTTGTTCTCCTGTTTCTTCTATAGTTACTTCCAGGTATTGGAAGTTGCTTACTTGTTCTATCTTTTCTTCATCTATTTGGATCTTTACTTTTTTCTTTTCATTTGTTACTACCATTATTTTAGTTTTTGACTTATTCATATTCATTCCGTTTTGGCTTAATACTTCGTTCCGCACCTGCATATTTTCCTTAAGGTCCATCTCATTTCCCGCTATTAACGCTACATCGTCTGCAAATGCACATTCGGATATAACAACCTTCTCCATTTTTCAGTATCTCACAGCCAAGGGTTTTGTTCTTGTCTTCGCAATTAAATGATACATGAAGATAATGAAAAGTAGTGGGCTGAGACATCCACCTTGTCTAACTCCTTCATTTGTGTGAAAAATTTCCGATTCTGCATTCTTGCTTTTGTATCTTATTTCTTGTCTCTTTGTACATACATTTCGTGATCCTTATTAATTCCTCATTTATGTTTTTCTCTCTTAAGCACTCCCATATTTTAGCTCTCGGCACTCGGTCAAATGTCTTCTCCATATCCATAAATGCTAGGTAAATTGTTTTTGATCTCTTTAATTGTGAATACATGGTCCTGTATACTTTTCCCCTTCCTAAACCCACTTTGTACTTGTAATAACTTGGATTATACTTCTTTCCTTAGTCTCATTTCTATAATTTTTTCAAGTATCTATATACTTGTTAATATTTTTATATCTGAACTCAATTCATCAATTCACCAGCTAACAAGATATTGAAAATGCGATACTTTCTCTATGACCCGATTATTTAGTGTTAGTTGCATATTATCATTTTTGCAGCGACCATTTATTTTTCTTTTTAAATGTTTATTGTAGCACCTTTACAACATAACTAATCTATTTTGATTGTTAAAGTTTGAAGACCTTTAAAATTTTCAGCTAGTGTTCTAGTATCGTCTATGTACTTAATAATGTTAATTATAACGCTACAATTTTACTCCTTCCTGTCACTTAAAGCCTCGTTAAAACCTTTGTGAAGGATACGCCGAATAATGCTCGTTACAGAACTCTTTTAATAGGGATTTCGTTGTGATGCTGTTCACTTTCTTCACAATGCAAGTTTGTTTTAAATAAAAAAATTTAATAACTTAATCTCATAGTTATCTAGACCAATTCTCCTAGGTTTCTAAATAATAGAATTTGCTGTAATTAGTGAAAAGCCTTTTCACAGTTCATGAAATACTGTAATACATTTTTGACAATTTGCAGCTTTTTGTAGAAGAATTCGCATGCAAATTAATGACTCTCGTGTACTGGTTACCAGGGAAATGAAATGCCTCGTTTCCCAATCTTGTGTATACGATTTTACAGTATTTTAATTGAATGACTCAGTAGACTCATAAGCCTAAATTCGTTGTACTTATTGGCGTTGCTTTTCTTCAGAAGGTTATAAACTGAGATTATAACCATTTTTTTAGAATTATGTTAACCTGATGTATGTTATTGAAGAAAGACGTCATTAAATTATATCTTCATCTAAGAGTTTGAGCAATTCAGCTGGGATTTTATCTATTCCAATAGCTTTTCCGGTTTTGGGTTGTCTTATAGCTTTCTCGGCTTATAATTTTAGGATAGTTGGGGTTTTTATTTAGTTCATGATTTAAAGAATATTCTTGAAAAGTGTTGAATTATAATGTTCCCGTTCCTGTAAGCGTTGTTCCACGCTATTGAGTAAATTTGTTTTGGCTTCTTTGGTAAGCTCATATTTTTTGGTTGACGGATTCCTGCAACTTCTTTCAGTTTTTTACATAGTCAAATATTTTTGTAGTGTTAATATCACAAATTGATTTTTTCAGCGTAACTTCTTTTACGTTCCTAATTTTAATACAGATGGTATGATAAAAATCTAATCTTGTCTTTATTTTTATATTTTTTTGTGTCCCATTAAATGTATTATGTCTGGGGTCTAGTTCTTAATTTATGTTCTTCCTTTTCTTACCAACTTTGTTAGGTTTATTTAAGATAGATGATTTGATTGTAGTCCAGTTATTGTCAACAGAGAAGCTTTAAAATGTTGTTATATCTTTTCTGCGATTTTTCAGATCTTTGTTTGAATTTCCGTTTCGTTTAGGAGTTCTAGATGCCTTTTATGTCTATCATTATTTGGTTTTATAATCTTCTCTAGTACTACGTTTACTGTAAAATGTAGTAAGATACGAAAACTATGGTTAATTAGAATGAAATCTATTTGAATTGCCACAACTTTATTTTGATGATCATCTAAGGACCATTTCTATGTATCAGTCCTTGTCTTAGATGACTTGAAGAGGCACTACAAATTGTTCTTTCTGACAAAATTAAATGAGACGCTCACCTTGAGAGTTTATTGCCAAGCCTGCACTGCCCGGTAATGCTTGTTGACCTACTTTGGCGTTAAGGTCACCCATAATCAATTTTATTTCGTACCGTTATGTGATTCTTAAGACATTTTTATGATAAAATTCATCAATTTTATTTTTTTATTTATGTGTTGTGATCGTGTACATTTGTATAATATTTAGGGCTACTAGTGGTGGTGTCAACTGGCAGCCGGTATGATATAGGGATACAATTTTTCCTTTGATAATTTAAGTTAAAGTTTCCACTGTCTAGTCATCTGATTCTACATGTTTTTTTTTAGGCACTGCAAATTAAAGGACTTATTCTGCATACTAACATGCAGTTAACTTAATACTACGACATCACATACACCCATGGGTTGAGCGAGACTAAAACTCGCCTGCGCCGGCTTACGCACAGATTCTACATGTTCCCAATATCCTTCTTCTTCTAAGAGTCAGTTTTTGAACCTTTCTGTGTCATGTGAAGTTATTACATTTGTTTTGGTTTTCACTAGAGGATTCTTAGTATCCCTGTAATATCTAAAAGATGCCGGACACTTCGGACTTTTGATTGTGCTTGTATAACTAGGATGAGTAAAAGAATATTATTGAAATTATGAAATTGTTTTTTTATAGCCTTCCTTATTACAATATCAGAATTAATTAAATTTATATGCAATGGTTACCTTTGATTATCTATTATTAAGCTGTACCAAAGTCTATTTTCTCCACCCTACTATAGTATTAACGTTGCTGTTGCCCAATGTCTGTTAGTTTTGATCCGGCCCAGGTATTTTAATTCTCCAATAACCACCGTATCTAGCGCCTGATGAGGGGCTAGCAACCCCACACAAGGAAAATAATTTATAACGTCTAAATTATAGTGGGGTGTTTAATATAAATTCTATTCCAAAACTGTTTGAGAATTTAATTTATGATAAATTATATCACGTATGTCATTCCTATATTACACTTGATTAGAATGGATTTGTGTCTGGAAGATCAACTGTGGTTAATTTATTAGTCTTATTGAATATATTGTGAAAGATTTTTACAAGTGGGGATGTTATTTACTTTTTTGAAACCTCAGATAAAGCCAATCATAAAAAGAACTAAGGGAATGTAAAGTCTATGACGAAATCGAATTTTAAATATAATGTACAGTACAACAAACCCACAGAATTGTCACAAAAATCATGAAATCACAGGAAACCAAGGCATTTTGCACCGCACCCTCCTGGATATAAAACACGCTTTTGATAGAGCATAGCATTCACACAAAATTAAGTCAGTCTTCTTCTTCTATCTGTGCCATATCCTCAATGGACGTTGGCGATTATTATAGCCCATCTAAGTCTGTTGCCTGCAGCACGGAATAACTCTATTGATGTCATGCCGGACCATTGTCTTAAATTCCGTAGCCACGAAGTTCTTCGTCTTCCCGGTCCTCTCCTTCCGTCAAACTTTCCCTGCATGACAAGCTGCAGCAATTGATATTTACTATTACGCATTATATGTCGAAAGTATGAAATTTCTCTGTTTTTGTTCATTCGCTGTAGCACGGCTTCATTTGTTATATGGTAAGTCCAAGAGATCCTCAGCATGCGTCGCTAGCACCACATTTCAAATGCTTCTAGTCGCCTACATGCATTATTGGTTAGGGTCCAAGCTTCCACGCCGTATAATAGTATCGATAAGACGTAACATTTTAGGTTGCGGATACGAAGTTGGAGATTAAGGTTACTATTACATAACACATTTCTCATGCTATTAAAGGCGGCTCTGGCTTTTTCTATCCGGACTTTAATTTCTTGGATCTGATCCCATTTGTTATTTTAACTGGTACCTAAGTATTTAATTGTTGAAGCTATTTGCAGCTGTACATAAGACTGGCCAGTGACATTCTCGTTTTTGCTCATAATCATTACTTTGGTCAGTCTTTCCAAGCCAAATTTATCTTTTACTAAAATCTTACCTGTGTATCAGAAACTTCCAAGTGAAGCGTGCTGGGTCCCCTATTGTACTTAGTGCTCACTTCAGAAGCTCCCACAACAGCCAACACGGAGATCGCCACCTTTGCTGACGATACAGCTGTACCATCTATCAGCAATGCATCTTTAGAGGCATCTCAGAACCTTCAGAATCAGCTCGACCTTCTTGAGAACTAGTACAGCAAGTGGAGAATTTCTGTAAATAACGACAAATTCATTCAAGTCTCATTTACCAACAAGCGAAGTGTATGTTCACACGCTACAATTAACGACACAGTTATTTAGGAATGCACCTTAACTAGAGACTCACTTGGACGACTCACATAAAGACAAAAAAGAAATATCTTGACCTCAAAGTTAAAGAAATGAGTGGGCTAATTGGAAGGTGATGACAGCTATCCCTAGAAAATAAACTTCTCCTGTATAAAGCCAATTTAGACTTTTGGCATTCAACTGTGGGGTTGTACAAAATTGTCCAACACTAAAGTCCTGCAGCGTTTCCAGTCGAAGACGCTTCGCATGTTGGCAAACGCTCCTTGGTACGTTAATAATTAGACCCTCAACGAAGACCTCGGAATTCCATGTGTGTCTAGCAAAATCCAAAAATTAGCAACTGTCTATTGTGGGACACATCACATATTAGCTAGCCCAAGAACCAGTCGCAGTAACAAGATTAAATCGACAATGGTCACATTACTTCATACCTCTGCCCAACCAGGCTTAAGCTTTTTGTATTTGAGAGCAACATCAATGGATGGATCTCCCTCAAGTCATAAACTAGGTCATACGATTTGCTTATTACTCACTTATGTTATATAAGAGTAGATTGTATATATGTACTCCTATAAAATAAAAAAATATATAATATACGTATATTTATTACTTGTAATTGAAACATATTTTTGATTACGCTGGAAAGCTTCCTTCTGATTCATATATAATCAATACAAACAATTTGTCAAAACGAGGTAAAAACCGTTGATTGAATGCTATTTTTTTAAACATTCTATGATGGATTAAATTCAAGCATATCAGTGTATAGGAGAATAGGTGTGATGTTAGTTAACAATTGTCAAAAATATTTCTAAATTTAGAGACGTAATTAAATGTTATATTTTGTACAGTACTAATTTAATGGTGTGAGTCTCTCTGTTTTTTGTTATAACTTCGTTCTAGTACTCAGTCTATTAATTTGATATTTTTTGGTAAGTGTTAATATTTCATATATTTGTATTGTAAATGTTACATATTAAAAAGACAATTTGGAGTTTTAAATATTAGAAAATAAAAGTACAAAGGTAGATATAGTAAAAGAAGAAATCGACATAAACCAAAAATGTAAAGAAATAAAAACTATCATAAAGAAATGATAAAAGTTGATACAAGAAAATATAGAGAATAAATAATAAATGAAATTAAAAATTTGATGGCAAGAAGAAGGAACCTGAAAAACAAAAATCAATCAATACAGGATACTAAACAAAACTATCAAGAAGAAAATGATTGAATCCAATGAGATATGGCTGTTAGAGAAGTGTGCGGAAATCGAAAAACTAGAACATCTCAGTTTATCTTACATAAAAGAATTAAAGAAGCAATGGTAATCTACAGGAAACAAACATTTGTTTTCATGTAGAATATTCTATAACCAACTTGGTTTTTGTAAAAGTTTTGGAACTAAATAAGTGTTGTTCAGTCTGTAAACAATTATAGAACGCTTTAGCAATCTCTCCTGTGATGATTATAGATATTTCACTAATATTGGGAAAGTTTTTCACAAGATTTAGCACAAAATACTTATGGGAATATTTAAAAACTCCGAAATAGATTTTAAAGATACCAGAATCGTTACTATTTTATACTAGGTACAAGAAGCAATAATAAGTTTGGATAACAAAACTCAAGGAGTGTGACAAAAATCTACGTTTTATCACCTGTCCTATTCTATATATTCTTAAAAAAATTTCAAAGAAGTTTTAACTAAATATCAAGAAAAGAATTGTAGTAAATGGACAGACCAGCATACAATCTATGATGTTCAGACAACACAGTGCTCTTGGTGAACAGTCAGAAAGGTTTATGGTTGCTAGTTGACAGGGTTGAGGAAGAAAGTAAACGATATGGAATGAACATCAACACCAACAAGATAAAAATCATAATCTTAATCAAAAACCGCAATATAGATGGAGTAATCCAAACAGAAAAGAAAATATTGGGAAAAGTACCCAGTATTACCTACCTAGGCTTTCCCTTAAACAAGGAATGGGATAATACACAGGAGATTAAACGCTGGATAGAAATAGCAAGAACTGCTTGTAACAAAATGAAATATCCTTTGTAACAGCAAAGTAATGGACTACGTTATAGAAAAATGTAAAAGATCTCATGGACGTTACACGTAGCATACACATGAAGACTGCGGAAAACGAAAAAACAAAGAACTCTTAGATATAATAAAAAAGTGAAAACGAAACTACTTTGGACATATAATCCAAAGCCCAAAACACCAACTCATTAAACTGATTATAAAAAGTAAAAGCACATATATAAGTCATATTGTTTATATTTGCCCCTGACAAAATAAAAGGTACTACAAAAAAAAAAGAAAATTGTTTTTTTTTACGAAAGACTTTTTGCTTTTGCATGTTTATAATAATAAAACATGGGGCCGGCGAAGAGATTGCTCTAAGCAATCCCAGAACGAACTTAAAAAATCGAAATCGAATATCTCGAAAATTATTCGATATAGAATTTTTTCGACTTCATTTTCGAATTCAGCGTAAAATTTCCTATAATAATCACAGTTAAAATCGTAATTATTTGAGTAAAGCTTTGTTAAATCTTTTGCTTTGTAAATGTTCTAAATCTTTTCTACACACCTTCTTTACAGGCACAAAATGTAAAGTCTATTGAAGGGTTAATTCTAAATTTTGTAATTTATGTAGCATATTTTAATTATTTTTTATAGTGTTATTAATTAATAAGATCTTGTATAAACTATTTTTTTTTATCATGTAATTGGTAATTTATTAGACTTCTCAAGAATAAGGTCCAATGGTACTGTATTTGTCATAAGTAAACAAATCCGTTAGTTCCAATAACCTCAATAATTACTGACCATGGCAGAGCTGAAGAAAGATCTGGACGAGTATTTACTGCTTCAAAGCGACCAGAAGAAGTCATTTAGGTTTCAAATTCCCACCCTGCAGAAGCCCAACATCTCAAATTGGCTGAAGTCGGAAACTACTGAAGAGCAGGATACGTGGTTCCAGGAAACGAAGAAGGAATGCTGTCCAAGTCTAGTAAGCGCCTCACAAAGCCTGAATTGCATCTTTTAAAGTCTGTTTATTCCAGACGAGGTTCCAGCGAATCACCGGCTTTTGCATTTGCCTGTGTATGGGAGTGCTGTGTTTTGTCCTCTCGACCATCTACATTCCAGTCCTGATCTTCAAGGCACGCAAGTTTGCCTTGCTGTTTACTCTTGGTAGCCTGTTCTTTATCATGAGGTGAGTGCAAGAGAGCGTAGTAAAGAAGTAGTGTAACACAGTGGTTGCAGTTTTGCATTCCTGTGGGGACCAGTGGCACACTTCAAACATATGTTCTCAAGAGAGCGATTATGCCTGACTATTACTTACTGGATTACTCTGATCGCAACACTGTATTTTGCTTTGCATCTGCAGAGCACTCCGTTTCACTGTATTAGGAGCCGTCGGACAAGTTATAACATTACTGTGGACGGTACTGTCCAGCATACCAGGTGGTGCGACAGGCGTTAGCTTTTTTACAAAGATGTTTTCTCGAACAGTCAGTAGTTCGCTGCCTGTGTAGTGGGGTTAATAGGTAGACTGTATTTTTATAACGTAATTATTTTCGTTTGATGTGATTTTATTTATATTGATTAAGTATTGTTAAATTTAATTAATTAAAGGCGTGTGCAATTAAAAATGGCTGTTTTATTACTGTAACCTTACACTAGTATTTTACATATATTACATTTAAATACATCTTTACATTACTAAAACGACTGCAAAAATAGACTACAATACAATGCATTACAATGCTTTCATTTAACATCACATCTTGAAATTAAAAATTGCAGAACATCAAAGTCAGTCCTATGAAAATAAAATGCGTATTTAAACATGAAGGCTTTGATAAACTATCGTAGAAAACTACTTGAACAGGGCAGCTTTCTCTAAGAACTGCTGTCTTCTGGCAGCTCGCTCCTCCTCCATTCTCTTCCGCTCCTCCTGCTCTTGACGTATCTCGCTTTCGAATTTGCTCTTCTTTGATAACTCTTCGATCTGAAATGAGTAGGCCTGTAATATTGTTCAATATGTATAGTTATAAATGTTACTTTAGCCTCAAAGAACTCTTTGGCTCCGTTGACGCCTACTTGATCGACGTTGATTTCAGTGAGTTTGGCGAGCTGGCCCAGTCCCGAATCAGCGTCGAGCTCGCCAGCCCGGGCCTTGCGGTAGACCAGCAGGAATTCCCGGAAGGAGAGGCGCCCATCGCCGTCCTCGTCTACCTCGGAAATCATGCCCTTCAAGGCCAGGTGCGTCTGTGGGGCGCCCAGCTCCTCCATCATGCGTTTGAGCTCCGGGAGACTGAGGTAACCATCTTTGTTTGTGTTAAACCTGAAAATTAAGTTCAAATTAGTGATGCTTTCACAGTTAAATTTGTGACTAGCTCAAATTTGTAAGAACGAGCCTGGCTCTACAGTAGTGTTAGCTTTGCAAACCTGCTCGGCTCTCTCCTTTTAAATGAATCAGTTTTCATGGCCCACCTGCAGATAGAATTAATCGTTATCATCTAACAAATTGTTTGAACAATTAATTAAATATCCTTTGGGTTGCCTTAATAACGATGGGTAGTAAAATATCTTTGTTTGGCAATATTTGTTATTAATATTTTACTTTCCCCTTTTAATTGTTATCAGAACTTTGATTACAATGCTAATTTAATAGAGGAAAATATGCCCAATCTAAAGTAAAATAATAAATCAAATTGGAGTAAAGTTACTAAAATCATCTTGTAGTTGAAAAAAAGGAATATTTATCAAAAATTAAATAAACTAAGAAACAAACATAGATAAGAAAGAATGGGAAAATCATATAAAAGAAAGAAAGGAAGACTTAGCAAATGATTATGGAAGACAAAACAGGGAAAGAAAAAAAAAGAAATAGTGAAGTTTTTAGAAGAGCAGGTCAACGAAATAATCCAAAGAGAGCACCATAACCAGATAATGTAGGGTGAATTAATAAGAAATTAGAAAATTAAGTTAAAGATTTACCAACTAATGAAACAAATATGGAGTAATGAAACTATGCCGGAAGAATAGAGAGAAGAAAGGATATATGATAGTCATATGAAAATTATAGAAGAATAACTATGAAATTGTACTGATCTCATCAATTGATTGGAAAAGAATTTTTAGTAGTGGACAGCTTATGTTGGAGTAGTTAAATCTAAACAGATGAAGCTATGTAGGAACTGATGAATGAGGGCTAGGGGGTTGTTGCAGAGAATAAATGTGTTGAGGTAACTTAAGTTAACCCAGAATAGCTAACACACTTGCGCGAGCCAGTATGAGGTTTTTTGTTTGTTGTTTTAGGATTGTATGTTTCATTTGCTGAGAAATTGTCTATTACAAAACAGAGTCAAGCGGGATATAGTATGTTTATTTGTCTCATGGTGTTTAAGGCTCGTTTATGAAACGAAGTACTCCAAATAAGATAGTCAGTGAACTATATGTCAAAATCTCAAATAAAATTTCCCTATAGACGTAAATATTTAAAATATATTCTCTACCTTCTCCTTTTCTACAAATAATTAAATAAAAACAAGTCTAAAGTATGTCATTGCAACACCATTTATAAAATGGCAATGGTAGAAGGCGGTGTCAAGTGAACAGTTTTAAAGTGACTATAAGCTTAATATTCGTTGATTTTTTCATAGTTAGTGGTTTCAAGATTCAGATTAAGTTTTACTAATTGTGGTGGAAATATAATGAAAATTCTTCAAGATATCTCTTTGGCTTGTTTTCAACATTTTTGTACTTGAACAACTGCAACGGTGGTAGAAATAAACTGCAGAAGCCAGTTTGCATTGTCAATGTCCCTTATGTTGTCTTCTAATAATATCTCAGCATCAGCAACTTTATTTGCAGTTTTGTTGTAAGTTTGTGGCATGGACGACTGAAGATTGTTGATGGATCGTCTTTAATGAAAAATCCAGATTTTGTTTGGGCATAGATGATCACTATACTCAAGGGCTTTGGGCAGTGCACAAATCCAGACTTTACTGTTGTGTGCCCCACTGCCAAATCAACAGGAAAACGACTGCTCCACATACACTATGGGTTTCTCAAGACTGCCTTTATGTTGTCAATATTTTTCCTTGTCTTTTCGCCTGTAAAACATATATAGAGCCAACCGAACTGATAATTGTTGTTATGAAAGGATCTGCAGCTATTATAAGAGTGTATTGTCGCATGTATCCACACTAGAGAAGAGGCAACAACGTTCTAGAAGTAATGGTCTCAATACTGATGTGAGGAAGAAGTCGCTTTTGGCTTTTGGCGATTTTTTTAATCGTTTGGTCAACGGCTTCCATTTCTAAGTCTCTATGAAGGTCACTGTTCAGGAGTATCAATACCGTTTCTCACTATTTTATTCTGGAAGCGCTGGATTGATTGATCTTTGTGATCACAACTGGATACCATTTATCCATATGGGTTTAAAAATTTGTTTATGCAGTGGTATTTTGTTGTAGATTATAGGATGGAATATCTATCTACCCAAGAACCAATACATTTTCTTACACCTGAAGTCAAGTTCTTCCCTTTTCCTTTTGACATGGACCTAGTGTCCAATATAACACCCGCCGGGAAATTGACATTCCTTTAGTTTCGTTCAATCATTAATTTGATTGAAAAATGTTAGCAGATTTATAAAGAGTGAGAGTAAAGAAATTACGTGATTTTATAGGTTTAAGGAACATCGATAACTCAGCTACTTTCCATATAATGGATGCATATCTCATTGTCATTCTAAATGGGGCATTGATAAGGTAGGTAAGTTAGACTATAGCTTTCTAGGAAATTTTCTTAGAAATTCCCAAGTAATCAAGTCAAATCCTGAAGCCTTCTTTGGGTTGATGTTTTCATTTATTTCAGTTGCAATTTTTTGAAGTCCGATTTCACCTTCTCTTTAACTTCGCCATCATTTAATTGAAATACCCTTTCAAAGTATTTGGCAAAGTTGTTGGTTTTCTAGATATTGTTTTTGCCAAACTCCCATCTACAGTTCTTATTAGTGGATTTTGCAAGAGAGTTTTTTTTTAGTGTTTTAATGACTTACCAGATAGAATAATTAGTTTTGCCGTAGTTAAACAATTTATTTGTAAATATTTGAATTTTTCTTTAAGTTGCTGACCAGCGTGCGTATTCAGTCTAGTTTTTTCTATTGGACCTTGAAATTGATAGATTCTTCCAAGTCTTCTTTTTTCAGAGGTGAGCCCTTTTATTCTTCTTGGGTAATTATTACCTTTGGTCCTTGTGATAATGGTGGGGGTATTATTCCATGCAGCTTGTTGGATGTCCTTAACAAAAGTTTCATTGTCAATTGTCCTACATTTCTTAGAGGAACTGATAAATTGATATTTTCAGTATTAGTTTGAAGCTGAACCAATCGGTCAGTTTATTAATTAACTTAGGAGTTAAGTTATTTAATATTGTCGCCAAACTAAGACTGGGGAGTGATTGAAGTTCATGTCCCATGTTTTCTTCGACATGCATGTAGTTCACAGAAACATTTTGAGTTATGAAAAAACCTATTATCTGTATGCCAATATTGCGATTTATCAGTTGAAACGCGGGTTTATAAGTACAACAATTTTTACTTCCTCGAAAAAAGAGACATTTTGCATCTGGTAAGTGCAAAACGAACTTTAATAGTGTAGAAAAACCGGAGTACTCTTACAACATTTTACTTAATCACTTAACCACTGGTGGTTTACAAACGCAGTACTAATTCGAAATATCCACTCATTAAAAAAATACCTTAACTGATCTTAAATAATCTTACACTAATGTGTAATGAAAATTAAGCTTTGTATTGTTTCAATTATTTTATTTAATCATTTACTTTAACGAAATGTTTTAATGTTTTAATTTTTCTGTCTAATTAACGTATGTCATACGCCAAATTTGTAATTTTTCTATTTATAAACAACATTGTTTGCTTTGTTGTTATTCATTACGTCCTATAGAATGACATAATTTTTAGTCTGCTGGTAAAGTTATTTATTTACAAAATAACTCGACCACATCTGTATTTATTCGTAGTTTATATCGTAATCGCCTAAAAAATTGAGAAACAATTTGTCATTGAGTTTATCTAACTAGTGATAAAAATTGCTATATTCAGGTTCTCTCTCGGCTTTGCCGCAGATAGTCTACGAGGTTATTTATCTTTAATTTATTTACTTAACTAGGAGTTTTTCAAATCTTTTGTACATTTTTAGAATCCATGGTTGGATTTAGCCCAAAGGTATGTGCGGTATTGGTGTTCCAATTATGTTAAAAAACACACATTTATTTGAACCATAACATTTTTTTCTAAAGTATTACTTTGTTGTAATGCCAATATTGTGATACTTACGGTGAGGTGGAACTTTCATTGTTATTAATATTATCTAGAGATACATTGAGAGTAGTGAATGCTTTTTTTGATAATCTATGAGGTAGCAACAAACAGCTCAGTATGTTCTTTGGTCCCCTACATGGTTTCTCTGATATTTAAGTTAAATTTCTGACTGAAGAAGTAAGTTTTTTTGGATATGGCTGGGATTCGCATTCGAATAATTCGAATACAAGATTCAAAATTGGAATATGGGTAATTAGAACGATGCAAATACTGGAATAACTTATTGAGGACTAAGGTGGAATTATATGAGGAGTAGAGAGCGAATGGTGAGTAGCGGGCAATGGTACACATTCGGTTACTGAACAAATTAGCACTCTGATGGTCCTATTCTTTTCGTCGCATTTTTAGGCCTTAAGTCATAATTCTGAAGAATGGGACCTTTAAAGAAATCACCCAGAAGAATCATAAAGGAAGAAATATTTAGTTTCTGCAATCATGAAGGTTGCCAATATGAATAAAACCGTGTCAGGCTTCTCTAAGACTCGGATCTACCCTTCAATGTCAATAAATTTGAAGATGAGTTATCTGACACTTCATCTAAGCCAACTCTGCGACCCTTGGCCTTTCTACCGTTTGAGGCTGGTGTGGCAATTCCAAGAGATCAATCGAAGATTTTCCCTACTACGTAAGATTCTGCGCGAGGAAGACTAAAGCAGCACTCTACAACTCTGACAGCTATACCACGCAGAGAGGTACTTGAAGAAAAGAAAAAGAAGGGCGAGCGTGAACAAAAGTTGAACAAGAAAGAAAAAATGTAAGAATGAAGAGCAGCTTAGAACAGAGGGAAAAATCTGAAAACATCAAAGAGGAACGCATTGACAACTTTTGCGGATCGTGTTAAGAACCTGCATTTGAAAAGCACTAGCAAATAAAAGACAATTGGCAAAAATAAAGTATAATGCGTACTCGGTGATAATTATCCAAAAAATATAGGTACCACTGAAGTTCAAAGTTCGCTTCACATGGTGTTTATGTGCTCTGTATTGGCCAAATGATATCATTCATTTAAAAACGGAGAATACCATTTTGTTGCCCTGCTTATGAACACCCCTGATAAACTATTTCAGACTTCGGGCGTTATCTAGAAACAAAATACCAGCTACGCAAACTCCACGATTAAAGTAACCTTTTTCTCGACTCTCAAAAGTTTTAAAGACAAATTGAAAATTTTTGATAATATTTTTCTCAACGCCATCTTTATACAAATAACAAAATGACTGCTTGTTTTTCTCGTTAATCCGTTGTTCTCTATCGGTCAAACGAAATGATTCAAAAACGGAAAACGCCATATTGCAACTTGGTTGAAATCTTCTGGAAGTAATTTACTTAACTCTGCACCCTTCCAAGAAACAAAATAACATATATAATAACGAAGAAAAATTATTCCACATCTCACGAAGACCTCGTATTTGGTTGTTATTATAAAAATGGCTTTCAAAAGTTTTAAACACAAACAAAAAAGGGATATTCTATCTTGGATAAACCATAGAAGGATAAAGAATAAGTTTCAGCTCTAGTCTTTAGCACTATAATGTTTGGTCCGCTGAAAATTCTTATCGACGACGGTATGTTTGGCATGACCCTAGTAGGATAGTATAATAAATCGCTAATTCAACACGCACAAAACTTGTTCTGTTGTGGTTTTTCTTTAACCATTTTCATTTGTTGTTTAAAATGCTTTCAAATAAATGTGCGGCAATTAAGGCAACAGTTATTATAAATGTGTGAAAGTAATAGATGTCGAATAGCTTGACTAAATTTAATGTTGTTCTGGGTGCTTAGCAATGCACAGCAGAACAACACGTTAATTTGGGTTAGCATGATATAATTACATGTAGCTTAATTAAAGAAGGAGAGTTGGAGTAATTAAGTCAACATTATCTTGGATTTCACATATCTTGTTAGAGAGCAGCATTCACTTCGGTTTTAGGGTAAAGTATAAACACCTTTGATAACCATAATTTTTAATATACATTCTTCTTTTCTATAGTTGATGTGTATTTAAAGATTTCTTATATCACAGGTGATTATTGGCCCGGCGAAATTGTTCCTTGAAAAAACTGTAATTTCATTTTGCAAAATTTTTCTTGTCATTTAAAACATTTAATTCCATTTGTTCAAAGTAAGAGGAAGAAAACGAGGACTATATGTAATGTACAGAAGTACGTTTTATTACTATAGTAACTTGGTCTTTCTGTATTATTAGTGTGTAAAGTTTCTAACTTCACATCCATTTTTCCCTCTTCTAATATTAATCTTGTTAATTGCATTTTTATTATGAATTTTCCGGGAACAGGTTAATATTCCCTACAGTTTTTGTATTAACAATCATATATAATATCCTTATTGGAGGACTCGGTACTTAAGTCACATTTTTAAAAAACATAATAATACTATAAATACTTAACGGTTGCAAGCCACTTTAATGCCAAACTTAAGGTGTAGTACTGAGAAACTCGTAGTCATTTCCTGTTGAATCATTGGTTGCATTGCAGGTTTTTATAAGATCCTTTTTCAAAAAGGATTAATGCAACTTTTGTGTCTTTAGTTTGGAAAAAGTTACAAGAAAATTTCATCCAAAGATCACCAAAACCACTTGTGTGGACAATTTCAAATTTGAAATCTTTAATCGGTTGGGTGCAAGTGTGAGCCTACTCTTTTAAACTTCTTCTTACTTGAGGACAAAATGTTTGTTAAAATTGGTTAATAGAGAATTTCCCCACCATTATTAAAGGTCTTTAGTGTGTACAGAAAAAATGTCTATTGATTTATTCAAGATTTTTTGCTTTGTATATATTCATATAAACAATGTACTTTCTAGAGGCTCGCATACTTCTTGTCCCCCAAGACAATGAATAGGATCGGTTAAATTCGGTCTAGGCAGCTTTCCACCTTTGTACTTGCATTAGGGTTAGCGAAGGTAACCCTGATGGTAGGTTCCTCCTCAAATGACACCCAAAGTCCTCATTCACGTCTTTGAGTAAGCGCGAACTTGTACTAGAGAAGAGTTCATCAGGTTACCTACTGCGTATTCTACTTTTGTATTGTTTGCCATTATGACGTACTTTCCTTCAAAGGCAAAGCAACGAAAAAGATTTTTTCCGAAGACGGTTTACCTTGGTTGCCCTACAGAAGTTCTGGTTACACTTTTAGAGAAGGGCAACTCTAATTCATTACATGTCATGATTAGTTAACATGGAAATTAGTTACTAATGAAATTGGGGCTTTTGGACGGCAGTAAAGCGACAATTTTAATCAACACACATTATGTCATAATTCTTATACCAAGAAAGCACGCTCTTTTACTATGGTGATCAAGTGTCTTCAGTTGCTAAAAGGATAGATTTTCACAAATTTTATGCTAATAATGATTTGGAAAGAGACATGTCGTTTATACCAAGCGACAATTCTCCAAAAGACAGTAAATTTGAGGAAAGTTTGATGTGCTACGCTTAAGTTAGTGACTCGAGACCTTAAAATATCGTTTTACGTATGTGAGTACAATATTAGTTTACTGTTTTTCTAAAGTACGAGAGTTATAGTGCGTTTATGATTAGTGCAGCTTACTAGTTTTTCGAAATTGCTTTTTCTTTATTTGAAGATCAATAGAAAATGTTTTTGTCTAAACTACACCATTTGTAGATGGTACTCAAACAGCTGAAAAAACCAAGCCCATTGATATGCAAAAAGCGAAGTATAAAATTTAGAAAAAAGTTAAACTAAGGTGCAATTCTGGTTCTGCTTATGAAAATATAAAGGGACGAAGAATAAAATTGATAACTACTATTTATAGAAGAAGAAATGTTGAAAACTACCGCAGAGAATCAAAAATATTTTAAATTTATATTGGGTTTTATAGATTTATGAGAAGAAAATTATTTATTTGATACTATTAAAGCAATTAGTAGAAAACAGTATATGAAAAAAGTAATAACAAGAGTAAGGGGAAAGTTATTTATTTGTACCGTGTCAATATTAATGGAACTCAGAAATGAATTTCTGTTTATTTGTGGACTTCGATTTTTAGTTAAAAACTTATTTTTATGCTAAACTGCGAAAATGGCCACATAGTCACAATAATGGTGAAGTTACACTGTAAAAGAGGGGGTTAACAAGAACAAAAACTTGCAGTCTTACAATTACACGCGATTACACCATTAGAATTTTTCACAGAAGAAAAATTTTAGTACAACGAAACAAATTTATGAAAGGAAAAACGAAGACCCGAAGACTGTTGGACGGATTCAAACAGAATTTTTTGGTGTTCAATGTTCAATTTAAATTACTGTCCAGACTTTCAATTGTGTTGGGATAGTTCTAAGTAGACTTCTCTATGTAAGGAAGAGCGTTTCACTGTTATAAGTTTGAAACTGCAAAAAAGTCTTAGATATTATAAAATCTTAAGTATTAAATTGAAAAAAAAATCTGCAGGTAAACAACTGGGAACACCATAATGATCATTTTTTAAAATTAGCCTGAAACTCATGACAATCACATGTGACAATAAAAGAAGCAAAATCAGATGATTATAACGAATAAGAAGAAGAAATGAGCGGAACCATAGAAAAGCTGCATACAGTCTCTAGAAAAAATAAAATGAATGAAATATTTAACAAAAATCTGTAAAACTCCTTGGCACATATTAACAACTCTAAGAAAAAGGGATAATAATATGTTCTATATACATATGCAAAAAAAAGATACAAATGTATGGAAATGCCAGAAAGTTTGGAAAAGAAAGAACCAAGAGAAAGAATTAAAAAGAGAAAAAGAAAACAATTTAACATTATGTGACTTTTCCGAGTATTGTAAGTAGGGGTGGGGGGACGAAGGAGATTCTTTCCATAGAGTATTCGTACTCCTTCTTTAGTTACTATCACGATGTCAAAACAAGAGGTGCCCTCGTTCGTGCGCAATGAATTATTATCATGTTCCTCACGGCAAAGGGCGTCAAACCGCCCGATATTTTAAAAATACTTAAGACGTAGATCAAAGACAACACGTTTAAGAATACGTGGCATAAACAATTTTTGAAGGACAAGAAGCAGTTAAAAAAGGCATTAACGTCGTCAAAGAACTAGCGTTATCGAACATAATATTCGCATTGTTCGCCGCCTTCTTCAGGATGATCACAAATAAGAATTGCAGAAATTGCTTCAAAGGTGCTCAAGTAATTTGAAACGTCATCTTGATTTACAACAGTCGGCTTCATATAGCTGGCCAATTTCAACTGAAACATCCTTTCTATAGTTCAGACTTGTTTCGACGACCAAAAAAACACTTGAAGGACATAACTACGCGATTCACTGGTATCAGAACCACATTCAGCGCCAACGGGTTTAAAAAGCTACATAGCTGTTAGAAAAAATGCGTTTCGAGTCTGGAGACTAACATAACTTATGATGCTTGAATAAATTTTGAAAAAATTATTTTTGTTTTTATTTGATTCACCCACGTATCTAACTTTTAGGAATTTACTGAACGTAAGTATCAAGCGGTTTAAAATAACTAAAGCAACCATCACCCGTTCTAATCTTCTTCTAGACGCTTTACCATGTGACTTATTGATATTGTTACGCATAAGATCATTATATTATATTATATACGGAGGAGAGTCACACAGAAAATCAATAAAGAGCAGTTCTATCATGAGCTTCTTTGAGTAGCAAGAGATATTGATACTCACCGACGAATAATGTTGAGAAAGTGTGCGATAAATCAATGAGTTTCGAAATGGAGAGAGTTTTTTGAAAGACTGACTTTACATTAAGTGATAGTAGAAAACTTAAAGTCCTCTTGGTAAAAACCTTAATACGAGAACAATAGTTTCAAAGATCATCAAGGATCACATTACTTTGCAAAGGATCTGTACATTCTGTCAACGCTGGAGTTTCCTATAGAAATTTTTTCAACAAACATAATTGAACACAAAAATTTTATGCACGTTGCCTTTTGCAATTAAAACTCACCTTTTTACATTCCTAGTAATCACTCGCTGGAACTTAAAAGCAATTAAAACCGTTATACTCTCTTTTGGAAGACAGGAAGGCAAACTCCATTTTATAGATACACCTCTTCTTTGTCCCTGAAAAACCTAATTACACATTCTGTTCCACTTTCTAAATTAGAGATCACTGAATTTGACGCCGCGCCGTAAAAACGAGGCAGAGCAAATAACAGTGGCGATAATTAGCCGAAAATACATTCGGTTTAGTTTAATTACAGCTGATAAGGCAGCAATTTGTAGAAATAATCGCTGAATTATCATGGTAAACACGGCAATAATCACGTTTAATTATTATATAAAATAATAAACAAACCATTTACAATGTTAATGGAGTGCAACCTTGAAGCGGCAATGCAAAGTTTCCATACAATCGAGGAGTTAGTGGATTTTGTATAATAATGAACTAACATCATGCTACTTATGGGTTATTCCAATGAATTGCAGTACAGCCTGAAAATGTTTTAGTTAGATGTGCAACGGGGTTGGCAAATATTTATCCATTTTTTCGTATGCTGAACAAAATAATAAAGTTGTTCTCATCTATGCTCACAATGGATGATTTTTTTTGAAAAAATAGAATTTTGAAATTCATTAAGCCAAACGTATCACGTCCCCTATACCATCTTCATTTTATTTTTACTTTTAATTTTAAATTGGGACGTCTTTTTTAATATCGAGACGGCGTTTTAGCTTCGAAAATAAATTTTCAAAGCCCTTTCTTCCAGTGGTGGAATATAAGAAGTTGATTTGTCATAAGACTGGAAAATCCGAACGTATAAAAGCGCCACTCCTATCGATCGGGAAAACCCCGTCACTCAGCCTTCGATTACTGCACGAGGTGAATTTACAAGTAGATACGTGGATTTCTATGGGGGATTAACAGAAAATGTACCAAATTTTATTTTCTTTTGTTGATATATTAATATTCTATGGTGAGTCTGTTGATTAGAAGTTCAATATACACTTTCAGAGATTAAAAGATGGTTCTTGAAATGGTTTACTTTTTATAAGGACAAATAGCTGTAGTTTAAACAGAGGTAAATTATAATGGCGAGTGGTTTCGATGCTTCAATTGTGGTGATTTTTGCATGGGAGTTGAAGAACGTTGAGGATGAAATAATTGCAGAAGTTATTAAGTAAAGATTCATACCAGATGCAAAAAAAAACTTGCAGGAGCATCAAATGATAACTAAAGTTGAGATTTTCAAACGTTTGAAGCTCTTTGAGAAGGTTTGCAAGGATGGAAAGTGAGTGTCATACGAACTGAAGGAAAGAGACTTCAAAAACCGAAAAACAATGTGCGAAATCTTGCTTAATCATCTAAAAAGGAAGGGCTTTGTATCACATTGTTACTGAATATAAAAAATAGATATGTTTAGTTAATTTAAAATG
Source organism: Sinelater perroti (assembly GCA_036346155.1). Taxonomy (NCBI): domain Eukaryota; kingdom Metazoa; phylum Arthropoda; class Insecta; order Coleoptera; family Elateridae; genus Sinelater; species Sinelater perroti. Next base: position 294,615 of record JARFIY010000167.1, on the reverse strand, counting down.
AAAAAAATCAATTTGAGACCCAGACCAGCCATTAACGTAAACACCAAACTAAGTATTCGTGGGCAAAAAGCAACGCTCTACATTTGTTGAGACTAGAAATGCGTGTTGTACTTTGAGTTGCTAAAATCGAGTCACGTGATCACTAGCAACCTTTACTAACAACAATTAACCAATTTGAACCGAACATTGAAGGCTGAACGTCCAGAATACGCCACAAGGCATGACAAAGTGTTTCTTTCGATAAAACAACGCTCAGTCACATGTTGGGGAAATAGGTTAAAACACACTGGAAACGTTCTCTCATATGGGATCTTTAAAATTGGGCCTTTCAATAGATCACCCCAAAAGATAAGTCGTTCTTTTGACGCAGAACCTGTAAATTTCCAGAAAGTTGTTTAATAAAGTCTATACAAAGCTATACTAATGAAATGTGACAAAATTGGTTCAATAAAAGATCAAAGAAGCAAATAATGCAGTCGTAGAGATCGTTCACAAAGAAACATTGCAACTGTTAGTGTTTGTGAAGATCCAAACGTATTAATTCGTAATCGCGCACAGCAATTGAATATTAAACGACTTTGTTTAACGTTTTACAAAAAGATCTTCATTTAAAGACATACGCGATACATTTAAAAGCGACGGATAGCAAGTTACGTGAATTTGATAAGTAGGACATACAGAAAAACGAAAAAAAATTATCAAAAAAACCATCTTGAAAAGTAAGTAACAATTCTAAAAGGATTCAGTAGCTTGAGGGCAACATAATTGGGGAAAACACTGAAATTGCGTCACATTTATGGCGAAACGTTATCGAAAATTTTAGTAAAAAGATTTCTTCCATTTTCAATAAAAACATTTGAGAATTTAGTAACAACAAACACTATTTGATAATCACCCGAGTAGAAAATGTACATTGAAAATGTCTGGTGATATTAGAAAATACCATATTTGTTTTATATTTGTGAAAAAATAGTAATGTCACGCAATTTAATATTTAAGAACTTAACAAGAAGGAAAAGGAAATCTGGAAAATAGATACATTTAAACGAGAAGATGAGAAGATTCTTAGAGATTTGGAAGAACAGCACACTAGACAAAATAAAGTAGAAGTAGAGAAGAGGTGGAATATATCAGAAAATAATGAATGTATAGTTAACGCAGTAATTTAAAGAAGACGAAAAACGAAAGCTCCGAATCACGAAGAATGTTATGCAGATTATTAAAAAAAAGAAAATATATAGACCTACAAACAAAGCATGAAAAGTACCAAGAACTAAGAAACAACAGAGAATGTACTAAAACAAAAAAAATATGTATAGAGGAAATGTGTGAGGAAATAAGTAAACTTTTAAGGAAATAAAGGTTGATCAGGTCTATAAAACAATAAACATTTTTAAGGGGGTGTGAGCATAAAACTGAAGACCAGATCGTTGACGATAAGAAAAGCAATATTTTCTTCTTATTCTTCTTCATTTCGACTAGGAGTTTGTCTTGCTTGTTTGGCCTGCTTTATTCACTTGATGAAGAGAACCAACTTTGTCTCCATCATTTGGTGGGCATCTAGTAAGTCTCTTTCCTGTAGATAGCTTATCTTTGCGTATTTTTGCAATCCTCTCATCATCCATTCGTTGCATGTGTTCATTCTAATCCATTTCAAAGGGATATGATAACTAATAATAAACAAAGCAAATGCTTTATATGCTAAAATGCCAGCTACACGAAACGGAAAAATCCTGAAAAACTCCACAAAAACAACAAAATCTTTATACCTAAAAAGAACAGAACTGTAAACTGCGAATATTTTGAAAATACCGTTCAAAATTATATATTGCAGATTTAAGAAAATTGTAGGGTAAAGCCTAACAGAAGATCAACTTGGCTTCAGGAAAAATTCCGGTACAAGAAAAGCAATAATATTTTTTGGAGTAGAAGAGGATGATGAAAGGAAAACCAACATACAAAGTCTTCACGGATTTGGAAAAAGCCTTTTACGACAGATAGTTATCAAATGAAAGTAATCGACATAAATTTCAGAGACAGATGAACTATTTTAGTACTATTTGAGCAACAGACAGTACTAAATAAAAACAAGCTGCACTGTATCACCACCACTATTAAATACATTTATACAATCAACGTTGAATAAGATTCTCAGACTTGAAGACGATACAGGCGGGAAATAAGCGGCACTTGAACAGTGTTCACGCAAATGAACAGTGCTCTGCAAGGTTATAACATTAAAATAGATGCGAAGAGATCTAAAGTCGTAGTCTGTAGAGAAACACCAATATAACGAACAAGAGTCACACTCGATCGTTACATTACAAAGGAAGTTGAAGTCGAAGAATAAAAAAATAAATTATACCTGGGAAGCAGAATAAGAGAAGATGGAAATAAGTAGCCTGTCTCAAGAAGGGACTTCTAATATTGCGTAATATCGCAATTGAGATCAAAAATAACTTTTGAAGACATTCGTCTCTATCGAAGTGAGTCTCGGGCGATAGCAATCAATGAAAGGAACAGGTGGTGTAACAAAGTGCTACATAAGAGTCGTTAGAGGGCAGCAGCAGCAATGAGTGTTACAGAAAAGGCACCAGAGGGCAGCAATAGCAACGATTGCTACAGAAATTAATGCTTAAGGATTTTGTTAAACAAGCAGTAGGATTGCTGACATACAAGCTAATAAAAGATTAACAGAGCAGCAGCTATGAGTTAAAGACTGGCCATGGATAGAAGAATATGAAGGAAAATCAGTAGGTAGATAACTACAGAAAGGGGTGGGATAGAGAGGGGGTGGGGAGAAAGAGGGGGAAGAGATAGAGAGAAAGAGAAGGGAAGAGAAAGAAGGGGAAAGCAAAAAAAGGGGGAGAGCAAAAAGGAAGAAAGAATTATCACAGTAAAGTTTAATGAGTAACCTAAAAGCGCACTTTATTATTAAAAATTCTTTGTTAAAACGAACTTGTTTACGACCTTCCTACTTTAGAGCTTTGGAGCTTAGCTCAACAGCGACAGTAATAATCATAAATCAATTCGGGATGAACAATGCGAACATCAAGACAATTCTGAAAAATTGTCGAAGCCGAGAAAAATAAAGATTAGGATTATGAAGGATGAAAGACCTCAACAAAATGTTTCGCTCGTTCAGATCTTTCACTTTTCCTTCTGGGACCCTGGGAAATTCGGGCGGGCGAGAACCAGTTCCCAAAGGCTTCTTACCGTAATTAGCGCAAAAAGCGCGTTTCGTGCCCGCTCCACCAAAATGAACAGTTTGAAGCGCTAGCCGGCGCTTTATGGCCTTTAATTACTGGACCGGCGGGTTCTGGTAGCCGCCATGACGATAGGCGCACTGCAGGCCGCTTTTTGCCGGACACGTGAGTGCTCACGTTATGGAGACTATTAAATTATGGAGATGTTTGCCTTCGGTGCGCCCGCCAAGGCGTGCGCGTGCTGCTCTGTTGCTCAATAAAAATTAGGCGCGACCACGACCTAGTAATACTCAAGTAGGATTAGGAATGCGGCGTGCACGCACGCACACGTTTCTGCATGTGAAAAACAGCCGTTCTAATTAAGTTATGTACTGCCGAAGAAGGCGGTGTATCGATGAAATTTTATAAAGGAACTCGATAAGTTGACTCATTAGAGTAATGGAAGTATGTATCTGGGTAAGTAGCATAGAGCGAGGTATAATTTATGGTTGTCAATTATACGTTTGTGATATTGAATGTGTTATTTTAGCGCGAGTGATATCACCAACACTTAATAAGTGATTGTGGTAGCAAAGTGTGTCATCTAGGAGATACCTCGAAATACGATGTCTAATTCTTTCTCATTATTAATGTCAGTCCTGAATGAGATATACAACTATATCATTATTATTATTTTATATGGTTTTATTGAGTTCATTATGTTACAATGAAAAATCGTAGGCACAAAGTTACGAATGATTCATAAAAAATTTAGGTTTCTACTCAACAATAGAAAGTAAATTAAAAAATCTAAGTAAAGCACAGATAAAGAAAATAAATAACATTTCAGTGTATTCAGGTATTTTGTTTTGATAACCGATGATAGTTGAACTTGAGCGTTCATCTACCTTCTCCCTATTCTATCTGAAACTGTTCAATACAATGTCAACCGTCTCATAATTCATTAGAAATATCTCTTTTATATGCTATACAATTGGAGCACCATTGTGCTCCACGCGACCACTCCATTACAGTTTCTTTCAAGGGTTAAATGTAATTTTATTTCATTTAGTATGTTATAAGTGTGTATTAATGGTCTGACATTGTTCTTTTATTAAGGAAAATAACTTGTACTGATAAGGTAAAATTAAAAGTGAATAATAATATCTGAACGTGAACAAATACTACAAAGGTTGAGAAAGAGACAGGGAAGAATATTGTGAAAGCGTTTTCGGTGTTCAAGATCCAGACAAATTAGAAGATTTTATGGAATATAATGAAGATGAAGTAGATGATGAAATTGAAAAAGAAAAAGAAATCGATGACATTTCAGATGTGGACCGTTGCCTAACACCCGTAACGAACCGTAAAAAAGTGTTTGCTCAGCTAACTTTTATGTCACAAATCTGGAGATATATGTGGAGTTTAGCCAGATGGGCCAAACAAACTTAGCAACTCTCCACGGGGCTTGGTAATGCGAGTTTGCTTCAATACTCTTGGCTATCAATCTACGCGAAGAGAAAAATATATCATAAAAAAAATAACGTGGCGTTTCTTTATAACTTTTTACCACATTTTGGTAGAGAAGTTAAACGGAGTCTTCAAGAGAAATGTAGATTAGTCTCTTATGTACCAAAAAAGACAAATCATTTTTAGCCGAAACAATGCTATTGACCTCAATACAACTGACTATTATTACCACCTAGAATGATACGAAGTTTAGAGTAGATATCAACGACAAAATGTGTAGGAGTATGCAAATAATTTTTCAAAAATGGTCATTAACTCTTTTTTCATCTACTGTACGTTATTGGAATCAATGCTTTTAATATTTACAGAACTAATGAATAATACAAAACATCAAGCGTCCAGACTTCTTGAAAACTCTGCAATTTGAACTTATGAAACCAGGAATCAATCACCGCATCACTCTAGAAATGATATCAAGAGAAACAAAGTGCAGAAGTAAACTGCTTTTAAAATAAGAAGTAGATCCACCACAACTTCCAACGCCAAAGATAGCAAAAACTGGTCTATGTTACATCTGTGGCAGAAAAAAAACTACAAAAACTACAAGAGCCGGAAATGGGCGTGTCCCGATTAATAAAGAAGTGTGTGTCAATTTTGCTTGCAATGAATATATTGTGACATTTATGGTCAAAATGCCATAAGCAATACAATATTTATTTTCAATTAGCATAACTTTTAAAAGTTGATTGTGAGTTTAACAAATGCCATTCTCTCACTATTACACAACTTTACGATCAGTCTAAACCCAAATTGATAAACCGACAAATTTATTACTATTAGGGAAATTATTAACACACAATAATTTTCTTCAAATGTAAACCGGTGTAAAATAATTTTTTAAATCACATTCACCGGAAATCAGCCTTAAATATTGATGGAGCAACCAACCCAACTACGCAACTACTAAAGTGTTAATACATGAATTTTTGCCTACACCATAAGGATAGGATATCAATTTACATAGAGTACTAGGAAAGTTTTGTGACATATCTTTACGGTTTAAAATGTTCCAAATACTTTTCACCATACTCTGTGCACTTCTGCATCCTTCGAAACCAGCCGTCGGACCAACCCTCCTATTCTTTAGGGTTTTGTAAATACTTGCCATTAAGAAGCACTCGTTAATTTTGAAAACTGTTTTGGGGTTTGGTGGGTACGCCATAAAAATTATCGAGTATTTTGTGGCACCGCGAAACACCTCGTGCTATACGCTCGTTGGCAAAGCTTAGGGTACTCGTAAGGAACAAACTCATTTTACTTGAAAATTGTTGTGTAGAATGGTATAAACTGCCGGTGCAGAAATCTCCAAACACTCTTCTATCTGGCGTTAGGTCACATACTTATCGGACTAGAGTATCTGTTTAACAGCAATTATGTTCTCCTAAACAAGAGATAAAAATGAAAGTCTTTATTTTGGAGCATTTTCTAAATTAAAATTTTCTCTCTGGAACTACCGACACTACCTAAATATGATCATGATGAGAACAATTGTCTCTCAGCACAGGAACACTGATCAGTTAGTTAGTGGTTCTAGTAGTTCGTTTGGATGGGTTGCTATTCTTTCTTTATAAATGATCTTTTAGTTTTAATTTCATTAACGAATGGTATTTTGAGGTTATTGTATAGAGTTCGGCCAGATACATACCATACATTAGAATTGGCTGAACATTATCCCCATAATTATAGGCCGCTGTGAGTCCAGATGAGTTTATTTTTAAAGATAACGGGGATTTCTTTTGTACAGGTCAGTGCATATTTTGTATCTTCAGATTACTTTCCATTTATTTATGTGCATCCTCTACATTTATTTAGAATTTAAAATCGTATACAAACATTTTGTCTGGCGTACGGTTATTACCGAGTGAAACCTCAAGAGATATGGAGGGTCGTATTAACATAAACGTTATGTAACTATATTTTTGTTCGTTAACCCGAATTCTTCATTTTTGAGCCATTCTTCTATCATATTTAAGTGAATTTATAGATAATACTTGCAGATATTGGCTAGCATTAACGTGTCGCCAGCGAAAATTCCAGTTTGGATTTGTTGGATACTTAAAAGGTCAAATGTAAAAAGTAAGTGCAGCATGGGCCTAAATATATTCCCTTGTGGTACCCCAGATGTCATGAGGCAAATTTGTGATATCTCTACTTGACTTGGAAGGTATACATAGAAAAGTTGGTAGTACTGGTTTGGCAAGACCTTATCAAAGACATGACCGACATCAAGAAATGCTGCAGAACAATACAATTTTTCTTCTAGGGCTGTTTATGTGATGTTTACTATCTTGTGATACTATTGTGCGAACCCGAATTCAGTTTGAAGCAATCAGATGTACTATAGGTCGTTTTACTTTATTCGGCCATAGAAAAACTTTTCTAAGAGTTTGGATATGGTAAAAAGTTGATAGATTTATTGGAGTCACTTTGGTAGAGGGTTAAAAATAAGAATTATTTGGGAAAATTTTAATTACTTAGGCCAGTGCGCCAATTTAACTGCAACTTTTCTACAATCTCTTTGTATAAAATACTTTCTGGAAACATTTCAGTTACAAATCTTATTTCGTAGTCATATTAGCATTGGTCAGAATCTAGCCGTCAAAATCAATAAAACTCAAAGCTCGATATTATAAAAAATGAAGTAGCGTATTTCCAATTATAAAATATATATATATCTGAAAATGACAGAAGAAGAGGGCAAACCAGTTTTAAAATGGGTTAATCTCCGAGGATAAATAACGGGCTGGTTTTAAAAGTAATGCTGCGAAACAAATAAAATAAAGTTCCAGTCGAAGCATAAAATCACCGAAGGATGTGAAACTGAGTTATTTTATCGAGAACACCCAACATAACTCTACACATACAAGGAAAGATTTTCACCGTGAGTATGGTAGCAAAAAAGCCCTTTATAATAGAAAAACTGACAAAAAGATGGCCAGTGACTTACAGCATGATCAAAAAATCATAAATAAAAGATAAATTCTACAATCACATCATGCGTTTCCTTAAACATTACATCATCATCTTTATGTATAAAACAAGAAGTGATTCAGAATTTTAAAGCTTCCAGAATTTGTTTTGCAATATCTGATTACTAAATAGGAGGGGCAAAGGATACTTCCGCCCTTGATCAACAGGTGTGGGATAGTTCCCCCAATGCCTCTTTCCGCTGAAAGTGATATAGGTTTCTGGTTGAAATAGTTCTAACATTTGAATATAACTGAAGATTTTGGGATGAGGATTGTAAAGTTTGAATTAAAGCTGTAACGGAATAATTCTGAGGCATTTATGCTTCGTTGATTAGTAGTAGTAGGAAGCCTAATAATGCAAATTTAGTTTGCAACATGTAAACTGCATAGCCATAACGTCAAATAGAAAGCAATCTTACAAGGCCCAAAAACGCTATTGTTGTGAACATGTAATTATATTTGGATCTTAAACTGTCTCATCGGTTTAATTTTCAGGAATGGACAAGTTTTAACTGCTGGAAAAATGTCTTACATCAATTTGGATGTCTGCCCAAGAATTCAAAAATTCCAGGAAGATGTTCTTTAAATCTTTAAATTAAAAAATATTGATTTCCTGCAAATCCAAATGGGGTTGGTACTATAGATCTGTTCAAGTCTATTTAATACAAAATACTAGAAACTCGACACAACGACCATTTTACATTCAACTCTCACGTAAGACTTTTTAACGGGTACCTCGTAGGAGTCTATTATAAAGAAGTTAGGTGATAGTGAAGAATAAAGAGAGCAATCAAAAGAAATTTGCAACAAATTGATAAAATATAAGGTTAACAAACATATAATGAACAAAGTACATGTAAGGAAAAGAACCAGTAAATAAGGTTTAGAAGAACAACTAATTGAATTACAATTAAAAAGTATGAACTAAAAGGGACAAGACAATTCGAACATGATCATCAACAATAAGGATCTGATGACGGAATAACTAAAAATAAGTGAAACTAAAAAATAAAGGTCAATTTTACGATTTAAAAAAAAATGATGAAACCTTATGTGTGAAGATCATGGAACGAGAGATAGTAATGAACAGAAAACAAAAAAGCGCCCACTCGTTAGGTATATCTTCGAATATATCCAAGATTCGAGACTGATGTTCAATCCAGTAGTTGAAGGTATCATGATTTTAAGCCGACGATTAAAATTTTTTATAAGTAGCCCCATTAACCTTCTGTTTAATTGCAACCCCAATTCATTTATAACATAATTATCGTCAGCGAGCAGATTAGGAATGATTAACCGCGCTCGCTTAGCGTCAGCGCACCGTAATTGGAGTACGCATATTTGTACGCTCGTACGCAGCCCACTAAACGCCTTCGAGTCCAGGTATGGGCGCAAGAAGCGAAATTCCACCTTTGAGTCCTGCCGCAATAAAATGCGCGCGTTATTGCCCTTAATGCCAGAATACCTCGGAACCAGTTTGCGGCGCCAAACTAAAGTCGTCTAAATTAGTCGGAGAAGGCGACTGCGACGATGAGTCAAGGAAGAGGCGCACGGCGTCACGCCGTGGCAATGTGAATCACCGATAAGAGGGCCAAAATGAAACGCAAACACAACTGCGCGCGGCGCAGTTTCGTAATTCAGCTGGGAGCTTTTTATCGGCGGTAGCTAAAAACGAGAACAATGGCTGGTTACATAATGGAAGACCTTGGGGAGCTATTGATACACATCGCGCACGCACGTGCCCGAGAGACACATGTCGTCTTGTTCAGTTGCGTGTCTGCACTGCTTTTTTATGTAAGGGCAGCCAGAAATGCAATTAGGAAACTTAAGTGGTTGTGGTTACTTCTTGGGGTAGGCACCGAAAATTAAATCGAAGAGCTAATTATAATTGAATTTGTGTTAGCCCGTCCGTAAATAGAAGCTAATGATGTTTTCGCAAACATCCATAAAAGAGAGGTACACCTAAACAAAGATTTCGCGTATTTTAGAGTTAATGGTGTTTGAAGTAAAAACCGTTTATATTGAATTTTCTTCTTCTTCTTCCCCATTCCCTGTACCCTATCCGGGTGTCGGGTTTATATTGAATTTTAAGAGTTAAATTGAAATGAGAAACACATTTCAGTACCATGACTTTATTTCATTCCCATCCTTGTCGCAATTGGTCTTGAGTTTCCGAGTTCCATTTTGGTGAACTTCATGGTCAACTTTTATTTGTGTGTCTTCTCCGTTTTTAGAGGTAGGCTACCCCACTTGATTAAACTGATTTCTGTTTTCGATTATTTTAAATAGTTGGCCTGCAGTTAGTCAGTCCTGTTTAATAACAGATATTTCACAGCCACGACATTGTTTCCTTCCAATTGGTTCAAAATACACCGTTTTCCTCCTTTTGATGTTTCTAATTAGTCCTTTCTGTGTGCTTATTCTTCTCAGTGCCTCATTATTATTTATTTTGGCTATCCAAAAAATCTTCATAATTTTGCTGTGTTTCTACATTTCAAACGCTGTAATTTTATTGCTTATTTTCTTTTTTTGTGTTCCATACCAAACAGCAACATTAACCATACAGAATATTTAACGAATGTTATTTTAAATAAGAATTGCAGATGATCGTCACATAACAGAGATTTATATTTATTTCTTTGTTTATCCAGCAACTCAAATACTTAATGTTGTTAATTTTTGTAATAGATTTGCCGTTAATAGTTAGTTAGCCAGTATTTATGGAATAATTATTTAGTTTTCCGCATTCAGTTTTAGTCTCATTTCTTCACTTCCTCTATTTACCGTGCCGTCTAGAAGCTGCATGTTTTCCAATCAATTTCTATATCATTTGTCATCTTCTTTTGCGATCTTGTGTTTTCATGCTCTGTTACGTCCATTTTGTTACTTGGGTTGGTTTTATTTTATTTTTAGTTTAAAATTTTCTTTTGCTACTAATGTCTGCTTTTACCCTTTCAGAGGCATTTCTGAAACTTCTATTTACTAGTATAAAATCTATTTAACTCCCGACTCTGGTATGTAGCGTGTGCTGCTAAGATGTCAACGTTGATAGTCTTCGCACAAGCAGTTTATACCATCTATTGGTTACAGTTACCTTTTCTTCTTGTATTAGATGATAGAATTCTATTAGATGCTCACCTCTATTCGTTCTCCAAGTCCATATTCATCCATTATGTCAAATCATTATGTTTACTTTTGCCACGTTTGAAATTGAAATCAATCTCAGAATATATGAACTATCCTGTATTTGAAGAAGGCGTTAAATGCAATGGAACATGAGTTTATGATTAAGGCACTTGAGTCGTGTCAAAGTATATCAGAATTATTTCTAATATTTACAATATTAGATAGTTTGGAAGGATTCCGACTTGTTAGAGGTGTTAAGACAAGAAAATCATCTATCCCGAAATCTTTTTACGGGCACATTCGTGAAGTTTTTAAGCCATTGAAGTGGAACAGATATGAAATAATTATCAAAAGAAAAAAATTAATGCATTTGAGGTTTGCTGATGATGTTATTCCATTTGCATAAACATAAAGTGATATGCAGGATATGATTTAGAAAAGGCGTGTAAGTACTTAGAGTTGGAAATCTATTATAATAAAATATATGCTATATCAGAGATACAAATGACATTCAAATATAACTTAATATGGTATATTATGCTGAAGATGTGGTGTACCTTGGTCAAATCCGATCTTTTACCAAGGACAATATAGAAAGAGAAGTAAATGGAAGAATTATAGCACGATAGAAATCCTGCTGGCCCCTAAAGCATATTCTCAAAGGACAAATTCCCATGTATTGAAGAAAAAGCTCTTCAATAGTTTGTGTAATACTCTCGGTCACATATGGAGCCCTAAATAAAAAACAATTAGAACAATCTGAGAGTGAACCAAAGGAAAATGGAGAGATCAATGTTAAAACTGGGCTGCGAAGATTAAGTGGGATAGCAGATGTTGTGGAGAAGTGCAACTATCTCAAATGGAGCTCGGATGGACATGTAATAAGGCCATGGATGGGAGATTGGGTGTTTAGGCAAGGAAGTCGTAAACGTGCAAGACCAAAAGTTAAATGGAAAGATGAACTAGTCGAGTTTGCAGGACACTAGTGGAAAACATTTACACACAACAAAACAGAATGGAAGTCTAAGAGGGAGGCTTTTGCTCATTATTGAGATTACTGGCTTAGTGATGGTGATAATAATCTTATGCTTCCTAGATGCTTTTAACATGGTTTATATTTGTTTGTAAAATGTTTCTATATCTTTATTTTTTCTGCTGTAGGGGCATAACTTGAAGATTATTAACATTTATTGGGCTTCCTATTAGTTGTAACATTGCCAATCTTCTTGAGGAGGGATGAATTTAATTACTAATTTTTGTAACAACTCGTCTATTATAAAAGCCACTCCTTTTTGATGTTTTCGATCAGGACAGTAAGCTATGGTGCCACTAGATTTGAATATTTCAGTTTCGAACCAACGTAACGGACTCATTCCTAGTAATTGGGTTTTATGTCTCTTTAGTTCTCTCATTATATTAAATAGTTTTCTTGTTTGGAACGCCGATCTTTAAAGAGTTTACGTTTCTTCTCAGTGCCCCTGTCATACTCAAATGCTGCTGGGAACTTGGGGGCGTATGTTTCTATTAAAGTGGTTGTGCTTGGGAAAATACTGAAGTGGCTTCGAATTGCCTTCTTCGGCGCAGTGTTACAACTATGTCTATAGCTATCGGAAACTGAACTTTAACAGAAATAATTTTTCTGGTATTGAATAAAGATTAGACAGGATTTTTAGGTTTGGACATGATTTCCCTCAGTATTAGGAGGCTCACTGCCTCCGCCGGCCTTGCAAATAATGTTTACCCACTACCCTGGCATCTTGTTAGGCATAATCTTCTTTCATGTTAATTTAATTGTTAACCTGCTACTGTACGTGACCCTAGTCTTTCAGAACATTTTCAACAAGTCCGTTTTGCAAATATTCTGATAATCTGAGAGAAAGGAAAGATTTCATTAGTTTCAAAGATGTTTCAAGATGTTCTAAAGAAATAAGTCAAAATTAATTATTCAGTACACAATAGTTAAAAATCTTACGGTTTGCTAATTTTTTTAAGAATAAAGTTAGATTTTAAAAACATTGTTTTCCAGTGGCCATTTTAAGAAGCTTTCTAAAATGAAAATCACGGACGCTTTAACAGATACATATAATAGGTTAAGGCTACACTTTTTTTTGATGATTGGTGCTTATCTGTACGAAAAAGGTTTGGAAAGGGAATCCCAATAAAATTATCAACATGTTTTTGTTTATCATTTGTAAAAATATGTTTTGGTAGTGAATAGAATTATGCCGAGAATGCACTTATAAGTATTAATAAAGAAACATCTAAGCATACAAATAGTACGAAGGCTACATGGAATAGAGCTTTATTTTTTTTGTTGAATTGGGGCTTCCATACGTTTGTCCTTTCTGCCTGATCGTCGCGCACCATCTCTGGTACGAGGAGATGTGGCAAGAACCACGCCTAAGGCCGCTGCATAATTACCTAAATTATTTTTAGGGGTCAAGTATTGAGCCCGAGATTGAACTTGGGTCCATCTGCAGCCAAACGCTTTGATCGCCTAGTCACATTAGCAATGATCAAATTACAAAGGCTGAAATTTTTCTTCTACATAACATCATTTGGGCAATCCTGCAGTTTCTTCATATTTATTTTTTGTTTTTCCATGTTTAATAACTAGACCACTTTCATACTAAGAAGTAACTGTAGTACAGAAATCATCTAGCAGAGATCAGACCAAGTGCCTCAAGCATTTCCACCACTTAGTGTGAAATTAAAATAAACAAATCAAAACGAGTCTGACATTAGTCCGTTGACTCATCACTATTAGTAGAAGTTCATCGTAAATTGATCGGGAATACTTTCCCAGACTGAAAAATTTGAATCAATAGAAAAGAAGAGAAACAAATATATAAGAAGAACTTTTTGACTATAATTGGCGCTTTTGGGGGACCATCTTCCGATTGCCTCTTTTCCAAAAGTCATCAATCCTCAACTTTCGCTCACACCACGCATGTATTGAGTGATTGATTGAACGGCAACGCGTCCCGCATTTTTAAGACGGTCAAGTGCAGCGCACTTTCTTTCGCCTTAACTTCGTGATTGACAGCTTGGCGGCCGCCTGCATACAGCATCACGAAATCAGCCCGATCACTGGGAAAGTGATCCACGCACACAAAGGCTTCCGAAGCCGGGGAAAGTCCGCGCGCGATTTCTCATTTTCCTCAGCGTTTTTAGAGTAAGCGACCGCGGCTGATTGATAGGTTTATGGTCGGAGGGCCGAGTCACTGGCTTCCCGTTCGACGCGCATATTTGCTTTATTTGTCAACACGAGCACATGCACGTTGCGGCTGAATCACCTATGGCCATCGGCTGAGTAATGCGACCCGCAAAATAGTTTTTAAGTTGATCTTGAACTAAAGAATTTTTATAACTCAAGGTTGAGCTGCTCGAAGAGGTTAGACTGAATATGAACGAAAAAAGGATTACAATTCATACAAAAAGATTGCAATGCTAGAAAAGAAGAACATGATAAGGCGATATTGTTTTGCCGAAGCTAGAAATAAACGATTAATAAATAAGTAAAAAACTAAATAGAAAAAAACAGTCACATATATGGAAAGAGCAAAAAGGAAGAAGCTATATCTTAGCAAATTATGTCATAACCCTTCGGTGTAATAATTATATTGATAAAGATAGAAACAGAGCAAAATATCTTTTACACTAAATTGAAAATAGAAATTAAACCTAACAAATTGTAAATACAGACAAAAAGTTAAAAAAACCAAAACTAATAACCTGAAGAAAGTTGTGAAAATTATAAAAATATATAAAAGAGATTCTATCCAGAAAAATAAACAGCATAAAATTCGACCAAGAATACTCAAAGTAATAAGGACATCTCCAGTCAAGAAAACACAGTCACAAATAGACCACCTATTAATAACAAAAAGACGCCAATTATCAATAAATGATGTAGAAACATACAAAGAAGCTTACGCTGACTCAGACTACTGTGTGGTAGCCGCAGTAAAGCGAAAAAAACAACGAAAAATAAAGAAAGAATAAGTAGAAAAAAGTAATATATCGAAGAGTTAGGAGCGCAAATTAAAAGTAAATCAAAGGACTAATCAATGGAAGAAAAGTGGAATGATATAAAAGGATTCATAAACTGTAGAAAAATTAATAGGAATAGAAATTTAAAAAACAAGAAGAAATAGTATAACAAAAAATGTCAAAGGACAACAATAAAATAAATAGAAAGTAAAAAAGCAGAATTCAAATAAAAATAATGAATGCAATAAAACTTTACTAAAGAGTAAAAGAAATCAGATAGAAGAAGGTTTACATGAAATAGAGAGGGAAAGTAAAGGAGCAAATTAATAAAAAATTTCATTAGAAGATTAACGATCAAAATAGTGTACCCAAAACTAACAGGGATAAAAACAAACAAGACAAATCAGTAGAAAATGAAAATAAGTAAGAGAAAATATGGATAGAATACTTTAAGGAATTATCAAATGCTAATCAAAAACTAGAAGAATTATCAATTGAAGAAAATTTAGACAACATTTTGATAGAGAAACCTACACTACAACAGGTGAACCAAATTATAACCAACAGTTGCAATGCAAAAAGAGTCCGACAAAGACGGAATAAATATGTAATTAATAAATTAAACATAAAAAAGAAATTGAACAGGAATGCAGGAAGTACCGGGGGATTACTCTGCTAAACACCACTTACAAGATAATCTCTACATTAATACAGAGAAAGCTAAAAAATACGACAAGAAATATAATAGGGCAATATCAATATGGTTTCATAGAGGAAAATCAACGGTCGACGCAATGTATATATTAAAGTAAATAATGACAAAGACGTAGGATTATAAAATAGAGGTAGAGCTACTATTCATAAATTTTGAAAAACCTTCGACTCTATTGATAGAACTAAAGAATTGGGAATAGCGTCAAAATTAAGAAAACTCATAAAGTTGATAATGGAATCGACACGGGTCAGCATAAAAACTCGGAAAGAATAATTCAGAACAGAAAGAGTCAAACAATGCGATTCTCTATCAGTAAAAGGGCCCAATAAGATCAAGAGGGGGTGCTAATATAAAGAGACAAAATATACTATCTAGAATGCCAGAATAAATAATAACAGAAGAAGAAAACATGGGATTAAAACTAAATAACGCTACAAGAAAAATTATGAGAATGGAGAAAGAAATTAAAATACGTACTCAAGAATATGAAGAAATAGACCAATTTAAGTATCCAGGTTTTATATCTAGCGATGATGATAAAGAAGTAGAAATAGAAAACAAAATAGCAGAAAACTAAGCCTTTCACGCCAATAAGAAATTATTCAACAGTAAAATTATCTCTAAAAAACCGAAATGAAAACAAAATATTCGAATAAAACCAATGTTTATGTATAAAGCAGAAGTTATGGCGGTGGTTAAAAAAGAAGAAGAAAACTTGAAAGCTCTGGAAATAACGATTATAAGAACAA
The DNA here is from genome assembly GCA_036346155.1 of Sinelater perroti. Classification (NCBI taxonomy): domain Eukaryota; kingdom Metazoa; phylum Arthropoda; class Insecta; order Coleoptera; family Elateridae; genus Sinelater; species Sinelater perroti. The sequence goes on along the minus strand of JARFIY010000167.1, from coordinate 278,348 downwards.
TATGAGGTTCAGTAAAAATATCAGAAAATGAGCAAGAACGAATAAAGAGTTAGCATAAAAAATAGAAGAAGATATTGTTAAAATAACTAGAGCATATAATTAGAACTGGCCAACAGCTGGAAAGAGGAATTAAGTAGATCAGAATCTAGATGGCTAGATAAAGTGAAAATGACCCAAAAAAATATAGGAATTGAAAATATAGAAGAGGAAGTTAAAGACAGGAACCAAATAACCAACTAAGTTGGAGGCGTATCTAATCCAAAATGCTTAGAAAACAAGGATTCATATACCTAAAAAAAAGAAATAATAACGTAATAAATAAAAATAAAATGAATAAAACTATTAAAAAACAAATGAAACAATTGGTATACGGTATCGATGTTGTTAAAAAAAATAAATAAAATAAATACATTGGAATAAAGAGAAATACCAAAGTTAAAGGCAAAAGAAAATATTTAAATTATTTTTTTTCTCCTTATATTTTGTTTCAAGCCTTCTTTGGTCGCGTTTCCCTTTTTTCTTTTTAAAGAAGCTTCTTCTATATGTTTGGTTTTTAGCAGTCTGTGCTATACGTTCTTTATGATTTGCAATTATTCTTCTAATTTATTTCTTTTTTTTTATTTATTTGTAACACACGTGCAAATTTATATTACTTTTAAAATTTAAACAGAAAGTACAGATTCTTTTGTTTTAACACTCATTTTTATTGCTGGCATATCATCCAGTACATGGTGTAAGGTGATGCCTAGTGAATTATTCATTTGGCTTATGTCTGTACTTTCCCCTAAGACAATTACTAAATTTAAAATACATTGACTTCGTTTAGAGATGCATTACACAAACCTGGGTCTTAAGTAAGAGTTCTAAGAGATTCAATTAACAATTTGAAGATTACAATGCTTAATTATTAATCACCAAATGGAGGCCAGCACTTGCTGGTGCATCAAGCACTTACATAAAACCATTTTTTTCGTTAACCGGGGACTTAATTGAGAGCTCATAAAATGAATAAACATACAAAGAACCCGCAGAAGGTTTTCTCCAAATTAAGTCGCGTAACAGCAATCTTCGAGCACTTAATTACTCGAGCCATGCGCAGCGAATGCAATTTTCTACCACGGTAAAAGTTGCAGCCGCTCCGATTATTCATGGGGGCTTAAAGCGATCCCTAAGCCTAATTACCGTGCAGGACAATGACGCTAATTATTTCCCATTTCGCTGCATTTTCTTCCGCCAAACCTAATTGCCGGAAATAATTTCGGCCGGCTAAGCAAAATATTTGGGCCGGCGGTTTGCGTCTCCTTTAATTAAAACCGAATATGCAGAGCAACAGGAGCCGCCGAAGTTCAGTTGGGGCTCCTATCAATCGTGCCTGCAGGATAATTGATAAGGTGGAATACTAGCGGTTTGGTCAGCCGCAGCACTGAAATCAGAGCTTATCGCTAAAGTAAATTTGCGAAGCGGATGTGAATGATAAAGTTCACACTAAAATTCCCGATCGTAGGTTGTGATTTAAATATCCGCATGGGAAAGAAAGATAAAAAATGGGCCAAACGCTAAGAATTGCAACATGCGGAAAGTTGGTTTAGTTCCCGTAAAATGAATGATAAAGTGTACTAGGAATGTCAGAATAAAATAAACACCAAGTGAAGCTTGGTAATTCAAAGTAGGACGACAATCAGGAATAATACGGAGCTGGACATTGCAGCAGGATAATGGCAAGATGCTGTGATCTCAACATATGAAGGTAACTGTCCTCAAATGAAAAGGGATGCCAACAGGTAAGAAACTTTTTTGGCATGGAATAATTATAAAAGGGTCCTAACTGAATATAACACGGCTCTGGGGAAATCCAAAAGAGATACGCGGAGGAGGCACTGTGAGGAAGTGAAAACTACTCAAGAAAGTACCAGAAGACTCCACAAAATGCTCTCAAAGAAAACGGAGATAGGAAAGTACACTAATACTGGAACGGAAACAAGACTACCCATGACTCGCCAATCTGTTGGCAATTATCCTATTTTGTTGCAGAAAGGAAGTGACCTTCTACAACTATAGAATCTGCGATGTACTCAGGACAAGTCTTGTTCTGGGGTATATAGCAAAATTCTGGAGGCTCACTAAAGTTAGTTTTATATCAAAAGCTGACAAAATAGTATAGGGTGTGGCTATAGGTAGTAAGGCCAACTACTTTAATGTCTTTTGTACTAAAAATCCAGAAAAACTGCTCGACAGACATATCAAGATGGTGTGTTAGTCACTCGATCTATACATCAAGATTAGTATGCAATAAAGCAGGAGTATCCACAGATTGCGTGGACTTGTTACCAGAGTAGCGGATGCATTAAAAAACAAAAAGGTGGTTTTAGCCACTTTTTTGAATATTGAGAGAGTGTCTATATCTCTAAATTCAATCAGAAGATCGTTAAAGAGTAAAGAACTCGACGAAACAAGCTGCAGGTGAATAGACTGTATGCTTAAAGAAAGATGAGTGTATGTATCCCTGATGAACAATGAAAGCTGGGGTTGCAAGAGAATGTCCGCAGCGAGGAATTTTGTCTCTTCTGCTGTGGGATCTTCTTTGGAAGCCAATGTGATTCGCATATCAGAGAAAAGATTAATCAGGGACGGTAGTTTCATTTAACTCGCAAAAGTATTCTTTACTGTAAGTTATCGACGTGGAAGAATGTAATGAAAATATATAAATGGATATATGGTCGAAGAAAGAACTAAATTGGATTTTCGCACAACATGGCGTATATACCCTCCCCCTCTCTCTCTTGAAAAATATTGAGGCTTTAATTAATTATTACTGAGGTTTTTAAGTCCTCCGGTACTTTCTTTGTTTTCCAAGCTTTATCTATAATAGTATGAGTACCTTTATTCCCTCTTCCCCATAAACTTTGTTATTTTCACTTTTATGTTGTCAACCCCAGATGCTTTTCTAATCCTTAATCTTTTTATCGCTTCTTCCACTTCATCTAGATATGTTATTGATTCCTATTAATGCGATGGTTATATTATTAGTTAATATCTCCTAACCTTTTGTGTCTTCCATACCTAGCATTTTTTGGAAATACTCTCCCCCACTTTACCATTATTTCTTTCGTTTCCGTAAGTATTCTTCCTTCTTTATCTTTTATTTGTTTCCTGGTAGTGTTCTTGTTTTTGATACTCATATTGTTTAGTATTCTATAAAAGAGTTTTTGCTTGCTTCTGCTATCCATCTCCAGCTTTGCTCCGAAGACTTAACATTCTTTTGTTTTAGTTGTTTTGACCTTATTCTTTATTATTTTCCAAGTTTCCTTGTATTTCTCATAATTTTCTGATGCTTTCCTTTCCAGACACTCTTTCCACATCGTTTTATTTTGCTTTATGGCTTGTTTAAGTTCTCCATTCCACCAGATGGTTTCCCTCCTTGGTCCTCCGTACTATCGCATGCTTTAATGGGTGCGTAATTTATAATTTCTTTAAAAATCCTCCATTTATTTTCTAAGCTTGCTTGTCCCTTCTCTTCCTCTTCTTCTTTACTTTTTCTGCAACCAGTTCGGCAAATATGCTTCTTATTTCTTCTTCTTGTAAGCTATATGTCTTAATAGTTTATATTGCTGTTTGGATATGGGTTTTTCGTTTTCCGTTAGTGTTTTTACGAAATATGATGATTTAATTTTTGCTATTAGCAGATAATGGTCCGTTGATAATTCAGCATTTTTTTCATTTTTTTTTTCAGTTATTCCTGGCTCTTCTCTCGTATAATTGCGGTAATCTTTGTGTTGGAAAAATGTACTCTGTATAATCGTTCCATTTTCTACGCAGAAGTCTATCAATCTTTCTCCATTACGGTTTTTGGCTTTTTCTCAAAGTTTTCCTATTACAGCTTGCGTCCTTTTGACGCCTTTTTCATCCTAGTATTAAGAACTGTAATGATTATTACTGAATTGTTTATTTCATCATACACTTCTTGTAGGTTTTCCAGAATTAATCCTTCTCAGCTGCTGTATCGCTTTATCCAGGACCATATACTATAATTATATCCAAATTAGTCTTAGTTTAATTTTCATGGTTCTCTTGTTAATTTATTTCCAATTAACTAACTTTGCATACATTTTGGGCTAAGTATACATCCTACTCTCGTCTCTGCTCTTTCATCTTTTTCTAGCCACTGTAAATGATTCCAAGGTTTTCCAATATTGCTTCTCCTCTTCCTTTCTTGTTTTTTTTTTGTTTCAGTTAAAGCCATTATTTCTAACTTTGCCTTGTTAAGTTTTTGTATCATCTCACCTTCTTCGCCGTTCATGCTTCGTATGTTCCATGTTCTCATCTTATTTATTTTTCGTTGCCTTTTCATCGCCATTGTCGTTTTGCTCGGTGTCCCTGGCTCATCCTCTATTAGTTTTTTGACTCTTTATTATCATTTATATTTTTCAACTCGTGGATCTCTTGCATCTTTACTTTTCGCAAAAAACAACCCAATTTCAATATTCTACGATAAACATGATTGATTGTATCTTTATAACATATTTATTTGTAAATAACAGTTCAATACAAAAATATTACATTGCGCTTTAGTGCTGATAAGTTTACTTAGGACACAGTTAAAATTCTGGTTAAGTCTATAGGTATATTATATGAATATTTCGTAATCCCAGGTTCTCTCAACGAGTCAATAGCCTACATATAAATAAAATTCTTCTTGAAGTTTGGGTAGAACCTTGACCTATATTTTTCGTAGCTTGTTTATTAGTACCTTCCACTTTATTTATTTATTGTTCGTCGTATGCTTTGACGTAGAGATCATCCTTTTTCTTATTTCCTCAATTTTCAAAATGTGTCAAATGTTTGATTTCACAATTTTCTTTTCCCCTCTACTAGATCGCTCTGTTTTGTTTTCCTTCTGCCTAAGTGATGTAATATTACCTTGCTAATTTCTGAAGGTTGTAATTTTGTTTTACCTTTTAATGTTGCACGTTTGGTAGCTACCGAAGCAAATCTCCATTTATAAATCAATGGTAATTAATCACGGCTTTCTAACAACTGACTAGCGCTATTAAAGTACACGAACAATTCTTTTTTCGAATATGAATGACAATGTTAGTTTCATTGCAAGTTGCATTCACAATGAATAATGTAGAAGTAAAAGCAGTTTCATGCTGGTGGAATTACTACATACAGACACTAACTGAATTACAATCATCTGGTAAAGCCTGAAGATAAGAGCGTTTATACAAAATCTTTAATAGTGTCGATTTGATCGATTGCAGTGGCTTGCGAGTGCTGGCATTTCTCTATGTTAATATCCCCAAGGCCATTGTCGTTATAACGCGTCGGGACAAAGAGCGAACGTTAATTGTTTAAATAGTGATAAACAAGATTCTACGCTGGCAGCTGTTAAAAGCGTACGTTACGCACGCCTTCGTTTGCAGAAGCCAATGCAAAATTCGGCGGAATGGGGTTTTGTACCTGTCGTTCCGCACACCTTGTCAGGAGATCAACGACTTGGCCGTTGAGCGGGTCGAAGTCATCATTAAAAGTGCTCACCCACCGTGTTCTCCCGGTTTGGCGCCGTACAGCCGTCCTCTGAATCCGAAATCGAGACCTTCGCCAGCATTTAAAAGGATCCGAGATGCTAGCACAAAGCGGCGCTACGTGGAATTATTGGCGTTGCTTAGAGGCTCTTTGACTTGGACTTTAACTTATAAGGACGACTCGAAATGGCGCCAAAAAATCGAATCTCCTTTTGCTCATATTTTTATGTTGGAGAGCTGACTCAATATTTGTATTATAAACTCGATGGTTTCTGTTTCATTTTATTTGTATTTGGATATTTTTTGTATTACCTGTCGGTTTTCTATTTGCTTTCAGGTAATTGCAGATAATTTGTGTATTTTATGAGACGATGAACGATGATGATAAAGAAAAAAAAACTGTTCCAGATAGTTTCGAATCAGAAAATTGCAATTACCGTATATCCCTGTAAACGTATCACTTGATTTGTTTCAATCTTTCCCCCGGTAATTGCAAACAGGATGGATGAGTATCATTATGAACTTGTTAAGCCAGCGACACCCTGTTAAACAACTCAACGTGCAATCAGATGCCCACAATTGTTGAGCAAATACCAATTTGGGCCAATCTATCGCAACTAATAAGCAATTGCTGCGATTGGCGTCATTTAGCTGGTACATCTGTGTTTATACTTATAATAAAGCCCTCGCACAATTTTCCAATTTATATACCCCTCCCCCCATATTAAATTTGCCTCTTATTGTAGCTTTAAGTAGAAAATAAATAAATAATTTAACAAATTTGTTTCAAAACAATTGGATTCGCACTATTTTTAAGTTGTAAATGCAATGTTTAGGCAAGCGGCAATTAACTGTACTACGTAAGAAAGTTATATTAAATGGTTGAATAACAATTATAATTTGTTTGTAGAATGAGTTTTACGTTTAAAGCATGACCCTTTATTCATAGGTCGGTTTTATGTCCTTAAAAAAGAAAAAACCAAAAAAAACTTGATTTATTGTTCAAGAAAATTGCAAACGACGAAGAGGAGGGTCAAAGAGCAATAAATATTGTAAATACTTTGCTTAATTGCGTCTGGCTAGGTAAGTGCGCTTACGCGCAGAACTCAATTGGGGGTAATTAAATGAAGCATAAAATAATGTACGAGATCCACTCCTTAAATAACGAGACAGTTTTAATTAATATTTTTAGAAGTTACCTGAATTAAACAAAGTTGGGGAGAGAGGGCTTTAAAGAAACTACACCAAATAATAGAATTTTAAGTTTAAATCTTTAGGTTGTTCTTTAGTTTTTAGTAGAGGAGCAGGAAGTTCTAAATCAGTTCGCACGGTTTTAATTATTTTTGGTATTGGTTAATATGCCGAGTGTAGATTAATGAAAAAATCACGGTTATTTTCCTGCAGCAATGAAATTTTAGTACAAAAATGTAGTACGATTGCTGTGATTTTTGACATAAAACAAGGAAGAAATTACAAACTGAACCGTGAACCATTGAAATTTTCATTAGGTGCCACTTCCGGACTTTGCCTCCCCTAGCTGTTTGCAAAAATGTCTATATGTAACTAATTCTACCCATCTTGTCTCAGCTGTTTTTGTAAAGTCATCTCCTGATTGGATGCTTTCAGATTTTTGTATTCAGTACGAGGTTTCCACTGATATCTTTTGGTTCAATCTTCTGTCTTTTCTCCTTAGCACATGTCCTGCACACTGCCACTTTAATGATGTTGTATACAAGTTACACCTCGAAAGGGTCAAGCCATATGATAAAATATTACAATTATGATAACAAAAACTCTATAGCCTCTTCAATCTCACACACTCTTCCCAGCATCGTTTCCACTGTTCTAAATATTCTGTCCTGTGTTTTTGGAAATGCGAATAGCTGTTTCGTCGTATTCGTCGGAATATTATCGATTTCTTCCTTTTTAAGGGCGGGGAACGGTGCGACTTCTGCTCTGAAAACGGTAGCCGCCAATTTTGCAGCTATACGTTTCTTTAGTATCATATTCTATTGAAATAGTTTTTAGAATTTATTAATTTTTGAATTGTCGGTCGTCGATCGTAGCCCGTACACGTTCAGCATTTTTCGATGTTCTGAGCGTTGTTGGCCCTCCAAATTGTAGGTCAGTTTCGAAAAATTTCTGTCCATCTTTAAATGGTTTGTACCCTACTTTTATTTATGCTGCACTCAGTGCATTGTCCTGAAAAACCTTCTAAATCATCCGAATAGTTTCTGCATTGCACAAGATTTGAGGCAAATTTGATCATTCATTGTAAATGGTATCATAACAACCTATATGTACTCGTTTACTAGCATCTAACTCCCAAATGACTTGGCCAATGAAGCCATCTTGCACGCATGCGCATACTGTTTTTACTCCATTAACATTAGCTCGATATTTTCGGGACAGATTTTATATAGCTGAAATGGTTTAGTTCTTTCTATTTAACTAAAATTATTTTTAATTGGCCTATTTTGCTCATAATTATACAAATTTATTTCTCCAAAAACCAGAATTCCTTTTTTACCTCAGCTCGAGCATTCCTAGAATAGTTTCAGAAAAAATAGAAGCATACAAGATTATATACTTATGATTAAACAATTGGTAGAAGGAATACAAGAAAATTATGAAATCAATCAAGCAAATATTCAGAAAATGAAGGGATAAGGTAAGAAGGTGTCCTGAACCTTACTTTGTTTAACCTGATGAAGAACAATGTAATAAAAGAACTGAGAAAAAGAAGGTTTGTGTAATTGTTTTCTAGGAAGGAAAAAGTTTCTGTAAAAGTAAAAAAGAGTATACACAAAGCCCTATATCTACATATATTAACATTCTATTGCGAAACCTGGGTGCTAACGAAGAGATTAAAAGCAAAATCCAAAGTATGGAAATAAAATATTTAAGATGAGTGTTACCAGAAGAGATGATAAAAATTGACTATAGATGCAACCAGTAGTGAAACCGATTGAGGTCTTTCAACTGAGATGGCATGGACACCTTAATAGAATTAATGAGACCAGACCAATTAAAAGAGCGTGAGAAGTTAATAGTTAAAGCAGGAGGAATAGGAGAAGACCAAAGACAATATGGAATCGAAACACAGAGAAGATAGTAAAAGACAAAGTACTTATGGTGGGTCAAACTTCAACCATGGCGAAAAGAAGAGTGGACAAAATTTATTTATAGAAAATCAAATATATGTATAATCTTGAACATGAAATTTAATGTCTTACACTTAAGGGTAAATAAGACCAGAATGGAATTTTCCTACTTGGACATTTTTTTTCAAAATATTTTAGAGTTTCTTAGAAGGTCCAAAAGACGAGAATTGTTTCCAAGAAATGTTAAAGAACAAAACGACGCGGATGCGCCAACCAACGGGTTGAGTAGAAAAACAACCGAACCTTCTGAGCTTATTTCAGTTCTTCTTCACAATGGTCCTGGGTGCTGCATTCCTGGCCGTAGCCGCTTATTACCGAAATGCAGCGTTCTTCTATTTTTACAGTAACTCACCGGGAGGCCGAAATTACCAATAATAGGCCCAAATGGCGGGCCAGCCCGCTGCAATTTTAAGCCGCTCTTTTGTCCTGCAGCAGGCCCGCACAATCGCGCCACCGTTTTCGGCGTCTCTGTGCAGAACAAATAAACAGACGCTTAACTTAGTCCGCCGTTAACGGTCTAATGGAAACCATAAAATTTAAATCCATCCTGTTAACGAGCGGCAGCGAGGATCAGCAAACAAACAGACGGGCGGCCTTGGATGACGATGCTCTTGCTTGTCCGTTTCCGACCCAAATCACCCCGTCCATCGGTTCTGCATCCAGCAGAAGAGAAATCGGGGAGTGAACGGCCCAAAAAGATCACCACAATGCGCGGTGCACCGTGAAAGTCCGCAGATTGCGCGTCGTGTCGGGCGGCCGTGACCTTATCAGTGGCTGCGTCGAAGGTCGCAATTGCGCCGCGCGAAATCAGATATGACGGATAGAATTCGAAACCATTCACTGTATTTGCGGCATCCTTTTACCTGATAGAGCGGCGTTGATTGACGACCGGAATTTAAAAAGGAAAAGTGGGCGAAAGTTGGGTCGTCGTCGTGTTGACGCCCGTGAGCTCTGCTAGAGAGGCTTCGAATTCGTAATTTTCAAATTTATGATCGGGTCCGTTTTCAGGTGGGTAAAAGTGGCCGGAAGCAATAAGGAGAAAATTAATTAGTCTAATGGTTTATGATTTGAAAGTCTGCAATGTTGAGTTGCTCTAACAGAAATCTCTTCTCAATTCTTTGCTAACGAGCGTGGGCATTCTATTCCATTTGCACTATGGCGTTATAAGTTGCTCGTTGGAAGGTTTGTGATAATTCAGTTCGGCCTTTGAATGCAAAATGTAGTTATAGTAACAAAGTTGCCTTTAGACGGTCGTCAGAAAAGGCCAAGTATCAAGAGGTCACCACAAAGACCAATTTCAATCCTCTTTCCCTCCCATAATATGAAAGTGTTGCATTATGTATCCAATACAACATAACAAGATCAGGACAATGAAAAATTGTGCAATAATTCTGATAGTCTTCAATGAAGATACTTAAAACTTTGTAATATTTGAAAAATTCAATTTCTTTCATCTTATTAAAATTCACAATACTAGCATATCATAACAAACAGACCTAGTATTCGAGCAGAAAATGTTATTCAAACAATTTAAAAAATGGTATTAATTAATGTAATATATAATTAAAAAATAAACTCTACAAAAATATTGAAGATACGTAGAAGTGAAAGTTTTTGGTAAGGTAACGATAGGAATGAATCCAAAAAAATAGAAAGAAGGAAAATAAGTCAAGCAATCGGAAAACAATTAATTTTCGGTTGTTTATATAAGAAACAAGTACTGCAATTTAAGGCCATCAACGGAAGAATGCCATATATTTGAATGAAGAATAGCCCACACAAGCTATCAATATAAATGTTTACGCACTAACACAAATAGTGGACGATAACATAAAACAATCAACGATAAACTTGAATAAGTGTACTAAGAAATTCCTAAGGGAGACGTGACAATGATAATAGGCGATTTTAATGTTCAAATAGCAAAAGAAGAATGGAACAAGGAAGTGTTATTTTTAATTACATAGATGCAACCTGGAAAAGCGATGGAAACCGATCACGTTATAGTAAAAAAGAAGAACTGTAACCCTCTTAATGTTTAAGTTGATACAGAGAAGGGAACATAGACACGCACCACTATCTAGTCAAAACTGAAATGATAATTAAAACGATAAAACAGAGAGGATTGGAAAAACTTAAGGAAGAAGGAACATTGGAAACATAGAAATATTAAAAAAAACTAAGAATATTAAAAAACAGACTTAACAAAAGACGAGAAATATCTAACATAATAGAAAATTGAAGTCAATAGTAGAAGCCGCTGATATAAAACACAAAAAAGGAAACATTGGTTCGACAAAGAATGCAACGAAATCAGAGGGAGGAAAAACATTGTAAGAAAAAAATGGACCAGAACATAAATAAAGCAGGATGAATCTGAGCATCAAGAAAGAAGAAAAGAAGCAAATACAACATGCAAAAGTAAGAAAAACCACAACTAAAATATAATGAAAGAAATTGAAAATTAAAACAAAAGATGTAACACTCAACCATTATACAAGAAGAAAATACACAACGGTAGACAATATTAAAGAACGAAGAAGTTATTTCTATAAATTCTTTGAAGATAGGTTTTCTACACCTCACACAAATGTAAAAGGAAACAGACGGAAGAAAAACGGAAACCTAATAATAATGAAGTAAAAGAGCATATGAATATACTAAAAAACACCCGGATGTGAAAGAATAATTGCAGAATTCATGCAGTTAAAAGTACACAAGTTAATAATGAATATATGGAAGACAACAAGAATGCCAGAAGAGTAGAAAAAAGACCTAATTGTTCCCATACCTAAAGCTGGAGACCGATCGGAATGCAAACTGTAGGAAATCGTACTTTTAATCGTTGCCTAGAACATATTAAAATCTACATTAAAGGACAGATTAGCGAAACACATAGAAACAGTAATACCAGACTATCAACTGGGATATAGGAAAGTGAAATCGACATGATAGGCATTTTTAATTTTAGGAGAGCATCCAATGGGTTTAGAAGGAGGGAGGTTTTAGAATATCAAAAAAGCATAAATGTGTCTCAGAAACTGATACAACTAATTAAAATGGCCGTAGAAGAATCTAAAGCTTCAATAGAAATACAACCAAAACCAATCAAAGGAGATAAAAATTCAAAAGCATTATTGTTCATACAACAATATGGGTAGTTAACCAATATTTATGCCAAAGTGTGGTATTTGAAATCTGAAATGATAAATGATTTAGACAAAATTTAGACAAATATCACTTTCTCCGCGAAGCCCGTACGTGACACGTTCTCTAAAATACGCCTGAACGGAGATCGTACGCGTACATTGCAACGATGTAATTGCTTTTTAATAGTAGAGAATGTAAGGAATGCGTTCTTCACTTTTCACATTACAAATAATCCCTTGGTTTTTCCGTAGCGCGTTTTGCAAGTGTAGAGTTTATATTTATATATTACCGATTTGTTGAATCTACTTCGCATACGATGTTATCACCCCAATGTCACTCAATATAGGTAATTTTTTAATTGTTCTAGATCTGAGAGAGAAAGTACATATGAAGGCGTCAACTTTGAATCCTCTGAATATCTACTGATGATTCAGATACGTAAACGTGTTATTTGTTTGTATCAATATAAAACTGTGTCATTATTTTACTAGTTAAATACCAGATAAATTGGTTCTGATTATAATTTATATTTATATTTCTTCTTCATTAGATAATGAAGTACATTTTGAAAGGAGTGGGAAAGCACAGGAGAGTATAGGTCCAGCTGGTTGAACAATACTAACTAACATGACATGCTAAAGTTTGAGAGCACGTATGGTGTCGCCATACAATTAGATCAAAATTGAATTGAAATATAGGAGGGTAAAAATAATTAATATGAACAAAGCATGGGCCATGAAGAATGAAAAAACTTATGAAATATATTAGTTCTCCTTAATTGTGTGTAGTGCAGTTCCCAAAGATTAGTTGGCCAACTCATTCATTTGTCAGTACTTCGTAGGTGAGCAAAATTATCATTAGGGATACATTTATATTTCGATTCTCTTTATGCTACACCTGAACGATAATAGCATATCAAGAAAGGAAACTCAAGGCTTCAATCCACTGCAGAAAATCAATCCTTTCTTCAATTCCATACTGAACAAATTCAAAACCAACTTTAGTCTCTATTCAAACCTTACAATTGATAAAGGCAGAGGTGGGATAGGATTTGAAGTCTACATAAAGAATAAACTAACTAAATGTGACATGTATTTATTGCTGTATTTATTGTGCGACTTTTAGCTGGATGTGGAATTAGGAAATTGATACAGAAAAAGCCCAAAATGTAGACAATAGCATTCTATTTGTGTTTGGAAGGTTGTGAAAGCGTCACAACATTTACATGGACTGACTCTTTATTAGTCCCACTTTTATAAATTTTCTTTGGCAAAACAAAACATAAGATGGGTACTGCAGTGAAAAACAGAAATAATTTTCCTGATGACATGACAATAAATAAGTCAAAAAAAGGTAAAACACAATACTAGAAGAAAGATTATCTACTGGAAGTCTACCAGGGATGTTTACTGTCTTTTTACGAGACATCAAGCTATGTCAACAAGTAAAAGTCCAAAAATAGGATGTTACCATCAACTACAACAAAAACGAGACTAGCTTGAACTAGCTTCCAAGTTACTACCGATTCTGCCGAAAAACTTTAAAGTGGTAGAAGAAGGTTTTCTTGCACTATTCTGTTAGGTACTATTAATATCTGGTTGAAGAAATCAGCACAGAAGCTATTGAAAAGGAATTAGCGAATTGTCGTAGAATGGAAAGTCGTCAAAATTAAAGTGGCAGTCGTAATCGAGTATTATGGTCAATATTTTCATCATGAAAGATAAATACAACAAGATGCTGCAAAGCGTGTGCTTAGAGGAAAAAGGAGATAGACAAAAGAGATGTATTTTAATTGCAGTGACTACATAGGTCACTTGCCGATATCTGGAGCTGAGGATCGACCCGGGAATTAACTATTCGACTATCAGTTTCTTTCTTTTTAGAAGTTTATTCATATTTATTATCACCATACGATTCCGTTTCTTTACTTTACTTTTTTTACGGTTTCATTTACTATTTATTTATATAACTGTGACCAACCCGTTAACATTGTGAACACAAACTGTTTATTTCTTTTCTTTTGATAAATATCCAAAGAAATTTATTATATATAACCAAATCTGTTTTATATGATTTATTTTCGTTTAGAATGTTTTTATTAATACTAACTTGCCAAGTTAAACCTCTGTTTATCTTCTTTCTATTTTATGGTTAGGATATTAATTATTTTCTATCGAGTTTTCAGATAATCTTTAATCAGGTTTTCCCCTAAATATAACTACCTTATAATTAATCAGCTGCTCTAGTCTTCTCTTGATTTAATAGATTCTAAGCTTTCAATATTTAAATAACAAATGTTTGTTTATAGATTGACTTATTTTTTAAACAACGGTATATTCTAAAGCCTTTAAAATTAGAAGCTACTAAAATGTTAAACCAACTTTAAGAAACTAAGAATTCTCCTACTTTATTAGAGAGATAGCTGAGCGTAGTCAAAATTGAAAGAACAAGTCGGAGCTGACCCGAAAGATAGTGGTCAAACTGGCGCAAGTTTTAGAGAAAAGCAGGAGCACCATTCAATATTATTTTCATAACAAAGATCTGTATAAAACGCGCTATCAAGAAGAAATCCTTGCTGACACCCTTCCACAAAAAAGTCGACAAAAGTGGGCAACAGATAATTTATGGTGGTCCGTCATTTTTCTGACAAAGCTGATAATGCCAATTTAAGGAGTGGTTGATTCTGAACATGATGGCGTTCGCCCAATCAGTTGGATGATAAATGCCGTTAATAGACTGTATCATATGGGGGAGTCAGCATAACGGAGTAGGGTTCCATTTGGATTAAGTTTAATATTTTCGTTTTCCTTGTCAGAATTAATGGCAATGATGTGTGGAATTTTACGTAATATCGATAGCTTCGATACGATATTCGAGTTAATGAGTTTGTTTTTCGATTGATGTTGTGGTTACTTTCATTATTCGCATTTTTAAATATTTGTAACATCTGATCGATGACTAAAATCTACTTTTTCAAAGACCTTTTGATTAGTGTTGGAAGAAACATTATTGAAACTAGATATTAAGTGAAACAGATTGGCTCAATTGTTGCGATTTCTTCGATTTCATAACATAACTATCGAGATTCTTCTAAAAAAAGGACGAGCCAACACAAATTTGTTAAATTATTACCTTTTTGGCTTTTTGTTTCTTTTGGGGACCAATTATGATATGAAAATCTTGTAGGTCTGTGACAATGGAATTGGTTAACCATTAGATCATATATTTATACAAACTAAATTGCGATAAAACATTCATATTTCGTAATTACTTACATAGACAATGTAAAAAAATGGATGTATATGACTGAGAGTCGCACTTTGGTGGCGAATGCTACAAAAAACTAGACACAATAATAAGAAAAGCCCACGCGTAAATTGGGAAACATTCGCTCTCTTTGTATTACAGTTTTTACGAGATCTTAAGTAGTTTTCCACGAGTTTCCTATTAAACTTCGTCTAGCCGGCGTCGAACACAGACGCTGGTCGATAAATTACGCTTCTCCGCAATTCAGCGCTAAATTAAAAAATCGATGCAAACGAGATTAAAACGCGTCAAATTAGATTACATTGGACCGAATCGGGCTAAAAATGGCGAGGTAGATTAGATTAAGGTAAATTGGATAAGGACGCCCGGTAGAAGAAGATTGCAGCAGTTCGAATTTAATGAATTAAGGTGCATTAAACGAAATTATATTGCTTCAGGGGGGCACTTTACTATACAAAACATGTTTGGGAAGGAGGCTAACAGGAATTATCTTGTACAAAAACAATATAAACATTGCTGTAATGATTTGTTGACTATGGAATGTGGATTTTTAAGGACAATGAGGTTGAAGAACAGTTTGATGATGAAAGTGAGAATGAAAAACTCTTCCTGTATGCAGTGATATTAGTTTCACTGAATCTCAATCTAGCTATGAAGAAGAAAGTGAGGATAACACGCAACTTATAACTAGTAGCTGAAAGGTTTATAACGAAAGTGATTGTGATTTTATAAAGTTCTCGCACTCTGTTACACAACAGAAAAAACTGAACTTTAATATTTTCAGTTATTTTTCTCAGATGAACTTACTGAAAAAGTGTGACCACAACAAAAATATTTATGCAGAGAAGAAAATACAGAGGGTAACAATTACCAAAACACTCATCGTGGTATTTATGGAAGGTTTGGTCAAAAGAAGTCAAACCGTTTTTTGCTGTAATACTAAACATAACTTTTAATTTAAAGGCACAATTAATCGAATATTTTACCGAAAATTACTTAGACCCCGTTCTTTACGGATGTTTTCTCCAAATATTTTAAATTCTGCATTTAGTTTCTCCCGTCGCAACTCGAGGGAGCAAAGCAAAGAATTCTAGTGATTCTACTGATAATAACTAAAGAATTTTATATTTTGGGAAGAAATGTGGCTATAGAAGAGAGTACAGTAGGTTTTGAAGGAAAGATCCAATTCAAGTGTTACAATCTGGAGAAGCTTACAAAATGAGACTTACAATTTTTTACCTGTGCAAACCAGAAAATAGTTGTGTTTCCTCACATTCCTTATTATAATAGGATAGCAAGAGGAAGTCCATTCTTTCGATTTGCCATTCATGTTTCCAACCGAAATTTCTGTGACATAAATTTTCTAAAAACA
The DNA here is from genome assembly GCA_036346155.1 of Sinelater perroti. Taxonomy (NCBI): domain Eukaryota; kingdom Metazoa; phylum Arthropoda; class Insecta; order Coleoptera; family Elateridae; genus Sinelater; species Sinelater perroti. The sequence goes on along the minus strand of JARFIY010000167.1, from coordinate 261,870 downwards.
TACGAGTGGTTCGGACTATCATAAATTTCACAGAGTTCTACAAACATATAAAAAATAAAAAATAACAATGTCTCCTAAGAAGGATTTACAAATTTATCTGAAAAAGAAAAAACAGGAATATGATCTACATATATGCCTATTAATAATTCCATGATAAGGCTAGTGACAATTTTTTGGTCCTTAAACATTGGATCATCGGAATATAGAAAGAAACAGCCTGTTAAATTTGTAAAACCTCTAGATATTTTGGAATACACGAAGTTTATGAGAGCAGTGGCCAGAGCTTTTCAGTAAAATGGATTTATAAGGAAACCCTAGTTATAGAGGAAAAATATTATTCTAATAGAAGGTGCAGTTGCAAACAATTTATTTGGTCAAGAAGAGTAGTGCATAACTCAACTTGTGTGCAATGTGAAAATAGAAATTCAAGAAGCAAGGTATCATCTTCTGACCTTGAGAAAAGTCTAAATAGAAAGATATATTCCAAAGTTAACAAGGGGTTGAATAGTTTGGAACAAAAATAACGAGAAAGGGGAAGAGAAGAAATTATTTATTACTGTGAAAGATGCAAGAGAAAACTTACAAACAATATAGATATAAATAAAAAATTTAATTGTATGATGCAATCCAAAATCATTAGTCGAAGTTTATATTTATGATCTTTGTAAAAACTATAATTAACTAATTTGAATCACTTCCTCAGGAAAGAAAAGGTCTGACAAGACATGCTAACAAGGCAATTTGCGAAGTTGAAGGCGAGGAAACAGTTATTCAACGAATAGTTGCCGAATGGTTCAAGCGCTTCAAAGGAAGAGATTTTGGTCTTGATGACCTGATCAGCCATTAAAGTTGAACAAGGTAGATTCATTGAGAGCGGTGGAAAGTAAGCCTCCATTAAACAGTCGTGATGTGGCATGAGTTCTGGAGTTTCGCCTTATTAAAATATGCTAACCACTTACATCAACTTGACTTTGTTCATAAGAAGCACAGGCCAACAAGCGAGTAGAGATCTATTGTCAATTGCTCAATAACTCATTGGACGATTGCTTCTAGAAGAAAACTGTGACATTGGATGATGTCTAGTCGATCACGATAAACAAAATAATTGAGTTCCTCAAAATCATATCCGCCGACAGTTTCGGTAAAAAGGTTTGGATGTGGTGGAATTTGTGGAAATTTTGCCGAACGGATGCGCCATCAACACTGAACTCTATTCTCAGCAGTTCGACAGTCTCTATGACAAGCTGAAGGAGAAGTCGAGATTCTTCCGCATATAGTCCACAGTCCAGATGCTGCTCATCAGACTACGCTCGCTTCCAATCAATGGAGCACATCTTGAGTGGTCTCCGATTAGAGTCTTGATATAGTTGAAGAAGCGCGACCAGAATTTTTGATTCGAAGGACCCAGAAACTCGCAGCTTGCAGAACGGCGACAAGAGATCTTTATTTTGAAGCCTTTTTTAATTGTTTTTGAATACATTCATGCATAAAAATGCCATTTTTGATATTGAGCACGAAATTTTTGAGGTAAGAGGTGGGGGAGTATGCGGGTAGCAGAAAAATTGTATTGGAGAGAGTTAATACTCGGAACTACAGTATTGTTTTACAAAAGTAAGCTACGCTTATTTGGATTACTACCTCGCACAATTCATTAAAAACCAGGAATTAAATTAGCTTACAAGTAGTAAAAGCTTTTAAAATAATCGTCTTGATTTAAATATTTAGCTGCTTTGTATGAGGATAACGAGCGTTTTAATGTTATTGTAAGTTATTGAGAGGCACTGCTTAATCAAATACCGTGACATATAACTTTCTCATACACTAGTAAAGTGCTGCTTTCTTCCATAATTTAGCTTTAATTTAGAAAATAAAAATACAATTTTTTAGTGAGAAATTACAAATTTAAATGTTATATTTAATTTTCTTTGAATGCACTTGAAACTGATTCAGCCACAAAAATAATACTCTTATCATCTGCGTGGAATAACAAAGCACTGTAAACAATGATAACATTTTTATTTGGTTACACCACGTGAAATACATTAAGATGCATTGTTATTTTTAGCACGAAATAAATATAGATACAAAGCAAAAATTAAGCTAACTGAAGTTGAAGTTTTTGGCATACTCTATAGGTACTATGGATCTATTGGCCAATTTTGTACAGCTCGGGTCTAAAAGAAAATGAAGTACTGAAAAAATTTCTAGTAGATAGTTAAATTGAGGATTCTATAGACATAAAAAGATCGAGTCCAAAGGTCAACTCTACAAATAAAAATTTGTCCGGTTTCGATTGAGAATTTTGAGATTTCCTAAAACAACCTCGGAATCGGACGAACCTAAACAAAAATTGGCAAAGAAATGGCGATGAGAAGAATAGGAACATTAAGAATAATTAGAGATATACCCTTAGAAGTAAAGATAAAGATCCTTTCAAATTAGGAATAAAAGACTCGATATGGATGGATAGAAAAGAAAGAAAGAAAACATCCGTAATAATTGCATAAACACAGTGACATGCTAAACGAGGAGCGCTCGTCTAGGGAAAGTAAATAGAATTTTTATTAGAAAACTTTAACGGAAGAATTAAGAAGCGGTTTAATGATTCTATGGTAGGATAATATGGAGAAACTACTGTAAATAATAATGGAGAAAGACATATATGTTGGTGAGGTAAATTCTTTAAAAAGTAACAAACGAATCGTTCAAGCACAAAGAAATATTTAAATATATGTGAATACAACATACTCAATAACTAAAGTCCATTATATGTTATACTATTATTAAAAAAGCCCAGAATGTGACTTTGGCCGTCACAATCCTAATGGCTAGAGTTTACTTTCTTCAAAGAAATAAACAAAACCAAATATAAACACAATCACATCAAAAATGTCAAATAGCTCACTTCAAACTTAAAAAATTCCAAAATGATTTTACAAAGGCCCTTATAATAACTTAGACAATTTAGATTGACAGCTAAACTTGTTCGCATTTAAAATAGTAATCATACAAAATGTATAGCAAAGTTTTGGGTGAAGAAGTTAATAAAAAAAATCAAAATATACATCGAAAAACTAAATGTTTTAAGGCCAGGTTCTCATCAAGAGGTTTCAAAAAATCGAATTTTATTTTTTTGCATTTTTTCATAGCTAATTATCCGTAGAATATATTCCCAAAACTATTTGTACGAAATTATTATTTAAAAAAGTTATAGCAAAAAAGTAGCGCGTGTTTTCCGATATATTTTTGAATTTCCCACCTTTACGACCATACTATGGGTGACCGTGGTAAATATAGCTACAGTGTCACCAGATGTCGGAATATATGCTATTACTTTATATAGTGTTTTCTCTTCTTCTCTATTAGCCCTTTCGACTCAGATGATGGTCTCAATTCGTTCCACTGTTCCATTCTTGTCGTCGCATTTTATCCAGTGTCACTGTTGCTGCTATTTTTTGTTCCTTGGTCCATCCATTCTTTTCTAGGTCTGCCACTTTGTTTTTAGGTGGTTTTCTCTTCCATTAGTCTTCTTGCAATTCTGTTTGGTTCCATTCTTGTCAGGTGCCAAACCAGTTCAGTTGTCTTTAATTTTCCTTGTATAGATTCTTGTTTAACGATTTCTTATGTCTTCGTTTCTCACTCTGTCCAACATAGTCTTTCGTGACCAATCCTCCATATGTGCTTCTATATATACTAATATCAACGGTTATAGCGTGTAGTGTTAGTCGACCACTGGCCGAACACAGCAGTTCGTGTACCGAAACTTTAAACGCGTTTTTCTTCGAAACCCATTTTTCAAACTGGGCGGCACGATATCTCAAAACTACTGAATATATCCTATTTTGTTTTTTTCATTTCAAAGTAGATTAAATTTACTGGAGGATGAACCTAAAAATAATTAATTTATTATTATTTATATTTTTACAGCATTTTGAAGAGTAAAAAAAGTGCGAAAATGCGAAACTAAACTTAGCATGTCCGCCATTTTTTCAATTTTTTGCTTTTTGTTGGTTTTATAGGTTCATCCTCCAACAAATGTAATATATTTCATAAACATTTTTGGATTTCTTATTTCAGATGATAGGAACGAGCGCTTGAATACTTTTTTTGAGGCTGCCACGTTTCAGTACAAATAAACAATAATTATTACATTATATTTCAATATAAAAAATGTTTTTCCATACTTTAAGACCTATTAAATAAGTACCAAAAACATCGAGTTCCTCATTTATTTTCTTCCATGGAAAAAAATTCGAGAAAATCGTGTCATTTTTGGGTCGCTAGATGAGAACCTGGCCATTAATCAAATAAAATAGTTACTGGATATAAGATATCTCTAAGTCAAGGGTCCTGAAATGAATCTAGAATACTATAGAAAGAAAAAAGAAGTAACAAAATAAATATTGCAAAGAATATTTACTGAGAAAAGAATTTGAAGAAATAAATAGATATATTGGCAACATAAGTGCAAACAGAGCACGGAAAGTGGTAAAGACACGAAAATTCAAAACAAGGACTCGTCTGGGCTGAGCTCTATAGGTCTAAAACGTGAAAGAACTATTATCAGCGGCTTCTAACCGAAGACAGGCCACGACTTCAAAGAAAAGATGTACAAGACGCTGGCTTTGAACAAAAACATCGGTAGATAAAGTAGCTGCCTCAGAAATAAGGAAATGCGCCTTAGAAAAAAAAGTTCTGAAGCGACCAGGCAATATCTGTGTGAAGCTTATTAAAGCAGCTCCAGATATTTTAATTGAGGTACTAACCGAAATATTTAATAAATGCCTCGATAGAGAAAGTCGGCTCAGACATGAAAGAAAGTCATAACTTCATCCGTACTTAAAAGGGCATTAGAAAAGACCTGTAAAAGCTATAGAGGCATCAGAGTAATATGCATAGTTGCAAGACTTTATGGACGGGCACTCAAACACAAAATTCAGTACCAAATACGAGAGCCAGGCAAACAGAATGGTTTCAGAGCTGAACTGAAAACGTTGAGTGGGGGAGAGCTGTTCACCTTTGTACAATTCGAAGAAACCTACAGTTACAATCGAGTTTAGCATATGTCAAGCGGTAAAAGCTCGAAATTGTTGTTGTACCAGCTCAGTGACGGTTAGAAGTAAACTCCCTATCGATTTATTGATAGCTGCCGACAATGAATATTACAAATATATGCTATGCATGCCTCTAAATGTGGGGATTAACAATAAATACAAAAAAGACCAAATACATAGTAGCGACAAATGACGTCAAATTCAATCTAGGTATAGGGTATTGCACGATAAAAAATGTTGGACCTTTAGGTTCCTTAGAATTACTATGTTGTTCAATAGTAGAAGTCGACGGAACATTCCAAATAAAAATGAAGAAAGCGAACCTATGATTCGCCAATTTAATTCCCCACTCTGTAGTTACAAGATCTGAAGAAGAATCAAAAACTCTTTAACCATCGTTGAAACCATTTATCTCTACATATGAAAAATAAATCTGAGGACAGAATGCTATCCCCTGAAATGGGCTACTGAAACAGACCACAAGAATTTCAGTAATAGACCACATTAGTTAAAGAAATAAGGAGATTACAAGGTGACAATGTTGCACAACTGACGGTTAAAGAAATTGTGAAATTAGTTACCACTAGAGAAGAAAGTGTGGAACTGGAAATTAGATGTCAAGAGATTTACAAAACGTCGACTGGAAATATAGACGTCTGTGAAATTTACAGCACAATTTTAAACAATCTTTTCCATCACACCTGGTACAATATGAGTGCCATGACCTTACCGGCCGCCGTTTTGTCTAGTCGTCAAAAGCAACCCTTTGCGGCGTCAGCGGCTGCGGGCAAGCTGCCAGTCGGCAGCACTGACGTCAATGAATTATAAGGAGGGCTATATTTGCACTCGAATGTCTTCATTGTGCACAAAAATGAGGCTAATCAATAAAAGGCAGCACAAGGCTGTCTCTGTGCCCGTCACCTGCCGACCTTTTCCCGGCCTCGCTCTGCTCTTGAATTATTGGGCGAAGTCGCCAAGCGCGAGGCCAATTCCCCGCGTCTAGATTCGCCGGCCTGCAGGGTGATAGCGGATGGAATTATCAAGGCTGGCCGGGTTGATAGGACGGAAGTGAGGAGATAGGGTGGATAAACGTATCTGGCGCAGATGCGCCGCAGTTTGAATGCACCGTGGTGCACTGAAATGAAAATGTTGCATTCTAACTGGAATACTTGCTTTTAAACATTACCATGCAGAGATTTTGATAGCTGATAGATTTTGTTGTTGGTTTTAAACATTGATAAAAGAAGAGTTGTGGTATCCGAAAAATTGCTTTGTTTTCAAATATACATAGTGGTTTAAAAATTAAGTACCCCATGCAGAGGAACCATCCGAGATTTAAGAATTTTGGAGGAAGAAAACAAAGATTCAAATCGTCTAAGTAAGGCACTTCAAAAGAAAACCTGAACAGATCTCGAAAAGCACATAGAAAAGAAAAAATACATGACTACTAAAAAATAAGAACTAGAGAAAGAATTGAACAAAATCAACTCTGCTATATCAGTGATAACGAAATAAAACAAATACAGAATACTCAATGAATGTAAAAATTCTGCAAGCAAACAGACAAAAAAGTATATATATAAAGTTAGTGCAACAAGAACCGTAAAAAAATTAGAAAAATTAATATGTAGAGTAAGTTAAAGTAAAATAAAAAAGTGAAATCGAAGTATATGCGACAAAGGCTGTAGAGAAAAAAGCTTGCTAAATATTATTCCAAATCGTAAAATACACAATGTAGATCATTGCAAAAATTTTGAATATAGAAGAGCAAGGCCACAAGGGCTTTATCATATAAATTAGAAGGGAAAAATAAGGAAAATCAATATAAAAACTTCTTAAATCTTTACTTAATAATAATAATTACAAATCCAACATATGTATACGGAATAAGTATGGAGTTCTTCCAAAATATACAAAAACATGTCACAAACTTTGTGCCCGTCCCAGGAAGAATATTAGTTATTCAATTTGAAAGTAATCCAGTCTAATTGGATATCCGAACTATGGATAAGACAATTGAAGCAATAAAACAATTCTATAAGTCTCTAGCAGCTGTTCTAAAACAATACAATAAACAGGATGTGGTAGTAGTAAGGAGAGACTTAAATGCCAAAACCGGAAAAGAAAATTGTGGTGAGTTTGGTTTCAGCACAAGAAATAAACGTGGCTGAAAAGAAGAATACGAAACACGTAAATTATTTTCTATATTTTTGTGACTTCGGTTAAGTACCTGGATTTCGCCAGGTGATACTGTTAAACAATTTCCAAACATTTGCAGTCAGTTAAAATTTATTTTGGTCCTAAGATATCATAGGACAATTGTCCTCTGGTTGGAAGATTCAGAGCAAAACTTAAGAAAGTCTAAATAAAAATAATTAAGGGGTGCTGAGGCACGAGAAAACTGAAAGAGAAAAAAACAAGGAAAACTGTGGCAAAATTATTGATGGAGGAATATAAACATTTAGAACAAACTAAGTAACAAAAAAATCCTGGAAATCTTGAACACTTGATCGCTAAAACGAAAAATGGAAATGTTGAATGACAGACTACATATTACAATTTATAGAGGAAAGAAGAAAAGTATTGCAAATGTAATTAGAAACAAATAAGGCGAAAAAAGGATAGCCAAAACAAACTTTCTTGAACAGCAGGATTAGAGCAAAAACATGTTTTGTAAGTACAAAAAAGTCAGAGAAGCAGCTAGAATATATAAACAAAGAGAAGGCGAACACCCTCGAAAGCCTACATAGTTAATAATTTTTTAACAATAGATGAGATCACAAAAGTAATGTAGCAACTTAAAGACGACAAGCTTCCAGAAAGCACCGTTTCATTGTTTCACTCGGGACAAATTTTCCAAAAGGATTTAGAAGACATCAACGATAGAATTAAAATTAATGAGGAATAATACAGTAGTGCCTGTGGAGCGCCTCAGGATTCTTTACGATATAATGGTATGGATGGTCAGAAATACGGTATTCAAAAAGCAACAACTAGATAGGCCAATTATAGTAAAAAAACAACAATTAGTGAAACATTCGCCAGATATCAAATCCCACTAAAGAAAATTCGGGTCACATTCCTGAAGAGGTCAAAACCGTTTAAATACCACGATTTATCTTTGTCAACCAAGACCAGACTATTGAAATATTATGTTTTTCAGTGCTGCTTTATAGAGTCGATCCTGGAAATCTAAGTAAAGCTTCCTGGAGAATGCTCAAAACATTTGAAATTGTGATTGTTCCGCACCATCTTGGAAATCCCGTGGATAGACAACATTGCCAATCAGACTGTTCTAGGAAGGGAAAATAATGGACAGAATAGCTGGAACACATTAAAAGAAACAAACAATGCTACGGGTTATGACAACTGATTTTGCAGGATAAAGCAGAAAGAGAAGAGACTCAGAAGAAGAAGGATATCGCTACTGCATGGTTTAGTACAACAACAGTAGGCCTTTTTCGTGTTACCAAGGACAAAATACGTATTGCTATAGAAATAATAAACATCCATATCGTATAAACAATTCAAGAAGAAAGGGAAGAAGAAGAAGAAGAAGAGTCGCCAAAATATAAATAGAATATTTAGATAAAAGTCATTTAAGGAAAAAATACATAGCAACTAACCATGCATGCCAATATTGCTCGGATTCAACCTAAAAATATCAGTCTCCAAAATTAAAGTAACGGCGATGTCTAGTACAAACTTTACGAAATCTAAAACAATTGCAAATGGCAAAAGAAGCAGTAGCATATCTTCTATTGTACATGTATCTAGAGCTCAACCACAAAATACAGTCAAATCTTTCTAATCGACCATCATCAGCAATTCATAAAGTGATTTTTTGTGGGGGTAGAAGTCTAATAGAAAATAAAACTAATGAATTAAAAAAGAAATAGAGAAAATGCAAATATTTAAATCTGTTTCGAGAAATTCATAAAACTAAATGCTTTTATGTACTTAGTAAACATTTCTAAACAAAAATATTTATGATACAAATTTTGACGATTTAATTTAAATAAAATGACTTCTTCCGTAATCAACATGTACTATGTTTTAAATCCTGAAACAGGTGAAAGAAAATGCAGAGGACTTTATAGAAATCTGAAAGAATAAATGAAAGCGAGAAAAAAAAATCCAAGAATCTTAGAAAAGAATTAAAGACAAACATGGAGGAACATTCCGGAAGAAAATTTCAGAAGTTCAGAGGAATAGTTGAAGACAACCAAGATAACACTTGTTGTGGAGGTCATGTCCTACTATGTAGTTATGGCTCACTTGTGAACTGGAAGCTGCCACATAAGTTACGACAATAACAGAAACGTTATTAAAAGCAACAACGAGAGAAACCAAACCTTAAAGAATGTATATAGTATTAAATCGAATTTTAAATTGTTGGCATCGAAGAGCAGAGTATTGAAAGATCTTGAATAGTAAGGTATCAATGCCTAACACCCAATCAAAAGAGTGACAACCAATATTTTCAACAAAAAATTCATAATATTAAATTAAAAAGTAATTATGCTTTCTGAAACATTGGTTAGCATTTGATGGAACACAAGGTGGAGTTGTATTAAAGAGAAATGCGGATAAGAAAATTAAAATATTCAGTACATGTATAATATGTAATTAAAAATAGATTAAACGACAAACAGAACGCAGAAAAAGGTAAAAACGACAAAATTTACAAATTTACAGTGAAACCTACGTGGTCTGTCTCGAAAGCATCAAGCCAATCTTAAAATAATGAAAACCGGTAGTCGATGACAGTGGACTGAAACGCGCATGCGTGAATGAGAACGACTTCACTGGTCGGCTCGTTTTGGAGAATGCCGGTAAATGAGTGGATTAGCGAATTTGCATAAAATTTTGTGTGAGCCGAAGTCTTTCAGGAATGATGTAATGAGTACAGTACCAATAAAGACAACTTATAATCAGTTCATTCATGCATAATTTTTTTGTCGAATTAATTTTATTAAATCGCGCTGGCGACTCAGCCACTTTATAGTCCTGCGAGTTCGGCGGTTCCAAAAACTTAAATTAGCTCAGAAAGGGGAGATTATAAACAGTCGGTGAGATTTAGACCAGTATGGCCAGGTAATTATTAGCGATTTCAATACAGGACTTTGTAGAATATTTTGAACTGTTGAGGAGTTTACTTTAAAGGCGACTGGAATTACATACAATGCTTCTTGTATACTGTATCATTTTTATTTACTATATAATTTCATTGTTATTATAATTGTAATGTTTGTATTGTATGGTATGTTCATCCAAAATAGATGAGAATACAAGAAATTTGACTTTTAAATTAACAGCAAATACCTAGTAATTTCCCAAGCAATAAAAAAAATGTCCTAATATTTTACTTCTTTAGTTCTTCTTCTTGCGGTGCCTACCTATGGTTATTCTAACTTTATTGGTTGCAGCTCGAAAAAGTCCCGTAGTTGTTAATGAAAACCATTGCCTTAAATTCTGGAGCCAACAGTTTCTTCTTCTACCTCTTCTTCCGTATATTTTGTTTTGTAAGATTAGTTGTAGTAAGTTGTATCTTCGTTCATTTCTTGTGATGTGGCCTAAATACTCGAGTTTGCATTGAACATTCTTTATTTAGTTTTCGTAGAACTTCGATGTTGGGAATATGGCCTACCCACGATATTCTCAGTATCCGCCTGTAGCACCACATTTCGAAAGCCTCCAGTTTTTTTATTGTTGCTTCAGTTAGTGTCCATGATTTAACTCCAGAAAGAAGGACATCATAATAGACGTATTTTGGTTGTTAACGTTAAGTCACGGTTCTTCAAGACGTTTGGCATTTTACTGAAGAATGTTCTAGCTAGCTCAATACGTTGCTGTATTTATTTTGAATTCAAAGATATTTGATTGATAAGGAGCTGGGAGGTCCATGGTCTCCTCCTTGTAAGTTTCTTCTCCTGCCGACTCTTGATTTTCGTATACCACGAGTAGTAACTGAGTTTTTTGTTTAAGTCATATTGGTTATACTAGATATATCCTTGGATCTTTAATGTAGTGGTTTTTACTTGTTTTCTACATTCTCATGCCCTTGACCTCTTCTAGTTCTTCTGCCTTTAGCGGCGATTTCTCACCCCAAGGGCAAGAAGAATGCGCTGTCCTCTGTTTGCTCCTCCATTCATAATGTGACTGTTGGCAAAACAGAGGAGAAACTGCTTATACCAGCAATTATTCGGTGCTATTTGGTCGGGGGCTGCTTATTCAACATATTCGCAGCTAACCTTCATACGTGAAGGGTGATAACATTGTAAACGTCAATTTTGGGTGACACATTTCTGTTTGCAATAATAACATTCTCATTGAGGAAAATGTTGTTTTAGAGGATAGCGTGTACAACTACAGCGTAGAAAGAGAATGAGCAAATTTGACTTTTGTAATGTTCTAGGCAGCTTCTTATAAAGCGGTTTAAACTTATGTTGCATTATTCAACAAAACAACGCCAAAAACCCACGAAATTAAAAAAAATCATAAAGTTGAGTTAATGGTAGTAGTGACAGAAAAATACACCCCGAAAATGAAAGACACTTTAATCGATACCATGCCCTAGAGATTATAAGTATTGTACAACACTAAAGAAAGTTCAACCAAGTGGCACTTGTGTTAATAAAAAGATATCTTCATCAATTTTTTAATTAAAGAATGGTTACTTTAAAGACGGTATCGATAAAAAATGTATTCCAAACCTTCAGCAAAGTTAGTTTTGATCATTTACATAAATCTATAGAACAACTAGAGGACATCGCGAAAGCTCAGGAATAAAGGTTTGATCAAGGAAACAGTCCCCTAAGTTCCGCTTTAATGGCATTATGTTAAAAAATCAAATCTGCTCTGGTAAATTAAATTCTTCGTGAAGTTCTATCCAGAAGTTTTTTTATTGCAGTCTTTTTGACATTTACCCTTATATGGTTTTTCGATTTGCAAACCTAAGTCAAATAGGGCAAATTCATAAATGGTTGTGATTATTCGTGAGACTCTGTACCACAACATTTAGAAAAAGATGGTTGGTGGTTGGTTCTCGGGTTGTTAGACTGTAGTCGGAGTTCGGAAACTTGACGTTTCGTGCACAACTGTGACGGACATCTTTAGAAGAAAATCTTCTAAACATTTAATTTTTAGTTGTGGGCGAAATGTCAACAGTTTCCGAATTCCGACTACAGTCTAACAACGCGAGAACCAACCACACGATGCATCATAACACCAGTTGTGAAAGCCTTTATATTTATCTCTGGGATAACTCTGAAGTACTATTTTGTTACCCTAATATGCAGGAAGTAAAAAACTTAACAAAACAAAATTTCACGTTTCCTCCCGTCAATTAGAAAAAAAAAGAAAATTCCGAGCTTCTCCCTTTTGGAGGAAATTATTCATTTTTTGAATAGCCGTGCTCTACATTTTACTGTCCTTTTCGATCACTGCTTCGTTTGAGTTTACTCGATTTACTTTTAAAGGTCAATTTACTTATTTACTTGCACGTAATCAAATGGAATGGCTTTGTAATCCCCAATATCCGTAGTAGTGCTTTAATGATGTCTTTTCCATATTTAGTTCGACTAACATGTCACTCCAATTCGTAACACCAATAGGAAGGATGATTCACCGCTTTGCGATAACAATAGCCTTCGTATATTTTTGCGTGATAACACCGTAGTAGTGTTTTACGTTCTTCCCTCGGCCGCGACAGCAATTTCCTCTGCCCCGTCATGGGTTTTCCTCTCACAAAACTGACATTAGGGCGCTTTCCGGAGGCTCCGGGTCGATACGACCGGAACGACTTTAGGAGAGGAAAATCGCTATTTGCCTAAAAAAAGCAACCCGCCTGGAACTCCGCAGTTTCAGGCCCATTAGCCTCGCAAAGCTGCACGCCGGTCAGCCCACTGCCTGCTGCTTACATGCAAATGGATTAACGGTGCAAGTGCACCAGGTTCTGCAACGAGCCGCCGATTCTTCATCGGCGCAATGGAGCCCGGCCGCGGTGGGCCCATCGGAAGGTGCGAAGTCCCGTGGGAAGGCTTTGGGAACGAGGCGCCGTAACAGGTGTCCGCGCGGGACGTGACTCATGTATTTCATGTATTTACGCCCTGGTCACCGCAAATACGTGTAGATGTTATCGCGAATGCAAATTGTACAGCGCCATGCAAAATGAGTCAATGGAACGCGCACTTCCTACGGAAATTCAAAAAAGTTATTTTTACATTTGAATGACTAGAAATTACGTTTGTGTAAACTCCTTCGAAGAGTGTCGCTAAAATGTTTAGTCTATTGCATGACTCAGAAGTTCAATAGTACACTTTCGTTGCAGAAACGGTAATAATAATGACTTATTTATATACGTTTAGAGAGGTAAATTTTTTAAAATGCTATGTGCTCACTGTTGAAGACGAGAAAAGAATCTGGTGATAACAAAACCTTAATGAAGATATCGCATCTCAAATGTCTAGTATATGGGCCAGTTAACTAGAAACAAAATCCTCTGGTGTAGAGTAGACAATCTTTATTCCAATAAAAACTAGTTTTGAAGATGCAGCCTAGGCATGGTTTTGTTTGGGCGAGAGACGCCAGGATCGAATATAATACTTTCGGAAACATTCGGAGGTTTGCAGAAATCAACAGAATCACCGTATTGTTTCTTCCCCTAGTCTTTCGTTCGTCTTCTTATTTTCTCCGTCAGCAGACAATTTGCAGCACTTTATTGCATTTATTTTCTCTGGAAAATGTCGACCAAAATTCCTGTCGATGATAGATCGCTACTTGAACCTTGATGACATTGCATTCCATCACAATTAGCCAATTCCTTTCCAATGACCAAGTCAATGCAGAAGTTATGGCGAAATCTTCCAAAATTAAAGAATCTAAAGGTAAAGTAGCCCCCTTTTGGATTTATAGAAAATCTAGGAACAAATTTAACGGCTACAACCTACACAATGAAAAAAATATTATAGTGAAACTAAACTGAAACAAAACCGAGAGGGTAATAATCAAAGTATATGTGCCAACATCGGAGTAAATTGAAAATATATCAAATTAATTATGGTATAACAAAATAAAGATTTAGCAATCAAATAAAAGACTGCCGAAATTATCTAGGTGCAGACATTAACAGCGATCATAATTTGGTTATGAACGTTAAAAGACAAGATATGACAAATATTAAAAGAAGTAGTGAAAGAAGAACAAAACGCAACAGCTTAAATTAAACACAATACAGATTACAAATACATGTACAAATACAAGACAAAATAGAAAATCATGGATTACAGATAAAGTAGTTTAACAAAAATATAAACATATTGAGAAATAAAAGAAACTGAAAAACTAGAAAAGCTATAAAGCAGTTTATTGAAAATCAGTACAAAGAAATCAACACAGGGAAGGTGGTTATAATGTACAGCAAACATCCTTAATCTGCAAAAGACAAAGACCCTCACAATAAGGAATATACAAAAACCCATACCTATGGACCAGAAGGGTATTAGTGTTTGAATGAAGAGACATACTGTATGAAGGAAGAAATAAAAAAGACTCAGCTGTATAACAAGGAGAAAAAAGAATAAAAAACGGTAAATCACTGGAAATAGATAAATTATCAGCAGAGATTATTAAATGCCTAGGAAGAAATGCTTTTCGTAACATTTACGAAACGGAAGAAATATTATCAATTTTACAAAAAGCTTCATGATAGCTATATACCAAAAAAAAAAAAGATAAAATTATAAATGTGCAGATCACAGAACTGCCAGTCTAACATTACACGCATCAAAAATAGTCATGTGTATAGTACACAGTTAAATAGAAAACAAAATAGAGAAGAATCTGAAGACATTTTGGTTTTTGGGAAACATTCAGGATCTAAAGAAGCCATCTTAACCTTGAGATTGATCATAGAGGAAAGAATTCAAGAAGACAAACAAACTTACATATACTGCGTTTGTAGATATTGACAAGATTTTTTATTAATGTAAACTAACTAATATACAAGAATAATTCCTAATTTGCAAACAAAAAAAAACCCAGCAATAATTAACTGATAAAAAGAGTAAGGCATAAATGTACACTATCACCGCCATAAAAAATGCCCTTAGCAAAGTGAGAGATAATACCAATACAGGAGTGATAATGCAAGGCGAAAAGTCAAGAAGTTTCTCTATGTAGATGATATTGCACTTCTGGCAGTAAATAAAAGACACTAGAAGAACAAATATAATATGCAGGTAACAGAAAACAAAAAAACAAAAATAATGGCTTTGGAAAAGGGTAAACATGGGAAAACGAAAACAAAAATGAGGAGTTGAAAAAGAAGGGAGGTTGAGGAATTCTGTTATTTAGCAGAATTATAACAGTAGACGTAAAATGCAACAGAGAAATAAGTAACAGATACAACACCTGATTGTATCAAGCAACATCTCAATAAAACGAAGGATCCAGTTACTGAAAACGTGTATGGTTTCGAGAACTGAACACCTGGAGTATGTGATAAACGATAAGTCACGAAAGAAGCCTTGAGAAGATACAAGATAAGAAACTTATGAAAACAAATAATAAAAAAGATGTGGTTTAATCGGACGAACATTACGACACAACTTATTAAAAATTATATTAGAAGGAAGAACAGCAGGACAAAATGCAACGGAGAGACTAAGGATGTAGTACATACAGCAAATTACAAAAGATGCCAGACGCAATAGCTATACAGAATTCAAGGGTTTGGCCGAGGCTCGACAACACTGGAAGTGTGCAACAAACCAATCAACTTATTGGTAATTGAGCCCTTGTAGAATCTATCAGTGCTGGTTTCTTTCCCGTTACCTCCGTATAGGCCAATGAACTATTGACAACACATAAGGGAATAAAAGTGGAAATAAAAAGCTTCTTTTACTATTTCTGTAGGGTAGTGACATGAAAGCTAGTCTACCCTTTTTTTCCTTGTAGTCGATAAAAATATTTGGTTCTTGGTTTTTGGTCCTTGGGCTTAAAGTTTCATGGAAAGACAGTAAACATTCCTAGTAAACTTCCATTTTACTGACGGTACCTTTTTTCAACTTGGTCTTCATCTTATAAGAACACCTTTTCTGTCCTTTATCATAGTACTCACACTTCAGGTTTTGTTGTCTTGTAGAACCTTACAAACAAAGATAGGATACTGGTGCCAACATTATTGGCTTTAAAATTCCTAATTCTGGATAAAGTCATTGAAAGAATCCGAGTGCCATATGTATTCGATTTCTTCTTCATGTGGATTTTGAATCCCCTCATATTTCTGAAATGGCATGTGCCCTTATAAATTGTAAGGTTCGATTAGGGATTACATGTGGTTTTAAATTTGTTTAACAAGGAATGGAAGCAGGGCCTAATGTTGTGCAGTGAGTCATGACCGAGTCACATTTCTCCAAAAACTTGCTATCATAAAAAATCGATGTAAATCTATCCTTACTAATCAGTTTGCGAGTACCAAGTCATACTGAACTAATGTCGTTATCTGTACTTTTTTCTTCATATAAAAAAAAAAATAGGAAAATCATACGTATTATTAGTAACAGAGCCAGCGTGGTTCCGTGGTTGAGGGGCGGGCTGCAGTGCGGACAGACCCGGGTTTCATTCCCCGGTGTTCTCTGATGCATGGCGGATGGCCTACTCAGTCACTAAAAATAATTGAGTACCTGCGTTCATTGCGCATAAGGAGTGATAATGGTGGTCGTCTAAGGAGCGGTGCTTGCCACATCGTCCCGCATTAGAAATGGTGCGCGACGGCTGGGCGCAGTGGTGGACATATGAGAGCCTTAACGTCTCTGTTCGAAGGTCGTTTTCTCACGCGGAGCGTTAAAGCGTCACCACCATTATTAATAACAATTTACTTCACTCTCTCTAATATTAGCCAGATTGAGCAATAGTAAAGATACGGGGGGTGGGGGGTGTCCGCGAAAAAAACTCTTTGGCGTCCTAGGTTGACAATTTTTCACCCGTTTTCCCTCAAATGTTTGCAAGGTGGGAACGTGGAACGATTTATTTACAAATGAGAACAGTGGGATAAGTCGATGACCTTACAAAAGTAAGATATGCAAAATGATCCTGAAAATAGGCAACCAAATATACGTTCAGAGCTTAGCCACGCCACATTTTATATCAGCTGTCTTTGTTTACTTTATGTTCAAATATATAATAAATAATCGATAGCATCGATACGTCGATTCAGTAAATCGAAAATGTATTTAATAGCTGCAAAAGACCAAGAAGCTATTTATAATGCGAGAATAAACAAAGAACGTTCTCTTCTATTAGAAAGCATGGATACCATCCTTCAGGCAGACATATCTTTGAAAGTATTGCAATAAATTTCTAAATAACGTTATTGCGAGACAAAAAGGCTAGACTCGGAACTTTTGCAATTGCAACCGAGTTTTAAAGTAAACATCATAAACATTAATAACACGAAATACAAGAATACCACGATAATTTTTACGTGACTTTGATCTTCAAATTTTATTTTGAATATAAAATTTCAGCTCAAGATTAGAAATAAGACGTAGAAATGAAATTGAGAGGCAAGAGATCATGGAATTGAAAACATTTCTCATTAACAAAAACCTGAATTTACAACTTATTTGGAGAAAGATAAAAGGATATACATATATGCTCAACATGAAGCCGAAGTTTGGACACTAAATAAGTACGATGCTGACAAAACTGAGGGTTTCAAGGTGTGGTTAATAAACTCATGTTTAAAACTTCGTGGGTGGAAAAAATATCAAACCAAGAAGTACCACTATGTATGAACTGCAATCGGAAGCTTTCACCAATAATAAAAAAGAGAAAGACTGCATATCTCCTAAGAAACGGAATATACAGAATACCTTAGCTTCTAATACAAGGAGAAATATATGGTCAAAGAGGAAGAGGTAAAAAACATCCTGGTTAAAAAACACAAAGTTTTAGAACAGCAGAAGAGCTAATGTAATCACCAACCTTGTCTAGAGATGGTACTCTAAAAAGAAAAAAATGAACTCGACCCCAAACTATTATCTTCAAAACCATAAAATTCTTTTGGCAGTTTTTTGGTATGCGCAGTAGATCTTCCAATCAGACATTCTTTGAAGCTGATGCAACTTCAATGCCCCAACTCTAATTAAGTGCACTCTTGGTGCTTAACAAGGATATCGCTTGTTAAGTAACGCAATCCGAGCAGGTGTTGGCAAGTGAGGTGTCCAATTAAGGCGCTTATGAAATAAGTGCAGCAGGTAAGGACACATTCAACGCTCCGCTGAAGGTTAGTCAGAAGAACGCAGAAAAATTCTTGGCGGAGCATGATCCAGCGCTTTCCAGCCCGTTGCAAGTTCAACACGCTGATATGAATTGTAAATTAAAGGACAATTTTTATTCACACATCCTTGGCCGTTCTCTAACGTGCAATTTCATCGAACCAAACTGGTTCCGCAATTCAGAACGAGAACAAAGCCATTAAGGATGTGGGAACGCCTCCATTGTTTAAAATGTGTATCGGCGACGTATTTGAAACCATTTGTCGCCATTTATCGCGGGAGGGACCAATTAGAGGAAAGGTTAATGAACAAAAAACTGGTTGGAGTATTCGTTAAAAATATTTACGTCTAGGCAGGAAGCGTAAATAAAATGAAATCCTGCGGAGCCCGACAGTTTATCCGAAAAATAATAAAGTCAACAGCCGTCCTATTAATAACCAGCCGATTTCCCTTGCTCCCGGAGTCGCTCTACAAAAGAGGCCGATTTCAGCGTCATTGCTGGATGGAAAAGCAGAAGCAATCAATACCGGCCGTTAACAGAGCTACGTGAAAAACGATTTAGGTCAATGAACTGGCAGGCGCATCAGGCCGTCGGGGCTTTTCACTGAAGTTGCAATAAAAGTGCGTTGATTTCTAATGCAGCTGACACGGATCGCTCGCCGGTTTTCAGTTTAATGACTCAATTTGTCGCGCTTAGGAATGAAAAATGAAAGTGATATTAATTTTCAACTTTTACCTTGATCTGTTCATTTCCTACTAAAATTTATTCCAGAAATTACGGATCATTTTTTGATTTTTTAAATTTATTTAAGAGTACTGGGGCCAACCGAAGAAATGTATGAAAATTTGAAGAAAATTTCATTTGACGTAAAGAGTGAAGCTCTTGGTATTGAATAGATATATAGATAAGTTCTCAGAGGATATAGAGAATAGGACTACGGAAAAAGAAGGTATATAAAATTTACATTAAAAGGCACATCAGAACTTAAAGCACTAAGAAAGTTAGTAAAAGTGAAAGTAAGAGACTATAATAGATATTGATAACCCTATTTGATACAATGGCTCAACAACAGCCTGGAGATACAAACAGCTCAGAAACTTTAAGTCATATCGCCAAAACAGTGGATGGTTCATTATGCTAATTTCCTACAAGAACATAGAAAATTATATATAAAAGGGAAATAAATAATAGAAAATGTAAGAGGAAGATATTCGGAAAATATTTTAAAAGGCCCAAAAAAAGGACTAAAGTCACAAAATATATACAAAAATATTTTCTGTAATAAAATCTAGGAAAGAGAAAATATCCAGTAGAATGAAATAAAGTATATACCACGTCGATCTATAAAAAGCAGACAAGAAATCCTGTTCTAACTATAGGTAGAGAGGTACAGGATACAGGTACAGGTACAAATTTTATAAGATGGGATAGACTCAGAACCAAGTTTGGAGAAGAATGTCACCACTTCAATCAGGAAAACAATGAAATTGATGCTATGGTCTCCAAGAGAGAAGAAAAGCTTTTTCTTGAAAATTCTACATAAAAACGGTTATGGAGGAAAAGGTTTGCAGGCAGCAGATTGGAAGCACAGAAAGACAGAAAAGAAAACGGCAAATCCTGTGGGGTAAAAGCTCAAGAAGAAAAAGAGAAGAAATTTTTTAAATGGTATAATTCAAATGCTAGCCAATGTGATAATCTACAAAAATCAGTTTTTCCAGTGAAAAGACTAATACCAAGTTTTATAGTTTAGACGTGTCATCTATAGCATCAAATTAAGAGAAGGTGAACGTAAAATTGAAAAGACCACGAGCGAGGTGAAAATTTTTAGCAAAATTAGTCTTTTAGATAGTTAAAAATTTAAAAAAATTTTGTAAATAAATTTTTCTTATTTCACGAATAAACCACGTACCACGAAATTTATTGAACGGCATGTTGTTATAAAAAATAAATATTTCTAATATTGTCTAATTAGCTGCTTAGTCGATTAAAATTGTTTTATGAATCATATTGTAAAAATTGATGTGACACTTAAAGAGTGCAGATCACAATGTGGTTACATAATAATTAAGCAACTTACGTAAACTTAAAACTGTCAAGTTGTAAATTTTGGTCCATTAAAAGATTTGTTTTTTATCTATAATATGTTCAGTTGAATAGTTTATAATTAATACGAATTTAAAATGCAAAGTTATTTCTTTGCTTTTTCAACAAAAGAAAGAAATTTATAAAAATCATTTAAAAAAATGATTACAGTAATAATTCTTAATCTTATCTTTAAAACTAGGAAACCTCTAATACTATCAAGTAAGACCCGACAACACTGGAGTAATTGGCGTCGGCCGATTAGGCCCTGTGTTATGTTGATCATACCTTAATACTTAATTCATTTTCTTAATTTTCTGTAATCAATACGTTGCTATTGTTTTATCCTAGCTTTTCAGGTGCATACTTTTTTCTCTCTAGTGATTAACCCAGACATGCTCGGCGTACTATCTGTAGTACATCTCTAACCTGCAAATGTATGCACTTCAACACGTTCAGTTAGAGTTGATTAACTACAAAACGTAGTTTTCTTGCTTTATCTTAAAATTTTTATCTAATTTAGGGTTAAAGTTGACTTTTTAAAGAATGACAACCTAGAATACAGCGACTAAAAAATCTAAGATAATAAAGAGAAAGAGGGAAGAAGAAGAGTGCTCCAGCTCAAAGTTATTCTAAAAATCCACTTAAAACTGATTTTCGCTGTTCTTCGATGCTTTACTTAAAACAAATGTAACAATAGAAAATAACAGATATGCTACACAGAAAAATCTCCAAGAAGAGGTACAAAAAATTCTAATATTGAGTGGCTGTCTGCATGTTCCGCGTAGGAATGTTTTGGGAATGCCAAAGGAACGCCAATAATCAGCTGGTGTCATATTTTGGAAAGCACTCGTGTAAACAGTTTATGGAAAACCAATAAGGTGGAGATATAAACTATGACTAGATTCTTCGAAGCTCGCTTGCATTTGTTGGATCAAACCATATCAAGGTTCCTCAACCAATTATATAAAGAATTAGATATTGGTGTTGAGTAGTATTGAATATTTCGATGCAACGAGACCAAGTGGTCTAATAAACAATTTCTTATTGGTGACAACTTTTTTACCTCTAGTCCACTGATAGAGAAGTTTACAGAAAATTATTCCGTGCAATTGAAAGATTCAAAATCATGACGAAAGAGAAAAAAGATGAATATCGCTTCAGGAAAACATCGCTCTTTATCGCACTGTATCAATGGAAAAAAGTACTGTTTCTCGTTGATCATTCACGTCATAGAAATGACAGTCTACAATTCTTGGCAACTCATTGCTCACATGGCGGAGATATGGACAAATTTTTATTTAGACGCCGTATTTTTACAACACTAAAGAAAACAGACATAAGATATGACGGTGTAGATCATCATGTCATGATAGGGCAAAAACAAGATACACAAAGTGTAATGTAAAACTACATGTCAAGTGTTTTGTTAATTACCACACTAACCGTCAGTAGTCGCTTTATATTCCTAGGGAACTATGAACAGGGTCGTCAAGGCAAATTCGGAAAAAAACCGAAAGGCCGTCTCATGCACATGTGCAATTCGTTATTAATTAACACAAGTTAACTTCTCATAATCAACAATCTACGATTGTCAAAAAAATGACCCGAGAATAGGACTGCAGAATTGCTCTGCTCGAACCCCTTCGCGCTGAAAAATCGCCGATGGAAGTTATTGCGTGGTTTGGCTATAAAAAGACTCAAGTTTACGAAGTAATCAAGAAGTATAGAGGATGTGACCATCAGGAGGAGGGCAACTCACACCAAGTAATCTCATCTCAAGAGAAGTAATGAATTGAAAGAGAAGATCGATCAGAATCCTGGGCGGAGCATGACTGATCTGGCAAAACAAATGGGTGTGGCGAAGTTGACGGTCAATCTAACAGTGCACCAGGACCTACACAACAAGTTTTTCGTGCTGAGAAACCGCTAACGGTTGACTGAGAAAAACGAGATGGACAGAAAGTTTACGATCCAAGCACTGTTGAACGACATCAGGTACGATAGCGATGGTTTTCTACGATTTTTTTCAAAAAAACTTCATGAATTTGGTCTGCCAAGATGCCCCTGAAGTTACCACTATAATTAATACAGTGAAGGGGTGTCAGGACAAGGGTCTGAAGGCGACCGCCGGTGTTGGAAGCAGTTGTTGAGGATTGGGTAGAAGAGGTGACCATGGAACGGGAGCACGTACTTAGACAAGACTATACTTCAGCCCAAAAGGCAAGAATTTGTATTACCATTATACCCCACTTCTGGCTACCCTTTGGTTGCGACTGCAATCCCTTCGACTACTTTGTAAGGAGCGAAAGTCAGTGAGACCATCATAACACCAAGGATAGCTGAAGGTCCTCCATCATGGAGGTAATGAGACATATGGACAAGAAAGAAATTGTGTTGGCTTACAGCAGATTGTGGCCTTGTATTTTAATGTTGTTTTCAATACATTTTAGAACTTTTTACAAAAATTAAAGTTGTAAGTGATAAACATGATATAATAATTCTTACCATTTACTAAATTTATAGAAATGCAAATTTATGCATATCTGGGTTAATTATGTCCAGCTATTATAAATATTCACCCTTATACTTTTCTACTATTGCCACATCTAATTGTGAACGTTAAAAAAATTTCAAAAGATTATTGACAAATACAAATACTTCATTAAACTTGAGGTGGGACTTTCTTTTGATTAAGAAAAATATTCGTAAACAATTTTGTTGCGATAATCTTGCAAAAACTATGGGTATTTGCCATTGAACAACATTCCATTCGACGCTTTATTAAATAAAATATTTGAAAAGTAAAAAAATTCAATACTTTTAAAGCCTATAACAGGACAACCTGGACTAGATCAGATAAATTAGGGGTATCACGGCTGGCGCGTATCACCGTTAGTGTGGAAATATAAGACTATCGGAACATCAAGTAGGGATAACTGTATCAACTTTCAATAAGTTGCTTTTCA
The DNA here is from genome assembly GCA_036346155.1 of Sinelater perroti. Classification (NCBI taxonomy): domain Eukaryota; kingdom Metazoa; phylum Arthropoda; class Insecta; order Coleoptera; family Elateridae; genus Sinelater; species Sinelater perroti. The sequence continues at coordinate 238,481 of JARFIY010000167.1, read as the reverse complement.
ATTGGTTGTGCGTAGTTCTACGCTTTTACAATTTTTAATAAATGGGTAACTAACATTCACGTGACTCATACTGAGATGATGTGATTGGAACTTTAAAAGAAATTCCTCAGAAACTTTTGGTTTGATTGCGGCATTCATTGCATTGCCTGTTGAATAATGGACTTGCTCCTTGTTTTTTTAACTAATTTGTTCCGATAATTTGTAGACTTTAAATAATAGCAGTTACCTCATCCTCCTTAATACATAATTTACTCAACGATTTAAGGCTTAGTTGGACCGCAGCCAGAATTTCCCCGTGAAAAACTACAAGGCAAATCGCACTTACTTCCTGAAGGTGGCCTCGTACTGCTTGATTTCCTTCCTGCTGAACTCGTGGAACTCCGTGTAGACGTTTACCACCCGGTACTTCAGCTTCACCTCGTGCCCGTTGTCCAGGGCCTCGTTGATCTCCTGCCTTCTTATCAGCACGGAGTTCAGTTCCGAATCGACCGGCATTCTGCTGGCTACGGCGCACAACCTCTCTCTACAATGCGACGCACGCGACTGCCACAGCGGCGCAGCCAAGGTAATCAGCGCTATCACCGAGATTTAAACGCCTGCGTTGCACGTGCGAAGACCAAGTGCCGGCGGGTGAATCGGATCGGGCCCGGGAAGGAAAGAGTCGTGACGTCAGCGCAGCAGGGGACGGCGAGGATGTGGCCGATTGTGCGGAAAGGCTCGTTTTGTTGTTTTATTATGGGGGTCTCGCTAATCGCCGAGGGAAAGGACGGCGCAGCGGCTCTAACCTAGTCTGGATTCCAGACTTTGGACTTACGTGCCTCAAGTCATCTCCGCATCAACCCTTGCTGGAATTTAAAACGTTTGAGTTGGTAGTTGTGTCAAATTGCTTAAAGGAAGCCAATATCAAACTTTTCCATTGATGTTAACTTTGCATTGCTTTTTTGTACTTCTAGGGCTCGATGAAGGTGTTTGGTACCCTAGGCTGACAGTTCTTTATCCACCTTCCTTCAAATGTTTGTATGTGTGGGACGTTATCAAAAAATTATAAATAAATTGGGTGTTTAGATCCGAAGTCAGAATTCCGAAATTCTTGAGCTTCAGAACTGCCACCCATCTTTCTTTTCACTAAAAGAATCTTTTGGTTCCACTTTTTTGTAATGTTTGTTTCACAAACGTCAGTTTGCACATCGCTGTTGCTTGTCTTCTAGCTTTGCTTTGGGGAGTATATACAAAAGTTTCTAAAATATTGTATATAGTAATGGCCTTTGTTGTGTCTCTACTTTCTCCTTGGAACCCTTCACATACTCCTTAAAACGCTACAAGAGCATTATACGAAAAACGTATCATTAATGCCATTTCAAGACTCTTCAGTTTTTCCAATATCACATTTGTTTTATATTGTGAGTCCTTAGTCTGTGTCATGGATAATTTGTGTCAGAGCATCAAGATAGTTACAATTTTTTGTAAATGAATTTATTGACAGTGGTACTTAATAAGATTAAGGAAACACCTCTACTTTTATTTCCAAATTTTTCTACATGTTTGGCCATAAAAGGCTCTAATTTTGAAATCAATTCTTGACTACAAAAGCTTAATATTTCATTATCCTCACGAATTGGCAGTCTACTGGTAGCTAAAATTTTACAACTTTTACAACTCTTAAGACAACATTCTTCCAATACAAAGCTTCTTTCTTGTACTTTTCTGCTATTTTACAATCCAAGGTTTGATGATGAGAAAAATAAGCAGATAATAAACAATCATGACAAGAACTGGGAACACAGAGAGTGCATTTCAAAATTTATTAGTAGAAGTCGAGTTTCACAAACTTTTTTAAGAGAGATAAGATTGCTAAAAACAAACCAGAAGTAAATAATAAAAAAATAAGCAACCGGGAATACTCAAAAATAACTGATCAAAATACATTTGTGAATAAAACCAAGAGAAACAATCAATCCGACATAGTACTCAAGGAAAATGAAACCATAAACCAACTATTATTAAATGACAGACTTATAAAATTAAAAAATAGAAAAAGACAATAAAGCTACTGCATCCACGTCAAGATACTAAAAACAATGGACAGAAGTGATATTAAGATAGATACTTGGAATCTTGAAAAATAGACAATACCTTGAAACATTTCTTGTTATTCTATTTCTTGTTATGCTATTTAAATATCCTTAGATATATGGGAAAGCGTTTTACAATAGGAGGCGATTACAGTGTAAAAATACGAGGTGAGGGTTAAGAATTACCACTACAAAAGGAAAAGAACCGCATGAGGTAGGCAATAGAGTTGGGATGCCTGTATTTTTCAACAGGAAAGCTTACCTATTAGCCTACAGATCCCAATGAGATAACAGACGCTGAACTTTTTTATAACAACATAGGTTTCAGAAAATTATATAAGTGTTTGATATAAGCTTCGACCTAAATTCAGATCACTCGCTAACAATAAGTGAAACTATAGTTACAAAAAAATGCAGTCTGACGATGGTAAACAAATACACTGATTAGAAAGGTTTTAAGAAAGCTAAAATAACCGAATTCAATTAAATGTAGTCTTATGATTTATTTATATAATTAAATGTAGTACTACGATAGAGTAACCGAACGAAAAAGTTGAAAAGTTTGTCCAAGATATACAATAGGCGGTCTGAAAAATACATCCGAAATTAAAAAGAAATCCATTGGTAATAACTCCCCGTAGGAAATTGGAGCTCTAGAGGCAGAAAAAAGAAAAACTCGAAGAAAATGGCAGCAGACAAGAACACTGCAGGATAAGAACAGACTAAATAATCTTGCACAAAGATCAATTCAAAGACAATAACAACAATTCTTCAAAGTGCAGACCATCATTATCCACCACTTTCTGGCATCGGTCTGCAAGCTTTTAGATCTGGTCAAAGTACCATTCTTTTAACTTCAAGTAAAAAAAAATTGACATGCTTGTTTAACTTCTTCAAATGATTCAAAACGGCGTCTGTTCAAAGGGTATTGCATTGAGCGGAAAAGGCTGTAATCTGACGGAGCGACGTCTGGACTATAGGCTGGATGCGGAAGAATCTCAGCGCCTTCCAATTCCTCAAACTCTTCCTTGGTCTTCTTGGCTGTGTGTGGCTTGGCGTTGTCTTGCTGAAACAGGGCGCGCTTTCTTCGAACCAAAGTTGGGCACTTCTCCACCAGTTTGTCGTAGACGCGGTCTACCTGCGGACATTAGAGCTAGGTGCGACCATTCGGAACCAGCTCAAAATGAAGCACGCCCTCAAAGTTCCACCACACGCAAATCATGACATTCTTGCCGAAACGATCTTTACGCGGAACTGACGGAGGATTTTGGTCTTTTGGAACCCGCTTCTTCTGTCAATTGTGATTTACAAAAAAGACCTAGTTCCCACCCGACGTTACAATTCGTTTCTAAAATCGGCCGTTCAATGAATTGTCTTTTGACGGCTTGTGCTTCGGTGAGTCTAAGCCCATCTTAGCAGAGCTTTTGTGGACAAAATCAAGTTGCTGAAAGTGTCGATGAATCGTTGATTTACCAATACCAAGTTTTCTCCAGATCTCGAGTGCTTGATAAAGGTTTAGCATCCAAACCAGCTTGCAAGTCACCATTAACCAAATTTAATGACTGGTCGAAACGAGATAAATCTTCAAGACTGAGATCATTGCATTCAAAGTGGCTGTACCATCCTGAAACTCTTGACTGACTAACAGTTCCTTCACTTTTAGCATCGCAAATCTTTTACGGCATCTCTTGTTGAAAGATCAAAACCCAAATCTCACTTTCTTGCAAAGTTACCTCGAATACAAAGATGAAGGTTGTTACAATACTATAAGCACGAAGAAACAAAAAAATAATGCATAAAAATTGAATTTTTCGCAGCTGAGTCGGGACTTTTTGGACAACCTAATAATTTATTTGCACTACTGTTGTTTGTTGTATGACTTTTTCTATTCGAGTGTCGCAAATATTTATTTGTCCCGTCTTATATTCAAACGAATCAGAAGGTTTTGGAATTTGAACGCAAGGGCGCCGCTAGAAATGGCACGGATGGTGATCGATCATTCTAGAAAGTTCCTGAACAATTTCTTTGTGATATGTTACTTTTGTTACAATATAAATGTTTTTAAAAGTTTATTATACGTTAATTAACGATGAATGTACGCCCTCAAATTTTAATAGTTATAACATATTTAAAGTTTCTCCGATCGAGCTCACTTTTTTGTTTACTTGACTCAAAATTTTGCTTTCAAAATCTTGGCGTCTCAGGTTGCAGCTTGTGGATTGATCAATTCTCCATGTTTTTTCTTTCTGATAAGAGTTTTTTTCTTCACACATTAGTTAATTATGGAAATTTCGTTGATGTTGAGGTCCTATTTTCGATCTTTGTCTTTATGATTTGCTTGAATGTCTCTTACGATACGACTTCTGATCTTTATGCATACGATGAAGTACATTTTGTTATAACGAATAAGAATTAATATTAAAAAGCTAATCCAAAGAATTCATAGAATGAGAGAATGAATTAACCCCTTATTCAAAAACAATCTCCGCCTACTAAATCCCTCATGACTAATATTCGCTAAACAAAAAAGACCAGAAGAACGTAATCTATGAGCTACTATTACAACTACTGAACCATAATAATTCCCAAACGTTTACAGTCATAATTCCTGATAAAGGCAACCCCACATGAGAAACACAAGAATAAGCTACAGGTGAAAAAAATAAAACTTATAAAATATTAAAAGAACTAAAATAATTATTTCCATAACATTGAATTATCATAACCAAAATTGATAATCTAAGTGCCCCTTCATAAACACTTATTGTTAAAAAAACTATAGAAAATAAAGCTGCTGCAAAAAAGAAGAATAAGTACAAAACCATCATTGATCAAGATTATTACGCATTAGTTTGAAAGTTCCACGTGGTAATGCTGTCTTCATTATGAGAACCTTCTCTCCTTACGTCTCCGCGGATGAACTTTTTTATTTACATTAATTTTTATTCGTTTTTGCTGGTCAAAAATTATAGAGACTCATCAATGGATGGTGCCCTGCTCGTTTTAAATAACTTCTATGTCAACTCATTACTTCTTACTCTCTATTAAGAGTAGATTGTAAATTAGGAATAGAAGTAAATTAAAAAAAGTATCTTCTTTTTTAATTGCAGGGCCAGGTCTTGCCTCTAATATGTTCAAGGATTCACCTTCGGCTCATGAAGCTTCGCTAAATTGTAAGGTATGTAGCCCGTTTTTAAAGCATATTTTAAAAAAGTAAAATTTTAGGTTCTTATTCATTTCTGAAGGTAGGTATATTTTGAAATGTTAAAATTTGAAGGCTTTTTAACCTGTTTTTAGGGTAGTAAGAAAAGCTCAATCCGTTTTCAGGGTAATAAGGGAAGTTATTGAAATTAAATGGAAACAGTCATTAATTGAAAACAAAGTTAGGCAACCATTTTTATTTTAGAATAAACACTTATTTGTTGTAGTCGCAACTGTGTTACTTTTGCTTTTGTTTAACGTGTGGTTTAGTGATTGCACTGCAGTTTCTTAAAATCATATATACCTAATCATAATAAACTCAATTATTGATTTATCTTATTTACCTGATTCTAATAGATCGCTTAGAACACTAGGCAAGTTTATACATAATACACAAATATAACTTTTAGAATGCAGCTTATTCTTGGTTGTAGCATGGATTTCACTAAATTGAAAGGTAGACTAGAACTAAAAAAACTAAATTGAAAAGCGAGCGAACCGAAAGTAAAAATAAGTGCAACAAAGTATAGGGAAAATAAGCATGGCTGATTTAGACGAGTATGTAACTGATGATGTGAATAAAAAAAGGAGAGCAATGAGAGAAACAGAAGGAGCCTTTGGTAGGAGTAAAAAATTTCAAGAACACCGAGTAAATAGCAAAGAAAAAACGAAGAGGATAAATTAGATCAAATATTAAATATGATAGAAGAGATGAACCAGAACAAACCGATGTAAAAAATAAAAAATTAGAAAGGGTCAAAACGTTTTTACTGACGAAATATCGAAGTTGAGACTTGAAAATAAAAACCTAAAAAAGGAGAATGAAGAAATTAGGAAAAAATAAAAAAATTAAAGAAGAATTGGGCGAAAAAAGAAGCAGCTTAGAATGGGTAAAAAGAAAGAAAAGAAAGGTTGCCATGAAGGCGCTCCAAAGAAACACGAGTAGTGCAGCTGCGTTACAAGAAGCTACAACAAATTTTATATAACAACACCTAGAGATAGGTGTGAAATCAACATATAAATACATATGGAAAAACCGACCAGGCAGAAGAAAAGGACATAAGTAGGATAACAAATAGAAAAATACAGGAACAGTGTAATATCAAGCAAACCAGTAAAAAAGTCAACAATAAAAAAAAGGATTAAATTCAAGAAACAATTTAAAGTATTACGTGGAACATAAGAGGTTTATTCGAAGAAGGAAAGTGAAAACATCTAATACATGAAAAATATATATAAATACGATCTGGTAGCGATACAGGAAATTAAACAACTAGGACTAGGTGCAGTAAAAATGAAGAACTATTTATTTCACGGGTTTTATAATAAGTAATAGGTTGAAAATATCAATCGCAAATTTCAAGCCAATCTCGGATAGATAATGTATGTTACGACTAAGGGTTAAATATTTATGCACAATCCGAAGAAAAAGGTACAAAAACAAATAAAGACTGTTATAACTAATTAGATAAAGCTTATGAAGAAATAACTAAATATGATATGAAGATTGTATTAGATGATGCTAATTCCAAGATAGGCAGGGAAAAGCTGTATAAACCTACAATAGGAGAAATAGAAAACACGAAATAACTAATGGAAATGGGTATTTTTGATTTAGTAATTAAGAGTACATATTTACAAAGAAAAGAGAACGTAGAAATTACCGAACGGATAGACCGTTCGCCAAATCGATCATGTCCTTATTGAATGTCAGGAGAAAAGATGTATTACTAATGCAAGTACAGAGGACCAGATATAGATTCTGACCATTATATGGTAGGAATCAAGTTGAAACATATCATCCCGACTCTCGGGAAGCAAGTGAAAAATAAGATAATAGCAAATAAAATGGTGAGGTTGAGGAGCAAGGAAGAACAGTTAAAGTATGAAGAGTTCCTAAGAAAAAATTAGAACACATTGAACAAAGTAACAACATTGAAGAAGAATGGGAAAGGATAAAAACAGGAATTAATAAAATTGGCAAAAAATGTAACAGAAATAAAGAGAGTAAGAAAACTATGGTATGATGAAGAATGCAAGAGGGAACTGGGAAAAAGGAATAAATTAAGACTAAATATGATAGATGAGAAAACCGAGAAGTTAAAAAATAAGTATAAGAGCAAAGAAACAAAACTAAAGGTCATTACGAAGCAAAAAGAGACAATATAACATATGAAGTTTAACAAGCATTTTTTTTACTTTTATTATACCATATTTTTAAAAATATTTTTACTTGCTTATTTTATATATTTATTTTAATGTTTTCCCTATAGCCCCTTTTTTATTACCAACAAACGTTTGTCTATTTTCCTTCTTCGTTTAACTAGTATTTGGAGTTAACAGAATATATTTTTTCTGAAGTCACTTGTAAGGAGATAGATTGGATTGATTAATTTTTATTGCGGTTATCTGCTCTCCACTGTATTATTTATTGATTGGTTTGTGTATTTGGTATTATTTTTTTATTTGATTTTAACTAATTATGCCCATTTTTAATTTGAATAGTTTTTTACGGTTTGACTTATTTCAGTATTCCACATTCCTTTTTTATTATCTCCTCCTTTGCTTATCTACAATCTATTAAATCCGTTCAATCTCTAAATCCACTTATTTTGTGAGAATAATGAACTCGGCCACAAGAGTTCCATGACGTCCAGACAACTAGTATCAAGTTGTAGTTCTTAATGCTGAGCCACAAGGGCCCAATCCTTAAATATTGGTTAAGCCTTAATATACAAATAAATCTTCCAACACTGAAACGAAATGTTATCTGAAAACTCAATGATGCAAGAAAAATTGAGAATTCCTGTATAAAAAATGCGATAAATAGATCCGTATCAAATCAGATAACCAAAAGCAAGTGTAAAGAAGTAAAATCAAACATTGTCTGTGAATTCTTATATAACTTGTAAAGTCTAGACAAATATAACAAAATGATTTTTGCGTAATGGTCAAAACTTGCTAACATGAAATATTCCTATATCATAATAAAAATATTTTACACTGTTGCAAACATGTCTGTATATTACAATGAATTATTGGATATAAGAAGTGATTATTTACGTAAACTTATTAATACTGATAATCCTTGCATGTGTTTAATATGGTAACAAAAGTGATAATTTAATGTGTGCAATGTTATGATTTTAATATAGACTTGTAATAACATTAATGCACATACTGGGAAAAATGCAATGATTAATATTTTAATTTAAGACTAGTAAATTAAGGGTTTCTCCGAGTTTATATAAGATTAATTTCTCAAACTTCTCGACCACACGAAAGCTGTAATAAGAATATTCTCTCAAATTAACATAGTGATTAGAATATCTCGGAAAGAAAAATTTAAACAGTTCAAAAAATCTTAGTACAGCAACATATTAACAAGAAATATATAAAGCTTTTAATTATTATCTCAGTTATTAGAGAACATCTATCCCGGGCAGAGATTCTTGGTTCGACCTCGGAACAAATTAGAAATTTCTGCTTAACAAGCTTACTCATAAAAATTCCACCGATGTGCATTGCCTTATAATAGTCTATTCAATTTAATAGTAACTGTTGTCGAAGTTCCCCTAATAACTTAATTTTTAAGTTAGCCATGTAACTATTTTAAATTCTAAAGAACGAATTTAGTCTTAATAAAATCATTCTATCAGCTACATCATTAATACAAATAAAATCTCTAGTTTTAGTTTAGTTATTTTAATATTAATAAATCTAGGAAACCTCAATGCATTTTTAAAAATTATACTTGGGTCGTTCCTAAATTATTAACACTACAGTTGTTTTTTCAACTACGCCTAGGAAATATAATTTATTAGGTCTTCTTATCACAGGCTCAGAGAAAGCAGGAAGGTTGTAGCGTTAGGCCAACTATTTAACATCTAATTTCTTCTAAAATGCCTGTAAATTATAAAACGATACTACTTCTGATGAGTAGGGTAGGGAGCTCAGAATATTGCATTGCCAGAACAGTAAATCTTAAGGATTTGCGGGGGGGGGGAGGTATTTACATGTCAAGAACCGATATGACATCAAAAAACCTAAAATCAACAACAGAATATGGAAACAGTAAAGAATCCCAACTATAGAATAGGTATGCGCGCAAATCATTAAATTATACATAGTAATCTTCAGCGAGACCCAAAGGAAATGTGCAGACAAAGTGAAAATTGACAAGTATTGCCATATTTGAAGTGGAATAGCTAAGCACCAAATTGTGAAAAGTAGAATATCCTTGCTAATATAAAGGTCATAGAAGAGGGATATCACCATATTCGGATAGTACAAAGAACGAATTATTAGAATAGGCATCGACATTTATAAATAATCAATAACTATTATAAGCATATACATAATGAATGATAATGCTGAAAGCGAGAAGGATGATTTCTTTAAGAGACAGGCCTATATTAAAAAGGAGTATCGTGTTTAGACAACATCCAGCTAATAAAAAAAATAGGGATAAACAAATATACATACATACATATATATATATATATATATATATATATATATATATATATTTATTATCGATTTTATGAGAGTGAATAAATGCAAAAGAAATGGATAAAGATAGTTCAAAAGATGTATTACAAGACAGAAGCACATATTAAAAAGGTAATAAAATAACTTCGATTATATCACCATTATTGTTATTTATATATTTATTTTATATATGTCTTAAACAAGCACTAAACATGTGGTATAGATATTGCTAAGAGATCTGAATTAAAATAGGTAACACAACCTTACACACTTTACTATTCGCGAATGCAAAAATCGTGTTTGTGCAAGATGGGGAATGAAATATTTGACAAAAGAGTTCGAAACGTAATTACTAAAAAACGCAATATAGATGTGTAAGTAGAAAGGCACAGGATATCAACATAGGGGATAAAGAAATCTAAACCTATTTAACATTCACATATTTGGGCTTACTTCTAAATTTAGCAGAGCAATGCCAACAAAATAATTATTGTAGGGAAAAAGATACAAAAGCATTGCACAAAGCAGTACGGAATATCAGTCAGAGAACCAAAAAGCAAATATTTGATAATGAAATGGATAACTTAGTATTGTGCGCAGGAGACTTAATAGGAGCAGACTTAAAACCTAGGAAGTTTAAACAAAAATAAATATTACCTATTTAATTACGAAGACATGTATAATATTTGTATCGACAAGTGAAACGGATGCTAGATGACAGAGGGTGAAAAAATTGAAGCGATAATCTCAAAGGGAAATAGAAAAAGATACAAACCGACTCTTTCTTGGAAACTCATATAAAAATGGATACAAAGGAAAAAGCTTTACGAAATTCAAGTCGAGAAGATAGACAACCATAGAAGAGAAAATGGCAAACTATATGAGACAAAAAGCAGAGAAGAAGAGCAGAATAAATTATTTTCTCTTTACTAATAATTTATTAGAGAGAAGTGAGTACATATTTCATTAAAAGTATTATGCTTTAATGTTTATACACTTTTGTCATGGCTTCCGTGAAATTACCACAAATCGTTCTTTGAATACAGGTATAGTAGTATAGTCATTATGGTAGACAGTTGAATGAAGCTCGTCATTGGAAGAGAACCTTTTATCTCATACTGCCTCTTCCATTGCATTATACAGAGCTCAGCACAGGATTCGGCAAATATAGATTGTGAACTAGCACCCAAGAATCTTTAGAATGGCAATGCTGTGATGACCGATATGTGACCGCACATTGTCATATTGAAGTAACACGTCTTATTTTAATTTTCCATAGCGGTCTTGCTTCAGCAACTTGCAATGTCGCTCGGTAAGAGTAAGTAGGTAATCTATCATCAAAATTCTCTCCTTATTATAAAAAAAAAAATAATTAACATTTCTTTTGAAATAATCAATCTTAGTTACAAGTTCTAGAGACTGGCGTTTCTCTTCCAGCGTCTTGTACCAAAATCATGATTTGCCTACTGTGACCAAACACTCGAAAAGGTGAGTGTAAGTAATATGGAAAAAAAAAACTCACTGCGTGCAGACCTTTGTCATCTTTAAGGTCTCAGTATGATGGTTTGGACATCTAGCTATCATCAAGTCAGATACACTAGATAATGTATGACTTGTGCACATTTTCCGGACATTCGTTGCTTCTGCTTTTTTCAGCATAGTCTTTATCGTCTTCGAACTCCAATATGTAGCAAAACAGTTGTACGGTGCTACTTTACCGCACACAGTTGCTATTCTAGTATGGATATGAAAAACCGTCATACACTCTCTCCCTCCAAAGTAACCACGCCGTCCATTGCTGTTTCCATAGTTACGCAGTTATGCAAAACTGCACTGGCAACATTGCATAAATGGCTTGCTGCATTTCTTTCTGTGTGTTTCTGCAACTCCATTTAGTGGTATTATGTGGCACTATAATCTTCTCACACGTACTAGACACACATTTCAATCTACAATTCAACCGGAATTTTAAGTGGGAGTGCCAATTACTTTTAAATAAATTATAAGTTAAATTTATAAATATACAATACAACTAACAAATTTATACGGTAGATTTTCGTATTGTACAATTGTTGGATGTGTAAAAGGTCATAAAATTCGAAAAGAAAAAAGGCATTTAAAAAATAGAAGAACAGCCTCTTCACTACAAGGAAAAATGAAAAACAAAACATTGTAATTTAATGAAAGAATATCATGCATTTATATTGAGAACAGCCCACACAACTTATGAATAATAAATATTTATGTACCAATGCAAATAGCAGACAAAATATAAAAGATATTTTATAATAAATTTGTAGAAGTGTATAAAGAAGTTCCTAAAGAAAACATAACCGAGCTAACAGGCGATTTTAATGCCTAAATAGGAAAGGAAAAATGGAAAAAGGAAGTGACAGGTAAGCACACAATACACAATAAAACAAATAACAAAGGGCAGCTACTATGTAACTCTGCAACAGCAGCAAATATGTACATAGTAAGCACAAAATTCAAACATCCAAAGATTCATATGGATAAAACCAGGAAAAAGTGATGGAAATTAAATTCATCACGTTTTTGTAAAAAATAAGAACTGTAACTCTGTTAGTGATGTAAGAGAATACAAAGGAGCCACATAGGTACGGATCACTATCTAGTCGTAACTAAAATTAAATTGAAAACAGAAAAATTTAAGGAAGAAGAAACATTAGAAAAATATAGAAGTAAAGTAAAGATAGAACAAAAGACGAGAACCATCTAACATAAAAGAAGACTGGAGGAAAATTAAATAAGAAATAGTAGCAGCTGCAAAAAACCTTAGAGTACAAAATACAAAGAAAAAAGACTAATTGATTTGACAAAGAATGCGAAAAAATTACAGAGAGGAATAAAACTTCAAGAAAGCAGTGGCTCAGAACAAAAATAGAGCGTGATAAAACTGACTATCAAACGAGAAGTAAAGGAGCAAATACAACATGCAAAAGCAACACAGGAAAATAATGAAAGAACTTAAAAATGGAAACAAAAGATATAACATTCAATCATTATACCAGCACGTAAAGCAAACAAGAGGAAAATGCATAACAGCAGAAAATATTAAGGAGGACGAATGGAGGAACTGTTTTTTAAATTCTTTAAAGATACAGGTACACAAGTACACAAATGGAAGAAGAAATAGAGACGGAAGAAGAAAGAGAAACTTAAAACAAGTACCAGTTGTTAATGAGGTAAAAGAACATATAAACAGACTAAAAAACAAAGAAGCGCCTGGTCGTGATAGTACAAATGCAGGATTCATTAAGGAAGAGGATGAAGGGTTACAGTTAAGAATACATAAGTTAATAACAAACATATGAAATGAACAAGAATGCCAGAAAAGGTGGAAAAAAGCTTAATTGTTGTACCTAAAACAATATCGGAATGTACAAATTACAGAGTAACCACACTTTCAAACGTTACCTATAAGATATTAATATCTATATTAAATGATAGATTAGCAAAACACATAAAGATAATAATAAGAAACTGCCAACTGGGACATAGGAAAGAGAAATAGACAATAGATGCAATAGACATGCTAAAACAAATAGCCGAAAAATGCTATGGATATGATATAGACATTTATATACTATTTATCGATTTTAGAAGAGCCTTTTATGAGATTAGAAGAATGAAGATTTTAGAAAATATGAAAAGCATAAAATGCCCCATAACAACTAATTTAAATGACTATGCAAATTCTCAATAATAATAAACTAAAACCAATTATTGTTAACATCTGTAGACAATATTATAAGGGAATTAAAACAATAAAAAAATCGCACCAAGTAATCTCCTAAGCGAACGACAAAACAATCGTAGAGAGGAATCGTAAACATCTAGAACAAACACTGATCACAAAAAGGCCAAAAATAAAGACTAAGAATTAACAACTATAATTTTGCGGAATTTCCAGATTTAAACAAGTACTTGAGACTACTTTTACATAGAACAAGTGAAAACACACATAAGTCAGAGAATAAAATAAGGATATAAAGCTTTTCACTCAAATAAAAAAATACTAAACGATAAAAAGTTAAGTAAAAATACAAAATTAAAATTTTCCAAAACCAGCAGTGACTTCTGCAGCAGAGGTAATCAATTTAACCAGTACAGAAGAAGTATGCGAAAGGAAAATAAAAAGGATGATTATGAAACTCAAAAAAGTAAATCAAAGTGAAACAAGGCAGCTAATGAGCTATGAAATAGAAAAGATATTAAAATGAAAGTATAATAAAAGTATTTAAATCAATGAAATTATGACGGTATGGACACATTCAGAAGAGACAAGTATGTAGCAAATAATATTAACTGAATGGCATCCACAAAACTTTAGACTAAGAGGGAGATCTACATTGAAATGGAGGGTCTATGTTAAAAGTGACTTGAAAAAAATGAAAGTAACACACTGAAAACAGAAAATAGAAAAGAGTGGAGGAAAATAGCCAATGAATCAAAACCCACAAGGGCCACTAAAAAAAGAAATAGAAAGGAAGAAGTGGACTATTCCACTACGATAAATGGATTGATGAGTTCCCTGGGAACAGTTGCGAGTGTGTTATGTTTATTTTAGGCACAATAATTGCGTCACGATGGGTATATGGATAAATTGTATAAAACTCAATGTAGATCTTACACAAAAAGCAAAAGTTGTCAAAACAAATCTATAATTAATTTTATTATTTTTCATAATAGTAAAAATGAGAAACAACAAAAAAGGTAGTTAAGTATTTTCCCATCGTAACACAATACTTTTAACTAAAATTACATTGAATTGAAAAAATAAGAGCAGGGCAAGTGTAATATAACATGTTTTAAAGATAAATTGAAAACAAATTAAGTATAAAAAAAATTTTAACACACCTTTTGTAGGTCATTGTGTCACATTCCAAACCATAAATAGCTAAGTTATGTTTCCATTGCCAAAATAACAAGAAATATATAATTTTAACATTTTTTTGTTTTATGGTTATTATTCTGCAAACTCTATGTTGAAATATGGTGAATATACTAATTATTTTTCTGTCAATAATACGCTTAGCTTTCTATTATACCCTTGGTATGCTAATTAAACTGCAATTTGCCTCAAAAGCTTTGTCATTTTTGCGTTACTGATGGTGGTTAAGTAATAAGAACAATTTGGCAAACAAAAGTTAGGAAATTACCGAAAAATCTTTTGGTATGAACATATAAAAATATATATCCAGGAGAAATAGGCTTGCAATGTAGGTACTAGAATCCCTAGTACTGCTTTGATCAACTTAACTGTTTTCGGTTGTTACTTTCATTCTTTTCAAGTCACTTTCTATTTGGTCTCTCCATTTCAGTTTAGATTTTCTTCTTAGTCCTACGTTTTGTGAATGCCATTCAGTTAATATTCTTTGTAGTGTGTAATTGTCTCTCTAAAAGAGAAGCATATGCTGAGGAGCATCACGGACAGAGCTTCCTTTGTTTGCGTGGCCTACATAAACTTTACATAGATAGCCGAGGAGACTGCTTTGACAGACACAGGACCTATTACTTGGTACATTAAATAAATTATTTTTTATAGCACAGTTCTAAAATGTTTCTAACAAAGGCGGTACTTGCACACAATATCCAACATACAATTAGAGGATAAAGGAAGAAAAAACAATGCAAGTAGAAGTAACTCAACAAAAATAAAGAAGTAAAGGAAATTAGCTTTCCAGTGTTGTATCGATCAGTAGTGGAACAGAACAAAATATTAAGATTAAAATGTAAAAGGCAAAGAACTTTTTGGTTTAATCTTTCTTTCTACAGTTGTGACACGAAAAAACATGATTTAAAAAGCTAGCCGAATCCTTTATAAATTGTTGTTTGTAAGAAACTGAAACAGAGTTCTGGTCGAACATGACTACGAACAAGAAGGAACAGTCAAAACAGGAGCTTATGATATTGCAAATTAAAAAAAAAAGATAAAACAATTAAGAAGAAAGAATTGCATTATAGTCCATATTATCAAAGAAAAACAGTCAAACCAAAAGATAGAGAAGAACCTTAAGTTACGATTTGAAAGAAAAAGATAAATTAAAATACAAAAAGCGACTAAATGTAAACAATATATGAATCACTATTAATAAGATTTTATATTTGAAGCGAATTTAAAGGATATGCATAAGTTCTCTAGACAAATCAGCATCCATATGGTTTTATCTTTTCCTGACACTATAAATATACAATGTTCTGAGATTGTAACTTCTAATCTATATAAGCAAATAGAATTTGTCATCCAATTAAAGAATAATTGCCAATTAAATATAAAAATAAATTAATTCTATTTTACAATAAGACAATTTAGAATTCTGGACTCCTTTCTGAAGCTAAATAAGTGTGAAAAACTAAACGGTGCAAGATTATGGAAGTTGTGCTTCACATCGTACCCAAAAATAGTTTTAATAGTGAATTTTAAATTCTGATGGTCTTAAAACTTCTTAGATTTGCCCAAATAATCTTAAAATGGTCAGTTGTCCTTTTTGGGCCTTAACATTTATCGTGATGGAGATTTTCGTAATCACTCTATGTAAAGCCATGACGTGGTTGTCGGGCGTGTACAAATCAAATGTTAGAATAAATGTATAGCACTTATTTCTTATTAATTTATTGTGCCGTTTTAATTATGACAAGAAAAACTACTGCGCAATGACAGACTGTCACTATTAAAACTTATTATTTCCGATTTTGCAGTGCATTGCGCTATGTTCTTTTTGATCTTGCAAAATGCACTTATTTGCAGAACGAAATGCAATTAACAAAGAATTTTCGTCGCGTTGAAATAGTTCGCAATTGTATTTGCTAGAAACCTAGTATTTTTTATTAACTTTACAACGACAAAAATTACAATTAACTATGTATATAAATAATGTGACCCTACTCACCGGTCCGACGACTTAACCTTTTGTCGTGGACGACAATGCCTCCCAAAGTTATAATAAAAGGGGGATCGAGAAACGGAGTCAACCCATGGGGGTGGAATGAAGACCTGATACTTTTTATATTTTATTTCGGGTTGTGTTTTATCGAAGATTTTACATCCCAGACGTTCCTACACTTTTTCAAGCGACCATTGGGTCATAACACCTGGTAATTCTTGCACCTGTTAATTATTTTTGGGTGCAAGTGCCATTCGTCCACCTTTTGCGTAAGAATCCTACACTAATTACCGGCCTGAAAAAAGTTTTTTTTGTAAGCGCAAACGAACATACCTACCTTCTAATAGGTGACACTTCTCAGCTTTCCCTCTTAACAATTGTTAAAAGAACGACGATGCGAAATATTAATGAAGATATTGTAATGGAATTTAAAGAGGATTTGTCTCATTTTGTAAGTAAAGTAATCAGTGACCATAATTTGCATTCAAACAAGACCGAACTGGGGCACCATATTTTAGAAACTCTTTTCTAGTACTCCGTTGTCTCTGCTTGAATTTCTTCGGCGATGTTCTCTTTCAAATGGTGATTTGTTATAGCAAACTTTTCTTTTAGGTGCTCAGATGAGCACGGTGGCCAAAATCTTTTCGAATTGATGTGTTTTCTGAAAATGTCTTTGTTGGACATATTTAATGAGTTATTTGTCGTTCAGTTTTTCCAAATTTTTTCCATATATGCAACTGTTCTGATGGTTGTATCGAAGAAGATGGGATTAATTATCCCACGTCAAACACCACTCTTCTTTCAATGAAGTGGTTCCTTATACATAACTTAGCCAAAACATAAAAATTTTAAAATCATCGCGTCCCGACAGATCAGCGGAGTATCTAAAATTTCGTACTTTTCTGAAGAAGTAAATGAAATTATTTCCATTTTCTTTTAGGCCAAATTTGATGTATTTTACAACTACATGCCCGCAAATTCATTTATGTATCTTTAACTAATTTATTCACCTTCAATTTTCACACCTTGCTAGTCTGTTTTACTAATTTGATTTTTTAATTATGCCCTACTTTAGACAATCTTCCGGTGCTTATTTGAGCAGGCAGACGTCTATAAAAAAGAATCAGCAGAGCGCGAAGTAAACGTTCTACTCTACAAATTCATTGCTCTAAGTGCAGCGTTGCAGGTTTGGTTAATTTGATGCGGTGCCTATAATGTGATGGGAGGTGTTAGTATTTCAATTAACGCTGTTGTGTACAAAAAATTTAATTTTTGTATAAGTGCGTGAAACAATTGGTAGCAAAAAGGATGTCAAGGACTAATAGCTTTAGCTTGTTATTGCCATTTTTTTTTGTTTTTCATACAGATTGGAATTGGAAAAACTTATTTTTTTTTGTTAATGTAGAATTTATTATTTTATAATCAGAAAAATTTACTATCGCTGATTAAGATTTGATCCTCCATGCGTATATATATATATATATCAGTTTGGAGGAATATGAAACTTTGGACTGCAATAGGCCAGAGCTTCATTTTTGGCCCATTTGGTTTTTATTTTACTGTTAAAGAGTAGATATATAACATAATTCGATCATAAACTCTGTGTCTTATCTTTTGTTACTCTAACTTCTCCAAAAATTCATATTTGGTGGTCCACATAGGTCCATTCGTAAATACTGGCATTTGCTATATATTTTTTATTGTTAGCACAAACGATAAAAGAATGTTTAAAATTTGTATCGTGCTATAAATAAGCTTAGTCTCAAAATTTTTTTAAAGTTTATTTAGTGCTTTTTAAGTTGAGCCTAAAGCAGATTATTTGTATTGCAACTATGTTGATCTCATCTGGTAGTAGCATATGGCATGTTAATTCTCATTACAGAACAATATACGATTTTTCCAACATTCAACGTATTATTACAGTTTTTTTTATAACATAACAAAGTGTTACATCGTCATATAGCAAAATTTTGTTATTAAAAAAATCATTAGCAATCGCTCGTTTTAGCACTTATAATTAACTTGTAGGAAATATTTTATTTACTTGCCATAGTTATGTTACATAAAATGATTTTTTGAGTACTAATAGTAAGGATATTGCATAAGCAATTAATTTTTTTATGGCGGATCAAATTTAGACAATCAAATCTAATCTCGCCACTTAAATTGATTGGTATAGTTTTATAATACCGCGAACGAAGTAAGTGAATTACGACTCTATTTGCGCACTGAAGAAGAAAGATGGATGCTTTCATTTGATAACAGTATGAGGATGTTCTGAAACACCTTCCTTTGCAATTAATTTAATAATAGATAAAATATGGAAATAAGTTCTTGATTTCCTCTACTACAGAGTGTTATTACATTTTTACAAAACTACTATCCTTGTCAATACACTCATGTCAATGCTGAAAAAGTTCTTTCATCCTTTGGAGGAGGAATCAGGTGTTTGCTGCCGGTGTTAGTAATGCACAGCTGCTTGCATCTCCTCATCATTAGCGTATTTCCCCACTTTTAGGTTTTTCATTCCAGGTACGGTAAAGGTCGCAAAATGCGAAACTGCAATGTTGTTGAAGAAACAGGCCACTTGCTTTCAAGCCAGTTGTAATTTTATTATGCGTTACAGAATAATAGCGAATCGTGTCCTCTTATCTGTGTTCTTTTTCTTCTTCTTCTTGTTCTTTCATTTACCCTCTCAGGTGTCGGATTTGGATTAGTTGTCCTTCCCTTCGTTCACTTATCTCTCCATTTCCTTTCTCTACTCTTTTGCCCGCGTCTATTATTTGCTGTATCCATTTCGTCCTTTTTTCTTTTTTTTTTGTAATTTTGTTCCCCAAGTTCTTTTCACTAAGTTATTAGGGTTTATCCTTGCCAAGTGTGCGTACCAATTTAGTTACCCTCTTTTTATTTTATTCATTATTGATTCTTGTTTGATCGTTTCCCTTATTAATTTGTTGTTGCCTCTATCTCACATCGTTTTACTAACAATTTTCCTTAGATGTTTAATTTCCATTGCCTCTATCTTACCAATGTATTTCTTCTGTATCGTTCAGTTTTCAAGTGTGTAAATTAGTGTTGGTAAGATTATGGCACTACAGGTTCCAATTTGGTTTGGTAATTCAATTCCTTTTTTCCAAATATTTTCTTTAGTGCATAGTACAATATGTTTGATTTTCTCTTGTTTGCTAATTTTACATCTAGGTTCCCATCAGTCATACTTTCTAGATAATCGTATGTCGTTACTGTCTCAAGGTTTATGTCTTTGCATTTTATTTGTGCGTTATCCAAATCTTTCTCATTTATAATACTTATTTTTCTTTTTTGAGTGTTTATTTCCATTTTCAGTAATTCCAGCTTTTCCGCCCATATATCCATTAGTCATTGCATATTTCTTTTTAAACCGCTATGAGTATATTAATACGTCGATTTTTACCAGTTCTAGCCTTTGATATCATATTTCAGTTTTTAGGTGCTTCATTCTTTCTTTTGTATTTTTAATCAGCTTACTCATTACTATTATAAATAAGAGGGGGATAAGGCTGTCTCCTTGTTTAATTCCTTTCTTTCATTCAAATTCTTCTGTTTTTCTCCCAGCTCTACGTACCTTTTCATTTACACTCTTGTAGATACTACGCACAATTTGACTTATCTGTATTCGGTCCCAAAAATGACAAGGCCTCAGCATCCTAATGATATCCAAATGACTTATAGAGGGCTTTATTGAATAGCTGGAGTTTATGCGTAGCGTTTGATAGTGAACAATAGAGATATATCAAGTGAATCTAAAATGGTAACAATAGACACGTCTACCTGACAAGCTGCTCCATTATATATTATATATATTTGACCAGATGTTCCAAAGACCTTTTGCTAATTTTTTTATCAACTCAAGCTTCAACCTTTTTCTAAATTAATCATATTGATATTGTAATACCGATGATGTTTACACATTCCACAATGGTGAAACTGTTTGTCTCTTCTGATAACTGCAACTGAAGTCGTTTAACCTTTTTTTTCAGAATTATCTGCTGATGGTAAACCGTTAGGCGTTAATTTTTACATCTATGTTTTATATTAGGATGATTTAAATTAAGTCAACAATCATTTCACTTGTATTTACATGTTATTAATAAAAAATAATATTCAGAAACATTGGGCCGACTGTTGGAAAATATTTCAAGGGCCTACAGACTGTATCTGGGAATGATACAACATAAATTACATACACTCAATTATCCTTGAGTTTCAATGAACAGTAAAGTTAATTAATAAAAAGCACCTTTATCGAGTTTTACAATTTATATAAGAAACCAATTTGAATTACCAATGCTGTACGTCTATTGTTTAGATAGGTTTTGTTTCCACATAAGTGAAAGAAAAAAATATATAAGTGTGTGTCGATACTAATCAACTCTTTGAATTTATTCTGAATAGAATTGCGAACTGGAAGCAATTTATTAAATAACAAACAATATATTCGAGTCAGCATGGGCCTCTAAAACTACGGGCCCGGGAAATTGTACTCGCTTTCTTCCTCTCTTTCAACGGATCTGCTGTTGACTGCAGTCAAAAAATACTAGCCCTAGATGGTTAACAGCACAAATCAGTTCGTTTACATGCGCCTGGTGCTATTCATCCGCGACTATCAAGGGCTGACCACCTCGAGTTTGTCCATGTGAATTTGTTGTGGCTGAACTTTGTTCTTTCTGACTAGAAATCCTTACATCTATATGAGCACTCGATGACAGAGTCGATGAATGTCAATGGGCGCACAACCCTCAACCACTAGGAATTCAACAATAACACGTTGCTTCAATCAAATGCCTATATCGCTTTCCATGTCACTACAGGTGATATTGCAGGACAATTCTGGATATCTTGCTAGTACAAGAGTTAAAGAATATTATAATACCTATTAATATGCCTTGAATTAATATTAGCAGTCCTATTAATTAGGTATTTCAAAACACTTGCGTAACTTATAACATTCTTTGCAATATCTATAATACAATAAAATGTCGATTATTCTAACACTGGTGATCTAGATGACCAAGGACTTGTATCAAGTTTGGCAGCGATGATCATATTGAATTCCTCCAAAAAAACACAATATTTGCAACACATAATACTCCCCAATATACGATGCCAAATATTCTATGCTATGTGTTATTTTAGTCACCACACTAGGATCACTTGACATTACAAGAATGTGGGTGCCTTGATAGCCATATGATTCAAAGTAATATTACCAAACCTATCAACTAGGAGGCAAAAGTTTTGCAAGCTCTCTCGTATTATACTTTACTATTATTTTTTATTATATTATATACACGCGCTAGGAGACAAGAAAAAACATACTACACCGTTATCACAGGAGACTTCAATTCAATAATAGGAGGCAAGCTGTCTGAAGACGACCAATACATTGGAAGATATGGTTTGGGAATTAGGAATCCCAGAGGAGAAATGTTAGCAAACTTCCTCAGTAGCGAAAAACTATACTGTTTAAACACATTCAAACATCTTCAAAAAACAAAGACAAAGAAAATGGACATGGAGAAGTCCCGACCAAAAAACAAAAAACGAAATAGACTACATCATGTCGAACGACAAAACACTATGTACGGACGTAGCAGTGCTAAATAGATTTAATACAGGCAGTGACCATAGATTAGTCAGGTCGGTGCTAGAAATAAAACCGAAACTGGAAAGGAAAAAGTTACAACACCAACAAAACTTTCCAACCATACAAGAATTGAGCCTCAATCAAGAAAAATACCAATTACAACTACAGCGAAAACTAGAACCTACAGATAAGCTAAAGAACCTATACATAGATGCGCTAAATGAAAAAATTAAAAATAGTATCCACGAATCAGTTAAAAAAATATGTGCCAATAAGAAACCTAGCGGTAGCAAACTAAAACAAGAAACCTTGAATTTAATAGAAGAAAGAAGACGAACAAATAGAAGCTCAAAATTTTCAAGAAATTAACAAGAAGGTCAAAGTGATGATTAGGAAGGACATAAGAGCACATAGAAATAAGCAAATTGAAGAAGCAATAGAGGACAACAGAAATATGAAGGTATTAAGATCGAAACTATCACAGAGTAAACAGAAAATAATAAAAATAAAGAATCAAGAAGGTACTGTAGTAGCAAACAGAAGAGATATAGTACATACAATAGAAAACTTCTACACAAAGCTATATTCATCTAACATATCTATACAGAGCTCGGTTAATAAAACTATTTCTAACGTGGTTCCGAGGAAATACCTGAGATAACTAGACTTGAGGTTAAACAAACCCTCAAGCAACTGAAAAATAGAAAAGCGCCAGGAGAAGACCGGATAACAGCCGAAATGCTGAAAATGGAGGTGAAATAGTAGAAAATATTGTCACGGTACTACTAAACAAATGTTTGATTGAGGAAAGATACCAAAGGCGTGGAATAATGCTGAGGTAATTCTTCTCTTCAAAAAGGGACCCATCAAATATTGAAAACTACCGCCCCATAAGCTTACTCTCGTGCATATATAAAGTATTGACTAAAATCATCACAAATCGCCTCACTCAAAATTAGACTTCTACCAGCCAGTAGAGCAGGCGGGCTTTAGAAAAGGGTTCAGTACCATGGATCACATTCAAACCATCAGAACATTAATTGAAAAGACAACGGAATACAACACCCCATTCACTTGGCGTTCGTGGACTATCGAAAGGCGTTTGACTCAATTGAAATACACGCCGTCCTCCAAGCACTAAATAACGCAAGAGTTGACTCCAGATACTCGCAGCTAATTAAACACATCTACGAAGAGGCTACATTTCACGTAAAGGTAGACGAAGACCTTCAAACTAACAAAATAAAGGTTGAAAAGGGAGTCCGCCAAGGAGACACAATGTCTCCAAAATTGTTCACGTCGGCGATGGAGGATGTGTTCAAGCAAATGAATTGGGAAGGGATGGGTATTAACATTGACGGATGTCTGCTAAACCACCTGAGATTTGCGGACGACATCGTACTGATTTCTAGTAATATTCACGAACTTGAAGCTATGCTAATACAATTGAATGAGGCATCCAAGACCGTAGGGCTGGAGATAAATATAAATAAAACCAAAATAATGACAAACAGCGATGCAGTTGTTTTTATTGATAATCAACCGGTGGAAAGAGTGGACGAATATGTTTATCTGGGTCATTCAATTAGGATTGAAAAGGAAAACCAAACATCTGAAATTAGAAGAAGAATAAGAGCCACCTGGTCAGCCTTTGGGAGGCTACAGCATATTCTCAAAAATTTCGATATTCCCAATAGCCTGAAAAGAAAGGTGTATGAAACATGTATACTGCCCGTAGCAACCTATGGTTTAGAGACGGTGACGTTAACCCAGAAGAGCGCCGAGCAGCTAAGAGTTTGCCAAAGAGCGATGGAGCGCAGAATGTTGGGAGTGAGTCTAAGAGATAGACTGAAATACAAGGAAATAAGGCGTAGAACGAAAATACCCGATATAATGCAGAGAGTAGCTCAAGCAAAGTGGCAATGGGCGGGACATATAGCACGGCATGAACCAAACCGCTGGACCTCAAAACTCTTGAGATGGAGGCCCCGTTTAATGAAAAGAGGCGTAGGAAGACCACCAAAAAGATGGAGCGACGATATCCGAGACTTTGCGGGAAGAGATTGGATCCAGAAGGCTCAAGACAGAAATGCATGGAAACAAATGAGAGAGGCCTACGTCCAACGATGGACGGTTGCAGGCTGATGATGATGATGATGATGATGATTATTTTTTATTGTTAATTTGTTCTTTTTTAGGATGTCGATAAGACAACTCAACTGATCAACTGTAGTTTTGCTTGTTAATTTATCTATTTTTAAGCATCAATCATTAATTGGTCAACAAGGCATTTAGAAATACAATTAATTTTACTTTATATTACCATATCAGAAAAAGATAAGTTGTAATTGTAGTACAAGTATTGTTATGGAAGAAATAAACAACATAATGTGCCCCTCTTTTGCCTCCATTAAAATTCCAAGTCAATTTGAATCATCAGGTATTTATCTAGACGGTGATCATTGATTTGGTGGAATAGAAAATTTTAATTTTTGTGAACGCTGCAACTCTCCCACAATTATAATAAATCTCTAAAAAATCTAAATAAAAGGGACTAGCAAATGCAAATATTTCTTCATCGTTCAAGTTACATTAAAAACGTCTATAAAAGATTGATTATGTCTTAATAGTTCTTTTTTGATGGCAATCTTTTAAAATAAAGGGCAAAGTAATTAGGTACCAATTTAATGAGCGGTGCGAGTGACACAGACAGTTCCGGACGGAGGAAAGATGAAGGCTGAAAGCAGTTAATATATTTGAGGTCTCCAGCGAGCTGGACAGTACAGATGTGTCATCTATATACTGAGTGTAGTGCAGGGCGTCGTTGGTGTGTCTCGGACGTGTAGGTTGTTTAATGTCAGGGGGCGAATAAGCTGAAACAGAAATCGCTGCGTGCTCGGTACTTCTTTCTGATCTACTCTTTCAACTCTGGAGGTAGAAAGTTTCTTCCATTTTCAAGGCGAAGGGCTTGGAGACGAAGCGCATAAATTCCTGGATTTACCGTCTCCTTCAGGTCGTTACCAGAGCAAATAATGGGATTGGATTTTATGGTCTGCCTCAGATGGATGGTGAAGTTTGAGCATAAAACTGCGAAGTGGAAGGAGACGTCGTCGGCTCTATCGGGAATTTTCAGGGCAATGAGAACCAGGTTGTGACCGCTGTCCAGCTCGTTGACGTACTCCATTATCTGTTGGATGAGTTTACGGGGTTGCACTACCATGAGGTTGCGAAGCTGGATGAATGCAGCGTCCTGCCCTTGTTATTGGTCACGCAAGTGTTCCATGGAGACTATTTGCTATTTTAGCACTTTGGGTAGCTACTGTATAACCTTGGTTACGTCCAACGTCTAGTTAGGTATTAGACTGCAAGGCGGCTGGCTACGAGGCGGAAGCGCTTCCATGGATAATATGGGCGTATGAGCAACCCTGAGTACATACTGAACGTGTTAGAAGAGGTGCCATTCGTCGTGCCTGAGATTACGTTGGACATCTCCTGTAGCTGGAAGGATGGGCGACAGCGTAGTGGATACAAACAGCAGGGGTACTGCCCAGACTGTCAGCATCTGTGGCACTGCCAGATCGTTTTCTTCTTTTTCAACTGTTTTGCGGAGACGATGATGTCCATAACGTAATTGTAGATGTTGCGTTCAGTGCGCTTTACCTTGACTAATATTAGGGACATTGGGTGTTTGTTCCGCAGGCGATTCATCCTACGGACAGATATTACCGGATGCTCCTGTTCTATTAGTTTCTTCTTGATGTGCTTCTCTTGGATCGTTAGAGGGATGCCGCGAAGAATAACCCTAAGAGGCTTCTCCAAGGGGCAGATATATACAAGAAGTGCACGGAGTAATGTGGATGCCTTAGTGAAGTTTTACAGCTTTTTCGCCATTTTTCCAGTGACGGCTGTCCCTAATTACTGTGGATGGCACTTTGATGGAAAGTTGTTGCTTTCGGCTTTGACGTTGTCTCTGGCAACGGAAGCATATCTATTAAAAACAAACAGCTTTTTGGGGAGTCTTCTGGTGCAGGGCGTCGCTTGAAGGCCTCTCGGTGCACTTGAGGTTGATAAAACTTACACTGTCTGTGCGGTAAATCTCCATATCTGGGTTTTTTGTGATGTCATTGTCTGAATCGTTGGCCGATGTTAGAGAGTTTCTGAGAGGGGGAATATTAGTTTCAGCATCAAAAATGAGTATGTAGGCAGTAGTTTCTAATTGAGTCTTTTTTTACAGCAACTGGCTTTGATGCCAGTATACGCATGGATCTTTGGAACGGTAGACGGGACACTCGTACTTGTACTTTTAACGTACAGTTTGTTAATTATTTATTTATGCGAGCACGGCATAATATTTATTATTCCTGACGTTGATGCTGAGTTCGTTGGCTACATTAGGGGTTCTTGGGTCCAATTCTAACCTTCTTTCTTTTTGGTGATCTGGCGTGGATAGTGGTTGGTCTACATTAGGTCGCCCCCCGTACCGCTTTACGGGGTTAGGGGGCGCCCATGTTCAGCTCGTAATAGTAGAGGCCACGAATGATGGGGTTACCGTGGCGTTCGACACTGGAGAACAGTTGGCACTAAGAGATATATTTCTAGAAGGCCGGCACCGTGATGTTGCCGTTCTTGAGCAAGGGTTGCTGCTTTTATAATATTATAAAACTGGTGGGGATAATGGCGGCATTCGGGGTGCTATCTATGAAGCTGTTTTGATTACACTAATAATTTTTTGGGATCTAGATATGTGAAAAAACAATTGGGAGGGATAATGATAATCAGAGTAAATGTCACAGCTAGACGTGCACAATCAATGTGACATCACGTAAATGTCGTTGCTTGCAAAAATTCATGTTGGATATCGACAGCGATGGAGAAGCGCAAATTTTTATGATGAATTTTATAATAACCGGCGTGACTTCCTCCATCGCCAAGACCCTAGCCGCTCCCATAGACAGGATGAAGCTTATCTTACAGAACCAGAGCTCAGCTTTGCAGATTTTAACTGGCAAGAGGACTAAGTATAAAGGGTTTTTGGACGGGATGCGAAGATTGCCTAAGGAACAAGTAATTATATGTAAAGTTTTCTGAGCTCATTTGTAGTAATTTATACTTTAGGGATTTAGAAGTTTCTGGCGCGGAAATGGCACAAATCTCCTTAGATACATTCCAACCCAGGCACTCAACTTCTCTTTTAACGACTTCTTTAAAGGCCATCTTCAATTTCTTGTTGGGGAAGGCAGCCACGCCCAATCGCCACTTTTGGCTTATATGTCTGGGGGATTATCGGGGGCCTGTACTGTCTTTACGGTATATCCAGTGAAGTTTTGCCAAACCAAGTTGTCGGTTGATATGGGACCAGGAAAATTCAACCATATTTTGTGGCTACATTTAATTAACTATAACTAATATTTTAGATCATGAGTTAAAAATCGACGGTACAGCCAAAAAGGTAGAGAGAGAATATCGCGGCTTTATTGACTGCTTAGTAAAAGTTTGCAAGAAGGAGGGGATAATTGGGCTATATAAAGGATTCACTTTGGCCATTTTGGGGGCCGTGACTTACAGGGCTCTATATTTTGGACTTTTTGATAACTTCAAGCAGATGTACGCGCATCACGACCTGCAGGTCGTCGAAAATAACATTCAGTCTAAGCCGTCCCTTCTGGTCGAATTTGCATTTGCCCAAGTAATTGACTAATATAAAAGATTGCTTTTGGCATATAAAAGTTTTGGTTGTAGAGCGTAACGACTACAGCTGGATTAGTAACGTACCCTTTTGATACGGTCGGAAGAAGATTAATGTTGGATTCTGGAAGAGAAAAGGAATTGAAGGTTTTCAAAGGAACCTGGGATGCATTTAAGGTGATGTACACCAACGAAGGATTTTCCTCTTTTTATCGGGTATTATTATTTTTTATATCTTGGTATACGTGTGCCTTTGTCTTTATTCTTAGGGAGCCTTAACAAATTGCATGCGGGGAATATGCGGAGCTTTAGTTTTGGTAATATATGACGAAATTTTGTATTTCACTAAATGGAAGGATAAGATGGTGCAAAACAACCGGCATTAGTCATTTTTGACATGTAAAGCTACATATATAGTTAAGTGCTATACTTTAAAATAAAATGTTTTTGTCTCAATTTGTTTTGTTCGTTTAGATGACGTTTTATAAAATGCCACGCAACTGTCAAAAATTTAAAATACAAGAATGAAGCGGACAGTAGCATCTTTTGCTACTGATCACTTGCGCAAACCAAATTCATGCTGTTATCTCATGAGGAAGCGATCAATTTTATGATAAACTTTGGAATAGCAGGCACCACATCCGTCATAGCAAAAACCACGACTGCCCCTTTTGAGAGGGTCAAACTCATTCTACAAAACCAAAATTCCGCCTTGCAGATACTGACTGGGCAACGGCAACATTATAAAGGGATCATTGATTGTTTCAGAAGAATACCGCGGGAACAGGTTTTGACTAGGGCAAATTCTGTAAGATATGACAGTATGCATTTTCAGGGTATTCGGAGCCTTTGGAGGGGCAACGGGATTAACATAATTCGCTATTTCCCGACGCAGGCGCTGAATTTTGCTTTTTACGATTGTTTTAAAACTAGACTGTATAGAATTTTTGGAAAGGATAGCCTAACCAAATTGACTTTTACCAAGTTCTTAGCAGGCGGCACGGCTGGTGCCTGTAGTACTGCAGTTGTATACCCGTTAGACTTTTGTCAGACTCGAATTTCTCTTGATATGGGATCAGGCAAGTAGAAATGTCGCAGTTTTTTATAATCTTATTCCTTGAATGCTTAGAAGATATGTTAACGAATAAGAATAAGGTGGTGGAAAGAGAGTTTAATGGAATTGTGGATTGCTTCAAGAAGATTATTAAAGCGGAAGGCTATCGAGGCCTGTATAAAGGATTTGACATCGCTATAATAGGAGTTACGGTGTACAGAGCTTCGTATTTTGGGCTTTTTGATCTTATGAAAGGTTTGTGGGGTTACAAAGCTATTTATAATAATCAGGAGGCACCCAAGCCTCCGTTTTTCGTTAGTTTAATGTTTGCACAGGTAAAATTAAGTTTCATAGTTTTTGGGAGAGTATAGTTACATTTTTCAGTTAGTGACTTCTGTTGCTGGAGCATATAGTTATCCTTTCGACACTGTCGGCCGCAGGCTAATGCTCGAGGCGGGTAGGCCAAAAGAGCTGAGGTTGTTCCACAACAGCTGGGGCGCTTTCAAGCATATGTATGTGCATGAAGGGGGAATAAAAACATTTTACAAGGTATTTCTGTCAGTAAGAAGTATTGCTGATGTTTTTGAAGGAACGTGTTGCAGGGTGTCTTAGTGAACTGCCTGAGAGGGATGAGTGGGGCGATAGTCTTGGTTTTATATGACGAGATTCTATATTACACCAATTGGAAGGAGATCATTTCAAAATCGTGATAACTGCTGAAAAAGTAGTAGCTTACATTTATTTAGAATTTAGTTTTCCTATCTTAAAAAGCACAGTGTCCATTTGAGTTTCATGTACTCTACAAGAATAAAATCTTATATCTAATAAGTAGTTGCTTGTATGATGGTTAAGAATAAATTTTTAATTTTCTCTTTCTGTTGAACTTTAATTTGACTTTTACAAAACTTTTGAATTTGTTTGTAATTTAAATTTAAGTTATCTTTGCTATGGCATATATTTTTTTATAGATAATTATTTTGTCAATTAACAATGAACATTTTTATTAAACACATAATTAGAAGTGAAATAGTTTTCTGTGTTTGTATCTTCAATTATCAATTAAAGCTTTTTTTCTGACTGGTCATCTAGTTCTTCTTTTTTATTATTTTCTTTTGCTGGTCTGAATTCTTAATCAATTATCTGTACCTATTTTTTCTGTTTCCCAGTTTTAGCGGTTGCTTTTTATTTTCTATTTTTCAGAATCATCTAACTTTTATGTTATTTACATTTAGTGTAATGCGCCAATTATTATTTCTTCTTCTTTTTCCTTATCTTATGCTTCCGAACATTTCTGGTATCTTTTTTTCTATGTTCATTATTTGAGTTTTACCTTTCTCAATGTGTTTTTGTCTACCAGCTATCTATCTGATTCGCGCTGTGAAGTCGATATTAAATCAAAGTGTTTAACTGCATGGTATTGAAATAATAAATAGCATATCTCTGAGTAAGTTTATACAAATAAATAATTGGGCAAAAACTATTCGGAGATTAAAAAATTAAAATTAGTTCTATATTTATCTATAACATAAAAAATTACAAGGAAATAATTTTTATCATCAAGGAAATAACTGAAAATAATAATAACAACAATATACAATAATAATAAACATTTAAAAATCAATCTTACTAACATAGATGACTATAGTAAATGAAGTAAATTCTGTATGAAGAATAAAATGAATTTGCTTACCCTTTAAAACACCAATGAAAAGCACTTATCTGTAGTTACCCAAATGTCCTTCACAGATTTTCTGAAGAAAGTGTTTGCTTCTTACAACCACAAACAACACAACAATAAAAACCCTAAAAAATGCCCACAAATCCTACTTTTACGTCTATGAAAGTACGAGCGTTATGTAGGAAACAGAAGATGATAAAAGTGAGTTTTCTATGCTTTAAATCTAAAAATAATCAGCTAAGAGAGACAACCCTGACAGAAAATATGAGGAAGGCAAAGAGAAATTACGTCATTATTTTCTTAAGATAAAAATCATAGGGCACAAACAGAGAAAATGGCTTTTGAGTAACCAGAAGGTTCTAAGAATACCCTGAAAAAACTTTGAAGACAAAGTAAAAAGAATAACATAGAAGGAAGTCCCTCCTCCACAAAACCAGAAAACTTAAAAACGCACGTTTGAAAATGAAAAGACTATATGGCAAAATTGTGATAAAATGTAGCAGAATGAATATACTTGCTCTTATTAAAGGAGCAATAATTAACATAGAAACAAAGTAAAAATAATACTCGACAGTAGAATGAATAGCACAATCTGTTACAAACTATTTCTTCGCCAAACAGGAATGTGCTAATTTATATGCAAGGAAAGTAAAATTAAATAATATACTCCAAATACATGTCCAAACATCAAATAATTCTGAAAAAGATGATATGCTGAAATCGAGGTTACTACTCAAATTAACCAAACGACTGCGGGTGACCTAAATGCCAAAAAAGACTAACCCAAAATCATGTACTGACTACCAATTAACAAGTATGATGAGCCACGCCCGTAAATTAATCTTAAGAATAATACAAAACAGAATATACTAAGAACGCGAGGCCATATCCGGAGAACATTAATTTAGATTTAGAAGAGGACACAAGAGAAGCTACTTTCTGCTTACTTCTGGCATAAAAATGTCTGAACCAATACAAGAAGTTATTCATCCATTTTGTAGACTTTGAGGAGGTGTTTGATTCCGTTAAGCATAAAGCTCTCACAGAACTACTTCAAAG
The DNA here is from genome assembly GCA_036346155.1 of Sinelater perroti. Lineage (NCBI taxonomy): Eukaryota > Metazoa > Arthropoda > Insecta > Coleoptera > Elateridae > Sinelater > Sinelater perroti. The sequence continues at coordinate 206,707 of JARFIY010000167.1, read as the reverse complement.
AAATGGAGTAGATAAGAAAGACATTCGAATATTACAAAATCTCTGTTGGCAACAAAAAGCAACTATTAAGGTCGAAGGAATTACAGGTGCAAAAATCAAAATCAAAAAGGAGTCAGACAGGGTTGTATATTGTCTCCCATACTTTTCAATTTATGTTACCTTAACAAAAATTTAATTGAACTTCCGTTATGCCGACAATACCGTCATTATAGCAGACTCAGGCATAGCATTAGAAACACTAATAGACCAGAATCAACAATGAGTGCGAGAAACGAGGAATAGGAGGTCACAGGATAATTACAAAACGTAAATATTATTTAACATCAGAGATAAATAACTGGTGGTAGTAATAAGTATAAATATTTAAGAATTTGGCGAACTAAACATATAGACCTAACAATGGAAGGTCAATGGAGGTTAAGTGAGTAGGGAGCACGAGACACCACCTCAAAGTTATTTCCAGGAAGAAACTGCTGAATTAGAATTTTCCGATGAGCAGGGACATTGTCCTGATGAAAAAGCATCCGTCGTTTTTCATGCAATGTTGGAAGGAACTTTGTTCTCAAAACCTGTTTGTATGATTTAGCCGTTATTGCCGTTTGGAATATAATACGTGAGGATTACGCCCTTGCCATCCCAAAACATGGCCACCGCAACTTTCTCAGCAGAGGCCGTAATCCGAAATTTTTTGTTGATGGTGAATCGCTGACTAGCGTTTTGTTTTGGGATTAAAAAATGGCATCCACGCCCCATCATGCAAAAAAATACTCCAGATATATACATCTGCCGTACAGCAACCACCCCAGCCGAAGTTATCTCTAGAGAGCTGCCTTCAAACATACCCGCAACCACCGCTTGCCATGATTACGATTATACCACCTATATCTCTGGCGCCGACCTCCGGCGCCTTTGAGGTCCCCAGGCACTAAAAAGGGTGTTAAAACGCCTACGGTCACCAGTTTCAGTTAGGACGCTCTAACTTGTCAGGGCAAGCATCCCCCACGAGAACAATCCCTCTCGGGAGAAGTAGGCTTGGCCTACCGTAAGGAGGTCTGTATACAAAAATCAGATAGGCTTGCTCCTACAATTTCAATTCATCCCGCTACAAGTGAAGATACAATACCTGTTTAAGACTCATAAGTCCGTGAAGAAACTGAATCAGAAACTTATGGAACATGATATTTTCGTCTCAACCGTGAGCCGGAAGAGGAAGGGCCCCAACCGCTCACCGATGTCGCTCATATGTCGGGAATTTGAATAGTCTAAAAAGTTGAAAATTTAACGATGAGACAATCAAAGAGGAAAATCGCGAGCCACTACCGCCGTTGCTAACCTTTCGGACACACAGCACTGCTATCGCGCCAGCCCTAAGTGCGTAAAGTTCAATAACGACCACCACTCCAGATATTGCAAGAAGGTTTAAAGAGAGCTCGGCATCTGCGCCAAATGCCAGAGTCCTCTTCCATTAGACGAAAGTGCAGGTTGGAATTCCGAGCCACAAGCTTGTGGATATTTGGCCAAAGACACAACAGCAGAATCAGTATTTCCGATTTTCGAGATTTCAGTTAAAGAACCAATTACAAGCTAGAATAAGGATTAAATAAGCAGAGATGGCAAGTAACAGAGACGGGGCGACATGGGCGTATATTCATCCCCACGATCGGTACTGAAACAGGCTGTAGAGTGCCTTAACCAGTTTATTATTGGACACGGCAACTTCCGGCTCTACTTTGCAAGAATCCGAAAGCTGACGGAACAGCATAACAGATGTGCGTGCGAGGAATCACCACCCACGTCCTCTTGACCTGCAACGCGGAGGAGACCAGGGCAAGAGCGGAAAGGGCTTTCATCATGAGTGGATGGAGATGTCCACAAAAGCGAGAAGAAATCGAATATTACGCGTTGATACAACTTGTAAGGGACTTACATGGGTTAGTTAAATTAGTGTTGCAAACTTAGAGACAAGTGGACTAAACAAACAAAGCCTACGACGCAAATGAGAATACATTAGTCTGTTTTTTTGCTTACAACTGTAAATGTTAGGAGGACGCAGAGCCATCAGCGCTTTCGAATCGTGTATCCAGGTTCGGGGTTTCGTGGTTTTTCTGCACTAAGACGAATACCGGGACTGGTAAATTTGCGGCCATGGTGAATTTTAAATTTTTTAGCATTATAAAAATCCAAGTTTAGAGTATAGAAACGTTGAATGTAATGGCGACAGTGTTGGTGTAGTGCCGTAAGGTACAGTACTAGCCATATTATCATATTATTACACATACTCCGCATCCACCCAATAGCCATCATAATTGCCCCAGCCAGCTCCTCTGCAGCACCTTCTACCGCACCTTCAAACACCACGATTGAGTCGTCATCACTAAATGAATGTAGACGTCTCCGTCTTCTTAATAGCATTCTAAAACATCGTGTAGGCCGCTCAGAACGAAACCAACTTTCTCGAGGTCCGTCACAGGTCCTTGGTATATTCAAAAACAACTAAGTAATCTTAATAACAGTTTTTTTGTAACCAGGTCTTCCAGAAGAAGAAGAAGAAGAAGAGTAAAGGCGTAGTCTTAAGAACCTTATATGCAAAAGATGACAACATCAACGTCGTACAGACGACGTATAAAGAAAGAGAAAGTTATTGCAGTTGTAAAGACAACACAAAAGTTTATAAGATATATTTGTTGTTGATAATATATATTTGTTAACTCTGAATAGATAGAATGCTTAATAATAAAAAAAAACAATAAAAGCAAATTATTCTAGAATCTGGCTCTTATATGAGAATCAAATAAGAATATAATGATGTGAATACAGCTATACATATTTCAAATAATATAGTTCACTTAAAAGATAAAAATATATAGAACATCAAATAACGTGTTTATATCTCTAAAGATTTGTGCCAAAATACCTAAAATTTAAGACAAAGTTGCTTTTTGTTTTATGTAAAACGTTTAGAAACTAAACTAAAATGTTTAGATTATAAATAAAAACATGCCATTTTCAAGTTTTGAAGATAAAGAAAATAGAAAATTTACACCACACAAGAATAAGAACTAAAAAAAAACTTAATTTTAGGAATAGTATTTGCGATAAGTGGATGTAGTCAATAGAAGTATAGCATTAAGTTGTCCAATGTATCCAAAGGTATCTAGTCTATGGCGAAAGATACATAACATTCTTTTGTTGAAATTTGTGATAACCATAACAATGTTGCTTGACGTGTTTCTCAAGAAATTTAAATTTAAAGTTTTGCTTGTCAAAGTTGACGTCCTATATGCGGAATTAATTTTGTTGGCAGCTGCTGCTGGTAGCAGCATTCATTTTGCTGAATGCCTTTCTACTTAGACGATGCCAAAAGGTTTGCGGCGAATTTCGTGGTAGTAAGCATCACCGCCACCATCACAAAGACCATAACGGCTCCAATAGACAGGATAAAATTGATACTGCAGAATCAGAACTCCGCCTTGCAGGTGTTAAAAGGAGAGCGCCAAAAGTACACCGGAATTATAGACTGCTTGATTCGATTCCCGAAGGAACAGGTGGGTGCTGTTGGATGCTCCCTTGCGTTTGACCAGACTTGTTGCAGGGGTTCTTAAGCTATTGGAGAGGGAACGGAACAAATATTTGCGGTATTTCCCGACGCAAGCTCTCAATTTCTCTTTCAATGACTATTTTAAGAAAATTCTGCACATGACTATTGGAACCGATTCTAACAAGGCATTGATTAAATTTTTGTCGGGTGGGTTTGCTGGTGCCTGTGCTACCACGATTATGTATCCGCTGGAGTTTTGCCAGACAAGAATAGCAGTAGATATAGGGTCGGGTACGCTATTGCAACGCATTGTATGTTACTGAAGATTTTATTGTTTGTATTTTAGATTGTTGCAAAAAACATACTCGTGATGGAGTAAAACGCGAATTTGGCGGACTGGGAGATTGCATAAGAAAAATTAAAGTGGCTGATGGGTTTAGAGGCTTCTACAGCGGATATCCGGTGGCTGTTATGGGCATTAGTCTATATAGGGCTTTATATTTCGGTTTGTTCGATAATATAAAGCACTTTTGGGCGAAAAGTGAGATCAAAGGCCATCAAGACGCCCCGAAATTACCAATTATGGTAGCTCTCCTCTCGGCACAGGTTAAATGGATTATTTAATTAGTCTACAGCTTAAATTGTCTGTATTTTTAGAGTGTAACTTGCATTTCTGGTGTATGTACTTATCCGCTGGATACCGTAGCGCGTAGGTTGATGCTAGAATCAGGCCGTCCGAAGGATTTGAGGTTATTTAACAATTCTTGGGGGGCATTTAAAATTATATATCAAAAAGAAGGAATATTTGCTTTTTACAGAGTAAGAACTGTAAAAGTAAAATTGAATTAGTTAGTAAACCTTTCTATATAGGGAGCTCTCACAAATTGTTTGAGAGGAATTAGTGGAGCGTTAGTCTTAGTGTTTTATGACGAAGTTTTACATTACACCAAATGGAAGGATTGGATCTCACCGTGTGACAATTGTTAGTTTTATCGTGTATTTTATTTCTACAGCAATAAAGTGGTTTTAATTTGTTATATTTATGTGTAACATTAAAAATTATTACTTAAATATTAAATAATTATATTCCTATATATGATCGCTAGGGAAGTTTTTGAACCGGGCCAACGGTGACGCCCACACATAATATTGCAAAACAGTCTTAGTGACAAAAAGTAAAGTATTTCAACAAGTGAAAAGAAAGAGAATCCTGTAAATGATCCTAATAATCCCCCACTGCAAGCAAGAAAGTCGGTTAAGCGATACAGCTCATTTCTTTCGTAAGTTATAAATTGTTGCTCTTTGAAGAAGATGTAAATTCTCGTCATTGTCACTCTATAATGCAACTATGTTAATTTCGACTATTAGAAAATAATATTTACCCAGGAAGTTCGCTGAAATTAACTTTTTGAGCTTCAAAGACCTTCTGCCAATTAAAATCAGTCTGTGAGCTTTAGTAAAGTGCAAGGCGGTAGACAATTGCACCTTTCTTCAGTATCTTCTTCGTCTATACTCATTTGTACTTCTCATGCAAGTAAATTAAGTTGAAAAAAATCAAGAGTGTACATAAGTTTGTAAGCAATTAGTGTATTTCTTACTTTTAACTTCATGTACGCAAACGGCGCTATCAGTTCCACAAGGATTAGTGTCTTTGTCATCCAAAAAGGTATTATTTTTACTCAGTATACATGTTTTTATATAAACTTACGTGGCATGTGATAGGCATTTATTTGCGCCAGAAATGATTTGAAGACAGTAACTAGGATAATACCAATGTTTTCTCGTGTTTGCTTTTTGCCCAGGTATTGTTGACTGCACGAACCGGGACTTTGTGTTACTATGGCTGCTTAAGATACGTTGTTGCCCTCCACAGCGAGTAGTCATTTGCTTCGGATGAGGAGAGTTGTTTCAGATAGTTTTGAGCATTTTGGTTTCTGATGATGGAGAGTAGGTTTTTGAGCTCTCTGGTGGCATGATTTAGTGCTTTTTTGTCGTTTTGGTGTCGTGTTGTTTACCGGATTCTTCTTAACCGATGTTTCTCGGTAATTTTCTGTTTGAGGACGATTGGGCAATGAGCTAGGTTAAAGCGTAATCTAACACTTTAATCTAGCTCGGGGTAGCTTAGTGGGCTGCTTCTTGGACTACTTGAGTAAAATGTAGTACTGCCTCATCTAAGTGCATGGTAGTTTTTAGAGGTATGTCTGCGTGTAGCTCTTGGAAAAACAACCAGTTTGTATGTTTGTTGGTAAGTGTTAACAGCTTTTCCTTGACGATTATGTTGTGAGGTTAAGGCAGAAGTTTGTACTGAGAAGCTTTGTGTTGACATAGATCAAGTAAGTGTGGCTGTTTACTGAGGTCTGAGGACCAGTAAGTTGGTTCTCTTGTAGATAAAGGCATTAATGTTATTTACTGCTTTTAGCATCTTTCTGCCTTTGATGGTAGTTATGTAGGAGCTCCAATGGGTGTACTTGGCGTTGTACTCGCCTTTCGAGATAAATCTGTTGCCTAATGTGCGGAAATAGTGTTCGTACGTTTCTTATTTGTTGTTATGTCTGGGTAGGCAATAGACCGCAGATATTGTGCATATATAATATACATGCTAGCCTTCAACAGCTATAGATATGGCTTGTAGCTGTGGCTAGGTAATGGGTAATGTTTAATTGATTCTTGATGAATATGGCAGAACCGGCATGAACAACGCCATCCAAATGGTGTGTTTCGTAGATTGAGAATTTATGTACAATGACAAGACAGTTATTTGTATTGAAGGCGGTGAGTTCGTCTTTGTGGTGTCATACCGCTATTTTAAGGCAGTAATCGATTGAGTGTTCTAGTTACAATCGTAGTTAAAAGATTTAGCATCATGACCATATGCTCCATTAATTGTTGTAGGATGTGTTTTCGTTCAGCTATGTCAGTTGACTTGCCGGTGCAGAGTTATGTTGGGAGGGGGTAGCTGTATTAATTGTTGGTTGTTGCTGTTTACTGCTTGAGCGTAAAGTAGTCCTAGTTGATAAAATTTTGTGTTCGGCCGAATCTTTTGTCTTAATGGGAGAAACATTCTTTGTTGGAGTCCTTTATAGGCGGGGCATCCTTTTTAGTTGGTAAGGTGATTCCCGTTACAGTTGACGCACATGACATCTCGGTATTTTTCTTTGTGTTGTCATGGTGACGTGGAATGCAATCCACACAGCGGAGATCTGTTGCAAAAATTTTTAGTGTGGTCATGTTTGTGGCATTTATAGCGTTGAGGTATATTGCGTTTGGCATGTGGGAGCTCGAACTTTATTACAGAATGCGTAAGTTTGTCAGATGATATCAGGTCTAAAACAAAAAGGGGTAACTCTTTTTGTGCGCGTTTGTTTTACATTCCATACATTGACTGCTTCATGCCTAAGTGTTTGTAGTTCTTCCTTAATTCTAGTAATGCTTACGGATGGATGTAGGTTCCTGAGAAAAACTAGGAAGCTGATATGTGTGAAATTCAGTGTTCTTTTCTATTAAACCTTTGGTTATTAGCGAGTAATTTTTCGGTATTTTAGGAAATATCTTAATTTTGTCATTTATTAAGGCTTTTAATGAGTACTCATCCTTAGCTATTAAGTTTAAAAATGTGATTAGAGGTTCAGTGGTCTTGACACCCGAGACGAATATCGTAGGAGGTTTTGGATCTACTTTTTTAGCGGTTGGAGACCCTTGTCCTTGCAGAGTCTCTTCAATAAGCGGGCTAAAACAATTATTTGGCACAACGTTTTATGAACTACTTCCGGTATTCTATTGTTTTAATCTTAAACTCAACACTATATATATTCTATGGTTTCACATAGTATCGCGTAACGAAACAAAACATAACATGGTATATTTTACTATATGACAATTAAGCAAATAGTAGTAAGACTACTTAAGAGTTCTTTAATTATTCTCCCTATTGCTATTATTTATTGTGTCTTATTTAGTTCAGAAACAATATTAGTTATTTACTATTTTGATGTTCCTATACTGTACTCACAAAAGCTCTTATATTGTTTTGTTATTACGTGAGCCGTATCCAAAGATATGATAACTTCGTGCTCTGCACCAATTTAAATTTTGTTTTAAAAATAAGGAGGGTTCAAGTAAATATATAACTAACATATAAGTCGTAACATGTACAGCCCAGACCAACTGTTTAATTCTGGTCTGATTAACTAAATTTCAGTACATAATACAACAGTTAGCTTAAAGCTTACATCATACATATAGGCCTTTCTTAAAGTCTTTCTTTTTTTTATTACTTATATACAATTATAACTTATCTATAATGTCTATTTATAGAGTGATATTAATTTTAGTACATTATGCGTTATATATTCTTCAGGAGGAGAGGAAGAGAGGAGGGGTGGTAACTAATTATCGTTTCATCATTTTTATTATTTAAAATTATACATCAAAAAGAAGGAATATTTGCTTTTGACAAGAGTAAGAACTGTAAAAGTACACAAAGAAACATTCCTATCACTATAGTTAAATTTCAAAAAGTTACTAATTTTTACGGTATCTGGTCTAAAATCGCGTTCAAAGGTTTTAATATATAGTTAAACACTATTTTTAAACCACTTTCTTTTAGACAGTGAACGTGGCGCTGTGGATTAAAGTATTGGCTGATCTATTTTCAGCTGCAAGCAGTTGTAGTGTTCAGATGTGTATACCTACGCGCTAAAGAATACAATACCTAAGCCGTTAAGGCGACAAAGAGCCCCTGTCCCTACGGCCATGGATCAGTAATACCGAGTTATCGTTTGTGTACCGAACGTTACAGAGATCAGAAAACAGTGAGCAAACGGAATAATCCAAGGTGTGGTGAACTCACTACAAAACGATAAAATTAAAATGGATGTGTTTGAAAAAGCCCCTAAAACCAGTCCTTTGGAAACTGCCGGAGATATGGAATTCTTTCATCAATAGAAACGCCAAAAAGAAAGTCGAAGAACACCCGGAGCTGAAGAAAAATAATTAAATATCGCTGAGAATTGAACAGCGCTATTCAACAAAGAAGAATAGAACTCCCACCTACAGGCAGGACAAAACACAGTATGTTTTCGTACTACGCGGATTAGATCCAAGGTGTGGTGCACTCACTACAAAACGATGAAAGTAAAATGGATGTGTTTGAAAAAGCCCCTAAAACCAGTCCTTTGGAAACTGCCGGAGATATGGAATTCTTTCCATTCGTTAAAGTAATCAATAGAAACGCCAAAAAGAAAGTTGAAGAACACCCGGAGCTGAAGAAAATATAATTAAATATCGCTGAGAATTGAACAGCGCACTTCAACAAAGAAGAATAGAACTCCACACCTACACGGGGAGCAAAAGCAACACGTATGTTTTCGTACTACGCGGATTAGACCACGGACAGATTCCCAAAAAATAAAAGAACAGGAGTACTTCCTGCAGATATAATACATAAGTGTTATAGAACGCATGGCACATATTGAGTAATAACATAGAAAGATATAACCATAAAACTCTTAAGCGCGTAAGAGTGGTGGAATACACAGAGTGCGCTGGAAAAGTCATTCTAACAACAAATTAATAACTCAGTGTCACAGATGCCAAATGTGGAGATATGCCATCTCTAATAGGATCAATTTGCGTCAAGTGTGCCAGACAATACTGGACGAAGGAATGCCAGAAGGGAACGGAAGAAAATTCAAAATGCGCCAACTGCAAAGACGATCATCTTGCTAACAGTAGATAGTGTCCGGTCCATGGAGGAGACGGGCACCCAGCCGGGCGAGACGGAATCTCACTCAGCGTGAAGGCGCGACAATTGTGTTGTTACGTAAATGGATCGCGGGAAGACGACGGAAGAGTAGGGTCCGCGAGAAGAAAACGAGATCTACTGTGGATGAGCAAAACTTGCAGAGTGGAGCACCATCTTCCAGTGCGAGTTAATAGCCATCAAAGAGTGCCTGATATATACCCAGAGGCACAGAGCAGTCGTCCCAAGATGCGCTGTAATATCTTACAGCAAGTCAGCGCTACTTGTTCTCAGAAGTATGAGAGCGTTGATGAATTTGTAAGTCGAGGTTTGGAGCCTTGCAAACACGCTGTTGGTCGAGATTGATGTCCGATTCCATTGGACCAAGGCACATGCCGAAACGAGTGTGCGAACCAGTTGACCAAAGAGGCAGCGACGGAACCAGGACTGTTTGTTACTTATTCCATTTATTACATTCCTTTCTCTTTTCTTAGTATCGCTCCCTATCTTCATCTTTATTAGTTTTTAGCCATTTTAGGCTTACCTTTATTTTTTCTTTGTGCGCGTTTTCACACTTTTGGTTGGACCGTTCCTATTATTTTTCCGTTTTATTTATTGATTTTTTAATATGAATCTAACTTTCTTCAATTGGCCCGTCTTTTGACTTACTTTTTATTTGCTTTTCTATCTCTTTCATATATTGTCCTCTTGTTTTATCCTCCTCTTTAATTGTCCTATATTCATTTTTTTAACATTGTTGTTGTCGTTACGTTTCTTTATTTTTGTCGTTTCGTTGCAGTTACCATGAAGTGATCTGAATCGGCGCATGCACTTCTGTATGTTCTTACATTTGTTAATGATGACTGATATATTTTTGCTACCAGTACATGATATATTTGAGATTGTGTTTTCTTGTCTGGTGGTATCCATGTCATTTTATGTTTTATTTGGTGTTCATACTTAGTAGGACTTATTATCAAACTCATTTTGGCAGCTAAACCACATGTAATACCATTGTCGTTAAGCTTTTCGTGCATCGTGTGTTTTTCTGCTAGTAAACTAACATTGTCATAACATTCACGTACTTATTTCAATTTTTTGCTATTTTTTATTTGATTTTTCGTACCAAATTCCTAACCTTTTCATAGCCATTGTCGTTACCATGTATTATTTCTTTACCTTTCTCGTTTGGTATTTTTTGGACCTGTAATTTCACTTAACTGTTGGTTAAGATTATCACTTACAGTGTAATCGATTGTAGTATTGCTTAATTGATCCCTTTTGTCAATCCATCTCGTTTCTGTTTTATTATTAGTATTTGTTCTTGCTACGGCTCCTTCTTTAAACTCTGCGTGCGGTATTTGTTTTTGGGCATTGCTTCCTTGTTTGTTATTCTTGTGGATAGGTCGTCAGTAGATCTCCTTTTTCTTGTTTTGCTCTTCCCTGTTTATTTCTTCTTCTCATCTGATTTCTTATCCGTTTCCTTTTTTAAGTTTCTCTAGTTTCTATTTTTTATCATTTACAACTAGTTTATCATCTATTATTATGACTCGGTTTCCTCTTTTCTGGGTTCTATTAGGTGGAGTATTAGTTGTTTTCTTATCTAAGTCCTATTTCCGTTCCCTTTAGTTTTTGTTGGCTTTCATTATTTTTATTTTTTTTTATTCTTGTAGTCAGTTTTACCTTAACTGGCCTATTTCCCCCTTTTTTGGATCTCTTATTCTATTAACCATGTCCATTTTATTTTTTTCTACTTTTATATCAATTTTTCTAATTGATTCAACAACCACATTCCTTAATACTTCTATATTTTTTAGCACTGCTCAAGGATTCCAAATATCACTAGATTTCTTTTTCTAGCTTCTTTTTATTCCATTTGTATTTGCATTTCTTGTTGCTTAAGTATTGCCCTCAGTTCGTTGGTTTCACCTCCTTGTTGTTTTATTAGAGAACTTATATTGTCTGTTTTTGTATTCATTTCTATTAATTTGTTATTTATATCTAGGAGTGTTCGGGTTTTCTTCCATGTTTAGTTAAAAGTAATTTTTATATTGTTTTAATCTTCTTTTAATTTATGAGTTTACGTTTTTGCTTCACACTTTGTGTATTTACGGGCGTTTACACTTGGTGCTAAATTCCCGCACACAGGACACTTTTATTTGCTGTTACGTATTACCACGAATTTGTCCTTTGCGGTCCTGTTTTGTGTACACTATCGTTCACACTGGTTGCTGCCGTAAGAGCTGGTCTCGGTCAACCCGTCAATAACCAATTCTTATTCAGCGCCTACTTTAGTTCCTTATTTAATAAATTTGTTTTATTTACTAATTTTACCTTGATTTCCAGTATGTATTTGGTTTTTCATATACATTACTCACTTGTACACTCGTTTTTATGAAATTTATTACACGTATTTTCGATTAATTAACTTTAACATTCTGAGCAATTTTTCTTGTCATTACTCACTAGAACCCAGGACTGGACCCAGTCCACATTCTATTTTTTTTAATTATTATCGGGTGTTAAGTATTATTTTTAATAGTAAAATAAAATTCTAATTAATGTGGTTATAAAATAAAATAATAACTAAAGATACTAGTATTGTAATGAAATAAAAAAGGTGTGACTGGGGTTCGAACCCCATACACTTCGAGACGAAACTGATTATCAGTTAATGCTTTAACCCATAGCACCATGCTTATTGGCCGAGAAATCGGTTTAAAAATAGTATTAACTATATATTAGAACTTTTAAACGCGATTTTAAAAAAATTTAATTATAGTGATGGGGATGTTTCCTTGTTAGTGTTTTATGACGAAGTTTTACATTACACCAAATGGAAGGATTGGATCTCACCATGTAACAATTGTTAGTTTTATCGTATATTTTATTTCGACAACAGTAAAGTGATTTTAATTTGTTATATTTTTGTGTGATACCAAAGATTATAACTAAAATAGTGAACAAATATTGAATTATGATATTATTAAATATTATCGTTAGGGAAGTCTTCTGAACCAGACCAACGATGACGCCCATACATTTTAATATTGCAAAACAATCTTAGTGTCAAAAAGTATAATATTTCAACAACTGAAAGGAAAGAGAATCCAATAAACAATCCCAATAATCCTCCACAGTTAGCAAGAAAGTCAGTGAAACCATACAGCTCATTCCTTTCGGATGTTATAAATTGTTGCTCTTTGAAAAAGATGAAAACCCTCGTCATTGTTACCCTATAATGCAACTATGTTATTTGTGATTGTTAGCAAATTATACTCACCCAGGAAATTCACTGAAATTGGCTTTGTAAGCTTCAAAGACCTTTTGCCAGTTAAAATCAGCCTGCGAGCTTTCTGCATTGTACGTTAGTGAAGTGCAAGGTGGTAGACAATTGCACCTTCCTTCATTATCTTCTTCATCTATACTCATTTGCACTTCTCGTGCAAGTAAATTCACTTGAAATAAATCAAGAGTGCACATAAGTTTGTAAGCAATTAGTGTATTTCTTACTTTTAGCTTCACGTACGCAAACGGCGCTACCCGTTCCACAAAGATTAGTATCTTTATTATCTAAAAAGGTTTTATTTTTACTGTAAATGGTATACCTGTTTTATATAAACTTACGTGGCATGTGATAGGAAACGCAACCACATTTTTCAAGTGTGTAATTTGCAAGGCATTCGATCTCGCAGTTTCGCTGGGTATACACTTGGAAAAACTTTAAGTTCTTCTCTTGGGGGAACAAGCAATGTCGGCTCTTGACGTCGTAGTCTCGCAAGGTTTCGGAAGTGGTTATCATGTCTGGTTTGATCACGACTACTACCTCTTGGTTTAAGGGCGCTCTGATGTATTGTTGACTTATGCGAGGCATCTCGGTGGGGTTGTGAAGGAGTATCTGCCAGATAAAGATCGGTCATCTATTGGAGCTATACGCGTTGAGCCGTGAGCACCTTGTAACCTGCACCGGACCTCTACAGACATAATCCAAGTCCTGTTCGTACAAAGTCATCAGAGAGAAAAGCATCCGGCCATTCCAGAACTGACTGCTCTTCTCGGAAATGTGTCAGTGCCTGCGTCTTCGGGATACCCCGCCTCTAGTGTCCAGTCCGTTGATTTTATTCCGTGTTGCAAGTACTTATCATTTTGGAAGCTGTTAAGAAAGACATGCGAAGTCTATAAATTGTATTAGTCAGTCTTTTATTGCGTTTCTGTCTATGATTTTAAAAGATTGTTTTTGTTTGTTTTGTCTAATTATTTTCGTGGATTAGCAATGATTATTTTTAATTTTTTTATCCAAAATTAATGTTTAATACTTACCAGAACCATGATTGAATCAATACTTACACCGCTTTGGTAAACAGCTCCTCTGCGTCTAGCATATTAAAGGTGTAACACACGCCCTCTTCGGTAAGCACCGGGGTTAAAAGGTCGTCGCAAGTTTGATTTTGATTGACCCATTTACATTGCCAGAGAACATCTTTAAATTGCGGCGCCACCTGTACACATTTGCTATTTTTTGTGTCTGTTGTTAACTCATTTGACTTACCTTGGAAAGAAATGTGATGGCTTCATAATCAATAGTTTTATTTCCAGTCTCATGTAAGTGGCTGTTGCACACGAGGCTGGCTTGCTCAAATTGCTCTAGTCTGAAATTTGTAAACTATTTAGATATCTTATATTTAAATATCGATCACTTACTCCTTTGCTGTCATGTTTTCCGGGTCATCGTGATATTTGTGGTAGGCTTTGGTAAAATTGTAATTCTCCTGCTTCATTTTTGTTTCTGGACAAACTGTGACTGCCGGAAAAGGCACTCTCCAGACTGGTGTAGGGCTTTTAGCGAAGCTTACGATGACGGGGGATGTTTCCCATTTTTCATAGGTTTTAACGATAAGGACCAAGCAAAGATACAGAGAAATGCAAAAGATAATCAGCCATGATAACCTAAAGATAATCAAATTAGAGTATTGTGAGAAATCGGAAAGAGTTACGTGCCTTTCCAAGAAACTGCGCTTCTTTTCTCCTAAATATTGCACTCCGTGTAAGCTAGTGTGGCTGCTGTATTCCGAGAAATATTCGAACAGGTTTTTGGCGAAACCTAGCTGATTGCCCTTGGGCTTTTTAAGATCGCCTTTTTCTACGTCTTTTTGTACCATCACGTATGCCTGGAACTGAAGGTTGTACTTTATATAATGCTACGGCTACTTCTGGTGATCACATTTGTGAGTAATTTCTATTATTTGTATTTGAATACACATATGAGTGCAATTCGTAACTAAAAATAAGCTATCGTTTTAAGAAACTAATTTTTTTCACTTACCCGCTCGCAAACAAGTCAGCAAAACTTCCACTACAATATTTACCAGTCCAATAGCGATAGAAAAGTCCTGTAAAGTTCTGTTGCTTCTAGCCACCTTAAATTAGGTTCATCGCTCAGTCGCTATTAATGGTCGAATGATATCGCCACGCGCATTTTCGTGGAAAGAGTTGTTTATTTGTTCCAAGTGTAGGTATTAAAAGTACACGAAGTGATCGCCTTGGGACAACTCACGCCCTCTCCCCCTGGATGTGTCACTTTTGATGTTTTGGTCATCGTTAGCGTGTAATACGGTAATAATTTGAGTTTTTCAGATCAATAAAATTACTGCAACGCTTCGAGAATAAATATCTGTATGATGTTATTCGTGATAAATGTAACATAAGTGAATTAAAGTTAGCTTTTGGCGTGTTTACTATTAAAGCTAATGTTTTACGTATATTAGAGCGTCAAAATAAAACAACAGATAGCTACAAGAATTAAACAGTAACCATTATTAATATGACACTTAGCTATATATTTAACTAAAACCTACAATTAAGTACTTGGTTCTTTACTATTATACGTTGCATTTAATCTTTGGGTCATTGTATCGCTCAAATGGTCTATAGTTTTCTGAGGTATGATCTGTCATTCTTCTATGACGGCTGCCCTTAACTCGACTTTGTTGCTAGATTTTAGTGGTATTTTGCCAATTTTTTGTTGGATAATGTAACACAAGTTTTCAACCAGGTTTATGTTAGGAAATTACCTCGACCGTGATAAAAGTCTTTGAGTACAATATTTCCCTTAACGAGAATGTCATGATTGAAGACAGGTAGAAGTTCACCATCATGTATTGGCGGCATTTACATGCCTCCTTTCAAAATTAAATGCAATTTGCTACAACACTTTATTATACTAGGAATTTATCATCTAATTGATTGGAGGAACGCTTTCTATACTAAGGTTTATTACTGTTATTAAAGTAGCAGTAATGGATTTTGCCACAATGACTGACATACTTCTAAAAGTCATCTAGCTGAGAACGCATCTCTCTTGTCCACCTCTGTGGATGCTTTTAGAAAAATACTATGCAAATGGTATACAATAGGACTCTTCTTCTTTTATGACACCAGGTCTTTTTCAGCCACTATTGTCGGGTGTTTTTAACATATTTTTTTATATTTGCTTATTTTGTCCGTTTCAAGAGCCCAGATATTGGCAGTGCTGATCGTTTATCGCTTCCTTTAAATTTAATAATTACCCGATTTACTGTAGACAACAGTATTTTTAATTGCGCACTTATTTTTCGTTAAGAAGAACCTTGATCAGCTTGATCTATGTTACAATCGCGGCTAAAATCATCTATACATTTGTACCCAGATGAGCTTCGAATGCTTCAAACTACACTAAACTATTTATAAACACGTAAGCAGGTATTTATTCGTTTGACAGAATTTACTTTACTTTGCCACTAATGTATATAATTATTATATAAGTTATGTTAGGAAACATAGCTTAATCAAATGATAATAATCTTTATCAAAAAATCTCATTACAGAGCCTTCTACAACCTTCAATTGATGAACTTAATGGCTCCTATAGTAACTATACCTCACCGAAAGATTTCAGGTATAAGTAGTCAACACTTGAAAGTCAACAGCTTTGGGCGGAGGAGCACTCTCTTGTCCTGGGATTGAGTGCCAAAGACACGAGAATGCAGAAGGCACTGAGGGATATCTCTAGAATAAACATCATGGCAAAGTATCATGTAAAAGTTTAAAATAAAATATCCCAGAGCTTTATGTTTTCGATTTGGATCTCCGGGGGAGACGGTTGTGATCAATGTTGTGAGAAAGTATTTTATGAAACCAATTAAAGTTGCAACTTGTAATGTAAAGAGCTTGTATACAGCATGAAAATTGGCAAATGCTATAGCAGAAATTAATGGACTTAAACTGAGTATACTTGGAATTAATGATCTATAGTGCTCAGAATCAGGAAGATGTATAACTGATAAAGGTGTTTTATATTATGCAGGTAGTGACGACTAAACTCATAGATTAGAATTATTATAGAAAAAGAAATAAACAAAACACTAGTAAGTCTCTATATTGAACGTATAATAATGATACAACTGAACTCTAATAAAGGAAAAATCAACATAATCAAAGTGTATGCACCAACGACAGACAAAAAATATGGAGAGATTAAAACCTGCTACGAACAATTGGAATACGTTTTAAAATATATTAAAACCTTAACGTAACTCTAATAACGAGTGATTTTAATGGTAAAGTGCGCAAAATAAAAATTGAAGGGTGTACTGAGAAGATGCGTTGGGGACGAAAAATGATCGAAGAGAACGACTTATAGAATTTTGTCAAAGTAAAAAATTATCAATAATGAATACGATATTTAAGCTGCCAAATAGAAGATTGTATATATGGAGATCGTCTCGGGACAACAAAGAGAGAACTGTCAGAAATCAAATAGATTATGAACTAATTTTAGCCTAACAGGCATATTTGAAGAAGATGTTGGAATCCAAGGACGTCACTAATGAAGGATACACCGCGAGTGTACATTGTGAAACGGAGACCAAGTTAGACATGAGAATCTTAATTAATTGGGTTGCACAGAAGCTTTCCAAGAAAAAAACAAATAGATATTCAACGCCAGATGATGTTGCCAGTACAATTGGAGAGTACCGAACTGGGAACTGCTCAAGAAATAAGCGATTGGTTGACCTTTTGGGGTTAATTCTTAAAAATCGATCGGAACAAAAAAATTAGGTATGAGCTGGAGATACTCGTGAAATTCCTACAATTCTAAGTTATGCGAGAAGATAACATAAAGATAACCAATATGGAGTTCATTAGAGTAAACAAAATATGGCCAAACAAAAGGAGGAAAAGTATCAAGGAGTACCTGAAGCAACTGTACGTAGACAAGTAGTGAGAGAAGAATCTCTTGGCCGTCTCTCGCATCCTAGACACCACTTTTTTCAATCTAACCAGTTTTCTTCTCATATCTTCTTGCGCCTGTTTGAACTATGATTCTTTCAGTTTGCCTCTTCTCCTTCTTTCTTCCGATTCCCATTTTAATAGGTGCGTTGGCCATCGTTGATTGTTCCTCCTGCAAACGTGTTCATACCAAATTAATTTTTACCATCTTCTTCGATGCTTTGATAAACGTATCCATTCTTTTACGGATTTTGGTGTTGTGTACATAATCTGATTTTGATACTCTGCTTCCTCACCTCAAAAAGTCCATTTTTACCACCTCCGGTCTTTCCTTATCTTGTTTTGTGATGGACCGCGTCTCCGCTTCATATTCAGTACCGCTGCATTCAATATCCGAGATCTTTTTTATTTCCTTTGACCGGAACAGCGAGTTCAACTTTTGTGTCGCCTGTCTAGCTTGAATAAGTCTGTTATTAATTTCTGTTTTTACGTTTCCTTCTTGAGATATTATGGTTTTCAAATAATTATATTTTTTACATTATCACTTCTCCATTAATGTTTAGGTCAATGTCTTGTGCTTGTATTACTAGAACTTACTAGTTGATGCCAGTACACTTATTCCTTTGTAGTTTTTATAACTTTTCTTGGGTCCTTTTTTGTGGATTCGCGTTAAAAATCCTAACTTCCAGTCGTTTGGATGGTCGTCCATATCAATGCGACATTTATTAAAGATATATATCAGTTTTTCGTATAGGACTTTTGGTTCATGTTTTAACAATTCAATTAATATGCCTCCTGGACCCGTAGTTTTATCACTTTTTACTTCTTTTGCCGTTTTCCTGATTTATTTTACTGTTATCTGTTCAATATTTTCTCCACTTGTTGGTATATTTTCTTTCCACGTTTCTTTGTATTGTATTCTTCCTCATGTGGTATATTTTTGTGAGTAATATAGTTTCCATTTGCCTATTGGTATCATACTGTGATTTTTAAATTTACTTTTTTCCCCAACTTTTTTATCGTTTGCCATGCTTCTTTTGTTTTTGTCTCTCCTATGTATTACTCTAGAGCATCTTTTCCCAAAGCTTCGTTATTTGCCTTTATAACTCTTCTCTTTACTTCTCTGTTCATCAACTTTCGAAAGATTGTAAGGCGTATGCGAAAGTCAATGCGATGTGCCTGTCGACAAGATATCTCCGGGATTACTTGACCGATTCATTTCATATTTAATTAGTAGATACTTTAAGTCCGTTTCTTCCTTTTTAGCTTTGTAGCTTTTATTTGACCTGAGATATGGAGGTCACAAGGTCACATACATGACTTAGCTTTCAAAAGTTGCCTTTCCGGATTTTACATCTGTCTTATTTCTTTATATTTTGCTTTCACTTTCGGATCTTGTTTTCTCAGCAGAAATTATACACCTTTTTCTTATCATCTATTATCTCTTCTACTTCTTCCCTCCATCAGTATTCTTTTGGTTTTTTGTGTTTGGTTTCTTCTTCAGAGATGAATCAATTGACTCAAGAATGTGAAAACATAAGCAAACTATAATTAACGGGAAAACATAAAGCAAGCCCGAAGAAACCCCCGTGCCTTGCCTTCTGAAACTGGGTTACATGCCATCTGAATGCTGAAGGTTTGTAAATATACTGTGTGCGAGGGAAAACATCACCCAATTCTCTTTCCAACTATTCCTAATCAACATATATAACTTATTGATTAACTATATACAGAACATGTCAAGTACATATTTTTATAAAGGCTGGTACTTCACTTTATTACACTACACTAGCACTACCACAACTATTTATTGGTCTTATACTTTAAAGCTCAATTTATACGATGCTCAATTCCCTTAAAATATACCTTGGCCGCAAATTCACCTGCATTGGCATTCGTCTTAATACAGGATTCGGGAAAACCATGAAAATCTAAGTCAGGCCAGCTGACTCGAAACCGTCGAAGGCTCCGAGTTCTCCTATCGTTTAAATATTCTACGCAAAGAAACAAACCAATATATCTTATTCTACATGGTGGACTATTTTTGTTTAGTCTTTTATGTCTATCAGTTTGCATCTCGCACCAGCAGTAATTTGCCTGACCCTCGCGCGACATAATCTCGCATACCGTTCTGCGAGTACCGCAAGAGTCGCCCACCACCTGCCTGTGATGAGGGCTCTTTCCTCTCTGCAACTGCCCTCGCTCGCCTTGAAGGTTAACAGGATGTGCTTGACGTCGACGACTTCCACACACGCGCCTCTGTCTTGGTCATCCGCCAGTTTTCGAATTATTACTAGGTAGCACCGGAAGTTGAACGGTGTGCTGGTTAAGGTATTGTGCAGTATATCACGCCGTTTTGACTGTAGGTACGAATACCCGCGCATGTCACTCCGCCCCTCCGTTGCTTGCCATTTCTGCTCCCATATTTTTTTCCAACTTTATTAAAACCATCTCAGAAATTGGCAATCCTGGTTTTGCTGCTGTCTATTTGGCAAGTTGGTCTGCATACTCGTTTTAGCGTGCGCGTTGTTCTAATGGAAATGAATCTCGATCTGGGTCTACAGAAATTTGCAAGGCTCCAAACTATGCTTCTGAGAGCAAGTAGCGCTGACTTGTTGTTAGATATTACAGGGATGATAGTTCTGTGCTTATTGATATAACTCAGGCATTTTTGGATATATATATATATATATATGTAATCGAATAAGTGTAGTGAACAAATGTAGAGCTGTACTGGAGACACACACTGACACGTCAGATAAGGCAATTTTCAAAGTAAAATTGCACAAAATGTATGTGTCGAATCGAAAAAAATAACATAGGACTTTTTAATTTGAATTTTAATCATCTATCAAGTGGTGGGGAGATTAGGCGGATTCTGGACATTCGGTATATAATATATATTCTATCGACATTACACTCACGAGGGTAGAAAAGTCCCAGGATTAAGTAAGTAATGTACATTCTGCACATATACCTGAGAAAACGTGAAAGGGTTTATTAAACGACTGTTTTCGAATATTGTAGAAGTGAATAGAGTGTGGTAGAAAGCAAATATGAAAATCAAATGTAGGAAGACTCTTTTTTCCAACCTCCGATAGGGCATTATATAGAGACAAGTGTGAATAACCAAATGGTTTTATTAACAGGAATTAAGTACAATCAAAGTTACTTTTCTACATAGTCACCGTGAACATTGAGACATTTGTCATACCAGTGGTCAAGCTTTCCAATTCCCTCTTCATAGAAGGTTAACGCCAGTGTGTTGAGATAGGTCTCTATGGCGTCTTGAAGCTCTTCGTTGGTGCGGAAGCGCTGTCCTTCCAGACCTCTCTTCAGCTTTCGGTCTCTGTCGAACCACTTTGTCAACTCGCTGAACAAGGTCTTTACTAACGATAGACTTGCGTCCTTGTCCACCTTCATCATGAACATTAGTTTGGTCGTCTATAAATTTCCTACACCATTCTCGCACAACATCATCACTCATAAAGTTTGCACTGTAAATGCAGCTCATTCTTCGATGAATTTGTATTACGCTATTTTCTTCTGTCTGTAAGAAACGAATGACGGTGCACAACTCGCCCTTGGCGGGAGAATCAATCTTGGCGGACTTGTTAACGGGCCTGCAGTTTAGCTCCAGCTGATGTTTTGGACTTGGAAGCAGTGTTTCCAGGCGTACGGACCCTCGACGTCCCGTGTGCACATATTGGCTTTTATCTTCAAACAATGACGTCACTGTTCTCAAGTCCTAAATATTTACATATTTAATATTTTAGATTTTAACATTTGGGAAACACGGTGGAAAATTATTGTAGCACAATTATTTATTAATTCACCAGATTATTTATTCGTTGTTATGTTATATTTTTCAGATTGCGTTACAGCAATATTAAATAAATCAAATGCAGAGGTTTATATTAACAGTAATTTAAGCAGAAAAAATATTTACAAATAATTTGGTATAAGATAATCGGACAAGGTACAACACGTTCACATTTTCTTAATTAACATTCTGTAAAAATTTATTTACCTACTGACATTTTAACTTTGTAATTTTTAACAATCGGAAACAGTGACGTTAGCATTTGAAAGTAAGAGTCCATGTGCACATGGGCCGTCCAGGGTCATAAAACTTGTACCGCTCGGTTGGTCGCTTAGCAGCACCAGCGTAGGTTACAAAAAATAGCCCTTCTATATAATTAAAAGTTTGTAGCACTCTGCGTATTATACAAAAACAAATTCGATTCTGACTACTACGCTTTTTCCACGGGATGATAAACCATGTCGTAGTAAAGACTATTTTTATTATAAAAAATAGAAAACAATAATGACAAAGTGCCATAAGGGGTTTAAATAATATTTGGACGTTGCCATTGTACAGTCCTACATGGAAAAATGTAGATATTATTCTTTAGCATTAAAAAATTTGCTGAAAATCATCCAAGACATTTTCGACTTGAAGATCTTTCTTCATCTTCAGCAAAAAGTCATGATTGCAAGCACCGAGTGTTTTACAAACTATTGTTTAAAAAATTGTGTAATTTTGTGGAAATAATTTTTGACGACACATTTTAATTACTCTGTAACCCTAGAATGTTTAAAAATTAATGCACCAAGGGGGATGGACTTATGAGTCACAAATGAATTGAAACTACAGATCATAATTTGACAAAAACATGGTCCGAGAGACTTTTTCTTGCATATTAGTTTATTTTATGA
The DNA here is from genome assembly GCA_036346155.1 of Sinelater perroti. Taxonomy (NCBI): domain Eukaryota; kingdom Metazoa; phylum Arthropoda; class Insecta; order Coleoptera; family Elateridae; genus Sinelater; species Sinelater perroti. The sequence goes on along the minus strand of JARFIY010000167.1, from coordinate 184,442 downwards.
GGAATAACCTGTTGTCATTTTCTTATTTTTTATTTTCTAGTTTATCAGACGAAATTGAGATAATAAAGGCGACTTACTCCTGCTGGAATTATCGTAATTGCTCAGCTTAATAGAATTGGCTGGCATTCTTATGTTATTACTAGTAAAAATCAAAGTGGTGTCTCATGCTCCTACTAACCGCAAGAATTGGCGACGTAGTGCATGAAACAACGATAGGTGGCGCAAAGTGTCTAATTACTATATGATAATTTATTTTTTAATATGTCAACCGTGACCTACATCGAAAATATAAAACCTTTATGCGAGGTTTAGCAACAAACCAGTTCGAATGAACTATTGACCTTTAAAATCGGTTAATAACTGTAGGAGGAGTTGCAATAATAGTTGCACATAGTTACATTTTTGTAGTTTTATAGAGTAGATATTAAATTTGATATTTTTTAAGTTTCGGCTACACCTCTCTCGTTGACCTTGATTTGGTTTCATTGAGTTTAGATTTTTCGAGGGAAGTCACAAATGTGGTTGCATTCTGTTGTGAAGGTAAGCATTTGATAATAATCTAGATTTTAGTACATGTTATTTGTTTTTATTTTCAGATAAATCCATCTTCAATAAGTTTATTTCTTAAGAGTTTAATTAACTGAGACACAAATATCTCTGTTGTTTTATATTGTTTGTGACTCTTTTCTTTACCCGAATTGGTTGTAGCACGATTTTTATCATAGTGAACTTAGTGCTTATGATACAATATCCCTAAAACTTCTTTTTCAAATCAAATAGAAACAACTATTTAATAATTGTCGTTTATGGGGGAGTGGGAGCTTATTTTTAATATTGTGTGTCTTAACAACCGAACATACAAATAGTATTAAAATTTATGCCAATATTTATTGCAAAACTAACCGTAACAAGCTAACATATGCAATTCAAATATACAATTAATGAGTATTTCTGAACATTATCATTTATTACATCTTCCTAATTGAACCAACGATAACGTCCACAGCTTTCAGCGTTGCCAAATAATCTTAATGTTAAGAAATAGAGTATTTCAATAAAAGAAAGGAAGGAAAATCCCATAAAAATTGCTAATAATCCTCCACAGCTAGCAATAAAGTCGGTAAAACTATACAGTTCGCTCCTTTCAGACGTTATAAATTGTTGCTCTTTGAAGAAGATGAAAATTCTCGACATTGTCACCCTATAATGCAACTATGTTATTTGTGACCATTAGGAAATGATACTCACCCGGGAAATTCGTTGAAATCGGCTTTGTAAGCTTCGAAGACCTTTTGCCAGTTAAAATCAGCCTGCGAGCTTTCCGCACTGTAGGTCAGTGAAGTGCAAGATGGTAAGCAATTGCACCTTTCCTCATTTTCTTCATCTATACCCATTTGTACTTCTTGTGCAATTAATTCCACTTAAAATAAATGAAGGGTAGACGTAACTTTGCAAATCAGTACGATGTGTCTTACTTTCAGCTTCATGTACGCAGTTGGTGCTCCCAGCTCCGCAAAGATTAGTATCTTTGCTATCTAAAATGTTATTATTTTTACTGTTACTGATATACCTGTTTTTACATGGACATACGGGGCATGTGATAGGAAACGCAATCGCATTTTTTGAGGGTGTAGTTTGCAAGACATTCGATCTCGCAGTTGCGCTGGGTATAAACTTTGAAAAATTTCAAATTCTTTTCTTGTGGGAAGAAGCACTGCCGGCGCTTCACGTCATAATTCCGCAAATCTTCAGAAGTAGTCATCATGTTCGGGGTGACCGTGACTATTACCTCTTGGTTCAAGGGCGCTCTGATGTACTGCTGACTTATGCGGGGCATCTCGGTGGGACTGTGAAGGAGTATCTGATAGATACAAATTGATCAGTTTTTGGACAGTTCTGTGGGCAGATCAGAATACCTTGAAACCCTGCACTGGACCCCTGCAAATATAATCCATGTCTTGTTCGTACAAAGTCATGAGCAGAGAAAAGCAGCCGTTCGTCCCTGCGGCGATTGCCCTTCTTGGAAACGTATCGGCGCCTGCGTCGTTGGGGTATCCTGCCTCTACTGTCCACTTATTGGATTTTAATCCGTGTTGTAAGTAACCACTGTCCTGGGAGCTGGTTATAAATACAAACTTAAAATATATTAAAATCTATGAAGTTGAATTGTTTGTCCGTCTAGTCGACTATATATAATTGTATGGAATTCGAAAACAATGCTTTTATTATCATTTGAAATCACCTAAATATAATAATCAAAATTTTGTTAAACATAATTTTATAACAATTGAACCGTAAATTTTGTTGATTTATAACTGCAGTACTGTTGTGAAAATAGGTTAAATGGTTCACTAAATCATGTAGTACACGAATATGTGTGGTAAATGGGGATGTATAGATAAATACCTAGACAATAACAAGAAAATGTAAAATATTTTCATAAAGACAATGAAAATATGTAAAACTATAAGTAATATTTTCCTTGGGTTAGGTGATAGCTATACAATTGGTATATCGGGCGCGTACCATGTGGCGGATAGGTAAATACCAAGGTTGATACCATTTGCAACGGCACCCAGAGAGGCCTGAATAGTTAAAAATTTGAAATTGAGAAGAGAAAACGGTATAGACGAAGAGAACGAACATACAAGATAAAACGCAATATCTAAAAATGCTTCTAATGAAGAAACAAATTTTACTGTCTTAGAGGCTATAGAGGCTCAAATAATTAATCTGCACCCCGCAGAAAACCAAGACAATAGAAATATCAAAGGAGGAAAAAACCTCTGATTACAAGTAGCATCTGGGAGAAGGACAGGAAAAAAGACTGTCTGGAGTCCAGCGAAAGAAGCTTGTCAAATCTAGAAAGTAAGAACATAGACCGATAAGATGCAGCAAAAGAAGGGAAAACAATTAAAAAACCCAAGTGTACCTAGCTGCAGACTGGCACATACAATGTACTTAAAATAGCAGTAATTGGTAGACGCCATTCTAAGACAATTCCGAACAAGGAAGCCAACTTAATTTAAGAAAAATTTATCAAGGCAATATACAATACCCCTACTGGGAGCAACAGTCCGTTATAATTTAATAAGGCAACGCTTAGCGGAGGAGTCCTATGAATTTAACTGTTGTTGTGTCCAAGAACCTACTGAAGAGACTTAGATTGCTGGTCTTCTTGTCTGGGCAGCAGTGCATCACTAAGAGTGAGAGACTGGCTTCTGTTGAGCATAAAGGTAGGGGTAACTCGTTGCATACTTTATTGATGAGGTTTCCTTTGGCGCTTTGGAGCCATTTTATAGACTGGGAAGCGTTATCTTCAGAGTCCTAGAGGTCAAAACATAGACTGGAAAGCTTAAATAAACCTACAGCATGACCTTAGAGGGGCGAATAAAGTGATTAGAAACATTACAGAGTTGAAAATTGCATCAGGATAACGGTAGGATGCCGTAACTTCAGCGTATGAAGACAACTGTCCTCGGGTGAAAAGGAATTCCAAAAGTAATGTGCTTTGGTGGAACGAAAACCTTGCTCGAATGAAAAATAGCAAGAAAGCAATTCAATATAGCAAAGAATTTGGGAGAATGAGACTTTTATAAAGACATCTTAACTGAATATAACAAAACTCTAAGGAAATCTAAGAGAAGTACGTAGAGGAGGTAGTGTTGGGAGGTGAAAATCACTTAAAAAGGTGCCAGATAGGATAAACTTAAGGCTTTAAGACCGATTAATTTTTGTACTAAAAACTTTAGAAAAACTGCTTGACAGATATATCAGGGATGGTGTATTAATCACTTAAACTCTACACTTACATACAAGACCGGAGTATTTACAGAAACAGCGTTGCATCTACTTGTTCTAATTGTAAGAGTGGGGAATACTGTAGAAAACAAACAGATATAGGGAAAGCGTATGATAACACATTCCTAGATTTAATTACTAGACTGGATAAAACAAGCAAGGTGAATAGACTGTATGTTATGCTTAAAGGAGGATTATGCTTCTGTGATGGGTGGAACAATCACAGCTTGGGTTGCAAGTAAATGTTTGCAGGAAGCAGTTTTGTTTCCTCTACTTTGGAAACTTGTAATGGAAGAAATGCTAAATACACTTCAAAGGAATAGATACAGAGCACCAGGATATGCAGATGACTTGGTCATACTATTCCAGGGAAGATTCAACAATACAATTAGGGAGTGTATGCAAAAGCCCAAAATCTTGTTACAAACTGGACAGATGCAAATGAATTAAATATAAGTCTCTCCAAATCTACCATAGCAGCATTCACAAGAAGAAAACACTTATATGGACTGGGAGATCTTAGGCTCCGAGGTGTAGAAATAAAGCTGCCAGGGAATATCTTGGAATGATATTAAATTCACAACTACTATGGAATTAGCACATTCAAAAAGTCAAAAATAAGGCGGAGGCGACATTAGTATTAGTCAGACAAAGTCACGGAAGAAAATAGGGCTTAAAAAAAAAATTATGTAGTGGATATAAATTGCAGTGGTTTTGGTACGGTAGACAAATATGACGGTATAATCGTACCAAGTTCGACACAAAGACTGTTTGTCTGGAAATGAAGACACTGCTAGACTTTCTTCATCTTCATTTTGAAATGATGGGAGGGACAAGAAGGGGGGCTCTTTATATTCGACTAGGTGGTATGGAAGTAGGACATCTGCAAATTGGACATATTAAAAAAAGCATACTGAATATAAGAACAGAATGTGTGACGCCAATATTCACATTCAACAAGAATTTTAAAATTAATATTGTAAATCTAAATGAATGTACAAACAAAATAAATAGCAGGCACAGACTCGAAAAAATGATCTAGTATACAGATGGTGAAAAGGCATCCCTGTAATGCTTAAAAAGCCTGAAATTCCCCGAAAACCTCAGGCCTCTAGCATACTATAAGTTAATTCTGTTGTGGGTATTAGGACACTATAGAATTTTTGGTAACGAGAAAGCTGATGAGCTAGTAGAAAAAGGATAATTGACTCTATATATAGGCCTGGAACTGGCTCTGGGAGTACCTAACTTATAATACGAAGCCGGGTGATTAAATGGGTCGGGAAATAACATAAAAATAGTGGGCAAAAACGTAAAAAAACCTTCATAAAAGGATCATATCTTAAAAGAACCGAAGAACAGGTTTCCTTATTGAACATTGTTTTCGCAGAGGTGACTTTAATGGAATGGAGGCTTGAGTTGCAAGCAATGCAGCAGGTAACCAGGGACAGTTATCCACATCTTATGAGGGTGTAACGCAAGCTATTTATGGAAAGCCAATAATGGATCCAGAAGAATATAGCAACTATCCAGTAAGGGAGTGGTACAAACTGGTATAAGGGACGATAATACTATAAAAAGTGCCGTGAAAAAAATTAGAAAGTCTACTAAATTTACGAAGCTCCATTGTTAGTTATATGTGGTTCTTTATGTAACCCGTTCTAAACTAAAATAATTTCGTGGAGTATGATGAATAAGGTTTTCATTAATTCGACAAAGTTCGAATTATTTAAAAGATCATCAAAAACCCAAAATTTTTAACGTATGTTGTTAAAGTTTGAAAGTGTAACAAAGACAAAAACTTACACCACATTGGTAAACAGTTCTTCTCCGTCTAGGACGTTGAAGGTGTAGCATACGCCCTCTTCGGTAAGCACGGGGGTTAAGAGGTTTTCGCAAGTTTGGTTTTGATTGATCCATTTACACTGCCAAAGGACGTCAGAAAATTGTGGCGCCACCTAAAACACTCCTGTTATTGTTTTGCGTTTAACGTCACTTCACTTAAATTTACCTCTGAGAGGAATCTGATACCTTCATAATCGACGGTTTTATTCCCATCTGGATGCAAGTGGCTATCGCAAACAAGGCTAGCTAGCTCAAGATTCCTCAGTCTGTATTTTGAAAATTTTTACAACAAAACATGTCGAAGTTCAGGCAACTTACTCCTCTGTTGTCATATTTTCTGGTTCGTCCTGGTATTTGTGGTAGGCTTCCGTGAAGTTGTAAACCCGCTGTTTTACCTTTGTTTCTGGACAAATTGTAACGGCGGGGAAAGGCACGTTCCAGATCGGTGTAGGGTTCCTGGCGTAGCTTACGATGACAGGGGATGTTTCCCATTTTTTGTAGGTTTTAACAAGGAGGATTGCGCAGAAAAACACAGAAGTGCAGAGAATAATCAGCCATGCTAATCTAAAGGTAATCAAATTGGAATTTTCTTGTTTGTAAGTAATCATCGGAAGCATTTTACGCACCTTTCCAACAAACTGCGTTTCTTCTCCCCTAAATATTGTACGCCGTGGATACTGCTGCGGCTGGTGTACTCCGAAAAATAGCCAGAAAGGTTTTTGGGAAACCCTGAGTGATTGCTGCTAGGCTTTTCATGGTCGCTGTTTTCTGCGTCCTTTCTCATCACTGCGTTTTCTGGAACTGGAGACGCAATTGTAGATAATTGTTATTAATACAAAGCTGCCGCCACTTGTGGTCGCCACATTTGAAAAACAATGCGTGATTTATATCGTTTTTGCAGTCATACACAGAAAGGAAGGTTTTGATACACGCGCATATGTTTAACTGGAAACCGTTTACAAAATTAACAATATTTTTACACCCATTCGCCCGCAAACAAAAAAATGTAAGTATTAGTTTTGTAACTCAGAAGAAATCTTTTTATGCACTACTGCTTTCCTCAACCGCCTTAAATTAGAATTATCGTTAAACTATTTTGTGTTACATACTAAGTGCTTAAAGTTTTTAGAATAACAGTTTTAATTTGCAGTACCACAAATAAATTGCTTCAAGTAAGTGGTTTGGTGAACTAGAAAATTGAGCATAAAGCAATCTAGTTTTAATGTAGTTCTATATATAAAAATTAAGTCATAAACGATAACAGCTATCTTTCGGTTTCCTTAATGATTTAGGTTTATTACAAAATTAAAATTATATAGATATAGAATTATATGAAACGAATGTTTTTTTTTCAATTTAATGGCAGCATACTACATCGATAATATTTTTTAATTTTTTAAAAATGCAAATTTAGTAAAATGTTATGTTGTTTAGTGTATTAATGCCGGATAACACTAACGACTTCTTAGAATTTAAATTTTTATTAAAGGTTATCAAAGAGAGTAAACACATAAAGCCATGATTGGTTTGTTTTTAATAAACTGAAAATTTTCGCTTTTTATAATGCCATGAAATTTTGACGGATCATGAGTCTGTTGAGCTGAGAAAAAAAATTTAGAATTTTGTTTTTATAATAAATTGCAACTTGCCATGCCGATTCCAAGTCTGGCTGAGAAAGTGAGGAGGAGCTCCTTTTGTTAAAAAACCTGGGTTCAGTTGGCTCCGGCTGATAACCTTTTTTCGGGTTACAGGATAAAAACCAGTCAACGGACATTATATAAGTGTGGAAGAACCATCAGTAAGACGATTGGTCTCGTGAATCCAGTGCAGAATTCCTAAAAATTCTAAAGCGTAGCTTCGGAATACGGACAGATTACACGGAAAACGGCACAAGCAAGGAAAACGGCAAATGAATATAGGATGCTGGAACATCCAAGGTTTAAACACAAAGGAAGATGAAGTTTTTAAAGAGGACAAAAACAAATACAAAGACGAGTACATATACTTTTGGAATGGAGTAGAGAAATCAAATAGAGTAAAAGTGGGGGTGATTGTGGTAATAAGAAAGAAATGGGAAAAGGACATAGTAGACTGAAACCCAATAGACGAAAGAATTTTAACAACTGACTAGAAAATAAAAGGAAGAGGCATAAAACTTATCGGAATAATCGCACCCAACTATGACTTAGATACAAACATAAAGGACGAATTCTTAGACAAACTTTCAGAAGAATTTGAACGGAAGGGTGGGCCTCGACAGTAAAATAATTGTGTGGCTGGAACTCTGTGAACAACACTCATTAAAAATCCTAAATGAATTCTTTCAACACAAAGAGATCAATAAATACACGCGAGTTCAAAAACAAAAACTTGAGGTATATATAGTCTAACATATTGTAATAAAGCAAATCTCCTATATAAGAGCTTTGGACGTGGAAGTGTGGAGAGGAGTGGAATTTGGGACACCATTTATATGTGAAGCCACATATAGAAATAAACTACAACTGAGAGTAGAAAACAAACAGGAAGGAAAGGAAGAGAAAACTAAAGCCTATAAACTAGATAGCTTGAAGAATGAATCTACTAGCTTCCTCTGCAAATACTCATAGCGCAACAATTAGAAAAAGCATAACGAAGTGTACGAACAATTAAAAGAAAAATTACATAAAGCAGCAACCGACGTCTTTAGAACAAGAGAAAAAAAGATCAAAAGACTTTTGGTGGACAGATGAACTAATTGAGTTAATAGAAGACAAGAAAAAATCTTAGGTATCTGGTCACAAAGGAGGAAGAAGGGTGTAAATAATATAACCGATACAGATACATAGTTAAAAAAATAAAAAACATGAAAAACGAGACATGGGACAAGAAATGCGGACAAATAAACTCATTGATAGGAGGATCTAGGTGGAGGGAAGTATGGAAAACTATAAATAGCTTAAGGACAAATTCAAATAAAACAAACAAAATTATTAAAATAAAAATAGAGTTATGGAAAGACCCCTATATTGACCTACTGAAAGAGAACATAATATAACATTTGGACAGGCACCTAGATGCAGTTGAAGTACAGGAGAGTGAAATAAAGCAGGTAACAGTAGAGGAACTAAAGAAAACTCTACAAAATAAGAAAAATAATAAAGCAATAGAGCCAAGCAAAACAAGTTACTAAAACAATAGCGTTAGAAATGATCTGCAATATATTTAATAAATAGTTAAAGGAGAAAAACTTGCCAACAGATTGGAAAATTTCTAACATAAATTCGATTTATAAGAAAGGAAGTATGAAGGATTGTGGGAACTGTAGAGGAATAAACGTAACATTGTCAGTAGGATGATTATACACAAGAGTCCTTAAAGCTATAATAGAGAAACTAAGGAAATATTAGAGCAAAGTGCCTTCAGGCCAGGAAGATCTTGGCAAAAAGAAGAGAACTCTAGGTTACGTTTATAGATCTACGAAAGAGAGAGAGAGAGAGAGAGAGAGAGAGAGAGAGAGAGAGAGAGAGAGAGAGAGAGAGAGAGAGAGAGAGAGAGAGAGAGAGAGAGCACACGCACGCACACGTGCACATAGCACTATGGTCCTTGTATAACCCGGGCTTCTTCTACAACAGTTTTCCATTCTTCTCTGCCTCTTGCTTTGATGATCCAATTTTGCACTTTTAACTGTTTTAAGCCCTTGACGATATTATCTTTCCATCTACTTCGAGGTTTTTTCTTTGGTCGGTATCCCTCTGGTTCATTTACTAAAACTCTTCTCGGTATTCTCGTTTCTGATATTCTTCAAACATGTCTCAGCTACCTAATCCTTTGTCTTTTTATCCACCCTCCTATCTTATTCACCGTATCTCCTTCGTATTTCGTGGTTCATCAGTGGTCTCCAGCCGTTTGATTCATCATCATAGATGGGTCCGAGAATCTTTCTTAGTACTTTTCGTTCAAATCTGTTTAGCAGCTCTTCATTACGCTTTGTCAGCGTCCGAGTTTTGCAGCCATAGTTAGCTACCGGTCTGACTAGTGTTTTATATAGTAGTAGTTTACACTTTGTATTTATATTTTTGGATTTTTTTGTTTATATCATTATCTTCTGTTACTATGGCTCTTAGGTATTTGAATTTAGGCACTATTTATGGTAAAGTGATTGTCGCCTATTTTGGTTTCCGTTTGTTGCTGACCTACGCGTGGTTGACTTTGGTGTTGGGTCTTTATGTATTTAATTTTCTGTTCATTGGTTTAACTTTATTATACACTTCTACTAGATCTTCCATTTCTCTCCCCAATATGCATATGTCGTTTGCAAATGCTAAGACGACATCTTCTGGTATATATTGTGCCTCCAGGGTTGACTTAATTTTCCGTATTGTTCTCTCTAGCACTAGGTTGAATATTAGTGGCGATAATATGTTCCCTTGCTTTAATCCACGTTTAATGCAAAATTCATCTATTTTATTACTAATTTTACATTTGCCTTTCATATTCTCTATGGTCGCTCTTATAAATCGTATGTATTTGTCAGGAATATCAAATCGATGTAATGTTGCCCAATTTCTTTACGATATATGCTGTCGTATGCTTTTTTGTAGTCGACATCTAGTTGTTCTATATCGATATTGAACTGCTAGCATTTTCTTTTAAATTTGCGTCAGGGTGAATAAGTTGTCTACTGTAGGTAGTTCCTTCTGAATCCCTGTTTGGTAGACTCAAATTGCTAATGGTGCTAAACGTTTATTTAAGACATATGTAAAAGCTTTATAGGTGACGTTTTGTAGTTACCGGCTTTTTATATATACCGCAGATAAGTCCGTATTCCCATTCTTGAGGTATTGATTCCCTTTTCCCAAGTTTTAACGAATAGTTTATATATTGTTTGTACTAGTCCGTTGCCCGCATATTGCAATAGTTCTGTTGTCAATCCATCTATTCCTGGAGACTTCTTTTTATTCATCTTGTGTATTGCTTCCTGAACTTTTTCATAGGTTTGTATACCTATTTCTTGGTTTTTCCGGTTTTCTACTTTTTTGTTGTTCTGATGATATTCTTCTATTTCTTCAAGTATGTGTTTCATATGCTCTTTTTCTTCTGAAGATCATCTTTCTTTCTTCTCTACATTTCGCTACTTTATTTTTTGTATTTGCTTGTAGTACGACCTTTCTGAGCATCTACATTTTCTTCTGCTGCTTCATTTATCATTTTCTTAATTGTATTCTAATGTGTTTCTATGTCCGTATCCTCATTTAAATTTTGCTTGCATATTGTTGTTTATTCTTGTTTCATAAATATGTTGATGCTAAACATTCTTTAAAGAAAAACATAATGTACTAAAAGCTACAGTATGTTCAAACTGTAGAGGAAGTTAAAAGTATCGTTTAAAACATAAAAACGTATTTTTCTATTCTATAAGTAAGTACAATAGATTAAAGACAAGGTATCATTTTACTTTTGTAGTATGTACAAACATTTATTTAAAGCAAAATAGAAAAATAGAAGAATACTATAAAAAAAAATCTGGTGTGAACATCACACGACTTTCCTTATTCTATTATTATATATTATACCGGGTCCATCGTCTCGGCCCTGCGCTGATCTCGTCCCGGAGCTTGTTATTTTAAAAAAGGACGAGGCGCGAGTCCATCGTCTCGGCCCTGCGCTGCTCTCGTCTAAAAATTTGTTAATTTAAAAAAGGACGAGGCGCGAGTCCAACACTCGAAAGCTGATTAAAATAAACAGTACAAGACAATAATTGACTCGTACTTAAAATTGTGCTACGTCACTGAAGGTAACTGTGCGAGCTCGGCCGCACGGCCTTCGCCATTATCGCCTGCGTGCTTCCTCCTAGCGGCCAAGCGCCCCCGTCCTCCCGCAGTCGGCCCGGAAGCTCTCCGAGCGCGCTGTGATTGGTCCGTTTAATTATTTTTTAATCGGCTATAATTTATTTATTTGACCTCGGATCAAAAAATTTCATCGTAATTTTTTGTTCGTCTCGGTCTGATATATCCGGTAATATAGATTTACCGTAACATTTTATGAACACCCGGTATATTAAAAATCCTGAGCTTCAATTTTTTTTTAGTTCCTATTTTAACAACTTTTATTTTAAATTCATGTTTATCTGATGATAACAAATCATTTTTATTCTCATAAATTTTTTGTATCTTCAACCGTTTAGATTTGCGACCGCTTTGCGACCGATTTTGCGCCCTTGCGACCAAACGGCTCTGCCAATTTTTACCAAAAGCTTCGCACTGCGTCCCCTACCTACAAGTAACTTGAATACCAAATTTCAAGTCTCTACCTCTTACGGTTCTCGAGATATCTTGTTTACTGACAGACCGACAGACACACACACACACACACGAACCAATGGCTAAAACCAACTTTTTGGTGTCCTGAGGCTATATTTCGTCCAGAAATGTGAAAAACTGGGTAGGTCAAATTTCCTTCGATTACATTACTTTCCTTATTATAGGATAAGGAAAGTAATTAATACATACGCAACATCAGTAAATAGCTCTCTTCTGTCTAATGTTAAATGTGTAGCATACCTACCATCCTTTGTAAGAGATGCGGTTAAGAAAGCATCGCACCTTTCATTTGGGTAGATAAAGCTGCACCGCCAAAAAGTTTCATCAAAGTAAAGCGCCGCATGAACAAGCTTTAGTTGTTATTTTTAATATTCTGCCATTGTGTTAAAGTTTACCTGAGATAGAAAGTCGACGATGTCGTAATCAACAGTTGCACTTCCTTCTGTGCTGTAAGAATTCTTGCAAACAAGACTAATTTGGTCTAAACACTAAAATTTCAGAATGTTGTGGTTGTTCATGATACCTTTGAATTCATTACTCTTCCGATGTCATGTTTTCGGGTTGATTAATATATTTAAGGTAGGCTTATGTGGAATTGTAAACTCATTGCTTTGCTTTAGTTTTTGGACAAATTGTGATTACAGGACTTTTAGCGATGTTTGTGATAACAGCACACATATTCCAGTTTTGGTAATATTTGTTATAATAATAAGGCACAAGCAAAGATACAGATACAGATAAGGAGTACGATCAATCATACGAATCTAAAAAAACCTGTGGTTCTGTAAATAATTATGGGAAATCTCAGGTATATATCTAAAAGACTGCGTTTCTTCTCTCCTAAGTATTGCACTCCGTGGATGCTGGTGTTGCTGCTGTATTCCAATTTCGGGTTTCACACAATTGGCCTTTGGTTTAATTTTGGTTGCTAATGCAAAATTATATTATACTACGGCTGCGCTCTCTTAGATTTCAGAATTTGGTAAAATTATTTATTAAATTCAGTTCGTAAAAGCTCAAAAGTCAAAAATCAAAGGATGTTTTTTTCAGAACGTAGTTCTCTTCCAAGTTTGAGGATCGTTCTTATGCTGTTAGAGGTAGGATTACAGAATGCTAAAATGCATATTTATTTATAATGAAAACCCTATATATTTATTTTGATACATTTATCTTTAAGGCTCTTCTGGTATGTCAAATGGAAACTCAAGTTTTCGATTTTTATCTTTTTCGGGGAAAAATTTACATAATTATTAAAACACGTGTTTATTTATTTGTAATAAATTTTTATATACTTTTTTGTACTTTTAAAATACACACGGGTGTTATTTAAAAAAAGTTCTATCACTCTTTATATCATTTTAGAGAAGATCTCTATTTGTAAAAGAAATATGCCCCCTAATTTCACGTGTTTAGGCTTAATGGTTTGAATTCGGTGTTGATGAGTCAATCAAATTTGTTCTTTTAAAACAAATATTTTCTTGATATATTTTTATGAGTAGGGCTTTCTCGAATACACGATGTTTTTACGGACAAAATATAAAAAAAAACAGCCAAATGTTAGAATAATAACAGGAATGCTTTTCTTACACCGTTTAATGTTCTAAGGAAACTCAATTTGCTATACACCTTTTTGGATAATTAATAACAGCAAATATTTCAGTTAAGCGAATTGAAAATTTACAGCGCTGCGTTTTTGGCAGTCGCCAGAGTACCCCCTTTGGCATGATTGCATCGTGTTTTAGCAGAGCGTTTGTACTCACCTGCTTCCAAAGAAACAGAAAAGCTTCAGTTATTAAAAGCCCTTCAGTTGATTTAGATATTAATCACCGTTCACGACTTAGCGATCGTTGACATGTAATATAGCAATAATATTAATGCTAGTTTGCTATAAAAATTGCTTTTTTTTGTCTGTTTAAAGCCATTTGACCTCTATTTCTGGTGGCACTGCAACCTCTAGACTTATTGCGCTTCTCTAATTTCCTTTACAGCAATTTTTCCATTATCCTTGTTCCTTACTGGATAGTTGCTGTATTTTTTTGGACCTATTATTGCTTTTCTATAAATAAATTTTCTCCTGTGAACTAAAGATTTACACCCCCACAAGATATGGATGACCTTTTCTGGTTTCCTGTCACATTGTCTGAAACTCAGGTCTTTATTATACAATCCTATTTTATTGAGGCATCCTCTAAGAAAAACATATTATAATTCGTAACTTATTTCTGCTTTTTTACTAACAGTATTTTAAAATGGTTCTTTTATAAAAGTTTTATCGTTTCTTTGTCCCGATACGTTTTCCAGTATTCTTTATGTCGTTTCCTGGCCCATTTTATTATCCAGTTTCGTATAGTATCTTTAGGTAGTCTCGGAGCCGGTTTGGGACCTATATATGGAGTTGATGATTCTTCTTTTGCTAGCTCATCAGCTTTCTCGTTGCCTGCTATTTCGCAGTGTTCTGGTACCCATGGCAGAGTTAATTTGTTGTGGTTTGCCAAAGCATTGAGTTCTTCGTGGCATTCCCATACTAACCTAGATGTCACTTTTGTGTAGAGCATAAGTCCAATTTTCAGATGTCTCACTTCCATATTGTCTGTGCGAGTGTGCGCGTTGCGCAGTTTACAAAGAGACACTCCTGTAGAAAATTGCGTAAAAGCAATAACTAACTGGTTATGGATTTTTTGCCATATATATATACATCTCCAAAATTTTTAGGTAGTTGAAAAGTTGCACTACATAAAAAAGGAAATTATACTCAAAAATCGTTGTTTTGAAAGTTTAATTTGTGTTAAATGTGACGTAGGACACAGCTCCCAAACGTGTAGCAAAAATTATACTAGACTTAGTAAGCTACAGATCTAACATCTAGAAGATCTTAAATGACGTCCACTTCCCACCAGTCTTTATAATTTGCTTCAAAGTACGGATTATCATGGCATTCGTCTTTTTGTTAACATTGAGGTCGTTATTACCACTAATTTATTTCAGAACCAGACACCTACTTGCGGTTTTGCCATTAGTTCCAAATGTTTCGTATGAATTAACATCGGAACCAAGTCGGATGACTGATTCTAAAAACTACAATTTTTTTAACGCCTGGCCGTGTTTTGTATCGTTATCCTATTGCAGGGTTCAAACCTCGGACATGTTCCCAAATGATCATATTTGGTGACGCCCGATGTCCAGTTGCTCAAAAATTTCTTAAATGTGATATAATAAAGCAAAATAGTTTTAGAACAGTTCTAAATTTGTCGGTGACTTTGTATAGTTGATACTTTAGCGCATTTTGTGAAGCGCATATTTACTTGTCTAAAGCACACGCTTCCAGTCATTGAAGATGATTTTATTTCATATATAAACACTAGCTTCCTCGCTGCATATCACGACGTTGTTGTTGTCAATATTGGCGCGCTAGGTTCTTAGTGCTTGATTCCTACTTCTAAAAGCCTTGAAAGCTATGAAGGTGCTTTCAGTAAGGCAAAAATTTCTCTTAGTTGTTCAGTTGTTTCTAAACATGTCAAGGGTGGTGCTCATATCTTCTGCGACGCTCTCGAGGAAGTTGGCGGCGTTCTCTGTAGTCGCTACGATGTTCTGGGAGGCTGTCGGGAATCTATCTTTTGAAGCTATCCATCAATGATCCTACTTTGGTATTTGGGCTTTCGGTGAAATGGGCACAGAGAACATGGCTGGAGACATCGTGGTAGTTGCGGCAAAATTGGAGACTTAGTAACGACTTCGGGAACGCGGAGCTGGGTAAGGGCCGAGGTACTTTACGACAGTTGGTTATCCTTCAGAGTATCATTGCAATTCTCGGTGTAGTGACCATCCCCACATTTTACGAATTTGTGTGATCTAAGCGATGGCATTAGCTAACGACTTCCTCCTTATTTGACTGTTTCACCAAACAGCTAAATCTCATTCCTCATATTGGACCATTCAAATTTTAAGAATATGAGCGGCATCGGTCTGTGGTTGGAGCCCTTCATCATCCACTTCACAATTAGGATGGAGATGTCGTGCTTCGGGAGTTTCTGCTTCAGCTGCACTTCCAGGACGAACCCCGGCACGCCACGTATGACGGCGCAGAGAAGCTCGTCTGCCTTCAGTAGGTGGTAATGCTGCTGGATCTTCACTTTCGCCAAGCAAGTCATTCGTCGGTAATTTTTGACAATAGCGCTATAGAAAGACATTCCGATGCTTGCCGGAGGAACTGAGGCTAGTGATAGGGGGATTTCGTCTGAATTTTTTCTTATAAAAGAAAAAGTACTACGTAGAAAGTAGTACGCGGAAAAAATTAGGGCGAAACTTACTGAAAAGACGCGAGAACAGTAGCAAATATATTTTGGATCTACTCTAATCAAAATCAAACTGAAACATCAAGAGAAGTAAAAAGATTAAATTGTAAATGAAAAAACTCTCTTATAAAGGTTTTTTTAAATATCGTTTATTGTTACTAATCGTTATTGACTAACCTATAATTTTATCTAAGTTTGTTAAGATTAACTACTTATCTAAGATATCCCCACTGGTGTCTCTTAATTCCTAAAATAAAACACAAATTTGACAAGTTACACACAAAATCACTATACTCTGCTTTAATACTTGTTTATTATACACTACACAAGGTTAGAAGGTTTGACCCTTTTAAGTTTTCTTTTCAGATTGGCATTATTCAGTAGTTGTAGCACCTCGGTATTGACGTTGGCATGGAATTTTTCCTCGTGCTTTTCTGCAAACTTTTTGATTTCTTCTCGGGCAGTTGGATTCTTCAAATCCCTATAAAGGTGGTCATTCCGATAGTACCATAGAGCATCAACAATACTTCGGAATACTTTATTTTGAAAGACATGGATCTTATCTATGCTGCATATCCCCAGAGCCTAATCCCGTAGGACTAGATTGGTTTTACGATTTGTTTGTATAAAAGTAGCTTATCGCCAGTTCTGATTTCCTCCCAATCAACCAGTAAATTTTTTTGTATTTGAAATCAAGTTCTTTTCTTCTCTTCTTTAAGCGCTCTTTTCATCGAAGACGGGTATCCAAGTTCATTCCTAGATATTTTGCTGTGTTGCAGTGTGGGATGTTTATATTATTTATTATCGGGAACTGTTCATTCTCCTTATAGGTGAAGTCATTGCGTGCCGATTTGCTCATTTGTTGATTCTTGTGCTCCATCTGTTGGTCCAATTAGTTATTCTGTTGCACGCTTCGTGAAGTTTGTTGGCTGCTTCTTTATTATCATTACCTATTCTCAAGATGGCTGTGTCATCAGCAAACGTGGCAGTTGTGACATTTTGAGTGTGTGGAATGTCGCTAGTGTACAGCAGATATAGTACGCTGCCTTGCGGTACCCTTGCATTGATATCTCTCATGCTTGAGTTTTCTTCTTACTCGACGCGAAACATTTTAGCATATTGTTTTGGCAACACAATCTTTAATTTATACATTACCCCTCCTGCCAGTCTTTACCAAAAGCCTGGGCTACGTCTAGAAATATGACTGAGCAGATTTTGTTTTCTTCGCGCGCCTTTTCAATAATCTCTGTTATTTGGTGTACCTGATCGATAGTTGAGTGCTTGTCTCTGAGGTTATTAGGTTTTTGCTTTGAATAATTCGTTTTAGTCGCTTTAAGAGTAGCTTCTTCTCATTCACTAAAATTTGATTATGTTCTTTCTTGATAATGGTTTCGCTTAATGTTAGGATTACTGTGATTTGGTTAGAATCCAGAACAATGTTCTCTTTGGTTGCCATGGAATTTGGAGAGATTTTTCTAGTAATAAAGAAATCCAACAGGTCAGGATCTTTTCTGGATCGGTGAGCCATTACGTGGGTTTTTCTGTTGATTGGTAACATCATCCAAGCTGTACGGCTGCTTCATGTAGCTCCTTTGACTTAGTAGTAGATAGCCAAGATCCCCACAAAGTGTTCTTGCCATTATAATCACCGTCAATTGTAAATTTATTACCTAAGTGATTTAGAACATTAAGATAACTCTCTTTTTTTCTGATTGTGTCGTGGACAGTATATTGCTGCTATAGTGATTTTTTCTCTCACAGTATTGATCGTTATTGCTGTTACTTGTTTTTTCTCTACATTTTGATTATTATAGCACTACCTCCTCTTGCTGCGTTTGATGGGTGGATGGCGTAGTAGAAGTTACATCCTTTAAATTTCATATAAAATTGTCTTGTTAGATGTCTCTGAGATGAGACATATGTCAATTTACTGGATATAAAGGTAATACATAAAAAGAACAACTAAACGAATGGAACAAAAAGAAGAAACAATATAAGTGGAAAATATAGACAAGAACTCTCATTGCAGAGCTTAAAAATGTACAAAAAAATATCGAAGAAAACAACTTTCTAAAATTTTTGGAATAGATATAACAAATACAATAAATATGTGCAAGTAATAAGTGACAGTCACATTATTTTTGAGAGACGAGTAAAATATAGAATTAATAATCTTAAGATGCTCTTATCATAATTTTCTTTTTTGTTTTTCAATTTGCCTTTTGTTGATTCTTTTCTATGTATTATAAACTATAAGGTTCATTCATTCAATATATTGATAGAGTCACTTTCATTATTCTTTATTTATAATACCAACGCGACTTCAATATTCTCAAATGACCAAAATTTCAAAATCCATACTTACTATAATACTTATACTTAAAAACAGTATGTAATATCCGACATATATATTTCTTCAAACATTTTCATTTCCTGGGTTTGCTCCGAAGATTAATATAAACTTAGTGTATGTGTCTTAAAAATATATTCCTTCTTTTGACAAAGCTAGTGCTGATCGATTTATTAAAACAATTTAATGTAAACAAATACATTGTGCAACAAGTTTAGTTTGGTTGTTAACATACATTACAATAAATACTCCAGAAGACACGAATGTATTTATGCGCGAGCTACTCTTTGTGTTCGTATGCCTCATTTTCAAGCAAAGCCGAAGATCCGGACCAAAAGTAGCGCCCGTATCTCTTAAGGTTGCACATGAGGCGAAGAGTGCAGAAGTACAGAATCTCTATGATGGAGAGAAACGAGAAGCCCATGAACAAACCCAGGAGGCCCCCGCAGTTGGCTAAGAAGTCGGTGGGGCCGTAGAGCTCACTTCTCTCTGAAGTAATGAACTGCATCTCTTTGAAAAACAAGGTGACCCCCGTCATCTTGGCCCTGCAAGGCAGTATCGTGCTTCAAGCGTTAGGCAATATGGCATCAAAATACCCTATTAGATTTTTGTCTTCTTTTTTATACGCCTGGAAAACTTTGGGCCAGTTGAAGTCGACTTGGGAGCTTTCGGCGTTATACGTCAGTGAAGTGCAAGCTGGTAAGCAGTCGCACTGTTGGTGCTCCAGCTTGCTCGCTTCTGCATTTTCGCTGTCATAGGTACTTATGCTTGCCTCCACTTCCTGAGTAACTAGTTCAACTGAAAGATAACCGGCTGTAGTAAGAACCTATTTATATTTTTTCCTACTATCGTGCGCAAAGTTCGAGTTTGCGCACGTATTTGCGTGCGCAAAGTAATACTTTCCGCACGCTTTTATCCTTACAGCTGAGCGTGCGGGAAAGTAGCTGAGCGTGCGGGTTTGTTTACATCTCGCTAGCTTGATCTTACTAAGTAGAGCTGTCAAAACCTGCATCTATATTTTGTCTTCTCACTCGCCGTTTTTTTTATTTTATTGTTTAATTTATCATAAAAAATATTGAAACAGCTTTTTACATTTTTTTTAATTGGGAGGGCTTCGCCCCCCCGAACCCCCTTTTCCTCCGCCCACGCAGCACCGCAGTATCGAACTTTGCTCTCAAATAGGAAAAATAGTATACGATACTCGTGCGCTCGTGCGCTACTTTGCGTACTCGTATCGTAATGTACTATATTTAAGCTTACTGCTTGCATTATGCACACAATAGGTATTTCCAGATCCACATATGTTGGTGTCTTCGTCATCTGTTACAAATAAAATTTCAAGCTGCGGTAATGCGAATCAATAAAGTGTCTTACGGGGCATGTGATAGGAAACGCAACCGCACTTTTGAAGTGTGAAGTTGGTCAAGCATTCAACTTCGCAGTTTTGCTGCGTGTAAACTTGATAAAACTTCAGTTGCCTCTCAGTAGGGAAATAGCATAGCCTTTTGTGGGGATGATAGCTTTTTAAGCCGGCAGATGTTGTCATCATGTCTGGTTTAATGGCTACTACAACCTCTTGGTTTAAAGGAGCTCTAAAGTACTGCTGGCTCACTCTTGGAACTTCGGCAGCGTGGTGCAACAGAATCTGTAAAGTTATGCCGATAGTACTACATAGAAACCTGTATTTCTATAAGTTACCTTAAATCCTTGTACTGGTCCCCTGCAGATATAATCCAGGTCTTTTTCGTAGGCTCGCAGTTGAATTGAAAGACCCGCGTCTTGTCCAGCCGATATTGCTCTTCTAGGGTAGGCGCTTTTTTTGAGATCTTTAGGATAACCACTTTCTAGAGTCCAGTTTGTCGCTTTAAGCCCATGATGTAAGTAGTTTTCATTTTGAAAGCTACAATAGAACACTCTTTATACCTTCAAAAACATTTTGGGTCCCTTTGTAAACTTACACAACATTTGTGAATAGTTCTTCTCTATCTAACATATTAAAGGTAAAACAAATGCCTTCTTCGGAAAGTGTAGGTGTAAAAAGAGTGCTGCAGTTCACATTTGTGTTCATCCAGTTGCAATCGTAAAATACCTCGTCAAATGGAGGCGCTACCTATATAATGTTTTTAATCTGGAATTTTTAAATAAAAATTATCTACCTTATTCAGAAACTCAATGGTGTCGTAGCCTATTGTTGCATCTCCCTGGGCATGCAGATGGTTATCGCACACTAAGCTAATCTTTTCTAGCATTTCAGTCCTATTAATAACAAGATTTTAGAATATTACCAAATAAAATTCAGTAAGTTACTTACTCATCTGCAGTCATATTTTGAGATGCATATGCATGATAAGCTGCAGTGTAGTTGTAAACCGACTGTCTGGTTTTAGTTTCAGAGCAAATGGTAACAGCCGGAAAGGGAATTTGCCATACTGGGGTGGGACTGCGAGCAAAACTGACGATGACGGGAGAGGTCTGCCACTTGTCGTACGTTTTTATGATCATGTAGATACACAGGAAGAGGGAAGCCACGCACACTACCAGCCACCATAGCCTAAATTTTGATTAGTAGTTTTTTGCCGCAAAAGTTACTGTACTAACTTTTCCACGATGTTGCGCTTCTGCTCGCCCAGGTACTGGATGCCGTGGATGCTGGAAGCGCCGCTGAACTCCGAAGAATACTCGCAGAGGTTCCGGACGAACCCGGGATTCTTCTTCGGTGCTTTGCTATCCGGGGCGTTGTCCTCATTGTTATTCGCTCTTGCGTCTGCGTTCTTTTGGTCCCGGCTTATTAAGGAAACTCTTCGAAAGGCCGTCAGCATCTTCGAGATTAAGAGGAGGCGGCCTAAGTTAAGCAAAAGCGGTTGGGTGCCTCTGACGAATTCGACGGCGCTCAAAATGCCGCCGCCGAAGGACGATCCTTTATATAAGAGGGCGTTGTCCCGCCACCAGAATTCGATTTTGTTATTATAGCTTTGAAGAGTGAGAACAACAAGTTGTCGGCACCAGCCACCATGCACGCTCCACTCAGGGGAGATTAAAAATGTTCGAATTAATCATCGCAACCCAGAAGGGCAGTACTCGAGCGATGGCATTTATTTCCAGGGGACGGACTTGTTTTTCCAGTAAGCGTGTAATTAAGGCGAAATAGCAATTAGTTAAAACAGTAAGTTGCGTGTAATGAATTGCAATGTCAAATTCCAAATACATGTTAAGTTCTCAATTTTATTTAGAACAAAACGATTAAGTTAATAGTAACCCATTAATTAATAATGAATATGTTACAAATTATAATGGAGTTTCCAAATATGGCAACAGAACCTTTTCTCCGAATGAATAGAAAATGTATTTGATAAAGATAAGGCTTTTCCCTAGAGATTTGTGATCTTGTAATCAGATACGATCCAACGGTGTCCAAAAATAATCGTATTTTGTTTTAGACCAAACGCTTTAAAGGCCAATCCACAAAAGATAAAATTTGAGGATTCATTTTTTGAGTTTTCTTATGGTTTTTTAGATTTTAAAGAAAGATAACATGGGGTATTACTGCTAATTATATCTTAAACTAAACGTTTACCTTAACTATTTGGAATGAGAGATGTTTCTGTTAGTTTTTCCAAGATTACGAAATAAATCAAAAGTTCCAAGCTGTTGCAAGAGTTTTATAAATTATTTGGTTTAGCTCATAGTTAGAACATATTTTTACTCCTATAGCCATGTAAGCCACGGAAACCGTTACCTTCCATTGAGACATCATAGTTGTACCTTTGATACAACCTATGGTACCACGAAGACAGTTGGATATTTTGATTACTCAGAAACATACTAATGTTCCAAACGGGATCACCTGCGAGATATATATTAACGTTGTATTTCTCCAGAAAAGCAAAGTTATTTTTCTAGTTTTAAATTCACTCTTTTCATTAGAAACGTTGCTTGAATTTACTGGAATTCAAGCTTAGATCAAGGATAAACTCAATATTATTTTGAAATGGTCTGTCTTTAATAAAGCTATCATGAATGACTTGTTGTTAATACAGTACCGGCCAAAATTATGCTATATTTTGGTTTTTCTGTTGTAACTCTTCTCATAAACGGAGAAACAACTTGAAATTTGGCGACGTGAAGCACGTGTGTGCTCGAAAGTGCGAACCAAGTGTGGTGTGATTTAGAAAATTATAGAAAATTTCTCGATATTCCCTCGATTTATCGAATTTTCGCTTTTTGGTTCATGTTTTTCGAATTTACGTTTTTTTTCCATGTTTGCCTCTCCTTTATGCTCTACGTTGTTGTAAGTGAAGGGAAAACGCCGAGGTTCCGGAAACTTATCAATCTGTTCAGAATCTCGATTGGCCGTCAGCAAAACGAACACAAGTTGAACTCGCACGGCCATTTGGATTGACTCGGGCAACAGTGAGTATCTTTCTGAAGCATTGAAGATTGCAAGGAGGAGTGAGGAAGAAGGATATGGGCGGAAGACCCCGTGATCACTCTCACAACTGATTGAAACATTGTCAGCTCCGTACTAACGGTCGTCTACAGCAGACAGGATTGCAAGGACGGAGACCTGTGCAGAAACCAATGATCACCGAGAAGAATCGGAAGCTGCGACTTCAATGGGCGAAGGACCATTGCATTGGGGATGGAGAGAGTGGAGCCAAGTCGTTTGGAGTGACAATCCAAATTCAACCTCTTCGGCAGTGATGGAATAGCATAGATTTGACATACTATCGGCATTCGCTTCGGTCTCAAGTACCAACTGCTCACGGGGAAGCATGGCGGGGGATCGTGTATAGTGTGTGGACACTTCGATGCGATTGGAGTCTTATTCCCGGAATTCTAGACCAATTCGGATCAGAGGACATCTTAGAGAGCACGCTCTTCGTTCCATTGGCCAACAAGACAACGACTCAAAGCATCTCAGTCGTCGTTTCATGGATTGGGTCGCTTGCCGTCGTGTGATTCTCCTCGATTGGCCAAGTCACTCTCCTGATCTCAACATCATTGAGCCGCTGTGGAGAGAGCTGACGAGATGTGTGGCAAGTCGTCGAGCGAAGAATGCAGCGGAGAGGTTCACTCCGTTCACTCCACTCAGCTGGAGGAGTGGCAGAAAATCCCCCAGTTCATCATCGATACTATCATCGAGTCCATGCCCAGGAGAACTTTTAAAATCCATTGTGTTTGAAATTGCCACGACGGAATTCGTCGCTGTTAATGAGAAAGTTTCTGTCAAAACAAACAAAGGCAACGTTGCCCCAACCTTGCCCAACGTTGGCCCTACCCGATCTCTCTTTGTTTCCTCGGCTCAAATCTAGCTGGAAAGGACACGACTTTGGGGCTTTTAAAATTTGCACACTACTGCGGCGAGTTTCCTAAAAAAAATTCCGGTGCATGTCTTTCAGGTGAGTTAACAAAACCGCAACAGTGTATTAACACCCAAAGAGGTTATTTCAAAGAATATTAAGTGTACATAAACATATCTTCAATTAAATGAATTTTCTGGAATCAGCCTCATTACTTTTGAAAGTACCTTGTAATAACGACAGCACCTTTGCAACTGAGTTTGCTATCAATCTTTACTCTGTGCAGAGAACAGCTACAAAAATATTTTTAAAAATCGGTCGTGTATTTAAATGATTGAAGCAAAATCGTGTTTTGAATCTCTTCTAGAATTAATGTAACAGTACAATATGCTGTTTTTGCTTTGTTTCTTTGATTTTTGAGAACCTAAAAAAATTACTGTAGTTTTGGGGATCATCTGGCTGCCATTTTGTTTAAGATGGCAACTGAAGCTGCAAAAAATTATTTTTTAGAATAAATATGTTCAAATAGAGAAACTAAATGGAGTCTTCTGGTTCAAAGTTATTTATGACTAGCATGCACGCACTCTACCATTCTTTTTTCCTCCTCATTTTCTCTTTTTCTCCCATACACATACAACACAAACATCTCCGGAAACGGAATTATTGCGAATATCCATAATAAGAATAACAAAGAGCCGTGAATCAAAAGTTCGACGTTAAGATGTCAAATGAACACGAGAATTTAACTTATTGACTTGAGACGAACTGCGAAATAACACGTACGTGAAGAGGATATGAGTACGGATAATGTAAGAAACAGAATGAAAGAAAGGAAACTTCGTTGGCAGGGAAAGAAAATGAAATCAAAGATAATAAACACTTTTCGAATGTTTCTTGAATAAAGACAAAGAGCAACGGGGCCATTAAACTTTCAAATGTAACCATTCCGCCTCAAATCGTCCACCCGCTTAGTACGGAATCTACCATCCCTATGCAAAACCGCATTTAAAGTATTGCATTCTGTAACAATTTGTCTACCTGCTCTGTTCGGGATGGACGCTTTTACCGGTAAAGTACGCAAGCAACAGGTGTGTATCCTACCTATTCTCTATCAGAGGACCCGTTTGTGGGGAGCTGGGGGTACCGTTATGGAAAACCTGTGCCCGGAGGTGAGGAAGATCGAGGAAAGCGTTCCTTCCCCGCCCTGTCGGTAGTTTCGTCGACCGGCCGTCTACATTGCTGGATCACCAGCATTATCGCCCGGCCTCTTGTCCAGCCGCCTGCAAACGCGCCTGGTCGCCGCCGCTGGCGTTTGTTTCGATCTAGAGGTTTAAATTGATCTGTTAATATAATGTCACATTATCCAAGAAGATATAGCCAAATCGAAGTAACAGGCTCCAAATTTGTTTCTGCTGTAGAAATTGAGTCAGATGAAGAAATCATTAAGTTATGTATTTTTAACATTCCACATGTGACACCATGTTGTGTCTATGTCATGATAAAATTAAAAAATGAGTTTTTAGTAAATATCAGTTTATTTTTAACTTCCGTTTGCGGTTTTAAAATTTGAGAGACACCAACATGGAAGAGTTTGAAACGACTAATACTCGAAGATTACTGGACAGAGGACAACAGGGAGGGCAGTGCTCGACAGAGGAAGGTTGAAAGCGATAACAACCTGCAAGTTTATTCTACGACGCAATCGTGGGGGCTCAATCGTATAACATACACAGTCGGTGAACAAAAACATTTCCACTAAAGACAATTTCAAACCATTTCAATTAAAACACCCGTGTACTAAATCCATTTTCACCAAAGATGCCATAACCGAGAATTTCATTTCCACTAAAAGTAAACATTCTATAATTAACTGTAGATGATTCATATGAATACGATTTAGAATTTAATCGAATAAAAATTCTTGAAGGAAATGAAACTGTGAAATCAAAGATAAAAACACTTTTCAATGTTTCTTGAATGCTCCGAACGACGGTCCGAATCATCTCGATTTCAAATGTAAACGCCTGTTACCTGGGCTACGACACGTCTACCTTCCCTCTGAAACCTGGGATAAATTCACTTGAAGTCGAAAATGACCGTTCAGTCGAGAGCATTTCGGTGCAAAAGTTCCCTAAATGGAGCTTTCGGTAATTTTCCAACGTTTTATATTTCTCTAAATTCAAGAGGCACCCTTTGTGGGGAGCGGGTAATCTCTTCCAAGAAATCTGTTCGTGTTGGAAGTCTAAATTTTAGTACTGGAAATTGAAAGATTTTGGTCGACCGGCCTCTACATTGCTCTGACTAATCCCATACCTCTCTCTTGTCCTACCCCTGCAAACACGATCTCAGTTCTCAGTCATTTGTTTCAAAACTTTTAATTTCTAACTACTTGCGTCAGCTTTCCTCATAAATTTTACTTCAGCTTTTTACTATGGCCACTTCCGGAATCTCTAGACTTCCAAGAGTTCCAAGGGACAGACTTAACTGGTCCACGAAGGATATACCCATAAGAAAAATGGTAAGTTAATTTATTTCTATTAAATATAATTGCTACAATTTGTTGATGTCGCAGGCCTTATATCTGGGTAGTTAGAACACCTGTCCGCTATTGGAGATGTGCAGACTATAGTACTACGAACTGTTGTCACAGTCTAACTACAGATATTGGATCTGACAAAGGATTTCTTCTTCTTCGTACTAAAAGTAAGTAATAATTGATTTAATACGAACGCAATATGCAAGTTTTTCCATATTTTCAGATAAACACATATGCACTTTGGTGCCCGAAAAGCCCGTTTATCAAAATCAAGATGAAAGCCAAAGAAAGTAAGGACACTCCTCTATCCATCGTCTCAACTTACACCTCAAAACTCGAGGAAACTATCGGTGCGGCTCTTCCAATAGACAAAAACATGGCGCGAGCAGCTGCTCAAGCGTCTGGAAATCCAATGAATCCACAATCAGCCGGTGAACTCATCGTCTCGGAATCCGATAAGGTGATTAATCTTGGTGGCAAAGAGGAGAATTTCCTTCTTTACGACAATCAACGCGAGGATGGCATTCTTGTTTTCTCTACAGAGCAAAATCTTCGCCAACTCCACTCATTTCCTCACTGGCTTCAAACAATTATAGACAATTCACGCCATGGCTGACTCCGGTAAGAATTTGCTAAATATCTCCTTTTTCCTATTTCTTTTCTATTTTCAAACACCGCTTTTTACTTTTTTTATCTACAAAACTTCACTCCAACCTCAAAAGGGGCTGTGCCCCTTTGAAACCCCGAGCGTGAGTGCCCGCGGAGCTCGCTTGCTCCTCCTCACACTAATATGGGGGGGGGGGCTTAGCTTCCCAAACTTCCCTTGCGGCGAGCTTCGCCCCCACACCCCATTTTACTCGATAACTAAATATCTAACAAAAATTGTACTTTCTGGTTTATGTATTCCTTTTGTTTATGCTCTCCTTTGTAGCAAATCGAAGGGAAGTTATACTGCAGTATTGGAACAAGTGAAGAAAATGATTCTGACGGCAGCCCCTTCAAGCGTATGTGTCGATTTTGAACAAGCCAAACACAAGGCATTCAAGTCGGTTTTTCCTTCTATCACGATTAGAGGATGCTATTTCCACATGGGTCAAGCTTTTTTCCAAATTCAGCAGATTGCGATTCTCAAGAAACTCTACAGTGACACAGCAAATCCTAAATTTTCTCGTGAGCTTAAATCTCTTGGTGCTCTTGCTTTTTTTCCAGTAGATGGAGTTTTGGAAGAATATAATGCCATTATCCACGGTGACTTTTGGATGAGCGAAGAAAATGAGGAAGTTTCCCAAGATTTGGAGGAATTTTTACACTATTTTGAACAAATTTGGCTTGAAAGATGCAAAAA
The DNA here is from genome assembly GCA_036346155.1 of Sinelater perroti. NCBI lineage: Eukaryota > Metazoa > Arthropoda > Insecta > Coleoptera > Elateridae > Sinelater > Sinelater perroti. Next base: position 156,671 of record JARFIY010000167.1, on the reverse strand, counting down.
AGCTATGTTTCCAATTGATATTTGGAATCAATATTCAGCGATCAACTCGGTGGAAGGTTGGCATAATCAATTTCTCGATCGTATGGGGGCATCTCATTCGACTTTCCACATTTTCATGGAAGGACTTCGCAAGGAACAAGGTATCATTCGAGGTCGCATCATTTCTAATGGAGTCAGATCTCTTAAAAATACTCCGCATCATCGCTATGTGACTGCAAATGAGCAACTAGTGGTGGTAATTTCTCGTGCTGCTGCGAAGAAATTGATTAAGAATGATATATATGAACACCTTCTTAAGATTGCTTCCAACATTTTCTATCATTAATTTCTAAAATACTTACCAATCAAGCGCCATTTCCTTTAATTTCCTTAATTTTTCAACTTGATAACTTTTAATTTGCGCATTTTCAAATAAATTTGTTAAAAATATCCTTTCATGGGACTTTGTTTCATTATGTTTCATTTTTTAGTAGAAATGGTATTTTAGAAGAAGTGGTTTCAGTGGAAATGACTGTTAGTGGAAATGGTTTTAGTGAAAATGGTTTTTAGTGGAAGTGGCTTCAGTGGAACTAGTTTTAATGGAACTGTGGTACTACCGAGCGCGCGTCATTGTTTATAGCGTGGTTTGAGAAAAATAAATGATTGTTTTGTGTAGAACCAAGAACTGCGGATAATTTCAGGCTGTTCAGAGCTATGTACTATCAAATTTGGGAGAGCTGTGACGCATTGAAGTTGAAAATACCGCAGTACATAACAAGAAAGTGGAAGCAGAATCAGCGTAAAGCAGGTAGAATTAAAGGGAACCCGACCGGAAATGCGGAGAAGTGTTGGCGATACCGATTGAGGAAGAAAGCCGAGCGAGAAAAGGCCATGGGGGAGAATAAAGTTAGCACGGCATTAAAATTTCGGCGCGTCAACTTTGGCGGGATTAGCTTATAAACAATATTTTTGGTTTCATTGGCCGAAGCGACGTTTTCTCAAAAACCACACGTTAGTAGCCCCCATCCATTTTTTAAATAGTTTTACACTCTACCAATGATTATTTGAAAGACAAAGTTTGTCGCGAGTTCTCTGTAGTATAGTGTCCAGTACCCTTAAGTGTCACGTGCGATACTGAGTGAGGAGAAGATTTTTATTCTGTTAATTTATTGATCTAAAATTCAAAATTCTATAGACAATTATTTGCCTTTCACGGAAAATATTTTATTAATAAAATTTTAAATACGTGTTAAGTATAAATGAACATTGAAATTAAAAGAAAATTGTAGAATCACAAATCTTTAATTGACATATTTTTCTTCTTAAATAATATAATTGTAGAAATTTGTAATTATTGAAAGTACCTCGTATATACGAATCATTTTTTAGTATTGTTAGCTATTCATGTAGTTTTGTATTTTAAAAATTTGTTTAGGTAAAATAATACAATTTTCCCTTAAAAATAGAACAATATAAACATATAAGTAAATAAGTCTATTATGATACGTTTGGCAACACCGCGTGTCGGTTGGCGCGCAAAGCGCCAGCCGTCTGTTTACGTTTGACAGGTTTTGGGGTGGTTTGCTGTTTAGTGACCCGAGGTTTCGGTTAAACGGATTCGCAGTTAGTTGCAGTGTGCAATTTCATGTTCTACTTGCACTTTGAGGTTCGGACATGAATGACAGCGGAAACGCAGCCGCCGACGCAAACCTGCTCACAATAAACAACCAAAATGAACTGGAAGACGAAGCGCTGCAGGAGGAGGACAGAAGACAGCGTGAGGAAGAGGTGAGGTCTACGGAACAGTGTCCTACAAGGTGCTTCAAAAATGTTTGCTTTAGGTTTATGATTATTTTTGAGTTTCTGAATGGTTATTTCTTATTAGTATTAGTACGATTATAGTTGTGGCGCAACAATTTTAAACATTAATTTATAGGGCATAGATTGCCATGCATTGATGAAGTTTGTTGTATTAAGTTGATGGACTTTTTCACATTTTGCCAAAGTTTTTGATCTGTTATTAGTTAATTAGCCAGTTTATCCATCTATCTAAATATTTGTATACAACTGAATTTCCTACTGGTTTTATAAGTTAGGTATAATTGGCTACTAAACTATTGTTCATTTTTGAGATGAATGGGTCGGCTTTATTTAAATTAAACAAGTGGTACTTAACTGTAAGTAGTTCTACACTTGTAACAGCTAATAGTATTATTTTAATTTTTTAATAATTACAAATTTTTCTTTGGTTGATAAGGGTGATTTGTGTTTTTGTTAATTTTTTAAGATTTTATATAATCTGTTTAGCAGTGAAATAACTGAATGGACACACTAATGTATGTAGATGAGATTGTGCTAATATCGGATGCAAAGAAGAAGCTGCAAAAACAAATGAACATAGGGGTGGAAGAAATAGAAGTAAATGATTAACACCTAGATGAAACAAAAATAAAATATAAGCATATAGGGTAACATGCATAGCTATTGGCCCACCTAAGCAAACCTCACTTATTTTTTTACTTGATTTCTGAGGGCCCACAAGACAATTTCCTTCAAGATTTGTTATAAGTATTTTAAAACTATAGTCATTCTAAAACAACATAAAAAATGCAAACTTGTAGAACCATTTTAAACTTATTTTCTTTATTCTTACTGCTAAGTGCCAATAACTATCTGCGGGCCAATTACTACACACTTTATCCTAACACTTGAGTAAGTAACAACCTATGAATATTTAGGAAGCCCTATAACAAATGATTGGTACATAGACGTAGCAATAACAGGGTGAGAAAATTAATTAAACTCTACTATCCACTAAATGCAATACTAGGGAAAACGGAACTGAAACAAGAAATAAAAAAGAATCCATAATACTATAACAATTCTAACACTCCAAAAACTTGACATTACAGAAGAAACAACTAGGAAAGATCAATGCAGTGGAGACAAGAAAAATTACGGGAAAAACGAAATGGGATAGAATTTCTAAAACAATCAGTAAGATGACTAAACAAGAACCAGTAATGAGCAAGACATAAAGAAGACAACTAAACTGGTTTACATGACTAGGATGAATCCAAACAGATTGACTAGGAATGTTTGGGTAGCAAAAACTCATAAGAAAAGGAGAAGACCAAGGAAAACATTGTTGCAACAAAGGAGAAGGGTACAAATTTTACAACTACCGAAAGAACGTAAATTTTGCTTTGTTTTGGTATGAAGTACTTGTCTACCAAATTTGGTGTCAATCAGAGCTTTAGTTTTTGAGTTATCGTGATGACAGACACACACATTAACTACCGAAAGCGTGCTAACGCTTAATAGGTGTGAGAAAGGAATGGTGTAAAACAACAGAACAGATGTAGAAGGTAGCATTAAATAGAAAGCATGGAAGAAATGGGTGGATGGATAAGAAGAATCTAACTCAAACCTAACACCTGAAGAGGTAGAAGGAAGGGGTAAAAGAAAATATTTTGTTCGTATATAACTATTAGCTTTATTGGTGTTATGTGTTATATGTAGCTGGTCAGACTTACGATCCTTATTTTTATTTTAGAGGGTGGTTGGCTTTTGTATGTGGGACTATTTTGTTTTGCATTATTTACATTTATTTCTGTTTCTTTATCTTTTTTATTATTCTTAATACCTCATTTACTTTCGTTGTTGTTTATTTGTCTTGATGATTGTTATGAATGTAATTTCAAGACTAAAATTAAATGTGGGTTGTCTTGTATGGTTACATTTAAGAGCAAGCATGTTATTTTAGGAGATTAATTCTGGATGGAATTGTTAGGAATTTTTTGTAAACTTTAAATTATGGTTTAATTTATAATATAAAATAGAACACAAGTGATAGTAGCAGTTTTAAAGACTATAATGTTTAGAAGTTTTTAGACGCTTAGTGTATAGGCAACTAATCTAACAGTTCTGAGTTAAATATCTTCTGAATAATGTTAAATTGTTAATAAAGGGGCTATAAATAGCAATAAAATATTGAAATATCCTTTAAGTAGAGTGGAATTTTTAGATGTCTTGCATGATGTCACTAGTATAGAAATAAAAATGATATGATAGTTATATATTATCTACAAAAGAAATTAAAACTAAAAAAAAACTTTAGTGCTGTCGGAAGAAAACGTTTGAAACAGTATATTGAGGAATTTCATTGAATATTATCAGTAAACATAACGAAGATATTACACTATAGAAATTAAAGATAATCTGACTTAATAAAATGAAAAATGATAAACGAACACAGTTTAGAAATGAATTTAAGAAAATTCTGAGGCGAGAAACAATCTAGAGTAGTACTGAAGAAATTGAAAAAAAGATTTAAATGGAAAATAAAGCAATTTATTGCAATGCAAATGGGAAAATAGATAAGTAACATGGAGACGAAGTATTAGAAAGAAAATTATAAAAATATAGGAGGAATCAAAAAGTATTGAACCATAATAGCGTTTATTAAGGACAAGAAAGAAAACTTAGTGATAATGTACATACTCATGAAGAGAGAAAGGGGTAAGATGTATAATGAAGAGCAAACAAGCTAAGAAAAACTCATATATTAATCAGATATATTTAGGAGACAAAAGTTGTGGAGTATAAAACAGTAATAAAGTTAATTTATATAAAGGAGGTGAAAAAACAGCAAATATTCTAAGAGAATTATTTTAGAAGTCATGAGACAATTGAAAGGACCAGTTGAAAATATGAGATATTAATCTAACAAGTATAAAACAATATTGATGGAACTAAAAAACAAAAAATGGAAGTAATATTAAAGAAAATTTGAAAGAAAGAAACAAAGTGAAAATTTGTGCAATTTGAAGAAGTAAATAGGCTATAAAAATGCTTAAGCGATAATTAATGATGATCGTAAGTTCCAAAACGCGTCAGCAAAATAGATTCGTCTCTCACTAAAAATTAGAAATAGTAGTCATGAACATGATCAACAAGGAAGAAAAAAGTATGCATGCCAAAACCTCGTTAACAACTAAAAAGGTTCTTATATAGTCATAGGCTTTGATTTCAAATGAGTTTTGCATCTTTATTTTCTCCAAGAACTTCGTACTTGAAAAATAAAATGAAGGAATAAACTGATAATAAACAAACCATTAGTAGTGAATGGTGAATTGTATGAATAATATACGGAACCATATGAATCATGGTAACTTGTGATTTTGTTAAATTTAGAAGAATACAAACATTTGCACAAAATATGAAATAAAGAAAAAAAGGATCATGAGAACTAAGTGGGGCCCAGTTATAGAGGAATATCTAAAAGGAAAAAGGTGAAGAGAAATAACAAAGCTGTAGGCATAATAAGTCTATGTTTAAGCTTTTTATATAAGAAGAAATTTTGTTATAGCTTTTGTTTTTCTACTTTGAAGAATATGCTAGTTGTTTTAATGAATAATATCCAAAAAGTGTTCCATGACAACGAATTGAATACCTTATTTTTTTATAAGATGTGCAATTGTTGATCAAAAGTATTTCGATTCTAACATGTAAACTAGGATCTAGAAGCGTTTAAAGCCCTAACCAACGGATAAAAAATATGGTAGGAACGGAATGGGTAGGTTAAAGAGCTTAGTGACATTGATAGTGGTCTAACTATGAATTTCTACACAATTATTACAGAAACATGAATAAGGAAGAATTAATAAACAGAAGATAATGAAGATGTTAGCCTTATTTCACATTACATCGTAACGTGTGCATTCACTGGAGTGATTTACTGTGAACGAACAAAATGCTCTGCATTATCGAGAATGTTTGTTTCATTTGTCTTGTTTAGCAACATTTATATCAAGTAAATGATCTGAAGTACAAATAGACTTTGTAGGGCATAGAACTGTTAGGGAGACTAAATAAAATTCAGGAAGGCCGTTTCTTTTGACGATTGTGTAGTTATGGTGATGAGCTAGGACAGCTGTTAAAGACATCAACTCGAGAATTCATTCTAATTATGTTCAGTGAATACAACTGATTAGATTACTCTGGTGTGGTTATTTCAAAGAGATCTTGTTATTTTCATTAACAGATTTATTTACCCTACTATCGCCAGGGCATTTTTTAAGAAATTTTATTACATTTATGGTTGTATGCATGTGGAAATTATAGTATAAGAAAATAAACAAAAGAGATGCAAACAAATGACTTTTATTGACTTTCAAAATAAATATCATCATTCACAATGCACCTTTGCTAAACTGTCAGTAAATATCTCTAGGAGTTGGTTTAAGTACTGCTACCACACAGTTGTGGATTGTCGCCACTATGGCAAAACGTGCGCAGAAAGGATGGATTTTGGTCACACGTAGTTATGAAATATCCAGATGTTTCTCCCCGCTTTGTTTTCTTCAAGTGCTATCGATGGAGTTAGCAACTTTGAAGAATAATGATGAGTCTAGGCCAGCCAGTGAGAAGTATTTGAGCATGAAATTTGGCGTTGTCCTATGGAACGTTTTTCCTTCATCTTATAATGAAGAATCAACTGTGCAAGCTGGTATTTTCTATTTTTCATTATGTAACCAAGGTTTTTTTTTTATTGCATTAATGCAAATTTACAATCTACTTAATAAAGTAATAAAGTAAATAGGTTGAAAGAAGTTCACTTGAGTCAGGGGCCATCCATTGACGGCTCTCTGGATTCACCTAGCTAGGTCTTCTGGCCATATTCTGTTGAGTCTTCTATTTTCCAATGGTTGTCTGAACAGTTCACTGATTAGCTCGTTGCTGTGGATTATGCTTCGATTTTTGTGTTTAACAGAGTAAGCACTGATGACGTCGTGTATAAACGGTATTTTGAGGTCGTCGTGTATGGTGTTTTTGAGACATACCAAGGTGCATTTAGTAACATTCTGAGGGTTTTAGATTGAAAGGTTTGTAACATTTTTGTATTAGACGGTTTGCTGCAGCCCCATAATTCGACACCATATGTCCAAATAGGCCTAAGAATGGTTTTGTATATGAGGAGTTTGTTCTGTAGTGAGAGCTGAGATCTACGATTTAGTAACCAAGACATGTTCCTCACTTTTAAATCTAATTGACGTCTTTTTACCTTAATGTGTGTTCTCCAAGTTAGTTTTGCGTCAAGGTGAAGGCCGAGGTATTTAACTTCTTCTTTGACAGGAATGGGAGTGTTATTGAAGATAAGAGGAGGACATTCTGCTCTTCGTGTTGTGAACGTGACTTGACACGACTTATCAACGTTTAGATTAATTTTCCAGTGCGTAAGCCAAATTTGGAGTTGATCAAGATAAGCTTGCAATTTTGCAGAAGCTCGTATTGGATCGAGATCTGTAGAAATGATGGCTGTATCATCAGCGAATGTTATTAGTAGTGTATCCTCGCTGGCTGGTATATCAGCGGTAAACAGTAAGTACAAGAAAGGTCCCAGAACACTTCCTTGGGGTACACCAGAGTTGATAGTCTGGTAGTCAGATAATGAATCTTCGAATTTAACTTGGAAGTAACGGTTGGACATGTATGACTTAAGGATGAGGAACAATTGATTTGGTAAGTGTTGTTTAAGTTTGAAAAGCCACACCCTGTCAAACGCCTGTTTTACGTCTAAAAATGCTGATGTACACATTTGTTTTGCTTCTAAGCTTTCTTTGATTTTATTAACGATTCTATGGCACTGTTGGATAGTGGAGTGATTGGGTCTGAAGCCGAATTGGTGGTTAGGGATTAAGGCATCTATATGTGTTACGTTTGCAATTCTAGCCAACTTTTCTGGTTTTGATTGTATTCAGTAACTATGCATTGTTACAGATTCTGTTGAGTAATTTCTCATGTGCTGTTCATGGTATCTTCAAAATGTTTTCGAATAATCAGAGCTGAAAGGCTTCTAGTCTGTTCATAAGCGTTGTGTTAAGAATTCATGTTTCTGATCCATATAGAAGTTTTGATCACACAAAACAATGCAACGGCCAACATTTAAGTCTAAGTTTAAGTTGTTGCAAAATTCTTTAATTGAATAGAATCATGGCATGGGGTCTTAGTTTCTTGTGGGTAACCCATCTGTGAATTTGTTCCACAGCCATTACATGTATGCTAGTTGTTCACATTCTGTATGTATTGGTACAGATATGTTTTGATTTTTAGATATTATTATTACTTTAGTCTTTTTCTGTTGATTTTCATGCTCACGCGTTTACAGCTCGCGTTGAATTTGTTTAATAGTGACTGAAGACCGTAATTTTATCTCCTTCGAGGAGCCAGCTAGCGCATCCACGAAAATGATTTTGAAATAAACGTTTGAAAAGCAAGGACAATAAAACAAATCCTGTTTGAATTTTTTTTGTCTTGTCATTAATAGTTATAAAAGTTTTGTGCCAGTAGATGTTCTCAATGTACGTTTGTCAATTTATATTATTCAATATTTCAAGTGGTGGTGTTTTATACCGCACCCAGTTAAAAGTTCTTTTGTTTCACTTGTTCTTTTACTTGGTTTCTATATTTTACAGTTTTTGTTGTGAACTTGATGTCTTATTTGTTACTTTTGTTTTATATATTTTTTTAAGCATTCTATTTTTATCTTATTCGACATAAATATTTTATTTTGACTTCTATTTTTCTCTATACCTATACGATGCTAGCTTTCAGATGTTTTTATATTTTATTTAATACTTTTCTTTACTGTATTTTCATTCAGTTGTATTTCTAGACTGTCTTGGTATAATTTTCTAAAAGTTCTCTTAGTTCTTCCATTTGTCTTTTTTGCTGCTCGTTTCTCGTTTTTTAATCTTTTTTTTCATAACGTTGTTCCGATCAATAAGCATTCTAGTTTACTCTGTTTATTAACAATTATTCGTTTTCATCTGCTTGCATATTGTCATTTATAGCATATATCCTTAAAATTGTCATATTTTGTTTATGCATTTTTATTTTCAGTAAACAAACTTCTTACCATATTTACATCCCGCTGATTTCTTTTTATTAATATTAATACTCCACTTTTCTTTTCTTTTCTGGCCTTTCATCTTTTTCTACATCATTTTGTAAGTGGATGCAAATTCGATATGCCCCCTGGATTTACTTTTTATCTACGTTAAATTATATCTATATTTATTTCTTCTGTTTTTGTTATTGCTTCCTTCCTTTTCGTTGCCATTTTTTGCACTTTACGCATTCTTACTGTAAGGGTTTTTTGTTCTCTTTTTTAATGCTCATTTTTTTCTTTTAATCTTGTTTTTGTTGGGTTTAAAGCTGGGCTTTTGAAGCATTTTGCGCAGAAATGCCCTCCTTCGAATTTGAGTGGGTTGTCCTTTTTACAAGGGGTGGATTTCCATTCGGGAATAGTTATTCCTTTTATGTTTTTTCATCCATCTAAAAATCTCTAGCCTTTTTGTTTTTCATATGATAGGTTGCTATAATCTAATGACACATTTATTTTATGGAGGACCTTCCAGTTGAGTCGCCCATTAGCTATTAGACGTTGTTTGTAGTCGGCCACTACGTGTTAGACGCTATTGTTAGTTTTGGTCTGCCCTGAGTATTTCATCTTTCTGGTAACTATCATGTCTACTGGGCGTTTTCTTATTCTCCACACAGGGAGGCGCCTGGTAAAGGACTAGCAACCTTACATAAGAACATCCTTTGTGAGGTTTTAATCATGAGATCATTTTTTTCCTTCTTGATCTTCCAAATGATTGATAAGCTTGTAGAACGTGGCCAATGGAATTAAAGCAGTTGCTTAAGTTTGAAAATGTTAGTATACCATGTTAAGAGTTTAATAAAACACTGATTACGTATTATAGTATAACATTAACAAAAAAATGAAAATAAAAAATTAATGAGAATCCATGATTTGTCCAAGAAGAGAAAAGCGTTGAAGAATACAGAAGGGGCTTGTGAAGGAAACAAAGAACTCAAAAACACCAAAAAATAGCAAAAAATTAATTGCGTAGCTAGATCTGTTATTAAAATAACGCAAAAGAAACTTATCAATTTTCAATCTCAAATTTTATCATTCTTAGAAATAATTCTTGCTGGAACGTTGCAGATCCGCAATCTCTTAACACACGCCATGGACGAGTTCAACTTCCCAGACCAGGACACCGTCAATTCTTCGATGGCATCCAACAACTACGACAACCACATCTTGTCCGACGAGGCCCAAGCGGTTTTCAGCAACCAGTATTTGGAGGCTCACGCCGACGAACAGCTGAAGACACTATACGAAGTGCGTGTCCGCGAGGTTGCCGCGTTGAACGATAAATTGGCAAGAATACAGGTGGAGAACAAGCAGAAGGAGGACTTCCTGAACAAGAAAATTATCTTTCTAGAGATGGATCTGAACCAGAAAGCCATGTCTTTGAGTGAATCTCAGAAGCTGTTAGGTAATAAGGAGGCCCATTAACTGTAACTTAAATTTATTATAATTAATCGTAGTGGAGAAGACGGAAGAATTGAAACATTTGCATGAACAATTAGAAGATGCAGAGTCTTTCATACAGGCCTCGGAGGTAAATCTTGCAAAGGTAAGAATTTTAGTATCTCATTATTCACTGCTTTACAGCTTTTTACTTGCAGTTGAATGACGAAAATATTTTCTTGAAAGATTCAAATATGAAACTGGAGAGGCAGATAGCCTTAATGGAAAATGGTTGTCCAATTATGGGTGGAAAGTCAGATCAGGAGTTTCAGGAGGCCCAGCGTCAGAGAATTGCACAGTTAGAAAACGCTTTGGGGGAGCTAACTCAACAACAGGAACATAAAGTAGGTTTTAGCTTCAAAGTTCTTTTTAAAGCAATTTATAATTTTACCTTTAGGACAGGCAGTGTCAGCAAACTCTCACACAATGCAAACAACAGATGCAGGACTATGCAGAACTGCTTAACAGAAAGAATGAGGAAATAGCTGAAATAAGTAAAGAACTTTTAGGCGCTCAACGGCAGTTAAATGAAATGACTTTGAAGGAAACGCAAAGCGCGCCTGTGTTTGCAGGTTGGTAGTGATGTTGCTGTAATTAATGAAATTGCTTATAATCAGGAGATTTGTAGAGAGTCTCTCAGCGGAAGCTGTAAGAAAGTTGTGCAAGGAACAAGAAGAAAAAGAGTCTGAAGTAGAGAGGCTAAATAAGGAGCTTGAGGTAAGTGGGTTGTATTTGTGAGAATTTTTGATGTTTTAATGCATGGTCATTGTTTTGTAATTGATTTGTGCCAATTTATATTATTTATCTTAAATTTGTGTACTATTATTCTATGATATGATGCTCGTTTTTCAGAGCTGACATATAGTTATATAGTTATATAGTTGTCAAGTTTTTTCTTTTTCAAATTTATTATGAACACTACATCACAGAAATATGCAAAAATAATTGTATTAAGCAAAAATACTGAGCTACAGGTAGTCATGTATTGGCAGATTCAAAAATTTAAGGCTAACAGAATAATAGGAACAGAAGAGCTCCGTGGACATGGAAGAAAATATTTTGGAATGTAGCCTAACTATTAGCATTATAAATATGAGGAAGTCCTTTGATAACATAAACACGGAAATTGCGTCTGGTTGAGTTGATGCAGACCCTTTATGAATCATTGTCCCATTTAGATTCATTATGTGAAAGAGAAGCTTTTGATAGACATTGAAATGGAATCATAATGGTTAATGTTTTTCGCAAAACTTATGTTCCAATATTGTAGAATGATTTCTTCATCATAGTTGGAGGTGTTTTGGTTTAGCTCCCTGTAGCAATTCTATTTTTTTGATTTTATTTTTTTCTACCCCTCTCCCCCATAGATTTAGAGGCCAGATTGACCTATGACTTGAATCTTTTTCCTTTGTGGCTTTCTGTACTTTCATTCTATTTTCTAAAATCATTTCCATATAGGCTTTCCTCCTATCTATTGCCCCCATGTTTTTTGACGTCCCTTTTTTCTACTTTTTGATTCCTATTGCATTATATTTTGTATTGCATCATTTTCTTTTCTCATTACATGACCTTAGCCTACTTTGTCTTATCCTTAAATTAATGTCCTAGTTTTGATATATTTCCTCTAGTTTTTTATTTCTTTTTTAATCTCCTCCAAAAATTTGTTGTAATATTTTTCCCATGTAATTAATTTATTTTTTATTTGTTTGAAAAAATCAGCTAAGGAATATGGCATAGAACTTTGAAGACAATTCCAAGTTTACTCAAATTTAATTATTTAATAGAAGTTGGAAGTACTAGAACGGACAAAAAATAAGTGCAATTTTAATCTGATGGAAATTCGTGGAACATTGTTAAATTAATTTTAATTCCAAAAATTAGTGATAGAAGTGTGATATTGAAATTGTGAATTGAGCAGATGTCTAAATAAGGTAATGGTGCGACCGGAAAAGTGGACTGTATAGGTAATTTTAAAATTTTGAATGAAGGGAACTTGAAACAAAGCTAAAGCTAAAACACTAACCTGTGGAAACGGCGCTTTCCTGCAGATATCAGTTCCCTGCTGTTGGTCCTGGGGCTTCCAGAAAAAGGATATAAGGGTATAGGTAAAAGATAGGACAAGTTACCCCAAACTTTACAGCGGAGCCGAACGGCAGCGTCTTTCCTAGTGCAAAAGGTTCCTTCGTCGTCCCTTGCCGAGTCAGAACAAAGAAAATGGACCGAGTTTTTTACTGTCATAAATTTCAACCGCGAAAATTAGCTTTTAATAAAAGCCTCGCAGAAAATGAAAACTTCTGCTGCCAATTAAAGCCGCCGGCGAACTTTCAGTTAAAAAATGCTCTCGTCTTACGGAAAATTTCTGTCACAAACTGAATTCAAAAGAACGACGCCTGCGAGAGCACAGCAAAAGGCCAAGCGCAAACAAAAGTGCGTACAAAAGGCGAGCTCGTACAAATTCGGCCGATACCTCAAATTCAAAATGTACAATATGTAACAAGAGAGAACCAAAATACAGCCGGCCCTAATTTAAAAATTCAAAATTAAAGGTAATTTTGAGATTGGCGCGAACAGGTAATAAAAATACATTTGAAATTACTCTGTAGTAGTAAAGTTTAGTATTGAATTTACTGTGTGAGTGTAAGCTTCATTGCAAAGCTGAAATGTGAGAGGAAGGGAAAACACTTTAAATAACGTGTTTTTCTGTTACCATTGTGGAAAATCTAGTTCTAAAATTTCTATATATTTCACCATACGTGATTTATTACGCAGTGAAAAACGTGTGGGGTTTACAATTGTACAATGACCTTGTTGACTATTAGCTGACAAGTTGCAATTTGCTGAAGAGGGTCGATGAAATGAAATTACATGGAATTGGCGAAAAACATTTGCAATAAATTTTATGTTATTCTTATCACTGAGAACTACAAACTGAGTATTAACACAACCAATGCCAAACATTGCTTACAGTGGGGTAATATCAACGACTTGTTGGAGAATTTTTAAGCAATCACATTTAATTTGATTGTAGATACGGAAAATTCTGGGTAAATTTTTCATTCCCGTCTATGTTATGTTATAAATGAAGTTTGAAGGTAGAGAATAATTATTCAAAGCTGTTTTTATGGTCTAAGCTTGTCCTCCTAGTTTTTACGAATTTCTGAATATAGAAGTTTATTTTGATATTTCAGAAAATGCTGAGGGCTCAGTCTTGTTTCAGTACGTTTGCATACACCTGCTACACAGTACAGACTATGCAGAGCTGGTTTACAGTCATATATGTTGAGGAACCATGGCTCAAATCTTAATTTTCTGTGTGAAATGAATTGAAACATAAGGGCTCTACTGGTAACAGAATTTATTTCTGATTTTTCAGAAAAATGGTGTGCAATTTGAACTGCAACGTTATTGTGGATAGCCTTTCTACCATAATGATAGCTGTTGTCACATCAAACCATGGTTCCATGCCATACAGATTTTTACTTCTTTGCAGGAATATTACAATTGAATTATCTATTTTTATTTGCTGTTCTCAAATCCTTCTTTATATAGACATACAATATGATTGATTTTTGAATGGCAATTAATAAGTGTAGACAGAAAAATGTTTTTGTTTTTTATTCCCATAACTTTTTAAAATATTCACATGCCTCGTCATCTGTGGACTTGATGGTTTTAATATTGTTTACCTCATTTTATAATAGTTGTAAATTTTTGCTGTATCTGAGTTTTGTATTAGAATTTCGCTTCTGTTCTGGGATGAAATTTCTACCCTCTATAGCAATTAGTTTGTTAATTATGCAAATGTATTGTCAAATAAATTATTTCTCATTATTTCTGTATCTTATGCTCTTTTAAGCCTCCCTTAAAGTTTGTTTTAATGTTTCCCTTTATTGATAGAGATACCAAGAAAGCTTAACTGAAGGGAAAATATGCTTATTACTTTTTGGACCAAATAACAGTTCTTAATGTTGTCCACTATAGAATACCATTGGCAGATGTGTTTCTATAGTAGGAAATTGTTAACATTGTAAATAGATTAGGCTAGCTGGATGATTATTGCTATTTAGATTAAAGATGTGAGAATTTGTTGTTCAGTTTGTTTAGTATAGTATTCTTTTATATTATCTGTGTTTGTTGTAGTAATTAGTGTTCATTTATTAGTGCTTATTGAATGTTGTTTCTTTATAATTTTTATTTGTGCAAAGAATCACTTTTACTTCAGTTGTCATATAAATGCATACTTTTTTTAACTTAAATTATATATGCTGAATTATAATATTAGAAAGTAAAATACTTGTTATTGGATTGTTGCATTTAAAGATGTATTCAGATACCTCCATGGTTTGGCAGAACACAGACACCAGCATCTGTGCTTTCAGCAGTTAACATTTCTTTTAGGTTTTTTCTAAACCATTTCAGTATTCCTAGCATGATTCTCTTGTTTGTTTTTGCTTTATTCTTTTTGTTCCTATCTGTAATAAATTGATAAAAAGTGGATTACTTCTAAAACATTGATTAAATATTCAAAATTCTTGGATTGGGTTCATCGTTGATAACCAATTTTATGATGAATCTGACAATTTGAGACCTTGGTTCTATTGAATTGTTACTTGGATCTTTATTGAATGCGGTTGCTCATAACATTGTTGATTACTGATAATCAATTGAATTCCTTAGTTTATATGGTTATTCAACCCCTTAACTGAATATTTTGATGTATGCGATGATTTTGAACGTCAGATTTTATTGATTGAAGTCTTTGATGGATATGGTTACCAAAATTGAATGATGATTGGATTTTTCGAATACATACATTATCAAAACGTTTTGGCTTGAGAGACTAGAAACATACAAGAAAAAATAAATTTATTAGAGGTATTCATTTATTTTTGAGTTCATTTGGCAAGGGCTTTGCTCCATTATCCTTCTTTAGAAACTTTGGCACGGCAAAATATTAGTTTGTAGCCCACTTCTATTTTTTCTCTTACTATCCCCCATTACATTTATATTAAAGATTATGCTTTAAGACGAGTGGTCATCTGGGTACTAAGTCCTGCGTAGCAAGGAACTCAGATATGTCTATGGTTGCATGGTCCAGAGGTGCCATTTAGTTATGTTGAAGATTTCTAGCTTGCTTTAGTGTTTTTTCTGGTTATCAGGGTGATCGAAATTGATGTTTTTTTAAGGATTTCTTCTTTCATCTAGGAAGCAACAATCTCTTCCTTCTTTTCTGTGGGTTAGTGGTGAAGGATTTTTGTCAAATTTTTACTGAAATAGTTGCTGGAGAGGGGTGTAGATGGTGAAAGTACATGTAACACACTGAGAGAATACTATGACCGCGGAATTGAGAATGTTTGAAGCATGGAGTACTGTTTTACAATCTCCTACTTTTAAAGCTATCTCATAGGGATAAAAATTTGTAATAATAGAACGATATTCCTGGATTAAAAAGTTTTTCTATCAACAAAATACGCTTATATTTTTCATTTTATTGTTTGGAGAGATTTTTTTGAGCATAGTGGATATGAAATAGTACGCCCTTATATCTATTGTTTGATTTCTTAGAAATGAACAACTCTGTGGAGACAAATATGCATAAACTCCATAAAATATGCTTTTGGTCATTTTATAAGTATTTTGATAAACTTTATTAGAAGCTTTGATCATTGTCGCTTGTCTCAGAAGATGATGAGTTGGGGTATAGGAAGCAATGGGAGAGGTTGCTGACCAGCAGATTATGCAGGACAAATTTTGAGGACGATAGTGTTCTAGGTATTTTTCCCTTTTAATGAAATGATGTTTTTTGACTGTAATTATTATTACACATTGAATGCCAAAAAAAGACTAGATGTTGTTTAAAAATATCTTTGCTTGAGTTTAGTTCATACTGCCAAGCAATATGAAAAAGAATTGGTTATATGCTCTATCTCATTTGGTGCCAATTTGTCTCATTTTGAAGGACTGCACCATGCTGCCTACATTTTTCTTATAAGCAGGCGCAGAATCTTGCTGGAATTTTTTAATCTGTTTATCAAAACGGTTACGACCCTAAAGCAAAACAGCAGCTTCTATTTTTTTTTATAATTTTAATCTATCATAAGCTTTCAGGAAATGAAAATAAGAGGAGTTTTACGTGTGGAACATAATTCAACTTATACCATATTAGCTAATACATATCGGCAATGTATAACTACATCAGATGATTTTGGACTTTTATAAGACCCTTTTCTGTTATTTTGGTTATTAAACTGTAGAGAAGCTCTTGCTAGACTCTCTAGAATTTTTTCTTCTAGATGGTTGCACGCAAACATCTCTTCTTAATCTTGCTACTCTTTTGGGAATTCGGATTTTTTTGAAGAAGCTTTTACCTTGGGTACTAAGGGTTTAGTGTCATTTGAATGGTAACATTTCTATAATGTAACAGTGACATCAAATATTTTGCCTCTGCAACATGTATATATTTATTAGTCTGTGTTATAAGTTTAATATCTACAACCTGATTAAGATACATCTTTCTAGTATAATTACAATTCTATCAGCTTTCCATTGTAATAAAAAAAGTCGCCAAAGGTAATGTGTTTAAGAAGATTTAGAAAATCAATAGGAAGTATATAAGATGAGCATTTTTTTATAAATAATGGAGACATACCCAAAGCTCATATCCCTTTTGCACTAATGAAGCTGGTTGTATTCTTACTCAAGGGAGAAATTTTATGCTGTTGATAGTGGAAAAATTCCCTAGCCCTTTTCAGTATCTTCATGAATGACTTGTCCAAATTAATGACCATAAGCAAGATGACGATCGTTAACCATCAATCCTTTGCAGGAGCTGATGAATTAACTTGAGGATTGGTTTTAGACTTGAAGATTTAAAGTCATGCTACAAAATTGTCTTTGCATATGGAAATCTTTAACTGATTGATATGAAAGCAAAATACTTTAGTCATTTTGCTGTATTGGCAAGGTTTGTCTACTTTCCTCCATTAAAATTAAATAAAGGCTGACGTAACTGTAAAATTGTTCTATGAAATCTACAATAGATTAAAATAGGTAAGATATATAATATTGAGGAAGTAATTATTCAAGATTGGAAACTACATCTAAAATATTGTATAGATTCTAATGTCAGCATAGGTTTGTTGGAATAATAGAAAAGTTAGTTTTAATTGATGGCTATTGTAATATGTAGTCCACATTCATTTCTTTTCATTAATTAGGCTTTTCTGTTTTTGGAGTTTTTTGCTAAATGTCACATGATTCTGTTGTTATTTATTTTTGAACGTTTTTAACAATATAACACTTGAATCGAAGTAAAGTGGTAATTTTGAGTTGTGTGGTATGCAGACCATAGGACTGGATATCTCTATGCAAGAACAAAGTTTCTCCAATTGTTAGACTGCATTTTGGTTACAAGTTGTCTTTGTATTTGTTGTATTCATTTTTTGATGAAAAACTGCAATGTTTGTTGTCAGACTATAAATTCTTACTGATAATTTGTGGAGAGATTAGATTCTGCTCTATTATTTCATCTCAATGATTAGGAAGATTCTATTTTGGTGTTCAATGTTCGTTCCTCCTCTTAAATAGACACCAGTCATTCTCTTCGACATTTTTATTTCTCTTGAACTTGTCTACTTTTTACTGCATTTAGGCTTATATTGTAACATATTTTTTCACTATTATTTTTAATGTGTTGTTTTTGAATGTTTTACATCCAAAAACTAATTTGGGCCGGTCGATTTATGGCAAAGTTTTTACATTTTAACCAGTCCGATGTGTTTTTCGATTTAAGTATTTTTAAATAAAAAATAAAACTGATTTATTATCGACTTCGCTGAAAAAACTAAATGAAATGTTACCTTTTAATATTACGTTAAGGAAAAAATGTGACCTTAATGATCTTATGTTCAATAATTGTTCACCAGATAATTGAAATAAAAAGTTTGGTTTTGCCATAACATGATATGATTCAATTTTTTTTAAACGATACTAGCGTTAAATTAAGGCTACTTCTAGTAGTTGATCAATGCAGCAATTACTGCATCTTTTTGTACATAATGTAAAGAAAAAAAAATAGTAATTGTAACGAATTTAGAACAACTGTAATTAAAAAGTTGTCCTTCGCTTCTCTTGCAATGCCAACAGGTGCAATAAATTATATGAACTCAAGATACCCCTAAATGTTCTTTGGATTTCAAATATGTGGGTTATTAGTCTCATTTTGTGCTCATTTGCAACTTTCTAGTTTGCTGTTTTTTCTGTATGTTTGCTTTAGTACTATTTTGGGCACTGATCTTATAGTTTTGCAGTTTTGTTCTTTTGTGCTGTTGGAGTCAAGTTTCTCTACCGTTTTTGAAACCGTTGCTAGTTGTTGCTATTACTGGTAACTCTTAATATAGGATCATTTAACCAGATTTGTTGCACGCCATCTTCAGATGTTGATGGCTTAACTGATCATTGTTCATCTGTTAAGGTCTTTGTTAACTGGAACGTTTTTACAAGAAGTCTAATATTTGCTTTTATAAGGTCAGGTTTCTTAAATTTACACGTAAACTCACCCTTAACAGCATCATATAATAATCATCTTAAACGTATCATGAGTTTAATAGGCAACAACTTGTAGAAAGAAAATTAAAATTACGCTTTCACCAATATTAAATGTATACTTGGTCCAGCGTTAAATTTTATAGAGGTTTTGTTCCAGTCTCAAATTGTAACACTGAAGGCTGAAAAACAGAAACTGGAGCAGGATCTCAGCGAGAAGGAAAGAGCCTTTGCAAATCAACAGAAAATTGCAAGGTAAGCGTTGCATGAATTTAAATGTATGTCTATTTATGTATTATTTGATGTATTAAATTAATTTCGTTAGTGATAGAATGTTCTTAGCATTATAGTTTTATAGTGGATTTTTGTCCCTTTTTCACTGTCCAACAGCTACTATTTTTGATCCATTTGTATCTTGATACTATTCATTCCTAGTAGTTTTCAATTGTTGTGAATTGCATTTTGATTTCTTTAGTTCCTAACTGTGATGAAGTTATGCGTGTTTTAATGAGTGTTGGAGTCCAAAATCTTGTGTTGATTAGAACGATATCAAAGTTCTGCAGGCTAGTGTCCATTTTATTTTCTTGATCAGGTTTTTGTGTAGTGCGTTTTTGCATTGTCACGGTAGAGTTGGCCAAATGACTTTCCCTTTGAGGGTAGGTTAATAAATAAAATAAACAAATTTGAATTAATTTCTCACTGATTTACAGCCTACTTTCCATAGATTTGTAAATAATAGTTTAATTCGCCCGAAAATTTTAGGTACCTAAGTAATAGGTTGTGTAAAAAGTTCGTGTCGTCTTGGTTTTTAATGTGATTTTTGAAATGAGATTGCATGGTTTTGGTATCGTTCGCGCGTTTTCTTGCGAACATTCGCTTGCTACTCATGCGCTAATGGCGCGTAGGGAATGCTAGTGAAGGGGAGCGCAAGATTAATGGCGATGTTACGGTTGCAGAAAGGACGACTAGGAAGTTCAAAGCCGGAGAGTACTGTCTGGAGGATCAGTCGCGCTCATCAACTTCTTCAATTCCAAACTAGTCGAGATCCACAGTCGAGGCATCGATCTCTTACCCGAAAAATGGCAGGAAGTTGTCGAGTTCGATGGAGAATAAGTTGATTATCAGTTTTGTTTTTGTTCGGAATAAAGTATTGCAAAAATCACATTAAAAAACCAAAACGGCACTAATTTTTTACACAACCTATTATTAACAGGAAGTAGTTGTAAACAGTTGGTTTATATTAAAAATAGGAGTATGGCAGTAACATATTGCTTGACCGTTGGATTTAACAAAATGCCTATGAATTGCCTACCGTTATGCATACAAAGGTTTCTGTGTATGTGATGGTGCTGGGGGTTACGAGCAGCGAAGAAGGCCCGAAGGTAAATACCAATGGTCATATATAGCTATATAACAATTTATATTACCACTAGTTCTCTGACTTATGGCCACTCTTTATTCCTGACTGCAGTCCCCTTGACTACTACGTGTAGGGCGTTGTAGAGGCGAAGGTTAATGAGAGGTATTATAACAGCTAGGGCAGCGTAAGGGACTACATCATGGAAGTAATGACACATGTGGGCAAAAAGGAAGTTGTGTTGACCTGAAGCAGGTTTAGATCCCGACTCGAGAAGGTCACTGATGGGGGCTACATTGAATAATCTTATTTTCAATACCATTTACTTCAATTGCGCTAAGTTAAATTAATGTTATTTTCACTGTTTATTTATTTTTCCGGTTGACCTCGACGACCCTGTACTATTACAATTACAGTTTCCTAGTATTATTTCATGATTATTTAAGTTGATATTATTAATTCATTTAGAAAGTGTGTAAAATATGACTAAAGGTTTATTAAATATTTGCAGTGACCTTCAAGCAAGCAAAAACAGCTTTGAAAAGCGCTTAAATGAAATAATCAACAAATACCTGTAAGTATTGCATATTCGTGGTAAGTTTTATGCATCTAAAATTTATAAAAAACGTTTCCAGAAAGATATACCATACATGGATGAAAACTGTGGAAAAAAGGTAAGGTACCTATTGTATCTGATTTTTTCCCTTAATTAGATAAGTTGTTTGTTTGTAGAACCTCCCTGATGCGCAGTTACGACAATTTAGTGGATATGTATAAGTAAGTTTTTGCATTGCTCATCGAGTTGAAGTTCACTTAAAATACAACATTCAGAAATCTACAAGTAGAACATGAGAACCTCAAAAAGAAGCTCGGCGAGATCGAGCGCATCCGAGGCTCGAGAGAAGAAAACGCGGCCCAGACTTCGCTGCTGAATTTGACGAGCAGCGCAGAAATTGCAAACTTGGAGAAAGGTAAGTTTGAATTTCAGCCAGGCCGTTGGATGTTCACTTGGCCTACTTTAGAAAAAGAAGATCTATATCGAGAACTTTTATCTGCGCAAGACGCAATAAAAAGCTTGGATTCCAAGGTACATTCGGTGTTAAAGGACAACCTGCAGTTGAATTCTCAGCTAAAAGTCAAGGTGGGCTTGGAGGAGGAGCGCGAGGGTTTGATTAAGGAGCTGCAGCGCAAAGCGGCCCAGTTTGAGGAGGCACTGTACGAGAGGCGGAAGGAAATTGAAACGCCCGAGACTGCGTCTGTGGGAGTAAACACCGATACTTTTGAAGGTGAAAAAAGTTGCAGGAATTTTATCGTTCTAATAGGCCCATTTTAGAAATAAACAATTTGATGAAGATAAAGTATGACTCAATGATGTACAATGCAGAGGCAGTGTTGCGGAGGGAGCTGAAGAAGGAGTTCGACGAGAAACTTGAGAGGTTCCTGAAGAGCAGGGCAGATAGTGAGAGCTGTGGACAGTGTAAGAAAGTGCAGGACGAGAAGCAGCTTCTATCGCAAGCGAGGGACGAGGATCGCGAAGCGGTCGCTGCTTTTGTTGATCATTGGAAGGACCGGTTTAGGGAGTTAGAGGAAGTATCTCGCTATGATATAAATCAATTGCGAAAATTGTATGACGAGCAATTGGTTGCACAAACGGTAAATATGCAACAGCAGTACGCCAGGCAGTGTGAAAATATCGTGCAGACATTTAAGGTATCAGCATTTTATTGTCTAGCGTACAAGTGGTTATTGTATGTCTTTTAATAGCAACAAGCAACAGCATGGGAAAGTAATAACGCGCAAATTCACTTCAACAACGCGATACATTGGCAGCAGCTTGGGAAGAAAATTTCTGGGATACTGCAAAACATTTCTACTGGAAATGATAAGGTAAGTTTATTACTTTTTTGACTGGTTTTAAAAATATGTGCCGTTTGTTGAGCTTTAGTATGAATTAGGAACACGAGAAGGCTATAGATGCAAATTTGGTTGTCGTTTGCCGTATCGGGAAACGCAAAACAAATGTCAAGATGTTTTTGAAAATATTTTTATCAGTCTGTTGTATCTCAAAGTTTTTTATTGGTTTATTGTGGTTTATGATTTTAATCAATTTGTTTATTATCCGAATGCTTGTGATTATGAATAGAAGTGTTTTAAATGCTCTTGGCATTTAAAAATTGGTGACTCATTTAACGAATGTTGGCCAAAAAGCTAAAAATGATTTTAAACGTTTTCATTACAAATGTCATGCAGAAATTTGTATTAGAACATAGCGTAAGCAATTTTAACGATCTCAGAGATGTTCTAATATATCGTCAAAGAATAGCGTGTGCAAATTTTGAGAGTTGACTTAAGAGCAAAAATTATTTGAGATGTATTGAAATTTTAGAACATAAGCCCTTTTGTATAGCTCTTTTGTGTCAATTTATAGGCTTTATCAAATTCCTCAAAGAGTTGTTTTTATGGAACCAAAACGATTGTAATCACAAGGGCTTATATCTAGTGATTATGGGGGAGGAGGTAATGCTACTAATTCTTCTCTGCTTAAATGTCCTTAATTAGGCGAGCTTTGTGAGGACGTTCATTGCTATATAAGAGAATAGGTATTTTAATGGGCTTTTCATATAGCCACTTTGAGATTTTCTCATTTAGCATGTTTTTGGAACGCTTAATAATGATCATCTCTCTCTTATCACAAAGCCCATAAAAAGCTATTACATAAAAGGTCACCCAAATTGAAAACCGGATTTAAATATTAAATAAAACAGCTTTTGAGGTCAACTTTTTTGGATTGCTGGCGTAGACATTGGATTTCAGGTAAGCCCATAAAAAAAGTTGCACGGTGTTAAATTACAAGATCTTACTGCCCAGTTGATGTAGGAAATTTTTGGAGCATAAAATCAGCTGTTGCTTGAGCCATATGGCAAGTGGCACCATCCTGCTAGATGTTCTAGATCCATGTTGTCTAGTTGGTGCAAAAAATGATCATGTAACAGTAATGATTGCCACTCACAGTTACAGAATTTTCAACTCATTGGGGGTACAATTGCTTTTTACAAGTTATATGAGAATTTTCCGAATCTTAAAAGTCCCCGTCGAGTTGAAAATATGCTTTTTTAATTTTTTGATTCAACTGAGAATTCACTTCATGCTGCTTTAAAAACCAATTAACGAATTGTCGACATTGAGAATAGTCAGCAAGCTTAAGCTCTTGTATCAGTTGAATTTTGTATGTACGAAAATTCAGGTCATTAGTGAGTATTTTCTGAAGGGAGCCTTTTGAAATGCCCAATTGATATGCATGATGTTGAGTTTATATTTTCGGATTTACAGCGGCACTTTCACCAACTATAGCAACGTTAATATTTACGATATCTTTCATCCATTACCGATTCTGTTTCATCAAATTTTGTAATCTTTGATTCATTTGGTGCACCATTTAAACCAACAATTTCACGGAGTTTTTTACTGTTCCAGCAAAATTTTCATACAATTTGCAATGCGTTTTTAGCAATAATACCGTTGTTCTTTTGCATAGCGTTTTGTCTTTACTGATCGGAAGAATTATACATTACATCTGTCAAATTATATAAAAATAAATACAATCTCTCACGTTGGAATATACTGTATATAACTCATTGTAAGTGAAACAGTTCATCCATGGGGATGGAAACAGGGAAAGTGTCCATAATACAAGCTCATTGGATTTCTAAATGTTGAGTTAAATAAAAAGGAGAATAGGGATCACTAGAGATTAACTTTAAACGGAAACCGATATTATTAATTAGCGAATTGGCATCATCACACCAAGGTCCAAATGTTTTTACTGCAACAGTAATGAAAGCATATCCTTGCTCAGAAATAGTTTTATATTTGTTTTTCTCGTTCGACGCCGCTAATTCCACCTGAGAACCAATCTTTTGAATAGAGTGCTCAAAACGGGAGGGACTATAAAATACCCTATGAGGGCTTTTCTTTTTGACGAGAACACTAAGGTCATAACATGTGGTCGTTTTCAATTATCCCGCCAAAGTCCAGCAGGCTCAAGGGATGAAGGAACTAGTTGAAATGATGGCTTGTTTAATAACATCGTTATTCTTTTGATATCTAAATTGTTTACCAGAGCTTTTCTTACAATAGAGCTCATGGTGGCCTAGGGTATCAACTTTTAAACCATAAATATATAAGTAAGGTTTGAGGATGTCCAGGCGTAGGTGACACGGGTGGAATTATTGTTCAAAAAATGCCCAAAGCTAAGAAGGACAAGACAGATAACCATGCAAAGGATTCATACTTTTACACGATTCCAATCTAATACAGTCAACTTCTGTGTTAAAGTGGAAAGATTATCAGTTTTGAATAATTAATATAATTTCAAGAGCGTTGGATGGTTTTAGTTGGGAGGTTTTCCCTATTTGTTGCTTTCCACAAATTCAAAGCCTCCTTATAAATTCCGTTTGCCAAGTCTTGAGTAAATGAGAGAATCAAATTGACTAGAGCATCCACGGAGTGTAAACGGAATAAGAAAGCGGGGAGAGCAATATTCAATGTTTTTCTTATCACCAAATTTGACAGGAAATGAAGTTTGTCTTTATTGATTATTGCTTAAGAAGATGTTTAAACTTTTTTCTGAAAGGATTTTAAAACGTGAGTCAAACTTTTCCAAAATGTTAGGCATTTTGAATACAGGTGTAGACTGAAGGAGGTACTATCAATTTTGGTACAAGGATACAGTATTGAAGTAAATATAAAGCAAAGTGTGATTTGACTGAAGATAAACGAGAAGTCAGAGTGTTAATTTTCTGTAGTAAGGGCTCTCGGTAATGTATGCTCCTAGGATAGATAATAATAATAATCTCTAATAAATTTAATTTCACGGAAGAACCTTGCAAAATCATTATTGATTGAATGGATCCCAACAAAATAGTTCACATTTAGAAGAGTTGATTGCAAGAGTAAGGTATTCAAATTATTCGAATAAAAACCTGAAATCATTAAAAACTGTTAAAAGATCTCCAGCAAATGTTTCAGCATCAAGATACTAAACGTTTAGTTCATATGACAATGACTGAATAATATGGGCTGAATCGAGAGGCTAAAGAGTAGAGGTCCTGTAAGATTTCCTTGATGGACTCTATTAGAAGGATTAAGAAATTGTGATACGTGTGTGAAAATAGAAGCTTGGTAAACAAAGGGGTAAATGTATAAGATCCTCTCCTTGACAGTTAATAACGTGTCTTTTTTTTGAGAGAGAGTTGAAGGGGTTCTTATCCACTTTGAAGAGAATTTTCTCTAAACTTGCGTAATGGCACACAAACCTTTTCACAGTGTAAACCGCTGCCTCACAACCACCATGAGTAGCAAAGCCCACTTGTAGAAATAAATTTTCTAAAGAAACTTCAAACAGCAATAGGTTTGATTCCTCCATTTTTCTTAGAAAGAGCACAAAGAATAGATATAATTTCCTGATGAACATTCTTTGCAAATAAGAAGTTACATATAGCTTGGTTAAGGCAAGTATTAACTTATCTCTGTGATCATCAGGGCAGGGGCATAAATCAATTATATGTTAAGGTCTGATTGTATCCAGATCTTCGGCGGAGCCTTTCTTGAAAAACCTTATCGTTAACAAAACTCCATCTTCAGAAACAGTTAGTGGTTCAACATCTGAATCTGGGGGGGTGGGAAATCACTAGTACTTGTATTGGGAGGGGTTTTTATCTAGTAACCTCTCAAAAATTGACGTATTTTCAACAGTTAGTGTATTTGAAGAATTGAGAATTTGTCTAAACACCAGATATACCACCATCTGATATTTTGCTTTGAACTCGTCTAGATAGGTTACAATTACAATTACAATTTTTGCTCAATGGCCCTGTAGGAAAGAACTTGTATTCGATGTTTTTCTTGTTCTTAGCTTAAACTTGAAGAGCGTAGTGTGGGAATGTGACGTTTTACTAGGATGGGGCATCGTTTGATTTTATGCATTGGTTAATTAAGTTCTCTAAAGCATATATACAGTAATGATTCGTATATCCTTAGGAATTTCCTTTTTTATTATTAGAGTTGTTGATCTCGAAAATAAATTTGACGTTTATTTTGGGCTGCCTTTACAAGGCTAACAATAGCATTTTTTTTTACCGCATTAGTGTCCTTTTGGTGAAGAAGGCGCTTTTCCAGGCCAGGCCTTTGGTCAGTTGCATATTATAAGGCTAACCGAAGTTGCTTCGATTGCCAGTGTTCTTTTCAGTATTTTTTGCTTATTATATTCTTGAAGATGAGAATTCTTTCATGGGGTACGTAATGCTCTATTCGCTTAGTTGATATCGTCTTTTAACGCTCAATAAGCAACCTTTCCGTTTGTTAAGTCGTTCTTGATTTTACCGGTTCTTGTCACTTCTACAAGCCATTTTGTGAATTGCCCCAACAAGCTTTTTTAGCACGTATGGATTGTTTTCTGAAGTTGCTGCTCCATTGTAATTTAGGAGTGTACAAAACTTAATAAAATTACTTTGATTTATATCACTGATTGAGTCAATCAAGTGTTGTTCGGCATATATAAACAATTCATGCGTAAAACAATTAAAGCTTACATTTTAAAATCAGATGACGCTTTATTTGTATGTTTACTTTAAGGTAGTTATTACACAAAACTTATCCATTTTGTTGGGACAGCTTTACTGTGGGTATAATTTGGAAACATTCTGTAGCTATCACATACATCAAGAATCAATTTACATTTTTAGAATTCTTTAGATTGGATAATTTTTTAATTTTAGAAGTATATGTCTGACGCATTGTTTTTGTGTAGGAAAGTAACCCATACTTATGCAATGATGCAGATTTTGCTTCTTTCCGCCTCTTTCAATTACAAATATTTGTTGAATATTTGGCTTATACGTTTACAATAATTGCGTAATTATTTTTGGTATTAGGTAAATATGTTAATATGTAAGCTGCCAAAAGACAAAAAAATAAATGTAAATAAGCTGGGTAAACCATTGCATTTATCTAACTCTTGTAGAGTCATTAGCCCATTGACCCTATTAGGAAAACTATTCTAAAAGCTTCTCTTACGAAAACTTCAAGCTCTGGACGCGATTACCCTAATTCGAAACCACTAATTTGGATTTAGAAAGCACCATTCCACGGTACAACTCTACCGTATCGTTAATTTGATAGCTGAGAGTCTTGAAGAGAAAAAGTTTTGCATTGTGGTTTGTCTAGACGTTCAACAGGTTAAGGTGTCGCACATTGGTTGATCATATATATTAAAGCAACTTATACTGAACATGTATTATCTATTAAAACACAATAATCAGTTTTCTGAATACCACCCAATAAAAGCAGGTGTTCCTTTACACCTTTGATATTCCTGAAACGGGAAATATCATAATTGCTATATTCGCTGCTAATGCCGCAATACTCTCCATATAGAACAACGAAACAGAAGCTTCACAACACCCAGAAGCACACTTGAACAATCTAAGTGAACGGTGAATCAAGATAAACCATATGTTCCCTTGTAATACTCAAGGGCACCCCACTACTGGTTAGAATGGAAACCAAGCATTTAGGATTCCATCTCGACAGATAGATAACCTGGTACCCTCACTTCAAATCAAAAAGGACACAAATGAATTTGAAATACAAGAAAATGTATTGGCTGCTTTGACCTAAATCTAAACTATCAACCGAAAATAAAGTGCTACTATATAAAATGAATTTGTCCACCAAAAGATCTAGGATAAACAGCTTGACGCGTTCAATCCAAAATTCATTGATCTGAATTGACAAAGAAGACAATTTCAGCCATCCCAATAAAATCATTTGCCTTTTCCTCTCTTTTCCACACGTTTGCGTTTTATGTTCCTCAAAATTATTGTTTTTTACTTCTTCAGGTAGGGCTAACTTATTTATTAATTATTCTCGTTTATTTAACGTCGTAGGGAATTATGACATTCGACGAAAGCTCTGTGAAAACTTGCTTGGTGTAACAGTCCTTTTTTGCTTTTGGGATTTTTTCTATGGTGAGCTTTCTCGATGTTTCTAATTAGGGATTTTAAATTTTTCAATGCTAGCTGAAAAGGAAAGCCGTAGTTTTGAAGAGAAATTTGCTCTATCTATTAAAGTTGTCACAGTAAGCGTATCAATCCCAGATACAACTATTGTGCGAATAGTGATAGAATTAGTAGAACGAACCAGATGTCGTATCCTGTCGTTTTTCTAAATTTTGAAATAGTATTCAAGCTTTGCTTATCATTTTATCTGTTTACTTGATACCTAAAGAGATTTACCTTTTGATGATTAATCATCCATATTTGGGCGTTCAAAGTTAGAACTGTTTGTCTTTGCGGTTTTTGGGGTACAAAACATTTTTATGACCGACTTCCATTTGGCTTACAATGAAAAATTGTAAGTTCTGTTTGGGTAATCACTGTACCAGGCTTACGTGCTTTGTCCTGATACCCATAACACTTGCTAAAGAAAAGTACTCTCATTGACACATTAACAGTGAGATCTGACGTTTTCATTTGAAAATATTTGATTAACATTTAGCTTTTCATAAATAGTTATGCTGTCTTCTTAACCACATCGACTTGGTGCAGAACTTGCAGTTGGTTTTAACCTCTAGTTATGCTTCACCAATTTACTTTAATTTGCTTATCTAAGTATTATAAACAATTCAATAAAATGTGATTAGATATTCTAAAAATCAAAACCATGTCGATTTTTGCTTGTATGCTGTAGTGCCTTTGGACTTCATATGTAAAAAAAACGTCATTACCTTTTCAAATGTCTACGAAAGCTGCTTTTGATTTGACTGCTTCCTTCGTTTAGCTGTTGGTTTTATAATGCATATTTGAGACGTAATCGTGATTGTAATTGAAAAATGAAGTTCTTTTGCGGCTCGCTCCATATTCCAATCCCCAGGTTTAAGAGATTATATGTAGTTGTTGTACATTCTGAATTTAAGTTGATCGCGTTTTACTATTTTTATTAGTCTATTTAGATGGGTTGCGGGTATTTTTCATTGTCTATGAATCATATGCTTCTCTTTATTTAAATTCTACAGCCACGATTTGGTTTGAGAATTCCTTATTTAGGTGTTGGTTTTATAAGCATTTTGAGACATTACCCGTTGAATTGAAAATGATTTTTCGGCTCAGCATATTCGAATCCACCAGGTTTAACAAGATTTTCCGCAGTTGTTAGGTACATTCATGCAATTTAAGTTGATCGCGTTTTACTATTTAAGTCCTGATTTAGATGCCAAGTTCAGGGCGATTTCATTGTCTATGCATCATATGCTTCTCTTTAATCGACGAACTTCGTATATACGAGCCACGATTGCTCCACTGGCTGTTGAGAATCACTTATTTCGGTCCGTGTCGTTTATGTGTCAAGCATGCTCCTGTTACATTGTCATACAACTCTCGCATCCTTGTGTTGATCTTTTACATCCCGAACGCACATTGTTAACAAATTTTCCGCATTTTAGGTCATCATGCAAAATGGACTTCACAAGTCTGAAATGCCAAGTTCAGAGGGGACGTTATGCACATCTAATCGACGAACTTCCATAACAACTTGCTCCACTCGCGCTATCACGGTTTTGGTCCGGCTCGTTTATGAACAGGCTAAACGTTCATTGTCATACAACTCTCGATCTTTTAAACAATTACTCGCTGCTATGGCGGTACATTTTAACATTTTCAGCATTGTGTCACCGTTCATGCCCATCTCAATTGGCGATGAATTTCGATGAGCGTTTCACCACGCAGGAGGAGAAAACGGATAATTACACGTTGTTTTTGAATACTAAATGAGAAACACTGATGAGAAAAAATTTGGAGACCTTAGAACGTGAACGCACCTAGTATGCTAGAGGATTTAAACTGTTTCAATGATAACGCGATGTGATCGTATTTTTCTTGTTGCATCTTGAATAGCTTGGATGGCCACCATATTAAATAGTTCTATTGTTCTGTCAATGTCTTCAGATGTTCATAGTCAATTGGCCCATTGATTAGTCCTGAGAGCTAATGGTGGTGAAACGGGGAACAATATAGGGTAAGGACAACATGTAGGTCGTCTAATATTAGCTCCGTAAGTAGTGCCTGAGTTACTATGTATGGATAGCAGGTATACTTTTGTGGTGAGGATATTTGTACTCCAATTTGATAAGAGATATTTTCAATATTTGCTACATTTGGATTAGCTGCTCTGAAGCTTCAGTTTTGATGTTTACAGTTCAGGTTATCTTCAAAAGCACGAGGTGTTTATTACCAAAAATGCGTAGGAGTTTTTCTTGTAGAAGTTGGTTATTTGGTGGCTTATACCTAGAGACAATTGTTAGAGGAGTATTCAAGGTGAGATTCATAGGTGTTGTCTCTAGACGGTTGTTGCTTATTAAGTCAAATGGAGTAACGGCGAGGCTTTGTTTTATGATTATTGCGTATTCTCCCTATCTAATTGCGTTTTTCTGTTTTTTCTGATAGATGCGATAGCCTAGTATAGTGAAATTTTATTTTGGATGAGATGCATTTCTGTGGCGCATTATATTTTTATATATATTTTTTAAGGTTTATCTAAAAGTGCGACAATTTAATGCATAGAATAATTGACTAGTGATGTTTAAATGATATAAAAATCAAGCCTCTCCTTTAGCAAAAGTGAAGGTTAATTAAATTAAAACGATGGTGAGATTTTAGAACTTGGATAATAGTTTGGGTGAGAATGCTTATTAACGATGCTCCACCTGAATATTATTGAACCGGAACATCTTTGAGTTCCAGTGCAATATAGGATGTATTAGTTGTGGTTTTCAGAACATCCTAGTGAAATTAGAATATGGAGGATTCTAATTATTTATAATGTGTATACTGGTTTTATAAGGATATCTGTAAATCTAAAAATGTTTTAACGATAGTGAGTAAAAAAAGTAGTAAGACACTATAATTTGTTCAAGTATCCTGATGTATGACGTGGGACCTTGTAGAGCAGAGATTCTTTTAATTCTAGCTGTTCTTGGTTATAATCCGACAATTTAATTCTGAGGAATAATTGGAGCGTTGCCAGATGTTGTTCTAAATCGATATTAAGCCTTCTTTAGAAACGAGTTAAATTAAAACGAGCTAAATTTAGACTCTAGTATAGTTGGGTTGAGGGCTTATTACGATGCTCTCACACTGAATTGATGTGGTAAAATTCGGAACACGCTCTTAAAGCTTCCGTGCAATTTGTTAGTAAAGATTTGAACATGTCCTAGGTTGAAATAGAACTATGCGTTCTGATTTATGTGAGCACCAATGTTTTAAGAATAACTAAAAAATGTTTTAACGATATGAGTAAAATAAAAGTAGTAAGACACTATAATTTGTCTATCCTTTATATTGTACCTTGTAACGAGTTCTTTTAATTCTGCTGTTCTTGTTTATACCGACGCCTGTCTGAGGGGTAATTGGAGCGTTGCCAGATTTTTCTAAATCGTTGTTTTTTGACGATTTTTCTTTTAACTGCTATAGGGCAATGTACTTGCACACTCTTGTTTGTGGGTTGGGGTTTTGCTCTCTAAGCTACATGCTGAATCGATGTGGTAAAATTTTTAACAGCCATTTCAAGTTCCTTATTTGTTTTTAAAGGGATTTGCATGTCCAGGTTGTCCTGAACTATGCGTCTGAAGTGGCACCAATTTGTATTTTTGTTATATAGTCGTAGTGGTCTTTCTGTTTTTATTATCGTAGAACTCACAGCTGCAATCACCGGGGTGTGATCTGATGATAAGTCCTAGCACGATGTTATTTGAAGAGTTGGTTCCAATACCGTATGTAACAAAAAAGTCGAGGAGGTCTGGTAACTTATTTTGGTCAATAGGCCAGTATATGGGTTTGTAGGTTGATAAGTGACCTAGATGTACCTCTTGCATTACCTGGTGTAGGATCTTTCTCTGCCAGGTAGGGAGACGCGAGAGCTCCAGAGGGTGTGCATAGAATTGTAGTCATCACCTGTTAAGAAGCGATTTTTTAAGGAGTTGAAATATGTTACAAAGCCTTGTTTGTTGGGTGGATAATTAGGACAGTATACAGCTGGTAGTACTAACTGACCATACCAGTCTTCAATTTCAATGTTTGATATGCTTTTTAATCACTATTGCGGTACCACCTCTGGCTAGTCGGTCTGCGTTCGGGTGATTTGATGAGTATAATTGATAATTAATGGATCTTGAAATTAGTTGTGTTGCTAAAATGATATAAGAAATATATCAATGTCATTGTGTTTGGGAAACCTCGTGTTTGTGATTTGCGAGGCCATTGGCGTTCTATAGGGCAATTTTATAAATTGAAGCTATTTTTGTTTCTTAGTTCTTCTTCGGGTAGTCTAATTTATGTGGTGAGTTATAAGAGATGTTAACTCATTTGTGTGTTGGCTTACTGCTTGACTGTACAGTTTTCATTGAAAGTAAGGATCTAATATTTAATTGTTCTAGTTTATTTAGTTTTGGGGTTGGAAAACAGAGGATTGCTGAGTCTTCTGGCGTGTGGCTTGGTGGTTTTGCCGTCTTTGTTGTTGTTGCTGCTGTTGTGGTTGTTGTTTTTGTTGCTGCTGTTATTGGCGTATAGCAAAGCTAGGATTTCCGTGATGTTGAGATCTTCTTCTGAGAAGGTTTAGATTGACTCGGCAGCCTTTATAGTTGGCGGGGTGTTCGTCTTGACGTAAGACGTATTTAGCCTAGAGCATCTATTTATTTTATGTCCATAACATTGACAGTTTTTACATTGGGGTATCTGTTTTTTTTTTCCGGGTTCCTCGAACACTATAATAGCGTTTTCAATGTGCTTTATGTCGAATATTTCTTTATTATTTTCTTTATGTTTAAGGTCATTGAAGAAAAGAGTCTAGTTTCCCTGTTCAGTACGTTTATGATGTTAACTACTTCATGACTTTTCTGTTTCAGGGTTTCTTTGATTAGGTTTTCGTCGGTAGAGTGATGCATATTCCTTAAAACTAGACACTTTTTTTTTTCTTTTAGGCTATATGTATGTCTCGCCACATTATTGGCATCTAGCACATCCCTTATCTTCTTGTACTCTTCTATGCTGTACGTCTGTAGTTTTAATTTCTTTCCCTTCAGTTGATAATGATAGTTTTTCTTATGGATGTTATCTTCCACTAGTTTAATCAGTAGGTTTAGTGCTGTTATGTAGTGCAGTATAAAAGGGGGATAGGTGTTTTTTTTGTCTTTGGCTTATGTCCTGTGTGTTGCTAGTACTTGCATTGTTTGCTAAAGACTAGTATCGGTCGGGGTTTAATGTTTGGTTTTGGTAATAGGTGTGCTATTATCAGAGTATTTTCTCTTACTACTTTTTTTAACTTCTTGAAAATCATTCAATTTGAGCCGTATCATGGGCCGTAGTAGCCCATATAATATACATATCGTAATGTTATCAGCATCTGGTGGGTTGGAAAAATGAATTACTGACGAACATGGACAATAATCTATTTGAAGTGTTAGCGGTGGCTGATGTGATTGTAAAAATCTAGCAGGTAGTGCCGAATATTTGTGAAAACGGAGCCGACAATGGCGTAAATACGGTGCTGGATGGATAAAAGCTTTCCCGCAATTTGTGTTGTGTTTGCATCACCGATAATGGCATAAACGTTGATGGTTGCGAAGTACAAGTAACAAGAGGCTGATTTAATAGTTGGGACACGTAATTTTGCTGTTGCATACCACGACCATGACAGTAGCCCTGATTTTCAAAAAGACAGCCACTAGTATTTTGCATTGTGATTAGCTTCTAAGGTTGCAGAAATAATAATTCTTAAAAATAAATTTATATATTATCTTATAACGAGAGGTTAATTGACCTTTCGCAAATAATTAATCGTTGCACACGCTTGTGGATTATAGTACAACTTTACAGTGTGAAAGTCAAATCACAACTACGCACCTAACATAAATGAAAAGTTTATATTCACATTTGCTATAGATATTTATATAACATATTTTCGTATTATTTTTTATATTAGTTACGTCGGTGGTATCAATTAAAAATATTCAATTATTTATTGCAGATAGAGAAAATGTTACAAGGAGGTATCACCAACAAAACCGTGGCAAACGAATTTTTATAGCTAACGTACTTTATAGTGTAATCGTTTTATATTGAGCGTTTTACATTTTTTAAGGTTAAAATATTTTACTTTTCAAAAGTTTTTAGATTGAGATGTAATTGTATGGTTAGATAAATCCCATTTATATATGTAGGTAATTGTAATTTTTTTATGTAAGTAAATTAGTTTTAGCTAATACATTTAAGAGATGTAAATTTTGTAAATAATAAAGATAATTTTTATATGTTGACGTCTATGTACTTCTATATGAGATACAACTATTAAATAATGAAATTATTCATTGCTCATTGATCAAAATGGCTTTATAACGAATTTTATTTTATTAATTTTTCTTAAACATATAAATAGGTACCGGATATGCACTTAAAAAATTAGTCGCTCCGTATCACAGACCGTGGGTGATAATTAGGCAGAGAGGGCGAACATATGGAAGCTTTGACCTCACAGCTTGCAGGTCATGATCGTAAGGGGGATGTAAAGGCTCACCGTTATTTATTAATTTTTAATTAATCACTAAAAGCAAAGAAATGAATAACTACATTGTTGTCTATGATTTCTATCTATTTTTGTTTAGTCTTATTTACCTTATTTATTTTCAGAAATACAAGGAGCAAAATCATGATTTTATAGTTATTCTCGTAATTGAAAGTGAAGATTAAATTGTACAACTATTAGAGGTTTTCGTGGTCTAATCTATGTATATATCTTTTGTAGTTTTTTTAATTCTAAAATCGTAATTGCTTTTTGATGGAAATATTAAATAACGGACGCCAAATTCAAGGTGTCCCTATTTTGGCACAGATTTATATTTTGACCTTGATAATGAAGCAGAGTTAATGTAAATTTACGGAGTGATTTTGATGTTTTGCTTTTCTTAGTTTTCTAGTGCGATGGTTTGCAAGTATAAATGTTGGAACTCTTCTGTTTCTTGCGCCTGTGTTTTATTTTATTAACATAGAGAGATGTAGAAGTTCGATAAAAATTTTGAAATGGTGACGTAGAAAAGGAATGAGTTAAAAGAGATGGTAGTTGATAGTATGGAGATGATTAAAGTGTCGTCTTGAAAACAAAGTCGACTAGGCAAATAAACGTTCTTGTAGTCGTCAAGGGACATTCTGCACAATTTAATGTAACATGTCCACAGGAATCTGAGCGAGTTTTTTTACGTATTTTTAAATAATTTTTCAGTTGTAGTAACTAACTGTGGTATACCTTGCTTTTAAGGTGGTCCTACAAGAAAAATCATAGATTATTAAGATCATTAAATTCGGATTATCTTAGGGACCATAGCATGTCACCAGATCGGGAGATTTCTCAGTGTCAAAGCAATTGTTATAGATCTGTAGGAAATATCTGTGTAGTGGGGGATATACAATGACCTGCTAAAACCGAGAATTTTCACGTATTTGTTTCCTGCGCAACAAATGTGTTCGGTATAGTAACATAAATCATATCAGCAATTTAAAAAAAGTTACTTTGCTGTTTAAAGGAGCTTCGTGGAATTAAACTAAATTTTGTTCAGCTCAATAACGAATATTTTGCTTACTGACGAAGTCATCGAGATGGAAGACGTAAACTTTGAATATAATGGCAACATTGTACTATTCATAGTCATGATTAAATTCCTTTTAATTTAATTTTATTTTCTTCACTGTATCACCACTTTTAAATTTTTTATTGGTTTAAGACACCCGGTATCGCTTTTTTAACTTTTTCTGTTTGATGATGCTTAGTTGGCCTTATTTTTGCATTGCTTATCTAATTTTTCTGTTAATATATCCTTCTTTCTTGTTTGAAATTTGAATCTATTGGTGTACCTCAGTACACCAAGATTTTCTGTTCTTGCAGAAACTGGTATTTTGTTTCTATAATTTATAAGCAATGCTGATTAAAACAGCAATTTTCTGTTTACCAAAGCTTTCACGTGTTCCATTATTTTATTGAAACTTTTAATAGGTGGGACGCTTGATATCTATTGCAAAAAACTAACAAAAACAAACGTTTAATGTTGGAAACCTTTTTTATTGTTTTTAAAAATATTCTCCTTCACGGTCAATACATTGTTGCATACGCTGGAACCAATTTTCATACCATTTTTCCATAGCGGATCAGATATCTCCGAAACGGGTTTTGAACGCACCAACCACCTATTTCGATGTCAAAAATCACGTGCCCACTCAGTTTGTTTTTTATGTGTGGGGACAAAAACAAGTCGTTAGGGACCAAATCAGGACTGAAGGACGGATGACCCATCAGTTCGACGTTTTAAGTGGTCAAAAAGCCAGTTGTTTTCTATTCTACCAAATAAATGGTTGTGCACTATTTAGAATTGACCGTTTTACGATCTATCACGGTTGCGACATGCCCAGTTTTTTCAAAAAAACAGGCGACTATTTGTTTCGAAGTGCTTTCAGTGCGAACGATTTTTGTTGGGTTTGGTTCACCTTAGAAGACTCATACAGTCGACTGTTGCTTACTTTCGAGCTCAGACGTTTAATTATAAGATTCGTCGCTTGTGGCGATGTTGCAAACGGTTTTGAAGCACCGCGAACGTATTTCTTGATCATTTCGCTCGACCAATCGACATGAGTCGGTTTTTGAGCGATCGTTAATTTATGCAGGATCCAACGCACACACAGTTTCATCATGGTTAAATGTTCATGCCATATCGAATGTATGCTAGTCATACTAATGTCTAAGGATGCCTGAATTTCACAGTTCGGGGCTTCATCGACTTACTGTTGAGATAATCCACGTAAAAAATCATGACACGAAAATGTTTACGAATTAGTTTCATTTTTTTCGAGAGAAAATTTTTAACTTAATGAAAAGAAAGCAAATAGTGTCCGTGTGACAAAGCGTTTGTATATCGTCAAAAATGTCAGACTATATGAAAACGTCAGTTCATAGCTAGCACACGTAGAGTTACTAATTGGCAATAGATATCGAGTAGCCCACGTATTTAAAATTTACTTGTAGTTAGTAGCAGCGAATTGTTTCAGTGTCTTAGTCATTTATTCCATTCTATCATGTTAGGTGCTTAGTGAATTCTTTGTAAAGTGGAATTTAGTGTTAAATTCGTAATTTTTTTGCCAAAACTACCAAGTGCGTTCAAGTTTTAAGGTCTCCAAATTTTTCTCAACAATGAGAGTAAGTAGCAGATGCGGTTAATTTTAAAAACGCGAGAAATATTTCTGAATTTGTACGAGGCGCATTCATAAAGTAAGGGCCGTTTGCATGTATATAAATAGTGGCGCTTCGAAGCACAGTTTTACCACTGCAGCGCCATCTACTGACTCATTGCGAAGCTACAGCGTCATTTGTTTTGATTCTGAAATTGTATTGTTGTCAGTGAATGCAAAGAACAATGGTCGCGAAAATCGTTGATCCCGCCAAGTGTGAAGTGCGTTCTGTGATTCGTTTCTTATGTGCAAAAGGATCGTCGGCTGCTGAAATTCATCGGGAGTTATGCCTGGTTTACGGACCTACAGTTATGAGTGAAGGAAAGGTTAGACAATGGTGCCGTTATTTTACAAATGGCCGAACAAATGTCCATGACGAAGAGCGGAGTGGCAGGCCCAGTATCCAGACTGATGAAATCGTTTCACAAGTGGACCAAGCACTGCGATCTGATCGTCGATTGACGATTAGTGGCCTGGCTGACAAATTTCCTCAACTTGGACGCACTACTGTTTACAATATTGTCACAGAAAACCTCGCATACAGCAAATTGTGTGCAAGGTGGGTACCAAAAATGCTCACCGACCACCACAAAGAGCAAAGAATGTCTAGTGGACGAAAGTTTTGGCCCGTTATCAACAAAATGGAGATGATTTGTTTTCTCACATTGTTACTGGGGACGAGACGTGGGTATCCTACGCCAACCCAGAAACAAAACTGCAATCGATGCAGTGGCGACACTCATCCTCACCAAAACCGAAAAAGTTTAAACAAACTCAGTACACAAGTCGAAAATTGATGGCTACAGTTTTTTGGGACAAAGACGGTGTTCTTTTGGTTGATTTCATGGAACGTGGGACAACAATTACAGCTGACGTGTACTGCGAAACGCTCAAACACTTGAGACGTGCGATCAAAAACAAACGCCGCGAAACTGTCATCTAGCATAATCCTCCTCCACGATAACGCGCGTCCTCACACTGCTGCCAAAACCATTGAGAAAATTCAAGATTTTCGTTGGGAACTTTGACCACCCACCGTACAGTCCGACCTTGCACCTAGCGACTACTTCCTCTTCTTGCATTTTAAACGGTGGCTGGGTGGACAACGTTTTGAAACCGAAGACGGACTCAAAAACGCCGTTGTCAACTGGTTCAACTCTCAGGCGGCAAGCTTCTATGCAGAGGGTTAAAGAAGCTGGTGCAGCGGTACGAAAAAATGCTTAGAAGTGAACGGCGATTATGTAGAGAAGTAAAGTAAGATTGTACCTAACTAAATATGACAATAAAATTTGTTTCTTATGAGTACATTTTTTTCGGTGACCAAACGGTCCTTACTTTATGAATGCGCCTCGTAATATAGATGGGAACACCATAAAATATACGCAGGTCAAATTACCGCCATTGCAGTGAGTGTTGCTTTGTATACTTCAAATGTCGACGTCTAGTGTTCAAGATCAACGTGTAATCATCCGTTTTCTACTCTTGCGAGGTAAAACGCTCACATCGAAATTTATCGCCAATTGAGCGAGACATGCGGCGAAGGCGTTATGAATGTTAAAATGTGCGTTCGTGGATGAGAAAGTTTAAATAAGGTCGAGAGTTGTGTGATAATGAACCGAACAGCCTCGGCCACGAATCAGCTAGACCAAAACCATGATTGCGTGAGCGGAGCAAATTGTTATGGAAGACCGCCGATTAACTTAAATTCGAAATGTACAACTACATAGAATCTCTTAAGTCTGGGGATTCGAATACGTGGAGATGTGTGCTTGATATCGCCTCTGAACTTGGCATTTCCGCAGGATCTATCGGGCTCATTTTGCATGATGACCTGAAAATGCGGAAAGTCCCTTCAAGATGGGTCCCACAAATGCTGACCAACGAACACAAGGTTAAGCGTGTGGCAGTGTCTCAGGACATGTTGACACGCGATGTCATCATGAATTTCCGACCATGAGAGACACTCTCCGTGGTTGCTCCGCTGTTGCATCAGCGATTTTCCTTTGAGCAAAACACAGAAAAAAGAAATTATGTCTCTCCTAGCCTTGCGCAACTATTAAATTCTAGTCTCTTTTGACATTTAATCTACTATTTCATTTCTGTAATTGGCATATGTATGTATATAACGACGGTGTCTGTCAGGGCTGTAGCTATTTTTACCAAAATAATTCTTTTAAAGACTTTTGTTTTTATGATGAACTGTGTATTTGATATTTTTGTGATAATTATCTATTATTATTTATCGCTTTGAAGTGGTGTTTTCATTTTTTGCGTGTTAGTTTGATGTGGTTGAACAACCCTTCTCATTAAATCATTGTTTACGTTAGGATCTGTGTGTTTTATGGTCACATTGTCGATACTAGGCTGCCATATCCTTTTGTGTCAAAATACTGGAAAGATGAGGTAGAGATTTAGATACAGTGACTTGATCAGAAAATGTTGGACGTGTATGGGCGGGCTACAATCAACAAGGATCGGTGTTTGACAGTCCGATAACTAGGTGTTTTATACTACGATTTAGATTTGTGATCCTGTGACTTCTGGCTATTACCAAAACTCAAACCACATTTGAAACGGAATAGATTTCTGACCAATAAAAAAAGACAGTTATTTGCGATTTTGTAAAATATTTTGTCTAGTGGAAATGTCGGCCCTGAAAATATCAAACCAATGTTAATGTGATAAAAATGCGGCTGTTGGGAATGGATTGTAATGCGCATGTGTGAATGAGGACAACTTTACTGGTCGGGTCAGTTGAGAATTGGAAGTCGGCGATTGAGCTCATGTAGTATGATCGTTGCATTCACAGCGACTGAGTAAGTAGGGTAACAAATTTGTATCACATTCTGTTGGTACAGTCGAAATATTTGCCCACAGAAACAAATTGGGATAATTTAGAAGGCATTCGGAAATGATGCAACGAGAGCAGTATAAACAAAGACTAAACGATTGAGATATGGCCATATGGTTGGAAGTATTCTATTTTTTTTGTAGGACAGAAATGAGTAGAATAAATGTAAAGGTCGGTGACTGACAGCTCAAGAACTAGAAGATTAGCTGATGATTCCAAAAACTCAAGTATTGAAATTTTAACGGAAGATCAAACATCGTGTTATGACAAAATTTGTTCCGCGGCTACTGTTATCAGAGCAAACAGAATATCGTGTTGCAATTGCTAATGATCTGCTTTAGATTGCTACTAATGAACCAGATACCCTCAAAAAAGTTATAAGCGGAAATGAAATGTGGGCCGACGGCTATGGTCTCCTGATTCACTACTTCCGAATGTTTCTCGTATTTTGTAGATAAATTATTTGTTATTGTAATTATAATTTGTTGTATTATAAGATTTCGTATTTTTGGAAAAGTCACGTATTTTACATCGAGTTTCATTTTAAATCGTTTTTTCTTTCGCAAAAATGTAGGGAAAAAGGATGACACACATCAAATCTTTGAATTCTCGGAATCGACTTATTGACTTCTACAGCAGTATTTAAAAATGTTATTAATATAAAGTACAATATAAGGGAATGTTCCCAGCCCCTTAAGAACTATAGACCCTGAAAATTCTACCGCCCTTCCTCTACCTCTCTCTGTTACCAAAAAGCTCAATTTGTATTTTTGATTCTGATGCCATGTATTCTAAGTAGTGAAATTTGATTCGTTGTTACTTGCGCCATCTCTAGTCAAGTAGAACTTTTTACAATATTTGAGAGTATTAAGTGGCATTGTAGTTTTTCGAAAATTTGTTTTGAAGCACGATAAAGTATCATTTTCAACTTGTGCGCTATGTTGTTGGCTTTTTCAAGATCCGATTTTAACAGTCGTTGAAATTGTGCAAATAATAATTGACGAAAAAGAGATTGCAAACTTAAAAATAATACCACTCGCTTATAATAAACGAAAATAAATGTCTCCATAAGACGTTTTTGCTTTATTTTGGAAGTCCATTTGCAACTTTCCCTGTACTTTAACACGACACCATAGGGAGTCGCGATGCACACTTTGGGAACCACTCTTCTACCAAATCCTCGTCCTGTCACCTGCGATACCATATGAATTTTTATTTTGGGATCATAAACAGGAAAAGTTTTGATTTTAACTGTTGAACTAATGGGCAAAAAGATTTCATCTAGATGGGCTCTTTCTAAAAACGTTTAGGAGTTTTCAAAAGGGATGAGTAATTTAAATCTTAGTTTTTCTAAGACAGATTTTTTTATTGTTATTTAGTTTTCCTATTTTATTATTTGTTTAATATAGTAAAATTGAAGACAGTTTCTGCAGACCAAATAGGTCTTGTACATATTAGAGGAAATACTGATATTAATTGTTTATCTTTTTAGAACTTTAAATTCATGTTGTTACATACATGTTGCCAGTGACCATTAAACATTTTTTTAAGGTGTAATCAAAAACAATCAAAATATTTATTTAATAAGTGCTGTTTAGCTTGCTATAGCTCCTGCATTTAAGCATTTCCCTGTATATCTTCATCTCCAGCCCAATGGTGCCGCCCATATTTCCGGAAGTTGCAAGCCAGTCTCAAGCTGAAGAAGTACACAAACTCAATTACGGATATAAACGAAAACCCGACGAACAGGCCCAGCAAGCCTCCACAGCTGGCCAAAAGTCAGTTTGGCCGTACAGCTCGTTCTTCTGTGCCGTTACGAACTGCATGTCTTTGAAAAACACTTGCAACCTCGAGTACCTGAAACCAAAAGCGGTGGGAAGTTGCCTTATGAAGGTGAAGCTTACCGCGCGTATTCATCTGGAGCGTAATAATTCTGTATTCCCCCCAAGTAGAGCAGGAACTGCGCCTGGGATATTTCGGCGTCGAAGTGCAACGAATGGCACGAGGGCAGGCAGTTGCAGTTGCTGAAATATTCTGATTGTTGGCCACTGCGCTGCCGTGCCAAAAAAGCCTCTGTAATAAATCTTAGCGCTAGCTATGTAGAGAAATACATAACTATTGTATCTTACTGTTTGATTCTTTCATGCAAGCCAATTTTTTGATGCCACAAATTGGAGTTGAATTGAATCCTAAAGATTATTGTTAGGATAATATATGCTTATGCAGATACAACTCACGAGGCATATAGAAGTTCACACAACCGCATTGCTTAAGGGTGAAATTTGTCAGACATTCAAGAAGGCAGTTTTCTTGGTTGTAGATTTTAAAATAATTCAGCTGCTTTTCTGAAGAAAAGTAACATTTTCTTTCGATGGGGTCGTAGTCCTTTAAATTCTCAGAAGTTGTGATTATATTGGGCGTAATGATTGCTGACACGTCTTGATCCAAACTAACTCTGATGTAGCGCTGATTCATATTTGGTATTTCTGATGGATTATGGAAAATAACCTGAAAAGAGCTTAACTTTCCTGATTAACTAATGATAGTCGTCCAACCTTATATCCGGGGGTGTTTCCACAAATCACATCGTCATCAAACATTTCGGTGCGGAACGTAAGTTGCAATCCCCCCTCAACTCCCGGTACCAAGGTCCTCGTTGGGAAAGCTTCGAAATCCGATTCGTCTAGGTAGCCATCTTCTAAAGACCACTGCGAAGCCGGCTGATGAGGGATTGAAAAGTTGTCGTAATAGGTTAATCTGGAAGCCATAATAATTATAATAGTAACTCGAAACTTTTTAGGCTTACTCGACATCGTCAGAAAATATCTGGCTGCGATCTAGTAAATTGAATGTGTTGCAGACACCTTCACTTGTTAATATGGGATTAAATTTGTTTTCATGCAAAGGAAAACCGCAATCTTTACCGAACCAAAAGCAATCTCTGGTTATGGAGTCGAAATCTGGTTGCACCTAGGTAATGATGATGAAAGGTTAATATACTAAAAATTGAGAATAACTTACGGTTAGAAGATAGTCTATAACACCCTCGGTATTAGTGGATATAGAATCGTTATAAGTTTCATCTAAGCAAATTAAATTAAGGTATCCCCTCTCTTTAAATCTAAAAACAATTTTAACGAGGATTTAATCGTTTTCTGCAATTCTACTCACTTAGATTCGTCCGGAAATTCAGTAAATCTTTGTAGGCTGTTCAAAAAGCTACTCTTGGTTTGTGAGCATATAGTTATGGCCGGAAACGGTATTTTCCATATTGGTGTTTCATTTGTTGCAAACGTTACTATTACAGGGGAGCTCTTCCACTTCGTATAAGCATTGAAAATTAAAACCATACAGAGATAGAGTGCTATTATTAGGAATACCAGCCACCACATCCTAACATATTGGTATGAGTTAGTTTGTAAGGTAGTTTTGCAATTTTACCTTTCGACAAAAACTCGTTTCGCCTCGCTCAAAAACGTTAGACCATGAATGCTGGTATTTTCCGCATATTCGCAACAGTACAATTTTAAATTCTGCAAGCAGCTTGGATGAGTTGGTTTTAGAGGGTACTTATGACCTTTAGATAGATCTTCGAGTTGATATTGCTCTTCAGTTTTCAGTTGATGAAAACAACAAGTTAAATAAGAATGTGTTTAATATTAAATTATTATTACATTCAGTTGTTACCTTTCTTACTTTCCTTTAAAGAATCAGAACCAGACCAATAATGTCTTCCAAACTTGCGGAAGTTACAAGCGAGTCTCAGTGTGGCAAAATAAATTATTTCGACCAAAGAAATGAAAGAGAAACCCGTAAATAAACCTAGCAACCCCCCGCAACTGGCCAGAAAATCCGTCTGGCCGTAGAGTTCGTTCCGCTC
Source organism: Sinelater perroti (assembly GCA_036346155.1). NCBI lineage: Eukaryota > Metazoa > Arthropoda > Insecta > Coleoptera > Elateridae > Sinelater > Sinelater perroti. Next base: position 112,355 of record JARFIY010000167.1, on the reverse strand, counting down.
CAGCGTAATAAACTGCATATCCTTGAAATAGACTTGTATTCTCGAAAAGCTGAAAGCCCTACTTTAATTTCTAGTAACATCAATAGCTTATTCTACCTAGCGTTGTCGCCTTCTAAATCTTTATACTTGCTCGTTGTTACTCCGTACCACAACCAGTCAGTTTGAGAGATTTCGGAATCGAAACTCAGCGAGTAACAGGATGGCAGGCAGCTGCATCCTCCAGTGCTTTGAACGCTACGCGAACTTAACTTTGGTTTTAGGAACTCAGCTGAAAAGGAATAGTTAAAAATGATACTAGATTATTAAAATTGCTTTACTAGCAGCTATTTGGAAGCACCATATTTTTCCAAGGCCACATATAGGGGTTGAACGATTTCCTAAAATAATTTCTTCATTTAAGCGAATAATTTACTGTTTTAGAGTCCTTACGAGGCATATAAAAGTTGACGCAATCGCAGCGGCTAGGGTAAAGTTGGCCAAACATTCTAAAAGGCAGTTTTGCTGGCTGTAAGTCTTGAAGAACTTCAACCGGCGCTCCGAAGCAAAATAGCACTGCCTGTTTTTCGGGTCGTAGCTTCTTAAAGCTTCGGATGTGGTGATCATATTGATTTTGATTGCCGCGGAAACGTCCTGAATGAACCCAACCCTAATATAGTGTTGCTTGGTGTTGGGTATTTCAGCCGGGTGGTGAAGAATGACCTTTTTAGGAAAATTCAAGTGCGTTACATTACTAAGTGCGGTCTCTACCTTATATCCCTGAGAAAAATCTTGGCAGATGTAGTCGTCGTCAGAGAAAACTGTCTTGAAGACCAATTCCAGCCCTCCTGGTATTCCAGGCATCATAGTTCTCAAGGGAAAGGCGTTCGGTCGATTGCTGTCGTAACCATCTTCCAAGTTCCAGTGCGATTCTGGTTGATGTGGCACAGAAAAACGTTCGTAATAGTCCATGCTAAACATTTCAAATTTGTAATAAAAAGTTGTCAAGCAGTCTCTTAGGAACATACTCTGCTTCTTTTGTGAAAATATTATCTTTGTCTAGTATGTTAAAGGAGTAGCAAATACCATCGCTGGTGATAATAGGTTTGAAGGTGGTACTTGCCGGTTGACCGCATTTATCGTCGGCCCAAAAGCAGTAACTTACTAAAGAATCAAAATCCGGTTGAACCTATCAAATCTTTGTTATATTCTTTGTATAATTGAGTTGTATATTTTACCATCATTAGAAAATCTATGATTTCTTCATTGGTTACGTTTCGTGTGGTTTCGTAAGCGTATCCAAGTTTTGGACAGAGCAAATCGAGGTAATCGAATTTTTCCTCTAACCTAATTAAAAAAATTAGTATGAAACCTTAAATTTCTATGTGGTTATTTACGTGAAGTTTCTTCCAGGAATTTTAACATCGGCGTAACTGTGGCCGCTAGTCTTCTTGGTTTGAGGGCAAATAGTCACGGCTGGGAATGGAATTTCCCATATGGGGGTCTCGCTGGTAGCAAAGGTCACAATCACGGGCGAGTTTTCCCACTTGCGGTACGTTTTGACAATCAGATTGACGCAAATGTAAAGCGACACGGTTAAAAACGCAACCCACCACAACCTAAATAATTAAAAAATCAGTCGCCATGCAGAGCTTTTGAGTTACTTCTACTTTTCGAAGAAGCTTCTGTTCTTCTCGCCCAAGAATTTCACTCCATGGATGGTTGTATTGTCCGAATACTCCCGCAGATAGTAGCGTAGATTCTTCAGGCAATTCGGGTGGCGTCCTATCGATTTTTTTGGCCGAAAAAAGGTTTGCCGAGCCCTCTGCATCGTCAATCATTAAAACATCTGACTCCTGTTACAGTCCTCGTGGAACTGAGCTGTGCATCTAAATAAGCCTCATGTTGATATCAATCTATTTATCACTCCAATTTTATAATGGAAATTACGTGCAATTTATTATACAAATGTGTTTCGTACACGGAAAACAAAAAAGCGACAAGTTTCTGTTACTGAAAATATTTTCTGTAAACTTGCTAATCTAAACAAATTAACTATAATGACACACACAATAACATTTGTAGAGATAAAGTTTTATCTGCAGGGCAATAAAGGGGATCAATTAAGGGCATCTGTTTCAGCTGTGTGCTCACTTCCCCCGGCCCAGTTCTGGCTGCCGTACTTCCGCAAGTTGTACGCAAACCTGAGCGTGGCGTAATACACGATTTCCACCACGGAAATCAGGGAGAACCCGATGAAGAGCCCCAGCAGGCCGCCGCAGCTCGCCAGGAAGTCCATTTGCCCGTACAGCTCGTTCCTCTCTGACGCCATGAACTGCATGTCCTTGAAGAATATCTGAAGGCGCGAGAAGTGGTCGCTGAAACAGGTGGATCCTCAGTTCGCAGAATGGGCGCCAACGCGGTACGTACATGCCTGGCACGTTTTCTTGGGGGGTGTGCAGGATTTTGGCGCCCTGCCGCCAGCTCCACTTGGACTGCGATATCTCTGCGTCGAAAGTCAGGGAGTTGCAAGTCGGGAAGCAGCCGCACTCCCACTTCTTTCTGCTGACCGGCCGGCTTTTGTTGTACTTCAGCCGGATTTTTATTTCTCGGGCCAGAAATGTTGCTGAAACGCAGGGATGGTCAAACATTTTTATATAGTAAAGAAGAAATTGTATGTTTTAAGTGTGGGAGCTGGGTGTTTACTTGAACCATTTAATTTTTTTTATCCTTAGAAAAATATTACTTTGAAATTTACTAGAAATGTGAGATTGTATTGATAATAGTACAGACGACCTAGAAGGTAGTATAAAATATATTAATAAAAGTAGGAAAAATAAAATATCAATATTCATAAAAATAAGACAAAAATATTGAAGAACTATATGCAGCCAAAAATAGGCTTGGGTTTGGACAAGGCTTTGGCATAAATGATCATCTCTAATATATCAAAGGGGTAGGATTATAGTTTCTATGAGAGAAAGTATCGATTATAGATACACTAAACTTAAATGCGAATATGATGGTTAAACTACATGAAGAAATGATACCTTAACTGGGATAGAAAAGGAATATCAATAGACGGAGAGCAGCTAAATCATCTCCGTTTCTCAGATGATGTAGTTTTAATATAGGATGGGTAATCACAATAATGGCAACTAAACTTAACACTGCCTGTAGGAGAGTTGGCTTAGAAATGAATTCCGACAAAACAAAGCTTATGACGAACTTCTTAGTACCTAGTGAAACACCAAAACTGAAAGATATTACACAGAAATAATAAAAAATATGTATATCTAGGTTTTGGGATCATGATATCGCAAGATAACCAAACTGCTGAAACATAGCGGCGAATCTAAGCTGGGCAGCATATGGATCTTTAAGAGACATATTTAAAAGTAACATTCTCATCTGCCTCAAGATAAAGATATTTTATTAGTGTGTGCTCCCATAGAGCGAAAACCTTCACACTGATTTAAAGAACAACAGAAAAACTGAAAGAAAAAAGTAAATATCCATGATTGGACTAATACTTATGGATAAAATGAAAACTTAGGAAGAAGAACACAAGTTATAGAATAAGGTAACCTAAAATGAAATAGGCAGGACACAAAAGGTGCTGGAATGGATACCAAGAGCTGTAGGGAAACAACTTTTGCACTGGATAGACGATATTAAAATAATAACAATTAACTGGATGAATGAATCACAAAATAAAATGAAATGAAAGATTTTAGCGTGAACTATGATGATGAGTGATACAAGAATTTAGAAATACTTAAATATTTAATAAAAACTAAATGCCAAAGCTAAATACTATACATAGAGGATAACTTAATTATAAAAGGTGGTCCAAATTGAGCGCCACATTAAAATTTCTTGCCTTTTTGTTTTGCGGTTAGTAACTTTGATGGTTTGACAGATATACTCCGATTGGCCAATATGGAACGTTATGACAAAGAACAGCAAGTAGCACCGTGGAATTTTTAGTCCAAATAGTGCACTAAATGAATCAACAGTTCAAAGATTGATTAGAAAATTTAATGAAACTGTATCGGTAATGGATGCTAGTATCAATGTAGAATAAGGTCTCGTGAGAATATTGTCATAGTCAAAGCATAATAATTGGACATTTTAAGAATATCCCTTCAGCGAATACTCGCTAAAGACTTGTATCTTCATGTACGCAAAATGCAATTGACACATGAGCTGAAGCCTATTGACGTCCATTCTCTCTATCGGTTATTTGTGAATTTGTTAATTGATCTTTAGACCATCGTTGCGCTGAAAGCCGAAAAATCGTTTTTAGCGATGAGGTGCATTTTCAAATCGACGAGTGCGTTATGAAACAAAATTGTCGCATTTGGGGCTTCGGAATATCTTCGCGTAACTCACTAAAACGAATTACTGTTTGGTATGGATTTTGAGTAATAGGTGGGGTTATACCTCTTCGAAGATAATTCTGAAAATGCTACATGATAATCTACTGGTTTGGCGTTGTTGGGTAAAATAGATGTGGGCCAAATATGGTTTCAGCAGGATGGAGCCACCTGCTATGCAGTTCAAGCAATAGTACTGCATCAACAATTTTCCCGTTACGTAATTTTATGAAACGTTGGCATCAATTGGCCAGCAGAATCTTGTGATTTAACATTGTGGGACTCCTTTTTATGGAATTATCTGAAATCAAAGAACTTTGCCAGCGACCCACAAACCTTTGATGACATCAAAAACATAATCCAACGTGTTAGCTATGAAAAAAACAAGATACGATCGAACTTGAGGTCGTCATTTATCAGACAATTTTCCATATTTAATCGGGGATTGCTTCTTTAAGTACTCAATAAAAATTCATATAATCAATTCGAAAGCTGTTGTATTTGAAATATAAATTAGGCGCTTCATTTGGACCACCCTTTATAAATGTTTTAATTCAATTAATAATAATAAGTGTACAAGTAACAGCGGTATCTGATTTAGAAAATTAAGGCATTTTTTTCTTACATGTACTCACAAATGAATACCAATCAGTTGGTCGACTTAATTATTGGTGAAAACCAGTGTTTTGTTAAGTTTTGTACGCCCCTGTATTAAACTTGGAGTAATGGAGCTTCAAAAAGCAACGTGAAAAGCTTCACACTCGAAAAAGATGCTTAGGAAATGGCAAACGGAGTCTAGAAAAGGCGATGTAAATGTTAAAAAGGTTATGGGGCATAACTCACCCATACGTACCGAAAAAGAAGAGTATGTCGGAACAACCCATAAAATACTGTTGGAAATGAAGAAGAACAGCGTCAGGTAAATCAACAAGTAATTCAGTATCTCCAAGAGTGTTGTTTAACGGGTGTTCAAAGATAATTATGGAGTGCAACGAAAGCAATGCAAATAGAGAAAATAAACCAGAAGAAAGGTAAAACCTAAACTCATGTTGAAAGATTGGAAGCGAATAAAGAGTATAATTGCAAAGGCACTAAAGATTATAATAAAAAAGATAATATGGAAAAATACATCCTAATAAATATTGATTTGAGAGTAACCTTGAGGGTATATTTGGAAAAAAAATGAAAATGATGAGTTTAAAAAGAAAAGTCACGAAGCAAAGTGCGTTACCGCAGATATTTGTGTTTTTTTCACGAAATAACAATTCTATTGTTACACAAAGTTGAAAGTCCTAATCGCATAATTGTATACCAACATTTTTAGATGGTATGTACTGGATTCTGTGAGGTGGCGTGACTTAAATTTCGCTGTATCTTTATTCGAGTTCATTTTATTTTGCTAATTGCATTTATTTTGTAAAATCATGATAAGCGCCACACGTCTTGATTGAATGTCTTCCAGCAAATTCTGTTTAAGGCATACAAGTTCAGTATCCATGTTAGAAGAATGCAAGACACTAAGCTAGTTAAATGCATTAGTAATAATATAGTTTAAAAAGGAAATAAGCATAAATTATCAAATTATAAACCCATTAGCTTGCTATTGGTTTGTAGAAAATATTGAGAGTTTATAACACGAAGACTTGTAAACAAACTTGACAGCCACCAACCCTATGAACAAGCTGAAATCAGCCATCGAGAAGTTATAAAAATATCAACAAAGAAGACAAACGAGTATAAGGTGCCTTTATCGATAGTACTAGTAGTCGGTCAAGAGAAAACGTTTTACTCCATAGAGATATGGGAAGCATTAAAAGCTTTAAACAATAATCGGATAGAAAATAAATATTCAAGTTTAATTCAACAGTGCAATTAAAAATAATAGCACCAATAAAAATACAAAAAATCAAAGTACAACGCGAAGTTAATTAAGGAAACTCGTTTTTTGTCAAATTTATCATTAGAGTCTAGAAAAATGTATTTAAAGAGCTAGAATGGGAAATCAAGGGCATTGCAACAGACGGCGAGAAACTGAATTATCTGAGGCTTATTGATGGCAGAGACGAACTGCAGGAATGATCAATGAACTGAATGATAAATCAAAGAATGTAGGATTCAAGATAAACTTAAGTAACATAACATAGAACAGAATCACAACCAAACAATAATAATACAAGGGAAAATAATTTAAAAAGTTGAATCATGCATATATCCAAAACAAAAAATATAGCTTTCCAAGAACAACTTAAAGGCAGATCTACAAAGAAGAATTGTACGAGTCTAGTCAGCATTTGGCAGACTACAGACGGTACCGAATAAAGGTCATAATTTTTTACCAATATATGTTACTGTCCCTCATGTGCGGAACAGAAACGTGGTCACTCAATAAAAGTATTGTAGATAGATTACAAAAAACTTAGAAAGTGATGGAAAGTATAATGCCAAACATAACGCTACAGTATCACATATCCAACAGAAATTAAAAAAAAAGTCCAAAGTCACAGATGTTATACAACGACTATCTATAGAACAAGAGACATACAGTAAAAAATGCAAAGATAAGATGGTCGGACGATATAAAAATAATGGTTATGATTTGTTATAGAAAACAAACGACAGAGACATGAAAAACATTAGGGAATGCTTACATCCAACGATGGATGATCTGAACTACTGATGATGCTGATATGATATAAAAAACCTTGGCGACTATGTTAATATAGTTATATATTTATTCAATAATAAATCAGTCGTTTTATAGGGGGGGGGAGTATAATTTTTTTTCTTTATCTAAGTGACCACACACTTTTGAATGCTTCACTTAAGACTGATTGGTAACCTCAAGATATTGGATGAAACGAATTGAAATTAAGTCAATTTTTGAAATTAAGTCTACAATACATTAATTATTATAGAGGTTTCGGTATTTTTTGCTTCGAGGCACAATATAAAAGAAATTACATTTAGTTTAATTATTATTTAGGAATACAAGTTTAATTACTCCTTACACTCCGCGTTTCTAAATATTGGAACGACATCAAAAAAAGAAGGGACATATTTTTGTTTAAACTAACTTTTTGTTGCTTGGTTCGATATTTCCCGTATACATATATTAAGCAGTTTATTAAAAAAGTTATCCTTAAATAGTTTTTTGGGTCAAGATTACCCAATACAAATATAAACTTTGCCAGAAAAATTCAGGAATTTTTTACTTGTGGTATAAAAATACAGTAAATGGGTGTTACTTAGTCACTTAAAGTGTGTTCTGAACAGACATGGCCTTGGAAGTGTTTTTATGTAAACTTACAAGTGGCTGGGCTGTGATTGGCAACTCACTGTTTGGTTTGTTGGCGTATTTAGTTGGAAGTTACACCAGTGACGTGATGGATACAGATTTCGAGCAGATAGTTAACATTAAGTTCTACTAATGAAACATGTCATGGTTCAGCAAGCATATGGTGTCGAGGCATTACTGAGAAGTTGTGGTTTATAATGAAACAAAACATTTTGGAAGGGAGGAGATTTAGTGCAAGATGCTTTCAGATTCGACCTCCTGTCAATACGAGAGACTACTACAAATATGGAATCTGAGAAGTAGTTACTGTAAGGAAACTGCCGTATTATTGTGCGTGTGATATCGGAAGAGCTAAAACTCAATAGGGATGTGCGTCATGAAATATTATGCAACGATTTAAGGAAACAGAAAATTAATGCAAAAATAGTCCCTCATATACTGGCAGAGGAATAGAAAGAAATCAGACGAGCAATTGCTGCTGAACTTTTTGGAAAGAGCAAGAATTGATTCTGCACTCGTATTATATATAATATCTGATTAGATATTATATCCCTGCTCATAAAAATATTGTATGAATTTAAAGGATTGTGATAGATGTGCTTAGATGCACACTGAATGAAGCTTTTTTGCTTGCTTCCATGACCTTCAAAAATGGGGGCAAATATACAAAGATAGCCGAGGAGACTAATTTTAATTGGTAAATAGATTACATCCATTCCTGTTTCTTTTGTGACAAGGGTTGTAGCTTACAGATAGATGTCTGCAGAGTGTATCTATAATAAAAAACCTTTAAAAATACACCAAGGTAAAAATATTGAAAACATTAAAAAGATGATTTTAGAAGACAAATGTGTTACTGTAGGAAAAAATCTGCTTCTTCAGGGTTTTTATCCCTTTTTCAGTTTTCTTTACCTTTCTCGTCGGGGATTGGTTCCATTACTTTCTTTGAAATGTGCATATCGCTCATACTCTAAACGTGTTTATATCACATCAATTGCATGTTTTTTACATCTTCCACCATGTCTTCTTCTACATTCATTAAGTTTTGCTGACTCGTTTCAAACTTTCATCTAACAATAAGTATCTTGCTGAATATTACCACATTTTATGCAACGATTTATGGAAATGGGATTTACTTATCGATAAAGGAACAGAAAAGAACCAGACGAGCAGTGGATATGGAACTGTTGGAAAGGCACACTTTATGTTAAACCAGAAATGAAAGTTGCCGAATGATGAAGTCATCACCAGCCTCCAAAAAGTAATCCGACAACATTTGAAGACAAAGACTAAAAAAGGCTGCACTTTTGATGCTAGAAGTTTGGTGCACTATAAATATCTACTTGCAACTTGAAACATTTGCATTAAGTAATTGCGTCGTTCTGGGCTTTGGTTGTTATTGTACAATAATTCAGTTCAGGATTATCTAGCCGAACATCCTATCCCTTCTCCATCATATCACTTATATTCATCCAATCTGCTTTCCTTGTTTGTTTTATGACTTCCAGAAACGATGCCAGCTGTGTTTAGATAGTCTAGGGGACTAATTTTACAAGACTCGCAACGATTGGTTAATAAGTTGAATAAATTATTTTTTACGAGTCCAGTCTTGGAACGAATTGGAAGAGTTGATTAGTAAATATACAGTTTTATGTACTGTAAGAGAATAACAATGAAAAAGTTATTTTTTCTGAGAAGTAACTTTACATTGTTTTAAATTTGATTTTATAGATTTTTAAAACCAACCTATGGATAGAGTAAAAGATCAACTAAATGTGATTACATTTCCCTGTTTTTACTTGTGCCTTGATTTGAAAAATATGCGTGGAGTGGGTAACTGGACGTTAAATTTCTAAAATAAAATTTCAGTCATATTTTTCTTATTAACTAGTTATTACTGTATATCGTTAAACTTCTGGTGCCTACATCGTATAGACCTCAGACTAGTGTCATTCTACTCAAATTGAAGAGTAGAATCCGAAAAACTAAGTGTCATCCTCGGGCGCTCAAAGATTAAAAAGTTATAAGCCTTTAAAAGTAGTAAGTACAGACTAATTTATAATATATTATGCAGGGTGTCCCCCCCCCCTCTTGGAATGCACGACATATGTCCATACCGTAGCCAAATTCGTTCCAAACTTTTGCGAGCACGTCTGGATTAACTGCTGCCATGGCCGCTGTTATCCGATTTCGCAGTTGAAAGAAGCAAACAAACGCAGTCTTTTACAATTATAAACCCCACAACACAATCAAGTAGGGTCCGGCAACCTTGGAGCTGAATCGTTAGGTCCCATGCGGCCGATCTATTGTTTTGGAACCTGATTATTCAACAATTCTCAAGCTTTCAGCCTCTCCCTCCTGCTGAAAAATAAAGTCATCCGAATTATTCTCTAACTGTGGGAAAAGCCAGTTTTCAAGCATATCTAAATATGTAATTCTCGTAACAGTGTTCTCTAAGAAGAAAAAGGGACCGTAGACCTTCTCCCAAGAAATTGCACAGAAAACATTAAGTTCTAGAGAGTCTCTATGATGCTGTACAATTTGATGTGGCTGCTCCGTACCCCATATTTTACCTTACTACTTAAATAAAAAGTAGCTTCCTCAGAAAACACTAAACGCGTTACGAAATTGGTACCTTGTCGAGAATAAATTCACACAATTTCACATATTGTTGTTTGTTAACTGCATGAAGAGTTTGCAATAATTAAATCCTGTGCGGTTTATAATCAAACTTCGACGCAAGACACGTCAGAGAAACGTTGAGGAAATGTTTAGTGCTCTACCGGCATAGCGAGAAAATTTTTGGGGGCTACGTGCGGAACTCAGCTGGATGCGCTCCACGTTTTCGTCTGACACATAGAAAACCCGTGTTTTAAAATTGTCTATACCACCGCCTAATGCTCTGAGCTGTAGGAGGTTCAACACCATACTGTTGCCGAAAACTACACTGAACAGTTGTTACGGACTCACACTTCGCAGAGTGTAGAACACAAAATAATTTCTGTTGTCTAGTCGCCATTTTGACAAATACTAAAGTGGCAGGTGAACAGAGTGCGCGGGTGCTACCTATCGTTCTTCGCTTTACTTTCGAACAGCTAAGACCTGTACGACTGCGTCTTATCAACGTTTATCTTCAGAAATAATCGCTTAACGCAAATAACTTTCACTTTCATTTTGTTTCTAATAACAAAATTTACATTAATTTATTAAGTATTAACAACTCCAAGTACATTGTTTACCCCCAATCATGGGGTGAATAAACACAATCACCATGTCCATATTAAAAAAAAAAAACTGGGATCACTTATCTACAAAAAATATCTCTAGAGAATCAAATGTCTAATCGAAAAAAAAGATATTATCTACCTAGTCACCTTGAATCTTTTGCTGTAAATGAAACCGAGATAACTAAAGAGCCACTCATAATAAAAATATTAGTTATTTCCTTGCACGGCCTGATTAATCATAAAGAAGTAATCAACGACATAAAAACCTTGCTAAAAAATAATATACAACATCCTTAAACTCAACTACATTAAAAATACGCTAACAAGTCAAGACGACGACAGGACGTTAGTAAAACCCTATTTATACAATACACTCTGCGACAAAAGTTTGGATTCCCCTCAGATTTCAACTACCACTTAGCCGTTTGAACGGCAACTTTCAGGGTATATTCATACTAGTAGGACTTGCAAAATCCACATAAAAAATCTGTAAAAGTCTTTATGCAAGTAATTTATCTCATAAAATTCAAAATCTAGTACGACAAAAGTTTGGACCCTCCTGCAGTTTTGTTTTTATGATTTTTTATTTTGCTTGTGTTTGCGCGTCGCCTTTTAATATTAGTTTTTACAAACAATTTTCAACAATCCTATATTTTTTTCACAATGTCCGAAGCAAAGCGAAGTAACTGGAGGATTACCGAAACGGCAGCGGAATCAAGAAATTGGCTGGAGATTACGGCGTTGGTCAAAATGCGGTGCGAAAAATTGTCCGCGGTGTCGTAAGTAGATGGGTCGTCCACGACCAACAACTCCCAAAGAAGAGCGGAAAATTAAGCCACCGCAGTTGAGATGCTCAAAACGAATAATGCAACTTGTAAAATTTTGCATAGTTCGGACTTGATTTTGGAAAATTATTAATCATAATTTAATTTGGGTTACGGTTAAACACACTCTTACCACCCGCTTCCTCTACGCATTTTCGCATCCCTGGCCCGCAAACTTCCATGGTGTTATCTCCTGCAAAATGTAAATGTTATTTTTTATTTTCGTGAATCAATAGTGGGCTTACTAATCATAGAAAAGTCGACGCAGCCGCAATGCCTGTAGGTGAAGTTGCTCGCGCACTCGTGTAAGCAATTTTGTTGGTCGTAGACCTTAAAGTACCTCAACTTTTTCTCCGCCGTGAAGAAGCATTTCCTCTGCATGGGTGTGTAATGCTCTAGCTGCTTGGCGGTAGTCATTATGTTCGGCTTAAGTACCACTGTGGCGTCCTGGTCTAGCCCACTCTAAAATAACGATGCTTCACGTAAGGAATTTGGAGAGGATTGTGGAGCAGGATCTGAAACGATCATCACTTATATGGGATTTAACCAAATGACATTGGGTTTTACTTATAACCTAAAATAGAGTCCCCACACAGGTAATCGATGTCCGAGGAATTTAAGTAGAAGGTGAGATCAAGACCCCCGTGAGTTCCTCCCACAATGGTCCTGCGTGGGTATGAATCCAAATCAGAGTTCTCCTCGTATCCTTTCTCTAACGTCCACCTCGATGGCGGTTGGTGTGGTATTGCAAATCTTTTGTAGTAGTCCCTACTAATTTTTCTAATCAATTTAATTATAGTTATATTTATACAAAGACATACGCTACTACATCAGTAAATATCTCATCGCGATCCAACAAGTTGAAAGAAAAGCACATGCCTTCGATCGTGATCAGGGGCATAAATAAGTCGTCTATGTCTTTTGAACAATCTTTTCCCAGCCAGTAACATTTTTCTGCGGTGTCATAAAATTTCGGCTGTGTCTGTTTGGAGAAAATCATATTAAAACTATACTGTTATGGTGTATATTGACGTTACTTTCATGAAGAAGTCTATGACATCTTCACCGTCGATTATTTCTGTCAAGTTCAATTCCTTGAATATGCTCCATTTCGTCACACAGATCAGCGACATGTACTCCAAGGTTTTTTGCCTGAAAAGATGCACGTTACTCAGCAGAACTATGCTAACAACGCAGCTACTCATTGTGGTCAAGTTTAACGCCACTCTTCTCTTAAGGACCAGATGTGTGAAGTTGACGAGGTGTCGGTAAGTTTTTATCTGCGGGCATATGGTGACTGCCGGGAAGGAATCCTCCAAACCGGGATTTCACTGGTGGAAAAGGACACCACAACGGGGGATACCCTCCATTTCTCGTAAGCATCCAAGATTGAATCCATACAGAAGTAAAGCGATACCACTAGGACGACTACCCAGCATATTCTGGAAAGAAGGGGTGAGTTTGGGATCGCTCAGAAATTCTTACGTGCCTTTCTACGATGCTGCGTCCTTGTTCGCCCACGAACCTTAAACCGTGGATGGTGGTGTTGGCGCAGTATTCGCCCAAATAGTTTTTCAGATTCCTCAACCAGTTGCTGCACGGGGTGCTCGGCGTAGACGTCACCTCTTTAGAACCCATCGGGAAGGATGTTCTTAGCTTGATAAGCGGGTGACGAAAGGTGTCTAACTTGCACTCGATTCAATTAGGCGCCAGATTATCACAATACGAAGGGGAAATCTGCTAAAACTCAGCGCCGCGTCTAATTATAGATGCTGCATACGAAATTTATTTAAATCAGCCACGCTATTTCGATCGCGCGATCTTCTCGGATCATGCTGATTTTTCCCGTTAACCAAGAAATTTATGTGCTCAAGCGAAAGTTGCTTTGTTTGCATAAGGGTGTGCGCGAAAAAATTGCGTACACGATTAATTTCTCATACAGACGCACCCTGAAATCAAACACTGCAGCACACACTTGGACTTAATTGCTGGCAATTAGTTAGTTACAAGCTGACGGAATTATTATGTAAAAAAATATTAAAGACATTTTGGAACTTTTATTATCTAATTATGGCTTTTAGTAAATATAATATGTGATATAGATTATTAAAAATCTCAGTGAATAAAATGTGTTCATTTAACTTTAAGTTAGTAGTTCAAGATAAATAATCTGCATTTAAGTACAACTTGTGGTAAATTTTTTTAATCATATAGTTAATGTTTGAGCAGCTTATAATCTGTGAAAATTAAAATATCGTGAACTTTATCATCTAGAATAAGAATGGCACAATTTTGTACGTTTACGTGCCAAAAACAAAAATAAATTTTACGATATATTAATAAAAAAGTAAAACGTCCTGTTCCTTCTTAGAAAAAAAATTAGGCTTTGCTACATTGTATATTTACTATATTGGTCAGCTATAATAACAACTGTAAAGCTACTCAGACTATAATTTTCAATGTTTGGAAATGATACTTTTAAGTCTGTTTATTTCAGTTTCTTGCCAGCAATAATTATTTTTATTATTATATAATAATACCATAGAAGCTATGTATTCGAAAGTAAGGTTACATCTTGATAGGTTTATTGTTCAATATATTAGCGGGAGTCACATCAGAATAAAACGAAATAGAGCAAGATTAAGTGTGAGGATGGGTGCATTAGAATATTTAGTGTAGCAGTCAAGCGTTGTTTTTTATATGATAAACTGAAATTAAATAAGTAAACACCTGCATCGCGCACTTTTTCAGGGACTACAATTATTATTAAGAACGGGTTAATAGAATCATTAGATGTTTTCTAAAGACAGATGTGAGACACCACATGAATTTTAAATTGGCGGAGAAAGAAAGGAAGCTGTTCCTGATACAACCAAGTTTGTCAACTCAAGCTGTTGCAAAATTATTGATTGTCAAAGCATGGCAGAAACTGAAAAAGAACTGGTTTTAGGCCAGTAAAAAAACAGAAAGGCCTGCCTAAGCCAAATAAGAACTGTGTCATGCTATATAAACAACTTTAGCATTGCAGTTAAAACTAAAGTGGATTGGGGTCTAAAAGGTAAATGCCGATCAACATGCATTTTGCTGGATCCTATAAAATCGTGGTGCGGCTTAAATCAAAATTTTCAAAAATATAATGATATGGCAGACAATCTCACAAGACAAAACATTGTCGATAGCTTTTATGACCAGAATGAATATGGATGTATATTGAATAATGATCTTTAAATGTTGCTTAACCTATTCGATTCTGGCTTGACAAGGCATTTTGTCATTAAGTCAACAACAGCTTTTTTGGAAGCTAACAAGATTTGGTACGTTGGGTAGGTAACCAATCCCACTGCTGTGTCGCAGTGTCGGTCAATTGAACGGAACTGTTTCATCAATAGAAAATTGATCGCTAAAACCTGTTGACGGACATGTTACTCAATTCAAATAAAGCTGGTCTAAGATTTCCAAGTAGGTCGTAGCAAGGCATAAAAATTTTGTTCCGAACTCCACCAAAAAATTACAGCACGCCGGACATGAAAGTCTACACGATGTTTGCTTGAAGATTGAAGATTGATACACATTGTAAGCAGAACTTGCATCCGAATGTGACTTTATGATATCTTGACATCTATCTTTCCTTCCCTTGGACAATAAATCTGTTTCTCACCGAGAAAACACTCACACTCACATTATGCAATATACCTATTATAAAAGAGAAAGTTTTAAAAAGTTTATTAAAAACTAGCGTCTCGTTTTATTACTGAAGGTGATATTGGGGATTAAGAATAACTTTACCTTAAGGGTAGAGAATTAGTAAAATTTATAACTAAAAATATTCTAAATTGTTTTTCAAATCGCCTTCAGATCTATATAAGACTTCGAGAGATTTATGTATTACAAAAAACTAGATACAAACAACATTAAAGCAACATTTTGTTTTGACTTGTTATTGAATCATTTAGTTATAATTATAAAACAGCAGAAAACAGTTGGAAATACTAAAACAGGTTTTACTTTACAATGAACTTAAAACTAAAATACATACACAGAAATAATCAACGAAAAAATCCAATTAAATAAGATATAAATATGGAGAAAACAACAACAATGTTATAGAGAATTTAAGAGCAAGTGCGTAAATTTCCGTCTGTTTAGCTATGCCGGACCACGGAAAACAGGAAGATATTAATTAAACAAAGGATAATTTATGTAAGAAGACTAAGGACTCTGTCGCGGAGCATAGCAGCACCGCTTAGGAGAGTAAGTTGGAAGCACTTGACGTAACAGACAACAGCTTCTAGAGGATGGTTAAGGTCCTCCATAACAACCTTGAACGTCAGTGTGACCTAAGCTACGACGACGTTGACCTTGATTATCACGACCAGGTCGACCGTTTGTGGGCCGTTTCTAGGGACAGGAGCCCCAGGAACATCTGGACATCGCCAGGTACGAAGACGTTCTTCAGTTAATCCGAGCCTTCAAGCTTCACAATGCTCACACCCGGATGGGATCCCGAACTGTGCTTTGCAGGCTCTCCCCAAGAAGGTGATCGTTTGCGTACTTACCATTACCAACGCTGTCCTCCGTTTTCGCCACTTCCTGAGTCCCTGAAAGGTGTCGGGCGTCATCATGCTCTCCAAACCTGGGAAGTTTGGGACCTTTTCTCAGGGTTACCGGCCCATCAATCTGCTGTCGAGTTTGGGAAAGCTTGTGATTCACAAGCGTTTAAGGACAGCTGTCGAAGATCACCAACTGATTCCGGAGAGTCAGTTTGAGATCATCGGAAAGGTGACTCTGACCGGGCATCCCTCTGTTCCTGACGTTATACAACTTATAGGTCCAGGATGTGTCAACAATTTTTTCCACTACATTGGTTCAGTGTTCAGATGATACGACGATGCTGTCCCGCTTGCTCCAGAAAGAGTTGAATTGGCTAGAAGAGGACTGGTGCGATAGGTAGAGAATGGAAATTAACCCGGAGAAGAACTTGGTGAGCCTGTTCTTCAACAAGAAGCCGCTTCACTGGCGAGAAAACCTGGCGGATCTCAAGATCTTTGGAAGGGAGATACCGTTTCTGGATGATTTTGGACCGCAAACCGATATGGAGGTTATACTTAGATGGGGGGTCAGCAAGTCCAAGCTGTCAAGAACAGCATTTGGCCTACTCATCCATCTTCGGAACCGACTGTCAAGCCGAAACAAACTGACCACCTACAAGACGATCATTTGTCGTATAATGATGTACACGACTCCAGTTTGAGACTAGATCGTAAAAACACGCATCAATAAACTCCAGGTCGTTCAGAATCGGCCTTTACGAGCCATCTTTAACGCTCATGGTTTGTGCGAAACCACGACCTCCACAAAGTTGTCAAATTAGCCATCAGCCAGGAGTTTATCACCCAGAGCGCCCAACAGTTATGACTCAATACAAGGTCACGGAAACTTCACTGTGCGTGATCTACAATTACGAAGTCGACAGAGGTGGCTGTCATAAGTGTCCAAAGATTTTGATTCCTCCGTGGGACGGCACGAAGGAGGTTTATACGGCTATCCACATCCTACGCTACAGTCGAGAAATGGTAATCGATGAGTGCATGCACTATGAAAATAAAGTTAAGTTTAGCAAACCTGGTAAATCTGGTCAAAATTGCTGAGTCCAAGTTAAAATGTATTCACGGTCGAGCAACTGAAGGACACTGGGTGCTAGAAATGGTGAAATATGGACGAGACAATTTTGTTATGGTTGCATTTAACGGACGTAATTCAAAGATATCTGACATTAAGAAATACATGTCAATATACACAGATATAGGTGTATAAATAAGTTCTCAGCTTTAGATTTCACAGGACGCAAATCACCGTTTACATGTAACGTATTAGTCCGCCCTCTTGCGGTTTTAAAGCAATGACATTTGGTCTTTCGAAACATCATGTGATTTGGCGTGGATGCACATAACCTCAATGATCAGCTGTGTTCACGATGGCAATCACAAAAGAGCATATTTGATTTTCTATTCACTTCACGTTTCATCTTAAGAAAAACGCCGCTGAAGCCACCGAAACGATTTGTGCTGCATATGGCGAGAATGCTGTAACTCATGCAACGTGCAAAAAGTGGTACCAAAGATTTCGCGGAGGAGAGTTTAGTCTTGAAGATCAACCACGCGCTGGGCGCCCTCAAACATTTGACACGGATGAGCTGCAGACATTGCTGGATCAAAACAATGCGCAAACTGAAAAAGAGCTTGCAGAACAGCTTGGCGTCACTCGGCCAGTCATTTCCATACGTTTGCATGCAATGGGTAAGATCATTGGTTATTAATTATGTATTATTACAGGTGAAAATAGTACTCACACGATAGCTAAAGACTGGATTTGTGTGTCATCGGACTAATTTTTTGGTGCCGCTATTGCAAAGTCAATAGACCTAAAGATCGAGGTCAATACAAAAACCTTTATCTTTAAATTGTGCTTGCGTTTAAACAGTTCTATTCAGGACGTATTCCTGATGACGATTTACTAAAAGAACAGGGGGAATAGTGAAGTTGACCGCCACCACGACTGAACGGTCAGCATGTCATGTTACTGAATAAAGCATTTTTCTGCTTTTTCGTATCTTTCCCAAATCAGCGTTAGACCGCATGTCTTTAAGTCAGTTACCATCGTTGTTGCGGTCTTGAAGATCTTTTTCCAAGGTCCATCTGTTTTTCTGATTTTTAAAAGGTTGAAAATTATTCTTGTAAAATAAGTCTCGTATCAGATCAGTTTAGTTTCAAAGAAGAACCATAGAACATGTTCACGGGATAGTCATAAAAAAAATCAAAAAAGAACGAGTCATTTGTCAATAGTTTGCGGACAAAAGTGTTGCGTATTATAATTTCTTGTAAAGGATTACTGTAAAGAAAAATTTGCTGTTGCTTAGCTATTTTGTGGACTTACCGGAGGATTTTAAGAGTATCGTGGACGGATAGAATGACAAATCTGGAGGTACTGAGAAGAATGGGAAAGGAGAAGGAAATTACAAATCAGTCAAAGAAAGAAAACTCAATATCTGGGACATATCATGCGTGGAGAACGGTACAACATATACGACTTATACTACAGGGCAAGATCATGGGAAAAAGAAGCGTTGGTAGAAGACGAATGTCATGGCTGCGCAATCTACGAGAATGGTTTGACTGCAGCTCTGGTCAACTGTTTCGAGTAGCAATATCAAAAATTAGAATAGCCAATATGATTGCCAACCTCCGAAGCGGAGATGGCACTTGAAGAAGAAGAAGCTATTTTTGCTTAAACTAGAAAACTTAATTACTATAAATCGCTTTATAAAAATTAGAACAACTTATACTTCTACAATATTGGAACGTGCAGTTTTGGTATGCCAAAAAGCAAACGTCAGCTGTATTTATTATTATTAATGAATGACTATTTTCATAACTTTTTAAAATCTTACATAGTGATATACTAAAAAGGTCGACAATCAAAAATAGTTTATCGAACTGCTAGTAGCTTAAAGTTTGCTTTAACAACTTAATTCAGTTCTGTTTTAGATAATGCGTTTAGAGGCTTCGTAATGCCGCCATTCAAACTTTTAGAAAGGTCGGGTGCCTCGCCAAGTTTCAAAATGCGGTGACTACAGTCTGTTTAAACGTAGATACCAACTGGCTCGGCGGGATTTTACATTATTTAGAGCATTTTTACGACGAATAGCAATTCTGAAAACGAGGTGTTATATTTTTAGTAATACTAAAATTTTTTATTTTTGGAAAAGGAGTGGAGAAAACAGATTCTCTAACATTCGTTTATGTCAGGCCTGTTCATTGTGTATATTGAAGCTGAAATAAGATTTATTTTAGGTAGCTAAAGACAAGTCAGCAACGTGGGCTGCTATAATTTAGATCTATTTCTAAAGTCGAAAATATTTAAAATGTAATTAGATCAAGTAAGGGGATTTTATTAGTTTTTTAACTTATCCACGTTGAATTATTGATTTTTATTATATTACGTAGTATGTCCATTTAGAACAAAAAAATAAAACGATTGACTGTTTTTGCATAATATTTTCAGGATTTCTTAAATTGTTGTTTATAAGTATAATTACAACATATTTATTTGGAATGGCCATTTTTAACCTCTACAGAAGCTTTAAGACGTCTAGGTCGTTTATCTATAGCAGAATAAATATTAGGGTGTCTTTTTGAACAAACTATGTCCTCTAAAACTACCCGTAATTTGTAATCTAATTGATCAAGATCTGGGCTATCAGAAAACTAATCCTCTACTGTTAGAAAATGAGACACATTTCTGTTTGGTCTAATTTGAGTTGATCATACTTTTTGGGCGGAGCCTTGCTGAAAGATCCAAGGCTCACCTCAAAAAGCGTGTGATTCAGAGGTTTCACTACTCCTTCCAAAACATTCTGTTGATACACAGTGGCCGAAGGATTGACTCTCTGTTTACAATAATGAATATCAATTACTCCATTACAACATGCTCCTCATCAAACGATTGTAGTTGCTGGACGATAGCTTCTCTGAACCTTTGACAGTAGCTGAGATGCTTCTTTGGACGACCTAGTGTATACTCTTTTATTTTGTTTTTTTCTCTACCTTTCTTTAAAGCATCTGTTAGCAAATGTCCCGCATGTTTTTCGTGAGCAGCTAGTTCTTGTTTAATAATATAAAACAGAAGTTTTAAAAATTTGCATAATCTACTTACGAAGAGGATTTTGTTGAGTTTGGGCACTTACGGCTTTGACTACCTGAACAGCCCGAACTGAAGTTGGTCTTTCAGATCTTGGACGATTCTGGACACCTCCAGTCTTATTAAACAATTTTGTACCCCGATATACAAACATACGGCTTATGTCGAGAGGATGCAGAGTCTTAAGATTACGATTTTTTAGTTGCACACTTGTGTAATGCTATTTCAGGAACACGATTTTCTTTGTCACGATGTCACTTTGCTCCGATGGTAAATAAAATACAAATACAAATGCAACTTACAACTTTAAGACTTGAAAATTCATTTACACCGCATTGATGCGGTGTAAAGCAAGGGTAGGTTTGATTTTGTAAAAGTATCTACGGGCATACTACATTTGTAATGTTTATATTTATTATGTGAACGATCTTTTATTAAGATGTGTAATTTCAAATTTTGAGCTATTTTTTATCTTCAAGTGTTAGAGGTATCATCCTTTGTCATGTGAGTAGCAAAAATTTTATTTATAGTTAACAAAACATTCATTAAGTTTGTGAAAATTTCGCAGTTTCGCAAAGACAGTAAATGTTGTACATTTTTTTATTGAAATGAAAATTTGAACTTTTTGACCTAGTTTTGGAAGTAAAGCGTGCTGGGTCAGTTAGATCTGTTGGAAATACCGCTCTAGCTGGAAGCGTTGGAAAAGATCTAAATTTATCAAGACGTTAACAACAATTGGCACCTTACAGCTTACATTGCATTTTACATAAAGATCTGGGCCTAAATGCTTACATAGTCCAGCTGACGCAACATTTACGCCATATGAACATGAACAATGCCGTACATTCGCTAACTGGGTGTCCTCTTTTTTTCAAGAAAATTATCCTAACTGATTAAAGACATTTACACTGTACTGTGTACGTAAATAAGCCAAATTGTCGCATTTGGGGGTCTGAAAATTCAAGTGATATAGTCAAGAAACTTTTCCATTTCCCGCAATTTGGTGCGCTTTATACGGTTGGTAGCGTTATTGATCTAAAACTTTTAGAGAATGCAGCTAGTGAGACCGTTTCAGTGAATGGGGTGCGTTAAGATAAAGTGCCAACTGATTTTTTGTTTAGAAGTAAATGCGAAAAAATTGCAATTGAACTATCGTGAAGGAGTAATTTCTCAAAATGGAGACTTCAATTAGCCGCCCAAGTTATGCACTCTGACACCACTAGGCTTTTTTGGGCTTTGTCAAAGATAAGATCTAGGTCAATGCTGCAGCAATGATTAGAATACCAGAACTGCAATTCGCGAAATCGAGCCGTAATTGTGCAAAACCGTATGAAAAATTTTCTAAAACAAACGCTCGTCTATAAGAAGAGCCGATGTAGCCACTTGGAAGATGTTGTATTATATCTCAATGATATATAATTTAAAGTTACACTTTTTAATGGAAGACTATATATAGGTATCTAGTACTTCTAATAGTTTTTGGAAACTTTACGTACACTTTTATGGACAAATTTATGAAAAATGTTATGTTTCTATATTTTATGTTAATTTTATTAATATCGCTACGTTTATTGGTTGCTTACAGTATTATATTGTCGAAAACATTTTTTAAGTTATGCCTTAAAAGTTTTTGTATCTGCTATTTATTTTCTAAATTAGGTCGCAGTTATTATTGTCGAGAAGGCGGGTACCGCAAGTCCTACGTTGCATGCATAATGAGGTATTAGAATAATACTTAAAAAAAATTAAAAAGAAGTTTCAGAAGGTTTTAGAGCGGTTCTATTGCGCGAACTTTTAAAAAGACGTGAAGGAACGATGCTAGGAGTTCAAATTATGTGTGTTGGGAAACAGCTGTAAACTAAGGAATGGGAGTTGACATTATCGTAGATTGGGTCTAATTTTTCTTTGAGACGTGTTTGGTATAATAGTTTTATACTATCCTCATATAGTAACCCCGTTTTATTTCTTGTAGCTGTTCATTGTTTATATTTCTTTCGTTTTTGTTTTTTGGTATACCATTAAAGATAAATTTTTCCACCACCACGTGATGGCCCGATTTACATTCTGGTTTGCGGTAGACTATTAATATTCTCTCTTGTACGACTAGGATCAAATCTATGATTGGTTTTAAATTTTTTCTAGGTGTACTTAGGTATATTTCTATGTTTGAAAAATGTGTTTGCTACCATATATTTGTGCTCCCTACATAACTCGATCAGCCTGTCCCCATTATTATTCTTAACTTCTTCGGCGACTGTCCTATTATTGGGTTATTTCTCGCACTTCCAACTCTACAGTTTAGATCGCCAACCAATAATATTTTGTGTTTTGTCAAAGAAGCTACTTTTGTTCCACATTTGGCATCGTATTAATTCCATATATTCCAATTATTGTAATTGTTTGTCCAAACATCTTGTTATTTTTATTATCCTTTCATCTATTTGTTCCCATTGTGGTATTGGGTACCAATATTTGATTTTACCGGCAAAGAATAGTCTAAGTTCCTATAAAGTTAAAAGAGCGTGTTTTAACATAGGATCAAAAGTGCATCTACGCAGTGAAAGCATGCCGAGTCATAGCCACCCAAAAATTTTCAAATAATTGCATTTGCAAGTAAAAGGGTGGCTAGTATTTTCCGAAACGAACTTGGTATTATATATATGTGAATTTTCTATTTCGTAATGCCGCTACTAACTGAAGAATATTGTCACGTTTTAAGTGATGCGCATAACTATTTCCCAAACAACGGCCTATTTTGTCAACAAATGATGTCCTGGTACTTGAGATGTCACACCTCCCACCGTACTACGTATAAATTGCAGCAACTCAGTTGAAAGATATTGACCCACCCTTACGGCTCAGACCACGCTCTGAGTGACTGCTACCTGTTTGGATCCCTAGAAAAAAATCCTGTGTTGAGGAAATTTTTTACAACTTAGTACATTAAAAATTACTTACTATTCTCAAATTATTTTTGAATTTCTTTTTTATTGTTAACAATACATCCTCCGCATATTTTATGAACTGAAATTTTAAACAGTATATTAATTTGTTTCAATGTATGTTGCCTTCTCGTATCATATCTGATACATAAATAATGTTATTAGCACTCGAACATACTGTCGCAGAAAACATAATTTAAATGGATGCTGAATTAAGACCACTGAGAAGTGACAAGTTTATTAGTTTATTTACTCTTCCATTAGTTGCCATATATCTTTCAAATTGTAGCAGTTTTTATATTTTTTACTTTACCAGCTTATGTTATGTTATGTTTTGCAATATTCTCAGAAACTACACTTAATACTATACTACTTATACTATTATATTATACTACTTATAGCAAATTTATGCTTCGCAAAATGCTCATAGATTTTTTTGGCGTGCTTTATCTATAGCAACGTATTTTAAAAACAACCTGTAAATCTTTGGCGCGAGACCCGACACCTCCAAGACTTGCAAAGATAAACTAAACCTTCCAGATAAAATCCTTATTTTTGGTTCCGAATCTTTCGTTCGATTGCTTGCAATCTAAACTTTTCTACGAACAAAGATTGTATCTATTTTTGTTTTTAGATGACTCACATGATCGCGATCACCGAAGCTCTCTTCCAAGCGTAACGCAGGCTGAAGCTTGTTTAGTGTTCTCATAAATGGCAGATCAGAAATAAGTGAATGTATTGAACTCAGTTTGGCTAATATTTGAATAAACCTTTGCGAGGTATTGGTCCATTATCTGGTTCATTATTTTCTCTACGCTATCCCGTGGAATGTGACAGGGTTGTTTAGTCTTACTACTTCCCAATGATCAACCTACCACCTGAAAAAGGGTTGACTCAAAAATACGAGTTGGATCTGAGATCTCCAAGGGTATCCTAAAGCGACCGAAAACTGTTTAAGTGATGTTTTAGATATCGTGAATTCTCAATTTAATATCACGTGCGTTTTGGTCGTTTTGGTATATTAGCCCATAGTAACGAGAATGTACATGTTTTCGATAATGGATTACCAATGTTAATTATCACCATTCTCATCATTTCTCAACACATATAATTTGCACTCCTGGCATCGTTTATTTACGGCTACTTTACAGTTCACCCAATAGAACCGCTCCGAAACCTTTTACAACGTCTTTTTAATTTCTAAATACTTCTGATACCTCATGAAGCAGGTAACGTAGGGCTTCTAACACTCGGCTTTTCGCCACTAACAACTGCGCCTGATTCAGCAACTAGAAAGTAGATATAAAAAACGCTTAAAATTTTTTAATTAACTTTTAGTTTTTTGATTATCGTAGAAGATAAAAACTCTTGTGGATTTGCTATAATTAAAACTAAACAAATATGGCTATGGCATGAGCAGTGTAACCCAATTGTAATTTTTTTAATTATGTATTTATAAAGGTTTGTTCCCCATTATTAATTAGGAGTTTTAACCCATTAATTCATTCAGTTGTCGTGATTATAGTTCCTAATATGTGTCTTGCAGACTACTCGTTTATTTAAATGCATTTTGAGATACTTAACGCTATATTGTTGATAATTCAGATTAAGGCATAAGTTAATTTGGCTACATCTGCATTAACATAAAGTGAATGTAAAATAGACTGATTTTTTAAATTTACTTTAATTCACCAGATCCTTGAAAATGCTATGTATTGATCGTTATGAAAAGCTGGTCAAGGTCCTGCGAAACTGCCCCTTTCCAGTTCCACCAATCCACGAGTCCCGCCTACAACGCCACTGCCTGGAGCGTCAGTGCAACCTCACTATACCAATACCAACCTTGATCATATTTACATTGCCGACCGAGCTGTAGAAAGTCTACGAAGGAAGGAGCCCTAAGAATATCTGAAGCCCGCGTCCTACGTCGAAATCTTCCAGCGGATCAACGTCCTGAAGCTACGCAAGACCCAGGAACACAATGGCATTTCAAACCGTGCGGTCAAGGTTTTCCTAAGAAAAGCAGTCGTTTGCATCGTCACTATAGCCAACACTGTCTTCCAATTCCGTCATTTCCCGAGTTTCTGGAAGTTATGCTATAAAGCCTGGAAAGTCTAGTACATTCCCTCAGGACTACCGGCCAATCAGACTTTAGTCACCATGGGGAGGCTTGTGGAGCAAATAATTCATCAACACCTAAGGACAACCGTCGAAGCCCTGGAACCGATCCCGGAGAGTCTGTTTGACTTTTACCCTGGCCACTCCACCGCCCAACAATTCCTCCGGATAGTGGAGAAAATTTCGTAAAGCTTTCAGAAGAAGGAGGTCACTGGATCAGGCTTTTTAGACCAGATGTGGTACAATGGGCTTATCTACAAGATGTTTTCAGCGAACATCTCTCTTCCGATGATACAATTAATCCGTTTTTTCTGTCCGTTCGTTCGGGATGAAGTCATCTGAGAAGCGTCTCCGAACTGACGTATCTCAAGGCTTAATCCTGTACGCAGCGTTTTTAACATTTACGTCCGGGACGACGCCTTCAACGTTGATTGGCCAGCTCACTGAGACGACATGTGGTAGTGCAGCAACTCCAAAAGCATTTTGGAGTATTAGAAGACTGGTGGAGGATAGGGACCAATGCCGAAAAGAACATAATGGTGCTATTCTCCACCATAATGAAACTTCATTGGCGTGATAACCTGACATCACTCAGGATCTTCAATCAAGAGATATCTTGGAAAGCAGAGGCAAAATATCTTAAAATGATTTTGGATTCCAAGCTTACTTGGAACAAGTCTTCAGCTCCATGTTCAATTCGTGTAGCCGGTTGTTCTTCCGGTATAAGGGGACTATTTACACATCTTAAGCATCTTACAGCCCATAATGATGTACGCGGTGCTGGTATGGGGATACGTGCAAAGACCTGCGTAAAAAAGCTCCTAGAGCGCTGAGTAACTTTACAACAGCGTTGATAGCTTTGGGAATCCATCCATTCTTGGCCTGTATAATTACGAAGTTGACAGAGCCTCTCACCATAAGCGCCTGAAAAATCTAATTCCCTTATAACGCGGTATGGGGGCGGCCTAACAACCATGTCAGGTCATACTGGACGATGGAGGTTAGGAGCTGGATTCAGGGACCTCCGATCACCCAAGAAGCCAGTCAATAGTTTGTTTATGAACATTCTTTGCGCTTGAACACCATTCAATAATTTTCTGGCTTGATTCAGCTCAATTGTTCTCTGGATTTCATTAAGATATATTTTAGCCAGTGCTCTTTTACTAACGGTTTTTTTATATTAGAAGTATAATATGAGTGATTGTGTTTGAAACACCTGTTGGTTGCCAACATCGAAAGATAAAATAGTCTGGGTTGTTCGTGAAGATGTCGGCTCCCAAGAACTATCACCGTTATCGTACTCCGATGCACCACTATACAGAAGGCGACAATAGCATCGGGTGTTTTAAATACATAAAAAGGAAGACCAATGAACAGTTTACGGTGTTTCATAAATATGCGACTCTATCCTGACCGAATTGTTTGGATTATGTGTATTTCTCTAGAGAGAAGGTTTATAAAAAAATTCATCTGCTGTCTAGTTTCGTCTTTTTCGTACGATGCTCAAATTAAAAAATACAAAGTTTTGAAGTACAGCTACAAGTCAGTTATATTCTACGCACCTTTCAATCTTAACAAATCTTTTAAGAAACAGAAGCTGCTTTAGTCAAAGAGCAATTGTACACCACAAGGAAGACCCCCCCCCCTGTATTTATTAGAATTGATGCAATTGCATTCCAGTTTGGGATATGAGATTTATGAAGATAACTGGGATATTCTAGATAGTATTATATTCCATTGTGCGGAAAATCACGGAACCACTACCACTAATAGACAATTATCTAAGTTTGAACGATTAGAGGAAGTTATCAATGCCTCCAGTTGCGGTAGCACTAAAATTAATTCCAATCGAGGATGCTATAGCCAACATGGAACTAAACGAAGCAGAAAGAGAACATATCCAAGAAATAGTTGAAAATTGGTATAGCTATCTTTATTATCGTAAGACTATAACCATGAAGTTTACAGGAGGTTACTGTAACGATTTTAAGAGAACGGATGCTATCTTTAGGGTAAATTCTTACCACGGACGTGAATAAGAAAGCGTACCAGTCAAAGCAGAAGTAACTTTATTTATAGGTAAAGTTTTCGTATACAAGTCCTAATGAGTTATTTTTTTATTTTAGTGGATTCTGGGCACAAAATGACAGTGACTTGTGATTTAGAGATATCAACCCTGCAAAAAGTGAAAATTAAGAGATACTTCTCCAAACCTTTGATAGTACAGTTGACAAAGGACGAGTTCGATAGTAAAATGCTACAAGTCCTACCTTATACAACTACAATTTTATTATATGAAATAGCTAAGTCTTATTGTTAAGTGCTAAAGCGGTAAAGCTCATGATCGACCATCTAAAAGAACTTTTGAGCTGAAAGATAACAACATTTAACGCTAGACCAACAAATAATGTTTGTGCACAGTTGTCTGTTGCCATAAATTATTGAAATTTCCAGAATATGGCTTATATTGCTTTTCTGCCTAATTAGCTTCCGTAATGCTTGCTTGGCCAGAGTGATATATCTGTCCGTGTCGTTTCAAATTACAAAACAATCTTAGAGTCGCAAAGTACAATATTTCTATTAATGATATCAATGAAAAGCCCGTAAACAACTCCAGCAATCCGCCGCAGCTGGCTAAAAAATCGGTTTGACCGTACAGTTCGTTTCTTTCCATGGTAATGAACTGCATGTCCTTGAAGAAGACCTGTAATCTGCTCCTGTGGTGTGGCCTGAAAACATCGCGTTTTTATCATAGAACAGTGGGAAAGTAACGAACGCACCCCTTTGCTCTTGTATCTCCATAACCTAAACTATCCGCCATCTTATCTGCTGCTCGCCAGTTCCACTCTGATTGTGAAACTTCGACGTCGAAATCTAGCGAGGTGCAGGAGGGCAAGCAATTACAGGTCATGTTTCCATTTTCCTTTTTTGAAAGGAACCTGGCTGAAGGGATCATTAATTGCTAGTAGATACTGTAAAGGACTACTAACCACCAGCTTTCTCCAAACAGAATATCTTACTAAGGCTGCAGATAGGTGTTGACTTATTACCTGAAAGAAAACAAATCTAGTGTTTATGGTTATCTGGAATATTTTACTTACGCGGCATGAAGAAGCCAACGCATTTGCAGAGCTGCAGGGTAAAATTGGACAAGCACTCCGACAAACAATTCTGTTGGTCATAAACTTTGAAGAATGTTAGAGTTTTCTCTTCGTTGAAGTAACATTTCCTGTGTTTTGGAGAATAATGACGGAGTTCCTCAGACGTCACCATCATGCTCGGTTTCACAGCAATGGTTACGTCTTGGTCTAGACCGAGACGGATGTATCCACGGTTTGCGTTTGGTATTTGACCAGGATGATGAACGAAAACCTAAAATGTCATTTGGATGCGTAACATTGTACATATAATGGTAGTACTCGCTTTGTATCCTTGACAAGCATCACCACAGATGTAATCCAAGTCAGACTCTAGAACTTCTAGAATCATATAAAGCCCTCCGGAACTTCCAGTCATGCTGGTACGTCTAGGCATGTCGGAGAAATTTGAGTTTTGATCGAAGCCGCTTTCTAGAGTCCACTTTGATGGTGGTTGATGATGCCCTTTACGGTCATTGTTTCTGTAGATGAACTATAAGCTGATAGTGCTTTGAGTCTAAGTTAACCCGACTTACGACATGTTATCAGTAAATAATTCATCACGATCGATTAAGTTAAACGAAAAGCAAACTCCTTCGCTTTGTAACTGTTGGCGTAAAATAGTTGCGTTCGTAAGTGAACTCTTGCCCCGCCCAACAGAATATTTTTATTGATTTCTCAATAGGTTCTTGCACCTAAAATTTGCTATGAAAAGGTGTGCGAACATGGATTATTTAAAAATAGTTACGCTTAAGAGGAAATCTAATACTTGGTCGTATATTTCATCAGTTTCGAATTCGTCGTAAAAATATTCGCTGTCTCTAGTATTATAACATACCAGCCACATATACTCCAACTTGTCCTTTCTGAAACGCGTTACAAATTATCTGTTCAGGTAGAACGTTATCTAATACAATATCTGGCTGATTTCTTCATCTGACTCTTCTTTGGCGATCATTGCTTCGGTGAAATTAAATTTTTTCTTAGATGCTTTCACCTCTGGGCAGATGGTTATCGCGGGGAAAGGAATTTCTGAGATGGGTGTCTCACTTGTAGCTAAGGTTACAACCACCGGAACTCTTTCCCATTTTTGATAGGTTTTGTAGATTAGTCGAATGCAAATACATAAAGCTACAGCAAGGAACAGTAGCCACCATATTCTAAATCAAACAAGAGGCGGTTGTTTTAGTAGTACTTTGTAATCAACTTACTTTTCTGTTAGACTGCGTTTTCTTTCGCCAAGATACCTTAAACCGTGTATACTAGAATTATCACAATATTCTGCTAAATAACACCGAACGTTCCTATTACAATAAGAGCGCCGATTTCTTTTTTTATGTGCACTAGCTGATATTACCGATATTTCTGTACCTTTCTTCTCCATGGTTTCAAAAACACTACTAATAAAAGCTGAAAAGAAATTAATTTGCTAATAAGATTCATATCTGTTGCTCATGGGATATAATATATTTGGGCGTTTGCTCTCATCATAATTACATTAGAATAAATTAACTACATCTTTTAGCGATAAGCAGTTACTGGTTAGCTTTAGTGCTCAAAATTTCGGATGCTCCCGACCAATATCCCCAGCCGTACTTCTTCACGTTGCAGACGAATCTTAGCGTTGCAAAATACAGAATTTCCACAACCGAAATGAAGGAAAATCCTGTGAACAGCCCTAATAAGCCTCCACAGTTCGCCCAGAATTCAACCTGGCCGTAAAGCTCGTTCCTTTGCGACGTCATGAACTGGTAGTCCTTGAAGAAGATCCGCAGTCTCGACAGGTGTATCCTAAAATAAGTTTGAAAGTAAGCTGTTACATTTAAGGCCGATCTGTTACGTCTTGTTTTCGTCTTCCTCTATTATGTTTCCTTTGCGCCAGTCCCAGTCCAATTGGGACGTTTCTGGGTCGTAATGCAAGGAGTTGCAGGAAGGAAGGCAGTTGCAGTCGGTTTTAATCGGTTTGGCCTTCAGGCCCAGCTGGTCGTGCTGCTGCTCGTTTTTCATCTGTAAATTAGCCTCCCCGGAGAGAAAATCGACTACAATGAAAATGTTATCTTAGCTACACCATAAGCGTGATCTATCGAACCATTTGCAGCATACTGGCACGCGACTTTTCTAGGACCACAGATGGGTGTTTTTATATCTCCTGCAACTACAATAGTAGTGACAAAGTCTTTAAAGCTGTCAACTAAACTAACGCGGCATATAATGCGCGACACACCCGCAAACTCTCTTGGTGTAGTTGGCTAAGCATTCCAGCAGGCAATTCTGCTGGTTGTAAACCTTAAAGAACCTCAAGTTCTTTTCCCCAACAAAGCAGCACTTTCGGGCATCGGGATCGTAATGCTTCAACTCCTTTGAGGTGGTCATCATGTTCGGTTTAACCGACACGGACACCAGTTGGTTTAAGGGTACCCAAAAGTAATTTTGGTGGGTGCGAGGGATCTCGCCCGGATTATGCAAGATAACCTTAAAATAGTTGTTGTTATTAAACGGTAAGTTTTCTGATTGAGTGTACTACTTTGAACCCATTAAAAGATTCTTCGCAACGGTAATCAATGTCTTCCCCTTCGGTGTAAAATACCAACTCTAATCCCCCGGTAGTTCCTGTTAAGATCGTCCTGCGCGGAAATGTATACAGAGGAGCATTTGGGAAATATCCTTTCTCTAAACTCCACTTTGAAGGTGGTTGATGGGTTACTGAGTGAGTTTGATAGTAGTTTATGCTGAAATATAAATATAAAAGAGCGAAAAGGTCTAAAAAGACTACATACTATGCTTCTTCCGTAAAGAGCTCGGTGCGGTCCAGCATATTAAAGGTATGGCAAATTCCGAAGCTCGTTACAACGGGCGTGAAAAGTTCATTTACGCGATCCGTACAGTTTTTTCCTAACCATTTGCATAGAAAGACGGTGTGATTAAAATTTGGCGAAACCTAAAAACTGGGAGTTAAATCGGTTAGGTCGCCGCAAAAATGTTACCTCTATTAAGAATTCGTTCACATGGTCGTCTACCGTATCAGTCGAATTTTCGTTTAAGATATCTTTAAGTGTTTGGGAACAAACTAAAGACATGTAATTAAACTTCATCACCCTGCAATATAATAATTGTGAATGCGATTGTCGTGGTGCTTCATTCTTTACTCTTCTGCGTCATCAATTTCCGTTTGATTCTCCTTCAGATCCAGGTGCCGCTCGAAATTGAACTTGCTCTTCTCGGTTTTGGTTAAAGGGCATATTGTAACAGCAGGGAACGGAATTTTCCATAGTGGAGTCTCGCTGGTCGCAAAAGAAACTATAACCGGAGCATTCATCCACCTTAGGTATGTCTGCCAAATTAAGCTGAGGCAAAAGTAGAGGGAAACCCCGATGAAAATAAGCCACCAAAATCTGGAACATACCTTCATAAGTTGTGAACAAGAAAACCATACTTGCGCCTTACTTTTCGATTAAGTAGCGCCCCCTTTCTCCAATAAATTTCAGCCCATGTATACTGGTGTTATCACAATATTCAGTTAAATAAAAGCTCAGATTTTGGAAGAAGCTGCGGCGCTTGTGCTTAAATTGGCGCTTGCTTTCTGCGCCGTCAGACACCATTTCGCAACTTTCTTGCTTGCAGGTAGGTTCGGAATGAAGCTGAAAGCTGCTTTGGCGCGGGAATGCGTGACCAAATCAGGGCAAAAACCGTGTCCGAGGCGCCTACGCCCTGTCCCTCGAGTCTGGTGTGCATTTCTCAGGAAAGATAATTTAAATTTGCTTTATTCAAATTTTTATTAATTTGTTTGTGACAACCACCACTGATTTTACTTGTTTCTAGAAGGGCAATATTATTGGGTTGAATGCAGTTGTTCTGCGAGCTTTATTGAGTTTCGTTGCGTGCTCGGAGCTGACGAAAATGTGTTTTCGCCAGAACTGAAACTACTAATTTTGCAGCTGGTTTAATGTTGAGCCTAATAAGCTGCTTTTAATTAAAGCTTGCACGTTTCAGTGCCATTGTTAAGTTAAATAGAACCGCAGTGTACCATGCCCTACATACTAAAACAGAATCATGAAAGTAAAATACCATTAAAACAATCTCTCACGCGAACACTATTTCGTAATGAACGTGACATCATCTTCCAGAGCTGATTACGCTAATATGCCATTATCAGCAGCGGGGGGTGGGTGAGAGGCTTTACGAAAATCTTGATTTGTTTAGTAATTATTTTTCCCCCTTTGTAAAAGTGTAACTTACTCTTGTACCATTGTTAGATTGACAGCTGTGAAAATGTACCGTTGTTTCTTTTTTTTGCATCATTTAGCCTTATTCTTACTAATTTTCTATTTGTTGAGTTAGTTGCACAAGCTTTTCTTTCTATTATATATTTGTCTGCAGCTACCTCCTGCATATGTTTTTTAAGGTTATTTCTTGATATGCTTATCTTTAGTTATTTTTAATATTATCATTAAACAGTGGAATTAAACTTGGGAAAATGCTAAAATAATTTTTGATGCTGGAGGTTTAAATCAACAGGTTATATAGGTAAGTTGCTATTGCATTATCTATAATGTAGAAGCCAAAGATGTTTGCACATTTTTGCACTCAAGTACATCTGGAATCATAGAAGTTTTGTGATTGGTAGAGCTTTATAAGGTCAGAAATTCAGAGAATGTCAAGACGTTTTACCCTAAACATTTATCAATGATAAGATGTTTCTTCTTATTAATACACTGAAGTTTCTATGAAGTAATTTGCTCAATTAGACCCGTATCGTTAAAAAACTTTAAGATTTGTTCTGGTGAAAGGCCGTAGGAATAATATGTCAAATGAGCTCAAAATACACAGAATTTGATGGTTTTAAGGCAAAAATGAGAATTTTTTTATTTTTATTTAGTTAAAACTTCAATCTTTCAAAATTATCAATGTTTGGTTTCGTCGATATGAATGAATTCTGTTCAATTTATAGACCCATCATGAAAGGAATGAGAATCTTGAACTTGAAATCAAATTAATAGGGAAAATGTAAGTTATGAACACTCAGGGAAAACCACTTTTCTAACTTTACTTTATTTCTAAAGAAGAAACCCAGCATATCTCTCTGAGGAAAATAAAAAGAATAAAAAAACTAAGAGAGCCCAATTTGGCCACGCGTACGTGAACTTTGTTATTGATATCTGATAGGCGCTTTCACTTTTTTCCGCTTCTCGTCGTGGTAGCGTGCGCACGGCTTGCAGAGTGCGTCGTCGTATCCATTTTTAAAGGAAAAAGCCTTTGGACACTGCTTACAATTTCACCTCTCTTTATTTTCACCTTAGATAGACGTGGTATACTATCGGATCCAGGTGTCAAATGTAGTACCTTTCCCAACGGTCATTGAATTCTTTTGGTGTTTCGACAAGCACCAAATAACCTTCTTTCAGCGCGCGTATCGTTTCTCCTCGTAACGTATTAGAACGTAGTTTGATCGAAGTCGCATTTTCTGCACCTTCGTTATCTTGCATTCGGGAAAACTGACACTCCCCAAGAGATGTAAGAATAAAGCTGGGGTAAAAGGTTTCAAGTCTTGGAGATCTTCCCAAAATTAAGTGTATCTTTCCCCACCGTCCGTTTCAGCATATCCTTCGTCGTGTATATAAGTCGTTCCTAGCATCCGCCCACCCGCTGGATGAGATAGGCGAGAAACGAAGCTCAATTCCGCAAATCTCGTCCTTACTTTGTATTGAACTGCAGTTGATCGTTTTAAACAAATTGCTCACATGAAAGTTAGAGCCGTTGTCCGAATAAATTATACTCGGTTTTCTGCATTTTCACAATATGATTCCAAAGCAGCAACGAGAGCGGACGTACTAATCTTCCTTATAATTTCAAAGTGTACTGCGCGATACACAGCACAGCTGTAGATCACTAACCACACCTTCTTTTCGTTCTTCAAAATAAGTAGCTCGGCTAAATCAATCCCCATTATCTCAAATACCTCTGCGTCTTTTATGAGATTGAGTGGAAAGGGACCAGGACCTGTTTCAGCTACTTTAACGGAAAATCTCACGCAACGTCGTGTCCTCAGAATCCAATATTTGCGCCGTAAAAATGTTATTATAAATCCAACACCAGGTTGACAACAGGATCGGTGAATTTCAGATATAATTTGTTTCACCTATTTTTCTTTATTGGGTAATAGTACGGGAAAATGTTAATTAGCTAAATTCTTGCGATAGGTAAAACGAATTTTCACTCGCAATATACCCCTCGTCTTTGTATATTTCCAGTCCAATCAATCTTGATCTTTCTTCAGCAGTGAATGCTTCACGTTGAATTTGGCGTATAAGTATCAGTTCTGCATCATAAAACTTATTTATAGAAAGAGACTCTGACCTCTTTTTATCGTCTTTCTTGCAAAATTTATTATATAGAAATCGTCGTACGTAAACCATAATTCTTATTTGTCATGGAAATGAACAGGAAGAGTTCATCACATAAGTTTATACAGTTGGACTAGTTCTTCCGCTCTATGTACTTTGTTTTCGTCATATGCTTCCGTAACCGTTGGATATTCCCGTTCGTCGCCATGAAGCCGAGACCATTTTAAATTCAAAAAATTTCCAGTCTTCAGCCTTACTCATCTCATTTATCTCCTTCGTCCTGTTATAAATAATCGTTTCCCTTTGATCATTTCTTCTGATCCAAGCAAGGATTTCCATTTCTACTTGCAAAAGATCACAATGGAGTAGGCGTCTTTACTTGCGTTTATAAACGTGTGTAAAGTCCAGTTGCTCCTTTCATTCTCTTTACCTCTAGATAAGCGAGGGATTCGTTCCAAGTTCTTCGCTTTATCGCACCACTTCCAAAACATCCGAGTCCCAGTTCCGGATAGTTCCTCGTCCTATTTTAGCTTGTTTAGCCACGTTCGTTGGACCAGGATTTTTATAAGAGCAGGCTTGGATAGGTGAATCCAATAGGATCGAATATTTTTTGAGCTGCGGCTAGAATTATCCCTTTAGTAATCTTATTTTCAAAATTCTTTATGTTGACATAAAGTACGTCGTCCTTTCTACCCCACGTGAGTCCAAGTACTGAAATATTCCTCGTCTGATCATCATCGTTGTCCTCCACATTGGAAAGCCAGATGCGTAGATCTATTTTTGTGCTCAAAAATAGTTTCATTGCTTTATCTCTGAATAAATAATAAGCTTCCAGCGTGTCGTCACAAGCTATACAATTATCCATGTAAAGTAAATTAACTAATTTTTCGCCAAAATTTTGTTCCTTCTTTGGTAGGAACATTTCTGCTCGGCATGAGGCGTCGAAGACTGACCAAATGGGAGTCGTGATGCTAACCTTAACTACAGGTCGGTGGAGGAGGTAACGCGCGTTCTCCCTTGGTTTGGGCTCACTTGCCTTTTCAATATATCCCACAGGTCCCCCCATTCTTTAAAAATAGAATCGTGGGCGTCGTAAATTCCGGTTTAAATTAATTTTCTCGTTGCTCTCTGAGGACGATTAAATGCCAAGTTTTTATTAGTCGGGATAGATGGCAGATTACTCTTCCACGGAAGTTACACAACATATTTTCTCGTGTTATACTGTGAATAAAGCATTCTCTGGCCAGGTCATTCTTGATTTTTCTGTGGCATAGTCCTTGTTTCTCAAGACATCTAACTCCCATAATCTTGTCACACTTATGTCAGTAATATGCATGGATAGGCACAATCATTAACTTTTTTCTTCCTTCATCCTCTTCTGAATACGTCCTAATTTCTCCTAGTAAAGCGTAACTCAGTTTTATTGCAGTGGCTCCACTTTTTAAGCGTTCAATTTTTTATGGACGAGATGAGCATTTATGCCTTGTGGGATTCCTCTTTAGTTTGGGTACAAACAACTTTAAGAGTCTTCATATCACTTCCTTGAATTACATTCTGTTTGGATTGTCAATAACAAGACAATTTCTATGCCTACTAAATCAAAAATCAAAACCTTGCTAGGTCTTTTTTCTTTCCTTTTATCTGTGAGGCTAGTTCAATCTCGTTTGTCAAAATTATGTTTGTTCTCTTAAGATCCTCTCGCAAATTAGGAAGGTTATGTGTTACCTTTACAAATAATTGACTAAAGTTGTTGTCCATAGATTGCAGAACAATTTCGTATTTAACGTGAGATACAGGTACACCAAATATGGAGTGGACAATACGCTCGATCCCCACGGATTTCAACTTTTTGTGCTGTTGCTCCTAGGGCGTAGTTTCTCTGATAACCTCCATCGATGAAAGCTCTAACAGTTTTTACCTCATCCCTATCACCTATCACCTATCTTTACTAAAACAGTAGAGAAACGGCGCTACTACATTTTAGGTTAGCGTTGCTGGGGGTGATACGTGTTTCTAGAATTTTAACTCGTACTCACTTATTAGTTAGTTGGATGGCATTATTTGTTTTGTCGGTTTTTTTTTTGATCTCTGTAGAGCACTGTAAAATATCGTCTCTCACAAATTTTGCACTGTAAATTTGAAGTTTTGAAATCCTTGCCAATGTGAGAGCTATACAAGCGGAAACAACGATCCTTCGTCCGTCGTATCTTGATTCTCTCCTCTTACGGCATTGTCTTGGCTCGAAAACATATGTGACTCATGTCTCACCTTATCACAGAATACACCAGTTGATCGCTGAGCATTGTGAAATGAAGATAAAGTAGGTAGGGGTTTGGTTCTTGTTAGCGTCTTGTTAGACGTTTTAACCTTTCGTTCAGCTGGAAAAGAAGACTTAACTTGTATGTGATCCTGAATAAAGCTTTTCGTAATCTCAATTTTCTGTCAAATCTCCACTTCCTTTTCAGGGAATGACGTAAGAAGGTCAGGTTTTGTTCTAGGCGGGTCATCGTTATTTTTTTTTCAGCACTGTCCTCAATTTCACGTAGTTCTCTTTGGATGGACGATAACCCATAGCCAACTCGTAAGTATCCTTTCCAAGTTCAAGGAGTTGGCGTAGACAAAGAAATTTCTCACTTTCACTCATCTGTGCATCCTCATTAATCTTCTGAAATTGAGCCCGAAATCCTAACCAGTCAATAAATTTTCCTGAAAACTTTGGCATCTGCATGGTTGGGAGCTTAAAATTTTGTATCTTGAGTTTAGCGCCACCAGTTTCTTCTGTTCCACTGTCAGCGCACTTTTTGTCAGATTCTGGTATTAACGTCGCCTTAAGAAGTCGAATGATCTTGTACTTCACCTTATATTCTTTCATTTCGTCAAATTATTTATCCTCGTCACTATTTGAAATGTTATCACTTCTCATTTGCTCCATCCAGGTTAAATATTCCTGTTGAATACGTTCCAACACATCATTAAACAATTTAAACTTGACAAGGATCTCCTGCTTTTTTAGATATTCCTCTTTCAATAACGATTCCAAATCCTTAGAGTCACCCTGAAATTCCGTCGTAGGGGTCGTCTTGTTGGCTTATGGCTTTCATGATGATCTTCACCTAACATCACGTTTATGTTAAGAATGCAAGAATGCTAACCGATCGATTTTTATCTTCTATAGAAAGGCTGGAGGTATATGTCAAATAAGCTCAACATACACAGAATTTGATGGTTTTAAGCAAAATGAGAATATTTTACTTTTATTTTGAGTAATGATAGTTCCCTTTATTAGACTCTGTTGAGAAGCTGATCCCACAAGTTGTCCAACTTTTTTGTTACCTTCATAATCTTGGTGTCCTGGGATCCAGTATAAGCAAACTCTGTTGCGTTCGGCCTGTTGTTGACGTCGATATCCTTGGCAATCAAAGTGCCTGGGTCTAAGCATCTAACTTTTCTTCTATGAGAAGCTCTGACGTTGGAAGCTGGTAGCTCTGCAGCCGCCTCCAGAGTGACGGAAGCTTAATGGTAACCCAGGTGTTTAGTGGTTACTGAACAAGCCAAGGATGTCATCAGCGGAGAATATCAGTTTTGAGACGAATTCCAGAAAATTGTGTGGTTCCGGGTTGTTGCCGTAATGTTTTGTATGGCTTCCAGAAATGAGGAGAGGTCCATGTTTTGAAGTCACCGGACAATGGCGGCCCAGTTCTGATTTTTGGGAGGCGGTGTCAGATTCTTCGGCAAGCGCCTAGGAGCCAATTGGAACTGTTGGTTGCTCTGCTGCGTGGAAGCGGCGGACGCTGGGGCAACCCCCCTTTATCTCTGCGCGACTTTGGCAGTTGGCATAAGTGGCGGACTTCTTACGGGGTTTTGTACAGTCCCCGGCTTGGTGGTCACTAGCGCACCGTGCCTAAAATGCTGGCAATGGTGGTACTGGCTTGCAATTTTTCTTTTTTTGCTGCTGTATGGTTAGAGCCAAGTCAAGGATGCTTTGGAGGTTAAAGATTGCCTTTCCCTTGTTGGTCGCTTAAGTTTAATGAACATAAGTGTGTTTCTCATGCGCATCTCGGTGAGCACGGAGAAGTCATTGTCTTCCCCATTTATGTAAAATAGTACAGTGAGGAATATCTGTCCAAAATTATTCAAGGTGTCAAAACCATTCACCAATTCTTAAACGCAGACGTGGTTTTTCCATCGCAAATAAAAGATAATTAAGGGACGAGATTTATACAGATAAGGATTTTCGTCATGTAACACATAAAAATTTGTTTAAAATATTTTTCTTTTAAATTACAGTTGGCAAGTCTACGAAGACGTATAAATTGTACCAAGAAATGTGACGTTAAAATAAAAAATTTTTTTTTTATTCCAGTTCCTTGTGATTAAATAAGCTAAACATTTTTATGTTTGTTTGCAGTATTAATTAGACAATACCTTTGTACGCCTTCATAAATTAATAAAATGAATTATGTAAATTGTTTTTGTACCCTTAATGTGGTTAGTAACTCCCTTTGAAACTAGGTCAAAATCTTATGTGATTGCTTTTTCCTAGCTACTCCACACGGGGAAGTCGTAATCAACAAGCCGATACTTTCATTGGCTGTTACTCCCTTGCGATCTCAATTACGCAAAATATCGACCTAGCGATTTGTATCTATTGGGCTAAGAGCTTTAAAAGAATCTGGAATCAGAATTATGAATATTTTTATGTCTTAAAGCCTTAGAAGGTTCTAAGACAATATTTTAAACCGTGCGCTAAAATCTTTTACAAAGATAGTTGACTGTATTATTACCCTAACCATTTCTTTTTTCACCTCCGCTACATTTTGAATCCTTGAATGTTTTCCAAACCTAAAAAGCGTGGTATGTTTCGCCAAGCCCACCAACTTCCGTATCTAAGGAAGCTGGTGAAAAAGTAATCTAGCATCTGCCTAAGGTCAGCAGTTTTTCTTCATGTGCCCAAGATATTTGGTAAGGTGAGAAATAACACGTTTATTTTTAAGATTGCGTCAGCGTGTTTTGCTGCTGATGGTTTAACTTCCTGTTCGGCCAAAGTTCATAATTAATTTCATTGACGCAAAATCAGCTGAAAGACTTCTCAGAGTTGATGTTTCGCAAGGTTCCGCTTTGTTCCCGGCATTGTTTAACCTTTATGCCTGAGTCATGACAACGTTATCCTCCATGATGCTTAATTACTATACAGACGCGGTGTTGTCAAGCTCATTGTGTTCAGAACTTTTTCTGGAGAATGTCCTATTCTTCACTAAGTATAGACTCCATTAACGTATAAGTCTAGAAAATCTTAGAATCTTCAGCCGATAGAGGGAAGAGATATGTAACATCGGAGCGACTCTCTATTAGAAGCTCACTTGGAAGTTTTATGTTAGAGAACGTAGTGAAAAGAGTAAAGAACTCAACTAACTGATGGGTTTTTAACACATCCTAGGAACAAGTTATGCAACAGCATTATTTGCTCGTTGATGTACGTTTCTTCCATCTGGAGCTATCCAGCGGAAACCCACTTTAACTAGCTTCATGTAGTTCAGAATCTTATACTTGAATACTTTATGGTTTGTAAGAAATGTGGTATTTTATCGAGACGCCAACGTACTAACCATTTAGATGTACGTCTGGTATAAAGGTTTGAAGATTTCGGTTCTCTTATTAGAAGAGTATGGGGTCGACTTAACGGAGAATTAACAATCAAGCGGAAGAAGAAGAAGAAGAGAGTCAGGGCTTAGAAATTTAAATACCCCTGATTATGAATTTGAAGTCAAAACGGACAATTCAATAACATTTTTATATGTCAGCAGTAAACTGTTATTAAAAATAATAATAAATTTCTTAATGTCATTAAATTTGTCTTAATGAGTTTACCATAATCTTACAGTGTAGAAGAGAATTGCGAAAATAGTGAAATAAAAGATCTTATAGGATAATCATGACGCAAAGGGAAGCAAACTCCGTTAGAAGTGCAACAACAACTACAGCCGTGGATGGATATGTTTAGTCCGGCAGAACAAGACCAGGTACGTTGGTCTCTTAGGACCTTTTTCGTAACTTTTGATATAATTTTCACAATACCACACCGACTGCAACTGCTACAAGTCCTTTATTAAGATGACCAACTGGCTCAAGGGTTCACTGAAATTATTTTGAAAGCAACGGGCGTTGTTAATTCTTCAACTATAACTAAAGGCAAATAGCTTTTAGTTTTAGAATTCTTTTTTAGAGTTCTTTCAGATAATCTAAGTAAGTGCATATCACTTAACTTGACTCATTCTGTCAATAATTGAGCACTCATAATGTAGTTGATTTCTATGTGTAGAGAATCATCGAAAAGTACTGAAGATAGCTCTTTAATTATTTTTTTATTAGAGAGACGTATTATCAACTTTATGATTACAATTTTCCATTAGGTCTATACTTAATCAGATTAAAACGAGGTGTAATTTTTTAATAAGCTGCTGAAATGTGTGCACAAATGTATTGCAATAAAAGAGTATTGTGACGATGATGTGATAATGATGTGTTACACCTTTTTTGTTCTCCTAGGGTCGTTGGATCAGTTTTCTACATCTTGAGTTACATAGCCGGCACGTTCTAATCTAACTGGGCAGCTTTCTCCTTGTAATTTCGTTCTTGATCTGATCCATTCGTTTGTTCTTCGATTCTTTAGTAAATTCTTATTTTTTTACAGCTATTTGATTTATTTGAAGTTTATATAGAATAGTTTCAGGTCTATATAATATTACTGGGAGTATACACTAACGGTACAACTGAGATTTTAAGGGAAGAAGTATATCCATATAAATCAATTTTATTCGCTCGTCGATCTGTAAGTTCTGATTTATTTTTTTCAACGCAATTGTTGAGCTTGTTTTATATTATAATTTGTGGAGAGACAGGCGTGTAAATAGCCGCTCTCGTGGATGCGGTGATGGATACGGTACCGATGCGGCTCGTAAGGACCAAAAAATGGAGAGGCAGGCGTGTAAATAGCCGCTCTCGTGGTGCGGTGTGAAAACGTAGTACGGCCCGTAGTGGAAGGTCAGCCGATAAGGCCAAATCGTCCCTTAAACGGCCGTCGCGTTAGCGGATGGGGGCGGCTACCGATATCAACCAAAGAATTGCCAAATCGCTCACCTGAATCGGCTTCGGCTTCGGCTTCGTCGGCGATTCCAAGCTAGCCACCTCTGCGATGCGGATCTGGTATCTTCGAGATGTTGAGACACGACCAAATTGGCCGAGCTGCGATGCGTGAATATGAATGTATG
Organism: Sinelater perroti; assembly: GCA_036346155.1. Taxonomy (NCBI): domain Eukaryota; kingdom Metazoa; phylum Arthropoda; class Insecta; order Coleoptera; family Elateridae; genus Sinelater; species Sinelater perroti. The sequence continues at coordinate 70,151 of JARFIY010000167.1, read as the reverse complement.
CGGGGATGTGAATATGAATTTGATGTATGCGGGTTAAGACACGACCTTAGTGGCCGAGCTGCGGGGCATGAATACGAATGTATGCGGATATGCGAATATGAATTTATGCGGACTAAGACACGACCTTAGTGGCCGAGCTGCGGGGCATGAATCTGAATGTATGCGGGGTAAGACACGACCTTAGTGGCCGAGCCGCGGGGCATGAAAGCGAATGTATGCGGGGTAAGACACGACCTTAGTGGCCGAGCCGCGGGGCATGAATGCTTGCGGGACAAAGCCCATGCCGTACGTGTGCGACGGCAAAACGTAGCCGATATCAAAAGGTCCGCATGCCGCCGCGATATAAAGCGGTTCAAGGGCGAAAAGGCCGCCACACCATACTCCCCGCCTTGAAAGGTCCTGAGCTTTCAAAAAAATTACTACTTTATCAAGGAGCTATTAACAGCGGTTTGATATTGTCATTAAATTCCTGAAATTAACTGTTATATTTCAGGTGCGTTAAATTGCGGTTAGATTTATATCGTAACAAATTATATATAAATGCCCTATTAATACACTATCTATATATACATGAATCAGCTAAAATATTGTTTATTGGGTTGGCAAAGGATATAGCTTGGTGACAGGACGTTTGTATGTAGCTGACCCGGTTTTTACTGAAGCTACGCGGATTACACCATCCGATCCGGGAAAAGTCTCTGTTATAACGCCTAGTGGCCAAGTTAAAGGAGGTACATTATCTTGACCCAAGAGAACAACAGTACCGATCTCTATTGGGCGATTGGGTGATCCCCACTTCTGACGAACTTGCAGCGTGTGCAAGTATTCAACTCGCCATTTTTCCAATAAGACAATACAAGCTGATCTAAAAGCCTTTTGCGGTTTGTTAAGTTCAAGCTTTCTTCTGTCAATTCAGAAGAAGGTGAATACTTGAGGGGACTGGACATTAAAAAATGCGCCGGAGTGAGCACATCCGGTGTGCGTGGCGGAATCATTGTCCACTTAATGCGTGTTTTAAGAAGCTCCTTTTTAATATCAGATTGGACAGTGGAGTTTAAGAAAAAAGAATAAATTTCGCCGAGCTGTGCCTTAGCTCCGACAAAATTGGTGCCATTGTCTGAGTATATAACAGACACTGGACCGCGGCGGGAAATAAACCTTTTTGAAGGCGGAAAGAAACGCATCGGATGTAAGTTCCGATACAAAGTTCGATATGTATGGCTTTAGTAACCATACAGACAAACAAACAAATGTAAACTTTCTGAGAGCGTTGACCCCTACGGCGAGTAGGTATATAAGCGACAGGTAAATTCACGTGTATTTTAGCAATACGATTGCTGACAAAAATAGACCACCTATGTGGCGATGAGTGGATCCACGAAGGCGCTATTGTAGAATCCGAGAAGGCGTAAACACCTGTAATAGGTAGACGAGCGGAAAGTTTGTCGCGGACCACGCGAACAAGCTTAGACAACAGCAAAGCGGCGACAAGTTCTAATCGAGCTAGCGTTGTTATTTTAACTGGAGAAACCTTTGACTTTGCACATAAAAGCCGGACGGTGATATTACCTTCAGGATCAGTGATGTGTAAATAAACACAACAACCGTAACCACTGAAGCTCGCGTCACAAAAGGCTACGATGTTCACTACGGCTTTTCCCGCAATGCCAATATGGCGCGGAATTTTTAGAGAATAGAGTGCGGAAAAATCGCGTGCAAAGCTGAAAAGCGACTGATTATGGATTCCGGAGGAACCTCATCCCAGTCTATTTTAGCTAGCCATAGTTCCTTAATAAGAATTTTGGCGTACAGCACAACTGGAGCTACAACGCCAAGTACGTCGAATAAGCGGGCAACTAGCGATAGAATCGTGCGCTTTGTGCATTTATCTTCTACAGCGACTGTTGTTAAAGAAAAGTAATCGTCAGCAGGATCCCAGGTTAAACCAAGGATTTTAAAATTGTAAATATCGTTACCCATGCCAGAAAAATTTACTGGTAAGCGGTGAGACTCGGGAAGAACCTCCAATAAAGCGGGTGAATTAGTGGCCCATTTGACAAGGTCGAAAGAGCCTAATTTAAATAAATCGATTAATTCGCGAGACAATCGCATGGCAGTCTGTTCATCGGGAACCGAATCGACATAATCATCCAGGTAAAACTGAGTTTCTACCAGTTTAGAAGCCTCAGGGAAGCGGTCACTATGCTCGCACGCTAAGTTGCGTAACGTACGCATAGCTAGGTAAGGGCTAGGCTTTAGCCCGAAGGGTACGCGGTTAAAATTGTAAGTGCGAATAGGTTCGTTCCTACTGAAACGAAATAAAATTCGTAAGTATTTACGATGGTGCTCGTTTACTCCGATGCGCAAAAACATTTGTTTTATATCAGCGGTCATTGCTATTGGGAATGTACGAAAGTCAAGTAACAACGAGAACAAGTCGGCCTGCAAATTAGGTCCGACATGCAAAATGTCATTAAGTGACAGCCCTGAGTGCGTTTTAGCACTAGCGTCTAAAACGATACGGATGCTGTCCTTATCTGGTCTGACAACGGCGTGATGCGGTATGTAGTAACCCTCCTCTGTCAATTCAGAGTCAGGCACCTGGGACAAATACCCCTGCGTTATATAATCGGCGATAGTTACAGAATATCTGCCGTCTTTAAATAAAATCGAAGAGTTACAGTTATTTTCGCAATCTAATTCATCTGGAATAATAAAACGTTGAGATGGAATTTCCTCTAACTCAAAGAACTTCCGTAAACTTGACTCAATGTCAACGTTAGCAAGCGCGGTAAACGAAGATGTAGTACTATGTAGGTAGGTTGCATCATAATGGCATGCAATATCTCCCATAAGTACGTAACCAAAGCTGGTTAATATAGCGGGTGGTGCGCGTATTAGAAATCTGTTCACTCGATACAAACGACTTGCAGGCACCTTGCGCGCCACGGCCAAGACTGTGATAAGGTAAACTGAAATTTGCGCGCGGCTTGGTCTGCGAATTATTAGCATGCGAGCGCTCGAGTACTTTGACATAATCTTGCGTAAATGAAATAAATTTTTCACAGGAGGGTAATTCTATTCCGCTCACCCTATTTTCGAATTGTTGAAGCGTTTGGGGATCAAGTTTTCTTAAACCACAATGTAACAAGACAAAATCTAATAGGTCGGGAATGTCTAACTGTTTTAATGCGGCGATGGACGCGGAATATTTTTCTATATATGTATTCAAACTAACAGCATTACCGACGCATCCTTTGATATCCAGAATGTTATTTAGATAATGACTGCCTAAACTACGTTTATCTTGATACTTTTAACAAGACTATCCCATATAATATTATAAGTATCCCTGTAGGAATAATACCTGCGGTTAATTTTAAAGCGTCATGAGTTAATTTACTAATCAAATACTGCACACGCTGCGCGTCAGTCAAATTTGTATTTAAGTGCACATTGCTACGAAATATTTCGTAAAATATTGGCCAGCTCTCAGTCTTGCCATCGAAAGAAGGCAGTTCAATTGGCGGTAATTTTACGATACCTCTTTTTTGATCTACTGTAAATGTTTTGCTGTTTGACAATATAAGGTTGCGTTTATATTTAGTACTCGAATATAAATCTTCAATAGAATTTAAAAATGAGTAGTCTGGAGGAGTCTGATCAATTTCAAACTGCAAATTGTTAATTTCCTCAATTATTGTTTCAAACCTGCTGTATAATTCACTAATAGATTCTTGAGATAAAAATAATTCGTTTGAGCGTAATTCATAATTTGAAATATTTTTTGATATGTTATATAAACGATTAAATCGTTCGAAAATCGCCTCTTTTTTGGCAGTTAACTGAACTAATTTTAATTCAAGCTTATCCATTCTAAGGGAATTTTACTCGAATAAAGCGTAATAAATTGTATCTGAAACCAAATCCGGATCGAAAGGACCATAAATGTAGAGGCAGGCGTGTAAATAGCCGCTCTCGTGGATGCGGCTCGTAAGGACCAAAAAATGGAGAGGCAGGCGTGTAAATAGCCGCTCTCGTGGTGCGGTGTGAAAACGTAGTACGGCCCGTAGTGGAAGGTCAGCCGATAAGGCCAAATCGTCCCTTAAACGGCCGTCGCGTTAGCGGATGGGGGCGGCTACCGATATCAACCAAAGAATTGCCAAATCGCTCACCTGAATCGGCTTCGGCTTCGGCTTCGTCGGCGATTCCAAGCTAGCCACCTCTGCGATGCGGATCTGGTATCTTCGAGATGTTGAGACACGACCAAATTGGCCGAGCTGCGATGCGTGAATATGAATGTATGCGGGGATGCGAATATGAATTTGATGTATGCGGGTTAAGACACGACCTTAGTGGCCGAGCTGCGGGGCATGAATACGAATGTATGCGGATATGCGAATATGAATTTATGCGGACTAAGACACGACCTTAGTGGCCGAGCTGCGGGGCATGAATCTGAATGTATGCGGGGTAAGACACGACCTTAGTGGCCGAGCCGCGGGGCATGAAAGCGAATGTATGCGGGGTAAGACACGACCTTAGTGGCCGAGCTGCGGGGCATGAATATGAATGTATGCGGGGTAAGACACGACCTTAGTGGCCGAGCCGCGGGGCATGAATGCTTGCGGGACAAAGCCCATGCCGTACGTGTGCGACGGCAAAACGTAGCCGATATCAAAAGGTCCGCATACCGCCGCGATATAAAGCGGTTCAAGGGCGAAAAGGCCGCCACACCAATTTGTTCTTCTACATCCTTTATTTGTGATATACTTGGGTCCACTCTCTAATAACTTGGATTTTAATTTTTCTAAAATCACGATGTCATCGACTATCCTTAAGTGCTGTATTATTTTGCTGTTCATATTAATATTCTATTTAATATTCGTAAAAGCACCTTCTAATGTTAACGTGAATATTTTTGGCGAGATTGTATCACTTTGTTGTGTATCTCCGAAAAGGTTGATTTTATATTTATTAAACGAAAACGAATTGGTAGAATGATTTTGTATACATCAAACTGACCCGGGAATAATAAGTTCATATTGGTTTGTGGAAGCGATCTTATCTGGTACTTGTCACTCAATTGATATAAAGTAAGTCTCAGTTGAGCGAATGATAGATGCTTTGCATAAGCTTGGCGTGCAGATGGAGAAAGTGATGAGAATGAGTATGAAAGGGAGTCTATAATTGCAAAGCCTGGAGAAACTGATGAGGAGGGTAATAGAATTTGGGATCATTTAAAATTTGTAGATTTGTAGATCTAGATTTCTGTTACTCAGTAAGCCTCCTGCTTTAACGAAAACTTGACTAAACATAAGCATTCAATGACTTTGGGGTACGCATTGTTTCAAAGGATGTTGCATTAACCCAATCACTACTTTTATAAGTAACATATAGCAGCGGAAAAATTCTGTAGTTTTTAATGCTTTTTACTTATTTTTCTTGCTACCATGTGCTGTTTTTTGTGCTACTATTTGTTGCTGTGGATGCTGAAGACAAGAAGCTTCAACTGACTACAGACACGCCAGGCCATCATCAGAGGGTAGCGCAACGGACTGACTCACATCCAGCTGGCCGTCCAGTTCCAACTCACCCAATCTTCGATATTCCAGACCCTCAAGCTGTACTTAAGGACTCTCCTCGCTCATTAAAAAAAGCGGGAGACTCCGTTGCACGTCGCCACACACCGATAGACGCATCTACCGTGAGTCCCAGACGGACCTCCGCCGCACCGCCGTCGACATCCCTCCCACTAGCTTCAATCTGTACATACACACACGTCCGATCTCGAGTACAAGCAGCTAGATTGCATGGCAGACGGCCAGCCAAGAAACCCCTCATAGATCAGCGGAACAGGGTGGTCAGACTCAAGTTTTCAAGGGAGCACCTGCACTGGACCTGCCAGCAGTAGAATGAAGTGATTTTCAGCGATGATAGCAAGTTCTCACTGTTCGGATCGGATGGGATACGCTACCTACGACGTCCCATGGGCTCTTCGTACAATTCCCGGTACCAAGTGCCCACTGTCAAGCACGGAAAAAGATCGGTAATTGTGTGGGGTACGTTTCCATTCAAGGGGGTTGCCTCTCTACCGTATCACGGGAATAACGGACCGCCATGTTTACAACGGCACTTTGGAGAAAATCATGCTCCCTTACGCACGCAGTATCCACGACAGAGCCTTCACATTTCAACAGGACAACGACTCCAACGACTTGGTTCAGGCGGAAAAGGGTCCGGTTTCTCGACTGGCTAAGTCGAAGTTTGACCTAAACCCCATCGAGCAGTGGAAGATACTGGAGATGCGACTGGACAAGAAAAAGGCCAGGAACGTGGATGAAAGTTCGCATAGCTGCAGGAGGAATGAAGAAGATCCCTCAGTCCACCATCGACAACCTCCTCGAATCGATGCCCCGTAGGTGCAAGGCTGTCATTAGGAATAAGGAATATGTTACCAAATATTGATATATTTGAGTTATGTTCTGACAACAATTTGTAATGTTTATGTAAGAATAAAAGAGTTCAGATGAAATTGTTCGATTTGTTGACTTTTGGGGTTTTTACCTTTTTCTGATTTTCTGGTTAACATTTGATGGAAATTTTTGGTAACTTTGGTGTTTTTCTTCTTGAGCCTCCTAGAAAACGTATCCAGAAAATATATCTCCCAGTGTCCTCTTCTTTTTTTTGTCGCTACTGTACACATTGGAGAAATGTGGTTACACAGAACATGCAACAACCCTTTTTTTTATATAAATAAAAATTTATGATACTTTCCCTATAGTATTTGAGTTTCAAGCACAGACTTAATCAAACAAGATGCCTAAGCGAGGGTTATTATGTAATGAAACTCAAATGGTAAAAAAATCAAAATAGTTGAAACACTAAAATAAAATCTTTTAAGCTGAATTTGTAGTGACCATCTCCTGTGTAGTTCTAGCACCCTCCAATTTCTAAAATTTTGAATTGACAGTCGTTGATGATGATTTCTACACAGTTTACAATGTAACATAAAAATTATAAAAAATAATTTTAATTTTTGAATAACTATAACAAAAATGAATAAAATAGAAATTCAGTTATATTTAGTGCCCTATTGTTTTATTAATTAAATATTTAGTAGTGTATAAAATACAATGTGTGTCTTAGGTGCTGTTTATCTTTGCAAATTTGCGTATTTCAGAAAATCTTTTCGTGCATGAATTAAAAACTTATAGGCGAGGTAAGCCACCCCTTCATTCTTCATCGCACACCAACATCTCAGCAGCCCCGGACCAGCGGTGCTTTCCGTGCTTGCGGAAGTTTAAGGCGAACCTCAGCGTGGCGAAGTAGATGAGCTCAACCAAGGAAATCAGCGAAAACCCCGTGAACAGCCCCAGCAAGCCGCCGCAATTGGCCACAAAGTCCGTGCTGCCGTACAGCTCGTTCCTCTGCGACTTTATGAACTGCATGTCCTTGAAGAAGACGCTCAGCCGGGACAAGTGTTGCCTGGAAGGGTTAAAAATCGTCTGGATGCTACGGACAAAAATTGGGGGTCATGTACTTGTCGGACGATCCGTTCTTGGGGGACACTATTTGAATGCCCTTGTGCCACTGCCAGTCTGACAAAGAGACCTCCGCGTCAAAGCCTAGCGAGTAGCAGTCCGGCAGGCAGTTGCAGTCTTGGTCTATGCCTTTTCGGATAAATTCCTGGGTGCTTTGTGGTCGGGGTGCTCTATTTTGAATGAGATTTCGTTTGAGAGAAATTTGCCTGAAAAGCACGATTGTTTATGCAAATGTGCTCACATAACTATGCCTTACTGTAAGAGTAGTCTATGCAGTTTTTACTTGCTGCTCCGCAGATAGGGGTGGAATTGTCTCCTGAAAGTCATTATTAATTTTTTTAACTTCTTTTTGTTAAATTTAAATAAAACTCAGTCATTAAAATAAGTTAAATGATAAAGAAAAATTAATTGAATATAATTTATTTCGATTGAGGTTTTACAGTCAGTTAAGTAAGAGCGTGTTACGTATAATTAGCAGTTGGTAGAATGTATCGCCCTAATTATTTTGCAAGTAGATAGAGGGAACCTTTGTCCTTGATGGTTTGTTACAAAATAATTAGTTGGCATTAAATTCTTGCTAGAGAAACGCATAAAGCAACATACGAGGCTGTGTGCTTCTGTACCTACCCGAAAGGTCCTAACATGTCTCATGCTAAGGCTTCTAAGCACAACAAGTCGAAAACATTCGTTAGCAAGTGGGTGCAGTAATATAAGGAGACAAAAATGGTTGATGACTTGCCGGAACGTGGCTTGATAAGCAAAGTGTCTCGTAAAGACGTGAAGGAGCAGCAAAATTGAAACGGAAAGGTGTAGATATATCGTATGTAGTTATCCGAACCCATCTCTGTGCGCATGATATCAAATGCAGTAGTTCAGTGAAGAAACCTTTGTTAGGTGAAAATAATGTGACGAAGTGACTCGCTTGGGCAAAGGACAATATTGACCGAGATTGCAGCAATGTAATTTTTACGGACGAAGCTTCTGGTTAACCTCAACTAACAGGTTGGTATAGCAGACCTTTAAACATCCAGTAAAAGTGCATCTTTGGGGCTGTTTCTCAAAACTGGGTTTCCGAACGTTGCATTTGTTTACGTACAATATAAATGCTTGAGATTTATAGAAAATATTTATTACGACTACAGAACGTTGGTTCATCAAGAAAAAGGAGGACTGGATCCTGCAGGAGGACAATGACCCCAAACACGGCAGCAAGCTTTGAATCGAGTCTAGCATAGTTACACTTGATTGACCATCGCAGTCTGCCCGATGAAAATCCGATTGAGAATGTGTAGCCATACATACAAAAAGTTCGCTTTGAAGCAGTTAAAACGAGAAATTTGTCACATTTTTAGGTCCTTGCCGGATGAATGCGCTGTCAATTTGGTCGAAAATATGCCTCGAGGATGCCAGGCAATTATCGACGCGGTGGTACTTGAAACATTATGATACAATATCTTTGTTCTGACGTACCCATATATTTGAAACTTATATACTATATACTGACTGTATACCTAGTCTACCGTCTACAGTATCATATATATATATATATATATATTTAAATACATTTTTCCTTACCATTCGAACACGCTCTAACACTGTACAGTTCACGTCAAGAATTGTAATCTATGTTTTAAAACATTGCCGATTTACCATTCTACCTAAAGGTAGTGAAGGATTTGACTGTGGCTATACCTAGTAAAGTAGATGTTGAATAATTATACAGACTTACAAATTTGTAGTTTATGTTATTAGATATAAAGCATATTTGTAGTACTTGTGGTAAAAAAAAATTTAGAATATCAACAGAGATGGAACTGAGAATGTAAGTATTAAACATTTTAAAAATCGATAAATATTTCAACAGCCCCAAAGATCCATTCGTCAGGCGGATGGTTTTGTAAGAATGTGACGCCTGTATATTGAGTAGCACCCAAAAATAATGTCGAAGAGTACAGGTTCCTCTCTTCGATGACCTACTTGGCATGTAGAATCCAACGCAATCGCAATACTTGTAAGTCCAGTTGGAGAGACACTCGAGCAGGCACTCATGTTGGTCATACACTTTGAAGAATCTCAACTTCTTTTCGTGTGTAAGATAGCAGCTCCGGTCTTGGTAGTTGTAGCCCTTGAGCTCGTCGGAAGTGGTCATCATGTTGGGTTTTATGCCAACAGCCACGTCCTGGTTGAGGCCGAGGCGAAAGTAGTCTTGCTTCGGATTCGGCGTCTGCCCTGGATGATGGAGTATGATCTGTAACGAACCTTATATTACTGTTAGTTGTCCTAATTTTTGCATCCACCTTATATCCTTGTAGTGCGTCGCCGCACACGTAGTCCAAGTCGTCTTCTGATGTTGCAAGCATGAGATCGACTCCCCCTGGTTTTCCCGACACCAGCGTCCTTCTCGGAAAAGCGTGTATATCTGAGTTGGCATCATAGCCTTTTTCTACAGACCATTGGGAGGGTGGTTGCGAAGACGTGTAGAAACTTTTATAATAGTTTATGCTAAATTGGAATTTTTGTTGGTAATCTGCATTATTTGTATTTATTAGAAGTAATACTAACTCCATTTCCGGGGTAAAAATCTCTTTCAAATCTAAAAAGTTGAAGGAATGGCATACTCCGTCGCTGGTTATGATGGGCACAAACATCTCATTGACGTGCTTCGTGTAATCTCGTCCCAACCAACTAAAGTACACTATAGTGTCCTCGAATTTTGGCTGCACCTAACGTATTGAATTTAAATTTAAATTTTTTCGACCAACAAATACTTACGCTCATTAGAAAACTTAGGGCTTCATCATCGACTGTAAAGCTTTCTTTCTTATCAGAGTACAGTTGGAACTTGCTAGAGCACACTAAAGACATGTACTCAAACTCTTTCAATTTGATTGCCAATTTATCACCAAAAGCCGTTTTGTTATTCAACAGGACCATTTGAGTGAAGTTAAATTTTGATTTTACAGCTTTGGTGCGCGGGCATATTGTGATAGCTGGAAAGGGGACGTCCCATATAGGGGTAACGCTGGTGGCGAACGAAACTAGAACCGGAGATCGTTCCCATTTCTGATATATCTTCATGATCATCCAGATGCAGAAGCTGAACGATGTTGTGATCACAATCGTCCACCATATTCTGAAATTCGAAGTTAGAGAAACATATAACCCCTAAAATTTGTTATAGTACTTCTCTATGGAACTCCTCCTTTCCCCCAAGTATTTGAAACCGTGAATGCTGGTATTGTTGCAATACTCCATAAAATAGAACCGGAGGTTTCTCAACCATCTGGGGCGTCGCTTTTGGTTCAGTTGGCACGGAGACACTCTTTTGGTCATCGGAAGTTGTGTTAGTGACAGAAGCATTGGCTCAATAAAGCTGACAGCGGCTATTCGATTGAACCCGAGCACGCCGATAATTAAATTGCGTAAACATTAATACACTTTATCGGAAAGGGTAATTCCAGTATTATTCCTAATTGAAAAAGCAGTCGACATGCGATAATATAATTCCTATTTTCCAGAAGCTATAAAAATGTATTAACCCACTGTTAATTAAAAAAATCTATCTACCCTCTAATTAGCTAAAGCGATATTCAGAAAAAGAGTAGCGTTTTTATTTGTTAATTTCTAGTTTCTAACAGTTTCGTCAGCCCCTGACCAGTAATTATGGCCAAATTTCCTCACATTGCACGCGAATCGTAAAGTGGCAAAGTACAGTATTTCAACAAGGGAAATAAATGAAAATCCTGTAAACAGTCCGAGCAACCCTCCACAGTTGGCCCAAAAGTCCGTCTGGCCGTACAGCTGATTTCTTTCAGATGTTATAAACTGCATGTCTTTGAAGAATACCCTCAATCTTGAAACATGCATTCTGCATCACAATTAGGAAAGCTATAGCCATTTAGGTTACTACTTGGAAGCTATACGTACTTTAGCGACTGATTATACGGATTCGCATAATTCAAGGCTTGCCTCCAGTCCCAATCGCACAGAGAAGTTTCCACCTCAAACGTCAATGAATTACATGAGGGTAAGCAGTTGCATTTATCCTTATCATGTTCTTCTAACACTTTACTACGTTTCTTCTTCTTACTAGTTCTACTTCTGCTGTCCTCCTTTATTTTGTCTGCTACCTCTTTAGATAAATATAAAGCTGAAACACCCTTTAGTACTTTTTAAATAAAAACTTTAAACCCATACCTTTTGCTTCTAAAATACAGGAGTGCGATGCACTTCCACAAATAGGCATGTCTTCACTTCCTGTGAAAAATAATTGTATGTGCAGTTTTTTGAGAGATTTAAACTTACTAGGCATAAAAAAGGCCACGCATTCGCAATACTGTAAGGTGAAGTTTGTTAAGCATTCCAACAGACAATTCCTTTGGTTGTAGATTTTAAAAAAGCGCAACGCCTTTTCTCCGGTGAAATAGCATTGTCTGTCTCTCGGCTTATAGTCCAGCAACTCGCTGGATGCAGTCATCATGTTGGGCTTGACAGCAGCTACGACATCGTGATCCAGAGGGACTCTAAAGTAGTCATCAGATTTTGGAACTTCGGCTGGATTGTGCAGAATCACCTGGAATGTAGGCTTACTATGGATCTGGACCGCCATGTTTACGCTTTGTACTTTATAACCATGCAAGGAATCCCCACATAGAACATCTATGTCAGAAATGTTTGTACGTATGAGTATGTCCAGTCCTCCAGTCGATCCAGCTATGAGCGTTCTTCTGGGAAACGTTTCCATATCTGCATTCTTATCATAGCCTTTGTCGATAGTCCAATGGGAATCAGTTTTATTAAGTGCGCCAAAATATTTATATATTTTACTGGAAATAAATTTTGTAAACAAGAAATGCACATTTCAGATTCCTTACACGTCGTTTGTAAATATTTCATCGAAGTCTAGTAAGTTAAAAGTGTGGCATATTCCCGCGTTTGTTAATATGGGGACAAACATATCGCTCTCCCTCTCAAGAAATTTTTTATACACTGCACCTTTCCATTTAACGAACATCAACATATCGTTAAAGTCAGGAGCAACCTGAAAGTATTTTATTGTAAATAACAAAATAACAACATGTATGTTTAATACTTCTTTCAAAAATTCTATTGATGTCTCATTGGTTATCATTGGGCCATCTTTATTGACGAATATACCTAGTAGTGTGGGGCAAACCAAAGACATGTGATCATAGTTAACCATCCTACAACATCGTTGCAGTAATTTTGTTTCCTACTAGGTGTGGTTGGTTCTTACTCTTCGTCCGTTATATTGCCAGCTAGTCTGTTCAGCATATGGTAAGTAAAATCGTAGTTGCTCCGCTTGGTCTTAACTTCGGGGCAAATAGTGACAGCCGGGAAGGGAATCTTCCAAATCGGAGTCTGGCTCGTGGCGAAAGTGACGATGACAGGCGAATTCTCCCACTTCCGGTAAATGCTCTTTATGAACACCACGCAGAAGTACAAGGACAAACTCAGAAAAATAGCCCAAAATATTCTGAAATTACAAATGCAGTGCACGCACACTCGGGTAGTTAAAAATAATACCTTTCCAGGAAGCTTCTTTTCCTTTCCCCCAAGAACTTAAGACCATGGATGCTGGTGTTGTCGCAGTACTCTGTGAAGTAGAAACTTAGATTTTGCAAGCAGCTCGGGGTGGCCGTTACGGAGTTTTGCCTCCTAAGCTTCGGTTTTGGCAGCATGGCTTAATTTTGAACTTCCGATTACATTGCTGTTCGTTATTTAAGCGGCGTATCCATAAAAATTAATTTAACAGCCGGTAGCAAGCGAACGCGCCCTTACTCGCGGGAATTGACACAAAGAACAATACATAATCATTAGGGCTAATTGTAATTAAAATTTGTATACACCATTCTTTAATGCGCTAAGAAGTAAAATGGACATTGATGTAAGCTTCAGAGTAAAAGATAAAATTTAATTTACTTGTTATTATATATAGTTAGATAACCAATATTTTTTTTATTTAATAATCGAAGGTATCTATTTATCTGTTAATTCTTTATGATTCTATTTAGACTCCCGACTTACATGGAGAAAACATTGCCAAGACGAGAAGGCGGATAGACTTAAAACTTAAAGAAATGTACGGGTTGTTAGGTAAAAAATCAATTTTGTTTTGGGCACGACGTTTATTTCAGAAACCTTTTATTGTACGAGATATTCAGCCCTAATCTGATGGTATGGTGCAGAATTATGGGGATGTGCTAGCAAATCCAGCTCATGGGATACATTGGATTATTATTGCTGAAAAAGAGTGTAATAAAAATATTTCTGTCTAAACTCACAAAGTTTGATAAAAATATATTGAGGCATTTTGCGCAAAAGTGCACGAAAGTAAAATAACAAATATGTAAGTACAGAAGTTACAAGTTGGAAACGTCTTCATTTTATTAGTTGCTAGTAATATTTGTTTGAAATAATCAATTTTTGCATGGATTCTTTTAAAGGTGTTATCAATTGTAATTGATGAACTCTTTGGTATTAATCATCTGAAAAGTGTAAGGATACGATATAAATCTAAGGCTACAAATGAATATAAACGAACTGTGCAGGGTACGACAGGGAGGTTTTATGATTTACGATGATGTTTTTAAACAAATTTTAGTTTTTTGACAAAGATTATATAGTTAGTTATAAACCCGAGGTCTTGTTTAAAAGGCACTCAAGCACGTTATGAGTTAGATTCCTTATTTATTTATTTATTAATTAATTAAAAATATCTTACATTAGTTTATTTACACAAATTTATTATGAAGGCTTATAAACGTATTATTGAAGAAAATTAGACTAAACAGGAACTAATTGGAACTAACTAATAAATGAATAAGAGAATTAACTAAGAAGCCTTCAAAATAATTTTATACTTTCATACTTTCCGGAAGGTCACATATCTGTCTAGGTTTTTTATCTATGTACTAAGCTACAGGAAATCACGTTGGACATATAATATAACGGCGTCTTTGTCTTTGTGCAACGACGTCGATAAAAACAGCTCCCCTTTAGGATATAGTTATATTAATCCAATAATATAAATTACATTTTAACGTTCGATCCGCGTTGTTTCGTGCCAATATTAATTAATGTTTGTTGATTCTCTTTGATTATGAATTTATTATAACAACACAATTATCATGATAAATATAATTATGTAAAATATTGTCATGTAGATGCGAAGGCTTTCATGGTATGGTGCAGTTGGTTCTTGGGTTATAAGGCCGTGATCGGATTTTGGAAACTCTTAACATTTCATCCACAACTGGTGGCGGACATCTTCAGAAGAAAATCTTCTAAAAATTAAGTGACGGTCCCTTGCGTTTTCGCTTTTATACTCGTGCGAGTGTAGTAGGGATGGTGTTGGAAGGGCGCTGTTGACGTCACCGGGATGGTAGATAATGTAATCAGGCTAGCTGCTGACGTCAATTGGGTCGTTGCAGGTAATATTTTGCCATTTTCTGACGTCACTCGCTCTTTCACCGGATTTCGGTCTGTTTTTTGCCCCTTTGAGCGCTAAACCAAGATTTAGGTAGATTGAATCCGTCGTCCCTGTTAAAATTATTTTTATATTTATCCACCGTCTCGCAGTGGGACAGATACCCGGTAAGTGTGGACAAAATTATTTAAGAAATCTAGCACATCAAAATGTGTTTTAATTTATCAAAAATGAAATAATTTGAACAAAAAACAGAATAATTGTTATAAATATTGCCTGAACATTAACTTAAACACTATCATCACTGTCGTTAGTGGTTTCACTAACGCTTGCTTCTTTCCAAGTCGTTAAAATTGACTCGGAGATGATTTCCACTTCATCTGGGGGTGCTAATAAGGCTACCACATCTGAATATATTGCTCTTCTGTTTTTTGGGAGCAGTGTTCTCATTGCGGTTGTTAATGGATCCGATGAAACGAGCAACATGGTGAAAAGATCAACATTTGTAAATTGCCTGGAGGATTTTCTGGTGTGTCCTCGGCGATATGCTTTAAGGTCTTTGTTTTTGGATTCTTGAGCCTCCTCGGAAAGCTGACCTATAGGCAAAAGGGCCGATTCAATTATATGGCGGCCATGAATATAATATGTATATAATACCAAGGATATTTTGAACAGTAGATTTCGTAGACAAAGAATATATAAATATAAAACTCTGAACTTGTCAGTTATTAAAAAAAAATTAATTTGTGTACCATTAAGTCCAAGGGATGCTTTATGGTAGACCGTTTTTCTTGGTATTTATAAATTCTTAAATAACTTGCTGTTTGGACCATTTAAAATGTTTTTTATTGCACTTATTATTTAATCTAAGTAGTCCTTTGCAAAATTATAATATACTCATGAGGTTGAAGATGTCATTTGAGCTGTTTATTAGTTATTAGGTCTAGATTTTTCAAATTTGGACAAAAACCGGCCAAATTTTTGAAGTAATAGGTAATCCGCTTATTCAATGCATATTTTTTTAAATATATAATACATAGGGTGCAAGGAAAATATTGCAACGCACCTTTAATTTTTTTAAATACATTCCATGACATTCTACTAATTTCCGCGACTTTAGAAACCGATGACCGAATCAATTTTTATAAGTTACGACGTTAGGTCTTCATTGTTGTTTTTCTTTTACCCAGTTCTCCACGTAAAATTTCGTCGCTTGGTGTTCTACTGTTGACATAACCAGATGTTTTCAAACTTAACGACCTTCTCGAAGCCCTAGGAAACGCATCATATTATCTATTCGTCGGTTAAGCCATGAGGTGCGTAAAGAAGACAAATTCTTATCACTTGATAATGGTCGTAGAATGCAACTGCTTGGTGCGGGGATGTTCAAATACTCTTCTCGATATTCTCTCTGTGATTTCGAACCGATGTAGACTGAAATTTCGTCTCTGGAAATTCTCTGGATTAACATCACTTAAAAGTAAATTGGTGAAAAAGGCAATCATCTTACAATAAAAGATCCATATCTTTCAAATCCTAATCAACAGTCGCCGCATTTTGGCGGAAATTGCGAGACCAGTGTATGAAATGTGAAGACATAGTAAGGACTCAGTTGTTTACGGATGAGTTAAATACAGTGCTGATATAGACTGAGGCTTTACTCAATTCTTGGACCGTGTGCCTGTTGTGCAGATCCGCCAAAGTCCATAGAGTTGACTCCAGCTCATTTCCTTACTTTTGCTCCGTTGAAGTCGTTATCTGATCCTGGTATCGAGGAAGTAGCTGCAGGTCGGTTGTTTTATTTCAAGCTGCTCAACCAAATGGTTTAGTCTTTCTGGAAATGTTGGAGGATAGAATAATTGCATAAATTACAAGCGTGCCTTAAATGTTTCTTCGACACCAGGAACTGTCGAAATAGTGGATCAGTCCAACGCTTCTCCTTCGTATTGTTTTATTTAATTTATCAATCGTTCGACAGCTTGAGAGGCGTGCAGCTTGTTTCTAGTCAAATCCCAGTTCGTAAACTCTCTCGGAGATTGTGAGATGTAGAAACCCACCTCCGCCTTGTTTCTCTTTTCTTTTCTGTTTCGTTGGTTTCCTTCCTAGCCCCCTCTTCGATCACCGAAGATCAGCTGGATCGAACTGAATAGATTCTTATTCGCTTTCAAGGACGATGAAATTTAAATATTTACAGTCTGCCAGGTTACGAAAACAAATTGTCTAAAACCGGCTGCACTTGTCGGTATTAAAAGCAAAGATTATATTTATATGCAATTTTTTATTTTTTAATACCTCTAGTCGAACCAATTCTTCTACATTCTCTAAGGGATCTGGGTACACTCATTATTTCACAAAGTTAGAAGGTTCTTGTTATTGAAAATTACCCGTCTTGTAGCTTGTTCTTCACATAAAATTTCGTCGCTTTTGACCGAACCAGTTTATTGATCATTTCACAGTATTACGAAACGCATCATGCCATCTGCTTATGGGCCAAGGCATAAGATACTCAAAAAGGAACAAACTTTAATCATTTGATGTTGGTCGCATAAAATGTTTCATCTTCTAACATAAAAGCTATATCTTCCTGATTAACAGTTTTTTACGCAGAATCATTTGGTATTTTGTTTTTAATCTAGATAAAATTACAAGATTTTTTACCACCACAGTTCAGGAGCAACTAACGCTCATATAAGAGGTTACAGCATAGATTTAAATCGGTCTTAACACCCTTGAATTTGTCACAAAAACTGCACCATATTGCAAAACTGTTTAGTACTCTATGTATTTATCTTTGCAATCAGTCTTGTACGAATTGATATTCAGGATGACATTTCTTCATTTTATTTTAAAATAAAGGTTAGGATCTTTTCTGTTTGTAAAGTACATGGGTCTGAAATTAATCTGGATATATTTAGTGGAACTAGTTAAAGCAAAAAATTGATTTTTAAGTTTAGTTTACTACTTCAGGAGATCCTGACCAATATCTCTTGCCAAATTTCTTTATGTTACAGAACAACCTTAAAGTTAAGTAGTACAATATTTCCATGGACGATGTAAAGGAGAATCCGCAAAACAGCCCGAGTAGACCTCCACAGTTTCCTAAAAAGTCGACAAGCCCGTGCAGCTCGTGCCTTTCGGAAGTCATAAACTGCTGCTCCTTATAGTAAACGATGAGTCTTGATACATGACCCCTAAAAAGCAACATTCGTACCTAGCTTAATTACGCTGCACCTTACACATACGTTTCGAAAGAAGTGTTTGCAAGGTCATTATTTATAAAAGTAGAAATAAATTTTTTCCAATGGAAATCGGTTTGAGATGTTTCAGCATCGAATTCTAGAGAGGTACACGATGGCAGACACTTACATCTGTCGGGTATATCAACTTCGCTATTGCTGATTGCAGCTTTTACATCGTTTTGAAGATAACTAACTAAAACCCTCTGTTATTACATAAATGTGAAAAGTATAGCAACGTTACCCTTAGCTCTCTCCATGCAAAATCTATCCTGAAATCCACATATTCTACCAGTTATATTGTCTGAAAAATATAAGTTAACAGCATACATTTAAAATATCAATTTGCCTTACAGCTTGTGTAAAATGGAGTACAACGGCATATTTTTATTGTATGGTTTACGAAACACTCCGATAAACAATTCTTTTGCGTATAAATTTTGAATAAGGATAAAATTTTCTCTCCAGGTAAGTAGCATTTTCGATCTCCAGGGTTGTAACTTCCAATGTCGTCGGCGGTTGTAATCATCTTTGGTAGAACTGCAGCCATGACAGCTTGGTCGACTGGAACTCTGAAGTGTTTGTCCATGTCAGGTTCTTCAGCTGGATGATGCAGAACCACCTAGATAAAGTTATGAATAATGACTATAGTGACATATAATTTATAACATGGATCACCTTAAATCCTTGTAGCTGTCCGCAAAGGTAATCCATCTGTTCTTCGTCGGCAAATAAATCAATCTGAAATCCTGCTTTCTTGCCGGATAATAAGGTCCTTCTAGGAAAAGCGTCAAATTCGCCGTCTAAAGGATAGCCCTTTTCTAGAGACCACTTCTTGATTTTTTCTTTACTTGACTTGTACTATTTGAGTACCTATAATCATTAGACATATAAATCAGTTTTAATCAAAGTTGATGTTTAATTACTCTGGATTTGTATACAAATCTTCAGCACTTAACATATTAAAAGTGATACACTTTCCTTCGCTGGTATAAATTTCTGAAAGTATATCCGAACAATTGTAAGTCTTTCCTAGCCATCTGCAGGATATAGTAGTCGTGTCAGCAAAATACTTAAATTAAGTTTATTTAAAATGATTGTAGCAAGCAAAATTAGTTTTATTACAAACATATAATCCTTTAAAGTGTCAGGATCGATTGTATCGTTATTTGAATAGAAGACAAATGCGTCACCACCAACCAAGTCATTGTAAACCTCGTATAGACCATCGCAGACTAGTGAAAAGAAGTCCATTAAATCGTCCCTAAAAATGACAATTATTGCAAAAAATGCCACACGTGGTATTTTACTCGGTCTTTGTTAAATTATCACCCTTCATGGCTTTCGCAAACATTCCACTGTAATCAAAGAGGTTCTTGTCGACTTTGATTTCCGGGCAAATTGTGACTGCTGGGAAGGGAATGTTCCATATGGGCGTCTCTGTGGTAGCGAAAGTCACGATCACGGGATTGGTTACCCATCTTCGATAACTTTTGTATATTAAGATGTTGGAGCATGCGATGGCGACGCATACCACAAGCAGCCACCACAATCTAAAAAGTAAAACGTTTATTCGTTTGCAACACTTACACCAGAAATACTGACAGGACGCTTTGATCCAACTTGCAATTATTGTTTCTATATTTAATATCTGAATAAAATTTGTAGTTGTAGGGCAAATATGTCTTAGATAAGTAATACTTTTCGAAACATATGGTTATGTTAAAAACTATAACTAAAATTGCAGATGTCCTTTGATGTATCTCCTCTGAAACCAAAGCTTCATCTGAATTTTCTAGAAACAATTCTGAGGTATTCCGTCTCTTAGGGTATTTTCTTACCCCTTTAACATGTAATGCCTATAAAAATACAAATGGTCATATTTGCCTAGTTCTAGATATTTAGATACTTGTACTAGTTTATCCAGATAATCTATAGCACACTTTTGTACTGTTATAAGATATACTTTTTTCCTTATTGGAGATTTTATGAGCGTGATGTATTGTGGAAAATACAGTTGTATGTGATACACCCTGTCCCAAAAGTATAGTTACAAACGTATTTTGAGCATAACTTTTTCTAAAATTTTTATTTTGACATTTCTCGTATTCAACTACGTTATATGCAGTCATTTTTCTACGAATTCGGGTTCACGGCTGCGCAATCATCAGCCAACAAAAATATGTGCCTCCAAATTATAGCGGCCAAACAGTTTTTATCCAATCAATCACATAAAATATTGGTTTTGCTTACTACCCATCAGCGTTTTCAGCGTTGACTTCGGGTTTTTGTTGTAGGTGTCAAGAATGGCTTCCTTCAAGACGGCAATTGTGTCATATCCGGTGAGCAAGCTGTCCAAGAAATGACCTTAATCTTATTCGTTAATTACTAGTGTTGAGCACTTATGAATAGAGGCATTGTCCTATTAAAATTGATGGGTCTTCTGATGGTGTGCATTGAATGGCTTCCAACGTTTTCTGGGAGTCTTCGATGTTAATATTGTGGGATATGGATATGCCCTAAACCACCACCAAACTTTCACCAAAATTGCGGCTCTTGAAATACTTGTGATCAACGCGCAAATTCCGACAGTAACTCTCGTAGCCGTTGTCCATTTAAAATTCTCTTCAGCACTGAATGCACCATGAGACATAGTCGACCTGCCCATATTTTATCGGTATTAGCCTTTTTCCTTGGCCTTGTGATCATTAGTGAATCGTGGTGTCTTCTTCAACATGCTTTCAGGACACGATGTACTGTAGATTTGCTCATGCGGTAGATCTCCGACTGCGTATTAATTTGCGCAAACGATTGATCCAGAAACCTTGCCCTGCCCTCTGTTGACTTCTTTGGAAATCCTGCTCGTGGTGACGTCGCTTACGTTGTTGGTCTTTGAAGAAAGCTCGCTATGGTATTGTAGGATTGAGCAAGTTTCTGTTCAGTTTTCTGAGTTGTCATTCTGCTGTCATGTTTGGTATAAATTTGACTCCGCTCAAAAGCCGACTTTCATGTAATTGGGCTTTCAAAAATTTTATTTTGGAAAAAATTATGCTCAAAAACTTTTATTGCTATAACTTTGGGTGGGTGCGACAAAGTTAAGGTTTCTGTAAACAAGAATTTCGATTAATTGTGCTCATATCTTTTCTGGCATGTGTTCTGACAGTGTTATACCTACAAAAAATTTAGCAATTTCTAACGTTACGTCCTTAGTTTTTCCAGAATTTATTTAATATTTGCTATATGGGGTTCTTGATTAGTTTTTGGTACATTGCTACTTTTTCTCAAGTATATTTCGAAATTGCGACAGAAAATATAAAAGCATCGCAGAGCACCTAAATTATAATTTCTTATTTTCTTGGTTTGGGTAACATGTAGACTATAAAGACATTTTTCTTTGAAACGTGCTAGCTGCTCGTCATTAGTTTCAAACATGTCAGCATCATAAGATTCTTTGCAGTTATCGCCAAGTATGCCGGCAGTTTTTCTAATTGCACCAAGTCATTTTGGTCTAGTAATAAGATCATCAAAACAAACTTAATTTGGTGTATCAAAAAAATTGTTCCTATTTATGGTTGTAATGTAAGATTTTTGCTTAAATAGTGTATTTGAATTCCACACATCTTTAACGTCTTCTTTGGATTTTCAAAATCTTTAACCAATTATTAGGTCAATAAAAGCTTTTAGCTACATTTTGTCCATATGTTTTTGTATCTGCTTGAAGTACTTTTTTACTGTATTCTGTTGCTACTCTTAGAGTTCTTTTGTCTATAAACAACAGAAATAAATCTAAAACCGATTCAATTTCTTGAGTTTTAAACGTCTAATTTGCGAAATATCTGTTTGCAAACTTTTTTTGTCTTCAGAAACTAAATATTTCCAAGTTTAACTAACAAAAACAAAAGTTTTTCATAGAACGTGCGATATATACACATTAGTTTTAACTTTGAAATTCTAAATCCAAACCTTTTTCATATAAATAATCATCGTCATTGTCGTTTTTAATATTATAAATGTACATGTCATAACAGTCCAATAAATACCAATTGAAAAAACAAGCCATTTAAAATAAATTATAAAAAACTATGGTCAAAAAATTAATTTTGAAAGAGACGTGACCAGATTTTGGGATTTTTATGCGCGGGTTCTCCGACAGGTTTTGAGCCTCAACAAGAGACCCTACTCGTCAAAACCATTTTCCTACTACAATCGTATATGCTTTAAAAGATACCTGTACAAATTTTAGGCGTTTTAGATGCTTAGTTGTTGTTTGAAAGTCGTTTGTATCAGTCGTTGTCAGTGCTTTTTTAAAAATGGAAAAATCGAATACCGCGCTGTAATTAAGTACATTCATTTGAGAAGCAATACGCCTATGCAACTTAAAGCCCAGTTAGATGCCGTTTACTGGCCCATCATTTGCCACCGTAAAAAGATGGGCAGCTGAATTAAAACGTGGTACCAGCTTGGCCTACGATGAGTGTTCGGAACGACCAACAACTGCGACCTCCACCGATAACATCAAAAAATTCACCAAATTGTAAGGCTGTGAGCATATGGAAAGAACGCGTTGTGATATGTTTACTGAAGCATTTGGTATGAGAATGCTGTCAGCACGTTGAGTCCCGTGCTTGAACCAAAAATTCATTCGATTGAACATCTCCAAGGCCCTACTTAAGCGGTTTTAGCGAAACGAGCCGGACTTTTTGTATCGATTTATCATTGTCGATGACATTTGAGTCCACCATTATACCTCTGAGATGAAGAAACAGTCAAAACAGTAGACTGTGAAGGGTGAACCAAAGAAGGCGTACACGGTTTTATTGACCAGGAAGGTGATAGCGACTGTTTTTTGGAATAGTCAGGAAAATCTGTTCATCGAGTACTTAAAAAAAGGGAAAACAATAACGGGGTCGCATTATACATCGTTATTGGACCAGTTGAAGGCAGCAATTGCTGAAAAACGGCCTCATTTGGAACGGAAGAAAGTTCCATGGCCAAAATTCACGAATTGCAGTTTGAATTGATTGATCACCTAGTATATTCACCAAATCTGTCCCCGGCGACTATATCCTGTTTCCCAAGCTCAAAGCTTGGCTCGGAGGACAGAGATTTTCATCAAATGGCTATTTGGACGGGTTAAACGGGTTGAAGCATCGTTGGAAAAAGTGTATGGACCTAAAAGGAGACTATGTTAGGCTAACAACTTTTCAGATTGCTTATGTATATGTCCTGTTAGGGACCTTTACTATAGAAAAAGCTCAATTTTTATTTGAATAATTATTTTTCTTCTGCAGTAGTACAACGTTCAAGTAATAAATTTTAAAGATGCTTTTGCAGTTTCTGTTTTAGGACTGCGACCGCGAAGGTTTTAGTCTTTGATAGATCCTCATAATGAGTCTTATTTATTAAAATTTTAAGTTTTGAAATACGATAAATAGTTGTAGGAAGCCAAATTACGTATACCTATAACACGGCTCTGGGACTACAAAGCTAAAAATTGATAATTGGCCGTTAATGAGTGTTAAACCGATCTTGCCTTTGTTTAAATGAGAACATCAAATTACATGCACGCATGTTACATTCCAGCTCTTACCCAATGTTTTACACATTTTTTAAAATTTTCTTCAATTGATTTCGGATCATAATTAGATGTATATTCATATTGTTTGTCTAAATAAATAATAATAGAGCTCGTATAATAAAAATATAAAAATGAGAAATATAAAATAAAACTCATAATTTTAGTTTAGCTCAGTAGTACAGTATAATTGGAAATACAATGATAGAAAAATGATAATTTCTTTTACGGATGCTCTAATACAAGTCCCTAATAGCGTTGTACTTATCAGGTTGTAAAATAAACTCAGTTTAAAAATTAGTAATTTTATTAAACTTTTTAGAACTTTAGAAGTTTTTAAACAAATACACATTTTTCTCGTGAGTATGATTTTATGCAGATTTTAAGCAAAAATATTTACATTAAAAAAATATTAGTTTATTTTCAATATTTGTTTGGAAATTAAGACAATTTTGCAAGCTCCTAAAGTGGCAGTAATCTGATAGAGCAAGATCAAGGAAAAAAGGTAAATGGGACATTTTCTCTCAACTAAATTCCTCCATCTTTTTGAGGCCGTATAAGCCTCGGCGATTGACCGAAGCTGGACAATTTTTGTGTGATTCTGTAACTTCCATCTCTTTTGTAAGTCTTCGAGTTGCAGTAGAGATTATTTGCCATCAAAGATTTCAAAGCACCAAGATCGAAGTTAAAGGCCGCTCGAACAACTTACTGCCGTTCAAACTAATCATTGTTTATAAATATTTCGATCCATCTGATAAATTGTTTCTCTTACAACATCCGTTCTGTACGTGAAGCTAGAAATTGTTAATGCGTTTCTTTTCTGCACATACTCAATATTTTTAACGATTTCACTTGCATTACTTTCTTTTTGTATTTGTAAAGGGTAACGTGTCGAATATGTTCTTTGGTCATTTCTTTCTTATTGTTAAATACAACAGAGCAATATATTTGAACATTTTAAATAATCTGACATCTTTATTATCTTTATTAACTAGTAGATACTAGTTGTATAATATGCCATATAGTGTAAATGACAACCTTAGCGGCCGATACATTCAAATTAAAAATTATCTACCAGGGTGATTTAAAGTATTCGCCAATAGGGACGCAAAAAAGTAAACATCAATTTGATACAGACACTATTTTTTGGCTTTAAGATTTTTTGCTATAGAATCATATTCGATTGAAGACCGCGTTAGAGTGATTAAGAATATTACAAAAATGGTGAGAAAATAAAAAACACCTATCGAGCTCTCCGCGTTTATTTCGGTCGTCATAACCGTCCAAATGAGACTACATTGGTTTTATCGATGATACGCTAAAGAGCAAACAACTCAAAAGTGTTTCCACATCGGCAAACATCGCTGCGGTGAAGGAGAGCGTGAAAGAGACCAAAACTCTCAACAACTCACCGATCGTAAAAATTAGGCATTTTGGAGACCAGTTTACGCCGTATTATGCACAAAGATTTGAATTTGCACGCTTACAAGATCCAATTGACTCAAGAACTTAAGCCAGTCGACCATTTCAACCGACGTGTGTTCTCTGATTGGCTTCTCTAACATCGTGTGATTAATTCGAATTTTTCATCGAAAATCATCTTCAGCGACGAGCCAACGATAATCCAAGAGAATACCAAGAACAAAATCAAAAAGTGACTGTTTGGTGTGCTATGTCGTTAAAAGGTGTCATTGGGCAATTTTGACTTGAAATGCGATTACTATGAATTCTGCGCGATATCGCGGCACGATTAATTACTATTTCTTCTCGAAACTTAATCAAACTGACATAAATGATGCTTATTTTCAACAAGACGGCGCAACATGCCACACAACACGTGCGAATATAGAGTTATGGCAGTAGATGTTCGGTAAACGTGCGATTTTACGCCTTTAATTTTTTTTTGTACAGATATCTAAAAACTAAAGTCTACGTTAATAAACTAGCCACCATTCAAGACCTCAAGAACAATATAATTGCCAAGATAAATACCATTGGAGCGACTTTATATGAAAATGCCATCGAAAATTTCGACCATCGTATCGACGTCTGTAAAACCAGTCGTGGCGAACGTTTGGGTGTTATGATTTATCGTACATAAATGGCATATGTTTAAAATAAAAAACCCTCTTTGATTATACAATCATTACTGTAGTTTCAATAAGCGTTTACTTTTCTGCGCCTGAATTGGCGGACTCCATGGGTATAAACTGGATTTTCTTTTTAGGTGCCGGGGGGTGAACGGAAATAGGGGAGCGGCTTTTGATTGTTGTAGGTAAAGAGGCATGAAAATGACTTCTCTCATAACGTACCTCGCACTACCGCTTTTAAAATTAGCATAACGATGTCAGAGCAAGATGTACTTTTCCTTGCACAACGGGTTATTATCAAGTTTATTACAATAGTTATAAAACTGTTTGAAATTTTGAGAAAACTTAAGGTACAGTTTGAAAAGAGAGTCTTTGAGAATAAGGAAAATATTTGCATTGTTTGCCACCTTCCATTGATGACTGCCGATTCTTTTCTTAAGGTGCCATTCGCTTGCTAGCGTGCAGGCGAATCATCTGTTCTATTATAATACGCATATATCTATATATTCCTTAAGGGGGTGGTTCTACCTCTCTATTGTGTGGTGTAATAGATATGAGACATTTGATAGTATTACTACATGGTTCTCAGAGTAGCCACTAGATGTCATAGTTGGCCAACAAGACCAGTAGATGTACATATCTGAGTGAATATCAGTTAATGTTTATAGAATATAAGGTAAGAAAAAATGTTTAGTTGTTCCCTATGTTTATAAATATTTACCAGCAGCGAGGGTACACAAAAAATGTATGTGCATATTACATGTCATACAAACTGGCTTTGTCGTCAACATACAAGATGGCATATATGCAATCCATATTTTGTATGAGCAACGTTATGATTTTATGATGGACATTTTACTTATATCATTCAACTATTTTCAAAAATCAGAAAATACATACATTTTGCAAATAATAAAGATAACAGGAACCAAGTTATGACCGCCTTCTCAAATTACGACCAGTAGTTGAAGAACTACACAAAACTTTAAAAAAGTTCCTATGAAGGAATGTTTATTAAGTGATGAACAAATGTTACAAACTAAGACAAGAAGTTATTTGAAACAATGTCTTCCATCAAAGCTACATAAATGAGGCTATAAACTCTTCGTGTTATGTGGAGTATCTGGATACTCCTATGATATTATGAAAATAATCCACCATAAACCTGAAAGCTTTGGTTAATGTTGTTCTTTGTCTAAGCAGGATTCCTAAAAGCTATAATTATAAATTATGTTGTGACAATTTTTTACACATCTATTTATTTGCTTGTGTAGCCAAGCAAGGATCCTAGACATTGGAAACAGTAAAAAAATAGAATTCCTAACAGTAAATTACCTTCAGAAAACCCTATAAACAACAAAGAAAAACGTGCACCTGTTAAAATAGTTGCAACTGTTCAAGGAGTTTACGTTTCGTGTGTGGCGTGGAAAGATAACAAAGCAGTTTTGCTTCTGTCAACTCCAAGTGGGCAAATTTCTCTGCAACAGATAGACTTGATAAAAAAGTGATAAAGAAAATGGTAATAAAATGGCCTTATGTTATGAGGCACTACAAGTAACATATAGGATCGTGTTGACCGGCTAGACAAGAACATAATACGTTCGAAAAAATGGTACCACTGAATGACTGCTATAAATTCATGATTGCTGCTGATAGAGGACAAAATGAGACAGAATTTTGAAGAACTGGTTGAAAGTCTGTACAAAATAGGGCACAGAAATATTGCTAGAGAAAAAGTCTTCTAACAACATTAACAACAAATAAAAATGAAGAATTATATAGGATTTGTTTTACATGTGCCAATAAAAATGTTTGCTTGGTTAATATTAGCCGTCGGTTAGAAACCAACGCGATAGCGTTGCAAAATGCCTCAATATAAAAGTCTGACTTATGTGCATTATACAAAATAAGAGTAGTACTGCGTCTCAGCAAAGACAAAACTGTTTTGTTAGATATAATAAAACGTAAAGGTTGCATGAGCGCTTATAAAGAAGGAGAGCGTTAGAGGAGGGTTCTAGCTTTTCTTAGCCTTTGGTATAGCCAAATTTTTGATAAATTAGAGCACTAAAATAGAAGATGGAACTATTTTGTACCATAAGGCACTTGTTTGCTAATTACTGATTATCAAATATTGACTATTTTGTAGTATTTTAGTATCTTGTACATTCATTAAAA
The DNA here is from genome assembly GCA_036346155.1 of Sinelater perroti. Lineage (NCBI taxonomy): Eukaryota > Metazoa > Arthropoda > Insecta > Coleoptera > Elateridae > Sinelater > Sinelater perroti. The sequence goes on along the minus strand of JARFIY010000167.1, from coordinate 42,081 downwards.
TGTTTAACCTTGAAGAACGTAAGAATTTTTCCATAAGCCCCTCCCCCCAGTAATCATATAGGCGCCACTGAAAGGTTGTCAATAAATATGTTGTATCATGTGTGATGTGTGTGTTAAACAAACATCAAAATAATTACATTAACACAAGATTATTGTAAGTTTCTAGCCGATATGACTACAAATCTTGTTGAATTTAGTATTTCGTTATTGTGTACCCTTCAACTTTGTTAGCTCCAATTGAAGAAGAAAATGAAGCAACATTGGAAATTTAAAAAATAAAAGTGGTGGAGGGAATAGAATTATAGTAGAACTACTGAACATGGATCGTGAGTGGTTATGCCACAGTTTTTATGAAATTATAAATGAAGTATGACAACAGGAAGCAGACGGTGGGAATCTTTATTATATTTTGTGTATAGGTAACAGGCCGATATAAGAAAATAGTAGGGACAGAACTCCTTAACTTAAGTAGGCCACAGCTAAAGATAACCATAGGGTTTCTTACAGGACCTGCGACTGTAAAAGAACACAATGGTGACCTTACATGCAAGGAACCAGAAACAGCCTTACACATCCTATGCAAGTGCGATACGATGTGCTGGAAAAGGCAACATACATTTGGAAACCGATCCTGGAACCGGAAGATTTCCAGACACACCCTGTAAAGGACCCGTATCTGCTGATTCAGGGGACATCAATTACAGATTGGTTGTGAATTTATTTAATTAGGGTAATCACAATAAGCCATAGACCGCAGTGAACATGGATACATTAAGAAAACATAGCCTAAGCGCAAAAAAGGGGCATTTCTTTGTTAAACCCGACTTATAACGTTTTGGCAAACTAAATTAAACAATATAGGAGAAAGAGTGATAGACTGCTAGTTGATTCACTTTAGTGCGAGTGGGAAGAAATGAAGTGGTTTATAGTGCCGTAGGAAGTGCAAGGTATATTGACCAGCAACTCTCAGAACGTCAAACACACCCTTTTTTCGATCCAAGCGCAACGAGAAGAACACGAAAAAATCTCCTTACATTGGCAGTGCCATATTTCCTTCTGGAACTGTTTCAGGCCTTTACTCAACCTCAAGTAATTTAAAACCCGTCGAAATTTGTGATGCGATCTCATCCCCTCTCCCCCGTATATGTACTATCGAGAGCGGTGTCTAATATTGGGAGATGCCATGGTTATTCTTTCTGTCGCCACCTCTATTGAATCCACAAACTAGAGTCTTCTTGGGTTTGTTGAATATATGGAAACGCAACTGCAGCTTCAGCAGCTAAACCGATCTACAGTTTTTGGATTCAGATGACAACATATCGGTAACTCATACTCTGAATATGCTGCGTTTTTAGCGCCATTAGCTGTGGCCAATACAGTTAGGCTTTTCCTGTTCCTAATGTCAATTTGCGGGTCCACATTAGTGAATTGTCCAAAGAGTTAGCCGTTAGTATTAAGTCTGAGGTTCGAGAAGTCAGTGACAGCTTAAAAATGTTTTGGAAAGTACAGATGCTATAGTTTTGGTGTAAGCAACCTTACGTTCTCTTGCAACGAAAAACACGGCAGAGGTAGTAAAGATGGTTATTCCAGTTCTGCTAATGATCTGACAGAGGACTTGGAGAATTAAGTAAAATCAGCTTTTATAAAAATAGGTCGGTGAATGATCTTTACAGCAAGTAATAACAAAGAGTTATGTATGTATGACATTCATTAATTTTAAACAGGCATGCAGCAAAGTTAAGAAGTAAACTCTACTGAGTCATAAAAGATGCAAGTATTTCCACCAAGCTAACAAAATTAAAAAAAATACATTAATTTGTTTCTAACGAGTGTGGTGTGGGTAAAATGCAATAAATAAAAACAGTATGTACTACTCAACGTTTCCATAAGATAGCGCCCGGTTTGTCCTAGAAACTTAAAGCCATGGATGCTGGTGTTGTCGCAAAATTCGCAGAAGTAGTACCGGAGGTTCTGCACGCAACTTGTTTTTACCGTACTTTTATTTTCCTTTTCGGGATAAGCGGTTGGCTTGTGGTTATCACTGACGGAGATTTCTTCCATGACATCGAAGCTCCTCGAGCCGCGATTTCTCTTCGCAACGGATGGGTCTAATTCTGACTTTAGCATGGCTGCTATCTGATTAGGTTACTGAAACAACAAAAGGTAATTAGAATTATATAATAGAAACTTTAAATACATTAACAAATAAAAACGGCATTTTTAAGCTTTCATGTTTTATTTTAATTTCTAGTTAGAGAATCCCCCTTTAATATCTTCCTGAATTTTTGTAAGTGGATTGATATTAGTTTAAGCCGTTATATAAGTTGCCTATAGATAGCTAAAACAAATAATTCATACAGAGTCACTTCTATTGGACCTTTAATAAGGTTATTTCTGAGTGATATACTTCTTTCATCCTAAAAGTAAAGATTTTAAATGAATTTATCACACACAGAAATACTATTGCGATGATTCAAACTTTGATAAGCCGTTCTAAAATAATTTAATGTTTATTTTGTAGTATTTTTTTTGTATTGGGAGCTTCACTTTTAAGTATCGTTATAAGTGCTTATATAATAACTCAACTGTATTGTATGTTCTTAAAAAAGACAAATCGAAAAATGCATCCCTTATTTATTTGCAGCTATGTTGAATCTTAAGTAGGCTACAAGCTACAATCAGTTTAATCTGTTTTTTGCAGATTTAGAACAACCAGAAAACAACAAACATATATTACAACAGGATTATAAAGTACAATGAAAAACAATATAGTGCATGAGATGCCAACAATACGGCCAGTAAAAGACGTGCTGCAATAAACCTTATGTCTGTGTTAAATGTGGATATTAAAAACTGCAAAAAGACCAAAGAGACTTCAGCTAAATGTGCTTTATGCGGAGGCCAAACAGCCAACTATAAAGCGAGCATTATCACAGACTAATTAAAGGAAACAGAAACCAAGCAGCAACATTTCCGATCAATGCAAGTGCATATAAAAAAGATACAACACTCCTCCATCTCTCAACAACAAAGTTATGTAGATGCAACCAGACAAAGCACTAACCAAGACAATGACAGTCGCACCGTACTAACCAGATTTATTCAATTCAATTCAATTCAATCACCACAGTTCTTGGCAAAATGAGATTACAATAGCAAACATAAATACTTTATGGAGCTCACGCCTTACAACACCTAAAGGCAGAGAATTAGCTATCGACAAAAACAACTACTCTTTTCTATCGACTGGCACCTTAACATACTGGCCCACCGATTCAGGCAAAATTTCTGAATTATTAGATTTCTTTGTAATCGACGGACCTCTTTAACATATATGGATATATTACCAAGCTATTTTCAGACCACCGCCCAATAATGGCTACTGTAATACCATAATAAACAAAGCAACACCTATATTATATAACTATAAAATAAATTTGGATACATATCGCCATTTCACAGAAGAAACCATAAAGCTGTCTTATAAATAAGACTACAATTATCGGAATATCTAGAAACTGATTCTAATTAATGTACTCCATTGCGCTGTTAAACTAGCTACTCCAATTAATGAACCACGAAAAGCAACCAGTAACTTACCATACAAAATAAAGAAACTACTCACAGACCAAATAGCAGAATAAAATATAATCAGGCAAGTTAAAATCAGTGTTAAAATAAATGCCGAATGAAATAAGAAATGAATCTTTCTCTAATCTCACCAGGCAAGATAATTCCATTTGGAAATCCATAAAAAATAAGAGAAAACCAAAATCAACATCACCATCAGTAGCTTCAGAATCGCTGTCGAAAAGTGATAAAGGAAAGGCCGGCCCATTTGCAGAACATTTTAGAGAAGTATTTTCTCTACAAAACAAGGACTTGGTTCAAGAAGGAGAACGCGAAATAACTACTTCCTTCCTGACACCTAAAAGTGTGAGATTACTTGTTCCAAAAAATATTCACTACGAAATTAAGATTTTAAACTTAAAAAAGACGTCAAGTATCGACCTACGAAAATGCTAAAAGAACTGCCAAAGAGGACTTGTCAAAGTTAATATTTATTTACAATTCTATTTTAAGGCTCAATCATTGGCCAAAATTATTAAAAATAACCCAAATAATAATAATAGGTAAACCAGGAAAAAATCACACCGATGTGGCAACCTACCAACCAACAAGTCCACTACCAACAATCTTAAACTTTTAGAAAAACTTCTACTCAGGATAATTAACAAGAGGTCGCAATTGCCCAGGTTTGCTGAGAAATATTGTAGCTTTCAGGAGCTTTCCCAATTATCCTAAAACTCAGACTTACGCCCCATAGTCGAGTCAAATTATTAAGAAAAACGGTAAAAGCTCCAGATTTTTAGTGGGTACACGTATCGAGACGTTCCAAGGCGCATTCGATTCGTAAGAGCCTCACAAAAAATTTTTACCACAAATTTTTTTTGTTATAATGCGAAAGTGCATTTGTACACACAAAAAATGCATTTATTTGATGAGCTTTTTCCAGACCAAAAAGAATATTTTATTTCTCGCATAATATTGGCCAAATTAAGCTCACTCTCATTACTCGGAGGTTATTGGGGTCGCTGATTACGAATGTGATGCTTAGAAAGTGTCCCGATGCACTTGGGGGGCATAATTTTGGGGATGGGGGTAATCTAAGAGAAATACCTCAAATTTGTTTTCCGAGTTTAAACTGTCTGAGGGTTTTGGGGTCGCTGATAACGAATATGATGTTTAAAAAGTGCCCGAATGCACTTGGAGGGGAGCATAATCCTGGCGATGGGGGCAATTTTGGGAAAAACCTCAAATTTGTTTGTTTTTGAGTTTTTCGCTTAAAATGCAAAAATATGTATATAATTCATGGGTAGATGGTTTTTTCATAATTCACTTATTTATTTTTATTTTTTTTTTAAATTTAATATTCAATACGAATCAGAAAGCATATTTTTTGGTTTTTACGATTTATTTTGAAAAAGCAACAAATTTACATTTCAAACGAAGCTCGACTTGTCATTAGGACCAATATGAATGAAAATAAAACAATGAAATAGCTTTCAAATAAGTTGAGGATCACATTCTGGTCGATGTTAGTCCACTTTTGTAATGGCAACTCTTTCAGCTCCTGGGCAGTTTTTGGAGCTGGTATATGTCTTCGGATACGTCGTCCCAGCTCATCCTAGACGCATTCAATGGGATTCATGTCTGGACTGAGGGATGGTCATTTGAACCGCTTAATTCCCACACCACCACCATACTCTCTGACAACTCTGGCTACGTAACGTCTAGCATTATCTTGCATCAAAATGCCATGCTCACCCATAGTAATCATAAAAGGCGTACTATGATTTTGTAGAACTTCCGTAATGTATAATACCTGTAAGCTGTCAAGGAGCCATTTTATATGAAACCTAACTCCGTGCGTGCTTCTGAAGAGATTCCTGCCCAAACCACAACCAACCTACCGCCAAATCGTCAATATAAACTGTAGCGTATCTTTCCCGGGCCTTCTATACTCGCTGACGTCTGTCTGATTCAGAGAGGCAGAAACGCGATTCACTTGAAAACAGTGCTCTGGTCCAGTACTCATTATTCCATGCCAGGTGATTTCGGGCAAAAGACAATCTTGGAATTCGATGCTGACGTTGCAATGGTGGACCCATAGCCGTCCTTCTACAAAACAGTCCTTCAGAACAAAGTCTATAATTTCTTGGAGTTGATTTCGCAGCTAAACCGCAGAAAATGTTTTATTCCGCAAACTTGCACCTTTTGTACAGCACAAAGGCTCTTACCAACAATTCTTGCAGTTTCAGGTTGTCCTCGACCTTCTTGTAACAACGCTATAATTCTTGACAAAACAACAAGATCTAAAGGCATTATGACCTACGAGGTGTGGCAGAAAAGTAATGAGACTGATTTTTTATTTACCAAAGTTTTAATTTTTTTCAAACATCAATGTTATCCCCTTCAAAGTAGTTCCCTTGGGCAGCTACACACCGATCGAGACGTTATTCCCACTGTTGGTAGCAGCGCTGGAAGTGTTCAACCGGTATAGTCTTCAGCATGTCCGTTACACTCTTTTGGATATTTTCTAAAGCCTCAAAATGACGTCCTTTGAGGACATTTTTCAGTTTAGGAAAAACGAAAAAGGGACTGAGGTTAGGTGAATAGGGGGGCTGGGGAACCACAGGAATGCCTTTTGAGATCCCTTTCGCATGTGCAAATGTTCAGTCAAAATTTGATGAACGGTAAATCTGTTCAAATTTAATTGTTCACTCAACATTCTTAATGTTAAACGACGGTCTGATCTCACAAGAGTGTTCACACGTTCGATGTTTTCGTCAGTTTTCGAAGTTGAAGGCCTCCCTGAAATTCCGCTGATCCATTTTGTGTGACGCACAACCAAAATACAACTTCACTAATAGCAGTCACAAAAATCACGTAGTTAACGGAACGAGTTGAAACTCGCACTGAGCAATGGGAGGTTGCAGTGTTGCCAGTCCCATTACTTTTCTGTCACACCTTAATTAAATAAACTCTACAAACACTTCACCGTGCGATTAAAAGGTTTTACACAAAGAAATCAACGTTATACACACAAACACACACTAAAATGAACTGAAAATTCTAAAAATATATATCACAATTTCAATGTGACCAGTGCATTTACACTTGAGGTCACAAACGGTATGGTATGTCAAAATGGTGAAATTAGACACAACTATAAATTTATTTGCTTTAAATAGAATTTTAGTGAGGCTTGGTATTAATTTTAAACGATTCACAACAGATAGCGTTACTAGTATTTTTTTGCCATCGGTACATATTGCAAAGCGTCATCATTAGGCTTGAATTTTGAGAGTATAATTTTGGCAAGTGTAAACCTAATAATTTTTTGAACTTTGAATATATCGAGTGCATATAAAACGCAATTTGTGGGAAGCGTTACTTTTTTACCTTCATGTGAGGAAATCGGCAGTTGAAACTCTTCGTTTACATATTTATAGTAAACATGCTTTGTCAATTTTAACTGTGAGTATGGTTTGGATGATTCAAAAGTGGTGATTTTGACACAGAGGACAGGAGCATCCGGGCTAGCCGAACAAGTTTAAAAATTCAGAACGGGAGGCATTACTTCACGAAAATCCTTGTGAAACGCTTGAAGAATTAGCAGATTTTTTGAATATTGAGTTCTCGATTGTTGACAAATCTTTCAAGGCGATAGGAATGATTGAAAAGCAAGGAAATTGGCTGTTACACGAATTGAAGTCGAAAGACATTGAAGGAAGTTTTTCCGCCTCCGAATAGCTGCTTCAAAAGCACAAAAGGAAGGGTTTTTTGCATCGCATTGTGACTGATGACGAAAAATGGATTCATTACTAGAACTTAAGCGCAGAAAAGTCAGATGTAAGCACGGCCAATCATTACCATCGACTTCAACTTCAAAATATTTATGGTTCGAAGGTAATGCCTTGTATTTGGTGGGATCAGAAAGGGGTAGTAATTTATAAGGTGCTGAAACAAGACGAAACTATTACTGGGGCATGCTACCGACAAAAACTGATCAAATTGAACCGAGCTCAAAAAGAAAACAACTGGAATAGGCCCAAGGACACGATGAACTGATATTTTAGCGCGGCAACGCTCGGTTACATGTTGCAAAACAAGCAAAAACTATTTGGAAACACTTCAATGAGATGCCTGGCATTGCCCCTTTTAATTACCATTTGTTTCGATCGATAACGCATACCTGTTTGAGCAGCGCTTCGATTCTTTTGAAGATATCAAAAAATGGGTCGATTCGTGGATTGCATTACAAGACCAGGACTTTTCTCGTCGGGAAATTCGCCTGTTGTTAGAAAGATGGGAAGCAGTTATGGCTAATGATGGACGGTACTTTCAATAACTTGTGCTTTATAACATTTCACTTCACAAAAATCCTTTAAAATTAATTAGAAGCCCCAGTACTACTTGATAAACTGATAATTTGAATCTTTGAAGTAACATTATTGCTTTGCGAGCGTCAGCATTAGCGTTTAATATTACATTTGGCACCAAGCCAACAGATCTTGACATTTGTTGATTGCTTTGTGAGTATAACTTTTATAGTTTATTTGAAAGCTTGTTGAGATATACATTGCCAAAGTAATAAGAAGTGCAAATAAAAAACCGTAATTATTATTTGATTGACTAACCATTTAAAAAAAAATTAAAAACAGCGCTCAACTTGGTATAAAGTAAATGATGAAGTATTTTACTTGTTAATCAATTAATAAATTTTAATTCTGTCTTTCATTCACTGTAGGAAATTAAGGAATTAGACTTATTATCTACTATAGCAGTCGATCTTGTGAAGTTGACAATAGAAAGTTGGCATATTTGCTACAATTTGGACTGGATAACATCGTGCATTTGTAATAGAAACTTATTTTTAATGATTTTATGAAAACAAAGGTAAAATTAAGAGCCATAACGCTATAAAAGCTGTAGGTTTAAAATTGTCTGCAAATTAGTTCAATATTGTAAAAGAAACTAAAGAGTGGTGTTTAACAATAATAAATGAATTTTATTCATTGACCTTAATTGACCTTCAATTCTATAAAATGGTTTTCGTTCAACTGCTAGGTGATAACGACACTGAATCTAAAGAGTCTTCCAATAGGGACTTCCGAACTTTGATAGTTGATACGGCCATATTGTTGAAGCTACATCTGCCGAATTGACTGTCATTTATTCAGTCTGTTTTGCCAAATTACCATGGACGGATATAGCGTTCAACAACACGTGCAAATGATAAAATTGTTTTATCAAATGGGTGTTCTGTTCGGGCAACGTTCCGCGCGTTTCGCCCATTTTACGGTCGCCATAATCGCCCTACCGAGAGGACTATTCGCAGTGTGGTGGATAAATTTGAGTCCACTGGTTCAGTAAACAATCAACCAACACCCGTACAAAACGCAAGATCTGCCGAAAACATCGCCGCTGTCCGTGAGAGTGTGCAGGAGAATCTGAGGCAGTCGATTTGGCGTCGCTCACAAGAACTCGGCCTTTCACAGACCACAACTTGGCGAATTTTGCGTCGTGACTTGGGCCTACACCCGTACAAAATTGTACTGACCCAGGAGCTGAAGGTAAACGACCATAGACAACGACGTGTGTTCGCTGAATGGGCCCTGGAGCAGTTGGAAACTGACCCTAATTTTCATCGAAAAATCATCTTCAGCGATGAGGCCCATTTCTGGATGAATGGGTACGTCAACAAACAAAATTGTCGAATTTGGGACGATTCCAATTCACATGAGATCCAAGAACGTCCAATGCATTCCAAAAAAGTCACTGTTTGGTGTGGATTTGGGCTGGCGGCGTCATCGTCCATAGTTCTTTGAGAACGACGTTGGCCAGGCCATCACCGTCAACGGCGAGCACTATAGGTCGATGATTACCAACTTCTTGTGCGATTCGACCCCGTTAGACTTTTTCTTGCGGGGTTTTCTTAAGTCGCAGGTCTATGCGAATAAGCCACAAACCACAGCGGCCCTCAAAGCCAACATAACCCATGACATCGGTCAAATTCAGCCTGATTTATTCGCCAGAGTCTTGGAAAATTGGACATTTTGGATGCGCATCACCCAGCGAAGTCGCGGCGGACATTTGCACGATGTTATATTCCATACATAATGGCATCGATAGGTCTTTCAAACGAACAGAAAAATTCGAGGATATCTCACACACACTTGGTTTTATTTAAATTTAAAGATAGGAAGGGCTTAATGAAAGACCCTTTATTATTCTGCATTACGTCCAACTTAACTTGTTGTTTTGAAAATACCTTAAGGGTAGGCTTGTCAATTATCAGAACTTGAAGCAGAAAATAAGAAATTAAATTGGAACAATCGTCAAGGCAGACTAGAGCAATGTGTGATGTACGATGGAGTTTATTATATTCATATCTTCTTTAAAACATAAAATGGCTTGAAAGTACCTTTGTAATGCTATAGACTACTTAAAATAAAAGTAACAATTTTGAATTTTATTTTATTTTTACATTTTTTTGGTTCTATTGCCTCGCACTTATATACAAAAGCTAAAAACCATAAAAGAAAAAATTTAAATAATTACAAAAATTAGAATTAACAATCGAAAAGTTCGCAAACAAAGACTAAAAAGATACTGCAATACTAATATAAATGTGGCATTTACTTTACAACTTCACAAATTTGTTTGATTCAGTCGTTTTTTGTATTGCCAATGAAAACTAATTCGTAGTATTACAAGCACAAGAACTACTTTTTGCTCCTAAAGTTATTATAGAGGGTGTCTCAAAAGACGTATTCATTATTCAAATGACAATAAGCACAAACAAAATTTGTGAATAGTATTTGTACAAATGTAGATTGTCCTCCACAATGTTCTGAAGCTAAAAGGCTAGCTTTTAGTTAAATGGATCAGTTCCATCTACTGGGCTTCTTAAAGCGACACATTACTATGGAATACCATTTGAATTTAGTTAGCCTATGACATGGATATCAGGATTGGGCATCCTAGGACTATTCCTTTTGACGAAATCCTCACTGGTGATGTTTATCTAAACATGCTGCAAGAATCCGTTGGTTTATACCTGGAATAGTTGTTTACTAACGAACAGATTTACTTTCGTCCAGATAGAGGACCTTCTCACTACTATCCTTATGCGACTTTTTCAAACAAAGGGATTGGTCGAGAGATGGTGTTGAATTCCTTGCGCGTTTCCCACTTCAATGGATTACTTTAGGTATACCTCAAAGACAGTTTTTTCGTACAAAATGAAAAATAATCGATGAGTTGAAAGAGGAAATTGAAAGACCACGTCTTGTAGCTCCGTAACGCTGTCGAATTAATTAGTCCGCGCTCGACTGTGAAATATTACAAGTCCACAATTAATTTCACTTAATGTTTTTTAATTTAAATTATTAAGTTGCGGTTTGTGTGTCAACAAACACTGCATTTTCATTTAAAGAGCCTTACACATTTTTAAGAGTCCCTGTACTTTTGTATATTTTTATGAAAAAAGTTAATAATAAGAAATGAATCAGATATTGAGTGTAAACTACAAGATTTGCTCGAAAAGTAGCAGTTTCATCGCCAGCTTGTCATCTTCAATTTAATATATTTACTTCATCACAATCGAAAATTACTTTTCAAACAATCTTTATATTTGTAGCCTCATGATATTTTATTAAAATGATTTCCCCACATTTTCCCAAACACTTAGTATTCCGCAAGAGCCTTGAACTCATTTCACTGAATGAAATTTTTGTCTAAAATTGCTGACATGTCCTTGACAGCTGCTTGGAATATGAATTTCTGTGGAAGCGTTACAACTACCGGTAATTCTAATGATGTAAAAGCAGTACAATCAAATGAATTAAATACAGTATCCATGTAACCTGATACATCTAACACACCACATGTATTTAATAGTGCAAGAGATCAACATGCGTCTTACCTGTAGCGTTCAAGGTCTTTTTATCTATTCCCATCTAGCACTTTGAAGATCTTGAATTGGAAAATTAATAGACACTTTGTCACTGTGCGCGGGTTGTTAAGTAGCCAAATATTGATGATGGATAGCGCACTAGTAAGCGTAGGCCGTTGTGGCTTTCGTGAAACTCAGCAATTCACCAAAATCCAAGTGTTCCACGAACTTCAGCAAATATGCACTAAAAATAAGACAATTTACCGCCACTGCCGCAGCGTAAGTGACGCAGTCTTCTGTATATGAATAAAACGACGAGAGGCTCCCACCGAATATCCGAGGTCAGCTGGACAAAAACAGCGGCGGTACTCTGCAAAAATTTGAGGATACAGCTGGAGCTGTGCGATAATAATGTGAAGTAATACTTAACCGGTTTGTGTTGCTGCGATCGATCGTTCGATTCAAATTATTAAAGGTTATATAATTTTAAACATGCGTTTTAAATAAAAGTGGGGATCATTAAAATAAAAAATCTCGAAACACAGATTTAAAACAAACTTAAAAAATTAATAATGCCTTAATTATGTTAATTTAGTTTTTTAAATCTATCACACAGTTTAAATAATAAACATACAGAGGCCGTTCGTAAATTAGAGATGATAAATTATTCTACAGTTACGTTCTTGTAATATAATATATAATATATATATATATAAATAATAATCACGCAAAATAAATATTACTTGCCTTCACAAAATGACAGTGACACTAATACTAAAGAAGCAAATAAACAAACCACCGAACCTGGTACTAATATTAATAAACCCAAAATTCCACCAATATATTTGCACAATGCAATAAACCACAAAAGTCTAGTTGCTGATATATAAAAGGCAACCGGCCCGTTTACTACAATGTGCAACGCAAATACGCTTCGAATTAATTTATCAAACGAAGATGATTACCGGACTTTAACAGAATATTACACCAAAAATGGAATTCAGTTTCACACATTCCAAAACCCAAATCAAAAACCACTGTCGGTGGTAATTAAAAATGTACCGCTATCAATTACTACTGCTGAAATAAAAGAAGAATTAAAAATTTTGCCTGTCATCAATGTAACTAGACTACTAACCAAAGATAAAAAAACACTTTCAGTGTGCGCCGTTGATTTAACCAATAATGATGAGGGAAAAAGGATATTTACTTTAAAATCAATCTTTCATTCGATAGTAATTGTAGAGATGAGAAAAAATCAACTAACATACCACAATGCCATCGATGCCAGCGATATGGCCACACTAAAAATTACTGCAGCCTTTCCCCAAGATGCGTGAAATGCGCAGGAAATCATAAACATAATGAATGTACTAAGCAGGCTAATACTAAGTCGACATGTGCAAATTGCGGCGATGACTACCCGGCAAGTTATCGCGGTTGTATTCGCCATATTGAACTTGTTAAAAAATGTTAAAAATAGACCAATCACCAATAGCTCACGTGTTAAACCAATATGTTCATATGCTGACAAGGTTAAAAATACCCTAAAAGCCAACCCTACCTCGCCAACGTCGACACCAACTCAATTAACTGAACCCACAAACATTATCAAAATTATCTTAGAATTAATAACACCGTATCTTCCACAAATCAAGTCATTCTTTACAACCACCATATTACCTCTACTGTTTAATGGACCCTAGGACCCAGCGAGCAATAGAAAATTTAACAATTCTCAACTGGAATTCAAACGGAATCGCTAACCAAAAATCAGTATTTGTAGCTTTCTTGGCTAGGTACAACATCGACATAGCATGCCTCACCGAAACTCACTTATCCGAAAATCAAAAATTTAAAATACCAGGATACAGCGTATATCGTAAAGATAGAAACTCCAGGATTGCTTCCGGAGGAGTATATTTCATTATCAAGAAAAAAATTGAACACTCATGCATTCCTGAAATCCCAAACATTATCCTTGAATCTGTTGGAGCTAAAATTAAACTAAGTGATCAAAGTATCCTAACTATCTACAGCGTATACAGGCAACCAAATAAAAAACTATCACAACCTTCGAGAACCGAACACCTGCGAGACTCAAAAAGACATAGATATCGCTGTAACCAATATCCACATCAATTGTCGACTATGCTGAAAATCATCAGTTATAACCTCTACTAAACCTAGATTCAATAATAACCATCCTCGCAATCATATACTGCAGCTCATTAAAACAAAGCCAGACCAGACGCCAGTGGCAAAGAACCAGAAACCCAGAAACGAAAAGGCTATTAAACAGTTTACATCTTCATCGTCTCAAAAAGGAACTCGACGAATATAAACTGGAATCATATCAAAGACATATAGCAAGTATCGCCCTGGCGACCCAGGTATGTAGAAACCACAAAAGAATATTAAAGCAACATGAAGAATTGCCTATAACTAATGGAAATGACGCGTACTACACAGACAATGAAAAATCAGAAGCATTTACTACACACCTAAAACATGTCTTCACGCGTTATCTATCTGTAATCCTAAACACGGTCTCCACATAATTAATCATGTTGAACGAAATGTTCCAGTCATAACCAAAAACATTCGTCCCACATCTCCGAGGGAAACAGCACAAATCATAACTGCCCCATGATCTTATATCCAACACGTTCTTAAAACACCTGACCAAAAAATGTCTGGCCTCAATGTTAAATGCATGCCTCACACTGGGTACTTTCCGCGACTGAAACAGCACACATCTTATGTTCAAGCCGGAAAAACAAAGGAGACATTAAGAACTATCGAGCAATAAGCCTACTCACTACACTGTCCAAGATCTTAGCAAAAATTATTTACATTAGATTACTAGAATTCGTCGAAACCCAAAACATAGTACCACTGTTTCAATTTGGCTTCAAGAGAGGGCACTCAACTTATCATCATCTCCAGCGAATTACTGAAATAATTGAAAAAGGATACCACAACAAATACTACATTACAGTCCTCTTTTTGGATGTTGCTCGGGCCTTCGATAAGGTGTGGATCGAAGGCCTAAAGAAAAACATAAATGCTCCCAATTATCTTCTCATTTCTAGAAGATAGAACGTTTGCGGTTAAGATCAACTCTTGTATATCTGACACTAAACAAGTGCATGCTGGAGTCGCACACGGCAGCATACTAGGACCTCTGCTGTTTAACATCTACACATCCGATCTCCCGGTAACCACAGCATTCATAGCTGCATTTGCAGGCGACACAGCAATGATCACTCAAAATGCCGATCTACAAGAGGCTGTGTATCAATTACAAAAATGCACAAACAAGATCACTAACTGGTTTAAAAGTTGGAATATTCAAATTAACCCCACGGAATGTCAGACTAAAATCTTTACTTTAAGGAAAATAGCTATCGTATTTAGTATCATCATTGACGGCAATCCCATACAATGGAATCCAACGGACTCGGTAATCAGATATCTCGGAGTATACTTGAACACGCGCCTAACCTGGAGCTTTCATCTCAATCACAAGCTATTACAGGGCAACAATAGTTTAAGGCAACTTTATCCATTGATTAATCGCAAGTCAACATGAAGCCTGAATGCACTATCTTAATGTACAAAATGATACTACGCCCATTAATTCTCTATGCCTGTCCGGTCTGGTGTACTACATCCCAAACGAACATTTCGTCAAACCACTAAAAAGTTTTTACAAAACGCGAGAACATGTGATGGTGTCCTTCACTACAACTTTTGCCAGTTCGACATACATGGTAAATTAAAATGAAGACTACCACAAGATCTAGTAGCCTCTGACGAAAATAGTGATCAACGCAATAATTTCCCTAGGTCTTCAATTATTGTCAATTTCTCATACGTAATCAACTATTGATTGCAACATTTATTAATGTAATTATTGTAAACAAGACGTTATAAATAGTCTTGCCAAGCTATTTATTGTAATTGTTAGTCTATATTACAAATGTCATGTATAACAATTTCCTTTGTTGATCTGACAATAACTTGTAAATAAAAAAAATACATACATATCTGGCCGCAACCCACTTGTCAGTTAAGATCCATCACTGACTACATAATTATCCGTCAGAACACTAGAGCAAACTGTGAAATTGTAAGAGCCAGTAGAGGAGCAGAATATGGCCTCTTACTCAGAAGTAAATTTCATATTTTTGCAAGCTCTATAACTAACCTAATAAGAAAGAACAACCTGAAACGAATTTAATTGATAAACGAAAATATAAGTTAACAGGGTTACAAGATAAACCAACAAGGTTTCTCTATAAGTTAAGACTTGAAAGTAAGCTACACCAGGTAGAACAATCTTCAACACAGGATATGTGCGGAAAAGTTGAAGAAGTCATTTACGAGACAGCATATGGGGCACTAGGCGAGATTATTGCAAATTTTAAAATAGAAAAACCTGGTGGACAGCAGAAATAGAGGACCTTATTGAAATAAAAAATTATGTACACAAAATCGTTAAATGTGATAGCAAAGACAGAAAATTGTGTGCAAGACTTATTAGAGAAGTGAAGAGAACTGTAACACACGCTAAAAGTTTGGAATAACAAATATCTAGACGTGAATGCATGCAGAGAAAGACAAGAACTATTAGAGCATGGAAAACATTAAAATGATTAGGAACAGAAAAGATTCATTGATATGATCAGTATGAAAACTTGGAGGGAATACTACTTATTAACCAGTCAAACAAGAAATTATCTGAATAATAGGGAATAAAGAAAAATTAATAAAAAAACCTTTATGTGATATCTCACAAGTAGAAGCTATTGAAGTAATAAAGATAACAGATAAAGTGAAACACTGAACAGCATTGGGACCGGGAAATATCCCTACTGAACTTGTAAAAGCAGCAGCTCAAACACAACTTTTTAATATATTAGCCGTTATATACAATAAGTGCCTGAAAGGCGAACAAGTTTCTAAAAAATGTACGGAAGCATATACATATATTCTCCATTTGTAAAAAACAACAAAATTGACTGCTAAAACTATAAAGACATTAGGGTGGCAAATTCTATTGGTACTATATATAGCATGATTTTAAAAGAACGAATAGAGCAAGAATGAAAACAGTCGGAAGAATAATGCAGTTTTAGACCTGGTATATCATGCACTAACAATGTATTTGTTCTGAAGAGCCTTATAAAAAAGAAAACCTCCTACGAATGATCTCTCCATTTGAAATTTATTAACGTTAAGAAGACTTACTACCGCATTCCGCAACATAGAACATGAGAATATATAAAAAGCTCTACCATTAGTGATTTAGATACTGTGAAATACCTCTAGCAGAAATATACTCGTTAGTTGCATTATATCTGGTGACCAAGAAATTACAATAAAGGTGTTGTATTGCACACATTTTCTTTAAAAATTGTATTAACGAGGTCTTGAATCAGTAGAAAAGGAAGTGTGGTACCATGGGTGTTTAGTTTGGAAATGAAATATTTAGTACACTATTGTTTGTCGACAAAGATATAGATAACTCTGACTATATGATACGAAAGATATAAGACTGAATAAAAAAATGGAGCTTAGAAGTTAACTTACAGTACACTGAACCTTTAGTTATTGATGATGAATGTAGTGACATAAATGGAAATGGTGACATCATTCTAGGTTATTCTAAATTCCGCTAACTCTCAGGTACACCCGGAAGAGGGTTATATATAAACGTTAAGCTTGCCCAAGGAAAAAGAGCTATTAGATTCTTAAATACTCGAGATAGGAATAAAAAAATCAATAAGCAAACCAAAAAGACAATGTGCCATAATTGAAAGTATAGCAACGTGCGAGTCAGAGGTATAGAAAATTAACCAACAAAACAAAAAGTTTCTAATAACCCTAAAAATTGATTACTGGAGACGAAGCTGTGATGTAACTAAAATAGAACACATAAGGAATGGCGAGATTAGACTGAAAATAGAAATAGATGATGGCATAATTAATACCACATAAGCGAAGATATTGCTCTGGTACGGCCATCTAGAACGAATGGGTGCCAACAGATGGCCGAAAAGAGTATGATGTAAGCGGAGTCGACCTTAACATAACTGGGAAATTGAAGTAAATGAAACTATGTAAGCTAAAAGACTCGTTGATCAAAATAAGTGGCGCTAAAACAGCTCGCAGATTCTTGGCGTAGACTGAACACAAGTGTAAACTTGTTGCAGTAGCTACTCTATTGTTTAAAAAGGCCTGAAATGAAGTTGAAGCAACATTGTGTTGCCAGTTTCTTCTAGAATTGCTACAAACAATTAAAAAAAACGCCTCCATCGGTGTATAGCTGCCCAAGAGAACTGTTTTGAAACGTATAACCTTGGTTTGTAAAAATAATGGTTAAAAGATCCGTTTTGTTATTTTTCTACCATAACTAGTGCCTATATAACATACAGTTTAAAATAATTCGCCATTTTTTAAAGAGATTATCTAATATCATCTCTAAAATGTGCTATCTTCCACCAACAAACCAATTTACCAACTTATAAAATGTTTATATCAACTAAGATATGCCATCTTTACTATAATTTACTTTTTTAAGTGTTTTGTAAAATATCCTTAAAATATTTTAATTAATGAGGAATTTATCAATTTTGTGACCCAAGTACGACAAGTTATGAGAATACAAGATACGTCTATAAAGCAATTAAATATTTGAAAATATGCTTGTGTACACTTTATATTCTTTATAATAACATCTTTGAGCATCAGTACATCGTTGCCAGCGGTTTTGTGAGGCGTCCTAACTCGCCTGGAAGTCTCTTAAAGCACTCGTTACATCAACCTGCGCGTTTTTAATAGTCCCAAAATGGTGTCCGCTTAAGCTGGATTTGAATAGAGAAAAAACTCGGAAGGGCCCATCCTGGTTGCAGAGAGGTTGGGCAGAATTGCCATGGTTTTGTTTCCCAGAAAGTAGCAGTGATGCACGACTGGGCGTATTGTCGTGATGAAGGATCCAGGTTTTGGCGATCTCAGCTATTTAAGCACTTCCACATAAAATTCAGTGTTGACCGTCTGTGCGAGTGGTACAAACGCCTTATGGACAACACGTTTAGATAACGAACAATGAGTATCTCTTTTGGTCCAGGGAACCCGGAAGTGTGCTATTCGAAGCTATTTCGCATCAAAAACTTACGTTCATCACCAGTTATCACTTTCTGCAAAGCATTAAGCTCACTTCTCACATAGCTCAAAAGCTTACGACAAATTGACACACTATTTTTCTTCAGTTTGTATGTCAAATCCTTGGAAAACCAATTTGACACAAACTTTACGCATCTGTAATTTTGTCGTGACTTCATCTACTATTAGTCTAATTCTTAGATGTCAATTCGAGTCCAAAACCGCTTTCACCTTACCAGGAGTGAGAGATTGATGGGCGCCTTGCGCTTTTCTCATCGTCAACGCCCTCTTTTCCTTTTCTGCAACGCTTTAAGCCGCTTAAAGATTTGCGCCTTTAATAAAGTATATCCGGGAGGATATGAGTGTCTCTATTATTCAGCCGTTTAAGCGCTTAAAAGTACATAAAATGAGTAAAAAAAAACTTTCTTTGTATAAGAAGACTCGGTAGTGTGCTAGTTAGAGCTTTCTTTCTCTGTTTTCGGAGCGTAATTAAATCACTTTTTCCAAAAAATCCGACTGATTTATTATACGGTTCAAAATCAACATACACTTTTTCTCTTGTTCGTCCAATTTAGTACAAACACACCAAACTACAATTCATACAAAATGGATGTTAAAAATTATACTTTATATGCTATTAATCTAACACTCAGACGTCAGTTAAAGTCCAAAACCGCTTTCATCTTAGCTACACTATCTCAAACCATTATCCACTTCACAAGCGATCTGCTCTCTGTAAACGCCCAAAGGCAAATGAGTTGGGTCGGGCCGTATATCTGGCATTCCCTCTCCAATTGTTAGACCTGTACAACTCGCTCTTCTCTTCTTCTTGCTCAAAAAGCTAAGCAATGGTGCAACATAACATAATTCTGGAACAGAAAATTAGAGGTAAGTTGCGAAGTCGTGAGTTAATTGCGGGTGTATTAAGTAATTAATGGCTCATTCACAAACATGTATTGTTTGAGTTACTATTTTTAACACTCCCACTCGGAGAGCGTTCTGGGTTATAGTTTTTTGTTGAGATGTACTTACTAAACGTTACGACGTTCTTCTTAGGTGAAATTGATTTGAATATCAATGCCTTTGATTCTCTTATAAAATTCTTGATTGAGTATTAATTGAGCAGCGCTTTCATTATTGCAATTAAGTGCTGTAAAATCTAAATTGCTAATCTGGAAGCCTTTGAAAAGCCTTTTTATATATAAATCACACTCTTTAATGACAGACAAGCGGCAACGTATTCCGTTTTTATAATCGAGAACGAAACTAATCGCTGAAACCAAGATCCAGGCAATTGCACCGGTAGGCAACGGCTAATGTATACTCTAATTGGCTAGTGAATCGTCGTGTATCACGTCATCTAGCGCAATTGACCAACTTGAATAGTAGCTAATCTAATCAGTAGCTAGATTCCATAAGGCTTTTAAATACTTTAATGCTACTCCATACTGATCCCGCATTAGCCCACACAGGGCTTTATCCACACAGCTCCTGGATACTTAAAAATTTATAAATGTTTGTGGATTGAAAATTATTTTAAATAACAGTTATAAAGACGCTAAATGCATCATTTGGGTCGAGGAAATAAAGTAAGTAAATTAATTAAATAATAACTAACAAGTTACGGAAATAAGAGAAAAAACATTTCTAATAATAAAAGGAATTATAAGTAATCCACCTTACCACTTGGTGTTGCAGTCAAAATATATATGCAATCTATGTTATTCTACAACACACAAGATATCTGCTGGCGACAGCCAAAGAAATAGTCACGATATTGATAAAAAACGAATAAATTGATTAGTTTGACTTCATACTATCTATTTTTAGTCAGTCTTTTCAGTTTGGTGTTGCGAGATATATGGTATATTGCAGTCTTGGGATTCCCCGTGCATTTGGTCCATAGAGTGTTTCTTTTGCAATAGTCTTCAAGATCTCTTCTCTTCTTAGGATATGCTCCATTAGCGTGTCTCTTGTTTTCTTAAACTATCCACGAATCTCTCATGCTCCCGTGTTTTTCTCTTATTTTTGTGCTAGTAATTCTGTCTACTCAGCTCACTCCCAATGTGGGTCAATAACCTCGGATTTTGAAAGTTTCAAGGTCAAAATCCTGTTAACTTTCTTCTAATACAGCAATATTATACGCACATACTTTTTTCTTTATATTTTAACCCTTATGTTCCCCATGTTCTCTGAATTTATTCAGTGCGTCTCCTATGGACAGGTTAAAAGTGGTGGTAATAACGCCCATTCTAGTATTATCCCCTATGCATTTATTAATTTTAACTATTTTGTGTTCGTTTTTCAAGTTCATTCTTGTTTTCTGTTACGTGCAGAATTTTTATAACTTTTCTATTTCTGTATTTAATACTTACCCATGATATGAGCTCAAAAAGTGTTTTTTACTCTTTTGAAAGTTTTTTTCGTGTCGACAAATGCGAGGTATACATTTTTGTTTTTCTTATTCTTCTTTCTACTTGCATTCGAGTATTTTCTTAACCAAAACTGATTTTCTGTGAGTTGTCCATTTTAATTAATATTTTTTAACCGTGTGATAATAGGCTGATTATCCGATAGTTTCCATATTTTTCTACTCTTTTATTTTGGGATTGATATTATTATGTTATTATTAAAATTTTCTGGCATTATTCCTGTTTCATGTATACCTTATAACTATTTTTTTCCTTTGGGTTGTATCATACTATAGGGTATTCTGGTATATCTACATCTGCATTATATAAATTGTCGTGGAACCCACCCAGCAAGTTACAACTTTATACAATGGATAACTTACCTACAAGCCTTTGCAACTTAATACTCCTTAATTGGAATGTTAACAGAATTAAATTAATTGTCAGATATTATGTAGATTAAAATATATCTAGAAGGCGGAGAAATATTCAAAATCAATAGATGTCACTGTAAGGATAGATCATATTTTTTTTTTATTTTAATAAATGTACAGCAATCAGAATCTGTATTCTATAAGCTATAGTGCTGGTGTAGAGACTGGTAGTAGGAGTCTCAGCGTATCCTGATGAGGCTTCCCCATTGAGAAGGCCTCTTGGTCACCTCACAGAAGGTCAGTCGGCCATTTTCGTTTGAGTCTTCGATGATATGGTACGTTTTGCACGAGCGGCTGTAGAACGATATTGGGGTGTACTTCAAGTTTATGATGATGTTGCTGGCTTCGTTGTTGAATTGTGTCTTGGACTGTTGGTATACGAAGGTCATGATGTAGCATGTGATTTGAGATGTACCAAGGTGCATCAGCGATTACTCGAAGGATCTTGGATTGTGCTCTTTGTAGGATAGCAATGCTAGATTTGCTGGCACAGCCCCAGAGCTCGATACCGTATGTCCATATTGGGATAATTACGGCTTTGTATATTAGAATTTTTGACTCTAATGACAATTTTGAATTTCTACCGAGCAGCCAACGCATTTCTCGCATTTTATGATCGATCTGTTTTCGCTTTTTAGAAATGTGGTCTCCAGTGAAGTTTTGCATCAAGATGGATACCCAAATACTTGACAGTGGTTGCTGATGGTATTTCGGTGCTATTTATATACACTGGGGGCAGGTGCCCTTTTTAATGTGAAGGTTATGTTTGTGACTTGCCTTCATTAATTTTTATTTTCCATCGTTGAAGCCATCCTCGATTTGAAAGAGATGGTCTTGGAGGTTAGCGGAAGCTATTATCGGGTCTTCATGGACGGCTAAGAGAACAGTATCATCTGCAAACGTACCGATTGTGGTGGAATCAGAGGTAGGGAGGTCTGATGTGTAGATTAGGTACAAGAGAGGTCCAAGGACGCTACCTTGAGGAACTCCAGATTTGATGGGTTGGAACTGGGAAATTTCATCATTAACTTTTGTACGAAAGAATCTATCACTGAGGTAGGACTTCAGGAGGTAGGAGAAAGGAGCTGGCAACGATTGTCTGATTTTGAATAAGAGGCCTTCATGCCAGACCTTGTCAAAGGCCTGGCTCACGTCTAAAAATGCCGCTGAGCAGTATTATTTCTCTTCGATGGCTTTGTTGATGACATGAACTATTCTATGGCATTGTTGAATCGTAGAATGTTCAGGGCGAAACCCAAACTGGTGGTCGGGAAGTATGTTAAAAAGAGGCCGGATGCGTTTCAGAAGAAGTCTCTCAAATAATTTTGATATGGAGGACAACAGACTGATCGGTCTGTAAGAAGAAACATCAGTTAGTGGCTTTCCAGGCTTAGGGCTTTGGTTAGGGCTTAGGCTTTGGTAGTTCCTTCAGCATCTTGGAAGTTATCTGGTCAATTCCCGGTGCTTTTCGATTATTTAGTAGAGAGATTTTGAATTTGAGCTCACGAGGACTAGCCAGGTGTAGATTTGTTATTCTCACCATTTCATCATTATCGTCATCACGTGTAGGTGGCGTTATGAAGTGTGAGGTATCGCCAAAAGGAGTGAATACCTTGGTTAAATGTTGCGCAAAGAGGTCTGCCTTTTCGCGACTGCTTCTAGCCCAGTTTGATGTATGCACGTCTAGACGCAATGGAGTAGATGTCACTACAGGTTTTCGAAGTGATTTGATTGGACGCCAAATGGAGTTGTCGTAGCGGTTAAGAGAGGTAATGTATTGCGCAAAGTTGTTGTCTCTCATTTCTTTCAGCTTTGTTTTTAGTAGATTGCATAGTTGATTAAAGGCTGTTTTATCACTAGGAGTGTCGATCGATGCCACTGCTCGCGCTTTTCGTTTCTTCGCTATTAGCAACTTTATTTCTACTGGGATGTTGTACTGTTGTTCATGGGCTGGTAGGTGTGGTGTAGCTTGTTTGGCAGCATCCTGCATGCTAGTGATTAGTGAGGTTGTTGCTGCTTCTATTTCTTCAGTTGTTTTGAGGCTAATATTAAGATGTACATGACTATTAATTTCATTTCTGAAGATATCCCAGTTCGTTTTTGAGTTATGGAGTTTAGTGGGCTTCCTAAAATTAATCGCAGAGGTGCTGATGGTGACAATAATTGGTGAATGATCAGAAGACAGGTCGTAGCTGGGCGCTATATCCGTATAAGTTGATGCTATGCCATGAACCACAAAGAAATCCAAAAGATCAGGGAATTTATTTGGATCACTCGGTGTGCCAGTAGATAAGAATGAATAATTCTTTTCGTGTAGGAGGTTTGCTAGCTCTCTACCTTTCGTTGTGGTGATACGGGAGCCCCACAGAGTGTGTTTGCTGTTAAAATCTCCCTACCAGAAATTTCGGTCCAAGTGTTTGGAAGAAATCTTGAAAATCGTCTTTTTTTAAGTTGTAGCGTGGTGGGCAGTACACTGCTGAGATTGTTAGTTCATAAGGCATGATTTTAACTTTGATCGAGGTAGCTTGAAGATGATTTTTTTCATACTTTGGTAGTGCGAAGTGATTGATTGTTGATTTTATTAAGATGGCAGTTCCAGCGTGAGCAGTATCATCTGGGTGGTTAGTATGGTACAGGGTGTAGTAGGGTATCTTAAAGTATGATCTGCTTGTAAAATGAGATTCACTAATTAAGAAGATGTCAATTTGATTTTGATGGACAAATACTTGTATTTCATCTTTGTGTTGAAGCATTCCGTTGGCATTCCAATGTGCTATTCGGAGGAACTTAGCCATTACTTTAATTTAGATATTAGCATCTGTTGGAACATGCCTTTGAATTCTTCAAGGAATTTATTCAGCGCTGTGCTTAAGTGTTCTCCATTTTGTGTGGATTGGTTTCCAGAGTTTTTTAATGCATTTGCGTAACTGTATGAAGGAAGCGTAGTTGTTTGATTTGGTTGGCTAAATTGTTGTGTATGTTGTATTAGTTGTGGTTGTCGCAGAGGAGTATTCGTTCTGTTGCTTTTGTAATATTTGTGATAATACTCACAGCCTCTATAATTGGCAGGGTGAGGTCCGCCACATAAAGCACATGTTGCTGGCGTTTCCTGCTTTTTGCAGATTTTAGTGTCATGGGAACCGCCACATTTCACACACAAAAGGGACGGTTGCAGTATGATTTGGTGTGACCGTACATTTGACAACGCATACACTGCGATATTTTATTGTCTTTTCTGGGTGGTTCGATCACCACTATTCTGTTTTGCAATCCTTTAATTTGATACACTTCTTTGTTGTTCGTTGCTGGCTCAAGATCCGCAAAGAACATGTTTAGTGGTTCTTGATTTCCCATGCTTTATGTTGACTACATTTCTGACTTGATGTCCCTTAGATTGTAGTTCATCTTTGATGTCTTGCTTATCAGTACTATGGTGTAAGTTCTTGATGACTATTCTATAGGCCCTTTCCTCTTGGGCTGGTAGGTGTGGTGGACAATATTCTTCTTTCATAAACTTGGCAAGTGTTCTATACGCCTCGGGAGTAGTGGTGTTTATTCTGATACTATTATCTGCTAAAGATTTGGTAGAGTAATGTTCTGCTTGTAGTACTTCACTTATTTTGAGGATCATGTTAGGATAATCTGCCACCCGTGCACAAATATTGGTGGGGTTTTATAGTTTTGCTTCGCCTGGGCCTTTGTTGACTGGGGTTTCTGGTTCATGACTTGACAACACACTATACTGGTTGCTTGTCGTTACAGTCTTCTCAAAGGTTGGTTTTTTCCGTTTTACACTTTGTTACTACCTGCCAGGGATTTTCGTTATTAGTGTCATCAGGCTCGTCATCAGTACTAGATAACATCCTTACAATTTTTGGCGATTCTGGTGTTGTTGGATCTGCTTGTATTGTTCTTGGTTTGGTGGTAAAAGTCTTGTTGGTTGTGAAAGGTAGGCGTCTGCATAATTTGATTGGGTGGCATTTGTGTTTGAAACATTTGCGTATTTAGTGATGGGTAATATTGTAAATAATTCGGTTGGATTGTGGCATATTCACTTGAGAAGGTTGGCTGTTCATTGTTGGGACACCCTGTATAATATTAGTTTGTTGCTGTATGGGTTGGCCATTATTATCATAACCGATTAGATTCCCCGAAGGGAACATATTTATTTTATTTTCACTATTATCAGTCCGCGCTTAATTTATAGAGTAAGAATAAAACAAAATAAAAAGTTATTCAATAAATTGTAGCACTAGATATAAATTTTAATGTTTAAAAATTGTTTGTATCAGTTTGTAATTGTCGACACTTATCACAATAAACTTGACCTGCTGTTTATGCATACCACGTTACACTAGATATCTTATCAGAGCACGCATGGCACATCCTTACTCTTCAAGAGTCAAATGGGTACTATAGATCATGTAGTAATATAATGGTAAATCAAATTTAACACACCTATTCGAATGCATAATATTGACCTCAAAATGACTATAGCCATGATGAATACTTCTTCTTCTCAGTACGAAGGTTAGCGATCCGTATGGCTGATTTTGTTTTGGAAACTGCTGCTCTGAATATGTCAATGGATTTGTATCCAAGCCAGCGGCGGATATTTTTTAACCAAGAGTTTTTTTGTTTCTCTACTGACCTCTTACCCCGGATTTTCTCTTTAATAATTAAGGAGAGCATTTCGTATTTACTACCCCGTATGATATGCCCAAAGTATTGTATTTTTCTTTTTTTCGAAGTTAATATCGGTATTGATTCGTTAGACTACTTTGGCATTTGTTATTCTTTTCGTTCAGGGTATACGTAGAATGCGTTGGTAGATGTACATTTCAAAAGCTTCTATTTTTCTTTCTGTGGTGGGATCCAAAGTATAGCATTCGCATCCATACAGAAGGATTGAGGATACGTAGCATCGCATCATTCATAAGTGTAGATTGAGATCTACATCGGATTTGGCTGAAAACTTTTTCATGCTTGTAAATGCTCTTCGAGGTTGTTCGATGAGCGACCGGATTTCTTTTCTGTTATCTCTATTTCCATTAACAAGAGTTTCTGGGTATTTGAAATTGAGGACTTGTTCTACGATGTTATCTTTTACACAGTTACTCTGGTCTTAGTTCTTGGTAGATCTATCACTTTCGTTTTTGATATGTTCAATGTTATACCATATTATTCACTTGATTACCACTCCTCCAATGTTTTCGTTTAAAGATTCTTCAAATATAGTCTCGAAAACAAATTAAAAAGTAGCGGGGAAAGTATGTAATCTTAGCGCACACCTTTCTTTATGAGAATAGGTTCTAGAGCTTTTCACTCTACTTTAATTTTAGCTGGCTGTTGCCCATACAATGCCTCAATTATGAGGATATCTCTGTTGCCTACTCTAGCTTATTGTAGTATTTTTTGTAATTTTTAATGGTTAATGTAGTCGAAGGCTTTTCGGTAATCAATAGAACACGCATATATATGTACGTTTATATCGCGACATCGTTGCATCAGGAAATTCAAACAAAAGATTGCTTCACGAGTACCCAGCCCTTTTCGGAAACCAAATTGCGTGTCTTTGATTTATTCTTCACATTTACTATACATCTTGTTATGGATAATTCTTGTAAATATTTTCAGGACGTGTAACATCAGGCTGATGATTCGATAGTCATCGCAATACAAAGGGCTGTTTTTTTTTGGTATTCTGACAAAAGCTGATTTCAACCAGTCCAATGGAATTTTTCCCGAACGATATATTGAATTTATTAATGGCAGTAGTAGTTGTAGACTTGCATCGTCTTGTTCCGCAATAATATTTAATATCTCAACTATGAATTCCGTCTGGTCCTGTTGTTTCCCATCTTTTTGTATATTTATAGCATGGATAACTTTTACTTTAGTGATAAACTGGGCCTTCGCCCCTTTCTGCGTCATTTACTCGCTCAATTAGATCAGACTTGCTATCGTTAAAGATCTGTTCGACATACCATCTACGTTTTAATTTTTCCTTGAAGGTCTTCTGTGATCTTATTTTTTTTTAGTGTTGACTTTTGGTGTTTTACATTTTTTGTGTCATTTTCAGGATGTTTTTATAAAGGTTAAACGTGATGTATTTGTTCTGGAGTGTTTCTATTTCTTGGCATTTTTCCGCCAGTATTTTTAGCGTCCCTAAACTTTCGGCGAATTAGTTTGTTCATCTGTTTATATTTACTTGAATTCTTGGTCTATTTCTTTCTTTCGTTTATGAGATCTAGCATCGTGTCAGCCGTCCATAGTTTTTTAAAAATTTTTTTAAAATCCCAGGTTTTTCAACTTTCAACTTTTGTTGGGATTTTTATTTATTGGCTCCTTAAATTTGTTCTCTAGCCTCTTCTTCATTCCTTCTTTAATCTCTGGTATTTTGATTTTTCATATATCTATTGTCTTAGTTGTAGGCGCTGTCCTGACTTTTAGAAATCGGTGCAATTTGAAGTCCATAACCACTAGACTGTGATCCCAGTCTGCATCTGCGCCTGGGTAGGTCTTTATTGCTTCAATGTATTTCTACAACTATTTTTTAATTATAATAATATCTATTTGGTTTCTCACAATGTTGTCTTTTCTGTTTGCCGGTAATTTCCAAGTATATAAACGCCTTGGAGGCACTTTGAAAAAAGTATTAGCCACAAGAAGCTATCGTTCATTGCAACATTTGACGAGTGCGTCTTATAAATTTTTTATACCGAGTACTTTGCTACAACTTCGTCTTCCCCAATCCCATATTTTTGGGTTAAAATCACTTATAATCATTTTCTCACCTTTATTAGTGATTTTTAAGGTATTATGTAGGTCGTTGCAAAATTTTACAGTTTTGTCACCTTCAGGCTTCTTATTTGTTGATATGTACACTTGGGTAATATTCGTAAACCTGTGGGAGGTATTTAATCTTAATAACATCATTCGTTGACTGATGGGAACAGGTGAGAAATGAATTTGCATTTCAGGTGATACCATTATCGCTACTACATATTCATGTTTTGCGTCGTTACGCCCAGAGCAGTAAATAGTGGCATTTTTTATGATTTGTTGTCCCGCTTCGGACCATCTAACCTTATATTATACAGGTATATGCAGGAGACCCTCAAGGCGGTATGTTTGGTCTAATACCGTTAAATATATATGTCCTTCATATACTTACCCCACGTACAGGCAAAATTGCATTGTTTATCGAAGACATTATAAAAACTCACTATAAAGAGCTTCAAACCTCAATAAATTAACTGCGACCTGCAACCGATATGCTGAGTATATGGCATAATAAACTGTGCATCGTTCTCAATGCTAGTAAATGTCTAACAAAAATATACCCCAATATTTATCATGAATAATCAAAACATTACGATTATGGGGTCATCATGTACAAATGAACACATAGGAATCTAGCCGAAATTTACTCAACTGTCTTAAGTTTTTCAGCAATTCTGTTTGTACTGTGAAGGTTACAGATGCTTGAGTAGAGTGTCGAACATAAAATGTATTAGTACACCAACTGTTTTAAGTTTTACAGAAATTTTGCGTCTGCTATCAGGATTACAGTAGTTTGAGGAAAGTCACGAAACACAAATGTATTAGTACACCAACTGTCTCACGATTTACAGCAACTCTGCTTTTGCTGTAAGAAATACAGGTTCTTAAAGAAAATATTGAACAACAAATGTATTAATCCATTAACTGTTCTAAATTTTACCGAAATTCTGTTATTGCTGTAAGAATTATAGGAACACGAGGATAGTCTAAAACTGCAAATGTATTAGTACAGACAACTGCCTTTAGAAGAGTGAAGACAGATGACAAGTGAGACATAAGAAATCACAGACGAGATATAAGAAATGAAATATAAAAATGCTACAGCCAAGGTCAGAATTATGGGTGTGAGGCCATATGTCAAAAATCATAGGTCATCAGACAGAGGTCGTAGTAACACAGACAGCAAGAGCAGAAATATTGTAAAAATAAAGACAGTTAATGCACTAATATATTTCCAGTTCCTTACTGTGTTCAGGTCCCTGTAACTTCTTCAGCAAGCGCAGAAATAGTGTAAAAATTAAGACACTTGATGTACTAATACATTTGCAGTTCTACAATATCCACATGCACATATAATTTTTACACCACTATCAAAATTGATGTAAAATTTAACACAGTTAATGCACTAATGCATTTGCATTTCGTCGCTGACTTCAGGTCGCTGTAACACAGAGAGCAAGAGCAGAAATATTGTAAAAATTAAGACAGTTAATGCACTAATGCATTTGCAGCTCGAGACAGTCTTCAGGTCCCTGTAACTCATTCAGCAATCACAGAAATACTGTAAAATTTAAGACACTTGATGTACTAATACATTTGCAGTTCTACACTATCCTCATGCGCCTGTATTTTTACAGCACTATCAAAATAGATGTAAAATTTAACACAGTTAATGCACTAATGCATTTGCATTTCGTACATGACTTTAGGTCGCTGTAACACAGAGAACAAGATCAGAAATATTGTAAAAATTAAGACAGTTAATGCACTAATGCATTTGCAGCTAGAGACAGTCTTCAGGTCCCTGTAACTCATTCAGCAAGCACAGAAATACTGTAAAATTTAAGACACTTGATGTACTAATACATTTGCAGTTCTACACTATCCCTGTAATTTTACAGCACTATCAAAATAGATGTAAATTTAATACATTTATGACTAATGCATTTGCATTTGTAGATGACTTTAGGTCGCTGTAACACAGAGAGCAAGAGCAGAAATATTGTAAAAATTAAAGCACTTAATGCACTAATGCATTCGCATTTCGTCGCTGATTTTAGGTCGCTGTAACAAAGAGAGCAAGAGCAGAAATATTGTAAAAATTAAGACAGTTAATGCACTAATGCATTTGCAGCTGGAGACAGTCTTCAGGTCCCTGTAACTCATTCAGCAAGCACAGAAATACTGTAAAATTTAAGACACTTGATGTACTAATACATTTGCAGTTCTACACTATACTCTTGCGCCTGTATTTTTCACAGCACTATCAGAAAGATGTAAAATTTAACACAGTTAATGCACTAACGCATTTGCATTTTCGCATTTCATTGTAAACAGCAAGAGCAGAAATATTGTAAAATTCACTTAATGCACTAATGCATTGCATTTCGTCGTGATTTTAGGTCGCTGTAACAAGAGAGCAAGAGCAGAAATATTGTAAAAATTAAGACAGTTAATGCACTAATGCATTTGCAGCTCGAGACAGTCTTCAGGTCCCTGTAACTCATTCAGCAAGCACAGAAATACTGTAAAATTTAAGACACTTGATGTACTAATACATTTGCAGTTCTACACTATCCTCATGCGACTGTAATTTTTATAGCACTATAAAAATAGATGTAAAATTTAACACAGTTAATGCACTAACGCATTTGCATTTCGTCGATGTTTTTAGGTCGCTGTAACACAGAGAGCAAGAGCAGAAATATTGTAAAAATTGAAGCAGTTAATGCACTAATGCATTTGCAGATCGAGACCGTCTTCAGGTCCCTGTAATTCATTCAGCAAGCACAGAAATACTGTAACATTTAAGACACTTTATGTACTAATACATTTGCAGTTCTACACTATACTCTTGCGCCTGTATTTTTCACAGCACTATCAGAACAGATGTAAAATTTAACACAGTTAATGCACTAACGCATTTGCATTTCGTCGCTGATTTAAGGTCATTGTAACACAGAGAGCAAGAGCAGAAATATTGTAAAAATTAAAGCAGTTAATGCACTACTGCATTTGCAGCTCGAGACAGTCTTCAGGTCCCTGTAACTTATTCAGCAATCACAGAAATACTGTAAAATTTAAGACACTTGATGTACTAATACATTTGCAGTTCTACATTATCCTCATGCGCCTGTATTTTTTACAGCACTATCAAAATAGATGTAAAATTTAACACAGTTAATGCACTAATCCATTTGTATTTCGTAGCTGACTTTAGGTAGCTGTAACACAGAGAGCAAGAGCAGAAATATTGTAAAAATTAAGACAGTTAATGCACTAATGCATTTGCAGCTAGACACAGTCTTCAGGTCCCAGTAACTCATTCAGCAAGCACAGAAATACTGTAAAATTTAAGACACTTGATGTACTAATACATTTGCAGTTCTACACTATCCTCATGCGCCTGTAATTTTTACAGCACTATCAAAATAGATGTAAAATTTAACACAGTTAATGCACTAACGCATTTGCATTTCGTCGCTGATTTTAGGTCTCTGTAACACAGAGAACAAGAGCAGAAATATTGTAAAAATTAAGACAGTTAATGCACTAATGCATTTGCAGCTCGAGACAGTCTTCAGGTCCCTGTAACTCATTCAGCAATCACAGAAATACTGTAAAATTTAAGACACTTGATGTACTAATACATTTGCAGTTCTACACTATCCTCATGCGCCTGTAATTTTTACAGCATTATCAAAATTGATTTAAATTTTAATACAGTTAATACACTAATGCATTTGCATTTCGTAGATGACTTTAGGTCGCTGTAACACAGAGCAAGACAGAAATATTGTAAAAATTAAGCAGTTAATGCACTAATGCATTTGCAGCTCGAGACAGTCTTCAGGTCCCTGTAACTTATTCAGCAATCACAGAAATACTGTAAAATTTAAGACACTTGATGTACTAATACATTTGCAGTTCTACACTATCCTCATGCGCCTGTAATTTTTACAGCACTATCAAAATAGATGTAAAATTTAACACAGTTAATGCACTAACGCATTTGCATTTCGTCGCTGATTTTAGGTCTCTGTAACACAGAGAACAAGAGCAGAAATACTGTAAAATTAAGACAGTTAATGCACTAATGCATTTGCAGCTCGAGACAGTCTTCAGGTCCCTGTAACTCATTCAGCAAGCACAGAAATACTGTAAAATTTAAGACACTTGATGTACTAATACATTTGCAGTTCTACACTATCCTTATGCGCCTGTATTTTTTACAGCACTATCAAAATTGATGTAAAATTTAACAGAGTTAGTGCACTAACGCATTTGCAGCTCGAGACAGTCTTCAGGTCCCTGTAACTCATTCAGCAAGCACAGAAATACTGTAAAATTTAAGACACTTGATGTACTAATACATTTGCAGTTCTACACTATCCTCATGCGCCTGTATTTTTTACAGCACTATCAAAATAGATGTAAAATTTAACACAGTTAATGCACAAACGCATTTGCATTTCGTCGCTGATTTTAGGTCTCTGTAACACAGAGAACAAGAGCAGAAATATTGTAAAAATTAAGACTAATGCACTTGCAGCTCGAGACAGTCTTCAGGTCCCTGTAACTCATTCAGCAAGCACAGAAATACTGTAAAATTTAAGACACTTGATGTACTAATACATTTGCAGTTCTACACTATACTCTTGCGCCTGTATTTTTCACAGCACTATCAGAACAGATGTAAAATTTAACACAGTTAATGCACTAACGCATTTGCATTTCGTCGCTGATTTAAGGTCATTGTAACACAGAGAGCAAGAGCAGAAATATTGTAAAAATTAAAGCAGTTAATGCACTAATGCATTTGCAGCTCGAGACAGTCTTCAGGTCCCTGTAACTTATTCAGCAATCACAGAAATACTGTAAAATTTAAGACACTTGATGTACTAATACATTTGCAGTTCTACATTATCCTCATGCGCCTGTATTTTTTACAGCACTATCAGAACAGATGTAAAATTTAACACAGTTAATGCACTAACGCATTTGCATTTCGTCGCTGATTTTAGGTCTCTGTAACACAGAGAACAAGAGCAGAAATATTGTAAAAATTAAGCAGTTAATGCACTAATGCACTTGCAGCTCGAGACAGTCTTCAGGTCCCTGTAACTCATTCAGCAATCACAGAAATACTGTAAAATTTAAGACACTTGATGTACTAATACATTTGCAGTTCTACACTATCCTCATGCGCCTGTATTTTTTACAGCACTATCAAAATAGATGTAAAATTTAACACAGTTAATGCACTAACGCCTTTGCATTTCGTCGCTGATTTTAGGTCTCTGTAACACAGAGAGCAAGAGCAGAAATATTGTAAAAATTAAAGCAGTTAATGCACTAATGCATTTGCAGCTCGAGACAGTCTTCAGGTCCCTGTAACTCATTCAGCAAGTTTAGAAATACTGTAAAATTTAAGACACTTGATGTACTAATACATTTGCAGTTCTACACTATCCTCATGCGCCTGTATTTTTTACAGCACTATCAAAATAGATGTAAAATTTAACACAGTTAATGCACTAACGCATTTGCATTTCGTCGCTGATTTTAGGTCACTATAACACAGAGAGCAAGAGCAGAAATATTGTAAAAATTAAAGCAGTTAATGCACTAATGCATTTGCAGCTCGAGACAGTCTTCAGGTCCCTGTAACTCATTCAGCAATCACAGAAATACTGTAAAATTTAAGACACTTGATGTACTAATACATTTGCAGTTCTACACTATCCTCATGCGCCTGTAATTTTTACAGCACTATCAAAATAGATGTAAAATTTAACACAGTTAATGCACTAACGCATTTGCATTTCGTCGCTGATTTTAGGTCTCTGTAACACAGAGAACAAGAGCAGAAATATTGTAAAAATTAAGACAGTTAATGCACTAATGCATTTGCAGCTCGAGACGGTCTTCAGGTCCCTGTAACTCATTCAGCAAGCACAGAAATACTGTAAAATTTAAGACACTTGATGTACTAATACATTTGCAGTTCTACACTACCCACATGCGACTGTAATTTTTACAGCACTATCAAAATTGATGTAAAATTTAACACAGTTAATGCACTAACGCATTTGCATTTCGTCGCTGATTTTAGGTCTCTGTAACACAGAGAACAAGAGCAGAAATATTGTAAAAATTAAGACAGTTAATGCACTAATGCATTTGCAGCTAGACACAGTCTTCAGGTCCCAGTAACTCATTCAGCAAGCACAGAAATACTGTAAAATTTAAGACACTTGATGTACTAATACATTTGCAGTTCTACACTATCCTCATGCGCCTGTAATTTTTACAGCACTATCAAAATTGATGTAAAATTTAACACAGTTAATGCACTAATGCATTTGCACTTCGTCGCTGTTTTTAGGTCGCTGTAACATAGAGAGCAAGATCAGAAATATTGTAAAAATTAAAGCAGTTAATGCACTAATGCATTTGCAGCTCGAGACAGTCTTCAGGTCCCTGTAACTCATTCAGCAATCACAGAAATACTGTAAAATTTAAGACACTTGATGTACTAATACATTTGCAGTTCTACACTATCCTCATGCGCCTGTAATTTTTACAGCACTATCAAAATAGATGTAAAATTTAACACAGTTAATGCACTAACGCATTTGCATTTCGTCGCTGATTTTAGGTCTCTGTAACACAGAGAACAAGAGCAGAAATATTGTAAAAATTAAGACAGTTAATGCACTAATGCATTTGCAGCTCGAGACGGTCTTCAGGTCCCTGTAACTCATTCAGCAAGCACAGAAATACTGTAAAATTTAAGACACTTGATGTACTAATACATTTGCAGTTCTACACTATCCTCATGCGCCTGTAATTTTTACAGCACTATCAAAATTGATGTAAAATTTAACACAGTTAATGCACTAATGCATTTGCAGCTCGAGACAGTCTTCAGGTCCCTGTAACTCATTCAGCAATCACAGAAATACTGTAAAATTTAAGACACTTGATGTACTAATACATTTGCAGTTCTACACTATCCTCATGCGCCTGTAATTTTTACAGCACTATCAAAATAGATGTAAAATTTAACACAGTTAATGCACTAATGCATTTTCATTTCGTCCCTATTTTAGGTCGCTGTAACATAGAGAGCAAGATCAGAAATATTGTAAAAATTAAAGCAGTTAATGCACTAATGCATTTGCAGCTCGAGACAGTCTTCAGGTCCCTGTAACTCATTCAGCAATCACAGAAATACTGTAAAATTTAAGACACTTGATGTACTAATACATTTGCAGTTCTACACTATCCTCATGCGCCTGTAATTTTTACAGCACTATCAAAATTGATGTAAAATTTAACACAGTTAATGCATTCTTTGCATTTCGTCGCTGATTTTAGGTCTCTGTAACACAGAGAGCAAGAGCAGAAATATTGTAAAAATTAAAGCAGTTAATGCACTAATGCATTTGCAGCTCGAGACAGTCTTCAGGTCCCTGTAACTCATTCAGCAATCACAGAAATACTGTAAAATTTAAGACACTTGATGTACTAATACATTTGCAGTTCTACACTATCCTCATGCGCCTGTAATTTTTACAGCACTATCAAAATAGATGTAAAATTTAACACAGTTAATGCACTAACGCATTTGCATTTCGTCGCTGATTTTAGGTCTCTGTAACACAGAGAGCAAGAGCAGAAATATTGTAAAAATTAAAGCAGTTAATGCACTAATGCATTTGCAGCTCGAGACAGTCTTCAGGTCCCAGTAACTGATTCAGCAAAATTGATGCAAAATTTAACACAGTTAATGCACTAATGCATTTGCACTTCGTCGCTGTTTTTAGGTTGCTGTAACATAGAGAGCAAGATCAGAAATATTGTATAAATCAAAGCAGTAAATGCACTAATGCATTTGCAGCTCGAGACAGTCTTCAGGTCCCTGTAACTCATTCAGCAAGTTTAGAAATACTGTAAAATTTAAGACACTTGATGTACTAATACATTTGCAGTTCTACACTATCCTCATGCGCCTGTAATTTTTACAGCACTATCAAAATTGATGTAAAATTTAACACAGTTAATGCACTAATGCATTTGCACTTCGTAGATGACTTTAGGTCGCTGTAACAGAAAGAGCAAGAGCAGGACTATTGTAAAAATTAATACAGTTAATGCACTAATGCATTTGCAGCTCGAGACAGTCTTCAGGTCCCTGTAACTTATTCAGAAATCACAGAAATACTGTAAAATTTTAGACACTTGATGTACTAATACATTTGCAGTTCTACACTATCCTCATGCGCCTGTATTCTTTGTATTTGCATTTCGTAGATGACTTTAGTTCGCTGTAACACTGAGAGCAACAGCAGAAATGTTGTAAAAATAAAGACAGTTAATGCACTAATGCATTTGCAGCTCGAGACAGTCTTCAGGTCCCTGTAACTCATTCAGCAATCACAGAAATACTGTAAAATTTAAGACACTTGATGTACTAATACATTTGCAGTTCTACACTATCCTCATGCGCCTGTAATTTTTACAGCACTATCAAAATTGATGTAAAATTTAACACAGTTAATGCACTAATCATTTCGTCGCTGATTTTGGTCAGAGAGCAAATATGTAAATTTAAAGTTAATGCACTAATGCATTTCGTCGCTGTTTTTAGGTCTGTACAAGAGAGCAAGATCAGAAATATTGTAAAAATTAAAGCAGTTAATGCACTAATGCATTTGCAGCTCGAGACAGTCTTCAGGTCCCTGTAACTCATTCAGCAAGCACAGAAATACTGTAAAATTTAAGACACTTGATGTACTAATACATTTGCAGTTCTACACTATCCTCATGCGCCTGTAATTTTTACAGCACTATCAAAATTGATGTAA
Source organism: Sinelater perroti (assembly GCA_036346155.1). Taxonomy (NCBI): domain Eukaryota; kingdom Metazoa; phylum Arthropoda; class Insecta; order Coleoptera; family Elateridae; genus Sinelater; species Sinelater perroti. Next base: position 4,943 of record JARFIY010000167.1, on the reverse strand, counting down.
AATTTAACACAGTTAATGCACATTTGCATTTGTCGCTGATTTTAGGTTTAACACAGAGAGCAAGAGCAGAAATATTGTAAAATTAAACAGTTAATGCACTAATGCATTTGCAGTCGCTGTTTTAGGTTCTGTAACATAGAGAACAAGAGCAGAAATATTGTAAAAATTAAGACTAATGCACTTGCAGCTCGAGACAGTCTTCAGGTCCCTGTAACTCATTCAGCAAGCACAGAAATACTGTAAAATTTAAGACACTTGATGTACTAATACATTTGCAGTTCTACACTACCCACATGCGACTGTAATTTTTACAGCACTATCAAAATTGATGTAAAATTTAACACAGTTAATGCACTAACGCCTTTGCATTTCGTCGCTGATTTTAGGTCTCTGTAACACAGAGAGCAAGAGCAGAAATATTGTAAAAATTAAAGCAGTTAATGCACTAATGCATTTGCAGCTCGAGACAGTCTTCAGGTCCCAGTAACTCATTCAGCAAAATTGATGCAAAATTTAACACAGTTAATGCACTAATGCATTTGCACTTCGTCGCTGTTTTTAGGTTGCTGTAACATAGAGAGCAAGATCAGAAATATTGTAAAAATTAAAGCAGTTAATGCACTAATGCATTTGCAGCTCGAGACAGTCTTCAGGTCCCTGTAACTCATTCAGCAAGCACAGAAATACTGTAAAATTTAAGACACTTGATGTACTAATACATTTGCAGTTCTACACTATCCTCATGCGCCTGTAATTTTTACAGCACTATCAAAATTGATGTAAAATTTAACACAGTTAATGCACTAATGCATTTGCACTTCGTAGATGACTTTAGGTCGCTGTAACAGAAAGAGCAAGAGCAGGACTATTGTAAAAATTAAGACAGTTAATGCACTAATGCATTTGCAGCTCGAGACAGTCTTCAGGTCCCTGTAACTCATTCAGCAATCACAGAAATACTGTAAAATTTAAGACACTTGATGTACTAATACATTTGCAGTTCTACACTATCCTCATGCGCCTGTAATTTTTACAGCACTATCAAAATAGATGTAAAATTTAACACAGTTAATGCACTAACGCATTTGCATTTCGTCGCTGAGTTTAGGTCACTATAACACAGAGAGCAAGAGCAGAAATATTGTAAAAATTAAAGCAGTTAATGCACTAATGCATTTGCAGCTCGAGACAGTCTTCAGGTCCCTGTAACTCATTCAGCAAGTTTAGAAATACTGTAAAATTTAAGACACTTGATGTACTAATACATTTGCAGTTCTACACTATCCTCAGCGCCTGTAATTTTTACAGCACTATCAAAATTGATGTAAAATTTAACACAGTTAATGCACTAAATTTGCATTTCGTGATGATTTAGGTCGCTGTAACAGAGAGCAAGAGCAGAAATATTGTAAAAATTAAACAGTTAATGCACTAATGCATTTGCAGCTCGAGCAGTCTTCAGGTCCTGTAACTCATTCAGCAAGATCAGAAATATGTAAAATTTAAGCACTTGATGTACTAATACATTTGCAGTTCGAGACATCTCATCCCTGTACACACAAAATTGATGCAAAATTTAACACAGTTAATGCACTAATGCATTTGCACTTCGTCGCTGTTTTTAGGTCGCTGTAACATAGAGAGCAAGATCAGAAATATTGTAAAAATTAAAGCAGTTAATGCACTAATGCATTTGCAGCTCGAGACAGTCTTCAGGTCCCTGTAACTCATTCAGCAAGCACAGAAATACTGTAAAATTTAAGACACTTGATGTACTAATACATTTGCAGTTCTACACTACCACATGCGACTGTAATTTTTACAGCACTATCAAAATTGATGTAAAATTTAACACAGTTAATGCACAAACGCATTTGCATTTCGTCGCTGATTTTAGGTCTCTGTAACACAGAGAGCAAGAGCAGAAATATTGTAAAAATTAAAGCAGTTAATGCACTAATGCATTTGCAGCTCGAGACAGTCTTCAGGTCCCTGTAACTCATTCAGCAAGCACAGAAATACTGTAAAATTTAAGACACTTGATGTACTAATACATTTGCAGTTCTACACTATCCACATGCGCCTGTAATTTTTACAGCACTATCAAAATTGATGTAAAATTTAACACAGTTAATGCACTAATGCATTTGCACTTCGTCGCTGTTTTTAGGTCGCTGTAACATAGAGAGCAAGATCAGAAATATTGTAAAAATTAAAGCAGTTAATGCACTAATGCATTTGCAGCTCGAGACAGTCTTCAGGTCCTGTAACTCATTCAGCAAGCACAGAAATACTGTAAAATTTAAGACACTTGATGTACTAATACATTTGCAGTTCTACACTACACACATGCGACTGTAATTTTTACAGCACTATCAAAATTGATGCAAAATTTAACACAGTTAATGCACTAATGCATTTGCACTTCGTCGCTGTTTTTAGGTTGCTGGAACATAGAGAGCAAGATCAGAAATATTGTAAAAATTAAAGCAGTTAATGCACTAATGCATTTGCAGCTCGAGACAGTCTTCAGGTACCTGTAACTCATTCAGCAAGCACAGAAATACTGTAAAATTTAAGACACTTGATGTACTAATACATTTGCAGTTCTACACTATCCTCATGCGCCTGTAATTTTTACAGCACTATCAAAATTGATGTAAAATTTAACACAGTTAATGCACTAACGCATTTGCATTTCGTCGCTGATTTTAGGTCTCTGTAACACAGAGAGCAAGAGCAGAAATATTGTAAAAATTAAAGCAGTTAATGCACTAATGCATTTGCAGCTCGAGACAGTCTTCAGGTCCCTGTAACTCATTCAGCAAGCACAGAAATACTGTAAAATTTAAGACACTTGATGTACTAATACATTTGCAGTTCTACACTATCCATGCGACTGTAATTTTTACAGCATTATCAAAATTGATGTAAATTTTAATACAGTTAATGCACTAATGCATTTGCATTTCGTAGATGACTTTAGGTCGCTGTAACACAGAGAGCAAGAGCAGAAATATTGTAAAAATTAAAGCAGTTAATGCACTAATGCATTTGCAGCTCGAGACAGTCTTCAGGTCCCTGTAACTCATTCAGCAATCACAGAAATACTGTAAAATTTAAGACACTTGATGTACTAATACATTTGCAGTTCTACACTATCCTCATGCGCCTGTAATTTTTACAGCACTATCAAAATTGATGTAAAATTTAACACAGTTAATGCACTAATGCATTTGCACTTCGTCGCTGTTTTTAGGTCGCTGTAACATAGAGAGCAAGATCAGAAATATTGTAAAAATTAAAGCAGTTAATGCACTAATGCATTTGCAGCTCGACACAGTCTTCAGGTCCCTGTAACTCATTCAGCAAGCACAGAAATACTGTAAAATTTAAGACACTTGATGTACTAATACATTTGCAGTTCTACACTATCCTCATGCGCCTGTAATTTTTACAGCACTATCAAAATTGATGTAAAATTTAACACAGTTAATGCACTAACGCCTTTGCATTTCGTCGCTGATTTTAGGTCTCTGTAACACAGAGAGCAAGAGCAGAAATATTGTAAAAATTAAAGCAGTTAATGCACTAATGCATTTGCAGATCGAGACAGTCTTCAGGTCCCTGTAACTCATTCAGCAAGCACAGAAATACTGTAAAATTTAAGACACTTGATGTACTAATACATTTGCAGTTCTACACTATCCTCATGCGCCTGTAAGTTTTCAGCACTATCAAAATTGATGTAAAATTTAACACAGTTAATGCCCTAACGCATTTGCATTTCGTGTGATTTTAGGTCTCGTAACACAGAGAGCAAGAGCAGAAATATTGTAAAATTAAACAGTTAATGCACTAATGCATTTGCAGCTCGAGACAGTCTTCAGGTCCCTGTAACTCATTCAGCAAGCACAGAAATACTGTAAAATTTAAGACACTTGATGTACTAATACATTTGCAGTTCTACACTACACACATGCGACTGTAATTTTTACAGCACTATCAAAATTGATGTAAAATTTAACACAGTTAATGCACTAATGCATTTGCATTTCGTAGATGACTTTAGGTCGCTGTAACACAGAGAGCAAGAGCAGAAATATTGTAAAAATTAAAGCAGTTAATGCACTAATGCATTTGCAGCTCGAGACAGTCTTCAGGTCCCTGTAACTCATTCAGCAAGCACAGAAATACTGTAAAATTTAAGACACTTGATGTACTAATACATTTGCAGTTCTACACTATCCACATGCGCCTGTAATTTTTACAGCACTATCAAAATTGATGTAAAATTTAACACAGTTAATGCACTAACGCATTTGCATTTCGTCGCTGATTTTATTTTAACACAGAGAGAAGACAGAAATATTGTAAAAATTAAAGCAGTAAATGCACTAATGCATTTGCAGCTCGAGACAGTCTTCAGGTCCCTGTAACTCATTCAGCAAGTTTAGAAATACTGTAAAATTTAAGACACTTGATGTACTAATACATTTGCAATTCTACACTATCCTCATGCGCCTGTAATTTTTACAGCACTATCAAAATAGATGTAAAATTTAACACAGTTAATGCACTAACGCTTTGCATTTCGTCGTGATTTTAGGTCCTGTAACACAGAGGCAAGAGCAAAATATTGTAAAATTAAAGCAGTTAATGCATTGCAGATCGAGACAGTCTTCAGGTCCCTGTAACTCATTCAAACACAGAAATACTGTAAAATTTAAGACACTTGATGTACTAATACATTTGCAGTTCTACACACCCATGCGCCTGTAATTTTACAGCACTATCAAAATGATGTAAAATTTAACACAGTTAATGCACTAACGCATTTGTTTCGCTGATTTTAGGTCACTGTAACACAGAGAGCAAGAGCAGAAATATTGTAAAAATTAAAGGTTAATGCACTAATGCATTTGCAGCTCGAGACAGTCTTC